>JAWWNH010000242.1:3430000-6239686 GCA_034641385.1 Darevskia mixta
GTCATCTCTTCTTGAAAGGAAAGTTAGTACAGAAAAGATGACTAATGGGTTTGTAATGGAGCGTCACTTAAGGCCTGGTGCTGGAAGTTGTTGCATCACCAACTGATCTGTCAGGAATAATGACATCTGGGTGCAGCACCTTATGACACACTGTTTCTGTGTGTGTATCACTACCAGTACATTTTCAGAGAATGATTCTGGGAACCATTGTCCATGCCTTTACAGGCCGGCTAAGGAAATATTTTATATACAGGCATACATCAAAAAATTATTCTGGGAGCTTCAACCGCAGAGGAGTAAACACTTGGGAAGTGTTAGAACTGTTCCCTCTCACAAAGAGGTGAGAGCTAGCAGCATTTATGGTCAAAAGAGCAGGAGACTCCACTTTTCTGTTCTTTTTTTGGTAACATTAGTAAAGACCCTGAGTTTCATAGAAAGCAACTCCAGCTACAAAATGGAAGCTATGGGCATGAACACTTTCAGTCAGCCTTATTGAAAAACAATACTTATTAGACTGCATTCCTTTTAGTTAGAGCAGTCAGTGGGATTACACCACAATTGTCTATATGAGAATTTAGTTGAATTACTCGCTGAGGAAAGAAAAACAATGGGGCATTTCTCCCTTTCCAATCTAAACTTGGCTGAATAATCTTGTTAGGTAATGATCATGTGGGATATTTTACAAAATGCTTGCATAGCTTTAACATACATATTTGTGGCTTTACAGTTATATTTTGGATTTATTCTGAAATAGATCTATGCAGCCGACATTTTGGGAAATCAACATTTGCTGCTTTTGTATTATTCCAGTCCCATATAACATAGTTTGTTTGCCGTCACTGTGAACCGTCACTGTGAACTAGACGTTCAGCTCGGCATTTGAAGAATTCCAGAAGAATGTCCGTGTTAATTTGTAGTAGCAAATACATATAAAGAACTGTGGCCCATTAGAGCATGACAGGAGACTCCTTCTCATGTATCACCACTCACCTGTATTAAATATTCTGTAAACCAAATTAGAATTTGGATTAGGTTGGTAAAATCCAAGGCAAGACCTTGAAAGTTCAGACAAATCCCTCTCAGGGTATGATGGGATAATGGAATTCATTGTACATTATTCCACCATCAATCAGAGCATGCCTAGTCCCTTACAGGACTTTGTGTCATATCAATATGTCTCTAGGAATGATGCCTGCTTCAGAAGGAAAAAGACACTATTCCCCCTGTATTTCAAATCCAGCTGCATTTCAGTTGCAGCTCAATATGATGTACTCACACTCTAGCTTAGTCTAAAAAACTATTTGGATATCTTCCATGCAAACATGCAGTCTTATGAACTTCTATGGATTCTAGCCAGAAAGGTTTAAAAACTTTGACATGGGCATTAATGCAGCAGAAAAGCTGGATGCAAACATGGCATGAGCCATTCTACACAGTTAAGCCCCCTTTTCCTCTCTTCTTTTCTTTAAGGGGGGGCATTTAAAGTTTGAACCTGGTTTGATATTCTGCTTCAATGTGCTAGCTGATTTGTACAAACTATTTTTTCTGTATTTAGACAAAATGTAAAATGACCAATACAATGAGAAGAAGTGGATGAGGGAAGAGAATGAGTGGAGCATAGGAGCTTGAGATTTGCTGTGGCATAGTCTCATGGCGCTGCCTCCTGGTTTTAGTGCAGGGGTGGCCCACCTGCGGTCTCCAAATGTATGTTGGACTACTGTTGCCATCACCCCTGACAACAGGGCTGATGGGAGCTGGAGTCCAAAAGACACCTGGAGATCCCCCTTCCCGCATCTTACCTGGGACAAAGAAAGCATGAAAAAGGCCACAACATTTTACAGCCTCTTTTCATAGAAAATGTGCACTGCTTGGAAGAAATACATTGAATGCAATATCCTGCTTTGCACAGAATCTGCCAATTTTTCATATTAGAAAATACTTGTCTTCCTTTGACCCTGCAACCTTTTGTTCCTTGGGATGCCACTGAAGGGTGAAAGGATGGAGATGGAGATTCAAACTCAGAAGGAGGACAGAAAAAGGTCTAGTGCTGGAGGAAGGCATGACTCGGGGGGATCCACAACCTTCCCAGCCCCCCAACAAACCCTCAGAACAGGGAGAAAAATATGCCAGCAGTTGGTTAATTTTCCTTCCGTTGTTTGCAATGGAAGGGAAATTGTGAAAGAAAGAAAACAGTGGGGAAAGGATGGAGGAGCCCAAGAGCACTCCTTTCCCCCTTACTGCACTTCCACCCTGTTGGCAAGAGCCCAGGAGGGCACTGGATACGGTGGCTCAGCCGCCTTTGATTCTCTCCATCTCACTTTAGGATTGAAGCCTTAGCCTAGGGCTGAACAGAAATTTGTCCTTCTCTTGCATCATGCTGAGCTGGCAGGATGTGGGAGAAACACTCTTGCCCTTCTCTGTCCCTATATCCCTATTTTTAAAAACCATTTGCATCCCCTGGTTTGGGGAGACAGGGAAGGCTATGGCTCCTCCAGAACTGCCCCACAGCCCCTTTTTAGCCCTTCTGGTGTCAGAGCTCAGATACTGATTCTGCCAGAACTGTGGATGCTGCTGTGGTGGCAGGGAGGGACAATCCAACACTGGATCTCCTTCTCTGACACTGGATCTCCTTCTCTGAGACCCTCCCAGAAGCCAAAGGACTTCAGGCTCAAGGATATAATTCTAGGCATATTACTTTAATGGTACCTTTTATTATATAATATTTTTTAATGCAAGTTGCCTTGTGAAGGCTATGTCCTGAAAGATGATCCAAGAACAAATAAATGTACTTGGAAGTATGTCCCATTGAACAAACTTCTGAATAAATTTGCACAGGATAAAGTTGAAAGTTACGGTGTTGACATGTTTATGAATGATATTATGTTGTCAACCAAAAGCAACAATTTCCCGTCTGGAAAATACTTAATGTGAAAAATAAACGGATAAATAAATATCCTGATTGTATGTGTGGATATGTGTGATTACACACACACACACACACCTACACAGCATTGAGCTCAGAGTAACTGCCCAAAATGGAAATCCTTGTGTTTCTGTTTTGTTCTCTGTGACATGTAAGGTAAAGGTAAAGGGACCCCTGACCGTTAGGTCCAGTCGCAGACGACTCTGGGGTTGCGGCGCTCTTCTCGCTTTATTGGCTGGGAGCCAGCGTACAGCTTCCAGGTCATGTGGCCAGCATGACTAAGCCGCTTTTGACGAACCAGAGCAGTATACGGAAACACCGTTTACCTTCCCGCTGGAGTGGTACCTATTTATCTACTTGCACTTGACGTGCTTTTGAGCTGCTAGGTTGGCAGGAGCTGGGACCAAGCAACGGGAGGGATCAAGGTAAGCAGAAGGAGAGAAACACAGGCAGAATAAAAAGACGAGAATCAATCTGCAGCTTCTGCCTGCGACTGTCTCTGGAAGCAGTGGTGGGTGATTGGCTCCAGCGCAGGCAGTTAAGGGAGGAAGAGGGACTCCCTCCTTTGCAGACAAAAGGTGCTGAGCCATTCCAGCCTTTTCCTTCTGCCCGCACCTGTCTCTGTCTGAGCTCCGGTTACCACCTTATGTGGAGAGAGCTCTGTGGAGTGAGGGGCTGATTTTGTGGCAAGCAAGCAAAAAGGGGAGGGCTCATCCTGTCCCCAGATCTGGCACAGGTATTTTTATCAGAAGGAAAAATCTCCTGTTTGGGCTTCTTGCCCACTCTTGTTGTAGTTGTTTGATTAGCATTTTGTCTCTTTACCTCTTCTTTGATCTCCTTGTCATTCTCCCCTCCACATTCTCTTAATTTAAATAAATAAATAAATGAAATTCCCTGGGTGCGCACCCTAATGAAATGTGCCGCCTATAATGCTGTGTCTTTCTGTGCCCTGCTTGGTGCTGCTGGCCAAATGCTTAGTGGGATGACATCAAGCCATGGGGAAGTTGCATTCTATGCTATGGAGGCAGGAACTCCAGCGTGGAGCTGCCACCCTCCTAGAGTTGACAGAGATGCCGATGAGAAAGGAGATGTAGAATGAAGAAAAAAAGGAGAAGCTAGCAATACATTGAAACATGTTATTTCACATGCCTGTGAGCTGCATTTATCATTTTGTTTCGTTTAAATATTACAGAAAACATAAGGAACGTAAACACAGGTCCTAGAGACTCAATCTGGCCCCTAACAACTTCCTATCAGGCCCCCGGCATAATTCACAATCCCAAGCATTTCAGATACATTGTAGAATCATAGAATCATAGCAAACGGCTCTTCACCACCAGTCTCAGTGTGAATAACAGAATATTTATCAGAGTCCATCCTTTGCTTTGCTTCAGACACAACCAATGAACTCTTTACATTAAAAAGCCCTTGGACTCAGACTCTGGATTTTATGGTACAGTGGGACCTCGACTTACGAGCGATTCGACTTACGTGTTTTTCGACTTATGAATGACTTCCGGGAGAAACAAAATGGCCACTGCAACCGAATTTTTCGACTTACGAATGGAAGTCGCGGCTGCTTTAATAGGATTTTTTCGACTTATGAATTTTCGACTTACAAATTTTTTTCGCTCAATGCATTCCTATGGGGATTCGACTTACGAATGTTTTCGACTTATGAAAATTGCGTCGGAACGCATTATCGTCGTAAGTCGAGGTCCCACTGTACATAAAAAGGGAAGAGTCTGCCCAAGTCTGTTGCTGCTCACATTAGGAAGGCAAGAGTTAAATAGCTCTTAGCCTTTGTTTCAGCTTGCACTGGAGTAGTTCAGTAGGTCAGATTAATATTGCTTGCCCATCAGACCCTGCTCAATTCAAAATAAGCCATGTTAAAAATTAGCTGTCAAGCTGAGATGTGGGTTTTTTAAAGGTTTTATCTGATAATAACTGAATGCTTTATATGCCAGTCTCCAATGTGGCAGCTTTTAAGCTTCTCACCTTCCCATGGTGAAGCCACTACAAATCACTACAGAGATATGTAATATTCACAGCTCATGCAGTCTCCCAACATAGGGCTTGCAAGTGGCATGACTCCTTTGAGTACAGAGCGCTTCACAACTCCCAACCACTTGCTCCCAACATTTTCTCCATGAGCAAAAAACATGCTCAGTGCCACATTCAGCTGCCAAATTGGAAAGACCCAATTCTTTCACCTTTGTAAATTCAGAATGTATTTTACTTACACATTCTCTCAAGACTCTTTATTTATAAATGGTAGCCATTTTATGAAGATACATTTGCCACATAAGTAATATGTACATAAGATACATGTTTGAAAAAGGAGGTGACTGTTACAAATCCCACCTAGAAATTCAACAAAAGAAAACACCTTCTGGTTCTATAGTATCCGTAGTGTAGGATTGCTGAGCAGCTGTCTTCTTTGCCAAAGGGCATTAAATGATCTCTTAAATTCCATTCCATGAAAACATCAAAAGAACCACAAGAGTTCACAAGCTTTTCTAAGTGAATCAGGTATAGGTTTGTTCACTAGAATAAACATTATCTGGTGAGCAGCAAGCTGCAACTCCATTAATAAGTGTTTTATTTTATTTGCATGCTTTAGCTGTCCGGAAGATCTTAAATTGTTATCTTCAGAGATCCAGATGCATGCCATGTGGTGTTTGTACAACTAAAAATGAAGGGGTCTATTCTCATCTCGATGTGTGGGGAATCCCTGAACACCAAGAGAAGAACATATCCTTAAGGGTTAAAGGAGGGAACACATGTTTATTTGATCACAGGGCTTAAGGTACTGATTTAAATTCATTATATAGACGGCTGATTGCAATACCGGAAAACTTCTTTGAATTTGGAAACTGACCTCTAGTTTTGCTTTGATTTTTGAACCTGGCAGAAGAGTACACATACTTTTGCCATAAAAGTAAGCCTATGCAGATTGTTCCATTTACTTTCAGGTCTATGGGTGGCCCACAGAACTGACAGACAAATATTTGGCTGCCCAAAAAGATCCAGAAGGGGCCCCCAGGATCTCTTACTAAATGGCGGAAAGTGTTGCCAGGACAGCACTTTGAGTGGGCTGCGCAAATCAAGAGTCAACTCTGAGCTAGGCACAAATCAAGAGCCAATTTTGAAAGGAATCAGGGCACACACATACGCCTGCAATTGCACACCCTTGAAAATATTGGGAACCCCCCAAAAATACTGTGTGTCCTGAGTGATGCTGTGAATTGTGTATGCAAAAGTTGAAAGAGAGGTTTGTCTGATGTGAGAAACGCTTAATCTTCTGAGTGAATACATACAACAACATATTTCTGAGATGGTAGCTTGACGTGAGAAAGGACATTTTAGAAAAACGGTACATATTTTAATTCTCTGATTTAGTAGTAGAGTTGGACAGTATAATAGTATATTTTCTTCCAGTGCTCAGAAGTACTAGCTGAGAATCAAATCAAGCATTTTTGCGAAATGAGAATGCAATGGGAAGCAGACACTCCAACCCAGAGTCAGGGGTAGGGCTCCCTGCCACCTCTTTTAAACCCAATCCCTCTTTGAAATCAACTATCTGTTTAATATTAAACAATTGAAGCAACTTCTAGCTAGCAAATTATATCAGCTTTGCTTTCTGATTTATGACTGTTTCTATTTTGGACAGCAGAATTGATCAGCATAGGAAGCAGCCTGTTTTGCAAAAGACATTGTCTTCCAAGTATTAGAACAGTACTGGTTGTAGGTAATGTTACTGAAAAGGCTAGTTTGGGCTAATTTACTACTCTCCATGGTTACAGTTGTTGTGATGGTACAGGATTGAACCAGGGCAGCTACATCCAGCTACTATGAAGCACAGCGGACTTCAAGAACAGCCTTGCTTACAAAACGAACTTACCTTGCATTAATGAGGTACTGTGCTAGGCTGATGTTTGCAGGTGATCCTGTGATTGTTACTTGTCGTTCTGCTGAGCCTTCTGTGGCATTTGCAATCTTGATCTGCGCTCCTGACATTTGCCTGATTTCATTTATCTTACTGCCTTGTCTGCCAATGATGCAACCTATTAGCTAAGACAGGACAAAAACAGAGTTTAGGGCAAGAGATGGAAGCAAAAAAATCTTCTCACGGCAAATGGGGGGGGGGTAATAATCCAAGCTGCCTAGAAAAGACCCTGATGTTGGGAAAGGTTGTGGGCACAAGGAGAAGGGGACGACAGAGGACGAGATGGTTGGACAGTGTTCTCGAAGCTACTAACATGAGTTTGGCCAAACTGCGAGAGGCAGTGAAGGATAGGCGTGCCTGGCGTGCTCTGGTCCATGGGGTCACGAAGAGTCGGACACGACTGAACGACTGAACAACAACAATCCAAGCTGCAATCCAAGCGGCTAAGCCTACTATAAGATGACCTTAGGCAGCAGAGCCAAGTACCATTAAAGGACAGACAGTGGTTACCGTATTTTTTGCTCCATAACGCGCACTTTTTTCCTTCTAAAAAGGAAGGGGGAAAGTCTGTGCGCGTTATGGAGCGAAGGCACTCCCTCCGATCGCTGTACAGGCATTGCGATCGCTGTACAGGGAGAGCAGGTAAAACGCTGCGCACGGCTCTTGCTTTGCTTCAGCCAGAGTTGAGCACAGCGTCAGGCTCCACTTCTCCTTCCCTGCTTCCTGCACAGCAATCAGAGAGAGCGGGGCTATCCCTCCGATCGCTGGAGCTTGAGCTGCGAAGGAGTCAGCTTCTCCTTCCCTGCTTTCTGCACAGCGATCATAGAGACAGCAGGGCTATCCCTCAGATCGCTGGAGCTTGAGCTGCGAAGGAGGAGTCAGCTTCTCCTTCCCTGCTTTCTGCACAGCGATCATAGAGACAGCAGGGCTATCCCTCTGATCGCTGGAGCTTGAGCTGCGAAGGAGGAGTCAGCTTCTCCTTCCCTGCTTTCTGCACAGCGATCATAGAGACAGCAGGGCTATCCCTCAGATCGCTGGAGCTTGAGCTGCGAAGGAGGAGTCAGCTTCTCCTTCCCTGCTTTCTGCACAGCGATCATAGAGACAGCAGGGCTATCCCTCTGATCGCTGGAGCTTGAGCTGCGAAGGAGGAGTCAGCTTCTCCTTCCCTGCTTTCTGCACAGCGATCATAGAGACAGCAGGGCTATCCCTCAGATCGCTGGAGCTTGAGCTGCGAAGGAGGAGTCAGCTTCTCCTTCCCTGCTTTCTGCACAGCGATCATAGAGACAGCAGGGCTATCCCTCTGATCGCTGGAGCTTGAGCTGCGAAGGAGCAGTCAGCTTCTCCTTCCCTGCTTTCTGCACAGCGATCATAGAGAGAGCAGGGCTATCCCTCTGATCGCTGGAGCTTGAGCTGCGAAGGAGGAGTCAGCTTCTCCTTCCCTGCTTTCTGCACAGCGATCATAGAGACAGCAGGGCTATCCCTCTGATCGCTGGAGCTTGAGCTGCGAAGGAGCAGTCAGCTTCTCCTTCCCTGCTTTCTGCACAGCGATCATAGAGAGAGCAGGGCTATCCCTCTGATCGCTGGAGCTTGAGCTGCGAAGGAGGAGTCAGCTTCTCCTTCCCTGCTTTCTGCACAGCGATCAGAGAGACAGCAGGGCTATCCCTCTGATCGCTGGAGCTTGAGCTGCGAAGGAGCAGTCAGCTTCTCCTTCCCTGCTTTCTGCACAGCGATCATAGAGAGAGCAGGGCTATCCCTCTGATCGCTGGAGCTTGAGCTGCGAAGGAGCAGTCAGCTTCTCCTTCCCTGCTTTCTGCACAGCGATCATAGAGAGAGCAGGGCTATCCCTCTGATCGCTGGAGCTTGAGCTGCGAAGGAGCAGTCAGCTTCTCCTTCCCTGCTTTCTGCACAGCGATCATAGAGAGAGCAGGGCTATCCCTCTGATCGCTGGAGCTTGAGCTGCGAAGGAGGAGTCAGCTTCTCCTTCCCTGCTTTCTGCACAGCGATCAGAGAGACAGCAGGGCTATCCCTCTGATCGCTGGAGCTTGAGCTGCGAAGGAGCAGTCAGCTTCTCCTTCCCTGCTTTCTGCACAGCGATCATAGAGAGAGCAGGGCTATCCCTCTGATCGCTGGAGCTTGAGCTGCGAAGGAGCAGTCAGCTTCTCCTTCCCTGCTTTCTGCACAGCGATCATAGAGAGAGCAGGGCTATCCCTCTGATCGCTGGAGCTTGAGCTGCGAAGGAGGAGTCAGCTTCTCCTTCCCTGCTTTCTGCACAGCGATCAGAGAGACAGCAGGGCTATCCCTCTGATCGCTGGAGCTTGAGCTGCGAAGGAGCAGTCAGCTTCTCCTTCCCTGCTTTCTGCACAGCGATCATAGAGAGAGCAGGGCTATCCCTCCGATCGCTGGAGCTTGAGCTGCGAAGGAGGAGTCAGCTTCTCCTTCCCTGCTTCCTGCACAGCGATCAGAGAGAGAGCCGGCAAAACGCTGCTTTACTTGAGCACAGCATCAGGGAGCCCCTGTGCAGCGATCGTAGGGAGAGCTGTGAAGGCAGCATCTCCTTCCCTGACCCCACACCCCAATTCTTCCCCCAGTGAAGGCAGCATCCCTGATCCCACACCCCAATTCTTCCCTCAGTAAAAGCAGCATCTCCTTCCCTGACCCCACACCCCAATTCTTCCCTCAGTAAAAGAAAATAATGAATACAGTATTATCTAGCTAAAAAGAGATTGATTTTGCAACAGATTGCTCTCTTTCTTTGATGTTGCAATAATTCAGCCATCCAGAAATGGCTGAAGTAACTGAATGCACAGTTATCATTAAATTCCATTGTTTTACTTTCACAGGTAGCACTGGGAGGGAGGGAGGGTTCAATCACCATGTCTGCGCTGTGCCTCTCTCAGCCCCGGCTCCGATCCCAGCACAAGGAGGGAGGGAGGGAGGGAAATGCTTCCCCCCTCTCTCTCCTTCCTTCCATCCATCCATCCTTCCTTCCTTCTCCCTCTTTCTTCCACTCTCTCTCACCCCTTCCTTCCTTCCTTCCTTCCTTCCTTCCTTCCTTCCTTCCTTCCTTCTCTCTTCCCTCCCTCCCAGCCTTTTAGAGGAGGAAAACCAGAAAAAAAATATTTTTCTGGTTTTCCTCCTCTAAAAACGAGGTGCGCATTATGGTCCGGTGCGCATTATGGAGCGAAAAATACGGTAATTTTACTATAAATTAAATTTTTCTGCTGTGTGACCATTTAGATTTTCCACCACAAGCACCAAAATATTTGGGTCAGATCTAGATTCACTGGTCTTTGTCAAGGGGCATAGATATCGAAAAACTGAACAAAATAGCTTTAAGTCTGCAGGGATTGCTTTTCTAGCTATTGTATTTTACTTTCTTCAACTTTTTCACCGACTAGGACACAGGATGGCATGTGTAAGATATCCTCTTATACTTCTCAAAGCATCTTTTTTTTTTTTTTTTTTTTTTTTAAATAATTTTTATTAATTTTAAAATTTTTTAAACATAGAACATTACATTTCGGTCAGGATTCATTACTCCCCATCTCTCACCTTGGGGAGTTATTTAATCTTACCCTCCCTCTCACAGAGGTAAACCCATTCATTATTTTCCCTGGCCTTAAACAAATCATTATCTAGCTTCGGCCTAACCCTGTTCTCGGATAGGCCACTCTTGGTTACAAAACATAATCGTAGTGACTTCCTCCGCACCTCCCCAGTGGCTGCATTAAACAAAACATAGTTCTGGTTCAGGTACATAGGTATACTAAACCTATCTTTAACATTATTTCAGAACATAATTCTAACTCAAATACAGTGTCTTTAATTCTTATTTCACCTCATCTTCTAATTCCAACCTCCGCGTCCTCCTCCCAAATCTTCTATAAATTTCCTTCTGACTCCCCTTAATCTTCAGGCTCCTAACTTCGAAAGATCCTAACATAATCCTAGCTCAAAACCATGTCCGGCATAGATACTCAAAGTCCACATATATAATCAGTCCCAGGTTGCCCACCTACCCTGCTCAGCCCTCCCCTCGCCGTTCCCCAGTCCAAGCCCAAGTGCTTGCTTGCAGTTGGGCTCCATCATCTCTGTGTCTTCTCCGCTGTTCCTGTTCCCAGTTTTTAAGGAAATTCTTCTTCTCCTTCATTGATATCCTCTTGCGCCGAGATGAGTTAACTTTCACAGATGTTGTTTTCTTGATTCTTTTCTTAAGTCTAAATATCTTGTGCCGAGAAGAGATTTTCCTGCAGCGAGGCTTGTCTTTAACCTTGAAGGGGATTTCTCCCCCTTTCATCCTTTGTGCAGCTGGGGTGACATCACTGTTGTTTACGACTCCTCTCATTCTTGCAGTTTCCGCTTGGAACTCCTTTCTCAGTTCCCAGATTTTTTCAAGGACCTTCTTCCAGCCTCCTTTGTCCAAATCATCCTCCATTTTCAGAGACATAGCTATATAAAGTTCCACACCGAACCAAGTCCAAAGTCAAAATCCAAATTTCCACAATAAAAACCAACAGGTCCGATTCAAATCCTCTACATATCAAAATTGATAGTTAGTTGCCCCCCGGATCAGGGGTGTCAAAAGGATTCAATCTCTGTTGCCAAGCCAAATTCCGTTACAGTTTCAACCGCGTTGGTAATAAAGTTCCTGATTTAGTGCCACAATAGCAAGGGACGGACCTCCGTAAATTGCATCCCTGTACTTCGCCAAATTAATCCAAATTCTTCGGTACTTTCCTAGTACTCACGTTTAAAATGTCCAATCTTGTCCTTTTTCGGAGGAATCAGCGCGCTCAGAAGGGAAGGGCTCGCAGCTTCAACCCGGCGGGCCAATGGCGATCCGAGGGGCTCCGTCGCCCCGCGTCTCACTCGGCAGCCTCTACTGTGGCCGCCGCGGGAGTTGGGGCGACGTTGAGAGCCTCTGCCGGATCCTTAGGTCCCGGGAACCAACTCCCGGGGGTTTTGGGGGCTGCGTTGCTGTCGCAAGCACCCCTTTAAGCCGGCCGGGTCGGGGAATGCCAGCAGCGGCATGTCCCCCGACCTTCCTTCCTCCGGCGCGCCGACCGGAAGCCCTTCTCAAAGCATCTTGTACATCAATTGTTCCTGGCATCAATTTTCTCAAGAGACAATGGAGTGCGTCTACCAGGGGTGAAGTTTTCAACCACTGTGGTAGCACCAAAGTATGTATGGAGGTTCCAGGCTACCCAGACAACAAGACCCTCCTCTTGGCCTTGCTGATGTGGTCCAAAGGAAAGTAGACACCAGCTTGGCTGCAGGAGTTGGCGGAAGGAGGTGTACAAGGCACCATCTAACCATCTTAGGATCTCCACTCCAGATTTGTGTAAGGTTTACTCCACTCCTTAGACTTTTCTTCTCCTGAAGACATCCCATAAGGCAGGGGAGGTTTAGGATCAAAGTCTACTTTCTCCTAGATGGGCTACCTTCCCAGGTGGATGAGCCCCACCTGCCCCTCATTTCCCCTACAACATCTGCAGGAACCGCTTTCTTGACCGTTGGACCCACTCTTGGTCCCGTCTGTTCAATCCGCCAGAGCCCGTCTTTGCATGCAGGGGAAGTCCCTAGCTCACCAAGGATTTGAGACCCATTGACTTTTCTCACCTGGTTTAGCTGGCCAGTCAAAGCTGTTCCTGGGATTGTGGCCGCTGTCACATGCTGACAGCTTTTAGGAGCCAAAGGTGACATCTGAGTGCAGGGTAGGGACCAAAGGTGGGCAAACTACCCAAGAAGGAACACGATGTGTCCCCCACCAGAGGTACTACCCCTTCCCTAACACCCCTAATAGCTCTATATAAATACCAGGTGATAATGATAATGGTGAACCGAGCAATCTAAATGTACTCAATCTATATAAATGAAAATGTAAATGTGTATTTGTTCAAAACCTCAAATCTCCGAAAGTACTGCACCGATTGCTTTGAAATTTTGACACAATGTTGGGTTCCATTCCTGGAGTGTTTTTACATAAAAATGTTACATAGATGTCACACCAGCGACAAGTAAAATGGACAAAACATACTTTTTTAGATGCTAACCAATCGCATAGTGAGCAGCATGACATCACAAAGCCACATAGCCAACACCATTGTCCATGTGGTGACATCACTGCTGTGATACAGGCTATACAAGGTCAGAGAGCCCAGGAGGAGAGGGAGGGAGGGAGGCGAGGGCGGCCACGCCAATAGGCTATTGGCAGGCAGGCGAAAGTGGGGGTCGTGGGGGCGGAGCCAGCACCGGGAAAATGGGGAGGCAGGCGAGGCAGGCGCCCACCCCTGTGTGTGCGCGGGGGGTGGAGCCAGCAGTTTTGGCGGAAAAATGAAAGGAGTCGTTTCTGAGGGGGAGCCGTTTCTGTGGTCTGAGGGGGGACCTTGGAGGGGAAGGTGGGGAAGGAGCCTCTCCGCTGGGAGAGGAGGCAGGCGGCAGTTCAAGAACCTGTGCGGAGGCAGGCGTCTCCTTCCAGTACCGGGGGGGGGGGGGAGGGAGAGAGATATTTGACAGGGAAGCGGGGCTGCATCCAGTTAACCACTCTGAGACACCTGCTGGTCGTAAAAGTAGCACATGGTTAATTAATTAATTAATTAATTAACTCCCAGTTCTCAGACCCAGCTCAAAAGAAGGATACCCCGGCTGATGGTTCCTCATCCAGAGAGGGATTGGCTTGCAAAACTGTAAGTATATTTCCCTTAGCTGGCCAGGGCAGATGGCTCCGCATTCATGGTTAAGTTAGAATCTGAACTAGGGACTCCCCAGTTCACTCTGAGCAACTATGCCATATCAACTATGATAGGTAAGAGATATAAACAAATCTCAAGAAGAAGAGAAATTAAGTGTACTTACATCATTTGGAATAGTGAGCTCATGGGAACTGGTTGGAGAACTGGTATCCAATCCTAGATTTGAAGGACAAAAGAGGGAAAAATTACAACGGTGATTTTGAAACAGGGAGAAGCAAAAACTCTGGCATTCATAAGTTTTTTAGTTTTAAAAAGTGGAGCAAAGAAAAATATTGAGCAGCTAGCTCAACAGAAAATAAAGCCAGAACTGCAGATATTAGAGCTATGTACTAATTGGAATGTAGTTTTTAAAAAGACATTGGCTCCTACCAAAATAACAAAAGAATATATATATATGCATTGTATATATATGATGCTGTTAAAGGAAAATAGAAAACTGTAGATTTCAATTAGCAATAAAGTTAGAAATCCAACACTTGGTTGTAAAAAATAGATGGCTCAAATTCAAACCTCCAGAAAATAAAAAGTGGGAATCTAAAGCCAAAAATATATATATGAAAACTGAAAAAATACATAAATATGGGGAGAAACTAGGCAAGCTATAATGTTATACAGGGGATTAGTCAATTTGCAGAGGGTTGGGAAGAAGGGTGTTTTAAAGGAGAAGGGACAAAATACCATTAAGGTTGCAATAGGCTAGATTAAATTTGGATGGATAAAAGGAAAGTGCTTAGGAAATGCAATTAATGTGTTAACACTCAAAATTACAGATCTACACAGTCCACAATAGTACAAGGAACAGATTCAGGAGCAGCGAGTTAATGAAAAGAATAAGGAAAAGAGTGCAGTACTTCTTAAAGAAATTTATTTATTTATCAGATACACCATATATCCATGTCAGTTCTACTTTATCTATTTTAATTTTTGTAAGCAAATGTTTCAACAGCTTACAGGTGTTTTATTTTCTTTGTGTACCCAACAAATTTGTCCGTTTAAATTAGATCATTATGCCTAAATTCAGCCAATTCTCTCATAATATATAAATGTCATGTCAACTGATTTACTGAACACTGTGTACTCAATTCAGTTTCCCACAAAAGTTTTGATGTATGTGATAAAAATGTTATTAATTGCCATTCAAAGTATGTGCCACTGTGCGGAGCTTGTCTTTTGAAAATACATAAATCTATAATTCCACTGAAACAATTTTAATTATTTCAAAAATAGTCAATACACTAAATTTAACATAGGGTTGCCATGCGTCCAGAATTTTAGAAAATTGGCAAAATGTCCAGGATTCTGAGGTAAAACTCAAAACAACTTTTGAGTTTCCTAAAAGAATCTCAACAACTTTGAGTTTCATTTCCCCCCAAAAGCTCAACAACTATTTAACAACACTTCATGAAGCAAATATATTTGTGGCTGAAGAGGGCATTTTGTTCAATCATTAAGGCAGAAGAGGGTATTCCTGGTAATTCAGTAATATAGAAATTCAGCAAGAACTTGAATCTGCAAAAAATGTGTCAATGATCCACAACACACAATATTTAGTTCCGGTTTACGCAGACTCCCTTTGAAAAGCAAACGTGCAATTTTAACCATCAGAAACTTCAGGCACGTGGCACACCCTCAGTGGCTCATAACAACATTTGATGCCTGATCAAAGAAACCCCAGTTCTTAAGTTGGTGGTAAAATTGAGGTAAAGCACATGAAAACCCAGAACAAAAGCAAAAGTGTTTAGCAATGACAAAAGAAATCTGATAAAGGGAGCCACAGGAGGGGAAAGCGTAACAACCAACAGAGATTAATGAGTAAAAACAAAAGGAGCGTTGGCCATTGACTACATTTAGCGATGCAAATGTTGCAATGGCCCACGGGAAACAAAGCTGTTAAGAAGAAGGACATCCCCAGGGAGTCATGGGTACGTACCAGGGAAACCAGGGGTGGTCTGCCCAAGGGGAGTAAAGGGGGGATGCTGCATAGCCAACTGGTGAAGCTTGGTCAACTGCAGGGCAGGATGGGAAATTAGAACTAACCAATCAAATGGAATTATTTCAGAGTAGAAAAAAACCATCTTAACACGTTTCAAAACTGGATTAATTAAAATTAAATAATAAAAAAGTTTTAAATCATTCACTCTAGTCTACTAATAGAAAAGTCAGTTAAAATTACATTGCTACCGTTATTACATGTAAATGGCTACTGTTAATATCTTTAACTACCGTTCTGTATAATATTTACAATTTAAAAACCAAAATATATAACATGCATAAAATGGGGCGGGGGTTAATTTGTATCTGGGCCACTGTACTTTCTATAGCAACGCTGGCACAAAGTTATCTGAGAAACCTAGCATTGGACTAAATGTTTCACTGCTAAGGAGGGTCATTCATAGATGGTTCCTTGACATTTAGATACTCAGAAAGTAATGCTGCCCAGAACAAATAGAAGAGAAAATAGAAAACGGAAAGCAATTTACATGCGTTGGACTCACGTCTGGATGAGGGATGGCATACTGGCCTTGAATTGTGAATGCCTGCAAATGACAAAGACAGATTACAGATTCTCAGCAGTCATGTAAATAGAATAGTTTGTGCTTCAGTTTTTTATTTTATGTTTTAAGAGAGTGTGCTTGTTTTCAATTTATGAATAAAAAATTCAAAGCTTAAGGCCCATGACCTACAATCTGGCTTGCCCAATTCTTCGACGTGTGGAGTGGGATGTCATATATCAAAATCTGCTTTTGGAAGTCCCTTTTGTTTCAAAAGTTGTTTGTAATGCAACTGGAGTGGGTGGCAGGGAGTGCCACCCATGTTTCTAAAGGTGATACATAGGAATATTCCAAAGCAGCCCAATTTGGACAGTTGTTTTCAGTTGTGGGTCTCCAGAATTGTGTACCTGACAGTAAATATGCTTGGTGATACAGTCCTAAATCTGGGATCCCAAATCCTCCTCCATTTATCAGTATTTGCATCTTTTACACAGATATTCTTGGAACTGAAAAGTCCCAAAGGCATTTTCTAAACAAAGATTTATTTTTGTGAAAGTATTTGCTCAGTATGAGAATTGGAATTCCTCTTAAGATATAAACTAGTCTAGGTATTATATTTATTTTAAGAGCATTGACTTTTCCCCACAGGGGAATGACTCCCATCTGTCAATGCCTATTGATACCTCATGACATATTTTGTTGATGTTTAATGGCACTATTTAGATAAGTCTTGTGGTATTAATATGCCTAGATATTTAATGTTGTCTATGCAAATATGAGATTGCTATTGTTTAAACGGTTGAACCAAAAAGTTATTTCCTATTAACATCAACTCCGATTTGGACCAGTTTATAGTATATCCAGAGATATTGCCAAACACATCTATATTTTGCATTAATATTGGAACAGTGCCAATTTCTTAAGTTTATAAAACAGAATGAATAACTAAAAAACATTGGATTGGGACATTATTAATATGTGATACAAATATATGAGTATGTGATAAGTGGTCTGCTCTAAGGGTTATTTTATGCACAGGGTCCTGCATGCTTCCATAACTGTCATACCCTCAGCCTTCCCCTACCAAATTAACCTGTTCCAGACATGGCTTCCAACCTGGTTTGGGGTAGGAGGATTCGTAGGAACAGAGGCATGGCAGGGAGCATGCTGGTGTTAAGGGCGGCACAGGTAGGATTTGGGGACAGCAACAACAGAATTACATCTATCACATCAGAATTACTAGAAAAGCAGTACTATACCAGACAGAAAAGTAGTAAAAGTTGAAAACTAACAGGCGCTGGCTGAGGTTGGGCCAAGACGGTGTGGTTTCCAGCTGAAGTCAAAATGGTGTCTGCTCTTACCTGGCCACCTGCAAAAATTATGGGTGCAGAGGCAGGTTTGGGGCGGTAAGGAATGGTGGCACCTTTGGGTGGTGACTGAGGACGAAAACACAAGGCAGTAAGAGAAAGTAAAAATGCATTCAAATTTGTTCCTTGCAAATTATTGTTATGGTACTGACAATCCCCAAAATGTGAAAGACTCAAAACAAGACTGGTTGGTTTTTAATGCCTGAATTGTATTTGAAAAGTAACGATACACCTCTGGACAGTGTATTCATAGTGGGTGTATAGTTACTTTTCGAACACCCCACCCCACATTTCTAGCCAGATATGGTAGTGTAGCATTTACATACCTAGGTGTTAAAAGTTTTTTGTTACATAATGTTCCCTGTTACTGGGATGTAACATACAGCCAGTATCTACAGTGGTACCTCTGGTTACGAACTTAATTTGTTCAGGAGGTCCGTTCTTAACCTGAAACCATTCTTAACCTGAGGTACCACTTTAGCTAATGGGGCATCCCGCTTCTGCCGCCTGATTTCTGTTCTCATCCTGGGGCAAAGTTCTTAACCCGAGGTACTACTTCTGGATTAGAGTCTGTAACTCAAAGTGTTTGTAACCCGAGGTATCACTGTACTTGGTAGAAGTAGAAAAGTAAGACTAACCAGGAAAACTCTGAGCCTTAATTGCTGTCAAAGGGATTCATGTGCTATACTGCCCTAATGGCAGAGGGCAACCCTCCAGCGTCCCCTGTATAGCCCTCAGAGCTCTCCCCCCAGGCCACATCCCATACTGGCCCAGCTTCAAAGTCTATTGTCCTTGAACTCTGATAATGCCCCTTACATGTCTGACTAGAGGATAGAGAGGGGTGAGTGAGCGCATGTAGAAACTAGCCTATGGTACAAAGGTAAAATGTACATCCATTGCTCCACCCATTTGCATGTGGCCCTCAGAGCTGCCCAGAAAGGAAAGCGACCACCAGTATGAAAATATTCTGAGCATCCCTCAATCACAGTTACTCAGATTTGAAAGACAGCCTGCAACAAAAGCTCTTGATCATTATTTTAAAAAACCTGCATCCTACCTCTAGCATTACCACGCAGATTTGCTTCACACACTGAATAATGGCGTCAGGAGTGCCCGATATTGTAACCGCACGTTCTGTGGAGTTTGGTAACATATCGCCAGCAACTTGCACTTGGGCTCCTGTAGACTTAAACACAAACAAAGGTGTTACAAGAAATGCGCAGCTCACCACATCACACAAACTCTTCACTCACTGGCGCATTTTAGGCCTCCGACTCACCCATGGAGGAGGGATGTGTGAGGAGGGAATGGCCTCCTCCTAGCCTTGTGCGCTCCACTGCCTTTCTCCTCCTGGTGCATGGCTGGGGGGAGTGTGGAAGCTTTTGCCTGGCTGTACTTTGTCCTGTTGTTCAGACTGTCAAAGTGGGGCTAGTTTCAGGGACCTGCTGTGCTCTGCCTGCCACCCCTGCCAAAGCCTCGCAGCAATGGAAAAATTCCAAGTTGGCTGTTGTTTCTGATCCTTTCTGATCCTTGTTGAACTTCTTTGACATTAATTTAAATGGTTTGGGTTTTTTTACATACTGAATTTGTATCCCACTCTTTCTTCAAGGAGCTCAAGGTAATATCTCCCTATTTTCTCACAATTACCTTCTAAGGTAAGTTAGGCTGAGGGACAGTCTCTTCCCCAAGGCCACTCACTTGAGCTCACTGAGGATTCAAACCCATGTCTCCCTCATCCAAGCGTACTGTACTGTTCAGTGGAACACTGCTGACTGAATGTCATTTAAAACCAGGAAACAATTTTATATGACAAATCCTTAAGCACTGGAGTATTTCATTACTACAGAAGCTGTATGGCTCTCCTTGAGTCTTTAAGCTTTTCTTTTTGATGATTTATTGCAGCCTCAGTTTTTGTAGTTAGAAATTATCCAGTTTTGTTACTGATGAAGTATGAAGCAGGATGCAATTCTGGAGATCTCAGCTAACATTTTAGATACACTGATGACATGCAGCTTTATTTATCTGTAACCTCTGAATCAGTTGTGGCTGTCAACTGTCCATGTCAGTGTCTGGACAGTGGTGGGCTGGATGAGGGCAGCAACATGCTCCTTGCTGGGATTTTTGTCTGTTTACCTCTCTATGCAATTTAGTTTACACGTAATGTTGCACTCCTCTTCTTTCCCCCACCTCTTGCATGCTCCAATTCCCTTCCTATCCTCCCTTTAGTTTGCCACTAAATGCAAACAAGGCAAATTGTGGTTTGCACAAATCACAGGTTGCTTGGTTCAGGTGCAACACAAACTATGTTTCCCCACCCACCGTGAAACGAGGAAATTGGAGCATGTGAAGGAAGGAAGGAGCAGGAAAAGGAAGCAAATAAGATCTGATTCTATGACATCTGAAACCCAAAAGGCCTGTATTAAGAGCCTCTTTCCTATAGAAAGGCCACCACTCAATAACCACCATTTCTGACAACCGGAAACTTCATCAAGAACACTGCTACTTTCTGTTCTTGGTGTCTAAGAAAGCCCTGCCATCCCTTCAAACAGCTTTCAAATTCTGCTCTAGGGGAACCTGAGTTCTAAGTGGAGAAGATTCCCTGAAATATATCACTTACAAACTCAGGAGAGGTATGTTTTAGGACACAGGCTCTGTTCATAGGGGGCAATGGTGAAGCCTAGCAAGTCTGACCAGTGACTGAGTATGCATCCTATAATACAGCCCCGAATCAAGGCACAGGTACATGCGAAGCATCCCTCAACAGAGGAGAGACTGTGAGCAGGATTTCTCTGAAAGTAGAAACTCTGAAACCCACTGTGCTAAAGAAAACAATCAGTACTCTGGACTGCTGCCTACCTCCCTGATTTCTTTGATTTTGGACCCTCCTTTGCCTATAAGGGATCCACATTGGCTTGCAGGAACTACAAGTCGCAGCGTTACAGGAGGCTTGCTCGTTACCGTGCTGTTTGTCATCGAAGCATTGATATCCTGAAATGACAACGTCAAGAAGAATTAGGCAAGGATTTATTAGTCCACTAGACACTTAGAGAAAGAATAATTATGAAGAAGTGTGATTTCACTGCATATATTCTACACTGCACTTATAGACCTTGAGGCACAATCCTGCTGATATTTTTCTTCTGCAGGATTCATTGAAACAGATACCTGTCTGTGCCTTACACAACTACCATTTGTTTCAGCGGAGTTTACACGAGGCAAAGTTACTTGTTAGTTTTGCCTAAACTGTGTCCAGTGGAAGGATTTTAGTTGTCATTAAACAGCCAACAGGTAGTGATCACCCACACTTTCAATGTGCAGGGGGAAACTGCTGAGAAAGTACAGTGAACACTGTACCAGTGGTGTTAGATATAAGTATACTGAATTTTTTATTTCTAATTTTCACATTGGTCACCAAATATTTTTGGGCAGCCACAACTGCCACCCCTGGTCTCTGAGCTGCCCCCTCCGCCCCAAAGAGAGGTGACTCCTCACACTGCCCCACAGGAGCCTGGGAAGCACCCCCTGGTCAGCCCCAGAGGCACCATTCCTCGGGGGGGGGGGGCTTGTAGCCAGGGTTGCTGCATCAAACAGCTGTGCAAGCCTTTGGGAGGCAGAGACACGAGAGGGCATAAGAGGGAGGGAGGGAAGGAAAGAGGGTCAGAGGCCAGTGTTGCCCGCAGCACCCTTGACTATCATTCAAGGCACCCCAGGGTGCCACGGCACACTGGTTGAAAACTGCTGATCTAAAGCATGAAGGATAATGACCTAGTGCAGTGTTTCCCAACCAGTGTGCCTCCAGATGTTTTGGGACTACAACTCCCATCATCCCTCGCTAGCAATACCAGTGGTCAGGGATGATGGGAATTGTAGTCCCAAAACATCTGGAGGCACACTGGTTGGGAAACACTGACCTAGTGCACGTGGAGTGCTCTGAACACCTGAAAGAGCTGTACAAATGTTACGTATTATTGTTTAATACTAAATTTGGTTGAAACTCCATGAAAAAAGTGTAGTACCGGTATCTGGGGTGGGGGTGGGGGTGATAGTCTCAGGTATCCATATTAGATGCTTTAGAATTGTTGCTGCCTCCCCAATTCAAATTAAAAGTAGGACACAACAAACAGGGATTTTGTCTCTGTCATCTCCACATGCAGCCAGAGGGGACTGATTTTCCCCAGAGAATGCAAAGAGGAAAATTAATGATCAGACAACAAGCAAATGGCCTGTTATTCCTCTTCCATTGTCACTGCTGTGAGCATTTATAAAACAAATTCTGTATTAAAGCAAACATAAGGAAAGTAAAACAGCATCTGTAGAGTAGCCTGAGGTATGGGGAATTTCCATTTACTTACTTCTTCAAATTTTAGTGCAATCATGGAAAAAGCCTTGAAAATGGCATCTGTTGGGCCCGTTATCGTCACAATTCTTTCTGGACAGGAGCCTTCTGAGATGTTGATCCGAGCACCACTCTGTGGAAAGGGCAAACCCCACCCCACCCCCCCAAAAAACACATTTATTTGTAAAGTATCTACTTAACAGTTTACCAGCCTTGACTTGAAAAGTACGCTTTTCAGTGTTGTCCAGTTTAACAGCTTGTATATATCCCCCCCCCCCACTGCAGTGGTGCAGAGGCAAGGTAGAATTAACTGAAGGCAGGTCAGATACAGCCACTGAAATGACTGAAATTAAGGGCAGTTCTTTGAAAAAATTAAACAAAAGCTGACACTGTACAGTCATACCTCGTGTTGCGTTAGGTTCATGTTGCGCCTTTTCGGCTTGCGAATGCAGCAAACTGGGTTTTGCCATTCGCGTATGCGCAGAAGCAAGAAGCATTCTGTGCGCTTTGCACATGCACAGAAGCGCTCTATCGTGCCGCGCACATGCGCAGAAGCGGTGCTCTAGTTACGGACTTTTCGGGGTGCAAATGGCACCCCGGAACGGATCGAGTCCGTAACTAGAGGTACCACTGTAATAGGCAAAAGCACAATAGTTTAGGGAAATCGTGAAGAGAGTTGAGAACAAGAATGTTACCCATCAGGTGAGTCTAAAGTTACTTATGGGACAAACTTAAAACACATTTGCCATGATCCAAGAGCTCCATGGTTTGCGCCTATCTTCCCTTCCAAGCTGCAGCCCCTTGGACTGAAACCGATGTAGACTTTTCCCAGGGGCTTTCAAGGGCATACAAAGAGATCACGCAGTGGGCGAATGACTCCCCTCAAAAATCCCTGAGTGCATCTCAAGAGTGCATCACATGCAGGACTTTGGATTAAGGCCACTGTAAACAAATTAAATCTATATTTTTATGACTTTCATTTATACCTTACACTTATATAATAGGAGTTAATCTGGAATCCTGGTTATGGGCTTGTTTTTCAATAATATTTTTATTGAAGTTTTTCAAAAAGTACAAAAACACTTAGAACAAGAATATAACAAAGGTACAATGCTGTGGTAGTTCTGTATTACATAAACTCCAGCTTTTGGAATCCTGGTTGCAGGTAAACTATGGTTAAAGCAGATAATAATTTGTTGCATCGTGATGAACGATGGTTTCCTGCTAACTGGAAGCAGAAGCTTCGGATCACGTTCTCTCGCATGCAGAGGAAGGAAGAAGGCTTCAAAGCAACAAACCCATGGAATTATAGTCTGAATTAGTTTCTTTCTGTTAGGAAGATTTATAATTTAACTAATTATGAAGGACTATTTTGCTGGCAAAGAGCTAAACGCTCAAAACATGCTGGGAGCATTTTCACCCTGCTCTTTGGAATCGCTTCCTTCACAATGGATGTGTGGTGAGACCCTCTCAAACAGACATATGCAGGGCATCCTATATAATAACATCCCTGTGCCCGTGCGTACGTTCTCTGTGTCAGTGGAAATTTTCCACTGCGCATGTCTGAGACGGACGCAGGGATTGGACGACGGGAGAGGGGGGCGTGTCCGAGAGGCAGCGGCGGCGCACGCGCGTCGTCAGTTGGGGCAGCGCCGCCGCCTCGCACGGAGCTGGGGAGGTGCCTCCCCGGCCCCTCCGTACCTGCAGCAGCCGCTGTGGCTGCGGGAAAGCAGCAGCAGCAACAGGAGGAGGAGGAGGAGCTGCGGCGCCTGCAGCTGCTGGGGGCGAGAGGCGCCCGAGGAGCCGCCGCCTCTTCCGTCCCCTTCTCGGCCCAGCCGAGGAGGGCGAAGGTGTTTGGCCCGTGGAGCGCCGGCCGCCGCCACCGCTAGCGCCCGTTTTTAACGGGCTAAATTCACTAGTGAAAAATAATATTGTTCTAACAAATAGACTATGATAGTCAGGCTATTTTAACATCTTAGACAGAAAGGCCTTTTCCTGTTGAGGAATACTAGCAATGTGAGTAAGAACAACAAATAAGACAATGCTACAGCTTAAAATTTATTACCAGACTAATAAATATGATACAGAAAAGCTGAACTATTTTGAAGAAATACCAAGAGTCTGATATATCATTGCACATTTTTTAGAACTGTCTAATAAACTGTTAATAACTTATAAAGATCCCTTCTATTACATGTTTGTATTCCAGTTTTTGTGGTTCTGTAGCATTTCCGTATGAGGACAATACACTAAAGTTGCAGTCCTGATTCAATACGAGTAAAAATGGTTAGTATTGAGTTGTAACTCACAATTAACCCCATGGAACAGACTGGGCCGTACCAGTTCAGACTGCATGCATACTTCCATGCTTCTCCAAAATCCTTGCATATAGAAATCTAGCATGCTAGGAAGAAGCCTAGAAGGCCAGAGCACTTTTCCCTAACATCTAAGCCCTCCTATTGGCACGAAGGGAAAATGTGAGTATTAAGGGACCTTCAGCCCCGTATCATCCCATGGCTTGTAACAGTTTTCCACATGCTTGGGTGCAAACATGTAGGGGGAACTCTTTTCTAATTTTGTAGGCTCCCCACATAATTTAAAAACCCTGACTGAGCAGCTTCTTTGTACTTGCATTGCCTTCTCAAGTGAGCAATGACTGAACAGGGCTCTTATTTCTTGACTAGTTTTCTATGTGCAGGGATATTTCATTTTATTTTGGGGGGTATGGAGGAAGATTCAACGTGTGAGTTCTTTTATGTGGTAAGAAGAGGTACAGCCTAGACATGTAATTCTTTAGTTCAGTGAGAACTAAAATTGTATTTTAAAGATTAATTGCTGTAGATTCTGAGCAGTAATCTGCTTTTACTGAATTGTTTTTGGGTTTTTTAAAAAAAACAATTAGTTTGATAAGAAGCCCTGAATTAAGTTTTCAATATTTATATCACCAATAATTTAGGATGGTGTATATGGAATTAGGGACGCGGGTGGCACTGTGGGTTAAACCACAGAGCCTAGGGCTTGCTGATCAGAAGGTCGGCAGTTCGAATCCCCACGACGAGGTGAGCTCCCGTTGCTCGGTCCCTGCTCCTGCCAACCTAGCAGTTCGAAAGCACATCAAAGTGCAAGTAGATAAATAGGTACCGCTGCAGCAGGAAGGTAAACGGCGTTTCTGTGTGCTGCTCTGGTTCGCCAGAAGCGGCTTTGTCATGCTGGCCACATGACCTGGAAGCTGTACGCCGGCTCCCTCGACCAATAATGCGAGATGAGTGCGCAACCCCAGAGTCGGTCACGACTGGACCTAATGGTCAGGGGTCCCTTTACCTTTATATGGAATTATTCCATTTTATCATCACAACCCTGTAAGGAACGTTAGGCTGAATGAGGGTGACTGCCCAAGTTCATCAAGTGAGCTTTATAGCTGAACAGGAGATTTTCATAGCTCAGGTCCCCTCTTGTCTAAATTCAGTGCACTATGCATGAGAAGGGAACATAACAAAAAATTGTGAATTACAGTTCATTGCAGATATTTGGTTTTTGTTTTTTGACCACTTGGTGGCAGGATTGAGTCATACATGTGAGCAATACAGCAATTCAGTACCACCACCAGGTATATATTTTCTGAAATTGCAGAAAAATTAAGTCAAAGAGTACAAAATTTACATCTTACCTCCTCCCTCATTTTTTTGACGGTTTCACCTTTCTGTTAAAGAAACAGAAAGCATTTATTAGCTCACACTAACACGCTCCATGACTGGTGAATTTGTAGAAAAATATCAAATAAACTGAGCTGACTCAAAAAAAATTCACCCTCAAAAAAGTGGGTCACTGACCTTTCCTATGATGCTGCCGACCTCCTGAAACAAAGCAAAGCAAAATATACATGAATGCAAGCCCAAAAGAGAAATACATCTGCACACCTATAAATCTTAAAAATGTAAATGGACTAGAACAGATATATTCAACATATCTAAAAGTATTATGTAACTGAAACAACAGAAATGCACAATTATGTTGCTAAACAAGGCAGTGGACTACATAAATGAAATTGGAGACGGGAAAGTCCACAGACTAGATAGGGCCTGAAATAATTCTATGTTGCCCCAGAGGCCTAGCCAAATGCTTAATCAAGGTAAACAATAATAATTCCAGCATCTTTAACCAGAAATAAAATAATAAGAATTGCCTTCAACTTGTTAACAATCTTACTGAGAAAGCTGTGCTATAGAGCTATGACATCATTTTTAAAAAGAAGAAAGCATGATAACAGGGGCTCTGTTCATGCTCAAAGTGGAGATATCAGACCATCAAGGAAGCAAGATTCCCTGCCCCGTGCCTGACGGACTATGGACAGCAGACAGACTGCACAATAAATATCCATCTATTGGTGGTAAATGATTTACACAGAAACATTCACATTTAACATATTTTAGAGCTGGATGCTAATGCTGCTTGCATTGCTTGAGAAGTCTCATACGTGATTAATACAATGCAGCTGTATGGCTCTCCCAACAGAATGTCATCTGACTCACTGTTGACCAACAAACGTTTCTATTCATGTCTTTAAAAAAAAAAAACCCAAAAAACAGTGCGTGGATTCATCAGGACAGAGCCAACATTTGCTTCTGATACTACGAGCATAAATATTTTTATACATCTTCAAACTAGGCATTTGGATTTTATGGGCCTTCTATTTAGGCTGCAATCCTATACAAGGTGACATGGGAGTAAGTCCCACTGAACTCAGTGGGGCTTACTTCTAAGTAAATATGTATAAGATTGCACTATTTGGTTAGTTTCAAAATTTTATGTGCAAATGTTTCTCAGAACATAGCAGTAAGGCAACCCAAGTAGTTGCAGTTTAAACAACTGTTTGGAGATTTCGTTATTTATTTTCCAGGTCCACTCATTTCCCCCCCAACAGTAAAAATGAAGTGAAGCTTATTCATTTATTGAAATATTTATAGACCACACATTTGTGAAAAATACAGCAAGGTGATATACAACACACAAATTACAGCAAGATAAATAAAAACGATGCTAAATAGTGTTTGGTAAAAAACCAACAAACCCAACTTCACATTGCAAAGGCCTGCCTGAAAGAAGGCAAGAATGATTCCTGCCAAACCTCTATTGGCCTGGAGTTCCTCAGGGCTGTCCAGGCCTGCTGCTCTATGGACTCAGTCCCTAGCAAAGGATAGTCAAACCTCAGCGTTTGGGGGACCACAAGACGTTTCCCATCAGAGCAACAAAGCAATGGAGGCAGAGCATAAGGAATCAGATTGTGATTTATGAAAGAAAGCTCCCCCCCCCCGATAACGAGAACGAGCTTGAAACACTTAATTTCCTCATAAATAATTGAGAGTGCCTGAAACTTTGGGTTTTTTCCCCCTTTGTAGCTTAGGAGAAGCCCTTTCATCCCTCCTCCATCCCCATTTTCCCACATCAAATTAGACAAGATGGAAGTCCAGTCCTTGTCTTGCAGCAAAAAAAATCTCTAGCATATGTTTTCTGCCAATGTTAGTGCTGGAGAATATACACCTCCTAAATTTTCAGCTAGTCTGTTCAATAAGGAACTGTTTAAAAACAAAATATCTATTTTATTTAATGATAGAAGCCAGACATAGCAGACGTTTTAATGTCTAATTCACATGATGGATTAGGCAACAATGCATTTTGGCACCAAATGAGCAGTGCAGAAGCAGTGGGTGTTATCACTATGCAGGAAACCATTCCCAAAGTGATTGCTTTAGCTATAATGTCATAACAACACGCAGCTGCACGAGTCAAACAGAGCCATACAGTGCAGCACTTACAAAGAAAGTAACTGACAGATCTAAACTTGACAACGCAATTGACAGATGCCAGAGATCCAAATATTCAGTTATGCTGTTTGAGAGATCATTGTGTGCCTAATGGGGTAACAGACATGTGTGCCTTCAGTAAAGCTATGACACAACTAACTTGCATTAACATAACTTAACAAATGAAGGGTAATGTAAAGGCTAAGCACCTGAGCTATGAACTAAAATGCCACCTGTGCCACATACTCTCTCTTAGACAAGCTGCTATCTGTGTCTCAGTCCTTACAAAGAGGTATTTGCAGAAAGCTGAGAGGGATGGGAAATTTATGACATAGGCTTTCATGAACTAGAGTACACTAAGAAGAAGCCGAGGAAGATTAGTTTTTAAGATGCTACAATATTTTTGTTGCAGCTGACTACCTGAAATGTAGAGGAGAAGGATGCTGTGGCAGCAAGTGGGCAGAAGGAAGATCAATTCTCTTCCTCCATCCTCTCCATTACTAGAATGCTTGTCAGTCTACAAATGACAAGCTGGGCCATGTTGCAGATTTCAAACATTTGGTGGCTCTCTCATCCTTCAAACAGCATTTCTGTGTCTGTGGCTATCTTGACTTTTATATAACTTACACAATGGTAAACAACTTGAAGGAACAATTGTCTGACTTTCTGGAAGTAAAATAAACTCTGTTATTAAGATGTGGACACACTACTAAGGGTTGCTGCTACAAGGGGGTGTGCAGACATTCTTGCACAGCTCATAATAGTTAACTGTATCAGGAGCCTTTAACCTTCGGGGCCTGTGGCCACTTCTGGATTTCCACCCCACCACAATTTTATTTGGTTTAGAAGTCTTACACAGACTGACAGCTCACTTACAGTACTTCACTGAAATACATATAAAATAGTTTTGCATCTTAAAACAGGAAAGGAAACACTCTTGAACAAGGGATACATGGAAAATGGTGGCACATTTGAAATTTTGGAAAAAATGGTATGGGATCCACCACAAATTAGTGGCTATGGGGCATGGCTATTCACATATCTCCCTTTAAGAACTTCTGGCCTATGCAGGTAAACCTACAACTGCAGCGGAATAAACGGGAGCCTTAAATTGCACTTCCGATTGCTCCAGCTTTTTAATGTGCAGACTAAACAACAGACACATCCACCTATCCCTAGTTATAATCAGTTTTGCTAGTGTGTAAATAAGGCTAAAATGTTGGGCCTCTAATACCGTACTGATAACAACAAAGCAACCTAAAATACAACCACTAACATACACCCATTTTCTGACCCGCCCTCTGCCCAATATCTCGATGTAAAGCAAGTTACCTTTCCATGCATAAGAAGACGTATAGTGAGTGTGACATTGAGGCCCCCTTCCGTCGCCTTCGGATCTTTTGTGTTCATTCTTGTCCAATATTTGCAGTTGTTGAATATAGCGTTTCAGGGTGATTTCTCCCCTGCACTTAACCTAGAAAGACAAAAGGTTACCATTCTGAGGTCAATGCTTCTCAAAATGTGAATCAATCCATACAAAGTACATCATGGTTCCTATTTCAGCATAACTACATATTATAAAGGGCAAAGGGTCTTGACGCACAATCACCATTTTTGTTTGAGGGTCCCATGTTCTTAGTATTCTTCAATTCTGCTCTTTATATGACTGAGCTCCTAAAGCTGATCTGATTATCTAACAGGTTCCAGAAAGTGGTAAGAAATAACCCCTGAATACCGTATTTTTCGCTCTATAAGGCGCACCTGACCATAGGACGCACCCAGTTTTTAGAGGGGAAAAGCCCCATTTTTTTGAGGATCAGCTCAAATTTCTGCAGCTTCTTTTGCAAAGAAGAAAAGCCCCATTTTTTGAGGATCAGCTCAAAGTTGTTGAGCTTACTTTGCAAAGGGAAAAAACCGTTTTATGGGGTTTAACTCACAGTTCTGCAGCTTCAGTAAAGGGAGCCATTTCTACAGTTTCCAGACAGATAATCTAATTAGCCAGTCACATGTCGCTGGGGAAACAGCCTCCCTCTGCAAGGGGGCGGGGCTGGAATCTCTCTCCCCAATCGTTTGCTGAGCAGCTGCTCAGCGGGCTTCCTTTCAACACCCCCTTCTCTCTCTCTTTTTTAAAAAAGCACGATCTGCTTTTGCCCCTGGGCAGTTCAGCTCCAGGGACCACACATTCGCTCCATAAGACGCACAGACATTTCCCCTTACTTTTTAGGAGGGAAAAAGTGTGTCTTATGGAGCGAAAAATACGGCATATCTTCATTATTTCTAGGCTGCCTTTTAGCAAACATGTCTGTGGGCAAACCTACATTTGTTGTTTATAATGTTAGAAATGTGTTATAAAAATGTGACACCAGAGGGCACTGCAGAGCAGCGATCTGCCAGCAATGGGAAAATGCATTGAGCATTATATAACATTATTTAACGTTCCTTTAAATAACACTTTTACAGATCAATGTAGATCCAGATGCATACTCTGAAGTTGAGACCTAAATGTTATACAGCATTTAACAAATGATCAGCATGATCATGTGTGAACACAAAAGCTGAATTTTGCATTCCAACTTGGTGCAGTGTTCTGTTGAATTGCAGCGAAAATCAACTGATTTCTTCTCACTTTCTCCATCCTTTTCCTTTTTTACTCTAGTGGAACAGATCTTATTTTCCCTTCACGTAGCTCCATAGTGATCGTAACCTGATGTCACTGCCAGCAAGAGCGGCAGACGTCTCAAAGATACTGAAGTCAGCCAGTCACTGTTTTCCACTGTAAATCATGGGTGCTTGTCTGTTTTTGCCTAGGAAACTCAGAAGTCCCTTAGGCTCAGCTTCTTGCAGACCCAAACCCAAAATAGCACTAGGATGTCTCTTTAATTTCTTGTAGCAAACTTAAATAATATCTTAAAGATCTTAATAAATGGGATGGGATGCTAATGAAAGCTGAGACGTCTGGTGGGGATGGAAAGCAAGAAATTACGAGAAACAATTATCCACAAAGAGATTGAGGCTGCATATGCACCATACATATAAAGCACACTTAAAGTGCTCCCTCCCAAGAATCCTACTGTAACTGTAGTTGGTTAAGGGTGCTGGGAACTGTAGCTCTGGGAGGAGTAATCCCAGAATTCTTTATTGGTGGGGAAGACAAATGACATCATGGGAGGGAAGTTTCTAGGACTAGGGTGAAACTGTAAAGCTCCCTTTTTATTTTTGCTATGGGGTGCTGCATGCATATAATTTTGTTATATATAGGTATGCAATTTATATGCATAGTATTGAAATGTGGGGTTTTTTTGGATGTTATTATATTTTTGCTTTGCTATGTTGTTATGAAATTGTTTTTATAGTGCTTGTTTGAAATGCACCCCCTTTTCTTTGTTGTGTCACTTTGAGCATGTGGGAAAGCAGCATACAAATGAATGAATGAACGAATGAACGAATGAAATGAGGTTTCAATGTACTTTATATGTATGGTCTTCAACCTGGCATGTCTCTGCCAAAATTTAAAGAAACCTGAAATTCAAAGAAACCTGAAATTTATGAATTTACTAGTCTTCATGACCACACTGCAATGTAGCTCAACATATTTATCACCATACTATGGATGCATAGTTGAGATTAAGAAACAGCGATCCCACTACGTCTTTTTCTTTAATACTAGTGCAGGGTGGCTGAATTTGCTGAGCAGAATTGCTGGGTGTGAGAAAAGGGCCTACCTCTTCCCTTCATCCCTGATTCTACCAGCAAATGCTCCCCAAACATTCCCCAACCTTTCTCTCCTCCAAAAAGACTGATGCTGAATGTTAGCCCAACTGGGAGGGAACAAGTCATGATCTCACACAGGTTGCACAGTGTGCTACGCCAGCTCTTTCTGCATACGATACATGTTTTTCCACCGACTCCTCCTCTTGCATCTCATTATTCACACTCTCCCAGCTGGCATGTCCCTCATCCAACTAAGCCCAGGACAGCACCCTCTCTTTTTTGTCCCCCATCCTTGCAGCTCATGCCTAAACACCACTTGCAAAAGACCATCATTGTTAAACAGGCTGCAGTGTTTGGCACTGGAGGAAGATGTTAGGTTCCACACACACACACACACACACACCCTCCAGGCTCCACATCTTTCCTGGCCTGCCTCCAATTCCGTCAGAAGCACCCAATTATCTTTAGTTATTTTAGGCAATTGTGTCAGCGAACACAGCAACTAGGTAAGGGATGAGGGAGGTCATGCAGCACTGAGGTGCAACACAATGCTTGTTTTCTTTTATTTGTTGCTTGTTGATTCAGTATATTGAAATCTGAAAGGCTCATTTCAAAGCTGCTGTTGCTCAAATAATAATAGGACACACTGGCCTTTAATACAATTCTCTTCAGGGAACAAAAGCTTCTTTTGGCAAGGCTACAAGGGCCGCTTGTTGGAGGTTACACACATCTTTCCAGTCAAGCACGATTAATACTCGCGCCCCCCCCCCCCTCGCAATGCTCACGACCCAGGCGAGGATCCTTTCAACTACATAATGTTGGTATTATGAGCTCAGAAATCTCAATTTTAAAATGGGCTCCTGAAATGGAACCATAATTTAATTATTTTCCTGTAGCCTGTACCATTTTGTTTCATCACTTTGTGCCACAAGGCTAGTAGTTTACAGAAGGCAGCTACTGCCCTCCAGGATTATTCTGCCAGATCCTTTTAACATCTGTTTCTAAAAAGGACTTTATTTGCAACGGCATAAAGAATAATCAGAGACTTATTTACCCAGATAAATCAGGAATGAGTCAGGAAGCCTGGAGGGGTGAGGTGAGCCAAACGGAGGGAAGGGATGGCGACAAAGAAAAAGGAAGCAAGGGGCATTTTAAAGGCTGCTGAAAGTATTTAAAGGTTCTGAAAGTATTTTCAGCTGATGACGCAAGACACAGGAAAAAAAATAAAATAAATTGCATGGTGTGGGATGTTGCCGGAGAAGATTTGTGGCAAATAAATCCAAGACATGTGTAATTTTGCCTGGGTTAGTTTCAGTGAGAGCTGCAAGCATTAGTGTAATTGAAAGATTAATTTATGAGGGGCAATTTTACTCAGTGGTGTTATGGGTAAAGGACACACCATTTGAAAAAGGCTGTTTTGGTTCTGGTGTGTATGTGAAACAATATATTAAAGTAAGGTTACCAGATGTCCCCGTTTCCTGGGGACAGTCCCCGGATTTACAAATCAGTCCCCATACAAAATCAATTGAAGTTCAAAAGTGTCCCTGGATTCATTGAAAAAAATCTGGTAACCTTATATTAAAGTGGTGCCTTTTATTTAGTAAATTGCAGGTTTTTTACACTTCATTCAGTACCCCAAAAAGGTACCAATACAGTGGTTTGGGCAATTTGAAATCATTTAAATTAATTGCTTAAAAGGCAAGTCAATAATCAACTAATAATAACTAATTAGTCAATAGTCTTAATTCTTATTATTTTCAAGCTCATTTGTAACAATATCTGTCAGGGAGCCAACAATATCCTATGAAATGTCACTCAATTTGAAAATACATACAGGTACCAATAGATATGACAATCTTGTGTTGCTAAACCTAAATGTAAAGACCCTTCCTGTCAATTAAGGTTTGGTGACTTTTCCTTATTTTTACCCCTAGTTCTGTTATGCTCCATTTAACTTGCATTAAAAAAAATAAAATAATACATTTTGTTTGTTGAAACTGCCAAGAAACCTGCTGCGACATCTGGGAAAGTGTGGAATCTGGTGGACAGTGAATTTCCAATCTGCACATTAATCTGAGTGGCACATATGAGATAATTTAATTTAGCAATTCACAAAGATCAAATCCCTCAAGCACCCCTACTGTCAACTTGGGCAAATCTCCATTTATAGTAAAAAAAACAAAGCTTTGTCTTTATTACAAAGCCAAGGTCTTAGAAAACGTTTGAAAAGGAAACACAACTTACCATAGACTCACATAGGGTCAGTGTGTGTATGTGTGTACAGATTAGATGGGGAAAGCTAAACATAAAGCAGTGATGGCTAACCTTGACACTCCAGATGTTTTGGAACTACAACTCCCATCATTCCTAGCTAACAGGACCAGTGGTCAGGGATGATGGGAGTTGTAGTCCCAAAACATCTGGAGTGTCAAGGTTAGCCATCACTGACATAAAGCCTTGAGACCTTCCTGCAAGACCTTATATAATGTAAATAAGATGAACCGTCATTTGGGATTTCAGAGTTTATCATTGCCTACATTAATCTGCTCATTAATATTGAGATTAAAGCATCTCAAATGATGTAATGAGACAAATTATGCTGGCCTGGATCCAAACAACCCCATGACTAGTTCTGTGTGCCCATGGCAAACTTCTGAAATTAAGGAGATTTTCAAGGTGAGTTTGTGATATGATATGGCCGGCCTGCCATGGAAGGGGACAAAGGTGGGAATCTAATAATGGCTCCTCCTCGATCAGTAAAAAGTCAATTAAATATCTGCCAATTTGCTGCCCTTTCATGTGGAATAATCAGCCATTTGAGGTGGCTGCTCCTTTACTCTGCTTCATAGCAGAGATGGCCTTTGTCTAACCTATTGGACCAAATCTGTCTGTATATAACAAATTTATTCCTGTCCCGCCACAATGAAGCATCTGGAACCCAGTTTAAACACAGCTTAGTTCTAGCACATGTGGACTGCAATATGGATTAATTCCTAGGGGGCTAGGGGTCTTAGTGGACCACAAGCTTAACATGAGTCAACAGTGTAATGCAGTAGCAAAAAAAGGCTAATGTTATTCTAGGCAGCATCAGCAGAAGTATAGTGTTCAGCTGAGCACAGTCGGACATGCACTCTGGGCTTTAAGAAGGCTGATTTCAAAAAGCTTAAGGAACCACTGGGTAAGAAGAAATTCTCAAAGGGAAGGGAGTCTCATGCAAGACAGGATTGGGATTCAAGATAAAGGGGTCTTAAAGGGTAAAGGGACCCCTGACCATTAGGTCCAGTCGCGGACGACTCTGGGGAGCCGGCGTTAACAGTGCCTTGGTCAGACCACACCTGGAATAAGGTGTCCAGTTCTGGGCTCCACAATTTAAGAAGGATATTGACAAGTTGGAAGTATGCAGAGGAAGGCAACCAATATGATCAAGGGTCTGGAAACCAAGGCTTGTGAAACCAAGGTTGAGGGAGTTTGGTATGTTTCACTTGGAAAAGAGGAGACTGAGAGGAGATATGATGGCCATCTTCAAATATCTAATGGCTGTCACATGGAACACGGAGCAAGCTTGTTTTCTCCTGCTCCAGAGGCTAAGACCTGAACCAATGGATTCTAGTTACAAGAAATGAGATTCCACTTAAACATCAGGAATAACTTTCTGACAGTAAAAGCTGTTTGACAGTGGAACAGACTCCCATGGAAGGTGGTGGACTCTCCTTCCTTGGAGGTTCTGAAACACAGGTTGAGGGGCCATCTGTCATGGATGCTTTAGTTGAGATTCCTGCATTGCTGGGGGTTGGACTAGATGGCCCTTGGATCCCTTTAAACTCTACGATTCTGATTCACTGGTAACTTTTAAGAAAAAATGAGGAAATTTGTATATGGCTTGATAATAAAAAACCTCCAAGTGGTTTACATAAAATATACATTACAATTATTGATAAGAGCAATAGCGACACAGAATTGTTTATTAAGTTAACTGTGTTTGAGTGACTAGACTTTTGAGATACGAAGGTAACATTACCGGTATTTTACTGGTCACCTAAATCTCACCCAAAATAAGGACTTCCATTTGATTAAAGAAAATAAATGAATCATATGTTTTAATAATTAAATCTAGATAAATTTACGTAACTGTTAAATAGTAGTTTTGAAGAGAAAGAAAGACTTTGTTTTTACATGATACACAAACATTACATCAGACACCATGTCAGGAGAGGCATTTTCTCTTGCAAGAGAGGGGGAGGGGCTAATGCCTTTTCTAAGATGGCATCTACCATCTGTACATGTATAAAGAGTGTTTTTTAAATATGCTGCCCAATTAATTGGCAGCCCCTTTTTAATTAATGAAAAGGTTTTTAATAGATTAATCTAACTGATTAATATTGCTAAATATTTCAGTGCTAGGGGAAAAAGTCTTCTTGGTTCTTTGCCATAGCTTACTCTGGGTGGATACAGATAAAGCAGCTGCACAGAGAGCTGTCTGGGCTCAAATTCCTAATCTACTTAAAGAGAGATTTATTAGATTCCATCAGCAATCTGCATCTCTCATAATTCGACAGACGTGTATCTGGATTTGTAGTATCAACATTTTCTCTGGTTTTTGTTTCTAGATAAACTTTTAGCTGCGGGTGGAAGACGGCATCTACATTTGCAAGTAAAGTGATTTATTACTGCCTGTAATAAATATAGCACTGATGTTACTGATCATACCATACAAAAGGAATATATATATTTCTTCTTAAGAGTTAATTTAAGGAGTGCTGGGTTAATATCGCAGAACCCTATTAACTAATGGACAGCACAAGTCTCACAATGCAATCCGTATGGAAATAAAAGAGTTCAGGTTTACATAGAAATATAATCATTCAAATAAAGATGAATATGGGGATTGACAGGGTAATCCCATGCATATTTACTCATAAGGCTGGCATCTTAAAAGGTATATCAGACATTGTGCTTTACATTCCTAGTCATTGAACTAAGGCTGTATACACACAACATTTTAATCTGGAATCAATGGAGACCGAGTACTTGTTTTTTCTACATAGTCCACATACAATCTAGAATGATCTATTGCACAGGTGTCAAAGACAAGGCCCGCGGGCCAAATGCGGCCCACGAGACCTCGTCATGTGGCCCGTGAGCGTGCGCTGATTGGCGGTGGGCGGCGAAGGTCAGTGCGCGCGAGAGGAAGGGAGCAGAGCGGAGAGAGAAAGACTCGGAGTGCTTATTGTTTCCCGCCAGGGACAGAGTCGGGAAGGCGGATTGGTGGAGGGAGCGGTGGCCGGGGCCACTCGCGAGAAGTAGGTGGGGGAGCCGAGGCGCGAAGCTCTGGGGTTGGCTGCGGCGTCTCCGCACCATTTTTGCCTTGCCGGGTAGCCCGGCAAGGTTTTTTTTTCCCGGGCCATTTTGGCCCAGCGCGGCTTTTTGCCGCCTCGGGGGTGCCCCGCGCGGCTTTCTGCCGCGTCGGGGAAGCCCCCCCGCACCATTTTTGCCTTGCCGGGAGAACCCGGCAAGGGTTTTGATTTTCGCGCCGAAATGGCGCAGCGCGGCTCTTTGCCGCCTCGGGGGCGCCCCGCGCGGCTTTTTGCAGCGTCGGAGAGGCCCCCCGCACCATTTCGGAGCCACCTGCAAGAGGAGGAGAGCTGCGGGAGCCTGGCCATCCACCTTGAAAAGGTAAGTGACCCCCGATTTCTCTTCCCATAGGAATGCATTAATCCGTTTTTAATGCATTCCTATGGGAAATATGCCATATGTGTAATAAACAGTGTTTGGCAATATTTGTATGTTTAGTTATTACTTAAATTATTACAAAAAACAGTAATAATTGAATGCAGTGACAATAATTTATGATAATAAAGAGTGGACACATAGTCCTACAGATACAACCGGCCCTTTGAGGGTGACCAAACTGCTGATGCGGCCCCCGATGAATTTGAGTTTGACACCCCTGATCTATTGGATACTGTATTTTTTGCCACTGAAAAGCAATTCTTGAGCAACTGGTTTCATTCAAAAAATAAATGATTCATGTAGACTGATTCTGCATTCACACAGTATGTTCATTAGGAAACAGATGGAAATTGATGTAAGCTGTCCTGGCATTGCTGTGTTTGTGTGTATGCACAACTATCCAATGACACTATGGGTGGATGTATAGCAAGATCACAACCACTGCTTCCTTCTAGGGCAGGGGTGGCCAACTCCCAAGAGACTGCGATCTACTTACAGAGTTAAAAACTGGCAGTGATCTACCCCCTTTTTGGGGGTTCAGGTCAAAGTTGTTGGGCTTTTATGAGGAGGAGGAAGGCCCATTTTTTAGGCATTCAGATCAAAGTTGTTGTTGAGCTTTTTTTAGGGAGAAGGAAAGCCCCATTTTTGGGTGGTGCAGGGCAAAAGAATTTGAGATTTTTTTAGGGGAGCCAAAGTTGTTGAGCTTCTTTTGGGGGGGAGCCAGTGATCTACCAGCAATCTACCACAGGCGTCCAGTGATCTACCAGTAGATCACGATCTACCTGTTGGACGTGCCTGTTCTAGGGCATGTGCAGGCAGGAAAAGGTGTGGGTAACCTAAACAAGAGGAGTGTTTTCTTCTCACACTGTTCAATGCAGAAAAAGCCCCCTCACAAACAACCAAATTGAACACTCCCATGGCAGCTTTGCCAGGAAAGTGGTAGTGAACCCACTGAGAGTGAGTTTCAGTATTTAAACTCACAACAACCCTCTAAGACAGACCATGTGGAGAGATAATGACAGTTATCTCTCCCACCCACACAAAGCTCTTGGCTTTCCTGCTCCTGTTTGCTTACTATTAATATGCTGGCATTAACAGAGTAGTGCTGGGTACAATGCTCAAATACAGTACACATGCCTCATGGGCTGAGAGAATATTTATTCAAAACTCACAATGTCTATGCTCCAGATCAGCCTTTCACAACCCTGGGTCCCCAGATGTTGGACCACAACTGGTCACTGGTCAGGGATGATGGGAGTTGTAGTCCTACAACATCTGGGGAACCAATGTTGAGAAAGGCTGCTTCAGATAATGTGGTAATCTGTAGATAGCCCTGAAATAACTCCTAGGGCAGACTAGACAAATGGCATCACCGTTCATGCAATGGTAATGATGGTGGTGTTTTTACGTAAATTGCAGGCATGGGATCCCCAATTCAGATTAGGACCCCAGCAAAGGAGGGTGTCAGGGGGCTTTAAAGCTTTGCCCCCTGCGGTGGTCCTCATCCAGATTGATAATATGGTGTTTGTACTGGGGAGCCTTTCTTCCAGTGCAAATAGCAAGTGTGCCACCACCCACCCCTACAGGAGGGTTCAAAGGGTTGAACCTCCCACCACGATCCCAATCTAGACCAGCCTTCCTTTGCTTGCTGTTTACTCTAAAATAGAAATCACAAAATTATTAACTGCATGAATGGTATTGTGTGCATTTTGGCCCTATTTTGGAACACCAAAAATAAGGCTATGATTTGCAATGTATTCAGCGCCTTGGTAAAAGGGAGCGTTGAACTCTCACTTCTGCAGAGAAATAATGGCTGCCTAATTCTATTTAAAGCTCTGATACAGGAATGCCAGAACACAAGTCAGTGCTCATTTGAGAAGGATGACAAACCTGTTGTGGTGTCAAGATAACTAAACAGAGGGCTGAGCCTGAAACAGAATCTCTCTCACAGACACAGTAGAGCCACCCATTGTTTGCTTATTGCGCAATGCCTTTATTTAAGTGCTAAATTCATTGTAATGGCTCTTATTACGTGAAAACAACCCCACCTGTTTTACAGGGCCCTAATCAAGTGAAGTCAGAAATAATCCATCCCAATGACGTTAAGAGAGCTGAGTTATCCAAGCTATTTTTAGGCACAATTGAGGATTCCTACCCCACCCCCACCCTCATTCCCCAGCTGAATCCCTTTAAAGAAATTATTCATATAGCTATATACTGCAAGTTAGAATCATAGAATAGAATCATAGAATCATAGAGTTGGAAGAGACCACAAGGGCCATCCAGTCCAACCCCCTGCCAAGCAGGAAACATCATCAAAGCATTCCTGACAGGTGGCTGTCAAGCCTCTGCTTAAAAATGCAGCGCTAGGTCATCCTTTTTTTTTCAATTCAGACCGAAGCAGGTTTTGGGGAAAATGCATCAAAACACAGAAGGAAACAACAGGATAGATATAGATTGTGGCTAACATTGTGTGTACACTATTTCCCAAACAGTGGTGGGAGCACCAGGGATGCAGAGTAAACAGGAGAGTGAACACAAGCTTAGAAGTATTAAGAATTCATTGTTACGTCAATTTGAATTTGTGCATCCAGCAAATTAGGTCTATACCGTACTTGCTGCTGCATAACATCACAAAGCATAGCATTAAACCAGAAATCATGCTTGGTTTCAATGGCATTGAATGAAGACCTGGTGGGACGAATGCTTAGAATTGGGGTACCAGACAAATTTCTACCACTTTCTACTACATTATGTAAAATCAAACAGCAAAAGGTTTGATGATGATGTTTTATACACTATATTAGAAAATGTGCTTCCAAAGTTTCATTCTCCAACAATTCCGCTCACCCTCTTCGATGGCAGGCCCAACTAGCCAATGGGAACGCTTGGGCTGCTCCCAGGGGTCATTAAATTGCGGCCTGCCCAGCTGTCTTCCCTTCCTTTTCATGGGATCTCCCACCCTCCCTTAATTTAATTGCTTTTACTTGTGCTTTGACCTTGCTATGGACCAAATTGGCTGCCATATTCAGGGGCCAGGCAGGAATTTTTCCATGTGGCAAATTGACACCAGCCGTCTGGTTTTCACCTACCTCATAGCAATGAGGTTAGGTGGTTAGGCATTGGGTAAGCCTTGGCTGGAGAGGAGGTTATAGCCTCTGCCTGCCCCTCCTTGAGAAAAGGTATCCTGTTTAAATGATTTGGGAGAAGGGGCTTCTTTCCGAAGCCCAGGCAGAGCTATGGCCATATCACTCCTCCAACATGGCCTCTGTGTGTGGGGGGGGGTACCCCTATTGGATGTAGGTCATAGGGAATCCCCCCAAGATGTGGTTTGCCCTTAGATGCACTTCCAGCGGAGGGGCTGGAGTGGAATAGCAACGACTTCACCCAATGCCTATGCCAAACCATTCTCTACTGTAACCAATAAAGTGGTGGCCATATTCAAGGCCAAACCCAACATGCTGTAGTCCTGTGTGGGTATTCATTTCCCGAGGGAACTGTGGGGTCACTATGGGGTCACGGGGCCTTGGCACACAAACCATCAGTTCTCTCATTCACCAAACATAACAGGAAAAGCTTCTGTTTTATATTTTTATCTATTTTATTTTGTTCAGTGATACACTGTATTTCAAACTACACAATGCACAGTGCTTTTTATTAATGATTACAGCTGTCCTATAAGTAGTGTAAAAATGAAACAAAACACCAATTTTGAAGAAAGCTACTTTTCTGCTCCATCCACTTGGTGCATCAATAGTCAGCGTAGTATTTTTCACACTCCAGAAATGGCTTGTGTTTTCCACATGCCAGGTCCCTTGGGACTTGAAACTATTTAACATACTGTTACATGGAATGGGGCACTTTATGTGTAATTTAAAAAAGAACTGAATAATCTTCTAAGTTGGACAGAGATGCTTTTGTTCCATGCAGAGCTACAAGGCACAAGAATATAGCTTGATCACAGGAAAACAAGAAATCATTGTAGCTTGCCTATAAAAGCTGGCCTGTTCTCTGTGGTCATAAAAGCATCACTTGATTTGCACCATCATTAGAACTGAATTGACCTTTTCTTGTTAACATTTCACACTGCACAATTAGTAAGCAACTGTTGAGCCATGTGAATGCCTTTGTAGATATCACCCCAGGCAATGATGCTTATTTTAAACTTCAGACAATCAGCTAAGTCCACAGCAAACACTGCAGGGCTAGTGAGTGTGTAGCCAAATGTAACAAGTGTGGAAAAACTAGAAGAGCATGTATCCACTGTGTCCTGTGATTTCCTGCATAAACAAAGGCTAACATCTTAGAGTCAGAATCCAAAAACTAACTGAGCTTAGTTCAATGTTTTTGAAGGCAACCTAAGTTTTGGAGCCGTGTGTGATGTCACATGCGCATGCCAGGCCCCTTGATTCTTGGGAACAACCCAGTGTATGCGGTGATCACATTCTTACACCCGATAAAGGCTGTCTTTTGGCATGAAAGTGTAAGAATTCTCTGCTATCAGAGGAGCACTGTCTTCCTTGTTCTCTGCATGTTTATTGTGGATAAACAGTCAGTGAAACTATAGCATGGAGCAGCAGCCTATTTCTAATGCAAATGAATAGTAAAAAACCTACAGAGTCTTGGAAATATTTTTTTTTGGGGGGGAACCATAACATTATGTACATGGGCTTGGCGGAGATGGCAGATAATGAACATTTCACTCATCTTCATTAACTACCTCACCAACCTATTCTATGCTTGACAGCAGGAAGTGGTAAGTGCTGTTTAGACATACTGTGAGCACCTTGTATGATTTAATACCATCAGGAAGCTAGAGAAACAAACTCTGAATTAATCAGATAGCGAGTAATGGAATGGACTTTAGGCTGCATTTGGACGGCGCTTTATTCTGTCTTCCTGATGTTTCCTCTCCTGTTAAATTCCATGCTTTATGTGATCTTTCACACAACATAAAAGTCACTTCTGGGGATCTAGTAGAATCTAGCAGGAGCATAGTACAGTATTCATTTTTGTTTTAATTACTTCCATTAAAAATCCATTTGCAACCCCATTGCAAGCTCAAAATTGGGGGAGTTTTGTGTTGTCATTTCCCTACGCTTTTCATTATCATACCACTGCCACTCACATGATACAATTTAGGGAGATATTCCAGCATACACTTCTTTCCCACCATTTAAAATTTAGCATGACATTGATCAAAAGGCCACAATTCTATAGCACAACAGCTACTATAGTGTAAAAGTAATACTAGGAATTGAACAGAAGCATTATAACCAGAGAAACCAAAACAAAAAAACTCATGTCTGAATGCAGCCTTGGTTCATTCCTGATTCTCACTTGTTCACCATTAAAGCTCATTGTGATCTGTTTCTGTGCAGATTTTAATGGGAAAATCTTTATAAAATCCATATGGTTAACTGGTTTTTAATATAAAAAATAATACATTCAAAAAAACCAACTATGGCCTTTGCTAGTGATCTATCTTTTTTTCAGGGTCTTATTGGCCTGTCACAGAGACTTTATGTGGCTGTCCTGCCTGGAGTTGCCTCCCTAACATGTATGCTAGGCTTGCGTGTAAGGACCGTTTGCTCCTAAAGTAAAGGTAAAGGGACCCCTGACCATTAGGTCTAGTTGTGACCGACTCTGGGGTTGCGGCACTCATCTTGCATTATTGGCCGAGGGAGCCGGCATACAGCTTCCAGGTCATGTGGCCAGCATGACAAAGCCGCCTCTGACAAACCAGAGCAGCACACGGAAACGCTGTTTACCTTCCCGCTGCAGCGGTACCTATTTATCTACTTACACTTTGACATGCTTTTGAACTGCTAGGTTGGCAGGAGCAGGGACCGAGCAACAGGAGCTCACTCCGTCACAGGGATTCGAACCGCCGACCTTCTGATCGGCAAGCCCTAGGCTCTGTGGTTTGCTCCTAGCAGCCACTTATTGATATCCCCAGCTGCTGGCATACCATCCTCATGGTATGTGTTGTCCTGCCTAGGACAAGCCTGAACATACCCTGGGCTGCTGCTCTACCTTCTTGGATCATATGGTACCCTGGAGTTACAGAAGGCTGCACACACTGATTTCCACACTGCACTTCTTTCTGACAGAGATGGAGTTGAACTTTGATTTCTTATCTCAGAATTAACCACTCCTGGCTATGGATCTCTTGTAACGCCAAAATCTATCAAGTTTAACTACCTGAATACTATAACATCTAGGGAAGGTATTATGCTAAAAATAATTGTTATGGCTACAATTTCACATTCTTTGTCTACCTAATTACTCAATTTAGTCAACTTGTTTCTCACCTGTCCAATTACAGGTGTCAATTCACTCAGCAAAGCTAACAAGATTCTCCTATTACCAATCACTGTTGCTGTGATGGGCAAGTTTTGCATACATTTAAACTCTAATTGAATTGTCACAGACAGTACTTTGCATTCCACTGCCATTTAACTCCAGCCTTTACACACACAACCCTTACACTTAGTAAAAGACAACTGAAGATCACATGTGACACAGCAGGCTCTAGTTCACAAAAGGTTAGACAATAATTAAATTTGTCAGAGACTCAAGACTCTGTTTTTATTTTTACTTTTTGCGGCAGCAGATAACCACTTCACAGCTTAGTCAGCCTGTGAGATCTGGCATGTGGGAATTTTATCTGAGCCCAGATTGAGGGATGTTGGGTAGTTAAGAGGCCAGTAGTTGGCAATGCCTGTCTCAATATCCCAATTAGATGTCCTTCTAAAAGTCTTCCTACTGCTCACTGAATTATGGTGATAGATACCGATTCATAAAATATTTTAGGATATATTTAAATCAAGATATTTAAATTAGTTATACTGCCCACCCCATCCTAAAAGAAATGCTACATTGCCAAATGAAATGAAAGGGATAAAGACTCTCAGAAAGATCAAATGACTCCAAAGGGAAAACAAATGCACTCACAGCAGTCCTTCGCCTGCACTGCTCAAATCCACCAAGATTTGTGTTGATGGAGCAATTTGAGGGTGGAAGCTAGAATCAATGGTTTTCTGTGCCATTTATTTATTTAATATATCTACCTACATGTCACATTTTTTCCCAACCTTCCACAAAGGAACTCAAGGTGTTGCATTTTATCCTTAAACCAACTAGTAAAGCAGGTTAGGCTGAGGGGGTACCTGTTACAAGACACCCCCCACTTTCAGTGGCTCTCTTCCGTCTTCTGAACCAGCAGTCTTTTGTTATGTTAGCACCCCAGGGCTCTTAGAAAAGTTGACATTCGACCTGCTTTGGCACTTCCCACTTGTTCTGGGATTTAGCTGGCGATCTGCCCATGGCCCCACAATGTCAACCTCCCTTCTGCCAAGCCTCCTGCCTGCAGTGTCAACCACCTGCTACCATGGAAACAAATATCCAGGCCAAGGTCACAATGGAGACACATATCCACTGAACACTGCCACCTCCTTGCCACTGTGACATTACTTGACATTACTTGCTGGGGATTTTTACGGTAATAGAAAAAGGGGGCCAAGAAGTTGTCTCCTGCGGTTGCCCCATTAAACATCAGTTTGCAGAAAACATTCCCTTTGGATGTGTCAATTCCCTTTCTAACGTGGAGCTCAAGGCCTTCCAGGAATATCTCCAGGACAACATGGAAACGGGGCTTATTTGGCTGTCCACCTCCCCACTTTGTTTGTGGGTGCAAACTCTGAGGACTGTACCTCTGCACTGATTATCCGGTGCTTAGTCAGAGACCTATTAAGAACTGGTATCCTCTGACACTCATCCCTGAACTCAGGGAGCTCAATGGTTTACTGATTTTGACCTGTAACCTGGTGCAAATCTCAAGATTAATTGGTAAAAAAAACATAACAGCATTTTAAGATAATTTATTATGGGGTGTTAACAAAGCCCATAATAACTTTAGTAATGCTATCTAACATCCACCCTTTCTTAAGCAAAGGGTTGTGTGCTTTTGACATATATGTGCCTACTACATGAGCCCATGTAATTGGGTCACTCAGTGAGCAGAACAGTAGACTGGCCACTCGTGAGGAATAATCACATGTGGCTCAAAATCCCAGAAGGTGCGCTGTTCAAAGACACATTGGCTTTGTATATGAAAGTTCGATTTGGATGGGCGTTAACTGCCTGAATTACTTTAGATGCATTTCAAGGCAGAGCGAAGTATTTTTAAAGCGAATAAGGAGTGCCTGGGAGAGCATTCACGGGGAATTTCAGCAAAGCAATGGAGGGAGAAAGCATCGGTGGGAAATTCACCGCTCAACAGCTTGGAGCCTACAAAGGCTGCAGTCATGTGCAGTGACAGGGCAGCGCAGAATTCCCTCAAGGCTCTGTGCTCTAGTTAAATCAATTTGTCAGAAGCAGCTCTCCTCCTTTCCTCTAACTCCCATCCTCGCTCCACCCCAGATCAGGAAGCCTATTGGAAACAAAGCCAGCTGGGGCCCACAGCTGCCTCCTTGTAGTAGATTAATTAGTACATCAGACATCATCTCCTAATTAGCAAGCACGTATAGAATAAAAACCTCTCTGAATCAAGTGAGTCAATGCCATATGTTGACGCTGTAACAATACACCAAACATGTAATTCTGTAAAATAACTAAAGGAACAAGACCAGGCAGCCCGTTGTCACCTTTGTTGTTTATAATGAAGTATTGGCGCAAAGAATAAGATGCAATCAAGACAGTAAAGGTATAAGAGCAGGACAGAGACAATATACCGTAAATTAAAAGCATTTGCACACAACGTGGTGATATCGGTGATAAGTGTTACAAGAGATTAAAAAAATTGGCGAGGTAGCAGGTAGAATTAAAAAAATTCCTTCCAGTAGCACCTTAAGAGACCAACTAAGTTTGTTATTGGTATGAGCTTTCGTGTGCATGCACACTTCTTCATATACACATTAGGAATAAATATTACTTTTGAGCATTTATCAAATTTTAAAAAACAACAGTTTGGGGGGAAGTTTAGCTGTATTAAGAGGGGAATAATGTTGAACACCAATTATTTTAATATCCCTTTAAACACTATCTTGGAAGTATCACCACTGAAACATTGTGACTGAAAATACACTATCATTACAAAGCAGAGGTGATTATTTGGTGGTAGATAAAAGAGAGAGAGAGAGAGAGAATAAACGAAGCAGTTTGAAGGCTGCCACTGGGAGAAACCTAGGAAGACAGTCATCTTCCATCATTCCCAGAGTCTGAAGGGAAAGGCCCATTCTTCTCTATGACTTCTAAGGGTGACTCTGGCTGCTCCCAATGTGAAATTTTGTTTTACTGCAGCAGAGTTATTAGAACTCACCCCAGAACTGGCCCTACTAAACATCTTCCAAGATCAAAATGACCACTCACATTATAGAGAGCTTATAACCCCCCTACTCTCAGCATGGGCGTACCCAGGGGGCGGGGGGGCAGCTGCCCCCCCAGAAGGCAACTGCCCCCCCTAGAAGCAAAAATGATCAGCGTCCGTTCAAAGCAAACCTGAACGACCATGGCTTGTCCCCCACCCCTAGTTTTGATCCTGGGTACGCCCCTGACTCTCAGCAGCCAGAAGACTCATAGCCAGACACTGGAGGGACCTGTCAGGAGTAAACATGAACCAATGGTATCAACTTGTATGGGAAATGCAAATAAACCCCACTGCAGCCAACCTCGGACAACTACCCCCACCCTGCCCCCTAATGCCTCTCACTACCAAGGAAATGTAATAAACAAATAGCAAGAGAACCTACCCAGTTGACACTGACACAAAAGACCACACGTACATTATAGAAAAGAACATAAGCCTCACCACACCACGCCTCCTACCCCCCTCTTCTTCCCTGACCTTATACAGTACTGTACTCAGCACTAATGTCTCACAACAAATGTAACTGATCTGTAAGAATGACTGTACACTCTCAAAAAGGAGACAAGGCATGTACTTTTGTAAACCAAGAAAATATTTAATAGAAATAAATTTAAAAAACAAAAACACCTGCACTCAGAGATTTCCAATTTCCTACTGGTTGCTGGTTTGCTACTAAGTCTAGTTCAAGGTGTTACTATTGGTTATATAAAGTCCTTACCAACTTGGGACCAGTTTGCCTAGGAGATCGCCTACTCCACATGTACCCACTTGGCTGCTTATCAGTGGAATTGACTCTACCATAGTTGCCACATAATACCTGTACTGCATTTGCGTGTCGAGGTCCCCCAACCACCCCTCAAATAACTCACACCACAGACATAAATTTAGGTTTGGTTTTTTTTGGCATAATTTTGGCCACAACTTTATTAAAATACAACATATGCGAGTGGTTGTTTAGGCATTGGTTCAGACTATCTGCCCACCTGAGGAAAGAACTGACGACCGTCAGTATTGGGGAAAACACCCTGGGGAGAGAATAGGAGCCGGTGGTCAGTGCTCAGCGACTCTCCCCAAGAGTGCTCCCAGGAGCTCATGTAGGGCCCTGACCCCCGACCGGGGGGATTCGGACAAGCATGTTTAGCCCCCGGATTCCTTTAACGGAATTCCCCACGCAGCAGCAGCACTGCAGGGGCAGATACAGCCAAACTTTTGCCCCTCCATTAACGAACACAGACAAACCAATGCCTAACCGCCAACCTTACAAGTTGTGACTAATTGCTACGCAGTAGACGAAAACCAGAAGGCACCAGCCAATCAGCCAACTGGAAAAATTCCTACCAGGCCCCTGCCTCAAAGCAGACGACCCCATGACAGGCATAGCAAGGTCAACACTGAGGCCTAAATAAAAAGGGAGAGGACGGGCGGGAGATCCGTTGCACGCAGCAAAGAGGCTTAGCTCAGAACATGCCAAAGGTTTTATACCCCCCAAAGTTGTCCATCATAAATTGCAACAGTCACTTCTCCCCAACAACAACCCAGTACCCAATCAAAGCTATGGCCAACAATACTATCCCGCCTAGCATCAGAGGGGTGAAATTAGTTGGCCCCCACCGCAACACGTGCTCTCCATGAAGGAGAACCCGCTTTGTAAGAACTCAATTGTTTTGTGTGGCACCACGCACACTTTGGAACTCCCTGCTGATTGAGATCAAGCAGGCTCCTTCCTTTTCGGTACCTGCTAGAAATATTCCAGTTTAAACAAGCCTACCCAGATGCTTGAGGTAACTTTAATCTGTTTTGGTATTTTAACCTTTGCATGTTTTAAAGAATGTTTGTGATTTTTTTCTTGATTTTACTGCCACTTTGAGGTTTATTTGTTTGTAAAACAATCAATCAAGCAAGCAGTGTATAAATTTTATGAAACAAATACCATAAAAATAAAAATAATCAAAGGTGGGACATGGGAACAAGCTCTTCTTATCAGTCACCAGTTTAAGCTGCTTAAAAAAGCATTAACGGAGGGTAGGCCTACTAAGCTGTTGCTGCTAAGTAAAGCATCCATGTGCAGAGACAGTACACCTCAAAGTATCAACTGCTAGGGACAAACAGGGAACGGCTGCTGTCTTTGTGGTGCGGTTGTGGGCTTTCTGAAGGCATCCAGCTAGGCCACTGCTGGAAAGAAATAATGTCATATTAGATAGACCTTAATCTGACCCGGTAAGGGAACTGAATAGAAAAATGCTTCCATTATATTTTAAAGACTTTACCACTGACAGCTTTGTAGTGAACAATCTAAAATTGGATTTTCTAGCAACACAAAGAACAAGCAGTTAATGATCACTCACTACCAGCTTTTAGATCCGACTTTTGTGGTCTCTATATACTAGTGTACACTGATTTGTTTTTATAGTGTTTTTACTGTCTTTAGACTGCATTCTGACATCCTTTAGTATGATTTTTATTCTACATGCCATCTTGAGCAATTTCCTTTTGATTGGAAAGATTACATATCAATGCTCCTGCTTAATAAAAAGAAGCTCCCCTCCAGATAATGGTGGACTCATATTTTGCTACTCCAGACGTGTTTTACGCTTTAAAACAAAAAAAAAATCCAAGTGAATTGAATAGTTTCCCATAAACTAGTGAGCCGCCCAGACATCTAAAAAAGTAACAGACGAGAACAAAAATAAAATGTTCTTACAAAGTGTTTTGACGTTTTAGTTGTAAACATGATTACTCATAAATAAGCCTTACAGAATTTAGTGGGACTTACGGTACTCTGAATTCTCATTCTTGTCCTTATTTATTAAATGCAAATACCACCAGGGCTTTTTTCAGCTGGAACTCACCAGAACTCAGTTCAGGCACCTCTCAAGTGGGGGCCATTGCCATTCTAAGAGAACAAGGGTGTTCTCTTATGTTCGTAAAGTTACTTCCCATGGGTGGGTCTTGCTGCCTTAAACCTCCTGGCTCTTCAAGAGGCTGCTATTCTCCAGGTGCAGGAGCAGTAAAGAAGATTTTGGAGGGGGGGGTGTTAGTGTTCAGCTCCCAGCCAGCAATAGTCCCATCACTGCCACCAGCTTCTTCTCCATTATTATGAGCAAAGGCACTGAATGAGTGGCACTTTCAAAGGGAATTTTTTTTGAAGGCTGGATGGTTGGTATGTTACATGAAGGACAGCAAAGGCAAACGAGATAGCATATATTTTTTACCACTTGCTCCTCATATTTCTCTCTTGTCTCCCAGTGTCATAGAAGCTATTAGTCCAAATCTTGTTATTAGGATTGTGGAGACGTCTGCATTCCCAAGGATTATCTACAGTCGAGTAGCTTTTAGGAAATGATGGTGTAAGAGTCCTTCCATTAAAACTACTAATCCAATACAAGTGTTGGCAATGGATAATTCTGCATATTTAGATAATGAGACACTCAACCTAATATGAAAGGTCAAAATGTGACACCTATTTGTTTTTATATCTTCAGTTTAGAAAGATATTTTTTCTAACTAATTCTCCACTTCTCCCTCATTGTTAGCAAACAGATAGCCTTGCCTTGGCCTAATCACTAAATCAAATTATTCTCATAGCTACTCAGGCCTTTCATGATGACATAATAAAGCAATGAGTTTTGATGGAGAGTCCATGAGTGAATTAGTTCTTGAAGGTACATTTCCTTCTCCCTTGCTAGTGGTGTCCATAAAAAGGATTCCGTTGCTTATTTTAGTTTATCAGAATAGATTTTAACAAGGGCTGCTGAAAAACACACACCCTCAGATGCTATGATGCTATATATAAAAAACTAACTGCCACATGTTATATAAATGAAATATTTATACGGATGGAACTAGACATACATTGCTTCCACTGCTAACAGCAACTTGTGTTATACCACCTTTTATCTCCATCATATTTCGAGGTAAGTATGTGCCATACAATCCCAGGTCTTTAGAACACAGACACAAAACCTTAATAAAATCATCACTGTTAATATTCTACTGAATCCCACCCACCAATTTCAGAATATTTTCCACTCCCTCTGAAGGAGTTGGTCATATTTCTGCTTCTTTCATGGGGGAACCTTCCAAAGGTGAGGGTGTTTGGTGTCAAGATAGCAAAGGTGTGTGTGTGTGTGTGTGTGTGTGTGTGTTCATCCTTTTTACAAATTCATAATTCTGCCTTCCAGTCAGCTGCAGCCTCTCTGGCTTCCTGCACGTTGTGAAAAGCCCTTGAGAATCTGACGAGACTGCAGAGGGAGGCTACAGAACACCAGACAGCAGTACTGGAATTATAAAACAAGTAAGGTAAGTGCCAAACAACCCAGAAAATTTAGCAGAAGTTCTCCTACTTTCCACCATTTTGGGGGGAGACTTCCCTCCCCCTCCCCTCTCTCACACAGAGGGAATAGCTGAAAAAATTCATCTGAAATTATAAGCACAGCACTAATTACAGTACAACAATATTAACTGTGCAAACCTAGGCATATTTAATTCAAAGTAAGCCCCACAATGATTAATGGGGCTTACTCCTAAGTAGCTGCATTTAGGTCTGCAGCCCAAGTACTATTGGAATTCATCCAAGGGTGGAGGGCAGAGAAAATAGTCCAAATAAAAGAAGACCACAGCGCTATCATTTATTTAAGATCTGGTGACTGAGCAGCAGTGTCAGCTATGTCTGGACTCCTGGCTGCAAAGACATTGACATTTTATTCTAGAATCAGTGGAGACAGAGTACTTGCTTTTTTCTACATATTCCAGACACAATCTAGATCTATTGCATATTTATTTTTTTTGCCCCTGAGAAACACTTCTTGAGAAACTGGCTTCATTGCAGATTGAATCTGCATTACCCCGTGGTGTGTCCACTTGAAAACAGATGTAGGCAGTCCTAGCAATGGGTGTCTAGCCACAGCAGCCCAATTCCATCATGGGTCGGCATAAACCAAGATAAGAATCACCACTACCTTCTTCATTCACCTGGGAATGCAAGGTGGGTGGAAAAGGTTTGGATAACCTAACCAAGGGGAGGATGTTTCAACGTGTATCAAGTAACCACACCCACACATGCGGTTGGCAGGAGCTAGAATCAATCTAGAGTGTAAGCATCATATTGAGGGCAAGCAGAAACAATTCTGGATTGAGAAAAACTACTTTTTTATTTTGCTACCAGCTGGTTAGTATGTATGCAATCCTGGGACTGAGATTCTTGTCTGTCCCTCTGTTTCTCAATAGGAAATTAATTACTAGAACCTTTTGAATTAAGTTATTGCTATTGTTGGACAAAAGAAAACCAAACTTTCAAATAAGAGTGGATATGGGCCACCGCTGGTGTGTTTTAAAATTTTTATTGCAAATAAAACATTTATAGGCAACAATGAGACAGCTATTTACAGACAATAGTTTCATTAAAAAGAATTATTTCAATTTGTTCTTGCTCTTTTTATAGAGCCACATCAGTGAGTTGGAAGCAGATAGCACTAGAGGGAACTATTTCCAAAGAAGCAAGAAACTATGACCTTGCACCATCCATGCACACAGTTAACAAACAAATGTGCAACTGATACAAAAGATCTGGGGAAAGTCCTTTACTGTTACTAGGTGGTAGACTTTTTGAGTTCCCTTGACCAACTACATTCTTTCTGGGGCACCCCTGTGTAGGGGCGGAGGAAGGGGGGATGCAGTGGGGGCGGTTCGCCCTGGGTGTAACCACTGAGGGGGGTGACAAAATGCCAGGCAGCACTCACCGCAGGGCCTGCAGCATGCCCGAGCCACGCGTCTCTCCGTGCTGCCCAAATGGTCTGCCCGTTGCCTCCCCTCGGAGGCCCCACGAAGCATCCTGCCCCAGCTCGCCCACCCCATGGGCGGCTGGCCCCGCTCCTGGGCGCAGGGCATGCACGCCGCTCCAGGTGCCCCATCGGCTTGCTCCGTCGCTGCCCCTGTGGAGCTCAGGAGCCCAGTTATGTCACCCCTTGCTTGCAGAGCTGGCATCCCCTCACCCCCTTTCGAACACGCTCCCTTTTGGAGTGTTCCCTCAGCCTTCTCTCCTCTCCCCTTTCCTTGGGAGTCCACTGGGCAGCTGCCGCCACCATCCCTGGTCTCTGAGCCCCACGCCAAAGAAAGGTGCCCCTTCATGCCGCCCAACATGGGAAGAGGATGCCCCCATTCATCTGGGGAACTTGTAGCCAAGGCTGCTGCAACAAACATCCACACAAGCCTTGGGGAGGCAGAGATGTGAGAAGGCATCAGAGGAGGGAGGGAAGAAAAGAGGGTCAGAGGCCAGGGTTGCCCACAGCACCCCTGGCCATCATTCAAGGCACCCCAGGGTGCCACGACACAGTGATTGAAAACCACTGTGATGCTGCATTGAAAAGTGGGCATTGCCTAATAAGGAGTAATGGACTCCCCTGCCCAGTCCTGCCACTCACCACCTGGCCTAGGGTGGGGCCTGATGGGCTCTATAAAGGACTGCTGCTGCTGCTGGGCAGAGGGCTTTGTTTTGTTTTGTTTTTTGTTTAAATTGCTGCTATTTTTTACCTATGTCATTTTAAACTGTGATAGTAATGCTGTATTCTTAGTTTTAGATTTTGAATTATGTGGAAATTGTTTTCCATTTGGTTGTATATTTTTTTGATGTGGTTTATTTATTGTTTATGACTTTTGTAATTATGTAAATCTTGTCATGTTGCAAGCCACCTTGAGCATTGTTTTTAACTGTGGAAAGGCGGCATACAAATAAAAAATGATGATGATATGGAATAATTCTGCTGAGAAAAATAGCAGAATTACATTTTCAATTTTGATAAATACAACTGCTGAAAATTAAGGTTACTTTCAAATAAAGCTAAGAAATCAGGCTGTTTCCCTTTTAGTTTTCCTCAAATCAATATTTTCTTTTAAAAGAAAGCACAATAGTGTTCTGAAATAAAATAATAGTTTCAAAATCTGTACTGATCGCTCCCATGAAATCTGCAGTCTCAAGCAAATCCCACAAGTTATTCCATGGGAAGTTAAGTATTTCAGTGTCGGGATTAAAATGCATATGTGAAGCATCTGGGGCCTTGAATTCAAGTGAATAATAAATAAATTATTAAGGGAAAGTAGCACAACTTGTCAAAGTGTGAACTCACCAACTAGATTTCTGCAGAAATCTGATATACTGAGTGAATCCCATTTGAAATGGAGTCCCCCCTGTGGGATTTCACACCTCTCTAGTGCTCTCCTGAAAAAAATCCCATGATTCTCCCAAGAGGTTTATACTTACATACATTTATGCAGAAGGCAAACCTTTTTTTGCTGAGCAGCTACACTCATTAGTGAGTTAAAATTATTTATTCAAAGCCATACAATAAAAACTGTTTAGAATTTAAAAAACAGAAACACCCGCCTCGCTATTTTGTCTAGCTCACAACATTCAAGTAGCATCCAATGTCACAATTTCCTGTTTGTTCTGTCTCCCAAATTATGGTAACCATTCACCAAGCATATCAGTTCAACACTATAGTTATGCAAACAACCCCAGATTGCTTGGACATAGACATGCTGAAGCAATACAAAACTTTTCCAAAAAGAGAGAGAGAGAGAGAGAGAGAGAGAGAATTTCTTATTGACTGATTTCTAAATATACACATACTGCAATATCATTTTAAAAATCAGAGTGGTGCACAACAAATATATATACAATAAAAACCACATAAAAACAAAATCACTGATCACTGGCTAACTGTAACAAATTCCTTTTTGTTCTTCAGTTGCATGCCTGAAAGGTTTTCAGCAACTATTTAAGAATTACTACTGAAGATGCCTGCTGAATCCTTATTGGAAGAGCATTCCACCAGACTTTGCCAATAACACTGAAGGTTTTCATTTCTTTTGATATTTAATAAGCCTTACCAACCAAAGGCATGCCTATTCACAGGCGCCGAGTTCTGCGCAATAAGGCACCTCCACCCCACTTTAAGCCCACACATATTTTTGGTGGGATATCCCTCTTCATATAACCAACATGTTTAACTCTAATTAATGCATGAATGGGTTAAGACCATAGAGTAAGCTGTTCAGCCAGGCTTAGCTAGGTCAGAGCATAGTGTTCCTTGGAAGGAAGGACTACCAAACTCTATATCTCTCACATTCCACCATGTCAACCCTACTGGTAAGGTCTAAGCTGAATGCTCCAGGCTTAGACAGTGTGGCTTAGGTCATCTTTGTGTTTCTATACAAGTAATTTAGAAACAATTGCCATTTTGGAACCTAAGTTATACTGCCTGTCTTTTCTTGCTGTTGTATAGGAAAGCACATGAATCTGACTTTTGAATAAGTAAACAATTTTTTAACTAACCAAGTGTGGTCTCTTTCTATGCTAAGGGGGAAAGCATAGAAGGGAAGTGGGGGACTTTAGAAGCAATTTGGAAGGGGATATTTTAAAGGACTAGGTAATATTTCCATGCTTTATTTTCCTGCATGTTTTGTGATTTTAAATCTCTGCTGGGACTCTCACCAAAGAGTACTTGCTCCAAACCTGGATCTATGCATCTAGGAGAGTCTCCTTTTATTTTACCATATCTATTTTATCTTGCTTTTACCAAACCGTTGTTGTTGTTGTTGTTCAGTCGTTCAGTCGTGTCCGACTCTTCGTGACCCCATGGACCAGAGCACGCCAGGCCCGCCTATCCTTCACTGCCTCTCGCAGTTTGGCCAAACTCATGTTAGTAGCTTCGAGAACACTGTCCAACCATCTCGTCCTCTGTCGTCCCCTTCTCCTTGTGCCCTCAACCGTTGTTGTTATAACAGCTTAAATGGGATGCTATTTTTCCTATCATTAACACTAACCAGGGTTTGTTAACCACCTTCTAGTTTCACAATCTGATAAAGTGAAGATTCTGATTAATGATTATTGCTTTACCAGGAAAGATTCCAGCCTGGCAACCATAACTGAGAAAGATCTGCGAGTGCTCACTGTAATTGATAGGTGACCCAGTTGCCATGACAGAAACCCTTTGAAATGGGAGGGTCTTTCATTGGCACAACAGGTTCATCACTGATCTGAGACAGTTCACACCCTACAAATTTTAATAACTGGTGTAATTGTAAGATATCTGGGTTTACTTATCAAGGCATCCAAGTCAATGCAGAAATGTAATCAAGCATTGTTCCAAAATGATTTGGCACATCAAAGATTTTACCAAATTACAAGAGGGGAAAATAAAATGATGAATAAAAATATGATATATTTATTGAAACACAAGGTTCAAATTGATTCATATGGCCAAATTGTCCATACGAATTAAATAAAAAATAGGTGTTTTTCTTACATCACCATTTGCATGTAGACAGGCAAAATGTAGCAAATGTATAGATTGCCGATGCCTAGAGTAGTAAAGGGAAAACACAAACCCCCAGAATATTGCATTCTAGAAGTGGGTAAATAACTTCTGCAAAATGTCAAAAGTTTATTATTCTTCATCATCTTTATGGAGTTTTTTTTAACTTCACCCGATATGAATTTGAAAGGTGATTCTTAATTTTATTAAAACTGGGAATGGGTGCTTAGATTTGGGGACATTTGGGGAGATGACATCGTGTTTCCAATTATTGAGAAGGCAATTAAGTGAATGTATATTCACTTATATATATGAGGACACACTGTATTTCTTCCCAATCTGAGGTAACTTCCACAAATATGGGGAAATTAATTACAGTATAACAGATTTAAAAACCAAAGCTGACAGAAGGGATGTTGATACAAATCTAAGGTGATCTGCAACATATATGTTGCAGATATGTGTGTGAGAGAGATTATATATATAACTATCACGATTAATTCATAGGAAACAAAACATACAGAGCAATAAGAAGGGAAGGGACATTATGATAAGTGCTTTAAGGTTAACAATGCAGAAGAAAGGAGGAAAAATATTTGCAGTCTCTGAAGAGGACAGGACATGAATCATTTGCCTGAAGCCAAAGGATGACAAGGAATAAAAAGATTAGGCATAAAAAGGTTGAAAGAAGCTTTCAGGCAGCTAAGTCATGTGGGCGCCTGCAACAGCAGTTTGTATTCAAAAGAAGCCAAGGCCCCATATGGACCCCATGCCTCAGACTTCATTGTAGCCTTCAGTGCCTTTCCAAACATGGATGCCGACTAATATGCAGATGGTGCCATCTGGGGATTTGCAGGGACCTAGGCTCAGAGGGTTCGCAAAGAAGGCTGATCGCCGAAGAATTGATGCTTTTGAATTATGGTGCTGGAGGAGTCCCATGGACTGCAAGAAGATCAAACCTATCCATTCTTAAAGAAATCAGCCCTGAGTGCTCATTAGAACAGTGTTTTTCAACCACTGTTCCGTGGCACACTAGTGTGCCGCGAGATGTTGCCTGGTGTGCCGTGGGAAAAATTGAAAAATTCGAAAGATTTTTTTAAAAAAGACACGTTTGTGTCTTTCTTCGATTCCAGCCAGAATATCAGCTTTGTGTTCAGCCAAACATGCCCAGGTTGCGCACTGAATAAAGTATTTTATAATTTTTCATATTTCTGTTTACTTACTATTTCATAATAAAGTAATTATAAAATACTTTCTTTGTGTTTATTTGATTCCTATTCAAGAGAATTACTTTATATATAGTCAGTATAGGCACAGAGTTAAATTTTTTAACATTTTCTAATGGTGGTGTGCCTCGTGATTTTTTTCATGAAACAAGTGTGCCTTTGCCCAAAAAAGGTTGAAAAACACTGCATTAGAAGGACAGATCCTGAAGTTGAGGCTCCAGTACTTTGGCCACCTCATGAGAAGAGAAGACTCCCTAGAAAAGACCCTGATGTTGGGAAGGATTGAGGGCACAAGGAGAAGGGGACGACAGAAGATGAGATGGTTGGACAGTGTTCTCGAAGCTACTAACATGAGTTTGGCCAAACTGCGAGAGGCAGTGGAGGATAGGCGTGCCTGGCGTGCTCTGGTCCATGGGGTCACGAAGAGTCGGACACGACTGAACGACTGAACAACAACAAGGCTCAGAGGGATCTCCTCCTATGTCTAGCCTGCACAACTTCTTCTCCACCCAGCCCAACAGGGCTCCACAGAGAGACCAGCTGCTTTTGGCTCTCCCTCAACTGTAGCATCTCGTCAAGCAACTGAGCTGCTTCCATCCCAGCTGGCCATCAGGAGAACTTTGGAACTTTAAGAAATGATGCCTGAATTGCTTTTCTCCTCCTCTCTCTCCCCATCCTTTTTTTCCTTTTGTGTTATGTCTTTTAGGCTATAAGCTTGAGGACATGGACTCTGGAAGCCTTTTCAGGTGAGGAATGGGGCAAAAATGCTTTCTCAAAGCAATTCATTTTGCTTTCTGCTCAGGGTTGCAGACAGGAGGATTGTTGAGCACTTGGCAGGCAGGCTATGTTCAGCTTGGTGCATCAAATTGTCTGTGCCTCTTCTATGGGAAAGCAGGCTCAAGTATCTTCCTGAAACTGACCTCCTCCTGTTAGCAGCAGAGTATACATCTGTGCCTTATTCTGTATTTGAAAGGCAGGATGGGGCTCAGGCAAAGAGAGTTCCTTCCATCTTTCCTTATAGGACTTCTTCTTCCACACCACTGACCATCTTCATTGCCCTTCTCTCTACCCGCTCCAATATCGTTTTCACGGGGTGGTCTACCTAATGCAAAACTAAAGTGGAATTACTACTTATTATGGCTTGGAAACTCTGGTTCTATTATAATGCACCCTAAAATTGCACCAACCCTTTTTGCAGCTGCACCACACTGTGACTTGCAGTGAGCTTATGATTTACATGAATGCATAAGTTTATATTTGTCTCTGGTTCAGGAGTGGCTGGTGGGAGGGGCCAGCAGTGTGCACCTGGCCTCCCAGCACCAGCATCTCTGCCGCTTACTGGAAGGTAGAGGAGTGAGGTGGGGGGGGAGGTGAGCACAGTGTAGACACTGGGGCTGGGGGGCCAGATGGGTGCTTCTGCCACTCACTGCAGCTGCTTCTGCCTCTGTTGAATTGCATTTTGTTAGTTCTGTCCCAGTCTTCCATTCTGTCAAGGTCATTTTGAATTTTAGTCCTGTCTTCTGAGGTCTTTCTCTCCCAGTTTTGTGTCACTTACACATCTGATAAGGATTTCCTCTGATCCTGCATCTACATAATTGATAAAAATGCTGAAGAATATTGAGGGCATCCCATTCAAAACGCCTGTCTGTTTTGATGAGGATCCACTGATTGCCACTCTTTGGCCTTGTTTGCCAACTGGTTGTGACCTCACCTGATGCCACTACTATCATCCAGCCTGCATTTAACTGGTTTGCCAACCAAAATAGCATGAAGGCCTTTGTCAAATGCTTTGCTAAAATCAATATAAATTACATCACAGTGTTGCCAAAATTCGCTAACCTTGTAACACATTCATTGAAAAAAGAGAAAAGATTCATATGGCAGGATTTATTTTTGACACATCTATTTCAACTCCTAATCACCACATTGCTATAAAGTTGCCGACAAATAGACTCTTACAATCTGTTCTGGAATCAGTCAGTTTGCAGTTTCCTCCCCCTCCCCCTTTTGAAGACTGGGACAACATCTGCCTGTCTCCAGTCTTATGGACCTGTATCCTTGGGTACCAAAGGAGCTTGCTGATGTGCTCTCAGAACCTCTGTCTATCATCATTGAGAAATCCTGCCAATTCATCATATTTGCCAGAATTAAACTATGCCAAATCTATTACTCGATAGCTAATTAGGCCTTTCACATACATAAATAATAAAAACAACAATATAGCTGCATGGTGTGCAATTTTAAAATAATGATGTACAACCTAATATACCTTGTAGAAAGAAGAGGATGGAGAAGAAAAATGAAAGTACCGGTAAGCAAATTCAGATGCCAATTCTTACAATATCTATAATAGCTAGGTGGGATTATCATCAAGGGAGACAGTTGGAGGAGGGGGAACCAGTGGAGTGGACCTTCCTCCTGTCATCTTCTCTCTGTAACTGTCAAGGACTGGGCAGAGGAGGAATAGTGGAGATTGTCTCCCCATCCCGACCCTTCCAGGAAGGAGGAAGAGGAAGACAGCAGAGATTTATAACAGGGGTTTGAGGGAGGTTGCAGCTCAGAGGCAGATGAGGGGGGAAGTTGGGAAATCATGGGAAAGCCAGAGCAACACCTGGCTGACATGTTGTCACTAGAAAGCATTCCAGACTCTCCATCTCCCAGAACCCAAAAGTAGGAGAGCAAAGAGCTCGAAGACAGAGGGCACTTAGCAGCACCCGTAGAGGAGATGATGAGAATGACGGATGAGGAAGTGGGAGAGAAGGGGGTGGAGATTCACTCAGGACAACGCCATTATCCAAGAGGCTGGGTTCTATAGCCTCTCTCTGTAAGATAGAAAAAAAAGCACTTTCCCCTTGTCTTTATACTTTCCTGGGCAACCAGCTGGGAGCCGCTGACAGCATCCTGACAGTCATGTGGAACGGCAGCTAAGTGGTTCTTAGTCCACCGTTCTGGGTTGTTGCCTGTGTAGATGCGATTTTAAAGCTTCACTGTGAAACTGTGTATAGTGGAGCTGTGCATGTACATGCTCACAATTTGGAGACTGTTAACAACCGCATGTGTATATTGATAATCCCAGACAATTTTTTTTTAATGTCTCAAAGCTCTGAGAAACTCTGGCAAATGTGATCTTCTAAATATAATTGTCAGCAATCACTGATACCTGAGACATGGAAAGATGCCTATTTTCAGGCAACCATGTAATTAATCTCAAATTGTCGGTGTTCACCAAATTTTGGACATCCATTGTAACATGAATACAAAGTCCTGGTCAGGATATTTTACATCACACACCCCAGTTTTTACTGAGAGACTGAGTAATTAATAAAAGGCAGACTTGTCTCCATAACGAAAAAGAGCAGACTGCCACAGACTACTATGAATCTACTCAAGCACAGTGACATGAAAGCTGTCCTTTCAACATGATCTATAATGACACTTTTATTTATTGCTCCAGCTTGAATGCTCATACCAAATATATCCTAAAAGAGAATTATCAAAGAAAAGCCCATATCATCATACAATTTACTGTTGCAGTAGTCTTTTGCATTAGTTGCCCTAAAAATGGTCAAAGACAGACTTAGCCCGGCTTCCTTTGGCAAAGCATTTTTAGACATTTTCTATCTGTTCAGACATTTTAGCAGTTAAATACAAATAAATATGAAGCAAACATGCCACCAAACTGCTGCTAACTTTTGTTGCAAGGCATGAACAGGATGCAACAATCCCTGACTTACCTACACATCTTTTATATTTTAAACTTTGATAATGTATAAAAACATATGTTTATTCAAGTGACAGGAGATATTTGCCTGGAGAGGAGGCTCCGGTATTACAAGCAATAATGAACAGTAGTTCCACATGGCAACACATGACACAGGAACTTCATTATTTTCTTCTTTGACTGCTTGTTCCTTGGGAAAATAGAAATAGTGGCTCCAGGTGATAAAAGTCATAAGGTCCTAAAGTTGCTGAAAGCTTATGCAAATGTAAGCAATTGTACAATGACATTAGATGATGGAAGTAACAGGAGATGAAAGGTAATTTTTAAGGCCCTTGAAAGAGCAGGAAATGGAGAATTCAAGTAAGTCAGTTGTGATTTTATTTTTAATATTCAGAAAGCGCATACAAGGAATATTCATTGCTGGCATGCTTTGCAAGAATGTGAACAATTAGCCTGAAACTTGACAAAGGGCTTATTTCTGTCCTCAAATTTCTTTGCAGTCAGGATAGTATTAAGCTAGTAGCTCATTAAATTGCCAACCTAAGAAACTATATTAAAACTGCATTTAAACCATGAATAGTTTCAGTGAGAATAGTTACTGTCCAAAATGAAAGTTCAATGTAGTTGAGCTTCAGAGAAGGACTATTACATGTGTGCTCAAACATGGCTTGCTGCCAAATACCCATAAATGGTGTGTGTGTGTGCGCGCGCGCGCGCGCGCGCGCAAGTGGAAAGAGTGCTAAACCTTTTCAGAGCCTGCCACAACTTGACCAAGAGAAAAATGCCCAGCTGACTGGAGCCATGATAGCAAAAAGCTCCTATCCCCCACCACCCAAACTTGCAATCAACTCTCCTTCTTTCAATAGGTGTTGGGTTGCTACCCAGTTTTGAAGACGTGGGTCTGCTTCTGTCACGTTTAGCTTCACCTTTGGATCAGGACTGAAATCTGTGCAATCAATTCAGGCAAAAGAGGATTAGGGGATGGTCTAGTTTTTATGCAAAGCAATCTAAACGTACTATTATTTAGAAAGCTGTATAATCGGAATCATGCTAGCAAAAGTAGGAAATGCATTTCATTTGGCATCAAATTATCATGTCTAATTTCATCAAAAGGTATGATTTGGCTAGTGCCTCCTGATTCTCATAGGGAGAATCATATTTAAATGCATTTTTGATGATGCTCTCAGTTACATATATACAGCCAGGATACAGGGGGCATTTTATTAGTAACCAAAGGAAATTCTATTCTGGCTACTTTATTATTTATCTCTCCTCTCCCTGTATGGTTAGGGGCTTTTAGCTGTATTGACTTTTAGTATCCATTGGAGACAGAATATTTGCAGCCCGTTCTCTGCTGGCGGAGGGAAGAGACAGAAGGCCATAAGTTAAATCAAAATTCCATTTTCATAATGGTTTCATTGCGTGGCTCCTGAGGGAATTCTGATTGCATTAGGAAAGTCTCCTGTATATGGGTGGATTGTCATTGCCCCTGAACTCACTAAAAGCCCATCCATCTGTGAATGTAATAAAGGGCAACAAAATGAAGAGCCCTGCACATGCCACTCTGTGTAAAAGCAATCCAGTCCCCAACCACTTCTAAAATTATTTCGATGATCAGGTATTTCCAAGGTATCTCCCATTTCAAAAAAGTTGTTGCCTATTGACTTTGACACAGACAACCTCAAGAATCCAAGTAAAAACTATTTCAGGCTGGCATTTAATTTCCACGGTGATGTTTTAAGTTGATGAATTCAGTTGATATAGCTTTATTTTATGCTGTGTATATATATAAAAGTTTCAGTTTTCAGGGGGGTTGTATTAAATTTATATTTCTGAAATTTATCTTGAATTATTGTATCACCACTGGCTGAAAGCAATAAAAGATTCCTGAAATGTATTTGTATAAGGATGAACATACAACCCAGGATAGGTAAGGAGATGCTTAGAGCACTTAGGTACTTTAAATGAGTTCAAGTCTTCAGGCCAGGGCCAGATGAATTACATCCCAGTGTGCTGATGACTGTAATCTCTGAGACTTCTTGGAAAATGGGTGAGGTGTCAGAAGACTGGCGACAGGCAAATGTTATTTCTATCTTTAAAGTGGGGGGGGGGGCAGGCAGGCCTAGGAAACTATAGACTGGTTGGCTTGATGCTGATACCAGGCAAATTTCTAGACTAGAATGAGCAGCAATATTTTTAGAATACCTGTATAATGTATTGTTTAGTAGGAGGCTACATGGCTTTATGAAGCATAAATCATGCCAAGCCAACCTTGATTCATTTTCTTTCTTTCTTTTTGCAATTTGTCATCATTTTCTTTACTAAACTGTTTTGAAAATACAAATTAAATATAAATCAAACAATGGGTAAATTATTAACATAACAGGCTTAAGACAGCTCAACAACTATACCAGCTGACAGATTCAATACTTTCTTTCTCCATTACATTTTCTTTACAGGGTTTTCTTTACAAGGTTTTGAGATGAAGAGATAACTCAAAAGGTCCATAGTCTAGAGCAGTGATGGCTAACCTTGACACTCCAGATGTTTTGGGACTACAACTCCCATCATCCCTGACCACTGGTCCTGTTAGCTAGGGATGATGGGAGTTGTAGTTCCAAAACATCTGGAGTGTCAAGGTTAGCCATCACTGGTCTAGAGTAAATTGGAGGCAAGGGGCAAGCATTATCCTCTACACTTTTATAGTCCATAAACACTTCCCATATTTTCTCAAATGGGTCTTTTGTCTTTTGTCCCCTGGTTGCCCTTAGTTATTGTGCTAATTGCGCTAAAAGAGCACATGGCCATTTTTTTTTAATACCACTGGTCAATATTTGTTTTGCAGTGTCTTTAATTCTGAGCTACCACTGCATGTGCAGCTGAGAGTAAGAGCTAACCCACACTTCCACTTGTCATGTGCCTAGGAGGCATGGGTCTGAGCAGTCCTGTCTAGGCACGGGTTCAAGAGGTCTTGCCTTTACGCTGCCACTTCCCCCCCCCAGAAAGCTCATGCAGTAAGTGCCGCCCCCCCAATGGTGTGCCATTTTGTCACCCCCTCAGGGATGACACCCGGGGCGCACCGCACCCCCTTCCTTTGCCCCTGAGTGGCAGGGCAAATAGAGGTGTGGATGAACCCCAAATCACTCGGCCACTCTTTATAATTATATTTCTAACCAAGAACATATTTAGGAGAACCAAAGTTGGAGATAGATCTTAATTCCTTTTTTTACACAGTTATTAGTTTTGCAAATTATGGGAATGCTGTGGATGTGTCTCTTGATTTCAGCAAAGTATCTGACAAAAGTTCCGATGATTTCCTTGTTGACAAGATGTTAGAATGTGGGCTGAATGATGCTACTGTTTGGTGGAGCTGCAGCTAGTCTAGCAGTCATATTCCAGCGCTCATGAATGGCTCTGAATCAACTGGAAGGGAGGTGCCTACTAACATCCCAGGCACTGTACTGCTAATCATTTCCATAAATGACTTGGATCAAGGAGCAAAGGGGATGCTTATCAAACTTGCAAATGGCACAATGATGGGAAGTGTAGCTAATGCCATAGAAGACAAAATCAAGATTCAAGTGATTTTGTCGGGCTGGAGTGCTGGGCTGAAACCAACAAGGTAAAATTCAAGAAATATAAATGTAAAGTCTTGCAGTTAGGTACAAAGAATCAAAGGCACAAGTATGGGAGGGGGGTGACTTAGCTTGGCGGTAGGACATGTGAAAAGGATCTATAATGTTTTGGGTGATCACAAGCTAAGCATGAGTCAGCAGTGTGATGCAGCTGCTGAAAAAGCAAGTGCAGTCTTATTTCTTTAATTATTTAATTATTATTTTTTTAAAAAACCTCCCAAGGCACATGCCATCATCTAAGTTTGTAATATAAACTCAAAACAAGTTTAAAATAATAAAAAGTGTATTTTAATAATTTTTAAATAAAAATAATAAAAATATTGATACCCTCCAAAAAACTAACCACAACGATAATCACAAGCTCAGTAAGAATAGTAAAATCAAATACATAATGATAAGCTACAGTAGCACCAAATATATAGCAACCCAAGAAGAATCTCATTCAAGAGACAACAGAGGCTACATGAACATCTGCAGTGATGGGTTTATAAACAGAAGAATGCATAAAAAGGAATCATTCCACTCTATTCTGTCCAGTACTGGGCAGTACATTTTAAGTGGGCCAATGTCAAATCTCACAAAGAAGGGTTGAAAGAGTTTGCAGAATTGTAGGGGAAGGGACCCTGAGGGTCATCTAGCCCAACCCCTTGCAATGCAGAATCTCAACTAAAGCATCCATGACAGACCATCCAACCTCTACTTATAAACCTCCAAGGAAGGAGAGTCCACCACCTTCTGAGGGAGTCCATAGGTATAGCCAAGAGAAGATTAAAGTAAGGCCTTCAAATATCTGAAGGGCTCTAATGCAGAAGGTAGAGCAGATGGAGAATTCCTAATGCTAAGAGTTATTCCACAGTGGTGTCTTTGCATCCTGCACTGCAAATTCATCCTGCACTTAGTGGGAGGTAGACTTGATGACCAAGGTCCCTTCCAACTCTGTGATTCTATTATTCATTGTCATGAAACAAACTAAGGCTTAAAACTTTAATTGCTATAAATGCAAGAAAGTTAGACCTTCCAAAGAAAGATGCATTTAGGAGACACCCGTCAGGACAGTTTAAAGAAAAAGCCAAAAGTGCCCTTTGGGGGAGGTGGGACCAAAAGTAAGATTAAATTGCCTTCATGGGAAATAATCACACATGTTTTAAAACACAGTAGTGAGGATTGCTCCACCACAGAGGCCCCATGAATCCTTCCTGGTGGCAGCCTGGAGTTGTTTCAAGTTGTTACTTAACATCAGCTGACCGGCACATCCAACATTTTAAAAACTGAACTCCTACACCACACCCAATGTGAATTCCTTTTGTGTCATGGAAACAACCTAACAACACAAGCAGGACACCATACCTGTATGATACATGCATTTGTTTCATTCAAACTTTACATCTTTAGGTTTATAAACAGGTTTATAAAATCCAAAGGAGGATACAGATTTTCACATCACAAAAAACATATGCAAATGTTATGCCACATTTTGCAGATTGGTCAGAAGGTTTACTCGAAATACAAAGTACTGGGCCCAGAAAATCATGTTGGCATCACTGCCCAGAAAAAAATGAGATGCGGCTGAGTCCAGAGATTGCCCTGAATCTTCCAATACTCAGGTTCATTGGAATGATCTTAAGTTCTAGCATTTCTCTACACAATCCACTAAACAACTTTATGAACTCCTGGCCTTCTGGTGCCAAAGGTAAGTGGGATATGATGGAGTATTATGTCCTTCTGAGGCAAGGCAACCAGAACCGTACACAGATTCCAAGTGTGGTCCCAACCATTAAGGTATTATGCTATTGGCAGTTTTAACTTCCATCCCTAAGATGTGATTCAGCTTTTTCACAGCTGCCACAGGTGTCACCATGGCATTATCTGGATACCATCACTGAGGAAAACCTCAGTGATTCTGCACCACTACACAGAGGCCTCTGAACCAGAAATCTGTGCATTCTGGGATATCAGCCAGCTTAGAATAATAGAATGGTAGGGTTGGAAGGGACCACAATGATCATCTAGTCCAACCACCCTGCAATGCGGGAAACTTTTGCCTAATGTGGAGCTTGAACAAATCAGAATCAAACCAATCATTTGAAGTCCTGATTTGTTAACTAGCTACCGGTAGTTAGAATAAAACACAGTTCCCTGAGTTTGTGCATAATGCAGAAATGCAGTTTTAGTCAGAAGTGGATGTAGATGCTTTCGCACTTCCCCTCCAATGTATGAAAGAGGGAAGAGGAAGTGTGTGAGTCGAAGTGTGTTTGTCTGTGATCATCTAATTGTGTGCCAAGGCCTAGTAACCCAGTCGCTCCCTATGTAGTGAATAACCAGACAAGACAGCAGCATATAGATTTTGGGTTTGAATAGGCTACAACTTTATTGGTTACAGATGTGAAAGTTTGGCATAGGGACAGGTGAGGCCATTTATTTAACCCCAGCCCGTCTGCTGGGTATATATATGTGTATATATATGTGTGTCTGTGTGTGTGTATGTGTGATATGTATGTGTATGTGTGTGTGTGTGTATACACACACCGATACACACACACACACACACACACACACACACACACACACACACACCGGTGTGTATACACACACACACACTTTATATATAAAATTTGCCTTTTGCACCAACAAGAACTAACTGAGATCATGACGTGAGCAGAGATGTGTAGCTGAAACCACTGTAGATATGAGCAGAATCTGAAACAATTTGAGGTAGCATCGGCTGTCAATACAGACTGCTCTCCAAAAATAGCGTAACAGTGGAATAGTAACATATTTGCCTGCAGATGTTTTTCACAGGAATTGCACTCTGCTGTCTGTTTATTTGCTTTTCTATTATCTTTAGCAACATGAAAAACATGTTTTTAAAAAGCCTTCAATGTTAAAAAAAACCCCTAATACTCTGTACTTCTACCTGGATAAATAGACAGTGATACAAAACGTCTGTTGTGTACGTGTGCTGGCATCTTTTACAAAATGAAGTCGCCTTTGTTCAGCTTTTTAAAAATATCCAGTCTTACATAGTATGTATCAATCAGGAAGAATTATAGCAGGATGGGACATTCCATCCTTCCCCAGCCCTGCTACACATGCTTTAAAAAAATACAGGCACACAACTTCATTAACTAAATGCACTGAATAAACCTTAACATCTCAGCTAAATCTTATCTGCTCTGGATTTGCTGCTTAGCAGTAAAACCCAAGTGACCCATTTTCCCATCTCCTGTTGATTTTATTAATTGATGGCAAACCAGGCAGATTTCCCTCCTCTAAGTTCCTTTTAAAATATTTAGGAAACATCCTTCATCATTGTCATCTTGCTACTGTTCGTGATTGTTCCTTAGCATCTCGCTTATATGTTGATTCTTTTTTCCCTCTGCTTCAATTAAATTAAAATGTGCTTTTGCCTAAGAAAGCTCAGTTGCATAATAATTTATTAAACAGTAGATATATTGACATTTACAATGTTAATGCATGTTTTAATCTGTTTTTAATTTATTGTTGATTTTGGTTTTTTGAATGTTTTTAGTTGTTCGTTTTAATTTTATCATTTTATCTTTCTGTAAACCACTTTGAAGGGTTTTTTTTTTTAAAAAAAAACAATCAAATGGTGTATAAATTCTATGAAATAAAATAAAGGCCACTGTGGTTTCCTGTTTGTGTGCATCAAGGCTCTTTTAGCTATGTGCCATGATTAACTTCGCAACTTTTGCAATTTCTTGGCACGTTTATTTGTTAAAATTACCACCAACCTTCTTCTGTAAAGAAAACCAAATGTAGTAGTGAAATGCTGGCTTTTTTTTAAATAAAAAGCATCCATAGTTGAAGTTACAATGAGCACAATTTCTGTCTTTGCCAGAGAAAGCAGGGATCTTGAGAAGCCACCACATTCTTGCAACGGTTTCAGTGCGCCAGTTTTGTATGGCTCTTCCCACCTTTTCAACTGATAAAGACTCCTTTGTTAGCAAGCATCCTGTTGCGCTCTTTTGCATTCTGATGCATTGGCTGACACCACACGTACACACACACTATCCAAAAAAGCTTCCTTTCCACCTGCAAAGCACTCTTAACCGCAGAACTAAGCCGCAATGTATCTCCAGCTATCATCATACCTCCATAATGCAGACCCCACTTTTCTTCCACAAACCTTCAGTAACAAACCAGCTGAAAACCTATTCAACTTCACCGCAGCTGATTATTACTTTGAGGATCTCAGAAAGATCGAAGCTTTCTATAAGCTCCTTCTGCTATTCTACTAGAAGGAAGGGATTTCTCTGTACCTTCAGCATGCTCCATATACCTCTGAAATCCTGTTGTCGTGCACTTTTTGAAGTTGTCAACCCCAGTGTAGTGTATGATACTGCTAATTAGCTTTTACGGGAGATAACAACTCAATTGAATATCCAAGCAAGACTTAATGGTACGATAGCATACCGTTCATCATAAGGAATTTTGACTCATTAAAAAAAAACCTGCAGCAGCTAAGTATAAAACAAAGCTAAATCTATGGGCTGGAACCTGAAGTAAATATCACAGCTAAACTTTATATATATACTTTAACATACACACACACACACACACACCCTGGTATATAATGATCAGATGCTAACAAAAGGAAGGGGGATTATTAGACTGATGGTATAAAAATGGTTGCTAAAAGTGGCATTCACATAATGAGATGGTACGTACCAAGCACACTACTGAGTTTTGTTATTTAAATATAATCGGCACAGTGGGGTGGGGATGTTGTTTCACTAAAAGCCGAAACATGCATTCTGTTGCTTTATTACTGCTATGTTAGAACATGTAGAGCTAAAAACAAATACCAATGCATTTCTGGAAGAATTGTCAGTATAATGAAACTAGTCCACACCCCTCCAATTAATCCTCCTCAAACCCCACAACGTATAAATCCAGACTAAATGATATTTTTGATAATGTTTTCGTAATGATATGAGGAAAACGTGTCCTGTCTTTCTGGTACAATTCACCTGCTATGCCTGCTTTAAAACCCTTTCACAACCTTGTAGCTTGACTAATATTTGCTCATATTTAGGCCCCCTTCTAAATTTGGCTGATTTCCTGAACTCAAGGAGATACAAGTGATCAAAAAGGAGAGCTCCTTTTCTTTATTGTGGTTTATGTATAAAATTATAGCTATTCTGCCCTGTTCATTATTAGTTTAGGCAGGAAATCAAGTATTTTAAATAATATTTACAACATTATGAGGATGAAACAAACAGTAAAAACAAAAATCAGAAGTTAATTATAATTTGTTTTTAAAGACATATTTATACTGGTGCTGTTAATATAAGATACACAAATAAAGTTACATTGTTTCATTTTTAAAAGCCCAAAGTAAATGAATGCTAATAATATAAAATAGTAAAACAAAATCAGTCTGCAAATCTTATGGCAATTTAAATTATACTAGTTTAATATTTGCATTTTGTACAACAACAACAACAACAAATCCACAAAAACAGTGATGCTTCTATAGTATTTGTATTGGCTCCTGACAACAAATTCTGATAGACCAGAAGGTTGCTTATTTTGAAACAACTCATAAAAAGACAAAGAAAAAGAGACATTAAGATTATGCCCATTTACCTTCAAAAAGTAAAACTACATGGGTTTGTGGCTTTTCACGTCAGCTTTAAGTGCTGATTCTAATGCTATCATATAGAACTTGCAAAATATTTGCATTCAAATTCCATAATAGGTTATGAAAAGCTTTCTTTCTTTTCTGAATTTCTGTTAAATTTCCAACCGCCTATTAAAGGAAAAAAGGAATTCTAAATAATATGACAGCATTTTAAATCCTCAGATGAGAAATTCAAGCTTGGTTACTCACCTAAGTGAAGCCAACATATTTCAGATGACAACTCCTAATACATATTTTAACACAGCCCGCTTGTTCATAGGATAAGCCCCATGTGCATAAAAGCCAAATTACTCTTCAAGGAACTTGCTAGTTTTAAATCTTTTCAAGCTTTGCTCGCTGTGAGGCTGCTCAGCTGTCAGCAGTGCCAGTAAGCAAGCTGTACACATCACTGATGAAATTCCTAATGGATGTGGGCAAACCAGCAAGCTGCATTTTAGAGACTTAATACTTAAAGGAAATGCAGTTTTTTAGCTCCAGTTTAAGGCTTGACAACACACTGAAGATTTTGCTGGTGCAACCCTTGGTTTCTCTGAACAGCTACATCGAACTGACCTGATGAGAGAGTCTTCGGGACCGTACCTCACATGAAATTCTCAGCCAGAGTTTCGGGACAATTTCTTTCCTTTTCTTTGGACTTGTAGCTGAGCGTAGACTCTGTCATTTCTCTTCCGAGAGTGGACAGATGGCCGGTTAGTCCTGAGCCTTGCCGGAATGAGGCAAAAGATTTGCATTCTCTCACCCTCACCCCCCCCTTCCCTGGTTTAGCCCCCAAGCAGATAAGCCAGAGTCAGGCAGAGTAAGTCCACAGCCCTGCCCCCTCCACCAATCATTTCAATTAGTGCTACATGAGAGGAGCTTCTGCTTAAAATCTGCTTAGAGAAGGGGGCCAGAGGGCAGGGCAACTGCCTTTGCTCTACAATGACAAGAAGCTGCTATAAATATTGCTAAACAAAAGCCCTTGTCAAGGGCCTGGAATAGTGTCACATCCTAATGCAATAGAATTGCAAAAGCTCAACATGCACATGGGCTACAGAGGGATTAAAGGGGCGGGGCGGGGGGGGCAGGTCTGAAAAGGAAAAGAGACTCTCCACAAGAGAAGCTGTCACCTTCCCGGAAGTATATCACTATGGATTATTACACACTAATTAGGGTCCTTTTAAAAGGTTATTGTATACTTGGCTAAATGAATACATCCCAGCCACTGATACACATAGGCTTAAGTGCACAGGCACCGAAGGACCCCTGAAGCAACAGTCCTCTCAAGAGTCATGGTAAAAGCTAATCTGTTGTGTGCCCAAAATATGAGATTTTTAAAAAAATGTATATTTCTTATACTGGTATGTGGTTGTCCCTCTCATTCTCTCTCTCCAATCCCTTCTCAACAAACCCACATTTCCCACGAAGCCTGGGCTTAACCCCACAGTCTCCACTTCCAATCATAACAAAGCCCAAGGCAAGTGTAACAACATTTGTTCACATCCATCCCTAGTTAACCTTGTTGCTCCCACTCCCAGGAGCGGCATTTCACGTTTCGGTAGTGGGAGCAAGATTCCCAGCCAGATGTAAATGCTCGCGCTGTGATATATTAAAGATACCCCAGCGTTTTTACAGCTGAATTTCAAAAGTCTTGTTTTCCTTTTTTATACTTTATAATAATAATAATAATAATAATAATAATAATAATAATAGCAATTTCATCACATAGGACAAACATCAAGCACACCTTTGGCATACCTCTAAAGTGTGTCAGCTGTTTATAACAATAGTCTACCAGTATTCTCTCCCCAATTATTAGAAAGAATGAAAGAAGAAAATTACTCAAATACACAAATAAAATAAGGACAGATTATTAAAAGTACAGGAATAACGTATAGTGCTAGAAGCATTCAGGGCGCCACCAAAGAAAGAGCAACTAGTTAAAGGGAGAGCAAGGACTCAAGGACCCAGAAGGGGACATTTGCAACCAGCCAATAGTCATTCTTCTGCCACTTTCAGACATCCTGAGACCGCTCCTCCTCCCAAGCATGCATTAGCTACCTTCTTGGCCCAGTCGGTGGTTCCCCTCCTGCCACATGTGTTCAGCCACGGGGGTCAAAGGTCCAGTGTGCAATTGACTGCCTGCACCCATCCCAGACCCTCACCCACACCCTTGAGCTTTATCAGGTGAAATTCATCCATTAACACCTGACCAGACAGCATTCTCCACACCCTTGGGGAACTGAGTTGCAAGAGTAGTGGAGTCCCTAAGTATACAGTCGTACCTTGGTTCTTAAAACGGAATCCGTTCCAGAAGTCCGTTTGACTCCCGAAACCGTTCGAAAACCAAGGTGCAGCTTCCGATTGGCTGCAGGAGCTTCCTGCACTCAAGCGGAAGCTGCATCAGACGTTCGGCTTCCAAAACACGTTGGAAAACCAGAACACTTACTTCTGGGTTTTTGGCGATTGGGAGCCAAAATATCCGAATGTTCCACCACCTTGAGGTTTTTTTCTACAATTAAGTGGTATATAAATTTTATGAAATAAATTCATTTGGAGTCTTCTTCCACTTGCTGTCTTCCAAGCAGAAAGCAAAAAACAACTGGGGATAAATAGGGAAAAGTGCTGTTAAATCAGGCAGGGCCACAAGGGGGGGTGGGGAAATCAACACTACGTTGCCATTTGCATGGCAGCTCTAGAAAATGGTTTCAGCAGGGCACCAGCTCCTAACAAGACAGCCAGAGCCAGAAATAAGCCATTTGGGGGAATAATCGGTGGGTCACCAGGACAGCCCCATATGGAGGCTTGGGGACATGCAGGTGTTGGAACTGTTAGGGCAGAACCTTTTTGTTTTCTCCCCACCAGGACCCAGGGCCCATGAGCCACAGGTGGGGGAGTTTTAAAATTGTGCGCTCATAAAGGCAGAGAGAAAACAAAATTAAAAAAAATCATTCCAGTAGCACCTTAGAGACCAACTAAGTTTGTTCTTGGTATGAGCTTTCGTGTGCATGCACACTTCTTCAGATACACAGGCAGAGAGAGTGTGGGCAGGGGTGCCAACTAGAATAATATATGGGGGGCATGTAAGCCCCACTCTGCATAATCAATCACATGACACAACACAAGCACACCATTTGAATGGCACTGCCCATCAACTGGGGGGGGGGATGGCCGTCTCAAATATTTTATGGGGGGGGCGAAGGGACCTTGGCCCCTAGGAGTTGGCTCCTGTGGGGTGGTGGCAGAGCTCACTTCCAGGCTTATCCCAATGATTGTGTCTACTGGTCATTGACTGTAATAAATATATACATACACCTGCAATGGCCGTGGCCTCTCACCTGCACCACAGGACACAAGTCCGTGCTTCTGAGCCCCTCCATTATAAGGAAACTTTGTTGCCCCTTGGAGATGATCTCTCAGCAACCAAAGGGGGGGGAAATGCAGACAGGTAACTGCAGCGATGTTTTCTCCTTGCCCTTCTGTGACTTACAGTAGAAAGGTAAAGAAAGGAGGGATTGGGACACGGCACGGAGCAGGCAAACAGACTGCAATAAGCCAAGTTGACTGACTGGTTGCTTTACGTAGGTGGAAATGAAGCTTCAAATGCAAGCCCAGCCCAGCCCTGCTTTGGTGCAGTTATCAGCAGAGCTGGCCAGCCCATGAGGTGGGGTGAAGCAGCTGCCTTGGGCGGTGGAAACTCAAGAGGTGGAGCTAAATTCAAGGTGCTGATGTGCAAATCCCAAACAGCTTGGGGCCAGGATACCTAAAATAATAATAATAATAATAATTTTATTATTTTTACCCCGCCCATCTGGCCGAGTTTCCCCCGCCACTCTGGGCGGCTTCCAGTCAAATATTAAAACAATACAGCATTAAATATTAAAAACTTCCCTAAACAGGGCTGCCTTCAGATGTCTTTTAAAAATAGGATAGCTGCTTATTTCCTTGACATCCGCTGGAAGGGCGTTCCACAGGGAGGGCGCCACTACCGAGAAGGCCCTCTGCCTGGTTCCCTGTAACCTCACTTCTCGCAATGAGGGAACCGCCAGAAGGCCCCCGGCGCTGGATCTCAGTGTCCGGGCTGAACGATGGGGGTGGAGACGCTCCTTCAGGTATACAGGACCGATATCACCTCACTGCTCATATACCCAGCCAGTAACTTCACTCTGTCTGATGTAGGCATCACCAGGTCTCAGCAGGGTTGAGCATCCCTTTGGAACTCCATCCTGTTACAACCGATATTCAGAGGCATAATGCCTCCGACAGTGAAGGATGGATACAGCCATCATGGTGAGTAGCCATTGTGAATTTGCCTACCCTTTTAAAGTCACGCTAGGTGGTGGTCATCACTACCGTGTGTGGAAATGGATTCCACAGCTGAAACTACGCGTCGTTTGAAAAAGTACTTTCCTAAGGATTTCCCCTGACTTGTCACTCAGGGCTGTGGGACTGGCAAAAGAAATGATATTCTTTGGGGCTTGCTGGGTTCTCACACCCGGAGTCCTGGGACTCTGCAGCAAGGCCAGCTGGTGCAGAAACAGGCAATGTTGTGGTTCAAGCTCAGGACAGGGCCAGCTTTGCTTTTTAACAAGGCATATTAGGAGAAGGTCGTGAGGCAGGTCCTGACTCAGCCGATTTCCACACAGCTTAAAGTTGACTGGAGGTCAAATGAAAACGCTTCTTTGACTAAAGAAAATTATTGAAGAAGAGGCAGCAGCTATTCTGACAACACCTATATTTAACGGCAATATAGCTTGTTTCAGGCTGCCAGAAGATACTTGGCTAAATTTGGGCTGGGAAATAAAAGCAGGAATCTTCAGATGAAAGGTTCCTGCAAAGGAATTTTGGGATAACTAAAACACAGGTGTGTTCATCATTCCCATAATGTGGTTAATCCCAACGAGGGCACCACACCTTTGCTATCCCTCCTGCCTTGTCCTGTCCCATCCCATCTCCTTTCTTTTCTACATTCCCAAAATATGTTATTTGATTGTTAATTTTTCTGAAAAGTCATTGGAATAATCCCCTAGTCCCAATACCCACTGCAACTAAACCAAGTGCCAATAGCTACATAATCATATGTTTTATTTGTTTATGATATTTATAATACAGGGCTGGTGTGCATCAGATATGAATCCAGGTATCCATCAAGATACAAATACAACACAACCTCAATGGCTATAATAAATAATTAGGAACAATGAGAGGCAGGAATAAAAGAAATCACAATCACTTGAAATCCCTGGGCAAATGAAAATGTTTAAATCCGGTGCCGAAATAATTATAATGCTGGAACTAGTTGCATCACTTTGGGGTGCCCACTTGGACTCCAGAGGAGTTACCAGGTACCATGTAACTTACCTCCCCTTTAAAAGTAAGCAGCAGCACTTTGCATTGGACTTGGAAGCAAATAGGCAGCCTCTGTTTACTATAGGATATCATTTTCCTCCCTCTTGAGTTACATTTCCTTAAACTTCATCTTTTGCTTCTCTTTCACTGTTTTAGACTAAAAGCTTCCAGGGGCAGTGGCTTGCTCAACCCGTAAAGCACCATGTATACAGATGGCACCAAATAAATAAATAAAAACACCAGATGGTTGGGGGTTTTTTTAGGGGGGGATTTATCCATTTCTGTGAAATAATTATATGACAAAGTCCAATAAAGCACCAAAAACATGTATGATTTAACCATAGACTATTGAGCATGTTGTCTTATGGAAGTGGGCAATTTATAACTGCCAAGCCTCAATGCCTTCCACATGCACTGTATCAGGAAGATTGCGGACATCACATGGCAGGACAGAGTCTCAGATAAAGATGTGCACTCCCAAGCCCACATTCACAGCATGTTCGTACTCCTGGCTTGGTAATGTCCACAGAATGGGAGATGGCAGGTTCCCCAAGGATGTGTTCTACGAGTAGCTGGCTTCAGGCAACAAGCCCATTGGCTGACCAACTGTGTTACAAAGATGTCTGCAAACGTGATGTGAAGGCTGGGCAACATCAAGCCCACCATACGAAGCCAACCCTGAAGCCAGCTCCTCATACAGCACATCCTTAGGGATCCTGCCATCTTCCATTCCCTGGCAGATGACCACAGTGCCTGGAGACAGACAGTCAGGTCATGTATCTACACTAGAGACCAGAGGAGAAATGACTGCTGGGAGGAGCGCAGAGAGAAGAAATGTCACGGTGCATCTGCAGCAGCACTGCTGGATGCCTTCATCTGCCCCAGCTGCAGCAAAACATGTCTCTCCCTTATCAGTCTCCATAGCCACAGCAAGTGCTGTAACTCTCCCATGGTTTGACTTCACTCCCAAAGGTGCACTCCTCCGTTGTCTCCCGAGGCAGACAGATACCAACAGCTATTATGAAGAAAAAGGTTGGGTCTGCACTGTACACTGAGCCCTATTCAGAAGTATTTGCATGCCAAATCTGCAATGCTGGGTTGCCTCACTTCCTGTTGTGTATAGCATGAATGTATGAACACATAGAACACATGTGCACATAGCTAAACATATGAAGGTACCCACAAGCTCCAAATCCTGCAAGATTGGGGTAAAGCTGTACACGCACCAAGACTTCGGCTTGGCCAGGCAGGCGGGAACACATAATATCTGACACATTTTGTACAGTAAAATAGATCCATCAAAGGATGAGTGCAAGTTCTTTCAGTGCATTTTCTAAAACAGAGTCCGCTCACATTCATTCAGTAATGTTTCATGAACAGAAATGGCCAAACACTGGCAAGTTGCTTATCAGTTATAATCAGAAAGTCACAAACTCCAAAATTAGATCCCATGTCAGGCAATGCTTGGAGCAAAACACATCTGAACCATCTGCAGTCTTAGTATGAGTCTGAAAATATTAAAAACATCAGCACATATCTCACAAATCTGTTACGAAGTAGACTTGTTCCGTTGGCAATCACAAAATGTTCACCACCCCTAAAAACAGATATGAGTACTAACTCAGTACTCATACCCTCCTAACGTATGTTGCCTGAACAAACGATACTTTTCATTTACGTGGCGTTTCAGAATATTCAAAGCATTTGATGTACATATTCCTAGTAATCTTTGAAACAGGCGTGTAAGGTAAATATATCACTATATACATAGGTCCCATCACCTCCTGGCAAATAGAAGGGGAAGAAATGGAGGCAGTGAGAGATTTCACTTTCTTCGGTTCCATGATCACTGCAGATGGTGACAGCAGTCACGAAATTAGAAGACGCCTGCTTCTTGGGAGAAAAGCAATGACAAATCTTAAAAAGCAGAGACATCACCTTGCCGACAAAGGTCCGTATAGTTAAAGGTATGGTTTTCCCAGTAGTGATGTACGGAAGTGAGAGCTGGACCATAAAGAAGGCTGATCACCGAAGAATTGATGCTTTTGAATTATGGTGCTGGAGGAGACTCTTGAGAGTCCCATGGACTGCAAGAAGATCAAACCTATCAATTCAACAGTCAGATTTCCTGCTTTACATACTGTATAATTACTACTATTCTAAACATTTTCTCCATTTAATTTATGACTCTGAAGGGCAGCTCAAAATTAGATGCATTTGGGTTCAAAATCCGACATGAGAAACTCCTGGAGGAATAAACCTACATGTGGAAAATTTGCCTTCTACACTAGTGGAAGATTTCCCTTAATATGTTTCATTTGATAAGCAAGAAGTGTCACTACTGTCAAATCATATTGCATTACAGTTCTTTCCTTTAACATGTTCTTGGGGGAAATAATGGATTATCCTATTTTCTTTGTCTGAATAAAATGTTTCAGATGCAGAGATAAAGATGTTCTCAGCTGAGCCACTAAACAGTGAAGTAAAATGAATCAACAGAGCAGAAGTAGCAGATTTAATTACTGCTTAGAGGTAGGAAGGAGAACTAATTACAGTGTTCATAAGCCACATGCCAATCTTCTCCTTAACCATGTGTTTTGATTGTGCTGAGAGAAGCAGACTCAGCAGCAACACACAACGGTATAAAATATTTTCACAACAGAACTTTGTAGCAAGTTAAAAGTGGAATTTCTGCATAGGAAGGTTGGTTTTGGATAGTTTGTCCTGCTCATTAATTCAGTAATTGAACAGTTTTGTTACATGAGCAGTGCTCAAGTGAAAAATGATGATGATGATGATAGGATCTATTCAATGAGTAGCAAATCATCAAGTTACAAGAGACGCAGCCAGAGCTGTTTTGCATGCTACACAGAACTGGGGAGAAGCAGAGCTGGTATCTGCTCTCCATGTCTCCACGTTGCTGGGAGAGAGGTCTTCTGATCTCCAAATTGGAAGAATGAGCATATTCCCTCTTCACACATGACCAAGACGAACAGCAGCAGGGGACCTCTCTTGAAGCTTCTGTGGAAAGCTTCTTACAAGAAAACTGGCTATCAAGACAGAAAGGACAGTAATGATGTGAAGCCCACATTCAGGCAAGATGAGTTAGCAGCAATGATCCAAGTTTCTTTCATCATGGACATGTCAACAACTCCCACCTCTGTATTTTTGTTAGTGCAGAGAAGTGGCATGGGGTCCTGCATTTTTCAGACTGTCCTAGTGTGCTTCTCTGTGTTAAGAGTGTGCCATTAAGTGTGTGTCTTGTCCCATCCCCTTTTGAAATGTGCTCTCTGATAAGATTTCCACCAAGCTAATGTGGCCCCTAGTTTAGTGCAAAAGTGAAGGAGTTCAGGTAGCAAATGGCAAGGGAGGGGATCTCCCCTTCCAGAGTTTCCCCAAAATTACGGTTCCATTACATTACTTTCCTAGCTGTAAAAAGAAGAAGAAATACAAGCTTTGCATATACGGTACTCTAAATAAGCAGCACTGAGTGAATTTACAAAGCAAGTGACTAACTGTGACAGTGGGAGTAAGATTGCGTCAGTTGACTCAGAAGTAAAAATTACTGTGTTTCGAGTATAAAGAGCTAGATAATATTTATTCACTGCTACCAAGCTAAAAATAATTCAATAATACCAACAGCTCTTTTCCAGAGATCAGAGACTTGTATGTGCATTTGTACATTTTTATTTTGTTTTTCTTCTGCTACAAATAAAATACTATTTGTTATACAGTCACAAAAATATTTGCATAAGGCAAAGGAAGAGCCTTGGGTGAAATATTAATCTTTGGAAGATTTTTTTAAGTCCAAAAAAGCTTTGACAACCAGTCAGTGAAAACACCCATCCTATCCATTTATAGTTTGAAAGAATGTGGAAGTATATACAGCAGAAAAGAACCTACAATGCCAGCATCACATTGCAAGTATTTGGATGTGGTGATAATGCATAAATTGGTACAAGGGGAAGAAATGGAAGCAGTGAAAGATTTTACTTTCTTGGGTTCCATGATCACTGCAGATGGTGACAGCAGTCACAAAATTAAAAGACACCTGCTTCTTGGGAGAAAAGCAATGATAAACCTAGACAGCATCTTAAAAAGCAGAGACATCACTTTGCCGACAAAGGTCCGTATAGTTAAAGCTATGGTTTTCCCAGTAGTAATGTACGGAAGTGAGAGCTGGACCATAAAGAAAGTTGATCACCGAAGAATTGATGCTTTTGAATTCTGGTGCTGGAGGAGACTCTTGAGAGCCCCATGGACTGCAAGAAGATCAAACCTATCCATTCTGAAGGAAATCAGCCGTGAGTGCTCACTGGAAGGACAGAACCTGAAGCTGAGGTTCCAATACTTTGGCCACCTCATGAGAAGAGAAGACTCCCTGGAAAAGACCCTGATGTTGGGAAAGATGGAGGGCACAAGGAGAAGGGGATGACAGAGGACGAGATGGTTGGACAGTGTTCTCGAAGCTACTAACATGAGTCTGACCAAACTGCGGGAGACAGTGGAAGACAGGAGTGCCTGGCGTGCTCTGGTCCAGGGGGGGGTCACGAAGAGGCGGACATGACTAAACAACAACAAAATGAATAAAGGATGCAGAACTCTCCCTTGAATCTGGGAACAATGCAATGTCTCTGTTGACAATGTCTCTGTTGACACTCAACTTGTAGGGTGTTCTCCCAGCCCCATGCAAATTCTTCCTTCCTCCTACCTGTTCTTTTTACACAGAGTGCTTCTGCAGGAGCCACAGCGGTGGACAAAGGAGATCCTGGAAGAAAGAAGGTATCCTTGAAGCAGGGCAGAACTCTAGGCTAAGGGCTGCTTCGAGGGAAGAATCCCTGAACATGTGAATGGGCTACCACAGACCAAACTCAACTTGAACAAAGAGATAATTCATGTACTTTTGTAAACCAAGAAAATCTTCAATGAAAATTATTTCAAACAAACCAACAAACGAAAATGGTTCTGGGACTAAGCCTTGGTTTGGAAGGTGCAGCCTGGTTTGCAAAAGTCAGCCAAGGGATTCCTTGTCTGGTACAGTTCTGCAGCTTCTCCTTTCATTGATATCCCAATTAATCCACAGGTGCTGAGCTATGGCCTAAAAAGGCCCCTGGGTGGGTCCATCCTTGGTGTATCTAGGCAAGGCTGGGAGCAACTGCTACCTGCCACCCTTTGGAGAACCATGGCCAGGCAGTTTACAGCTGGGATGAGCAACCCGAGGCCCACAACCTAATTCCATGCGTCCTAGAGATGGGGGGCGAGGCACACTTACCGCGGGGCCTGCAACGTGTCTCTCCTGGGACGCTGAGGGGAGGCAGCGGGCGGACTCCATGAAGGCTCCACCTAGAGCGCCCTGCCCGGCTCACCCTGCTCCCATGGACGGCTTGCCCCACTCTCATGGATGGCTCGTCCTGCCCCCCAGGAGCAGGGCACCCGAGCGGCTAGCTACATTGCTGGGGGAATGCAGCAAGAAACCTACCCTTAATAGTCTCTGTTTTTCTCAATCACTTCTCCTCCTCCCTCCTGAACACAGGTAATAAGCACAAATAGGAGAGTCTTGAGCTAAACCCTTTGTCTGCAATGTGCTAGTTTTCTACTAGCAAGGACTTTTTTTTACACGGAAGAGCATGAAAAATGAGACACCATCTGCAACTGGTACAATCCACTGTGGGCAAAAACAAGTAATCTTAAGAATTCCAGTCAGGTTTAAGGTGTTTAATGAAAAACTTTGTGTAGTAAATGGAGAAACTTGCATAGAATAGTCCTTCTATCCATGAATTAGCAATGAGACCAGGGAGTTAAAGAGAATTAAAAGGGGAAATAGTAAACAGGCTTGAACTGGGTAACAAAAAGATATAAACTAAGTAACCACAGAAAGGAGGGGTGGGAAGTTGAGGGAAATGCCGATTGATAATGTAAAGATTTTGGGGTTTTTGTTAAATATATTTGTAAAATGATAAAATGTAAAATAAAATGTAAAAAAGCAATGAGAGCAGAATATTTTTATTGTTAAGGCCAGTGATGAAAACTGCTATATTTGTCCATATTTGCAGCTTTCCCACCAACAGAACAGTGGAACAATTTAGTGATGCTTCAGTCCTATGTACACACTTATCTATATACACTTAATCCCATTCAATTCAATCCTGTATATATGTACAGTATTGTGCTGTGTGTATCTATTAATTCAGCACAATTTTTCCCATCATCCTGATAGCCAAAGTTTCAATGACAGTAAAAACAAAGATGATCAAGCTTCAACCCCCCCCAAAAAAGTAAATTTTAACAAAGCAATGAAGACCCATATATGACACACAAAGATGCTCATTTTCCATGTGAGATTAATACATGCTTCACTGCAGTTTTTATTCCGCTAAATAACTGAATGAAATTAATTATGGCAGCCACACTAATTGCTACCCATTCAGTCCAGTATTTGGGCTGAGCAATTTTTTTTGGGGGGGGGGAACCCTCACCCTTTAGGAATGGATGAATTTAAAGAATTTTCATCTTAACTATAAGGTTCTTTTCTTCTTCCTAGGACATCAGATTTACTATGATGTAGTATTCTCTTCCAGGAATGGGGCCAGAGAAGTTGAATCATCACTTGAAGTTACAGCAAAAAATAAAATAAAAGGGGATGGAGTGGGGACTCTGTATTTTAGGTAGGATGAAATGGCTCAGGACTGCAATACCTCAAGGACTGCCTCTTCCCATATAAACTGACCCAGACTCTGCACTCAACATCTCATACCCTTCTTTGCGTTCCTTCTTCACAAGAGGCCCAGACAGTGGCAACACGAGAACAGGGCCTTTTCTGCAGTGGCTCCCCATTTGTGGAAGGCTCTCCCCAGGAAGGCTCACCTGGTGCCTTCATTAAGTGCCAGGCAAAAACTTTCCTCTATAACCAGGTCATTGGCCTTTAACTATCTGTGCCCTTTTAGAAGTGAGTGGGGTGTTTTTAATGTATTTCTCTTTCTTCAGGTTTTCATGCATCTCTGTGGGGCTTGTTGTCTGTCTGTTGGTTGCTTTGTAAGTTGCTTTGGGGTGCCTTCAGCAAGATAAAGCAACTAACAAATTTAATTAATAATAACAAAAGAATTCGCCAAAACCAGTAGCGTAATGCAAACATGATACCTACAATGGCTAGAACACAACTTAGCTTTAAAACTGCCTCAGTTGCATGCTTAAGACTGACACTCAACACACAGAAAATGCAAAGGTACTGTCATGTGTGAAAATGGTATTTTCAGTTCAACTTTAGTCTCAGCAACTTGCAATTTGTGTTTCTTTCTAGAGCTGTAATTGGTATCATCAAACTTGCTTCGTAACCAAGTAGTGCCTTAATAAAGAAGGTGCTAGTGCTCCGCATGTGTTAAATTCAGTAATTTGCTATCTTTTCTAGATCAGGAAATGATTGGCTTATCAGATTTGGAGAAACAAACACCTCCAGCTTCAACAAAAACATTGATTATAACAAAACATATTGCAGCACCTGCTGTAATTAGGACAAGTACAGATTAGGATCAGCAGCACTTGTCTATAACAATTAAGCTTCACACTGTGCAATAAAAGCTACCTATTTATAGACTTTCCTGATCTTTACTTATTCTCATACCACTGCTATCACCCCTGCTTATTTGTTAGCTCAGACCAATGTAGCTTCACAATGGAAAAAGTTTGCAAAAGCAGTGCTTAATCCAACCAAAATAGAAAGCATCAAGAAAAGTCATTTTGATATCATTTTTCATGTAATTAAAATATATATATGGTGGAAGAAACTTTTAGATTTCCAATATTAAACAGCAACAGCTGTCTCAAAACATTTTGGAGACTTTAGAAATTTGTGAAATACACTAAGGGTAAGCAGCATTTTCCCCGACAATTTGAAAATTCGGTAAGCATTCACTCTAAAAATGAGACACTTTAGAATTTGTTCAACAATATTATGTATGCACCATAAGAATTTAGATGAGATTTCTGTTCACCCATCTTGATTACTTTCCCTTAACCAAATAAGACTACCCTGAAAATAGCTGACTGCAGGTTTATATATAGTCTGCTAGCTAGAAGGATCACAAGGTCTATCCGTCTTGCAATGTAATGCCTTTGCCTACAACAGGCATGAGGGACGCGGGCTTGCCGATCAGAAGGTCAGCGGTTCGAATCCCCGCGACGGAGTGAGCTCCCGTTGCTCGGTCCCTGCTCCTGCCAACCTAGCAGTTCAAAAGCACGTCAAAGTGCAAGTAGATAAATAGGTACCGCTGCAGAGGGAAGGTAAACGGCGTTTCCGTGCGCTGCTCTGGTTCGCCAGAAGCGGCTTAGTCATGCTGGCCACATGACCCAGAAGCTGTACGCCGGCTCTCGGCCAATAAAGCTAGATGAGCGCCGCAACCCCAGAGTCGGACACGACTGGACCTAATGGTCAGGGGTCCCTTTACCTTTACAACAGGCATGTCCAACAGGTAGATCATGATCTACCGATAGATCACTGGACGTCTGTGGTAGATCACTGGTAGATCACTGGCTTGCCCCAAAGAAGCTCAACAACTTTGGCTCCCCTAAAAAAAGCTTAACAACTTACCCAAAAAAGGGGGGTAGATCACTGCCAGTTTTTAACTTTGTGAGTAGATCGCAGTCTCTTGTGAGTTGGCCACCCCTACAAGAAACCCATATATCTGTGTCATTAGATTGATGAGTAATGATGGTAGCAGCATCGCAGGCATATTCTCACCTCTAGGTCTCCATCGGAATGAAGACTGGCTTCTGCAGTGCTCACAGGACTGACATTCAGAACCCAAACACACATTCTGCATGCCCACCACATGATGCTCAGCATCACACAGTAGTGGCAAGCCTAAAAGCATTGTTCCAGGAGTATATGGGGGGGGGCCCTCAAGCCCAGCCTTCTTAGTGGCTGTGGCTAATAATGCTTATAAGAAACACAAATAATAAAAAGCCAAATATTGATACAAAATGGAGAAAAGTGATGCCATCTTCTATAGCTTGGGGAAAGTAACATTTACAGCATTGTTCTTGATTGCTTAAAAGCAGCAGACTCCACGAGCCTGTTTTCTGAGGGCCTTTTCTATCAATATCTTTATTTTTTATTATCCTTACATGCGACTCCAACATAATGGTGCTAGGATTACTGAAGAAGCAATGCTTTTAGATTTCTTTTACTGTATGTCACCTTGGGAGCTCTTACTGAAGGATATCTTTCTACACAAAAGGAGCATTTGCCCCACCATCTCAAAGGACAGTAGCCTATTCTAATGGCAGTAGCCTGTATACTGGAGAGTAACTGCACATGTTCACTGGAAAGTTCTGCTCTTACTGAGATGAAGCACTATGTGGATGGTACATTAAAATGCTGAGAAAGTCAAGTACAAGGGGACCCTGAAGGCTATCATTTAATTTTTATAAGAATAAAATAAAAGTTTCAAAAAATACATATCGTAAGTGGGAAAAGGTACATTTAATATTTGTGTGAAATAAATGTACAGTATGTTTTTAGTAATTACAGTGTACATATATTGTACATATTGCTGGCAGTATAAAGTAGATACTAAATATAAACATAGATTGTTATAATTGAATTTTTAATAACTATTTTTAAATATTAAATAATGGTGGATATTTTTAAATAGTTTGCTTGTACTGAATATTTTACACATTCGCAGGTAGTTCTAAAGCATATTTCATGCCGTCCACTACATTCAGAGCAACCATTTGAATTCACTAGATGATTGTGCGAATCTGTCAGTAATTGCTTCTCGATCCAATTCATCTAACAATTCATTTTCAATGTCTAGCAACATGTATAATTCCAAGTTCTCCCAAGACAGTGAATTTGTTAGCCCTGTCTTTATTATCTTTAGCTTTGAGAATGTCCTCTTACATTGGACAATGAACTGATAGTGTGCAGATGACTTTATATACTTTTAAATAAATATTTTATTGATTTTCCAATATCATTCCAATAACAGCTTCATTATAACAATGCCAATTTTATCCAATTAATACAATTGTTAAAGCCAATTATTTATATACTGAATTATACAATTTAGTTAAAGTGGTCGCCTCACATGCTAGATTTGATGGGTTACTCTTTTTTCTGCATTCCAAAATCTTAATAATTTCAATTACACTCCCTTCAAGATAGTAATCCCTTATACAACAGCTATAATCTTATGGTTTCAATTCAATTACTTAATATATTAAGTCATTTATAGAGTTTCAAGTGGGGCACACAGTCTGAAATCATAGTTCTTTCCTGCATGTGGTATTACCCCCCACCCCAATGATGTTGTCCCAACCATAAATGGTGTTGTGTCCGTCATTCTTCCAACTGTTGATATTTCCCATCATGACTCGGGGGAAGCGGTTGTCTCAGAGTTTTCCAAAAGTCTCTGCGTCACTTCATCCCGTGATTCAATAGCTTGTTAGAGATCTCTCTGTTCCAACAAATAAACTGTCCTCGCCATTTTTTTTCCAACCTAGGAAGAGCGGTCTGATTCCAAACTGTCAATGACTAATAAGAAAAACTCTGACCTTGCAGCTGGCAGACTCCTTTCCCCCTTTCAGCTGAAAATTTATAGTCAGTTATCTTTCCAGTTAGATTACATGCCAAATTGTCTCAGTCTCCTTCGCATTGCTTTGAAAATAACGGAGAGTGGGGGTGGTTTCGTTCTCTATTCCAACATAGTCCTTTTTAAAGAGTGATGCTCTCCCCTTTCTCTCTCTCTCCTCCATTCCATTCCTCTCACACACGCAGTTCCAGTCTGATGTTAAATTTCATGTTATTAGTCCAGTTTCTTCCACCCTCACTTTTTATATTATATTTTATATTTTTTGGAGGGTTGCCAAATCAGAAACGTAGAAGAAAAACTTTGAAAAAAACAACTGTAGGCTCCCCTAACCCCACTGTCTCTGGCACCAAATGAAACCTTATCTCAATTCCAACCTTTAAATCCTTGCAGCTGAGATGTTCCACTGTTAGTTGTCTTATCACCTCTAGCTGTCACAGGCCAGGAGTCGCCTTCACCTGCTGAGCAGCAGCATGAAGGAGCAGAAGGCAAAATGACTCCTTCTTGCTCCTGATGAGAACCAGCTGGCTCCAGCTTTCTTAAGCAGCGTTTGCAGCCTCAGTCAGTTGCTGGAAACAACATTTGTCGTTCCTGAATAGACATTGCTGCTACTTGCTTCTCCTGAGCTTGGACCCTCAGCTTTCTTGACCCCTGGATTGTCTGACTACATGAACAGAGATATTCCTGACCTTAGGATTGCACCAAACCTTGTATACAGACTGCGCCTCCAGGAAAGCACCCCCCTGAGACTTGGCTGGTTGGTTGGCTTCTCCCCCCACTGAGCTTTGCCGTGCCTGGCAGAACAGGACTACAACACCATAGCCACAAGGAGGTCCAGCGCCTGCTGGGGTTTGCAAACTGCTATCGTTCATTCATCCTGCATTTTGCTCAGGTGACAGCGCCTCTGGCCGCCCTCCTTTGAAAAAAGTGTGTTTGTCTGGGACAGTTCGGCTCAGGGGGCATTAGACGCCATGAAAGCTGCATTTGCTTCACAACCCATCCTTCAGCAGCCAGATCCAGCAGGGCCATTCATGGTGGAAACAGATGCCTCGGATGTTGCAGTAGGGGCAGTGTTACTGCAGGCCGACCCACAGTCTTTGGTGGTCTTCACCTGTGGGTACTACTCCCGAAAACTTCAACCGGCAGAGCAGAATTATGGCACAGGACTACAACACTAGCACACGCCTGTAGTTTACTTCAATTAAAGCCCAATTAGCAGGATATCCTCTGCTTCCAGGAACGAATCAGGGAGTCATGGCAGTCAGAATGCTTCATGCACCTGGTGCCTTTGCCTGCCCTCACATTCCATAGGGAAGCGAGTGCCAGACCACAGGGCAATCTGCAGGCGAGAGCCCGTTCCTCTCCCATCCAGAGAGGAAGTCAAAGAATGAGTTCCCCCATCATTCTTTGTTTATTTCTGTCTGTCTCTCCCTACAATGTCGAGGGAGACCTCCATGCCTGGCGCAGGCGGAAACAGGAAGCTGTGTGCTGGCGACTTTATAAAGTTCATAAAGGCGATCATATGCCTTGTCATGAAGTCTGTTGAATGTCAGAATTTTTAGTACACACGATGGGCTGGTGCTACAAATTTTATACTTGTTGCAAGTGGAATCCATATTCTCACCATCATTAAGCAATAGCTTTAATATAGCAGTTCGAAGCAAAGAACACAAATCCAATATAACTGGAGTCTCCTTCTTTGGAGGTCTTTAAGAAGAGGCTTGACAGCCATCTGTCAAGAATGCTTTGATGGTGTTCCTGCTTGGCAGGGGGTTGTACTGGATGGCCCTTGTGGTCTCTTCCAACTCTATGATTCTATGATTCTATCCTATATAATAAAGAGCCTGTGTCCGTCCGTACTTTCCGTGTGTCAGTGGAATTCGCAACTGGGCATGTGCCCCACGGACACAGGGATTGGAGCGCAGAGACTCTATGTAGATGAGACGGTCGGAGGCCGCCAATCAGAAGTGCAGGAGGGGAGGGGCTGCCTCGCCCTGCACTCAAAGAAAGTTGCTGGCGGCCATTTTGTGTGTGTGAGTGATGGGAGTTACTCAAGGATTCCTCTCACACGCCCGCCCTAGGCCGATGGCCCTGCCCGGGAGGCGGCCTCCCTCCCTCAGGGGCTCAAAGCAGCCCCCGTCCCGTCCTCGCCATGTCCCTGTACAGGAACTCGGTGTGGTTCATGAAGGGGCTGGGAGCCAAAAGGGCAAAGAGAGGCGGGGGCCGCCATGGCCGTTTCCACACGGAGTTTGCTTACGGAGGGAAACCGGACCCCCCCTCCCCAGTACGTGGGATTTGAGCCCATTCCCCCTCCTCCGCCGCACGCTTTAGGGACTTTTATGTAACTGGAGGGGCCAGTTTCCCTCACAGCTTCTCTCGGACGCGCCGCAGGATGAGGCCCGGCTGCCTTACCTGAAGGCTGCTGTCCTAATCCCACTTGCCTGAGGGAAATAAGTCCTGTTTTTAAAAATGTTTCACCACATATGTTCTAGCGCCTGTTAATTTAATGGGCTGAACGTCCACTAGTAACTTTATATTTACTGATTTGTGGAGGCAGTTTAATAATACCTTCTAATGCTTCATCTTACTGGGTCCAAGCAGGATAAATCTTTATACCATATGTATTGTACAAAGCATGAATCTGGTGACTGGACAATGCAGTCCATTGTTAGGTTAAAGACACTGACTCGAAAATCAGCTAGAGAATCTGTGGAATTTCCTTCATCTATAAGCTCATTTGTCATCCTTTTCTTCTTCCTCTGCCTCTTAACTGGCAATACTGTTTCCAAAGAGTCAATTTCCAATGTTTGATTTTCATCCATATTCAACTTGTCATTACATTTATTTACATATTCCAGTGCCTTGCTGTGAACGTTATCAGATGTCTGTTCCTTTGCTTTGGAGAGCTTCAGAAGGACTCCTGGCCATGTCTTGGTATGTTAACTCCCCCTTGCAACTGTCTCACCCTGTTGTGGTCTCAGTCCAGGGGGCCTATGGCAATTCTTCCTGTTCCCTCTTTAAGGGAGCCATTCAAAAAGTAAAACAAAGTAACATAAAGTATAATAATGATTTAACAAACAAATAACTCACTTGTTTTGGGTGCTGCATGAGAGAGCAGAAAGCACCATATCAGGGTGGTTTCTCCCTCTCTCTCCTCGGCTGAGCAGTTGGGCTTTTTCTTTCTCCCCTTGAGTGTGTTAGCAGCTTTTAACCCAAGTAAAATGGCCAACTTCATTCATTCTAATGCAACAATGTCACCTGGTGGCCCTGACCAATGCTGCAGCCTTGCAAAATAAGGTTTTCAAAGCATGTGCTTGCATGCAACAGTGCCACCTTGTGGTCTGTGACGGCACAATGGCACTTTCCCTCCTGGTACCATTGGGCCCGCCCTCACTTAAATACAGTGCACCCACCTCACAGAACACCAATCCACAAATTCCTACCCCAGATTATCTTGTGGGGGACTTGTGTGAGGGAAAACGTAATAATTTGGAGTCTCAGGCAAGATTTGATCAAATAAACAAGAGAGATTTTATTTAACCAAGGAAGTTTATGAGACAAAGTGGGTAAAACATAGGATATTTCAGATTATAATGTTATTTCACTTCGTTTCTTTCTCAGTTGTTGCACAGCTGTTGCCGCTTAATACTTTGGTTCTTAAACAAGGTGGTATTTTCTGTCAGTTACACACCCCTTGGACTACCCTACTCCTGAGGTACTCCAAGCAGAGGCGTAGGAAGCCTCTTGGGCGCCCGGGGCGGCGTTGCCGCGCAGAGGCACCCCCTGGGGGCGGGGTGTCCTGACGCATGCGTTGTGACATCACGACGCATGCGTCTGGACGGACTGCGCATGCCCGGAAATCCCGGAATTTCCAGGTATGCGAAGTGCATCCCGGCCGGCGCTGCTGCTCCCGCGGCGACCCACCGAGCAAGCGCCGGCTCCTGGGGCTGCCTGTCCCGCCGCCTCCGTGCCCTCCTCCAAATGTCCTTCTCCTCGCGGGCTGCCGACGCCAGGCTGCCCGCGGCCAGCAGCAGAGCGGCGCCGCCGAGGAGGAGACCCTGCGCTCCCCGGGCGCGCCATCTTCGCCTCGCCCGCCGAGCAGCAGCTCCGCCAGCAGCAGCAGAGCGCAGCGGCCCGCTCCTCCGACGTGCGCGCCCGGCTCAGCAGCCCCGGCGGGCGGGCGGGCGGCTGCTTGGGTGGGGCGATCGGCGGAGGGCCGCGAAGGCTGGGCTGCTGCTGCTGGTGCCCGCGGCGCTTGGCGAGACGTTACCTAAATTTTTCCCACGGCACACCAGGCAACATCTCGCGGCACACTAGTGTGCCGCGGAACAGTGGTTGAAAAACACTGGTGTAGATCAGCCACAATCTGATCAAATGTTCTATAGGCACCATGAACAGAGAGTGATTATTTTCTGACCTTCCGTTTATTATTACACTCACTGGACTAACCTGACATGTGTCCAATGAATGAATACATATATTTTATCATTTTCACCATCAATTCCTATACTACAGGACACAATGTACCCTGGGATGACAGCAAACAATGTTAGGAATAGGGAAGTGAAAGAAAAGCTTAAAATAAAATGGGCCTACCTGCAAAAAGAATGTGTAGCTTTAAAGCAATTCCTCACACTGTCCCTTTCTGGTAATACTTATTACACTCAGGCGAGGCTAGAGTATTTTGAACTTCTGGTTGACTTATTTTCTGAAAAGGAAATAGAGACTTAAGCTGCAAAAACCAAAAACTGAATGTGATTGCTAACTAAAGATTAACTACTAATTGGCTAATCTAAAAGTTGCATGTAATATTTACTGTCCTTTAGTGGAAGATGTAAGGGCCAAATACTCCCACCACTTACCAATACTGGGTCCTAGAGCTTCCAGGGAGAGGCTAGTAAGAGATCACCTCTGGTCCTGAGCATGAATATAAGAAAACTTTGCTTTTCGCCCAGGATTAAACATAAACTATTAACTGACCTTAAAGAAAGAGGGGGATTTTCCCTGCTAGATTTGAAACTCTACTACGAGTCGGCCTGTCTCTCCGGGATCTGGGAATGGTGTATACTATAAAATACTGTCTTTTAATTTCAATAAAGCATTAAAAAAAAACCTTTGCTTTTCTCAAATTTTTTGAGAACACACTTTCTAACAACAGGGGTCTTGCACAGCCCCCACCCATTTGAATTGGGCTTGTACATGAAAACCACCCAGTGGATTGCACACCAGTATGGAAAGAGCCAGAATGAACAGGCACCATGCCAATTTGGAAGACATAAGATTCTTGAGGACACGGCTTACAGGCCTCCACAGCAGTCTTAAATTGGTGCTGCAGTAGCAAGGAACGAAAGGAAGCCAGTTTTAAAACAATGAAAAGACACTTGACTTAACCGTGTGAAATACAGAAATGTGGAAATGAACAAGGTATATTTCAGGAAAGCTAACATGCACAAAAAACTGACTAATTCTTGCCTTCCACGGCAGTCTTTGTTACACATGGTATATGAAGCAAGAATTTTTTAGAAGATTGAAATGACACCTGTCTAAACCACCACAGCATACCCCACAACCATCCCGTTTTTACTGGGAGATTCCAAATTTTCAAAAACCCATTCCTGGCTTCTGATTGGATCCTGGAATGTCCCAGAAATTACCTCTGGTTATTCTGGGGGTGCCCATGCGCTGAAGCCGGCGTGCCACTCCACTTCCCACTTTCCCTCTCTACGGTTACTGTGGAGGTCCATCGGTGCGCTGATAGTGGCAGGCAGGCGGGCGGGTGAGGTGGATGGGGATAGTGGCTGTGAGGGGCATGGTGGAGGAACTTCCATGATCAGGAAGGCTCAGGAAAAGGCCTGTGGATGTTGGCGGAGCGTGAGGCAGATATTGAGACTACATCTGGAATGTGGAGGGGGGAAAGTGGGAAGGGTGTCTTCCAGGGGTAAGGGTAGCTGGGAGGGGGGGCTCAAGCGGGGGAGTGGGAGCTTTGTAAAGGAGGGAGGTGGGTGGGTGACTGGGAACATTCACCAGAGAGGGGTGAAGGAGATAAGGAATGGAGGAATGTGGGGGGTAGACAGGGCTGGAGCTGAGTGGGGCCCTTGGCAGCTGAGAAAGGGGAGGGAGCGGGGCACTGGTGAAGAGCACTCAGGGCGGGGGACAAGCAGTACTGCAAAGGTGGCTGCAGAGGAAAACGGAGAAAATGGGCTGGGTGTTGATGATGGTCTGGATCGAGCAATGTGTGTGTATGTGTTGGGGGGGCGGGACACAAATCTATCCCTTCAAGGGGAAAATTTGATGGGGGAGGAGGTTGGGTTTGTGTCCCAATTTTTATCCCCGGGGTGTTGAAGGGTATGCCATAGAGAATATGGAAAAGTGGAAATTCAGATACTTCATTCATTAAATACTATACTCTCCAACTACACACACAAGCCTATAGTCCTGATACTTACAGCCAGACCAGTCTACAAGTTACATAAACACTGAGAACATATACTTCCTGTGAAATACCACTCACAATGGTGTCAGTGAAGTTTGGTTATGGTACAAAGTTCAGCTCTCTCACAAAGGACATTTTCCACAAAAGCCACATTTAAGTAAAATAATATGTTTAATGCCCAACTATTAGAATGGTTTACTTGAAGCACTGCACTTATCCTGTCAGCAGGTTCTGACGAAACACCTATTTTAAGTCTGCTTATAGCTAGGTTAACAACTCTCTCACTTGAAATCTGGGATAAAAGATTGTAACTAGAAGCAATTTAATTCATTCAATGTACTTAAAAAATATTAATTTAGCACTTGAAACCTGCTCTTTAACTGAGTTGTTCCACCAGCAGGGAAGTTGTAAATGGAAATACGCCAGGGATTCAATTTGTGTTACTCTATCATGCCAGTGTTTTTGTTTTTATTTTAGGGCTATTACTGTTTCAAGCTGCTATCAAGTTGCTTCCTTCCGTGAACAATATTATTATTTATCTCTTTATTTATTCATAACCCTGCTTTTCAGTCAAAATCATAGGCCACTTTTCAAGCCAATTAAAATCAATTGGCATTCCAAGGAGAGAGTTCCAGCTCAGGGCAGGAGAGAGTGCCAGGGGGCATGTCTGTATTTCAAGTGAGCTCAGAAGCACAGTGGCCAAAAGAGCCAGATTTGCTCCCAGTCTTGAACCTGGGGGGCTGCTGCACAATTGGTGGCAAGACCCCTGCCCATCTCTGCAGTTCCAAAGCTAAGGTTTTCCTGTTGCTTCTTAAGGTAGGGCCCACACCAAGGAAGTGGATTTCAACTGAACATTATTATGCCAATAAACGCTGAATGAATAAATGAACGGCTTAGGTCCAAGCTATCGGAAATACTGAGATCTTCGGGAGAAGCCCTTCTCTCAGTCTCACCATCCTCACAGGCACGCTTGGTGGGGACGCCGAAGAGGGCCTTCTTGGTAGTTGCTCCCAGGCTTTGGAACTGCCTCCTTAAAAAGCTGGACTGCCTCCTTCCTTCCACCGACAAGTAAAGGTCACATTCTATTCCTTCCACTGTTCACCGATTAGCGTATGCACTGCGGCCATAAATAACTCACAGAGTGCATAGTCTCCGCCATTAAAATTCCTCTCTGGAGTTCTTCCTCGGCACAGTTAAAAACAAAATCTTTTCTCAAATTCAGTCTCTCCACAAGACCTGCTCAGCAGCAATTCATTCTTTTTTCACTGCACCAACAGCACTCCTAGTCCAGTTCAGGAATAATTTTAAATAAAGTCCATTCAGTCTTGGTTGAGGGGGGGGGAGGGCATAGTAAAATCTTGTTAGATTCCTTGTTGAGCATAAATCAAAAGCCTCTCCTCTCTTTTCCGAGGTAACAAACAGAATAACACAACAGCGGCTACATAAGTCTCTTTCATTTTGCAGGGGAGGACAAGACCATTTGAAAACCACATAAAAGCACAAAGCACCTTGTCCTCCCCCTTCCTTTCCCAGCTGTTGTAAGGATTCTCAAGTTTCAAAGAAAACATTCAGATACCTTCAAAGAGCCAAGCCCAATAGCATATGTTGGTCCAGAAATTTTGGAGGAACCAAGGACAAATCATGCAGGAGACGGCAGGCACACACTCCCAGGTCGCACCCGCTCTGCCTTTCAAGTTGGCAGACACCAGCTTGAGCAGCATAGCAGGATGCAGTGAGCTCCCCAGACCCCACTGGGGAACATTGCCAGGATTTTTGCCTCATAAATCCTGGCTCTCCCCTGCCTGAACCTCCTCTCTGCCTGCAGAGAGAAGTGATCACTATTGACTCGTCACAAAGCTGGAAACCCAAGTAAAGACTTTCTTGTTCCAACAGGCTTTGGGAACTGACTGCTTTTAATGAATGGGCTGTTTTTATTGCAATTATTTGTAAGGTTGTAATATATATTTTTATGTATATGTATAGTTTTAATTCTATCAATGTTTAATTGTTCTTTAATGCTTGTTTTTCACTGTTCTTATTTTTATCTGTAAGCTGGCTTGAGTCCCTGTCAGGGGAAAATGAGGGGAATGAATAAATAAATATATAGTAGTATCAACAACAACTTCCTTAAGGCAGGAGCTGTTTGACAGTGGAGCAGGCAGCCTTAGAAGATGTTGGACAATGGACATGTCTTCATTAGAAGTCTTTCACACATTATATGTTCATCTCCCACACCCTCTTGTGGATGTGGTAGACCTGGATTTTACTATTAGAAGTTGGTGGTTTTACATACCTGAAAGTACGGGGGGGGGGACCTTTTTTCTCGAATCTTAAGTTATTAACATAAAACATTTACAGGTATACGACACACCCTTTTGAAGTAACTCCCTGTGTGTATATGACAGAGCGTAACCAAATCTGTGACAGAACTGTTAAGATTGCTGCCTAGCCAGGCCAAACCAAACCAAACCAGAAGCTATTACTAGAGTATTTGATTAAATGCAGGGCTTAATCTCAAAGAAATCATCAGCAGCCAAATAGGAACAGCTGAGCAAGTAAAGCTTTTTATTGGAGTGCAGTGACAGGATTAAGGAAATTACCCAAACTAGGTCAAAGAAGTAGAGAGGCAAACTTCAGCTGTTCTTGCTTGTTTGTTACACAGTACAAGCAGGGCTTTTTTTTTCACCAGCAGGAACTCACTGGAACTGAGTTCCAGCACCTCTTTGTTGCGTTCCGCCAGCTCCATAGTGTTGGGGTGCTGTCCCCCTGCACAGCGCTCAGGCTGCACAACAGAGGTGTCGGGCGGTACGGCACTGGGGGCAGTGGAGTTTATTTCCCCCCCGCAATGGTAGGGGGAGCAGAGAAGTCCTCCCCCTAAAAAAAGGTCAACAAGTTCTGGTACCTCTTTTTCTAGAAAAAGCCCAAGTAAGTACAAGTAAAATCTGGGGTTATTAATCACCCAAGAAAGTATGTGCTATGTTAGTTAATTTACCCCAATGAAGCATGCACATCAACACAAATGGATATATTAAATGAAGAAAGTGAGTTCGGAGCCCAAAAGCTACACCCAATCTTCTTTTCCTCTTTGCCAAAACACTTCCCCCTTAAACGAAGCATCTATGTCAGCCTGTGTTTCATCCCTGAGACACACTGTAACAAAATATGAATTGCAAAGATAAGATGGGTCAGCTAGCACAAGAAGCCTTCTCTTTCACCAACGCCGTCTGAACTGCAAAGGCGGGAGGCCAAGCTCATCCCATTCATCAGTTCTTGTTTTCAGCCTTGCTCTGACATGTCAGGGTAGTTATATATATTCATTCTGCCTGCTCTGCCATCACAATCAGATTTGTAAGCTAACTGCTCAACTGTCAGGTTTGCTGTGAGTCACATTTTATTTTAATAAAAACCTCTTGAGAGGGAGACAGATTCTCGATTAAGTACTTACTGGAGAGTCTGAGCTTGGCTAAGTGAATTCCATTTAGTCTTAGGGCTTGAAGATAAGTGAACCAATATGAATTATTGGCAATCCAGATATATCATGGGCAATAAATTTAATTGTTACATGTTACATCCAACTTTTCACAATCAATACTATTTACTAAATATGTATAAGGCCATGACTTGAGAATGGTCTCCTCAGCAGACAATTGCATAATCCAAACCTAGGCAGGCATTCATATTTATAGAAAATAAGGAGGGTTGCAATGATCTTTTAGAAAACTAAAGGAAAAATAAATCGTATGAATTATTTTCAAATTATTTATGGACTGACTCCAGGATATTTACTTAGAAGTAAATTTCAGAGTGTTCAAAACGTTATGGGCCTTCATCATACTTGGGGGTGGGGGCACCCCAAGTATATGATGTATAGCATTATTGGTAAATTATTGCTTTTTCATGCCGCCCCCAAGAATGTTGAGGACATAGAGATAGAAGAATTTAGAGTAAATCATAGTCTAGAGAGGAATCTTCTGAGTTCACACTGAACCCAGGCACACAGGAAGGAGGAGACACATAGCAGCCCAAGTACATCTACACTAAAACCATGAATTTCTGCATTGTTTCCTATAGGCAATTCTCGTTTAAGTCTTGGGAGGAGGAAGGTCTAAAAATTAATCTATGGTTGAAAGCAGCTGAACTATGGAACATATCAGCTAAGGATGACCGTGGGAATAGGTGACAACTCCCTGGGGCCCTGGGTGCCCAAGCACCAACAAAATTCCCCATGAAGGGGCTGGGCACCCACAAATTCCGGTGCCAGGGCCATGCACACTGCATGGCACCCATGGCCCTGGGCACTCACGGAGGGGGAACAAATGAATTGTCTTCTTGAGGACCCAATACCTATAGCACCTCCAAGGATGCACAGCATGAAGTTAAAAATAAATCCGCAGTGTGCTATACAGCAATAAAATCACAGGTTCAGGGCTAGCTCACACTAGCAGCCAGCCATGATCCTGAGCACTTTATTAAGTGGGTAAAGGTTTCAGGAGAACAAGAAAGGGAAAAGGTATCCTTCACAAGCCCAAGGTATCCTTCACAAGCCCAAACGGTGCTACAAGGCTCCTGTTCCAGGCTAACTGAAACCGCAGAGCACCACTCCTGCTTCCTTGTTGCAGACCCCACTTTGTAATACAACTATATTCCATCAGAATTTCAATGTGTATTGACGTTCCTAGGGAGAGGCTAACTTTACAAGTCCCCAAATGCCTCTCCAGAATTGCCAGATTCTTGGTCTCTTATCTTCTCCCATTAATTCTCAAAGTACTGGAAATATATGACTTTACTACCTTTAACAGGTACAACAGATGTGGAAGGCGCAGACTTTGAGGAGTGTGGGGAGTCCAAAGATGGTGGGCTCCTCTTTCCCAGATGAATATTTTGTCCATACAGCATACTATGACTTTATTGAATTGTGTTAATTGTTTTGATGAATTTCTTGCTGCTGTTTGTTTCATTTATATGCCATTGTGTTTGCTAGTATAATGTTTGTAATCTTTGGGGTTTTATAAAATGTGATTGTGATTAATGTGAGCTGCTTGAGCTCAACATCTGTTGTTGGAAAAGTGGAATACTATTTACAAATAGTAAATCAAATCAAAATTCCCTCCACCTCACAGATTCAGTGCCACCACAGCGCCATGGCCAAGCAGCAGCAGCAGCAGTACATCTTATACATCTTAGCCAACCAACTCAGAGTTAAAAACCATCTATGAATCATTTTCATATAAATCTCTTTCAATGAATAGCATGCAGTAAATTTCAGATCATTTCCCCACAGTTTCTCCCAGAGGTTTAAGTCTATATTGTGTCCTATATCTATTGCCCAATGTGTCATTGAAGCTTTGACTAGCTCGCCTTTTGTTTCCCATTTTAATAAAGAATTATACATTTTAGACAATAGCTTGTCCTTATTCGGTAATAATTGTTTTTCAAATTGTGAGCTTCGGTCCAGGAATCCATTTTCCCCCTAACTTAAACATATCATGTAGCTGGTGGTACTGTAACCAATCTGTAACTTGGCTTCTTAACTTCTCCATAGGTTTCAGTCTGAGTGACCTCCCTGTAAAATCCAGCAGTTCCCTATATGTCGCCCATTGTCTATCCATGTTAACTCTCTTAATTGTCATTGCTTCAATGGGGGGAAACCATAATGGTGTTTTCCTTTCCAACAATTTTTTTGTATTTCTCCCAAACTCTATATAAATTCTTCCTAATAATGTGGTTTTTAAAACTCTTATAAATTTTAGCTTTCCCATACTAAAGACAAATTCTGTATCATGGCCTTCTAAATCTAAAATGTCGGTTGACAACCTTGTTCCAACAAGCTTTGAGGAACAGACTGCTTTTAGTAACAGGGCTGGTGCCATGCTGTTTTGGTTGTGATTATCTGTATGGTTTAAAAAAGGTATCATATGAATATATTGTTGTTGTTGTTCAGTCGTTCAGTCGTGTCCGACTCTTCGTGACCCCATGGACCAGAGCACGCCAGGCACGCCTATCCTTCACTGCCTCTCGCAGTTTGGCCAAAGTCATGTTAGTAGCTTCGAGAACACTGTCCAACCATCTCATCCTCTGTCGTCTCCTTCTCCTTGTGCCCTCAATCTTTCCCAACATCAGGGTCTTTTCTAGGGAGTCTTCTCTTCTCATGAGGTGGCCAAAGTACTGGAGCCTCAACTTCAGGATCTGTCCTTCTAGTGAGCACTCAGGGCTGATTTCTTTAAGAATGGATAGGTTTGATCTTCTTGCAGTCCATGGGACTCTCAAGAGTCTCCTCCAGCACCATAATTCAAAAGCATCAATTCTTCGGCAATCAGCCTTCTTTCTTTCTTTGAATATATACATATGCTAATATAGATAGATAGCTTTAATTCTATTAATGTTTAATTGTTTTAAAATTATTGTCTCCCCAATGTTTTTTATCTATTCTTATTTTATCTGTAATCAGCATTGAGTCCCTGTAAGGGACAAAAGGTGCAGTATAAAGAAATAAACAAAAGCCATGTTGGTACTATGATTTAAGTGACTTTAAAATGTGAAACTGCACAAGCTTAGAGTATTATTATTATTTTAAATCAAGGTTGGCAATCTGTTTCTTGCTTGTTTTTTCACTCTAGTGTAGCAGGTACATAGAAGCAGTTTTAAAACATGGAATGGTGGGGTGTGGAGAGGAGAAAAATATTAATTGTGTGCTTTACAAGTGAAGTAATACACATGACTATCTAATCAAGCTCTTCCCCATAAGACCATGAAGTTCAGGGTCTAAAATTTCCTTGCTGAACCACTGATTTCAATGGTTCTTTCTTCCAAGGTTAAAGCATTTGTTCCTGTTTTTCAATTTGATGCCATTTTGTCATTCACCTCAACCAAGATGTAGATTTAAAAAGTGTACACACAATAAAATGAGGGGGAAATGCAGAATTCCCATTACTGGCATAGTTTGACTTATTAAGCAGCTCAAAACGAAGCTTGCTGCCCTGTCCCAATTTGCACTCCATTCAATTTCACTGACATTGGGGACTGGAAAAGGTAGAAGCCTTAATAGGATCACGACCCTTTCGGAAAGGTTCCTGGTATAGATTGCTGCTCCATTTTTTTCCTGTTCTTTTATTATTAGATGCAGTATAATAGTACTGAAGTCCGCCTGCAAAAGGCAGGCTGTTTGAGACCGAAAGTAAATTCTCTGAGCTTTCTTTGCCCTTATTTATATAAATGAGCCTCTGACTTTAAATGAACACCACACATTTGAGAATGAGCTTATCACTCACTATCATACATGTGGCATTTTTTGTTAACACAGCCGTTAAACTCAAAAATGTATGTGAATATGAAAAAGGAAGGCTTCTCAATTTCAACCCACTTCCATTTTCTAAATAATTACAAAAATTATAAAACATATTCTGCCTTTTAGGCCAGGATCTGATTCCCGCCCCCTAGGGGAAAATATGTTTTATTAATTTTCAATTGTATATCACGGATACAGCAATACAACTCACAACATGTCAACCACAATGCTATGAAAGATCAGAACATATTCCTGAAAGATAGTCTTAAAAAGTCTCTCCACATGTTGCCAGGGGACTGTAGCAGATTCTGAGTACAAACTTCTTGCTACACGTGCTCAGTAAACGTTTGCCAAATGTTATAGAAAAGATAAGCACTTGTTTTTCCTTTAGTTGCATGAATTTGGCAAGTCAGTTTTTCAGCCAAGGCTACTGTTCGCATCTGGAAGTACCATGTTTCAGCATTCAAACCCATCCTCCAAATCATACATATATAGTAAGTATGTAATAGTGTTGTCACATTGCAGTTTGCATGGCCATAGACAGGTGGCGCTTCAAGCTTCAGTGATGAGAGTTGTAGAGGGACAGGCAGAACAGGCTGCAGCAGCTCCCCAGCAGCAGCCCTGCTTTACTGGCTCCCCCTTCCACCAGCCCTGGGGCCCCTGCCCCCAGGAGCCAGAGCTGACTGGAACCACTACTGTCCACCTTCCTCCTCCCAAACCAATTTGGGAATCTGCTGCTTCTGCCACCATGGCCAACTAGAAGCATGTTTAGGAGTGTGGGATGGCGGACAGAAGTAGCACCCTCCTTGCCTGGTAATCCACTGCTGCATCAGATGATTCCCAGGCAGGTGAGTGGGTGGTGGGTTGCAAGCTCTACACCAGCCACATAAAACACCTCAGGCTTCCACCTTACAGGGATATATTGATGGTGAATGAAATAATTTGTTTAACTGAGGAAGGAAAAATAGAGAGTAGGTTCTATTTTTCGAATTACATACTCTTATAATTATTGATAATCTTCCTATGTCCTTTTAAAATGTGGGTTTTTTTGGGGGGGTTATTGGGTTGTTGTTGTTTTTGTTTTGATTGCATATTTTGTAGTTTAATATTTTGGTTTTATTTTGTGAACCGCCCTGAGACCTCTGGGTCTTATATACCGGTAAATTCAGTCAGTCAATCAATCAATCAATCAATCAATCAATACTATTCTCTCCTGGGCTGTTGCTATACATAAATCAGAGGTTTAGTTTTGAATACTTTTCCAGTGTTTCCAAGAGTGATGTTTATTCACTAAGAAAGCATGTTTTAACCACAGTATTTGTGCTCAAGACACCCCCCACAGTGAAAGTGAACATGCCAAAAATTATTTGCATAAAACCAAGCCATATTAACTAACACATTGTAGTTTGAAAAAACTTCTGTCCTTCCAGAATCTCGAAACAGTTCCATAACATGAGTTAAACTGCATTGTGATCAGCACAATATTAATATTCACCAGAACAGATCTGACAGTAATTGGTCCTGTACTGCCCCTTGCTGGAGCTTTGTGTAATTATTATGATGGAAAATTCTAAAATTCCCCTCACCTGAGCAAATGGGCATAACATTAGTTTTAAAGGGCAGAGCTCCACGAACACATGATAATCAAAAATACGGAATGTTTTCCCCTAAAACATATAAGCCTGCACATCTGGGGGGAAGAGAGATATTTTAACAACTTCAGCTGGTTCCCAAGGATAATGTCTACCTAAAAATCTTGCTTGTAGAAATCAAAAGTACAGATTAAATTCCGTAACTGCAGAACCACCCCTGAGAAGGTCGTTGTCTGTGTGCCTGCTAGCCAAATTGTTTTTGTAGGCAGGCACTGAAGCAGGTTCCCTGAAGCAGATACTGAGGCATGGGTAGGTTGATACAGGTGTGGCAACTACCTGAGGCTTTGAAGTTCATCATCAGCACTTCAAATGGGCCCCTGAAACGCACTGAAGCTGGTACAATATTGGTGTAACATGCTAAACCCATTTGGTGCTAGCAGAAGCTGCACAGCTACATTTTACACCGGATGCAAGTTCTACAATGTAAGGTAGAATGCATTATAGTCTAGACTGGAAGTCACTAACTAGTGCATGGATAATGGAAGCAAAACCCATTATCCCAGAATGGATCACAGAGGATAAAAAGCACATTTGTTCACCACCACCACCTGAGCATCCCTAGTTAGTACTGAGGGCCACAGCACTCCTAACTCATGAACCTGATTCTTCAAGAGGAGCACCACCCCATCTAGGACCAGTTGCAAACCTCCATCCAGAAAAGTCAATTTCCCAAGCAAAAGCCCCTTTAATCTTATTTGGGTTAAGCTTCAGTTTGCCTCCCCTCATAGAACCCAAAACTGCCTCAGTTTTTAAAAAAATATTTCATTTATTAAATTCATATACTGCTCTTCAGCCGAAAATCAAAGGGCAGTTTATAGTATATAAACACAAAAGTGCATAACATAAGAGCAAACAAAACAATAACCCTCCACACACTTGTAACGTTTTTGCCTGGCACCTAAATATATGTAGTGAAGCAGCCAGGCGAGCCTCTCTAGGAAGAGCATTCTACAAATGGGGAGCCACCGTAGAAAAGGCCCGTTCTCCTGTTGCCACCCTCTGCACCTCTCGTGGGGGAGGCACACGAAGAAGGGCCTCAAGGCACCAGTTCAAAAGTTGTTCTCTAGGACAAGTACAGTGGCCCCTCGACTTACGAAGTACTCGACATCCGAATTTTTCGATTTACGAATGAAAAAAGTGGCCGCACGCCTACGAATGTTTTGACATCCGAAAGGAAATCGTTGCCGGTTTTAGATGCGGTTTTTTCGACTTACGAATTTTAGATGCGGTTTTTTTTACTTACGAATTTTCCGAATATTTTTTCTCCCAATGCATTCCTATGGGAAATCGCTTTTTTCGACTTACAAACTTTTTGACCTACGAGTGTCCATTTGGAACGGATTAAATTCGTAAGTCGAGGGACCACTGTAGATGGAAAGGAGAGGTAGAGTCTAGTATTTTCCGTGTACTGATGATACTTCAACCCAAATCTCTGGGTGACTTTCCCCAGCATGTGGGGCAGACTAAGAACCCTAAGGCTCCCTATAGAACATTGGCCAAGGAATAGAATTAAAAATGTGTGGGAGAAGGAATTGAATGGCTGGGAAAGGAGGGTAGAGGAAGGGACACACAGATAAAGAAAAGGTAGTGAGAAACTATCACATTGTCCGGGCAAATCATTTCCTAGTTTTCAATGAGAAGCTATTTTTAAATGTCTTGAGGGCAATTAAAAAAAAAAAGCTGCTAGAACATTTGCAAAGCTAACCAGGGGAAACCATGTGCTGAGATTTCTGCATTGCAGGGAGTTGAACCAGATGACCATCAGGGTCCCTTCCAACACTATAATTCTATGATTCCATAAGTGAGAGCTATGCATAGGAATCAAAAGAGAAATCCAAGATTTTAACACAGATGAGACTGGGCATCAGTGGCTCTGCTCCCCAACAGCACAATGAGTTCTGGCCACACTCAGTGGGCACAGAATTGCTGACTGACTAGTGGGGGTGGAGGAGTGGAGGGAGAATGGAATGGAGTGACTGGGACCCCAAGGAGAACCAGCACATGTGGCAAAGTTAGTTGCAGGACACCACTCATGACCACCACCATCATGATCCAGACTATTATTCCCCAAAAGCTTGCTGCTTGAGACTGCAAGCACATCATCATCATCATCATCATCCAGCAAGCATATTGACATACCGTTTATAAAGAGCCTTTCTAAGGCGCTTCACATCATCCTTATTGATTTTGTATTACAATGCGGGTTGCACAGACGCTACCACCCAAGGCCGCCCAGCAAATTCATGGCTCAGCTGTGATTTGAGCTAGGGATTGCCTGGCTTTTCTTATCTCTATGTTACGTTGGTCCCTCAACAGAAGATAACATACAAAAACATTCAGACCCTTGAGGCTTAGTCCAACTATCAGTTCAGATAAAACTACTTCCAGGATAAAAATGTTCAGATGATCTTTCAGGGGGCAGAAGGTTCCACCATTGGGGACAGGCAGCAGGAAAGGCCACCTCCCAAGAGAACAGGGGTTCTATTTACCTTTACATCAATATAGCTGGAGAGTTTTAAACTCCAGCTCCAGAAACATTAATGCATTAATATTCTACTGTTAAAGAAGCATTTGAATCCATCTTTAATATACCAGGAATCTGAAGTCTAACAAACACAGTTTTTTCATAGAAGAGTCAGGTCAGTGAATGGAATCTTTCTCCTTCTGCTGTAGTATTTTCTATTAATTTTCATTAGTACACTAAGAAAATGGTGTTGGCTTTCAGTGTGTTTCAGGAATAGATTCATTCATATTCAGAGCCACTGTGGTGCCCTGACTAAAGGAATTTGTCTATACGAGGGGTCACAATCATAACACAGTACATTTAAAAGGATATTTACACTTACCTTTTCCTGCATTATTTTAAAAAGAGCAACTATCATCAGAGGAGATTTCCCAACTCAAGAAAATAGTATTTTGGTATAGCACTGGAAGGGGAATGATATATACATCTTTTCATGAGAAACTAGGCCTGCGTCTTTTGGATTTCAAAAATTACGATTTTTGAGAATTCTGAACCCACAACAGTTCAGGGATGAGTCTATATGCAGAAAGTGAGTCTGAGTGCAACATCCACAGACCCTTCTGCCATGCTGCTCCACCACAAGTGTTGGACTTGGGACTTAAAGTGAGCTTCAGGCAGGTCAGGACTTAAACTCAAATTTCTCTTCAGTTGTGTTGTATCAACATAATTCATTGTTGTCATGATCTTTCACTGTAACCTAACTCAAAAATTCCTTTTGAGGATAAACAGCCAAATTTCCTTGGGCTGCGAATGAGAAAGGGTGAGGGAATTTGCAGATCTTCACTCACCCCTTCTTCCCTGCATTGGGATGGCCCTGGCTGAACAGAGAAAATAAAGCTTGCATCTAACACTCTGTGTGCTTAGTTCTGCTGGAGCAGCAGGATTCCGGGTTCCTCTCCTCCCTCAGCACATCATGAAAATCTGCCCCCGAGCTGGGGACTGGAGGGGGGAGGCAGGAGAGAGAGAGGAAGTTCTGTTTCTGGTGCACTTAGGGAGCTGGATATTGCCTTAAGTATTTAATGGGCAAAACTACTTTAATTTGTTGAACAGATTTCAACATGGCAAAACTTTTCAGTATTCTGTGTTAGAGTTCAACCCAGTTTTCCTGGGCTATGACTGTTTTCATTACTCTTTTTATAATATAATATAGTAGACATTTAAAATCCAAAAAGGAGGACCATGGCCGGTCCTGCCTTGGGTGGCAGATGCTCAGGGGCTGGGGGGGGGGGCAGCAGCCTCCACCTGATATTCCTCAGTAGGGATGGGGGATAAATTGGATTCAGTTCACATTTACAGATGATCGTAACAATTTTCCACTTTCTGAAACAGCAGGTGAACCCAAAAAAATGGCAGAGTTTTGTATGCAGTTCTCCAGCCCTTATCCCCAGGCTATGTAGCCCAGTGGCTCGGCTCTGTGCCCTCCTCAAATGCAGTCAAAGAGATAACATTGCCAGTGACTGCTGCAATCTGTTCTTATACATATATTTGGTCTGCATAGAAATGTCACCAAATTACAGCTGCAAATGCTAAGACCTACTGTTTACAAACTTTTAACCCCCTTTTAAACCCACCTCTCTTTTTCTCTGTGCATTAGGTTAGAGACAACGATCGCCACAATAATCATTTAAACTTTTAACACAAAGCTTTTAGCATAATTTCTAGCTGTGGTGACTCTTCCTCAGAGCAAGGCAAAGAGAAGGTGGGAGAGGAGGAGAGCCCAGCAGGTGGGTGGGTGGCAGTACCGGGATCAGGGCCAGCCAGTGAACAGCGGCATGGGGAGTGCCAATTTGTTGCTGTCTCCCCAAGACAATTGTCTCTGCTTGGCTCAGCAGAGACTGAAATGCCACTCCTGATTTAATGCACCCCCAGATTTATACTAAACTATATCAACAATTCCAAAGTGTCAATGCTGCCTCACTAAATGACTGAGTTCTTACAAATGTGGTGCAGGCCACTTGTAAAAGTGCCAATTCCACTGATGAAAGCGGTCTAGTGGGCACATAAAAGGTAAGGTGATCTCATAGGTAAACTGGTTCCAAATTGTTATGGGCTTTATATACTAACAGTCCTTAAGGTGGTTGGATGGTGCCTGTATGCCTTCTTCCAGCAACTCTTGCAGGTAAGCTGGTTCCCCCCCCCTCGTTTTGTAAGTTCTTTGGTAACACTGAATGGGGACTTTATTGTCTTGGAAGATGTTTAGTAAGGCCAATTCTGGGGTGGTTTCTAATACTTGCTTGGTTATTTTACATATTTATCGTATGGTTTTCTAGCTGTTTCTGAAATTTCAGCAGGCATTGCCATATTCTTTCAGTTGTATCTCCTCACTGCCACATTTAGCTCAGGGGTGCCACCGAATGCATTATGACACCTGATGGTATAGCAAAGGCTATTTTTTCTGTTCAGAAATGTTTGTTCAATCTCTCACTTCAAACATTTCTATCAAGCACACATGACGATGTTGTTCTTCTCTTTTATGGTTTAACATCAAGATAGATGTGATTCTCCCATGTCAACATAATAACAAACCCATGGAGGGAGGTATGCAGTAAAACAGCTGGCACTTTATTTGCAATCTCTGCCGCCCCAGGTCTCATAAAATCCCCCAAAGTCACCTCATTGCTTTGAGAAGTACTGTACATGCTGGTTCTGGGCTGGGATGTGGCAAATTTAAGATTTTTTAAATATATTGAAGGCTGATTCAGTCTTGCCACTGTGTGCCCTTTAAAACCACTCCAGCAAGGAAGGAGGAAGGAGGAACATTTTGTTTAGCAAATTCAAGCAGCCATCATGTGCCCTCTGTTCTTCTCTTTTAGTGTTAATGACCAGTGAACAAAAGGGATTTACAACATGCCCTGATACAAATCTCCATGATGAGGGTGCGCTCCTGGGCCGCTCTTTATAGAAGTTTGGACAAAGAGTTTATATGACTTGTGATGCCCTCATGTGTACTTCAGTGACTAGCCAACTCCCAAACACACTGACTGACTTGGATATGCAAAAGTTAAAAAGGGACAGGGAAAGAGAGCAGGATCTTGAGAATTCCAAGTTAGACATCCTAATGCAAATTAGATGCCCTAAGTTAACATGCTTGATATACATAATTAGCAACATCCACTCTTTTAATAATAATAATAATAATAAACTTTTATTTGTACCCCGCCCTTCCCAGCCGAGACCGGGCTCAGAGCGGCTAACAGTCATAAAAACCACAACAAACCACAAAACAATCAGTTAAAAATGCAAATTAAAATACAATTTAAAATTTAAAATTTTAAAATGCCACCTCATTTTAAGCAGCCCACCAACAAACCAACGGAGTAAAACGTCAGGGTGGAATTCAACCCTGCCCAAAAGCCAGGCGAAACAGCTCCGTCTTGCAGGCCCTGCGGAAGGATGCCAAATCCTGCAGGGCCCTCGTCTCTTGCGGCAGACCAGTCCACCATGTCGGGGCCAGAACCGAGAAAGCCCTGGCCCTGGTAGCTGCCAGCCTGATATCCTTATGGCCCAGGATCTCCAGGATGTTATTATTTGAGGATCTCAAGGTCCTACCCGGGGCATACCAGGAGAGGCGGTCCCTTAAGTACAAGGGTCCTAGGCCGCGTAGGGCTTTAAAGGTCAAAACCAGCACCTTAAACCTGATCCTGTACTCCACCAGGAGCCAGTGCAGCTGGTAGAGCACTGGATGAATGTGATCTCGCGGCAAAGCCCCCGTAAGGAGCCTCGCCGCGGCATTCTGCACCCGCATTTTGTCATAATACTTGGACTAGGATTCACACTTAAAAAACTTAAATTCTATTTCAAATTGGTGTAACCACCCTGGGACATTAGGATGAAGAGCAGATATTAAATTTAATGATGAAGATGATGCAAATTTTTGATTTAGGGGTGTGTGTGTGTTAATGCACATTAGCTAATACAGAGGAAAGAAACATGAAAGCAGCAGTTAGCCTGATTTATACTGCAAAATGAATTCTCTACTACCCATCCAGACACAAAGATGAATGGCAGCTGGTTTCCCCAAGCTGATGTTACATCTTTAGTTGCTATGAGTGCGGCACACCTTTAAAAAAAGAAATTATGTGACCCAGATAACAACCATACAGGCTAAGGCTGAAAACCAACCAGGTATTCAAAGCACCATACTCACAGTTGCCAGTGGCAACCATAAATCTAATTATGGTAGCCAGAAGGGGAATCCTCCAGAATCCTTCACGGCAGGAGTAAGAAGAGTTTTAAAAGTCACTGGGCAAACAAGCCCCACCCCTTCCAGAGCATCATTGGTACACCATTTGGAGCCTTCTGCAAGCATAGGGTCTTTGCTGGGGAGTCTCCACTACTCACTATGTGGGGTTCTAAATTGTGCAGAGCACCTCCATGAGTCTCTACTCCCTACCCCACAGACGTCCTCTTCACTGAACAAAGTGGTGAGATTTCCACAACAGGTGTGCAGCTCACATTCACATGATACCATTTCAAAACCATGTTTTGGGACGTACAAAAGGGGTTGCGCTGGGTTGATTGCAAAAACTCCGTCAGCTAGAAACCGACAACATAATAAGCAGATACGGTTAAAAGGTTTCAAATGCCAAATGTCAAAGGGTGTTTATCACAGGGAATTGCTGAACTTAAAGAGGAAAAGCAGAAGTTATGGAAGCTATTGAATAGAAAGAGAAGCACAACTGTAACAGACACAGTCAGTTGGACAGTAATATAGGTTTGGATAACTTTGGGGAACGTCACATCCCCCCCCCCCCGCACACAAATGGCAGCCCAATCAGAGTCTTAAAACTGAATGGTGTGCGGCGCTCATCTCCGCTTACAGGCTGAGGGAGCCGGCGTTTGTCTGCAGACAGGTTTTCTGGGTCATGTGGCCAGCATGACTAAACCACTTCTGGCGCAACGGGACACCGTGACTGAAGCCAGTGCACATGGAAATGCTGTTTACCTTCCCGCCACAGCGGTACCTATTTATCAACTCGCACTGGTATGCTTTTAAACTGCTAGGTTGGCAGAAACTGAGACAAAGCAACAGGAGCTCACCCCGTCGCGCAGATTCAAACTGCCGACCTGCAATTGGCAAGCCCAAGAGGCTCAGTGGTTTAGACCACAATGCCACCTACGTCCCTAATCGGAAGGAACCAGAAGCAAAGTATGTGCTGTATCAGGCTCCTGGTGATGCTCCAGAACAGTGTATAGCAGTCAGTCCAGTTATAAAAAATGGCCCCCATGCTAAATGAGAGTCGCCAGTGCAACACTGCATTTTGCTTGGCTCTGCACAACTAGACGTTGCCTCTGCAGCTTCAGCAACCTTTGCCACAAGTCTTCTCTCACTAAAAAAAATGAATAATCCAGGTCACCCAAGTTATGGTGGTAACAGTACAGCTAGATAGAAATGTTCTCCTTCAGTCTATAGCAGGGGTAGGCAACCTAAGGCCCAGGGGCCGGATGCAGGCCAATCGCCTTCTAAATCTGGCCCGTGGGCGGTCCGGGAATCAGTGTGTTTTTACATGAGTAGAATGTGTCCTTTTATTTAAAATGCATCTCTGGGTTATTTGTGGGGCATAGGAATTCGTTCATCCCCCCCCCCCAAAATATAGTCCAGCCCACCACATGGTCTGAGGGACGGTGGACCGGCCCACGGCTGAAAAAGGTTGCTGACCCCTGGTCTATAGTGTTCTGAGTGCTGCAGCCACTCCTGCTAATTTACCCCTCAGTTTCCCGTTAGATTTGTCCGGTGGTGCAGCATCACCACAATATTGCAGCTAGTGCATTTGTAACAAAATTCAGTGAAAAGCTGACAGTAAAAGAAGGCATAATTTAAAAAATATTATTTGTTGTATTTTTATTTTGCTCTTCAATCACACTGGCAGGAATAAAAATAGAATTAAAATATAAATTTAACAAAATGTAATACAGAGATGTGAACCTTCACCATTCTTCACTACTGTCATACAAAAGTTGCTGAGAAGTTCAGAAAAAAGCAAAAGAGGACTATTGTTTTTCTGTAGAGCGATGGGAAAATGTGCTTAATTCAGCAGGGTTCTGTAGCTAAATCTCAGTATTTCCTATTTTCCCACCTCGATGTAGTTTTTATATGTATTATATGGGATCTATGGGTTTATGGGATCTATGAAGGTCAATCAGTTCACTAAGAACTTTTGAAATGCAACTTTCAGAATTTGGAAAATATTCTAGGAAGGCTTTACTACGCCATTTTGAACTAATTTATGAGATTCGTAGTAATATGATGGTAGATCTTGTTTTTGATTCCACCTGCAATTTGTCACTGAAGAAAGAATCCATTTTTTGTTTTCTACAGGAACACAAATATTTGGGTGATCTTAAAAATACATATGCAAAATCACAAGAGCTGGCAATCCTGATTTCTTAACAATCACGCTACCATAGCATGAAGTTGCCCAGACGTCTCTCAGTTGCATGTTTTGAAGGTGTGAGCTACCTGTTCCCAAGGCAGGTCCTGTGACAGCAGAACTGCTTTTATTTCACAATGTGCTTTTTTATATGTGTTTTGACCTCAAGCATTTTGTCATCTTTACCAGAAGGAACTATTATGAGTGCTTTTCGTTATGCCCTATAAATCCTTGGTTGCCGACTGCAGGAGCCTGATGGAAGCGATCAATCTGCCAAGGAATTACTACAGCAGCAAGCCTGCAAATGCTTTACGGTTTACTTACTCTAATTGTTCATTTCATGCCAAAAGTGTGAGGGTGATGCCGATCATACCTATTAAGCTTATTGCATTTGGGGGGTAGTTTTTTCTAAGAAACTGATTCCATTCAGGACTACGCATATTCAGAAATTTGAACCACAGAATTTTCAGACATGCTTTATCGGCAAATGGGTTTGCCACTGAAAAGCACACATCTCACCCCAAGGGTTTGCATGTGCTGCATTGTGTTTGGACACCCGAGTTTGCCCACAGCTGTTTGCCACCGCCTCTGATATGAGCCTCTTCCCTCCTTGTCTCCTCTCCTTCCTCTTCTCCTCCATTCCTATCACTTAACGACCTTCCCTGCACTCTGTGTCTGTTTCTTGTAGCACCCAAGGTTCTCATTTCCTCTACTTGGGCCTGCCTCTGACACACCAGCACCCTTTCTTTTCTCCTGCTGCTGGGAGCAGTCTGAGAGAAGCAGCGCAGAGACTGGTGTGCCACACTGCGGTATCCTGACATACACATTTTTGCAAGCAATTTCCTGTAATCTGTGCATGTTTCTGCACACTTTCCCCAAATATATGCATTTTTGTAAAATATGAAAGATTTGTACGATCTGAGGAGAAGCCGAACTCTTGGTTAAACATATGAAGGATGAGAGTAAAAATAAATTACAAGATGTGTCTGGATTCTAGATTGAAAGGAAGGTTAAGTATTTAGGTGTATGGTTAACAACAGATAATATAAATCTGTATAAAGATAATTATTTACAAAACCTGGAAAAATATTAAAAGAAATTTGCAAATTTGGAACAGAATGAATCTTTCACTATTAGGCAAAGTGTTGACTATAAAAATGAATTTATTAGCTAGAATGTTATTTTTGTTTCAATTAATTCTGGTGATTGACATTGTTTCAACACATGGCAAAAAGGTATTTCTAAATATATTTGGCAAAGGAAAAAACCGAGAATAAAATATAAAATAATGACAGATGCAAAAGAGAGAGGCTTCTCCCTGCCAGATATGAGATTATATTATGAAGCATCTTGTCTTTGTTGGTTGAAGGAATGGATAACATTGGAGAATCCACATATTTTAGACTTAGAAGGCCATGATAATATTTTTGGTTGGCATGCTTATTTATGGTATGAAAAGGTGAAAGTACATAAAGGATTTACAAATCATATAATTAGGGGGAAATGTATAATGGGATAAATACAAACATCTACTTGAGGCAAAAACATCACTTTGGCTCTCACTGTTGGAAGCTATAGCGGTAAAGAAAAGGAATATGATAGAAGGGTGGACAACTTATAGAAATTTATTAAATCAAGAGGGAGGAGAGTATCAATTGAAAGAATCTAAGGAACTATCAGGAAAATTAACAACATGGATACAATATCATCATTTGAACGAAGTATTTAAGAAAGATAGGATACGAGGGTTTGGGAAACAAATATCACAACCAGACAGAGATTTGTTGGAATGTAATGCAAAAGTGCTGTCTAAAATGTGTAAGATATTATTGGAATGGGAGACAAAGGATGAGCAAGTAAAATCCTCAATGACACATTATGCAATAGATATTGGTTATAATATAGATATGGAAGCATGGGAAAGATTGTGGAATGTGGATATAAAATTTACAGCATGCTATGCTTTAAGAAAAAATTATATGAAAATGTTATATCAATGGTACCTAAGACCAAGTAAATTGGCAAAAATGCATAAATAAAAACCAAAAAAGTGTTGGAAATGTAAAGAGAAAGAAGGTTCTTTTTATCATATGTGGTGGTCTTGTAGTAAGGTTAAAGCTTACTGGGAAATGATATATAATGAATCGAAAAAGATGTTTAAAATAATGTTTGTAAAAAAAAACCCCAGAAGCCTTCATTTGGGGAATTATAGGGAAAGAACTACCCAAACTGTATAGCAATTTATTCATGTATGCGACTACAGTGACAAGAATGCTACTTGCCCAAAAATGGAAAGAAGAAGTCCCAGTGAAAGAAGAATGGATACAAAAACTTATGGAATATGCAGAAATGGCAAAACTTACCGGAAAAATAAGAAATCAAGATAACAAACATTTTATAAAAGAATGGAAATGGTTTATTGAATATTTACAAATAAAATGTAAACAGATAAGAACATTGTAAGGATTATTGTAACAACCTGCAGTTTTAGAAGAGTATATTTTTAAAGTACCGGTAGATGAATGAATGAGTAAATTAAGTTAATTTGGAATATGCAGAGAATATTAAAAATAAATTTAAGGAACTGCAGAAAGAGGGGAAGGAAGTCAAGTTTTGAAATGTTAAAATGATTGTAAAATAATTGAAATGTATAAAACTGAAAATCATAAATAAAATTTTATATGCATATGCACATTTTGTTACATTTTTTGGTGCACATTCCTTATCAAGCTAAACAAAGGCTTAACAGGGCAACTGAATGTGGTCAGTATATTGCCATATATTTCTGACTATACACTGTGGGAAAGGCAGCTTTGGGAAGACTAATGACCTCTGCAAATGCAGGCCTACCTTCTTCTTCCTCTGGATGAGTTTGTCCTGCCTCTTTTCTCACAAGAGTAATGCCAAGCTCTTTTGACTATTGTTGCCTGTGACATTTCCCTGATGGGAAGCTACTCTTTCAGAAATCTGGCACATTGATCTCCTGGGCTGTCTTTCCTCCATAGATGATGCTACACTAGGCTCTCCCAGTGCCTTTCATCTTAGTTGGACATGACCTCAGCTATTATGTAGAAAAGCTACTTGAAAATACAGAAAACCACGGGAGGCACGAGCAAAGCAGAGAAGCATAATTATAAAGATCAACAAGTATAGCTTCTCTTCATTCAAAGCAGCTCAATTACTAACTTCCACAGTAGTAATGCTTACAAAGTAAGCATTTGTTCTGTTATTCGCACTCAGTTTGATAAAACGGCAGGAAGCCTGGACATTCTGACTAGCACTTAATGGCAGCTTTTATTCATGGTGCGGAAGCAAGAACTTGTTTCACTAATTAATTTGCTTTGTTCCCCCTTCACATAAAACAGGGCATTAGCTAATGTGGTGTCCTCCATTTTGGGCTACAAAGCCCTTCAGTTCCAGCCAGCATTGCTAACAGTCAGGGATGGTGGGAGCTGTAATCCAAAACATCTAGAGGCTACCCATAATAAATTCAACAATAATTAACAAGATGCTTGCAGTGACATCCTATACATGTCCACACAGAAATAAGTCCCACTGGGACTTGCTCCCACATAATTGCCTTTAGGACTGCCACCTCAATGAAGTACAAATGATGAAAAAAATTACTTGTAGGAATTCCTGCTGTACAATGTTAGAAAGTGAAGCCTTCCTTACCTTCTCCTAGGCCAGACTGGATTCTAATCCAGCATCACTACATTCCTTAAAGGCTCAACGTCGCTCTAATGATATTAAGTCAAGAGCTGTTGATCCTGCTGGACCAGCATCTTAGAGACAAAAGTATTAGGAATTCTGGGATACAAACATCCTCAGCGACGTGGATCAATGAAGCACTTGATTGGGAGAAGTCACAAAAGGCGTTTTATCATTCGGCAAACGCAAACACTCCCTTGACCTTTTGACACAGCTGCTGTTGCTGCCAGTTGCTTGTGAGATCCTGAGATTAACAGTTTCACATTCCTGCTCTCCCTTTGTCTGTCCCTGACGCAACCTGTAACTGCACCTTGACTTCCCACTGATCATGTTGATGCTACTACCATCACTTTCTCTCCTCTGCTCAGCACAGGCCATTGTGACCGTATCACTAGAGCAAAAGTCAGAGGTTTCCCAGGTGATGCCACTATGGATTATAGAGGTAAAGGTAAAGGGCCCCTGACAGTTAAGTCCAGTCGCAGACGACTCTGGGGTTGCAGCGATCACCTCGCTTTACAGGCCGAGGGAGCCGACGTTTGTCTGCAGACAGTTTTTCCAGGTCATGTGGCCAGCATGACAAAGCCCCTTCTGGCGCAACGGAACACCGAAACCAGAGTAGCACATGGAAACATCATTTACCTTCCCACCGGAGTGGTACCTATTTATCTACTTGCACTTTTTTTTGGCGTGCTTTTGAACTGCTAGGTTGGCAGCAGCTGGGACAGAGCAACGGGAGCTCATCCTGTCGCAGTGATTCGAACTGCTGACCTTCCGATCGGCAAGCCCAAGAGACTCAGTTGTTTAGACCATTGTGACCATATCACTAGAGCAAAAGTCAGAGGTTTCCCAGGTGATGCCACTATGGATTATACTTCAGCTCTAAGTAGAGGAAAGACAAAAAGTTCTTAATCTCAGGGTCGTGTGTTCAAGCCCCATGTTGGGCAAAAGATTGGATTGGACTAGATGACCATTGTGGTCCTGTCCAACTCTACAATTCTATGATTCAATGCAGCAGCTTGAACTTGATGAAGGATTATGCTGCACAACAGTAATATTCTAAAAACTAATAATATCTAGCATAAATTTACAGACCCCTCCCAAAAATGAAGAGAGGCATGAAGGCTATAGATTTCTTTTGGTTTTTTTAAAAAAATGTTTTGCTTGTATCTATAGAGCTTCCTTTTGAATTCTGGTGCTGGAGGAGACTCTTGAGAGTCCCATGGACTGCAAGAAGATCAAACCTATTCATTCTGAAGGAAATCAGCCCTCTAGAGTGCTCACTAGAAGGACAGATCCTCAAGCTGAGGCTCCAATACTTTGGCCACCTCATGAGAAGAGAAGACTCCCTGGAAAAGACCCTGGTGTTGGGACAAGGAGAAGGGGACGACAGAGGACGAGATGGTTGGACAGTGTTCTCGAAGCGACCAACATGAGTCTGACCAAACTGCGGGAGGCAGTGGAAGACAGGAGTGCCTGGCATGCTCTGGTCCAGGGGGTCACGAAGAGTCGGACACGACTGAACGACTAAACAGCAGCAACAACATAGAGCTTCCATAAGAATAATAATATGAGACTATACACAGACAATTTTCAAAAAGAACTGAAATCCTCCCTATTTTCTAAATAGGGGAAATGGTTCAATAAGATTTCTTTAACATGGATTTCATACAATATAATATATCATTTTATTTGTAACAAAAGGGGTTGCATTGTATCATTATTTTCATTGTTTTAAAAGCAATCTATTGTACTTATATAACCTGCATGCATTTCTTACAGATTATTGAATTTCCCTTTGCTATTTATAATGATGATGAATGTCTCAAAATGAATCCTTTTCTTCCTACTCTTAACATGATGAGAAACCTTCCCCTTCCACTGAGTGGATCCAGATGCTGTAAATGTTGCTATTATTTATTCATTCATTCATTCATACTTGCCCTTTTCTCTGGCTGGATCTACACAGATATAAAAAAATATGCTATGAAAATGCTATTTTAAAAAATGCTATAAAAATAAATATGCAATTTTCCATTGGGCTCTACAGCGCCATCTTGGTGTCACATTTTTATAAAGTGCCAGAACTCACACAAATTCCTCCCTTGTTCTCTTATTATGGCAATGACACCCACCCAGGAGGTGCCAGAATTGAGTTCCAGGGAGTTCCGGCTGAAAAAGGCCCTGCAGAGTCCTGTTCCATTTTGTGTGTGCAGCCCATGGCAGCCATGTTGTGCTGGCACCCAGGACACTTTTATCAAGATGGGAGGACAAGCACCTCATTTTCTTTACCAAAAGAAAGTACAGGATCATATACTGAGGAACATATTGCTTAAAACTAATATTAGCTGGTCTGATTTAACAACAAAAATTCAGTATCAACTCTCCAAGTTAAGTCAGATTTATCATTCTGTAAATATTTGGAGTTTGCTGTCCAATAATGCAACCTTTTCAAACTGAAATTCTGCTTATTTTAAATACTGTAAAGCAGCCATAAGCTATAACATTTACGATAACCTAGTTCTTACTGCAATCTTTAATACTTGACTTGCTATTTTTGTGAAATGCACGTTTAGACAACCAAGCATACATCTCACTCATATGGAAAAAAGTCAGCATAATTTGTTATACCAAAGCCAATTTATTCTAAATGGTAAATGCCCTATGGAGAAGGAAACATAACCTGTTTTAAAATAATTGTGAAGGCAGGACACGGCTCCTGCAGCCTCCATGCTGAAAATAATCGCTCATCATGGAGAAATGCAACAAATAAGGACAGAATGCACTTTGCAGGTAGTCACAAATGCTATTGTTTCAGAGTGTGGTTCTTTATGGTTTTAATTAAAGTAATACCACTGGGATTTTTAAAAGGCTGCAGATTAGTTTCCTGGATTCAAACTGAGTTGAGGAAATAGGTAGGAACCTGAGCATAGCCTTTGCTGGGTAGTCCAGACAACAGGACTAAGAGCTCCCTGTTCTAGGATATGAAGTTTGTGAATATAATGTCATTATTTTGTGTGATCTCAGAAGCTAAGCAGAGTCAGGCTTGGTTAGTACTTGGATGGGAGATGGCCTGGGAAAACTGGGTGCCATAGGCTTTGTTGAGATTACTGCCTTGCAGAGGGTTGGACTAGGTGACCCATGGAATCCCTTCCAACTCTACGATTCTACGATTATTATTTCTTAAACTCCTAAAAACCCAGGTGCTGCATAAATCATAATTTAATCCAATATATCCTGTCAGTAGGTTCACAATCTTAAAAAAAATGAACTGATACAAGAGTAAGGATAGAGAAGAGGAAAAGTGGAGGAAGAGCAGTACACATCACAAGACAGCCATTAAGTTCCCAGGTGTGTTTCCCCCCCCCCCCTAATTGTAGCAAGAAACTTGAAAGGAGATGTTCCATAATGTTAGTATGGTGCAGGAGCACCAGCTATAGGAGGCTGAGTCCTTTTTGACCTCCCTATATTTTTGAGGTCGGGGCCAGGGACCCCCAATGTTCCAAAAGCGCAGAGTCGACCTCAGTGCAGCTCCAGCAGCCAGGTCTGTCTCGTTCTCCTCCTACCATGAAAGGGAAGGAGGATCAAAGCAGGCCTCCCACCAGCGGCGGTACCAGGAGGAGGTGAATGAGAATCCACCAGCCACGGAAGTCCCACAGCCACCACATTGGGCTCCTTCCCCAGCTCCTCCCAACGCCCTGACGTCACACGCGCAACGTTCTCCCTCTACTCCAAAATTGCTCTCATAAGCATAATCTGGCATAATGGAGTAGCTAGATGGTTGGACAAGGGCTATTATGGAGACCCATAAGGTTCAAACCCTCAGAGCCAGAAAGCTCACAGAGTAACCTTGAGCCACTCATTCTCTTAACATAATTAACCTTTAGAGGATTCTTATATGCATAATATTCTGGCATTCCTATGACAACAAACCTCCAAAATAGTGTCCAGACCATAGGCACCAGGTTCGTGCACGTGCACTCTGCGGGGCATGTGTGCACTATGTCATCATGCCCCCCTGGCATGTACGCGCTACAGCACTGTGTCCTGCTATGGGCGTGAGTGACTTCAGCATGCTGGCAAGCCGGTGTCACTGGTCCAGGCATGGGGGAGAGAGTGGGGGAAATACAAATCAGGCAACCAGAAGTGTAAGAAGCTTATACAAATTGCACTGAAAGACACCCGTCAATCCCCCAGGTTTTCAAATGAGACAAGGCTTTTCTGCAGTCTAGGTCCAGGTAACCAAGGAACTAGATGGGGGAAAACAAGATGAAAATGAGTTCAATATAGAGAATGTATCTGTGGCCACTGATGAGACAGAAAAGCTGCCCTTTTGTGCCAGATGACTCTAACTTAATGCTTTCAAAAGGTATTTAGGTTTACAAAAAGCAGGAGTAGTGCTACACCATCTGATTCATGCGTAGGTTTTTCTTAAAGGAGCTACTTAGGAAATCAGTAGAAAAGACCCTGTGCAGAACATGATGTAATTTCAGAAACAAGAAAAATTAATTTCAGAATTAAAGCAGTAATGGTTGCTCCATTCAGGTGGTCTGTGGCATGTCTGTAAAAAAGCAATTAAAAATCATATTGCATCCAGCACAGCGCATTACAATTGCTGCAACAGACAGAAAAAATAATTAGGAAGTCTGCCAAGAGCCTCAGCCACTTTCCAGGGGTCATGGGTGGGTGGGGGAGTGTGAGAACTGCTGGTGTAAATATTGTTTGCTATTTTGAAGTAAACTTACGTTTTTAATGAAAACCTTTCACACATTTTATTCATAATTAATCTATGTACAATATCTGTTAGGACCCAGACAAAAACACTGGTGTATGCTCTTTATAGGTAATATCACACATTCTGGTTAATACAAGCAAGTCACATCTCCCTTAGCTACTAGTCTGTGAGGATATAGCAGCAAGCTGTGACCGATCCTTGTTAGGAGTTTGGTAATGAAGGTAGCTCTGGGATTGTCTGTAAATAAACTGACAATGTTGAAGGGCCTGGAAAACAAGGGCCTCGTACATTGCTGAACATATGAAACTCTTAAAGTGGGATTCCCTCCCCCCGCCCCCCATGCCTACAAGCTTCCCTGTTTCACCTGCCCCATTAAACCATCTGTTGTTAGACATGTGTCAGGTAAATTGCTGGAACCCACCTGGGTCAATGCAGATATTGCTTCAGCACTAATAATAATAATAATAATAATAATAATAATAATAATAATAATTTATTTCTACCCCACCCATCTGGCTGGGTTTGCCTCCAAACTCTGATTGCATATGCTACTGGATAATACACCCTGATACTAGGAAGAAGAAGACAATATTTTCAGCAAACAGAACAAGTGCATGGAAGCTGTACTTTAGGCAGCAAAGAGCAGCCAAATGATGGTATGAAAGTGAAAAGCTTCTGGAAACATTTTTTGTAGGGGTGGGGGAAGAAATATCTTTTGGCGCCCAAAAGTTTGGAAGCAAAATTTGCCAAGACCATAGTTTTCTGCTAAATTAAAAGTAATTCCTAACATGGCCTTAAAAGTCAAAGTTCCTGCCCACCCCCACCCACTGCTGTAATAAGCAGTCAGTTCAGGGGGGGGAAAGGAGATATTTGAAAACAAAACCTGTAGTATATTTGATAGCTGTGTTGTGCCCTATCCTTGGCCTGGCGAATAATTCAGGAGACTGGAATTCATTCCTGAAACTCACTCATTGCAGTTGGGAGAAGGGGCTGGGGCAAAGCATGCCACTCTAAGTGCAAAAATACTGTAAGATGTCATTTTGATATGTGTTACTTAAAAGTGGTTTTATGCTGCCTATATCACGAAGCCAGAAGAGGGGAGTTATTTGAAGGGGTTCTCATGTTCAAACCTCCCAACTTTTGAAAATCCAAGTTTCAAAAATCCTGGGGAGGGAGGACACAATCCATTGTTAGATCCCCCTGCACAAGCCCCATTGAGATGAGGAATTCAATGGGGATTGGCTGTTTCTGTTCTCCCCAACAGGGGTGAGGCACCCCTGGAAGCGAAGAAATCCTGAATGTTCCCATGGAGCTTCCGGTTGACCTTGCTGATGCTTCATTTGAAACCACGGTCTCACTGTGGAATGGTGAGATGAAAAGCACCATCAATGGATCACCCCCAAACATGCTCTCCTGGGCTGGAGAGCCCAAGTTTCCTGGTTAACTGAGATATTAAGGATGATGAAACAGGCAGCAGGACAATTAGAATGCAGAGGACACAAATAATATCTCTGAGCAAACACAAGAACACATTATAGTGCCTACTTTATGCTAGTGATGTTGGAGACAGAGTCTTACTCCTCATCAGCACTGGGTTCTCAGAGATTTCCTATGTAGTAAATGTTGGAGAGAGAGCGGTTTGGATGAGACAACCTACTCTCCAGTAGCAGAATTAAGCACAATGGCAATTGCAAGCAAGTCTCCAATCATTGGCAGCAAAAATGTTGACGTCTGGACTGTAACTTCCCTGAGATCATATCATGACTTAGGCTGGATCTGCACTGATTTGTAAAAATGCTTTTAAAAAAACACCAACGTACAATAGCTCTCAATGCTATTTTACATTGACGGATCGCTGCTCTACAGTGCCCTCTGGTGTCACATTTTTATAGCTCGTTTTTAACGTTTTAGCTGACCAGTGTAGATTAGGGTAGACCAGTGGTGGCTAACCTTGGCACTCCAGATGTTTTGGAACTACAACTCCCATCATCCCTAGCTAACAGGACCAGTGGTCAGGGATGATGGGAGTTGTAGTCCCAAAACATCTGGAGTGCCAAGGTTAGCCACCACTGGGATAGACAATGTCTGCATTCCTTGGGAATGGGGAATGGACCAGGCAACAGTATGGCATCCAGAGACATTAAAGTATGCTTTGTATACAAATGAGTGAAAATAAAAGTGGTTTCCTGCAGGCCAGTATGCCATTCTTTCAAAGAAGATCTGCCAAATGAAGCCTTGCATATAAATAGAGAGAAGCTTCTAGTCTACATGTATTGTTTTAGTAGATTTCCTTGTCACATAAGCTTGGCCTAAAAGACAAAGATGCTGGTTTTTATAAAACTTCTCCATTTGATCACCTAGAACAGGCATGGCCAAGCTTGGCCCTCCAGATGTTTTGGGACTACAATTCCCATCATCCGTGACCACTGGTCCTGCTAGCTAGGGATCATAGGAGTTGTAGTCCCAAAACATCTGGAGGGCCAAGTTTGGCCATGCCTGACCTAGAACATGGGTAGGCAAACTAAAGCCCGGGGGCGGATCCAGCCCAATCACCTTCTAAATCCAGCCTGTGGACGGTCTGGGAATCAACGTATTTTTACATAAGTAGAATGTGTCCTTTTATTTAAAATGCATCTCTGGGTTATTTGTAGGGCATAGGAATTTGTTCATCCCCCCCCCAAAAAAATATAGTCCGGCCCCCCACAAGGTCTGAAGGACAGTGGACTGGCCCCCTGCTGAAAAAGTTTGCTGACCCCTGACCTAGAACAATGGTGGGGGACCTCCAGCCCGCAGGTGTAAACAAAATAAATAAAAATCCACCAGCATTTTGGTGTGAATTTCTCTTAATAAATACATTTTTGTATGTAGTTTTGACTAATATACACATTTTTGCAAGCATTTTATTTCTAATAGTATTAATTTTGGTGTTATTTTTAACAATATATTCATTTTTATGCATACTTCCACTAATATATTTTTGGAAACACTGGTTGGTTAGCCAAATTTGGCTAAGTGCAAATTTCAAAGGATGGCTCTATTTTGGTTCTCCTATTGTTTCAGAAAGTGCAGATTTCATAGATTCACCTTTAAATGTGAAACTGAATCAAATCTCCCCAAACCCTGTTGCAAAGAAATAAAGGAAAGAATCAGGAGTTGAGTCACCTGACATCATGGTGCTATCAGGTGATTAATAGATTATAATGCTCTTGGGGTGGCCATATATGACCTTGCTTTCAACACCATTTGTGCCTGAAACTTTTGGGGTGGTCACACTGCCTCATTTCCAATCAGTGCAAATCCCATGACTTCCTGCTGAAATCCCATAACTCATCCCACAAATGTTCTGGCTTATTTTTGTCCCATTCTTGTTGTGCTATAGCCTCTGTGGACTGCAACAATGTGGTAGCATTGAGGAAGATCACAGAAGAAATGGCAAAAATAAATGTGCCATCAACGCACTATTATTGTGTCAAGAAAATGTTGAGAGGAGCCCTTCGCGTCTGCTATGTGTGCCTGTAAGTGGGGAGCCTGTTTCACAGGAGTCCCCCAGGGAAAGAGATGGAAGGCTGGTGAGAACTCTCCAAAGACTTGATTCATATAGTTCACAAGTAACACAGAAAATGAAACACACTGATTAGAAAACACACTGCAGCCCTGGTTTTAAAGAGGATATTATCCATGGAGTCATTTTGTCAAGAACTATTAAGAACCTACAGACTCACATCATTCAGCCCCCCCCCCCCTTTTCAAAATGTAACAGTCCTGTCTATTGGACATTTATCAGAATTTTGGTCAGTTTAGTTTTAAATGACTCAATCAATAGGGTTTTGGAGGGCACATCTCTTGGGAGATAATTGCACAGGAAAATAAATTGCACTGTCAGGAAGATTTCTCTGATATTCAGCATTTCAGGTCAAACACATTCATGGGTTTCAGTTAAAGGTAGATAGCCGTGTTGGTCTGTCATAGTCAAAACAAAACAAAATAAAAAAAAAAAAAAAAAAAAAAATCTTGGTATCTGAAGAAGTGTGCATGCACACGAAAGCTCATACCAAGAACAAACTTAGTTGGTCTCTAAGGTGCTACTGGAAGGAATTTTTTTTATTTTGTTTTGTTTTGACATTCATGGGTTTGTTTTTGTTGTTTAAATGAAACCAAAACCTTGTCCTCCCCCCCCCCGACTACTCAGATGAAAGAATACAGGTTTTCAAGAGAAAAACACCTTCCCCACCCACAAAAGACACTTGGCATTGCCAGCTATGCCATGCCCTCCATCCCCATCCCAAAATAGTTGCTCAGCATTCCATACCCACTGGAGACTGTTAGTCATCATTGAGCCATTTGGGGTTTTCTCCCCCTGTATATTGTATTTTTGCAAACCTACTGATAACTCCCTGTTTTGTGGATGGATTTTGGCCTACCTACCTAAGAATCTGGGATGCGGGTGGCTCTGTGGTCTAAACCACAGAGCCTAAGGCTTGCCGATCAAAAGGTTGGCAGTTCGAATCCCCGTGACAGGGTGCGCTCCCGTTGCTCGGTCCCAGCTCCTGCCAACCCAACAGTTCAAAAGCATGTCAAAGTGCAAGTAGATAAATAGGTACCACTCCGGTGGGAAGGTAAACGGCGTTTCCATGCACTGCTCTGGTTCGCCAGAAGCAGCTTAGTCATGCTGTCCACATGACACAGAAGCTGTCTGCGGACAAACGGCGGCTCCCTCGGCCTATAGAGCGAGATGAGCGGCGCAACCCCAGAGTCGTCCGTGACTGGACCTAATGGTCAGGGATCCCTTTACCTTTACCTTTACCTAAGAATCCACACTTCGATAATGAATTTAGTATATAGGATACTGCTTTTTTAAAAAAAATCAGCAGCAAACAGTATTGTGCAATAGAAACAGACATCGAAGTACCACTACTGGAACATACGAGCAATTTAAATAACTGAAAGGCAAATGGAAACATGAACATCTACACAGCATTACATTACAGACACAATGCTAAGAGTAGCTCTAAAATGAAATGGGAGGGAGAGTGACCACATAAGAGGAAAGAAACAGCAGCGACTGAGGCCATGGAGGACTCCAGACCAATGTTAGATTCACACAAGCCATTCGTGTTTATTTCACTGGCTCTATCTTAACTGTGTTACACATCCTTAGGGGAAGGATGATTAATTTGAGAATGATTGTAATATGGTTAATTTTTCTCAATTTCAGCTAGTATTGAATAGCCTGATCTTTTTCATCTTCTGTGATGCCAAACAGCCCATACTTCAACACCAGACTAGATTCATGATTTGTGACCATCCTATACAGTAGCCCCCTCACCCACAAAAATGCCCACACACGCCCATCAGCAGAAATTAGTTTTCCAAACATGAAAACCAAGAGGTATCACTTGATCTACAATATTCTGTGTGCTGCTAGGCTACAGCATTCAAGATGCTACGCAGCATTGCAAGCAGAACATAATACCAGCCACAGCGTGACATAAGCATAAATAATTCATACGCCCACAATGGCATTGTTAAAAATAGACTATTCTTTGTGACACTATCAGACATGCTCCTTTGAGAATTTGTTGTACCTCGAGACAAGAGGCTTTCAAAGTGGATGGGGAATGACATCTTCGTCCATGCCTGTGTGCAAAGCCCCATTAGTAAGGCACAATATCAAGGTGCAACTCTGTTAATACAGTGAAGCTCAGTTTCAAAACCATTCAGTCACACAGCTCCACATGCATATATGGGGCAAAGAGGCAGTCGATCTTGAAGCAAACCAAAATCTGTCCCAGACATCTGCAGACTGTGGCCTATGGTAGTGCCCTTGCAAAGTGATTCAGAACTGGGGATGTGGCAACTCACTAAAGTATTGAGGTATTGGGGGGGGGAGAATTTCAGCAAGAGCATGCCCCCCCAAAGGGACGCGGGTGGCACTGTGGTCTAAACCACTGAGCCTCTTGGGCTTGCTGATTAAAAAGTCAGCAGTTCGAATCCGCACAATGGAGGGGAGCTCCCATTGCTTTGTCCCAATTCCTGCTAACCTAGCAGTTTGAAAGCATACCACTGCGAGTAGATAATTAGGCACTGCTGCGGCAGGAAGGTAAACAGAGTTTCTGTGCGCTCTGGCACTTGTCATGGTGTTCCATTGTGCCAGAAGCGGTTTAATCATGCTGGCCACAAGACCTGGAAAGCTGTCTGTGGACAAACTCCGGCTCCCTCGGCCTGAAAGCGGAGATGAGTGCCGCACCCCATAGTCAAATTTGACTGGACTTAACCGTCCATGGGTCCTTTACCTTTACCTATGCCCCCCCAAAAACATAACAGTGCCACGGAACTCCTGGGTGGATTATGTGGACCCCCTGGGGTCCACAGACCACCAACTGGGAACCACTATTTTAGTGTATTGTCGTTTTTTCATTTTTTATGGTTTTATTTTTTTGTAAGCCGCTTTGAGGGGATTTTTTTAAACAACCAAACTGACTATAAATATTATGAAACAAACAAACAAACAAACAAATAAAAACCATAACAGGGCCTCACATTCACACATGGTAGAAGGTAAACACTTCTCAGTGACACTTAAGAAACAAAACGATGTCTTCTTCACACTTTTGCTAATATTTTGTTGCATGCAGCATTGTAAACTAAACTGCCATCTCTCCAGCTTTGACTCCAGCCATTCAAATTCCAGTTCAGATATTCATTCAACCGTATGAATGTGATCAATATTGTTGGCATCTGTCTGTCTTGAGAGACAATGGCGGGTGCCTTCGAGGGTGGAGTCAAACCGCTGTGGCTAGCAGCACCAAAGGGACCTCCTTGGGGCACAAGTCTGGACCGTGTACATGGAGGTCCAGGCTGCTCAGAATACAAGACCCCTCCCCCTCTTGGCCTCATTGCTGTGCTCCAGAGAAAAGCCGAGCCAGACGTTTGGCACCAGCTTGGCTGCAGGAGTGGCTGGAAGGAGGTGGACAAGGTACCATCCAACTGTCTTAGGGACTCCACTCCAGATTTGTGTAGAGTTTAACTTTTCCTCTCCCAAAGATATCACACAAGGCAGTGGAAGGGATTATTATTATTATAATTATTATAAATTTATATCCCCACTTTGCCCCCTGATGGGACTCAAGGTGACTTACCGATAAAAGCAATAATCACTTAAAAATAGGGGGAAATAATTAAAAAATAATCAAACTATAGAATTAAAACTATATACATATATATAAACTGTTTTAAACACACAGATAATCACAATAAAAACAGCATGGCACCAGCCCTTTCTTTAACTTTACAAGAACTGCTTTGTGAGTTCTGCCTGAAACATGGCCTATGAAGACCTTAAACAAACCAATGGCCATAGTCCCAGTCTTTGACATTAGCCAGTTGGACACACCAAATTTTACAGCCTCACCTCATCATCAACCATGGTTATCTTGTAGGTAGGTACCTCCTGAGAGTTTCCTCCCAAGGTGCTGTCCCTCTTGTCCTCTTCTCCATTTTTCTGGTCTCTGTGGACTCCTTTTTAATCTCCCGTCATTAAAGGGGCTGGGCGAATCCCAGCAGCCACAAGACAAGCTCCCGCACCCCTCTGTTTCCAGTGGGAGGGTACTTGAAGACCATTTGGAGTCAAGTCATTTCAAGTACCAACAGTCTGGGGAGCCTGTGTTTTGAACGACAAAGGAACAAAAGCCTATGCTGCTGAGGTCAGAATGCTTCTGGCTCCTCACCATGGAAACCCACAAGCATGGGATAAGGTGCCAGTTCAGGCTCCATCAGATTCCAGAATGAGTACTATGGTGGCAGTTGGATGAGAAAGACAGGCAGAGAGGCCCAAGAACATTCCCTCCTCTCAGGTCAAGGGATTCTCATTCATACAGACCTAGGCTGAATAGTGTGAGTGATGGAAGTGAGGCAGACAGAGCCCAGCCTGATCTCACAGCACAGGCAGGATGGGGGGAATGGAAACATTCATCCCTTGCTGCAGATAGGTCTGAACAAACATGTGTTTCCCGCTATTTTGCAACTTCATTGTCATATTGTTTTCTACCGTCCACATCAGCAAATGTTGGTCAGTTAGTCATGACAGCTAAATGGAATTTCCATGCTCAAAATGAGTCCCTCTCTGAATTCCAGATATCCATGTGGACTTCTAGGGTCTTTGGACGGCTGCTGGGAGAAACAGAACATTGAGCTTGATCAAAGGTGAGGAACTTTTGTCAGCTTGAGGACCACATTCTCTTCTGGGCAACATTCTAGGGGTAATTCCAGTGGAAGGTGCAGGCAAAGGCAAAAGAATCTGAGAATTGTAGAGTTAGAAGGAACCACAGGGGTCATCTAGTCCACCCCCTGCAATGCAGGAATCTTTCACCCAACAGGGAGCTTGAACCCATAACCCTGAGATTAAGAGTCTCATGCTCTACCAACTGAGCTATGGGTACTGTGTGGAGCAATGGATGTAAATGTTATCTTTGAACAGTAGGCTAGTTTCTCACGTACTCACACACGCCCCTCTCTATCCTCCCCCATCCAGACAAGCAAGAGGCATTATCAGGGTTCAAGGACACATTTGAACCAGGCAAAAGCACTCAAGGAGAATGCAAAGCAGGACTGGTGCTGAACATGGCCCAGATGGAAGGGTGTGTGGCTAGGCAGGGGCTGTACTGCAGGGAAAGGCCTGAGGGCCAGGTAGAGAGGCCTGCAGAGCTGCATTTGGCCCCTGGCCCTGAGGTTTCCCAGCACTGGGCGAGACAGACCATTGGTTTAATGCAATCAGCACTTACATTTCTAATTGGCACATCCTTTCTTAGCAGGATCTGAGGTGTATCAGTGGCTATTAGCCATAACGAGGAATGGACAAATATGTTGATTTCTGTTTCTCTCCATTTCTCATTTTTTTCAATCTTAAATTCGGTTCTCCACATTTCCATATCTAATTGCAATTTTAAATAAATAAATAGATAGATAGATAAATGGTTTTTACGAAAATTCATCAGAATTTTAGTGTGGATTTCTCCTAATATACACATTTTTGCAAAGCTATTTTCCCTAATATAATGCATTTTATTTTCAAGACTACCAGTATATAGAGACCTATGCATACGTTACCCTAGTATTTGTGTGTGTGTTTGCACACATTACTAGGCTAGCAAATTTTTATTGCAAAATTTGGACACATGCAGATTTTGAAGGATGGCTGTGTTTTGGTTTGATTATTGTTTTGGAGAGTATGAATTACGCAAATTCACTTTTCAATGTGAACCAAATTGAGTTTCTCCTGCACGCCAATTGTAAATAACAGAAACCTCCATAATCAGAAGTAGCATGTCACTATGTGGGGTAAATGGCAAGGGATGGCCATCACTGTCATGCCCTGTTTATGAACCTCCAGACACATCTGGATGACCACTTAAAGCAGAATGCTGGACTAGATTGACCTTAGTCTGGCAGAACATGGCAATTCTGACATTTTATTTTAGTTTTTTAATTCATTGATTTGGGCACAGAGATATATATGCCCCTTTCCCATTCACAAATTCTTAACTCCATTAGGTCACCGCCTCTCCTCTCTCTCACACCCCACATAACAGATGCAGGAAAGGCTTTTCTTTCGAGGCACAGTATAGTAAGAGAGGAAGGGATTGCAGCTGTTCTCTCATTATTAGAAAAACCGCATCTAGCAATTTTCCTGCTCAGGATAAGGAGCCAAGATTCCTTAATAAGGGTCACAGGCTGTGAAGTCACTGGGACATTTGGAAGAACCCTTTGCATACCACTAAAAATGTCAACTGGCAAGACTACAAATATTATTACAGGCACTTCAAAGCCAATAACAACTTTAGCCTGCCTCACAGCAACTAATTTTTAATAGGAACCCTATTTTGAACGGAGCAAGTGTTGACTGGTAAGCAACATTAGCTTCACCCATTAGCTCATTCCCACACACAACATAATAAGAATATTATTTAATCCTCTATCCACACCAGTATGAACAGCAGCAGAGGCCTTTCCAAAGTACACCCCTTTAAGCATCTTACCTGCCACTCCCATTTCTCTACACCTTGACTTCTGCATGGTAGGGAGTAGCTGAGGTGGAAAAAGAGAAATTTCTGAATGGCCTCTGTTGCTGTTCTCGTTGGGGAATGAATGAGGATTCAAGAGGCCATGTTACACCTTCCCAGAAAGTGGCTCGAATGTATATTGTATGTGGAGGAATAAGGATGTCCTAGGACTCAGGCCAAGCTGGTGACCAGGAGAGAATTCTTTGGAGTTCCAGTTGCATCTCTTTAATCGATAGCAATCACAATACTATAAACAACTCATGTGTTTAGCTATGAACACCTCTTATTCTTACAGTACAGTCTTATTTCTACTCGGAAGCAAGCTTCACTGATATCGATGGGACTTAGTCCCAGGTAATTGTGTTTAGGGTTGCAGCCTTTAACTGGCAATAACATTATCAGAAAAAATGTCTAATATGGTCAAAGGCTCCTGAAAGCAAACACAAATGTACACAATAAATTTTTGGAACTGAACGCCCCGTAGAAGGATAATTTATTATACTAAGTAATACCAGCTTGTGTGAACAATGATGTCTTCCAGAAATAAATACAGGCTACTTCAGGCTAAAATTCTGCAAAGTCAATTTGCAACACAATTTAAATTAAATCTTAAGCATGAGAACTGTAAACTCACAGCTGGGTGGATACTAGTAGGCCTTTTTTCAATGAAGCAAAACTGTTGAGTCAATTGCTTAACCTCAATTTTAATTTACAAATGAGGTGATTACTTAATTTTTATAATTATGAAGCATGCATGCACTCATACAGCTGTAGAGAAACCTGCTGGGTAAAAAAAAGCTTTGGTGAAAAACGATACCTCAATTTTACAAAGGGGAAGGGGGGCACTTGTCTAATTAGTCATTTACAGGATTGATTAATTAAGTTTGAGAGGGGAGAAAATAAAGCTTGTCACCAGCAAGTTAAATCCTTTTTGCAAATTCAAAGCTGTGGCAATTAGAAACAATTGCCAGGGAACTCATTTGTAAAAGGTCAATACAATTATTTCTAAGGCTGGGAAAGCTTTCCTTCAATACCAGTCAGAACTAGGAAGTAGCGCAACAGCAATGGTTAGGTTTGCTAATAACCATGAGAAGGTTGTCTTACCCTATTTTTCACACAGTGCAATTCACCATGGTACTGATTGAATGTTTGGTGGGGGGAGCTCATTTAATTCCATTGTACACAGGTTGTACAATGACAATAAAGGTATTATTATTATTATTATTATTATTATTATTATTATTATTGCAGAAAACATAATTATTTCTGCTTGGGAAAGGAAGGTACCAAATCTCTCACCACATCATAGTTTTTGGCGTCTATTCTCTCTTAAATCTTTTTTAGCGGATAGAAAGGTTCCAACTCCTACACTGTAGTCATCACCTTTTGTAGAAGAGCCACAGTATATCATACCATTCCATAAAATTAGCAGAAATATCTAACTAACCCTCAAGCTAAAACATTTTCAGAGCATTTCCCTTCTCTCCTGTCTCCTTCCTAGAAAGTTTTCCTTAAGTGACAAGTATCATTCAATTTCACATCTGTATTTCTGTAGCATCAGCACTTCAGCTGCATTTCTCCTTGGCTGTATAAACTTCACTAAATGGTCATTACTGATACTCTAGTCACCTCCAATGGATTTGAGCAAGCTTAAAAGGACATGTGGCAGCAACTCCTTTGCAGATATATCTTTGTGTTGCTTGACCTGAATTGCATATAATCCTTTAAAGAAACAGCTTTGGACGATAGCCCCTCATAGCTCTTAAAAGAGGAGGGGGGAATGACTCTCAGTGACACTTGTGTTGTCCCATTTTCACTCCTGTAAGTATTTTTCAATCCCAAGCAGAAAAAATTCATTGTGACGCCAAATTGAGCATCTTAAATCTCTAGTTGCTGAGTTCAGAAAAAGCTGGAATGCCACTAAGATAATTCTACATACATATAAACCAGTGCATTATACAGATCTTAGCAATGCTTTTCAGAGTCAGCCATAATCTATAAAACAGGGATTCAGGTAGCTATGATCCATAGCTAAGATTCATTTGACAAATGTTGCAGCCCTGGGCATTATTTCATTCTGGTATTAAATGATAGGTTTCAGTAGCCACAACATAAGAACATAGAGTGGTGGTTTAAAGCTTTCCTTTATTTATTTTTTAATGTAGAAAGTTTGCCGAGTACCAATAAACTCACTCTGCTGTTCTGATAAAATATTCAAGTAAGACTTGATCACAGCTTATTCTCCGCTTTCCTCTTTTTTAATTGCTATGTCAAACAAAATGATTTTTGAGGGACTGGCATTTTTTAGGCTATTCGATAGCACTACTTTGTGACTGAATGGTAGAATCAGAAGAATCTTTATTTTAATCAGCCACTAGCCATAGCAATAAAATATAATGTATTGAAGATAAAGGTAAAAACTTAACTATGCAAAAGACATTCTAGAGGTTTACATCAAGAATCAAATAACAGATGTTATTCTAATTGCCCCTGCTAAAATTTTTGCAGTTTTTCCTGTCACCTGATTATCTTGATCTGCTAGAAGGACAATGGTTGAGCGACCCGATATGGATAGTTGTAGACAAGTAAGAACATCACTCCTCAAATCTTTATAAAGTGTGCAAGCTAGAAGCACATGAGCTACTGATTCAATATTGCCATCTTCACACGGATATTTTTTTCGGAGGAATTTTTTGAAATCAACCCTCAATTACAGCTGAAGGCAGTGTATTTAATCTTGTGTAAGTGAAAGTGTGTCTGTATTTTGGAATCGTTAAATTTTGCAAATAGGGTGCCAACGTGTCTTAATGACTAGGTGAAAAATAATAATACCAGTAGGGTTTAAATTTAGCCGAAGCCAATAATTAAATGTCCCACACCAAATCTGTAATTCAACAGAGGGGAGATTAGCTTCCAAACACAATGAAGCATTTGGAACACAGGATGGAACAGAAAACAATTGCCTTAGGAACTTAGATTGAACAGCTTCTGTAGATCCAAGGTGAGCGCCTGTCCAAATCTGAGCCCAAATCTGTGCTAGGGGTTTAGCTTTAAACGCTTCAAGTGCTGATGGTATGTGATTGCCACCTTTCGTATGGAAAAAGTGTGTCAGAATTTTGGAGCTTTTTCCTGCTCCCCATGACCCTGTTGACTGAAAAATAAGGCTGGGGTATTTAACACTTTAACTGATTAACAATATACCATCTATAGGCCCTTTAGTTTTCTTGTAGTTCACAGCCAACTGTTCTCTTTGGCAGTATCCTGAGAATGCCCTCATCAATCTTTTCAGGCCCACTTTTGTTTGAGATAGAAGTACCGCATCATCTGCGTATAATAATGCAGAGATGGCTTTTGTGGCCAATTTAGGGGTGTGATACTCTGGGGATGTTAAACTCTGAACAATACAGGTATCATTTATATATAAATTAAACAGGATACAACCTTGCTTAACTCAAACTCAATGACAAACTTATCTGCAAATCGCAAGATTGCAATATCATCTATCACATGCTTTGTAAAGTGGGTATATTCCCCAGGCCGATCTCCCTTTATTGTACCGTTTAATATTAACAAATCCCTCTGCCTCACAACTTGGGCTAAACAAAGCCCTAAATAATTACATTTATGATCTTTAGACAAATGGGAGGTACCTCCAGCTAAGTAAATATCTGCTTCCAGAATCTGATTGTAATGGGTGTACAAATTTACATTGTTGGCTCCCATACGTTTGTTAAAATCCCCTGCAATGATAAACACTGCAGTAGGATATAGGGATTCCAGGGATTCTATATAATTCTCTAGGTCTGTCCAGATAGTATTTACAGTAGTTTTTTTTTTTTTACAAGGTGGTATGTAGACGTTCATCAGCAATAGACATACATTCAAAACTACAACCAAGACAGCAGTTGCAAACATGGAATCATGGCTGTTGTAGTTGCATTCAACTTTGCGGAGATGAAACATGCTAGACCCCCACTGGCCCTACAGCCTTTTGTTGAGGGAGTGGCTGTCATTTGTATCTATTAAGCATTATAGAGTCATTGTGCCATTTTTCTTGTAGCAGAATAATATCAAATTGCTCAAAATAGTTCATCAGCTGTTTATTATTCTGCTTTGAACACCAGCCTGCTATGTTCCATGACATCAGTTTTAGCCCCAATTCCTTTAAGGCTCTGTGCTTGTCACTTCCACTTTGTCCAGGTACCCAATTTCATCTTTAAAAATGCTTCCATTCATCTTATCAGTGGGAACCCATTCAACGGCGTTAGTATCCTTTTTGATTCTCAGCTGAGGACTTCCAATTTCATTTGGAACTAATATCCGATAGCTCAGCCAGGAATTCATAGTCACACCACCAGGATTGTCCCTCCCCATTTCATATTCCAAGAGGGGTTGACTGGATGGTACTATCCAGCACAGTCTCATTTTCTGCCATAACATACTGGAACTGGTGCAGTTCATTTTGAACTGGTAGACAGTAGAAATACAAGTGTTTTACAAAAACTCTCAGCCTTTTTAATCATGTGACCAGACCAAGCTGATGCAGCTAAGCCGATTCTTTGTTTTTTGTTCTCTAAATATATGCTTCAATAATATATGCTTCAATTCTGATTGCCCCCTGCAAAAACTATCCATGCCACTGGATTTAAGTTGCATCTATTAAATACAAGAGTCTTTGGCAATATGCAAATGTGTATGTGCATGTGAATGCCTATGTTCACTTCAGACCATGATCCTAAGAGTGAAAATAAGGGTATTACAAGTACACAAGAGTTTTGTCTGCAATGTGTTGGAGGCCGCACAACTTTTTCTGTATTTTTTCTTTCTTTCTTTCACTGGTTCTTTTTATTTCAGGGTTTTGTCTGATCAAGACCTTGGAGATGTTCCTGAACGCCCCCCAATGCTGTAGTCAGCATTGTTGAAAAAGAGAGTTCTCGCAGAGAGCTGCCATTGCGGGTGGGCAGGAGGGCATCCCTGTTGGTTTGGGCTTGGGGCTAGAAGCCACAGCTGCCAGGACCTGCTTGTTGCTGGGCAGTTTGGAATGTAGCAATTTGAGGAGGACGTCCCAGCGTCCATATAAAGATCCCCACGTGGATCTTGGGTCACTCTTTTCAGAGCTTCAGATCTCCCACCCCCCCATCCCTGGTATAGGTGGTTGGCCTTGCTGTGCCGGGTAGGGGTCGCCTCCCATTGAGAGGGGCCTAGTAGGAATTTTGTCCATTTGGCAGATTGGCTGAGCCACCTGGTTTTTGCCTACTATACAGCAAATAGTCACATTTGTACGGTTGGCGGTTAGGCATTGGTTCGGTGTATGGGAGGGCTGTGCCCCCCATAGGGTGATGTTGGTAATGGGAATTCCGTAAAGGAATCCAGGGACTCAACATTGCTGTCCAAACCTGGCGGGTGTAGGGCCATGCAGGAGTCCCTGTGGACCCCTGGGGAGGGTGATGCCCGTGTGATCCGGCCCTGTTAACTCTCCCCAGCTAATGGTTTCCCTTCGCTGACAAGTGGTCAGCTCTGTCCTGCTGTGACAGCTAGTCTTGCTGCTGACTAGGGTCAGCTCTGTCCCTGTGGACAGTGTGAACCAATGCCTACGCAACCACTCACGTGAATTGTATTCAATAAATGTGGCCAAAAATGCCCAAAAACCAAACCAAAAATTATGTCTCCTGTGTGAGTTCATTAGGGGGGATGACCGGTTGCCCTACATACGCAATTGCTGGCCTGAGATATATTGTCACAGATATTTCTAGTCCTTTAAAGCCTATTTAAAATATCCTGTTCCATTGAAGTAAGTAACATTGCATTTCTCTTAAAAGTTGAATGACTATGTACATGATATGTATTGAATTTCGGGAAGTCTGGAACCCAATTGTCATCTATGCATGAAACCAATACAGCTTGGCTACAGTAATGCCAAATGGATCTGCCTTTGAAAAACATTTGGAAGCAGCCACCTCTTGTCAGGCATGGACTGCTGTGTATATTCCCTCCAACATTCCTCTGATGAAAATAGGGACATCCTATCCACATTTTATTATTATTATTATTATTATTATTATTATTATTATTATTATTATTATTATTTGCTGCCAATCTGACTGGGTTGCCCCAACCACTCAGGGTGGCTTCCAACATATATAAAAGCATAATAAAACATTAAACATTAACTACTTCCCTGTACAGGGCTGCATTCAAATGCCTTCTAAAGGTTGTATAGTTACTTCTTTCCTTGGCTAGGGGGAGTAAAATAACTCCATACCCTCCAATATTTCTCTGATGAAAATAGGGACGCCCTGAGGAAAAGTGGGACATTTTGGGATCAATTCAGAAACTGGGATGGCTTCCGTAAATCTGGGAATGTCTGTGGAAAATAGGGACACTTGGAGGGTCTTGTGTTGGGATTGCTCAGAAGTGGCATTCAGGAATTCTCCTTTTTATATTGTTATTTTTTCCTTGAATCAGCACTATTCTCTCTCTGGTTCCAGAGACAGATTCAGATACTCAGATAAGCAAGCTGCATGTTCAATATGCCAGCAGTTTCTGAGAGAGAGAAACTCAGGCTCCCTAACTGTAAAACCAAGACTTCTTTTTGCAGCTTTTGCTGCCCAGGCACCTTCTGCACTTGCCACGGTTCTCTGCAAATGCAAACCGCTACATAACATTTTATGCACATCAAACTTTTACATTTATTTTATTTTTATTTCTTTTAAAAAATCTATTCATGCTTTAGTTCCTTTTTGTCTGTCTTTTCGCATTATCCTCACTTGGTTGATACTTTCCACTTAGCTAAGCTTGGTCAACTTCTCTCCAAGTAAGTTACTTGATTCCAAGAGGAATCACACACCCAAGTGTTTTATGATTACCTGGTGCGCATAAGTGTATGTTTTAAGTTTTTCTTTATCTCATTTGTTACTTTATGACATTGTTGTATATGTCATAAAGTAACAAATGAGGTAAAGAAAAACTTAAAACATGGCTACCACAGTACTGATCCTATACCAATAAACTAAGCCTGCTTCACATCCAACACCAGTTCTCACGCCATCTACCACCCACTGCCCAAACTCCAACTCCATCCTCAACTGAACTGACTCCAAACTGTCTCACCTCAATCATTCAGATTACCTTTGAAGACTCCCATCCAATCACCACTCACTACTAATATTCCAAACACTCTCACCCTCCCCACCTAACATTTACCTTAGGTCCTCCGATATACTATACATACTATATATACTATACATTCACCTTAATTACTCTAATAATGCATGTGCATACAATATTATGTACAAAAACAGCAGAGGCTCACAGGGCCCATGGCACTTCCTTGGAATTACAAATGTGGCCCATGAGCCCCCCAAAGTTGGGGATCCCTACTAGAGCATTATCAAGCATGAATAGCTTGCCTGCTGGGGCCCATGATCCTTGCACGAAAGAGGTGGGTAATGGTGGGGCAGAGGGCCCTCCAATAAAGGCAATGTCCCCCCACTCACTGTGCACATGTGCAAGGGGATAAGATGAGTCCAACATTTGTACTAAATTGATTAGTATTGGGCAACAGAAAATCTACCTATATTTATACAGTGGTGCTATGATGCATAACATCATATGCACGTACAGTATATGCTAAATTGAATCCTAGAGCAAGGGTGGAAAAGAAACATTGCATTCAGCAAGCATTTTAATGGCATTTACAGAAGAAAGCTAAAATAACAGCTCCCTGCCTTTTGAATCTGTTTTCTACAAACCCGTAGTTCAGAATTGTGTGCTGCCTGCTTTATATAGGTAAAGGTAAAGGGAACCCTGACCGTTAAGTCACGGGGATTCGAACCGCCGACCTTCTGATCGGCAAGCCCAAGAGGCTCAGTGGTTTAGATCACAGCGCCACCTGTATCCTTTATATACGGTTCACCTAATTTTACACATGCCTTTACATACTGTACACAAAGTTAGATAAAGGATTTGTTTAAACTCTAAAATGTTCTGGATTGCACTCTCAGGGGCATATTGAACGCCCACTTGCAACCACAATATCAATACTATATGGATTTTGACAGCTGTGGATCTCTGCATAAATATCTGAATAAAATGCCACTACAGATTCTAGCCACCGAAAAGCTTTTATTCAGTGTGTAAATCCACAGCTAATGAGCCTTGGAGATATTATTGCAAAATAACCGTCTCCTGCTGTCAAGCTCAACTGCTGCAGTCTATTGTTTATAATTATATAATTTTGCACTATAAGGTGTCCAACAGTCTTAGCACTTTGTTACCACCCTAGTGCTACCAATAATTTCACATTCACAGCCAGCAATATTTTTACTTTGCCTTCTCAACCAGCACTAGTATGCCAGAAGCAACACATACTGCCTTTATGAAAAGAAACCGTCCGAGTGCATGCAGCAGGGAACCCGAAAAGAGGTCCGCTTGGGAATCCTCTCTGGCAGGACCAGCCCATACATGAGGCAAGGTGAGGCTACTGCCCCGGGCGGCAGGAACCACGGGAGCAGCAGATTTGGCCCCCAAGGAATGCATCACCCACTGCTGCTGCCGTAGTGGCATCAATGGCTGTGGCATGTTCCTTGTCTCCTCAGCAGCTCCTCCCATTGCCAGCCCCACAGCAGCCTCTCAGTGAGTAGAAGGTGCTGCTGGCCTCCTCCCACACCTAGGGAGGAAATGGCGGGCGCTGCCCTCTGGGGTCTCCAGGGCTCTGCAGCCACTTCGTGTGATTCAGAGCAGGCCCCTTTCCTACCCGCAATGGCCTATGATTCCCAGTTCAACCACTGGGTATGGTTGATCTTCATGCCCCCCCCCTTCCTGATTTGATCATCACTCCCTCTTCTTCCCTGCGGGTGGGGAGCATGTCTTGGACCAGGGGGGCAACCTTCTCGCTCAGAGGTGGAGAAACACATGCTAGTGGTGAGCAGGGGCAGAGGCAAGAGGTGGGTGGAGCAATTTATGCCTCTCTCACCTTGTATAGTATGGCATGTTTCAGCCATGCGAAAGCCAGAGGTCTCTACATACACAACTCTCCATCTTTCCACCACACTCCAGCCAGGCAAAAACACGTGAGGAAGGTGCAGAGCAGGGTTGGTGAGGGCACTGTGACCTAAGGAGAGTGGCATGGCCCGGGCATGGGCTGCGAAGAGTTCTGAGAGCCAGAGAGAGGCGCCCAGAGGGCTGTGTTAGACCTCGGGCCTGAGGTTCCTCACCCCTGCTATAGCTGGTGCACCCAGCTACAACAATCCTGTCACTTTAGGGAGGGAAGTTAATGACCCAAAGGGTAGGTTTTGCAGGCATCTGAATGTGTGGTTCTCCCAGCTTGGTCATTCCGTTCTCCCCATGGCAGGGAGGAGAGGAAAGTGTTGGACCAGCTCTCAAACACTCCACAAAAGGCAATCACAGGTAGTCCTCCTCCCTCCACAAACACATCCAAAAAGACCCTGTCAAAAATATTTGCATGCAACTATCGTGACTTTCATCTATTGCCAAGTTCAAAAAAAGCTCAACATGAAATGTCATTTATTGGGCTGTATGAGACATATATACAGTGGTACCTCTGGTTACGTACTTAATTCGTTCCGGAGGTCTGTTCTTAACCTGAAAACGTTCTTAACCTGAAGCACCACTTGAACTAATGGGGCCTCCCGCTGCCGCTGCCCGATTTCTGTTCTCATCCTGAAGCAAAGTTCTTAACCCGAGGTAATATTTCTGGGTTAGCAGAGTCTGTAACCTGAAGCGTATGTAACCTGAAGCATCTGTAACCCGAGGTACCACTGTATTACTAGAGTGGGTGGGATCCAAGTGAGATAAATTAAGAGGGGAACTATAAGTTCCATGTAGTTTAGTGATTCTTTCCCTCAGGGGCTTAATTTTATCAGGTAAAGCTTCTGTGACGCTTTTAATCTGTGATGTTCTGTTGCTGTTGCTGCTTTTGTATACCCTGTTGGAAGCCATCCAGAGGGGCTGGGGCAACCAAGTTTGATAGGTTGGATACAAAATAACAACAACTATTGTTGTTGTTGTTGTTGTTGTTGTTAATTATTATTATTATTATTATTACTACCCCTTCATTCCTTTCCTTTCTAGCTGTTCAAAACCACAATGAGCTGCTTTTCTCCTCGAGAAATAACAGATACAGGCCCCATACCTTCTAACCCTTGGAGAGAAAGAGAGCCAGGGGAGGTCTATTTTAAACAGATGCATTGCTAGGAAAGAAAGAATTAAACAGTCCCCTCATCCTTGTGAAAGCTCGCTTCACGTAATAAAAGAAAAACCCTCAGGGGGAAACAGACACAGAGCAACATGCAACAAGCAGCTCTGCCCTGGGAAATACCATTGCTGCCTTTTTCTACTTCCCTGACTCCTGACAATGGTTTAAGAAATAATTATCTTAAGATCTACGATTGCGCCTAAAATAGCATGATTTTATGTGTCTGGAATTTAACTGGCTGCATGATGATCTTAAGGAGGAACAAAGAGGCCTCGTTTCAGTTCAAATTTCCACAGTATTGAAACTTCCTGTAGGCAAAATGGTTTTATGACAGACACCCCCTTTTTAGACAAGGGTTTCAAGAAGGTGATGGCCTCCAGCTTCAGGAATATTTGGAGGATACAATATATGGATTCATGACAGTCTTGCTTGGATTCATGACAGCCTTGGTCACCCATGTTGATGACATGGGTGAGTGTGACCTTACTTGCTCTTCTTGGGCTCTTGATACCATTGTGGCTTTTGATACCATTGACCATGGTATCCTTCTGGAGTAGCTCAAGGAGGTGTACTCCAGGCTGTTCTGTTCCAACCTCCAGGGATGTTTCCAGAAAGTAGTTGCATTTAAAGTAAGGCTGAATTCTTTCCTCACAAAAATGAGTGGGATTTCTGCTTCTTTCAGGAGGCAGTGGGTGAATTTCACTGAACTTTTTGATGGAGGAAGAGTTTGGCTTCCCTTGCTGAGGTTCTCCCCCCCTTCTCTTTTTGCGCTTTGAAGAAAAGTCTCACACAACAGCACAGTAAAGGTGCAAGGCATGCTGGAACCACCTGACCCTGCCACATTTCCTGCTAGAATATCAGTGGGAACGTGGCAGTGTCAGGAAGTTTTGGGATGCCTTACAACTGCTCTGGATGGCCACGCAAGGCTGTTTTGCTCCAGGCGATGGCTCCAGAAGAATGTGTGTCCTTGTCCAAATAGGACATTCACAGCAAGAGCTCAGGTTCCCACAAGCAGAGTCAAGTGGAACAAAGGAGGGTCAAGCAAAGCAAGGCAAGACAAGACAGACCAGGTCCAGTTTCCAATAAAGAAGGGGAAGAGTGGACAGGGACCAGAGCCACCACCAGCCCTCTCTCTTGGATATGCACCCATCCTTTCAAAGTGATTAAATAATGCAGACCCATGTAACTATATGCAAGGAGAGCATTCTGTTCCTCATGGGCCCTACCCAACAGACACCTATCCAAACATTATTGCAGTAGCATCATCACACTACATCTTGAAACACAACCGATACACAGGCTTAGCAGGACACAAAAACCACATGTGTAATGTAGGCGATGACAACTGTACAATACAGCTTCTGAAAACACATTGTCTGTATACAGCCAGAATCTCTTCAGAAGGCAAAGAACAGAGTGCTGAATGGACAGCGGCTTATGAGGAAGCCTCCAGAGGTTGCAGCAGCCTCACAATCTCCCAGAGGGTGGGAATGTTGTGCCAAAGATGAGCAGCCAAACGGACTTGAAACACTGTCTTGCTGGAATCAGACCAAAATGTCCATCCAGCTCAGTGTGGCTTCCATTGCCAGGCAGTCCTCCATTGTTTCCATTAGCATCCAGAACTCAAGTTATACTGCATTTGTGCAACTTAGCTATCATGTTTCTAATAGCTGTGGAGAGAGTTGTCCTCCATGAATTATACTGTTCCTTTGGCCATCCATGCTGGTGGCCTCCCCCGCACCTAGTGAATTGCTCCATCATTGTTATAATGGAAGCTCCCAGGAAAGGGAGCTTAAGAATACAGTATTTCTGTATCCACTTCCCAGACCTCAGCAGTCAACAATACAGAGCATTTCTATTATTATAGCGAGGATCAGGGCTAGATGAGGAGGATGTCCCTGAGCTCAGTAATCTCATCCCGTTGCACTAGAAGCGGGGAGGGGATTTCCCCAGTTGTTTGTCCTGTCCCCTCCCCATGCAATTTCTCACAGCTCACCAACATCTTATCTATATACTAATATGGATCTAAGTTTTTCCATGACAATGTTTACATAGTTTAAGCCATACCACCAACACACAAGAGAGAAGTACCAGCAGACTCACAGTAAACTTCACACACACACACACACAATCTGCAGGGTGTGTGTGGAGAGGGGACCCCAAAATAGTTCTATAAAAAACTCAGTGGGAGTGGGGAAAAGAATAGAGTGGATGAAACAGGAGGACAGGAAAGCACACATACATATAGGGAAGGGAAACAAAGAAGGGGAAGGATAAGATGTTTATAAAATGACAAATTGCATGGAGAAAGTGTGATGTTTCATCCGCTCTCAGAACCATAGAACTGGTGGCCACCAATTACAACTGATAGGCAGAAGGTTCAGAACTGACATAAAGAAGTCAACAGCATATAATTGGAGTTTTAGAATTTACTGTCACAAGTTGTTTTGCTGTTTGTTTGTTTGTTTGTTGTTTTTAAAGCACAGATAAATAAATGTTTTGTGACAATTAGTCATGATATTTAGGTAAAACTGAAATTTAAAGATCCATGTTAGATGCAGAAAAACTTCAGCAGCAATTTCACCGCAAAGGTCTGCCACCTACAGGTAGTAGCAGACAGATTTGCAACAAGGGTCTGGTTCACAAAGGAGCCAAACCAAAGATTTAATGTGTTGGGTTTTTGTTTTGTTTTTTGTTTTTTTACTTAACAGAGCAGCCTCTGTGTGGATGGGAGATTATAATTACAAGAATCACAGCAGATATGAAGGGGAATTTAGCCCTTTCCTTGCCTGTTCCAGCTCTCAGGAAGAATCCCACTTTTGAAGCTATCGTTTGGATTGGGAGGAAATACCCCACATCCAAATTTAACAGTCTTATCTAGCTTGGGTTCATCTAAGTACAGAAAGCCCTTGAGTGCTCATGGCACCTCTCAGTTTGAACAACCACTGCAAGCATTAATGACTGGAGAGCCCCCATGTTGTTGCTTGCAGCTGATGAGAGGAAGAGCAGGAAAATGCACCCAATGCCAAAGAAAAACAGTGAATCAGTGGGCAACTCTGCTTTTCTTTACTCAGGGCAAGGGAAGAGTTGGAACACTCAATGGGCAATAAGGATTATGTGAGCAGATGGAAGTATTATGAATACAGCAAGACCTTACAGTTGCCATGAGCTGAAGATGTCATTATAGAAATATGCATCCAGTTCTCTGTGTAGTAGCTATTTTTGGTTCAAGGACAACTAGCACCTGCAATTGTTCTTCAGAACGCTTTCGACAACTATAATTCATGTTATATCTATATATATAAACACCCTGCCATTGCCACTGTTCTAGTATCAAGTAGCATTGTTTTAATGTCTGCCCTGATACAGTTCTGAATGGCAGCAACAACTGTGCAGAAAAACAATGTGGAGTTTCAACTGCTCATGCATGGCAAAAAAGAAAAAGGTGCTTTATATTATGAAACACTATATACCCACAGCCTCTGTTGAGCAGAGCAGCACCAGTCTAGGCAGTGCCTGAGCATTACTTTCAGACTTCTTAAATTAGTCATGACCTTTAAAGTCTGAAGTAATGTATATTGCTCTAATGTTTAATTGTTAGGGTCGGGAAAAAGAAGTGTCTACCACTTTTTGAAAGAAGTCCCCCAAACCATGTTCTTAAGAAAATACATTGTGCCACAATTGTCCATGTGGAGATGAAGGATGCCAGCTACTTCTTAATAACTACACAAAGCAAGCAGGTTCTCAAAATTAACAAGAAGTTGAAATTCACAACTGGCATTTGTTTTGCCCTTTCTAAAATGCATATATATGTTGCATACTTAATTTTGCTTAATACTGTAATGTGTTTGTGTGTATTAGTGTTTGTAAATAGGTTTTTTATTAATTATGTAGAAGAAAAACAGTACTGTATCAAAACATTTTTATTTACATGTACAAAATACAGCATTTGGGGGGAAATATTTAAAAGTATATCTGTATATAAGTTGAGTGGCAATTAAGAGTCCAAAGAGCATATTTCCTCACATCTGACAATTTTAATTTCTTTATACACACACTGAGGACAGACCTCACCAGTTCCTTCATTCCTGGACCAGCCATTCCACATTCAGCAGAGACATGAACAATTATCAAGCCCTGACCAATCATCTGTTTTGTATGATGGAATGGGGAAAATTAAACAGAGAAGAATTGAAGGCCATCCCAGTTAACTTGTGAAACACCTAGGCTGCAATCTCAACCCAATTTACCTGGGAGTAAATGCCACTGGATTCAATAGGACTTACTTCTGAATAGACATTTATGGGCTTGCAACAGTAATTGTTTAACTGTGGTGTAGTTGACTAATGTCAAATTTACAGCCATTCTCTCTCCCCTTCTGGGAACTTTGATTCTTTGCAGGTAGGTTTCGGGACCCTGACACAATCACCTGCACCTTCATTTCAGTTGCCTTTATCAAAATACTTGGAGGGAAATCATGATAATTAAATGGATAAATAAAACCACTATAATATTTGCAGTGTAGATACTGCTAAGAAACAATTACATTTATTTATTCTTGTAACAATAAAAGCAATTTTAGAAAAAACTTTTCTAAGTCAGACTAATTTCTATTGAATCATTCTCTAAATTCCTACTAGAAATAGCTTCACTTTGGTTGCACCTAGATGTTAACTAGCATGATTCCAATTAAGGAAGAGAAAAGTTCTTGAAGTTCTTCATGCTTTTCGTCCTTCCTGTTCTTCTCCATACTGGTTAACCAGTCCTTTTAGCAGCAATAAAAAAAAAATACAGCTGTCTAATTCTTATTGATTTGCAATATGCATAAAGTTCTCTATACTTGTGTACTTTGGAACCCGGCGTGAGCATTATCCGAAAGTGGAGTTCTGGAACTTCCAGCCCATGGCAGCTGTGGGTCCCATCCTTAATCCCTTCACCCTCTCCCCACTCCTGCCAATGCAGCAACTGGATTTACAAAAACAGCTGTGATGCAACACTTCTGCATCACCAGGCAGAATCAACTGAAAATGATCCCCCAGTTTGGCAGCGATGGATGCTTCCTTTGGGTTTGCTGTGAAAACTGTGCCAAGTCAAGGGACATTATCCCCAAAGGTCTTGGGCAAAAAGGTCACAGGGGATTTCTGAGGGATGCAGGGCTCCCTCCACTGAAGCAGGTGTTAACTATACCCATACCACCCAAAATACGTTCTGCTGCATGACTACCTGAGGATGCACTGGAGGCTTTCTTCCACTGCCTGCAACACCACACAGCAAGCATCATTATGCACTCTAGCACACGTTTAGCATTCCTTCCAGCCATTGCTCAGCCTGTTCCATTGTCTGCTGGCCCCTGGAGCACCAGGAAGCAGAACAGGCTCCACAGCACCAGGGAGGGTACTCAGGACAGGAGCAACAGTCTTTGCAGCCTGCTATTCCACAGCGAGACTAGGGTCACAACAGGATCACCTGCCTGATCCTCTGGGAAATCTCTCCGAGTGTTCAGGAATCCACTGTCTTTCATTAGGCTCCATCTCTGGAGGCTGGCCACAAATAACACAACATATGTGTCTGGTAATTTGGTTTCATTCAGTCTCACTCTGCAGAGTCTTGTAAAAGAAGTATCAGAATAATTTTATAAGGTGTTGTGTTTTCCTTACTAAAGAAACACAGGGTGCATTAATCAAAACTGTTATAAGAATAAATGCCTGGGCTGCTTATTTCAGGTTACAAATTGTCTTTTCAGACTAGTAACTTCATACTAAGCATTCAGTGCACTGGCTGAAGACAAATGGCAGAAGCTGACACAAATTGCTGGCAACGCATACAGTGGAATACAAAAACCCTGTTAAACTCTATTACCCAAGAGTAATAAGATTATTAATAAAACATTTAAATATAGGATTTTTTTCACACTAGTCCGATGTATTATTTGTCAGCTTTGATGGATGTACTAAAATAATCAAGCTGACTACAAAACACAGAAAAGTAAGTTGGACATACACATAATTTACTGCAATTTTGAAAAGAAAAACCAACTTATTGAAGAGCAATCCAAACTACCATATCTGCCAGCTAGAGGGGTTAGGAGAGGTGGATCACACACACACACCAGCAGAGAGGGGATTTGCCAGCAGAAAACTCATATGCTGGTGGAACCACATCTGTTGGAGGCGGTAATACTTCTGAAAACCAGTTGCTGGAAACAGGGCTGGCCCAATCCATTTTGGCACCTGAGGCAAACCACAAAACGCCCCCCTCCAGCCAGGGAAGAAGGGGTGAGTGAAGATCTACACCAGGAACTGGGGGGAGGGGGGATAAAGATCTATAACAGGGTGGGGGAGACCAGCAGCACCTCCTCTTTGCCAAGAGGCCACTGTAAATGTGGTGGTGGGGGAGGGCTGCTGAGGAGGAGGCAGATCCAATAAGTGTGCAGTCATTGGTGCTACTGCGGCGGCAGCAGCAGTGGGCAATGCATTACTTGGAGGCAGGATCTGCTGTCCCTGTGGATCCTGTCGCCTGAGGCAGTCACCTCACCTTTCCTCATATGAGGGTGGGCCCTGACTGGAACCCACAGAATGGGAGAGGGCTCTTGTGCTCAAATCCTGCTTGCAGATTTCTCACAGGCATCTGGTTAGCCACTGTGAGAACAGGGCGCTGGACTAGACAGGGCTGATCCAGCAGGGCTAAACTGAAGGGCTCAAGAAGGGCCGTGGTGGGTGTCAGGTAAGGGGCAGATCAGCACATGGAAACTGCTGAGGCAGGATGGATGGCAAAGCAGGGCAGTCAATGGATGGAGAGAGAATGGGTGCAGCAGCAGCAGCAGCAACGGAGGCAGCTCTGGTGGGTGAAAAGGTGGACTGTGCTTGCATTAAGCAGCCAGCCTTCAAGAACAGCCTTCTGTGAACTGCTCATATTTCACTCAGTATTTCAACACTGGGCTACTACGGTACATACATTCCATTAGCATTGCTGGGTAAGACATTCGCTTTGATTAATGTTTCTGCAGCTTTTACTAGAATGAGCTACAAGAAAAATGTACTGCTTGTCTTTCACAGCATTTTATCTACAAAATAACCTTCAGGTTCAACTATGGAAAACTATGCTATTGCTGAAGCTAAGCAGTTCTGGCCAAATTAAGCTATCTAACAACAACAAGAAGAAGCTGCTCTGCACTCTTTGGATAAGGAGTTGTGTATCGTGTGTGACAAACAGCAGCAGCTGATGCCTCCAAAAGTGGGGCAGTGGCAGCGCTACAAATTTCCCCATGCTTTGTTACGCTACTTTCCAAAGATCCTGCTCCCTACTCTGTCCCAGTTCCACTTATGGATGCCCCACCTGGCAGCTATGATAGGTAAATGGAAACCATGTTCAATAAATGACAGACAAGAGGGGAGAGTCATAATCTTCACACCCTCATGCTTATCCTCCATATGCACATCTTCCATAGGCATGTGGCTGGAAGCCATTTGAAATAGGATGTTGGACTAGGTGGGCCTTGGCTGCGGTGCAACAGGGATCCTATCATGCTCTGATGCAAAGCCAAACCCTACTCCTATTCCTCTGTCCCACTTGTATTCAAAAAACCTTTTTTCTCTTTTTCTCTCTGAGTCCCCTCCCCACAAATTTCTCTCCCATGACACAAATCCTTCTTCCAAAAAAATAATTCCCCCAATTCTTTCCCAAAAAGGAAAGAAAAGCCTCTTGCCACTCACTCATGCCAGCTCTGCCTGTTTCCTCTTCAGTCTTATTTAATCCACTCTTGCTTTTCTCACCAAGTTCAGTCGTGGCTCAGACCTGCAATACCTCAAGGACTGCCTCACTGCCTCTCCCTGGATGAACCAATCGGGACCCTGAGAGCATCACCTAAAGCCCTTATTTGTGTGCCTCCTCCACAAGAGGTCTAGAGGGTGGAAACACGAGAACCGGCCTTTTCTGCAGTGGCTCCCCAGTTATGGAATGCTCTCCCCAGGGAGTCTCACCTGGGACATTCGTTACATATCTTTACAATGCCTTCATTAGACATACCCGTTTAACTCTCATGGCTTCCCCTAAAGAAGACTGGGGATTTAAATTTGGCTTTTAGCAATCCCTAGCCCCTCCACTTCCAAAAACAAGCCTCCTATTCCCAGGAATCTCTGAAGAGAGAACCAATTTTAGCTGTAAGCATACCCATAGCATGGTACATGTTTTATGAACAATGCTCCTAGAGATCAGTTCCAACCCAGCAGAAAATATCCACTTATTTAACTGGATAGCGGAGAGGAATAATAAATATGCACTAATGACTGACATATATAATGACATCTTTTTCAACACTCAAAAACATTCAGCTTCCTAACACTCCAAACTACAGGCTTTTGTAAAACGCTGGGTTTTGCTTCCCATAAAAGCATCAAACAAGCTCTTTGCCTCCTTATCGCCACCATGTTTGGCAGTGCAGTTACAGAAATAATTCATCGCAACAAATTAAACCAGTAACTTACCAGTCCAGGATTCTGCTTCAGTTCATTCTTTAGGAACCAGCATCGTGCTGAACGTTTGTTGTGGTGCACTGCTCTGTGTAGTAGAGAAGGAATGGGCTTTAGCTGAAAGAAGAAAAACAGCCATCAAACACTAGCTAGACTTTTAAACAATACTTCACCAACTAGTTATCCGGACCGGATATTGCTTTGTAGCAGCAGAAGGAATACACTGTTAATTGGAAATGTCCCAAACCTGTCAAAATTACATGTGCAGAAGTACTTCTTAATGGACTGCAATTCTCCAGGGTCTCTGGTCTGCCGAGTATTGTGGGGATGATTAGGGAGGCAGGAGAGGATATATTATTTAATGATCTTCTTCCTAACTTGCGCTAGCAAGTTCCATATTCTAGCAGAGTTCCAAACGTCCCCCTTTTTAAATTGCGCAGCAATCAGCTTGTTGCTGACTCATCTGAGTTTTACTATTACAGATTCCTTCCTGGTAAAATCCCTTCTAATCCCTCTGAAAAAGAATAAACACAAGAATCTGATTAACGTTAATATAAAAGTAGTTTACTCACAGATTCATTCAGGTTCACAGACATATCCCTGAAGGCAGGCTTAGGTTACATAACAACTAGAACTATTCCATAAAGAAGTTAGTCCCAAGGGACTGCGGCTAAGCAGTCACTTCTCCAAACACACAGCAACATACAAAATGGAGAACATGGAGGCTGTGTGCTCCTCCATGCTAGTACAACACAACACCCCCCCTTCAAGTCTGTCCCAGCTCAGGAGGAAACAGGAAGTCTCCTGAGTGGTACAAAACATCCCCTAACATGTCCACTGTTGTACTTGACTGCAATTTTACATCCCATAGGTATAAACATAAGGAAAAACTAAAGCAAGATGTCAAACTACCCATGAATTGAAAACCAGACTGAGCCAACCACATTTCCCCTTCAAACTGGAATAGAATCAGTTGAACCTGAATTAGAAGTTAACCAAAAAACAAACCCCAGTCTATTGATTAGCATATGCAACAGCCCTTAGACTGCATCTTACATGGTAAGGGTGTGTGTGGCTGTTGCGTCCTCCTCGCACCATGTTCCCCAGATCCCAGCCTTCCAAGACTGCTCGGGGGGGTGGGGTGGCATGGGGATGTGGCAATCGTGTGCCCTTCAATCCCAACCTTACCTTTGCTGGCGAGGCTGGGATCGAGAGGTGCGTGGCTGTTGCACTCTTCTCATGCCACCCTCCCCAGATCCGCGGAGGGCAGCATGAGGCAGCAGGGGCTGGGCAGGCACAGTGGATACTGTTTGTCCTCTGCCCCTCTCCTTGACCCCCCCCACACGCCCGGGTGCCAGCGAGACATGCTCTGCCTCTGCATTAGTGAAAATTCTGTAGCTAACATGCATATAATATATTCACTTCGTATTTGAGCACCATTAGTCATTTATAAGACATGTGTTGGACACATGTTATATGACGTTAGGAGGATCTCCTGATAATCATCAAGTTTGTTTGGCGCTAGGTGTAGACCTGTTTTTGTTCTGTCGGGTATTTTGGAAATATTACCGGTAGTTTTAGTCAATTTAACCCTAGAATTTTTGTCTGTTCCACTGCTTGCTGTTTTGTGCTTCTGTTATTTTTATTGTGTAAAACTAACAGCCTCATACCTGGCATTGCTCAGGAATTCTAAGAAAACAAAAGATCAGTTCTGTTTTGACAGGTCCATTCCACCATTCAAAATGGTGTCCAATTGCATTCAAGGAAAGGTGGAAACCTGCTCCTTGATCTCAGGAACCATCATGCAAAAGTTGGTTAGAACCTTAAGAGGTGCCCAGATGCCAACAGACAAAAATAACTTCCTATAATATCTTGTAGATAGTAACTGTTAAAAACACTTGGCAAGCATTCTTAGGATGCAAGACTATACACAATTACATGGGAGCAAGTTGCTTTGAATCCAAAAGGGCATACTTCTGAATAGGTATGTACACGATGGTGCTCTTTAAAATTCACAAATAACAAAAATAAATACTGTCCGATGGTATACTTTTCCCTTCTTCACTTTGGTTTGCTGCCTATCACCCAGTCAGTGTTCCCCGGGGAAATTTGTCTTTGGTTCAATTCACAGCTGTCCTTTCTCTCACTACCTTTGTACTGATTGTGAGTGCTCAGACCCCATCCCTAGATTTATATACCTGTCAAAATCAATTGCCATTCCCCCACAATGTTCTGATCTTTCCCCACACTTCCTAGCCATAATTTTTCATGCACATGTCTCCTCTATTCCCAATGCAACAAACTTCTTTTATTTCTCTACACTTGTTCAGAAACGTTGACATGTACACTGCATGTTTTCCTTTCTTTGTTTTAGTCTACAAAATCTTCAGATTATATATCCAAATGATAGTTTGACACATATTGACCTGAGACTGGCAGAATGGAAAGTCACTGTCGGTCAACCTCACTCCTATATCATCCCAACTGCAATATGTAGACAATAATGTAGACCTACCTTAAGGAGTTGTTTGAAGTAGTCAGGATTTTAATAAAGGGCTATATAATCATAATCATAATTTGTTAAAAATTATGGGTGGTATTCATCTAAGTTTTACTCAGAGTAGATCCACTGAAATTAATGAAACTGACTAAGGTGTGCCCACGCCGGCTCCCTCAGCCAATAAAGTGAGATGAGCGCCGCAACCCCAGAGTCGTCCACAACTGGACCTAATGGTCAGGGGGCCCTTTACCCTTACTATGAGTAAAACTTACTTGACTACCACCTGATAAGTCATATGTCTCACTCTTTGAAATGCCAGTTCCTATTCTAAGTCTACTGGTTTTTTCGCACATACAGATTTAATATACTAGTCATAGGTGTAGCCAAGAGGGGGCAGGGAGGGGCAACTGCCCCCCATAAAAAAAATCAAGAAAATATGTAGCTAACTGAGGTTCTGCCCCCCCTAATAAAAGGCCTGTCCCCCCCAACAAAAATCCTGGCTACACCCATGATACTAGTTCTATGTTCCTATCTCACTTCAAGGTTAAGACTGCAATCCTATTCTCATTTACCTGGGAGGAAGCCCACTGCAAAAACCTATTTCTGAGTAGACATGCATAAAACCCACCAAACAACCACTGGTGGTCTCAACTCCACAGTGAATGTGGTTAGCCCATACCTGCATTGCTATACATGTTACCATGGCAGCAGGTACCTGTTGGGATCCCATCCCCAAAGACACAGTTATAATTGTGACATCACAAGCCAAGTACCTGTTAGTCTGACCTGCTGGGTTCCTGCCTCTCTCCACCTGGTCCAGGGCGGGGCCTGAAAGGCTTCATAAGAACTGCTGCTGTTGCTGCTGCTACCCAGCAAGGATCGGGGTATTTTGGGGAAAGTTTTGTGGGGAGTTTTTGCTGTTACTGATATATTTTTTTTGGTATCTTTATTTTTATGTGGAAATTGTTCAGTTTGGTAGTTTTTGATGTGTTTTATTTATTTTTATGACTACTTTGCTATGTTTGTAACTAAACATATCCTAAACACATCATACACTTTGACCTTAAGACTTCAATACCTAATTAGCTGAAGAAGGAAGACTCTCCGAAACAGGGCCTTGTCCTGGTACTTTGTTTCCATTCGACAAATATTAAGAAATAAGAAATATATTCACAAAAGACTTGCAAAACTGAAATTGGTCTGAGTTCTTGTTACTTTATTATTTTCTGCATTTAACCAAGTTGTGTCTGTACCTGGGAGGAGGACAACCTCCATTTCCAAGATACTATTTGACTCAACACGGCTCCACATTCTGAGCTATTTGTCCATTCACACATATACAACATTTTCTCAAGGTCATTGCCCAGACCTGCACCTTTTTAATGAAATACATTACAATTTAGAACAACACATATATTAATGCATTCATGGAATATACTATTTACTAGCTCCCTTTACACTTTTTTGTTTTGATGTTGTTCATTTTATATATTTTAGAGTTAACATGACCTGAGTTTAGCGAGACATGAATGAACCATAGCATCTTCAAATTTACTTGAGAGTAAAACAACCCAAAGCTTGCCCATCTGCTTTGAGTGTACTTTGAAGCACGACTGCTCCACCTGTAGCTAATCCTCATTTGGGATTCACCAGCCTCCACACTTGCCTGCAATTTGCCCACGGACTATTCTCTCTCTCATCTGACAAGCTTTATTTGCACTTGGTTCACAATAAATATACTTAACCTTGCCCCCCTCTGGAATCCACACCTCACTGAATTCCTCCATGAAATGGTCTGAGGGCTATTAAACTCCCCCGCCCCGGCCCCCACATCTTTAACATGGCTAGGAAAAGCTGGAGCACCTGGAACAGGCAGAAAGTGCTTCTCCTGCTGATGTTCAGGCTGCAAATGAGGGTGCAAATGCCGCTGGAGTGTTAGGAGGTGATGCTGTGGCAGCCATGTTTGTTTACCATACAGTATCTCAGAGAATCGTCATGTCTTGATGCTCTCAGGGCCATTTGTGGCCTCACTTGAATTCAACGTGTATCAGTAACGGTAGCAACTGCATAATTTTACAGTTTCTCAAATGATATCCTTTTAAAATGTTGATCCTTCAAAAACCTCAACTGTGCTCTGAATCTAATGCTAGTGTATGAATACACTGCCATATAACCAAAGGGCACAATTTGTCTAGACATTACATCCATAGCACTGCGTAATTTCTTTCTAGCTATTGATTATCTAATGATCCTTTTAACAAGGCACTCCTGTTATGTCTGATTGATGTGGGGAATACATTTCCTCCTTCCTTTTCAGAAGTTAAATGTCAATTTGGAGATGGAAGATCAAAACCATCACACCAATTAAACTTCTGCTATATTGCTTCTTTGACATACACAACAAATCTATATTATTGCCTCTGTGATTTTATATAGCTAGAATGCAAAAGGTAATAAAATTAGCCAAGTAACAATGGCAATAAGGATCATTTAAATGGCTCTTTCAATACAAAGTACTTCATATTCAGTACTTCATTGCAATCCTTACAACAACTCTGTAAGGTAGGTTTGTATTATTACTCCCATATTGCAGATGAGGTGCTGAGACTAAAATGGGTGACTTCTTGATTTGTAGCTTAGTCTTTTAGCCTATGCTGCTAAAAACAAAGCATCTGGTAATTCAACATGCTACAGCTATTTATAAATTCTATCCGCTTAGAACAAATGTAGACTTTCACAATACAGCGCAACACACATGTAGTGAGAACATGCATAAGAACATAAGGAGAGCCTGGTGGATCATGCCAGTGGCCCATCTAGTCCAACATCCTGTTCTCACAGGGGTCAACCAGGGAGCAGAACATGAGCCCAAGAGCAGCACTCTCCCCTCGTGTGGTTTCTAGCATTTTGAAGCAGTGCTGTCTCCCAACTGTGGAGGCAGAGCATGGCCTTCAAGGCTAGTAACCATTAATAGCCCTCTCCTCCCATGAATTGGTCAAATCCACTTCTAAAGCTATCCATGCTGGTGACCAGTGGCGGCACATATCTTCCCAGCACCCGGGGTGGGTGCGCTTGGGCGGCAGGGTATGGAAGGTGACGTGAGGAGAACGCAGCAGGGCAGGCAGGCATCCTTCCGATCTGCCCAATTGGCATAAGAAGCAAAATGTGACCCTGGAAGAAACCGCCCCTGGAAGAAACCGCCCCCGGGACAATTACCCCCCCCCTCACGCTGCCCACACTATGCCTCTGAGTGACCATCACTGTCTCCTGGGGAAGCAAGTTCCATAGTTTGACTATGCACTGCATGAAGCAGTACTTTCTTTTATCAATCCTGGTCTGCAAAACTATTGAGAATGTTGCCATGATCAGACTGTATCTGATTGGCACAGGGACCCCCAGAATAGACCCAGCAAACAAGGTCCTTTACATTTGGGTAGGGGCAGCTCCACACAATATGTCTGCAGTGGGAAATATCTGTGTTAGACATTGCACACGTCCAAACCCAGATTGGCTTAGGCTTTTTTGTCTGAGATACTTTCAGGTCACTCCCAATAAGAGCTACTTTGGATGAAGACGGCCACAAAACCATGCGCTGTTGAGTGCCCTGGAGCACCGAGCCATAAGGTACCTTCAGCTGAGACTCAAGTTGCAAGGGGCATAGGGCTTGGTAAGTTACTTTTCCACAAAAAAACCCGCTAGCAACCTTTAAAGATGCTATTTCTCAGCCATTGAGAGGCTATGTTATGAGTGGCCTGTGATATCTTGATATAGTCAGAAACTGTATTGAAGATGTATAAAGATTATTGTGCCTTTGATGTATTATTTGAACATGGAGATTTGGACTTCTACTTTAAGACTTAAATGTTTCAAGAAATAGGAAGTTCTAGCAGCATTAGATAAGTGGCTGAAGCTCTAATAAACACTGATAACATTTGATATTTTAAGAACTTTAATATTGAAGCAACTGGATGAAAGATTTGATTTCCCATCCAGCTCCCTATACAGGAAATTAGTATGCAATCGAGTCTGATGAGGAACTGAAGGGATTAGAGATCCCAAAAATCTATTCTATGCACTTTAAATGCTGTGGGATATTTATGAGATTATTTTAATTCTCTCTTTTGATTATTTATGATTATTTTGAGACTGAGCTATTATTTTAGGATACTGAGCTACATTCATACTTTAACAATTTGTAATTAGAGAACTGGAAAATGATCAAGAGGATCAACTACAGCAGTTGAAAGAAGAAAGGCTGTGAATATCTTAAGGGATAAATATACTGCCATCAAAATATAGCAGGGAAAGGAGTTGCAAGATGCACCTTAAGAATGTCTTAATTGTGGAAAGACAGACCATTTTTTGCTTAGTTAAAAAGAAACCTAAATCTGTAAGGAATAGGTTGGCACAGGTACTTTAAGTATATATTGTTGAATTACTGTCAGTTAACCATTTTAAATTAATATAATTAATGCTTATAGTAATGGATTGTTAGGAATGTTAACTGTCAGTGAAAGCCAAGTGGAATTTTTAAGACTGGGACACTGTGCTTGGACAAAGTGGTTAACAATTCCATGGGAGTCATGTGGGCACATGTGAATTCGAAGGGGGTGAAAACCTGTCTGAAATTTGCTTAAATTTGGGTGTGATCTTAACCACATAGCCATGTATCAATAAATACCCTTCTTTAAAACTCTGTTCCAAGTAGTCTCCTTAAACAAGTAGTCTTTGTTAATGCTTTACACAGAGCCTATGTACCATGTTGCACAGTAAAATAACTGTGGACTCTCCCCTTAAGAATAGCCCAACCTAGGAGAAATCTTACTGCTGTCTGCATATATAACCCCATTTAATACATCTGTTATACCAGCATCTCTATGGAGCCTGAATGGAAAAAAATCAAGCTTCAACAGACAACATACAGATCACCTTCAGATTTGTTCCAAAGGGACCAAAATAGTTTTCATTTTACTCTGTAGCCACCGTTTCTAACAGTGCATTCCTATTCATGTCTACTTTGAAGTAAGCTTCTATGTTACTGAAGATGCACTCACATATATATCAGCAGCTCTTGCCACATTTCAACTTCTACACATTTCTGCCATAAACAACAGCAGGTGGCAGAGAGAGAGAGAGATACTGTTTTTGTGGGAAACAAAAGTATAACTTTCCAGAAACTATTGAAGCTGTTTTGACAGTTCCAGTGAGAGTGGCTCATTAAGAAAAATTAATATTTTGTGACACTGTATTTCGGAGGGAAGGGCCTTCTCCAGTATTAATTGATGCAATGAGACTTCTAATTTCCAGATCTCTTACATTAGCAGGTTAGAAGAAACTGTCTATCAAAGAGCTGGTTTCCTGTGACACCAGGTCTGTTGAAATAGTCTGGAGCAGGGGCAGGCAACCTAAGGCTCATGGACCACAAGTGGCCCACGGGGGACGTTTAACTGGCCCATGAGCTGCCCCCGAACTGAGCCGCCTGCTCGGCGAGTCCCCGCGCTGCGCTGCACCAGTTTAGCGCAGTGCACGGGGGCTCACTTCCGCGGTGCCAGAGAGTTTCTCACTCTCTCAGTGACCTAGTACACATTGAAATCTTGTATTCTTTGGTAAACTGACTTGTTAATTCATGTTGCGTTGAAATGGGTAGCTTGTATTATTGTGGTTTTGGTTATGAATTTTGTTCTAATGCTGTAATTGGGTTTCCCCCACCCCATATTAGCGGCTATGGGGCAGATGGGGCTTGTCAACCTGAGAAGGTAGCCCTCCTATGAGAAGGAAAACTCTGATCCTAAACCTTCCCTGCCTTGTGGATTATCTTCAGGAGAAGAAAAGGCTAAGGAGTAAACCCTACACAAATCCAGAGCGGAGTCCCTAAGATGGTAGGATTGCGCCTTGTACACCTTCTTCCAGAAACTCCCATGGCCAAACTGGTGCCAAATGTATTGTTCTGCTTTCTTTTGGGCCACATCAGTGAGGCTGAGATGGCCCAGAACCTCCACACCCTGCGCCCTGGAGAGGTCACTTTGGTGCTGTTAACACCGTGGTATGACTTTACCCCTGGAGGTGCACTCCATTATCTCTCAAGACAGACGGATGCCAACAAAATGCTTTGGGAAATAAAAGTGAGTAATAAGTATTAAATGAAATTGAAATAAAAATGGGGCCGGGAGGGGCCAGCAGGCTGTGATATTGGCCCCTGGCCAATGTGATAGAAGATGCAAAGGCACAGTTTTGATTAAGTGCAAAGTTTAGGCCAGGTTGGGTGGGGGGAAGACAGGCTTATTTCTACCACAACGAGAAACTTGAGTCACCCCCTTCTGGTCTACCTACTGGGTTTTGACACGGTACACCTACAAGCTCTGACTGAAGACAAAAGCTGGTGATCAATTTCCTTACAGTAAGATTATAGGCTTTAACAGTTCAGCACTAATATATATCACTTAAACAAAATAACAGAGGTTGCAAGTCACTGAAGTGACAGGACTGAATATGAAACCTGTAATTATGCATTTAATCATTGACTAGGCCCTTTCTTCATTCTACACTCATTTCAGCACAGGGACATAATTTTGCAGCTAGCACAAGTCATGACCCAAGAGGCAGTTAAACAGCTGTGTAAAATAGAATGGTCTTTTTTTATTCCAGCTCACAAATAGAAGTCTTTCAGTCTAGTAGTAATAACAATAATTTATTAAATGCCAGAAACGGCTTTGCAAAGCAGTTGCTACTTCGAAAAATAACATAAATTTCGGCTCGCCTCCCCACGCCTGTGCTCTTGCATGCTTGCCAGCTCAACAAGCCCTCCTCAAGACTGGAGGGGCCTTCATATCCTGGAACATGCTCTGGAGTGGTACCCTCTTGTTGTACTTGAAGCACCCTTTTTGACAAGATCATACAGGCCACCCGTTTTATAGCTATGAAGCCTTTCTCACACAGGTAAATGGAGAGCAACATCCATATACAAAGCCAGTCCTTCCATCAGCTTCGGCTGGTGGCCTAGATGCATCCCTATCTGGACAGAGAAAGCCTAACTCCTGTCATCTATGCTCTGGTAACCTCTAGATTAGATTACTGCAACGTGTTATACATGGGGCTGCCTCTGAAGACAGTTTAGAAATGTCAGCTGGTAAAGAATTCAGCGGCCAGGTTGCTCACCAGGGCAAAATGTTTTGAGCATATAATGCAAATCCTGGACTGACTGCATTCACTGCTGATTACTTTCCAGGCCCAATTCAAAGTGCTGATTTTGACCTATAAAGCCTTAAATGGCTCAGGACCTCAATACCTAAATGACTACCTCTCCCTTTATGAGCAGACCTGGACTCTGTGATCATCATTTGATCTGAGGCCCCTCCACAAGAGGTCCGGAGGGTAGCAACACAAGAACGGGCCTTTTCGGCAGTGGCTCCCTTTGTGGAATGCCCTCCCCAGGGAGGTTCGTCTGGAGCCTTCATTACATATCATTAGGCACCACACAAAAAACTTTCTTCTATAACCAGGCCTTTGCCCTTTAACTATCTGTGGCCTTTTAGATGTGGATGGGATGCTTTTAATGTATTTATTTTCCCTCTTGGTTTTTAACGTATCTATGTGGTGGTTTTTTGTTTGCTTGTTTGCAAGTTGCTTTGGATCGCCCTGGGCAAGACAAAGCAACTAACAAATTTAATAAATAAAGTAAACAAATAAAGTTGACAGAATATATATCCACTGGTGACAGATGGGTCAGTGTGGTGCAGTGCGTGAACTGCTGAACCACAGCTCTAATGTTCAGCTGGTGAATTGTGCTAGTTATCTTTTGGTCTAACCACAAAGTTGTTGTGAGGATAAAATGGGAAAATGCAATGCACAGCATACCAACCCCTTAGAATAAGAGACTTTTCTTTTCTTAACCTGGATGAGTATGTATTTAGATTCAGGCAACAAAATGTCTTTGTTTGGATGCTATGCTTACATTAATACACTAGATCCCCTTTGCTCAACTGTAGTACATAGGCACCATAGACCTATCAGTTCAGGAAACTGTCTACTTGGCTATTTTAATTACGGGTATGCATTTGGCCTGGATGAATTCCAACCAAATCAGGTAGACTGAAAGATTTTAGGCTCTCCGGGGGGGGGGGGTGAAGTGGGTATCCTCAAAGGTACTCCCAATCTGGAAGCTCCAGATATCTTGAAGTTGCAGAGAATCCAGAGAATTCTGACTTGGGCTATCTCTTTCAAATTATGACATTTCCCAAAGCTCTCCATATAATGACAGCAAGGAAGGAGAGGAGATGATGCAGTTTTCTTACAGACAACTCTTGCTTCCAGCCAAAGAACGACTTTTTCCAGGCTCCCATTTTTACTTCCAATTATGGTGCTTTAGGCAGGGATGTAGAAGGAGGGAACACACCCGTTGTCAACTGAGCAGAAAACAAATCTCCCAAAACTCACATACCACACCATATTTATCATAACTACTGCACCAATTGTTCTGACATCTCGCAGGTCATTTTGTAGAGGTACCTCTATGATGTATGCTGTTTTCATAAAAAAATGCGATAGGGAGGCATGTCTTCTATCCTCCGGTCAAATTTAAAGATGCAAAACCCTCTTACACCTAGCCAGAATTTCATCAGGTTTCTTACCTTGAGGGACTTCTATGGCGTATAGTTTTCAAATTGTCCAGAATACAGTAGGAGAGATAAACGGGAATCCTTTTCTTAACCAGTGCATGCCATTTAAAAAGCCTACCCTTTCAGAACCCCCTCCCAACCTGTCCTTCTGACATTGTCCAATTTTGCCAAAAAGAAGAGTTATAGCCTTTCAAAATTTCCCCTTATTCATGAATGGAGCTTCCGTTCTCCAAAAACTAGGTTCTGATTTGAACTAGAGGCAAAGTAGGCAGCCTCCAAATTAGGGCCTGAACCAAATCTTGCACTTGGTGCATACCCATAACTTAAAACAATAAATACCTTCCAATTTATTTTAATTTTTTACCAGAAAAACAAATCAATTAATCAAGCTGCCAAGTGTTATTTTTTGATACTGAAAAGTTTTTAAAAACAAAAGCCGCAATTTTGAGCCCTTAATTTTTTTACACAGTGGTTTGTTTGCTTTTTAAAAAGAAACATAGTACAACTGATTAAATTAGATGTCTTGACTTAAACCACTTACATGATTGCATGCAAAGGAAAAGCAGATGGTCTATGTTATGCTAATTTGATTTCTTGCAATAAGCATTAACATTGATATAGAAAATGCTTCAGCTGAATTTTTTCAGGAAGATGGGTATGCTTTGTATTTCTTTAAAATGAATCCCATAATTCCACCCAAGCTACAATAGAGCAACTATGAATTCTAAGCAAAGCAAATCAGTCTGTCCAATGCATCCCCCCATTTAAAAAATCAAATAGGTGTGTGTGTGTGTGTGTGTGTGTGTGTGTGTTTGTGATGCCCTACATGCTGTATCAATTGCAGTGCTTCTGTGACCTATTTATGTTATGAAGCTTCAACGTCTATACGCTACTATAAATCTGAGGTTTCCTGTGTTCATACTTTTATTGCCAAAGCTGTGTGCAGAAGAGAAGCATGGTATTGCATGAGTATCGCACACAACAAATCCGCAGGGTTGGTTGGAACATGACAGTGTGGCTCTCTGAGGGACAGAAAAGGACTGTGGAGTGGAGAGGTGAGATATAAATACTCGCACCCCGCCCTCAGTGCCACAGCCCACCCAGGACCTCCTCACTTGACTCTTATATGAGGGAGAAGCAAATGGGAAAGGAGGAGGGATTAAAGAAACTGGGAGTGTGGGGATTAGATACAGGTTAAATGTGGAAGGAAAGGAAGAAATTACAGGAGATGAGTAAAAATAATTTGACAGGTATATTTGTGTAAAAGCAGAACAAGAACCTCCAATTAGAGCCTTTGGAATAGCAAATTATGCAGAAATTGGGGGAAATGAGTAATAATACTTCCAGAGCCAATGTCTGTACTTTGATTGACTGAATAATCTGAACTATTAAACTCCCTGCCACAAGGAGATTGCTGTGGCAATCTTTTTTAGCAACTTCCAAAGAGGGATTACATATCAATAGAAAATTGTTAGTAGCTGCTAGCTGATTATAGTAAATTCCACCTCCATCAACTGCCATTGCACTGCCATCTTGTGATGGATGGCCTAAGTAATTTTCAACCCTGGGTGCAGAAAATTTGAGAGATGCTGATACAGAAGAAGTAGGTTCTGTCAGTGAATTTGTAATCCAGTTAATGAAATTTCGTTATGTAACACAAGTTCAAATCAGTGTTTTCGTCATATAAGATATTAAATAATTCTCCTCAATATACTCAATGACAACGGATTTATCCCCAGCTAACAGTGCAGATGATTCATCCCTCTGATGTCATCTGGATTATTAGTATTTCCAGACCCAACACTTTAAAAATTGCTTTCCTCTGTGCAATGTCTGTAATATAGAATTTGCTGCCTACGTGTCCGTTTTAAAATCCTGAATCGCTAAAGTTTTCAATCTTCATTGGAATATTTATCAATCTTAACTAGTTTTCTTCCTTACATCTGATACTTTCTTCAATCTAGCCATGAATGATGTTCCACCCAGACTGTATGGCTTAGTGTGAAACACCGCACAGCCAAATTCTCACTCCTTAAAGCACTCCTTAAAGTAGTCAGGCAATGCCAACGTCAGAATAGGTTTCATTAGAAACTGAAATCGTGTTCAATTGTTCAGCATGTTCTCTTGCAAGCAATTATGTTGGGAGACACAGAGGTGTCCTGACAAGCCCTGACCCCTCCGACCAGGAACGCCATCATGGGAACTGAGGTCCCCCTGAAATTTTCGCTGAGAGGGTCAGGAGAGAGACAGGGTAAATGTGTCCTTGTTATTTCTCAACCTCTCAGTGGCTTTAGATGCCTTTGACCACCTGGTACCTCCTCTTCTTCCAGGACTTTGGCTGATTAAACAATTTATGGCCTTTGAAACTGGAGGGTGTGTATTATTTTTGGTTTTTTTGTTACTACTGTATGTTATGTATTTTTGTGTTTTATATTGTAAACCGCCCTGTTATCCTTTATGAAGGGAATGAATGAATAAATAAATAACACTGGTAATTAATATATCCAAGTGTGATAATTCACAAAATAGTTTTTGATGATACAGATATCCAACCAGCAGGTATAAGATGCTAAGAATCCTTTGTCTTGATTCAGTCCTCATGCAATAATATCAATACTTTTAAATGTATTTTTATGTACTTTTTCAGTGGTTGATGCTCTTGGAGATATGCTCTAACCGCTTTCTGCTTTTACACTGGCTGAGTGCTCTATGTGCTTTCTTAGAATGAACTGCTTGTTGCTCTGTCTAGAGCACAAAAAGAATTCCATTGCCATTGGGTGGGGTATGTATGAACTGAAAGGGAGCCATAACTGCAGTTGTCTGAGTAGGTCATTTTCACTGCTATATCCAGCCTTCCTATTATCAAGCAGTCTTAATGACCTTGCCATCTCAGCCTGAACCTTGGCTGTTAAGTTAGAATGTGAGAGTCTGGAATTTCTTAAAAAATAGTCTCACTCACATTTATGAAAACTGTCTTCCAAAGCCTGCAAATAGTATTCACAGAATTATATAATTGTAGAGTTGGGACACCAACCCCCGCAATGCAAGAATGACAACTAATGACTCCCTGATAGATGGCTATCCAGCCTCTGTTTGAAAGCCTCCAGTGAAGGAGAGTCATCCACCTTCTGAGGGAGTCCATTTCACTGTCGATCTGCTCTTACCCTCAGAAAGTTCTTCCTAATGTTTAGTAGGAATCTTCTTTGTTGTAATTTGAATACACTGGTTTGGGTCCTGCCCTCTGGAGCAGCAGAAAACAAGCTTGCTCCATCTTCCATGTGGCGGCCATTTTGATATCTGAAGGTGGCTACTGTCTCACCTCTCAGCCTTCTCTTCTCCAGGCTAAACATACTCAACTCCCTCCACCAATTCCCCATAAGGCTTGGTTTCCAGACTGCCCTTTATCTTCGCTGCCCTCCTCTGCATGCATTCTAGCTTGTCAACATCCTTCTTACACTTTGGTGCCCAGAACTAGACCCAGTAATCCAGGTGGTGTTTGACAGACTATTACTTCCCTTGATGTGGAACCTATACTTCTGTTGATGCAGCCTAAGACTGTCTTAACAGCTGCTGCTGCTGCTGCTGCTGCTTGCTGCTGCATCACACTGTGGGGTCATGTTAAGCTTGTGGTCTACTAAGACCCCCTAGATCCTTTTCACATGTATTTCTGGCACTCCAGGTGTCCCCCATGTGGGATGTATAACACTGGTGCAGTCAATCACAACATTCCTAGAGTGTACACAAAGGGGACTTGGTCCTCCAGGTAGAGTTTCCTGTGCCAAGGCTGAAATCACTTCCTTTGTGTGACCAGAAGTGGGAGTGGCCTTACCTGTAGCTATTCAAAGATACAGGTGAGCTGCTACTCTCTCTCTCTTGCCACCAGGACTCCGAGGATGCAACATCTCAGGAGATGCTCTCTTGGCTTCCAGCCAAGAGAGGCCCACATGGAGCCTTTCTCCCTTAAGGAGAATCTCCACATGTAAATACATTTAATCTAAGCTAGCCTGCCTTTCTGAGACTGTAGAAGCTTGAAATGACTGTGAGTAAAACCTTTATACTTTTATAAGCTTATGTGTCGTGTATTTTCTTTTAAGAGGGAACCAGGGGAAATATGTGCCAGGATCTGCCTTATTCTAGAAGTTCATAGGAACTTAAACGCCACGCTTTGCTGCGCTTTATTGGGGATGAGAAACTCTGCTAGTTTGGAGCTTGTTAGCACAAGCTGGGATAGGAAATATTAATCAATATTCCCTCATCCACATTCCCTCTCATCTCCCACAAAGGGTTTTGAGGCCCAGAACTGCGTATTTTGTGTATTTTTAAAGGATTGCTTTGGATTGTGATTTTTGGCAGAGTAGTATTTTTCTGTTTGTACTTCCTGGTAAGCACATGGTCCTTTGTTCTCCATTGTGCTGTGAAAAGGGGGATTAGCGACCCCTCCCCTCCCTCAGAGCTCACAGACCTCAGAGGCAGTGAAGATTTGTTTGCATTTTGAAATTTTTGAGTTTTGATTTTTGAATTTTAGCCATTTTTTGGGAATTTTGAAATTTTGAAAATTTTTCAAATTTTTGAGGATTAAGATGGCAAGCTCAGGATTTGATAGTGAAGCAAGATCAAACTTTATGCTGCTGAATGATCGTAATTTTGTGCAATGGAAGCAGCGCCTTTTAGTGCATCTTGGTGCAAAGCGAGTTCTTAAAGCTGTAATAGATCCCAAACCTGATTTGGCTGATTTAAGCTCAGATGATTTAACCAAGATAGCAGATTGGGAAAGGCAAGATGCAGAAGCTAAACACATAATTTTGAGCAGTTTGAAAGATGAGCATCTATCACTAATTGACTATGAAAGTGATGCATCTCAGATTCTAAAGGATATTGAGCGTGTATATGCACAATCATCAGAGAACTCTTATAGACATTTATTGGATAAACTGCTGAAGTTAAAGATGAATTCCAGAGAACAATTTACAGGGCATTTTAAGGACTTTAATGAAATTGTTCAAAGGATTGCCCTAACTCCCAGAGCTTTTGATGATGCAACCAAAGTGACTTTTATGCTGGCATCATTAGGAAAAGAATTTACTTCATTTAAGAGTATAATGGATCACACCAGAGATTTGACTTTTAATGAACTAGTAAATCACTTAAGAGAGGAATGCAGAGATTACCTTGATTCTCCACAAAGGAATCCAAGGAGGGACACAAGTTATGTTTCTAAGCAATTTCCCAAGTCTAAGGAAGTGTCCAAAGAATTAATATGCCATAACTGCAATTTAAAAGGGCACATTGCAAGGAGTTGCCAGAAGCCCAAGAATAAGTCCCGCCCCTTTCAACCAAAAGGTGAAAAGAAGGGGGGTCACGAGCGTACATTTCTACTGCAAGAAAAGAGTTTAAATGTGCAAAGAAATGAAAGGAAAAGTGACCAATTTATTTTAGATTCGGGAGCTACAAGCCATTTTGCGCATAAAAGAGAATATTTCAGAGAAATTAATGATAGTGAATGGACTGAAATCCAGATTGCTGATGGAAATGTTCTAAAATCACAAGGTGCAGGTTCAATGCGTTTGAAATTCAAGGTGAACAATGAATCTCTTGAAACAACTGTGCCTAATGTTCAATATGTCCCAGAATTGAATTGTAACTTGCTTAGTGTGTCTGCTTTAGACAAGAAAGGTTTCAAGGTTACATTTGCCAATGGAGAATGCAATGTAACGAAAAATGATGAGGTTTATGCTCAAGGGAAACTAATCAATGGTGTTTATGAGATTAACGTTTCAGAAAACCAATCAGCACAAGTCGCCCAATCCAAGCAGAAGCATGAAGCAGATCTGGAGCTCTGGCATCGAAGACTGGGTCACCGGGATATCAGAGTCATCCAGGAACTGCAGAATGGAGATCTTGTGAGAGGTCTACAGGTAAACAAAAGTAACACACCCACACCAAAGTGTATAACTTGTGTAAGTGAAAAAGGAGTCAAACCTTCTTTCCCACGTTGTGCAGAAAAGAGAAGCACAAAAGTTCTGGACATTGTGTACACTGATTTAGCTGGACCTATGAATATACCTTCCTTAGGAGGAAATAAGTATATTTTGATATTTTTGGATGATTATTCAAGGTTTTGTGTGGGATACCTTCTCAAAGAGAAGAGTGAAACAGTGGAATTGTTCAAGCAATACGTAAGCATGGTCAAGAACAAATTCCATCGAGCACCCACCACCCTAATGTCTGATAATGGTGGGGAGTTTTGCTCACGTGAAATGGAAGCCTTCATGGCTCAGGAAGGCATAGCACATGTGACCACAGTTAGCTACACACCTCAACAGAACTCTATTGCTGAGAGGAAATTTAGGTCCATCCTAGAGATGACAAGGTGTATGCTAAAAGGATCCAACTTGTCAAAGAAACTTTGGGGCGAGGCAGCAAATACGGCGATTTATATACAGAATAGGCTGCCAACAAAAGGCACAGAGCGCACGCCATTTGAACTTTGGCATGGAAGAGTCCCAAATTTGTCACACATACGTGTATTTGGAAGTTTGTGCTATTACCACGTGCCCAAGGAGCACAGACACAAACTTGACTCCAGAGCAAAGCCTGGTATCCTAGTTGGATACGCTTCTGGAGGAAAAGGCTACAGAGTTGTGGACTTACAAACAGGGAAAACAAGTTCACATCACGTGATTCATTTTGAGGAGTATGAAAAGGCTGACACAAGGAACACAGCAATTGACTGTTCCAATGAGCCACCAACAGAGGAGTTTGTAAGTTTTCCTTTTGAAGCCATACCAGAAACTAATCCACCTCCTAGTATTGTACCTCCTAGTGTTGTAGCACCCCCTACAGATGACACCCCAGAAGACGCGGAGGACCAGATGTCAGAAGGCTCCAGAGACGAAGAGGACCCGTATGCAGGGATGCCGCCATTGGAAGGAGATGAGGAAGCTGATGCGGTTCAACAAGAGCCAGAGGTCAGACGTTCCTCCAGGTCCAACAGAGGCGTTCCACCACTACGACTGTCCTACTTTGCAGGGTCGGCGCCACCACAGGAACCTTCCACGTGGGAACAGGTTCAACGGTTGCCAGCTGCTGAGGCCAGTCTCTGGAAGCAAGCCGCGCAGGAAGAGATGGATGCACTGCATCGCAACAAGACCTGGACCCTGACAGAGCTACCTCCTGGTAAGAAGGCAATTGGGTCCAAGTGGGTGTTCAAGCTTAAGAAGGGGTCAGAAGGGGAGGTGCAACGCTACAAAGCTAGGCTTGTAGCACAAGGATTTTCACAACAGTATGGCGAAGACTATGATCAAGTATTTGCGCCTACAGTGCGATACAGCAGTGTTAGATTACTCCTAAGTATTGCAGCATCTAAAGGCCTATCAGTCCGTCATGTCGACATAGCAACAGCTTTTCTTCATGGGACGATTTCTGAACAGATTTATATGAAGCAGCCCAAAGGCTTTATCAAGCAAAATGAGGCACATCTTGTATGTAAACTTCAGAAAGGAATTTACGGTTTGAAACAAGCTGCAAGAGCATGGAACCAGAAATTACATGAAATGCTGGTTCAGCTTGGGTACAAGCAGTCAACAGCTGACAAGTGCCTGTACACTAAGAACAGAAATGGACAATTCTCTTACATTCTGGCTTTTGTCGATGATTTATTAATATCAACGTCCAATGACAGAGACTATAAAGACATAGTCAGACATCTCAACAAAGAGGTGGAAGTAAAGGAATTGGGACTTGTCCAGTATTACTTGGGAATTCAAATTGAGAGAGAAGAAGACGGCTCATTTCTTCTCAGCCAGAAGCAGAAGATAATAGAACTGATAGAAAGCATGCAGATGCAAGGTGCACACCCTGTCGCGACACCCATGGCCACAGATTTTCTAAAGAATCAGCAAGATTCGAAGCTGCTGCCAGACAACAGCGAATACAGGTCAGCGATTGGTAAACTTTTGTATTTGGTCACTACCAGCAGACCTGACATAGCAAGTGCAGTGGGGATCCTAAGCAGAAAAGTGAGTTCTCCCACTGAACATGACTTGGGTGGGGTCAAGAGGGTGGTGCGTTACCTCAAGGGTACAATGAATTGTAAATTAAGATTGCCAGCTGTAAGGGACCCTAAGTTGGTTGGGTACAGTGATGCAGATTGGGCTGGGGATAAGGCGGATTACAAATCCACAAGTGGTTATGTTTTTATGTTTGGAAATGCACCTATCATTTGGGGCAGTTATAAACAGAAATGTGTAGCCTTATCGTCCACAGAGAGTGAATATATTTCAGCTTCGGAAGCATGCAGAGAGATCATCTGGCTGGATCAACTCCTGACAGACTTTGGTTTGCCGAGAAAAGGACCTGTCAGCTTGATGGAGGACAATCAAGGCTGCCTGCAGCTAGCGCAAACCGAAAAGTTCCTTGCACGTTCAAAACACATTGGGGTCAGGTATCACTTCATTCGCCAGATGATCCAAGATGGACTAGTAGAAATGTCCTACTGTAATACTCAGGAGATGACTGCGGACATTCTCACGAAACCCTTGCCACGAGAGAGTTTCCAGAACCTGCGTGTCAAGCTGGGACTCTGGGTGGTTGAATAAAGTTGTTTTATGTTTGTTAAATGTTGTTCAGACTGAGAAGGGGTTTGTGGGATGTATAACACTGGTGCAGTCAATCACAACATTCCTAGAGTGTACACAAAGGGGACTTGGTCCTCCAGGTAGAGTTTCCTGTGCCAAGGCTGAAATCACTTCCTTTGTGTGACCAGAAGTGGGAGTGGCCTTACCTGTAGCTATTCAAAGATACAGGTGAGCTGCTACTCTCTCTCTCTTGCCACCAGGACTCCGAGGATGCAACATCTCAGGAGATGCTCTCTTGGCTTCCAGCCAAGAGAGGCCCACATGGAGCCTTTCTCCCTTAAGGAGAATCTCCACATGTAAATACATTTAATCTAAGCTAGCCTGCCTTTCTGAGACTGTAGAAGCTTGAAATGACTGTGAGTAAAACCTTTATACTTTTATAAGCTTATGTGTCGTGTATTTTCTTTTAAGAGGGAACCAGGGGAAATATGTGCCAGGATCTGCCTTATTCTAGAAGTTCATAGGAACTTAAACGCCACGCTTTGCTGCGCTTTATTGGGGATGAGAAACTCTGCTAGTTTGGAGCTTGTTAGCACAAGCTGGGATAGGAAATATTAATCAATATTCCCTCATCCACATTCCCTCTCATCTCCCACACCCCATACTATATTCCTACTGTCTCTCAGCTTTTTCCCATTAGATGATAGCTACAGAAACATTAGGGACGCGGGTGGCGCTATGGGTTAAACCTAGGGCTTGCCAATCAGAAGGTCGGCGGTTCGAATCCCCTCGACGGGGTGAGCTCCCGTTGCTCGGCCCCTGCCCCTGCCAACCTAGCAGTTCGAAAGCACGTCAAAGTGCAAGTAGATAAATAGGTACCGCTCCAGCGGGAAGGTAAACAGTGTTTCCGTGTGCTGCTCTGGTTCACCAGAAGTGGCTTAGTCATGCTGGCCACATGACCCGGAAGCTGTACGCCTGCTCCCTCAGCCAGTAAAACAAGATGAGCACCGCAACCCCAGAGTCGTCCGCGACTGGACCTAACAGTCAGGGGTCCCTTTACCTTTACAGAAACATTGTTTATGAATCAGTTCAGTAAAATATAGAGCTTTATCAGCAATTTGCAGTATTCGAAGTAAAGTGTCTTAAAATTAAATACCCTCAAATTCTGTGCACACTTACTAGAGAGTAAACCTCACTGAGTCTAATGGGATTTCCTTCCAAGTATACTTGTACTCTGACAGTGCCATTCTATACATTTCCCACTGTTCTCTAGTGAACCTATCAGATAATTGTCTAGCAATGTTCAGTTCTCCAATCATATGAGAATAGGATTGCCATTTAAATCTATGTCTCTAATGCTCTGGATTTCTTTCAGTTGGAAGTGGGGAGAAACCCTCTTGCTTTAATTCTAAGAATTAGCCACCAATTCTCAAGTACTTGGAGGTAAGTTTCATATTGCATTTGCCTGCCAGCCTGCCAACAATAGTAAAATACTGCCATATATTGCAGTAAGTTGAGAATGCCCTTTGTGACTTCATGGAATGAAGTGGCATATGTGACAGGCTACTTTTTAAAACTGCATCATCATGTCATCAGAGAGCAATGACCCCTTGCTCCCAAGATCTGAAAGAGTAAGGGTTACACACACCTCATTTAATAGTAAGCACACTCTGCTCTAACTCTACAGAACTTCTGCCCACTAGTACTCTCCTTCCCCTCCCAGCAACTGCCTGTCTCCCTCTCCATGGGGCAATTACATACACACACAATTCTCCCCTGTTAATTAAAGTCTTCTCCTGGTACACTTGTAGTATGAGAGTCTCTGCAGCGCAGCTCTTTCCTTAGCTCTTAGGTACTGTAAGAAGTACTCAAATATAGGGGAGGAGGCAACATCACGGAAACCCTACTCTGGAGTAACAGACTACGACATGTTTTTGTGCAGGAAGGAGTTGTGATATAGAGGCTCAAGTCCACAAATAAAATGGTAGAGGCCCTAAGATACATGACTTGAGTTGTCTGGGTATCTCTGAACATGAATAGGAGCACAGTGTGCAAGACGTGGTCACTAAAATGGTACACATCACAAGCATCCAGCAGCCATGTCAATAATTCAGTCCAGTCCATTATGTAGCATGACTCTAACATGGTAGTCTAAAGTATCTGACAAAAAGATGGTTGTAAATAGCAAAAATTGCTCTGTTCTGCATTGCTCCTCTAATAAATTAATGCTGCACATACTTTGATGCTTTCAGATTTTTTTAAATGGTCAAATGTAAACCTTTGAGGTCTATGGGTTCAAGTTCCAGCTTTGGCGTTTCCCCTCTTACTGTTAAATTTGTTATTCATTTAAAACTTGTAGTAATTGACTGAGTGATATTGGCTGTGATCTCTATCTCTGAGACACATTTTTCATGCCTACCAAATGCTCATAAACGTTAATACTGCATTTCACTCCTTTTAATGATGTGGCAGACTTTGAAAAGATTTACGGATTCATTAGTAAAGTGCATCTTATGAAAACTGTCTTTTCAGCCTTATTGGCATGTAGGTCTCGTCATCAGCTCTGCAACATCCAAGATGAAATTACCCTTTTTTGTCTTTCAATAAGTAGACATCTCCTGAAGTAGCTAATGTTCATAACAGACTGTTCCTTTCATCTTGGCAATCTGAAGAGCATCTAATTTAATTAAAGGTTTAGGAAAGTAAAACTATTAACTATTTATGCCAAGGTTTAATTAGCATAGCACAAACATGGAAAATTAAAGGCATTTTAACCTTCATGAACTCATATTTTTTTTTGAAGTTACAGCTTTAATATGAGTTTCTTTTGCAACTGTGCCCTGGGTCTGGATTTCTAAGACCAAGCTACTAAAGTTTATAAAGAGTGATATCCTGGATTTTCAATGAAATGGTAGCTGGTTTAGCTGTCTAATTTTTAGTATATTGAACCCAATGCCAGTAGATTAAATACAAATAATAGTTTGGAAGGGAAACAACCCACTGTTTATAGATCCACAAAAAATTCACAGCAGGCACTAACTTAGAAGGTGCTTCTCCAAAGTGGTACCAGCATCCTGCATTTTTGTGTGTGAATACTTCAAAAAGTGACTACATTTTTTTAAAGCCCGTGATCTGGGATGCTCATAAAGATCCCCATTAACAAGGGTGGGGAGGGGAAGAGTGGAGAGGAGAGACTCAGCAGTTACTTGATCCCTAATCAGCACAATTTCAAAGCTGCTAATCATGATATAATATTATTTGTGTCAGCATGAGATGTGTTCAGAAACATTATCTACTTCCTACTCAGTCTCTATGGAGACCAGAATAGGTCTCATTTTTTCTAATTATTTAGCAAAAGGGGTGGTGGTTAAATCTGCTAAGACCAGCTAATTGTAGGCACCCTCTTGGATTTCTTATTCCACTTTTCCATAAAGAAGGAATTGGACTCTTAAAAGAGATGGCATATTGATTAATGTTTCCAGGTTTAGCTTGCAAATGCAATTCCAGGCTCTCCCTCATTGTCTTATTCCAACTAGTTGAATTACTGCACTTAAGTTCCAGGGGTACTGATAGACTTTATTGTAAGGATTGTTTAAGGCTGCTTATTTGTTTGCAGTACTTCAAGCAGGCCCAGCTGTCTGGATATCTGAATCTGCAGTGCATGTATAGCGAAGTCTGAGTCCTAATTCTTTATGTTTGGACTAGTTGAATTAAGCCTATTAATAATGGGCGCTAGCGGTGGCGACGGGGACCCGAGGCGCTTCCTTCTCCCTGCCTCAGGTGGCCAAGCCACCACCATGGCAGAGCCGCCTGTTGCCGCTGCCCCACTGGCAGCCCCGGCGACGGCCGCCCTCCCCGCTGCCACCACGGGCGGCTGAGGCAGGGAGAAAGAAGGGAGGGGGAGAAGCAGCAGCGCGCGGGGAGCAGCCGCCATTGTGGCTGAAGCGGAGAGGTTCGGAGGCTCGCGAAGCGCAAGCGCTTCGCTCGCGCTGCGCTCCAACCTCAGGCTCCTCCTCCTCTCTGCGCTCCAATCCGTGTGTCAGTGGAGCGCATGCGCAGTTGCGATTTCCACTGACACACGGACGGCGGACGCAGGGACACAGGGAGATTATTATAGAGGATAAGTGAAGTTCTGTATAAATGAGCATTTGGACCTTTGTGTTTCATGGAAACTGTGAGCTGCCAGTGTGTCTCTGAAACAAAGGTATATGTAGCAAAATAGCTACGCACAACAGTTGGGGATTCTTCTAGCTGCTTTTTAAAGAACCGACATCAGTCTGACTTGAGTGAATCCTTCTTTCCCTCTCATGCTGTGAACAGATGATAGCTGTTTGAGAAAGCAGTAATATGTTTTAGAACCAAAGTTCTCACATTACAGGCAGAGGCAGAGCCATGTTCTTGACTTGCTGTTTTTAGAGATATATGGGGGACCCCCCATTTTGCATTAAGTATGTCTTTACATTGGAATAGGGTGGAGGACACACGATGTTTCAAAATGAGGGTACTTTGTCCTTTGAAAGTCCAAGTCTCATTTTTAAAAGCTGTTCTTCATCAAGCCCATCTCCAAATAAAATAAAGGATTCTCTTACTAGATTAGACCATGCTAATATTCTGCCCAGTATTCTCTTTCAATCAATCATTTAATTAATTCTGGACACTTTACTTAAAACCAGTATCAGAGGACTTGGTAACAAACTCCCATCCTTAGAGTATGTTTTGTGGGTGAATGAAGGCATTAATATAATGCTTCCAGGACTAGCAACAGCAACAGCAGGTACTCAGTGTGAGTAAAGGTCCCTCCCTCCACATGGTCACACATTTGGCATATTGTATTTGCCCTAATAATTTCATGGTGATGTTTAATATTTAGAAAATTTGCTGTCATTCAGAATGATTAAATCAATAATTATAGGTTCTCTGATAAAACAAGACACAAAAAGTGGAGTAAATATATTAATTTCAACAAAAGCGAAAAATCTAACCACTTACACACAGTTCTCACTTGACTTCCAGAAATTTATAGCAACCACTCCAGGTGAACAGGCCAAACTATTTAAATATTTGAATTTACCATTGCCCAAAGTTGAACAAATATGAACAAAATTTTCAAAGACAGAGAACAGCTTTAGGTATTCAAAATATGAAAGGATACTTTTTGCTCCATGCTATCCTTGATTTGTTCTTTGTAAGACAATACTAAAGGTAAAGGGACCCCTGACCATTAGGTCCAGTTGTGTCCGACTCTGGGGTTCCGGCGCTCATCTGGCTTTACTGGCCAAGGGAGCCGGCGTACAGCTTCCGGGTCATGTGGCCAGCATGACTAAGCCGCTTCTGGCGAACCAGAGCAGCGCACAGAAACGCCGTTTGCCTTCCCGCCGGAGTGGTACCTATTTATCTACTTGCACTTTTTGCCAAAGAGTAAGCTGTCCTGCCAGGCACTTTTAGGATGAACAAATATATTGTCTGTAATAAATGCAGTACCGGTATTTGTAACAACTTGGTTTCAAAATTTCAAAATTATTAGCTAACATTTTCACTTGTCTTGCAAACAGGGCAAGTATTTTTCTAGCATCTAACCTATGTTTTTTTATGTTGAGTTCAATGGGAGCCAACTCCCAGGCATGTATAGGTTTCAGTTCCTTTGAGAAAAGCACCAAATTCACTACCTTCCTGTTTATTGAGCCTACATATAAGCTTCCAGATTTCAGCAAGTATTTTAATTGCCTGTCTGCAATGGAAATATTTTTTTAAAAAAAAACAGGCAAATACAAAAACACAGGCTGATGCTTCTGCAAAATGCAAGCATATCCATCTCCTAATTATAGGACTATTTAACAGAGCGGAAATCCACAAATACTTCAAGAGCAAAGGGTTATGTGACCATATGCCAGTTTCTAGCTGTTTATGTACTGCAATGGCATGAATAACAGCTTTGATTTTATGTATTTTCAGCTGCTTCACTTGGACTAATGTGATGTGAATTAGAATATCATTAGTTGCATCTAGTTTGTTAATCCACATGTTTCTCCAGTGATAAACATGGCCTTGGCTCAAGTGCTATTTTGTCCCTTTGGACAAAATTATGATCTTCAAACAGAGCAGGCTTTGTCAGGAATGTCCCAAGACATATTGGTGCCTGGGGTGAAGAACAATACACCCCCTTTGCCACCCATTCCACATATGGAAGCCAACAAGACTGGCCCCTAGCTGGCTCTACATGGGCCAAAAGGCACCTGCCTGCTCCATCGCTTCAGCTCCCTCACCTCCTTCCACCTTGCCCGGATAATGGGCACACCTGCTGCTGATGCTGCTGCCACACCACCCAAACCACAGCCAGCCACCCTGCTTGGGCCACCAGCAACTTAAGAGAAGCAGACAGAGCCTTAAAAAATACACCCACATAACACAACCATTTTACATCTGTGTTAAAATACCAGGCTTTTGGGGAGCAGGTAAGGGTAGATTAAAAGAGGCTTAAAAAGAGAACTGTTATCTGCAAAATAATAAAAATAAAAGGACAACTGGCCTTCCTAATTCAGTCTTATACAAACCCATCAAAATAAAGTCTATTATATTATGAGGCTACAAGTCCATTTTAGTCTCCCGGCATTTGCTATGTAAAACAAAACATCTTATTTTCACTTGAGCAGCTGGTGTTTTTTTTTCCTAATTATATGTATATAAATCTGTTCTAAGTGCTTGCTTGTGTGAGTGTTGGCCTTGCCTTAACAAACATACTGTTGTTGTTGTTTTTATAAAAAAAATAGTGTCATTTCAGAATAATTCAGAAGCTTAATTTCCAACACTCTGTAAGCTTTAATTGTCACACTATTTTTCACATATCTTGTTAGGCCTATCACTTGTACTGAAGGATAATTTGTTTAATGTGAACTTGAAATAACAAATTGCAAACAAAAGCACCAAGCACTATTACATTTGTAAGAGCATTCAAATTAAGTATTTCACTCCCCCCGCCACATGTAGTTAAATATAGAGCTGTGTTCAACATACAGGCAAAACACAGTATTGTCCAACAGGAGCTGCCCATTCTTAGACTCTGCAGCTGTTCATAGAGAGGGGGTATACATAGATGTCTGCACAGTGTACTTTCAGAATATGCCACAGAATATTTGCAAATCTCCCACTTGATTTCTATTTTATTTCTATTTTATTCTAACAAACAAAACTACACTCTGATTCTATATCAAAACAAAATAAACAATGTAAGATTAAGGACGGAGAAAAAATGTGCAGCTCACTTCTGTTTCTGACTCCATTTGCCGGTAAGTTTTATTTCCACAATAGGATTTTGCCCACCATTTGGAACTGTGATTCTTGTTTTGTATGTAACTAGGGACGTGGGTGGCGCTGTGGGTTAAACCACAGAGCCTAGGGCTCGCCGATCAGAAGGTCGGTGGTTCAAATCCCCGCAACGGGGTGAGCTCCCGTTGCTCTGTCCCAGCTCCTGCCAACCTAGCAGTTCGAAAGCAAGTCAAATTGCAAGTAGATAAATAGGTACCGCTGCAGCGGGAAGGTAAACGACGTTTCCATGTGCTGCTCTGGTTCGCCAGAAGCAGCTTTGTCATGCTGGCCACATGACCCGGAAAAACTGTCTGTGGACAAATGCCGGCTCCCTCGGCCTATAGAGTGAGATGAGAGTCGCAACCCCAGAGTCGTTCGAGACTGGACCTAATGGTCAGGGGTACCTTTACCTTTTTAGGGTTGGGCGATATCTGGTTTAAAATATCACCAGCTAAACATTACAATATCTTGATATACTGTATCACAAGATATATCCGTGGCTGCAGCAGAGGGTCATGCCACGCCTCCCCGCAAAAGCTGAGGGCTTCACTAGGCATACACGCGGCGGCGGAGGGCCTCACTGCCCCTATCCATGGTGGTGGAGGGCCTTGCTGGGCCTCCCTGCAGCGGTGGAGGGCCCATTGAGTCTCCCCATGGAAGTGAAGGGCTTTGCGGGAATCCCCATGGATCTTTGATTGCATAGCCATGGGGGGGGGGGTCCCTCCTGGATTGTTAGCCAGCTCTGCATAATTAACTGAGCTCTTGAGAGTTTTGGGGGGTGAGAGCAGGAGGTTCTGCTGAAAGAGTTGGTTTGTGTGCTTGCGAGGGGTTAAAATTGGCTGCAGCTGAGGGCTTCTATACTTATTTCTCAGAGCGGGAGGAAGGAGAGAGCAAACAAAGCAGGAGAGACAGTCTGCAAACTATCTGTAAAGTATCTGCAAAATATCTGTAAAGTATCTGTTCAGCTGAGCTACCCTGTGGGAAGCTGTCAAGTCTCAACCTTTTGTTCACTGGTCAGCAACATGAGAATGGGCCTTTTTGTGGTGGCTCCTACATTTGTGAAATGCTCTGCCTGGTGCCTTCACTACATATTCTTAGGCACCAGGCAAAAACTTAGCTCTATAACCAGGCCTTTGGCTTTTAACGATCTGTGGCTTTTAGGAGTGGGGATGATGTTTTATTACATTTAATACATTTCTACCCCTAAGCGGGGTTTTTTGCTTGTCTGTTTGTAAGTTGCTTTGGGTTGCCCTGGGCAAGAGAAAGCAACTAACAAATTTAATAAATAAAGGATCCGGAAGGAGTGGTTCCTGTCCGATGCCCAGTCGGGGGCTAAGGCCATACCACTCCTCCAACGGGGACCACTTGGGGGACGCACCGATTTGATGTAGGTCATAGGCACACACACACACTGGCTTCACCCTTAGACACACTCCCAGCCGACATGCAGGAGTGACACACGCAGTTGCTTACCACAATGCCTATGGCCAAACCTTCACAACAAAGGTAACCAATAAAGTTGTGGCCTTGTTTGATCCCAAAACAATATGACATATGTTATCTAGTTATTTTCACCTTAGGGAACAGGGTGGTCATGGGGCCTTGATACACAATATGCAAAAGTCCCTCGTACCACTTTTGCTGTGGGTTTTACACTGCAGCATTAGCTAGCATGGTGATAGCATTAGCAGGATCTCTTTGTACATATGTATCTTTACTTCAAAGACCAGAAGATTTGTACAGTGCAGTGGTACCTTGGTTTACAAACTTAATCCGTTCCAGAAGTCTGTTCTTAAACCAAAGCGTTCTTAATCCAAGGCACGCTTTCCCATAGCAGCGGGGGACTCAATTTACAAATAGAACACACTCAACAGGAAGCGGAACGTGTTCTTATTGCAAGGCAAAGTTCACAAACCAAAACACCTACTTCTGGGTTTGCAGCACTCTTAATCCAAGTTGTTCATAAACTAAGCTGTTCTTAAACCAAGGTACCACTGTATATTAGATAGTAGTGTTTCACTTTGTCTTGTGTCTGGAGACAATAAACACCTTTGTTACTTTGAACTATGCAGGAGAGGGGTTTTCCCCTTAACCACTTGGCTAGTTTAGATGTATTCAAGTCTCCAGGGCCAGATGAACTACATCCCAGAGTATTAAAAGAACTGGCAGAGGTGATTTCAGAACCACTGGCAGTAATCTTTGAGAATTCCTGGAAAACAGGTGAAGTCCCAGCAGACTGGAGGAGGGCAAATGTTGTCCCTATTTTCAAAAAGGGGAAAAGAGAGGACCCAAACAATTACCGCCCAGTCAGCCTGACATCAATACCAGGAAAAATTCTAGAGCAGATCATTAAGCAAACGGTCTGTGAGCACCTAGAAAAGAACGCTGTGATCACTAAAAGTCAGCATGGGTTTCTGAAAAATAAGTCATGTCAGACTAATCTGATCTCATTTTTTGACAGAATTACAAGCCTGGTAGACGAAGGGAACACTGTGGATGTAGCCTATCTTGATTTCAGCAAGGCCTTTGACAAGGTGCCCCATGATATTCTTGTAAAGAAGCTGGTAAAATGCGGGCTAGACAATGCTACCATTCAGTGGATTTGTAACTGGCTGACTGACCGAACCCAAAGGGTGCTCATCAATGGCTCCTCTTCATCCTGGAGAGAAGTGACTAGTGGGGTGCCACAGGGTTCTGTCTTGGGCCCAGTCTTATTCAACATCTTTATCAATGACTTGGATGATGGGCTTGAGGGCATCCTGATCAAGTTTGCAGATGACACCAAATTGGGAGGGGTGGCTAATACCCCAGAGGACAGGATCACACTTCAAAATGACCTTAACAGATTAGAGAACTGGGCCAAGGCAAACAGGATGAATTTTAACAGGGAGAAATGTAAAGTACTACACTTGGGCAAAAAAAAATGAAAGGCACAAATACAGGATGGGTGATACCTGGCTTGAGAGCAGTACAAGTGAAAAGGATCTAGGAGTCTTGGTAGACCACAAACTTGACATGAGTCAACAGTGTGATGCAGCAGCTAAAAAAGCCAATGCAATTCTGGGCTGCATCAATAGGAGTATAGCATCTAGATCAAGGGAAGTAATAGTACCACTGTATTCCGCTCTGGTCAGACCTCACCTGGAATACTGTGTCCAGTTCTGGGCACCACAGTTCAAGAAGGATACTGACAAGCTGGAACGTGTCCAGAGGAGGGCAACCAAAATGGTCAAAGGCCTGGAAACGATGCCTTATGAGGAACGGCTTAGGGAGCTGGGTATGTTTAGCCTGGAGAAGAGAAGGTTAAGGGGTGATATGATAGCCATGTTCAAATATATAAAAGGATGTCATATAGAGGAGGGAGAAAGGTTGTTTTCTGCTGCTCCAGAGAAGCGGACACGGAGCAATGGATTCAAACTACAAGAAAGAAGATTCCACCTAAACATTAGGAAGAATTTCTTGACAGTAAGAGCTGTTCGACAGTGGAATTTGCTGCCAAGGAGTGTGGTGGAGTCTCCTTCTTTGGAGGTCTTTAAGCAGAGGCTTGACAGGCACCTGTCAGGAATGCTTTGATGGTGTTTCCTGCTTGGCAGGGGGTTGGACTGGATGGCCCTTGTGGTCTCTTCCAACTCTATGATTCTATGATTCTATGATTCTATGATTCACTCTGGAAGAAGCTGTTCTGCTGGGAGCACGGAAGCTCTGAAGACTCTGCTGGGGCTCTGCATTCTCTGCTCATACACCACACGGGTTGAGAAGTGGTGAACTACCATCTGTAGTTCCACAAGTCACCAGCATGTCTAGCACTATCCCTCTTAGGCCTTTGGTGCCAGACTAAAAAGCCTTTTTCTTCACCCAAGCATTGGGTTAATTACTGTTGCCTCCTAGAGTGGGACTCACCTTTTACTGGTGTTGTATTTTACATTGTCAAGTCACTTTGAGACCTTTTATTGTATAAAGTTACTGATTATTATTAGTTACGGGTAGATAGCCGTGTTGGTCTGTCATAGTCAAAACAAAATAAAAAAATTCCTTACAGTAGCACCTTAGAGACCAACTAAGTTTGTTCTTGGTATGAGCTTTCGTGTGCATGTATGTTCTGAAGAAGTGTGCATGCACACGAAAGCTCATACCAAGAACAAACTTAGTTGGTCTCTAAGGTGCTACTGTAAGGAATAGTTTTATTTTGTTTTGATTATTATTAGTCATTACTAGTATAGAGCAGATGAAATTCAATTATGTAACATATATTAAGGTGTGCTGAAATTTGGATAGGTTTTCTCTCTCCACCCACCCTACGCAGCTATCAAACCATGGTCCTAGAGTAAAGTTCACCCCGATGCCTTTTGACATTGCTTAGTTCACTCACCTCTGTCTTCATCCTGTACCAAATTAAAATCACACTCTTATAAGCTTTCCATCTCTAAATTATTCCAAATCTTTGAAAGTATGATTCAAAAAAGAAACATTTTTCTTAATTTATTTGGGGCATATGCAGAGGACATAGGGAGCATTTTGTTTCCATACTTCATAAAAATGAACCTCCTCCAATCCTTATCACTAAAATGGGGGATGTCTGTGCAAACAGTTACACCTCTGAACACTGAACTCCCTGGTGCTGTGAAACAGCCTTGTTTAACCATCTACCTTCTTTTTTCACATGGTGTGTTTCCTGCAGAAGTGTTATTTCAGGCTGTTCTTTCCTTAGAAGTTAGCTGTTTGTCACTTTATGGGGTCCCTGAGCCCCCCAACACTTAATGTGAGAAGTCTGATGTCTCCCTTACCACCTGCCATTTAGGTTAACTGACACCAAAACACTAAATACGCCATATGCTGCAATTCCAGACACTGATTTCAAAGGTTATCCATCTCCTGTTCTGCTTCACTGCTAGTTTCTCCCTAGCCAAACAATCAGAGACAAACATCCAATCCCATTCCCCCAAACTTACAACTAACACCAGCTTTTCTGACTGGCCCTGCAAATTGGCTTCTTGGCCCAGACACAACTGGTTGCATGCCACTACGTCAGCATTTGGAAAAACTGTGGCTTGTCAACTTGACTGCCAGGGAGCTTCTCACCTTTCTGTTCAATTCCTCTCCCACTTAATTTGAAAACCAAAATGGCTTATTTAACATATGTCAGGTCTGCATCTGTTTACTTTTAACATTTCTCATTGGGCATGCAAGATGTCATATGACGCTCATTTCGCATTTCTGACAAATCAATATTTTCACATGGCAGCACCTATGTTTTGAAAATCCCTTCCTATCAACATTAGGTGGATGGTCTTACTGTATTGTTTTAGACTCCTGCTAAACTTTATTTCAGCAAACCTTTCATAATCTATCTATCTATCATCTATCTATCTATCTATCTATCTATCTATCTATCTATCTATCTATCATCTCCCCCCTTTTGCAGTTGGCTTCCATTGCAATGATGAGATATGTGCAACCACCACACAAAGAAGAAAACATACCTTCCAACATCTCTCTGATGAAAATAGGGGCATCCTATCTTATCCCATTACAGACTTACAGATGAACCTCAGAAGTTGAACAGTATCCGTTCTGGAAGTCTGACTAACTTCCGAAAAGTTCAGAAACCAAGGCATGGCTTCCGATTGGTTCCCGATTGTGCAGGCACACCGGAAACAATAGCAGAAGCCAAACCGGATGTTTGGCTTCCAAAAAAAGTTCAGAAACTGGAATACTCACTTCCAGTTTTCGATCGTTTGGGAGCCAGAATGTTCAACTCTCAAGGTGTTCGGGAGCTGTTGTTGTTGTTGTTGTTGTTGTTGTTGTTGTTGTTGTTGTTGTTGTTGTTGTTGTTGTTATACCTTGCCAATCTGATTGGGTTGCCCCAACCACTCAGGGTGGCTTCCAACATATATAAAAACATTATAAAACATTAAACATTAACAACTTCCCTGTACAGGGCTGCCTTCAAATGTCTTATAAAGGTTGTATAGTTACTTCTTTCCTTGGCTTGGGGGAGTAAAATAACTCCATACCCTCCAACATTTCTCTGATGAAAACAGGGACGTTCTGAGGAAAAGTGGGACATTCCGGGATCAAATCAGAAATCAGGATGGCTTCTGTAAATCTGGGACTGTCCCTGGAAAATAGGGACACTTGGAGAGTCAGAGAGATTATAAAGTGCCCTGAGAAAGAGGCAGAAAACTGGAAAACACTTTCAAGAGAGGTTCAGCACAGGTTTCAATGACAGGTTTCAAATGATTTTTTCAGCCTGGCCTCCTTTGATTTCCCTCACATTCCCTCCACTTTATATGCCTAGTTTGTAAACCTGAGGACAGACTTATTTTCATTTATATATAATGAATATATACAGCCTAAGTCCCATTTTCATTTATATATAAAATGACCCCCAGCAGCAATGAATTGAATTCTTGATTAATGTGCAGCTGGGATTGAATTTGTTGCCTGTGAGTTAAAAGTTCTAGTTTCCAAAGAAACTGCAGTGGTTGCATATAGAGCAGGCATAGGCAAACTCGGCCCTCCAGATGTTTTTGGCCTACAACTCCCATGATCCCTAGCTAACAGGACCAGTGGTCAGGGATGATGGGAATTGTAGTCCCATAACATTTGGAGGACCGAGTTTGTCTATGCCTGATATAGAGCTTTTAGATGAGCTCAGGTTTAAAAGGGGCGTGTATAGAAAATGGAAGGTGGGGCAAACCACCACCAGTAAGTACAAATGATTAGTCAATACCTGTAGGGAGAGCTGGGAGGGCTAAAGCGCAGGCTTGTGTGGAGATGTTAAAAGGGGCAGAGAGTTTAGCTATGTTTGAGTTTGTCTAGAAGAAGACCAAGGAAGTGGTAAACAGAGAAATGTTAGTGTGTGGTGGAGAAAAGGCAAAACTGCTTGATTCCTACTTTGTCTCCGCTTTCTCCTACAAAAGAACCTGTGGCAACCTGGCAAAAGTAGATCAAATGATGGAGAGAAGGAGCTGCATCCCAAACCAGGTAAAGAGGTAGTATGAGAGCACCTGATCAAGTCTTCAAGGCTTGACAAAATGCATCCTAGTGTACTAAGGGCACTTGCAGACGCAAACGAAGAGCTTTGGTTTATACTGTTATAAATTTGGGGGGCACCCCCTAAACCGTAAAAAATTAATAAATAGTAGAATTTTGATTATTTGTGAAGGGGAAATACAAGCTGCAAAGGAATTCCAGGCCACATGACCTGGAAGCTGTACGCCGACTCCCTCAGCCAATAATGTGAGATGAGCGCGCAACCCTAGAGTCGGTCACGACTGGACCTAATGGTCAGGGGTCCCCTTTACCTTTACCTTTACCCATGATATGTTTGTTGGCAAGCTGGAAAAAAGTGGGCTAGATATTGCTAGTGGTTGGTGAATTTGTAGCTGGTTGATGGACCGCACCCCAGGAGTGCTCAGTAGCAGCTCCCTACTGTATGAATCTGAAGAAATGTGACAAGTGGGGTGCCACAGGGTTCTGGCCTGGGCCCAGTGCTGTTTATCTATATAAATAAAAATGTAAATGTGTGTTTGTTCAAAACCTCAAATCTCCGAAAGTACTGCACCGATTGCTTTGAAATTTTGACACAACATTGGGTTCCATTCCTGGAGTGTTTTTATGTAAAAAAAATTACACAGATGTCACACCAGCGACAGGTAAAAAGGAAAAAACATACTTTTTAAGATCCTAACCAATCACATAGTGAGCAGCATGACATCACAACACTACATAGCCTCCACCATTGTCAATGTGGTGACATCACTGCTGTGATACAGGCTATACAGGGTCAGAGAGCCCAGGAGGAGAGAGGAGAGGGAGGGAGGGGGGCCTTGGAGGCGAGGGCGGTTACGCCATCATTAGAAAGGAGAGGTTTCTGAGGGAGGAAGAAGCAGCACACGGTAATTTCATTTCAATGACGAAGCGGGGCCGTGTGCACAGGGGGAAGAGGCAGCATTATCACCAGAGGCAGGCGGGAGTTCAACGGGAGAAGCTGTGGGGAGGCAGGTGAAATTGGGGTCATGTGCGTAGGGGGCGGAGCCAGCATTTTCACCGGGAAATTGAAACGAGCCATTTGTGAGGGAGGGAGAAAGGGGCCATTCGGAAGGGAAAAGGAAGGGAAAGGGGAGGCAGCAAAAAAGCAGGCAGAAGTTCAACGGGGGAAGCTGTGGGGAGCCAGCAGAAAACGGGGTCCAGTACGGGGGGAGAGAGATATCTCTATATCTCTATATCTCCACAGGAAATGGAACAACCATTTGTATACCCAAAAGCATGGCAAAATTACAAACGTTCACAAAATGAGCCACAGCAATGCGTGGCCGGGTCAGCTAGTCTATACAAATAAAAATGTAAATGTGTGTTTGTTCAAAACCTCAAATCTCCAAAAGTACTGCACTGATCGCTTTGAAATTTTGACACAACGTTGGCTTCGAATATGGGAGTGTTTATATGTAACTACATTATATAGATGTCACACCAGCGACAAGTAAAATGGAAAAAACATACTTTTTTAGATCCTAACCAATCGCATAGTGAGCAGCATGACATCACAACACTACATAGCCACATAGCCTCCACCATTGTCAATGTGGTGACATCACTGCTGTGATATAGGCTATACAGGGTCAGAGAGCCCAGGAGGAGAGAGGAGAGAGAGGGAGGGAGGGGGGCCTTGGAGGCGAGGGCGGCTACGCCAATAGGCTATTGGCAGCCGACGACACACGCTATGCGAGAGCATACCCACGTCGTCAGAGGGAAGGTGCGTGCAAACTACAGAGAGAGTCCGTGAGGAGAGAGGAGAGGGAGGGGGAGCGGGAGACGGAGAAACGGAGACACAGAAACGTGAGGTGACGGGGGAGTTTTGGGGTGCGCAGGGAGAGTGCGGGGGCAGGGAGCGAATCACGCCGCGTCGTGCGAAAGGAGCCGTTTCTGAGGGAGGGAGAAAGGGGGATTGGGAAAGGGATTGTCTGAGGGGGGGAAAGGTGGGGAAGGAGCCTCTCCGCTGGGAGAGGAGGCAGGCGGGAGTTCAACGGGAGAAGCTGTGGGGAGACAGGAAAAGCGAGAGTCGTGTGCACGGGGGGCAGAGCCAGCACTGGGAGGCTGTAGGGAGGCAGGCGAAAGTCCTTGACCGATTGCTTTGGGTTCCATTCCTGGCATTCCTGGCATGTTGCTATGTAAAACAACGCGTGGTCGGGTCAGCTAGTTGTCTTTATAAATGAAGAAATAGTGGGGGCACTCATAAAATGCACAGGAGACTCCTAACAGGGCCGGCTAGCTAATACCTTATAATCCAGAACCAGGATCAAAGTTGATCTTGAAAGGATAGAGAACCAGGCCAAAACTAAGAGAAAAAAGAGTTTAAACACAGATAAATGTAAAGTTGATTGTGGGTGATATGACTTGACATGTGAACACAGCCTAGAAGTTTTAGGAGGCCTCAAGATGAAAGTGAGTTGACGCAGTGGATAAGGAGGATAAGACAGGGCACTGCTGCAGCAACAGAAATAGAGTGTCTGGCTCATGTGAACTAATGGTACCATTCTATTCTGCTTTGGTCAGACCAAAAATGGACTAGGTTTCAGTCCTGGTTTGTCCAACTAGTTCAGTTCAAATCCCTCAGCAATTCTTTCCAGCTTTTCCCTCCCCTACCCCACCCAGTGAAAAAGAACTGCTTTGCTAGCCCTATGCTCAGGTTTCTTTCCCATGCATTTTACAGACCTGAAGCTCAAGGGACTCTTGTGATCCTTGTAAAAAGAGCATTTTTTTCTCTCCAACTCATCCCTATGGTGACAAATAACCACTTTGGGAGCTATGTGCTTGGAACGTTAGGAAGTGCTGCACGTAGGGTTAGCAAACCCCCTTCTGAGGCAGTTCCCAAGGAGCTTGGGAACCCGGCACAAGGGATTTTGACAGGCATGACAACTCACCTGTCAATCATGTGACACAATGGTTCACCTGACAGTTTTGGCCCACAAAGCCAATCCTGAGAAGGATCTGGCCTGTGGAGCCCAAAAGCTTCCCCACCTTGGTTTATAACATCAAAGAAAAACCTGTTTTCTAAATAAGTTTTATTTTAATAAATGTTTCGCTGAGTTCTCTTAGGCTCTCCATTCTTAGGGCAGAGGAAATGGGTGGGCCTTGTAAACTAGTTCTGGAAGCACACCCAAGCTGCACCCAGTGGATCATCCATCTTGCTACAGCTTTCAGCCCTGACTGACTCCATTTACAATATGGCTCATCTTAAAAAATGAGTTGTGGAACAGGCCTAGGTCAGCCTTTCAGTTGGCATAGCAACCCAGACATCTTCCTCCTTTTTAAAAGGATTTGGATTAATCTGAGTATGTTAGCTATGTACTAAATAAAGAAGTGATAAGGGAAAATGTTTAGTTCAACATGGTTTTCTTGGACTTGTATGACTCAGGAGACTCTCCATTAGAAAGAAATTTGCTTTTGTGTGCAACATAAAGCCAGCACTTGCACTACAAAAACAGCTAGCATCTTCTGTAAGCTTCATCGCATGGAAATCTACACTGCAGCTACCATCTTTTCTTAATGCTCTGTTTTGGGAAACACTGCTGTATGTGGAACAACCATATATTGTAAAGAAAACTGAGCAAGGAATATTTTCTGCACAACATGCTGAAATGCCAGTCCCTCTGGAATTAGCTCTAATTGTTAAAGCTGCAGAGGAGGTTGTGTGATGGGTGTCTTAGAAATCACCTGAGTGAAGGCTGGAATTTTAAAAAGGAAAAGGCCACGATTAGTGAGTAGACCACATGAATTTCTTCAGGAGGGCATTCCAAAGATATGGAACAATCACTGAAAAGGTTAGACCCAAACCTAATCACTTTTACAAGGTGGACCAAAGAGCAGTTCTTTGGATTCCAATCTTACAGCTAATCAAATCATGCAATTATAAGAAAGGTTTTGTGTAAATATTAGCTACTTACTAATTGTAAGCATGTAACACTTATGCTCGGAGATCTGCTCTGGTTGCTGATTTGCTACCAGGCCAAGTTCAAGGTGTTACTATGAGTATATAAAGCCTTTAACAACTTTACCTATAAGATCACCTTACCCACGTGTGCCCACTCAACTGCTTCAATCCATGCCACAAAATACCCATTCCGTAAGAATTCAGTTGTTTAATGTGGCAGCACCTGTACTTTGGAAGCCCTGTGTATTGAATTTGAGATCAAGCAGGCGCCCTGCTGAAAACATTCTTGTTTAAACAAGTCAGATGTTAGAAAGTTGAGGTGGTATTTTGACCTGCTGTAGTATTTTAACTTGTGTGTTTTAAAGTAAGGCTATTTGTTTCTTGGTTTTCTTTTTTTCTCTTTTTGTAAACCATTTTGAGGGTTTTTTTTAGCAATCAAGCTGTATATAAATTTTATTAAATATCTCTTCAGAGCAGTAACTTGCATCCAAATTCCTGCTAAATGATGCTGTAAGCTGTCAACTGGCCAGTTAAATATTCTCTCTCTCTCTCAACGCTTGATCATCAACATCTATTTTTACAAACAACATTACATCTTTAAAGTTCACTGTTATCAAAACTATACTAGAAGTAGTTATTTCACCATTGTGAAAATTCATATGGATTTAAAAACTGATTATACATGGACCCCACCTTTTCTCAAGGTTTTCAGATTGGCATACATCAAGATTATTACATTATATCATCTAAGGAAGTGTGAAGAGGTCAAGTCACCCAGTAAGCTTTATCATAGAATCATAGAATCATAGAGTTGGAAGAGACCACAAGGGCCATCCAGTCCAACCCCCTGCCAAGCAGGAAACACCATCAGAGCATTCCTGACAGGTGGCTGTCAAGCCTCTGCTTAAAGACCTCCAAAGAAGGAGACTCCACCACACTCCTTGGCAGCAAATTCCACTGTCGAACAGCTCTTACTGTCAAGAAATTCTTCCTAATGTTTAGGTAGAATCTTCTTTCTTGTAGTTTGAATCCATTGCTCCGTGTCCGCTTCTCTGGAGCAGCAGAAAACAACCTTTCTCCCTCCTCTATATGACATCCTTTTATATATTTGAACATGGCTATCATATCACCCCTTAACCTTCTCTTCTCCAGGCTAAACATACCCAGCTCCCTAAGCCGTTCCTCATAAGGCATCGTTTCCAGGCCTTTGACCATTTTGGTTGCCCTCCTCTGGACACATTCCAGCTTGTCAGTATCCTTCTTGAACTGTGGTGCCCAGAACTGGACACAGTATTCCAGGTGAGGTCTGACCAGAGCGGAATACAGTGGTACTATTTCTTCCCTTGATCTAGATGCTATACTCCTATTGATGCAGCCCAGAATTGCATTGGCTTTTTTAGCTGCTGCATCACACTGTTGATGATATTATTATCCCATCTTCACTTTATGACTGAAGTCCAGGTCTCCTTAGTTTAAGTCCAACTCTCGGTCCACTAGATTGACTCTCATCGATTATTTACTGAATCTGTTGGTCGGGTTGAGCTAGTCAACAATGCATGCATTTAAAAATAGGATCCACATGGCTTCCACCCTAGCATGACTGAAGAATTAAAAATCTTGCACAAAACCAGTTGTAAGTGGTTCCAAAAAGTGGTGTGTTCTACATTTTCAAATGTCATGGCCCTGTTTTAATAAATTACTTCCTTGCTTCCAGAACCTCATTATGCAAGCTGAAAGGAGCATACAGAAAATAGTTGTCCCTGAATCTGGGGGTTCTTAATTATCATCAACTGAGATAATAAGCACAGAGTAGACCTATTGGGGTGGCAATCTCTTAAGGTCAGAGCAACTAAACAGCTTTTCAAGCAAGTCATTGTCACTAACAATGTTTCTTGATGAGGCATTTGAAAATGTACTCGTCGTATATGCCAGCCGCTAAGCCATGACTTGCTGCTTGACAAAAAGGAGAAAAAAAAGATGCTTTTTCTACATTTATATAACAAGTCAACATTCTTTCACATTCCTGTTTCTCCTGTATACAGTTCTTTATCTGCGTTTCATTTATACTCCTAATGGAATAGAAATTCTACGTGAGATAAGCTTTGTTGACCCAGTTTCTGTTTGAAAGGAGGTACCTAGTTGAGAATCTCTCTGATAAATGATACTTGGTTATTTATGAGAATAACCAAGACTTTGAACCAATATTAAAGGATCAAACATCAACAGAAAACCTAGATTGGTTAGGCGTTATATGTGACTAGGCCTTCTTAAAATGGATAGTGATTCTCTGCATTTGCATTTTAAAGCACTCCACAGGAAGGATCATCTCCCTGAGATTATACCACATCAAAAGACTTGCAATTAATATGATTTGCATAACAGTAATACTATACATAAAAAACCTTTTGGGTTTTAAGTCAGATTGTTGAAGTAGGAAACTCTCTCAAGGGAAAATGAATGTAGGTGTATGAACTTGAAAACCACTTTCCATGTAATAAAATGGTTGCCCTCGTTATTATTTTTTGCAGCATTTAAATTGGTCATTTAAAAGATCTTGATGTGCACCATCAATGAAACTGAACATCACGAACAAACCGCTCTCTGTAATCCTAATCCTTTTTTATTTTAAAACATTTATAGGATGCCTTTAAGAGTAAAGACTCTCTCTAAATGGCTTCCGCAATAAAATATTAAATACTAACAACCAACATTGTCTCACACTAACAAAATCAGCAGTAAGACAGATCCCTGACCAAACTCAATTCCAGTGCATAGCTATATACCCAGAGATTATCAGGAACAACAATATCATAACAGAATACAGCTATTTTTAGGGAAAGGCAAGTGACCAGTAAAGTCGAGGCTGTCAGAACTCAGCTGGTAATGAGTTCCAGAGCAGAGGATCCTCTCTGGACAACATCCTCTCACTTGTACCTGCTATCTCAATTACTCTTGGAGGTGGATGATGAAGCTGCACTTGTATGAGTGTGAGTGGTACTTCAGATAACTCTGGCACAAACCATTTAAGTCTTTAAAGTTTAAAGGTTGGAAACAGCACTTTAAACTGACCTTTGACATGCACCAGCAAGCAGTGCAGCTGGTATACAGATGGTGTTACATGATTCACAGGACTATAGGAAGCTGCCATATACTGTACTGTACCAGTGATCCATCTGCTGCAGTATTTACTCTGGGTCGCTCTCTAGTTTTCATGTAGGAGTCTCTCCCAGATCTACCTGGAGATGTCAGGGATCAAATCTGGAAACTGTCAGAGCTATTTGACTGACCTGCTTCCCCTTGGCTAGTCAGCTATAATTTCCAAATTGTCTTTAAAGACAGCACAGTCTGGAGTGCATTATCTGGGATATGGATCCGAGGCAAAGACTGGTCTCCTGACATGGATGCAGTTGACACATCAGCCTAAGCTGCGGAAATGTACTCCCAGCCACCGCTGCCACCTGAGCTTCCACAGTTAGCACCAAATCCTGGAGAACTCCTGAACTGCGCACTTGGAGGGAGTGCTACCCTATCTAAGATCAGATGCAAAGCACTTTTTGGAGCATGATGTCTTCCTAAATCTCTACTTGCAGTGCATTCACTTTGTCTGGATTAAACCTCAGCTTGTTCACCCCCATCTGCTCCTCCATTGCCTCCAGGCACAGATTCAGAATTCTTACAGTGTCCTGTCCCTGGGATTAGAAGATGGAAACAAGAGGCAGAGTTGAGTGTCTCATGTTTCTGCCCCCCCCCCCGACAGTTATCCCCCTCAGTAGTTAGATGGTAAAAATTTATCAGCTAACGAGGCAATATAAGATCTCCTGTGAAGGGGAGTGTACCTGTCTCTCCTTCAGACAGAATTTACACTCACATGCACAAAAATTTTATAAAAAAAGACATGAGAGGCAGTCTTTATAAAAAATTAATTTACCTCAACCAATATTTACATATGAGCAAATGGTATGAGAGCATAGAACAAAAGGAAGAACACAATATATACTGGTAGTGAGTACTGTCCTCAACACAGAATTTGAGCTGGAATTTCAGGGTTGTAGGAGCCTCCCCTCCATGAAGGGAGTACTATATTTAGCAACAAAAGTTCCTCATATACCCTGAAGAACATTCCATGGTGGTCTATTCCTCTGTTCAAGGCAGATATATATTTCCAGTGGTAATGATTTATAAAATCCTTAACATTACATAATGAACAATCCTGAACAATATGCCATTCCTGAGTTGTCTAGAGCAGGGGTGGCCAACTCCCAAGAGACTGCGATCTACTCACAGAGTTTAAAAACTGGCAGAGATCTACCCTCTTTTTGGGGGTTCAGGTTAAAGTTGTTGAGTTTTTCTTAGGGAGGAGGAAAGCCCCCTTTTTGGGGGGTGCAGGGCGAAAATGTTTAGCTTTTTTTAGGGGAGCTAAAGCTGTTGAGCTTCTTTTTGGGGAGCCAGTGATCTACCAGTGATCTACCACAGGCGTCCAGTGATCTACCGGTAGATCATGATCCACCTGTTGGACATGCCTGGTCTAGAGTTATGCTGGATTGTTGCCAGCCCTTAAAAAAAACGAAAAACCGAAACCCCCTCTGCTTCACATGATATTCAGGGAACACAACAATTCTCCACACACCTTTTCTGCAAGCCTGAGCTGGGCGTATTTATGTTAACGTCCCTGCCTGCATTTGGCTGTTAATCTGCAACAGTAAACTCAACAATTAGGAAACTCCAGAGGAGTTGCACCATCTGTTCTTTTATCCCAATAACCCCAAGAGAGCTAGCCTTTTGTAAAAATCTGCGCAGTGCATTAGGAAGCCAATGTTCCGACTCTCTAGTGACAGACAATGGAAAGCAAAGAATTCAGCCAAGAATCTCTTCAGAACCACGAAGAACTGGGGAGTCACTTGGGGAGTGCAGGGAAATGTCCCTCCAGTCTCCCCCCCTCCTGTGTTTCAGAATAGAAATGTGCCTTTCCTCTTTTTACCTCAGTAGTTTTTAATTCCCCCTCTGGCCACTGTTTAATTCTCTCCCTGGTGCTCTCTGTTGCCTTTCTTCCCTATCTCCCTTTTAAAGGCTAAAATATCCGCTGACTTAAGCAGAGTAAGCCCACTGAACTCATTGAGATTTATTTCTGAGTAGAAATGCCTAAGACTGCACTGTAAGACTTTTTCCATCCTGCATTTCCTTCCTAAGAGTCCAATCCAAATATATTTATGTAGAAGTAAGGTCCTTGAGTTTGTGGGGGACTTACTTCCCCGTAACCAGTGCTTTTTTTCGGGGGGGGGGCGCATGCCCCTAAACATTTTGTGAATCTAAGTTTGGCTTCATTGAGGGGCAGTATTTCAATATGAGTAAGAAAATGAGAGTACCGCTAAACATTTATTTTTTTTTAGAAAAAAAAAAGCACTGCCTGTAACTACGGTATATGTAGGATTGTGGCTTGAACTTCTCTGTTTTACATTTTAACATCCCAACAAAAGGAGACTTCATCTGTAACAATGACTGTCTACTTTATGAAGTATCCAATATTCACTCTGATGCTAATTTGTATAAATCTTTCCCTACAGCTGAAGCATTCATAGGCAGGTCTGTGTACACACATGCTTTGTATTTAAAAGAAAATTTACAGAATTACAGAAGCTTGAGTCAAGTGACATGCACATTTGAGAGAAAAAGAGGGGGAGGGAGTGAGAAAAGGGTTGACAGAGAGAAAGAGAAAGAAGGTGGGTGTCCCCCCCCCCCTTTGGCTTTCCCATGCTCACCACCGGCTCTGGTCACATCCACCAGCTGTCTGCAATAGCAGCATGCATGAGCCCCAAGGTTTGCCTTGTATCAGTGTCGGTATCTGGTTAAAAAAAATAATGATCAAGCCCCTTGCCTCCAGCTCATGTGAGCTGCAGTGGGGGCTTCATTAAACTGCTCCACTGAGGCACAGGCAACCCCCGCCCCCTCAGCAGAGCAGTTTAAAGAAGTCACCTGCCCATGCGTTCCTTCTGTGGTATAAGGGCCCAAGCACAATGGCAGCTTCACCCAGTTTATCGCGGCCTCAAACCAATCCTGGGTGATGTATTGATACATTGCCCAGGCCTAGTCATTGATTAAACTTGAGTGTTGGTAGTTACCAGTCATGCTTTGATATGAAACACCTGAATAACCCAAACTGCTTAGTTATTCAGCCCCCATCTTAAGTTCTGCTTTGGACCTCAAACCCATCTTGGAGCTTATAAGCATCTGGCTCCTAAATGCTAAATCTATTACTCATGTTCTTCAATTGGCCTTAATTATTGAGAAGTAGTCTGCTGGAAGAAACACCAAACCCTTCTTAGTTTCTGGAGCCGAATAGGACCCTCCTATAGGATAATTATCTACCCTTAAAGATTCAAAGCTAATTTGAACTGCTCTGTAACATGCAGACTCATCTGAACTCACCAGCTTGATCACAACAAGGTCAAAATGCAAGGGTCAACAAGGCTTTGTGTTCTATAGGCAGTTGCATGTTGTTGTTGTTGTTGTTGTTGTTGTTGTTGTTGTTAAAGGTAAAGGGACCCCTGACCATTAGGTCCAGTCATGACCAACTCTGGGGCAGCGGCGCTCATCTCGCTTTATTGGCCGAGGGAGCAGGCGTACAGCTTCCAGGTCATGTGGCCAGCATGACTAAGCCACTTCTGGCGAACCAGAGCAGTGCATGGAAACGCCGTTTACCTTCCCGCCAGAGCGGTACCTATTTATCTACTTGCACTTTGACGTGCTTTCAAACTGCTAGGTGGGCAGGAGGAGGGACCGAGCAACGGGAACTCACCCCGTCGCGGGGATTCGAACCGCCGACCTTCTGATCGGCAAGCCCTAGGCTCTGTGGTTTAACCCACAGCGCCACCCGCGGTGTTATTATTATTATATATTTATTTATACCCCGCCTTATTCCCTGATGGAACTCAAGAAGGCTTACAGATAAAAATAAGAGCAGCTAAAAACATGGAGAGGGGGAAATGGAATTAATAGAATTAATTCCATTAATTCTATCAATAGAATAAATACTATCAATAGGAAAAAAAACTATATTATGTCTAATCTATTAAAATCATACAAATAACTGTAATAAAAACAGCACAGCAGCATCCCTTTAATTAAAAGCAGTCAGTTCCCAAAAGCCTATTGGAACAGGAAAGTCTTCACCTGCCGGTGGAAGGACAACATGGAAGTAGCCAGTCTAGCTTCTCAAGGGAGGGAGTTCCAAAGTTGTCTGGAAGCAGCCACTAAGAAGGCCCTCTCCCATGTCTCTGCCCTCCCCCCCAGCAGGCCTGTGAGGGTGGTGGGACTGAGAGAAGGACTTCTCCCGAAGATCTCAGAACCCGGGCAGGTTCATATGAGGGAATATGATCTTTTAGATTGCTTGGTCCTAAGCCATAGAGGGACTTATAGGTCTTAACCGGCACTTTGAATTGTGTCCAGAAATAGACCCATAGCCAGTGGAGCTGTTGTAACAAGGGGGTCATCTGCTCCCTGTAACCAGCTCCGGTCAGCAATCTGGCTGCAGCTCTTGGGGCCGGCTGAAACTTTTGGGCAATTTTCAAAGGCAGCCCCACGTAGAACACGTTACAGTAATCCAGATGGGATGTAACTAAGACTTTACTGTGCAAAACTAAAATAAATTTGCACGTAAGCGCCTAAAAAAATCAGAGCTCCTTTCTGTACTGCCTAACACGACAGTCTGTCTCTCCTTTGGTCAGGTCCTGCCACAGTGCAAACGACTCAGTGACACTGATATAAAATCACAATATGGCTCTGTCTCATCTCCTTGGAATGTGATCCCCAACACCTTTCCTATTATTGTGGGGTGTTTTCTAAAAAGGAGTGTGCAGTGGCTGGTCCTAAGCAGTACTGTGCCCTTTGGCAAGTGCTGAAACCATCCAGCCCAGTGCTGTGAGCCACACTGCACAGGATGAGACCACAAGTGCAGTTCAGCAAAGGCATTTTGGGTTTGTTATTGTTTTTAAATCTGAAACAAAGAAACACGTTTCGTCCTGTCATCATCTTAAAAAAGGTTTCAACTAAAAACAAAAAGTTAAGATAGCAGTTAACAGAAAACAAGGAACTATAATAAAACAACAAAAAATACAATAGGTAGAGAAAGATAAAAGCATAAACTTCACACATACAAAACAAAACAGAAGTAAAAAGAATGCAAGTCAAAAAAAGCAGAAATTAAAGAAAGGCCTGATTTATTTATTTTTTACCTGGTACCTAAATGAAGAGAGAGGGGTGTTGATAAGGTCTCTTCACCAGTCACCACCGTCCTCAGCTCAGGTGTTGGGGAAAGCTGGAAAAAGGCTTCCCCCAAAAATCTCAAAAAGATCTCAGAAGGAGGGCGTCAGGCAGAGTTTCTACCATGTTGTGGTGGATTCTCCAAAGTGCAGTCCAGTGTCAAGCACACCATACATACAATCCTCACAACAACCCTGTGAGTTTGTGGCGGGCCAGTCGCCCACATGAACTTCCTGGCTGAGTGGGGATCTGAACCCTGGTTTCCCAGGTCCTAAGACTAGGACACCCTAACCAGTACACTATACTATTATGTGCTCCTTCTCTGTACCCTGCCAGGAAGCCCATAGTCATGTTCTGGACCAGTCTTCAAGGGCAGAGCCCTGTACAATGTATTAAAGATGTAGCATCAAGGATAGGCCACATAATTAACTATAGGGGACAAATTCATGTTTTTTAATCTATTAAACAACATATAGCTTTTTTCAATAATAATAATACACCTTTATATACTCCTGAATCTTGATACATACTAAAACTGACTTTTGCTTTCCATTTTTTTTTAAAGTAAAATAAATGGATTCACTCTAGGAATAAAACACAAAATTACCAGCAGTTCATTCTCACTTGCATTTCTAGTACATCTGTTTTAGGGCCCAACTAGTTCGGTCCCAGCTCCTGCCCACCTAGGAGTTCGAAAGCACGCCAAAAGTGCAAGTAGATACAAGTAGATAAATAGGTACCGCTCCAGTGGGAAGGTAAACGGCGTTTCCGTGTGCTGCTCTGGTTCACCAGAAGCGGCTTAGTCATGCTGGCCACATGACCTGGAAGCTGTCTGCGGACAAACGCCAGCTCCCTCAGCCTATAGAACGAGATGAACGCAGCAACCCCAGAGTCGTCCGCGACTGGACCTAACAGTCAGGGGTACCTTTACCTTTACCTTTAGATTTCGCACGGCAAACTAGTATAGGCGCTTCATGACAAAATTTTATCATGGCAAGCTGCAGCAAGGGAGTGTCATCAGGAGCAGATGAACAGGGAGAGGGGTGGGCTCATGCTTCCTTCCCTTGGTTTTACTGCTGCTTTCACACACACACCCTCACTCAGTCTATTTTTCCATATATGATAGAATGTTTTTTCTCCTGCAGTCAGAAAGGCAGGTGGGAAGGGGTCAATTTTGATCTGGAAAAAGACAGAAGTCAAAATCCTAATTCTTTCTCGTCATTCCTGCACGCTAATAATCCATAGTCTCCTGCAGCTGCTTTTCATTTTTACAAACAGCAAGGGCACTGTTATCCTTGTCTGCCATATAATATCTATTGAAGCCCTAAAGCAGCTGCATTAGTAACTTGGTTTCCTAGCTCATTCATCGGGTGAAGTGGAGTCTTGTGCCATAATAAAGAGGATATGAAATTTTCTGCCATAATAGAATGTGTTTGCCTTTAAGATGCCGCAAGACTTTTGGTTGTTTTTGCCTTCCTGGGGGTATCGGGGTGCTTTCTGGCAGCTACTTTTCAGGATCAAGCATGCCTTCCCACAAAGTCCACAAAAAAGTGCACAGCAAGACGCTGGAACTAAGTGTAGAAGTTCAGCACTGGAAACCCTTGTTATACGCTTGCTTCCTCAATAATTATTTGCACCATTTAGTTTTCTTTATGTATAAAAAAATTAATATATTGTCAATATAAACTGAGATATCAAGCTAATGATGCAGAAACAATGCTAATTAAAGAGGATGACAAAAGAAGAGCTGTCGTCACTATGAACAAAGTGGACTTAAACAGGAGGATGAGAGGCAACTCTCCAAACCCACTTTTTGCAGGCTTTTTATCCTCAGAAATGCAGGAGGAACCACACAACCTGATAAGGAATTTCCCATAGATGAGCAGGATAGAAACTCTACGTACAAGCCTCAGGAGTCTTCTATTTGCTCCAAAAAAAACCCCTACAAAGTAGAAACCGTAAGTCACGTCGGAGCCCTGCATTGTGGGTGCTAAGCACCCACAAATTTTCTGTGGCCCCCTAGACCTGCCACCTATGGAAGTGGGATCTTGCTTTGTCACAACAGCCATCTTTCCAAAAGCATGAAATGGTTTTACCTCAGGAAGGCAAGGACCAGCAGGAACAACTCACTGCCTTCGCCATGTTGCCAGCATATAAACAGCTTGCTTCATTTCAATATGAATTTAAAAAGAATTCCATTCCATTCCAAAAAGATTGAGTTTAAATTATTCAATCTGCAACTTGTTTAAAAGAAACAACCTAAGCACCACTGGTTACAGCAGCAGGGCAACAATGAAAGCAGCACCTTTACTGTTTGTGAAACCAGATATACGATTATAGAATCATGTTTTTTAATACAGGGATGGAACTGATCTAACCTTCTAAACAACTGTGTTAAGATTATAATTCTGGATGAGGCCATAGTACTACTTGAGTTTCATCCATTCTGAGCTTCTGTTCTTAGTTGGGTTGGGTTTTTGTGTGTGTGTATGTTTTATATCTGAAGCCCTGAGTCATTAAAGCTGGGAAAGCACTAATGTAGCCAATAAAATTGATTAGAAAGAATGGACAGGGTGGGCAGAGTACATTAGGAGCAAATGCGAGAAACCAGTAGGGAGACCAGGTTGCTTCTTTCATACATACTATGAGAGCCAAGAGCAAACACCTAGGGAGGATCTAATTTAGCTAGCCCAGCCTAATGTGGCATTAGTGGCTAATGGAAGACGGAATTGAATTATATCAGCATGCTGATGACATTGATAGAAGTGGGAAGGGATCTGAAAATTGAATAAAGCAAGAGACATCTTTTTCTTTCAGCCTCAAAACATTTAGAGTGTAATTCTCCCTCTGAAGTCAACCAGAGTCCAATTTCTATGTTTGGATACTGCCAAAGTGCCCATTGCAGTCAATGTGCCAATCTTCCATTAAGAGATTTGAGACTGGATCATTTGTTATATATTGCTGTGCATCTAGCAAAGCTACATCACCACTTTAACTAACCCATTGGCATCTGTGCTTCTTCCAGAGAATACAATGTCTCCCGGTGTTTTAAAAGTAAATTTATAAACTTTTGAAATGTCAGCTAATTCTATGGGTTTGTTTTGGATTAAGAAATTAATTAAACCATATGAATATATAACACTTTAAAGCCGAGTTCAAAAACTGCAATTAATGTTACATTGTTGTGTGTTTTTAAATTCAGCTTTCAATTAAATTTCTCAGTTCATGATAGTTCTATCAGCAGCACTTATTTAAATTAGAATTCTGCATTTAATGTCAAAAAGAAAAGTCATACTTTCTTTCACATTAGCAAGTGATAAATTAGATGTACTATTTACCAATCAACCTTAAGAGAACCTGTGATCTGCTATGGCAATGGAATCTGAGATATGCTTTTGGCATAAATACATGTATGCCAAAAGTAACTTCTCTGGTACCGCATCATACATATGTCAAACCAGCATAGCAGTGGTGTGCCCCCGGAATCAGCACAAATCAACTACTGTTACTTTCTCATCCCAACAATTTCAAAACTACAGAGCCCTAGTATATAAAATAATTGTCTTTCATAGATGTCACAAAACCCCATGGTGTCCAGGCTATGCTATTATATATTGACATAGACATTTGGGTCAGTGTGCCATTTAATGTGATGTAAGGGTAAAGCAGAGTGGTCCAATGTTGGGGCCTTGAGGTATTTTTTGGCGGCCTTCGGCAACATTTGCCTCCCCCCAGCCCACCCACTGCCTCCATAAAGATCACAGAATCACAGAATCACAGAATCATAGAGTTGGAAGAGACCACAAGGGCCATCCAGTCCAACCCCCTGCCAAGCAGGAAACACCATCAAAGCATTCCTGACAGGTGGCTGTCAAGCCTCTGCTTAAAGACCTCCAAAGAAGGAGACTCCACCACACTCCTTGGCAGCAAATTCCATTGTCGAACAGCTCTTACTGTCAAGAAATTCTTCCTAATGTTTAGGTGGAATCTTCTTTCTTGTAGTTTGAATCCATTGCTCCGTGTCCGCTTCTCTGGAGCAGCAGAAAACAACCTTTCTCCCTCCTCTATATGACATCCTTTTATATATTTGAACATGGCTATCATATCACCCCTTAACCGTCTCTTCTCCAGGCTAAACATACCCAGCTCCCTAAGCCGTTCCTCATAAGGCATCGTTTCCAGGCCTTTGACCATTTTGGTTGCCCTCCTCTGGACACGTTCCAGCTTGTCAATATCCTTCTTGAACTGTGGTGCCCAGAACTGGACACAGTATTCCAGGTGGGGTCTGACCAGAGCGGAATACAGTGGTACTATTACTTCCCTTGATCTAGATGCTATACTCCTATTGATGCAGCCCAGAATTGCATTGGCTTTTTTAGCTGCTGCATCACACTGTTGACTCATGTCAAGTTTGTGGTCTACCAAGACTCCTAGATCCTTTTCACTTGTACTGCTCTCAAGCCAGGTATCACCCATCCTGTATTTGTGCCTTTCATTTTTTTTGCCCAAGTGTAGTACTTTACATTTCTCCCTGTTAAAATTCATCCTGTTTGCCTTGGCCCAGTTCTCTAATCTGTTAAGGTCATTTTGAAGTGTGATCCTGTCCTCTGGGGTATTAGCCACCCCTCCCAATTTGGTGTCATCTGCAAACTTGATCAGGATGCCCTCAAGCCCATCATCCAAGTCATTGATAAAGATGTTGAATAAGACTGGGCCCAAGACAGAACCCTGTGGCACCCCACTAGTCACTTCTCTCCAGGATGAAGAGGAGCCATTGATGAGCACCCTTTGGGTTCGGTCAGTCAGCCAGTTACAAATCCACTGAATGGTAGCATTGTCTAGCCCGCATTTTACCAGCTTCTTTACAAGAATATCATGGGGCACCTTGTCAAAGGCCTTGCTGAAATCAAGATAGGCTACATCCACAGTGTTCCCTTCGTCTACCAGGCTTGTAATTCTGTCAAAAAATGAGATCAGATTAGTCTGACATGACTTATTTTTCAGAAACCCATGCTGACTTTTAGTGATCACAGCGTTCCTTTCTAGGTGCTCACAGACCGTTTGCTTAATGATCTGCTCTAGAATCTTTCCTGGTATTGATGTCAGGCTGACTGGGCGGTAATTGTTTGGGTCCTCTCTTTTCCCCTTTTTGAAAATAGGGACAACATTTGCCCTCCTCCAGTCTGCTGGGACTTCACCTGTTTTCCAGGAATTCTCAAAGATTACTGCCAGTGGCTCTGAAATCACCTCTGCCAGTTCTTTTAATACTCTGGGATGTAGTTCATCTGGCCCTGGAGACTTGAATACATCTAAACTAGCCAAGTGTTCTTGTACTACCTCCTTACTTATTCTGGGCTGTGTTTCCCCTGCTGAATCATCTGCTCCATATTCTTCAGGTCGGGCATTGTTTTCTTTTTTGGAGAAGACTGAGGCAAAGAAGGTATTAAGGAGTTCTGCCCTTTCTGCGTCCCCTGTTCGCATTTCACCATCTTCTCCTCTAAGTGACCCCACTGTTTCCTTGTTCTTCCTTTTGCTACGGACATACCCATAAAAACTCTTTTTATTGCTTTTAACCTCTCTAGCAAGCCTGAGTTCATTCTGTGCTTTAGCTTTTCTGACTTTGTCTCTACATGTGCTGGCTATTTGTTTGAATTCCTCTCTGGTGGTTTCCCCCTTTTTCCATTTCTTGTACATATCCCTTTTAAATCTTAACTCAGTTAAAAGTTCTTTAGATAGCCACCCTGGCTTCTTTAGGCACCTTCCATGTTTTCGTCGCATTGGTACTGCTTGAAGTTGTGCTTTTAATATCTCCCTTTTAACAAACTCCCATCCATCATGAACTCCCATCCCTTTTAGTATTACTGACCATGGGATCACATCCAGCATTTCCCTAAGTTTTCTGAAGTCGGCTTTCTTAAAGTCTAGAATTTGAGTCTTAGTATGCTTGGTTGCTCCTTTCTGATGTATAATAAACTCCAGAAGAGCATGATCACTCCCACCTAATGATCCTGCCACTTCTACCCCACTAACCAGGTCATCACTATTGGTTAGGACCAGATCTAAAATGGCTGATCCTCTTGTTGCTTCTCCCACTTTCTGGACAATGAAATTGTCTGCAAGGCCAGTGAGGAATCTGTTCGACCTTATGCTCTTGGCTGAGTTTGACATCCAACAAATATCAGGATAGTTGAAATCCCCCATTACTACTATCTCATTTCCTTTTGAATGCTTGGTCATCTGTTCCAGGAAGGCATCATCTATGTCCTCAGTTTGGCTTGGGGATCTATAGTAAACTCCCACAATGAGATCACTGTTATTTTTCTGGAAGGATGCTGGAAGGAGGCGTGAGGGCTCTGGCAGGGCCTAAATCCTTGGCAACTCACTTAGCTGGCTTTGGGAAGGCAATGCAAAGACGGGTGGGGGGAGATTTTGCCCCCCCCATGCAACAAGGCAGTTTGCACCTCACCTCCCAGATGCCATATAATATAACCAACCTTGAAATTCTAAAACAGCGAAGGGTTTTCTCTCTGGTCCACTGCCAGGCCCTCCCTTCAGCCATCCAGGAAGGCTGCTTTAGGAAGACACCATACGAGGAGAGGAAATGCCCATGTGGTTCTGGGCAACTAGAAACAACAGAACATGCCCTTTGCAAGCCCCTCTGCTGCTGTCGAGAAGTGCAGCACACCCTCTGTCGTTATGGGGCGGTACGGCAGGACCAGCTATCCATGTTGGTCCCACATGAGCCGATAAAAGGGCCAAAGAGGTAACTTACAGGGTCCCATAGAGGGGGGTCAAACTGGGCCCAGACCGAAGGCCAGGCGGAACAGCTCCGTCTTGCAGGCCCTGCGGGAGGATGTCAAAGAATGCAAGCAGACAGTAAGGCAAGCTAAAAAAGAATTTGAGAAACACACTACTAAAAACATTACAATTAATAAATTCTATAAATAGTAGCAGGGAAATATCCCCACACCCATACACCCTGAATGCTAAAAGGGATCCAGTTGCTTGAAGTGCTGTTTGATAGCACATGTGTATGTATTTATCTATGCAACAGCTTTAGCTGTTTTTATATACGCAGCATTTATATATTTATTATACTGTAAATCACTTAAGGATCCTACATGAGAAGAGATTCATAAATGACATTAATAATCATCATAATTATGGTATTTACTCGAATGTAATGCTAATCTTTTTGGCCCGTTGCAAAAATTAGATTTGATGACACATTTACATTCCCCAGCAAATACTTTTTTTTTTGTTTCAAGGTTCTGAAAATTGAGGTGCGCATTAGATTTGATGGCACATTAGACTTGAGTAAATACAGTAATATTGTTGTATAATTATTGTATGAAATATATTACAGCAGTTTTGATTCTGCTGTTGACAGGTAGGTATATTTAAGCCACAAGCTCTTAAATTAAACCGCCTCTCGCACTCATGAAAGCAGTTTGTATTTTGCTTTAATTACCTATGATACTTTGCCAGTCACTTGAGTGAAATCAGAGGTGCTAATATATACACAGTGAGAGTTAGAATATTGTGTCATTAACTCTGAGTATTATGTGCTTATCTTTCCTGGTGATGCTGTCCATGTAATTTCCTGTACACCACAAATTCAATAAGATGGTGACAACATTGCTTGTATTAATATTTTCTTTTCCCCTATCTCTTTGGAAGAAGAAAATGGCCAGTACATTCAAGTTATTTGGAAGCTGCTGGGGCAGTGGTGGCTAACCTCGGCACTCCAGATGTTTTGGAACTACAACTCCCATCATCCCTAGCTAACAGGACCAGTGGTCAGGGATGATGGGAGTTGTAGTCCCAAAACATCTGGAGTGCCAAGGTTAGCCACCACTGCTAGGGCACTGTGATTTACAACAGTTACAAAAATATGTAAATGCCAGTTAACCCTTGTTTGATGTCTTAAAACAACAGTGCCTTTTCAATACCGGTAGCTATTTCCTGCAGTAATTAGCTGTCCCTAAGTTCCACCAATTCATTCTATCTATTGAGTCGGGTTCCAGGATTGAGATGCACCCAATCGCACCTGCCATTTCTTTTTCTTTTTTCCAATAGTTTACAGTTTTGAAAAGAAAGAAAGGGGTAGAAGGGAAAAGAAAGAAGAAGAAAAGCAAAGAAAGGGAAAAGATGGGCACACCATTCCCTCTATTGCTGATGCTGATTATTGCCCACAGAGCAACCCAGTTCAGTTCAGTTCTTTATTCGACCGTCAGTCAGAAAAGATACATTTCCATACAAAATTAAAACATCTCAAACGTCTAAAAGGACTTTGGAGTAAGACATAGCCAACAATAAAATGAAGCTATACAGATAAACTCATGTCGATGCTGTCAATTTTAATCTTGCGACGCTTAAGAGCTAGAAAAAGAAATTTGGCCACCAGAGAGGCTGTTTTTCCAGTAACATTATTCAACAAATATAGAACCTGTCTTTCTCTGGATAGAGAGCTAAGTTGACATAGGAGTGGAGCTATGAGATTTTGCCTGAGATCTGCATAGAAAGGGCAGGTCAGGAGAATATGACAGAGCAACCCAATAAGGAGTGAATCATAGAATCATAGAGTTGGAAGAGACCACAAGGGCCATCCAGTCCAACCCCCTGCCAAGCAGGAAACACCATCAAAGCATTCCTGACAGGTGGCTGTCAAGCCTCTGCTTAAAGACCTCCAAAGAAGGAGACTCCACCACACTCCTTGGCAGCAAATTCCACTGTCGAACAGCTCTTACTGTCAAGAAATTCTTCCTAATGTTTAGGTGGAATCTTCTTTCTTGTAGTTTGAATCCATTGCTCCGTGTCCGCTTCTCTGGAGCAGCAGAAAACAACCTTTCTCCCTCCTCTATATGACATCCTTTTATATATTTGAACATGGCTATCATATCACCCCTTAACCTTCTCTTCTCCAGGCTAAACATACCCAGCTCCCTAAGCCGTTCCTCATAAGGCATCGTTTCCAGGCCTTTGACCATTTTGGTTGCCCTCCTCTGGACACGTTCCAGCTTGTCAATATCCTTCTTGAACTGTTGTGCCCAGAACTGGACACAGTATTCCAGGTGAGGTCTGACCAGAGCGGAATACAGTGGTACTATTACTTCCCTTGATCTAGATGCTATACTCCTATTGATGCAGCCCAGAATTGCATTGGCTTTTTTAGCTGCTGCATCACACTGTTGACTCATGTCAAGTTTGTGGTCTACCAAGACTCCTAGATCCTTTTCACTTGTACTGCTCTCAAGCCAGGTATCACCCATCCTGTATTTGTGCCTTTCAATTTTTTTTGCCCAAGTGTAGTACTTTACATTTCTCCCTGTTAAAATTCATCCTGTTTGCCTTGGCCCAGTTCTCTAATCTGTTAAGGTCATTTTGAAGTGTGATCCTGTCCTCTGGGGTATTAGCCACCCCTCCCAATTTGGTGTCATCTGCAAACTTGATCAGGATGCCCTCAAGCCCATCATCCAAGTCATTGATAAAGATGTTGAATAAGACTGGGCCCAAGACAGAACCCTGTGGCACCCCACTAGTCACTTCTCTCCAGGATGAAGAGGAGCCATTGATGAGCACCCTTTGGGTTCGGTCAGTCAGCCAGTTACAAATCCAATGAATGGTAGCGTTGTCTAGCCCGCATTTTACCAGCTTCTTTACAAGAATATCATGGGGCACCTTGTCAAAGGCCTTGCTGAAATCAAGATAGGCTACATCCACAGTGTTCCCTTCGTCTACCAGGCTTGTAATTCTGTCAAAAAATGAGATCAGATTGTAATTCTGTCAAAAAATGAGATCAGATTAGTCTGACATGACTTATTTTTCAGAAACCCATGCTGACTTTTAGTGATCACAGCGTTCCTTTCTAGGTGCTCACAGACCGTTTGCTTAATGATCTGCTCTAGAATCTTTCCTGGTATTGATGTCAGGCTGACTGGGCGGTAATTGTTTGGGTCCTCTCTTTTCCCCTTTTTGAAAATAGGGACAACATTTGCCCTCCTCCAGTCTGCTGGGACTTCACCTGTTTTCCAAGAATTCTCAAAGATTACTGCCAGTGGTTCTGAAATCACCTCTGCCAGTTCTTTTAATACTCTGGGATGTAGTTCATCTGGCCCTGGAGACTTGAATACATCTAAACTAGCCAAGTGTGCTTGTACTACCTCCTTACTTATTCTGGGCTGTGTTTCCCCTGCTGAATCATCTGCTCCATATTCTTCAGGTCGGGCATTGTTTTCTTTTTTGGAGAAGACTGAGGCAAAGAAGGTATTGAGGAGTTCTGCCCTTTCTGCGTCCCCTGTTCGCATTTCACCTTCTTCTCCTCTAAGTGACCCCACTGTTTCCTTGTTCTTCCTTTTGCTACGGACATACCCATAAAAACTCTTTTTATTGCTTTTAACCTCTCTAGCAAGCCTGAGTTCATTCTGTGCTTTAGCTTTTCTGACTTTGTCTCTACATGTGCTGGCTATTTGTTTGAATTCCTCTCTGGTGGTTTCCCCCTTTTTCCATTTCTTGTACATATCCCTTTTAAATCTTAACTCAGTTAAAAGTTCATTAGATAGCCACCCTGGCTTCTTTAGGCACCTTCCATGTTTTCGTCTCATTGGTACTGCTTGAAGTTGTGCTTTTAATATCTCCCTTTTAACAAACTCCCATCCATCATGAACTCCCTTCCCTTTAAGTATTACTGACCATGGGATCACACCCAGCATTTCCCTAAGTTTTCTGAAGTCGGCTTTCTTAAAGTCTAGAATTTGAGTCTTAGTATGCTTGGTTGCTCCTTTCTGATGTATAATAAACTCCAGAAGAGCATGATCACTCCCACCTAATGATCCTACCACTTCTACCCCACTAACCAGGTCATCACTATTGGTTAGGACCAGATCTAAAATGGCTGATCCTCTTGTTGCTTCTCCCACTTTCTGGACAATGAAATTGTCTGCAAGGCCAGTGAGGAATCTGTTCGACCTTATGCTCTTGGCTGAGTTTGACATCCAACAAATATCAGGATAGTTGAAATCCCCCATTACTACTATCTCATTTCCTTTTGAATGCTTGGTCATCTGTTCCAGGAAGGCATCATCTATGTCCTCAGTTTGGCTTGGGGACCTATAGTAAACTCCCACCATGAGATCACTGTTATTTTTCTCTCCCTTAATTTTGACCCAGATACTCTCAATTTGGCTTTGAAGTTTTAAATCATGGATCTCTTCACAGGTATACACATCCCTGACATATAACGCCACTCCTCCTCCTTTCCTGTTTGGTCTATTTCTCTTAAATAGATTGTATCCCTCTATTACTATTAGTGAAGAAAGGGAAACTGGGTGGGAAGGCGAGTCCTGGAAAAGAATGGGGAACAATGGAGGAGGAGGCGGCAATGCCGGTTTTAAAGAGGGAACAGCAGCACTCCACACTGCAACAATCTTCGTTACAGGGCTTACTTGTTCTAGAAAATATTTAGAAGTAGATCTCATAATGTTGTTTAGTCATTAAGTCGTCTCTGACTCTTCGTGACCCCATGGACCAGAGCACGCCAGGCACTCCTGTCTTCCACTGTCATAATGTAGGCTGGTGTTAAAGGTAGATACCCACTCTGAAAAGTTTGGCAAATACTATACTGCTGTAGTTTATGTCCTAGTTTGAAATTCTACTCTTATTTCTATGCAGTCAACAAGTTTTGCATGATAATCACGCTAACAGGGCTTGTCTACTGTTAGAGTGTGGTAAGTTGGCTGCTCTTAAAGATGGATTGGAAATAGTGCAGAAGAGCAACATGGGACCATGCAATGCCACTCTTGAAAGAGCTGCCTATTCACTACCAAGTTCAATTCAAGATGATGGTTCGGGTCTATAAAGCCCAAGTTTTTAACAATCCAGTGTGCTGAAGGAGCACCTCCCCCTGTCTCGTTCTGCCTGCCCATTCAGATCTGCTGGAGAAGCCCTTTTGACTGGACTAACATCTTGGGAAGTTTGACACTGATGAGTTTTCGGCATTCTGTGAAAAAATGTTTATTTTCCATCAGAACTATGGAATTCCTTGATATGGATTGAAAACACTTGTATTAGCTTCACTAAGCCAACCAATTTTATTTTCAAAACCTATCCTCACACGTTGTTGTTGTTGTTGTTGTTGTTGTTGTACATTTAATTATACCCCACCATGCTCCCTGGCAGGGACTAAAGGTGGTTTACAGATAAAAATAAGAACAGTTAAAACATTGGGGTGGGGGAATCATTAAAAAACATATATAATTTATTTAAAAGATACAGATAATTACAATTAAAAACAGCACGGCACCAGCCCTTTCATTAAAAGAGGTCAGTTTCATTAAAAGCAGTTGGAACAAGGAGGTTTTCACCTGCCAGCAGAAGGACAACAAGGAGCGAGCCAGTCTACTACTACTACTACTACTACTACTACTACTACTACTTATTATTATTATTATTATTATTATTATTATTATTATTAACTGCCCTATACCTGGAGGTCTCAGGGCGGTTCACAGAATAAAATCAACACACAAAACCACAAAATACATACCGGTAATCAAAATAAAAACAACCCAATAACACTTCCCCCCCCCCAGCTTATCTAGGGAGGAAGTTCCAAAGTCTGGGAGCAGCCACCAAGAAAACCCTTTCCCACAAGCATGCCTGTGAAGGTGACTAGAAGGGCCTCCCCTATAAGATCTCATAACCTAGGCAGGTTCATATGAGGGAATACTGTCTTTCAGATAGATTGGACCTAAGCAGTATACTATTTGGCATAAAGCTCTTCAGCCTCCCAACCATGTCTTAGTGTCTTAGGCTAGTACATAACTATTCTGCCAGATCAGGAAGAAATTGATTGTGTAGCTGGCAGACAGAGAAAACTGTTCCTAACTCTGGAGAAAAAACATGCAAAGGAATGGGAAACCCTGAGTAGAATGGGAGATTAGACACGGAAGTCTGCTAGACTATCCCCATCACTGCAACCCTCACCAATAGAATAATAGAATTGTAGTGTTGGAAGGGACCCTGAAGGTCATCCAGTCCAATCCCCTGCAATGCAAGAATATCAATTAAAGCATCCATGACAGGTGGCCATCCAACCTCTGCTTAAAAACTCTAATAAGCAGGAGTCCACAACCTGCCAAGGGAGTCCATTCCAATCTCAAACAGCCCTTACTGTCAGAAAGTTCTTCTTGATTATTAGTCATAATCTCCTTTCTTGTAACTTGGATCCACTGGCTTAAGAGTAAGGTAAAGGTAAAGAACCACTGGATAGTTCAAGTCCAGTCAAATTTGACTATGGGGTTGCAGCGTTCATCTCCGCTTTCAGGCTGAGGGAGCTGGCTTTTGTCCGCAGACTGCTTTTCTGGGTCATGTGGCCAGCATGACTAAACCACTTCTGGCACACGGAATACCGTGGCAAGTGCCAGAATGCACGGAAATGATGTTTACCTTCCCACCACAGCGGTACCTATTTGTCTACTTGCACAGGTATGCTTTCAAACTGCTAGGTTGGCAGGAGCTGAGACAGAGCAATGAGAGCTCACCCCATCACGGGGATTCAAACCGCCAACCTTACAATCGGCAAGCCCAAGAGCCTCAGTGGTTTAGACCACAGTGCCACCCACATCCCTACTGGCTTAAGAAACCCATGCTGAGTCTTAGTAATCACAAAATGAGTTCAATTGTCTGTTCCAGGACCTTTCCTGGTCCTCACTGGTCGGTTGTTACCTGGATCTTCTTTTTTCTCCTTTTTGAAGATGGGGACAACATTTGCCTGCCTCCAGTGTGTGAACTGCTACACACAATTTATGCAACAAGCAATTGCATTCCACATACAGGATGGAGTGGGATTATTTTCTTAGACTGACTGGCACTGGCGGAGGAAGGGGGTGCGTGGGTGCGGTCCACCCCGGGTGTCATCCCTGAGAGGGGGCGACATTGCCGCCCCACCCCCATGGGACGCTCACTGCGGGTGGCGCTGCCCCCGTGCTCACCGCCCCACCCCCGTGGGATGCTCACCCCACCCCCGTGGGATGCTCGCCCCACCCCTGGGTGCACAGCATGTGCGCCGCTCCAGGTGCCAGAGCAGTTAGCCCCGCCTCTGCTGACTAGTTCATGTTTCATCAGTGGGAGATAATAACAGGAAATGTTCCCCTAATAGCCTGAAATCTCCCTATTGAAGATTTCCCTATACAGCTATTGGATGTAATACGAAGCAGAGTATTAGGGAGCAGATAAAACCTTTAAAATCAGTTTAAGTTTGGATAGAATTTGAGAGAGGAGGAGAATGTTGAGAGTATCTAGGTAGAATAAGATGAAACGAGTGCAGGGGCTTTCCCTGGAAATAAATATTGAAGATTTTCTGCTGAAGGAGTACTTATTTACTTGTAATATGCTTTGTTTGAATATTCGTAAATAAAGCAAATTATAAAGACGTCATAAGTTTCCAGTGCTCTCTTCACCCAATGCAACTAAAACTCTGTAATCTTGCCCCCAAACTTCAAACTTCCTTGAAAAGAGGGGAGCACTTAACACTGTTCTATAGCATTTTTCTTCTTCTTTACTAGCAACCAATAGCCTTGTTTGTCTAAAACCTTGAAGTGACTCGATTAATTATTTAGACACACATCAGGAGCAGGAATCCATTTAAAACCTTCTGGGAAACTCAGATATAAAGTCACATTCATCTACATTTCATTCACAATATTGCTCTTGTTAAAAAAAATTATATATATTACTAATTAAAGCTCAGTGCATTAGGCCATTAGAACCCACGTGATTCATGGTAGCATAATCATCGTGCTTATCGTTTTGTGCTTTAAGTTTATTGGGTACACAAAGGCGGGGGCAGAACTGAGCAATTTGCAAAACTGAAATCAACCCAAGAATCACTTGAAACATTTCCTCTCTCCAGAGAAGTGATTTCACTATGTGTAAAGTGCTGCTCTGGCATGAAAAATGCTTCCAATCAATAATTAAATATAATGAAAGTTTGATGTTTCAGAAGGACACCCACAAAGCAGAACAAGAAAGGAACAATCTCTTGCCTTGGTAATGCCCCATTTCAAGTTTAGCCCTTTACATTGAAGAAAGGAATGAAGAAACATATTGTTTAAACAAATGTTTCAGAAAATCGTTAATGTGTGCAAAACACACTGAAATTGCTGTTAACTTATTTCACTAGGCAAGTCATCTTGCATATAGACATCTTTGGTGTACAAACTAGCATTCATCATTCCACTATACAGGAACCTTGCATGTTGCCTTGAAACTATTGAGTAAATTTCTCTCCGGTCAATTTGAGAATGGCCCACCCAAAAAAAAGGTTCTAAATTAAGTCATCATGTTTCATCTTTTTTGTCCACATAGTAAATGCCAAACTCAGCTCAAATACAGCCAAACAAACACTGACAATGGCTGTTTTGCTTTGCTCTGAGGCTCCTTGCCATCAATGAACAAGCCCAGTGATGCTCCCAAGCCTAGAGGGAGGAAGGGACTGTGCAGCTCCCAAGTTTCTCTGATCAAGCTCTAGGAAGCTTCCCATCTCAAGCATCCAGCAGCATTCTGCAAAAGCTAGCTACTGAAAAGAGAAACTTCCTGGATCCTCCATGCTTTCGACCACCTCTATATTTTGACCCTTGGGCTCTACTCAGCAGAGCCAAGGGGCCTTCTACAAAAGCCCAGCATGAAGTGAAATAAGATCCTGTCCCTTCCTTGGATGTACAAAAGACTGAAAGATGGAATGGCTGTGGTCTTTTCTATCACTTCACAATAGTCATCGGAGACAGAAAATAATCCCTCCTTGCTACTTTACCCCCTTCCCTAATGCCTGGTACTAAGCCATTTGTGACGCGAAAGGAGAAGGAAAGAGGAAAAACCGTGTTGCAAATTGCAACGGCTTCCTGGTTTCTCACTAAGCAGGAGATGGGCTACACAGAAGCCTGACTCAAAATTGGCAAGTTAATTAACAAGTTTAATAGGGTTAAACATTTATTTATTCAAGCTTTGTCCAGCAAGTTACAAAGACTCCAAGGGGTATGAAGAAGGAAAGAAGTCAACTATATTTTGTACACATGACCCATTTCTCAAGTACATGCTGGTTTAAAAAGCAAGCCTCTTAAAAGCTTCAACATCAGGAGTCAGCAGTTATTTTCACTTAGGATGTTATACACTAATGCCCTTATTTAGTTTTTTGCAAACTCATTAATAACAAGAGAGTGCTTGCATCTGCCACTTTGTAACTATATCTATTTTTTTTAAAAAATAAATGAAGGAAGGCTGGAGCCACTCACCCAACAACATAAATATTATGTTTACTGTTCCATTTATCACTGCCTCTCCCACAACTTTAGGCAGTTATGCCATATGGGTTAAAACCTAGTTCTAACCAACACAAAGCATTTGTGATTGACTGTGAGAACTTCCCACCTGCTTGCATACAAAGCAGAAATATCCAGAGACCATCTAAATTCCTTCTGCAAGACTGTGAAATAACAAAGCTTGTGTGTGAGAGACCAGAAACATGTTTCCTCAGAAGAAATGAACATGGTGTCCAGAGGAGGTCCAATACATTTTGGCACACAAGGAAGAAAATGCAAATGGAGCCCCATAGTTGTAAATTTATATAGCAATACAGATGGTATCAGTAGTGAAAGAATGAGTGTCTACAAATTCTGCCTCTTGTTTCTCATTTTAAGGGAAGATTGTGCTAAGGATGGAGGAGAGGCGACAAAAGATAAGGAGCTAAGATGTGGAGCATCACCTGATAACTGTTCTAACAGAGTGAAGGATTTTGGAGGAAGGCTAGTTTCAATTTAATGAAGCATTCACTTTGGCACAAAGAAACCAGAAAGTTAGGATGCTGATCAAGGGCAACCTGACAAAACACAGTATGAGGCAAAAGGTCTGAACTATTTTCAGTGACAGATTGTGTGAAAATGAGCTGGGGCAGCCTGCAGACATACTATGCGATCACCCTAAGAACAGCTAATGACACCTGCTTCCAGGACTGCTAGGAGTGTGCCTATTCTTTGGTCTCTCACTCTCAAGTTTTCTTTGTCCTCAAGCTACGGTATTATTTTCATGTGCACACCCAAATTGATGAAATGTTAACAGAACTGTAACAGTGAAATCATATATATATATATATATATATATATATATATATATATATATATTCAGAAGTAAGCCCCCTTGAGTTCAGTTGGACTCACTCCCAGGTAAGTGTATATATTGAATTGCAGCCTAAATCATTCATCCCCCATTGGCTTTCTGTATACTTAAGGTCCTCACAAATGCTATTAAAGTATCTCACATATACAGTCATAAATGTTGTGAATCTCTTTAAAAAAAAAAAAAAAAAGAGGCCATGAGTAGAATTTGACATCTACATTTGGAGAGGCACTGAAAATAATTCTAATCAATACCATAGTTATTTCTAAAATGAGACGGTTGCTCCCATTCCCCTGGAGCCACTGTGCTGCTGAAGTGGGGTTGCTGTGGTATCATTGTGTGCTGTGATGCTATTAAAGTATCTCACATATACAGAGTCATAAATGTTGCAAATCTTTTTTTAAAGAAGAGTCCATGTGCTGTATCATCATTGTGTTACCATGGTGTGCTGTGATGCATGGGGTGTGTGCTGTGGACATGCCCAGATCATTGTGATGTCACTGGTTGCCTTTGCTTCTGTGTATGATGCAGTATTCATTGCTAGCACCTCCATGTTTGGTGGACTGTGGTGGAAATTATGTGGTATGTATGTACTTATATCTTTCCCCTTTCCCACAAGGCTGAGTAGGCACTGTGGCTGTGCGATATATAATCCAAAACCAGGTTGAAGTTCATATTGTGATATTGGTTTCATAATTTTTGATCTGGCAATATAATGTCTATGTGTGCTATGCAAAAATCACAATGCAGGAAAAAGAGTGAAGTCAGCCAATGACTCTACATCCTTATTTCAGATGTGATGTTTAGCTGGTGACACATGGCAATGCTGAAAACCACATATCACCCAACCCTAGTGGTTACAGGTTTTGCCAGTTGCTGTGCCAGTATATCTGCAATGCATCTAGGGATCTGGCGTAGGATTGTTCTATCGGATTGCTCTGCACACCTTTGTGCTAGGAAAAGACATTTTATCAGCTTAATTGCCCTTTTCTGTACTTTTCCAACACTACAGCATCTTTCTTAGGATCGGGTGACCAGAACTGCATATAGTATTCCAAATGTGGTACACCACAAATTTACTTTAAAACATTATGATACTTGCTGTTCTGTTTTCAGTCCTTTTCCTAATAATGAACATGAAAGCAACATTAAAAAAAAACCCATTGTTGATCGCTGCTGTACACTGAAACTGTGTTTCCAGTAAACTGTCCACCACACTGCCAAGATAACTTTCCAGGATACTCACATTAGACATCAGGTCCATTAGTCTAATATACTGAAACATCTCTCCAATTGGGGAAAGGTTTATGGCGCTAATTCCACTGAAGGTACTACTTGGTCCTTACGAGTTATTTGAACAATACCACTGTATTCATTTTACAATATGCTGTCATTCAGCATCAGAACCAGTACCAGACCAGCAGGGACACTTCCATTGTTCTCGGAATGCTAGCTGCTGACATTCCATTTTAGGCATGTTCTGTCCTTTGAAATACAGTGGTACCTCGGGTTACATATGTTTCAGGTTACATACGCTTCAGGTTACAGACTCGGCTAACCCAGAAATATTACCTCGGGTTAAGAACTTTGCTTCAGGATGAGAACAGAAATCGGGCAGCGGCAGCGCAGCAGCAGCGGGAAGCCCCATTAGCTAAAGTGGTGCTTCAGGTTAAGAACGTTTTCAGGTTAAGAACAGACCTCTGGAACGAATTAAGTACATAACCAGAGGTACCACTGTACTGCTGTTTCCATTCAAATAACAGTTCATTGTTGTTCTACTAAGTGCTCATTTCCTTGAGTATGTGATCTTCAGAAGAAGGATGGTATATAAATTTAATAGATGATGATGATGACGACTTAAAGTTTCCTGCATGTTTCAACTATATCAATTTGGGCTCTTCTTTAGGGGTCTCTTCTGTTATATGGGGAGGTTCCCCCACCTGCCCGCCCAGAAACAGTTGTGCTGGGTGCAGCATTTCAAAGGTGAAGTCAACCATAAAGTTTTCTCTACCTTTGATTTTCATCAGTACCAGAGAAGAATCTAGGAACTTCTAAGGCTTCCTTCCTTCATTTGAGGTGAGCACTACAAAAGCTTATTTCCAGACCTGAATCTGGTGGATTTTGGTGGCATTTCTACACAGCAGTGAACCTTGTGGCACTGCCAAGGTAATGATTCCCATGGGATGAAGCAGCAGGGTCCCAGTCTCACCTTCTGAGAGAGGTTTTCTAGTTCCACTTGGATGACTTTTGTTTCAAAATGAGCAAACTATACTTGGTAATACTAACTAGGCTACAAAGGCTCATATAGTTTATCAGGTGCTAATTAAGGGTGTGACTCATCTGAAATTGAAAACATTTGTAATCCTCTCTATGGAGAAGTTAAGGATATCTTTCAATAACCTCCCAATGAAATCAGTGGGATAAAAGTGTTCACAATAGACTGAATTCTGCCCTACATTTGCCTTTTGTAGTGTTGGATGTGAGTGCACCTCACAAGCATTGTGATTTCGTTCCTTGAATCATTAAACTGCATTCTAGTGTGCCATCGTGAAATGTTTTCATATTCAGATATTTTAAATGGCAGAAATAACAGCAGCAGCAGCAACAACAACAACAGCAACAACAGCAACAGCAACGAACCTTTCCTTGTCACATTATGTTTTAATACTAGTTACAGACTAGTTAGTATGGTAAGTAGGAAGAGATGCAGAAGCTAAAATAGTTATCTGCCAGAAACTTCACTATGTGTTCCGTACAAGCACTTGCTGCAAACAAAGCAAATAATTTATGAGAAGTAATAATAGATTAGCCACAACTGGCCATAATACTAAACATATAAGAAATATTAATTTTCTAAAATTGACAAAGCACTCCTATACTATGCTTACACTCACTCAATTTATGATGCCATTTAAACAGCTGAACGTTTTTTGTATTCCTGCAATGACTAGCTAATTAGTGTAACTGCTATTTATTAGGTGCACAAGTAGCAAGCAATGGGATGGTTATGTTGGGAGAGCACAATCTGTATACTTTTCTTCTACACAGAAGTAGGTTTTACACAGTGTTTGTTTTTGTAGGTTGTGTTTACACAATTTAAGATTCAGGTGTTGCTCTTTGGCATCTGTCTAGAGCCATGGTTCCCAACGTGGGACACATGCCCCACAGGGGGGCAATTAGATTTTTAAGGGGGGGCAATTCGAGAATGAGTTCTGCCTATCTCCAGGTTTGTTGGTGGTCTCTTTTCGGTCAAAGGCTAAAATGAGCCAATAGCTTGTTATACTAGGATAACTGATAATAAAACAGGCAGTTGATCTGAATTCCTGTAATTCGGGATTGCTATCTTTCTGACTCCATACCATACTCCCAAGCTTTTATTTAACCTAAATTTGAAACAATAGGTGAGATGACATAGACTTTTGGTCACCCATACTTTCTATTATATTGTTTGGGTCTATCCCACCCCGCATCACAGCTACTGACTTGCACATCCACCACTAATGTGACTTGAAGGAGAGGAAGAAACTATGCATGCATGCAAGCATACTTTAAGTGAACAAAGAAATTTTGACTCAAGTTGTAAAATGCCACAACACATCTTCTTATTCGAATACATGTAAAAGATCTGCATCTCTGAATCCAAATAAGATATCACTGGAAATCTCTCTCTTAAAAAAAACAAAAAACTGTTTTGGCAATCATTTAACAGTACCACCTCCATTTTTCAAAAAAATGCTGTTGAGAGGAAGGGATCACACTACAATGGTACCTCTGGTTGCATACTTAATTCATTCCAGAGGTCTGTGCTTAACCTGAAAATGTTCTTAACCTGAAGCACCACTTTAGCTAATGGGGCCTCCCGCTGCCACTGCGCCGCCACTGCCCAATTTCTGTTCTCATCCTGAAGCAAAGTTCTTAACCGGAGGTAATATTTCTGGGTTAGCAGAGTCTGTAACCTGAAGCGTATGTAACCTGAAGCGTATGTAACCCAAGGTACCACTGTACTGACAAAACTACCTGTCAGGTTTCAGCAGCACAACATAACTTTGTGATTCGCAGAAATGAACCTGCTTGAACCCGCATTCTACCAGGAGCCCAATCAGGATGTGGCAGGTTCTTCCTCCAAACAGTCCTTACACTGTCCTAAATAGAAGGGTCATTCATGGGTGCAGCCGGGATTTTTTTGGGGGGGGGGGGGAGTTGTTGAGCTTTTTTTTTGAAAGATCACCCAAAAAGTTGTTCAGCTTTTCTTCAGAGATAACATCCCACCTTGAAAGAGGACATTACGGGGGGGGGCAGGGTTTTGTTGGGGGGGCAGAACCTCAGTTAACTGAGTATTATTCCTTTTCAATAATTGGGGGAACTGCCCCCCTGCCCCCCTTGCTATAGCCCATGGGGCCATTGTAGTGGCTTTTATTAATTGCCCGTTCTTGAGGGTAGGGGGTGGGCTGGCTATTGATGAGTCTGTCAGATCAAAAGAAAAGCGATCCTCCAGAAGCCTGGGAGTGGATCATTTCACGTGTTCGGCACAGCTTTCCTCCCAAATCCCGCTCCAGTCTTCCCTCGGCGCCCCTCACCCGCCTGGGTTTGCCAACGGCAGCCCCCGGGATGGCGCCTCGCGAGTGGGAAAGGCAGGCGCCTCGCCTCCCGGCGGACCCCGGCGCGCGGCGCGGGCAGCTCTTCGCCAAGTCCCAGGAGAAGCGAGCCGGGGAGGGCGGCGCGGGAAGAGCAGGCGAGATGCGCGGCGCTTTCCTGCCCTCGCTCCCCAGCAGCCGGACGGGAGAGGGTCAACCCCATCGGCATCTATGGGGAAGAAGGAGCTGCTCGGAACGCGGAATCGGAGGGAGAAGGCAAGTGGGGAGGGGGATTTCTGCGCGGTCGCTGGCGCTTTCGTGGATCCCACCCCACCCCCGAGAAAGAGCAGGGAGAGAAAAGTGAGGGAGAGACACAACTCACCTTCCGAAGAGGAGGGTCTCCCCGGACGGAGGGCGCCTTGCGGCCAAAAGCGGGTGGAGAGCAGCTCCAGGACGCGAGGTGTGAAGCGAGCAGGAGCGAGTAGGCAAAACCAAAACAAGCAGGAAAGCGCTAGGTCGGAGTGGCGCGAATCCGGAGTGAGGGAAACAATCCCACCAAGAGAAGAACTGAAGGGTCCTGGCAGTCTGGCGAGGAAAAAGGAATCGCGGCTGTTCGGCTGAGAGTCCTGCGCTTGGGGCGGAATTCCCAGGGTCGAAGAAGGCGCCTGTTTCCCTGCCGCTGCCTCCTTCGCTCCTGGTTCCTCGCAGCCTCAGACCGCGCTCTCGCGCTGGCTTCGGCGGGCGGGCGGGCGCGCTCCTGTGCGCAGCGGCGATGGCGCTGCCGCTGCTGGGCGCGGCGCGGCGCGGCGGAATTGGCTCCTCAGCACAGCCCTGCCCTCGGCTCAGGCGGCAACGGAGAGATGGGCGAGGGAGCGGGGCACAGGCCCAGTGCCCCCTCTCTGTGGGGCCTGGAAGGACAGAGGCCTCCGGGGGCGGACGGTGCCAGAGAGGGGAGGAGGACCCCCTTGCGACTGGGCCTTTGGCTCTTCCTTCTGCTCCGGAGTCGCCGGCCGGATGACGGCGTGGGAAGAAGCTCAGGGGACGACGACGCCCCCAACCCAACCCCGTTTTGCCAGCGTGGTTAAATACCGCCCTAGGCATCTCCTCCTCCAGGTGCACAGGGTCGCAGCTTTAAATGTAGCCATTCAGTCCGTGTTCATTGGGTAACGCTAAGTAGGAACAATCCCTCAGTGAACAGGTGGGAACTGTAAAGTTCAGGGAGCAGGTAATGTGGAACAAGTTTGAGAAAGGGAAGATGCCTTCAGAATGCAGGCAGGAAACCCACCATGCAGCTGCCACGAAGGACATTGCTGACACCCCTGGAGTCGGGAGAGCTGTGGCAAGGATTGAGGCCTACACTTGCCAGCAGTGAGTGCACTTATGGCTGGCTCCCTTACTCAAGACACTGAGGGCAAAACCACCTGAAAATGGGGGTAGAGGATGCACCACTGCTGCAGTGCCCCCAAAATGGTACTATTTCATATTTTGACTTGTGGCACTGGCACATTTACCCAAAAGATTTGTAGAGTTTTAGCTGTATGACTGTTGGACACTAAGGGCTCATCCAGACTTCCTTTTGCACTGTGCTTTTCAGGCACATGTCCAGGCTTTAAAGCTCCATGTCCGAACCGGTTTTCCTTTCCTTTTCTTTTTTGTTCCTGCGTTTTCCCCAAGAAAACATGCACTTTACCACTGAATTGGAGCAAATGGCAGCCCACAGAAAACCCAACTGCTGTTTGCTCTGATTCAGCAGTAAAATGCAAGTTTTCCCAGGGAAGGTTGGATTAAGGAAGGCTTGCATAATGCTTACAACTGGGGAAGTTCATCATGCTGGAAACATGATGCTTTATGGGGACCCTAAGAAGAGTCCTGCTGGGTCAGGCACATCTGGCTTAGCATTCTGTTCTCACAGCAACTCAGCAGACTTCATGTAGAAGTAGAACTGAAATAAAAATACTTCTATCAGGCAGGGGTTTGTTTTTGTTTTCTGTGGTGCTGAAGGTAACATGAAAGCCATCATTGCGCATTTATGCTGGAAAGCTCAGTCTGGTCAGCAAACAGTAGCCTTTACCTGGACATGAGAACATCAGTGAAGCCATACAGTGTTGGCTGAGGTAGCAGAGCTCATAGCGGCTGGCTAACCTGATTCAAAAATACCCACTCACACCCCTCTCACACACAAAAACAATTCTCACTACAGCCAACCAAAGACAACCAACCACACCCTAAGCCATACTCAACCTCTCACCACCAAGGAAATGCGATGAGTGAATAGTAAGAGAAACCCATACAAGTAACGCTGGCACAACCCCTCACACAAAGTAGAATAACAGAAGCATAACCACCCCACCCCACTCGCCTCTCCCTTCTTTTCTTTTCTTCTTCTTCTTCTTCTTCTTCTTCTTCTTCTTCTTCTTCCTAATTGTTTAAACCAATTCATAAACCAAGAATCTATACATTGATCACTAATAATGAAACATATGTTGTAGATATTTTTCCACATTTATTACGCTTTTTTGTGATATACAAATGACATGAGAAAACTTGGTATATTTATTTGTATAACATTATTCTTGTTTATAAAACCCAATCCTATATAATAATATCCCTGTGTCCCTGCGTCCGTCCGTGTGTCAGTGGAAATTTTCCACTGCGCATGTCCCAGACGGACGCAGGGATTGGACGACGGGAGAGGGGGGCGTGCCTGTGGTCCCGCCCTCGCCCGGCGCCCATCTCCATGGCAGCTGCGCTTCCTCTCCGCCCTTCTGGCCCTCGCGCTCCTCTGTGCCGCGGACGCTCCTTTCCCTTCCCCTCCGGGCGCTGCCGGTGGGGAGCGGGGCCTCGGGGGAGGGGGAGGGACTTCGGCGTCGTTCCGACGGGGAGGGGCGGGCCCCTCTGGCCCGAGGAGGATCCGGGCCCGCCTCGCGGAGTGCCGGTGCTCCGGGGGCCGAGCGCCCAGCTGTGTCCGGCTGGGGAGGATGGACGCCGCCGGCGGCCCCGGTCATCATGGCGCAGGGGCGGCCCCGGGGCGCCGAGCGGCTTCCCCGCGCGTCTGGATGGGGCGGCCGCCAACTCGCGGGTGCGGCGGCGGCGGGCGGCGCTCTCGGGCGGAGGTGGGATGCGGGGGCCCCGCCCCCTGCCCGCCTCGCGCTGCCGCCCGGTCGCCGGGGATGGGGGGGAGGTGGGGGGAGGGAGAGAGAGAGGCAAGCTATTTGTGGAGGTGTGGGAAGTGGGGGGAGGTGGGTGTGGGGGGGAGGTGGGTGTGTGTGTGTGTGAGAGAGAGAGAGGTGTGGGGGGGGAGGGAGGGAGAGAGAGAGGCGAGCTATGTGTGGAGGTGGGGGAGGTGGGGGGGAGATGGGGGGAGGGAGGGAGAGGCGAACTGTGTGTGGAGGTGGGGGAGATGGGTGTGGGGGGATGGGTGTGTGGGAGGGGGAGGGGGAGGGAGAGGGAGGCGAACTGTTTGTGGAGGTGTGGGAAGTGGGAGGTGGGTGGGTGGGTGGGTGGGGGTTTGACCGCGTGTGTTCTAGCGCCCGTTGTTTTAACGGGCTAAAAACCACTAGTTAAAAATAAATAAGAGAGAGAGAGAGAGAGAGAGAGAGACCATGCTGAAATGCCTCACCATCCTGGCTCTAAAGAATAGAAAAGTAAACTATTGGAAACTCTGGCTAGGAGTTCAGTTACTGAACTTTTGGCTGAGTTGGGGTGGGATTTCATGAATGAAAACAGGGGAAATGCTCCCCCCCATTGCTCCCCCTCCTCCTGCTGCCAATGGTGTTAGCAGTGGCAACGGTGCTCTTTTCAGCAACCAGGGGCCCACAGCCACCAGAATGCCCCCCTCTATGAAGGGGGCACAAAGTTGCTGGCTGTCAGTCTGCCCCCACATGTGAAATTCACCCCCTGAGAATCACCAGGACCTACTCCCCATTTTGCCACCTGCAAATGGGACAAATAAATGGAAATTTCAACCCAGCACTAGTTTGAAAATGCTGGACAGTTAACTATAACATTAATCTAAGTTCTATCATTATTAACTCAGAAAATGCTAGTCTGTTATAAACTAGGGTAAGTACATGTATATTTTTTTGAAGAAGACCTCAGGTGCTGCTGTTGATTAGTCTTGTCTTGCTTTTCTGTCCAAAGCATTTGAGCCACTTATGTTCAGCCTGGTCCAGCAAGACTCTTCTTATATTCTTAATCATAACAATTTAAAATAGAATTAATGTAAAACATTTTTATTTTGCTGCTGTATGCTGTAGAAAAGCAATGACTTCCTGGAGCAGTTTCAAATGCATCAGACTGACATTAGTCCTTCCCCTATGTTATTATTAACTTTTTTAAAAAAATAAACTTTAGCAAACTCTCTGTGGAGGCTTATTGGTAATTCTTATCTGTCCAAGGAGATTACTGACAGGTTCATCCATTTTGAGGAGAGTCTAGAATGGATTTCTCATTTGGCTGTCAGTTTGTGTTCTTCATTTGTCAGGGGATGCAAGGGGGGGGGGAGCCTTAAGCTTTTCTTTCATTTGTCAAGACTTGCCTTCCTCATCACAACCAACAACGCTACTCAGGTATTTAACGGAAACATATGGAGTGCAATGGGTTGCATCTGAGAGATGTAAATACCTATAGTTCAGAGGTGTAGTGGTCAGAGCAGCCTTTCACAACCTTGGCTCCCCAGATGTTGTTGGACTACAACTCCCATCATCCCTGATCACTGCTGCTATTAGCTAGGCATGATGGGAGTTGTAGTCCAACAACATCTGGGGACCTAAGCCTAGGACCTGGGAGACTAGGGCCCATTTCTCAGCTGATCAAGCCCCCTGCCTCTGACTCACATGCACTGAAGGCTTCTTTAAACTGCTCCGTTGACGGATGGTCAGGTGTCCATCTGCCCATGCCTCAGTGGAGCAGTTTAAAGCCGCCGCCCCCATCAGCTGAGGACGGGTGGGAAGCTGCCTGCCCCTCAGCTGATTAAGCCCCCATACTGCTCTGGCTCGTGTGCAAATGAGCAGTATGGGGTAGGGCTGGGCAGTTTCAGACATTGTGATACATCAGTACATTGCGATATTTAGCTACTGATATATCACAATGTTGAAAACCAGGTATTATATTTTTACTTCCAAAGAAAAGCACTTTTTGAATTTTCTGCCTTGGGTGTTGAAATAATTTGATGGGCCTTAGAAGGGAAAGGTGCCATTTACCACTGTGGTCTGCCCCAGGCAGCAATGTGTCCTGGGCCAGCCTTGCAGATCATGAATGAAAACACTGCATTTGGTATTCAGTGATACACTACCTCAGAATAATAATAATAATTTTATTATTTATACCCCGCTCATCTGGCTGGGTTTCCCCAGCCACTCTGGGTGGCTTACAACACATAAAAATTTGTAAAACATTAGACATTAAAAATTTCCCAATACAGGGTTGCTGTCAAATGTCTTATAAAAGTTAGATAGTTGTTTATTTCCTTGATATCTTATGGGAGGGTGTTCCACAAGGCGGTCGCCACTACCGAGAAGGCCCTCTGCCTGGTTCCCTGTAACCTCACTTCTCGCAGTGAGGGAACCACCAGAAGGCCCTTGGCGCTGGACCTCAGTGTCTGGGCTGAACGATGGGGGTGGAGACGCTCCTTCAGGTATACCAGGTCAAGGCTGTTTAGGGCTTTAAAGGTCAGCACCAACACTTTGAATTGTGCTCGGAAACGTACTGGGAGCCAATGTAGGTATTTCAGGACTGGTGTAATATGGTTCTGGCAGCCACTCCCAGTCACCAGTCTAGCTGCCGCATTCTGGATTGGTTGTAGTTTCTGGGTCACCTTCAAAGGTAGTCCCACATAGAGCGCATTGCAGTAGTCCAAGTGGGAGATAACCAGGGCATGCACCACTCTGGCGAGACAGTGCGCGGGTAGGTAGGGTCTCAGCCTGCGTACCAGATGGAGCTGGTAGACAGCTGCCTTGGACACAGAATTGACCAGTGCCTCCATGGACAGCTGTGAGTCCAAAATGACTCCCAGCCTGCACACCTGGTCCTTCAGAGGCACAGTTAACCCATTCAGAACCAGGGAATCCCCCATACCTGCACCCCCCTGTCCCCCCAAAACAGCACTTCTGTCTTGCCAGGATTCAACCTCAATCTGTTAGCCACCATCCATCCTCCAACCACCTCTAGACACTCACACAGGAGAATCACTGGTTCTGATTTAAAAGAGGTAGAGCTGGGTATCATCCGCATACTGATTAACACCCAGCCCAAATCCCCTGATGATCTCTCCCAGTGACTTCATATAGATGTTAAAAAGCATGGAGGAGAGTACAGAACCCTGAGGCACCCCACAAGTGAGAGCCGGGTATCCCCCAACCCCACTTTCTGAACATGGCCCAGGAGGAAGGAGCTGAAACACTGTATAACAGTGCTCCCAGCCCCTCTAGACGGTCCAGAAGGATGTAATGGTCGATGGGATCAAAGGCCACTCTGAGATCCAACAGAACTAGGTCCAGCAGAACAACACCTTTGTCCCTAGCCCAACAGAGATCATCGACCAGCGCGACCAAGGCAGTTGCAGTCCCATGATGAGGTCTGAATCCCAATTGGAAGGGATCCAAATGGTCTGCATCCTCCAGGCGTGCCCGGAGTTGTTCAGTAACCACCCTATTAATCACCTTGCCCAAGAATGGAAGATTTGAAACTGGGGGCTAGTTGGCCATATCAGCCGGGACCAAAGATCTTTTTTTAAGAAGCTGTTTAATAACCGCCTCTTTCAGCGGGTCTGGGAAGGCTCCCTCACAGAGGGAAGTATTCACCACCCTACAGAGCCCATCACCCAGCCCTTCCCGGCTCGCTTTTATGAGCCAGGATGGGCAAGAATCAAGGAGACAGGTGGTCAAATGCGAAGTTTCCTTCCTGTAAAGTAATAGTCACCCTGTGAGCTCCATTGTTAAGCTTACGTTCCAAGTTTAAAAGCTCTGCAAGGTGTTGGCCCATGTGGCAAATGATTTAGTAAATTAACAATACAGTGGAACCTCGTGTTACGTACCGTCCTCCTTGCGAACGCTGCGGGTTACGAGCTCCACTAACCCAGAGGGAGAGGCTCCCAGTTGCGAACTTTGCCCCAGGATGCGAGCGGAAGTCGTGCGCCGGCAGCGCAGCAGCAGCGGGAGGTGCCATTAGCGAAAGCGCGCCTTGGGTTATGAATGGTTTTCGCTTAAGAACGGACCTCCGGAACGAATTAAGTTCGTAACCGGAGGCACCATTGTATGTTGTTTAAGATTATGTTTCCTTTTGTCGGTTCTGAACTTACCACCAGTCAGTAACTAGTCAGTGTTTCTCTGAAGGTTTCTCATTACGCGTATTTTTGGTCTGTACCTCTTGGTACTTGTCCTGTTTTAGTAATTTCTGACACCGTACAGCGTAGTCCCACCTACTATTTTCTTGCAGCATCATTAATCTATATAAATAAAAATGTAACGTCGTTTCTTTGTCGCCAATGGACTCCGAAACTACTGCACCGATTGCCTTGAAATTTTGACACAACGTTGGGTTCCATGCCCGGAGTGTTTTTACATACAAATATTAATTAGAAGTCACTTCAGCGAGTAGAACAAAGGAACAAACATATTAACCAATCACATATTGAGCATCATGACATCACAAAGCCACATAGCCACAACCAATCCTAACCAATCACATAGTGAGCAGCATGACATCACAAAGCCACATAGCCACATAGCCACCACCATTGCCAATGTGGTGACATCACTGCTGTGATACAGGCTATACAAGGTCAGAGAGCCCAGGAGGAGAGAGGAGAGAGAGGAAGAGGGGCCTTGGAGGCTATTGGCAGCCAACGACACACGTTATGCGAGATCACACCCACGACGTCAGAGGGAAGGCGCGCGCAAACTACAGAGAGAGAGAGAGTTCATGAGGAGGGGGGAACGGGAGACGGAGAAGCAGAGAAACAGAAACGGGAAGACGGACAGGAAGCAGGCGGAAGTACAACGGGAGAAGCTGTGGGGAGTCAGGCAAAAGCGGGGGGGATAGACGGAGAGGAGGCAGGTGGAAGTTCAACGGTAGAAGCTGTGGGGAGGCAGGCAAAAGCGGGGGAAAGACGGAGAGGAGGCAGGCGGGACTTCAACGGGAGAAGCTGTGGGGAGGCAGGCGAAAACGTGCACTTTCCTTTCACCAAATGGGAAACGTGCTCATTTCACCAAATGAGCCACAGCAACGCGTGGCCGGGCCAGCTAGTATAATAATATAAAGGTGCTGCTGTTGATTAGTCTTGTCTTGCTTTTCTGTCCAAAGCATTTGAGCCACTTATGTTCAGCCTGGTCCAGCAAGACTCTTCTTATATTCTTAATCATAACAATTTAAAATAGAATTAATGTAAAACATTTTTATTTTGCTGCTGTATGCTGTAGAAAAGCAATGACTTCCTGGAGCAGTTTCAAATGCATCAGACTGACATTAGTCCTTCCCCTATGTTATTATTAACTTTTTTAAAAAAATAAACTTTAGCAAACTCTCTGTGGAGGCTTATTGGTAATTCTTATCTGTCCAAGGAGATTACTGACAGGTTCATCCATTTTGAGGAGAGTCTAGAATGGATTTCTCATTTGGCTGTCAGTTTGTGTTCTTCATTTGTCAGGGGATGCAAGGGGGGGGGGAGCCTTAAGCTTTTCTTTCATTTGTCAAGACTTGCCTTCCTCATCACAACCAACAACGCTACTCAGGTATTTAACGGAAACATATGGAGTGCAATGGGTTGCATCTGAGAGATGTAAATACCTATAGTTCAGAGGTGTAGTGGTCAGAGCAGCCTTTCACAACCTTGGCTCCCCAGATGTTGTTGGACTACAACTCCCATCATCCCTGATCACTGCTGCTATTAGCTAGGCATGATGGGAGTTGTAGTCCAACAACATCTGGGGACCTAAGCCTAGGACCTGGGAGACTAGGGCCCATTTCTCAGCTGATCAAGCCCCCTGCCTCTGACTCACATGCACTGAAGGCTTCTTTAAACTGCTCCGTTGACGGATGGTCAGGTGTCCATCTGCCCATGCCTCAGTGGAGCAGTTTAAAGCCGCCGCCCCCATCAGCTGAGGACGGGTGGGAAGCTGCCTGCCCCTCAGCTGATTAAGCCCCCATACTGCTCTGGCTCGTGTGCAAATGAGCAGTATGGGGTAGGGCTGGGCAGTTTCAGACATTGTGATACATCAGTACATTGCGATATTTAGCTACTGATATATCACAATGTTGAAAACCAGGTATTATATTTTTACTTCCAAAGAAAAGCACTTTTTGAATTTTCTGCCTTGGGTGTTGAAATAATTTGATGGGCCTTAGAAGGGAAAGGTGCCATTTACCACTGTGGTCTGCCCCAGGCAGCAATGTGTCCTGGGCCAGCCTTGCAGATCATGAATGAAAACACTGCATTTGGTATTCAGTGATACACTACCTCAGAATAATAATAATAATTTTATTATTTATACCCCGCTCATCTGGCTGGGTTTCCCCAGCCACTCTGGGTGGCTTACAACACATAAAAATTTGTAAAACATTAGACATTAAAAATTTCCCAATACAGGGTTGCTGTCAAATGTCTTATAAAAGTTAGATAGTTGTTTATTTCCTTGATATCTTATGGGAGGGTGTTCCACAAGGCGGTCGCCACTACCGAGAAGGCCCTCTGCCTGGTTCCCTGTAACCTCACTTCTCGCAGTGAGGGAACCACCAGAAGGCCCTTGGCGCTGGACCTCAGTGTCTGGGCTGAACGATGGGGGTGGAGACGCTCCTTCAGGTATACCAGGTCAAGGCTGTTTAGGGCTTTAAAGGTCAGCACCAACACTTTGAATTGTGCTCGGAAACGTACTGGGAGCCAATGTAGGTATTTCAGGACTGGTGTAATATGGTTCTGGCAGCCACTCCCAGTCACCAGTCTAGCTGCCGCATTCTGGATTGGTTGTAGTTTCTGGGTCACCTTCAAAGGTAGTCCCACATAGAGCGCATTGCAGTAGTCCAAGTGGGAGATAACCAGGGCATGCACCACTCTGGCGAGACAGTGCGCGGGTAGGTAGGGTCTCAGCCTGCGTACCAGATGGAGCTGGTAGACAGCTGCCTTGGACACAGAATTGACCAGTGCCTCCATGGACAGCTGTGAGTCCAAAATGACTCCCAGCCTGCACACCTGGTCCTTCAGAGGCACAGTTAACCCATTCAGAACCAGGGAATCCCCCATACCTGCACCCCCCTGTCCCCCCAAAACAGCACTTCTGTCTTGCCAGGATTCAACCTCAATCTGTTAGCCACCATCCATCCTCCAACCACCTCTAGACACTCACACAGGAGAATCACTGGTTCTGATTTAAAAGAGGTAGAGCTGGGTATCATCCGCATACTGATTAACACCCAGCCCAAATCCCCTGATGATCTCTCCCAGTGACTTCATATAGATGTTAAAAAGCATGGAGGAGAGTACAGAACCCTGAGGCACCCCACAAGTGAGAGCCGGGTATCCCCCAACCCCACTTTCTGAACATGGCCCAGGAGGAAGGAGCTGAAACACTGTATAACAGTGCTCCCAGCCCCTCTAGACGGTCCAGAAGGATGTAATGGTCGATGGGATCAAAGGCCACTCTGAGATCCAACAGAACTAGGTCCAGCAGAACAACACCTTTGTCCCTAGCCCAACAGAGATCATCGACCAGCGCGACCAAGGCAGTTGCAGTCCCATGATGAGGTCTGAATCCCAATTGGAAGGGATCCAAATGGTCTGCATCCTCCAGGCGTGCCCGGAGTTGTTCAGTAACCACCCTATTAATCACCTTGCCCAAGAATGGAAGATTTGAAACTGGGGGCTAGTTGGCCATATCAGCCGGGACCAAAGATCTTTTTTTAAGAAGCTGTTTAATAACCGCCTCTTTCAGCGGGTCTGGGAAGGCTCCCTCACAGAGGGAAGTATTCACCACCCTACAGAGCCCATCACCCAGCCCTTCCCGGCTCGCTTTTATGAGCCAGGATGGGCAAGAATCAAGGAGACAGGTGGTCAAATGCGAAGTTTCCTTCCTGTAAAGTAATAGTCACCCTGTGAGCTCCATTGTTAAGCTTACGTTCCAAGTTTAAAAGCTCTGCAAGGTGTTGGCCCATGTGGCAAATGATTTAGTAAATTAACAATACAGTGGAACCTCGTGTTACGTACCGTCCTCCTTGCGAACGCTGCGGGTTACGAGCTCCACTAACCCAGAGGGAGAGGCTCCCAGTTGCGAACTTTGCCCCAGGATGCGAGCGGAAGTCGTGCGCCGGCAGCGCAGCAGCAGCGGGAGGTGCCATTAGCGAAAGCGCGCCTTGGGTTATGAATGGTTTTCGCTTAAGAACGGACCTCCGGAACGAATTAAGTTCGTAACCGGAGGCACCATTGTATGTTGTTTAAGATTATGTTTCCTTTTGTCGGTTCTGAACTTACCACCAGTCAGTAACTAGTCAGTGTTTCTCTGAAGGTTTCTCATTACGCGTATTTTTGGTCTGTACCTCTTGGTACTTGTCCTGTTTTAGTAATTTCTGACACCGTACAGCGTAGTCCCACCTACTATTTTCTTGCAGCATCATTAATCTATATAAATAAAAATGTAACGTCGTTTCTTTGTCGCCAATGGACTCCGAAACTACTGCACCGATTGCCTTGAAATTTTGACACAACGTTGGGTTCCATGCCCGGAGTGTTTTTACATACAAATATTAATTAGAAGTCACTTCAGCGAGTAGAACAAAGGAACAAACATATTAACCAATCACATATTGAGCATCATGACATCACAAAGCCACATAGCCACAACCAATCCTAACCAATCACATAGTGAGCAGCATGACATCACAAAGCCACATAGCCACATAGCCACCACCATTGCCAATGTGGTGACATCACTGCTGTGATACAGGCTATACAAGGTCAGAGAGCCCAGGAGGAGAGAGGAGAGAGAGGAAGAGGGGCCTTGGAGGCTATTGGCAGCCAACGACACACGTTATGCGAGATCACACCCACGACGTCAGAGGGAAGGCGCGCGCAAACTACAGAGAGAGAGAGAGTTCATGAGGAGGGGGGAACGGGAGACGGAGAAGCAGAGAAACAGAAACGGGAAGACGGACAGGAAGCAGGCGGAAGTACAACGGGAGAAGCTGTGGGGAGTCAGGCAAAAGCGGGGGGGATAGACGGAGAGGAGGCAGGTGGAAGTTCAACGGTAGAAGCTGTGGGGAGGCAGGCAAAAGCGGGGGAAAGACGGAGAGGAGGCAGGCGGGACTTCAACGGGAGAAGCTGTGGGGAGGCAGGCGAAAACGTGCACTTTCCTTTCACCAAATGGGAAACGTGCTCATTTCACCAAATGAGCCACAGCAACGCGTGGCCGGGCCAGCTAGTATAATAATATAAAGGTCCCCCCCCCCATCCCCATTCTATTATGGATAACAACAAGGGTTAGAGACGGCTAATTGTAATGCTATTTTACTGGACACAAAACAGATGATGCTTCGTATGGAATTTTTTTAATAGACTGAGCAGTAGTTGGGAACATATTCAGTTGATAGCCGAGTGTGTATTGCTCAAAATCAGTCAATAAAATGACTGGGAATTCATAGTTCTCCACAGGAATATATATATCCTTGATGAATAGTTATACTGGTCTGAAATGTGATAGACAGATAGCTGTGTAGATCATTGCATCTTTGGGTATAGCCTTATTTTCTTAGTGCTTTTGGCAGAAAAGTGTACCACTATAATAATAATAATAATTTATTATTTGTACCCCGCCCATCTGGCCAGGTCCCCCCAGCCACTCTGGGCGACTTCCAACAAATATTAAAATACATCAAAATGTCACAGATTAAAAACTTCCCTAAATAATAATAATAATTTATTACCACTACTTACAAACAGGCAAATAGATTTTTCTTAAAAGTGCTATCAGATAATTTCAAAACATTACTGAAGAGAAACAAGACCCCATGACAGCAACTTTGAGATGCTATAGGATATGCAATATCCATGAAATTAATGGAAGGTGACATTTATTTCCAACCACCAGTGTAATGAAATTGGTTGAAGAATAACAGTGTGCTACACAAACACTCTATTAAAGGAAAGCTTATTTATGTCCAGCAAATAGGAGAATGTTTTTAATAGCTTTTCCTTGTGAAAATGTGATCCGGCTATTCCCGCCACACAAGGCCAGTGAGAGTCATGACTCAGCACATATGCATACCGAAGCACAATTGCCACCATGATCACAAGCACAGTTTTCTACCCAAGTCTTTCAGAAGCAACAAATTTCAACAGACCTTTGCAGCTAATTATCCCTCTATTTTTTTGAGTGGTTGTATTCAAAATAGCCAGTGTAAGGTAATATCAGGAGTGCAGAGTAATTGTAGGTGTTTGTACTAGTTTGTCTACATGCAATTGCAGGTGCCCAGTTACAATATATTACAGTTGGCTTTTCCATAAAACAGTAATTCATACAGCAGTCTCATTATGGTAGAAAAACTCAGAATAAACCATACATGTAGGTAGGCAGTAGGCACACTAAAAATGAGCACAGCTCTGACGTTTTAGTAGGAGTAGGTGCGTCTGTGACTACCTGAGCTTTTTGCTGCTGTTGGCTGATTTCCTCTTGATAATTATATGGCCCAAATATTTAATCTGGTCTTGAAAAAAGCAAAAGACACTTGCCTACCCAACTTTTAGCCCCACCTTGTGCATTTTGTGGAGCACAGCTTTCAAATTCTTCAGATGTGTTGGCAGATGTCTTTGCCCATTGCTAAGTTATCAGAAGGTTGGTGGTTCGAATCCTCGCGACGGGGTGAGCTCCTGTTGCTCGGTCCCTGCTCCTGCCCACCTAGCAGTTCGAAAGCACGTCAAAGTGCAAGTAGATAAATAGGTACCGCTGCAGCGGGAAGGTAAACGGTGTTTCTGTGCGCTGCTCTGGTTCGCCAGAAGCAGCCTAGTCATGCTGGCCACATGACCTGGAAAGCTGTCTGCGGACAAACGCCGGCTCCCTCAGCCTATAGAGCGAGATGAGCGCGCAACCTCAGAGTCGTCCACGACTGGACCTAACGGCCAGGGGTCCCTTTACCTTTAGCTTTAAGTTATCATCTAAGTACTATATAACATCTACCCATTCCACCCTGCCACCATCCATTGGTCCTGAGCGGCTTGTTCCCCGGTTCAGATGTGTGCAGAGATGTACATCCTGAGCAAGCATAGTCACAGCACTAAGGCAACAAATCCCACTGTGTAACAGTTATTTAATGCCCATTTTTAGTTATATTTATTGTTCATTTCTTATATATTCTTGATGAAGGACAGTTTATATCTTAATAAATGCAATTTTAATTAATAAATTAAGCTTGTGTGATATGGGTAGCACAGAATAATAAACTAGGAAGGACAGAGCTGAGGAAAAGAGGTAGCAGAATCACACACAGACCATTTTTAGCTGGTTAATTGAGTCTTAGTGCAAGTTATCTTGCCTGAGGCGTCTGAGGACAGGAATAACATGGAAAGAATATTCTGAAACTCTCCTTTAAGCAAGCTTTGAAACTTGAGCTTTAAGATTAAGGGTTATGAAAGGCAGTATAGCATTCTTTGTTATCCGTATAACTTCATTTAAATTGATGGAATAATTCCAGGAGACTGTAGCAATAAGCATGCAAACTGCTGTGGTGCCTTGGACGCTAGGGGCATAACCAGACTGGCTTTGATGTTATCTGGTATATTGCTTATTTATATTGCTTTTACAGTCAACACATAATAATACCCATGTCTGCACCACATTGTAAGCTTAATGGCAGACCTCATTAACTAAATCTTTCCCTGTCCTTTCATGGAAGGATAATTTTAATTGATGAGAGAAAATATTTAGTATTGAGGTTGCAAGCAAAGGGCACAGAGTGAGTGCAATTCTGTTAATTCTCCTGGACTCTTCAGTGGCTTTTGCTTTCATCGACCATTGTACCCTTTGTGTAGTATGTAAACTAGTCACTGTACCCAAGTCCTGCCATTCCTGTCTTAATAATCAGCTACAGAAATGGGTGCTCTGCCCAATGGCAGTTACACTGTGATGTGCAACAGCTGCTATCAAACAACAACAGAAGAGCCTCAGATTCCCCTTTGCTGAGCTACAGGTACATGAGGCCACCAGATGAAGTCATCCAGGGACCTGAGCTGAGGTGTCATCTACTTGTCTCCCAATGTCCTGACTCCCAATTGCTGATGAATGCAGATGATGTCCCACCCCACCCCAAAAAAACTTTAATGCTCAAATAAATGTGATATGCAGGTAACTTGCAACTTATGGACATTTAACTTGCACACATTCTACCGGTACTTTACGTTCTTGGCAATTAAATAAAAATTAAAAAGGGGGTGGGTGTCCAGGGAAAAAGACTTTGGCAATCACACCTGCCATTGCACCCAGTGTGTTTTGACTATATGCGATTTTTGCTTTACACACTATTCCTGGAATGTAACCCCCACGTAAGTTGAAAGTTGACTATATGCAAAAATGCTGTTCAAAGGTGCAATAGGCAACACACATATCTACTCAAAGGCTCATTTGCACAAAGGCACTGCAAGTAATTGCCTTGGGTTGTTTGGTTTGGTCCCCTTTTTAGTATTATCAGGCTGCTGTGCCTGAAGAGAAGCTCCTCATGCTCTCATGCCTTGCACTGGGCACAGCTGGGCTTTGGAGAGTGGGGGAGGTTTTTTGGGGGGGAGGGGTCTCCCTCTCAGCCTCTGGGCAGCTGCCCTGCACTTTGTGCTGCTGGTGCCCTGGGCAGGTACATATGACCATGGAGAAATACAGCTGGGCACCTGAAGCGGACGGCAAGGGATGGAGTCCTGCAGGTGGTGGGTCGGGCTGCTGGAGAAGGAGGTGGTGTTTTCCTGGAGGTTGCAATGTCGCAGGCATCTCCCACCCGAAGCAGGAAGAGATGGGCCCAAACTCATGGAGGCATGAAATGCAGAAGGTTGCCATGTGTTTGGGATTCTCTGTCTTGTTTTCTTTTGATGCAAAGTTTCAAAAGAGCTAAAGAATTAATACTTCAAAGGCTTAGGGATGTTGAAAGGCAATCACAAGCTGCTGAAATCGAGACTTGTCAATCCAATAATTTGTAAGCTTCCTTTATTCCATTGAACTTATCCCTTCCAAGATATCTGGTAGACGTCCAAATGTTAAAATGAGGATAGCCTTCACACAGTAAGATTAAATTTCCTTCCACTAGCAGGTTGGATGGGCTGGCACAAGGGAATTCCATAGAAGATACAACTGATGTGAATGCCCTTTTTATAATGATCTTGAATGCCCTTTTTATAATGATCTTCAAAGATAAAGGGACCCCTGACCATTAGGTCCAGTCGTGTCTGACTCTGGGGTTGCGGCGCTCATCTCGCTTTATTGGCCGAGAGCCGGCGTACAGCTTCCGGGTCATGTGGCCAGCATGACAAAGCCGCTTCTGGCGAACCAGAGCAGTGCACGGAAATGCTGTTTACCTTCCCGCCAGAGCGGTTCCTATTTATCTACTTGCACTTTGATGTGCTTTCGAACTGCTAGGTGGGCAGGAGCTGGGACTGAGCAACGAGAGCTCACCCCGTCGCAGGGATTTGAACCGCCGACCTTCTGATCAGCAAGCCCTAGGCTCTGCGGTTTAATCCACAGCGCCACCTGGATCCCTTATAATGATCTTAGAAACAACTATATTTACCCATTGTTAAGATCACAGAAGGGAAGGTCATCCCTAGTGTTTTTCTGTCCAATGTAGAAAAGTATATATCCTTCAGAATATCTAAATTTCTTGCTAAGGCTCTACAAATTCCTGCTGTTAAACTTAAAGAGGATGTGGGAAATTATTTATCCTTTAAAGGTTAAGGAGCAGATATGTAAATCTGTTGTTGTTATCATTTTCATGAGTATAATGGCTGCCTGCTAAAACACAATAAAATGACTTGACTGTGACTATGACTGTACTCCTTTTCACAGCTCTGCTGTTGGATTCCCAAGTGGTAGCTGTGGTCAGGAGTGCTTTTCCCCACTTGATTAAAAAAGTCAACCGAAACTTTTTTTTAATGAAACAAAGATTTTGCCACAATTTTGCCTAGCTAGCTAAACTCAAGGCTCAATAGTTTGATGTACTCTACACAGTGGCGTAGGAAGGGAGGGGTGGGGGGAGTGGAGCACCCCGGGTTCCATTTCTGAAGGGGTGACAAGAGGGCACCCCACAGGGGTGCCATCGCGCCCCTGCCCACAGCCGTGGGTGAAGGATCCTCCGCGTGGCAGCGCCTCTTCTCTCTCTCTCTCTCTCTCTCTCTCTCTCTCTCTCTCTCTCTCTCTCTCTCTCTCTCTCTCTCTCTCTTGTGCGCTACAAGCTGAGGTCACATTTCTCTCCCCCTCCCACCTATGGGGCTTTTCCTTCTTGCACAAGCGCGAGGGATGGGGAGGAGGTGGGGGCGACGACGTTGCCGGCTCCCTCTTAAAAGTGCAGTGCCAATTCTTTCACTTGGCTTGAGTGCGGTCCTGCTGTCAGGGCAGAAGCGATGAGCAGAGCGCCTTGCCTCCCTTGCGGCTGCACCTCCACTGTCGGTGAGCAGCTCATCCTCTCCCTGCCTCCCCCCCCCCCCTGGATACTTGGGAGTCGCGGGGGGTGGCACACTGTTACCCCCACTCCCGAGTCCTGGCTGGAGCCTGGAGGAGGAGGCAGGAGGCGGGGAGAGGACGAGCTGCTCGGCTTTGCCGGCAAAGCCGTGCAGCTCCCCCCCACACCTCTTTTTCTTTTTGCTCGGTAAATCTTTGGAGTTCTCATTTTTCTTCCATTTTCTTTTTTGCAAAAGCGTGTGGGGCGTCTGAAGACTGGAAGGACTTGTAAGAGGGTTGGGGGTCAGAGGCGTAGGAAGGGGGGCGGACATTTGGCGCCTGCGACTCCCAAGCCTACCTTGAGCTGTGGATGGGGGGGGGTGGAGTGACAAAAAAAATTCCGCACTGGGTACCATCTGGGTTTGCTATGCCTCTGACTCGACATGAGGCTTCCCTTAAATTTTAGTGTGAAACTGCAGCTGGTCCAGAAAATTGTGACTTACCTACAAGGATAAAGGAAATGAATAAACAAAGGTGCTTGGGAGAGTTATGGACCAGGGAACTAAGAGAGCATAGAGTTGCCAAGGCTTGACCTTGAGATGGTACTTTATTTTTAAGAATCTTGTGGAAGGAGAATCATGGTCAGGTGTGATTTTTCCTGTTCCTACAGCACTGTGACCCAAACAACCCTAATGGCCAAGACAAGGCAGAGAGGGGGAGGGGTATAGAGTGAAATATAGATTTGAACTAAATGCTGTAGGCTTCTAGTACAAATTTTATTTTAGTGAATATTGATCACAATAAGCTAGCGCTATAGGTTGTTCTATCTGCAGACATGAGAATGGAATAAATTGATTGGATTGTATAACAAAAATTGGGTTGTATCTGTCTAAATCATACTCTGAGTAAGCCCTTTGAAATCAATGGGCAAGTTAGTCACAACTAACAAGTTTATTGTTTTCAAATGAGTCTACAGTGGCTTGGATACAAACCGCATTATATTTAATGAAGTTATTCACATTTCCATAAAGCTAACTTGATGCTCTTTTGTAGTACAGCTCTACATGTATCAAAGCTGTAGGTTGAAAAGCCACTTCACAGATTGAAGGCCAGGATGGGATTAGATAGGGCACTCTAGGCAGTGTCTGCTCTCTTGCCAAGACCAGTGTTGGCGTGATTTTGTTGTTGACCAAGTCTCATCTGAAAAATTTGGCACACCCTTTATTCATCTGAACAGATGGATTTTTAATTGGTTCTGTCACTTCATTTTTTGTTTACTAAATACACATTAGTCTGTGTGTCAGGGAACATTAGGATCAGCTGCAAGGGACACAATAATCCCTAGAAAGAATGCGATGATAAAACCAAAGCATAATTAGAGTATAAATTAGATGCTCTGTGATATACTATGCAAGACCTCTATGTACCGGTACTTACCTGGGATTGGATTGTATAACAAAAATTGGGTTGTATCTGTCTAAATCATACTCTGAGTAAGGGGGTAGATTACTGCCAGTTTTTAACTTTGTGAGTAGATCGCAGTCTCTTGGGAGTTGGCCACCCCTGCTATTAACTATGCCACAGTTTTGATAATTGTATGGAATAAATAGCATCACTGACATTAGCGATGATGGCTTAACTTGGGGAGTGAATCTGCTTTCTTTCACAGAGTTAAATCAATCAGTGTCTAGAGGTGACTAGAAATCTGCCTGGAGCACCATATTTCAAAAAGAACTTGATAAAGAAATGTTGGATAAAAGATTGAACTACACTGTCTTTATTGGCAATACAGTTCACCTTTTAGCGTAATAGTTCCATTTCGTATTTCACTTACTTTGAGCATCAGTTGTGTTGAGCTCAAATGTTGAGACACTGACAATCTCCTGTTGGTGGAAACGTTTTGAGTTTCATTTGAGCAGAGAGCTAAAAATGCACAACAGCTTAGTGTACTCATCTTAACAATATTAACCTTTTTGGGAAATACGTTTCAGCTGCTTCCATCTGTCTACATCTATTTTTATCATAAACAAACCATATTTCTATATTAAACCTGGATCCCTTACTCAGGGTTTTTAAAATGGTAATCTCTAAGTATTTGATCCCTTTATCTCCCACATTAAAATTAATTTTTAACTGAAGTGCCCTTTAATATCCTTTAGATATCAGTAAAAACACCAATTTATACCAATTAGCTTAGACATGGAATGTCTGCATCTTGAATGGATAAACATCAGTAGACTTGCTGAGAAGCAGGATGGAATAGAAGCTGCATAAAGGTAACTTGACCGAGTTGAAAACAATTAGTCCAGAGTCATTAATCAATGGGAACTCTGTTTTGGCCATTGGGATTAGTGATTTGGGTGTAATGCACAACTAAATAATCAAAATGTCATATACTTCTAAGTGTAATTGGCTGAGTAAAGTGCAACCTTTGGTTTAAGTCACCTTTTAGCATTAGCTGCCCAGTTCAATTGCAAGCACAGTTTAAATTCAGACCGTGCCTGGAATTGCACAAGTGCTCTGCTTGTCGGGGGGGGGGGGGAGAGAGAGTCCAGTTGCAGACACAGTTTGAATTCATATCATGCCTGTTGCAAAAGGGCTTCCTCTCAGTGCCCCTCCAGCTGTTTGATGCCTCTTTGAAGTCATCACCTGATGTCATCATTACATCAGGCTACGGACAGATGAGTGGTCCTGCCCACCTGTCAAAGTTGGTCCATGGGAGGTGGGGAAGTAAGGATCTGGCCCCTTGGTGCTGATGTAGTATATGTTGCTGATGTTATTTCTGTTGTCTGGTATTTGAACCGCAGTGAAGATTGATTGAATGATGAAGTAAGTGAATTTAAAATGTGTTCAACGCTCAGAATATTTTCTCTGAGAGCCAGTGTGGTGTAGTGGTTAAGAGTGGTAGACTTGTAATCTGTTGAACCGGGTTCGCGTCTCCGCTCCTCCACATGCAGCTGCTGGGTGACCTTGGGCTAGTCACACTTCTCTGAAGTCTCTCAGCCTCACTCACCTCACAGAGTGTTTGTTGTGGGGGAGGAAGGGAAAGGAGAATGTTAGCCGCTTTGAGACTCCTTCGGGTAGTGATAAAGCAGGATATCAAATCCAAACTCTTCTACTCTTCTTCTCTTTGTTAAGGTTGGCAAAATATTTTGTTTGTATTTTACTGAGAGTTATGAAACTCCACAGGCTCCAAATATTTTTGTAATCCATGAAAGCTCATGCTGTAATAAATTTGTTATTCTCTAAGATACCACAAGGCTCATTTTGTAGAACCTTAGTTCATGTGCTCCTTTTAGAGGAGGGGAGGTAGCTTATAGGGGGGAACTGCAGCAGGTCCCCCCTACTTTAATCTAACAGCCGCAGCCCCTCCTTGCCTCTTGCACCAATCCCATGCAAAACTCCCCGTTTGCTGCTCCTGCTCGCTTACTCTCTGGGTCATGAGCAATCTATGTTATGCAAGGCTCCCACGTGTAGAACAGGTATTCTACAGCTTCAGCATAACTGATTATGTGTGTGAATGGCCCAGTTATGAGCACATTTATTTGCTCTGCCATCTCTATAAAGTGAAATATATACTGCATAGGAAAAAGACGATAACTTCCACCAGACTTTCTACCTCTGGGAATCAAATTAAAACAGATTGTATTATTGTTTACATTTGCATCTGGATCATGCAAGTAAGAATGGCGTTCTTGTCTTTTCTCACCTGACCTCACTGACAGGTGAACTAGGACACGGGGCTTTAAAATGTCTGGATACCCTTTCATGGTGAGCCCTAGAGGCTTTGATATGGAAATTCTTAGTAAAGTTATTCATTTATTCTGTTTGGAACTTGCAGCAGTATAAATACAGAGTTACAAAAACATGAAACTAACTCCCTCTATACTTAAAGAGTGAAGACCTAAACCAAACAGTTTCTGTGCATGCCTAACTTAACAGTTTCAATTTAAAAGTCTGCATTGTATCTCGGTTCCAATGTAGATCTCAATGTTTTTCAGAGTTTTATGAAAGTATTGTAACCTGAAAGCAATTTTAGTACTGTTATCTGACATAAAGCAGGATCCTCTGTACTCCAAGCTTCTAACTAACAGTTTACACAGTATCACCCAAATGATATTACATTTTATTCCCCCCTTCCTCCAAGAGGTGATAGTGTACCCCTTATCTTGACCTACCTCCTGTTGTAAATTTGAGAGATGGTGGTTTAATGCTGGTTTACCAACCATGATCTTAAAGAAACTTCAAATTGTGGTTTAAGCCCCTTGTTAGAAAAATGACACTAAACCACTTTAATGTTCCTCATTTTGGACATGAAGGCTCAACTCAACTGTGGCTTAATTAAACCAGGATACAAGCTGTAAGGAAGTGAGGCAGCAAAGGGAGGGAGGAGGAGCGATCATGTGGTCCTGTTGCTGGTTCCCAGCTGCTAAATGATGGTTTAACAAGCAGGGAATTGAGTGTCTAAACCAGGCCAGTATTTCTGTACAGCCAGATATTGAAGTTATTTACTCAGAAGTGCCAAATCTAGTGGGACCCATTTTCTAGCAAGCTTGCTCAGAATTGAAGCCTTAGCATTTTAATATCATAGCTTTTACAGCATCTCCAGGAGGACCTATTTAAAGCTGATTTCCTTTGCAACAAATAAGCACTATTTCTAGATTTTATAGCAATCGGTATTAGGAAAACGGATGTTCTTCCTTTAACCGTTTGATTAGACTTTTATCATCACACTTTTGCTCACCCTATCAGTAAAGCATCAGAATGATATAAATTAGGCCAAATATTGTTTCTGTCTGATGGTTGTCATGGTATGACACAGCATAATTAATCTTCTCTTGCATCACACTTAACGGTAGCTAGTGTGCAACAACACCTCAACCTCCTTAACTAAATTCATCAAATTGTGAGGTTCATATTATTTTATACACTCTATTTACAGTAACTACTACATGATATAATTGGGCCAACTCCTAGGGGCTGAGTGGTCTTCACCCCCCCCCCCGTAAAAGATTTGAGCCCCCCCCCAGTTGATGGGGACTGGCATTCAAATGGCATCAGTGCATTGCATCATGTAATTGATTATGCAAGGCAAGATTACTTGCCCCCCCCATTTTATTCACGTTGGCATCCCTGGCCGCTGTGTTTTATAGTTATACTAATTATAAAGCATTAAAGGTAATTTTGATAAATACCTTCATAAATTAAAAGGGCCCACTTTTATTGCATTGGCAGGAAAGAAGGAGCATGTGTATAAACCACCAAAGACACACAGGAACATGTGGATCAACACTTTTTAAATTGGCAGCTATTGAATTAATGTTTTCTTTTATTATTACTGGATATCGTTCGGGTTGTTTTGGGAGGAACGGGGGCGGTGGCTGTAATTGATGGTATATTTGTTTCTATATTCAAAATTATTTAAAAAAAATATAAATAAACAAATACCTTATTTCCCCATAATATTTCTTTGGGTACACGTTCCTAGCTTGAGAGGCCTCCAGATATACGCACAGGACAGCACTTGCTTTGACTCCAGCTAAGGATCCTTCTGGGAGTAGACCAGGCAAACCAATTCCGGGGGCGTGGGGCGAGGGGTCTTCAGCCCCCTCCATGTCTGTGGGCTGGTGCGTCCCTCTGATGATTGCCAGGGCGCCTTTCAGGAAGGTGTGCTGGCAATCTCAAAGGGATGCACCAAAGGTTCTCGCAGAGAGGGAGGAGGTGGCCTTGCCATGGCAGCCTCAGCTTTGTGGCGGTGGCAGCAACAAAGAAAGGTAAGGTGTTGGGTGGCAGGCGGTGGGTGGTGGGCCAAGTTGGCCTGTGCAACTCAGTGCCTCTGAATTGGGCACAGTGCCCAATATATACAGCTATTCCTGCACCTGCAAACTTCAACACACAACGATGAAACCCACACCTATATTTTTAAAAGCAGTATTCTAGTCTTCATAGGGAACCATTTGGAAATAAGGAGGCAGAATGTAGTAAAATCTTCAAAAACAGCAGGGATATTAGGTGAGACTAGTCAGGGAACTTTATTGCTTTCCTAGCCCACCATCTCCCCTGGATTCAACTCACTGTCCTCTTGCCTGCACTTATAATTCAGTCAAATTTATTTGTTAGGAGCCATTGATCATCACAAAAATACAAACAGTATAGAAGTACATTCTAGCATAGGTTGTTCCTGGCACATGGGGGCTCATGTTATACAGTGAAATTCTGTCTGATCCATTGAGCTGCTAAGGCAAACATAGAAACCTTATATGTAGTGTATTCATCCCCATCCACCAACAAATAACAGATTTTCTTCCTCTTATTCAAAAAGGAAATTCTCTAGAGAATTCCTTCGAGAACCTGTCCCTGGGAGAATTATACAAGGAACAATGCAGAGCATTACAATATTTCCCACCTCTCCCTCGCTGAAGATACACAGACAATGATTTGCAGGTATTCTGGCATATCTTGCATCCAAATATGTCATGGGCAGTGTTTGAAAGGTGGAATACAAAGGTGTACCTGTAAATGCCCTCTCCAATGCATTAACGCTTAAATAAATAAAAATCTGGAAGGCCAGAATCACAGAATAATAAAATGGTGAGAATTGCATAGTTTGGGCACGGCATCAAATCAAGGCCCACTCCCTTGATTTTTTAATACACTGCTTTGCAACTATAGGGGCAGCAGTCTTGAGGGCATCAACTCTCAGTCCATACTTGATTATTCCTAGAATTCTGGAAGCCAAGACCTAAGTTTGGGGCAAATACCCTTTGTGAGAGAACCCCAGCAGATATTTAACGTGGCAAAAAATGCAGCAAAGAAAAGCATTGACATGCGGACTATAAAACCTTGTGCCCTTTCAAGCGAATCCCAAAATATTCCACTTCCCTAGCACACAAACAAGCCACACATTTTGGTAAGTTATAACATGGTTTACTTACAAAACTCTTCCAAGATCAGATTCATGTGCTTTTCTGTATAGCAGTCAGAAAAAAGTTGCAAGAGAGTAAAACGTTTTTTGGTTACAAAAAATTTTTTTGGTTAAAAAAAATTCCTGGCAGGAAGAAATTCAACAGAAACAGCCATCCCCATCACTTCATCTCTATCAGAGAGGGACTTTGTGCTGGCCACCTGGCAATGGCTTTTCCCACCTGCCTTGCCCCACCCTCTAGCCCTAGGAGCCTTTCCTAGACCCTGACTTTGAGAACAACAGAAACAGCTGGGAAGAGAAAAGAGAAGCAGAAGAAGAATTTGGATTTGATATCCCGCTTTATCCCGCTTTATCACTACCCGAAGGTGTGTCAAAAGGAAAACAAATTGGTATTGATTTTTGTGTGTGTGTAGCGCTGTGGGTTAAACCACAGAGCCTAGGGCTTGCTGATCAGAAGGTCGGCGGTTCGAATCCTTGTGACGGGGTGAGCTCCCGTTGCTCGGTCCCAGCTCCTGCCCACCTAGCAGTTCGAAAGCACGTCAAAGTGCAAGTAGATAAATAGGAACCGCTCTGGCGGGAAGGTAAACGGCGTTTCCGTGCGCTGCTCTGGTTCGCCAGAAGCGGCTTAGTCATGCTGGCCACATGACCCAGAAGCTGTATGCCGGCTCCCTCAGCCAGTAAAGCGAGATGAGCGCCGCAACCCCAGAGTCGGACACGACTGGACCTAATGGTCAGGGGTCCCTTTACCTTTACCTTTGTATAAATGTAACATTTTTATATGTAGCAGTGTATTTTTTGTAATATTTTGTTTAAGTTTTCTGTATACCTCTTAGAGATAATTTAATTTTTATACTGCTTAATATATTAAAAATATCAATTAATCAATTTTCTATTACATTTTTCTGTACAGTACTTGGAATTCTGTTCTCTCCCTGCAAACTATCATGCTTTTCTTTTCTACCTTGAAAAACTTAATAACACTTAACTCCTCACTCCTTACTTCTTTCATCTTCCCATATATATTTGTCTGCTTTATTCTTCTGCTTCTTTTTAAAAAAGAAACGTCAACACATTGCAGTGGTGTATCTGTCTCCCTTCCTGTCCTTTTTCACTCCTGCCAGAAGGGGGCCACCGTTTCTTAAACTGTGTACACATTGCCTGCTTAAAACACAGCTAAGCCTGCACTTGCTTATACCAAATTCATCTACTCACCAGCAATATCAGGCCACAGGGGATGCAAGAACCAGACCCAGATGCCAGCTTATTCCCCTTTCCTACTCTGGAAACACTGTTACTGGAACAAATAACACCAGACACAATATCAGGAGCTCACTCACTTACTTTTTTTCTTCAAAAATGATTAGGGGTACTCTCATTTTGACTCAAGAAAATCACCATTTTATAGTTCAAATCGGGAAAAAGAAGTACAGTAAATGGATAAAAGTACAAAGATTCACACAATGTTTAGGGGGATGCATACCCCTGTGTCCCTCCAGAAAAAAAGCACTGGTTGCAAATATGGCACATGCCCTCGTCTGTTAGCAATGCTCTTCTGCATATAGGACAGAGAGGCGAGGCTCTACCAGTGCTGTGCTGAAAATTTTGTTGGGGAGTGATGGTCCACCAGAGACTTCCTGGTCTTTTGCTGCCACCTTATCCTTCCAGTAGCTCCCAGTCCACACCACCAGCACCAACCACCCATTGGCTCTTGGGGAGACCATAACTGGATACTGCCTGGAGTCACCACCTGTGCTGGAAGGGGCAGGGCAAGGCACACTTATTCATCTGCCAAATGGGTGGGGAGGAGCTTGGCTGCAGGGCCTCTGGCAGAATGAAGGGCAGAGAAGTCTGACTGATAGAAAATGCCTCGGAGGGAGAGGAGTAGGGAAAGAGATTGCAGGTGGTTGGAGGCACAGGAAAGAGACTGAAATAGCTAGGAGGAGCCTGCCAAAGACCATCTTATGGCCCTCCCCTTAAGCCCCATTGAGCAGAGCTAGAGAGGGAGCAATTCTAGCTTCACCCAGCCCCTTTTCTCCACAGGCAGGCATAAGAGTCCTGGACTTAAGCACCAAAGCCAGGCACCCTAAGAGAGGAGGCCTACTGAAGGGCCTTACTTATTGGCGAGAGTAACCTGTGCCATGGGTGGAAATAGACCTGGGAAACAACATACCTGGAAGCAATACTTGTAACTTGCAGACCAATGCTTTATTTCTTTAACCCTCTTAGTCATGCATGGGCTCATGGAAGAGATGGAGCACTCCTCTTTTGAGGTACCCCTTCCCTTGGGGTACAGCACAGTGTGTTTTACCATTCTTCATCAATCAATGAGAAAAGGAATTGTATTCAGAAATTCAAACAAAAGGGAAATGTCAATATATTTCTCATAGATGGGGGGAGTGTTCTTTATTGAGCTTATCTTGTTCTTGAGATGGCCAAGGGATTTTGTGAGCATACAGACTTTTAGTCTGCGTTTACAGTCTTCCTGGGTGTCTGCACTTTCTAAAAACACAAAGATTTTATTGGCTGCGCTTTCCTGTAAGAATGGGAAGGCAGAAAGGATTTCCACATTCTGCAGTGCCAGATTTAGGACAGTGCAGGCAGTTCCCCCGCACAGGGCACCAAGCTAAGGGGACGCAAAATTGAGAAGATCCATAAACGAGATGATCCATTTGGGGGCACCAATTTTGGGCCTTGCACAGGGTGCCATATTACAAAAGGTTACCAACACCCGCCCCTCCTATCTGCCTGACAATTGCTCATCATTACTTTTCAAAATGAAGTGTTTTCTGTTTTAAAGAAATAATCTCTCTCTCTCTCTCTTTCACACACACACACACACACACACACACACACACACACACACACACAACACAGCAAGCACACCAGTCTCAGTTGCTTGACAGCTAGCATTCCCTGGCTTTCCAAATTTTCAATTAAAGTTCAGAGGAAGACATCACAAGGTGAGTGCAGGCTGCAGAATCCCAGAGTAATGTTTAAATACATGCTGCCCTTGTCCACCTAATGACAGGTAAACTCAACCCAGCACCTGCCAAACTAATAAATAAATTCTAAAGTGGGGGTGGGACAGGTTTTAGTATATAGCATTAGTCTCTGCACAAAATAATAGATGGACACAGATCTTCAGAAATGACAATACTGAAACCTCAATAAACCAATAAAACTCTACACCCCTCTGCAACTGCAATGGTATGTTGGTTGAGCTAACAAAATATTCTGTATCTGTTTGAGAGAGAGAGAGAAATATTAACTTAACTGCTGAGTAAAAGTATTCAACAGGTGTGGCTTCCTCCTTCCCTGCCCCCAATGTATGACGAAGGAATGGGAGAGAAGCTGTTCCTGTGTAGTTGCTGCCTGGGGTGTGTTGCACAGGTGCAAATGCAGGAATTTAACCCCCGCTGTGCTGAAGTCCCTGCACTAGGCACCTCCAACGCTGCATTTCTCAGTCCAAAGGTTAATTATAAGAATCTTCAACCTTGGTATGGTTCAGAAAAGAGTAGGATTTATATTCCTCTACCGCACTGCCCTTTCTCACAGATGAACCTACAGGGATCTTGCTGGTGTAGCTGTTCACTCTCCCGAGCCTAGTGCTAAGAAGGATCCTGTTACCTCTTCAGCTTCCAACACCTCCTCTTCCCAGTCTTCTCCCTCTGATCACTCATCATCCTCCTCCCACCAATCCTTGAGCTCTGAGACTTCTTCCCTTGGGGGTTCCCCTCCCATCATTCCTCTGCACCCAACCTGTCTGTGACACAACCTGTATTAGTTTGCCTGGCGCCTTCATTATACACCTTTAGGCGCCAGGCAAAAATGTTCCTTTTTAACCAGACCTTTGGTTGATTGGATTGACATCCTATGCCCTTTTAAAATGTGGTGGGTTGTTGTTTTTTGGTGGGGGGTTGGGGTTATTGGGTTGCTGCTGCTTTTATTCTATGCATTTTGTGCTTTTATATTTTGATTTTATTCTGTGAACCGCCCTGAGACCTGTGGATATAGGACGGTATATAAATTCAATCAATCAATCAAATATTGAGAACTACAATTTTATTTTTTAAAAGATGGCAGTGTTCAAAAAACCACAAGGAAACAAGGATCCCAACCAATCATTAGCTGACCTTAAAGTACCCATCCATGAACAAAGAAACTTCAGAGCGACTGCAATATGAAATTGCAGTTCATCAAGAGTTACCTGCTATGACCTGGGAGTGGAATCAGACATAGTTTTAGGTCCCATCTTCCCCCCACCCTCGCGAGAGAAGTCAAGGGGATAGACGTGGTTCTCCCCGCCCCACTGTCCCGGGACACCGTCCTGGAAGGCGCGCCGCGCTCCCCGTCGGAGGCAGCAGTCTCTCGCGCCGAGCCAGCGGCGCCGCTCTGCCCGTGGGAAGCGGCGGCGGCGGCGGGAGGAGCCAGGGCCGGGCCGCCCCGGGGTGCCCGAGCGCCCTTCCTGGTTGGCGCGGGGCGGGCCCGGCTGCGTCTCGCGTTTCGCAGAGGCCTCGCCGGCCGCCTCTCTCGGCGCGCCATGGCTCTGGAGCGCTGGGCAGAGCGGCTGTCCTTCGGCGCTTTCCAGAGCGGGCTCCCCCGGGGAGCTGCGTACGGCTACGGCGGGGAGAGCCCCGAGGGGCTGCGCCGGAGGGAGCTCGCCCGGCTGGGAGGTAACCCGAGTTTGTGGCTCGCGTTTGGGCGGGAGGCGAAGCGGGAGCGCTCGGGACCCCCAGCCTCGCCTGCTGCGCCCCGGGACGCGCGCTCTCCAGAAGCCCCCGACCGGCCCCGCAAGAGGCTTCTCTCGTGGGAAGAAGCTGCCCAGTCAGGTCTCCCTTTCCCCAGAGGAAGGCGGGGAGACTGTCCCGGGCGCAGCTGCAGGCGGCCAACTTTCTCCGCCAGGCTTGGAAGGACGGGAGGGTTGCAAGCTTGTTGCTCCGCGTCTGACCCCCAAGGGCTGCTTCAGGGCTCAGGTGCTTCTTAGCTTGGTCTCCCTTTTCGATGGACGCTCCCTTCGGTGCTTTTTGCCCCCTAGTTGCCTGAGCGGAAGGGGCGCCTCGCGGGGACTCGGCGTGTTCGGCGCCCGTGGAAGTTTTGCCTGCTGCGACCCAGTTAAGGAACAAGACCCTCGCGGGGGGTGTTTTGCTTTTCGGGGAGGCGACTCCACTCCCAGGCTTACTTTTGAGTAAACAACAAGGGCATATCATATGTGACAGCGGTGAAGTAATTTGTCCTGCTCTCAAATATCCAAACGGCCGGGTAGCTTTCTCTCTTAAGCATTAAACAAAAGTGGTGTTTAAAGTACACAAGCAATATGAAGGTAATGAAACAATTAGAGGTGGAAGCCGCGTTTATAGATTTGTACTGAAAGATTTGTGTCCGTGGTTACGTGGTGTATGGTGTCTCTGCCCTAGAAAGATTCTTTTTGGTCACTGTTTTAGTAATGTGGTAACCAAAGTTGCCTTCACAGGTTTTTCACATGTTATGCAGCCTTTTTTTAAAAAAAAACAGCCCGCTCATACTTGAGTTTATTTATTTAAATGCATAGATAAACCACTCAATATTTTTAAAAAAACCTTTTAAGTGGTATCTCTAATTGGCAGAATCTCTCTTCCCACACCCCACAAAAATGTTCATTTACAGAAGCAATCAAGATACTAAAGTATATATTATAAAGTACCCCCCATCAGTATTTATTTCTAACCTGGAGTACCAGCAAGACTTTCTGAGCCCAGTTTGTTGCACGTGGATTGGGCCCTCTGCTGCACTCCTAAGCAAAAAACAACCAGAATCTGCATAATGCAAATCTATTATATTGTATTACACATGTAATATAATGTCTACCAGGCAGAATGCCAACAGGTGAAGCTTTCCCCATAACTGCCATATCTGAAGAAGTGTGCATGCACACGAAAGTTCATACCAAGAACAAACTTAGTTGGTCTCTAAGGTGCTACTGGAATGATTTTTTTTTATTTTTTATTTTGTTTTGACTGTGTCAGACCAACACGGCTACCTACCTGTACCCATAACTGCAGTTCCATAGTAGAAAAGATTTACCCTGTATAATTTCTGCGTCCTACATAACTTTTAAAGGTGACGAGAGTCCTGCTGTATTTCAGTGTCAACTTTAAACCATGCAAAAGAGTTCAAGTTTCCTAAGTTGTACATGAGCTATGCTACAGTCTGTAGGTCTTTTCTTCAGCAGATCTGTCTGGTAGTGCTACATTCAGTGCAAGACCAGGCATTGCACTTCTGATGAATGGGGGGGGGGGTCAGAAGTGATTTAAGCTTTATATAAGTTCTGTTCAGATGCACATGCTTTGCATAAATCAAGATTTTAAGTATTAAAAAGTGAGCAGCATATTCATTTGATATGGGTACTCATTAACATTTTATTTGTTTGTTAAATTTCTATACTGCTCTTTATCCGAGGATCACAGGGCAGTTTGCAATACAAAAACACAAAAATGCATACCATAATGACAAATAAAACAATACCCCCCCCAGTTTAAAAGGCCATAGGTAAAGGTGAAGGGACCCCTGACCATTAGGTCCAGTCGTGACCGACTCTGGGGTTGCGGCACTCATCTCTCGTTACTGGCCGAGTACAGCTTCCATGTGGCCAGCATGACTAAGCCGCTTCTGGTGAACCAGAGCAGCGCATGGAAACACCGTTTACCTTCCCGCTGCAGCGGTACCTATTTATCTACTTGCACTTTGATGTGCTTTCGAACTGCTAGGTTGGCAGGAGCTGGGACCGAGCAACGGGAGCTCACCCTGTTGTGGGGATTTGAACCGCCGACCTTCTGATCAGCAAGCCCTAGGCTCTGTGGTTTAACCCACAGCGCCACCCGCGTCCCAACCAGGCCATACTATGGTTTAATTAGCCAGAGGCCTGGGAAAAGAAAAATATTTTCACCTGGTGCCAAATATATGTAATGAAAGCGTAAGGCAAGACTCCCTGGGGAGAGCATTCCACAAACAGGGAGCCACCACAGAAAAGGCCCTCTTTTGTGTTGCTTTCCTCTAGACCTCATGGAGCGGGCACATGAAGAAGGGCCTCAGATGGATTGGTCCTTGAGGTATTGCGGTCTTCAGCCATAATATATAATAATAGCAGCAGCATTTATTTTTCATTTTTGTGAAGGATTTGAAATCCTAACCAGGAAGCTGGTTGGGTGACCTTGCACAAGTTGCTGTCTCTTAGCCTAACCTACCTCACAGGGTTGTTGTGAGGATTAAAGGGAAAGGGGGACAAGCTATTTAGAGGGGGAAAGTGGGATATAAATGCAACAATAGCTTCCATAAATACTCATTTTGGGTTTTTATGCTAGTAGTAGCAAACTACCTGCGAGGACCCCCTCCCTGACTCATTGGGCATAACCTGATGTGGGCATTCAGAAGCTCATGTGAGAAGATCCCAGATTCCATCCCGTGACTTCCAGAGAGGGCTTGGAACGGTTCTGTTTGAAATCTATCAGGTAGCGTGCATGCTTGTTCGGGAAATAATTCCATTTATTTATTTCCCACCCCACCTCCCAAAGGAGTCCGGACTGGCAGTGAATGAGGAAGATGAAAATCACCTGTGTTCTATGCATAGTCTGCATTACATCTCTGTGCATAAAGTACACCTGTCTCTAGAACTTCTGCAGAATACAGGACCACCCTCCACATAGAAACTACCTTTAAGAACGCACAAAGAGCACTTAGGCCTATACTTGTGGGTATAGGGTACAAATTTAATAAATAACATAATAATGTTAGGAAATATGGTTGTGGGTGATTTAACAAGGTAGCACATAGCCATTGATCACCGTATACTCCATGAATTTGTCTAATATTTTGAAGCCACCCACTAACTCTCAGTTGCAAATTCCATAGTTTAGCTATGTGCTGTGCGAAGAATGTACTTTCTTTCATTTATCCGGAATCTCCCAACCTTCAGATTTGTTGGATGGCCCTAAAAGGAGAAAATATTTTCTTTATCCACTTTTTACACACTGTGCATAAATTTATACATCTCTTTCATGATCCCCTCCCCTTACTTGCTTTTTCACTAAATGAAAAGGTCCTAAACATTCATACTGGAAGCAGTATGCCTCTGGATACGAGTTGCTTGGAAATGCAGGAGGTGAAGGAATGCTGTTGTTCTCAAGTGGTGCTTGTGGGTCAGCCAATGTAAGAAGAGTGTTAGACTAGTGGGACGTGGGTGGCACTGTGGTCTAAACCACAGAGCCTAGGGCTTGCAGATCAGAAGGTTGGCGGTTCGAATCCCCGTGACAGGGTGAGCTCCCGTTGCTCGGTCCCTCCTCCTGCTCTCCTAGCAGTTCAAAAGCACGTCAAAGTGCAAGTAGATAAATAGGCGGGAAGGTAAATGGCGTTTCCATGTGCTGCTCTGCTTCGCCAGAAGCGGCTTAGTCATGCTGGCCACATGACCCGGAAGCTGTACGCCGGCTCCCTTGGCCAGTAAAGCGAAGCGAGATGAGCGCCGCAACCCCAGAGTCGTCTGCGACTGGACCTGACGGTCAGGGGTCCCTTTATCTTTACCTTTACATCTTTCAGTAAATATGTTACAATTTGTTTTGAGTAGCCTCTTGGGGAAATGGCAGTCCAATCCATTTTCTCATTCAAGTCGCCTCAGGGTGCCATGGCACACTGTTTGAAAACCTAGGCCTTACACCATGATGTCATAATGACATCATGTGCCTGGAGGGCAGCGACTGAGGAGGGAGCACAAGGCTTGTGTGTGCGAGAGAGTTTGTTTCTGGCTTGTGTGTGTGTGTTTGTCTGGTGACTAGCTGTGGGCGGAGCTAATCAGTGCCTGGAGGGCAGAGACTGAGGAAGTAGGCAAAAGGTGAGCTGAGCTTGTAGGGCGGAGCTAATCAGTGCCTGGAGGGCAGCGACTGAGGAAGGGAGCACAAGGTGAGCTGAGCTTGTAGGTTTTGAGGGTTTGTCTTTTTGGGGCTGTGTGTGATTAAGTTTGTGTGCTTATTTGTTTCCTTATTTGTTTGTGTGTTTCCCAGGCTTGTGCGTGCGAGAGAGTTTGTTTCTGGCTTGTGTGTGTGTGTTTGTCTGGTGACTAGCTGTGGGCGGAGCTAATCAGTGCCTGGAGGGCAGAGACTGAGGAAGTAGGCAAAAGGTGAGCTGAGCTTGTAGGGCGGAGCTAATCAGTGCCTGGAGGGCAGCGACTGAGGAAGGGAGCACAAGGTGAGCTGAGCTTGTAGGTTTTGAGGGTTTGTCTTTTTGGGGCTGTGTGTGATTAAGTTTGTGTGCTTATTTGTTTCCTTATTTGTTTGTGTGTTTCCCAGGCTTGTGTGTGCGAGAGAGTTTGTTTCTGGCTTGTGTGTGTGTGTTTGTCTGGTGACTAGCTGTGGGCGGAGCTAATCAGTGCCTGGAGGGTAGCGGCGTGCGCCTAGCGGCGCGCGCAGTTTGACCTATCTTTTAAATTGAGGAGAGCTAGTCTCAAACGTTTACTTGGGGAGACCTAGGCTTCTTTTTTGTGTGTCCTGACTTCAAGCTTCAAGATGGAGGGTGAGGGAACAACTGTAGTCGCCTGCAATTCCTGCGCAATGTTTGCCTTCTTGCCAAAGGATGTAGGCAGCTACACCTGCAGCAAGTGCAAGTTGGTTGCCCTACTAGAAGACAAGGTCCGGCAACTTCAGGAGGGGGAAGGAACAACTGTAGTCGCCTGTAATTCCTGCGCAATGTTTGTCTTCTTGCCAAAGGTTGTAGACAGCTACACCTGCAGCAACTGCAAGTTGGTTGCCATACTCGAAGACAAGGTCCAGCAACTTCAGGCCCGTGTATCTACGCTCCAGAAAATTAAAGAGCTGGAGCTTTTCTTGGATGCAGCAGAGCACACTGTCTCCACCAAGCAGGAGACAGGGCACATCCCTGAGGAGGAGATCAGTTCCCCATCTCAGGAGCCAGATGTATGGAGGAACGTGACTCACAGAAGTAGAATGCCCAGGGATCGCTCTGAGTGTTTAGAACTACAAAATCAATTTGAAGTGCTCTCAAATCTGGAAGATGAAGACCAGACTCCATTGGAAGATCTCTCCCTCATCACAGTTGATGAGGTATATGAAGACGAGCAGCATAGTCAGTCCTCCGGGAATGTGCAGGCGACCTTGGAAGGGACAGCACGTGTAAGAATCCCGACCAAGCCTAAGAGGAGACGTGTAGTGGTGATAGGGGATTCCCTACTGAGGGGTACCGAAGCAGTGATCTGTGGGCCTGACAAGATGTCTCGAGAGGTATGCTGTCTCCCCGGGGCCAAGATCCATGATGTTACAGAACGGCTGCAAGGAATAATAAAACCTACGGATAAAAACCCCTTCCTTTTAGTCCATGTGGGAACCAATGACACCGCAAGCCATAGCCTCCAGAAGATCAAAAGTGATTATGAGGCTCTGGGCAGGAAGCTGAAGCAATTAAATGCACAAATTGTCATCTCATCTGTCCTCCCAGTTGAACGCCGTGGCCCAGGAAGAGAGGGGAAAATAGGAGAAGTGAACAACTGGCTTCGCAAATGGTGCCGGCAGGAACGGTTTGGATTCTTAGATCACGGCCTGCAGTTTCTTGAAGATGGACTTCTGGCAAGTGATGGGCTGCACCTCACAAGGGTTGGGAGGAATGTTTTTGCCAACAATCTCAAAAACCTCATCAGGAGGGCTTTAAACTGACTTATGTGGGGGAGGGAGACAGTGGTCCTGAAGGTAGGAGTCTATCAAATGCTGAAGATGATCATCCAAAAGTCAAGGACCAAATGGAGCAAACAGCACACAGACCTAGTGGTGGGAGGAAAAAATCCTTAAGTAGGAGACTAGGGGGAATGATCAATGGTTTTCAATGTCTGTATACAAATGCACAGAGCATGGGAAATAAACAAGATGAACTTGAGCTCTTGATACAGCAAACTAAATACGACATAATAGGCATCACTGAAACCTGGTGGGATGAGTCTCATGATTGGAATGTAGTAATAGAGGGATACAATCTATTTCAGAGAAATAGACCAAACAGGAAAGGAGGAGGAGTGGCATTATATGTCAGGGATGTGTATACCTGTGAAGAGATCCATGATTTAAAACTTCAAAGCCAAATTGAGAGTATCTGGGTCAAAATTAAGGGAGAGAAAAATAACAGTGATCTCATTGTGGGAGTTTACTATAGATCCCCGAGCCAAACTGAGGACATAGATGATGCCTTCCTGGAACAGATGACCAAGCATTCAAAAGGAAATGAGATAGTAGTAATGGGGGATTTCAACTATCCTGATATTTGTTGGATGTCAAACTCAGCCAAGAGCATAAGGTCGAACAGATTCCTCACTGGCCTTGCAGACAACTTCATTGTCCAGAAAGTGGTAGAAGCAACAAGAGGATCAGCCATTTTAGATCTGGTCCTAACCAATAGTGATGACCTGGTTAGTGGGGTAGAAGTGGCAGGATCATTAGGTGGGAGTGATCATGCTCTTCTGGAGTTTATTATACATCAGAAAGGAGCAACCAAGCATACTAAGACTCAAATTCTAGACTTTAAGAAAGCCGACTTCAGAAAACTTAGGGAAATGCTGGATGTGATCCCATGGTCAGTAATACTAAAAGGGATGGGAGTTCATGATGGATGGGAGTTTGTTAAAAGGGAGATATTAAAAGCACAACTTCAAGCAGTACCAATGCGACGAAAACATGGAAGGTGCCTAAAGAAGCCAGGGTGGCTATCTAAAGAACTTTTAACTGAGTTAAGATTTAAAAGGGATATGTACAAGAAATGGAAAAAGGGGGAAACCACCAGAGAGGAATTAAAACAAATAGCCAGCACATGTAGAGACAAAGTCAGAAAAGCTAAAGCACAGAATGAACTCAGGCTTGCTAGAGAGGTTAAAAGCAATAAAAAGAGTTTTTATGGGTATGTCCGTAGCAAAAGGAAGAACAAGGAAACAGTGGGGTCACTTAGAGGAGAAGATGGTGAAATGCGAACAGGGGACGCAGAAAGGGCAGAACTCCTTAATACCTTCTTTGCCTCAGTCTTCTCCAAAAAAGAAAACAATGCCCGACCTGAAGAATATGGAGCAGATGATTCAGCAGGGGAAACACAGCCCAGAATAAGTAAGGAGGTAGTACAAGCACACTTGGCTAGTTTAGATGTATTCAAGTCTCCAGGGCCAGATGAACTACATCCCAGAGTATTAAAAGAACTGGCAGAGGTGATTTCAGAACCACTGGCAGTAATCTTTGAGAATTCCTGGAAAACAGGTGAAGTCCCAGCAGACTGGAGGAGGGCAAATGTTGTCCCTATTTTCAAAAAGGGGAAAAGAGAGGACCCAAACAATTACCGCCCAGTCAGCCTGACATCAATACCAGGAAAGATTCTAGAGCAGATCATTAAGCAAACGGTCTGTGAGCACCTAGAAAGGAACGCTGTGATCACTAAAAGTCAGCATGGGTTTCTGAAAAATAAGTCATGTCAGACTAATCTGATCTCATTTTTTGACAGAATTACAAGCCTGGTAGACGAAGGGAACACTGTGGATGTAGCCTATCTTGATTTCAGCAAGGCCTTTGACAAGGTGCCCCATGATATTCTTGTAAAGAAGCTGGTAAAATGCGGGCTAGACAATGCTACCATTCAGTGGATTTGTAACTGGCTGACTGACCGAACCCAAAGGGTGCTCATCAATGGCTCCTCTTCATCCTGGAGAGAAGTGACTAGTGGGGTGCCACAGGGTTCTGTCTTGGGCCCAGTCTTATTCAACATCTTTATCAATGACTTGGATGATGGGCTTGAGGGCATCCTGATCAAGTTTGCAGATGACACCAAATTGGGAGGGGTGGCTAATACCCCAGAGGACAGGATCACACTTCAAAATGACCTTAACAGATTAGAGAACTGGGCCAAGGCAAACAGGATGAATTTTAACAGGGAGAAATGTAAAGTACTACACTTGGGCAAAAAAAATGAAAGGCACAAATACAGGATGGGTGATACCTGGCTTGAGAGCAGTACAAGTGAAAAGGATCTAGGAGTCTTGGTAGACCACAAACTTGACATGAGTCAACAGTGTGATGCAGCAGCTAAAAAAGCCAATGCAATTCTGGGCTGCATCAATAGGAGTATAGCATCTAGATCAAGGGAAGTAATAGTACCACTGTATTCCGCTCTGGTCAGACCCCACCTGGAATACTGTGTCCAGTTCTGGGCACCACAGTTCAAGAAGGATATTGACAAGCTGGAACGTGTCCAGAGGAGGGCAACCAAAATGGTCAAAGGCCTGGAAACGATGCCTTATGAGGAACGGCTTAGGGAGCTGGGTATGTTTAGCCTGGAGAAGAGACGGTTAAGGGGTGATATGATAGCCATGTTCAAATATATAAAAGGATGTCATATAGAGGAGGGAGAAAGGTTGTTTTCTGCTGCTCCAGAGAAGCGGACACGGAGCAATGGATTCAAACTACAAGAAAGAAGATTCCACCTAAACATTAGGAAGAATTTCTTGACAGTAAGAGCTGTTCGACAATGGAATTTGCTGCCAAGGAGTGTGGTGGAGTCTCCTTCTTTGGAGGTCTTTAAGCAGAGGCTTGACAGCCACCTGTCAGGAATGCTTTGATGGTGTTTCCTGCTTGGCAGGGGGTTGGACTGGATGGCCCTTGTGGTCTCTTCCAACTCTATGATTCTGTGATTCTGTGATTCTGTGATCATTGGTATCTAATAATGTGAAGTGGAGTGTTGAAATGCAGAGTGTTATGACATCACAAACATAGTATGAGTGTTTCTGTACATTTTGAATGCAGTTGCTATAAATTCGCTCAGATTTTTGTGCTTTGGGAACAGTTTAATTTCTTGTATGAACCAACTTCCACTTAAATTGAGTGTTCTAAATTACTTCCAGCATGCTTTTTTGTCGTCAGACTCCATCCTATTCTAGCAGAGACATTTATTTTGGCATTTTGGGTGACAGAGTAGTTAACAACAGTCTTTTGTTTGAAATCAAACCCTATTCTGTCTTCTTAGCAAGAAAATATTATAAATTACTTCCTAAACAAGCCTGCTTTTATAGTTTAGGAAGATTGCCAGAACTGTGTTTCAGTATGCAAGTCTGGAACGTGCAGTTGGAATCGAAAACAAAACACTTCCACCTAAGCAAGTTGTAAGCTACTCCCCTTTTCAATTTAAGTGTTGCTAATTAACTTCTACACATATGTTCAGGTCAAATTGGTGTGCATGGTTCACTTTTACACGCTCTAAAACTAAATGTTTTCAAGTGCAAACATAAGAACAGCCTCTGCCCCACGTGTTTCTGTATGAATACCTGTTCTGGGCATGCCTCCTGTGAGCAAGTGCTTCTGTTTACAGTGGGAGTGACTGAATTCTCAGCCAATCTCTCTACCAACTGCTTCATGTGCATTGAGAAATAAATAACATCATTAGTGACTACTGCGATCCTAAAGTGGGGGGAGCCAACGGTCCCCTCCAGATGTTTTGCGCCACAATTTCCATCTGCTCCAGCCGATATAGATAAATGGTCAAGGATAATGGGAGTTGTAGTCCACAATATTGAAACTGTGCCACACTGGCTTCCTCTGCCGTAAAGTGCCCACCAAGGCCAGGTAGCCTCCTTTCTGAGAGGGTGTCTTGAGAGTACATGAGCCATTAATCATTTATTTCCCATATTACACTGAGCAGCAGGGGCATCATGACCTGTTATGCCATGCCATTGCAGTGTCCTTTACCTGGGTTGCATGGCAGCGCCCACAAAGTGGCAGCAACAATGGCAGCTTCTGGTGAGATCTTGCTGCTGGTGGTGGGATGCCCCTGGGGGCGCTGCTTATTGGGCTTTTGCTGCCCGAGGCAGCTGCCTCACCCTGTCCCATGGGTGGCCCAGCCCTGCTCAGCAGGTGTCTTCTGCCACAGAGCTTGGGAATGCTAACCTAATGACTAAAACAAATTCAGATATGCAGATAGGGTGACAGTGTGGACTTAAATATTAAATTTAAAAACCCATTAGCAATTTCTTGGTACTACTGAAGGAACAGCATTGGGAAGAGTTAAACATTTGTACAATATCAGCCCCGGGGTGGTAGTATGTTAATCTTATTGTCCTTGGGCCAAGGAATTGGATACTCTTAGACTATATATTGAATTCCTGACCTGATGTTTAAAAGGAGACACAAACATGATCTTGGTTATCAGCACAAACTTAATAGTTTATGATTTACTGTGGTAGAAATCACATCAGTACAGTATAGAGAAAAAGCACAGGTCTCTAGGCTGCTGGATGAATGCTCTGTACCTTGAATTAAGATGGAAGTGGGTAAATTCCTCCCACATCACTATGGTGTGAACTGGATGACCCTACATGCCAGTCAAAGTCCACATTGTGCCATGCAACTGTTGCTCTTACGTTCAGGATCAGTAGTTTGTATGGCCCTCGGGGTGATGTGGATGACAGCATTGCACCCAGCTGTTTTGCTTTCATCATGGAATGCATTGCAGCTTTGGAGGTTGGGGTATAGGACAGGTCCCCATCTGAGAATGCGCAGAACTCCATGTCAAAATCTTTGGAAATAAGTGCTTTTAACACAGGCTGAATTTAGATATCATGACAAGCTATAGTTTAGAACCCAAATCATGGTCTTAGTTTCCTTAGAGTACGTGAACACCATGTTTTAGAGCTATATGTCTTTTTGTTTTCCATATTTTTGGAATAACTGACTTGTCAGTTGAGAGAATGGCTGGTGTGTTGAATCTGGCTGTAATCAGCAAAGCTTCTCAGTGACATGGATATTGGATGCCATATTGTACAGTGGTCCCTCGGGTTACGTACCTCTCTGGATACGTAATCTTTGGGTTGCGAAAGCGGCAAACCCGGAAGTATTTTAATCATTCACCATTTTAAATCTACAGAATCACTACGTGTAGATGCTAAAGCAACTTTCCATGGATTTTAACTGAACTGAACTCTCTACTCCATTGATTTCTGAGATCCTGGACATCCAATTTACAACATTCCAATAAACAATAGATATTCAACACTTGAGTAGATTTCTATTTTGGTCGTAACATGTATGCAATGTCAAAATGTATGTATTTGTAATGTCATGCCTGAGAGCATGTACTGAAAACACTCAGGCCCTTACCTGGCCAACTTTATTATGAAATCTTCTGACCTGTCTTGAGAATAGAGTGGATCTTAAGAATACCCAAGCCAGCCACCTGTGGGTATGGAAAGCAGCTCTTTATTACAACTGTCACCTTACACTTCCTGGTATTACCTGAGTGGTATTGCCTGGATTACTATAGTAGTGAGCTTCTTAAGAAAATAATAAAACTTTGTTTCAAGTGATTTTATTCTGCACTGACTGAAAACATTTTTTGAAAATTCCTTGATTTCCAGCTTTTATAGCATGGTAGTTCAGTGAGTGATGCATTTTTGCCTGTTTCATTGTAGGAATTACGTACCTTGACCATGCAGGCACGGCACTCTTCCCACAGAGTTTACTAAAAGCCTTCACTGATGACCTCAGTGAAAATGTTTATGGTAAGGAGAAATCAAGCAGGCGGGGTAAATCTTTTCTCCCTCTCTTTGGCATTGTTAAAGTTTCCAGAATTTAAAGCTGGGCTGAAATTTGCGACCTACTGTCGTGGTTCCATTCATTGCCAGTGAAAGTGGGGAGTACGTTTTTGCAGCCTTTGCAAAGCTGGCAAAAAATCTATGGGATTGATGGATATCATTGCAGTGCATTGATTGCCACAATCCACTAACTGTGGCTTAATAGCTTTCACATGTATTCAACTGATGTGGGTTTCAGTTGCAAAGAAACTTATTTTAGAATTGTAATTATTTTCACTAAATCTCTTTATAGGAAGTTGCTTGCTTGTTAACTAGTTGCTTTGGAAAACAGTTGTAAAGAGCTTCAAGGCACAGCAGTGAAATATAAAATGAATGTTATATTTAATCACATTTATAGGAGTTTTTTGAGGCAGTGCTTGACAAAAAGATGAAATGTCTTGTTTATGAGTCATGATCGTCTCTCTCTTGCCTCTTAGGGAACCCTCACAGCCAGAATATCAGCAGCAAATTGACATATGACACAATTGAACATGTCCGATACAGGTAGAGTGGTCTTCATTTTATAAACCCATTTTATAAAGCCTTGGGTCTTTAGTTTCACTATAACCACTTCTGTTGCCATTTATTGTATTGTCTCACTGCTAGAAATGCCAAGTTTAAGTATCATTAAGAGTGTGTGTGTGTGTGTACACACACACACACACACACACAGAGAGAGAGAGAGAGAGAGAGAGAGAGAGAGAGAGAGAAATACATCTTTGGAGGTTCTCTTCAGTCACAGCCCCCGATTTGTGGAATTGTTCCAGGTTTTTAAAAGTATTATTATAAGAAGTTGTAATTTATTGTATTTCATAGAATCTTAGATTCGTAGAGTTGGAAGATACCCCAAGGGTCATCTAGTCCAACTCCATGCAATGCAGGAATCTCAGCTAAAGCATCCATGACAGATGGCCATCTACCGGTAATCTCTGCTTAAAAACCTCCAATTAAGTACAGTCCACAACCTCACGAGGGAGACCGTTCCACTATCTAACAGCTCTTGCTGTCAGAAAGTTCTTCCTGATGTTTAGTTGGAATCTCCTTCCTTGTAACTTGAATCCATTGGTTCGTGTCCTAACCTCCTGAGTGGGAGAAAACAAACTTGTTCCATGTTACAGCCCTTCAGATATTTGAAGATGGCCATCATATCTCCTCTCAGTCTCCCCTTTCCCAGGCTTAACATACCCAGCTCCTTCAACTGTTCCTCATAAGGCTTGGTTTCCAGACCCTTGATCATTTTTCACCCCCCTCTGCACATATTCCAGCTTGTCAATATCCTTCTTAAATTGTGACATCCAGAACTGGACACAGTATTCCAGGTGTGGGCCACACCTTTATTTATTTTATTTTATTTTATTTTGTAAACTGCCCTGGAAACTTTGCTGAGGGGCAGCATGTACATATATTAAATTGTAAAAGTGGTAAATGGAGTTTACCCAGAGTGGATCACTTTTACGATAGAAATGAGTGGATATGATGTTCATTTCAAATAGCTCAGTTTCATGTATGTGTGTAATTTTTAGCCTCTGCTTAGATCACCTATATCTCCTCCTCCCTTTCTGGTATAAACTGAGGGCCAAACGGGGCATGAAATGACATGTAAATAGGAATGGAAGAGAATTTTGCTTGGCCTGCAGTTTAAAGCAAAGTGACCTAATTTGCAGTTCCTGGACTTGTACATGGATTAGAAAGAAGGTAGTAATCACATTCCGTACTTCTCCAAGTATTACAATGCAGTTTTGGTTCAAAACCATGTAAAATTGTACACACACACACACACATATATGGAGGAAAGGCAGAGAAAAGCAAACAAATAGCTCAGTCGGTAGAGTGTGAGACTCTTAATCTCAGGGTTGTGGGTTTGAGCCCCACACCACATTGAACGAAAGGTTCCCCCATAGCAGGGCAATGGACTAGATGATCCTTGGGGTACCTTCCAATTCTACAATTCTATAAAATATGTATACATACAATTCAAATGTGGAGTGGTTTTTTTTTTGGTATGGCTTCTTTAAAAAATGAAATCTCTAGAAAATGGGACAGATGCAAAATGGATGTAACAGAAATAGGCTGATCCATCCACTCCTATCAGTGCACCGTTTCCAAACAATTTTTGTTTTTACTTTAAAGTTCTCATCACAGCTTGCCTCTAGTTGCCAACTAGAACAACCCTTTTACCCATTCCCATATATATTTTGCTTCAAAGTTAAAGGTAAAGGTAAAGGGACCCCTGACCATTAGGTCCAGTCGTGTCCGACTCTGGGGTTGCGGCGCTCATCTCGCTTTATTGGCCGAGAGCCGGTGTACAGCTTCCAGGTCATGTGGCCAGCATGACTAAGCCGCTTCTGGCGAACCAGAGCAGCGCACGGAAACACCGTTTACTTTCCCGCTGGAGCGGTACCTATTTATCCACTTGCACTTTGACGTGCTTTTGAACTGCTAGGTTGGCAGGAGCAGGGACCGAGCAATGGGAGCTCACCCCGTCGCGGGGATTCGAACCGCCAACCTTCTGATCGGCAAGCCCTAGGCTCTGTGGTTTAACCCACAGCGTCACCTGGGTCCCTGCTTCAAAGTTAAGTCTCCCTAAACTCAGCAGAACTTTTCTGAGGAAGCATTCTTGGAAGCATAGCCAAAACATATTAAGTAGCAAAAAAGATTGATTAACGTTGGTGCCCTATTTTCCTAGAAGTCATTGCTGGTTTTGAGATGACTCTTCTATATTGAAATTTCCCTGGTTTTCTTCTGAAATGTTAGCAAGGTCTGTCTCAAAACAGTATTGTAACTGGTAAAATACATGAAAATCTCATTTGACCTTTAGTACGCAGTAAGAAACATCCGCTGCAGTACCTGCTTAGTATTGATTTGTCCTTTTGAAAGGTCACTTACTGGAGACTGTTCAAATGAATGAAACTAGAGCACTCTACTGTGCTCAGTGCATCTGTTTAAAAGCCCAGAGTCAAAGTTTTTATGGACTGGATTGCTTGTGCTTGTTTAGGGATCTCTTGTAGCTTGCCTAATTAATTCCCTGATCCCATATTTAAATACAACATATTTGTGTAAACAAATCAGATGCTGCAGATCATTAGTCAGAACCGCTGGTACAATGCCGTCTCTCTCATCTGGACTGCACTACATTAATGACAGAATGTGGATCTGTGAGGTGCATACTAAATGCTAGTGTAGCAACTAAGAGAACGAGCTGTGTGTTGGGAGGTTCTTGTTTGCAGGGAGAGAGGAAGCAAATTCCTTGAAGCTGCTCCTTCTCTAACCAGTGGATGTGGCCAAGTTAGTCCACACCTTGTTCTTCGTGGGACGCAGTGTTCTAATCTCATTACAACCAGCAATTCCTAATGTGAGTGTCCAAGCCCTGCCAGTACTTAAATAATAATAATAATAATAATAATAATAATAATAATAATAATAATAATTTTTATTTGTACCCCGCCCTCCCCGGCAAAGCCGGGCTCAGGGCGGCTCACACCACCAAAATCACAATAAAACATGAAACATAAAAGAAAACAATTAATTAAAATACAGATTAAAAGATTTTAAAAGCCGCCTTAATGCAACAGCCCATGAAGCAGTGCTGTGGCTTGCAGCTGGGTACCCCAGTGTTGATGAGTGGCTCTCAGCTGTATGCTTTGTCAGGAGCATCCGAGGAGAAAGAGAGAAAGGCCTTTAACTTCAGTGGGAGGTCAGCATCATTGCATCCCACCGACAGCTTCCTAAGGCCACTCATCGGGCTTATCTTGAGCAGTACATGAGCATGTTCAGTGGCTGGGATATCCTGTGTATATGGCAAGATGTGTAATTATATATTTATTTTTTGAGTTTCCATTAGTAGAGATGCAGCAAACTACTATCTGGCATATGTAAGTTAAAACAAGCGCACTTTTAAAAAGTTCCGTTTCCTTGGAAGTCCTGAATGTTCTGCTTATGTGTAGAGCAAAAGAAGGGACCACACAGCAGAGGATCCTGGCACCCTCCGTACGGTGCTGGAGCGGCGCCGGTGGCAAACCACTATACAGCACATGTGCAACATCGCTATGTACAGCGCATGCGTGCGCCGCCGCACATGCGCTGTACTTAGTGGTTTGCTGCTGTCGCCGGGATCCTCTGCTTATGGCTGCAGCCGTGAACGGAGGATCCTCCAAAGGCAGCTGCGGCGAGCCCCCGCGGGGTGACTTATTGTCACCCCTGCAGACATGGAACCTGGGGCGTACCGCCCCCCGCCCGCCGTTGCGACGCCACTGGTTGGGGCCAGGGCTTGTCCAGCTCCACTGCCAAACCAAAGCAATGCCTGACTGCTCTGTAATCATGGGGGCATGTAGCTGAATGTAATTTCATGTCCCTGCAAGGTGAGCAACCCCCTTGAAATAGCTTAGGCTGCCAGACCCTGAAATGAGGCACCATTCTAAGCTGCAGAGCTTTCTGAATTGTCATCTTGCATAAATGAACTTTCCATGGACACTTGGCCCCCCACAAGACATGTTTTACCAGGAAAAGTGAGCAGATTACCTGCATGCCTGGAAACTGCTGGGTGTTCCTTGCTTGGCAGATGATGATGTTCCTTGCTTGGCAGATGCCATTTCCCCCTTTCCTTTTGCAGAAGTCATTATTGCCTAACTGCACCCCAATTACATCCATTGGGTGCAGGAGCAACACTCTGGTAGCTGTGAGGGATGGGAAATCTGCCCAGCACATGCCATGCTTGCCAGACTGCTGTTTAGCTGTGTGCCTTTTTCTGATGTGATACTCTATTGCCCGTCCCAGTAGTGAAAACAACACTTTTATATAGAAATATAGTAAAAGGCTCCTATGCCAGAAAGGTGTGAAATGTAGCTGCAGTAATGGAAGCAATTTCCAAACAGTGCTAGAGTAAATATTCATTTTCATGTTTTTTGCCATCCACTATTTTGAACGGTGTTGTGAATCAACGTGCTCTAGTGAGTCAGGTAATGTTTAATGCTCACTAATGTACTAAAATGCAAATATTAAATTTTAAAAGCTAGCTGCTTTACAGAAAACATAATAATGTAAAAAAAAAATAGAGGGAGACTATATCTCTAAATACTTTGGTGGTTGTTGCCATGTTGATGTGAGAGATCAGGAGAACTACAAAGGGACAAGGTTTTATTGGACTTACTCCTTTGGTGCCAAAGTGGGGGCCCATATTATGGGGCAGAGCTGCCCTCCTGCCATCGCAGCCCTGATCTTGCCACCGCCCAATTCATCCTCACTGAGATAAACTGCAGCAATGCTGGTGTCAGGAGGGTGGTTACCAAACCTGGCACAAGAAACTTCCCTCCAATTAATTTCAGTGGGAAGAAAAAAGTGAAGCATCACTGCCCCTTCATCTCCCCTGCAGCACAGGCTGCCAAGACAGAGTGGCTATGATGTTACTTGGGATGTTGAAGAAATTATCCAGATGTATAAATTTTCATTTATGTATGAATTGTATTCCATTTAAAAGGAATATTAAAACTCTCCAAAGAGTATATGGAAATAAAACATAAGAACAATAAAACAAGCCTAGCAATAAAACTCTGCTATAAAAAACTTTTTTAAAAACAAAAACAAAAACCCCCAAAATGAGAGTAGTTCCTAAAATTAACTTTTCCCAGCTCTGAGCAAAATTTCATGTCCCTGCAAGGTGAACAACCCTCTTGAAATAGCGTAGGCTGCCGGACCCTGAAATGAGGCACTGTTCTAAGCTGCAGAGCAGGGGTAGGCAACCTAAGGCCCAGGGGCTGGATGCGGCCCAATCGCCTTCTCAATCTGGCCCGCGGATGGTCTGGGAATCAGTGTGTTTTTACATGAGTAGAATGTGTCCTTTTATTTAAAATGCATCTCTGGGTTATTTGTGGGGCCTGCCTGGTGTTTTTACACAAGTAGAATGTGTGCTTTTATTTAAAATGCATCTCTGGGTTATTTGTGGGGCAGAGGAATTCGTTCATTATTTTTTTCAAAATATAGTCTGGCCCCCCCCACATGGTCTGAGGGATGGTGGACCAGCCCACGGCTGAAAACGGTTGCTGACCCCTGCTGCAGAGCTTAGTTTAGGCAAATCTATACATCATTTTTTGTGTACAATACACAAAACTGGAGATAAGTGTATGGGGGGGAAAGTGTTTATTGGCAACTGTACAGGTCCCAGTTGCAAAATAGTTTTGTACAGTACATTTTCTGGGGGTGCTCAAGGGTATGCAGTACCAGCACCTCCCCCCCCTCCATGTTGAAAGTGTGGCACTTACTGTAACAACGTAATAGTGAGTACCGGCACCATTTTTTTTCTTAGAAAAAAGCACTGCTTTTGTACTAAAGAAATCAAAATGAGGTTTGCAAGGAATTGATCTTTACTAGAGTAATTTAAAAGAAGAAGAAAGCGTGAGAACAATTAACAGCTCTTATGTAAAAACGAAGCTCTTTGGGCTTCAGAGAGATAATTGCAATGTAAAAATAGCATGTCTGAATTTCCGCAGAGTAAGCTGGAACACTGCTGAATGCCAGCCTCTAAAGCCAGTCTCCTGACTGTTCTGTCTATGGCTAAGGATGCATAGGTTCACATCACCAGTTACTCGACACCCAGGGCACTGCCACTGCTAATTGTTGAAGCCACATTCACACCAAGTTTTCCTGCCAGTCCTGTAGTTTCTTGGCAAATACTTGATGCGTTTTCTCCCCTCAAACCAACTTCAGTCGGATTAGAAAACTGGTTGTGGTTTGCTTTAGAAAAGTATCTGGGTTGGAACCAGATCTGTCTGTGGAAAGGGGTGAGTGGAAGCTGGCTTTACTGTCCTTCCTCATTTTGGTGTCGCTCCCCCACAAAAAATGCTCATAAAGGAAGGTGGAAAGAGCCTGGTTGGCTCATTCTGGGACCTCTTTGTGGAGCCTGGAAAGTACCCTCAAACTCCCACCTCTATTGCTCTCCCCACTCATACAGTCCAGCAGAACAAGCAGAGGACAGGACCTGAAGAGCACGATTGCTACTCTGAATCACATGCCTTAGTTTAGGATCATAGAATTGTAGAGCTGGAAGAGACCATGAGGATCATCTAGTCATTCTAGAGCAATGCAGGTATATGCAGCTGGCCCATATGACCAACTGAGCTGAATAAACTGATGCACGTGAAAGAGGTATGATGCTATCAACAGGGTGTTACCATGAAATGAAAGGGGATCTGTTCTGTTTTGAGTGATGGCCTCAGCATTGATACTATTGATACTTTGAATGTGCAATCAGAGGGGACCCTTTGCAGAGTAACTCCCTGTGCCCCTTCAGGCTCTCCTTGTGGGATAAGCCTCATATGCATAAGCCATTGTGGGCAATGCTTTTCTAAATCTCCACAAAGTGTGGTGGTGTAAAACTGGAAGAGTATTTTCTTATTTGGGCCAGTTAAGATGCACAGTGTTTGCACAGCAGGATCCTTTCAGGTGGCTAATTTGCTGCGTGTCAGAACAATCCCCATTGTAATTATGATAACAAAAACCTTCTCATTATTTGCTCCATTAATCTGTTGTAGAGGAATGAGGCATAAATAAGCTTCCACTGAACTAACCATATTTCTTGATTCCTCCGTCTAGAAATGTGATAACAGAGATCTCTTTGATCCAAGCAAAAATGGAAGGGTTGAACTGATGCTTAGGTCACATTCATGTGCTTGGGTCTTGTCACACCTTAGGTTAAATGTCCGCCCTGCAGTTGTAAGTGGCAGGATGGATAGGGAGCTGCTCTGGGATGCGTGCTGTTTGGGTTTGAGTCCCAGGTGCTCCCTCTCTCGCTTTTCTTTTCCCTCCCCAAGCATGAAAAACAGGTGTGTGCTGAGGCTTGAACTCTTGTTTGCAGTTTCCCAGCCTCATGCCCTATGGAGTGTGCCTCTGTGACTGTGCAAGTGTTGATAGTGTGGTCTCTCTGTGTGTTGTGTGCATATACAAGTGATATGGCAGGGGAGTGACCAGATGAGTGAAACGTAAGTCTGACTCCATCCCTGATGGATGGCTGTGATGTAGGTGCAAACCACACTGCAGTACGTGTCCTTCATTTCTATGCTAGCTTTTAATTTTCTTTTTGGCATTTCAAACAACTCCAAACAACTTAAAACAATAAAAGTTACATTCAGTTAGATACATAACGTCTTATACTTGTCTAAGCATAAGGCATAATATCTTAGATTACAAAGATCTTGATCCTGAGGCTTCCATTTGCCTGAGGCAGTTTACAGGAGACAGAGAGTCAACATGTCCATTCTCTTCAGTAGCTTGGAAACAAAGAGCTCTCACACTCTAATATTTGCTGGAAGCCGCCCAGGGTGGCTGGGGAGACCCAGCTAGATGGGTGGGGTACAAATAATAAATTATTATTATTATTATCACACAAGATGCCTACAGATTAGCATATGCATAGATCTGTAATGCAATCCTTTTCATGTGATTTAAACACCTTATGCCTGAGCCAAAAAGATACAGCCCTACTTAATAATTAACCTGTTAGGTTCTCTTCAGCTTCAATGGAAATTTCCAGTCACGCTTTACCAGTACATTACAGGGGCATTATATATATATTTTCCATTCCAATGTACATTAAATAATTATGCTAAATAGAGCCTGATGATGTTGCCAGCTGGCTGCACAGGAAGTTTTTGGGGGACTCCCCCTTGCTTGCTCACGGCCATGGTGAGCTGCCACCGCCGCCACCAAAAACAGTGAGTGGTCTTTATCACAGCAGATGGCATCATCCCCCCCCCAGTCTGCTTGTGAAATACCACCTATCCACCTATGTTCTTTCCCATGTAACTTTCACACAGCAACATGCTCTGTTCTCTGCATGCAGGTGCTTGACAACATTGCAGGTTGTCAATACAGTATATGAACTTGAAATTGGATGCTAAATTTATAGTTTAGGAACAAAACAATTTTATTCTTCTTGTGTTTTTATGACAGTGCTCTGTGTTCCTGATCAAAGGGTGTTAGATTTTACAAGTTTACCCTGTCTCCTCAAGCTCCTATGCTGGCATTTGTAAAGCTTCCTCCCCCCCCCCTTTCTCATCCAGTCTGGAGGTTTGTCTAGCGGACTTGGGATCAGAATGTCTTTGTGTTTAATTGCTATGTAGTGAGGTGGTCTTAGTCTATATCCTCTGGCACCTTCTCCAGCATTGGATCAAACTACCCATTTGGGTTGCTGAACTATTTTCTTTCCTGCGGCAGTGTCACCCCAGGTCAAAAAGATTTTGCCGTGCATTGAAAGTCAACCTCCTATTTGATGGGGGAAATTAAATGTATGTATTCCCCGCAGGCGATGATGATGCCATTGGCCAACTTTGTAAAAACCAGTACTTGGTGCAGCGGACAGAATTAGCAAGGTTGCCAGGACACAAGAGGCAAGAAAAATATTATAGTAGTATAAAATAGTGAAGGGAAAAGACCTTTTCCATGATGCCGTGTTTCCCTTCTCTTTTTTCAGGATACTGCAGCACTTCAATACATCTGTAGAAGACTACACAGTCATCTTCACTTCAGGCAGTACAGCGGCGCTCAAACTTGTTGCAGAGGCCTTCCCTTGGGTTCCTGAAACAGCAGAGGCGCCTGGCAGCCGGTTTTGCTACCTCACTGATAGCCACACATCTGTGGTGGGCATGAGAGCAATCGCTGATGCAATGAATGTATTGTCAGTTCCAGTGAAACCAAAGGATATACTGTCGGGGACAGATGACTTGGTGGCTGGAGGGAACAGCTGCAAAACACCGCACCTGTTCTGCTATCCTGCTCAGAGCAATTTCTCAGGGACTAGATATCCCCTTGCATGGATAGAACAGATAAAATCTGGGCAGCTCCGCCCCATCGAGGTCCAAGGGAAATGGAGTGTACTCTTGGATGCAGCATCCTACGTCAGCACTTCTCTGTTAGACTTAAGCCTTCATCAAGCAGACTTCGTGCCTCTGTCATTCTATAAGATGTTTGGATTCCCCACTGGTCTAGGCGCACTGCTGGTAAAGAATGAAGCTGCTGCTTGCCTGAGGAAAGTCTACTTTGGAGGGGGAACTGCAGCTGCCTACCTCGCAGGAGAGGATTTCTATTTACCGAAAAAATCAGTGGCTGAGAGGTAAAACCATGAAACACAATCTCCTTAATAAAACTCCTGTTACCTAGGTTCTAGAATAATGTTCCATCAGGCCTGAGGCACCGACGGAACCATACAGGCCCCGTGTCTTGATGCTGGGGATTGTTCTATCTGAAATTCACTTTGGAAATATACTTTTAATAAGTGGTGGTGCAGCTTCACACGGGGTTTATGTTGAGAGTCACACTAAATGCCAAGGAATTAAAAATGCACTGAAAAATATATTAAGCCTTCCAAATCCACACCAACTAAATCTCAAAAGTGTGTGACTACGTGTTCCATTTAGATATCCAAATTCCAGCTTATGCAAAGTTACTTGCAGCAAAAAGGCAATTTAAGATGTTCATTATCAATCATGTTTCACTTGAGATGCTTCCGGTCCCACCCCACCCACCCCTAGCACTTAAATTATTAAGCAATTTTAGTGTGTTTTCTTAATTTGCTGGATCCTTCTGTGATGTTGCATTTAACTAATGAGATATAAAAGAGCACTCCCAGTGATAATTATCTGCTTTAATAAGTGATCTGGTTCACTTCCACATAATCTGAGTCCGTATTAGACTTGTTAACTTAAATCAGAAATAAATATATTTCAATTAGAAATATTGTGCTGCAGAATTCTGATGACCATTCTGAAATCTCCCATACTTTAAATAAATGTGCTTACAGTCACAAAATTTCACCTAGGGCTGATCTGAAGCCTAGCCTGGCCAAATTATCAGAGGTTTTAGGGACAGTGGGGGCACTTGTTTGAGTGGGAGGTAGCTTGGGGTCATAGAATATGGGACAGGCTCTGTCCCCCCCCCCCCAAATCTCTGTCAACAGCACTGTGTTGTCATGTAACCTCATTTCCAGGAATTTTTGAAACTGTAAACTCACCTGAAATACCTTCCTCCTGCCTCTGCCCCAAATAATTGGAAAATGTTCTAGGAAGGCAGATGGGAGGTGGCTTTGCCAAACTGTGGGAAACACTGTATTAAGGTAGCTGTGTAAGCTGAAGTCTGTCTTTAAGCCCAGCTAACTGCTAGCTCTTCGTCTCTTTGTTTTTTAAAAAAGGCTACTGCATTTTTCCATAAGAGGAAAAGGTCAGGGAATATGCACAGTAGCTTTTTTCAGTGAATAAGGTTTTGCTCTTGTGATATTTCAGATGTATAGCATACTAGCATAATATTGTACAGGGGAGTCTGGTGGCATCAACTACTGTTTGGTGGCTGATGCCTTCTTGGTAGAAGGGTCTGCCTGGACTGCAGTTGATGGTATAGTTACAGACTTAAAGGTCAGAGGGGGCACTGACATCTGATACTACCAGCTGCATAACCTGTTCTGTAGAACCTTCCTACCTCATACTGTAAGGATAAAGCAAGCAGTCTTTCAATATTGCTCTGGATTCCTTGGATGAAAGGAAGGATATAAAGTAAATACGCTTATGGACTGAGGTGTTCGTTCCTGGTTGTTTTCTGTGCAGTCAGTCTAGGAAGATGATCCTTTTGCTTCTTTAAGTAAATATGTTTTCTTGAGAGTAAATGTGGTTCTCAGTTTGTTGCAGCATTATTCTTCCTCTCCAGAGGCAAAAGGACCATGTTTTGGTGCCAGTCATCTTATCAGATCCGCTTTTCATTGCTTGATACAAGCATATGAAAATATGGGTATGCATCCTATGTAAGAGTTGTAAGTGCCATAAAACTACCTCCAGAAATGGGAGCTTGAATTATATAGAAACGTGTTTTTTGGGATCCAGAAATATAGAGGTGAAAGGATGTTAGGCCTGCTTGGGTTACAGGTGTTTGTGCTGCAATAAATTAACTAGGGGCTCATCCACTTATTTATTCAATTTATTTCTGCTTTTCCCATGCTTTCTAGGCACAGGTCCAAGTGGTGTTGCCTTTGCCCGGCCACTTGCCCCTAGAAAACCCACTCTTTAGCACTAATCAGAACAAACAGCAATCCGTGGAAAATCTGATTGCCATTTGTTCCAATTCAGTGCTAAACTGCAGGTTTTCCCGGCTTCCGGTTGGCGCGCCGGAGGAGGAAGGTCGGGGGATATGTCGCTCTTGACATTCCCCGACCCGACCGGCTTAAAGGGGAGTCTGCGACAGCGCCGCAGCCCCCAAAACTCCCGGGAGGATTTGTCCCGGGACCCAGGATCCGGCAGAAGCTCGGACGTTGCCCCAACTCCCCGGTAGACCCCAGTAGGGGTCGCCGAGAGCGACGCGGGGCGACGGAGCTCATCGGATCGCCATTGCCCGTCGGGTGGAAGCTGCGAGCCCTTCCCCCCCCTGAGCGCGCCGATTCTCCCAAAAGACCAAGATTGGACGTTTCAAAAGTGAGTAATTAAGAAGGAATTGAAAGAATTTGGACTTATTTGGAAAAGCTTTGGGATGTAATTTACGGAAGTTCGTCCCTTGCTATTGTGGCATTAAATCAGGAACTTTGTTACCGATGCGGCTGAAAAATGATTGGAACTTTAATTTTGTAACAGAGATTTAAACCTTCTGATCCCCCTGGTCTGGAGGGCAATCTGCTGAAAAATTGGATATAAAGAGGGCTTAAATCGGAACTGTTGGACTTGGATTTTGAACTTGGATTTTGAACTTGGACGTGGTTCTGTTTGTGACTTTGGAAAGCTGTGTCCCAGAACATGGCGGATGATTTGTGTACTGGCGGCTGGAGGAAAGTCCTTAAAAAGATATGGGAAATCAGGATGGAGTTCCGAGCCGAGACAGAGAGGATAAGAGGAGTTGCAAACAAGACTGATGTCATGCCACCTGCACATAAGATGGAAGGGGGAGCAATCCCCCCCAAGGTTAAAGATAAACCGCGTCGTAGGAAAAACACTTCTCGGCGCATGAGATTTTCACAGGAGCAAAGACAGAAAAGTCGACGTAAGAGTTTTACACTGGAGAAGGAAAAGAAGAAGAAGGCACCAACAAAAAAGAAACTTTTTGTAAGAGACGAGAAGGATCTGCTGAGGAGACCAAAGGAAGAGGAAGTCCAAGTGCAGGCGAGCACTTGGACATGGACTTTGGAAAGGCGGGGTGAGGGGTGAGGGGTGCAGACTGGTACCATGGGAACGGATTTTATATTTGGATTTTTGACTATTTTCGGACACGGCTTGAGTTATGATTTAGTTGAGGAACTCTGAGAGTGGGGAGCCTGGAGATTAAGGGGTATTAGAAGAGACATTTATAGATGAATAGATGTATACGCTGAGGTTTGAATTAAATAAGATTTTAATTGATAGGTAAATGATTTGTATTGTGAATTATGAACCTGAAAAGGAAATATGTCTAGAAAAATGAAACCAATGGGGAGGTACGGAGGAAGTCACTGGAGATATGATGTAGAATTTAAGAATGGTCTACCCGGGAATAGGGTTAGATCGCAGTAGATAATGTATTGAGGTCAGGGGAAATAAGATTGGGTATTCCTCTGTGAGAGGGGGGGTAAGATTATAGCCCCTCATGGTGAGAGGTGGGGGGCAAAGAAACCTGACCGAAATGTAATGAACTGTGCTTAAATTACTGTAAAACCAATAAAAATTATTTAAAAAAAAAAAATAAACTGCAGGTTTTCCCAGGGGAAAATACTGAGCCAAACGGAAGTGTGGACAAGTCCTGGTTGAAAATGAGGAGGCATCTGATGTGCCTTTGTGAGTGTCACATATCTGGAAGTACCTCTTTCCATTCAATCTCCTCTAGGGTTTGTTAATTCTTCTGTGCCTTTGCATTTGAAAGTTATTGCAGAGACACAGCAGTATTGCTCGCCTTCACAAGATGATTCCTGTTCATCTCTGTGAAATTCAGTATTTGGGGCTTCCCTGTTTTGCATTCAGTACAAGGGGCAGCCAACTGTTCTCCCCCCTGCCCCCTCCCAATGTACATGTGAGGAATAGCATGCCATGATATACAGATCCTCCCAGGGGCATTTCCAGTCTCATTTCAACTTGCAAAGCAATTGTTGCATTTTCTAGTAGCTCTAAACTGCTTGAAAACCCTGTTGTGGTTTTAACAGGGAGCCTTTGGACCACCTCATAGGAGTAAGAGTAGGTGCTGGTTTTCACCTCAAGGCCCTTGAGTCCTTCCTGACTCCTTTTTGCCTTCTTAGTACCATCACGACCTTTTTCTGATTCTCTGTACAATATATTGATGTGTCAGTGTGCCCCTCAGTCCTGTGTTTGAAAAATAAGGTCAACTGGGTAATCTCAATTAATTATAAACCCTTGTTCTACTATGAAAGCCAGTATTGGTGACGTTCGGACAAAAGCTGCAATCCTGTGCTTAGATCAGGCTTCCTCAACCTCGGCCCTCCAGATGTTTTTGTCCTACAACTCCCATGACCCCTAGCTAACAGGACCAGTGGTCAGGCGTGATGGGAATTGTAGTCTCAAAACATCTGGAGGGCTGAGGTTGAGGAAGCCTGGCTTAGATATTCATGCTCGGTTCCATTGAGTTCAATACTTCTTTGTACACAGAAGGCAGCACAGAATTTACAGCCAGGATTGTTTAGGAATTCCAAAGCCCATCCAAAATATAACCTAGTTACCTGCTCTTAGGGAGGATGTATGGAAAGGGACAATGAAATTCAGGGCCTTTTCTTTTGGGGCTCCCTGACTTTGGAAACGTTCTCTAGGGAGGCCTTCTAGCTGTTAAAAAGAACAGCTAAACAGGAATAATAATAATAATAATTTATTATTTTTACCCCGCCCATCTGGCTGAGTTTCCTCAGCCACTCTGGGCCACTCAGCCACTCTGGTCTTAACATATCTGAAGGGCTGTCATATGGAAGATGGAGCAAGTTTGTTTTCTCCTGCCGTGGAGGGTAGGACCCATACCAATGGATTCAAGTTACAAGGAAGGAGATTCTTTCTTACTTTCTGACAGTAAGAGCTGTTCAACAGTGGAACGGAATCCCCCGGAAAGTGGTGCAAAACACATAGGCATACAAATTAGGAATGAGTTGTAGAATCCATGAGCACTGAGTTTGGGGCCTGCAAGCACTGGGTTTTTTTGTCTGTTCAAATTTTTTTCTCACACATGGAGAATTTAGCATACGCACTTTATTTCCCATCATTTTCTGGGGGAAATACCAGGCTTCATTCAATCATTATCGAAGACACCATCAAACAGAATGCCCCTGTGGATAAGATGGTCCTTGTTAACTAACTAAAGAACTGTAATGTCCTTAAGAGAAGAGATTAAGTTCCTGAGAACTATTTCTTGAAATACACATGGCTATGGAACATGGTACATTGTTCTCTCTGACAGTAAAATGGAGTAGACTGAGAGATTGCCTCACTAATGCTGGTGCCTTACACATGTGAACTAATGCATTGTTACTTGTGCCACATTTGTCACCAGTGTGTGGCAGTTAGAGATATTATGCAGAGAATGTTAATAGATATATTTTTTTCTCCCAGAACTGTTTGCCCAACAGTCTTCAGCTTGGCATTGTCCCCTGTGAATGTTGTAAGCAAGGGCTTTTAGATTATGGTGTCAGAGTGACCTAGAACTGTAACACAGGAAGTTCTGAGTAAATGTTCAATATATGCTTAGTGTAAGATAAGAAATCACATGTCAGACAAGGACGTGATGATCCTTTGGTTCATGACATGTTTGTTCAAGTTAACGTGAGTGCTGTAGACCCTAGTTTCCACACCGTAAACCCTCCAGTACGTTGCCTCTTTGGCACATATATTCTTTTGTAAATATGTACACTCCTATGTTTAGGAATTGGTACATTGTTTAGAACCTGAGTATGTCTGGGATGGTTCTACGTGTTTACCTAATAAATGTGTAGAAACTGGAAGAGCTCTTAAAATGTATGTTAATATTTTTTATTGTTGGATAATCTAACCTGGAGTGCTTCCTGATGTAAGCATTTACATTTGGCTGTGGATTATGGCCCCCAAAATGATACAGGACGCTTAGGAAATGGATTGATGTGTGCATTCCATTCTCTCCATTGAAAGGATTGTGGCAGAGTATACAGAGGACCTCCTTTGAGACCATTCGAGACTCTGAATCAGAGTGAATCAGATTGTTACTTTTATTTGCAGATATATTGTTTATTAATTAATTGTCTACTGGGCAACATTTGGATTGTTTTTCTTACCAACAGTGGCAATGTTTCCACCAAAGCAACTAAATTTTTAAATTCATGTGGTGTGAGGTATGTTATGCTCCTTTTTTCAAATGAATCTTCCCCAGATGGAAAAAAAATGATACAAGGAATTTAGTTTTTAATGGTTTTGAATCAAGACCTCCATTCACATGGCTGGAAATGAAATATATTTGGGAGCTATTACAGCATATTTAATAAATTACATTCTAAAAAAGATGTCGAGGTAAGAAGTGACATGGCAGGCTGTGTTCTAAAATCTTGTCACAAGCAAAGAGTTTATATGTTTATCTTAGTATGACTTGTGTGGAGCAGAATATGTTGGTAAAATAAATCACTTTAGCAGCTTGCCTTAAATCCATTTACAATGAAAAATGGGGCAAAAATCACTGGAGAAGTCACACTTGTTTATTATGCTGCAGAGTTCTCATGAACAAGACTAATTCCAAAACACGCATTTCTGATTAGGACACTGAAGCAATGCAATTTCCCCCTTCTAGTAGGTATGAAAAGCCTGGATGAAGAATATATTGCTACTCAGAACATTTCTGGACTATTCTTGTTTCCCTCCCTCTGCCCACTTAAAATATTGCTTCCCTCACTTTGGATATGAGGTATTATTGAAATGGCTGGAGGAGTATTTTGTGATGCTAATAGCTGCCCTCCTGCATTATCTGTGTCTCCTTAGAATGTGAAATCTTCAGCTTTATGAGGTAGAGGGAAAAGAGCTGGTGTTCAAAGCCCCTTTCAGCCATTTTTCATAGGTGAACAGTTAGGGTTGTAGGACCCCAAGGGTCATTTAGTCCAATCGCCTGCAAGGAAGATTCCTAGCACCTTGCAAAAAGAAAAAACTTTGCCTTTGCTTTTGTTTTTTCAAAAAGACAACCCCAGGCGGAAGGGTAGATTCCACCCCCACTAAAAAAAACCACATTTTAAACACCCCCCCCCTTTCTTCATTATCTCCCTTTCTATGATTGTGTTGTTAGTTGTTGAATGTTGCTGCTGTTCTTTCAGATTCTGGCAGATTGGGGCTAGGGGGTTATTTTATTAAAACACGACGCTTTCAAAAGATACACACAAACACCCTAGCAACCCTAGCAGTTCTCCCAAGGCTAATTGATGGCCTCATAGAACTGTGCTGAACTTTATAAATTCAATTGCTAGTTAAGAAGTTGGATTCAGTAATCAAGTGAGCTTGATTCAGTGTCAGGACAGTAAACTTGATCACACACTCCCAAGGATTACCCCACCCAAAAACAGGCATGCCAAGGCAGACTCTGTGTTAATGTGGAAAGAGGGAAGGAGAAAATGAAGTTCATTTTAATTTGCCATACTCTGGAAAGTGCTGCCTCTCTTTACATCTAGTTGGAACTATTCAGTAACTTTTTCCCATTTCATCCTTTAGCTTTCTCTGCATGTCTAAATTAGTTAATTATCATATTTCACTAAACAATGACATCGATTCAAGCACTTTCTACTGGGTTTTGGAAACAGCTCCCTGTGTTTTTAGCCTGAAGCTGCTTTTCTGTGAAATAATCTGCATATAGTTGGCTTTCAAGATGTTCAGCAGGACATCTTAAGAAGACTTAGTTGCTGAGTAACTGTCACACAGAAGTGGGTCTTAGTATTATGTTTCAAATTACATTTCAGGCAGTATGACAAATAGCATCATAATAACTTTGACTCAGTTGTCATTAATTATAACTGAAATGTAATCACAGCTGGGATTTTGCCTAGTAATTGCAACCTATAAAGGCAAACATTAATATGTACAGGGGAAAACATACTTTAATAAACTTAGGCAGTAAATCAAGGCAATATATCTGCATGACCTGAAAAACCCTAACAGGCTGAGGTTAAGATAGCAAAATATTTGGAACAGTTGCAAATGTTTGCTTTACAAATTTTACTGCATTGAATGCAAGATTGTGTGTGTGTGTGTGTGTGTGTGTGTGTGTGTGTGTGAGTTGTGTCATCCAGCTGCCAGTGCTCAGCTGTGGAAGTAGTCAGGAAAGGACAGGTACGAAGTACAGTATAGATAAAATATTTAATCCCATATAGCAGAGCTCCACTGCCTGCTAGTTTGTTTCCAAGTTACCTTTAAGGTTCTGATACTGACCTTTAAAGCCCTACATGACCTGTGGCACATTAGAGTGAGTGCCTATTATTCATTTTTGTTGTTGTTGTTTAGTGGTTTAGTCGTGTCTGACTCTTCGTGACCCCATGGACCAGAGCACGCCAGGCCCTCCTGTCTTCCACTGCCGCAGTTTGGTCAGACTCATGTTGGTAGCTTCGAGAACACTGTCCAACCATCTCGTCCTCTGTCGTCCCCTTCTCCTTGTGCCCTCCATCTTTCCCAACATCAGGGTCTTTTCTTCTCATGAGGTGGCCAAAGTATTGGAGCCTCGGCTGTTTGCCAGTGTTGGGCAGGGCCCAGTGGCGCCAACCATAGGGTGTGGAAGGGGCTTCAGCCTCCTCAATATTTGTGGGTAGGGGGCTGAGCCCCCTCAATATTGAGGGGGCTGCTATTTATTGTAGCCTGCTGCCGCCAGGCGGGGGTGGGATGCACGGAGGGTGAAGATCACCCTCCACACAACCCACACCCCTGCTGTTGCTGGACGAGAGCTTGTGCAGGGGGTGGGGTATGTGAAGGGTGAAGATCTGTGTAGCCTACCCACTGCCACCACCAGGTGAGCACTCATGCACTGGGTGGGGGCGGGATGTGCAGAGGGGTGCATTACATGTGTATGACATCATGTGATACCGGGCCCCCTCAACGTGGGGGACAAGTCGGTGAGTCGAGCAACATACACAACTCTTACCTGTGTGCAGTAGGCTACAATTCTGCTGTGTAAAAATTCATACAAGCACCTCTCTCCATTCAAGGAAACAAGGGGGCTTGCCCCATTTCCATGGCATTTCCAGCAAGGCCAAAGCACTCGGGGAGGGTCTTGAGCCAGTGAGGGGTGTGACCAGGGCAGAGCCATTGCTTGGGAAGAATTCCAGGGGCCAGGTGCAGAGGACTGGAGGGCCACATTTGGATTCTGGCCTGAGGTTCAGTATGTTATTGCTATATGCCAACATTGCGATCTTCTGATTGACCGCTACTCTTTTCTTTCCCATCTCAAGTGCTGTGGTGGCCATCCAATCAGGGCAAGTACTTTGTGGCAGGGAAACCTTGTTCATGAAATGCTGTGCTTCACAGAGCCCATGAGCCTAGCTCATACCTTTGGAGAGTAAATATTTCTGCCTTGGAGCTTTCCTTTTGTTGTGTTAATTGCAGAAATGATGGGGTTTTAATATGGTTAGTTGCAAAGGGAACTTACTATAAATTTTATGGTAGTAAGCCACGTTGTGTATCTGTTGAGTGGAAAGGCAGGATAAAATAATAATAAAAAAGATTATATAATTCTCCAGCAAGGAACAGGGCTTATTGAAGCCTTGGTAGCTAATCTACTTTTAGCCAAGTATTGAGGATTCTGGTGACTGTGCTCCCAAAGGAAAAGTGATATTAAAATTCCCCAGCCCAGGGTTAAATCTCTGTGTTGCTGAAATTCAAACTTGCAAATGGGTTCACAAGAGGTATTAGTCAGTGCAATGCTAGAGTGACATAAATGCATCTCTGGCATTTAGTAGAGCAGGTGAAAACGGGGCATGTCATGAGCAGGATGTGGGTATGACATAATTGTGTCACATCCAAAGACCCTCTGAGATCATTTTTTATCTTTTGCTGGAGTGTTTGGTGTTACTTCTCTTATTCCCCTGCCTGCCTGCCTCCCCTGCCCCCATATCAGTCATAGGCTTCCTCTGACTTAAGTTCTGCCAGTAATTCACAGCTCTGTGTATGTAAGCATTTGATACACACATCAGGGAATCCCTTGGTTTTGGCAAGTGGTCTCAGATTTGGCAAAGAAACGAGTGTCATCTCCTGGGTGATACAGGGGTGTGCTTTTAGAGCCTATGTGGAGATTTACAGGAGGGGATTCCCTTGGGGGTTGTTTGGTGCAGGGATGACATATTTCCCCCTTTTGCAGATGCTATGCACAGTACAGTATTACCACGTACCCCACATTCTCTCTCTCCCTCTCTGCCTTGGAGATGCCTGGTTCATTTCCTCCTCCAATCCATCAGTGTTTGAGACTCTCCTCCTTCTCTCCATTTTTCCTACCCCCTTTCTGTTGTTGTACCCCGCAGTTGATACTTGCACCTTGACATCTCCACCCCTTTTCACAATTGTTGAGGAGCTGACAATATAGCTTTCTTGGATCTTAGACCTCAGTTTGAAAATTCCACCTCCTTTACCCAAAGCAAGGGCTGTTTGCTCTCACCCCCTTGCAAGTTGGAACAGACTAGAACACACATTTCTTGTAACCTGAAGATTAGTAGAGCTACCACTTTTACCTGGAAATAGTGAATTGGTATAAGCAGTAGGAAAATGTCTCAGGATAAATAAAAATGTAGATACTAAATGTTGAAAATGTGGTTCATATTTAGTGGATGTGTGACACAGCAAAGCAATTTTGGATATGAATAAAAAATATAATTAGAATGGAATAGCAGATCGGGGGGGGGATCTTTTGTATTGTTTATTTTATTTGCAACATTTGTATGCTGCCAAATAAGTTAACAATCTCTGGGTGGTGAAAAATACTATTTACAAGATGTATTTAACAAAAAAAAAATCAAGAAAACAAATAATTACAACAAACGTAAAAGAGATAAAAGCAGCACAATCCTTGTTTATTTTCACTGAATTATAAAGAGAAGTTGTCTGCATAGTTAAGAGCTAAATATCCAGAGAAGTGGGAACTGGAGTACATTAAGCCCGCAACTTACACACATTTAGCTTTTGCGTATTCAGATTTAGGTACTTGGCAAGGTTTTTAAAAAAAAAATTAGAAAGGGGGAAAAAGACTTTGGTATTCGCAACCACCCCTGCAGCACATGTTTTGACTACATGCAATTTTGACTTTAGTCGTGATCCCCGGAAAGTAACCCTTGCATAAGTTGAGCTTACTATATAACTTTCTTATTGTTTATTAAGAAAATGATAAAGTATTGTTTAATTTGATTGAAAATCAATTTTAAAGAATTACTGGAGGGTGATCTGTTTGGTGTCTCACACCTGGCTTGACCAGAAGCAAACACAGTCAAGCCGGGGGGGGGGGCTGTGTGGTAGCTGGTTGTTTGATGCTCTGTCTTCTCACCATGGAAGCATAAAAAGCAGGACTGGCCAATGGGAAAGGGAGTGACACGGCGCCTCTCCCTTAAGACAGCCTGGATAGGCGTGGCTATGCAGCGTACCGACGCAGAGCGGTTAAAATAAGATATCCCCTGAAAATAAGCCATACTGTGTTTTTTTGAGGGGAAAAAAATATAAGACGGTGTCTTATTTTAGGGGAAACACGGTAGAAGTGTGGAAAACAGAGATATTCTGGCTTCTGAAGAATGTCTTCTGTGTTTAAGGAAGTTGTGTCACCAAGTAAAATCCTGACACAACAGTTTTAGGGAGAGAATCTGTCAATCCTAAAATGGATATTCAGGTTTTATTTCCATAGAAAGCCATGAACCAAATTTTATACTTATTTTGTTTCCTTAGCCACAGTCCAGTACCCATTTTCATGCACTTCACATTCTGTTGAAATCAAGAGGACCGCTGGTCTCTGTTTGTGGTCACTTTGAATAATAGTACCGGTACATATTCAGTTTGTACAGTGAGCGTTTTACAGTAGCTTCTTCCTGTACAGAATTTTTTCCTGATAGTCCAGCTACATGATCTATGATTAAGGCAGAGAGATGGAGAGAAGTATGCAGAGCATAGTGGTGGAACTTCCTATTTTTTCATTAATGTTTGGTTTTGGAGAGCTTACACATCTGACAAAAACAGTTTGCACATACAAGGCAATTTAACCCCATGAAAACTTCCTGTTTCTTATATGAGGAATCATTGTATAGTACAGGCACCCCCCTTACACATGTTCTACTCATGCACAGCCACATATATATGCGGCATCAGGAAATAATTACATAATTTAATTCATACCCAGAAATAGCAGGAGAGAGCTTTGTTTAGGCTGCTCAAGCCTCCCCACCTAACAGCTGGCGTGCGGGATAGCACAGCAGCAGCCTCTTTCCTGCGCATTCTCCAGCCTCCTGTTGGCCCCAGAGCTTCAATTCTAGTGGTGGTTATTTTTGGATACAGTATTCTTGGTATGGATTGGAGTAAGAGTAGCAGAGAGGGCGTTTAAAGGATGTTTAGAGAATGCTCCCCACTTTATGTGATTTAACATGTGGGGAGGGCCCAGAACATAACCCCTGTGTAAGTGGGGAGTCACCTGTATTGTGGGGTGGGTGGGTGAAATAAATGTCTCCACAAAATGCATGCAAATGAAAAACACATCAGACATGATTTAACTGAGTCTCTTTTGCTGTTAAAATCTTTGCAACTACCAGTACTTGCCAGTGTCTTACACTTGGAAAAGACAGACACTAACACATCTCAGTTTTCTTTTAAAGAGAGAGAGAGAGGAGCAAATTATACCACCCACAGTCCTAAGTAAGACTGAACTACTTTTCTATAGCCTCCTAGCCAGCAGATTTGGAGCACAGGTTTGTGTTTTCTCCCTTGTGTAAGATTTCTGTACTGCAAGATGATAAATTGCAATTGAGGTTTTTTGTGCATTTGCTGAATTACAAGTTGATGCAAAGTATACCAACTTGTAGTTTGCATCAAGAACCCCCGCTTCTCTGGCATCAGTGATCATTTTCTTTTTCTCCCCCAATGCCCTGCAAATCTTGTTTCTTAGTGGGCTCAAGCACTTTGGGGATTGGTCTGCCCAATAATTACTGTTGGAGACTTAATTGAAGTATTTTGACAGTCTGTTCTAATTATCTTCCTTCAAACCTACCAGTGCAAGTAAGATTTATTATGGGTTCTTTAAACCTGGGATTGGTCTCCCTAGAGAGATTAATATGTTAAATATCTGAGTTTTAATTAATACAGTTTCTTAGTCCCAATAAGACCTTGTTCAAATACTACAGGGGGGATGAAGGTAACCATTTCAAAATAAGTCCCTACAAAGAAAGGGCATTTGTACCCTGGTTGAGCTCTCCCTTGTGGTGACGTGTTACAGGAGAGATTCATCAGATAGTCCCTTGAGGAAGAAAAATCATACTGTACAAGAAAGCCAGGTCTGTGCTGCTTGAACTTCTGAACTCCACCTGGGAAATGCTGGAAATCAGGGTGTCAAATTCCCATCTTGGGGTGGCATGGATACATGGAGTCATTTTGGATTTCCTTCCCATAGTCAAGAGTCAAGACTGATTTAAGATTTATTAGATGAGAAAAAATGGCAGTTCTACCAAATTCACTTTGGCTAGGGCGATATCTTGTTTGGTTGCTATATATATTTGGCTATGCTCCATGAAATACCTGAAAAGTCTAGCAAATCCCTTTTCTGTAATTTAATACTGAATATATATATTCCCATATTTTCCCTGAGCGAGACTCAAGGCAGTTTACATATAAAAACAAGAATTGCTAAAAACAGAGAAAAATATCATTAAAAAACAATTAAACATTAATCAAATTAAAACTATGAAACTATAAATTAAAACTATAAAGCCTGTTTAAACTTTAAAACAGACAAATAATTCCCATAAAACAGCACAGCACCAGCACTGGCGGAGGAAGAGGAGTCTGGGGGGGGGGGAGTGTACCGCCCCTGGCAGCGCAATCCCAGTGGGGTGTCATCGCGGCTGCTTCCCCCACCCACGCTGGGTGCCCCGGCCCTGCAGGCAGCGTGCCACGCCCCCAGGACACACGCCAGCCCCGCCCCCGCCTGCTCTCCACCCCCACCCCACCACGGTGCCGGGGCATGAAGCTCTGCCAGTGGGCACCAGCCCTTTCATTAAAAGCAGTCAATTCCCCAAAGAAGGACCTGCCAGCGGAAGGATAAAAAGGAGGGAGCCAGTCTGGCTTCTCTAGGGAGGGAGTTCCAGATTCTAGGAGCAGCCACTGAGAAGGCTCTTTCCCGTGTCCCTGTGAGGGTGGCAGGACTGAGAGAAGGGCCTCCCCTGAAGATCTCAAAACCCAGGTAAGTTCATTTGAAGGAACATGGTTTTTCAGATAGCTTGGGCCTAAGCCGTGTGGGGCTTTGTAGGTAATAACCAGCACTTTGAAGTTTCCCCAGAAACAGACAGGTAGCCAGTGAGCTGTTGTAGCAAGGGAGTCATTGTCTGCTCCCTATAGCCATTCCCAGTCAGCAGTCTGGCTGCAGCTCTTGAGCCAGTGGAAGTTTCAGAGCACTTTTCAAAGGCAGCCCCACGTAGCCCCACTGAAGAAAGATCTCCCTCCCCCCCCCCCAGTTGAAATGGTGCCACTGCAGCTCTTGTGAGTAAGAGCCATTCTCTGCATTGTTATAGCCAGGCCAATATCTTCCTAAGGTTTATGAATTTTTGCTAAATAACTTTTGATTTTTATAGTGTGTAAATGAATAGCAACAAAAGTTGATTGCAATGTGATTTTCTCTCTCTTTTTTTCAATCCATGTAGGTTTGAGGATGGGACTGTTTCTTTCCTTGATATTATTGCACTAAAGCATGGATTTGATGCCTTGGAAAGACTTACAGGTTAGTCTGCTGTCCTGACATTAAGTTCTGTGTCCATATAAACAAGGTTTGTTGGTTTTCTGGGTACAACGTGTGAGTTACAACCCGGGTTATCCGTGATCAAAGGCCTTGTGAAGCTTTAACGGGGGAAATAGAGAATTACTTTGAAGCCTGAATCAGTTGAATCAGTTATCGTACAACCAGCTAGATGAGCAATGGTAAAAAACTTAGCAGTGTTCATATCGCCCAGTCTTCTAAAATTTATTTAAATTTTCACCAGACCCAGTACCACCAGCCGACTGATATTCTAGCTTGGAGCATGAACACAGAAATATGCAACTCGGTCCTATATTTACTAACGTTGTGCAACTGCTTCAGACAAATCTTGAATTCTAAACCAAATTAGCTGATTTCAATCCAAATTGCGCCCAGCCAGCTCCAGATTGGTCCAGTGTGTGTCAGATTGGTCCAGAGCTCCCCTTCCTTATTTTCTATCTAGAAGTAGACTTGCACTACCCAACATTCTTTCTAACTACATTGCAGGGTCAGATAGTTAAAGTTATTGAAGAACTATATAGTCATTCTCACGAACAATTATACCTAATAGAACAGGTTAAGCTGGGTTAAGCTACTCATCTGGGAGCAAGCATTATTCAGCTCAACAGGACTTTTGAGTAGGCAGGTGTAGAATTACACTGTAATTATTCAAAGTTTCATCTCTAGGATTTGTGAACAAACTCTAGTGTTCTGCATAATGGACGGGAAGAATGTATTAAATGTATTCATAATATGTGGTATGATGATCATAAGTTCCACCACAATGCCTGTCGTTTTCATTACTTCAGAGCATATCGTACATGATAAACCAGAACAGCTAAAGTAATCTTATTACAAGATTCTTACAGAATTTAGTATATTATGTTGAAGTACTGCTGTTCTCAAGAGGTCAAAACAGGGCTGACCCACCCATGAGGTGGGATGAAGCAGCTGCCTTGGGTGGCAGAAGCCTCCAAGGTGGCACCTAGCCTGCCCCACTGCCTCTGTCACCGGTGAAGATCTTGCCAGAACCTGCCATCACCACCATTTTGCAACACTGCCACTCAAGGTGGGCCAAAATATTTTTACTTAAGCTATACATGGGGCGGTAGTTTGGGCATGGCAGTCAAAGTGCTTTACCTTTTGTGCTATAAATTATGTAACTGCCACAAATTCTGTTGAACTGTAATGGCTGGATGAGATATGTGGCTGAACATAAAAAAGCCCTGTCTTCATCTACTCCTACAAAGGGAATTGTGTTTTTCCTGAGAAAAGTAGGAAAAATAGATTTGGGTGGTGGTGCTTGCAGCCCAGGATAAGTAGGCAAGTGGTTGGAGAACATCTTGCTAGAAGACAAAGGATGGGCAAAGGTGTTATCTTGTCTTCAAAAATGGGTGAAAGTGAATATAGGAAACTACAGCCTGGTCAGCTTGGTGTAGATGTTCTATATTACATCAGATCCTATGCTTTGTCATTTCATTGTGAGCAAATCAGGAAGTGCGTAGCACCTTTTTTTTTTTTTTTTTTTTTACTATCTATACTAGTGGAGTTTTCTTTTAGCCTGTTGCAGGTTTCCACCAGGTTAAGTGCATAGCCAATAAAGTGTCATCCAAACTGTTTCGTTCTGTGAAAAGTGGGGAATAACAAATACTTGATCGTTGCTTTAACAATATCCAGAAAAATTCATGATCGATAGGATGCAGGTATTTGGCATCTTTGAAAATTGGAACAAAAGGATATCTAAATTTAGGCACCCAGGTGTATTGTCCTAGCCTAGTTTCTCAACATGTTGATAACATATTTAATGAATTCTTCTGTACTAGCTGGGCCTGCCTGATGTCTTTTGATCTATTTAGCTTTGGTGAAGACTCGGCAGAATGTTGCAGGCCTCCTAAACTCATTGGATTGTCTCTGTTTGGAACTGCCAATCTGTATTTGAGTCATGAGAAGCTCTGACATTTATTTGCATTGTGTTCAGTTGGTTTTGCCTCCATTCTAGGAGGTGCCTGGTAATATTAGGGTGAGCAATTTGGTGATTGTTTTTTCTACTGCCTGAAAGTATTCATTTGTCAAGATGAGCACCGCAACACCTGAGTCATCCACGACTGGACCTAACGGTCAGGGGTACCTTTACCTCTATCTTCAATGTATTATTATAATTATTAAATCACCTTTTTTCCTGACGTGACTCAAGGCAGCTTACAGATAAAAATAAGAAAAGCTAAAACTGGGGGGGGGGGTATTACAAAGCAATTAGACACTGAAACAAGTGAAACTATGTATCTATCTTCTCAATCAATCAATCAATCAATCATCTAGCTCTAAAAAGCACACCACCAGCCCTTTCATTAGTCAATTCCCCAAAGCCTGTTGGTGGAAGGACAGCAAGGAGGAAGCCAGTTTAGCTTCTCCAAAGTTCCAGAATTGTCTGGGAGCAGCCACCACAGAGAAGACCCTCTCCTGCATCCCCACCAAGCGTGCCTGTCAGGGTAGCGGGACTGGGAGAAGGGCCTCCCCCAGAGATCTCAGAACCCAGGCATGCTCAAATGGTCTTTCCAATAGCTTGAACCTAAGTTGTTTTTTGGCTTTATAGGTCGTTGCCAGCACTTTGGATTGTGCCCAGAAATAGACCCATAGCCAGTGGAGCTGTTGTAACAAGAGAGTCGTCTGCTCCCTATAACCAGCCCCAGTCAACAATCTGGCTGCAGCTCTTGGGGCCGGTTGAAACTTCTGGGCAATTTCCAAAGGCAGCCCCATGTAGAACACATTACAGTAATTCAGATGGGATGTAAATAAGGTGTTCTTGCCTGATGGCTCTCCAGCCAGCCACTGCAAAGGGTTCTCTCTCTTTTGGAACTGAGGAGGGAAGAAACAGCAAGTTGCACCCCCATTTCACCCAGATCCTTTATAAACATTTATTTAAAGGACCTTGTTGAGCATCTGGCAAGGGATTCAAAGCAAGCAGGCATCGTGGATAGTGTACTGCCAGAGAGGCACAGCTGAACCAGGGTCACCCCTCTTTGGTGAGCTCCTCTTCCGTGACAGAGTAAAGATAAGGGCTAGAGACCCTTGTCTTAGAATAAGGAACCACAGCTCCCCGCCAGCTTCTTTCTTTTTAAAATTATTGTTTGGCTTTTTGCTTAATGAAAATGCACACGCAACCATTTAAAGCACAGTTGTCTTATCAGCAGCAAGTGTTTAAAGGAGTTGTGTTTTGCTCAAGAAGCTCTTAAGCTAAATGGACTTAATTAATCATTGACCATTTATTTATTTGATTGATGAACATATGACTGACCAAAGTTGAGTTTTGCCCATTTAATTAAGGTTTTGAGTCTAGCTGATGGATGAATTTTGGTTCTTTAAATTGGGTAAATAAAACAACATATTTCATTTGAATTTTAAACAATAGTGTTAATGAATCAGATCTTTCAGCAACTGATTTTTCAGTATCATGAACAGAGTTTATGAGAAGCCTGGAATGAGTTTGTATATTGATCAGGTCATATTTAAAGATTTATGTTTAGTTAACAAAATTGAGTTTGCCTACAGACATGGCTATGGGTCCGAATTGGCTTTGGTCATCTTTATCGGGAGAAGGACATGGGGAGTGCAACCCTGTTGGTGGCTTTTGATACCATAGACCAGGATGGTCCAACCTCCCAAACCAAGTGGGCCACAAGAGTACTTCAGTACAGAACCTGTTGGCCGCACACTGCTTTGTTGTATGGCAGGGTGGGGGGGGAGCCAGGCCAAAATTTGATGCCCCCTCCAACCTTTGTGCTGCCTTCCCAAAGCTGTGTAAGCAAGGAGGTGGACTTTGGGAAGGTGGGCTGTTACCCAGCTTTGGGAAGGCAGCCCAGGTGCTATGGGGGTATCAAATGTTTCTGGGGGCTGCCAAAAAAGGCCTCGAGTGCCACATGTGGCCCTCAGGCCATGCATTGGACCATGGTATTCTCCTGAGCTGACTTGTGAGAATGGGTCTGAGAGAGACTATTTCACAGTGATGTCTGTTTTGGGGGATGAAGTCAAACGGTTGGAAAGTTACAGCACCTGCTGTGGCTGTAGAGACTGATATGGGAGAGCCATGTTTTGTTGCATCTGGGGAAGATGAAGGCATCTGGTAAGTAAATAACATACTTTGTGCCTTGCAGTGGATCAGAATATATTCCCTTCGAACTCTGAAACATTTTAAGAACTCTATAATCTCAACAATATAGTCAATCTGTTTGCAAATGAAATACATTCTCAAATATGAATGGATTTACTTATAACTGCTGTGGGGTTTGTTTGATGAAGAATTGTAACTGCTGAGAATCGTGATGCATGAAGTTAAAACACAGCAGCTCAGCAATGTTCTGTGGGTAAAATTCATTTTCCTGTGGATGCCTATTTAAATACTACTTTTTACAAAAGATACGTGTAGTATCCTAGCAGTGATTATTTCGTTGTAGTATGACTTGATCCAATCCTTTCTTCAGTGCAGAAACATTAAGATAATGTCAGAAGGACCATATTAAAGCAAATGAAAGTTTGCATATTTTCTGAAATGCTACTTTATTCAGCAGCTCCAGATTAAATGGCACTAATCATAAATATCAGATATAGAAAATCCTTCTGAAGTCACCGTGGGGTTAAGTCAGCCACAAACTCATGAAATATGTCATAAAGCCTGTTTGACAACTTCTCCTAATTACTAGAGGTATAAAGGACAGTGTCATGTTGTGGTTTGGGGACTGAACGGGGAAGTGAATTGAAAGTTCACTTTAAACAGCTTTGCTGTGTGTGACAAGTTGATGAGGCCTGAGAAACACAGTCTGGGAATCTTTATTTCCAAAAGGGAACACTAGGATAACAGGATGAACAACCAGACCTCAACCTGCAAAGTTTCGAGGGAATATAAGAACAAATCACCAGACAATGAAAGTTCAGAGGTTTATTTCCAAAATATTGAAGGGAATATTATTGCCTCCTCTCCCCTGCCCTCCCCGAATTCATTTATTTCGCCATTTTGACTTTAAATGGAGCTCACAATATTTTGCAAATGTTACAAGAGCCAGAGTGATGTAAGATCTGGGAGACCAGGGTTCAAATCCCTTCTCAACCATTAAGCTCACTGAGTGACCTTGGGCCAGTCATTCACTCTCAGCATAATCTACTTCGCAGGGTTGTTGTGAGGATAAAAATGGGGAGGAGGAAAAAGCAATATGTCTGCCACCTTGAACTTCTTGGAGGAAAGGGGGGAAATATAAATGTTATAAATAAATATATAAATAATTTTTCTGTGAGAACAACAATTTTTAAAAGTGTGAACATTTACTAAGCACCGTTTGAAGATTTAAAATATTAAATCACTTGCCCCCTGAAGATCTCAATCTAATAGAAATACGGTAGTACAAAAGAAAACAGGAGTGAATATAAGCTCTGGAGTAGGATTCTTTCTGGTAGGGAGAAGAAAAGCACCTATTCTTATTCTGGTCAACTGATGCGGCAGGCTGGCTTTCCCTTGGAATCAAACCTAAGCAATCAGTGAAGAGTTCTCAGATACTCAAGGACTTGCTACTTAACTTCCCCCACCCGCAAGGTGTGTGAATCACCACAAACAGTATTTCAAGTGACCAGAGTTGGATGCAAGCAATTTATCACGAAGTGCCATCTGAGAGTGAGACACAACATTTTGCACTCATACCCCTGGATCCAAAACAAGGCTGGTTAATTTGCGTCTCAGACACAAATTAACACCTCAGATGTTTCAATTTCACTCACAATACTTGATAGGTTGTAATGATGGGCTAGATGTAGTCAATACTACCCATAACTCTTGGGAAGATGCCTCACGTAGCTCCAAAAAAATCAGTTGGCCCTTACATAAAATTCTCATTTTAGATTTCCCCCTTCATCTGCAGCAATTAGACAAGAAGAACGTACACAACATTCTGTGCTTCTTTCAGTTGTCTATAGATAATTGCAGCTTGCTGGATGTCAGCCATCTTATGTATTGCCCCAGCGGGATTTATGAGAGTTCTCCATTGATCAATAACCAGAGAAAATCTTTGGATTGAAAAATTATCTTTTGAAAAAGCACAGAATGTACTTTGTGGCAGTTACTGTGCATACAAGGCTGACATTTGACTCTTATTGCTGCCAGCAGAAATGCCTCTTTGCTTTTTTTTAAAAAAAGAAGCAGCAAATTTCTAAGATACACACCACAGAGGGAAATGGGCTGCAGCTTGTGGGGGGAGAAGGGGAACAAAAAGCTCCTCTCCCTCCCTGCTGGCCAGGGAGGCTCCCCAGCTGCGTTGCTCGGCTGCCAATAAGGAGTCTGAGACCGACTGGGGGCGGAGCTTGCATGCCTTGTGCAGCCAGACCCTCATGCTCAACCAGCCAGACAGCCTGCCTGCCTGCCATCTATGCGCTCGCTCTTTCGCTTACCCGTTCATGCGCAGCCTCTGGAGCGCAGGGTGTCGAGGCTACTTGGTGCCATTGCACCGCCCTCGCGGCATCCCTTATTTTCAAATCCGAAAGTTTGGAAAAAATCCCTTATTTTCAAATCCGAAAGTTGACAGCTATGTTCCCTCCCCATCCCTGTTCCTGTCATTGCATCTGCACTGACAATGGCAACAGCACCAGACCCAGCACCGCAACTGCAAAGAGATTGGTAGCTGCAGTAGTGCTGCTGGTGGGAAGCCCAAGGGATGGTACCACTGGGGTGGGGCCAGGCAAATTGTGAGCCTCGATGGGCCCTGCATGTCTGTGGACTACAGCAAATGCCCCAGTGGGCAGACTGCTGATCCTGAGCCTGTGTACTGTTTATCTTCTGAACCACCCGCAGCTCTTCAGATGATGACGATGATGACACTGTTGAACTGGACAATTGAGCTACATGTGCTAAACCTGAACACCCAAAGTATTTTTCTGCCGCGAGGAGTTCACATTTATGTGTGAGTTGTGAATATTGTTGTTGTTGTTGTTATTTATATAGCACATCAATGTACATGGCTCTGTACACCAAAGGGCATGCAGTCAATTGCATCTGAAAAAGTTTGGTTTAGTTGACAAATTATAATTTACTTGGGAGCCAGACTTCCCATTAATTAAATACACAAATTAAATTGGGAAACTACCTAAGCTGTTTGTTGCTGGCATATGTCCTTTTCTTCATGAGCATTAGATAAGAGATAAATTGTAGTAGGATTTGCTGGAGTCTCAGGGTGTGATTTACTGAAATTAGGGGTAGAGGAGAAATTTGTTTGGTCCACAACCTAATTAGCCAACCTAATTTGCCCATCCTGGATTTATATGTGGATCAGAACACACCTGTCAATTGGAGTACAGTACACACGTATATGACTTTTGTGATGCACTTTAGGTTCAAAAAGTGTGCACCAAAATGCATGTTTTACAGAAAAATACATTCAAAGATTCATACTTTAGGGAAAGAATATATATAACATGAGAAAAATTGTAGCATTTAAATGCATTTTGAGATGAAACAGAACTATGATTGAGAGTATTTGAAAGTGATTTGGAATGGAAACAGACCCACCTGTCTGCCTGTAGCAACGTGAACGCATGAACATTCAAACCCCATGTTTAAAAAACTCAGTATTTCATGTATTAGCAATCAAGGTTTCATACCATCATCTCTTCTTCTTAACTAGAGCAAATTTAATTTTCAGATTAACAGTTTTTAATTTTTAATCTATTTTTCAGAATAACAGTTCCGTACCTGGCCTTGCCTCCACACATCAGCGGAGCATGTTTAAGCCCACCCCGCCCCCATTCTGCCCTGCCTCCACCCCTGTTCCTCCCTCTTCTGGGTTCAAAAGGACCTGCACATCAGTGATTGCATGTCAATTGGACACGCCTAAAATGGCCACCACCTGCACAGCCATTTCAGTTTCATCCGAAGTCTCGTTCACAGTCCTATTTTTTAAAACAAACAAACAGCCATACACATAGTGGCAGCCTGGATTGCCCTGTGTCAGAGTTGAGCGTTTGCTTATTCTTTGTACCTGAATGTGAAATAACTGATGGGATAAGTAATGGATGAGGATACACACTTATAGGAAAATGAATACTGTATCCTGCTGGGCGCTGGAAGAGACCTCAGTAATCACTATAGTTAAGTTTAATTTTGTACATTGCATGTATTGTTTAAAGACCAGAGGTCTCTCTTCTTCAGCACATAAATTTCAAGGGATTATGATAATGCTACTTTGCAGAAAAGAGCTGAAATTACAGGCTGAACTGAACTCCAAGGGGCTACTTTATCTGGATGTTGCGCATGCTCTCTAGCTCTCTCTCGGATAATATATAACATTGGATGTACATAAATGAGATAAAATGAGCTAAGTCAGACTGGGAGAGGACTGAATAAAACAATTGACATAAAAGGTCTCTGAGTAATGTTGGAGCACAGCACTTTGATAAATAAAAAAATAAAAATTTGAATTCACGAGAGGGAGCATTTAAGTAAAGCAGCTGTTACCTGGAACATGCACTTTCCATGTGTGAGCTCTTGCCTTGTGTGCGACCTGCACTGGCAATTAGGCACCTGGGAACTTGAGAGCCCCCTGGCATCAATGGGGTCAGTCTCTGGGGAAGCTGTCTCATTGGGCTTCAGTCTCAGGATCTGGGACTGGGTTCAGATCTAGCTGGTTCCTCCTCTGTGTCAGAGTGCTGGCTGCTCTTCAAGATCAGGGTTGTGGCAGCTGATGCAGACAAGCAAATTCATTATTTTTCAGTGACACTTCAGGTGTTCTGCACTCCTCAAAGAATGTCCCTTGTATGGAAACCTATCTATTGTCATCTGTGGACTCAGCTACATTAGTCAGAATACAGTGTTATAAATGTGTTAAAACACTGTAACTCCAGATGGCGCTGTAGAGCTGAATACACAACTCAATGATATTTTCAATTGTGAGATTTACAACTTTTTTGCAGAGCATTTTTATAGCTGTGTAGATCTAGCTTGTGTCTTCAACAAAACAGGGAAAGAAGCAGGAGCGATAATCAAGGACTGTGCTGTCATTCATCTTTGGCCATTCTAGTCCAACAAATACAATATTTTTTATTTTAAGGGCTCACATTAATTCCAGTTCCGATGTGCTTTCCAACAGTGAGATTATTTAATGCATTGAGAATCAGTGAGCAGAACTCTCTATATTTTTTATTAGAGTTTAAATTTGATATCCCATTTTTGGGAGGCAGGCAAGGGAAAAGTAAGTGGGCTCTTGGGAAGCAGGAAATAGCACATTACAGTTTCATTTCTAAGTAGAGGTTTATAATGTGATTACCAAAATGTGAATAACACTCAAAATAGTGTAGCAGTTTATTCCCAATAGGTAGATTTTTTTCTTTAAAATAAAATAAAATAGCAAAAAGCTTTCCCAGCAGGAATCTCCATTCATGCTAAGTTCTTTTCTACATTTGAGCAAAATGTATTTATATGATTCAAACATCAAACACTGGAATGATAAATAGCAGGAATAAAATCCTGTTTCAGGAAATGATTGCAATGCAAGAACAATTAAAATAAAACTGGCAAAAATTTGAAAATATTATCTATGCTTGAAGAAAACATTGGGGGGGGGCATTGCACTGGAAACAAAATGTTAAGTCAAAAAGCAACCAGCATGGGCAACAAATGTATTAAAAGATTTATACAGTGAAGTATCAGCAGAGTGCTATATATTCACATTCATGCATATAAATTAATTTTAAAAAAAATCCGAGCCAGTGTCTTACACAGTGAATTACTCTGTATTATCCTCCCTGCCTACCAATTCATTTCCAGTCTCAGTTCAGTGTTAGTGTTGCCTCTAAAGCCCCAAATAGCTTAGAACCAGGATACCCAAAGGAGCATTTTAAAATTGTGTGTCCATAACAGGGCCCTTCTGCATGTTTTCCGATCTTCTGTAGCAGGGGAGGCATGGATGTATTAGAAAGCACCTTGGGTGTGGAGATTTGTTTGCTTTCCATTTTTGCTGGCAACTGAAGACCTTATTGTTTCGGAAAACCTCTGATTTGCCTAATGTTGCAAGTTGATTGTTGACTCTCCTATTTGCTGTTTTTTAAGATCTCCTGAATTGTTCATTTTATTGTTTTGCTTTTATTGTGATGCATTGGCTGTTCCTTGAGAGTAGAAAGATGAAATAATGATTAATTCATAAATAAAACACATTATCGAGTTCCGCTGACTAGAAATGGAGATCAGGGGTCAAACCACATTTCAGGCTGTAAAAAATAGAGGGATAGTTTTTTATTCTATATTTAAAAAAAGCAAAGCTGCTACTCTTTCTGAAACACAGGTGAAGATCATGTCCTGATCTTCCCAGCAGGGAATCACTTCACTAAACTGGTATAAAATCAGTGTGTTTTTACCATGGATGCACTCCTTTGGAGCATAATATAGGATGATGGGATAGCAGTTCCTTTCTCTCACAGAAATAGATATCAAATATTTTTCAGAGAGGAGGCTGGTTGAAAAAACCTTGTGAATTAACATGAAAGCAATCAACGCTGCATGTGGCTGCATGTGCAACTTTGGTATGTGAGGGGTTGTTGGCACATAAATGCTAAATGTTCCAGGGGTCTTGAAAAACTATACATGCTTATGTTACAGCATTGAAATAAATACTGAAGTTGTGAAAAAGGAAGGCAGGAATTTTATTTCATGCAATTGGTAGTTTCTTTAAATGGAAGCAATTCTCAGGAGCTTAAGTGGTTCAGTTCATTTTGTATGCAAAGCCTTCTTTCAGGGTATTAGAAACATCTTCATTTCAAAGATTAGAAATGTTAAAGAAGAATGACAGATGGAATGAAAAGCAGGCGTGGGGTGTGTGTGTGTGTGTCCTGCTACAGTAACAGTGAAAGTGGTGTGAGAGCTATTTCTAGGTGCTCACAGGTTTTCTACCTAAACCTAACTTTTGAATTCTCAAGTGTTGCAGTGCAGACTTTTGCCACAAGGCCTATCTGTTGATTGTAGTCAGTGGTCTGCTCTGCCTCATGGGAAGATCAGTAATGGTGGACAAATTACCCTGAAAGACAGCTCAGGGAACACTACATTATTTTGTAATGCACAGGCATATTCTGGGGGCAAGAGCTCTGTTCAGAATGGTAAACATTTGAGGTCCAACAGACCTCACCTGTGCCCTGTGGAAACTGGTGTGCTCTGAAACAGAATCCTTTGCATTTTGCTAAAGTTCCTCTACACATAAAGCTGATGCACGCCCCTAGCTTTTGCACATCTCACAACTGTCTTTTAAAAGAACATGCAATTGTTCTTCTCCCATTTTCTCCTGCATTATCAGTAATACTTCCAGGCATACTGCCAGGGAATGAGGCATGGCTCCTTCTGAAACTTTCCATGGGTACCGGAAAGGCCAAGGCACCCACAGAGCTGCTTGACTCTTTGTCTTCTACTTTGGAAGACAGAATGGGAGCGACACTGGGAGTAAGCCCCTGCCAAAGAATGAACCTCCATTACTGTCCTCCTTACACCAGCTAATTGGCTAAACTATGAGGCGCTCTCTACACAAGATATGCAAATAAGCAGCGATTAAATCAGCTGCCGAAAAAAATCAGGTATTTGAATGGTATTTTGATGCTTTGGAAAATTGTTTCAACAACCACGAATGGAGAGAGCAGATTGCTTTATGTTTTCTTATTATTTTTGGATACGGCTTTCTCTCTCTGCCCTCTCCTGCAAAATGAGACAAGAGGCATGTGAAGTTGTTTGTTTCTTGGAGGAAGAAAGGGAGGCAGACCTTTGATTTATGCTTTACAATGAATTTAATATGGTTTTACTACGTCTGCCCCCCTTTGACTAAGGAGTAACTAGGTGATATTTATTACCATCTTTTGATGGGATGTTGTGGGGAAAAGAGCACAGTAAAGAATAACCCACAGCTGGACTTGTGTAAACCACGTAGAGGCTGAATTAAAGAGAGACTTATGTTACGATGGGTGCATTTGCACTGGAAAAGAAGGCATCGCAAGGTGGAATCCAGTGGCTGAGATGGGTTTGGAAAGTTCGCTCTGTAAATTGTTTAGTCTGCAGTTTGAATCTGCTCTGTGTGACTGTGTTATCATCAGGATGGGATGCGACCTTAGAAATATGGGCACGACAGAGGAAGCAGAAACTGCAACAAAACACCCAACCAGGGAAAGATTTATGATCTGAACAACAAAGTGAGAAGAATGCAACACTGGAATCGGGAAATAAGAACTTAACGAAAAACTACACATGCTGTTATTGATTATAAATACTAAGGTTTATTTGAAATATATAAAAAAATTAAAAAAATTGTCCATGCACACGAAAGCTTATACCAAGAACAAACTTAGTTGGTCTCTAAGGTGCTACTGGAAAATTTTTTAATTTTTTTAATATATTTTGACTGCGTCAGACCAACACGACTACCTACCCGAATCAAGGTTTATTTGAGTTATTTGCAGTATGCAGGGTTGTAAAGGGGCAGCTGTTCAAAATATTATGGTAATTACAAAGTGATGTCAACTAGAGACTAAATGAGAACTGACGCAGCAGTGGGGGTATATCTTGGACATTTTCTGTAATGAGAGTGGGAAAGTGGTTTTGGAAATTGTATTAATTTGGTTTGATTTGTAATAATTTGGAAAATCAATAAAAATAACTGGCAAAAAAAGTTTTTTAGAACCTCCACCTGAGAAAGTAAAAGGAAGCCAGAAGCAAGTAATCTACTTTGATAACTCTAGAAGTGAGGCTGCTTTCTGTCACAAATTCTAAGAATGAATTTTATATCCTCCCACCTCTACTGCTAGGATTGGTAGTTTGGAGTTTTTAGAAAGCATCTTTCATTTTTCAAGTTGACCTAATCAACCGTTTTGTGCCAAAATCCCAATGACTCTTTGAAGTGAATTGCATAAGAGGCTTAATATAACTGAGCTTAAATCCTGAACCTTTTGCTTTTCATCTAGCACTGCTCTTTGAATAACAAGTTGGATTTTGAAGGAGGGGAATCTTGCTGTGAATCTCAGGTTATCAGTTATTTTGCCAGGTGACTGTACTGACACACTGTGGTTCTCAGCAGTTTTAAATCAAGTGTCGTATGTGCGGGGTGTGTGTGAATGAGTAAACATCAAGGAGCTGACTTCCATATATTTTAGAAGTGATACATTAATAATACAGTTTTTGGAATAGTGGCAAATATTGGTTATGTGATATTTTATATGCAGTAAAGGTAAAGGGACCCCTGACCATATGTCCAGTCGTGACCGACTCTGGGGTTGCTGCGCTCATCTCGCTTTATTGGCCGAGGGAGCCGGCGTACAGCTTCCAGGTCATGTGTCCAGCATGACTAAGCCGCTTCTGACGAACCAGAGCAGCGCACGGAAACGCCGTTTACCTTCCCGCCGGAGCGGTGCCTATTTATCTACTTGCACTTTGACGTGCTTTCGAACTGCTAGGTTGGCAGGAGCAGTTACCAAGCAACGGGAGTTCACCCCGTTGCGGGGATTCGAACTGCCGACCTTCTGATCGGCAAGCCCTAGGCTCTGTGGTTTAACCCACAGCGCCACCCGCTGTTTTTATATGTGATTTTATATGCATTACTAGGCATTTATTAAAACTGTTAAATGTAGAAGTTTCCATTGCTTTTGCTGTCAACAGTTACTGGAAGATATAAGGTTCTCCTCCCCCCCAAGAAAACCCTAATTAAATTCACTGATATTTTATTTATTTATTTCATTCTGTTTGTGAATCCCTGGGAAACATTTCAAAGCAATACATAAGCTTATTTACAAAAAAGAAGACATTTTGAAATCAGATTTACAGAAAAATGTTTTCCTCTTGTGATGCCCTGGGATGATAAATCAGTTTTATACAAATAGGAAATGTTGACAAAAACCAGGAATAAAATATAGCTGCTTTTGGCAAACAGCTTTCAAGAGTGTGTTCCTGGCTTTACAGTGGTGGGAGCAATTATTTTACAACACTAAATTATATTTTACTCATGGGGAGAGTGCAGTGAATATGGAATCTCCTTTTGATTTGGAGAACAGAATGCAGTAGTGACCAATAGAAAGCTACATAAGTGTGAGTGTGGAGTTCCTTCAACAGCATAAATGCTGAAAGAAGATGTCTGCTTTGTGCATCTTTGATGTCGCTGAGCTCCATGGTTTGAAAGCCCTCTTTCTCCTTCGGTTCTGGAACTGCTGTTACCAATGTTTTTGTTAAATGGGTGATTACCCCTAGTTACTTTGATTCGTCATTGGTTTGGTGGTCTTTTTGGATCAGATTACTACATCTAAAATCTAATAGATCAGCTTCACTTCAGCTAGACTCCATTACCACTTTGTGTAATCGCCCCCACAAATTCTATATGTAAATACTATTAGTTGAGCAAGGACTGCCAGTATTGGCCTTTCCATATAAGGTTCTTTACAATTGACTCTCAAAATACAAGTTGCTAACATCATTGAGTTTAAAGAAGGAGTAGAAATTAGCTATTCAACAAAATAAGATGGGGAATTTCCAAAAGCCATCTGTTCATTAAGATAAATACTGAAAACATATCACATGTGGTCTAAGCATGGCATCCTGAATGAGAGGATTAAGCTTCGGCTGAGGAGGCAGAGAAAGAGAGGAGAGAACAAAAAGTAATTGCACACCCAATTAGAACCGGGTGAAAATGAAATGTTCCTACCATTAATTAGAGTAGATGTGTGATTTCAATGCATATCTGACCCATTTTAATATTAGTTTACCCATGTCAGGAATAAATTAGATGTGTGGCAGTGTTGAAAAAAACCAAAACATTAGGTCCCAGAAAGCCTTCAGGAGAGTGATGTACCATGCTTCGTTTGTTGTTTATAAGAATTACGCCTTGTCTATTATAATCTCTTTATTTTATTTATTTCCCACAATTCATGAGATGAACCTAAATGTATAAAGCTGACTACTGAAAATAATTGCTTCTGTAGTTATGAAAAATGGTGTGAAAATTCTATCACTGGTGTTAGATCTGTGATGACTCCTTCTCCTCACGTGAAGTCATCAACTGATGACACTGGAGCTGCTAGGTTTGCCCAGGAAACACTAAGAGTGAGTGCCTGCTGCTGTAGCTTTTATGAGAAAAATCCACCAACAAAATGTATTTCTATGTGGCCAGGTTCGCTTATTGATATCTGAGTCTTACTTCCAAAATGTCCCTTCAAAGAATCTATTTTACTATGATGTCTGAAAAAGTGTATTGAACCGTCTTTTATTTCATTTTTTAATATTTATGTTGTTTATGTAAACTTAATAAACACATCTTTTAAAAACTTACATTAAATAATAATAATAATAGACTTGATTTTAGGAGATCCTTTTTATGTCCCTGTAGAAATGGCTCAAAACGAAACTGGAAGTTGACTTGTTGAATTTTTCTCTCCTCTCTCCCCCCGCCCCCCGCAGGTGGAATGAAGAACATAGAACAACATACATTTGCCTTAGCTCACTACACCTATAGAATCCTCTCTACGTTAACATATCCGAACGGAGCACCTGCTGTGCATCTTTACAGTGATACAGACTTCAGCAGCCCCGAGGTCCAGGGTCCAATCATTAATTTTAATGTATTGGATGAAAATGGAGATATAGTTGGTTATTCACAGGTATGCTTTAATAATTCTCTTGTTATCTTCTAATGCATTTTTGTGATCATTTGACCACCTTCACTCAAAATACCTGTTCTTGCTAAATTCCTTTATTCCTTCTGAACCTCCCACATGTTGTTTTATATTACAAATAACAAACAAGGGAAGAAATCTTTTGACAAAGTGGAGGACAAGTTGTCTAAACAAAGATGATTCCCTCGGGAATTTGTACATGGCCACCAAGAACAGTGTTCAATGTGGCTGGCATGTTATCTTCAAAAGTATGATGAAAACCTACCCCTTTGTCCTTTTTATGGGGTACGTCACCAGAGTCTTTTGAGTGATATTGGAAAGAGTCAAGGCCAACCTCATTTTTTAAAATAAAGAATATATTGTTCAACAATGATCAAAGAATATGAATTAGCAATTCTAATGCTTTTAAGAGCCTACCCACTCATTACATTAAATGTGATGAGTCCAGTTAAGGTAATATTCATAGCCAACCTAATGGCTTTTTTGGCCATGTTCCCAACAGCCATCTCGAAACCTCGGGGGTGGGGTGATCATTCACTATTGATTTCCCCCCATTGATTTAGCAGTTAAGATTCCAGGCAGGCAGAAGAACTTGATGGACTGGAGGAACAGAATACAAACCAGATGATGAGGGAAAAGATTCTGCTGATGCCTCCAGTTCAGTTATTATTTTGGCCTGTATCAACTTCACTGTTATGCAGCGGGTATCTTAGCACAAGTTCCCAAGGCAAAAGGGTTGGATTGTGTTGTTCTGCACTACTAAAATGGATCTGATATCGGAATGGGGTTTTGTCATTACAGCCTGGCAAAGTGCCTTTGTAGTGTATTTAATCAAATCCGACTACTGTAGGTGTTGAAACGATTCGTCTCCTGCAGACAGTTAACTAGGTGGGAAACTGCTATCTTGGCTCAGACATCAAAGGACAACCTAATGGATGCATTTAACAACTCTTATATTCTAGAAAACCTGAAAATACTAGCATACCCTCGAACATTTCTCTGAAGAAATTAGGGAGAGCCTAGGCCCTAGGGCTTGCTGATCAGAAGGTTGGTGGTTCGAATCCCCACAACAGGGTGAGCTCCTGTTGCTCGGTCCTAGCTCCTGCCAACCTAGCAATTCGAAAGCACGTCAAAGTGCAAGTAGATAACTAGGTACTGCTCTGGCGGGAAGGTAAACAGCGTTTCTGTGCGCTGCTCTGGTTCGCCAGAAGCGGCTTAGTCCTGCTGGCCACATGACCCGAAAGCTGTACCCTGGCTCCCTCTGCCAGTAAAGCGAGATGAGCGCCGCAACCCCAGAGTCGGACACAACTGGACCTAATGGTCAGGGGTACCTTTACCTTTTTATTCTACATTAGGAAGCTTCTCCTGCATTTGTTCTTGCCACACACATATACGTAATATACACATCAACATTGGTCAAGTCAATTACAACCTCTCAGCCTAACCTACCTCACAGGATTGTTGTAAAGAAAAAATGTGTGAGGGAAGAGATTGTGTACAACACCTTCAACAGACAAATGGAATGAAATAACATTTTAGCTGTAAGTTGTCTTGATTCCCTGTCGGGGGGGAAAGTGGGAAATAATAATAATAATAATAGTGGAAACCATGAGAATGATCAGGTACATACCAGAGAGTAAATCCTGTTAAACTCAGTGGGGCTTAGTTCTTAGTAAAAATGCTTAAGATTGCAGTGTAAAGCAGCATTTAGTCAATTACCTGGGAGTAAGCTCTATTGAATGCAGTGGACTTTACCTCTCAGTAGACAGTGTAAGGCTCCATTTACAATAAAAGAGTAAGCACTCCATATGTTTCTTTAAATATGGCTGGCTGCTGAAGTGTTGCAATTAGAGAATTTAAGCTGACCTTTTCCTTCAAAATTATAGGAAGGACTTTATATGCCAGTTTCACCATTTCCTTCATTTGGTGCAGTAATTTTATTTTCACTATAAACAGGACTCTGTTTTTGCACCTACACACAAAAACCACTTTTAATTGTTCTCTGAGACATGGAGAGGAAGAAAAAGGAAAACCGGGATGTTCTGGGATCAAATCAGAAATCGAGACAGCTTCTGTAATTCTGGGACTGCTCCTGGAAAATAGGACACTTGAAAGGTCCTAAGGGAGGTAGATTGTGGCTTGGAAAGTGAGTCGGAAAGAATGGGATCGACTCATTTTCCTATAATGGAGACATTTCTAATCAAACTGAGTCTTTCTGCCTTATTGGTGAAAACACCAGCCTGTTATCGATAGTTTGCCTGTGGAGAAAGCAGGATAGAACCTTATTGGTAGGATTAAATGTAACCTTCTGCGGTAAGCAGGTAAGTAAACTCCCCATGCTGTGTAGTAGAACTTCTTTGTAGTTGCTTCTTTGAATGGTTTTTCAAAAACTGCTTATATACGTCTTGCAAACTGATAGATCATGTATATTATCAAAACTCAATATAGATTTTCAGAGAAATGTAGTGAAGTACAATGAGCATGAGCCCACTGATTTAAGCATGTGATTAACTTTCTAATAGAAATAGAAAAGGATTAACAATCCTGAGATTGTTTCAGGATACTTGGTTAATATTTTTAAAGTCAAATTTAAAACTTCTTAATCTTACTGAATGGTGGCTACTGAGTCTTCTATATGTTTTATGTGCTTAATATGTCTAGACTATTAATGTTTTATGGACAGTTTTTTATTGTCTAAATCAGGCATCCCCAAACTGCGGCCCTCCAGATGTTTTGGCCTACAACTCCCATGATCCCTAGCTAACAGGACCAGTGGTTAGGGATGATGGGAATTGTAGTCCAAAACATCTGGAGGGCCAAAGTTTGGGGATGCCTGGTCTAAATTATGGCAATAAAGGCTGAATGAATGAATTATAGTAAGCCAGGTGTCCCCCATCTTATACAATATTTCTGTATCTGGTTCTTCCTGCCTAAATGCAGAACCTTACATTTGTCCCTATTGAAATTCATTTTGTTAACTTGTGCCCAGTTCTCCAATCTGTTAAGGTCATTTTGAATTCCAATTCTGTCTTCTGTGGCATTAGCTACCCCACCCAGTTTGGTGTCATCTGCAAATTGGATGAGCATCCCCTTAATCCCTTCATCCAAGTAATTGATAAAGACTTGCTAAACAACAGGCCCTGCACAGAACCCTGTGGCATCCCACTTGTCACTTTTCCCCAGGATGACAAGGAACCATGCTATGTCCATTCACTTGCTTTCACTCCAGTGGTGGCCCACCCATGAGGCAAGGTGAGGTGACCACCTCAAGCAACAAGATCCCCAGGGGCAGCAGATCTCAATGTGAATCTTTCTTCCCCCCTTGTTCCTGATATACAGTAGATCTTCACTCACCCTTCTTCCCTGGCAGGGATGGGAGAGCCATTTTGGGGTCTGCCTCAGGTGCCAAAATATGTTGGGCAGGCCCTGTTTCACTTTCTGTATCTAGGCAAGTACTGAGATATCAAGTCAAAAAGAGTTTGTGAGAGAAACTGCAATGTAGGGACAAACAGTGCTTTTTTTCTGGGGAGACGCAGGGGTATGCATACCCCTAAACATTTTGTGAATCTAAGTTTGGCCTCATTGAGGGGCAGTATTTCAATATTAGTACAGAAATGAGAGTACCCCTAAACATTTTTTCAGAAAAAAAGCACAGGGGGCAAATATGTGTCTTCATTCCAGTCTCGTAGCATGGTTAAGTTATAAGATGAGGATTACATCATGATATATTTTAATGAAAAGTCTCTTTTAGGATGCAAAGGTGATATTGGGGGGAAATCTCAAGTTGCATTAGAACGAACATTCATAAAATCTAAAGCAGCTAAATTATTAAGTAATAGAGGAAAATCTTTTGTGATTTCTCAAATTGTAGATTTAATTGATAGCAAACTGATATCTTTATTTATGTTGAGAATCTGTCTTTCTTTGCTGAACCTACAAGGTAGACAAGTTGGCTGGGCTGTACAACATACACATTCGCACAGGCTGTTTCTGTAATACTGGAGCTTGTCAGCAGCATTTGGGGATCAGCAATAATGACATCAAAAAGAACCTCCAGGTCAGTATGTGTTTAGTCCATTCATGCTACCAGCTACGCTGCTTAGGGGTGCAATTTAATGTTAAGGTTTCCCAATGTATCCTGCCAAGTCCAGCATTATGGTTTTATTTAGGTGCTCCCAAGCGAAGTCTTTCACAGGCTCCAACACTGTCCCATATTCTCAAACGAAAAGGTAATGCCATCAGCTAGTTTCTGTGCATTGCAGTCCTTTTAGGAAGTGAGCCCCAGTCACTTCAGTGGAGTTTGCTCCCAAGCAAGGTGCACACAGCATTGCAGTCTTTGAGAATTATGAGTCAGCACTGGACTGGACACATATTTGCTCCGATGTATTATTAGATCTCAAATACGTAAGAGCAAATCCTGATCACACTCTCAAAATAAACTGTGGGCAAGATTCTGCAAAAATTATTTCTGCAACAAAAACCCTTTTTTGTTATTGTGATTGTTGTAGAGCATCTGTAAACATGTACATAGAGATATGACAGTAGTTTACCTTTTTCGGGGTCCTTACAGTATTCATTGTAATTTCTTCTCAACCTACATTTTTCCTCTCAGATACTTTTCTTTTTTGAAAGTCCTCTGGCCATGAAATTGTACAACAGGGCTGGGGAACACTTTTCAGCCACTTTCCTTCATGGCTCACTTTCTGGCAGTCACATGCCAGTGGTGGATGGAACCACACACACACACACAGCCACATGCTGAAGGTGGAAGTCCTGCAGGTTGGAGGATGCACAAGCCAAGCCCCCCCCCCCAGCCTGTTTGTATGGCAAGCTCATGTGTTTATCAGGGCAATCAAAGCCTTTATCACCCTTAACTTGCTGAGTGGGTGGCAGCTTTTCTCTGTATCCTGTTGTGGAGCAAGGACAACCTTCACACATCAGCTGCTGTTTTAAGGGACTTCAAAATTTCGTAAAGCCACGTGTCCTTTTGCCATGTGTGCCATTTTACTTTCCTAGTTTATTTGTCAAATGCATACCAACAGCCCTAGCATGTTGTACATATTAGCTTAGTGAAAAGACACAGTAACTGTCATGCTGTATTTTAATGGAATGAATAATCAAAACAGGACCAGAGCTCAGCGGTGAAGCACAAAACGTTTTTGCTTCGCATGAATAAAGTCCCATGTTCAGTCTTTCTATCTCCAATGGGAAATCTTGGAGACGTGCTGTCAGTCAGAGTAGACAGAATGACACCCAGAATCCAGACTTCATATGTGGCAGTTTCAGATGTTTGTAAAACCAAGGGAGAGCCGCGATAGAGACTTGTTTGCAAAATTTATGACTAGAATATATATATTTTACTAGGTGCCTAAAGGCAATATATAAAGCATAAGACAGGGAAAAACAACATCTTAAAATAAAAGTAAATACTCCTTTTAAAATTGGGAACTGCAGCAGCATACCTAAAAGTAAACCTCTCCAAGTGCCTGGTGGAATGGGTTCATTTTTACAGAAACCTAAAACTCAGTAAAGGCAGATCAAGGTGGGTCTCTCAGGTATGGTCATATCCAAAGGTTTAGGGTTGTGAATACCCAAACTTGGCACAAGGAATAAAAATCAAGATTACTTCTCTCTCCAAAACGAAGTCTTGCGGGAGGGGTGACATTCTGTGTTTTCACAAAATCTTATTGCTGTAAAATACAGTACGTTACATTTGGATAGTGTATACAAAATGTTTATAATACCTTCTATCTCTCCCCCCCCCCCCCAACTAGGCTGGGCATGTCTGTGGTGATGACATAGATGTAGTTGATGGACGTCCCACTGGGTCTGTGAGAATCTCATTTGGCTATATGTCTACATTTGAAGATGCACAAGCCTTTCTAAAGTTCATTATAACCACCAGACTCATTGGCTGCAACATGGTTAATATTCCATCTCCAAGACAGACTATTTCAGAATTGGTAGCGTCTCCCAGGGAGAATGGCCACACCTGTGATAACAACAGTGCAAATAAGCTGCCTCCGAACAAGAGCACTGGGGACTCTGGACTTAGTACCTGTCCCACTTCAGTGAACATGCCGGTCAATCTACAGCTAGCTAAGACTGAGGTTTTTGGGAACCCAGCAGAAAACATGCCAAGTGGTAGAAGGCCAGTCACCGTCACCAACATTTATCTCTACCCAATCAAATCATGTGCTGCATTTGAGGTAAATGCTTTTAGTGATATGGGGTGGGTGTGTATATATCTATATATCTGCATAGATGTGTTTTATGTATATGTGTGCGCGCATGCGCATGCACACATGCAATTTTTAGCTCACAAAGGCATCCAGGGCCAGAGCCGCTTCAGCTTCACGTAGACAGAGACAATAAGCCTGCAGTGCCAATTTTAGGAGTACCATTAACTGGTATTAAATTGTTGGTTATTTAGTGTATCCATCCATCATGGGGCAAGAGAAGTACATCATTAGGATTTTCTTCTAATGCATCAAAATGTTTTTGGCCTTCTCTGTTCAGATCAGAAAGAAACTTTTTAAAAATCAGAATTAGTAAAACTAAATGAGCATTGGCTATGCTCTATATCCATCTCTTCTGGCTTGGCCCAGCAAATAAAAAGAAGAAAAGGATCATTTTGGTGTCCCTGAAAGGATTGCTCCATTGGTTGGTATAATCACAAGGGAGGCTTTGGTTCATCTTAAGCTGTATTTTCCATGAATAATTGGACACCAGTTTTATCCTCATATGTATCCCAAAAACTCTTGTGTTGTGCTACAACAGCATGTAAACAGCAGGTAAGGGCGATCTACTAAGGCCCATGTTTCACTCAAGTAGTGAACCTGCATCTGGCCTGTACAACGTCAGGTTGGGGTACACATGGAAAAAGTCTTTCCACATAGGGAAATAATTACTATATTATTATTAGTGTATTTGTAGGAGAGTTGCATCACTGAGGCTAGAGCGGCTGTGCTCTAGCAGAAGTCCCATCTGTGATGCTTTTGCCTATTCCATTTAGGAACTGCTCAGAGGGTCCCCTGCAACCTCTTCACTCCCTTTTTGCTCCATCAAGCAGGGGTTTCGTGCTGCATTATTTGGCTCTACAATGGGCCTTTTGGCTTTTGAGGAGAAAGGGGGGAAAGAGGAAAGAACCCTCAGAGAAATCAGGACAAGAGATTTAAAGAGGGAGATATGGAATATTTCTTCCTTAAGCCTGTTGGAGACAATGGAGAAGGTGGGGCAAGGTGACTACCAACTGTTCAACCAACCTTGACAATGGGAAGGAGGAATTTGGAGGAACTGAGGGTTGATTGGTAATGGGGAGACAGAAATGCAGGAGGGGGAAGAAAGATGGGGATCGTATGGAGGGCAAACGCAAACCCAGGGAGGTAAAGAACTCTTAGAACTCTGCAATGCGAGGGCAGTTGTAAGTCTGGAAATGGAAGACCTGAAAAAGAATGGGATGACAACCTCCAAGGCTTGTTGACAAAAGTGGTAGTGGGCTTTAGGTTAATTTTAAAGTAGGGTTTACAGTACTTCTGATACAACATGCTTTACTTCTCAGAGCTCTGGTAGTCAGTGAGAAAGGTGTGTGTTTGCAATTTCAGGAGGTCCCATGTTAGCTGAAATGTGCACCAGGACCCAAACCTTTGCCCATGCCAAATGAGAATTTTGGCTGGAAACTCACATCCAGATTTAACCAGGGCAAATACTTGTAGTGACATTCAGGAAAAATTGGTGTTTTTAGTCAAGGCAGTATAATGGGACAGTTAAAATGGCCGTGGAACTGTGCTATCTGGCAACAGGGGAAGGAGGAAGGACTCAATCATTTCCCTGTTCTAGCTGCCTGCATAAAACTACAAAAACTTGGAAGCTGTCAACCACTTCAGAGACTACTGTGCAGCTGGAGGCTGAGTCACAAATTCTGCTGACCGGCATTCAGAGCATGAGGCAACTTCACAGCAACTAAAGTTAAACCTTTTTTTACTCATTGTCTTAAATATATGGAATGCTTAGTATCAAAATAAATATTATGATAATATTCTGATATCTTGAAACAGCTCTTGTCTATTCAAGGAGTTCAGTGGTGTTAACAGTTCCATATCCTTGATGACTTTTTCTGGTGGGACAGTTGCTGAACAAGTCCATATTTTGAATTGAGCAGGGTTGGGCAAGCTAGCAACATTGCCTCTGCTCCATGGTAAAGGTAAAGGACCCCTGACCATTAGGTCCAGTTGTGTCCGACTCTGGGGTTGCGGCGCTCATCTCGCATTACTGGCCGAGGGAGCCGGCGTACAGCTTCCAGGTCATGTGGCCAGCATAATTAAACTGCTTCTGGCAAAATCAGAGCAGCGCACGGAAACGCCGTTTACCTTCCCGCCGGAGCGGTACCTATTTATCTACTTGCACTTTGACGTGCTTTTGAACTGCTAGGTGGGCAGGAGCTGGGACTAAGCAACGGGAGCTCACCCCGTCACGGGGATTCGAACTGCCGACCTTCTGATCAGCAAGCCCTAGGCTCTGTGGTTTAACCCACAGCGCCACCCTTGTCCCTTCTGCTCCATGACTCACTCCCAAATATGTCAAGACCCCCCATGGGTGTAGCCAGGATTTATTTTAGGGGGGGGGAGGCATTATGTTAGGCAGAACCGAGTTATTTGCACCACAATTGGTCAGTTAAGTACAGTATGCCCCTTGTCTCCAGTATCAACAACACTAGTCACTGATGGCAGGATATCAAAGAAAGATCTCTTTCATTCCTGACAGTCTCTGCGTAAATAGTAGTGGAGATTATCAATTTTCTACTTATCTTCCCAGTTTTATTGAAGTCTGAAAGAAAACACAGCCTATATTTATGTTCATACTGGAGGGAGTGGCTTAAAGAGTCTTTTGCTTGTGCCTTGGCATGAGAGAAAGTGATTAAAGTACATAATAAACAAAGAAATAAATCAGGCAAGCAGAGGACCAGGGACTCATCTGTAATCTAGGAGGATCATTCATAGCTGACAGTGTATCCCCTTGAAAACTGAATGCCATCCCACCCCTGTATCCCAAAGATAACAACCCTTCTTTTGTTAACATACTCATCCAGGGATGAAAGAGGGCTGTCAAGAGCTCTTGATCTTGCCAGGGTTGGTTGAAACTGCCTCCAACTTCTAATTCAACAGCAGCAGCAATCGTTCAGAGATTGGACTATAGGAATTGTTATCCCAGGGCCACTGACTGTGGCAATAGGTCTAATGTTGGGAATTTCAAGAACAGCCTCCCTGAACTGGCTTCATGTAACATATACCCATTACTACATTTTAGTTTGGATGATTTTACAAAAATCCCCAAAAACTGCTTAGTAGAGTGCATGGAAATGAATAACTTAATCCTAAAACTTACAATAAATATTAATTGAGTAATTAGCATGCTTGTATGCACTGCCATGACATGGGCTGCAGGCGGTGATGGGCGTACAGCAATTGAGGAAACACTTGATTAACATGTTATAATTGAGAGGATGCTGATTTGCATTACAAAGAAACGTTAACATTAAAAATACATTTGCAACAAAAATATGGCATTTAAGTGTTGCGGTGCTATTTGAAAATTCTCTCTTTGAATATTTTAATTGCTTTTCTTTTTCAAAGTTAATAACATTACCACCTTGCCTGTGACACTCCCTCACCCCCACCGTTTTTTGAATAAGGCATGATGAAATAGGTAGATGGTCTACACACTGACCTAGAATCTGACTTTCCTTTGCAATGTATTTTGCAATGCTTTAATAGATGTCAATATTATTATAGCTTCTTTTATGAAAACTTCCTACTGTGGATCACAGCCCTGCATCTGCATGAAAATTGAGGTCAAAGCCATTGAAGGCTCACCTGCATTTAAAATATATTCTGTTCAGTAATAAGTTTTTTAGTTGCCTGGGAGTTTAAAGCAAAACATAATAAGAAACATTACCAAGGCGGTCACATATTTTTCTCAAGTATAAATGACACATTACTTTTGCATGCGATGAGCACAGCCCTTAATTCAGAGGTGCAATCTTGGAAAATGAAGACCCGAACTCCAATTCAGAATTCCATTGGCATAGCAAAGCAACTGCTGAGGGCAGAGTTATGCAAATGAAGCATATTTACATACAGGTACTGGTTCTTCTGGCAGAATTTGCAAAGTTTTTAAAAGAAATGAAGCTGAATTCTGCAATCTGCATGAATTATTCAGATTAATTTAATATACATGCACCAGTCACTCAATAAAGCCAGCTTTATTTGCCGTGGTAAAAGTTGGGTCTCCAATAAAGCTTACATGGGAGGGGGGGTCAAAAATTCATGTGTTAGAGATGAAGTGTGCTTTTAGGAAGGAGGCTTTATACTATGCCAGTAGTTTGTATACATTTCTGTCTTGGGAGACAATGGTGGAGTGTGCCTTTGCAGGTGAGGTCAAACTGTTTGGAAGGTTGCAGCACCTGCTGTGGCTGTAGAGACCGATACGGGAGAGACATGTTTTGTTGCTGCTGGGGCAGATGAAGGCATCCATTTGTGCTGCAGCACACCGCATATTATGTGTAACTATCTGCTCTTTATTTCTTGTCTTAGGTTTAAGTTTAATAGTTGTTTATAAAAAAAATAATTTCTACCCTATGACTAGTGTTGTAGGCCTGCCTTTGTGTTGTGGTATAAGGGATCTCATATAATATATTGGATACCACATTAAGGATTCACAAACTGCTGCATAAAATCACGTGATTTAATTGTACTGGCTTTAATGGGGGATAACACATTAAGTAACCGATAAATAAGTATAACCATATTTGCATGTGCAAATATGAATTTTAGCAGCTTAAAGCTTTCCCTATTTTTCCATGGTTTTCTTCACTAAGTGCTAATAGCATGGGTTTAGCTCAAGTATGCCGACCTGGACTCAGGCACATGCTGAAGCTGCCTGGGAACTAGAAGTTTGGGATCAGTGATGGAAGAAAGGCAGGATATAAATGTAATAAAATAAAGTGAAATATATTTATTTTCACATTCCCACATTTTATATGGTTTGTGTCATGGCCCCATCCAACAGGCCACACATGGAGGAAGGGGAAATACATTTCTGGTTCCCAGCATGGACCCAGTTGCTGTTCTGTTGAATATGGTATTGGAGTCCATGTAGTTCTGGTATACTCACAACTTGAATCAGGGAGGAAGAAGTTATGTCACACAAGTCCAGGAGCCAGCAGCCCAACTACCCAAGCAGGCAGCTAGACACCCCAGGCAAGAAGCCATCCGACCAACCGTCTAGAACCCCATTTTTACCAGTTGAGTTGATTTAGTATTTGTATTCTGTTTTTCCAGCAATTAATGTTGAAGTGGCTCACATTAATCACAACAGCGTTAAGAAACAACAAACATTGCAATCACTGTAACAGCAAACACCATAGCATATAAAGCAAACAACAAATTCATCAAAATAATTCAGTAAAGCCATAGTAACTCATAGTACTACCAAGTTACTTCCTAATCACATGGAACCTTACTCCAGAACAACAAAAAATGGATTAGCTGTTGGTTATCAAAGGCATTGTTTTTCCACACTGTACATGAATTATAGACACTTACACAGAACTATCGGCCTCGCAAACTGGCACTTCTGGCCCTAACTGCCCCCTACAAAAAATTTCACTGCACACCACTGCAATAGACCATCTTCAAAATAAGAATTACAAATGTTTGCAAAAATCAAGTACAAACTTTCATTTTATTTAAAAATGAATAAAATGAAAAATAAGAAGGGGAGGAACAACAACATGTGGATTATATAATTTAATTATCCTTGCCAAACCTAACTTCCAAACAGGGTACAAGTGCTAGAAATTTTGATCCCTAAATCAAGGGTGGACAACTGCCCTTGGGCTAGTTGGCCAGATTCCTAAATCTCCCATATGGGCCATGGGCTGGACCACTCACCTGCCAGTCACCTGATGTTTTGATCATGTCAGGTGATTTATACCTGTCAAAATTCAAATGTGGTCTCTGTAAACTCTCAACCAGCTTAACAGTGGTTACAACAACTTCCTCTGCATATGTATTTTCAGTGCCAATCGACTCATTATGATGTCAGATGCTTGACAAGGAAGGTGGTGTCAGGCTTGGGTCTCTCCCACACACATGAGACGACTCTGGCAGTTACTTATTGCAGATTTATTGACAATTTAAAAAGCCCCGGTTGGAGTTCAGCTAATTTCAGTCCTCCTCTGATGACACAGTTGCTGGAACTGAGCTCCGCCCCCTTTTCCCCCAACAGGAAAAACGCCACCTTCTCTTCCTGTTAGTTTCGCGCTTCTCGGCTAATCTCGTGAGTCTGCGAGATCGGGGTGATTGCACTCCCACTATTCCTGTGTCTGTGTCACTATCTTAGCTTCGCAGCTGCATTCCTGCTCTCTGTGTGTCTCCGTCTCTCTGTGTGTGTAAAGGTAAAGGGACCCCTGACCATTAGGTCCAGTCGTGTCCGACTCTGGGGTTGCGGCGCTCATCTCCCTTTATTGGCCAAGGGAGCCGGTGTACAGCTTCCGGGTCATGTGGCCAGCATGACTAAGCCGCTTCTGGCGAACCAGAGCAGCGCACGGAAACGGCGTTTACCTTCCCGCCGGAGCGGTACCTATTTATCTACTTGCACTTATTTATCTACTTGCACTACTTGGCAAGAGCAGGGACCGAGCAATGGGAGCTCACCCCGTCGCGGGGATTCGAACCGCCAACCTTCTGATCAGCAAGCCCTAGGCTCTGTGGTTTAACCCACAGCGCCACCTGGGTCTCTCTGTGTACAAAGGTCAAATTCTCTTAGGAATTCTCTCCCTCCTTCCACTGTATCTGTCTTGTCTCTGCCTGTCAGAGAGCCCCGTTCTCTGACAGGTGGTCCCAAACACCACTCAAGTTGACCTGTGGTGGGTGGGAAGAATGGTGAGGAAGGGAATCCCAGTGGGGTATCCCCCTCGTGCAGCCCATCCCAGCAGGGCTCAGTGCCAATCAGTGCCAATCCCTTTCAGCTCCAAATTCCTCATCTGTAGCCATGCCTGTACCTGCCCCATACCTCCCTTTTGTGCATGGGTGAATCTGTTTTGACTACAGCAGAGATGGGACTGGACATCAGCAATGGAGAAAACGATTCCATGAAAACACACACACACTCTTATAAATGTTTAAAGCGCATGGATTTTGCATTGTAAATGCTGCAGAATGAAAAAGGTAAATTTTAAACATTCATAACTTCATCGTAACAACAGGTTTCAGGCTATTCATATTTGTTCAAGACTGCATAAATAAAAGAGTATTTAATCTCAGATGCAATAAATACTTTAGACTCACTGAGATCACTGTGCACTAGATTTTATTCTAATTTTTAAGTGCTCCCAGGTCTAAGATGAATTATAATATTGTTCTCTTTACGTTTTCCTGAATAAATCAGTCCACCTTTTTCACTACCTCATTGCCAAATAATAAAACAGGATATTCTAATGGAACTTCCTCAGGCTGTTTCAACACCCCACCACCGTGCTGAGCTTTATCTTTCTTGTTAAAATCTGCTTGATTAGCTTGGCATCATTTTTTTTGGAAAATGCAATCTCCCAGTATGTTTGTCAGATAACATGCAGGGGAAAGGGGTGGCTGTTAAAAAGAAAGAAGGAAGAAGGCAAGAACTTTTTCCGGCAGTTTTTTTGTTTTGTTTTTAGTGAATATATACGACATAGCACAGAATGCTTTTTAGGCCTGTCTTCAAATCCAGGCAGAAGCTGCTCCAGTATCAAGTCTCGCTCCTGCCCCTCCCCCACTCTAATTTGTTTTCCTGTTTATTGAATTTATATTCTGCTGTTCCTCCCGAAAGAGTTCATTGCAGCAAACACTTAACAAAATACAGTGGTACCTCGGTTTAAGAACAGTCCTGTTTACGAACGTTTTGGTTTACGAACTCCGCAAAACCGGAAGTAGTGTCCCGGTTTGTGAACTTTTCCTCGATCTACAAATGGAATTGGAACAGTGGAAGGGCACCGGCGGCAGGAGGCCTCATTAGGGAAAGCGCGCCTCGGTTTAAGAACGGATTCAGTTTAAGAACGGACTTCAGGAACAGATTAAGTTCATAAACCAAGGTACCATTGTAAAGACAATAAAAAATAATTTTAAAAACCTGCTTAAAACTGTTGCAAACATCTGAAAACAACAAAACACCTAAAACTATTTTCAGAACAGATGTAACCATTAACCAAGGTGGGCATCCGAAAGAGTACTGTCATGGTGTCTGACTAATATCAACAGAACATTCCCTTTGTCCTGTGATTTCTTCCATTTGATCTGTGTCTTCTAGGCATGGGTCAAAGAGCTTCTTTTGTCTCGCCACTTTCCTCAGGGAAACCTGGTGATTGACGTTTGCGCCAATTCAACAGTAAGCAGCAGGTTTTCCCAGGGAAAGCAGCAGGACAAAAAAAATATTTAAAAAATTCAGATTTGTGTCTGAAGTCACAGACTGAACAGAAGTGTGTATGAGCCTATAGCCAGAAAGCTAACTATTAGCTAGAGTTGTGGGAAGTAGTTGTTATGGAACACATGCCCTAGTTGCATCCTAGACAGAGGCAGAAAGTGAACAGACGTCACCATTCCCTATATGGGGGACATGTAGCGAAAATGTCACACCAACTGCCCACCCCCTCCACGAGGGAGGCATCAGCAGGTGTAGTGTGACCCTGAGGTTTGCAGGTGGTCAGAATAATTTAGGGGGGAACCCTGAGAGAACCTGCAGAACAGCCCCATAAGAACTCTTCACACAGTGCGTAGTTGAACTGTGGGATTCACTCCCACAAGAATAGACGCCCACTAACTTGGATGGCTTTTAAAAGAGACAAATCCAGGAGAGGATAAGGCTCTCACTGGCTACTAGCCATGGTGGTTGTATTCTGCCTCTGTTGTTGGAGGGAGTATGTCTCTGAATAAGTGAATCACAGGTGGAGAGAGTGCTTTCAGGTTTTGCTTTCCACCCATAGCTGGCCATCCGCCGCTGGACTAGATGGGCCATTGATCTGATTCAGCAGGGCTGATACATTCTGAACTTGGAGTGTCTGGAAAAAGGAGGAGAGACACATAGATATCAAAAGAGGGAGGAGAGAGATCAGGATATGTTGTTTCTTCATTCACACAAAAAAGCTGTGTTAAAATATCCTCAGGTATGGAAGTGAATGCTGCCCATAGATGTCAGTGGAGAAATCAAAGACTTTAATGTACCTGAGACTGGGCACAAGTTTGACCACCTCCCTTCTGCAAAAAAAAAATCAAAACAAAAAGAGAAAAACAGCATGGCGTCCATTGAGGATAGAGCCTGATCAATGGGCATAGAATGCTGACTGGCTGCAGGAATGACAATGTCCAGGGGTCCAGCTACTCCAGCAGGAATGACAGTGGAGTTGCTGGGACCCTGAACAAAAGCACTCTGCTTCAAGATTTTGTTGAAGGGCCCACTTCTATAACACGGTGATAATTATCCAGATAACATTAAATTGTGTAATATTTATAATTTTGTATAGTGCCCTTCAATCCTGTTTTCAATATTGTGGCTGAAAAGCCAAATCTCAGTTTCTTCTGTCTGTCTGTCTGTCTGTCTATCTTATCTGTCTATCTTATCTGTCTATCTGTCTATTTATTTATTATTAGCCGCCCCTCTGAAGGGGCCAGAAGGCCCTCAGAGCTGGCCAGACAATGCGGGTGGAGACGCTCCTTCAGGTATACTGGGCCGAGGCTGTTTAGGGCTTTAAAGGTCAGCACCAACAATTTGAATTGTGCTTGGAAACGTACTGGGAGCCAATGTAGGTCTTTCAGGACCTGTGTTATATGGTCCCAGTGGCCACTCCCGGTCACCAGTCCGGCAGCCGCAGTCTAATTATTCCTAATAAGGGCAACAATCCAGGTAGAGTGGCCTTACTGGAGCTTCTCTCGGCCCTGAGCCTGCTGCCTAACACAATAAAGTGCATTCAGCCACTGGATTCTGCTGCTGGGGAGGGAGGTAAAGGGACCCCTGACCATTAGGTCCAGTCGTGTCCGACTCTGGGGTTGCGCGCTCATCTCGCATTATTGGCCGAGGGAGCTGGCGTACAGCTTCTGGGTCATGTGGCCAGCATGACAAAGCCGCTTCTGGCGAACCAGAGCAGCACACGGAAACGCCGTTTACCTTCCCGCCGGAGCGGTTCCTATTTATCTACTTGCATTTTGACGTGCTTTCGAACTGCTAGGTTGGCAGGAGCTGGGACCAAGCAACGGGAGCTCACCCCATCACAGGGATTCGAACCGCCGACCTTCTGATCAGCAAGCCCTATGCTCTGTGGTTTAACCCACAGCACCACCTGGGTCCGCTGGGGAGGGAGCCATGCCCTAAAACCAGAGGTATTCAACCTTTTTGAGTCCACGGCTCCCTTAACCAACTACATTCTTTCTGCGGCTCCCTTGTGGGGCTCAGGAGCCCAGTTAGGTTCCCCCCTTGCCTGCAGAGCTGGCAGCCCCTCACCCTTTTTTGAACACCCTCCCTTGTGGAGTGTCCCCTCAGCCTCCTCTTCTTGAGAGTCCTCTGGGCAGCCACTGCTGCTGCCGCTGGTCAGAACTTCCCCCCACAAACCTTTGGGAGGCAGAGACATGAGAGGGCATCAGAAGAGGGAGGGAAGGAAGGAAAGAGGGAAAGAGGCCAGGGTTGCTCACGGCACCCTGCTGCCTTAAACTGTTCCTAACTTCCCAAATTTTACCAAGTCTTTTCCCCAAGTTATTAGTCTAAGGATAATCTCTGTTTTGTACTTGTTCCATTTATATGTTGATAATTTGTATATTGCTTTGATTATTTATGTTGATAATTTATATATTACTTTTCTTTGTAAGAAATAAACTCAGGTCAATTTCAGTTATAAAATCAATAAATATTAAAACATAATGTATTAAAATGCTTTCTAAATAAAAATATTCTCCCAAAATATGTTTTGGAATTTGTGGCATTCCAAATTCCTGCACAGGTTCTATCCTCCAGCAGAAAAAAGCTGGGGTTGCAGTGGGAAACTGATCCTCTAGAACAGTGGTGGCGAACCTCGGTCCTCCAGATGTTTTGGAACTACAACTCCCATCATCCCTAGCTAACAGGACCAGTGGTCAGGGATGATGGGAGTTGTAGTCCCAAAACATCTGGAGGGCCGAGGTTCGCCACCACTGCTCTAGAACATTGGATCTAAATTCCCCCTAGACATTCATGATTCAGAAGGACTTCTTCCCTGAACCCAGAGAAGTTTGGGATGCTCCATAGTCTATTAATCCTGTTTGCTGTTGACAGAACTCAGTTTAGTTCTAAACTGAGACACTTCTTGGGCACCTTTATCAGCCAAATTATTGTTATAAACGCTCTTACTCACATAGACGAAGGAGAGAGGGAGTTTGCATTAGCGCCATTTTTCCGGAAGTCCCCGCTGTCATATCTTTTCAGCTCTTGCAATGAGGTATTGACTATTAAAAGTCTTTATTTTTAAACCAGAAGTAAATACCTACCATTTTTAACTCGTTTGATTCTCAGGTTTTAGTCATGAATAGTTCTGTTTTTCCATTTCTTTGCTCAGCATCTGTGCACATCTGTAGCTTAAAGACTTACTAAGTGAGAAGTGGTCTGTTTCCCACCAGGTGATGCGATGGCCCATCGGAAATAAAGGTTTGCTGTATGATCGTAGCTTCATGGTTGCAAATCACAATGGAGTTTGCATTACTCAAAAGCAGGAACCAAGACTGTGCCTTGTGCAGCCCTTTATTGACCTGGAGCAAAATGTGATGATCATCAGAGCAGAAGGTTGGTATGCAAATCTTCATTATCATTTCATTGTAAGATGGTTTCAGTAAAATTTGTAATATCACAAATCACTAGTGTTTCTGACATGCCTTGCTGAGAATTTCTGGTGTTGCAAATCAAATAATAGATACCAAGTACGGTATGTTATGGTTCCGAGAGGACCCAGGTGGCGCTGTGGGTTAAACCACAGAGCCTAGGGCTTGCTGATCAGAAGGTTGGTGGTGGGGTAAGCTCCCGTTGCTCGGTCCCTCGGCCAGTAAAGCGAGATGAGCGCCGCAACCCCAGAGTCGTCTGCGACTTAACTGTCAGGGGTCCTTTACCTTTACCTTTTTAAAGTATAAAACACAGCATTGGAATGAGAAAATTTTGGGAGATGGCCCTGTTGCTTTTATCCTGATATTTTCTGAGATGATGCCTCTGCTATTCACTTGAAACTAAAATCTCTTTGGGTTAATGAAGTACTAAAATATGTGGCCCCGAGACAAAATAATTTGTTTTGCCATGTAAGATTATTTTCAATTAACCACATCCAATACCATTCACATTTTTCTCTTATCTCATAAAGCATTTCAGCATCTACATCCCCTCAGTTCATTTTTTCCAGAAGGGAAAATTACAGCTAAGACAGTTAGAGGGTTTTTAAAATTCTTTTAAACCTGAGAATATGTCTTTGTGCATGCAAAAATGTTTTGGTGTGCTCTCATTTTGCCTAGTGAATATTTTTCGAAAACATATTTTAAAATGTCAAGTATTTGTATTTTCTTCCTTTCGAACTTCTCTTTCCCCCTCTTAAAAGAAGCCTATATTCTCATTTATTAGAGGTGACATAACTGGGATAAGACTGTTTTTCATAAGCTGCAGCTATCATGGCTGCAGTAAATTTTTGCCTATTCCAATGTATGAAATACAGAGGGAATAAAGTTACTAAAAGCTAAAATTGTGCTTTGGCAAGTGTGCTGTGGGGATCAAGGTTGCACAAAACTCTGCCATATCCCTGTTTAATGATCATTTGGAGCCACCTGCAGGAACAAAAATATATTTCTGTATCGAAGCTATACCATTTTGATCTAGCACAGATGTAATGCTAGCTCCTGTAGCAAATGATAGTTTGCAGAACAGAAGCTGGCCTCAGGAATGTGTATGTCAAACCTGACATGGTTTGACAGCCCCAGATGGCACATGAGGAGAAGGAAGAAGCAGTAGATCTGGGGGCTGGAAGACTCAGGGATAGAGAAGAGAGGTCCTCCTCCAACAGAGGTGTCTCCTCTGTTCCTCTAGAGGAGCTCAGAGCCTCACCAGGGAGGAGGGAGGCTTTTGACCAGCCAGAGGGACTGAACAGGAGGAGCTGGAGGCAGAGAGGCAGATACAGTTTTGTTGTCAAGAACCATGGGGCCCCCCCAATAAGCTCAACAATAATCCGGATGATTATTTAACTTTTAGAATGTCTGCCAGTATGTTTTTTTGCTATGTTTTTATTTTGTTTTTATTGATGATGTTTTGTAATTGTTTCTAATGTTGATAAAGGATGAAAAAAAAAATCTCTTTATAAGCCATCCAAGCTGGTGGCCATCACTGCCTCTTGGGGGAACAAGTTCCATAGTTGGACTATGCACTGCATGAACAAGTCATTATCTTAAAAAAATTGACCTAAATCTTCCAACATCCATTGGATGTCCATGAGTTTTAGCATTATGAGGGGGGGGGGGACTTTTCTACACACCATGCACAATTTTATAAACTTCTAACATGCCACCTTTTACTCACCTTTCCTCTAAAATAAAAGGTCCCATATGCTTCTTAGAGGAGTTGCTTCATCTCCTTGAGAGCTAGTGTGGTGTAGTGGTTAAGAGAGGTAGACTTGTAATCTGGGGAACCGGGTTCGCGTCTCCACTCCTCCACATGCAGCTGCTGGGTGACCTTGGGCTAGTCATACTTCTCTGAAGTCTCTCAGCCCCACTCACCTCACAGAGTGTTTGATGTGGGGGAGGAAGGGAAAGGAGAATGTTAGCTGCTTTGAGACCCCTTTGGATAGCAATAAAGCAGGATATCAAATCCAAACTCTTCTTCTTCTTCTTCTTCTTCTTGTTGATCATTTTGCTTGCCCTTTTACGAATCCCCCCCCCCCCACTATACAGTATCCTTTTTGAGACTGTCCTTTCCCTTATGAAGGGTCTGGATCAGTTTATTTTTTGCTACTGAGTCTGTACCATTACTCCACTAAGATCACTTCCTTGGCTTACAAGTACTTACATCTGCTGCTGCGTTTTGCAGCGGGAGCCACAACACTGGTTAGAATCAGTCCCCTCTAAGCCTCAAACAGATGGTCTATACTTCCTAGTTGCACAGGTTCACCTATATGCTTACAGCTTCAATCCACCACAAAATGCTTTCTCAGGTTCTTGGTGAAGAATATTTTACTTGTGTATCTTTTCGATGTTTTTATTGATGTTTTTCTGACTATCGGTCGAATAAAGGAATAATTGAATTGTATTTTCAATGCAAGCATTTGGTTTATGGAAGCCCATGACTTGGATTATTCTATTCAATTCTATTAAAAATGGAGATATGAATAATGTTTTCTATAACTTTTTATGTAGGGATGGATCCCATTTCTGTATCCTTGGAAGAAGACAGTGAAAGTCTGACTCAGACCTGCCAGAGTAAAGTCTGCTCACACAGGTGAGGGGTGTGTGTGTGCAGGGAGTAAAGCCACAGAGCTTGTGTTGGTGGAATGAATGAATGAATCTTTATTTGCGTCAGCCATCGGCCATGGCAATAAAACAACAATACGATATACAAAGAATAGAAATAAAAAGTCAATTATATAAAATACATTTTAGGGTTTTGAATCAATAGTCAAATAGTGGATCTTATTCTGATTGCCCCAGCTAAAAACCTTGCAACCTTTGCTGTCACCTGCTCATCTTGAGCTGCCAAGAGAAAGGACACTGTGTTGGTGGAAACCAATGGCCTTCTTCCCAGTGCAGAGGGTGCGGGTGAAGGGCAGCCGTGATTAATCCATATGAGCACAGTAGCTGTGTTTGGATGTAACACTAAACTATTATTTGCGTTTAAGAGACTTAGTGGGGCTTTGGAGAGAACCAGAGGGGTGTGGTTATCTTTGGATACAAATTCTAAGGAAGGACAGAAAAGAATGATGCCACTCTGTACATCAAAGAAGATACAGAGTCCAACAAACTAGAAATTGTAAAAAGGGCAGAAATATCCGCAAAATTGTTATGGGTGGCAATACTGGGTGAAAAGAGTAGTTTAGTACTTGGGGTGTGCTATTGTTGCCCTGACCAAAATGCTTAGGGTGATCTTGAGATGAAGAATGAAATCAAGGAGGCATCCAAAACTGGAAGTGCTGCAGTGATAGGTGACTTCATTTATTCACATGTAGACTGGGTACATGTACGACAAAGAGGTGACATTGAATAATAGTGCCTTAGAACCGTTCATGTTTAATGCTCATCACTGCTAAAACCATAAAGACAAAAAAATGAAACATTATTTTAAAATGTCAGTAGTTGGAGACAAGCCAGGGAGGTGTTCCTCCCTGTGGAACACCCTCCCTCAGATGTCAGGGAGATAAAGAACTACCGGTACACAACTTTTAGATTAAGGTAGGTAGCTGTGTTGGTCTGACGCAGTCAAAATACCGGTATATAAAAAAATAAAATTAAAAAATTGTCCAGTAGCATCTTAGAGACCAACTAAGTTTGTTCTCTCATGTGCATGCACACTTCAATCAATCAATCAATCAATCTGTACCATGAACAAACTTAGTTGGTCTCTAAAGTGCTACTGGACATTTTTTTAAATATATATATATATATATATATATATATTACAACTTTTAGATGACATCTGAAAGCAGTCCTGTATCGGGGATGGTGGGGTATAATAATAATAATAATAATAATAATAATAATAATAATAATAATAATTTAATAATAATAATAATAATAATAATAATAATAATAATAATAATAATATACTATAATAATATCCCACCCTTCCTCCGAAAAACTTCTTTGAAACATATTTAGATGGCAAGGGAGTCAAAGTTGTGCTTAAAGGAGGGTAAGTATGGAGAGAAGCTCAGTAAATCTTTGCATCTGTTTTAACAGCAGAAAATATAGGGTAGATCCTTATATCTGAACTAACGTTCGCAGCTAAAGGTAAAGGTAAAGGACGCCTGGATGGTTAAGTGCAGTCAAATTTGACTATGGGGTGTGGTGCTCATCTCCGCTTTCAGGCCGAGGGAGCTGGTGTTTCCGAAAACCCCTTCTGTTTCTAGATGTGTAAAAGGCCTTCGACCATGTTTCATGGACCTTTATGATAAAGATCCTAGATGATATGGACTTCGGGCCGGCAATTTTATATTACTAAAGATTAAATGAAAATGCTAACTCAGAATATACAGTAAATAACCAAACAAAGAGAGAACTGGAAAATGACTTAGGAATTAAAGTGGAAAAGAAAATTAAATACTTAGGAGTATGGATTACATCTAAAAATCTGAACTTATTCCAAGATAACTATAACAGAGTATGGACTGAAAAGACTTTCAAAAATAGGAGCTTAATTAAAATGAATGATATTTGTCCAATCTCTCCTCCCACCCCCCATCAAATGCCTAAAATTGGCTGCCATCAACCAGCAAAGAACAAACAAGTGTCAGGCTGCTGCCAGCGACTCCCACAGCCAGTTGCCCAGGAACATACAAAGACAAGGAATGTTCTTACCGTCCACTTTTATCGGTGTTGAGAAGTGCCCTCTGTCTTTGAGCTCTTTGCTCTCCTACTTTCAAGGCTCGCCGGGTTCTGGGCAGGGGGCTGTCTGGAATGCTTTCTAAAGACACTGTTGCCCCCCAGTTCTTCCTCTCCCTCCTCCTCTCCCTTTATTTCCCAACTTTTCCCTTCATCTGTCTCTGAGTTGTGACCTCCCTCAAACTCCTGTTGTAAATCTATACTGTCTTCCTCTTCTCTGGAAGGGTCAGGCTGGGAAGGCGGTCTCCACCATTCCTCCTCTGCCCAGTCCCTGACAAGAAGTAAGGAAGTGGGAAAACTCTGGCTCTTTGGATATCTGAATCAGCCACACGTTTGGGCATAATTCTTTATGTTCAGATAATTGGATATGTAGATAATGGATGTTTTGATAGCAGGACCTGTGTGTAATGTGATCTGATTCTGACTTATTACCCTGGATTGTTAACTGATATTAAAGAAGAGAAGTAATTTGGAACTTTTTGTTAATGCAAGACAGGGTCTCTAGGCAGAAGCCAAGCATGGGGCAGGGGCAAAGAAAGTGAGGGAAGAAGAGCACATGCCCCCAGCTCCATCAACCTTGGTTTCCTGAACCAGGGCTGAGTGTCCAAACCTCACCATCGTGTTACCCTGGCTAATGCAAGACTTCACTTAGCTTCAATCACCCATCTGAAATGGAAACAATAGGAAGAAACACAAGAAAACCGCTAAAGCGGTTTACAGTTGTGCTATGTGAATAACAGAACATAATATTCTCGATTAACAAAATAGTTCTTCCAAATGCTGTTTTCGGCTAAAACTGTGTTATAATGGGTACAGCTGGATTGTAGGTGGCTGGCATAAAAGGTATCTAATTATGCATTGCCACCAGCCTGACATTAGTTTTGCAACTGAAAGGGAGCTCTGAATTCTTCCTTACACTTTTCCCTTGCAGAGTGCAGACACACGATTGTGGAGGAAGAGCGGCTGATTGGTTTTCTGCGTTTCTTGGCCGGCAGTGCCGCCTGATCAGGCAGAGTTCAGACTTCAAAAGAAATGCTAATAAGAAAGATGAAAAAGGTATACATTTTGCATGGTTGTTAGGAAATGAGCAAATGTGAAGTGTCAGCATAGCTTTTATGCTCTTTCATAGATGAAAATCAAAATTGCCCCAGTGATATGGGATGCACTGAAATTACAAAATGCACACACGATGGGCTGACTTTTAATACCACACTACTTATAGGGGAAACTTCTGGGTTTTATAATAAGAGGAACTCCTTTCTTTCCAACAATATATAGTGAGCACTCCAAACCATCACTGAAACCATATTCATATTGAATATCCTATTAAATAAAATTGTAATTAAAACAATATCTGAAAATACCTTGATATTGTGCATTTCTGTGAGAAAACCAAGGACTTGAACATTATGTCACTTTATTACGTGCTCCAGCATAGCTGAAGCTGCATATGCCTGTGTTGGGTTAGTGCTTTGATAGAAGGCTACTGGGATCCTTACATAGGGTGCTCCAAGCTTTCCAAGAATAAGTAGGAAACAACAATATTATTACCAGTATTTCCCAAACACATTCATTGTATGTTGCAGCCCAAGAGAGAAGTAGCTCTTCTCCTTTGCATTTCCACTTTCTCTCTGCTCTTAATGCATAAGCAAAGAACAATGCACTCTTTTGAGCTATAATGGACACAGGGTACAGGAAACCTTCCCCTTGGTTTCTGGATTTAGAGTTGCGACATGTGATGAGTCAGATGAGAGGTCAGATGCTGATGGAAGTGAGCCAAGTCAATTCAAATGGACCAAGTAGTGGTTATGGCCAGGCCAGTGGGAGGGCAGGATTGTTAAGGGTGCATAAGTTGAATAGTAAATGGGATGTTGGATGGGTAATGAGAAGAGATCAGCAAATGAATTTGGATAGTGAGGACTTGGAGATGCATGCAGAGTAAGGAGGAGTTTGGGTTCATGGATGGTAGGGATAGATCATATTAGGAGTGGTGCTCATTCATGATGATTGCCCCAAGCAATGTTTCCATGCCTTTCAAAAGATAGAATCTTCTTGAAGCTTCTAAGGATTTAATATCTTTACCTGGTATGAATCGAGTGGGACTACACATCCCACTCACTATGTGAGAACATTTTAGCTCTGCCTGATAAGAGTTTTCAAATCCCGCCATCTACTGCCAGAGGAAGCTGGAGAGATCAGATGGACACACACAGGGATGGAGGCCCTTTAATTGCTTTTCCCTGTTTAGCAGCTGATTCGCAATAGGAGTTCGGGGGAGCAGGAAAGTGGGCTTCTCTCTCTCTGTGGGTGTGTGACAGAGAAAGAAAGGGAGAGATAGGAGATTTACTGCAAATTCAGTCCTCTTCAACTTTCTCTGCCTATAGGCATGGGAACCATAAGAATTCTCAAGGGACATAGCTAAGCTGTTTGTTCTTGTGGGTGTCACGTGTAGTCTGGCTCCAAGCCATGCAAATATTCAACACATGCCCTGTCATATATAGAGGCAGTCAGCTTGCATGTTGGCCCATTCATGTACAGCATTAGCGCATAAGCAGTGTGCTTGCCTGGCTTCCAATTCACTGGCATGCTGGTGCATGAAATGGCATGCATGGAACCAGGATGTTTTTTTCAGCCGGAGGTCACTGGAGCTCAGTTCTGGCACCTCTCTGGCGGACGCCATTGTCATTCTAAGAGAACAAGGGATAAGTTTGTGGTGAGCTCCAGCACCTCTTTTTCTAGAAAAATTGCACTGCATGAAACACTTGCGCAAATAATAAGAGCACCTTTACCCCTCATCTTCACGGGGTCTGTCTTACCTATAAGAGGCCTTTGATAGAGACTGGATTCCTTACACTGTGCTCAGTATTTCTAATAACTATCATCTTATACTCAATGTATTTCAGGAGAGACCTCTGCTGTAAGGGCCTCACTCTCTCTAGTAAATGAAGCGCAATACCTCCTGATCAACACAACAAGTATTTTACAGCTGAGAGATAAAGTTGTTGAAAGGTAAGTGCTTCCTCACCTGAAGAAGCACATTTTCTTGTGTTGCCTCTTTTTGTCCTTTCCATGAGCAAGGCTTCTTCTGGCCCAACCTGCTTAATTTTTCACTTGTACACTGACTACTGTACATGCAAAATTATGGCAACTACTATTCTTAAGAAAAAAATAAGAACGTGAGATGAGCATCTGCTGGATCAGGCCAGTAGCTTATCTAGTCCAGTGTCCTGTCCTCATAGTAGCCAACCATCAGGACCCGGGCGCAAGACTCTTTCCTGCCTCGATTTAAACCCTGGAAAGACACATTTGGGGAGCAATTTCCCCCTTATGGATCCTTTCTCATAGAAATATAGTATTGTAGAGTGGGAAGGGACCCTGATGAGGACCATCTAGTCCAACCCTCTGCAATGCAGGAATATGCAGCTGTCCCGTCCTTTTTACGTTTGCTCTCAGCCCTCGTTTGCCCTCCTCCTGCTATGTAAATTTACACCACACAGAAACACATATATATGGTTGCCGCCCATGCTAGTCCTACTCAGAGTAGACTCACTGAAATGGATTAAAAATCCAAGCATTAATTTCAAATGGTCAGCACTAAGTAGGATTTAGTTAGATGTAGCCTATTATTATAACCAAAGTATCTTACCCAAAAAGATCTGCACAAACCAGTTTATCTGAGTGCATTATTCTCAGGGGGAAAACTCATCTATCTACAGTAATAAAGTGCAAGTGTCTCTGCGTCCAGTCCCTGTGTCCGTCCCTGTGTCCTACTGCGCATGTGCCCCACGGACACAGGGATTGGAGCGCAGAGACTTCGGGCGGCCGGGCTGTTGAAGCGGCGGGTGCGCGCTCGCGTGGACTTACTTCTAAGCGGCAGCGGCCATTACAAGTGGCGGCTGAGTTGGCCTGCCGGGGCCTGGCTGGTCTCAGTGCCGCCGCGATGCGCCTCCTGCGCTGCGCCTCCTGCGCTGCCTGCTGAAGGGCCATTCGGCACTGGCCGGGGCGCCCAAGTACATCGAGCACTTCAGCAAGTTCTCGCCGTCCCCGCTTTCCATGATGTTCTAGTGCCCGTTAATTTAACGGGCTTAAAGTCTACTAGTTTATTTATAATTGCCTAACCATATGGAACTAAATTGCATTATGTTGTAAGGACCTTTAATAAAATCTTAGAATTGTAGAGTTGGAAGGGACCCCAAAGGCCATCTAGTCCAACCCCCTGGAATGCAGGAATCTCAATGAAAGCATCCATGACAGAGGGGCCCCCAACCTCTGCTTACAAACCTCCAAGTAAGGAGAGTTCAAAACATCCCAAGGGAGTCTGTTACACTGTTAAAGGGCTCTTACTGACAGAAAGTTTTTTCTTACGTTTCATTGGAATCTCCTTTCTTGTAACTTGAAGCCACTGGTTCGAGTCCTACCCTCCAGAGCCGGAGAAAACAAGCTTGCTCCGTCTTCCATGTGGCAGCCGTTCAGATATTGGAAGGTGGCTGGCTATCTTATGTTTTCACAGTCTCTTCTTTTCCAGCTCCCTCAACCATTCCTCCTAAGGTTTGATTTCCAGACCCTTGATCATCTTGGTCACCCTCCTCTGCACACATTCCAGCTTGTCAACATCCTTCTTAAATTGTGGTGCCCAGAGCAGGACACAAGATTCCAGGTGTGGTCTGGCCAAGGCAGAATAGAGTAGTACAGTGGGACCTTGACTTACGAGTGACCCGACTTACGAGTTTTTCGACTTCCGAATAACTTCTGGAAGAAAAAAAATGGCCGCCGCATCTGAATTTTTCGACTTCCGAAAGGAAGTCGCGGCCGCTTTTGATAGGATTTTTTCGACTTACGAAGATTTGATGCGGGTTTCTTCGACTTACGAAGTTTTTCCGCTCAATGCATCCCTATGGGGACTCGACTTACGAGTGTTTTCGACTTCCGAAGATCGCGTCGGAACGCATTATCATCTTAAGTCGAGGTCCCACTGTACTAGATTTAGAGACTAGACTTCCATTGATGCATTAGTGCATTTTTTGCTACAGAATTACATTGTTGACTCATGTTGCAGTCTACTAAGACTTCTAGCTCTTATATAGGTGCAGCTGGTTATTTCAGGCTGAAAGGGACAAGTGGGACTTAGAAGAGCAGAAAGAAAAATCCCTTCTCATGGGCTCCAGTGTTGCTGCAATTCGGGGATTTTTTAAAACGGGGAATTTTGTGAAGCATTTACCTAGACTTGGGAAGGTTTAAGATGGCAGCCCTCATCTGACCATACCACCCATAGGTGCCAACTCTCTATGGCTGAGGGGATGGAGCTGGGGGTCCCCAACCTTGAGGGGCCAGGCTTTGCTATGGCGGGCCTCGCCAGGCCTTCCCGCTCCTGCCTGCGACGAGCCCCATTGGGCTTTCACACGCCAGTAGTGAGAACTTATTGCAGGCACTTGGGGGGGGGGGGAGGCAGCGCCTATAACACCACCTAAATCCACTGTAGTTGAGCAGTATTATGGCTGTCCAAAAATGCAGCATGCAGGTATGAGAGATTACGTTCTCCCTCATTGCTCCTGCTTTGCACCATTCTTGGGTGCTGTTGCCAGGCAGGAATAGGTGCTTGAGCTCTGCCTGTGGTTGAAACAAGAGAAACAAAGAACACGATGAGGCATTAAGAAGAAGAGGTGGAGTCTGAAGTGACAGGAACCGAATTCCTTCCTGCCTCTTGGGAAGTGGGGGGGGGAGAGAAGGAAAGGAAATTCAGAGCGGAGGGGAGGACTGCGACAAGCTGGCGGGGCTCCCAGATGAGGAACAGCGAGAGGGGCAGCAAACTCAGTGACTGCCCCGGGCAGCAAAAGCCCTAGCTACACCACTGATTGCACTTGTTCAAACCTTGTTTATGTTAGTAATTAAGGTTATGTGAAAATGTTCACCTTTTGAATGCAATAGAAATCTGTCTTCATTGAACTGAGAAACCTGAAAGCACAAGTGTTACTGAACTCATTTGGGTTAATATTAGACCATATTGTTTCCCCCTCTGCCTCTGTGGAACAGACTAGGTGAATCACTTCCCCCTCAGGAACTCGTCCACCGCTTCCGCGCCAACATTGTAGTCAGCACAGAGGAGCCGTTTGAAGAAGACCTGTGGGAGGAGATTGCAGTCGGTCCCCTGCGTTTCAAGGTACAAATGGCTGCAGCTGTTTGTTAGTGTCCTAGGGCATGCTGAGAAATAGTAGGTAGCAGGCTTCTTGCAAGACAATGGTTCAGGCAAGGATCTGGAACAGCTGTTTGGGATACAAAACAGCTTTGAGCTACAGTAGTCTGAGCAGCAGTGTATTACTTTGTGTGTACAATGACTCTCTGCCACCACAGAAGTGACCTGGCATGGCACTGTGATGCAAGGGCAAGAAGGCAGCCGGTACTGTCAGATTTGTTGAATCCTGGGACCCAAGACCCAAGTTTGGGGCAGGTACCCTTTGGTCAGAGAACTCCAGCAAAGATTTAACATCACAAAACATTCAGCAACGGAAACCTGGTGTAAAGCCTTTAAAAAGTGTTCTTCCAGTGAGTCCCTCAAATGTCCCCTTTTAAAAGCTCTTTCCAAATTATCCCACTTCCCCAGCATTGGGTAAGTCATAAGATAGTTTACTTTTTTTAAAAAAACCTCTTCAAATGTCAGATCCATGTGCTTTTCCATACAGTAGCCAGAAAAGATGCACAGGCAGTCAAGACGTTGCTTAGTTACAAAAGGTAAAAGTTAAACTATTGCTAAACTATTGAAAAAATGCTACTTACAGACTGAAATAGAGGAGGCTGGTCAAAGTCATGTGGCTGGCTGGAATGACCATCTCAAACCTCCTTACATGCTGAAGTCCTCGTGGATAGAGAAATACTGTATAGCAAAGGCATGGTGACCTATTGCTGCTAAGGTGGAGGATGATGGCATAGGCTCAGCCTGGCAGGACAGTTTATTCTATTATTTTAACCCCTTCATGCACTGATTAGATTTAAACATGCTAAAATTCTATGAGGCTGGAACTCTACAAGACTGACCAAGAGCCCAGCCAGCAGCACCATGATCTGCACACTGGTGTTCCTTGTGGCTGTGCTGTGGTGGAAGGAGGAATACAATTGATGGGGCCTAAGAGACTTAGGCGCGAGATGAGCGCCGCAACCCCAGAGTCGGACACAACTGGACCTAATGGTCAGGGGTCCCTTTACCTTTACAAGACTTATAAGGGACGTGGGTGACGCTGTGGGTTAAACCACAGAGCCTAGGGCTTGCCGATCAGAAGGTCGGTGGTTCGAATCCCCGCGACGGGGTGAGCTCCCGTTGCTTGGTCCCTGCTCCTGCCAACCTAGCAGTTCGAAAGCACGTCAAAGTACAAGTAGATAAATAGGTACCACTCCGGCGGGAATGTAAACAGCGTTTCCGTGAGCTGCTCTGGTTCGCCAGAAGCGGCTTTGTCATGCTGGCCACATGACCTGGAAGCTGTACGCCGGCTCCCTTGACCAGTAAAGCGAGATGAGCGCCGCAACCCCAGAGTCGGTCACGACTGGATCTAATGGTCAGGGGTCCCTTTACCTTTAAGAGACTTATGGCACCACTCCCCACTCTCCTCAGGAAGCGCACATGTAACCTTGGTCAAGTAACTCCCTGGGTTTGCTTCAGGCTTCTCCACCCCCACCCCCAGTTAGCTTCCTGTTCTGTTTTTATTGAGTCTCCCAATGTTTCCTTTCACTCTGTCAACTTCCCTCACCCGCTCAACTATTCCCTCATAGCCACGTCCAACAGAAGCCTCTTTTGGAAGGGCTTCTTCACAGTGGATTCTGCTTCCCTATTGGTGGTTCCGTGAGGCTCCCAGCATGTACTTGCCTGCTTGTCTAAAATAAATACTACTTCTTATAGGCTTGTCAGATGTCAGGAAAATTCCTGACATGTCCTGGTTTGGGGGTGTAAAAATGGCACCAGGGGGGAATTTTGCCAAATTGGCAAAATGTCAGGGAAAACCAGGATGTATGGCAATGCGATGGAAAAAGCAGTGGAAAAGGCTCCAGAATCACTATGGGGGGGGGGGAGGTTTCCCACCAAAAGCTCAACTTTGAGGGTGTCAGGAATTTTACTTTTTGAAATATGGCAACCCTAACTTCTCATTGGAGAAAAGTTAGACCAATGGGTATAATTGATAGGTATGTGAGAATCCTAGACACTGCAGTTATAATTAAACACTGTTTATGTTAGTAATAGGAATACTATTAATTTGTATATTGCCCTTCATTCAAAGATCACAGGACGGTTCACAACATAAAAATACAAAATGAGAACACAAAATACATTATAAAAACAAGAAAGAGAACAAAAACAAACCTTTTTTCCCCTTCAAAAAGCCATAGTCTTTCAAAAGAGTGATGTTAATTCAATTAAGAGTTGTAGGCATTTTGAAAGATGTTCTACTTGAAACTAAGTTCTTAGGCACAAGTTTATTCTGTATAATAGAGAGCAAAGCTTTAGAACTAAGGCAAGCTAGTTAATGGATAAAATAGAGAATAACGTGAATAAAAGGAGAGCTGAATTAAAAATTATCTTGTTATGTTTTGATGGCTTTCATAACCAGTATGAAAATGTTCCCTCCTGTATGTTGGTTTGTTTGTATTTAAATTATTGTTTTATCATTTTATCTGCCCTTTCAGTTGGAAGAACATATCTTGCAAGAGCTTTTGCGTTCCCAATAGATTGGGGGGGGGGACCTGTTTTGCCTGGCTGGGATGTACTGCCTCTTGGTTGGGTGGATGGAGAACTAGGGAGAGGGCATTTGGCCTGGTTGGGATATATCATATTGTATTGCCCCACCAACTTCCGCTTCCAGTCCTGCCCACTTTTAGCTCTGGCCCCGCCCACTATGGTATGGATCCCCTGGAACATTTCGCATTGTGCAATGCAGCCCTCAGCCTGATGAAGATTCCCCTCCCCTGTTGTAGGAAATGCTATATCCCGCAAGGCAGCGGAGGTTTAATATAAGAGTTTTCCCTTTCCTGCTGCCTTGTGAGATGTCTTAGAATCATAGAGTTGGAAGAGACCACAAGGGCCATCCAGTCCAACCCCCTGCCAAGCAGGAAACACCATCAAAGCATTCCTGACAGGTGGCTGTCAAGCCTCTGCTTAAAGACCTCCAAAGAAGGAGACTCCACCACACTCCTTGGCAGCAAATTCCACTGTTGAACAGCTCTTACTGTCAAGAAATTCTTCCTAATGTTTAGGTGGAATCTTCTTTCTTGTAGTTTGAATCCATTGCTCCGTGTCCGCTTCTCGAGACATCTTGTCAGGCCCACAGATCACTGCTTCTGTACCCACCAGTAGGGAATCCCCTATCACCACTACACGCCTCGTCTTAGGCTTGGTCGGGATTCTTACATGTGCTGTCCCTTCCAAGGTCACCTGCACATTCCCGGAGGACTGACTTTGCTGCTCGTCTTCATATACCTCATCAACTGTGATGAGGGAGAGATCTTCCAATGGAGTCTGTTCTTCATCTTCCATGTTAAGGGAGAGCACTTCAAATCGATTTTGTAGTTCTAAACACTCAGAGCGATCCCTGGGCATTCTACTTCTGTGAGTCACGTTCCTCCATACATCTGGCTCCTGAGTTGGGGAACTGATCTCCTCCTCAGGGATGTGCCCTGTCTCCTGCTTGGTGCAGACAGTGTGCTCTGCTGCATCCAAGAAAAGCTCCAGCTCTTTAATTTTCTGGAGCGTAGATACACGGGCCTGAAGTTGCTGGACCTTGTCTTCGAGTAAGGCAACCAACTTGCAGTTGCTGCAGGTGTAGCTGCCTACATCCTTTGGCAAGAAGACAAACATTGCGCAGGAATTGCAGGCGACTACAGTTGTTCCCTCCCCCTCCTGAAGTTGCCGGACCTTGTCTTCTAGTAGGGCAACCAACCTGCACTTGCTGCAGGTGTAGCTGCCTACATCCTTTGGCAAGAAGGCAAACATTGCGCAGGAATTGCAGGCGACTACAGTTGTTCCCTCACCCTCCATCTTGAAGCTTGAAGTCAGGACACACAAAAAAGAAGCCTAGGTCTCCCCAAATCAGAAGAAGCCTAGCTCTCTCCTCTTCAGGAGAAGAAAAGGCTAAGAAGTAAACCCTACACAAATCCAGAGTGGAGTCCGTAAGGCAGATGGATGGTGCTTTGTACGCCTCCCTCTGGCAACTCCTTCAGCCAAGCTGGTGCCTTTTGGAGGCTGAGAGTCTTGTCGTCTGGGTAACCCTGGACCTCCATACACACTGCTCAGGCTTGTGCCCCAGGGAGGTCACTTCAGTGCTGCAAATACACTAAAACAATGCAGGAGGCTGTGTTATTTGATGTCTGCAGTCTGCAGTCTTTATGTTAAGAGTTTCCCCCCAGATTCAATTTGGTGGCTGAAGGTGAAAGCATTCTCCAGGTGGCTGCCTGCTCATTTGATTCCAGCATGGCAGCAGTAGTTACTACTACTGTAGTTCTTTTCTGAATCCCTTACCCCAGACAGAGAGGAAGCATTTGTTTCTTGTTTGGGCCCCTGCTCTGATAGGGTTGAGCCACTCTGTTGTGTCTGCTCTTCACTATGACATCTTCTGGGTAGAGAGCTACATTCTTATGCAGAAGATGGCAGAGTGCAAGGGAAGGTAGCAGTGCTTCCAGAGGAAGAGAGTGAAGACAGTATTGGCAGCCGCAGCCACAATGGAAGCATGCAATTTTGTCCATTTGTCCCACTGGACACACCAATCTGAAAGTTAAAATTCCTCGATGCCATCAATTTTTTTCCAGCTTTGAGGACACTGATCATCGAAGTTGACATCAAATCCAGTGAGCTGTAGCCAATCAAGTTCTACACACGAATAGACCCAGTGAAATTAATCAACCTTAGTTAGTCATGAGAGACGCGGGTGGCGCTGTGGGTTAAACCACAGAGCCTAGGGCTTGCTGATCAGAAGCTCTTGATTTGAATAATAAAATTGTAGAGTTGGAAGGGACCCCAAGGGTCATCTAGTCCAACCCCCTGCAGATTAAGAGTCTCAGGCTCTGCTGACTGAACTATCCCAGCACCTTCAAGAATGAGGGAAGAAGCAAAGCCCAATGCATGTTTCCTATGAAACTCCTACATTCTGGAGTTTACACACACACACACACACACACACACACACACACGGCATCATCACAGTTTGTGAACGTATTCTAGCCAAGCAAAAGCACGCAGGAAGGGAGTGGAGCAGAGCCAGTAGGAGCTGTGGAAGCAGCGTGGCCTGGGAGACTCTTCAGGGCTGGGCAGAGAAACCTGGAGGGCTGCATTTTACCCCTGGGCTTGAGCTTACGCAGCCTTGATTTTGCAGAAGGGTGAGTAAACACCAATAACTCTGCCAATAAGTGGGGCAAACACTTAACATGGTTTACAGCCCTGCCCCACCCCTGCTCAACTTTGCAGGCCAAAAATGTTTGGTGCTGGTGATATGGTCAGAATGGTTGCTACTGACATTTGACTCCTCTAGAAACAGGTGTGTTGTGATTCCTGGCTTCAGGATCTTCTCTCTGCAAATTTCAGGTTATTGGGCCATGCCACAGATGTCTGGTTATCTGCATTGATCAAAAAACTGGAGAACGGAACAAGGAATTTCTTCAGACTCTGGCTGCCACTAAAGACAAAAAAGTCAGTATACAAATATTTTTTTTTTAAATGTGCCCTTTTCCCTGACAGGGAAGGCTTACAGATAAAATAAGAACAGCTGAAAACAGAGAGAATAAAGAATAATTTAAATACAATTAAACATTAATAGAATTAATAGTAACTATGTATGCATGTATGTATATGTGTGTGTATAGAAACAGACAGACAGACAGATAGAAGATCTATTAAAAACATACAGACAATTACAACAAAAATAGCACAGCATCAGCCCTTTCCTTAAAAGCGGTCAGTTCCCAAAAGCCTGTTGGAAGAAGAAGGTTTTCACCTGCCAGCGGAATAACAACAAGGAGGGAGCCAGTCTGTCTTCTCCAGGGAGGGAGTTCCAAAGTTGTCTGGGAGCAGCCACCACCAAGAAGGCCCTCTCCCACATCTCCACCAAGCGTGCCTGTGAGGGTGGGGTGGGGACCAAGAGAGGAGGGCCTCCCTTGAAGTTCTCAAATCCCAGGCAGAATCGTATGAGGGAATATACAAATGTGAATGAGCTGCTCAATGGAGCTTTGCTGCCACTTCCATAAAACCTTTTGGTTTTAAAAAAGGGGAGAAGGAAAAGTTGCACACACACACACACACACACACACACACACACAAAGTAAGGCAAGCTTTCATTTTCCTTCCTTTCTTTCTTTTTGTCCCCTCAAACCCTGAAAGATCTGTAAGTATAATAAATGTTAAGCTTAATTTTTAATAGAGCAGCATGCCTCCTTTCCTGCCCACTTGCTATCTACATTGGGGGGGGGGGTTTCTTAAAAGTGATAACTATAGAAAGGCCAAATGCCACTCCACCCCACTAAAGGATGAGCACCACAAAACAGGCCAGAAATCGTCCCACAGTACAGTATGATGCAAGCTAATGAGCCAAAGTCTGGGTAACTTTCACAGCAAATACTACAGTGCTTCCTTGGAATCTTTGCATAAATTAAGGCCGAATTTAAGCAATAAAAGTGGAAATGGTTCTGAACATCATCTTAAACGGCCTCGGTCCTGTATACCTGAAGGAGCGTCTCCACCCCCACCATTCAGCCCGGACACTGAGGTCTAGCGCCGAGGGCCTTCTGGTGGTTCCCTTACTGCGAGAAGCAAAGCTACAGTACAGGGAACCAGGCAGAGGGCCTTCTCGGTAGTAGCGCCCGCCCTGTGGAACACCCTCCCATCTCATGTCAAAGAGATAAATAACTACCTGACATTTAGAAAACACCTGAAGGCAGCCCTGTTTAGGGAAGTTTTTAATGTGTGATATTTTAATGTATTTTAGTGTTTGTTGGAAGCCACCCAGAGTGGCTGGGGGGACCCGGCCAGATGGGTGGGGTACAAATAATAAATTATTATTATTATTATTATTATTATTATTATTATTATTATTATTATTATAAATAACTTGACCCTTGTTTCTGTTCATTGCCCTGCTTGTAGTCAGTATACTTATAGGAATTTAGTTTAACCATCCAGAGGCATTGCAGTTGTTACTGTTCCATCTGTTGGGTATTTGATCTTACTTACAAATGTTTTCCCCCTCAGACTAAGTTTGGAATATACCTGATGAATCATCCTGAGATGCAGGTCTCCCATCCAGATACGCTGTCAGTGGGATCGCCAGTCTTTGCAGCAGTGAAGAACATTATCGCATGTTGACCACCTGCTGAAGAGCAAACAGGTGGATGATTCCTGAGCAAAACCTGCATATGGGACAGTCTTGCAGATTATTCATATGTGTTCTCAACAGCAATATGATCTTCTCCAATATTATGAGTAAAAGGTCAATCCCCTTAAACATTCAGAAATGACATGTCACAGCGAATCAAGTGGATCAATTTTTGCAACTCTATATAGTTGATCATTTGATTTCTTTTTTTGCATTCAGGTTCATGAGAGACTTGTTGCAGGGCAGTGGTGCTGACTAGGAAATTTAATGTCCTCAAAATGCCACTTCACAAGTTAGATTGATAGTTAATAACCTCAAATAGTCAGCTGATTTAAATTAAGTATGGTGTGGGGGGGAGAAGAAATAGTGCTTTAGATAAGAAACAGAGATAGCTGGCTGGAAGTGAAGTACCTTGGGATTCAAGGGCTTTAACGTGGATAGCAAATTTGCTGCCTTGTTGCAGTGCCTGCTGTTAGCTTCCACTGATGTGGGAATAAAACAAATGCAACAAAGGACTCATCAAGACTTCTGCTTTTTTACCAATTATTTTTTATTGATTTTCCATAATCTTTAACAAATTGCCACCAAATTAATACAAATTTAAAAGCTGATTTCCCACCCTCCCCCAAATGTCCCCTCTATTTTCCTCCCTTCTTTGCTGCTCCCAATAAAATAACTTTTACAACTATCTTTTGAAAATACACTCATCCCTTCTCCCTACACATCACCTGCTCAATCACCAATTTCAGCTATGGCTTTTATCCATTGTTATAACCTGTCCTCAAAATAGTCGAATAGAGTAAATCCTCATTTATCTATCTATAATAGTCATTAATCAATTTTGAAACATTTCCCTCTGATGACTCTTGAGTAGCACTTTGCCTGAGAAAAACAGATCCTGCTTCTTCCCAGACAACACACACATATTCCTCCCTAACATGGCCTTGAACATTGCTGTCTCACATCTGGCCCCAGTAATAAACAGAGAGTGAAAATGAACCCCCTAGAATTTTTTTGTATAAATATATAATATAGATTCCCCCTCTCACATTGCCAATCTCCCAGCATCCCCCATCCCTCGCATTTCACCAATTTTAACCCTCAATTTTACATACAACCAGCTCATTAATAATTGAAAAATAAACATAATCCATCTCTCTTCTTCTCTGTCTGAAAGTCTCAGAAGCCATCAAGATATTATACACTGTGCTCCATCCTGCCCCTTTCACTGTTCTTATTTCCAACTTCAAGCTTTGGGGCTGAACACTTTCTGTTTTTTACCCAGGTTTTGGTCGCTCACCTAGCAGCTGGGCTTTAGCACCAAATATAAGCCTGAATGGAGGTGGAATTGGCCTGGTTTGTGAGCATCTAAAAAAGCACATGCTAATTATGAGGAGCTGCCATGAGTTTATCCAGAATAGATCATTCCAAACCAACCTTATCTCCTTTTCTGATACCGTTGCTACTTTGGTACTGTGCCATTTCTTTCCTATCTCTGTCTTTCCACCTTCATGCACGCACTGGCCTGTTTTGCTCTTCTTCTTGCTCATGGCAAGGCTTCACCACCACAAACATAATGCCGTACAAGATTGTGTCTTTGCAGCCCAAGCATACAATCTCTGCAGTCCAGTGCTTGCTAGTTCCACTACATTCAGCGAGGCTTGCTCCCTGCTTAGTTTGCATACTGTTAGGAATGCAGCCTGTGTGTGAAGAGTCCTCCTGTGCTGATCTGTTGCCTCATAGCAGCATAGCAAGTTCATTACCTAATTTGTGGACTAGCACCAGATTTCCCCTTGTTGTGCATAGATTGGTTGTGACACTTCACTTGAGTGGCACATTTCACCAGGGCCAGCCCACCCATGAGGCAAGGTGAGCCAACCACTACAGGCATCAAGATCCTGATGCAGATATTTACACACACACACACACACTGTGATTTCTGATTTAGATCTTCACTGAGCCCTTCTTCACTGGTGGGAATGGAAATGCCGTTTTGTGGTTCATCTCAGGTGCCAAAATGTCTTGGGCCAGCCCAGAATCTGACCCAATGGAATAGTGAAATGGCATGGAGAGATTTACATAGCTACAGCCTAGATGGAATGCTGAAAAAATGCCAAGTGGTAAATTGAGCCACACTTTTTATTCAAGTGAATAACTATATTTGTGCACTGTCTGCTCAAACAAAATAATTTTGCTATACATCAGTTCTGACAATAAATGCAAATTCTGCTTTGCAGATATTATCCAAATATTTTGAAGCTAAATTATTTGTCTGATATTTGAGATCTATATTTGATATCATGGGATACTTGATTCCAATATTTTATATTTAATAATATTTGATAGTTAATATATGATATATTAGTATCTGAAAGCATTTTATGGAAGACATTAAATAGACCTGAAATAGGACTAGTATTTTTTTGTAATACCAGCCAAAACAAGAGAATATCAACAAATCCAAAGAACTTAATTTGGAGGGAAATGTCACTCAGAACAAACTATTTTGTGTTAGAATTTGCATTCATCTTACTGAAAAGCAGGTTGAAAATATTTGCCAAATTTCAAATATTAGAAAATATTTGTTTCAGCTAAAATATATAATTCATTTTTCTATGAGCTCATTTAATTAAACTGACATCTCTTATACATTTTGCAGAGTGGTTTGTCTGTCTATTCTCTATTGGGGGGCCTTTGAGATATTGTCACCCAATCTGTGAACACAAAGCAGTTGGTTTTCCTCTGTGACAACGTTTTGGATTGAGATGGTGGACTGAACTGCTCCAGACTGTGCCAATTTGGACATCTTTGGATATACCACTGCCCATTTGGCATGGTGGTTCCTGAGACGGGAGGGCAAGCAGACCTGGCTGAGTGCACAGAACAGCAGCTCGGGGGCCACCCGTCAAAGGACTCTTCCTCACAGGGAACACACTGATGAAGCAGTACCCTGCAGGACTGGACCCTCCTGCTTTCTGTTGTCAGGAGGGCTACCTGTTGGACGTGCCTGGTCTAAAGCATAGATTTCAGAGGCATTGTGTTAAGGGGCACTGATTTTCAAAAATCATAATGATTTAAATCACTGACTTTAAAATCACGGCGATTCAAGCCATTGATTTTGAAATCATGATGATTTAAAAATAACTGATTCAAATCATGATATTTTGAAATCAAAGCATGATTCAAATCACAGATTTTTTTAAATCATCATGATTCGGATCATTGATTTTGAAATCATCATGAAATAGATTGCTGATTTTTAAAATCACCATGATTCAAATCAATGATTTCAGAACCATCATGATTGAAACCACCGATTCTATAAATCATCATGATTCAAATAGCTGACAATTTAAAACATCTGATTTAAATCATAGCGATTCAAAATCACTGACTTTAAAAATCACAGTGATTTAAGCCATTGATTTTGAAATCACAGATTTAAATCACAGATTTTTAGAACTGTCACAATTAGGATCAATGATTTCAGAACCACCGTGATTGAAACCACTGATTTTTAAAATCATCATGATTTAAATGGCTGATTTTAAAATCGCAACGATGCGAATCTCCGACTTCGAAATCATCATTATCCAAATCACTGGTTTTTTTAGACTCACCATGCTTTAGAGAGACAAATATTTCACAGAGGATAGCCTGAGAGATAAGAGTGTGGGGTTGACCTTTTGAAATATTTAAATGTTAGCCTCTGTGAATGAAATGTTTTCATTTTTTGTGTACCCCCCCTCCAATTTTAAAGCTGTGGCTTATATTCAGGTATGGCTTATATTCGAGCCAATATGGTAGATATATATCTGATAAAGCTCTTGATTTTGAGATGGTATATTTCTTGGTACCAGCTACTATTGATATCCAAGCAAAAATTGATCCAGAGAAGCAGACCTGACACCACATTCTTGGTTTGGTTTAGGAACATTTTTTTAGTCCCAGGTTACATTGGGATAGGAAAAACCACCCCTAAAGACACTTCCACCCCCAGGGACAATTGGGTTCATTTTAAAAATAAGTATGGTTTTAATAAAGTATTATCCTGATTCTTTTTAGATTATGAATTTTTATTCCAAGAGTTAAATGAAGACAAAACATTAAAGTCTCACACTGAATATAATTTATCTGCATATTAATATTAATTATTATTTTATTATTTTATTATTTTATTAAGTATTTTCTTGGGTTACAAAGGGACTTTATAATCAGAAAATGGAGACAATGTATTTACTTCGTAACCCAAGAAAATCTTTACTAAAAACAATTGACAGCCACCTGTCAGGAATGCTTTGATGGTGTTTCCTGCTTGGCAGGGGGTTGGACTGGATGGCCCTTGTGGTCTCTTCCAACTCTAGGATTCTATGATTAATTATTCCTCATTTTGCCACTAGATGGCAAACTTCCTCTTTCTGATCTATCTCCCTGTGTTCAAAAAGAAATGTAATCTCATCTGGTACTGGAAAACAAACAAGCAGACTACTTTAAAGGTGCCCAGCACAAAAGCCCCTAGTCCTATTTGTAATTTGACAAGTTAGGGGCTCTTCTCTTATTGTGCCTGCCATTTTCAGACCAATTCCCCACAAAACAAATCTCTAAGGGGCACTAGTATGCAAACTTCATCCACCTCTGCCAAAAGGAGTTTGATTTCCTAAGGGCAGTGAAAGACAAGAGGAATCGCCCTGGGGGCTCCTCCACTCCCCCTTGTCCTGTCCTTTCTGGCCCAAACAGCTGCTTGTTTCCTGCTGAATCCGAACAAGTACCAAACTGCAGAAAGCCCAAGTGACGTTGGCTCAAGTCAGTGGTAAGCGGCGGGTTTCCGCAGGGGAAAGCGAACCTCTCGGACCCGTGGCCAGAAATCACGGAACAAGCGGGACTGAGGGGGAAGCCTTTGTTTTTACGAAGCAGATTTGGGACTCGGCGACGTTCGTTTCTTTAAAAAAAGCAGCGTTTTGAATGCATTATAACACTGTGGCACCAGGTGGCGCTGTTTCGGCAGCGTGATTTCCTATTATGACGTTTTCCTGATTTCTCGGATCCAGCCTTGGCTGAGTTGCGCAGCCTCCCTCCAAAGCAGCAAAAAGGGGGTCCAAACCAAATCCTGAGGTCGCCCCTGATGTCTGACACTGTCAGTTCCATTCTCATGTCATTTTAAGCTCTTGTTTGTCATTCTGCTAGTTAATTAAAGCTAATTAAAGATACTCATCCATTACATTTATTTATATGTTTTGTCGCAAAGGATTAGCATGTTACATATACCAATAAAATACAGTAAAAACAAATGCAGCCTTTGACAGCCATCCCAGCTGAATCCTGCACAGTGTTTACTCTTGCCAGGGAATTCCCCTATGACCATCTCTCCCCCCCCCCCCGACATTTCGGTTTGTCAGAAAGGTGGAACTGGGAACTGCTCAGCTGGGGAAACCCAGCCAGATGGGTGGGGTATAAATTATAAAAATTATTATTATTATTATTATTATTATTATTATTATTATTATTATTATTATTATTTTACTGTGATGTTGCTTCTACCCTCTCTCAGAAGGGGAACTGTGTGCAACCACACACATGTAGTTTAAGTTGTGAAGGGTCAGGATTGTCTTTAAGGATTAATAAGGTGTTGGCCAGGCACTCCCTATCTACACTAAAGGAATTCAGAATTTCAGGCCCAGAAGAGTTGCATCATAGGATACTGAAGTAACTTGACAGTATCCTCTTCGGGACTCTGGCCTATCACCTTTGAGGAACCCTGGAGAGCAAGTGTGGCGCCGCTGTGTGGAGATGTCACAAATACAACATCATGGTGAAGTTGTGGAGATGCCTGTGACATCTGGGAGGGTGCCAGAGGCAGTCACCTGGGAGAGGGAGAGGAGTAGTGACAGTGACAGTGGAGAGAAAGGAGGGAAAAAGCCTCTAAAAGATGGCAGTGCTGAGGGAGGTATTACCTGCTCCTCCTTCCCAAGGCTGTGCGAAGGGTGGATGCAAGTGGCCATGAATCAATTAAAGCCTCTTCTGACACATGAAGCGCAAGAGTTCCTGGACCTGTTTTACAGGTTTGTCTGGAGGGGAAACAATATGAACTTGTAGCTATTGTAACTAGGACAAGGCAGATTCGCAGTCTGTGAGACTCTGGGTTCTTCCAGGTACAAAACTGGCCGCCTTGGAAGGGAGCACAGGAACGAGCAGCAGGGGAAGCAATGGTGGAACAAGATCTATGGCTAGAATGTCCCCCGACTCAAGAAAAATGTAAGTTTGTCTTTATAAAAGTCAGGAGGGCAACAGCCTCATTCAGAAGATGGGGAAGTCCAGGAAGTGGGAAGCCGGGAAGTCAGCATTAATTACAAGCTTCTGGGCATCTAATGGGATTATTGCATTTGAAATGAAAAGGTGAAAGGCACTGATGAGAAACATGGGGAAAAGTTGTTATATAAAAAAAACCAGTTGCTGGAGCAGGGGAAGATAAGGAAAATGAGTTTCTGGCACATTGAATTGGAGGGAAAAGATGTTTGGAAGTCCCTTTTGATACACTAGGTTGTTTGCTACAGAAGTAGGTTCTTTTTCCAGTAATATCAGCTGAGATTCAGAGCAGTGTGTGTGTGTGTGTGTGTGAGAGAGAGAGAGAGAGAGAGAGACAGACAGACAGACAGACAGACAGACAGAGACAAAAGTTACAGAAAACCTTTCCACATGTTATTTTATTATATACTTTAAATATTTACAGCCTACCTTTCTGCTAAGTTAAATACTTGATTGCGACCTGCATCCTGAACTCTTTGATTTGTTCTTTACGTATGTCTGTAAACACACTTTTTGGCACATTTTAAGATGTGTACTTAAAACACCTTGCAATCTATGTATTGGCCCTGAGCTTCCAGAGAGACCATCAGTAGTTCTTAGGCCATTTTCCCCAGCCACTCTGGGCAGCTTACAGCAAAATATTAAAATACAATAATCTATCAAATATTAAAAGCTTCCCTAAACAGGGCTGCCTTCAGATGTCTTCTAAAAGTCAGATAATTGTTTATTTCCTTGACATCTGATGGGAGGACATTTGACAAGGTGGGCGCCACTACCGAGAAGGCCCTCATCCTAGTTCCCTGTAACCTCACTTCTTGCAGTAAGCGAACTGCCAGAAGGCCCTTGGCGCTGGATCTCAGTGTCCGGGCAGAATGATGGGGGTGGAGACGCTCCTTCTGGGATACTGGGCCGAGGCCATTTAGGCAGTGGCGGAGCTTCATGCTCCGGCACCGGGGGGCAAAGAGCAGGCAGGGGTGAGGCTGGTGCGCATCCTGGGGACATGACACGCCGCCTGTGTGTGGTGCCCAGTGTGGTGCAGGGGCGCAGCCATGATGGCACCCCACCGGGATTGAGCTGCCAGGGGCGGTACGCTCCCCCCATACTCTTCCTCCGCCAGTGCATTTAGGGCTTTCAAGGTCAGCACCAACACTTTGAATTGTGCTTGGAAACGTATTGGGAGCCAATGTAGGTCTTTCAGGACCCGTGTAATATGGTCTCGGTGGCCACATACAATTCTCATCAGCCACAGCCAGCAAGGCTGGCTTGTCTAAAAGCTCGGCTACACATTGCATACCCAAGTGTGTGAGAAAACCCTGACTGGCCTCTTCTTCATCATAGAAGAGGAAAGGCCCATTCCTGGAAGAGGCAACATTCCAACGATCATATGATGAGAACAGTAAATATGCTTAGCTGTGTAACAATCTAGACTTTACGGTAAAATAACATACCAGCTAATGCAGTAGGAACTGCCATATTCTTTCATTTTGTTTCAATTTCTGTTCCACTTCTTTACTCAGCATTGACAATAAAAGAGACAATAAAAGCAGAACATTATTAGTATGTAAATGAAATAGGAACTGAGATGAAATTCTGTGCTGTTGTATCACAGGCATACACAGCAGTGGCTAAAAACATTGAGCATGAAGTTTGCCTGGCAGGATCAGAGCAGAGGTGTGTCCCCAGCAGCAGCCAGGCAGAGGCAGTTGGGGCTCACAAGCAGCATCTTGTCCCCAGCACCTGGTATTTGGAAGCATGTGCTGCCTCTGGACATGGAGGCTCTACCAAGGTGTCTCATGGCTACTAGCTGCTGATTTTTTTCCTGCCCTCCATGAATTTGTCCAAACTTCTTTTTTTTAAGCTACCTAAAGTCCTGGTCATCATGATGAAGCCTTGCACAGATACCTCACCAATTCAGAGGGTGGAGGCTCCTTAAGGCAGGGGTGGAGCAATGCTCCTCCAGATGTTGTTCAACTCTGATCAGCCTCAGCCAGCATGGCCAGAGGTCAGCGATGGTGAGCATTGGAGTCCAACAACATCTGGAAGACCACAGTTCCCCCGCCCCGCTTTAAGAGGTGCGTTTCCCGAAATGCTCAGCAAGTTACGCCTATTTATTTATTTATTTATGCATTTTTACAACTGCTGTACATACATCATACATTGTCCATCAGTTATCCATTTCCTAAGTACCGGTACTTCCCAGTCCACCTCTCCATGGCATTCTATGCAAACCCTGAACAGCTGCATACAGTATCCTGATCTTCCACACATTTTTGTCTCAAGTCTTTCTTTATTTGATATTATCTGGAGATTTGATTGAACATTATAGCCTCTAAAATATTTTCCCAAGCACTTCCACTTTTTTAAAAACTGTGTCTCATCTTTATTTCTTATTTTTGCAGTCATAGATGCTAATTCTGTACATTCTATCAATTTATTCTGCCAGATATCTTTCATAGGTTACTCTTTTTCTTTCCATTTTTTCGTAGACAACTCTAGCAGCAGCAGTCATGTATAAATATAGGTTGAGAGCCTTCTTTGGCAAATCATCGCTAGTAGGAAGGCCTCAGGTCTTTTAGGAAATGTAAGTTATGTATAGATAATTTCCCAGAATTCTCTAGTGTATTTACACAACCACCACATGTGTATCAAGGTTGCAAGTTGCGCCTTAGCATTGCATGTTTGCACACCTTGCAGTGAAGAGCACACCCACACATAGCCTCTCCAGAGCCTGGGAAGCATTGTTCCGCTTTCACCTCTGTACACAAATTTCCCAGATTGGTCATTTTTCTGTAGTTCAGCCTTAGTGGGATCAAATGTTTTCTTCAGATGAGAGGACTATAAAAAGGCTTCAGGGAGGAAATGTTCTGGTCATATCAGATTTTGGCCTTTTGATGCGCATGAACCAGCCCACAAGGCACTTTGAAGACCCATCCATTTCCCCAAGAGAGTTAGGCTGGGTCTATATGCATGATGCGCTGTCAGCTGTGAGTTTCTTCTATTCAAACACAAAACATAAACAAAACTTCCCTGCAACTAGAAAACTAACATACCGGTACCAGGTATTGGGTTGAACTTGAACCAGATGATGCCCTAAGCCAGGCTGGAGAACTCTCAGGTCCAGGGGCCCATACACCTGGCCCCTCAACTCTCCCCAGGCCACATACCTCCCTGGCCCTCCAGCACATCCCCACAGTTTTTGCCTGGATGGACTGTGCCCTTAATTCTCACCATTCCTTTGCTTGCCTGGATGGAGGAGAGAGAGGACTATGAGTGTGCACAGAGACCAGCCAATTGTACAAAGGTAAAAATTATAGTCATTGCTCCACCCCAAAAGGTTGCCCAAAAGGGAACGGGGCCCCAGGCTGAAAAAAAGTTCCTCACCTGTTTCTTCATATTGTCCTAAGCTGTTCTTATTTCCAGGTAGGAGTGGGAAGTGTTTGTTTTGTTTTTGCTTTATCTAAATGTGGGATTCCTCAGCCCACCCCCTGAATTGGTACAGTCAGTCCAGTCTAATACATTTTGCTGCCTGAGGCAAAGAACAAGAAGACAGTGTCCTCCTCTCTCCTTCTATGTACAAAAGCTAACTGAACTGAGAGCTGTGCCTAAAGAGAGCTTGCTGCATCTGGCAACTTGTTCTCATCATGGCCAGCCAGATGCCTGGGAGAAGCCTGCCACTCACTCCAATGCTGTCACTGGAGCAGGGCACTTGAGGGCAGCTGGCTAAGTGAAGGGATACAGGGCTGGAACGCACACCTCTGTGTGTTCTGCAACAGCACTTGACTCCCTACCCCTCAACACCTTGGGCACAGTCTACTCTCCCATCACAGCAGTCTACTGTTGTGGGAAAATACAGTGGTACCTCTAATTACAGTCGTACCTCGTGTTATGTTCTCTGCAGGTTATGTTTGGCGCGGGTTATGAACGCGCCGAACCTGGAAGTACCGGAACGGGTTACTTCCTGGTTCAGCGGTTCACACATGCGCAGAAGCGTCAAATGACGTCATGCGCAGAAGCGCTGAATTGCATCACGCACATGCGCAGGCGCAGCGCTTCAAGTTACGTGTTGCTCATGTTGCGAACGGGGCTCCAGAATGCATCCCATTCGCAACCAGAGGTACCACTGTACAAACTTAATTTGTTCCGGAGGTCCGTTCTTAACCTGAAACTGTTCTTAACTAGAGGCATGCTTTTGCTAATGGAGCCTCTTGCTGCCGCTGCGCCGCCGGCACACGATTTCCGTTCTCATCCTGGGGCAAAGTTCTCAACTCGAGGTAACTCTTTCAGGTTAGCGGAGTTTGTAACCTGAAGCGTTTGTAACCTGAGGCGTTTGTAACTCAAAGTACCACTGTATTAGGGTCCAATACCCAATGCACTGTGGGTAAAAGGTACTTAACCATCCAGGGGCCCTTTACCTTTTACCTTTACCTACACTGTGGGTTCAGCCTGGCCAGTAAGATCCAGGTTCCAAATTGTCAGTGAAACAGGACATTCATTTATTACAGCAACCGCTGAGACACACTTCTATTTCTAGATAGAGGAGATACACATGGCAAGAGAAAGAAGTTCCCACTTCACAATAGCAAGGCTGAAAAACAGGGTCTTCTGGTCTTCCTTTTCGCACCTCCCTCCTGCTCACTGTTTGCACAACAGCCTTCCTTAGGAGATAAGCATATCTTGAGATAGCGTGCAGGAGACTAAATCTGTCAAGGATGCTTGTGGTTATAGCTTGTGCAGATCTTATATTCCATCCAGCCCCTGCCTTGCTCACAAACACATACAGTATCTGGGTCTTGAATTCATTAATAACATTGTTGTTTCAATTCTTCCTGCAACAACCTCATTATTCTGGGAGAGTGATGGTATGCACAGAAACCTGCAGCCTCCAGTTCCAATCTCAATCTCTCTCTCTCTCTCCTCTCTCTCTCTCTCTCTGTGTGTGTGTGTGTGTGTGTGTGTGTGGCATTTCACCAACACAAAGACTCATGCACCTGCCATAGGCGCTGCAGCAGGTGAATGCTTGACACTAAGATCAGACTGGAAGCCAGCAACAGATAATTTTTAGATAATGACATTTATGTGCTTGTGCAGTGTGCAGGAAAAGCAGGAGTGTATCAACTCCTGCCAAGTTCAGTACAGCCATATTCAGTCATTTCAGATATTGATCTTGGCACCTCCTGGTAAGCAGCATTCAGAGTGAGTGAGTCACTCATTTGGATCACTGAGGATAGAAGCAGTCTCGGCATGCATAGCCCCACCTTTGGGCACTTTAGAATGGTCAATTTATTGTCCTTTTAAATTGACTGTGATGCTAGAGGCACAGGAACTATTATGCATAAACGAAAGGCCCTTATTAAATATTGTTTATTAAATTGCATTTTCACTGCTTGCCTTATTCTGCATATAGGTTGCAGTACCACTTTGATTAAGCAGCATTGAAATCCTTTCATTTGTTGCCTAAATGTTTAGTAGTTGATAAGATCCATTAATGGGACCATTTCTGAAGCCTTGTGTGAGCGCAGGGAAGCCAGAAAGGAATACTATGGGGGAAATGTATGTGCTTCCAATATTAATAGGTTCTATTTCTAGTAAGCCTGCCTCTTTTACAGCCACATACGGAGGACAAGAGGCTTTATAGGTTGATGTGACGCCTAGTACTGTTCTTTCCTAGGCAGTGACTCATCCCTTTGCATGCACTAATATTGAAAGCAAAGCAACTTTCTGTGGGCTAATCATTGCCATGAGTAAGAGAGGCAGCAGATGGATCACCCTGAGCTTGTCTGTAGCCGTGAAGGTTGCAAAATTAAGCATGTATCTTCAGCCCCAATTAGGGGAAAATTAGGACACACTCCCATAGTGGTCTGCTGGCTGAAGGGCTCTAGAAGCTGGTGGCACTTGAGCTTGTTATTGCCCCTGCATGATATACCGGTAGATGCAAGAGCAATTCCCCTCATATGCCAGCAGAACCTTCAGCTGGCAGATCCCTCGTGGCTGTGATGCAGGGCAGCATGTTCTTGTCCTTTTCCCTTATGGGGTACCCAAGAGCCCATATAGAGTCCTTTTGTAGGTTCTCTATCAGTAGGAGAACATAGCAGAGACACATGGAAGACAGAGCAACCTTGTTTTCTCCTGCTTCAGAGGGTAGAACTGGAACCAATGGCTTCAAGTTACAAGAAAGGAGATTCCGACTAAACATCAGGAAAAACTTTCAGACTGTGAGTAAGAGCCCTTCAACAGTGGATCAGACTCCATTGAGAGGTTGTGGACTCTCCTTCCTTGGAGGTTTTCAAGCAGAGGTTGGATGGCCATCTATCATGGATGCTTTAGTTGAGATTCCTGCATTGCAGCGGGTTGGACTAGATGACCCTCGGGATCCCTCCCAACTCTACAGTCCTATGATTCTATGAATTCAAAATGGTTCAAATGGGTTTAAAAGCCTGTGTTAAAATAATCATTTTCTACTATCTGTGTTTTGCTTGAGATAAAGGTAAAGGTAAAGGGACCCCTGACCATTAGGTCCAGTCGCGGACGACTCGGGTTGCAGCGCTCATCTGGCTTTATTGGCTGAGGGAGCCAGCATACAGCTTCCGGGTCATGTGGCCAGCATGACCAAACTGCTTCTGGCGAACCAGAGCAGTGCACGGAAACGCTGTTTACCTTCCTGCTGGAGCGGTACCTATTTATCTACTTGAACTTTGACGTGCTTTCGAACTGCTAGGTTGGCTGGAGCTGGGACCGAGCAACAGGAGCTCACCCCGTCGCAGGGATTCGAACCGCCGACCTTCTGATCAGCAAGCCCTAGGCTCTGTGGTTTAACCCACAGCACCACCTGGGTCCCTTGCTTGAGACAGTAACTATTTAAAAGCATTTTCTTTCATCTTGGTTGTGCTATAAAGTCCTGTTTAGAGTCAAACCACACCTGCAAATGTACATTTCCCCTCTGCAGATGGCATCAGTGAGTCCCGCTTGCAAAGGAACAGTTGGAAGCTCACACGTATGATATCAGATGTGAAGCAGGTGTGTGGTTTGGGCCAAATTAGGCCCTTAGGGTCCACACCCCTGCATTTGGGAGGAGGCAGCGAGTAAATAATTTACATTTCTTTGCATTCTCACAGTCCTTTGCATAGTAAGTGATATCCTAAATCACTTGCCCAGTGTATCATCACAGATTTTACCTGTTCTTCTTCTTTCTCCCATTCTTATAACAATTTGTACATTTGTTGAAATACTTTAACGGTATTTTCTAGTAGGTCTCTTTCAAACTGTGACATTTGATTTGAGAAACTGTTGTAGCGTTTTATCCATTTTAAAAGTTTTGTTAAGTTGATGATATTGTAACCAATCAGTTACTTTTTGATCTAACCCTGGTTTCTCTTCAGATCATATAAATCTTTCGCCTTTAACTAAACCATAGCTTTTCATTTACTTTCACAGACAAAACTACAGCCATGTTGGCTGGTGGCTACTATTTACGGCATACATCTGTTACCATATAGCCTTGTATATATGTATAATTACATGCATACACTGACGGAACGCATGAGGGAATTTTTAACCTAGTCAGCCTGCACAAAACTGGTATTTCCAGAAAAGGGAATGAGCAACAAGACAAGACAGAGTTCAAAGCACTCGTATATGCAAGGTTTTGTGTTTTTTAAAAACAAAAATAGAGTGGGCAGCATTCAGATTGAATTAACTATTATTCGGTTATATCTTTAGAGGGGAGAGGAGATGGGGAAGAGCAAGCAAGATGGAGCAGCATAGGTGTGATATGAGAAGGCAGAAGTGAGGGGGTGACTAATGACTCAAAGAAAGAGATAGGAGAGTGTTAGAAGATAGGAAGACATATAAGATTAGTGAAAAGGTGACAAAATATAAATAGCACCTTGTTTGTAGGCAACACATCAAAAGTCTTGGAGAATTAGAGTGGCCAGGAAGGAAACAGAATTAGAGAGTGAAGGGTGAATGTTACTTCTTCCAAGACACAGTGGGTAGGCAGGGAGTCTTCTTCAAGGGGTCTACTATGAACCAGGAGACCAACATTTGCACCAGTGCACTGGGCTCACGGGGTGCTCTTCACTATGATTAGTGATGGCTAGGACATCATGGCCTTAGCAGTTTATTACCTAGGAACATCCAGGAGAAAGGCAGTGATGGAGAAATGCAGGCACAGTTAACCTCTTTGATTCCTCCTAACCAAATCTAGTTGGGATTATTCTTAAAGGCTTGGTCTTTCAAGGAAGGGCGCTTCACTAACAAAGGAAGGGAAGGGCATTGACAGTTCCAGTAGGATTTTTGGTTAAGGCCTACTTTGAAGATTGAGAGGGACAGAGACACTTACAGTACTGTAGATGGTATCTGAGACATAAATTAAGAAAGGTTTTCCCCTCAAGCTCTCCACAAAAAAGAAATTCTATGCAGGGGGGAGGAGGGTGTCTGGTGGTGTGACTGTCAGGCAGCCTGAGCTTCTAACCAGGATTGACTTTACCAGGACTCTCCAATCATTGATTGGGGGAGGGCGAATAAAGTAATATATCAGAACTTGTTCCAATGTGTTCTGTGCTCTTTTGCAATTTATTTCTCCTAGGAACAGCAAAATATAAACCACGTGTCAATGTTGTTGTTGCTTTCACTTGGGCGCTCTAAACCTTTTCTTATGCAGTCCAACCCTTTCAAATAATCTATTCTGAAAACCCTCCTGTAAAAAAATATGGATCCTTTATTTGAGTCTATTGCTGCCCCCCTGCGGTTCAAGCCCTAGTTGCGTCAGTGAGTTTGATAGGTGTGTGTTTGCGGATAATAGTGTGTGTTTTAAAGTAAGGTAGTAGTTTTTTCTTGATTTTACTGTTTTAACGGCTTTGAGGGTTCTTTTAAAAAAAGAAATCAAGCAGTGTATGTGGTGATGACCACCAATTTGAGTGACTCTAAAAGGGGATTACGGGATGCGGGTGGCGCTGTGGGTTAAACCACAGAGCCTAGGGCTTGCTGATCAGAAGGTTGGCAGTTTGAATCCCTGCGACGGGGTGAGCTCCCATTGCTCGGTCCCTGCTCCTGCCAACCTAGCAGTTCGAAAGCACGTCAAAGTGCAAGTAGATAAGTAGGTACCGCTCCAGCGGGAAGGTAAACGGCGTTTCCGTGCGCTGCTCTGGTTCGCCAGAAGCGGCTTGGTCATGCTGGCCACATGACCCGGAAGCTGTACACCAGCTCCCTCGGCCAATAATGCGAGATGAGCGCGCAACCCCAGAGTCGGTCACGACTGGACCTAATGGTCAGGGGTCCCTTTAAAAGGGGATTAGACAAGCCCATGGAGGATACAAGTGTAGCCATGATGGCTATGTTCTGCTTTTACTGTAGGAGGAAGGGTGTCACTGAATATCATGGGGGGGGGGCAGAGTGCTGTTGTGCTCATTTCCTGTGTGTGGTCTTCCCATAAGCATCTGGTTTACCACTGTGAGAACAGGATGCTGGACTAGATTCAGCAGGCTCTTCTTACGTTCTTAAGCATGCTCAAGACCCATTGCTTTTATAGGAGCAAGTTTTTCCTCTTGCTCTTTCCTACTTTCCCAACTCTGTGCTACAAAGATGTCTGCAAGTGTGACATGAAGGCTGGCAACCCCGCTGTGCGGGAATTCCCTTGCAGGCAACTGCAGTGTCTGGAGATAGACAGTCAGGTAATGAGCAGTGGGCAGAAGAGGAATACCCACTGAGTGGAGTGCAGAGAAAAGAAACACCATGGTGCATTTGCATCAGCAACAACCGGACGCCTTCCTCTGCCCCAGCTGCAACAAAACATGTCTTTCCTGCATCGGTCTCTACAGCCACAGCAGGCAATCTTCCAACAGTTGAACTTCACCCACAAAGGCACACTCCTCCATTGTCTCCCGAGACAAGACAGATGCCAACTAACCAACCTATGTGTAATTTCTGAGTCTGCAGTTGTTTTAAACATTGTCAGCTTCACACCAGCTATCTAGGCCAGCATCCTATTCTCACAGTAGCCAAACAGATTTTTTTTTTAATTGCATTTTCTAATTTACATAAACAAATGAATATACATAATACATAAACGTATAATCCCTTCTGACTTCCCTCCCCACCATTGTGGATCTTAATGTAATGATTTCCCCCTCTGCATCTCTATCATAACTCTATTTTTATAAATCCTTTGTCAATCCATAGTTCACATTTTTACTAAAAGTTTTCTGTCAATCCTACCAATGTATGTAGTTGTTTATAATAGCTTTTCAAATAAATTATAAACTTTCCCCATTCTTTATTAAAGACATCCTCTTCCTGGTTTGTAATTCTTCCTGTAAGTTTTGCCATCTCAGCATAGTTCATCAATTTTGTCTGCCACTCTTCTTTGGTCGGAGTTGTACCATCTTCCCATTTCTGGGCTAAGCGCAGCTGTGGTCACATACATAGATAGTTTTGTCTGGTCCTTTGGGATCAGTAGCCAACCAGCTTTCTAAGAGAAGCCTGAAAGTAGGACCTGAGCACAACAGCAGTCTCAGAAGCATTACTGCCTCTGCAGAGCGTTGGTCCATGAACTTCTTCATAGCAATCATATAGCAAACTTTCATTGTTTTGCAGACATTTTACTGTACACAGTGTTTGAGCACTTGTGTGAAATATGTTGTATATAATCAGCAATGAATTATATCAGCAATGAAGAGAATAAATAAAGAACATGTTGAGTATGTTTGCTACCCCTAATTCAGCTAGGACTTGGGATAAGGTGCACATTTCACTAGCTACTTGTCATTTGTACTTGTCATTTGTTTGGGTACATGTTCCTTGAAAAGCTGATGGTGTGGATATTCCCTTTGACACACTTGCATACCTAGACTGGAACATGTTTTTGCTCCAGTCTGACCAGTCTGCGGGGTGGGGTCACTGCTGATCTTTAGACAGGCATATAAAATCCATTTATGTAGACTATGGATTGTAGAACTCAGGCGACTGCCTAAAACTGTCTGTTGCAAATCGCCAGAGTCCCAGAGGCACTTGATGGGCAGGAAATGCCTCCTTATAAATCAGTGCAGGCAGAAATGGATTCACTCCATGCTGTTTGTAGCCGTGGTAGATGTGGCCACTTTGCTATTAGAAATGAATCAGCTAAATGCTGGACATCAAGTGCTGGTTGAATAGAAAATATTTTTCTGCACATAACATATGATGGTTGATGGTAGCACTTAAATTGGCTAACTATTTTTTTCAGACTCTTTACCCTTACTGGAAATGATGAAATGCTGATGATGCAATGTATCTCAAGTGGACCCAGCAGGCTTGTTCTCCTGCAGTCTTTGGCAGGCCCAGCCCATCTTAAAGGTGAAATACAGGAAGCTCTTAAGGAAATGAAGTGGGAGAGAGTTTCTCATGCTGGCATCGCATGAATGACGAAAGGTTTCTCCACTCCTTAAAGGGACTTGGGGGCTTGAACCTGAAACTCATTGACCAGCCAAGTAAGCTACTTGGAAGGTTTCCATTTATTTTAATAAAGAATTCTGATACCTTGGCAGGAGTACGGTAGAGAACTCTGGTTTAGGAGGCAGAGCACGGGGCATCTGGGTGGTGCCTGTTTGCTATAGCCCTTTTGGTATGAAAGAATCCCAACAAATGCTCTTCAAATACACTGCTTTCTTGCAATTTAAACTGAATGGGTTGTAAGGGTGAACCAGTGCACCTTGCTGAATTTTAGACACACTCAGTTCTGAAATGACACACTTGATTATTGGATGCAGAGGGTAGTTAATGCTGGAGCTATACATGGGCCATAGCTGCAATTAAGATGATTTAGGCCTCTCTTCTGAAGCTGTGAAGCTGCTGACTTGACAGATTACTGGAGCTGGCAGTGTTTTCCTTTTAAATGAAGGCATTTCCAGCTAATACCACCTCTGGTGAGTCAGGCCCTTGGCGAGTGGTTTTATCAATTTCCATTCTGAGCTACAGAGCCCTGTGTTTGCAAGGAAGTGAATCTTTGGTAAAGAGTCCAGCAGAAAATGAAACCTGTGTTTGCAGGATAGGGGGTGTGGCATTTTGGCAAATCGTTAACTACAGAATTGACTCTGGGCAATTTCACAATTAGAGAAGGCAAGCAGGAAGGTAGGGACATGATTATCATTTGCTACCACAGACTGAGCCCTAGACTACATGGGAAATAAAGCAGCACAAAAGACTCTCCACATCTGACCCATGAAAATAGGGGCACACTTGTACCAAGGATTACTGCCTCTTCCCACTATGACATGTTGCAGAAGACTCTACTTTGCCTATTGCATGCTTCATTTATATATCCTGCAATAGCCTGTTCTTTACTGTTTTAAAAGCAAAATACAATGGCAATTGTTGCTATATAGTAGAAAAACACAATAGGTACGGTATGCAGTATGCAGTAAACAATAGGCAGTACACAAGCACTTCACCAGCCACAAGGCGTGAAATGGCAGGCTGTGCCATGCTGCTTTAAGAGTCCACACACATGTGCCACAACACACTCAGCTGCCATTCAGACTGCCACCACAACACTATACACTCTTACCGGTAACTGGGAGGAAATCTACAGAACTTAATGGGACTCGCCTCTGCTCTGAGTAGACATGTATATGCTTGCACAGTCATCTTCTAGAGAACCCGGGCAGGAAGCTGAACCCTGAAGATAACTCTCACAAACTTTGTAAGCTAAATTTTAATAAGGCACACCCAAAGGTAAAAAGAAGGACAGTTATTTACTAGAGATAGGTACCAGGAAATAGGGGCAGTTGCAGCATATAACTTGCTTGAACATCTGCAGTGACTGTCTTCAAATGCCTTGCTGCCTGGTGCAGAGTCTATACACAGAGCTCTGCCGCCTGTTTTTACAGGACTGGGAAGACCCCTGTCTGAAACTCTAGAGCCACTACCAGTCAGAGCAGGCAGTACTGAGCTAGAAGGACCAATGGAGTCCCTCTGTATAAGGCAGCTTCCTGTTAGGAGAGAATGAATCTTTATTTGCGTCAGCCATCAGCCATAGCAATAAAACAACAATACGATATACAAAGAGTAGAAATGAAAAAGTCAATTATATAAAATACATTTTAGGGGTTTGAATCAATAGTCAAATAGTGGATCTTATTCTAATTGCCCCAGCTAAAAACTTTGCAACCTTTGCTGTCACCTGCTCATCTTGATCTGCCAAGAGAAAGGACAGTGCGGCAGTGGTTGGGCGACCTGGAATGGGCAATAAAATAGGGGTGATAATTTCATTCCTTAAGTCTTTATAAAGAGTGCAAGCCAGAAGGACATGTTAGGAGAAAGTTGAGAAAGGAATAAATGCCAGTTCTGCACCCTCTGTGGCTTGATTGGCGTGAAGACCTTATGTGGTCTGAACTACAGCAAGATGTGAAATGGAGAGCTGAGGTCACGGCAAATGCTTATGCAGGCTCTACAGTGTGGTGTGTGCTAAACACAACGGCTGGGGGTGGCTTTTACGTAGACTTTACAAATAGCAATGACTTGTCAGTAGGCAACCCTGAATCCTGCAGACAATGAATCTAAATCTGCAGTGGCCCTTTGGCAACTGAATTTAACCCAGGAAACATTCATCTGGCTTTTGCAGACCCCCCAAATATTTTCCATTTTATTTTTGAATCTTTATCATAATGCATTGCTTTACTACATTTCAAATTATAATTAGCTAGCATTAGTATGATATTAGAACAGCACCAATTGCCCATTAATTGCTGGCCATATAAATCCCATACCTTTGGTCAAAAAGCCAGTATTGCGACAGGGATATTCTGATTATATTGAGTATTCTATATCACAAAGTGATTCCAACTTTCAAAAACAGTTCTAACCCATGTCCAACCCTCTAGAAATCTTGGCAAAGACAACTACATACTAGCACTCCTAACCAGCCACAACAACAGACAGCAAATAAAATAAAATAAAATAAAATAAAATAAAATAAAATAAAATAAAATAAAATAAAATAAAATAAAATAAAATAAAATAAAATAAAATAAAATAAACCAACAACAACAAAACTCGGAAGGGGGGGGAGAGGTCTCCACTTATCTCCTTGGCTCTGGGGTCACATAGCTCTAGACCCTCCAACTTTTCTCAGGACATTCTGGAATCAAATCAGAAACCAGGGTGGCTTCTGTAAAACCAGGACTATCCCTGGAAAACAGGTACCGGTACATTTGGAGGGTCTGTTAAATGCCTCTGTTCTTTAGACTCTCTTTCTGAGAAAATAAGTTCAGGCACAGAGTCAGAGGCTAAGAATTCATACAGCATCTCTGCAGTCCCCCTTTCCACCCTTTGTCATGCTAAGCTGGTCTCCTGCTGTATTAATGTCTTTAAATTATTTTTTATTGTTGCACTTAAAAGTTTTAGCACACATGCTCCTCAAAGTTGAGGGTTTTGTTTTGTTTTTGCATCCTTTATGGTCTGCTTGCATTTCTTTTGGCCAAAGTGTGTGTTCCTTTTCTTTCTCTTCATTTGGACAAGACTTCCATTTTCTAAAGGAAGTCTTCTTGCCTTTAAGAGCTATCTCGATTCTGCTTGTTAACGACACTGGAATCCTTTTGGACTTGATGATCCTGTTCCTGATCTAATGAGCTTCTTATTCTTTGTATCTTTGGAGAAATTTCACTCTCAATTACTTTATATTTCAGCTTCCTTTTTACTAATCTCAACATTCTGGAGATGTTTTATCTTTTGTAGTTCAATGTGTTGAACTTCCTTGGTTCAGATGCTGAATTTGATAGCATTGTGGTTTCTCTTTCAAATTGGTTTAATTTTCCTTGTCTAGCTTCAGCTGCTACCAGTTAGGGGGGCCTCATTTAAAGCCCCTCAATGGGATGTTGTGGGGGGGGGGACCCCAAGGGCTCCCCAAATGTGATAATGTGGTCCCCTGAGTGTGACTGTTAAAAGGGAACTTATCACTTTAAGAAACTGCTGAGAATGCCTTTTCCTTTGCAAACACCCATGCGGCAGAGAGAAGCTAAAACTCTTGTCGCAAGAACACAAGCAGCTATACACACACACGGGTTCACAGCACTCAGTACAAAGCACAATAGCTCTTGCAACAAAATGTATCTATGCGAAGGCCATGCAGGCACAGTGGATCTGTTGGCTGTATCGGAATTAAAGCTATGTCAGCAATACAACCGATCTGTATATGCAAGTATGCTTATGCTAGAAGCGCAGGCGGCGCACTAAAATGAAATGTATCTAAACGGACTTCAGCCAGCAACACCTTGTTTTGCTTCTTTGAATGAGGTGCCAGAAGGGTTTCTGTGGATGCGATTGGAGGAAATTGTAATGCTTTGTGTGAGAAACCTATAAAGAAGCCCCCCCCCCCCCGGCACGCGTTTGGAAGGGGTTCAGCCTTTGTGGAGCGATTCTGCTGAATTGTACTGGTGATACGGCGACGAGATCGTACTGGCCTATTTATTTTGAATGTTTGTAAGTGACGCCAGTAAAGGTTTTGATACTGATTCTGCTGAAACACTTTATTGCAGTAAATAAACCTTTGTACTCTTTCTTCAACCCTACTCACGAGTAGTTAATGGTACAAGTGAGAATAGCAGATTTGTCCTGCTTTGATATGACCCAGCTTGCTGGGATCTACCAGATTCCAGTCAGTAGAAATTTTACAGGGCAATTTAGGTAAATTTAGTCCCCTGGGAATGGTAAATTTTGTCAGAGAGGAGAGTGGAATTAAGGATTAAGGTACGGATGTGGGCGGAAAGCAAGGGTCTGGTTCCCTATAATATCTGCCTCAATGTGCACTCTAGTTTTGAAATTTGTGATAGCTTTTAACTAGTTTTAAATTGAACTAAACAGTGAACTTTTTCAACTAGGAATAAGGCCTACACTTGCACTTTTCTTTATGTGGTGCACTTAGTGAAAACCAAGGGCTCACCCACACTTCCTTTTGGGCCGTGTTTCCATACCCTCCAACATTCCTCAGATGAAAATAGAGACATTTCTCACTCTCCCCAACTGACCCTCCTTGACCCCCCATTTTTTACCCCCCCAGCGGCTCTACTGCAATGCTATCCTGTCTAATGGTTAGAGCACGGAGCAGGCAAGAGGTTCTTTTGAATCGCAGCAGATGGGGGACTTAGCAGACTGTTAGGTGGAGAAGAAAGCAGTTTATTGATTGACAAATGTTAGCAATAAGGCAGAATAATACTACAAAATAGGATCTAATCACTGGTATGAAATATAAAGCTCTACAATAAGCAAAGACCTACAATAAGTGAAAGCTTAACACTAAGTAACATGTAACCAGCAGAATAACTGTTAAGCAAAGTAGTTAGAATTTACAGAACAAAACTCAGTAGTTCGCCCCTTCGGCTTCTGACTCAGCTCCCTGATAAGGCCTGACACATCCCACTGCTGCTGGGGATCTCTGAAGCAGCAAGCCAGCAATCTTACGAGATGGTTTCCTAATCAGGTCCAGAGTACTGGCATCTTCTTCGTTATGGTTCCAATATGAGATTCTATTGGTCCGCACCAAACACAGTCATTTTATACTCTTTTAAGGCTGTAGCCAATGCCTAGATCAGCAGGTGTTCCCATGATATAATTCCATTCCATCCTTTGATATGGTCTGGGAGTGGGTGCACGTGTGCAGTTGTGTAGGAAGCTGCTTGGGCACCCAGAGTGGCAAACCCAGGGGCACCCGGGGGCAAACCGCGAGCAAGCCGTGGAGCGAGGCTTTTTACCAGGCGGCATTGCTGCCCAGTAAAAAGCCTTGCTCCGCAGCTTGCTCTTAAACCTGCTCGGTGCGCGGTTTGGCCAGAGGTGGGCCAGGGAGGGGCGTCAGCATCATTTGAGCATCTTTATCAAGATGCTAACAGATTTGCCTGCCTTTGATCAGTTGTGCTTCAAGGAAAGCTCACCAGTCCTCTGATTCTTTAATATTTTCCAGCCCGGATAGATGTTAACCAAAGGATCTCACAATAGTCATCTCCTTGAAGGTGCAAGGAAGCATAGGAGAATCAGATGCACCACAAGAGCATCTTGGATGGGATGGCTTTCAAAGAGGGCGAGGCAACTGCATGGAGGAGAGGCCTATCAAAGGAACTAGCCATGATGGCTATGCTCAGCCTCCCCTGTTGGAGGGAGCAGTGCTTCTGAAAAGCACTTGCTGGAAGCCACAGACTCCCCAAACGTGTTTCACAATGACCCCTTCCTTCCCTCTGCCCCAGTACCTGAGGGTTGTCACGTCTCTCCATGGATTTGGCCAGAACAAAGTATATGTTGGGGAATGGCTCCCTCCCTGCAAAGAAAACGGAGCAACCAGCAAGCAACTGGCTCCCAGCCATGCTAGCACCAGTCTGGCGCATGAGGGTGGGACACACAGGAAGGAAGCATTCCTATAGTATAGGGCACTCAATTGGCATTTCCACCTACCTGAACTCTTGAGCCTTTCCCCCCTTGTTCTGGCCTGCCTCTCTCCTAAGGAAGATGCAAACTCTTGCTGGAAGCCACTGGTGGGGAGAGTGTTCCTATGATTCCCAAATGTTTCAGAAGCATCTTTTCGTTCCTTTAGCTGCTTGATATAATCATACCATGGAAGGGATCCCAAGGATCATCTAGTCAAACTCCCGGCAATGCAAGGATCCTGCCCACAGCCAGCCCTGGCTGGGCTCCAAACTCCAGCCTCCTGGTTACCATTGCAATTCTGCATGGTGTGGAGAAAGGGGAGAGAGAAATGTGTTGCTTACACTCTCATAACACTGATATGAGATCCACACCATGCAGCCCTTTCAATAACTAAAGTCTAAAGCAGTGTTTCCCAACCAGTGTGCCTCCAGATGTTTTGGGACTACAACTCCCATCATCCCTCGCTAGCAATACCAGTGGTCAGGGATGATGGGAATTGTAGTTCCAAAACATCTGGAGGCACACTGGTTGGGAAACACTGGTCTAAAGGGCTGTCACATGGAGGATGGAGCAAGCTTGTTTTCTCTTGCTCCATAGGCCCTTAGGGCCTGAAGCAGTGACTCTCCTTTCCTTGGAGTTTTTTAAGGAGTGCTTGGATGGCCATTGACCATGGATCATCTAGTTGAGATTCCTTCGTTGCAGGGGGTTGGACTAGATGACCCTCAGGGTCCCTTCCAACTCTACAGTTCTAGGATGCTATGTTTTAGAGAGCATCCAATGCACCTTTAAAGCACATGACTTCCCCCGAAATGATTCGTGCCACTGTGGCTTCCCTCTCACAGACCTACAATCCCCGGAACACCTAACAAACTACAATTCCCAGGATCATTTGGGGGAAGACATCTGGTTTTTAAAACAGGGATGGAGAACCTTCATTTTGCTCACCCCCATTTGCTAGGAACCAGGAACGGGAAGCTCAAGTGCTTCTAACAGTATGGTTATAGGGAGTAGCGTGTATAAAATATTGAATGTAATAGGGTTATTAAGGTAATTGTAATAATAAGTTAATAACCATAATTTAATATTTATACCCCGCCCATCTGGCTGGGCTTCCCTAGCCACTCTGGGCGGCTTCCAACAAAATATTAAAATACAATAATCCATCAAACATTAAAAGCTTCCCTAAACAGGGCTGCCTTCAGATGTCTTCTAAAAGTCTGGTAGTTGTTGTTCTCTTTGTCATCTGGTGGGAGGGCGTTCCACAGGGCGGGTGCCACTACCGAGAAGGCCCTCTGCCTGGTTCCCTGTAACTTGGCTTCTCGCAGTGAGGGAACCGCCAGAAGGCCCTCGGTGCTGGACCCAATGATGGGGGTGGAGACACTCCTTCAGATATACTGGACTGAGGCCGTTTAGGGCAGCGTTTCTCAACCGGTGTTCCGCGGCACAGTACTGTGCCGCGAGACGTCGGCTGGTGTGCCGCGGGAAAACCGTTAGGGACCCACGCCGCAAACGCGTAGCAGCGGCTCCAGTGGGGGAAAGGGAGCACAGAAAGCCACCGCCGAGAAGAGGCACCGCAGAGAAGCTGCCGGGCTCTACCGCGCATGCGCAAGCTGGGAGCTCGCCGCCGAATCTGATTGGTTGCCAGGGACCAATAGGAAGTCAGAGGAAGGAGACGCGAGGGCTGCCGGTAGCCACCCGGTCAAAATGGCCGCCACCCTAAGGAGGAGCGCTCTGCGAGCGCTCCAACCGCCAGCCAGCCAGCTGAGAAGCCTCCCCGGCTCCACTCGCCGTCCTCACTCGCTGCCTGGGATCAGCTAAGTCTTTCCTTTCGGGTTTTCTTTCACAGTCCCAGGGGCGGGCTTTTCATACCAGTGGGGCTGCTTTGGGCGCATAACTCCGTGATTTCCGTTACCATAGCGATGTTGCCGCCGCCATTTTGTGGGTGGTGTGCCACGAGATTTTTTTTCATAAAACAAGTGTGCCGTTGCCCAGAAAAGGTTGAGAAACACTGGTTTAGGGCTTTAAAGGTCAGCACCAACACTTTGAATTGTGCTCGGAAACGTACTGGGAGCCAATGTAGGTCTTTCAAGACCGGTGTTATGTGGTCTCGGTGGCCGCTCCCAGTCACCAGTCTAGCCGCATTCTGGATTAGTTGCAGTTTCCGGGTCACCTTCAAAGGCAGCCCAACATAGAGCGTATTGCAGTAATCCAAATGAGACATAACCAAAGCATGCACCACTCTGGTGAGACAGTCCGCGGGCAGGTAGTGTCTCAGACTGCGTACCAGATGGAGCTGATAAACAGCTGCCCTGGACACAGAATTAACATGCACCTCCATGGACAGCTGAGAGTCCAAAATGACTCCCAGGCTGTGCACCTGGTCCTTCAGGGGCACAGTTACCCCATTCAGGACCAGGGAGTCCTCCACATCTGTCTGCCACCTGTCCCCCCCAAAACAGTACTTCTGTCTCATCAGCATTCAACCTCAATCTGTTTAGCCACCATCCATCCTCCAACAGCCTCCAGACACTCACACAGGACCTTCACCGCCTTCACTGGTCCTGATTTGCTATCAGATTTGTATCAGAATTATTATGGGAATGTTAAGGAGGGAGGGAGGGAGGGGGAAAGAGAGATTGTGGAATTCTGGTGGTGAGTGATGATTGGATGAGGATTTGAAAGGGAGTTTGAATGCGAGGCAGTTGAGAATCAGTTGAGAGCAGTGGGTTCTGGAGGGGGTGGTTGGGCAACTAACTATTCCTGTTTAGGATCAGTAGTCTAGTCATCATTTTTGTAATAAAGCAGCATATACTGGTAAGATAAAGAAAATTTGAGGCCATAAGCTCAGGTACACACATCATCCTACAACCATTTAGTGAAGCATCCATACAGCCTCCTTTAGTGAGGGTGCAGTACCTAGGATCTGGACCCAACATTGATATTTTTTGCTCTTTTCTATTTCATAGGTTTATGTTCTGGTTCTAATGATGTAATAGGGGTGGGGGCTCTTTAAATACTGGGGGCTGCCACACCATCCTTTTCTTCTTTTAAAAAAATAGTAATTTCCCCTCGTTTTCAAAAGCACATGCATTGTCTCTTTCTTCAGGTTCTTCAGTTACATTTGTTGTGAGACATTGGTGTTACATGCAGTATAGGGTTGGGAAGAAAAGAGGGGACCACAGGCCTCAAAATGTTTAGGGCCCTCTGGTTATAGCAGGAGTGGAGAACCTGTGTCCCTCCAGATACTTTTGAACTGAACTCCAACTCCCACCATCTCCAGCCAACATGGTGGGAACAACTAGAAGATCACCACTGCTGGGTTATAGTGAGGAATTGCTCCACTCAGGTTCCCTCTCCCTTCCTCCCCTGTTACCTTCTGTGCGAGAGCTGTCCTGTTCCATGCTTCCCCACAGCAGTTGCCATTGTTCAGCTTCATGGACATTTCTTGTACCAAGGATTAACTATTGGTTTTCTGAAATGCAAGATAGGTAGGAAATAGACTGAGCATGCACAAAGTACTGTAGCTTTCCTGCACCACTGCATAACCACCAGCAGTTCTTGCACATATGAGATTGGGGAGCAGGGCTTCTAGGTCAGAAAGGTGTGGCAGCTTCCAAAAGACACATCTAATTTTACCCATTAAGCTGTTGTGGCACCTATCAATCTTAGCAGCGTGAGATGGAACAGGGTAGCAATATACATGGCAAATCTTATTCTAAGACTCAAATATAGAAATACATTCTTGTGCCTTGGTACACATTTTTGAAGCACGTCAATCTGAAAATCAATTAGTCTAATTCAGTTGCTGCTTTTCTGATCCCGACTCATGATCTAATTATTTATTCATCTTCCTCTGTAGATATTTTATAACTGGAGAGATGCCACTAGGGCATAACCACTGTACACTAAATGAGAACACACCATAAGGCTAGGATATTCCAGGAAGAGCCACTTAAATGAACGGAGCACAGGTTTTATTCTTTACATTAATTGCGACCTTCAAATTAAAACGGTTCTGTTCACCCCCCCCTTTCCCTTTTAAAAAGCATGATGACAAATTGCTTGCTTTGAGTGCAGTCCAGCAGATGCTCTTCTGATTTTCTTATAGGACAAGAGGGGGTGGGTGTGTGTGTGATGGGGGGAATCCGGCAGCTCCGCCGCGCAGGCGCGAAACAGCTCCCAGTCCGTGGACTTGGTTCGCTCCCATCTCAGCCCCCGGAAGGAGCCGAGAGCTTCCGATGAGAGCCGAGCAGCTCCGGAGGTTCCCCCGACGAAACGCAGCTCCCTCGGCTCCGCTCGGGGCGGGCTGCTGTTGCTGGAGGGGCGATGGCGGTGGGCGGTGCTGGGAGAGGGGCGGTCTAGCGGCCTCCTCCGCCTCCTCCGGCAGGTAGGAGCGCTTCCTGGTGTTGGCGGGCGGCCGGAGCGAGGCCCCCACCTGCCGACAAGGTTGGGTCGGTCGGGGGGCCGAAGGCGGAGCCGGCAGGTAGGCGCCGCGGCGGGAAGGCGGAGGGGGGGGAGCGCGGTTGCCCTGAGTAGAAGCAGCGCCGGGGATCGGGGGGGGGGGGGGAGAAGCCGCGTCCCTCGGGGGGGTGTGGTGTGAGGGGCGAGTTTCCCTCAGGAGAGGCGGGGGGGGGGGAGCGCTGCGCAGAGGCCGAGCGGGGCGGTTCAGGGGGAAAGGTCGCTTCCTTGTTCGGCCGCCCTCCTCCCGCCTCCTCTCGGAGAGCGACGGCAGGGAATCGGGGCTGCCGCGCCCCGCCATGTCAGCGGAGGAGGCGGCGGCGGCGGCGGCTTCCACGCGGGCTCCGTGACGGGGCTGGAAGGCAGCAGCAGCAGCAGCAGCAGCGCTTCTTTATTTATTCCCCGCCTTTTTCCCCTGACAAGGACTCAGCTGACCGCTTACCCACCACCTCCAAGCAGCTGCTTTTAAATTTTATTGTTGTTATTTCATTAATTTATACACTGCCTTTTCCCCCTGACCACGTGTCCAAGTGCGGTGTGTGTGGTTGGAGATGCCTGGAAAGGAGCACCTTTTTAAAGAGCAATTAATTATTATTACATTACATATTTATTTGTACTTATTCGCTGTCAGGGATTCAGTTGACCGCTTCTTTGCTGCGCGCGTGTGTATGTGGAGGTGGCTGCTGCTGCTATTTTTTTTTAATGACAAATTTATTTATTTATTTAATGAAATTCACTTGATTGTAGAAAAAACAACACCCTCAAAGCAAGTAAAAGATGAAGCTATACAAGGATCACTAAATAAAACATTATTTCCATAATTTAATACACACATAAGGTTAAAACCACTATAAAACAGACTGACTAAAACAAATTAAAACTCAATTAATTAATAAAATTATTATACATCTTTATTGTAGGAAAAAAACACTAATCAGTTTAACAACGATAAAATCATCACTAAAATGTTTTCTTACCTCCATAATTTAAAACATAACAGAATTAAATCTACAAACTTTCCAAACATCTGGGTAGGCAATAATATATTTATAACCCTGCTCCCTGACCAGGGACTGTTTCTCCACTTGTTGACATGTCTGCTGGTCCTTGTTTCCTCATACTTTTGTGTGAAGCACTATAAAGCAGGGTTGTTGTTTTTCTCCTGAGCTGACATGTTTGGGTTTTTTTGGTAGGAAGGTTGCTAAGAGAGGGTCATTTGTATTTGGGTTTTGATGCCGAGGGATCCCACCCTGTCCTCTACTGCTTTGCTGCATTCTATCAACTGTATGTCCTCCAGTTCATTCTGGCAAAAAAAACAAAACCTGGAAATGGGTACTTACCTGTGAATTTCTGTTTGAAGAGTGGACTTGGGGGACCACAACATTCACTCACCCCTTGACACACACACCCCGCAGTCTTATGGAGTGTGGGGATTCATATGCTTTCGGCCTGGTTTGGAATGGATGAAGTTACGTGGTGGTGTTACGTCTGCTCTCTCTCTGTCTCTCTGGCCAGTGAGGTGTTTGGGATCAGGCCTCCCTGCTGCACTAGGAGAGAGAAAGAAAAGGGCTATGAGTTCCCTTAGTAGTCTTGTCTCCTGAGCAGCAGCTGCAGCAGCAATAGACACTGCAAGGAGCACAGCCCACTTCTCTGGTGGCTGCTCTTTGCCGCTTGATCACTCACCAGAGAAGCAGTCAGTTCAACCTGTCACCCAGGGCAGGGCTCCTTCTAACCACCACTCCCCTGCCTTTATGTGGTGGTGGTGAGGAGTGCTGCTGCCTGCACAGGTGACATCACATTACGTCACAGAAGGAGGGGTGTGTGGCAACAACAACAACTCCCAGTAACTCTTCTGTTGGTAGTGGTGGCTACTGTGCCCTCAGTGGCCACTGCTTGTGGTTTGTGCTTGTGGGCCCCTTGAGTTGCTGACCCTCAGCAGCTACCTGCCAGTTTAGACCTCTGGCACTAGCACTGTCTGAGTGAGTTAATGGCAGCATTAGTGCGGGGTGTACTCACCCAGTCTTGGAAGGGGAGGAATGCTTGTGTCTCTGCCATCCTCTGTGTTAGTAGTAGTTTTAAGGTGTACCCTGCAGGTGGGGGAAGCCATTTTGAATAATTTCTCATGTTAGAAAACCACTACAAGTAAGTGAACCTAGAACATCAGGGATAAAGATCCAAGGCCAACCCACTCACTATATTTGGTTAGGTTTCTTCTATAGAGTATTTTGAGTAAGGGAGGTCCCCTCTTACCCTACAGACTGGATGGTAAGGTAAAAAAGGTAAAGGACCCATGTACGGTTAAGTCCAGTTAAAGGCAACTATAGGGTGTGGCGCTCATCTCGCTTCAGGCCAAGGGAGCAGGCATTTGTCCACAGACAGCTTTCCGGGTCATGACTAAACCGCTTCTGGTGCAACGGGACACCGTGACGGATGCCAGAGCACATGGAAACACTGTTTACCTTCCTGCCGCTGAGATACCTATTTATCTACTTGCACTGGTGTGCTTTTGAACTGCTAGGTTGGCAGAAGCTGGGACAGAACGAGAGCTCACACCTGTTGTACAGATTCGAACTGCCGACCTTCTGATCAGCAAGCCGAAGAGGCTCAGTGGTTTAGACCACAGCGCCACCTGCTCCCTACAGATTGGATGGTGCTGTCCATTCAGTTACCGTACTTCATTCTGCTACATGTGTAGACACAGCTGTATTGACTAGACTAGCATACATTTGACAACAACTACAATAAGTAGACCCTGCAAAAGAATGTTGCTATGTGGAGTGCTTCTGTTTACTGTTCCAGTTACCGTAGTTAAAAATGTCACTTCTCCATGATACTCCATTCTGGCTTCTGGTTTTTCTCCCTCCGATCTATGACCATGGGCATAGCCATTCTTGGTTTGTTTGTGGGGTTCAGCCAGAGTGGATTTGATTTAAATCAAATCGATTTAACTCACAATTTAAATCACTAGTCAGTAAGATTTTATTTAAATCCCTAGTCAGTAAGACTTGATTTAAATCATTTTTTTAACAGAAAGACTCATTCTTCCTGTATTTACAACCAGATGAAGGTTTCATTTTTGGAATAATAAATTTTCAGAGTAGGTTTTACAGTTACTGTATATAAAAAAAAACTGATTTGGTTATACTATTAGGAATACATAGATAATTATGAAATTATTGTGAGGTTTAATAAGTTAATTGTTTATATTTGGACAACTTTTCTGCTGTACTTTATTGGAAGGAGAAAAATAATTATTTCCTGAAAAAGAAAAGTTAAAGGACCCCTGACAATTAAGTCCAGTTGCGGATGACTCTGGGGTTGCGGCACTCATCTCGCTTTATTGGCCAAGGGAGCCGGCGTTTGTCCGCAGACAGTTTTTCCAGGTCATGTGGTCAGCATGACTAAGCCGCTTCTGGCGAAACCAGAGCAGCACACGGAAACGCCGTTTACCTTCCCACTGGAGCGGTACCTATTGATCTACTTGCACTTTGACGTGCTTTCGAACTGCTAGGTTGGCAGGACCTGGGACCGAACAATGGGAGCTCACCCTGTCGCGGGGATTTGAACCGCCGACCTTCCGATCGGCAAGCCCTAGGCTCAGTGGTTTAGACCACAGCGCCACCCGCATCCCTAGTTATTTCCTAAATAACAGTTTAAACAATTTATTTAACTAAATACATATTCTAGCATATGTATCCATGTTTGTTAACTGATGTGGTCTTAAAAAAAAAACCTTAGACTGAGTTTTTGTTGTTGTTTAGTCGTGTCCGACTCTTCGTGACCCCATGGACCAGAGCACGCCAGGCACTTCTGTCTTCCACTGCCTCCCGCAGTTTGGTCAGACTCATGTTGGTAGCTTTGAGAACACTGTCCAATCATCTTGTCCTCTGTCGTCCCCTTCTCCTTGTGCCCTCCATCTTTCCCAACATCAGGGTTGAGTTTTAGCACACATGAAAAACTTAAAACAAATCCTTATTTCCTGATAAATAGCTTTTGGACTATAATGTAACTTAAATAGAAAAGTATCTTTAGAAAGATTCCCCCCCCCAAAAGCATTTTATTTTAAAAATCTGATTTAAATTTTTTAAAATCCGATTTAAATTTAAAAAATCAATTTAAATTAAAAACTGATTTTTTTTTTTTTTAATAAATTGATTTTTATCCACCCTGGGTTCAACCCCTTTAGGGGCATAACAACCATGTACCAGTAAGCAAAAATACAGGTTTGTTTTGTGCCCATACAATCTAAATTTAGATCATGGGCGGGGTGAGAGAAAAATAAAATAGGAGGGTGAGAGAGACAGAGGCAAGAAGGGTGCATGTAAGATATGGGTAATGTCATTTACTGAATATGGCGCAAAGGCATAATGAGGTATATGTGTAACACATAGGCAAGGTGCTAGGGGCCATAAGCAGTGATATATTCCTGTAATATTTTTCACATACATTTAAGTATTAGATTGGTGATCAGGCCAAATGAGGAGAACTGGTGGGCCACATTAGGCCCATAGGTTGCAGTCTGTCCACCATTGGTTTGGGCACTGCGACTAAAAAGACCTTGTCTCATGTTGCACTTCTGATGGTGGCAGGATATGAAGCAAAGCCTCTTGCTGAAGATCTGAACATCTGTTTCTCAGGCAGCCTTGGGTCCAAATGGATTCCAGGGCTCAACTGTTCTTTTTTTAACCATTCTCTTCTAATCTTAGATGGTGTGTTGATGTACTCCAGGTAGTCATAGTCTGATTTAAGCCACCTTGTAATAACCCATTTGGTTACTGAACCACTGATATATTACAAGTGAACTCTTTATTTACTGTGTTCGCGATTGTTTTTATTGAGGGACGCGGGTGGCGCTGTGGGTTAAACCACAGAGCCTAGGGCTTGCCGATCAGAAGGTCGGCGGTTCGAATCCCCGCGATGGGGTGAGCTCCCGTTGCTCTGTCCCAGCTGCTGCTAAACTAGCAGTTCGAAAGCACGAAGTGCAAGTAGATAAATAGGTACCGCTCCGGCGGGAAGGTAAACGGTGTTACCATGTGCTGCTCTGGTTCGTCAGAAGTGGCTTATTCATGCTGGCCACATGACCCGGAAGCTGTACGTCTGCTTCCTTGGCCAGTAAAGCGAGATGAACGCCGCAACCCCAGAGTCGTCCACGACTGGACCTAATGATCAGGGTTCCCTTTACCTTTACCTTGCTATTGTTTAAGATAAAACCTATTTGGGAAAGAAACTACTTTTGCCATTTTTATGGATGTTTAGTGTTTGTTTACAGATAGTTGCCTTGGTGATATTATCTTGTGTAAATTAGCAGATCAACAGTTTTTGAGCGAACAGATAAATAAACGTCATATTTAAGCACTTGCCAGGTTGCAGTAGGTGATGCGCCATCCCTCTTCTGTGCACAAAATAGTAACCAAATGGGCCATGAGAGGAAGGAAGCACCATCCCCAGTGCCGAGCACTGAAATGCAATGGGCAAGAAGGGTAGAGCTCTCAGCCCCTCCTCTGCCATCTCACAGCATCCATGTAATTTTTGTGGGTGTGTTGGCAAGACTGAGGTAAACTTACCTTTGTATGATATAATTAAAAATAATCACAGTCAATTCACTTCGTTCATTAGAATGCAGTGGTTTTTATATTGACTTTCTGTTTACCAGAAAAGGGTGGGTGGATTGAAATTCGAAGGAGTGAAATGTGAATTACTGGTTCAACCATAAAACAGCTCTAGGATGATCAAAGCCAGTGTATACCTTGACAGCAGATAATAACAGCCTGCATGAAGAAAGTCTAGCCACTCAGCTTTTTGATTCTCATGTATCCTAGTTGAACTAATGCTTGTTCTAGAGTGCTAGGTTTACAAGTGTTTTTAACAAAAGGGTAAGCCCTCTCATGGAACTGCTCATAAGAGAGCCTGCCTTGCTACTGAATCTGTATAGTCATTCTAACACTGATGGCATAATGGTATTGTCTGAATGTTTTATTTAGGTTTTGTTCACTACTTGAAAACAAGTTTTATACCACATTCTTTTATCTATTTCTGAGTACAGTGGTACCTTCGGTTACGAACTTAATTCGTTCCGGAGGTCCGTTCTTAACCTGAAACTGTTCTTAACATGAGGTGCGCTTTCACTAATGGGGCCTTCCGCTGTTGTGCAACTTCCGCTAGCATCCCGGGGCAAAGTTTGCCACTAGGAGCATCTACTTTTGGGTTAGCGGAGCTCGTTACCTGAAGCATGTGTAAGGAGGATGGTTTGTAAACTGCCATTGTACAGATATGTACTTTCAGAATTACTGGTACATGTATTGAATTATCAACTATTGTTAATACCTGCAAAATTATCTGTTCCTGTTTGCTCAACTTTTCATTTCTTTTCATCTGAAAAGTTAAAAGCGAAGACTGTAGTATCTATCTGTAAGATATTCACCACCTGCTGGGGCTGCCATTTCGAAACCAGAAATTAGCTATCAGAAAATGTCTTGTTTATTATTTAAGGCCTATCATTCTTGAGATTTCTGAGAAAGTGTGCCACAGAGATATTTTTCATTTCTCAGGTAATTCACCAGGCACCACTTTTTTGGAATTCAGCAATTTCTGAATCTGACTCAAATCCAGTGTTCAAGCACATTAGAACTAGCAATTGCAGAACCCAGAAAGATTGATGAAGGAGAGTCCCCAAACTGCCTTGGACGTGGTACTGAGCTGTTGAGGAGGGAGTGCCAGCCTCTTGCTGCCTCCTGGACCATGCAGTCAGGTCAGGTGAGGCAACTATTCAAACTCCCCCGTACCTAGTGCCATCGGATTATAACCTGGCTGCTCCTTCACCAATGGTCTACCAGTTACAGGAAAGGGACAGCTCCATTTGGGCCTTAGTGCTAGTCGAGTCACCAGGGTGCATGTACATCTGATATGCCCCAGAATGCCAGCTGTCATTGCATCCTCTTGCTGCATGTCCAGCTTTGCAGCCATAGCAGCAACCCCAATTCAGAAAGAACGAGAGGCAAAGCTCCCAAGAAGTAGCCCAATGCAGACACTATACTGTAAAAAACTCCAGTGAATTCAAACTGTTCGAGAGGAAACCACACAGAGTGCTTAAATAAAGGACTCTCCTCCAGATACTTCTTCATGACCATTCAGGTCAAAGCAATCCCTGCAGACCTCAGCAAAGATCTGCAAATGGGATGCTGCCCCCTTGTCAGACTAATGTGAACAGTAAGCTCTGTGAATAGCATCTACGGTAAATAGTTTATCAAAGGGGCCCCCTCCACAACTGTGCCTGCAACCCCCCCCCCAAATAATACATCATAACAATTATCCTATAGTTCTTCGTTGCCATGAATCTTGCATGGCTTAGCATTCCTCAGTTTAGTGGTAAGCACCCTATATGTAAGAGTGAATTCATCTACTTATTCCCTCTGTTTTGGTCACTTGAAGCAAATGACAATCCGCAACTAGGAGGACCTTTAACCCTCAATGTCCCCAGAACCCAGGCCTGTCCTTCCGCCTGCAAAGGAACCGTGGTCTGTCCAAATCTGTCCAGAATGCTGTGCTTCACTCCTATACCGGCTCTAAAAACTCTCAAGTAGCATATCTGGTGAAAACACTAGAGAGAAGACAGAGCAAGGCCCTCAGAGTTGCTTTTAGTACACAGCTTGTCAACTTGGCACGGTGCCCACATTCTTCAGGAATCACTCACTTCAGCATGCAAAAATTAATTATGGAGAAGTAAATATTTTAGCTGCCAGTAAAAACACACACAGATTGCAAGAAGTAAAACAATAAAATGCTGAGAGTTGATTGCTTTTGACTGTCTCTAATCATTCCCATTAGTGTCCAGGTTAAAAGCTTCACATAGGCTGTATTTTGAAGCAAATAAAAATGAATGATAGTGAAAACATGCAATAAGGTAATTAATTCACAATGGAACATTTAAGTATAACATGTTCAGTTTTCTGACTGTGGATGCTTATATATCCAAACCACCACCATCTATGTAAAGAGAGGTGCATAAGTGAGCTTGGCCTGGAGCCCCAGTGAAGTGAACTCAAGGGTGGATAATAGTAGGGCATTTGTTGTGATCATGAGGTATTGGACACAAATTTATTAATGTAACTTTTCATGTAGTATGTATTTTTAGCACCTGCTTTTAATAGGCTGATCCTTAAGACTGATTCAAAATGTTCCACTTAAAGCATTTCTTAGTCTCTTTCCATTGGATGTGAGAGAGACAGAAATGCAGCTTTAAGACTTTTGGGTGTTTAAATTGGCTGTGGAGGAAAGTGGATTCAAAATTGGCTGCAATGAAGGTTGGCTATAGCTTGTGATCATTGAGGAGAGAGCTTTAACCACAAGCCTAGGTTTGGCTGACATTCTAAGCCAAACCTTGGCTTAGTACAGCACAGTACAAGAATAAAGACTGGGGAGGGACACAGCAGCTGCACTCTCCTCTTTGGGAGCCTTTACATTTGTTCAATCCTGGTAAGTCATAGTTTGCCTTACTGTGACGTGAATCAAGGGAGTAGAATCTGATAGTTACACTCTTTAAATAGTCACGGTGCGGGGGGTGTCCAAAAGACTTTGGAATTGAATGTCTTCTCTTTTCTTCATTTGTTCTTTAAAATTATTTCCTTTAGTATTAACTAAAGAAACTAGAACAATATTATTGGGGATAACAGATTTTTGTTCCCAATTATTTAGATAACAGTTCAGAAGGAAACAATCTGTCCATCACTTCCCCATGTTTTAAGTTCTGTACTGTGAATCCTTTTATTTGGTGGTAATGGAACACTTGATTTGGACAGACAGGCAGAAGTGCGATCAGCACAAAAACCCATGCTATAAATATGAGATTTCATGTGGCAAGATGACATCTCAAAGTCTAAATAACTCAGATTGTCTAAAGAAAGGCCATACTTCTCAAAAACCTGTAGCATTTCCTGACTCCAAGATGGAGCTCTATTGTTAGGAGTCAGCATCTCCTTGAAAGCAGAAAGTACTAAAATGGTAAAGATAAATGGTAAAGGGTGGCACTGTGATCTAAACCACTGAGCCTCTTGGGCTTGTCAATCAGAAGGTTGGCAGTTCGAATCTCTGCGGCAGGGTGAGCTCCCGTGGCTCTTTCCCAGCTTCTGCCAACCTACCAGTGCAAGTAGATAAATAGGTACCACTGCGGTGGGAAAGTAAATGGTGTTTCTGTGCTTCTGTCATGATGTTCCCTTGCGTCAAAAGCGGTTTAGTCATGCTGCCCACATGACCCAGAAGGCTGTCTGTGGACAAACGTCTGCTCCCTCGGCCTGAAGCAAGATGAGCGCTGCACCCCATAGTCGCCTTTGACTGGACTTAACCGTCCATGGGTCCTTTACCTCTTCTAAAATGGGTGCTAATATTAAGATATGGCTCATAGCACAGACTTTTGCAAGAACTGTGGAAACTGCAGAAGTTACAGACAATCAAGAAAATAGTACTGCAGAGAGTGTTTCACAAGTTTGAAAAATCATTACATTGCATGCATTCAATTCATGAATAAATAAAGCCCTTTTTTGCACCAGAGTGTAAAGCACCACTCATACATGAACTATAAACAGCATAGTCAACACAGCATGGTCAACACTGTTTAAAGTTTAACTATAGGTACAGAGCATTAATCAGGCTGTAGTAGTGCCTGGGAGAAAATATATGTACTTAGTTAAGTCTGTACATCTCAAGGAAGCAGCATAAAATGTGTTGAAGGAACCTGGACCATCCATCTTCTTGTTCTATTAGGCAAACCGCATGTAACTGACTGTATTGAGGTGCATCATTGCTTTAATGAAAAATAGTGAAAGTTATACACAAGCTCCATTCATGCTGGATGCATGCTGCTCCATTCATGCTGGATGCACTATTGTACATCTTGATGTGGCATGTGTGGTGAATTTAGAGGAAGAATTTTATTTAATTACTTACATGCACAGAATTTATATACTGTATATGTACTGTAAAACTTCAAAGCAGTTTAAAGGAAAGCTTGTGTATAACCAAAAACATATGTCTGTTACATGAAAAACTATACTTTGACATCTTTCTTTGCAGGTTGTTCAGCAACAGTTATGAACTCTCGGTTACGAGCACTAGGTGGGAGAATAAATAACATTCGAGCATCAGAACTACCAAAGGAACGGACCCGATCTGAGATCATTTGCAGTGTCCGCTTTTTGGATGGCTCAGTGCAAAGCTTCAAAGTTAGTGTAAGTCTTGGAATTTTGAAATGAATGTGTGAAATCTGTAAAGCATGGGGCCCCTGTGTTTTGGGGCTTCTGGTCCAATTTGGAAACTTGAGAAACTGTTGCATATCAGATATTTGATCCTTCACTGCACAACATCAACTTCACAAAAGCAAATTGGTTCTGAAAAACTGCTGCTCAAACTCTTTGTTTTCCTTCCTTTTCCAGTTTTGGCATGGTAACATCCTTAATACAGTGGTACCTCGGGTTACAGATGCTTCAGGTTACAGACACTTCAGGTTACAGACTCCACTAACCCAGAAATAGTACCTCGGGTTAAGAACTTTACTTCAGGATGAGAACAGAAATTGCGCGGTGGCGGCAGCGGGAAGCCCCATTAGCTAAAAGTGGTACCTCAGGTTAAGAACAGTTTCAGGTTAAGAACGGACCACCAGAACGAATTAAGTTCTTAACCCGAGGTACCACTGATGGTTTCTTGAAGCAGTCAAACACAACTTCTGTGGTGCATGAATGTGGTGCAACATTCATTGAAACTGGACAAACAAGTCTGCTTAGTCTTCAAAGGTCACTACATCATTGGGTTTCCCATGGTCTCAATTACAGTACTGCCATACCATCCATTACAGAACATGTTAGAATCCAGGTTTCTTTCAAACTTAGCTGTGAAATATTCTCTTCTTGTAGCCAGTGATAGTGGCATAGTCCACATCTCTTGCTTCAAGAGGTTAATGACATCACTAGACCTGTCATCATCTATGGATGAAAGGTCACAATCAGTTCAGATAGCTGAGGTATGTTTTTTTTTTAAATGCTAACTGCACTGCATATATGGAAGAAATATTTTGATAACTTTTTCTTTGGATTTGGTGCATGTAGGTTGACAGTTTATCAGCGACAAATGTCTGCAGTTTTTTATTTATGTGCATTCAGCAGCTGTTGGGGAATGTCTGGTGATTGAATCATGCAGTATCTATAGCTTTTACCATTGAGAGTATTGCGTTATACTGGACAACTTGGACAGGTCCTTGAAATGCAGCTTCTGTCTCATTTGTGCCAAAATTGGGTTGGAAAATGGTATGTAGGCCAGGAATATCAACATGTCAGCTAGTCTGATAGTTCAGCTCTGATATTTCTTTCCCATGGACACTTCTGTGGAAAGGAACTGTTTGAGATGCATGGAAGGTCCCCTTCCCACCTGTTATCTCCTCAAAATCCGAAGATCCACTTCCCAGCAGTTATCTTCTGCATGACGCCTCTGTTGTCATTAACATGTCTCATGTAGCCTGAAAGCAAATCATGTCTGAAATTCATTGGGACGATTGTATTTCCGTGTGCTAAGAATCTTGGGCAGGCATAGGCAAACTCGGCCCTCCAGATGTTTTGAGACTACAATTCCCATCATCCCTGACCACTTGTCCTGTTAGCTAGGGATAATGGGAGTTGTAGTCCCAAAACATCTGGAGGGCCGAGTTTGCCTATGCCTGATCTTGGCATTATTGCTGCTGTTATGGTACTTTTCTGGGATTATTGCTGCTGAGACAGTACTTTGAACACACTCAATATTGAATGTGGACCAAGATACCTGCCAAGTGACAACTTTATAATGCAATGTGCAGATTTGTTTAAAATTGAGAAAATTGTTGAGTAGTAAGGAGCTCAGCATCCTGTCATGGCATATTCTGTTCCTTAGATGTCTCTTTTGGTTCATATGCTAATCAGAGAGAAATCTCAGAATGTGAAACCAATATATTATTAGAATAATATAATTGTAGAGTTGGAAAGGATCCTGAGGATCACTGAGCCCAGCCCCCTGCAATGCAGGAAAATACAGTTGTCCCATATGGGGATCAAACCTGCAACCTTGGTGTTATCAGCACCACACCCCAGCCAACTGGACTCCTTGATAAGGATGGGTGCTCAAACCCAACTTCCAGGTACTGCTTTTGTACTTAGATATGGAGTTATCCCTACCCTTAACAACACTTTGAAGTCAATGCATAGTCAAAGCGCTTGTCCTAGCTCTAAGCCTCAGTCATGAAACTCGGACTCTCAGCTCAAGGAAACCTGAAAGCTTTGTTCAAAAAATCAGTGCATGGTCTCAGCATTAGAACACAGTTCTTAAGTCTATAAGCAGAGCTCTAAAACTAATAGCCAAATCAGTAGCTGAGATGTCCCAACACTTGACATGCCCTTCCTGCTCAACTTTTGAAGAGTGGGACAGAAACTTGACTCAAGTGAGAAGACTGTGCTTGCAAGTGCACTCCTGCTGGAGGACCAGTACTGTTGTGCTGATGCAGTTGGCAGCGTATCCTTAGCAACGGGACCTGAGTCACAATGGGACTCATGATAGCACTTACTGTGGAACTGTTAGGACATCAGATGAGTTGTTGAGTGCCAGAATTGCTTCAGAAACGGAGGCAGAGCAGTGTGAGCAGTGTGGAAAGTTATTTCTTTTGATATAAAATATTTGGTTGGTACTTGGTTGGAACATTATTTCCTTTCCCTCCTTAAAATTTAAAAAGATGTCTGGATATGCTCTCAGGCTATTTGCTCTCAGGCTATATGTAATACAGGTACATATAGATTCAGGAAAACCTTAATCTTTTCATTTTTTAACTGTCTAGCTCTATGCAGGTTTCTTGTTTACATAATCAGGCGCTGGAAGGCTACTTTGGAGAGGTTTGTGACCTCCCCTCTTCCCCCAAACCCCATTATTTAGGAGGAATGTTATGTAATATTAGGAGGAATATTATGGCATTTTTAAGACACATTTAAGCCCACTTTGTCAGTCTGCTGAATGCACCTCATGAAGGCAGCTGTAGCCTACAAATATTTGTTTTGTTTATGCCACAAACATAAGCATAAGTCTGACATCTCCTTGTTGTTTTATTCTGATGAATCTCCAATATTGGAGTCCCATTATCTGTATTTACACAAGAAAACACTCTTGAGAGGACATGGTACCCATCAAGGGATAGAGCGTGGATGGTGCTTACATTAATCTTTTAAAGTTTTAAGAAGTTCTCAAATTCTGGATATTAAAAGGATTTCTCCAATGAAACTAGGGATGTCCTAAGGAAATTTACATAGCTTGTCATCCTATATAATAATCTTGAAGTGTCCCTGCGTCCACCTTATTTTTCCGTGTGTCACGGAAGTGCGCTCTGCGCATGACACACGCGGACGCAGGGATTGGCCAGCGGACAGGAAGTGACGGCCGCCCGCCCGCCTCCCTCACAGCCCCGCCGGAGGACGGCCGGCCCGGCCTGGAGGCAGCGGCAGCGAGGAGAACGAGGAGCCCAGGCCAGGCCGTGGGGCGGCGCCGGGGCCTCGGACAACCAGCTCGCCCTGGCGCTGCTGCTCCTGCGGAGGGGCGGCGAGGTGGGTGCTGGCGGGCGCCGCGGAGCACGCTCGAAGCGGGGGCTGGGAGCAGGGCGCGCCGGGGCCCCGCGAGCCGCTCTGCCGCCTCCTGCCTCCTCTTCCTCTAGAGCCCGTTAGTCAACGGGCTAACTTCAACTAGTAGTAAATAAAGCATCCCAGGTGCCCAGAACCTTTCATGTAACAGGATTTTGAAGACTCAGCTGTACAGGTAGTCCTGCAAAAAATATGTTGTGAATGGAGTGTTCATAAGCACGCTGCTGGAGAGGTTAAAAAAAAATTGTTTGAGAATTAGTTAATCTAGTGTAAGAAAGTGAGCAGGCTCTGGCTTGCAGCTGAGTTATAAACTGTTTATGAACAGAGCTTGACATTCAACTTAATAATGATAGTAGTTCTTCCATTTATTCCTAGTAGTAATTTCCCTTTTATATGTAAATGTTAGTGAAACTACATTTTTAAAGCACTCTCTGTGTGGCAAAGATTAGTTTTCTAAATACTTTTACTTTTATTTTGCAGAAACAAGATACTGGTCAGGTGTTGTTGGATTTGGCCTTTAATCACTTGGGTGTGACAGAGAAGGAATATTTTGGTTTGCAGCACTGTGAAGACTCAGCAGATTCAACAGTAAGGAAACATATTCATATTCAAGATTTTTAAAAAAATAAAATGCAGTCAGAAAGCTTCCTAACTTTTTTTTTAAATATTTGCAGAGATGGCTTGAATCTGGTAAACTTGTTCGGAAACAGCTAAAAGGTAATGCTTTAAAATCTCACATGACTCTGTATTCTAGTATTATGAGAGAGGGAGAAAAACTTCTCTCTATCCATTTGATGCATAATTCATGCCCCACTTTGCTTTTTCTCTAAAATAAAGCCCCTTGCCTCCATAGGGTAGTTGCTTCAGACCCATAATAATTCTGGTCTATTATTTCTGAACTTCAGTTCTATATTATCCTTGCTGAGGTGTGGTGACCAGAACTGTGCACACTGTCAGAAAGATATTCCTGATGTTTAGTCAGAATCTCTTTCCTTGTAACTTGAATCCATTGGTTTGTGTTCCAACTTCTGGAGTAGGGGAAAACAAGCCAGCTTGTTCCATGTGACAGCTCTTAAGATATTAGAAGATGGCTATCATTTCTCCTCTCAGTCTCCTCTTTTCTAGGCTAAACACACCCAACTCCCTCAAACATTTGTCTTAAGGCTTGGCCTCCACCCTTGATCATTTTGGTTGACCTCCTCTGCACATGCTCCAGCTTGTCAATATCCTTCTTAAATTGTGGTGCCCAGAACTGTATTCCAGGTGTGGTCTTACTGAGGCAGAATAGAGTGATACTATTGCTTCCCTTGATCTGGATACTATACTTCTGTTGCTGCAGCTTTTTTTTTGTTGCTACAGACTGTTGACTCATGGGTCATTCCACGCCAAATCACCTGATTTAAATGCTCGACCATGATCTCACGACTCAGATTTTCTTCAAAAATAACCTCAAATTATTTTTTAAAGATTTTTTTGGTCCAAAATTGGAAGCAGGAGATTTTTTTTTTTAATTTCAATTTTCGCGCGATTTAGGCTAATGCAATTTCTGTGTCAGTTTAGAAAAAAACTCCTGTTTTGCTTATTTTTCAACTGATTGGGCTTATTTTGGTATCAAAATAAAGCTAATGTGGTCTCTTTCAAAATAAGGTATAAAAATGGTATTAAGTGCCACAGAAAAGGGTCACTGACCATTCAAAGTGAATTTTTGTCATTTTATTCCCGGTAGGTTTGATAAGCCATAGCGCACAAATCACAACTAACACGTGTATCATAATTTTGTTGTAGAATGGACTAACCATGTACTTGTTATATTTAAAAAATAAGGAGGGTGTTTTTTGTGGTTATAAAATAAATTGATTTTGAAGTAATTTTTTTTACAAAAAATAATAATTGTACAGGTTTAGGGTCTCTTTGAACCTGAAATAACTCACACATTCATGAGAATAGTTAAAATTGTACCCTCTTATGTCACAATGTCATCTGATATATTTTTTTAAATTAAGTTTTATTGATTATTTAATAAAAACAAAATACGTCTCAGAGCCCTTGCTATAAAATTAATTGGATTTTACAATTTAATATTCAACCAAATGACACAATGTAACATTTGTTATATAAACAAAAAAGAAAAAACCTCCCCATGATTTCCCTCAGCTTCCCTTTCTGGTTCTTTAAATATTTATTACTTCTGCTTAATTTTTGTCTTATTTTTATGATCTTATACCTCAATATACTTAAATTCTTAACATTTGTATACCAAATTTTCTTTTGTAATTACATCTTGCACTTAATTACATTCCATATTATTATTTCTTGGCCTTTAAACTTCAAAATCATTTTATACTCTATTCTAGAAAAAACAATTATTTGAGTTATTCCAGGAAAAATGTACTATTTTTGTAGTTAGAGTATGCAGATTGAAGCTATTGGCACTTATGACTATCTTAGATCCCATTGATTTCAGTGGGTCTGCTCTTAAGTATGACTAAATCTGGAGCTAATCCTTCGGGGGGGGTTACTAAATCAAATTATGTCAACATTTTTATTGAAGTGTTCCTGTGAATTGAGGTTTTACATAAATGACATATTGACTTTCTGTTTAAGTTTGTTTTAGAAGGTAATTTCATTTGTCATTGTGTATGATATGTTTATTCATCTGAATAAATATAGAAGAAGTCATGTACACTGATTTTAATTTTGTAAAATATTCTAGGTGGTTTCCCTTGTAGCCTGCATTTTCGAGTAAGGTTTTTTATACCTGATCCAAATGCACTGCAGCAGGAGCAAACCAGGTAAACTTTGTTTCTTTACTAAAGTTCTGTGGTTATGTTTTAAGAACTGCTGACATCTCACATACCCTAGTATTTGCAGTAATACACCAGGTTTACAGTCTTTTATCTATGGTTGGCACATAAACACCTATATGATATAATTGTAAATTTAAAGTTGGTTGTTAAAGAGCCTCAGAATATGCACAGGTAGATAAATACTACAATAGCAAAATGCTGTGTGTATTGGTCATCAGGTGTCAATTTAGACAAGATCTGTTGATATTCAGCATGCTTTTTCTTAGTTTATAAATGTTGCAGGAGTTAGGTTTTCAATTTAGGTAATAATTAATCTTTTTCACAAATGTAGGAAAATGCTGCTTTTGCTCCAACCACAAAATGGTTTTTGCAGAACCAGTAAGATTAAATGGTTCAGGGATGCTGGAATAATACTCCCCCTTAGCAATATCCATCTAACTGAAATGGCACCATGAAGTGCAGAGTGATCCAAAAATGTACAGTGGGACCTCGACTTACGAAGATAATGCGTTCCGACGCAATCTTCGGTAGTCGAAAACACTCGTAAGTCGAATCCCCATAGGGATGCATTGAGCGAAAAAAAATCGTAAGTCGAAGAAATCCTATTCAAAAATTCGTAAGTCGAAGAAATCCTATTCAAAGCGGCCGCGACTTCCTTTCGGAAGTCGAAAAATTTGGTTGTGGCGGCCATTTTTTTTTCTTCCGGAAGTCATTCGGAAGTCGAAAAACACGTAAGTCAGGTCACTCGTAAGTCGAGGTCCCACTGAATAAGAATATATTGTTTATTATTATCAATAAGAGGTATAGATTGGGAGCATTATATCATGATAGAATGTGTTCTAGTAGAGCATTAATAATATTTGTTGGAGCTAAATAGATCCACACAGAATTATGGATTTGTGAAGTATAAGCTTAGTTATTTTTAGTGTTTTAAGATCAGGGAACTTTTTTTTTAACTTAAGGGCCACATTTCGTCATGGGCAACCTTCCCAGGGCCATATGCCAAGGATGGGAAGTGCCAGAGGCAAAAGTGGGTGAACAACAGATTTGACTCCTGTTTTTTGTACTGTAGACTACATTCTAAACACAAAAAGCAAGGTACTGTATCTACATACACTTATCTTTCCACCCCCAATCCATGCCACCAGGAGGCATTGTCACAGGTCACAGACACGTTCAGATGTTGAACTTCTACTTTATGTATATAATCATCTTAATTGTCTCTATAGGGTATCAAAGTAAATTAAGAAATAATAGTTTAGATTACACAGATTCACAAGAGGCTTGATTAGTCAGATGTAACAACTATTTTCAATTTGTTTTTTAGACATTTATTCTTTTTGCAATTGAAGGCTGACATTTTGGAAGGAAGGTAAGAAATCTTTATTTAAGTGGTTTGACTGGTTAGCTGTTGAAACACTCCAGGTAAAAAAAAAACCTTCTCCATAGTGTTAAGAGGAAGAATGTCAAAAAAAATAGTGCCTTTAAGCTTCTGTAGGAATTGAGCTTCATAAGGTATATATGGTTGCTAAAGGGGGCACTATATAAAGTTCATTTACCCATTGCAAATTTTCTCCTAAGTAAGCATTCTTCAAAGGGCACTGTTACTCATGTAAAATAACCTTGTGTGATAGGCACAGCATGTGGGAGAGTTGTCTTTTGTGCACCTATGAAGCTACAACATGTTAACTTTTATTCAATATTTCTAGTATGTTGACAGTAAAACAATAGCAGATCTGTTTCACTGGTACACCTGACTGTCCATAATTTCATTTTCAATATGTTGGATAGCTTTACCCAGTTTTCAAGAAGTGTAAATTTGTTCTCGATTTTGAAAACAAACGTGAAACATAATTACTTGTTTGTAAGGTTGTTGTGAAATGTGTCACTACAATGCGCTGGTGTTCCAAGTAGGTATGCTGTAAAGATTGTGGATGCATTCACACAATATTGTCTCTCTCAGCTGCCTGAAAAGTGCTTTAGGCATGAAATATGGAATAAAAACAAAATGAATAAAATTGCTTTTGTATATGAAAACAACAGACCTCTTTACACCTTGATCTGAAGAAGGGGTAATAAGTTTTAAAGTTAGAAACTATAGCTTTAATAACAAATGACAATAATTGTCATATATATTTTATGATGTTTGGTGGATGTGTAAGTGCACATTCTAAATATATTGGCATATAATGTTTGAGCTGTGACATTTACCTATAGTTCAGACAGAATGTTATCAACATATTTCAATTTTTCCTTTCAGGTTGTTATGCCCTGTTAATTCAGTTGTGGTACTTGCATCATATGCAGTTCAGTGTAAGTTGTGATGTATATTAGTAAAATATTTGGTCCTATTTCATTATTTCTTTGGTCCCTATTGGTCTGTACTCCAGCCAGATTTTTATAGTTATATATTGGCTAGTTTCCTAACTTGTTCTTGAGTAACAGGCACATCACTGTTTTGGAAACTTTAGCTCTTATTCTTGGGAAATATTACAAAGCTTGTGTGAGAACAGAGTTCTCCCTGAACAGATCAGGCTTGGTGGTAAAGCATTTCTGTTTATACAAATGAATAATGAGAAAATATCTCACAAAAAAAGAAGAGGGGGAAGTGAGGGGAAAATACAGCTTCCTTGGAGATGATGCTGCTGATCTGAAAGTTACAGTTCTTCAATAATTAAAATTAAAATTATTTATTCAAGACAGCAGGATGCATCCAGTGGTGGCAGCTTTGCATTAGTGGAAAATGATCAGTTTATGCAATGTGGGGCACCCAATTTTTGTCTTTTCATTCTACTACAGCCTTCTGCCATGTCCATGCAGCTTTGTGGAGTCCTTTAACTCTCAGGAGCAGATTTTTGAAGGATGTTGGAATTTGCATTGGGAGTGGGGGGGGGGGTCAGTAATACTCAGGTGCCCTGTTTTGTAGACATAGGCTTGCTTTCTGTTAGTCAAAGTTGTAGTTGGATATAATCCAGTGGTTTCCTCTACATAAATAGGGAAATGGTGTTACCACCTATTACTGTGTTGTGAATTCTGCTTACCGTGTTTCCCCTATTTTAAGACACCGTCTTACATTTTTTTTTCCTCAAGAAAATGCACTATGGCTTATTTTGAGGGGGTGTCTTATTTTTATTACGTAAGCACGCCTTGGCAAGGCCACGCTCGAGTTCTGGGGCTGCGAAGGACGGGACGGGCGCAGAGCTCTTTGTTTGCTTGCTGGCAGCGGGGGGAGAATCCAAGCTGAGCTTTGAGGAAACGGGCACCAGAGAGACCCGCTTTCGCTGGGCGCTCTCTCCTGCTCCTCCTCTGCCGCCTTCCCTCCTCGAAACTCGACAGAAGCCTTGTTTTCCAAGGGCGACGTGCGGGGCGGCTCGGGGGATTTCGTCGTGGCGGCGAGCAGGGAAAGCCCGTGCCGCCTTCCCTCTCCGCCACAGCGGCTGCCCCGTGCGCTATGCACCGAGCAGAGTTGGGTGAGCGCGCGGGCGGAGAGACCTTCGGAGTGCCTTTGTCACGCCCGCTGCCGCTTCCTGTGCGCCCTGCTCTGCAGAGTTCCTGAGCGCTGCTTTTAGGGCTGACTGGTTTTGGTGGCGGGACTGGACGTCCAGCCCCGCCTTTTCCTTGGTGCCCTCCAGAACTGCGCCTATCACTATGGCTTATTTTCAGGGTACGGCGTATATTTCACAAATGCGAAAAAATCCTGCTATGGCTTATTTTATGACTACGTCTTGAAATAGGGGGAACAGGGTATCTTGTTGATCTTTAAATTTACATAGAATTGTCAGAAACTGCACCTCTTGCATTTCATTCCTATTTGGCTCATTGATTGTCACATTCACTTGAAATGGGTCTCTGGTCCATGAGTTTTCACCACAATAATTCTTTCCGTCTCTGAGGGTGCCATAAGACTGCTCTTTGAGCAGTATTTAGCTTAATATAGCACATTTGAAGGATTTTAAATATGTGTCTTATGTAGAAAGATATCATGAAAGCTTTAATGGACATGGGCTATAGTTGATTTCTGGTCCTGTTGTATTCAGGAAATGCCTGATGCCTATCATCTTTGGTTATATGTTGGTAATATAACTTTAAAATTATGGAAACAAAGTTCTGTCTGATTTGCAATGCAACCTCTCTCGTATCATATTTCTTCACCAACATCTTGCTATAAGGTAGATAAAATACAGCCTGCATGAGGTCCCTTGTAGTTCACCCAAGGAAGTTCCTTGGTTCATTGTTTCTAACACTTGCTTCTGCAGGGTGACAGAAAAAGGTGCTATTAATAAAATAACCAAAAAAATGCCGCCGCAACAATTTTTGAGCTGTGAAGAAAGAATAGGGAGCACACTTTCCTGCAACTGTTGTCATATACAATGTCAGTATTGGGAAAGGTGAGCATGCTTAGTCCAAAAAAGGCTTGTCTGGCCCATCTCAGGCCTGGTGGGTTTAATTAGACCCATAGGTCAGGGGTTCCCCACCACCTGCATAGTCAATAAAAGTTTGGTGGTTTTAGCATAAAGGCTGAGAGAGAGTGGTTTGCTTAAGGTCACCTAGGGTGCAGTCCTCTGCACAAGATTCATAGAATTGTAGGGCTAGAAGGGACCCTGCATTGCAGGAATATGCAACTGGGGATCAAACCTGCAACCTTTGTGTTGTAGCACCACACTCTAACCAACTGAGCTATCCAGCTGGTGCCAGTGTTGACTCCAAAATTTAAAAAATGGTATGTGAGAGATTTTCCTTTTACCTTGCTTGAAAAGTGTTAATGTTAAGCAAACTTTATTCAAGTTAATGTTTAACTATTCAACATTGTGTCTAAACTTGTTAGCATGATCCATTTGACCTGCTATCAAATATCATCAGTCTCTGCACTAACAGCATATACAAAGAACATTATTAGCCAAGTAAATGTTTATACTGTACAGCCTTGGTTCTGTTTTTAAAGTTACAGTAGTTGCCATTGATTCAGAAAGCTAGCTATGTACTGTAGAGACTTTATCAAGAGTTAAGAGTTCCTATTTCAGAGAGGTTATGAATGCCTATTCACATAATGTTGTGGACCTTTAGTTGTTTGGAACAGTTGGAGTTGCTGCTCAGGAAATTTCTGTGTTGTCTGGATTAACAAATCATAGTAGGTAGTTGCCACCTCTATCATTGTTGTGCTGCCTCTTAAGAACTTCTGCAGGGTTTAGATGGGAGTTCAGAGAGATGGAAAATGACTGACAGGATGGAAAACAGAAAATAGTTTAGTTTAGTTTCAGTTGTAACTGAGGTTATTCCAGTTTGGTTCCGGTTGAGGCCTCTAATGGTTCACTAACCAGTTCAGAGCATAGTTCAGTTCATTTGAGAATATTTAAATATAAGAGCAGATTAAGACATTATTATTTAAATAATATTTAATATTTAAATATAAGGCCACATTTGAAATACAGTAAGCCCTCAACTTACACACATTTAACTTGTGTGTATTTAACTTTATGCGCTTGAGAAAAGTTTAAAAAGAAATAAAAAGGGGGCAGCTAAGTCCAGGGAAAAAAACTTTGGAACCAATGTATTTTAACTATATGTGATTATGGCTTAAGGCATCATCCCTGGAACATAACCCCCAAATATGCTGTGGGCTTACTGTACCTTCTTTTTCAAAGGGCAGGGGGAATACAGAATGTCCCCTTCTCAGTTTCACATGTTTTGGCTCCATAATTTTCTCCCTGCTTGCTCCAGTTGTCTTAAAACATGATAATTCTCAACTGGTTTTAAAGCCAGAAGTAACCTCCAATCCTAAATATGAGTGTGATCTCAACTGGTTTAATCGTTTCATGGTGGGAACTTTACAGATCTGTGACATATAGGATTACTATAAACAACTGGATATTCTGTGAAAATCTAGGACTACCAGCAGATTGAACTAGGTTTTTAATTCCTAATGATAGGGCTCTTTTGAGTTCAATTTTAAATGCAACTTTTAAATTCAGTTAATTTGTATGCTACTTTATCATCAAAAGGTATTAAGCAATTTATATAAAATATACATTGAAAATGCTGATTTTATGAAATAGTGAAAATTAACATTTTATTAAACTAGGTAAAAAAAATAGAGGGCCTAAACTCTTAATTCTATGACTCTTACTGAGAAATGGGTGTCTGTCAATCCATAAAATCACTGCTCTTTGTTCTGTTCATTGCCTTTGATTTTAGGTATGCTTCCTGTCTCTGACCCTTATTCATCTTGAACCTAGTACTGTATTGCATTGGCATGCTATTGCTAGCTGTATTTTCTCACATATCTAAATGGAAGAAAGTGGAGCAATCTTAGGAACTTTTGAAGGAGTTACATGACATTATTCATTGTGCCATTTGTGTAGAGTAAGATTTTGTTAAGCACCTTTGTATTTGCATTAAGAAAACAATTTTCGTGTTTATTCTTTTACTTCTCATCCCGCCAACCACCCACCTACCCCAAAAAAGCTCAGCTTGGAGACTACAATGGTTCCACCCATCTTCCAGGATACCTTTCAGACTATTGCTTTATACCAGAGCAAAATCAAGATTTCACAACCAAAGTTGAATCGCTGCATGAACAGCACAGGTATTGTTTTCTGAAATAGTAATAACGGTATATATTGTGATATATACATAAATGCATAATTTGCATGAAGTATAGAATTTAAATGTGATTCAAATTATTAATTCACAGCATATTGTATATTCAGACTTCATACTGTAGGCTCCCAGTAATTGGCAAAGATATGTTAGTTCTTGGAGTATAATACACATCAATAAAAATGGTTCCAAATGTGGGAATTTTTGTATTTTTTAGGAATTTGGCCGCCCTAAACCTGTATGCATGAGTTACCCAGATGTGCTGGGTGAACTGATCACTATTAAGTGACATTGGTTCTACTTATACACTGGAGAGAATAGGTACCAAAAATTCTGAAAATTTGGGAGTTTTCCTAAAAGGTTTGGCTGCTAATTTACTGCTCTATTTCTGCATCAAAATGGGAGTGCATCTCATTGTATGACAATACTAACACGCAGTTTCATTATATGGGAAACAAGACCTTTGATTTTTGGATATACATAGGTTTGCCCCCAGTAATAGAAACTTAAACTGTAGGTGTATTTCTACATAATGACTGTAGGTGAATCCATCATGAGATTACCCCATGATTGAAATGTGGAAAAAGAGTTCAGATTTTTCTTTGAATGTGTACCTTAAATTTATTTTCATAATGGTACTTAAAGTTTCTGTTATAGATAAATTACTTTCCAATGAGGATTTTATTGCCTTTAATACTTTATTGTTTCCCCCCCGCCAGGGGCCTCACTCAGTCAGAAGCAGAGTCCTGCTACATTAATATAGCAAGAACGCTTGAATTCTATGGAGTAGAATTACACAGTGGTAGAGTATGTTTATAGTTCTTTTTTATATTTAGAGCAACTTGTACTTAAACTTTTTTTAAAAACAAACAAGCATACATACCTTAATATTAAACTAGCTAAGTAAAACTCTCTTTTTGGCACCTAAAGCAGCTAAGCATAAAAAACTTCTATTTCTTATACAGCTATGGGAACATTACCATTAAATAACTTGCATCTTTATAACTTATTTTCTTAAGCAGGAGTTGTTGTTGTCCTTTACTTTTAACCATATTAAAATACGGATTTGAGAAAAACTTGCAATATTGTCAATTCTCAGCTGAGTTTTTAATATATTACTCTGCCTTTTTTATTTATAATTGACATTGCAAAAAGCATCCTCGGTGGCATAAGTCAGTTGCTTCTATAGAAAGCTTCAGTTAAGCTATAGTTTTGGACTGAAAAGTTTACTTGCATAGTATGGGCTGCCTTGGAATTGGGTGCTCAGCAGGATTGCCAACTGTTTTTGAAAGTCCTTTCAGTTTTAAATGGGGGTTTGCTATGTGGCGAAGAATTGCTGTTTGAGGAAACACCAACTTAAGCTTTCCTTCCATATGCAGACATAGTCATCCATTTCTTTGGATTTCAACTCCAGTAAATGGCATCATAACCAGCACCCACTGACAACTAAGCTACAATGCATACTCACAGTAATGACTTGGCATGCAAAATCTCTGGCATATCTGATATTATTATTTTATGTGTATGTGTGTTTTTAATTAAGCATGTCTGGGCTGTTTCTCCCAAATACAGGAATAGGTCAGCTCCTTTTTATGTGGAGACATCCAATTCTTTATCCCCCATAACACAGAGAGAAATTCAAAGTCACACTGTTTGTAGAATAGGATTCTGAGTGCTTTAATTTACCAGTTTTTTTGTGGTTCTTATTTTTAGGATCTTCATAATCTCGACCTTATGATTGGAATTGCTTCAGGAGGTATTGCTGTATATAGGAAACTCATTTGCACAAGCTTCTATCCTTGGTAAAATACTTGGGGTGTGGGTGGGTGTATAAAGTTTTAAAACTGAACATGAAAATAACAAATCTCTCCTTTTTAAATAATACCCATAAAGACCACTACTGAAGATGGAAGGTGTTGAGATTGAAGTCTATTTAGAAATCCAGCCCTCTAATGCTTGGTGTGCGGAACTGAGCCATGGTTACATGTGAAGTTGCTTCTTACTGAGTCAGATCACTGGTCTATCTAGTCTCATTTATTTTCTACTGGGACATATTTATCAGCCTCACTATCTGAAATCATTCTTAGTTGGATATGCTACTGTCTGTGTTTAGGATCTTGTGCATGCAAGGGTTGTTGTTTACCACTGAGCTATGCCCCTTCCTATTGTTTGTTTCTGAGCTGAGGTGCTCTGCACATGCTCAGGCATTCTCTTTAATATCATTATTACTTAATACTTTTGTTCAGGTTATCTATTTCCCCCTATTATACCTAGAGAGAAATCAGGAGTTAGGTTTTTGAGCTCAGGTGCTTCTCCGTCGTTCTTCCCACAGACGGCAGTGACCAACTGAACTGGGAATCCAGTGTTGTTTGAACATTGGAAACTTGGTGACTCTGAGAAACAAAATCAGTTAGAACTTAAGGCTTGTTTTCATTTTCCCCCAGATACATTTTGACAGCAGGAAGGGAGATAATTTCTGAACCAGACCCCAAGTAATTGCTGACTCACATTAAACCTCAAAGATGTTCTGCAAAACCCCAAATCAATTTGGAGAAGATAGATCCACTTGGATACCTCTGGAGGAAATAGTTCTTGTGTCAGATCTGTTGGTATTGACTTGAAACTCTTGTAATTCAAGTGAGCAATATATATATCGCAATATTCAAACCAGATTAGGGACGTTAAAAAACAAAACATCAAGTCAGTTGTAAATAAAAATTGCTCCCCCAAGTTCTATGGTTTAAATACAATAGATAACAGAGTCAATTGTATATCAAAATTAATAATTTCAGTCCAACGCAGGGCCTTTATGTTAGCCCGATTGAACGTTTTCCCCTCAGCTTTTGTCAAGGGCAGATACCGTATTTAAACATTCCCAGAAATGATAGACATTGTGGATGTTCTTTGAATGCGCCAGACACTATAGAACATATTCTTTTCTACTGTCCATTGTACAATCAGCTATGCAAAAGCATGCTATCCCCTTTTTTGGGTAGTTTAACATTACGGCACAATGAAAATCTCAGATTCTATCTGCAAGGTGGCTGAGTTTTTGTCAATAGTATCTCTTAGAGTGGTGAATGGCACTATTCAGCCAGAAGAAATCCCAATGGAAATCCTTGTTGTTTAATTTTTTATATATGGATGTTTCATGATGTTTCCTTATGGCCTATCCTTGTAATGCCTAATAAAGGCTTGGCAAAGTAAGTAAGTAAATAGTTCTTGTATTGCAAACTTGCTGATTTTCTTACTGACATTTAGTATCTATATTGAGATGTTGGATTCAGTACTAAAGATGATACAAAATACCAAAATAGTGTCATGTACAGTAGAATTAATTGAATTTTGGAAAGTAGGGAAAATGGCAGGAAACTTGTATAGTAAATGAGGGGAGAAATGGCTACATTATTCCCAGGTAATCTTTTTGTTATGCCATGCTCAAATGTATGTATATTTAATCCTATATAATAAAGAGCCTGTGTCCGTACGTACTACTTTCCGTGTGTCAGAGGAAATCGCAAGTGCGCGTGCGTTCCAGTGACACAGGGATTGGAGGACGCAGACCAATAGGAGCGGGGGCAGCGGCGCAAAGCGCCGCTTCCCGCAGCCTCCTACTGTCGGCCATCTTCAGCGGACCTTTCCGCTGCCTCCGCTGCTGGCTCCGGCTTCCTCTTTGCTTGCCGCACTGCCGCCCATCTGCAGCGGACAAAGCAAAGAGCGGGGGCAGCGGCGCAAAGCGCCGCTTCCCGCAGCCTCCTGCACGCCGCCGATGCCGCCCCGCAACCTCCTCGCCCCGGCCGCTGCCACAGGCCCGGATTGGCGCCGGCGCCTTTGCTTGCCTGCCGCCCGCACTCCTCCAGCGTGCCGCGGGGGCTTGCCTGCTTCCAAGGGATTTCGCCTGTAAGCCGCGCTCGCCCAGCTCGCCTCACCCCGATAGCTTTTCCTCTGCGAGGTCCCGCACTGCCCGCAACTCAGGCTGGCCATGTCAAAGTACTGCGTCCCACCGCAGCCCTGGGGCCGGTGCAGCGGGAGGAAGAAGCCCTGGCCTCCCGACAGTCCCGCGCCGAACGGGAGTAAGAAGAAGGCGGAAGCCCGAAGCGCTGGATTGCAAGGCTCTCTCTCTCTCCCCCCCACCCCCCGGGCCCGGTGCCTGCTGGGAGATGTAGTTCCCCTCTCCCTCCGCCGAGCAGGGTGATCCGGCGGCGCGCACGGCCAGCAGGCGGAACCAGCCCGTGTTGCAAAAACCGTCCCTTTCCTTCTCCCTTTTGGGGGGGGGTCTTTGCAAGCGGGATCGGGGTGGGGTGCGGGGTGCGGGGCAAGCTTTCTCCCGAGGAGCCGGCCCCGATCCTCCCGTGCGGGACCCCCTTGGGGCGTCGGGCCTGGGTGCGCGCACCTTCCCTTTTTTGCAGATCGCGCCCCGCGGGCTGTTTCTTCCCACATTTTTTCCTTTGGAGGGGTTTGTGTGTGCGCGCGCAGACAGCGCCAGCCCCGCCGCGCAGAGCAGGAGCCGGGCCGCGCGCTCCCAGCCGGGCACCGCCAAGTCACCGCTGAGCGATCCGCCCAGGGAGCGCCGGCATTATCTTCTAGCCCCCGCCCGTTTTTCAACGGGCTTAATTTACTAGTGACAAATAAACTTCTTTATATATAGGAATAACTTCTATATTTTATTTTTTATTGCAGATAATTAAATCCATGCTGTATAATGTTATGTTGCAAGGGGTTTGGGGGGGGGAGACATCCTTCATCTATTAAATTGCTGTTATTTCAGAGAGATAGTGTTTTGTTATAGAAGAGAAGAGAGTAGTAGGTACAAGGGAGGGATGCTTCTTGGGATGGGGACAGATGGAAGAGCAAAGTAATTAGAAGAAATCCAAGCAGTATAGTAAAAATTATGGGCTGTACAATTGAAAACATAGAGGTCCTGGGAATAGGAATTATATTTAAATCCAGGTCAAATTAAATTAACTGTGTGCATTATTTTCCTTGTAATTTTTAAAACTTTTTTCATCAGTTGGAATCTTAAATTTTCTTTCTATATCAATAGCTAAGCTAGGCATCATGATTTTAATTTAAATAATGTAGGAGTTTTAATTTGTTTTAATCTATTGTGGGTTAAAGGTTTTACCCTTTGTGTTTTAAATTATGGTTGGTTTTTTTAGTGATAATTTATTGTTAAATCCTTTTTGTAAACTGCTCTGAGGCTTTCCCCACAATCAAGTGGTATATAAATTTTATGAAATAAAATAAAATAATAAAATAAAAAGCCTTACTAGTTGCAAGAACAGAAAAAAAATTGTGATTGCTGGGGTACATAATCATGTTTATTTTCCATGTCAATTTTCTGTGTGTTCATTCATAAGTCAATTCTTTCCCATTAATCTGTGATTTAAAAAATATTTTTATCACAAAATATAATTGTGCCACAAAATTCAGAGTAGTGCAAAATCCAAAGTATAATTATGTTTTAATCTGCATGTCGCCTACAGCGTGCTGATCAGGTCAGTTTGCATTGGAATTCACAAATACCAAATTCCTCAGGCATCCATACTGATTGCAATAGGAAGCTGTTAGTACTTCTGTGGACAGCCCATTATAATGGAATGTGCCACACCTGTAACCCATGGATGTGCACAGCAGCCTTTTAGATTGAGGAATGCAAAGAATGGGTGTTCCTAGACTCAGGTCTGTCTCTTGATGGGCAGGTAGTCCAAGTTTGCTTGACAGTATTGTCAGCTGGTTTTGATGGATGAGGCTTGTTAGAGCAGAGCATAGGAGTCTTGTCAGGAATTGTGCAATCCGATCCAATCCTGTTTCCTAGAAACAATTGTTTTTGTTGTGAAATTGCGGACTGCACCCAATTACCTTTAGTGTGTTATTACCTCTATTTTATCTCCATGCAAAATCTGAAAGTAACTATTTTAATATTTTTATTGCTTACCGGTACCTTACCTACAAATTGTAAGGATATTGGTTGAGTGGATTGCACAGGAAAGCACTTTTGAATGTAGGCTCTCCCTTTCATTTCAAATTTTGCTTCAAGCTTATGGTAGTGATAACAATTTTCTGAGAAAAGAGAATGTTTTAGTTAATTATAGCTAGTTACTTAGATTTTAGTTCCTGTTTCAGATATAATGGAGCCCTGCTGAATAGTGTGACAAGGTTTGGGGCTGCTGGCTGGGATGGAGGTAATTTTCCCTTCCCTAGCAACATCCCACATTGTTCAGGAGGGCCTCTTGATTCTCCAGAAAGGCTTGGGAGGGAAGGGGAGAAAGGAAACTTCCCTTATGCAAACATTCTAAATTAACTTAATTTATAATCCAAGCATTGAGCCTGATGTGCATTATTGAACCCGTATTTTCTATCAATGTTTGTTTTAATTGTGTTATGTTTTTAGAGTATGATATAGTATAACTTGTTCCTTTTCAGGGTGAACATAATAAAAATTTCCTTTAAACGAAAGAAGTTCTTTATCCAGCAGCGACAGAAACATGTGAGTAGACTAGTTTGGTTCCCCCAGCCACCCCACCCCTAGACTTTTTTACAATTAACCTCCAATCTTGCCACAAGATGAAGCAATGAATTAAAGGCCATGTCTATGAGTTGGAAAACAAGGTGTACAGAGATCCTTCTTATAGTGTATATTTCATAATACATTGATGATATGTGAAGCTAATTGCTGTAGAGGCGGTTGACATTTGGACTGAATACTTGGTCAGAGATTTTCTTCCTACCCTGTGCCCTACACCTGCTTTTTAATTCAAAGAAAAGATGTAATGAGATCTGAACATTAATTTGATCAAGTCAGCATGGTGGTCTGCTTAATTAACAGAAACTGTGCCTCTGTGGGAACACATGTATTCAAGGTTCTAGCTAGCAGAGCTTCTAATTAGCTGGGAATCTCTGGGTCAGTTGCTGGGCCAGTTTCTTGGGTTATTCCTTTATTCTATGCTTCACACTGTGCTGCTTGTTCCTGTTGTGTGGGGCCATGTACCTTGCAGGCTAGATCAGCTAGATTTGTTGTTTTATTCTGACTTGTATTTTTATGCACTGTAAATAAACTACCTCACTTTGTGTGTTCTTTTCTGGAAATCCTGGGTCCCTAATTGCAGTGTTTTGGACTTCTTGGTTAACTGCTACTGTATAGTGTAACTGCCTGAAGCTTAGAGGGCAGAGTGGATTTGCAGAATCTGGTTGGAAGGCTCTTGTTTGATTTTTGTACAGGCTTAGGCCAAATAAGTTTCCCGACTCCCTAAGCTTGGTGGTCAGACAGTGTTAACATTAATGACATAATAATAGTTCATTAAAATCTGATTTATTCTGCTTTAATAGTTGTTGTCCAATGCTTCCCTAATGCTACCACGGTATTGCTGTCCTGAAGGGCTATAGGGGCCTATAGCATAACAAAAGCCTGCCAGTATCCCTCATTCCTCAATATATTTGTGGCATGAAAAGTTACGGTATTTCAGCAGGCTGCTACAGGATATGCATTGATTGGAAATGAAGCAGTATGAAACACCGCCCCCCAACACATATTTATATAAAGTGGAATTACATATGACTGCCCCCATAGCATCAGGAGCACAAATCATTAAGGGTGTGCAATGAAAAGAATATCTGGAGAAGCCCTTAGAGTGAAAGCATGTGGAATAAAGCAGTAAACACTTGGTTATTTCTAAATCTGATCCATACAAATTCTCTGCTGATGTCCCTAGAGATTTGTAGCCAAATACACATCAAATAAGTGTTTGGTGTCTACTGGTGATCATGCTGCAGATTTCTGCTTTGTAGAAAAGCGTTACAAAAGCAGCTTTAAATTAAAGCCAATATGACATGGCCTACAAAGTGGCAGATGGATCAGATTTCTTCATAGTGAAGAATGTTAACGTTAAGCATTGTTTGCTGTCTCATTGACTGATGGGTTCAATAACTCTTCCTTTGCTCCTTACAAAAAAATAAAGAAACTTATAATTTCTGCAGTTTTATTCAATCTGTCCACGTTCATTTTATTTCAGTACTTCCTTTGGCTGACCAAGCTATAATTGTTCAGAAGAGTTCACTACCATTTTCCTCTGTCCAATTTTTCCGGCCCTCTTCCTCAAATCATTGTAAAGAGCTCAGGGCAATCCATGGAAAGGGAAAGGGGAGAGCTGGGAGAATATTTGGAACCATATTGAAATATATACATTTTGTATATGTATATACAAAAGCTTGTACAAATCTGATAATATTGACACTGTTACCACAGATATATGTTGGCAGAATTGTTTTTCTGTTGCAAACAAACAGTATTATGAGGCCACCTTGCAGCAAAAGATAGAATTGCAACATTTGTAGTACAGCTTATTTGGAACCACCCCTACATTCTATACATGTGGAAAGCAGCTGTTACCCAGTACTGCTAAGCACTGGGAAGATGTAATCATACATCTGTATTTGCATCTGTAAACTATACTTTAAGTCAAAGTTGAAAATACACCATATATTTCCGTTTCAGTGTTAACATTTAGATTGGTCTTGCCTTGTATATAAAATTCTTATAAGACAGTAGTCCCCAGGAACGCCCAAACTTTATGTAACTTCATCAGAGGCTAACCATCTGCTCCAGTAAGCTCACAAGAGAGCCACTTTGTAGGACATGTCATATTGGCTTTAATTTAAAGAGATATGTTGGATGAGAGCCCACAAACTGAAGCTCAGTCCAGATAAGATATACTCCCTTTGAAGGAGTAGGTATGTAGCTTGGGGGTATTTCTGAATTCTTCGCTGTCACTTGAGGCTCAGGTGGCCTCAGTGGCACGGGGGACTTCTATCAGCTTCAGCTGGTGGCCCAGCTAAGCCCGTATCTGGACAGAGATAGCCTAACTCCTGTGGTAACCTCTTACTGCAATACTTTATACATATTCTAATTATTGATTATAATAATTCTGATATATATTTTATTGTTACAGAATGAATCCAGGGAACACATAGTTGCCTTCAATATGCTAAACTACCGAGCATGCAAAAACTTGTGGAAATCTTGTGTGGAGCTTCACACATTTTTCCAGGCAAAGAAGATGCTACCTCATGAGAAGTTACTTTCCCATTATTGGACCACGAGTTCTAGAACACCAACCAAGTGAGTATGAGCTCCTAAACAGAATACTTCTGAATGTAATTCTGAAACCTGTTTACATATATAATACTTACACAGTTTTGTGAATAATTTAAGGCTGATTTTGTAAATTTCTGATTGACTTCCCAGCACATCACTAGAAGCCTGGAAATTGCCCCACAGGGAAGCCAGGGTAGTCTGCAACAATTGGAAGGGGTCAATTCTAAGGAAACAAATGAACTTTAAAATAACTGCCAGTGTGGAACACAGCAAGGGCCAGCCTGGACTATATTTGGCATGTGTCTGACAGCTAGTTTAATAAAACTTGATGTTCTCCATGTTCTCTGTGCAGTTCCACATTACAGGTTCTGTTCTCTTGTAGAGCTGCAATCAAAACTTTTGAAAGAAAGATGAGCATTTTGAAGGGAAGCCTGTCCCCCTTCTGAGTTCATGCAGTAAAGGAATATAGCTCCCACTTTCTCTCTGGCAACTTTTTGACTTCCACAGCAGCAGCATTATAAAGAACTTTTGTTTAATGCATTGCTCTTCAGAGTGTGAACTAGATTTTTATTCTTTTCTCTCTTAGTTTCCCAGACGCTGTGGAGTTGGTAGTTTTTCTTGTTATAAACCTCAGTTTGGCCAATACAGTAGTGATTCTTAGTTCTGGTGCTGGTGAGAATTCTCTTTAGTATAAATAATATTGTTTCCCAGCTACCACAAGCCAGGTCACAAGCTTCTCTGGAGTCTGATCACAGAGAGGAGGATTAGCTTTTGAAGGAAGAGTTGGCAGACATTGACAGGTTACTTTCCATCCAGGCTGTTTCCAGCCATTCTATCCAAGACATGTAGCATGCTGCTGCTCATGGAGAACAAGCTGGAAGGAAAAGTACAAAGTCTGTCAACACCCAAAAGCACTAAAGGGGTGTTTCTGCAGGGCACCTCTTAACAAAGTACCTTTTCCCGAGTCCTTCATTAGGATTTGAAAGGCCAGTTGGGACAATCTAGCTAGAGCAGGGGTTGGCAAGGCTTACTGGGCATGGGCCGGATCACTCCCACAGAGATCCTCCGTGGGAAATCGCTTCTGCGCAAGCCCATCACGCCTGCGCAGAAGCGTTTTTCGGCATTTGGGCGTGCGCAGAAGCAATATCCAGAGCCACGGAAGAGAGTCCCCGTGCCGCACTGCACCACTTTAGCGCGGGGACTCGCGGAGCGGGCGGCTCGGTTCGGGGGCAGCTCATGGGCTGCTTCCAGCCCATGGGCCTTAGGTTGCCAACCCCTGAGCTAGAGGCAGTCTGCTTAATTGCTTGGTTAAACACAGCCCCACATGCTTCCACAAAGCATCATCAAAGTTCTGCTGCTGGATGTTTCTGTGGCAGTGCTATAGAGATATACCGTAGTTTTAAGTTGAAGGGATATTTATGTTTTTCCAGTCTGATCTGGGAGGGCAGAGGCATCCTTCTCTGTGGAGGAGGCAGTACAAGTCATTGGCTCTGCTCAATGAGCTAAGAGCAGAGAGCTTCCTGAAGAATTAAAATGTCCTCTGGGAGTTTAGAGAACATGAATTTCCAGAAAGAATTTCCTCTTTCTTCACCTAAAATAAAGATTTATTATGCACAAAGTACTTTGTCTAAAGTATGTTGTTTTATTTCAGATCTTCTAACAATCATTACTGCAGAAAAGTAATAGGTGGTATGATTTGGAATGCAGCTATGAGGCGATCTTTGTCAGCTGAACACCTAGAGACCAAAAGTCTTCCTTCTCGGTCTCCTCCAATTACCCCAAACTGGTAAGAATTATCTTTTTTATCTTCCATAAAATGGGAGGGGACAGGAGCACAAGACAAAGTTTTATTTGTGTCAACAATTAATTTTGATGTGATTAAGATCTCTCTTAAAGATGAATAATAAAGATTCAAAATAGCTATATTTCAAAATGTTACTGCAATTATTTCCAACAGTGCTTGGTTATTGGGTATGACTTTTGATTCAACAGCTTCAATATGTGAAGAAGTAGTGGAGGGGCTCTTTCTCCCACAATTCTAAAATTTAAAGACTGCCTTCCTGACTGTATAGGGGCCTATCCCAAATAGTTGTGAAACTTGCCTGAAGTTAAACAGAATTTCATGTTATTTTTTTCTACTTAAAAGTAGAAAATTGTTCTTAGATTGCAATTCTGTGTATGCTAATCTGAGTGTAAGCCTCAATGGACACAATAGCATTTATTAATGAGTAAACATGCATAGGCTTTTGCTGTGAAGACATTTCTTCTATATAGGTTTTGTCTGTGGTCTGTTCTGCGTGTTATAGCTCATGTCTACTTGGAATAAATGGGCTTTGAATTTAAAAATATTACTAAACAAGTGATAAAATAGTTGTAGCCTCTGAGTGTGTGTTATAATATATTAAGCTTCTCCTATTTAAAAAACGTTTAAGAAAGATGATGTCAGGGACGTGGTGCTGGGCAGGGAGGAGGCGCAAGGGCTGTCAAGGGAAGGAGAGCCACTGCACCACTCAGGCAGTAGCGAGGGAAGCAGGATGTCCCTCAGTGAAGGGGAGGAGCAACCAGGAAGTTTGGTGGAGACAGGGCATGGAGATGCTGCAGGACCCCTAGCAACGCCTGAGGTAACAGGGGAGCCGGGCGCGCTGGCACTTCCCACTTCCGTCGCCCCAGGTGCGTAGAGGGAAGAAGCGTAAGGAATCTAGGAGGAGATTTGGACTACCGAAACTGTTATGTTGGGGGCGGACCCGTGAGAGGCCACTCCCGGATTCTGGTACTGACTCGAGCGGTCATGAACTTTAGAGCTCTGCTTGTATATAGTTGTTAATAAAGCTGTAAATACAGATGCAGACGTTCTCCGGCTCTTTACTCCCGAGGAGACAACACAGCACTCTTACAGATACTATCACAACTAACTTCTGAATCCTACCTCTTTTAAGGCGAAGTCCTAGATTACGTCATGAGATTCGTAAACCACGACACTCATCTGTAGATAACCTTGCAAATGAGATTTCCTATATAACTGAAACAGAAGATGTGTTTTACACCTATAAAGTTTCCCCAGCTTCCAAGGATAGTGATTCAGAATTGTCCCAGAGTCGCAGCCCATGGAGAAGGTAAATAACCTCTACAAACAGTGATTTCAATGCTACTCTGCACTGATAATTGGTAAACAACAAAATTAAGGAGATATTTCATGTTAAATATTTCAGTAGTAAAAGAATAATACTAGTAAAGAAGACTGATACCATAACCCTGAGTATTTAGTCAGAAGTACCAAATTCCTAATTAGAGACATCACTAATGTATTTGTTATATTTATTAAATCGGTATACTGCCCTTCATCTGAAGGACTCAGGATGGTTCACAGCATAAAAATAAAAGATAAAAACATAAAATACAAAAAACAATAATAAGCACAAAACAAACCAATATCCCCCCAAACGCATTTAAAAGGATATAGGATGTCAATCAGCCGAAGGCCGGGTTGAAGAGGAACATTGGCGCCAGGCGAGCCTCCCTACAGAGAGCATTCCACAAATGGAGCCAACGCAGAAAAGGCCCATTTTCATGTTGCCAGACATCTCGTGGAAGAGGCACACAAAGAAAGGGCCTCAGATGATGATCACAGGGTCTGGGTTGATTCATATGGGGAGAGGTAGTCCTTGAGATATTATTGTCCTGAGCCATTTCAGGCTTTATAGGTCAAAACTAGTGCTTTGAATTGGGCATGGAAACTGATTGGCAATCAGTGCAGTCAGTCCAGCATCAATGTAATATGTTCAAAACATCTTGCCAGAGTGAGCAACCTGGTCTTTGATTTCTGCACCAGCTGAAGTTTCTGAACCATCTCCATTGGCTTCCTTATGTGTAACACTTTTCAGTAATCAAACCTGGAGGATACCACACCACAGCATAAACAGAAGTTAGGCTATCCTTGTCCAGATAAGGGTGCAGCTGGGCCACCAGCCGAAGTTGATGGAAGGCACTCCACGTCACTGAGGCCACCTGAGCCTCAAGTGACAGCGAAAGATCCAGAAGTACCCCCAAGAAGTACCTGCTTCTTCAGAGGGAGTGTAACTCCTTCAAGAGCAAGCAGCCTCCCATTCATCTGCTCTAAGGAACCATCCACTAAGTGCCTTAGTCTTAAGTGGAGTGAGCTACAGTTTGTTGGCTCCCATCCAGTCCCTTACTCATCCAGGCAAGACAGTGGTCTCACCTGCAGATGTAAAGGAGACTTAGAGCTATGTGTCATCAGTGTGACAATGTACTCCAAACCTCTGGATAACCCCACTCAGCGATTTCATGTACAGTACCGGTAGTACCTCCGGTTGCACACGGGATCCGTTCCGGAGCTCCGGTCGAATCCTGAGGAATTCGCAACCGGAGGTGCCTGTTCTGCGCATGCGTGTGGCGCGGTAGAGCGCTTCTGCACACGCACGCTCGGTGAAACCTGGAAAAATACATCCGGGTTTGCCGCGTTCGCATCCTGAAGGATACACAATCAGAGGTGTACGTATCCAGAGGTACTACTGTAGATGTTAAACAGCACAAGCATCGCCCTCTGGAAATTACCATCTAAATAGCACCAGAAACACCTCAAAGCAGTTCCACCCTACTGTAGTCTTGGTTTCTTTCCTTTTTTGCATTCACATATATGCCATGCATGCAGTGAAATGCTTAATGACTTAAGCAGCATATAAGCTGCATGTTCTTAGTTTAAAATGCAAAATCTGTACCATAGAAAGTTAAATCTTATACTGAAAATATTTTTTTGTAAAAAGATATTTGTGGATTCATAGGATCCAAATATTGCATGGAACACTTATCAAATGATGCATAACATTTGGGGTGGGGTTGGAACTCTGGGAATGTTGGGAATCTTGGGCCCAGTTCATACCCCTATTATATAAACAAGCAGGGGAAACAAGCATATGTCATTCCCATTTCTGCTTTTTCTATCTGTTGCTCACATCCAAATCAGCCTTTAGGGTTCATGAAACTAATAGATGGCAGTGTGAGTGAACAAAATATTTTCTTCGTTCCTTCAAGAGCATAAGAACAGTGTATGGGTGAATTTTGATAAACTAGTTATTTTCCTTGCATCCTTTTAAAAATGTATATGTTTTCTGCCAACAGTTACAATTTTTTTAATGGAACATGTAATTCGCCTAGATTTTGAAATAGAGTGACTCTAGAGAGACAAATGAGTGTTGTTTAAATGATTTTGTAGAGTACCAATGCAGTTTGTTCTATACCTGTTTTGAATTTGCATGTGAATGCCTGAATAATTTTTAGTCTCATAGAAGAAGAAAGATTCTTGTCAAGTTTTGCTTTCTGCATAAAATCAAACTGATGAGCTTTTGTTACTTAGTTTTTGAATACACCATTTCTGTACTGCTTAAAATCTTTGTTATAAAACATTTCATATTAATTATCCACTGCTTGTGTGCTTTTTCTTCAGCAGATCATCAGAACAGGAATCACCAAAGTGAGTTTTCCAACAGTGTCACAAATTCCTCTTGTAACTGATTTTTAAAGATATTATAATCAAGTTAAATCCCAGAAAACATAATTAATAGCATGTATTATTTATTCATTGTTGACATTTATCAACTATCCAGTGGCCACATACTCTGGGTATGTTTACTTGCAATTAAAATATTCCTATTTTCTCTCTCTCTGTGTTCTGATACAGTAAATCAGAGTTAAACAAATGAGCAAGCTCCCTAACATAAGTTGTTCAAATCATACCTTTCCCCCCTCCTCGCTTTGCCCCATCAGGAACAAACAAATCAGTGTGTTAGGTTAGGATTATGTGTAAACTAGTGATGGAGATTTGTTTCTCTCGAAATAAGCCATGGTTTATTCTTGGCTTGTTATTGTGGTCTGTTTGATGCTCACACCTCAAAGACAGGAAAGGGAGGGTGGGTGGGTGCAATTTCAGCTGGTCCCTAATAATCCATAGTTTAAGTCTGACTTGGTGTTACATAAAATATTTTATTAACAACATATTAATTTTTGCTGCACCAGAAAAACTTGAGCTGGTATTACTAGTGAAAATGTGAATATTTATTATGTTCTTCTTGTATCTTAAAGTGTGGGTGGAATATACCGGTAGTGTGCTAAAGTAAATGAAAAATTTGAAATCCTGAAAAAAATCCCACAATTGGCTTGTCAAAAAGAAATCCTTGATATTCAGAAGAAGAAATCATTTTGCATAAAAATTGTTGGCTTACACTAAATAGTGAGGTCTGGCTATTAATGTTTAACTTGTTTTTGTTTTTTTTAATAAAGGAACATATTGGAAAATAATTCAACACAGAATGTTTTGTCTCAGACTCTCAGTGGAGTTGGCAACCTTTCTGGGTCTCATTCTTTGAATGGAACAGATAAACAGTCTTTAGAAACAAATGAAAATGTTTCAAAAGGACTTTTAATGGATGACTCCAATCAGTACTACTTTGATAAGGTATGATAAACAAGATGAAACAGGCACTTCCTGATAAGCTTAAACAGCAGTGTCGGTGCAGTATAGGTGAGACAGAACAGGATACCTTTTCAGTTGATTAACAGCCATTTCTTTCATACATCAGTTCCAGTCCTAAGGAACTCAGCCCCCATCCTGGTCATTTTGTAGAAGAGGTGTGTATCTGTACATTAAGCTTTTAAAAATACTTTGTAAATATGTATTGAGAAGTTGGAGGGTTTCTGGATGTGAATTGTATGTTCCATTGCACTGATGGTTGTATTTATACTCTGTTTTTACAATTGAGTTGACTTGTCAATTGCCTTGTTTGCTTGTGGATTTTTTATTTTTTTTTAAAGAGAGAGGGGCAAAATTAGCCTTATCATAGAGTTTCAGCCTTTCGCTAGACAGCTCCTTTGAAATGGACAAATCTATGTGTTGGTGGTGGGGATGCCCAGTTTGCAAAAATTTATAATGATAGGTAAATTGAAGATTATCCAAGTCATCCCTCCGGGATAGTACTTAACATGTTTCACAGATAAAAAGCCTCTTTTCCTTGTCTTCCAGAATGAAGTTATTGATGGAGACTTGCTTTTGATACGCATTTTGCCAGATGAAGATGGAAAATTTGGATTTAACCTGAAGGTAAAAAGGCACTAGTAAAGCAATATTGATAACCAAAATAACTTGGGAGTGAGCATTGCAGGGGAACCATTGGGAAATGTTGCTTGTATCTTTTATAATACTGTATATTCCTGCGTATAAGACTACTTTTTAACCCAGGAAAATCTTCTCAAAAATCGGGGGTCGTCTTATACGCCGGGTCATATTTCTTATATGGCAAGTATATCCCAAACTCTATATTTGAACTGGAAAAGTTGGGGGTCATCTTATACGCCCAGTCGTCTTATACGCCGGAATATACGGTATGCTTTCCCCAGTTTGTGATAAAGTATTATGCTGCTGTGCTGTCAAAACACTGATTGGTTTAATGTAGGATTGATAGTTCTTTCTCCCTGAAGAAACCAAATTTTATTGCCCTCAGTTAGTTATTAGTGTTGTCATGTGGATGCTAATTATGAAAGAGCTTTGTGTATAAATGGGAATGCAAGAGTCTTCAAATTACAAGTGGAGCAAATCCTGACAAATCTTGCTATTCTCACCTTTTGGGTAAAATTCTATGCATGTTTTGCTTTAAACAGAAACTTTGAAATTTGCCTCAAGTTTTGCTTTGCGTGCAAGTCATTATTGACCCTAATTAAGATATTGATTCTCTTTTAGTCAAAGATTTTGCATTGTTTTAACAGTACATTTGCCCCTACACAGTAATTTGGAATAATGTTATGTGCATATCATTTGTCATCTGCCCAAACTATTCTAGTAAATTTCCTGGAGTAAAACTATCTTTGCACAGATTGTAAAGAAATTAGATCAAATGTAAACATTTGGTCATGAGAACTAGTTCATTTCTAAGTATTTTCTAGTAAACCTATTAGAGGATTTTCATTACGTGTTTTTAACAGGTAACCATGCTGAAACCCCCCCACCACCCAGAATGCTGTTTTAAAGATTAAATTTTACAGCTATGTGCAATTTATCGGAATAAATTTAACCTGACAATATATCATTCAAAACACCAGAGGGCAGTATAATTGTGAGCAATTTGAGCAGTCCTGTCCCTGTGCGCGGTTTGTCTCAGCCGAAGGCAGAACAGTTTCAGCCCCAGCACCTTGCAATAACTGTGTTCAGCCTTGCGATAACAGCGGTGTTCCCTCTCCCTGCTCTGGCTGCTTCGCTGTGGTTTGTCTCAGCTGAAGACAGAACAGTTTTGGCCTCAGCATCTTGTGGTAGCTGTCAGCCGATGCAACATCCAAGACTGCCTGCTTCTTCCGTATGCCCCATCTCCCCCACCACCCATTTGCACAACACCCAAGACTGCCTGCTCCTTCTCTCCGAAGCCCCATCTCCAGTCCCCCACCTGCAGATCTCCATGGCTGCTCCTTCGGTCATCCACATGCCGGACCTTCATGCCCACCCTATATAGTTCTGTGTTTCAGATATCGTATATTGCATTGTTTAGCTGGTGATATATCACAATGTTGAAAATCAGATATCAGTCTAGAGACTACCTCTTAGTACAGGAACTGTTAGTATATATCTATCTAGCTAAATATAGCTTTTGGCAGTGCTTTTTTTCTAGAAAAAAGGTTCCAGTACTGCCCCCTCACTGCCACAGCGCCCTTGGCCCCATGCCCCCTTCCACGGTGGGCTGTTACTATGCTTGCACGGGACTCCTCATGCCTAAAGAATGCAGTGAGGTATGCGCCACTACTGCTGGATCATAGATTATAGATCATCCCGTGGCAGCCATCCACCTTTTCCCACCGCTGTTTAGTAGCCACTTACAAGAGACAGGAGGAGAGTTGGGAGCAGCCCTCTATTAAGGAGTGAAATTGGGGAGAGGTTCTTCCCACCTGGAGAAGACGAGGCTTCCTGGACCAAGTGACCCTTGCAGCCACCTCCTCAGCAGCCATCCCAAGCAGCTTCTTTCAACTGTGCTGCTACTGCTGCTGGCTGCTCCTGTCTCAAGGTGCCCAGGAGCTTTTTCCTCTGCTGCTGCTGCCTACTTCCTTCTCATCAGGTCTTGCCTCCTTCTCTTGCTTCTGCAGCTCTGGGTTTTGAAAAGGCTGCACAGAAATTATGGTTTGTTTGCTGCTTTTTCCTCCTTGGGTGGTTTCTTATAATCATGGCAAGACGCCAGAAGGGGGGAAAGTGCCAGTGCGACATACCAGCATGTACCACCGGAAAAGAATCACTTGCTCTTGCTATATGTCTTTTTCCAACAACCTTTAGTGAAATGTTGTGTAAAAATAAGCTCTTTTTCTAATCTGAACACATGGCTCTGTGTAGAAATTATATAAACTTTCATTTCATTGTAGAATAAAATATTTCTTTTTTCATACTGATAAGATTGACAGTAGGGCACTTATTTGTTTTTATTTATTTTATTCCATTTACATCCCACCCCCTTCTCCAAGGGAGCTCGAGGTGGTGTACATGGTTCTTCCCCTCTTCATTGAATTCCTACAACAACCCTGTAAGATAGCGTAGGCTAAGATGAGCCTTATGGCCATGTGGAGATTTGAACCCTGGACTCCCAGGTCCTAGTCCAACACTCTAATCATTATGCCACACAATGTAAAAGGAGCAGGGAGGAGGACTGAAGAAAATTGCAGGAAGGAAATAGGGTACAAGTCGAGTGTTGGAAGGAGAAGACGAAAGGAAAGGAGATGAGAAAATACATGTGGGGATGGGGGAAGAAATAATACAAAATATTTTCTCCACTTAGTCTCTTGGTCATAAAATTCTGCCTGAAATGGGTAGGCTGAGGTACAGTACCTGCCACAAGAAAATTGCTGCAATTTCCAAAGAAGAGAAAACTATCAAGAGAAAATGATAGTAATTGTCTACCGAACTCTTCCTCCATCTGCTACCATTTTGTTGACTGATGGATATCTGTAATTTTCAGCTTTCTCAACTAAGCTCTGGTGATAGAAAGATTGTGGACTTCTGGTGTATAGGATACTTGCAGCTTGCTTGGAATTCTGGTGAAGCTGGTTGGATCTCATGATCCCCTAATATTAACAATTAGGAAGATGTGCTAGATCATACCTTTGGCAGCTTTAGATCACAGGGGGAAGATTTTGGACAAGCTTTGTTTTAAGTTAAGCTTATCTGACACATAAACTTCTGGAATGCCCCATCACAGTTTGAAAATTGTTATATCATGTATTGCACAGTTACAATGCCTGCTTATTACATGTCTAGTCAATAGAAAACCCCATTGCGTTTAATGGAAGTTTTCCCCAGAGTATAGGATTTCAGCCTAAGTGTATTAATACTTTAACTATTCAGATGTGTTTAAAATGTTTTAAAGATTGTATTGTTTTGTCACTGTTGCTTGCCATCCTGGGGTCCTTTGAGAGGAGTAGCTGGATATAAATGTAATAAATAAAAATATAATAAATAAAAATACTTTGGCATCATGTTTTAGGGGGGCATTGATCAGAAGATACCTCTCGTTGTGTCCAGAATCATTCCAGGTTCCCCTGTAAGTATAAACTTTTTAACTTCCTTCATTTTTGTATTGTATTTTATCTATAAGCCTCCTTGAGTCCCTGTCAGGGAAAAAGGCAGAGTATAGAAATCTACTACGATGACTATAATTGCTACTGCTAATTGTTAGTAGAATAAGAGAGTGGGAAGAAAACTTGGACATTATCTTGATAGAGATGCATAAAATTAGAATGTAGGCCCCTAGATTATTTGAACAGCTTCATTCTCAATCTGAACTGAATAGTGTCAGACATTGCTGATGGAAAATTGTTCAAAATATATTAAATAAATAAGTTTTCCATGGTTTCCTAATGCAGATAATATTTCATCAAGATAAGGAATAACACTGTTAATCAGAGATTCAGTCAAATCCTTCACACTGAAGTTAATATCCAATTTGTTTCTTAGACTGAAAAGTTTGAAAATACTGGCTTCATTTTCTTTTGTCTTATGGCAGTCTGATAAATGCATTCCAAAATTGCTTGAAGGTGATCAGATAGTATTAATCAATGGCCGGGACATCTCTGAGCACACACATGACCAAGTAGTGATGTTTATAAAAGCCAGCAGAGAGTCACATACACGTGAGCTTGTACTTCTGATCAGGCGGAAAGGTAAGTATTTATGTGATGTATTGGTATTGAAGAGTGGGATTGTGGTGGGATCATGCTGGGAGCATAACCTATCTCATCACTATTATTGTCTGTATAGTAGAAGCTATTTTATTTCGAGTTCTTCCTTAAATTTCTACAAGGAGTCACTTGAAACATGGGAATCCCACAGCTAACTAAAGCTGGTCTTCCTGGGAGGAAGAGGGTATAGCCTCCCTTCAGCTCTCCAGTCCTTGGGCAACTAGCAGTTTGAGTTCAACACTCCTTCTGGCATGGAAGGGAAGGAAGTGTTTTGATCCCCCGCTTCCATCTTTGAATTTCAGAACTCTACTGATCTGGATCCAGGTACCAGAGACTTCAGATTCCAAGCTACCCCCCATCATGCCATTATATCAAGATTTTTCTGTAATCATAGTTTGTTGTGACATCCAAATTGGCCTTGTCTGTAGACCCAATCTTTGCAAACTGATCTCAGCATGATTTCAAATCAAAGTTTTGAGATAAGGCGCTGGAGTTAAAATTATTTTCCCCCTCATGAGAGCAATATTTCAGCAATTTGCCAAAGAAAAAATAGTTGCTGAGACACAGAAAGAGATTGATTTGCATCTCCCTCCCTGCCAATATTCACCTGCCTTAGGATATTTGCTTTGGAACTGTCAAAGAGCAACAATTAGCAAAGCGGCTTTTACAAATCTGTCCTTTTTCATGTACATTTTCTTTAAAATACCTAGACATTACTGTTTGAAGAATGTTAAAGACCTGGATTTGCCTGTGTCTTTTTAGTTCTTAGACCATTTGTTGAGAACAAGTTGGAAGATGAAGCTGATGGATCTAGTTTTCTGGAAACAATTATTCCCAACTGTTCTGAGTATGGTGAGACTTTAGAAGAATCAATGGAGCAACTAAAGAAAGGACTGGAAAGTGGAACTGTCCTAATTCAGTTTGAAGTAAGCAACCATCACAGTGTCAGACCCTTGGTTTGAATGTGTCCCTTCCTAAACAGATGCAAATAAAGCCGCTATTCTCTTGGCTACTCTCCTCCTTCTAACTTTCTCTTCTCTGTGATCATGTGCTATATTTGTTGACAGCATTGGCCCAGAAATGGAGCACTTGGTGTTCCAGAAGCTAAGGGTTCATTCAGGCGCTTGCCAAAGCTGCATTGTAAGTCATGACTTTAAAAACATAGAAGAGCCCTCCTGGATCAGGCCAAAGGCCCACTTAGTCCAGCATTTTATTCTCACAGTGATCATGTTTTAGCAAGTTTCTAAAAATATAAAAGCAGAAAAATGTAATGTTTTGTTAATAATTGGTGCTTGGATAGGCCTACAAAACCCTTGTGTTTTACCACAAAATTAAAAGCTAAATGCAGTCTTTTAATTGGCAGTTTTAGAAGTGCAATATAGATATCATAATGCCCTAATTAGATTTTATTTAACACTGTATTTAAATGACACGCAGCTGTCAAAATAGTAAGTTTATCTTCTTACAATTTCTGTTAATCTGTAATCCTGTTAAGAACTAGCATCAAAATTTGAGTATTTAGTCAGCTTTCCTCTGACTTGATAGGCAAGCCAAGGATTAAGAATGCCTTCCTGCCCTGTAACTCACTTCTGTAAATGCCTAATCCTGCATTGTCATTAACTTGTTAACACTTTGGAACAAGGCCCCAAAATAAAATAAGCCCCCAACTCATTTGTCATATGATCTGGCCAGAGATATGGAGTCTGTAATTACAAGACCACCCCAAATTCCAGTCAAGTTGCCATCCACAGAGATTGGGAACTGCCAGTTGTTCATTTGTGGGGAATTATTTTATATTTGTTATCATTCAAGCAAGTCTGGGCAGTGTGTATGGAGGTCCTGGACTGCCTAGATTCAACTTGATCCTTATTTAATTATTCAGTGAAGAGCTTTTATTTTCTTTCAGCAACTTTATAGAAAAAAGCCAGGATTAGCTATTACTTGTGCAAAGCTACCTCAAAACATGGACAAAAATCGGTACAAAGATGTTCTGCCATGTGAGTATTAAATTATATTTTGCCTTTTATTTCCTTTAATATTTAACTTGTAATATTTAACAGTAATTCTATGCCTATCAGTCTAAAAGTGAATCAGGACTGCCCCGAAATAAGGTGATTTCTACATATTCAGGGTAAGCAAAAGTACATTTGCTGCATGTAAATGGGTGGGGCAACTCATCCTGAACTTACTTTATGCCATATCTAAAGATCCATGACAGCTCCACTAGTAGATCAAATATCTCCCTACACAGGGAGCCTGCACAGAGTGTACACAGTGCTCGTGGAACAGTGGTTCAAGACCCATTCACAGAGAGAAATGCCATTTTACCACACAGAAACTGCAACAAAAGCAGTCACAGGCATACACTGACACCAGTACCCTCCAGTTGCCCATAGGATATGGGATTTGAAAGCAGAAATTGGAGGCTGAGCCCCACCAGACAGAAGGCTGGAAACCCCCACTGATCTCTGGACATCTAGAAAACTCATACCAATTTGCAGCCTCTACAGAGCAGTTCCCAAACTGCTCAACCACAGCAGCAGACAGGTGTCTTGACATATTGTGGGGCATTGGCCTTTTCCTCATAGCAATCAATGTTGATGTTAGGAGCACAGGAACTGAAGGTGAAACCCTGGTCTCATAAAACAACTTAAGTCTTGTGTGCTAGAGGACCCTGGTTCAAATCCAGAGTACAAACCTGGTCTTGAAAAGGGTGAGCCCACCCCTAGTATTCTGATAGGCACACCTAATATAACCAGCCCTCTTTGACCCACCACTCCTTTTGACAACCCATGTGACCAATCCATCCCCTAATTAATTTAGCTGACAGGCTAGCCCTACCCAATAGCATCCCAGCAGGATTCATTGTCCCTACCTGCCAACCACTCCCTAGCAACAAAGAAACAACAAGGTGCAGGAGATTACTGGAACAAATGGATGACCAATCCCTGCTGTTCGTAGAGGAACAGCTGGCAGCATGTTGGTCTGCGCCCAATCTTTTGGTGGGCCTCTTTTCATTTGCATGCAATGTAGTTGAGTGTGTTGAGAGCATATGGAAGGCAGGAGAATCGGGAGTAAGGGAAAGCCACTGAGGAACAGTGCATAACACTACAAAGCTCCAGCAAACAGTTAATCATCAGGTCATGCAAAGTACCGTAATAGTCCCTGAATCTGTGCTGTAGGTATGTGGAGTAAAGAGAGATTGGTGTCACCTGAGTGCTTGTTGACTATATCCCATCTGCTTCAAACTGTTCCTACGGTATGCTCCACTCAAAGTTTAACAAGTGTAAACTGATTTGTAAACTGACTTGACAGGACTGTTTCAAGTAAGCAGCAGTAGCAGAACTAGCACAGAAATATGTTACTTTAGCATTACTGCTTCGGAACACTGTGATTAGAGATTCCTGATAAAATCATTCCCTCTGATTAGAAGCTATAGAACACTCAGCCAAAAAAAGAGGTTCCCCCCTCTCCCCATTCTGACATTGGCTTATATGGCATGCTCTTGAGGATAATTTTTCACTTTTGGCAGACCCACTGCCTGCGCTGTTTTTTTCACTTTGGAGATTCCTGTTTTTATCTGGGAACCTTTGGAGGGACCCCACTTTGGTTTGAAAGCCCAAAATCTTTCTGAAGCAACCACTTCTGCTCAGGATTCAGGATTGATTTGAATCCAGCACATTCCATTCTATCCTGTCCTATTTGGTCATTGTTCATTTACTTACGTTTTAAAAATACCGTGTTTGCATACCATATTGTGCAGCTAATTGATTCCCCATCTCTGTGAAAAGTGATACTAATTATTTAATTACTATTTTTTTCCTCTTGCTAGATGATATCACTCGAGTAATATTACAAGGAAATGATGATTACATAAATGCAAATTACGTTAACGTAAGTAACACAGACAAGTCTTGAAATAATTACGAGTTATTTCCATACTAGTGGACCTATTAAAATTAATGGACAGGACTAAACTAGGTCCATTAATTTCAATGGGTCTACACAACTAAAATTATCAGAATTATCAATTTCTTGCACATGAATTATCAATTTCTTGTTCAATTTTGATTTAGTGACCTAGTCGTCTGGGTTGATGTTGTATTTGATGATGACTAGAAATACAAATTGTTGTTGTTGTTGTTGTTGTTGTTTATGCACTTGCATTTGCTAATACTTCAATAAAATTACTAGTAAGAATCAACCTTATTTACAGCTTTCTTTCTTCTCATAGCTGGAAATTCCTCCTGTAGGCATTGTGAACAAATACATAGCCACTCAAGGGCCTCTTCCACACACCTGTGTTCATTTCTGGCAAGCAGTTTGGGATCACAGATTATCACTGATTATCATGCTGACAACCCTTACAGAACGAGGGCGGGTAGGTACAGTTTACCTGATTATCAAGCCATTTCTGGGTGTGGAGGTTTGTATGTGAATTGAGATGTGGTTTGCTGGTCTCCTTGGCACATTGGAACTAGGCCCTCTTTCTTCATTCTCCAGTGTAACTTAGCAGGTGGGCAATAAGTTGTGGCTTGTGAAATTTTTTAGCATATCAAGGGGGGAAGACCAGGTTCAGGAACCAAGGAGCTATTTTGTTTCCAGCAACTGAAAGGTTAAAGATGAAAGCCTTATATACCGGTACTCTGGCCTGCTAGAACATAAGCTAACTCCAGCTGCTGTGGCGGCGGCTGGAGATATTTTTGGGATTGCTTCTGCTAACTCTTTGGCCTGGACCTGGGCCTTTTGCCATGTCAATTAGTACATGGTATGTACTATGTCAAAGGACGCGGGTGGTGCTGTGGGTTAAACCACAGAGCCTAGGGCTTGCCGATCAGAAGGTCAGCAGTTCGAATCCCCGCGATGGGGTGAGCTCCCATTGTTCGGTCCCTGCTCCTTCCCACCTAGCAGTTCGAAAGCACATCAAAGTGCAAGTAGATAAATAGGTGCTGCTCCGGTGGGAAGGTAAACGGCGTTTCCGTGCTCTGCTCTGGTTTGCCAGAAGTGGCTTAGTCATGCTGGCCACATGACCCAGAAGCTGTATGCCAGCTCCCTCAGCCAATAAAGCGAGATGAGCGCCGCAACCCCAGAGTTGTCCGCGACTGGACCTAATGGTCAGGGGTCCCTTTACCTTTATGTACTACATGTATGTCAATCATTAGCATTGCTTGAGCAACCCTCTAAGATATGTTTCCATAGAAGATATAAATGTGACTGGGTGAGTTTTTCTTTTGTGTTAGACCAAATGTCATCCTTATTGGCCTGATCCTCCAGACGTTCTTGATTATGGCAACTTTCGTGTCAAGTGTCGATCTGAAGATTGTACCATTGCTTACGTGTTTAGAGAAATGGTTATTACAAATATTGAAGTAAGTGATTTTTACTTTTTTAGTTTGCTACAAGAAAAATACATATTAAAACTTCACACGTGGTTATGTACATGTCGTGCTTGTTGCCTGATCTAAATGCTGCTGCGCTTTTCCCAGTCCATATTGTTTGATGCAGCTTTACCTATCCTGCTATTGTTTGTTTCAGTTTGGCTAGGTCACTGACTTCTAATGAGCTTTGAGTATTCATGCAGACTTTGGCAAAATATAGCCACGTGTAGACTTGGCTATGGCAGCATAACTGGTATATGGCAAATTTGGTTTGCAGTTGGTTGGTTGATTGCTTGTTGTTGCAGCTTTTGTTCATTAAACAGACCCTGCCTACATTTTTTGTCTGGTATGCTGTGACAGAGTTGGCAGAGTTTTCTGCTGCAGTCTGCTTCAAACTGCTGGCCTCCAAGCTCTTCCCAACACCTAAGCTGTTATTTAGCTGAAGCAGCTTTCTTCCCACCAGGTGGCAGTCCCAGCCCTAAAGAGACAAAGTGCCTTAAGAGGGAGTCCCCAGGGAACCCAGTGTGTTACAGGTGGCTTTGAGTTAGGATTCTCTGTATGTGACAGTATTTTGCGTTCGTAAAAATGAAAATATAAACCATTTGCTATGTTGAATGTATAATGGGGCTTTTATGAGAAATAGCTATAGCACAGTTTCACATATTTGATTGGTCTGTGGAGTACAGGAAACATTCAGATGAGAATGTAACTAGATTTCTAGTAGGTTTACTGTACATTGCCAGGGTCTGAGAGAGACAACAGAAAATACTATTCTGGAGATGGGGGGGGCGGGAAAGGAGATTCAGCTAATAAATAAACGATGTACAGGTTTTAACCACAAATCAACAATATTTATTGTTGAGCTATCTAAATGCAAGACTCTGAACTGACAAATGGTTTGTTTGATATTTTCTCATTACATAATTTTCAGTTAAGGCTGTTTTTCCAGTAATGTCTGTAGTCCTTTATAGTGAAAATGTTAATTTATTTCAGACAGAGGAAGAACACACGGTCACTCATCTCCAGTACGTGGCTTGGCCTGATCATGGTGTCCCTGACGATTCCACAGACTTTTTGGAATTTGTGACCTACATGAGATCAAAGAGAGTGGGAAATGTGCCAGTTCTTGTTCACTGCAGGTGCAGTAAATAATTGTGCATATAACCATTTGGCATAGTAGTTTGTGATAGTTTTTGAGTCTGCTTCATGAATATTGAATGTGTTATAGCTGATAGTGAATCAAAACTGCTCTTGCTGCTTCAGGCTGCTTAGGGACTGTTCAGATGTATTTGAAGTGCTTATTCCTTTCAGTGGACTTTCCCAAAAGACAGAAAACATAGGTTAAATGTGACTGGTTGTAAATGCAACTTGGTTGTGTGATTTTATGTGGGGTGGGGGTTTATTCTTTTCTTTTTTTAAAATAGAACTCATAGGAATCCCACTGGATCAGATAAAGGGTCCTTCTAGTTCAGCATCTGTTTCCTAGTGGTGGCCTACAAACAAGGCATGAAGACGTAACTCAGAAGCTGGCACACAATGGCATTTTATCTCTGAACCTGAAGATTCCATATAATCACCATCACTAGTAGTCATTCAATGACTTACTAATTTTTTTCCTCTCTCATATTACAACTTGGGGTCATGCAATGAAACAGATTGGCAGAATATTCAGGACAGACAAAAGGAGGTATTCACTTGGCAATTAGTTGGTTCATAGAATTCTGTGCCATAAGATGTGGTGATAGCCACTAGCTTAACTAGCTTTAAGAGTAGAGTAGAAAAATTCAAAGAAGATACGTACTAGTAGTGTAGCTATATTATGAAGTTAAAAGTGGTGGGAACCTAGAAGGAAAAGTGACAGTTGCACTCTATTCTGTGCTGGTTAGACCACATCTGGAGTACTGTCACCAATTTGGGGCACCACATTTTAAGATGGGCATCAACAAACTATAGTGTGTCTGGAGGAAGGTGACCGAGATGGCATGAAGTCTGGAAACTAAGTCCTATAATTAATAGTTGAAAGAGCTGGATATGTTTAGCCTGGATAAGAGAAGATGGAGGAGGGACATGATATCTGAGGGGTTGTTATGCAGAAGATGGAGCAAACTGTTCCAGAAGACAGGCCTAGAACCTATGAATGGAAAGTGCTGGGAAGCATATTTGGCTGAATGTTAGGAGAAACTTACTAACTATAAGAGCTATCTAACAGTGGAACAAGTCTGCTTGCCTAAGAGGTGGCCTTTGCTTTGCTTGGAGATGTTTCAGCAGAGGTTGGACTGCCACCTGTCATCCTCCATTGCAGGAGGCTGGACTAGATTACCTCCATGGTTCCTGGCAACTCTGAATCTATGGAACCTCCAGTTTCAGAGGCCACTGAATACCAAGTGTGTTATTGCCTTGATGTCCCTCATGTGGGCTTCTCAGAGGTATCTGGTGGGCCTCTGTGAGAAACAGTATGCTGGACTATATTGACCCTTTCTCTGATCCAGCAGGGCTGCTCTTCTGTGTGAGAGCACACAATTCCTTATTGTGCAGTCATAGACATCTCATTTGCAAGATGCACAATCTCTTCTATGGTTGCATAGAATGGCACACTCCATAGAGCACATTCTTGCTTTTCTAAACAGTGCTTAAATATATATATGCCAATATTATTTTAACCATGGTTGTCTAAGTTTGCTGTTTATAATTATTTGAAACCAGGATTTGAAGCTGGCTGAAATTTCTGATTAAGCAGTATACCTGATTATTTTTAACTGTCATTGATTTTGATGCCGGTGTATCCTTTAACCACTGTTATGGTGGGTGGAGGAAGTTTACCTTGGGTAAGGGAGGAGCATATAATCTTCTGGCCTGCTCTCAGTCTCTTTAACTGTGAGGAGATAACCCCTTCTGCCCCCCTCCCCCAATAGGGCAGCTATGACCATTGAATTTTTCTTTGGGATATCCTGTTACTTTGGGGGGGGGGGCAAAACTCCAAGCTTGAATTAAATAAAATTTACATATTTAACCATTGATTACTAAAACCTACTTGTTTTCTCCATTTTTCTGTGAAATGTTTTTCTTACAAATTTGCAAAGAACATGTTGCTGAAGTGATTTTTAAGTGTTCTGTTGTATTCAGCATTCCTAATGTTTTCAAGAGATTTTCAGTATTTTTTAAAAAGCCATAATTTTAATATGAATTCAGGACAAAACATATGCTTTGGTTGCTGTTGTTGTTTTTAAAAAAACGCAGTCTTGTTGCTTATCTCTTGCAGTGCTGGAATAGGCCGGACTGGAGTATTGGTTGCTATGGAAACAGCTCTGTGCTTAATTGAAAAAAGCCAACCTGTTTATCCACTGGATATTGTACGAAAGATGCGAGACCATCGTGCTATGATGGTGCAAACATCGGTAAGTAAGAAGTACAGGAGCCTATTTTCAATGTGTTTGACCCAATTTCAATATATTGAAATCATATAATCATATAATTGTAATGTTCAAAGGGTCCTCAGTGGTCATCTAGTCCTGCCCCCAAGCTGATGCAGGAAGTTCATTGCTGCAGCATCCCTTGTACATAGTGATTCTGTCTCTACTGAAGAACACTTAATTGCCTCTAAAGTTGCCATGCTTGAACAAAATACTTTCAGAGGGAGATTCCAGCATGAATTAGAACTATTCAAGAAATCCTGTTGTATTTGCTGAGGCCTGAATTGAAACAGTGGTTTCCTGTGCACTATAGATTTCATTTGGCCTAGATAAACCCATTTTAATTTGTGCCTCCTTCTCTATTCTGCTGGTTTATCTGTTTCCTGTCTCTGCTACCTATCTCAGCTCTTCAAAGATGGATTTAAATCACCTGAAGAACCTAATGCTGATTCTCTCCCCTCCCCCTGCAGAACTATGGCAACTGTGCATGCTATCCATCTTGGTCTTAAAGGCAATGCTGGTGTTCACTTTAGCGTATGAAAATGATGGCATTGTAGCTGAACATTGTACTGATATTATATAAATGCAATATAACTTAGGTTATTTTTAACCTTTTCCTTTTTGTGTGTGTGCGTGTGTTATGCAGAGTCAGTACAAATTTGTCTGTGAAGCTATTCTTCATGTTTATAAAGAAGGACTAGTTCACCCGCTGGATTCCAGTTAGCATAAATGTGAAGAAACGGAGTTCTAAAGACACACATCAAGCCCAAGTGGTTTGTGGTGATAGATTATGGCAGAGCTCGCCAAGGCTTTGGGGAAGAGAAAGCAAGTTTGTACCGTGGCACTTTAAAATTCTGTAGGAAATTACTGAACCATGTAATCTACATATGAATCAGGTAAGTTTGTAAAGGCATGTGATGTGGAATGTACGCACACAGAAAACAAGAAAAAAAATCTTGATGTACTCGCTGTATGCACCTTTTATTGCCTTAAAACATTTTTCATTAGAAGATTCCAGTGCTCTCCATTGTGAACTGAAAAAGACCAACCAGCAATATCAATGGAAAAGCAACCCAACTGAAGAGCCAAGTGCCTTCATCGCCTAAAGAGTTGAGTATTCCACAACTCCCACAAAATTGGACTGAATCATCCCAATACCAGTTAACGTTGGCAATATTACTTTGCTCAGGCATATTTATGAAATGAAATACTAAGGGCTGGAGCAATGGCACTGTAACCTCTGTAAATCTATCTGCATTACTGATAAACATATTTAAAGCAGGCAGAGATCATGCGATATGCAGAAAAGGCAGTAGGGCAACTGAAAGAGGATACAATCTGTCTTCCACTGGTTATTTTTATGTGCTCTTTGTGTCTGTATTGCTCTTTATCTTGTTAATTCTTCCACATGTTTGTTCTGAGATGGGTGATGCTTTTAAATTCAGTTTGTTTGATCTGCTCCTCTGTTTCAAAATCTGTTCTTCAGATACAGATAGCAAAGTATCTTTTACTGTTAGTGTAAACATTTTAATCAGGTGCTGGAAGACTATTTACTGCTGACATAAATATACTGTTGCTGCTAAAATGTAAAGGGCATAAATGTTCAGATGCTAAAACACTTAGTTTATTGCCCATCAGATAAAACTTTGTTCTACCCTGATTGTGGGCCAATACTTCCATTGCTTTAGCAACATCATTGCCATTGCTACGCCATCCCATTGTGTTCAGCTTTCAAGTAACACATGGATGCTTATATCGTATGGCTTGGTCAGATCTTGTGGATGGATCTATAAGTACCCCTCCTCAGTTGCAGGATCACTTCTGCTTGCATTTTGAAGTATCTATGAAATTTGGTCTACATGTGGATATAAAAGGAAAAACAGGCTGTCGTGCAGCAGCAAGAATACTACAAAAAATAAAATCTATAAACTTGTCCTCAAAGAAGAGCCATGGCTTGAAAAGTGTAAGAAGCTTATAATGCAACCCTGTGCATGCTAGCTCAGAAGTTCCGCTGTCTTCAAAGGCACTTACTCCCTAGTGAGTGTGTTTATGGCTGCAGCCTTAATTAATTTATTACACATATAGCATTTGAGGTTTCTGTGTGTGGATACGAACATTTGTATGATGACAGCATGAGAGTCAGCAATGGTGTGAGTGGCTTAGGAGCAGTAATTGCTCTACAAAGGTATTATATGAATTGATTTTGTTATGTGATGTGAGTGAAATGTTGAAAAAACCTGGATGTATCACAATGTATGTAAAGGATGAATGAGTTGTATTTTGGTAATTTGCTTTAAGGTACACTGGTCTCAGTTTCATTTCAAGGGAGAGAATTGGAATAAACCATCACTGTATGGTATTTAATAATTTGTCTTTGTCAATAAGTGTATAAATTAAATTAAAAGAACACGTGGAATATATAAAATCATGGACTAAAATTATGTATATAAAGGCTGGTTCTGAGAAAAATCATCTAGAAATTTGAGAAACATTGTGTATATGTTTATATTAAAACCTATTTTTTCTCTTTAATTACAAATGTAGCATTGCAAAATTGAATTACAAATGTAGTTTTCCAAGATGTTCTTTTTCTCCTCCCCTTTTTTCAGTCTGGAATCAAAAGGTTTCGCAATGAATGTGATACGGTGACCCTCATTGCTCTGAAATGATGATCAAGTTTTGCATATTTTGTTTCCCTTTCATCTTCCATTTTACTCCACAGCTTCTGAGGTGATCATCTTCATCATTCATGCAGATTCATCTCCCAAAATGAGTTGACTAACAAGTTTAAATTCATTCTGATTATCTCACATGGTCATTTCAAGTTGAATATGAATGATCAGTTAATAGCATAGAAAATCATACAAATATTCTAGAAGCCAGGAAGCTTTGACTTCTCCATCTGGGGTATTCCTTGTTTTCAAGGTACATTATTGTATTGGTGAATTATACCTTAGGGTACTGCAAACCCCCTGCTTGCTCATTCATACAAATATTTCTGTTCTGTGTCTTGCACTTGGATTAGGTCTTCAGAGCAGTTTATAGCCAAGTGTCATAAAGCTGCATTGAAAAGCAATTGTGAGACAACAGCACGAAAATTAAACAGCAAATCACAACAATTGGAATCAAAAGCAAATGAGCATCTGCCTTCTGAGCACGCTCAAAGAGGTAGCTAGACAAGAGGTCAGCAAATGCCATAATTTGGACACTCCTAATGAGTAGACCCAATCCTATGCCTGTGGAAAGTAGACAGCTATTTAGATACACAGGTCCCAATCCATTTAGGGCTTTAAATTGAAGAACCAGCAACTTGCACAGAGCCTGGAAATAAACTAGAATCATAGAATCATAGAGTTGGAAGAGACCACAAGGGCCATCCAGTCCAACCCCCTGCCAAGCAGGAAACACCATCAAAGCATTCCTGACAGGTGGCTGTCAAGCCTCTGCTTAAAGACCTCCAAAGAAGGAGACTCCACCACACTCCTTGGCAGCAAATTCCACTGTCGAACAGCTCTTACTGTCAAGAAATTCTTCCTAATGTTTAGGTGGAATCTTCTTTCTTGTAGTTTGAATCCATTGCTCCGTGTCCGCTTCTCTGGAGCAGCAGAAAACAACCTTTCTCCCTCCTCTATATGACATCCTTTTATATATTTGAACATGGCTATCATATCACCCCTTAACCTTCTCTTCTCCAGGCTAAACATACCCAACTCCCTAAGCCGTTCCTCATAAGGCATCGTTTCCAGGCCTTTGACCATTTTGGTTGCCCTCCTCTGGACACGTTCCAGCTTGTCAGTATCCTTCTTGAACTGTGGTGCCCAGAATTGGACACAGTATTCCAGGTGGGGTCTGACCAGAGCGGAATACAGTGGTACTATTACTTCCCTTGATCTAGATGCTATACTCCTATTGATGCAGCCCAGAATTGCATTGGCTTTTTTAGCTGCTGCATCACACTGTTGACTCATGTCAAGTTTGTGGTCTACCAAGACTCCTAGATCCTTTTCACTTGTACTGCTCTCAAGCCAGGTGTCACCCATCCTGTATTTGTGCCTTTCATTTTTTTTGCCCAAGTGTAGTACTTTACATTTCTCCCTGTTAAAATTCATCCTGTTTGCCTTGGCCCAGTTCTCTAATCTGTTAAGGTCATTTTGAAGTGTGATCCTGTCCTCTGGGGTATTAGCCACCCCTCCCAATTTGGTGTCATCTGCAAACTTGATCAGGATGCCCTCAAGCCCATCATCCAAGTCATTGATAAAGATGTTGAATAAGACTGGGCCCAAGACAGAACCCTGTGGCACTGGGAGCCAACTAACAACTGTGGACTTGCAAGGTCACCATATGTTGCAATAGTTTATCCAAGATTTGTATGTTTAAAACTGCTTACTAATTGGTGAAATCGGCAGCACCTAAAGAGGGTTTCTTTAACAGGGACCTTGTCACAATCACCTGCAATACAGACAGAATTAAACCTTCCAGCAACAAGGAACTAATTACCTCTTCTACCCGGTCCATTTCAGAGACCTAATTAAATGCTTGCATTGCCATGTGGTGATGAGAGGCATAGATATAGTACAAAATCTCCTTGCATAACAAATATGCTGAGTGCTTATCTCTGATATGTCAGAAGTGTCAACATAGAAACTTGATAATTAGCATCTCTAATGAAAAGGGATCCAGCACACAATGCACTCTAACTGCATCTTGAAATGGGGCTTGAAAATGCTAAGTAGCAGTGGTGTAGATAAAAATCCATTATTTAAAATAAAATAAACCATTTTACCTTTTCAGTTGCAGTATAAGTGTATTACCACTACCACCACCAACCTAGGGGGAATAGGGGGAACTTCTAATATCAAACTTGAGCACGACATATATTGTCAGCATTTATCACCTTCAATCGAGGAGCATAGACATTTGCTTTCTATTTCATGGAGAGAAACATCATTTTGCCTAGGAACAGCCCCTGCTTCTGGAAACCTCTGGTCACTCAGTCCACACTCATCTATTCTGTTTTCAGACATAGCCTTTGTCTGCAAGTAAATGTTCTTGCGTAGCATCCTTGGATGTGCAGAGAAAGAGTTAGATGGAAAGAAACAGGTTTGCTTGTTTGTAACTAGTTCATGGGGAACCTTTTTTGGCCCCAGGAACAGATTCAGATATGGTAAACTTCTGGAGGGCCACATTCCATTGGTGGGCAGGGCCAAAACAAAAAAAGAAAAAGCATAAAAATAAAATACAGAAATTCTGTGCAATGCTCAGTTGCAGAGGTAGTTGCATAATGAGCCCTGGGCAGTGCCTCCCCTTCAACTTTGTATTCACCAGTGGTGCTTGGAGCTCTTCCACCAAGAGTCATGATGCACCCTGAGTCAAGGAGAAGCTGTGATGGTATGGGAAACAGTAACATCTCATGTACGCAGACTACTACAGTCATGGGCGCTCAGGGTGGATTGCTTCAACAAGACAGCCCACTTCAGTGGTGGGAGAAGAAAAAGGGGAAGGCGGCTGCGACCCAGCTGAGCTCTGCTCTATGGTGTATGGTGTGTTGATCTGCCAGTGCACAGGGCTGACCTGCCCATGAGGCAGACTGAAGCAGCTGCCTCTGGTGGCAGAATCCCGCTCGTCCCTGCTGCCACTGGGGTTGTTCAGCAGCTTCCAGTGAGAGCTTTCCGGAAACTGCAGCCACCACAGACGCACAACCCCAGAGACTGAAGGTTGGGTAGGCAGGTGGGGCGGTGACAACAGAGGCAACTTCCCATTTAGCTTCAGGCAATGAAACAGGACAGGCTGCCCCTGCCAGCAGATGTCTACCAGAGGAAGCAATAGCCCTTTCCTCCTCTGCAAAAAGGTGTTTGGTTTTCCCATGCTGCGCATCATATGGCGTCAGGTGACTGCAGGTGGGCATGGATTGCCCAAAATGGCCTCTTGCACCAGAGAGGTGTGATGGACCTAACTAGGCCTGCAAGTCAGAAGTCCTCCACCACCAAGCTGTAGTTATGCAGGTGGGCCTTTGCAAAGCTATGGCTGGAACATGTTGCTAGGCTTTACCTACTTCTTGTATAGTGCATTCAAGTGCTTCAGTATCCTGTAAACCTTACAAAACCCCGTAAGGTAAATAAGCCAATGTTACTATCCCCATTATTGCATATATGGGAACTGAGGCTGAGCGAGGGGGGGGGGGTTGACCTAAGACCTAGTGAATTTATGGCAGAGGTGAGATTCATACCAGCGGCTCTATGCAACGCTCAGGTGGCAAGACTCAGTCGTGGATTAAACTTCTAACTCGTTATTTCTAAGTTCCTCCAGCAACTACCGGTAAATTAGAATAGATGTTTAAAGAAAAAGGAACATGTGATTTACAAAATGGAAAGTTTGATTTCTATCAGTCCTATTTTTAGGAATTTAAAACCAAATTTTAAATCAATCTACCCTATTAAGTACTTGGAGGACATTATTTCCAAGAAAACATTAATTCTGAAGTGTACTTATTCATCTTCCTTAAATGGTTATACCTGGAAAGAAAACTCACTGAATACAAAATGTTTTCAACAGGTATTTCTAGAATGGATAGAAATATTGGAAGCATTCAATTTGCTGTTGCTAATATAGTACTCATCCTTTATTTAGGTTGAATTATTTTAGAACGAATGCTAATCAGGATGTGTATTTGGAACATATAAAATGAAAATGAAAGGGCTCCCATTCATATTTATTTCAGAATTAATAAATATGAATTAAATGAAAGCTGAGGTAATCCTGAACGATCCCCCTTTAAGGTTTCTCCCCCACCCCACCCCCGCTGCCAACTTTAATATTTATTTTGCTTTGCACATGAACCTCACTCTTTGTAGGCAGGCAGCTGTATCTTTTGGCAACCAAAAGTCAGCAGAAATAGAGATATGAAGGCACAGAGTGGGCAGGAAAACCAGAAAACCTGGAGAAGATGGTGGCAGCTTCCAGGCTACTGCTGTTTTGCAGCTGTTTTGCATAGCATACTGGAAAATCCAGGTTGTGAAATGACAGTGGATTTGCCGTTCTTGCACAACAAACCTACCTATCTCCACCTTATCAGTCTTTTTACAGTAAGGAAAGTGCTTGTGTGTGGGGTAACAATTGTATGATACAACATTGTATAACCTCTGCACAAACAAATAAAAATGAATGCTCAATGAACAACTGAGGCTGTATAACCTTCCTGCCAGCTCCGGATGGATGTTCAATAAAGCAGGTTGCCTGGAAGAAATCTCTGTGGGAATTCATTGGCGTAAAAATAGACTGAAGGCCAGAGGTGGTGGTGGGGGTGTCCAGTGGGGCGGAAGGCAAGGAAGCCAAGTAAGTGCTTGTCCACACTTCTGATTGCCTGGTTGTAAGTGCTTGTCCACACTTCTGATTGCCTGGCTGCTGCTTGCTGCTGAATTGGAGCAAACCTCAACCAGGGGTTGATCTACACACAGGAAAAAAAACACTATAAGTCATAAATTAAATCGTTTTAACAAAAGAAAAAAATCACGTAGAAAAGTTTTGTGCTCTACAGCGCCATATGGTGTTGCATATTTATAATGCATTAAAACACTTTTTTTTTTTTTACTAATGTAGCTGAGTCCCAGGTTTTCCGTGGATTGGCGTTTGTTCTTATTCAGTAGTAAAGAGTGGGTTTTCTGGGGAAAGTGGTGGGGCGAATGGAAACCTGCTCAGACCACCGCCTAGAAAGCATAGGAGAAGTGGAAGGCCACTCAGAACCATGCTTTTTAGGTCTGGGAAAGGTAAAGTGTATACAAGTCCTGAGAAGGCTGGCTGAGTTTGATGCCCTTAAGTCCCAGCCTCTGCTATTGTAGCCCCTTAACTAGCTGGTGGGTAGAAAAAGTCCACTCCCTTCAATGACCTTTGGCACAACATTGCTGGAGCTGTAGTCTTATTTTATTTAAAACAAACATACAAACAAAAACCCTATTTATTGGTGATTAGGCTAATGTCACGGCCCACATTGGTGAATGAAAGGCTGCAGCCCCTAAATTGACTGGGAGGGCAGGTCCTCTTCCGCCAAAGAACAATAGGTTATCGCTGGGGTGTGGTCCTTGTTGGGACGTCGGGGGGAGGGGAGAAGACAACCCCCCAGGCATAACGCAGGAACATTTTCTGCTTGTCTTCCTTCAGGCAGTTCTGAAGCAGTGACCCCGAGTTTAATGACTCGTGCCTTAGCCTAGACACCGGGCACATTCTCAGATATCTTGCAGAGTCAAATAAAAGTGGAATGAGGCAGAGTTATGTGCAACTAGCTACTTTTATTACTAACTAAAAGGCAGAGTAAAGAAAACATGTCTCCTCTCTGTGAGAGAAGTCCGAAGAAAATGTACAACAACAGGAAACAGTTACAGCAACATCCGTTCCCTGAGAAACCAACAATCAGTGTGGCATGTATAAACACAATCTCGTGATTGCACAGTGAGAGGATATAGAAACCTAACAGTCTTCTCCCTCAAAAGAATACCGGTACTTCTAAAACTGACTATAGTGCACAATATTATATGTGGGCCCTTTGGCAGACCCCTTCAACAGTTGTGCTTCAATCCTAATTTGTTTATGGGGTGTTTGTGTCTTCCCATTTATCATTCATTCATTCATACCCTACTTTTCAATGCATTTCCCCATCACTTGCTAAACAGCAAAAAGACTGGTGCTTTTTTAAAGTGAGATTTGTTGTAGTAGGGCAACAGTCAACTTTTAAAAATTCCACAACCTAAATTTACAGTGTGCACATGAACATCTGCAAAATAGTTACTGTCTAGAGGCACTCTGAGCAACACGGGTGGCACTGTGGGTTAAACCACTGAGCTTAGGGCTTGCCGATCAGAAGGTAGGCAGTTCGAATCCCTGCGACGGGGTGAGCTCCCATTGCCCAGTCCCAGCTCCTGCCCACCTAGCAGTTCGAAAGCACGAAGTGCAAGTAGATAAATAGGTACCGCTCCGGCGGGAAGGTAAATGGCGTTTCCGTGCGCTGCTCTGGTTCGCCAGAAGTGGCTTAGTCATGCTGGCCCCATGACCTGGAAGCTGTACGCCGGCTCCCTCGGCCAATAAATCGAGATGAGCCCCACAACCCCAGAGTCTTTCGCGACTGGACCTAACGGTCAGGGGTCCCTTTACCCTTTACCTTTAAAGGCACTCTGAATTAACACATTTGTATTTTACTGATGGTTTTGAAAAGCAGAGCTGTCCAATTAAACAGGGGCAGCCTTGCAGTCAGTTGAACACTTGCAATTTGATTAACCAAGCCTATCCCTAATAAGAATAGTGTGTCCAAACCTCAACTGCAGCTATAGGTGAGAGTACTATTTTTCTAACTACACTAATTTCCCACCTACAATGGGAGAGAAGCCTACAGTGATTGAAGTGAATAGAATCAATTTTGCTTAAACTGTCTAGTCCACCAGTTCCATGATGGAGTCTTCTTGTGATGTCCCTTTGTCATCAGTTGACTTTGAGGTCAGCAGCAGAGTGTCACCGGGGACTGCAGTGTTTTCCTGCTGACGTCTGTATGTCAGATTCCAGCAGCGAGGGTGGAAAGGTAGTGCTCACAGTGGTCATAATGTGGAGTTCTCTCCCCCTACAGACCTTTTGGTAGAGTTCTAAAAAACATACCCAGATGGCCTTTGGTTGATAAATAGTGGAACGTTTTCAGTGAATATTATGAAATTTGATTCTGCTTCACTTGTCTTGGTTTACCCTGAACAATGTCTATAGATCCAGGTGCATCACACAAACAAACAGTATCATAGAAGTCTTTTAAGAGTCCAAGTTTCCCTAACTTTTCTGTAAAAGTTTATGTACCTGATTTATATGAGTGTGTTCCTTTGTTGTTGATGTTATTTTGTGTGTGGTTTTTTTTAAAAAGAGATGCCATGTTTCAAGCATGGCCAAATTCTTGTCTTTATCTTTTCCTATTGGCCCAAGCAAGTATCTGAATTGGGACCTTGGATTTAATTTTAGTACCTTAAATATACTTAATTCACACGACAGCTTCAGTTAAAATTCCATTCACCTAGCAAATCCTACCATGTTATATAATTAGGTTACATAACCTGAATACTGAATCATGAATACACAGGCAACCCACTGATAAATGCATTGTAAATTTGAAATGATGCAAAAGGTCACAAGCACCAAATTTCAGATCCTGGAGAAAGCAGTTCATTTGTAAATGTTTGTGGTTGAAATTTAACTCAGCTGCAGCTTGTGCCCTGCTTTACATCATTGATCGTTGCTGCCACCAAACTATAGTTCTGTGGTGGGGTTGGGAATCTATAACAGTGTCAATTCAATATATTCACAATCTGTATTTTCCAGGACTTGAGTTGGGGTGACATGATGAAAGCATGCCTCTTATACAGGTGTAAACATGTTTATCCTGTTAAACCATGGTTGACAAATATATATTAGTCTTTAAATTTGTTTGTAATATAAAACTGTGCCCCCCATGACAATGAATCCTCAGTACCTTCACAAAGTTACACTTTGGACATTTATTTGGGGGTAGGTAAAGGTAAAGGGACCCCTGACAGTGAAGTCCAGTCGCAAACGATTCTGGGGTTGCGGCGCTCATCTCGCTTTATTGGCCGAGGGAGCCGGCGTACAGCTTCTGGGTCATGTGGCCAGCATGGCTAAGCCACTTCTGGCGAACCAGAGCAGCGCACGGAAACGCCGTTTACCTTCCCGCTGGAGCGGTACCAATTTATCTACTTGCACTTTGACGTGCTTTTGAACTGCTAGGTTGGCAGGAGCTGGGACTGAGCAACGGGAGCTCACCCCATCATGGGGATTCGAACCGCCGACCTTTTGATCGGCAAGCCCTAGGCTCTGTGGTTTAGACCACAGCTCCACCTGCGTCCCTTATTTGGGGGTAAACACTAGGAATTAATCTGGTCTCAAACCAGTCTAAAGTTGTAGAGTAGTGATATCCTAAGAAATGGTAGACTAGGTTCAAGAAGGCTTGAAGCACAGTGAGAAGGAAGGCTCACACAACGAAAGTCTTAAAGCAAATTAAGTTGAATTGAGTGGAGACCTGAAACATCTTGGACAAGAAAAGGAAAAGTGGAGTGTTGTTAAAGACCAACTTAGGGAGTGGGTTCTGGGGTGCAGGGTAGAGGAGGGATGTTGAGGGAAGCATGCCTCACATCTTGTGATGTAAGAGAAGTTGGCAGAACTGTAGCTATGTGGGGGAGGGGTAGTTGGACTTTTTGCCTGGGTGAAGCCTCTAGAGGGACACCATTGAGACTCCCAGCTTGTGTGTGTGTATGCAAATGCGCATGGGGGGGTGCCAAACTGGGTCTATGACCTGCGTGAAACAAAAGCCTAGTTTTACCCCTGGAAGTTGGTATTAATATGCATTTGCTAGGACTTATTAGTGCTCTTCCCACCATATGTTTGCTCTGTTGGAATCCTGGAAGCAAAGACCCACGTTTGGGCCAAGCACACTTTGGTGAGCGAACCCCTGCATTTAACATTGCAAAACACGCAGCAAAGGAAAGTGTTGAAATATAGGCTGTAAAACCTTTAACATGTGCCCTTCCAGTGAGTCCCCAAATGTCCTCTTTTAAACATTCTTTCCAAACTATCCCACTTTCCTAGCACAGAGATAGACCACATGCTTGATAAGTCATAATATGGTTTACTTACAAAACTCTTCAAAGGTCAGATTCATGTGCTTTTCCATGCAGCAATCAGAAAAAATGAACTAGTCAAAATGTTGCTCAGTGACAAAAGGTAAAAGTTTCTAAACTACTGGTATAGAAAAATACCTAGTTTCAGACTCAGTTCTGTTCTGAAACAAAAGAGGCTAGTTAAAGCCATGTATCTGGAGAGACCAGCTCATACTTCCTTACATACTGAAATCCACATGGAGAGAGAGATACTGTATAACAAAAGCCTGGTGACCCATTTCCTCACAAGGTGGGGAATAATGGCATAGGACAGCTTACTCTATGGTTTTAACTTCTTCATTGACTAAATCAGTGGTCGGCAACCTAAGGCTCATGGGCCGGTAGCGGCCCACAGGGCTCGTCTATCTAGCCCATGGTGACCCCTGCCGCCCCCACCCTCTGCTTTTACCGGTGCGGTGCGGGTACCAACTTCCGGGTTGATGGCGCCTGTGTGCATGCGCATGGGCACTCCTCCAACCCGGAAGAGCGTGTGTGCGCACACGCTCCAGCCCATCCCCTGACGGACAAAGCTTCCAACCCCTGGACTAAATAGATTCAAATATGCAAACATTATATGAGGCTGGGACCCTACAAGCTCCGCCTCCACCCTGGTAAGGGTGAAGTAAGAAGAAACAGAAGCCTCCACCATATGTAGTGGCAGAGGAAGCTTCTCGGGCACCTGGGGTGGTGCACCCAGGGGTGGGGTGAACTGCCCATAGGGAGGGACAGGACAGGGTGTGCAGTGCCCATAGGGACGGGGCGCACGGCACCCATTACTGTACCCCTCCATTGTTTGCTCACCTGCCTCCTTCCCATCCTCTCCCCTGCCTGCCTGCCTGCCTGCTTGCCTCCTCCAGCTGGGAGTGCGGGGTAATGGCACGCTGCCCGCCCGTGACTCCCGACCCAGGGGGCGGGGCGATCGCGCCCAGCTGGGGGGCATGATCCGGCACAGAGACCAGGCCGGGGGGTGCGATCCGGTGCGGCCGCGATCGAGCCCGGCCGGGAATTTGTCACCTCTCTCAGGGATGACACCCGGGCGGACCGCCCCCACCTTGCTCCACCTCTGGGTGTATGTGTGGTTATAGCCGCTGCCACTATTGCTTGCTCACTTGCCCTCAACAGGAAAGTGGCAGATAGTGAGGAAGAGTGGAAGTCCCAAATAACCAGGGGCTTTGGCCTCTGCTATCCAAGGTCTTACATGGCCTCCAACATGTGCCCAGTGATGACAACTGCTGGTGCCAAGCGTGGGGCTTGTGACCCTCTTGAAGATACGTAGTGGATATTTTGGGATCAGAGGGGGAAAGAGTCTCTTGCTAGTATAAATTGCTTTCGAAAACATAGGGTTAGACCCAGACTCAATCTCAGTTAGATTGCACTGAAAGAAATGTGAAAAGTGAAAATGAATGGGGCCCACGTGTGACTGCCTTTGTCTGGATCCAACCCATAATATTTGTTTCACAATGTGTTTCCCAAATCCTCATGTTTTTACAAAGGGACCAGGATCAGAGCAAAGTAAAAGAGGAGGTTTAATTAAAGATCCATGACAATTAAGAGCTATGTTTAAAACCTTATCGGATTTTTGATAAATGTGACTGCTGTAATAAATGCAGAATGGAAAAAGTTGCTATTTTAAACGCTTCCATTCTTACAAAAGAAATCTCTCAAGGGCAGAAAGCAGTGTGTGTTGTTCTTTGAATAAAGGAATTAATTTCAGGCTTTTATTAACAATACAAATAACACTGCGCGATTTCTTTGCTTCCTAAAGCCTGACTCAGCCTCATAAACCAGGAGTTAAAACATGATTTGGAATTCAATAGCCTCTGAATGACAGGAGTATACATTTCCTCTCTTGGCTTGATAGGAGACCAAATGATGCTCTCACTTGCCTGATTAGAAAGTGTGATGTAGGGGGGAAAGATAGGTGCTGTTTAAAAATAGTATGTTACCTATTTTGTGTTAAAGCCTTACAACAGGTTCCCTCATCAACAAATAAGATCAGCCCACATACCAAAACAAAAAAAGTGGGGGGGACAGTTTCTTTATATGAAACTAAATTAACATTGCACTTTTGGTTTAACATGTGCCCATATTACCTGATACTCCAAAATACTGGGAAACTGCAGCTGTTGAAGCCCATACAAGGGATAGACAGGTCTTTCCATTTCATCTGCCTCAGTTTATCATTTTTTCAAATTTCAAATTCAGTTCTACACATTTCTGCAGTAATTTGCATTAAAGAAAACTCATGAAAATTCATCAGCATTTTAGTGAAAATTTCTCCGAATAAACACATTTTTGTATGTTATTTTTTGCATGTTATTTTCACCAATATATTCATTTTTATACAGTCTCCCAACATTTGTGTAAACGTTGCTTGGTTGGAGAACCACAATGCAAAAATAAGAGACATGCAAACTTGAAAGTGCAGATTAGGTAGGTTTACTGTCAAAAGCAAATGGAATCAAATTTCTGCTTGAGTCCCACCTTCACCAGCAATGTTATTTTGGCAATCTGGATGTGGCATGCTATCCTATTTTGTGTGTGTTTTTATAACCAAGGCCAAGATTATCCAGGGTGCAATTGGAGCAACTGCATCAGGGGCCATGACTCACGGGGCCAAAGAGTTGGAGCATACTTAAAATAAAAGTATGTATTTAGCCACCTTGGAAGGAAAGTTATAAATCAAAATGTGTAGGGTACTAAACTGACTAGAGATGATATTTTCCTGTGTTGGGGACACAGCTTTCATTTTGCTCTGCGGAGTAGCTCCAGGAGTCAGAAAGGTCCCCCCCCCCTTCCACTCTGATTATTATTGTTGTTGTTGTCATTATATATTTCTTTAAACCCCACCATTTGCGCTGACAGGACTCAAGGCGGCTTAAAAACAAAGACTGTTAACAACGTAGAAAAAATCATTAAAAACAATTAAACACACACACACATATATATGAATGATTATATATACTCTATTAAAACCAATTACAGTAAAACAGCACGGAACCAATCCTTTCATTAAAAGCAGTCAGTTCCCAAAAGCCTGTTGGAAAAAGAAAGTCTTCACCCGCTGATGGAAGGACAACAGGGAAAGAGCCCATCTAACTTCTCCACGGAGTGTCAGAGTCTGGAGACAGCTACCCAGAAGGCCCTCTCCCACGTCCCCACCACGCATGCCTGTGAGGATGGCAGGACTGAGAGAAGGGTCTTGCCAGAAGATCTCATAACCTGGGCAGGTTTGTATGAGGGAATATGGTTTTTCAGATAGCTTGGACCTAAGCTGTATAGGGATGTAAAGGTCATAGCCAGCACTTTGAATTGTGCCCAGAAACAGACCGGTAGCAAGTGGGTCAGTTCTAGCAAGGGAGTCATCTGTTCCCCTTAACCAGCCTTAGTCAACCATCTGGCTGCAGCCCTTTGAGATAGTCAGAGTTTCTAAACAGCCCCACATAGAGCATGCTACAGTAATCCAGACGGGATGTAACTAAGACCCATGACCATTCATTGTGACCAAATGAGACATCTCAAGAAATGGTCTGTGAAGTAATCCTCTCCGCTTCTTTTTCGTGGAAACTCAATTTCCCACTCTTGAGAGTTGGAAGGTGCAGGGTCTGCCTTGGGGTGTGTGTGTTGGAGACTGGGGGCAAAAACTTCCCTCATCCTTGTGATCAATCACCCAACAACAGTGCAGTGCCATTAACAAGCCAGACTTCATAATGACAAGTGGTGAGAATTGAAATGAGTGTGACTTGAAAATGTACCTGTTGCACATTTAAACCCCATGTTTGAGAGCTTTGCACCTCTCACCTCTGCATCTTGGTCTAAATCAGGGGTAGGCAACCTAAGGCCCGTGAGCTGGATGCGGCCCAATCGCCTTCTCAATCCGGCCCATGGATGGTCCGGGAATCAGCGTGTTTTTACACGAGTAGAATGTGTCCTTTTATTAGGAGTTGTATCTTACCCATGGCCCATTAGGTTCAGTGTGAAGGACAGGGATGATGGGCGCCAGGCAGGAACTGGTCTCTCATACCCTCCAACTTATTATAATCACAATTTTGGACACACCCACCCACCAACATGCCCCCCATACCCCCTGCCTCCCCCTTATCTTACTCTCCCTCTGCCAGCTCCTCCTCCTTGGCCAGCATGACGGCGACCAGCCCTTCTTGGCTGGTGCGGCCAAGCCTCCTCCCTGAGCTGGCACCGCGCAGGCCGGCCTCCTTGCTTCCTCACTTTGCCGCCATTGCTCCACTGCCAGCCCATCACATCCGTGTTTTCCTGCTCCCCGCCACATGCTGTGACTTCTCCCAACAGCCCCTGCAGCCACCTTCTTTCCCCGCTGAAGTTATTAAGACACTGAGCAGAGGGGAAAGTCGCACTTCCCTGTGGTGGCTGCCCAAGAGAGGACACATGTCCCAGGGTCTAATCAGAAGCTTGGGTGACTTATTTAAATTTGAGGTGTCTCAGTAAAAATGGGGCAGTTGGCCTGTATGGACTCTTTGAGGGTAGCATTATGAGCTACACAGTTGGCTGTAGCCGGGGGTGGAGTGGGCAGCCAGGACAACGGATTTGGACTTTGCTTCAGGCAGCAAGCTCAGTTCAGTCCTAAACTCATGGGGCAAATACTGATTGCATCCTAAGGCAAAAAACCTGAGTTCAGTCAGTCAGCAAATTACTTTGCAGACTCATTTTTCATCTAATTAAGAAATGTGTCTCAGAAGAACACAAGAGAAGCTGGGCATCATCTATTATAATCACGGGATAATTTTGTTCTAAATATAGGGTAAGATTAGAAGGGCTAGCCTTCCGAAGCCCTAGCAGAGCAACCGAGTTCCTGAACCCTCGTCCTCAGCAGCATATGTGGACTATTTATTTTCTCAACTCCTTTTCACCTTGATTTCCAACCTCCAGTTTCCCTGTGGTTCTCTTAGCATACAAGAGATACTCTTCAGCTTCTGTTCTAAGCTGGATGCATCTCAACATTCCCAGCTCTGTCCCCAACTCACCATGCAGACGGTCCAGGCTCCAAACCAGTTAGGCCAGAGTGCATAGATCCCAAACTAGCCTGCCCAGCTAACACAAGCTTCAAGTACTGAAAGCACAAGTGTTTTGAGACTGCTTCACACAATGCACATATCAGATGAGGCAATAACTACTAGCTATGACATCATAGCTATGACCATGACAGCTAGAAATTACCTTTATGACCAAGGCAATATACATTCAAAAACCAGATGCCTTCACCACAGAGCATTGCCCAGCACTCCACAGGACTGAATCCTTGGCTGACCAGCTGTTGTATGGAGGTTCTGATCCTGTGGGGTGCTGCTTCAGGGGGCAAGGTGTTGAGTGGGAAGAAGGAGAGGCTAGGCAGGAAGGAGAGGTTGAGTGGGAAAGCCTGCACCCCACATCTATAGGCACTCATCCCTACCTTTTCCCAGGAAGACACAGCCAGTGGAATTTGTTTGTCTGTTGGAATGTTAATGTTGTGTGCCTCCATCTGCATTCAACCTTTGTGTTTGTAACAAGCACACATCTATCCTTCCAAATATTTCACATCATATTGATTACTCTCCGTATCCAGCAACAGCATCAATTTATGACAGATGGAGCTTGTCATACCAAGTTGTCAGGGTCTGGGCAGAGGAGGAATGGTGGAGACTGCCTCCCCATCCCGACCCTTCCAGGGAGGAGGAAGAGGAAGACAGTATAGATTTATAACAGGGGTTTGAGGGAGGTTGCAGCTCAGAGGCAGATGAGGGGGAAAGTTGGGAAATCATGGGAAAGGCAGAGCAACACCTGGTTGACATGTTGTCACAAGAAAGCATCCCAGACTCTCCATCTCCCAGAACCTGGTGAGCCTTAAAAGTAGGAGAACAAAGAGCTCAAAGGCAGAGGGCAGGTAGCAGTACCCATAGAGAAGATGATGGAAATGACGAATGGGGAAGAGGAAGAGACAGCGGGTGGAGATTCACTCGGGACAACGCCATTTTCCAAGAGGCTGGGTTCTATAGCCTCTCTCTGTAAAGATTGAAATAAAAAAGAACTGTAAGAAACTTTTCCTTGTCTTTATAATTTCCTGGGCAACCAGCCAAGAATCGCCGACAGCATCCTGACACAAGGTGAGAAAAGCAACTGCATCCTAAAATTCCTCCTTGTTTTAACCCCAACTGCATGCATGTATGCGCAGCCACAACTGAGTCTTTAAGTCCCATCACCAAATCTCATAAGAGCTCTTTCTAATTTAGAGCAAATTAAACACATACACACACCCTATCCAACTTATGCTTGGAGGGTTGTAGTTGTGGTGGGGTTACATGGTACTGGTGTGTTGGAATACACTACTTGTTTAGGCAACTTGCAGCCAGTCTGATGTAATGACACAACATCATGTCATTACACTGACTAGGATCGCACAACAAGGCAAAATATAGGATGGGCTCAGAATAGGAGCAGTGAGTGATGGAACACTAGGGCTGGAGCAGACATGGGAAATGCTAAGTTTCAAAGGAGCATTTTGTACTTTTAAAAGCCCCCCTTTTGCCCTGAAAGATTAATTTGGTAATTTGGCTCATCCCTAATCTGATAATTTAAGGCTGTAATTCTGCTACATTTCCAAGGGAGTAAATACCATGGAGGTCAGTGGGACTAGCTTCTGAGTAAACATGCTTAGACTTGTCCTACATTATGTTCAATAAGTGAATCGCTGGTGGAAGTCCAGAGGCATCCAATGTGACCCCAACCCCCCCAAATCCCATGCCAGTTAAGACACCAGTCTGTGTCAAGAGTTAGCTAATGCTCTGGTTGCCATAGAGACTTTTTGTGGCAGATAAAGCTGAGCGATACCAAGCTGATTAAAACGCTAGGATAATGTACCTTCTGCTGCTTAATTAAGGACTAGCAACATCTGAATACACTAAAACCCCTGGATTCTGAACATCATCCATATTTAAGTGCATCTTTACATATAGAGCCATAGCTGACTGACAAGGGAACGCAGCATATGCTTGTAGGATTATGCTAAGGATAAGATAAATTACCCTGTGTTTGGATGTGCTACTGCCTCCCTCTTGCCATTTATTTCCTATTCAGTGAGTTCTGTCAGATTAGAATTCGTAAGAAATCTCCCTCTGAGGGACTGGGCATCTGGGATTTGAATGTTGTAAAGGAATCATTTAAAATTATGCTCAGAGCTGGATTTAAAATTATGCTCAGACAAACCAAAGGCTTCTCAGGTACCAGGCTGCAACAGTGGCTTGATCGAGACACATCAAATAAGCGTTGTAAACTTTGTATGAGAAATCGAGTTGGCAAAAACAGAACTCCACAGCGCCTTCTGGTGCCACAGTGATACAATGCATATGCAACGCATATAAAACACCTTTTCTTTACCAATCTAGCAGGTCCAGTGTTTACTTGAAGGCAGTGCTTCTTTTCCTTAAAAAATGTTTAGGGGTACTCTCATTTTGATTCAAGAAAATCACCATTTTATAGTTCAAATCGAGAAACATAAATACAGTAAATGGACAAAAGTACAAATAACATGCATTACTCATATTGAAATACTGCCCCTCAAGGAGGCCAAACCTTCATCAGTAAAACACCACCACACATCCACATTCCACACTGCTTCACACATTAAACGCTCGCTTCCATCTGAGACTCAGGAAACACCGTGACAAGAAATGAGGCTGCCATCAGGGTAGCAACGGAACTGACGATTCACTGTGCTAGAGAAGAAACTAAAAATTTTAAAATTGTTAGTTTCTTCTCCTGTTAGATTCACAAAATGTTTAGGGGTACGCGTATCCCTGCATCCCCCCAGAAAAAAGCACTGATTGAAGGACTAGAATTATTCCAAGGGGAGAAGAACTAAGCTACATTAATAGCCAAATCACAAAGTGTATTTCTTATTGAACTCTACCACTTTTGCAGATAAGGCAAAGGCACCATGTTTAAATTCTCTGCTGTTTAAAAAACCCTCCTGTCCACACAGAAAACTAGCATGTTTAGGATAAAGCTTTCTCTGTCCACACAGAAAACTAGCATGTTTAGGATAAAGCAGATCACTGCTGCTCTGTGAGTGTTGGGAGGACTGCTCCCCGTCTGGCCAATTCCATCTGGCCTAGGGGCGTGGCCTGCACTCACCCACAGCATAAAAGACTGCAGAGAGGCGTCAGGACCATCACTGCTGCTCTGTGAGTGTTGGGAGGACTGCTCCCCGTCTGGCCAATTCCATCTGGCCTAGGGGCGTGGCCTGCACTCACCCACAGCATAAAAGACTGCAGAGAGGCGTCAGGACCATCACTGCTGCTCTGTGAGTGTTGGGAGGACTGCTCCCCGTCTGGCCAATTCCATCTGGCCTAGGGGCGTGGCCTGCACTCACCCACAGCATAAAAGACTGCAGAGAGGCGTCAGGACCATCACTGCTGCTCTGTGAGTGTTGGGAGGACTGCTCCCCGTCTGGCCAATTCCATCTGGCCTAGGGGCGTGGCCTGCACTCACCCACAGCATAAAAGACTGCAGAGAGGCTTCAGGACCATCACTGCTGCTCTGTGAGTGTTGGGAGGACTGCTCCCCGTCTGGCCAATTCCATCTGGCCTAGGGGCGTGGCCTGCACTCACCCACAGCATAAAAGACTGCAGAGAGGCTTCAGGACCATCACTGCTGCTCTGTGAGTGTTGGGAGGACTGCTCCCCGTCTGGCCAATTCCATCTGGCCTAGGGGCGTGGCCTGCACTCACCCACAGCATAAGAGGCTGCAGAGAGGCGTCAGGACCATCACTGCTGCTCTGTGAGTGTTGGGAGGACTGCTCCCCGTCTGGCCAATTCCATCTGGCCTAGGGGCGTGGCCTGCACTCACCCACAGCATAAAAGACTGCAGAGAGGCGTCAGGACCATCACTGCTGCTCTGTGAGTGTTGGGAGGACTGCTCCCCGTCTGGCCAATTCCATCTGGCCTGCACTCACCCACAGCATAAGAGGCTGCAGAGAGGCTTCAGGGACTTTGCTGCTCTTTGCTGTTGCTCCGTGACTGCTCCCCATCCGGCCAAATCCATCAGGCCCACAATCACACATCTTCTGAGCAGCAAGTGGCAAAAATGATTTTAAATGTTTTAAATGTTCTTAATTTGTTCCACCTTGAATGGTGGTTTTTATGATATTATATTTTATTTTATTTTTCTGTTGGGGTGGGATAAATGTTTATTTGGGGCGGGGAGTAGTTTAATTTTAGCATAATTGTTTTTTGCTTCGTTTTTATTTTTATTATTTTGTTAAGTTATTATATAGTTTGTATTTCGCTTTTTAAGGGGAAAGGGTCAGGGCTGCTTGGGAGGGGGCCTCAGCCAACAGAATGGCTGGGGCAGGTTCCACAGGGGGGGATGTATTGGGACACGCGATCTCAGTGATCACGGGCAGGAGGAGGAGTCACGCTAAGACCAGACCATGTCATTCCCGAGGAGGCAGGTTTAGTCGTTGTTTGAAGACTATCCCTGCCTCCGGGTCTGGTCCTGGCCGGAAGGATACTGGAATCAGCAAGGGATACCCACATGACCTGAAAGTGTTGCTGTGTAATGCCAGGTCAATGATGAAAAAAACAACTGCCATCCACGACCTGATTGTGGATGGAGGATTTGACCTGGCATGTGTAACAGAGACTTGGTTGGATGAGGCAGATGGGCCTGTCCTTGCCGCTGCTTGTCCACCAGGTTTCTCTTATGCACAGCAACCCAGGCCATCTGGGCGGGGAGGGGGGGTTGCAGTGATTTTTAGGAAGTCATTAGTTTGCACCAGGCGTCCTATTGGGAAGACCCAGTTTTCTGAGTGCATGTTCTGGAAGTTGGGCAATAGGGGCAGTACAGGATTCCTTTTGGTGTACCGACCTCCCCGCTGCACCAAGGATTCCCTGCCCGAGCTGCTTCAGGTCGTGGCGGATGTTCTCCTCGAGACACCTAGTTTGGTTGTCCTAGGGGATTTTAACATCCATGCCGACACGACCTTACAAGGGGCCGCTCGGGACTTCGTGGAAAGCATGGCCTCCATGGGGCTGTCCCTGAATAAGTCTGGCCCAACTCATAGCCGTGGACATGCCTTGGACCTGGTATTCACCTCTATGGATGTTGGTGATCTGACACTAAGTAAAAGCGAAACAAAAGAAGTGCCATGGTCAGATCACTTCCTGGTGCAACTGGACTTCTCCGCGACCCTTCCCCTCTGCCGGGAGGTGGGACCAATTCGGATGGTCCGCCCCCGCCACTTAATGGATCCAATTGGCTTCCAGAGAGTGGTAGGGGATGTTTTATCCCATGTTGATGGCCTTTCAGCCGATTCCCTGGTGGCCCGCTGGAATGTGGAGTTAACCAGGGCAATTGACTGTCTGGCTCCGAAGCGCCCTCTCCGATTGCATGGAGCCCGGACAGCCCCGTGGTTTTCCCCGGAGCTGAGGGTGATGAAACAGTCACTGAGACGGCTAGAGCGCCGGTGGCGGAAAACTCATTCTGAATCAGACCGGACACGGGCTAGAGCTCAACTTTGAGCCTACCAAGTGGCAATGGCGACGGCGAAGAGGACCTTCTTCACCGTTTCCATTGCATCTGCAGAAAACAGCAGCAGGAGACTCTTTCAGGTGGTTCGCAATTTAGCAGAACCACCTCCGTCATCGGGGTCTGGTAGGGACCCCAAGATCTCCTGCAATGCTTTTGCAAAGTTTTTTGCAGATAAAGTCGCTCAGATTCGGAAGGAGGTAGACTCCACCGTGGGAGCAGGGCCGGGGCGGGAGAGTGCTAGAGCCCTGTCTAGTCATGTTTTATGGGATCAATTCCAATCTGTTACTTCCGAGGATGTGGACAGGCTGCTTGGACGAGTGAAACCGACCACCTGTCTTCTTGATCCTTGCCCATCCTGGCTAATAAAATCGAGCCAGGAAGGGCTGGGCGATGGGCTTCGCAGGGTGGTGAATGCTTCCCTTGGCGAGGGAGTATTCCCAGACCTGCTGAAAGAGGCGGTCATTAAACCGCTTCTTAAAAAAACATCTTTAGACCCGGCCATTATGGCCAACTATCGTCCAGTCTCAAATCTACCATTCTTGGGCAAGGTGATTGAGCGGGTGGTTGCTGAACAACTCCAAGCACGCCTGGAGGATGCGGACCATTTGGATCCCTTCCAGTCAGGGTTCAGGCCTCATCATGGGACTGAAACTGCCTTGGTCGCGCTGGTTGATGATCTCCGGCGGGCTAGGGACAAAGGTGAGAGCTGTTTCCTAGTTCTGCTGGATCTCTCAGCGGCCTTTGATACCATCGACCATAACATCCTTCTGGACCGTCTAGAGCACAGGTGTCAAGGACAAGGCCCGCGGGCCAAATGCGGCCCGCGAGACCTCGTCATGTGGCCCGTGAGCGTGCGCTGATTGGCGGTGGGCGGCGAAGGTCAGCGCGCGCGAGAGGAAGGGAGCAGAGGTTTTTTTTCCCCAGGCCGTTTTGGCCCAGCGCGGCTTTTTGCTGCCTCGGGGGTGCCCCGCGAGGCTTTCTGCCGCGTCGGGGAAGCCCCCCGCACCATTTTTGCCTTGCCAGGTGAACCCGGCAAGGTTTTTTCCCTCGGCCGTTTTGGCCCAGCGTGGCTTTTTGCCGCCTCGGGGGTGCCCCGCGCGGCTTTGTGCCGTGTCGGGGAAGCCCCCCGCACCATTTTTTCCTTGCCGGGTGAACCCGGCAAGGCTTTTGATTTTCGGGCTGTTTTGGCCCAGCGCGGCTTTTTGCCGCCTCGGGGGTGCCCTGCGCGGCTTTCTGCCGTGTCGGGGAAGCCCCCCGCACCAGCCTGCTGATCCCACCACCACCCCGCGCTGCGCCAATCCCTGCGAACAGCAGGCAGCGGTGGAGGGGGGGGAGAATGAGCAGCATCTCCTCCGCTACAGCAGAGACGTTTCTTGCTCCTCCGGCCGCCCCCCCTCGCAAAAGCCTTCTTTTGCGGGTGGGGGGGTGGAGAAGCAAGCAACATGCCCTCTGCTACAGCGGAGACGTTTCTTGCTCCTCCCGGCCGCCCCCCCTCGCAAAAGCCTTCTTTTGCGGGTGGGGGGGGTGGAGAAGCAAGCAACATGCCCTCTGCTACAGTGGAGGAGACGTTTCTCTCTCCTCCCGGCCGCCCCCCTCGCAAAAGCCTTCTTTTGCGGGTGGGGGGGTGGAGAAGCAAGCAACATGCCCTCTGCTACAGCGGAGACGTTTCTTGCTCCTCCCGGCCGCCCCCCCCCCCTCGCAAAAGCCTTCTTTTGCGGGTGGGGGGGGGATGGAGAAGCAAGCAACATGCCCTCTGCTACAGTGGAGGAGACGTTTCTCTCTCCTCCCGGCCGCCCCCCCTCGCAAAAGCCTTCTTTTTCGGGTGGGGGGGGTGGAGAAGCAAGCAGCATCTTCCCTCTCTCCTCTCTTTCACTCCTTCCTTCCTTCCTTCTCTCTCTCTCTGTCTCATTCCCTTTTACCCCTCCCTCCCTCCTTCCTCCCTCCCCTCTCTCCTCTCTCTCTCTTTCACTCCTTCCTTCCCTCTCCCTCTTTCTTTCACTCTCTCTCACCCCTTCCTCCCCCCTCTCTCACCCTTTCCTTCCTTCCCCCCTCTCTCATTCCTTTCTTTCTTTCCTTCCTTCCTTCCTTCTTTCCTTCCTTCCTTTCCTTCCTCCTCCCTCCCTTCCTCCCTCCCTCCCTTCCTTCTCTCTCTCTCTCTCTCTCTCTCTCTCTCTCTCTCTCTCCCTTTATCTTTCTTTCTTTCTTTCTTTCTTTCTTTCCATCCATCTCTCTTTCTCACCCCTTCTTTCTTTCCTTCTTTCCTTCCTTCCTTCTCTCTCTCTTCCCTCCCTCCCTCCCAGCCTTTTAGAGGAGGAAAACCAGAAAAAAATATTTTTTCCACACAGTGGAGAGGGGGAGGGCAGCCCTTTGAGGGTCACCGGCCCTTTGAGGGTGACCAAACTGCTGATGCGGCCCCCGATGAATTTGAGTTTGACACCCCTGGTCTAGAGGGACTGGGAGCTGGGGGCACTGTTATACAGTGGTTCTGCTCCTTCCTCCTGGGCCGTGTCCAGAAAGTGGTGGTGGGGGATGAGTGTTCGGACCCCTGGGCTCTCACTTGCGGGGTGCCTCAGGGTTCCGTCCTCTCCCCCATGCTTTTTAATATCTATATGAAGCCGCTGGGAGAGATCATCAGGGGGTTTGGACTGGGTGTTCATCAGTATGCAGATGACACCCAGCTCTACCTCTCTTTCAAATCAGAACCAGTGAAGGCGGTGAAGGTCCTGTGTGAGTGCCTGGAGGCGGTTGGAGGATGGATGGCGGCTAACAGATTGAGGTTGAATCCTGACAAGACAGAAGTACTGTTTTTGGGGGACAGGGGGCGGGCAGGTGTGGGGGACTCCCTGGCCCTGAATGGGGTTACTGTGCCCCTGAAGGACCAGGTGCGCAGCCTGGGAGTCATTTTGGACTCACAGCTGTCCATGGAGGCACAGATTAATTCTGTATCCAGGACGGCTGTCTACCAGCTCCATCTGGTACGCAGGCTGAGACCCTACCTGCCCGCGGACTGTCTCGCCAGAGTGGTGCATGCTCTGGTTATCTCCCGCTTGGACTACTGCAATGCGCTCTACGTGGGGCTACCTTTGAAGGTGACCCGGAAACTGCAATTAATCCAGAATGCGGCAGCTAGACTGGTGACTGGGAGTGGCCGCTGGGACCACATAACACCGGTCCTGAGAGAACTACATTGGCTCCCAGTACGTTTCCGAGCACAATTCAAAGTGTTGGTGCTGACCTTTAAAGCCCTAAACGGCCTCGGTCCTGTATACCTGAAGGAGCGTCTCCACCCCCATCGTTCAGCCCGGACACTGAGATCCAGCGCCGGGGGCCTTCTGGCGGTTCCCTCATTGCGAGAAGTGAGGTTACAGGGAACCAGGCAGAGGGCCTTCTCGGTAGTGGCGCCCTCCCTGTGGAACGCCCTTCCAGCGGATGTCAAGGAAATAAGCAGCTATCCTATTTTTAAAAGACATCTGAAGGCAGCCCTGTTTAGGGAAGTTTTTAATATTTAATGCTGTATTGTTTTAATATTTGACTGGAAGCCGCCCAGAGTGGCGGGGGAAACTCGGCCAGATGGGCGGGGTAAAAATAATAAAATTATTATTATTATTATTATTTCAGGCTTCCTGCTGCTTTCTGTCTAAAGTCCAGAATGCTTTTGTGCAGAGAAGGAACTGTCCAACTCCCAACCAAGGAAGAATGGCAGATAAAGTTAATGGACTGTGCAGAAATGGCAAAATTAATGGGAAGAATAAGGAATCAAGAAGAAATAACTTGTAACAAAGAATGTAACAAAACTATTGTAAACAACTAAACACATTAGCAGGATTTATCTAAAAACAAGCAGTTAAAAGGTTGATTTAAAAGTAAACTAGAGAGCAACTAAGTAAAAGGTGCAAAGTGTAAAGAGATGCAGTTTTGGAAATGATCTTATACGAAACTACAGAAGGGGGGGGAGTCAAACTGAGTATGTACTGATCTACATGTGATTATTGTTAAATTTAAAACTGAAAAATAAAATTTATTAAAAAATAAAATAAAGTGTTATAGTTGCAGAACAGAAGAAGAGCCTCTGTGTCAGATCAATGGCTCATCTACCCTGGCATAATATTCTCATAGTGGCCAACCAGTTGCCTGTGGGAAAACCAGCAAGCGGCGCATGAGCTCCCCTTCTGTGGTTTCTAGCAACTGGTATTCAGAATATGCCTCTGATCACAGAGGAAGAATAGCACGGCTAGTAGCCATTGATAGCCTTGTCCTTCATGAATTTGTCTAATCCTCTTTCAAATACATCTAAGTTTATTTATTTTATTATATTTATATCCCACCTTTTTCTCTAAGGAACTCAAAGTTCTCCTCTTCCTCATTTGCACTGTAAAAGGAAAATTCCTGGGCTCACTCAGATTGCCAAACAAAGACGCCAGCCAAGAAAATAGGAGCAAAGCAGCAGCCAGTAGGCCTGATGGTTATTCAAAAGACTGTTGCAACAGAACTTCCACATGGGAGAAGCAGGAAGATGCTCCCTCTTTTGTAAGTTTTCCCTTTTTCCCATGAACACCTCAGGCGAAGCATCATGGATACATCACAGATGCATCATACATATGTCACAAACAGGGAGGGGTTTTCTGGTAGAAACCAGTTTGTCAGGTTTGCCCCTCCCCTCCCTTGCCCACCACCATACACCCATCAAGTGATACAACAGGAATATTTACATTTCCCTAGGTTTCCCATGGGGTCACGAAGAGTCAGACTAAATAACTAAACAACAACAAGGTTTCCCAGTCAGGAAATCACACTCCTTTGTCCTGACTGAGGACCTAATCCATTCCTGGATGGTTGTCCATGGGATGACTGCCTGTCTGGCACCCACTTGCCATGATGCCAGTGGTTACCTCTTGTACAAGAGGCTGCTGAGTACGTGATCCCAGGTTTCATGGATTATGGCAGGCTCCCTCCTTCGTAGCCATTCCTTTCCTGAACAGAACAAAGTCGGAATTGGCGCAAATCCACACTGGAGCGATTTTTATATGACTTCCTAAAGTTTTCCCAGTGAGTCAGCACGTCAATACATTTATCAGTGAATTGTTGCATCTGGTAATGTGCAGCAGAGGCCCTTTGAACAGAGATGGGGAAAAACTGTGATGAAGTGTTTTGTGGGGATATTTGCAGGAGTGATTGTGTTGAGTTCAGTAGTCGGGGTGTGTGTGTATGTATGATGTCTGCTGGAGGGACAAACCTTTACTTGGAGGGACAAACCCCCCACCTTTACATAAATCCCTGTAACAATGCAATCCCCACAACAACCCTGTGAGGTAATTCAGGCTGAGAGGCAGTGACTGGCCCAAGGTCACCCAATGAGCTTCATGGCCAAGAGAGGATTTGAACCTTGGTCTCCCAAAATCCCAACCATCACTGCCTCCTGTGAGAGCAAATGCCATAATTTAAACTATGTGCTGCGTGATGAAGCACTTTCTTTTATTAATCCTGAATCTTACAACATTCAGCTTCATTGGGTATCCACAAGTTCTAGCGTTGTGACAGAAGGAGAAAAACTTGTCTCTATCCACTTTCCCCATGCCATGCCATAAACTTGTATCATGTCACCTCTTTATCACATTTTTTCCTAACCAAAAACCCGCAAATGCTGCAGCCTGCCCTCACTGGGTAGTTGTCCAGTTCCCTTGCCGCTGCTCTCCACAATGCAACTGATGAAGAGCAATGCCCAGTGTCTGAGTGTAGGCTAAGGGCCCAGGCTCAAACTCCAGTTAGAAGCACCTTCCTTTAAGGCCGCAAGGTGCAGAATTGGAGTTGGGCTCAGGGGACTCGTGGTCTGAATCTATATGAGACTGGTTCGGATGCATTCATATGGTGAATACTAAAGAAGAACTCTTTTAGAAAGAGTTTTCTAAATGGAAGTGTCAGCTTCCTTTCCACTCTGGATTTCTTTCTCATTCATCTCAGAATCAAGCCAGGAGCACTATATATACGTGGGGCTGTGATCACCTTGAGAGCATTATTTGGGGACAGTGGCTGTCAAGAGTTGGACTCCAAGCTCCCATCAGCCTCAGCCAGTTTAGCCAATGGTCAGGGATTATGGGGGTTGTACTCCAAGAACATCTGGAGTGCACTGTGCTGGCTACCCATTTTGTAAAGGTTAACAGAACCTGGCATATGCTCTCAGGCAAACAAAAAAAATTGGGTGCTAGACATTTCTTGTGCAATTTAATCCTTTTGAGTTTAAATAACTAGTACAGTAACAAGATGACCTTGGCTTTCAGCCTAGTGTTTCTTAGATACAGTGGCTGAAAATGACTTTCCTATAATTAAGGCCTGTAAATAAAAGCTAAAGCTAAGCAGCCGTTTCTCAAATAAGGGAGATGCATAAGGCTTGCTTTGGATTGATTATTTAGGCCCTCATGATTTTGTTGTGAGCATTAACTTTTAAACACAATTAATGATCAGCCCCCAAATTCATTGTTCATCTCATTACCTTCCGTTCTGCAGTAGCCACCTGCAAGCATAACTGCAGTCAGGGAATGGCTCTTTCTGCTGAGAGATGGATGTGGAGAAAGTAACAGTACAGTGGAACCTCGGTTTACGAACTTAATCCATTCCAGAAGTCCGTTCTTAAACCAAAACTGTTCTTAAACTGAAGTGCGCTTCCTCTAATGAGGCCTCCTGCCGCCGGTGCCCTTTCACCATTCGGATTCCGTTCGTAGACCGAGGTAAAGTTCGCAAACTGGGACACTATTTCTGGTTTTGCGGAGTTTGTAAACCGAATCGTTCTTAAACTGGACTGTTCTTAAACCGAGGTACCACTGTAAATGCAACTATGGGAACAATAAGCTAATGCATCAGGGCAAAAAGAAGTAGTCAACTGTTCATGGAAAGGAAGAGGCTAGAATGGTGATAGCACTGAGGAAAACGTAGAGTGACCCCAGACATCTGACTGAATGAAAGCATAGAATCATAGAATCATAGAGTTGGAAGAGACCACAAGGGCCATCCAGTCCAACCCCCTGCCAAGCAGGAAACACCATCAAAGCATTCCTGACAGGTGGCTGTCAAGCCTCTGCTTAAAGACCTCCAAAGAAGGGGACTCCACCACACTCCTTGGCAGCAAATTCCACTGTCAAACAGCTCTTACTGTCAAGAAATTCTTCCTAATGTTTAGGTGGAATCTTCTTTCTTGTAGTTTGAATCCATTGCTCCGTGTCCGCTTCTCTGGAGCAGCAGAAAACAACCTTTCTCCCTCCTCTATATGACATCCTTTTATATATTTGAACATGGCTATCATATCACCCCTTAACCTTCTCTTCTCCAGGCTAAACATACCCAGCTCCCTAAGCCGTTCCTCATAAGGCATCGTTTCCAGGCCTTTGACCATTTTGGTTGCCCTCCTCTGGACACGTTCCAGCTTGTCAATATCCTTCTTGAACTGTGGTGCCCAGAACTGGACACAGTATTCCAGGTGAGGTCTGACCAGAGCGGAATACAGTGGTACTATTACTTCCCTTGATCTAGATGCTATACTCCTATTGATGCAGCCCAGAATTGCATTGGCTTTTTTAGCTGCTGCATCACACTATTGACTCATGTCAAGTTTGTGGTCTACCAAGACTCCTAGATCCTTTTCACTTGTACTGCTCTCAAGCCAGGTATCACCCATCCTGTATTTGTGCCTTTCATTTTTTTTGCCCGTGTAGTACTTTACATTTCTCCCTGTTAAAATTCATCCTGTTTGCCTTGGCCCAGCATACAATACTGCACAGTAGCTGAAGAAATCCACTGCTGTGAAACTAGGTTTTGTATCAACAGAGACCATGTCTCATAAGAGGGAAGGTCCCAGCCTCAGATTGCCTTATTCTATAAAGTCTGAGCAAGCTGATATGGAGAAGAGAGAAAAGCTGTGGTTCAATTTGATGCATGTGAAGAAGCTGAGCAGGAGCAATTGCAGTACTGGGAGGTGGTGGGACAGGGAAATAGATGAAAGACCAGCAAATCCTGATCTGCAATAGAATTGGTGGGATAGTCGTCTTTTCTGCTGGCCCTGCTCCTTTGTCTTTAATAACAATCAGAAAATTGGCTGAGGATTCTCTTTTTCACCACATCGCTATGCTGCTAATTTTCTGCAAGCCAGGCTGATCTCAGAGTTACAGGAGTAAGACCTGAATAAAATTAGCACCAGCAGCAGTAGTAGTATTAGTAGTGGAAATTTCCCCACCCAGCATCTAATTTCCTGTGGAGGGAAATTAGATGGAGGGAACATAGGAAGCTTCCTTACACTGGAGTTCGACCCTTGCTCCATCTAGCTCAGCATTGTCCACTCTGACTGGCAGGGTTTCAGACAGGGAAAATTCCCAGTCCGATCTGGAGATGCCACTGGGGATTGAACCCGGGACCTTCTGTGTGTAAATCAGATGCTCTTCCACTTAGCAATGGCCCTTTCCAGGGAAGAACCTGTTTGGAAAGTGTGCAGGGTTGCCACCTCTTCACTGGGCCTATTGCTGTGCCCTGATGAATGGCACACAAAATTTTTTACCAGGGGAACATTCTCCAAGAGATAACAATGTTGTGAGTGAGTTGGGGTGGGGGAGTTATCTGGCATGATACCTGAGTCCCTTTTATTTCCAGGGTACTGGATCCAGCAAGGGTTAAAATCTAATGGAGGATTCCATTGTTGAACTAGTCAGGCCAGTTTCTTTGTCAGAGAATGGTTCTGTGCCAGAGGACAAATGGGGGGCCTTTGCCCCTCACCTGGCTGGCAGTTAGAAAACAAAAGCCAGGGCAGTTGTGCGAGAGCTGGGCTAGCAGCAGGCAGAAGCTGAAAGATGTGCTTGATTATCTGCTAGAATCCAAGGCTGTGAAAAAGCTAGACGTTTTGTGGTGTTAATGCTGTGAGCTCCTCCATCTTAGGCTCAGGTTGTATTGAAACTGCTGCCTCCTGCGTTGTTTTTGCTGTGTTAGCAGCACTGAATTGACCTCCCCAGGGTGCAAGCCTGGGCTGCCCAAACAACAAGACCCACTCTTGGCCTTGTTGATGTGGCCCAAAGGGAAACAGAGCAATACATTTGGCACCAGCTGGGCTGCAGGAGTTGCCGGAAGGAGGTGTACAAGATGCGACCCAACCATCTTAACGACTCCAGATTTGTGTCACTTTACTCCTGAGCCTTTTCTTCTCCCAAAGATGTCCCACAAGGCAGCGGGTACAGATTTTTCCTGAGGGTTTACTCCTGTAGCTTTTCTTATGAATGAGTATAGCCACAAGGCATTGGAGGTTTAGGATGTATATATGTGTAAATAAACCATATATCACAAAACACCCAAGTCTCCACTGCCCCTTATTCCAAGAAAACCGAACCATGGGTTCGGTTTGCCTGGAACTCAGAGATGGAGCAGGGAGTGTGACAATAATAATTCCACCTGCATAAGTGATATGTCAAGCTGCTGTGAAAGCTACAAGAGTAAAAACTAAAAAGTGCCACTTTTGTTGCATGCACAACCTCATCTTGCCTTGGTGCCATTTTGCTTCTATCAGAGTGAACAGAGAATCAGAAATAACATCAGATGGGGAGAGACAAGTGAAGACATCACTCTGTGCCAGCAGACCCTGCTGCTGTTCAGATATGGCACAGCAGGCAGAGTCAGCATCAGAACCTGGCATCTCTGGGCAGCTGCCAGGGAGAAAAGTGGACATGTCACTGCTGCCGTTCTTGGGATCTTTGTGCTAGACATCCGGATCAAATAGTGGCCCACTATTATTAATTACCCACAATGCCAGTGCACTAGAGTGATGCTCTGTCATGGGCATTGTGGGTAATTTTGAGTGTGGGTGGCTCACAACCATCTAGCATAGACTGTGTTACTGATGCTGCTGCTTCTACTGCCATTTGCCATCAGATAGAGGAGCCCACTCCCCCACCAGCTCTGGAGCGTGCCCTGAACCTCAGCTGCCAAGGACACCTTGATTTCAATGAGGCTGCTGCAGAAGTACTATCACAGTTATAATTTTACAAAGCACTTTACATAGGTCCCAAAGCGTTAGAGAATGTTTTCTAACACTATAGCTCAGGCATCCCCAAACTGCGGCCCTCCAGATGTTTTGGACTACAATTCCCATCATCCCTGACCACTGGTCCTGTTAGCTAGGGATCATGGGAGTTGTAGGCCAAAACAACTGGAGGGCCGCAGTTTGGGGATGCCTGCTATAGCTCATGGTAAAAAATTCCTTACTACCTGTGCCATTCTTGTTGAAAGATTAATCTTAACCTTAAGAAACTGTGCTGAATTTATGGGAGTCATATTCTTGCTGAATTGTTTCCTAAATACATTCTTGTGTCAGTAAAGACAAAGAGCTTTGTCTGCAGATTATGTTTAAATCCTGCTGTAATATGTCAGTCAGATCTCGCAGGAAATGAGATCGAGTAATGAAAAAAGTGCGCAGAGCTTGTGTTAATCTGAAATGTAAAAAAAGAAAGGCATTAGTAACGTTTAAAAATGTTTTCCATCCCCATTCCCATTGACTCAAAATATGTTAACAATTTGGTAATGAAACTGGAGCTGCACAACATCTACATATATAATCACCTTTCTTTATCAAAGTAGTGTAGGAAACAGTAATGGATTGTGGATTTAACTGCTTGTTTTCAAAGCTTTCCTTGTAAACCGAGGAAGCACTTGCTCTTCCTTTTCTAGAGCAGAAAACTGGTACAGCATAGAAAGAGCACTCAGAGGCTAGGTACTCTGCAAACTCACCTAGTCTAGGAGAAGAAGAAGTTCTGCACTTTTTTCCTAGAAAAAAAACAAGTTCTGTTCCCCATGGATAACATCATCAAAACAGATGAAGAGGGAAGCAACAGCTGCCAAAGGATTGGGATATCTTTCTGCAAGCAGTGCCTACAAAATAGTAATAAGCAGCAACAGCCTTCAGACGTGCCATAATTGATGGCAGGGAAACCAAGCACTTTTCACCCTTACATTCATGCCAAGAACCTCCTGGGGGGGCCAAGAGTTGTTGTTTTTTTTAAAAAAAGATGCACCGTAATTCTGTGACCTCCACCACTGCTCTGGCTCCCCCCTGGCTATCCACCCTGTATCTCTTCGGAAAAGGCGGTGAAGGGAAACAAAATGTTTGGAAAATCCTTTTGCCCAACATATCCAGTGCCACAAGCATAATCATCATCAACAAACAGTTGTCGCAACACAGTGGCCACATGGCTGGCAAAACTCTCGTGCAACACTGAAGCCTTTCCAGCTCAGGATTTTCCCAAGGGGGAAAAATGTTCTGTTACTGGAAAGAGTCTCCGCCCCCATCGTTCAGCCTGGACACTGAGGTCCTCCTCTGAGGGTCTTCTGCTGGTTCCCTCACTGCGAGATGTGAGGTTACAGGGGACCAGGCAGAGGGCCTTCTCGGTAGTGGTGCCCTCCCGTCAGATGTCAAGGAGATAAAAGAACTACACAACTTTTAGAAGACCTCTGAGGGCAGCCCTGTGTCAGGGAGTTTTTAATGTTTGATGTTTTACTATGTTTTATATATGCTGTAAGCTGCCCAGAGTGGCTGGGGGAACCCAGCCGGATGGGCAGGGTATAATAATAATAATAATAATAATAATAATAATAATATTTAAGGAAGGTATATATAGGCAGATGCAGCTTGGGAAGAACCGCCAACTTTTATGTTCACACTGGTACTAAATGGGTGAGAACAAGTGACAAGAAGAGTGTAGGGGACAAGCAACATGGTACATGGAGCAAGTTTCTTCTAAAAGCAGCTGTGGGGGTGGGGTAATTTGGATCGGGGCCATGGAAAGGTTGAATCATCTCCTGGACTTGCTATTTGTCCTCTTGGAGAAAATGCACGAGCCACAAGCCCTTTTAGGTCTTCAATTTTTAAAAATGTGTCAGTTTTTGAGCCCATTTATACAACTACAGAAGCCAGATGCTCTGCTTTATACAAAGAGGCTTATTTTCTAAGTTCTAGCAAGTTGCACCTAGCGGAGCCATTTCAAATCTCAGGAAATTTCAGGGAGGCAGCTGGAGCGCGGTTACCAGGGAAGCTGCCTACACAGCAGATGGGAAGTCTCAGGAGGCCAAACAGGCTGGGCCTGAACTCAGGTGGCAAAGCCCAGCTTCTCTCGGCTGCATCAACGTGTAAATAATAAGACAATTGCCTTGCTGCAATACATTCAGTTTATTCACCCCGCCATCAAGGAGCAAGGGTGAAAGGGCAGCTTTGCATGCTCCTTTCTGACCAGTTGAGGAACTTGTGGCTTGGCTACGCAACAGGTGAACTGCTCTTAAGAGCACTCTGAAACGTATCCCTATCTAGGTTAGAATGATCATTCTTCGTTGTTTTTTTAAAAAATGTTAGTCATTTTATCTGCCCCAACCAACCAAAACCCTACATAGATACTTTAAAACCAAGGGCGGGTGGGAGCAGAGCGGCATAGGAGAGAAATGCATTAAAAACATCCCACCCATTTCTGAAGGCCAAAGATAATTAAGGCCCAAAAGCCTGGTTAGAGGAATGGTTTTGCCTGGCCACCTAAGGTAGAGTTGCCATATTTTGAAGAGCAAAAAAAGAGGGTGCCCCAGAGGAAGACAGGACAGGTATTTATTCTTAAGCCCCCCCCCCCCCAATCACACAGAACTAAGGCAGGGAATAATGTAGGAGTTCCAGATCGGGTAAACTGAGCAATAGGGTGGAAAATACGGTACGTTTATATATCTGATTATTCAGATCCGCAAAAAGCCCCATATAGACTTTTAAAAAGCCTTTTCCCTCTCCCCTCCCAGTGTGCCTCCAGCCACCTGGGGATGGGGACTCTCCTTCTGGCAGCAAGGGAGACCCAGTCCAGGATGCCAAGGGGAGACTCCGCACTCCAGTCGTGGCGCCCACTCAGGCAGAGGGAGGCAGGCGGGGGGGGGGGGCGTCGGCAGCATCCTTCCTGCGGCCAGCGGGGCTCCCTCGCCCTTGGGGAGGGCGGCCAGGAGCAGGAGGAGGTGGTGGGGAAAGGAGCCGCCGCAGCCTGGGCACGCGGCCAAAGCAGGAGGGGCCGCTGCTTGCCTGCCCTGGGCGCCGCGGGCGCTCAGACTTCTACGGGGGCAAAAAGTCTCCTTTGCTGCTGGCGCTGCTGCCTGCTCGAGCCACGCGCGCAGGTGGTGAACATCCCAGCGCGCCGCCTCCACGACCCGGACCCGGTACTCCTGCCCGGCGTGGGTGGGGCTCGCTGCAGAACAAGCAGGCGGTGCTGGAGCTGCACACGATCCTGAGTGCGCGCCCCTCCAGGAGCTGGAGCTCGCCTTCCGGGGCAAGATCCAGCCCGAGGCTCACGAGGGCTGAGATCGGGGATGCAGCTCCTGAGCCTGGTGCAGAGTGCCATTGGCTGAGCCGGAGCTGTGGTGGGAGGAAGGAAGGAAGGAGCACCAAGGCGTGTCGTGGGGCAGGAGAGGAGCAAAAAACCCGACATTTTGCTAAATTTTAAAAAGCAACTTGGATAGATATTTTGACCAGTGCTTTTTTTCTTAAAAAATGTTTAGGGGTACTCTCATTTTCCTGCTCATATTGAAATACTGCCCCTCAATGAGGCCAAACTTAGATTCTCAAAATGTTTAGGGGTATGTGTACCCCTGCGTCCCCCCCAGAAAAAAGCACTGATTTTGACCATTAAAAAGAGGACATGTCCAGGAAAAACTGGAGGTATGGCAACCCTAAAGATATATAGTGAAGGCAGCAACAGCCTCCCTAGGGAGAGCATTCCACAAGCAGGGAGCCACCACAAAAAAGGCCCTCCAGGCCTCGTGGGGGAGGCACACACAGAAAGGCCTCAGCTGACCACCACAGGACAGGGTCTGGGTTGGTGCATATGGGGAGAGGCAGCCCTTGAGATATTGCAGTCCTGAGCCATTGTCATGGTTGGCACAATGCAACACAGTAGCCAAAGTCTTTAATTCCCCAAACAGCAGCTTTGTTCTCCTTTTTGTAAATCTTTTAAATATTGATGTATTGATTAACAAAAAACCATTTTCACCCCGCTTTTCTTTGAAATGATTTCATGGCAGCTGACAAGAATCAAGTAAAACAATCAAATAAGAACAAAAAACAAGAAAACCTGTAAGAATTAAAAAGTTGCAGATGTTAAAGCAGTCATCAAAAGGCACCCCCCCCATTTAAAAGTAGAAAAATAGCTGCATCCAACATTAGAAGACCTCCAAGCAAAATGTAGTTGGGATACATACAACCCAGCTCCCAACAGAGGAAGGTCTTTTCCTTCAACTGGACACAGCTATTGGAAAGGCCGTCTCCTCAGTTGTGATTCAGGGTTGCTGGGACACACAAGTTAGGAGTTATTAATAGGCAGGTAGACTCTTACAGGGAAAGGAGGTTCTCAAGATGTCCTAGTTCCAAACCTCAGTGGCTTTTATGACTGAGAGAAGGGCAACAATTATTGTATACCTGCCTAATCTTGCTCTGATTTCTTACCAAGGAGAGCAGATATGAGGTAGTATGCTGCCATTTCCTTTGATGAAAAAGTGTTTGACTTTAGTAGAACAGAGTTTTTTTGTATTGTATTTATTTGTATACTGCCCTATAGCCACAGGTCTCAGGGCAGTTATAACATAAAATCACAATATAAAAGCACAAAACACATAATAAAAACAATAACGACCTTATATCTCCCCAACACATATTAAAAGGGCACTGAATGTCAATCAGCCAAAGGCCTGGTTAAAGATGAACATTTTTGTCTGGCGCTTAAACTGTGCAAGCCGAACCTCCCTGGAGAGTGCATTCCACAAACTGGGAACCATTGCAGAAAAGGCGCATTATCTGAAGAGTTGGGTGGCAACCCAAAGCAGATCAGGCCGTGTAGGTTTTGAGTGCCCTACTCTAAAAAAAAAAAACAATTCAGAAAGGAAGATAGATCCACTTGATACATTCAAAGCATCATCCATGTGCATTTAAAGTGGATGACTTCCCCTAAAGAATCCTGGAAACTGCAGCTTCCCCCTCACAGAGCTACCATTTCCAGCATCCTTTTAAAAAACCTACAGTAGCAGAGAAGCAATATGTTTTGCCTGTCTGGGAGGCTTACAGCAACAGCAAGAGCCAGGAACTGGAAAAAAAATCCTCAATAATGGATGAAGAATTTTTCAGGATGTGAAGCTGGTGATGATACAGTTCATGATTGAGAAAGCAAAAAAAGCTCCGGCTCAACCTGGGAGTAGGAGCCTCTGATAGATTTCTTCAGCACCTGCACAGCTGTGGATCAAGAAGGGCAGGAAGCAGAAAAGCTATAACGCTGTGTGCCAGAGAAGAGCAGCCAGAAGAACAGGATGAGAACCAACCCTTGACTGGTTTTGCCCCATGGTTGCTTATTAGGCAAAATCAAACCACTATCTTAATTTTTCTATTTTATTTCTGGCATTCATGTACCATCTTGTGGATGGTTCACAGATTCCTCTACAGGCCATGTATCCTAGAGGCAAGACCCTGCTGAGCAGTGATTTTTCAGACCCTCAGTGGGCGGAGGCTCCACCACTGTAGGGGAATTACCCATTTAGGGGACCATACCAAAGGAATAAGAATCATTCACATTATTTCCTCAAGGCCTGAAAACATAGTCAAAATTATTAAGTCACCCAAATGCACACTGACATCCTAGAATCATAGAATCATAGAATCATAGAGTTGGAAGAGACCACAAGGGCCATCCAGTCCAACCCCCTGCCAAGCAGGAAACACCATCAAAGCATTCCTGACAGGTGGCTGTCAAGCCTCTGCTTAAAGACCTCCAAAGAAGGAGACTCCACCACACTCCTTGGCAGCAAATTCCACTGTCAAACAGCTCTTACTGTCAAGAAATTCTTCCTAATGTTTAGGTGGAATCTTCTTTCTTGTAGTTTGAATCCATTGCTCCGTGTCCGCTTCTCTGGAGCAGCAGAAAACAACCTTTCTCCCTCCTCTATATGACATCCTTTTATATATTTGAACATGGCTATCATATCACCCCTTAACCTTCTCTTCTCCAGGCTAAACATACCCAGCTCCCTAAGCCGTTCCTCATAAGGCATCGTTTCCAGGCCTTTGACCATTTTGGTTGCCCTCCTCTGGACACGTTCCAGCTTGTCAATATCCTTCTTGAACTGTGGTGCCCAGAACTGGACACAGTATTCCAGGTGAGGTCTGACCAGAGCGGAATACAGTGGTACTATTACTTCCCTTGATCTAGATGCTATACTCCTATTGATGCAGCCCAGAATTGCATTGGCTTTTTTAGCTGCTGCATCACACTGTTGACTCATGTCAAGTTTGTGGTCTACCAAGACTCCTAGATCCTTTTCACTTGTACTGCTCTCAAGCCAGGTATCACCCATCCTGTATTTGTGCCTTTCATTTTTTTTGCCCAAGTGTAGTACTTTACATTTCTCCCTGTTAAAATTCATCCTGTTTGCCTTGGCCCAGTTCTCTAATCTGTTAAGGTCATTTTGAAGTGTGATCCTGTCCTCTGGGGTATTAGCCACCCCTCCCAATTTGGTGTCATCTGCAAACTTGATCAGGATGCCCTCAATCCCATCATCCAAGTCATTGATAAAGATGTTGAATAAGACTGGGCCCAAGACAGAACCCTGTGGCACCCCACTAGTCACTTCTCTCCAGGATGAAGAGGAGCCATTGATGAGCACCCTTTGGGTTCGGTCAGTCAGCCAGTTACAAATCCAATGAATGGTAGCATTGTCTAGCCCGCATTTTACCAGCTTCTTTACAAGAATATCATGGGGCACCTTGTCAAAGGCCTTGCTGAAATCAAGATAGGCTACATCTACAGTGTTCCCTTCGTCTACCAGGCTTGTAATTCTGTCAAAAAATGAGATCAGATTAGTCTGACATGACTTATTTTTCAGAAACCCATGCTGACTTTTAGTGATCACAGCGTTCCTTTCTAGGTGCTCACAGACCGTTTGCTTAATGATCTGCTCTAGAATCTTTCCTGGTATTGATGTCAGGCTGACTGGGCGGTAATTGTTTGGGTCCTCTCTTTTCCCCTTTTTGAAAATAGGGACAACATTTGCCCTCCTCCAGTCTGCTGGGACTTCACCTGTTTTCCAAGAATTCTCAAAGATTACTGCCAGTGGTTCTGAAATCACCTCTGCCAGTTCTTTTAATACTCTGGGATGTAGTTCATCTGGCCCTGGAGACTTGAATACATCTAAACTAGCCAAGTGTGCTTGTACTACCTCCTTACTTATTCTGGGCTGTGTTTCCCCTGCTGTATCATCTGCTCCATATTCTTCAGGTCGGGCATTGTTTTCTTTTTTGGAGAAGACTGAGGCAAAGAAGGTATTGAGGAGTTCTGCCCTTTCTGCGTCCCCTGTTCGCATTTCACCTTCTTCTCCTCTAAGTGACCCCACTGTTTCCTTGTTCTTCCTTTTGCTACGGACATACCCATAAAAACTCTTTTTATTGCTTTTAACCTCTCTAGCAAGCCTGAGTTCATTCTGTGCTTTAGCTTTTCTGACTTTGTCTCTACATGTGCTGGCTATTTGTTTGAATTCCTCTCTGGTGGTTTCCCCCTTTTTCCATTTCTTGTACATATCCCTTTTAAATCTTAACTCAGTTAAAAGTTCATTAGATAGCCACCCTGGCTTCTTTAGGCACCTTCCATGTTTTCGTCTCATTGGTACTGCTTGAAGTTGTGCTTTTAATATCTCCCTTTTAACAAACTCCCATCCATCATGAACTCCCTTCCCTTTTAGTATTACTGACCATGGGATCACACCCAGCATTTCCCTAAGTTTTCTGAAGTCGGCTTTCTTAAAGTCTAGAATTTGAGTCTTAGTATGCTTGGTTGCTCCTTTCTGATGTATAATAAACTCCAGAAGAACATGATCACTCCCACCTAATGATCCTACCACTTCTACCCCACTAACCAGGTCATCACTATTGGTTAGGACCAGATCTAAAATGGCTGATCCTCTTGTTGCTTCTCCCACTTTCTGGACAATGAAATTGTCTGCAAGGCCAGTGAGGAATCTGTTCGACCTTATGCTCTTGGCTGAGTTTGACATCCAACAAATATCAGGATAGTTGAAATCCCCCATTACTACTATCTCATTTCCTTTTGAATGCTTGGTCATCTGTTCCAGGAAGGCATCATCTATGTCCTCAGTTTGGCTTGGGGATCTATAGTAAACTCCCACCATGAGATCACTGTTATTTTTCTCTCCCTTAATTTTGACCCAGATACTCTCAATTTGGCTTTGAAGTTTTAAATCATGGATCTCTTCACAGGTATACACATCCCTGACATATAACGCCACTCCTCCTCCTTTCCTGTTTGGTCTATTTCTCTTAAATAGATTGTATCCCTCTATTACTACATTCCAATCATGAGACTCATCCCACCAGGTTTCAGTGATGCCTATTATGTCGTATTTAGTTTGCTGTACCAAGAGCTCAAGTTCATCTTGTTTATTTCCCATGCTCTGTGCATTTGTATACAGACATTGAAAACCATTGATCATTCCCCCTAGTCTCCTACTTAAGGATTTTTTCCTCCCACCACTAGGTCTGTGCGCTGTTTGCTCCATTTGGTCCTTGACTTTTGGATGATCATCTTCAGCATTTGATAGACTCCTACCTTCAGGACCACTGTCTCCCTCCCCCACATAAGTCAGTTTAAAGCCCTCCTGATGAGGTTTTTGAGATTGTTGGCAAAAACATTCCTCCCAACCCTTGTGAGGTGCAGCCCATCACTTGCCAGAAGTCCATCTTCAAGAAACTGCAGACCGTGATCTAAGAAACCAAACCGTTCCTGCCGGCACCATTTGCGAAGCCAGTTGTTCACTTCTCCTATTTTCCCCTCTCTTCCTAGTCTTGTATATATGCAAGGAGTTATTGTACACAGTAAATTATTTAACCCATCTGCAGTCTGAGCAGTTTTGACCACTTCATGGGCTATTTATGTGAGTGGGAAGCAGGCATGTTAAAAAGCTTGTTTCTGTTACTGCATGCTTACTTTTACATTTCTATTACAGTAACATAAATCTACAGAATACCTGGGAATTAATGTGATTATATCCCACTCCATCCCATAGGCTCAAGAGAGGCTTACAAGCTGTTTTTCTAAATGTTAATAGAGCTGTCTCCAGGGGGTTCACAGTTTAAGAAAATGATTTTTTTTACATAAAAGAGGCTAAATTAAATAAAAAATGAGATTGTGAACACATTAAAAAAAACCCAACCCAAACAACTTAACACTGAAACCAAACTGTAGCCAACATACCTAAAAAACTACCTGAAGCACAATGTTGTTTGCAGGCAGGCAAAAGCCTAGTTGTTGTTGCAGCTCCATTCCAGGTGTGGTCCTGATGGTGTCCCTTGAGGTCCTGCCAGGAAGCAGGCAGATCTTCATCCTTGGCCTCTAGAATGTCCCACCACCAACTATGAATTTGCTAGAGCATGTGAGCCATCAGGGAATTCATCCCCTGTTGCCCATTACAGGTCCCAGTATCCAATACTTTAAATTCACAAAAAGTGATGGGGGGAAAAAGGAAGATAAGAAATTAAGCCCACAATCAGAAGAATCATGTGGTGCAGCTTTTGCTGGGTGGTTGCATTTCAGACTGAAGGTGTGGGAATACGTATTTGTTTGAATATATCTATCTGTAGATCGATCGATCGATCGATCGATTGATAGACACCCACCCTTCCCATTCAGAGCTAGGCTATTAGAATGGTTCTGTGCTTAGCCTTTTGTCTGCCACTTTGTTTTTTAATGTGCAGACATACAAACTCTCCACCTGGAATCTGCATTGTCTGGGTAGGGGAGTGGGACTCTGTTCCACCTGAGTAGATTTCCGATTCAGAGGAAAGATTTTGGATTAGAAGGTCAGTGCTGATCTAAATGAAAAAGCTATACATTCACCAACAGTTGCCCAATGGATGATCTGGTTTGGTGGTCTGAGGACCTTTCATGTACAGTAGAAGAAATTACATGCTCTTCTGGTTTTTGTACATGACACGGATAAATGGATGTCAACTTTAGCAAACCAAAAGCACATGATATGTGTATTTGTTACAAATCTGGACTTCGCTTGGAAAAACTTGGATTCCTTCTTTTCTGTGGAATATGATCCTCCCCAAATCCTTATCCACACAATTTCTTCTCCCCTCTCTTTCCCTTCTCTCAGTTGTTTGGTGTTATCTCCCCCTTCCTCTTTCTTTCATGGTGTTCATGTTTTAAAATACACTCCTTCTGCATCTTTGTAGAGTTATAAAATGTTGATTAAGCCACTTAAAAGAGAAAGATGACAAAGGACCATTAGCAGAACATAAGAAGTGCCTTTTGCTATATCAGACTAAGGTCCACTGAACCTAGCATTCATCTTTCAACAGCATGTTCCCCTGGGAAGTTCAGAAGCAGAGCATAAAAACGGTGCCTCTCCCCTCTTGCTTGCCCCCACCCCATGGTACTCACACTGCGTCTAAGCATGGATGAGCCATGTAACTGTCACAGCTAATATCTCCCTTATTCAGCATTTTTTTCTCGGCTGCTCACCATGATGCAATTGTTCAGTGGCCATTCTAGATGTGAAGTTCAGAATGGGCAAAATCATTATTATTACCGTTTTCCATTTCGTTTCTATACCACTTTATATTTTAAAGAAAAGAACGTCCAAACGGTTTGCATGAAAACATCAAATAGAACAACCCAAAATAAATCATTGCGGAAGAAAATAAAATATAAAGTATATATTCAAAGCGACATAACTAACAGAAAGCTAAAATGCTATCTTAATGATTTCAAAATAAGACATAACAAAGGAGGTTCATGGTGGGCAGTGGCTGTGGAACATGGGGCTCGATGAGACCTGGTGTCAGGCAGAGAAGCAGAGGGACTTCAAGATGACACTAAGTGTGCGCTTAATGTTGTACTTGGCATGTTGCTTCCACAGATACAGCTCCTACTTCAACAATTCTCCACATTTTCCCTCCTCAGCCTTAGGACATCTGCTTGTGGTTTAGGCTTCTTGGCATATGTGTGCAGATTTGTACATCACCTGGGTGTACAAGAGGAACAGAGTTCCTCAATGAGAAGCAGCCCTCATACATATCACCCATATACTCTCTTGAGAAGTATTGAAGCAAAGCTCTGCTCATTTCCCATTGTGCCCTAGCCGTGGTATTCAAAGTCCTTGCTGCTCTTTGTGCTGATGTCAAACAAACTTGCTAGAGAGTGACCTTCCTCTACTCTGGAGTGCCATGTTCTCCAACCATTTTGGAATGAAGCTAAAGTTGAAATAACACTCTAGTCTCTATGCCAACCAACTGCTGTGAAGGGGCACTTGCTATGGAAGCTAGGGTGGGGTGGGAAATGATAATGAAAACCAAGTCCTAAAATGGATGCCCATCATCTCCTGAGCATCAATTCTGTACTGAATGAGTCCAGACACTCTCAGTCCAGGAAAGCATGCATAGGGAACCAGGCAGAGGGCCTTCTCGGTAGTGGCGCCTGCCCTGTGGAACGCCCTCCCATCAGAGGTCAAAGCAATCAACAACTTCATAACACTTAGGAAATACCTCAAGGCAGCCCTATTTAGGGAAGCTTTTAACCTGTGATATTTTAATGTATTTTGTGTTTGTTGGAAGCCGCCCAGAGTGGCTGGGGAGACCCAGCCAGATGGGCGGGGTACAAATAAAAAATTATTATTATTATTATTATTATTATTATTATTATTATTATTATTATTATTATTATATACATATCCCATTTATTTCCAGGTATCAAGGTATTTCCATTTCTTCTGCCCCTAGGGCTTAGACACCTTTCAGTACATCTCTCTCTCCCTTTCTGGGGTGTGGAAGGATATCAGAGTCCCCCCCCTGGGTTTCCCAACAGTCGTCCTCACTGTGGCAGGCTTCCCAGCCTTAGATATTGGCCAGTGTGGTGTAGTGGTTAAGAGCGGTAGACTCGTAATCTGGGGAACCGGGTTCGCGTCTCCGCTCCTCCACATGCAGCTGCTGGGTGACCTTGGGCTAGTCACACTTCTTTGAAGTCTCTTAGCCCCACTCACCTCACAGAGTGTTTGTTGTGGGGGAGGAAGGGAAAGGAGAATGTTAGCCACTTTGAGACTCCTTCGGGTAGTGATAAAGCGGGATATCAAATCCAAACTCTTCTTCTTCTTCCTCAGTGCTACTCAGTGCTACTCAAGCCACTCTTCTCTGGAGGGTCCAAACTCCCTTCTACCCCTTTCGCCTCCTGCTGTGTGTGTTTCCAATTCTCAAAAGGACATTCCTACTCTGGCTGCTCCAATAAGTCAGGAAGGACATGGGTTGAGTCTACATCCACATTCCCTATGAACTGAAATGTATCTATGTGGAAATGACATAAAAATGGCATTTGATAAAAAATAATGTCTGCTGCTTGGAGCATCTCTCAATGGGAGAGATCAACCAGGGCATCGACAAAACTGTCTGTCACATTAGCAGAAATCTCCACTTGTGCTCTCAGGTAACCGTAGTCTCAGTGGCTGTGGGCGCTTTATCTCCCACTAATACAGGGCTGAACATCATATTGCTGAGCTAGGAGGTACCCCAGTCACTCTATGCATCAAATGGAGCAATTTTTGCCTACAGGTGTCCACTCTACACTGAATCAGGAGAGTTGGAAACCTAGGAAAACTCAACTAAGTTTCATTCAGAGTAGTCCTACTGAAATTAATAGACCTTAGTCATGTTTTGTCATTTCAATGGGTAAAACTGCCACCCCCATGGGATGTCATAACCTGGGAAGAGTCAGACTTGGGAGATGAGGGATTACAGTTACAGTCAGAGCAAGAATTGGTTAGTTTGGGACCCACTTCCTCCAGAGTTTCCAGCCACAGATAGAGAAGTAGACTCAGAAGGCTCGCAGCAGTCGGGGGGGGGGGAGAAACAGATGGCCTTGAGGGGGTTGCTATGCAACAAGAATGGAGGCAGAATTTAGAAGACTTCATTTGAGAGTGGAGGAGAAGTCCATCCACCACCACCCCGCTCCAGAAGGGCTGAAAGGGTTAAAAGGCAACAGAAGTGCATTTTCCTGCTGGCACACTTCCTGCTGCGGAAGGGGCGGAGACTCACCAAGGGCAGATGGCTCGGTGCTGCTCTGTGTTAATTGTAAATAAACATACCACAAACCTGCCAGAGGTTCACTAATTCTTATCGGAGCTTGCTCGTGTCTGCCTGAGATCCTGACACAACCCTGGCCTCAAGCTCAGAATCAGAGAAGGATGAGCTGGCCATGTCAGGAATGGTGTACTGCCTGCTGAGGAACTGGACTGGGTTCTCAAGGTTAGTGGTCAGGGGCACCTGTGCAACATGAGTCAGGACCCTTGCAGATGCCTTCCTCCTAGCCCTAGTCACCTGAGGAATCAAGAACCTCCTATACTTCACCATGGCACAGGGGGGATCACCAGAAGGGAGGCCACAGAAAGGAGGTGAAGCACTCACCTTCAGGCCAGTGGGTTGGTCCTTTCAGGCCAAAGGATGGAGCTTGGTCGGACTAAACTGGAAGGAGGGACTTCACTTCCATCCTTTGTTGGAGCACATTGTTCATTTGGAGCTTTCCATGGTGCTGAATCATGGGTATCTCTGCTGTGGATGGATTACAATTACTCCAATCAGGGAACAATTATTCAGAACATGTGTTTGAGGGTGGAAAGCTAATCAAAGTCAGAGACAAAAAAAATAGCATATTGCAGCAAGAACCAAAGTACTGTATAAATATCACAAATGGACCAGACAAGTGTCTGGTGGCTATAGCTCCCCTTTCACAAAAATAAGAAAGAAGGAAGTCTCCAAGCTGCACAGAAAATAAGTGGTTTATTAGTCCCAGTGTGTTTCAAATAGAGACTCAGCAGGGGCAGGGTGTTCTGTATTCCTTGTTGCAAAATAATTACTACAGGGTGTCTTTGTATTCATGTATATGCACTTAGAGTCAGGATGTCTCTTCACCCTCACCTCATCTTCCCACATAGACTTAAGACCTAAACAATGGTGAATGCAGTATAAAGATGTCTAAACAATTATTTTTCAAAAGCACCCTCAAAATCTATCCCCAAAGAAAATCAGGAATAAATTAGAGACAGTTACACTGAGACTGACCTGGTAAATAGAGTTGTATTTAGTTGCAATCATTTGAACTATAGAGCTTGGACATCCTTCTCACCCAGTGATTATCTATGAGGATAATCTTTGTGATACAACCTGGCACAGTAGAAGAACATGCCCATCACATTTCTTTTCTTTCTGTGACATGCACGGAACTATGAAGGAGTAGTGATTTCTCAACAACTTAATTTCAAATTGAAATAGTTCATACTTTCCCCCTTAATTTGAGCTATAATCAGTTTGACTTTAAAAAAACTAAAAAGTATACTATTCTTTGAGGTGGTGCTATTCTAATTCCTCTTGAAAAGAGTGAGTACACTGTGAAAGGCATAACTCTGTGGTTGACATTTCTATAAAACTGCACAGGTTAGCATTTATTTGTACTCTATGATAGTATGGACAACTACGGTAGAAGTAAGGAGTTTTAAACCTTACTGGCTGTGCCTGCATATCGCTTTAAACCATAGTTAAGGTTTAAAGGATAACATGCAGCGTTCTGGCGCACAGGGCGAAACTCATGACTGCTTAATTCCTCTTCTACTCTTGCTGCTGCCAAGCTGCCAGGAGCTAAGCCACCTGGACTCAGAGTTTGTTTCTCCCAAACAAACCACAAGAACATACTTTGGTTACAGCTCATGGTATGTTTGGAGCATAGGAGCCATCCTCTCCCTATATGAACAAGTCCCATCATGGTACTGGGGCATAGGTGCCAACTCCTGGGGGCCAAGGTTCCTTCAGCCCCCGCAATAAAATATTTGAAGCTGATGGGCATTGCCATTCAAATGGTGCATGTGCTCTGTCTCTTGATTGATTATGTGGGGCAGGGCTTACCTGCCCCCCCAATATTTTATTCAAGTTAGCACCCGTGGATTTGGAGAGAGCCTGAGATTGGATGTGATGCTAAGCCAAACAAGGGTTTAGCTCCCAGCAGCACAAGCAGGAGCAGTGAAGCTGCCAAGAGTTTCACCCCATACACCAGCATGCTACACATTCACCCAACTGTAGTTAAGTGGAAAGGATCTAGAGGTCTTAGTAGATTACAAGCTTTACATGAGCCTGCATCAACAGAAGTATAGTGCCCTGATCAAGGGAAGTAATAGTATGACTCTATTCTGCCTTGGTCAGACCACACCTGGAGTACTGTGTCCAATTCTAGGCACCACAGTTTAAGAAGGATGTTGATAAACTGGAATGTGTACAGAAGAGGGCAACCAAGAAGATCATAAGTGTCTGGAAACCAAGTCTTATGAAGAATGGTTGAAAGACTGGGCATGCTTAGTTTGGAAAAGAAAAGAATGAGAGGAGATATGAGAACCATCTTCAAATATCTGAACGGCTGCCACATGGAAGATGGAACAAGCTTGTTTTCTCCTGCTCTGGAGGGTAGGACTCAAACCAATGGCTTCAAGTTACAAGGAAGGAGGTTCTGACTAAACATCAAGAAGAACTTTCTGACAGTAAGAGCTGTTCGGCATTGGAACTGTCTCCTTTAGGAGGCTGTGGGCTCTCCATCCTGGGAGGTCTTCAAGCAGAGGTTGGATGGCCACCTCTCATAGATGCTTTAGCTGAGATTCCTGCATTGCAGGGGTTGGACTAAATGAGCCTTGGTGTCCCTTCCAACTCTACAATTCTATGTTTTATGATCTATGACCCTAAGTGTGACATGTGAACCAGGACACTGACTTAAATGGGGACTGTAAACATGCGGTTAAATGCCTCCCACTGACATCCACTGAATATAGAAGTGCTTCACAAACCTTGGCAGGATTGTGTCCTGTCTTTAGATTTTAAGAGAACATTTCTGTATTCTGTTGGAATTATTTTTTATATGCCTAGCAAGACACCACACTGCTTGCCGGTGCTTTGGCTAATGACTGAAACCTAAATATGGATGATGCTTTAACTCTACTCTACTGCCTTGTAGGAAATGGATTTTCAGTATATATTCCCAGCTCCACAGCAGCTGTTCAGTAAGCCTGGTCAATGAACTGGATTATGCTTTAAAATGCAATGTATCAGCTTAGCACTCAGTCCTATAGATGTGCATAGCTGCAATGATACAAAGAATGGTTTGTTCCAATATAGCTGCAGGGGTGTCATATGTGATATGAGTGGTGCAAATCTGTCAGGCTTTGCAGCCTATCCACTGAAATCCCATTTTAATGCCTTTACTGCAAATATATCGGGTGTTGGGCCATCTTGGTTATTTTACTTATTTATGACATTTGTACACTGGCTGATGTCAGAAAGTCTCTTAAATATAGAAAGTTTTAAATATAAAAACACTCCAAGTACAAAAAGCCCCATAGAAACCATATATAGCACAAATATTACAATAAAACCAAACCATTCTCAACCCCAAAAGTAAAAATTGAGATGCCCAAGCTACACAAGTTATTTAAAAGGTGAACAGAAAGCTTTTCACTTGACATCAAAACCTTCACAGAGATGCTTCCAGGCCCTTCTTCCTGGAAAGGCTGCCCCATAGCCAGGGTGTCACTGCCAGCAGAAGCAACGACTTGTGTACTTGCCCCACTCGGAGCAGCACTTTCAGAAAAGAACTTCATGTTCTGGTGGGTACATATGGGAGAAGGTGGCCTTTCAGGTAGGTGGTCTTTTTGGTCTAGCTAAAAGCAGCATTTTAAATAGGGTCTATAAATGGACTGGGAGCCAGTGCAGCTGACAGGCATAAAATAGAATAAACAAATTAGGCAAAATGAATCCACCACCTCCAGCAGCAGATGCCACAGGGCAGTGATGGAAGCCTTCTGGTTTTTCTTCCTAAACTCTGAGGCATCTCTCTCAGCTGGAAGACAGAGGTATATATACATATAGATGGTCCTTCTCTTCCCCTATGCTGCTGCCTCCCCAGATGCTGCTTTCTCTTGCAAGAAAGGAAGTACCAGAGACCAAGAACGAGGGGAGTGTTGAGATGCTAGAGGTGTCTCCTTCTCCTTTCAGGCTAAGTGTGAGGGAAGGCTGGATGTGCCTCTTCCATCCAAGGATGCTCTCACCCATCACTGGGCCACGGGGGGGGGGGCAGGGAAGAAGGGCTTGAGAGAAGGGCTCAGGAAGGGGTTGATCAGGTTGCTTGAGCCTCCTCAAATAGCCTCATCAAACTTCAAACTTACCGCTCAGGGGGTTGAGATACTGGAGGATACTTCTTGGTTCATTTTCAGGCCAGTTTGCTCATTCTTTACCCGAATGCATCCCAATGCAGCCCTTATTGATGTGGTGTTTGCATAACAAGTAAGCGATGACCAACTCCTTGGGAGATGCATTGTTTGCCATATTATGTAAACACACCTTCAGGAAGGCTAATTGCAAATCTGTGTGTCACAGGGCTCCAAAGCATCGGTTTATGCTGTGTCTGATTCATTGGTCAGGCCATTTCTTATACCAATAAGCCTCTTCTAGGCACAGGTTATTCTAGGGGTGGGGAACAGGATCTTGCTGATGGGACAGATCCTGAACTTCCCCACACCTTGTGAGCCAGTATGCAGTGGCGGAGCTTCATGCTCCGGCACCAGAGGCAGAGAGCAGGCGGGGGCAGGGCTGGTGTGCGTCCCGGGCAGGGCATCGTGCCACCCAAAGGGGCGCCCCGCTGACCTTCTGATCGACCAGTCCTAGGCTCTGTGGTTTAGACCACAGCACCACCCGTGTCCCCAGGCCAAATATACTTAACCAGTGGCAAATCAAGATTGCATATGCAGCCAGTCATTGGAAAGGAAATCATATCCCAACAAAAGGGGAATGGTTGAGTAAACTATGCGAGTAGCAAAATTGACTGATGTAATAAGGCAAAAATCAAAGATTATAATCCCAAAACAATCAGAATGTCTAAATGATTATCTATGTAAACAGGGCTCGAATGCAAATGTTTGGTTATGTTTTGATTAACTTGGTGAAGATCACAGAGAACGTAAAGATTTGATTGTCTATGAAATAACTTAAGAAGGAAAATTATTGAATGACAGATGTACCGGGTAATTTCAATCATGATAATTAAGGGATGTGCGGTGAATGCGGTGGAAGTCTTTTATTAATATTTTAAATAAGATCCATATATTGAAGTGTTTGAAGTATGAATTTTGTAAAATCTTTGGTTATGAAAAGTAACTTTTTTCTTTCTTTCTTTTTCCCCTTCTTTTTCCTTCTTTCCCCACCTTTTATATTCCTTTCTCTTCCCTTTTTCTCTCTTATCTTTATTCTTCTTTTTTTCTTTCTTTTCTGGCTTTTATTGTGGAAAATATGTATATGTTTGTCTGCAGTGTTATGCATTGTTTTCTTTTTTCTTTGTAATAAATAAATAAAGGGGGAAAAAGATTGCATATGCTACCAGGAAGACAGCGATAAGAGTAGTTTGTAAGCCTCATTCAAACAAATAAGCTGCAATGTGGTGGGCAACAGAAATCAAAATCATGCTGAGGCTGTTTCGTGTGGCCAAGCAATGCAAATAATTCTACCACAGCACAAGCTTCCAAAGAAAACAGACTGCTGTGCCATGATGCCCAAGCCCAGTGGCCACACTCAGACATATGGACCTCAAGCAGTTTTGGATGTCAAGAGGCGGATGCTTTATGCAAATCGAACCTTGAGATATATTTGCAGAAGTCCTTGTCCCCGATCAGCAGAAGATGCAGCCGGCCTGCCTCACCACACTTTCAAAAGGCCACTGACTTCAGTCTACGATTACATAACTACATCATTTGGGCATACTGTACAAAGATGTGCCAACATATGGGTACTCAAATTACTGAGTAATGTAGAGGATAAAACTACGCTGAGTCACAACATATTTTGCTAGCTACCCAGTATAAATCAGCCCACCACAGTTTGGAAAGGCATGTGCCCAAAAGCACTGAAACAAAAGGCCACACACACACACACACACACACACACGGAGAAACATCTGCTAGAAAGATGCGAGAGAGAGAAAAAAGAGGAGAGGGTTAAATGGAAAGACTCAATAGATATACATTAGCAGAGGGGTATATTAAGAGGTGCACTTGAGAGAGGATAAGGGTCCCAAAGTGAATCAAGTTGGCAGGCAGGAGACACCAGATCCAATGGTGGCAGAGGGCAGGACGTAGGTAGGTAAGGGAGCATCTCAACCCAATGAGTGCTGGGCGCTGTTGAATGACAGGAGGTGCGCCCAATAGAGGCATACCTTAGGTGGGAGCTAGGGTACCAAACAAAAAAATGTGGACATTTTGGCAAATTTAAAAAATCTGCCTGGACAGACACTTTACCCCTGAAAAAGAGGGTGTGTCCAGGAAAAACTAGACATATGGAAACCCTATAGTATGAGGGATGCTGATGCCCTTTTGTGGGGAAGGCATGAGGGAAGACTTTGAGCTTTTGTTTAAAAAAATAAAAGCAAGTTGGTGTCCTGTAAATAAAGTTACAAAGTGAAAGTTACAGGCAAACCTTAGCTTTCTGAATGATTTCTGTGAGATAGTTACCCTAGCTCAGGGGTCAGCAACCTTTTCCAGCCGTGGGCCTGTCCACCGTCCCTCAGACCATGTGGGGGGCTGGACTATATTTTTTTGGGGGGGAGGGAAATGAACAAATTCCTATGCCCCACCAATAACCCAGAGATGCATTTTAAATAAAAGAACACATTTCTACTCTGTAAAAACATGCTGATTCCCAGACCGTCCGCAGGCCAGATTGAGAAGGCGATTGGGCCGCATCCGGCCCATGGGCCTTAGGTTGCCTACCCCTGCCCTAGCTGCTCCCACATTTCAGCCAAAGCTGTGATTGATCAGCAGATTGTTTGGATGCCAGGAGACAGGAATCCTTGTGATCCGCCGGAGGTCCAGTTCTTGCCTTCTCTGCACTTTCTTTCCAGCTTCTGTCTCCTTTTCCATTCCTTGGAAACACTGTACTTATATTCTGTGAGTTACTTTCTGCAAATTTTACTATACAGTAAGTGTGGTTAGGGGTTAAAGAATTCTCCTTATTTTGAGTGTGTAACGGAGAGCTCAATCCACACACAATATACCACGTTTCCATGCGCTCTGGCTTCTGTTGCACCAGAAGCGGTTTAGTCATGCTGGCCACAATGCCCAGAAAGCTATCTGTGGACAAATATGGCTCCCTCAGCCTGAAGCGAGATGAGCGCCACAACCCCACAGCTGCCATTGACTTCACTTAACCATCCAGGGGTCCTTTACCTTTACTTTTTACCTGTTGAACCTAGAATGTGGCTTCATATTTCAACTGTTATATATTCACGGCTCCGAGGCCTTTTGGTGGCTCTGGTTCTTTAACCATAGTTAAAGAGGAAATTTGCATTTACCCATAATGCTAAGTCATGGTTAGCATTAACCAAGATTTATAAACCAACTACAAACCTTGGTTAATCTGCATTCTTTAACTGTATAGGTAAGCTGCATGACCAGGTTTGGACAATAAAAATTAAGTCTGGTTAATGAAATTATGCTTTATAAACCAAGACTTACCATTACAGTGGTACCTCGGGTTAAGAACTTAATTCGTTCCGGAGGTCTGTTCTTAACCTGAAACTGTTCTTAACCTGAAACTGTTCTTAACCTGAAGCACCACTTTAGCTAATGGGGCCTCCCGCTGCCGCTGCACCGCCAGAGCACAATTTCTGTTCTTATCCTGAAGCAAAGTGCTTAACCTGAAGCATTATTTCTGGGTTAGCGGAGTTCTTAACCTGAAGCGTATGTAACCTGAGGTACCACTGTATATGCCTTCCTTCCCAGTGCAGAAAGGAATGCCTCTCGTAATAGGGGAGCCAGTGCTGTAACTTTGTTCACATGATATGTTAAAAGTAAACTACTGATTTCTTGTTTGTCTGAAGAGGTTAAATAGGTCTGGCCTCTCTATACGTTTTTAAAAACAGAAATGCGCCAACAACAAGAAGACATCAGTATCAGGCAAACATAAGTCCAACTATCATGAAGAATAATTTTTCCGGCACAGTGGAATGAAGAATTATTATTGTGCTGGCTTCTTCTTCATTGTGCTATAGAAGACTATAGGATCAGCTATGATTGCAATGTGATATTCCTGATGAAACCACACACTGAGTATTTATGTTTTGAGAAGCACACAAGATATTTCTCAGCCTGTTTCCATGGGAGATGGAAGCTGCTTTGACAGAAGAGTTGACAGTGTTGTCTGCTCCTCCTCACTGTCCTCTGTGGACTCAATCCATACTTTCTTTTGCACATAGGCATCCTGGGGGTGGGGTGGGGGGAATAGTTCAAGCATTAAGATACTTTAACATTATTTCCCCCTACCACTCATTCTCAGTGATCAAGCCAGCCAACCCCACAATAATGTGAAGCTGCTTTTTAAAGGGCATCTATCTCACTAGTGTCTATTTTGAATGACAGCAGCACCCCAAAGTCTCAGGCAATGAGAAGTCTTTCCCACTCCCTGCTACTTAAGAATCCTTTTGGCCTGAGTTATTGGGAAGTGAATCCAGGAGCTTCTGTACGCATGGTGTTTGCTCAGTCATGGCCCTCTTGGTTAGAATCCTAAACTGTCACCAGAATAGCCTTCCCCCTTCAGCCACCCTTGAAGGATATTGTAGACAAGGGTTCACAGAGGTCTTACTATAATTAACTGAAATCTTTTCAAAAGTCCCCAGACAGCATGTTGTTAGTCCCTGCTAATAAGCTAAATTGCCATAAAGAACTGTAAAATTGCATCAACTTAGTTAAATGACCACCAACTGTGTAAGAATAAGAATGTTCTGTACTAGAACATTGTCCTGTCTTGGTTTTACAGTCATTTATGATTATTTTTATATTACTGGCCTGCTGTTTTTTTAAAAAAAAATGTGATTCTCTCCTTTCTTCAGTTGAGTTTTAGAAAACATAAATTAGTGGTTCTTCTAAATAAGTGTTATCTGTTAAATGCAGCTTTGCATATAAAAAACAATAGTTCTCTTCCAAATGAAGAGATGCGGGTGGCGCTGTGGTCTAAACCACAGAGCCTAGGGCTTGCTGATCAGAAGGTCGGCGGTTTGAATCCCTGTGACGGGGTGAGCTCCCGTTGCTCTGTCCCTGCTCCTGCCAACCTAGCAGTTCGAAAGCACGTCAAAGTGCAAGTAGATAAATAGGTAGCGCTCTGGCGGGAAGGTAAACGGCGTTTCCGTGCACTGCTCTGGTTCGCCAGAAGCGGCTTTGTCATGCTGGCCACATGACCTGGAAGCTGTACGCCAGCTCCCTCAGCCAGTAAAAGTGAGAAGTTTGACTATTAATGAGAGGGGGGGAGGGAGAGAGAGAGAGAGAGAGAGAGAGAGAGAGAGAGAGAGGGAGAGGGAGAGGGAGAGAAGTGAACAGGAAAAGGAAGTCTAATCAGTGATGTGATTTAATGTTTCTGGATTTGTAAATTACTTAACATTTTCCTGTGCTTTACAATTTCTTTATTTTGTAGATAACATCTACTATTCTAATTCTCGCAGACAATGTCAAAAATTTGTTTTACACATTATTCTATGCTTGCATTATTTTTCGAGTTAGTATGTTTCCAGTATAACCCTTAGATACGTTTACATAAGCAGTCCTGACTTCCTTTTAAGGTAAATCATGGTTTTAAGATCAGGCCAAGTCCATGGACAGCTGCACTTGAACGTGTGTTCTCTATCTCATTTGCACTACTTTGTTGGCCAGGCTGAGGGCCAGGGCAGAAGACAAAGAAGATTCCCTCCCATTTTGTCATTTATACTTCCTGTCAATTTCAGGGGGGGGGGGGTGTTACATATTCCCTTCTGTGTTTGAAGAGGACTCTAAGATAGTGTGATGGCTATTCTTGTAACTGAGACTATGTAAGTTGAAAAGGAAACATGCAACATTTTTTCATCTATATGTGCAAACAAGCACTTAATTAAAAAAACCACTCCTGGTCTTCTGATTACTGAATTGGCTGGTTGTCACCTTTCTCCATTGGACTGATTGCTATCATTTGGACCCTTGGTTCCTTTCTCCCCCACCCCCCATCTGGGTCTCTTCAAGTTTTCCTAGTACTTGATTTTCCTTTTTTGCGAATTCATGATATTTTGGATATCATTGGTCTGTGGTTGTTGGGAAGCTCTGCCATGTTTGTTTTTTGAAAGCTTCTCTTCAGCCTTGACATCAGTAAACAGCTGGCATCCCCCCACCCTCCCGATACTCCGTGCTATTGCAGCAATCTTTCTAGGTGAACAGTCCTGCACACATTTGTGCAGGTTCTTGCAAGGACCAATATGGTGGCTCTTAGCTAAGCATATAGAATCAAGGACCACTAGGTCCCAAGCTCAAGATGTGAGTTAGTTCCTAGTTTACACCCCAGAGTCCCTGACAAATTGGATAGGAGTCTTTTTAAAATAAACATAAAAATGAAGGCTCATATTCTATAAATATTATAACAACTAAAATGATCACAATTTGTTTGTTAATGTTGTGACACACTTCACCTTCAAGTCTAGTTTAAAAGAATAAATTTAGGCAAAAAGAAGAAACATATGGGAAGTGTTTTTCTTTCTTCTTACTGATTCACTAACACATCTGGTGTTTAGCAACATAGCACAGTATTCTGGAAGTTATTGCACAATATTGTGAAATGTTTGTAGATACAACATTGTGTAGCATCACTGAATACATGTGGCATCAAGCATCTTCTCTAAACACCCAGGGTGAAGCACCAGCAGTTTCAGAGCAGGAGCGCTGAAGAAATCCAAGAGATCCAAGTGCCTGTTTCTTGCCGTGAGGATGGCAGCTTGCCAGAAGAGGGACCTGCTGTCTGTGCGCTCCCTGCCAAACTTAGGCACTAGCGCTGCAAGCAGCACAAAGAGCCACTCCTCAATGGAGCAATAGAGCACTGAGGGCATGTTTCACCTTTGCAATGGTGAAACTTGGGGTGGCAATCTCTTCAGTTGGTTTTTCAGGTACAGTTGCATTCCAGTCTTTAAAAACATACAGTTTCAACTGAGGTGATGTCATCATGAAGTTAAGTGCCGTTGTCAAGAGTTGTCTGAGGAAAAGGTGGGTATGTGGATAACAAAGGAAATCCTGTTGTGATGTCATGGGGGTGGGAAATCAAGCATACATCCAGCCCTGAGGGTCAGGTGGCCAGGTCACTTCATGGCAGTGCTTTTTTCCAGCCGGAACGCACTTTTTAAAGACCTATGGCTCCACCTAACTCCTAGCCGTGATTGGTCAGGCTACGGGGTGGAGCCAATTCGTATTTCCTTTTCTTCAATCCATCTTCCATGTAGCAGTGGCAGGCTTTAAGCTTTCCAGCCAGGCCTCTGCCGTTGCAGAGCTGCCCTTCTGAGCTGCCCTAGCTCATCCGCCTGAATCTAAGAGAACAAGGGAGGCGGGGTACATTTACTTGACCCACACCAGAACCAGGGGTGACCCCCAAACCAGCTAGGGAGACAGCTTGCCTTCCATATCAGGACCGGTCCAAGACATTGTGCTGCCTAAGGTGAAGACAACCCATTCCATCCCACATACAGAAGGCTTGGCCATGGGACAATGTCCTCCACCCCACCTGAGCGAAGTGAGCTAGTTTAAGGGAGGGGGGAGAGGGCAGGGGCCTTGAAGTGCCCACAGCTCTGTCCTCCAACAAAGGGAAATGGCTAGTAGGCTCAGGGCTACTGCCACTGCCTGCTTGCCTCACTCTGGCTAGTTATAGAATAGAATCATGAAACAACCTTGAGGGACATCTAGTCCAACCCTCTGCAGTGCAGCAATCTCAACTAAAGCATCCCTGACAAATGGCAGTCCAAACTCTGCTGAAAAACCTCCAAGGAAGAAGAGCCCACCATCTTCTTAGGGAATCCGTTCCACTGTTGAAAGGTCTTCCTGATTTTCGTCAGAATAGGACTGGCCCAGTTACATATTGCGCGGAGGCAGTCTCCCATCCAGTCATCTGATATGGCTGAATGTGTCTAATTTCATAATAAAAGTGTCATAACTTCACACCATTCTATGGACAAATTGTTTTTGCATAAAGGAGGGCAGTCTTTTCCCAAGTCAAGGCAACCTCTTGTCCAAAAGAAGTGGAATTGGGGAAATATTCAAACTGTACATTTCTGATAACTCACTTGCTAAAGCACAAGACCTTTTATCTAAGTGTCATGGATTCAAGCCCCACTTTGGGCAAGAGTCCTGCAGGGAGTTGGATGAGGCAGTGGCGGAGCTTCATGCTCCAGCACCGGGGTGTGTGTGTGTGTGTGTGGCGGAGAGCAGGCGGGGGCGTGGCTGGCGCACGTCATGGGGGCGTGGTGCGCCGCCTGAGGGGGCGTGGCAGCCAGTGCTGCCAGGGGGCAGCTGCGATGGCACCCTGCCGGGATTGCACTGCTGGGGGTGGTGTGCTCCCCCCCCACTCCTCTTCCTCCACCAGTGGGATGAGGGGACCCTCGTGATCCCTTCAGTCTCTAGAATTCTACGATTCTGTGATTTCACAGGACACATTAGTGATCTGTGGTGCTCAAATTACAAGTGGGCCAGAAGGATCCCAGCCCATTTACCTTTGAGGCAGCCTCCTTAATTAGTGTACTGCTGGTCAGAGACTATAGGGGACATGATTTAGCTAAGATTAGGGGTGGTAGTCAGTGTCAGTCCTACTCAGAATAGACCCTTTAAAGTTAATGGACATGAGTGAAACTAATGAATTTAAGAGTTTATTCACCACAGGACTTTGTGGAACATAGCCCTATGAATTTAATTTAGCTTAGGGCTCATTCAAATGTCTGTCCCAGTTGAATTTTTCAGCAGTCAGATCATATGAAGAGCAAAAACTCATCTAAAGATGAGTCTGGCTGGTAGATGTTCAGGTAGGGTGAGGGTAGAAAGTTCAAGATGGCAGGATGAGTAGTATTTGGTGAGGTGACTCCCCAAATGTGTTAAAGGCAAGCTGCTGCACCCAGCAGATGGCTGCTGTTTGGTTTGAAAACCTCTTGAGAATGAAGGTAGTACAACGCAAGAGGAATCCCGCACTGTGGCATCCTGTAGCAATATTCCCAGTGCTGTTTTCAAATAGATTTTTAAACTGACTAGTAGCCAGCTGCTGAGGAGAGTGGCTTGGCTCTGTTTAACGTTAATAAAAATAGAAGGAAATGGGAAGGTCACTCACTCGCCTATTAAGGCATCCTTTCCACCCAAAGGTTTTTTGGTTTTCATGGGAATTCCATGAAGATTGCAGAAATTCTCACAAAATCTTCATTTGTGGACAAAGGTTCAGCGAAGAGGAAAGTGGGGTTTGTCAGTCAGTCAAGTTTATTGCTTATAGCCAAAGGCTGCTGCAATGTAAACAATGTCGATCAATAAAATATATACTAATTTGATACAAAAACTTAAAACATTTACATTGTCAAAACATTCATTTTTTGGACAAGTTGCATTTGGGCAGACACAAGTAAATGACATTCAGTAAGTAGTTACACAAGCCAGCCGTGCTTTGTTGACTGGCATGAATTTTAAACTGCTTACCTGGAGAATGAGTGAACCGTAGGGTATCTTGATTTGTTCCTGTAGCTCTGCAAGTCAGCTCAATGCAAAAATATGCTAACTGCATTTTTCACCATCATTGCGCAGGTAGAAGGGACACTGCCTCCCACAAGTGAGTGGCACAACTAACTTTAAGGTCAGATCACAGCAGACTGTTAACAGCACACAGAAGTGCCTCTGGGCACATCCATCTGAAATGAAAGAGAAGACAGGTACATGGTGGCAGCCATGGTATAATAAATGAACCTGGAATGCAGCCATACAGTCTACGCTAATACCTCTCCCCTTGTAAAAAGGACAACCAATTTTTTTAAATTGCTCACCAAGAGCAAAAGTTTAGTTTCGTACTTTTGAACGACTGTGATTAGATTTATATTAGAACTCCATTTCCTTCTGGTCGGAAGAAAAGCAGATTACATCTTGCTTCACAGAACTTGCATCATAGAACAGCGAAGTGAATTATAGAATCCTAGAATTGTAGATTTGGAAGGGCTCCTGAGGGGCATCTAGTCCAACCCCCTGCAATGCAGGAATCTCAGCTAAAGCATCCATTGCAGATGTCCATCCAACCTCTGCTTAAAAACCTCCTATAAAGGATAATCCTTCACCTTCTGAGGGAGCCCATTCTACTGTCAAAAGTTCTTTCTGATGTTTAGTCAGAATCTCCTTTTTTGTAACTTGGTCCGAGTTCTAGGCTCTGGAGAAGGAGAGAACAAGCTTGCCCCCTCTTCCATGTGACCCCAGCCCTTGAGATATTTGAAGATGGCTCTCCTATCTCCTCTCAGTCTCCTCGTTTCCAGGCTAATTTTGTGTTATGCTACACCCTGATGGCAGCCGTATTCTGACTGGCACCCACAACACTTCCTCAAAAATTGAAATGGTCCTACTGGTCCAAAAAGGTTGGCCTTCCCTGCTCTAGATCTGTTTCAATTCTGGTTGGGAGGGTGAATGTGTAAGACTGTTTGCTTATTCAAAACTATAAAAAGGTAAAGGTAAAGGGACCCCTGACCATTAGGTCCAGTTATGTCCGACTCTGGGGTTGCGGCGCTCATCTGGCTTTATTGGCCGAGGGAGCCAGCGTACAGCTTCCGGGTCATGTGGCCATCATGACAAAGCTGCTGCTGGCAAACCAGAGCAGCGCACGGAAATGCCGTTTACCTTCCCACCAGAGCGGTTCCTATTTATCTACTTGCACTTTGACGTGCGTTTGAACTGCTAGGTTGGCAGGAGCTGGGACCGAGCAACGGGAGCTCACCCCGTCGCAGGGATTCGCACCGCCGACCTTCTGATCAGCAAGCCCTAGGCTCTGTGGTTTAACCCACAGCGCCACCTGGGTCCCCATTCAAAACTATAGTTGGCACTGAAAGGGAAACTCTGTATTTTTAAAGGAGAACAGAGTATGATTATTATCAAGCTCCTATTAAGTCCAATATGTACCATATTTTTCTGTCTATAAGACGCCCCCATGTATAAGACTATTTGGGAGGACTGATTTAAGAAAATGGGGAGAGACGTGCCCTAATTTTTGACATTACTTTTTAGGGGGGAAACCTAGTCTTATATACAGAAAAATACAGTACTTACTGGGTGATAATCTCACAGAATTTAGCCAAGTATATTTCCGTAGGAATAGGCTGAAGAGCATCTTGGAATACATTTTAAAGAAAATAACTCATTTAGATATAGAGGTGTAATTTGGTATTGCAAATTATTTGAGAGATCAGTAGACTCCCTCTAGTAGGGTGAATTTTTAGCAAACTGGCTTCACGAAATCTCCTCTTGTATACCTTGACCTAACCCAATTCTTCCAACAGGCATTGCAGCCTTGTTCTAATCTGGTAATTTTCCTTTCTTGCCCTAATTTTGAACAATGTTACATTTCCCAAATCATTTCTCTTTCTTCTCTTATCCACGGTTCTTTTAATATTTTGTTTTGTTTAAATACTGAGGTAGGGTGTGCCTGTTGGGCTTCCAGAAGGCCAAAAGGAGTCTGCAAAATAATATATTCCCAGCCTGGTTGTTGCAAGAGACGAGAGGTAAAGCGCAACAGAAGGGCTGTAATATTTTATTTATTTAATATATATCTAAGCTGCCTTTCCAGGTATATTCTTCCCAAGAACGAGAACCTTTTGAGGATCAGGTTATGGTTTTGTTTTTTACAGAGCTATTCTGCCACTTGTTATGTACTTGCCTTCCCCTTCCCTATGAATTGCACAACCCTTTAACACTTTCTGTACTTAGTTCATATGTCCAGTTTTTTTCAGTTGCAAAATGCACACCATCCTGAAAGGCAGGTTGTATGTGGAGGGCAGAGTTGCACATTGCAAGGATCTCTGGTGGGTGATGGGAACATATAGAGGTGGGTTGTGTAAAGGTGCCTTCTCACTGCCAGAGTAGAGCGCAAGGTCTGCCCTCATCATAACAGTGCAGAACTTGACTTTTCTCCATTGGAGTGATGGCAACCTTTCATTTCTCTGGAAGTAAAGGGCTGCAATTCATGGACATTCCTGGAGTCTGAGTAAAACTGCTCCTTGTGGCTTGTGCTAGTCACCTGGACTCATACTTGCTCCTATACACAGCCCTGGACAGAGAGAAACTTGGCAACTTGCAGTGCTCACTGACAGAGACAGGAAAGTGAGACAACTGGCACTTATCTGTGTTGTGCCTTGCTGCTTTGATCCATGGCATACCATAGAAGATACTGTGTTAAGGTGGATGCCTTCTGTGCTGAAGAGCTCAACACTTGAGCCATATACTGTTTTCTTTCCTGGACAGGACAAATCAGCTGCAGTTAAATCTTCTTTGTTCACACATGCATCTCAGCATGCCTGGTCATGCAAAAAGGTCCTCCATCTGGGTTTGGCTTTGCTCTAGGACACCAACACCTAAAGAAAGGGCACCATTAATTAACAACAGTATCATTACTTTATGGTCAAAACAAAATAAAAAAATTCCTTCCAGTAGCACCTTAGAGACCAACTAAGTTTGTTCTTGGTATGAGCTTTCGTGTGCATGCACACTTCTTCAGATACACTGAAACAGAAGTCACCAAACCCTTATATATAGTGAGAGGGTGGGGAAGGGGTATTACTCAGAGGGGTGGTGGGAATGGGTGATAGGCTGATAGCTGTGGTAAACCTGTTGACGACTGTTAACGACTGCAATTAGTTTTTTATTTTATTTTTTATTATTTATTTATTTATTTATTTTGTTTTGACTATGACAGACCAACACGGCTATCTACCTATTACTTTATGGCTTTTTATGTAATTACTGCAATTGTTGAGAGTGAATTTCTGTTTAATATTTGCTGATATGTTGACATTATTTTCTTGTATACAGTACTATTATATTCTAATGGATTATTGAATATTACTTTATTTGATAATAAGTTGTTTATTTTAAGTCATATATTTATTGCCACATTTCTATTGGATTGATTATAAGATGTGTGGCCTTTGCTGTATATTGTTGTTTCTTCAGCTTGTAAACAAGGTGCCTTGTATATAGCAAGATAGAAAAGGCGGTATACAAATTAAAAATGAAATGAAAATGAAACAATTAAGGGTGCAGCCTCAGTGTGTTCTGTGCTTTACAGAAACCCCCATTTCGCACTCCCTTCCTCTAGCCTCACCCTAAGCTCTGTGTGGTGGTGGTGGTGGTGGTGGTGGTGGTGGTGGGGCGGGGGCTCAGGATCTGCCTGTGTGCTTCCCATTGACATCTGGTTGACTTGATCCAGCAGGGCTCTTGTGATAGGAATCCTAGAATGGCAGAGTTGGAAGGGACCCAGAGGGTCATCTAAAGGTAAAGGGTAAAGGGACCCCTGGCCATTAGGTCCAGTCATGACCCACTCTAGGGTTGCGCGTTCATCTTGCTTTATTGGCCAAGAGCCGGCGTACAGCTTCCAGGTCATGTGGCCAGCATGACAAAGCTGCTTCTAGCGAACCAGAGCAGCGCACGAAAACACTGTTTACGTTCCCGCCGGAGCGGTTCCTATTTATCTACTTACACTTTGACGTGCTTTTGAACTGCTAGGTGGGCAGGAGCAGGGACCGAGCAACGGGAGCTCACCCTGTCGCAGGGATTCGAACCGCCGACCTTCTGATCGGCAAGCCCTAGGCTCTGTGGTTTAACCCATAGAGTTGGAAGGGACCCAGAGGGTCATCTAGTCCAACCCTAGTGCAGGAATCTCCACTAGATCATGGTTGGAATGGGGGTTCCCAGCATTAAATACAAAATAAAAGCACAAAATACATTCATGTTCAACAGTGAAAGGGGCTCCTTCGGGAAGTTGTGGGGTCTCCTCATTAGTTGAGATTTCTGCATTGCAGGGGGTTGGACTGGATGACCCTTGGGGGCCCCTTCCCAACTCTACAATCCTGTGATAAAGAAAACAAGAGCACAGACTGGAAAACAAACCTATCATTCCCATAATAACAGCTGCTCAGGCCGAGACCGAAGAGTGCGTTGCCAGGCCCCTTCCTGTCGGCTCGGCCTTGCCTGGCCAGAACTTACTCGGAAGTAACTGTCCAACGTCCGCGAGGCTTCTTCGGAGGAGCAGACGCGCTTGACTCCTGGCGCCTCCAACGCCCGCGCGGGCAAGAGAGGGCGCCACACGGCACGCAGAAGGGCCTCCTCGGCTTTCCGGGGAGGAGCGAGGCATCTCCGCCGCTGTTCCGACCCCTCTTCCTCCGCCCCAGGTAAGGCCAGGTGGAGCAGGTGGCGAGCCCGGGCGCAGGTAGAGCCGCCAGCCCCGGGGCGCAGCGCAGGCGCCCTTTCCCGCCGCCAAGCGTCCCCGGAGGGAAGGCAGCCGAGGAGGCGGTGGCGCAGAGGTGGCGCCTTCGGGGACGGAGGAGGCGCCGCCGCCGCCGGGCAAGGGAAGCGGCTCCGCGGGGCGAGCGCGGCCCCCTTTGGCCTCGGCCGAGCGGGAGCGACAGGTCGCCGCTGCCCGCCGGCTTTGTGCAGCCGCCGCCGCCGCCGTCTGCGGCAGGAAGGGAGGCGGCGCGGCGCGGAGGCAGACGGGGACCCCGCCCAGCGGCGGCGAGCCCACCGCTGCCTGCCTGGCTGGCTGGCTCCCCGGGCGGGCGTCGGCTGGCGGCGCGGCTGGGGGAGCTCCGTCCGCGCAGTAGCGTCGGCGCGGGGCCGGTAGGAGCCGGAGTCCCGCTCGCCTCCCCCGGAGCGAGGGCGCACCATGCTGCGGTTCCTGCGCAGGACCTTCGGCCGGCGGTCGATGCAGCGCTACGGGCGAGCAGCCGGCGAAGGAGACGAGCGCGACGGGGCGCCCCGAGTGGCCTCGGCGGGAGCTCCGCTGGCCGCGCCCAGCGCCCCGGCCCCTCCGCACATCCAGTTGGCCGCGACGGGCGGCCGAGCGGCGCTGCAGTGTCGGGTGCAGCTGCTCGACGGCACCGAGGTCAGCGTGGAGCTCCCGGTGAGTGGGGCGAGGGGAAGGAAGAAGGGCTTTGGGCTAGATGACCGTTGGGGACCCTTCCAACTCTTGCCATTCTAGGATTCTATGTAATAGGAAGTCTCCAGCCGTCCTTCTCTGCCTGCCCACCCCCCGTGTCACGATCCCTCCCCAGGCTTGCCTTCCTTCCGCCACGTGAAATTGCAGTGCCTTTAAAACAGGGCACCGATTGCCTTCCTTTGCTTTTTTTTTTTTTGTACCCCCGTGTATGCATTCAGACGTGCGGCTGGCGCCTTTCCGTAAAATTTGCGCGCCGGAAAAGCGTTCGCAAGCGGCGGCCTCCTTCCTTCCTCTCTCCCGGTGCAATGCTTGCAAACCGCTTCCCGGCACGAGGGGCGCGCGTCTGGGACCGACCGACGGCTCCTCCCCTCGCCCTCCGAGGCCCCCGGAGGCGTCTTGATACCTGTTGCTCCCACCACTCGGCGTGTTTCCAGTTGCCCAGCCCAACCCCCCAAGGTAGGGCCCGTTTCGAGGCCACTTAGCCGACGGCGCGCGCCTCTCTGGCCCTCCCCGTGCAGACGTCCACTCGTGTGAACAGCCGCCGCCCGCAGCTTCATTTTGCAAACTTCCTCCTCCTCCCCAAGGAGAGGGTCAGAGCGCACCTATAGTGTCGCTGGCAAGGGGGGGGGGAAGAACAGACCTGTGGCGCTGCCGTGGGCGTAGCTAAGGGAGGACAGGGGGTAGCTGCCCCCCAATCAATAATAATAAAAATAATAAAAACACATAGCAAACTGAGGTTCTGCCTCTCTAATAAAAACCCTGGCTAGGCCCATGGGAGCTGGTGCCTGTTTGTTTTTTCCCTGCCTCGCCTGAGGCAGATGGGACCTGAGAGGCCTGCCAGGCCACCTGAGAGACTTGACAGGCGCATTTCGCTGCCCACTTGGCACTAATGAATTCCTGGCACTGGTGAAATTCTGCTACAAGTTGTGGCCATGACCCTGTTCCCCAGGCATGGGCATAGGAGCCAAACTTTATGTGTGTGTGTGTGTGGGGGGGGCAGAACCTCAGTTAGTTTTATTGATTTACTTGATTTAATGGGAGGGGGAGCTGCCCCCCCCCCGTCCTCCCTTGGCTACACCCATGTCCCCAGGGAAGAGAGTTGTCTGACCCTTGGATCAAGAGCCTTTTGAGTTTCCACAATACCAGTTGGTGCCCGTCCCTGGTTATTCCACCTGTGATTGGGCTGGCTCCAGAGCAGAGGATTGCCCTTTCCAGGGCAGGATCCAGTTCTTAACTGTCTGCAGCTAGGTTAGTTGGATTCGCTTAAAGGCACCACACTGCCTTCCCTATAGAAAGAATCCTTGTTGGGGCAAGAGAGTCGGGTGATGTCCAGACAAGCCCCCTCCCCTCCCCATGTCCAAAATTGTTGCTTCTGCTTCTTGCAGGTGTTCCCCTCACTCCCTGTTTTTATGCTTCTTGTGTTCCTTGTGAAATTGCCTTTACGGTGTGTTGAATTTCTAAAGTGTTGGATGTTTTTTTTAAAGAAACATGAGTAACTGTAGCTTAGAAAGTATGGAATTCAGCCACAGAAATTGGCCTGATAAGCTACTGTTTGCTCTCAGTAAAAATAAAATAAAATGCAAAGCAGATATGATTTTAAAACAATATGGAATGTAAGCGAGGTGAAACTTCTTTTAAACCCCCAAATCATCAGAATTCCATATGAATTTGTGTAGAATCTGATTGTGTATTTTACTAATAATGACCTTGGAGTAAGAGTGTGTGTGTGTGTGTGTGTGTGTGTTTAAAGTGGTTTGGACAATGCTCAAATACACCAGATTACCAGTGTAATAGGCATTAGTCTTGCATGAAAATACACTCCAGAAATCATGTGAGAGATCTGTGTGTTTAATCTCCATACAGCAGGTCACTTATTTGTATATCAGAACAAGCAGGTGACCTGTTTTATGGAGATTTTACCGTAACACAAAGATCTCTCATATGATTTCTGGTGCGTCTGTATATCCAGACTTCTGTGTCAGTACCTTAAATATCAGTACCTTAAAAGCACATACGATGCTAGTTCTGCTGCATATAGTATTTCTGTTCTGATCATAGTATTTGTGCTCAGATTCCTAGGCTGGTTATTTTAAATAGGTCTGCCATGATTAGTTCTGATACTCAGGAGGCAATATGTTCTTCTAAAGCAGGGCAAATGGTCCCAAAGGAATGATTATGGGGCAGAGGGCGCAGAAATAATTTACGGTACTAGAGGGAATGCAAAACAGATGTATGGTTACATACCCTCCAAGGTTTCTCTGATGAAAATAGGGACATCCTATTCCACAGAGCGGCTTGCTGATCAGAAGGTCGGCGGTTCGAATCCCTGCGACGGGGTGAGCTCCCGTTGCTCGGTCCCAGCTCCTGCCCACCTAGCAGTTCGAAAGCACGTCAAAATGCAAGGTAAACGGTGTTTCCGTGCGCTGCTCTGGTTCGCCAGAAGAGGCTTTGTCATGCTGGCCACATGCTGGCTGTACGCCGGCTTTCGGCCAATAAAGCGAGATGAGCGCCGCAACCCCAGAATCGGACACGACTGGACCTAATGGTCAGGGGTCCCTTTATTCAATAATAATCATTTTCCCTATCCACTTTGGGCAGTTTATCTCCTTAGCTTGGGGTCGCATAACTCCATACCTTCCAAGATTTCTCTGATGAAAATAGGGATGTCCTAAGGAAAAGAGGGTCATTCTGGGATCAAATCAGAAACCGGGGCGGCTTTTGTAAAACCTAGATCAGGCATAGGCAACCTTGGCTCTCCTGATGTATTGGAACTACAAATCCCATCATCCCTAGCTAACAGGGCCAGTGGTCAGGGATGATGGGAATTGTAGTCCCAAAACATCTGGAGAGCCAAGGTTGCCTATGCCTGACCTAGATTGTCGCTGGAAAATAGGGACACTTGGAGGGTCTGTGGTTATAGGATTTGGAACTTGCATCTGTTTTTTTGTTTTGTTTTTTAAGTTCTACCCCTCACCATAAAGGTTTCTAAGGCAGTTAACAAAATTAAAACTATCAGATCATTTTTTTAACAAAAGCTACAGTAAAATGGGTAGAGGAATACAAAAAGCCATAAAGCAATGCTGAGGAATCTTTGTCCTGTGGGCCTAATCCTCCTCCTCCTCCTCTTCCCAGGCTGTTCTCCCTCCCACCGGCTCCCTGTGACAAACATGCACTGGTTGCAGATCACACCCTCCCCACTTCTCAGGTTTCTGCATGCCATAAACCATCCCTCCCCATGTGAACTGGCCTGGATCCTGCAGTCATAATCTGAGGCCCTTTTTTGCCTGCCTCCTCCGTGAGAGGTCCAGAGGGGGGGGGGGGCAACACGAGAGCGGGCCTTTTCTGCAGTGGCTCCCTGCTTGTGGGATGCTCTTTCCAGAGAGGCTCACCTGGCACCTTCATTATACACCTTTAGGCACTAGGCAAAACCGTTTCTCTGTAACCAGGCCTTTGGCTGATTGTGCATTGTATGGCCTTTTAAAGTGAGTGTGTGAGAGGTTATTGTTTGGTCATTACAATATGTATTTTTTGTGTTTTTATACTCTATACCACCCTGTGATCCTCGGATGAAGGGCAGTATATAAATTTAATCAAGGAATAATAATAATAATAATAATAATAATAATAATATAATAATAATAATAATAATAATAATAATAATGGCCAACCACTACTAATGTCCCTTGCTCTAATCAGCTGGAGGGGAGGAGTTTATTCCCCTTTTCGGTGTACTAGGAAGCAAGGTTTGACCCATGTACACAAGGATCAGGAAGAATCTGCAGTCTCACATTATCTTCTCACATCCAGTGGAGTGGAAGGTAATTTTATTCCTATCACAGGATGCTGTGTGTGGTTGTCTTTGTGTGTGATTGTGTGAACTTTGTGTGTGGGCATGTGTATTTGTGTGTGCCTGACGTGTGTGTAACTGTGATTGTGTTGAGTGTTCAGGATGTGTGCCAGGGTTGATAGTTGTGTGCTTATCTGGTAGGGTTAGGTATTCAGCTCTGGTTGGGCCAAATGACAAACTGAATCAGAGTAGAGTTGCCATATTTCTAGAAGTAAAATTCAGGAAACAAAAAGTTGTTGTGAGGTTGGTTGTTTTTTTAGGAATCTCAGAGTTGCTGAGCTTTTTTTAGGTAATCAGCTTCAAAATCCTGGACATTTTGCTGATTTCCCAAAATTCCCCCGGGTGCTATTTTCACTGCTTAAATCTTGGACATGACTGGGAACACTGGACGTGTGGCAACGCTAGAATCAGGGTGATTTTGGAACCCCCCCCCACTTCCAGACAATGTCTGTTACCCCCCCCCCCCAAAGTCAGGGCTCTCACAAAGCCTCATATTGCTCTGCCACAGTTAATTTTGTTATTTTCTGTAATCTAAGCTTTCATACATATCGCTGTGTTTCTCTACATCCAGGGACATTGTAAGAACTGAGCCATTCCAAAATGTTGTCTGCGGAGCACTCTAGATTTTTATTTTTATTCTTAGTTAAAAGACAGTGGTGGATACCGTTTTTTTAAAAAAAGTTCAAAGCTCCATTTCATTGTTGCTCTTTTTAACCAACACAGAACTCAGAACTCTTCAGAACTCCACAGGCAACATCACAAGCATGTAATGTTGTAAGGCCTGTGAGACCTGTTGAGGGACACGATCAAGCGCTAGGAAGGGAAGCCAATGGGATGCCGCAAAGTGTTTTTTAAAGATGTGCAGGCAAGAATACACACTCCTCAGCTGCCTCTTTATTATTTTTGAGTAAGAAAGAGTAAGTGACAAGTCCATGCCCCCCCCCCACTCCAGATTATGGAGGAAAGTGCCTGCAGTTTGGCAGGCTTAACCCACTCTGGAGCCAATGCAAGAAAGGGCCTCTTTCCCTGCCATGGATGGACCTTAAGGCAGTGTTTCTCAACCTCCTCGGGGCAACGGCACAGCTGCCCCACGAAAAAAATCTCGCGGCACACCCCGACCCGGGGGGCGGGGTGTCCGCGCGCCCTGGTGGGTGGGAGGGGCAAAAACGGAGCGGGAGATCGGCGGGCCAGGCGCCCGCCCCCCCTTCCGCACCCAGCCCCCCGGCAGCACCTCCACCCGGCCCCGAGCGAGCCCGGGACGACGACGGGCAGGTCGAGTCTACCCAGTCGCACGAGAACCGGCCGCTGTCGAGGAGAGAAGGAGCCGGAGCCCGCTCGCCCGCCGCGCAGGATAGCTGCTGCTGCTGCTGCTTCTACGGCCGCCTCACTGACCTCCCGCCCGTCCCCGACCGTGACCGGGGCGGCAGAGGCAGCGGGCGAAGCGCCCGGCAGCCCTGGCGAAGGCGGCGGTCGGCGAGCGGGAAGCGCAGCCGAGGCGACGCCAGCCGCCCGGACCGCCCCGGAAGCGGAAGGGCGGCACAGCAGCCGGTGTCTTCCCCTTCCCGCGGCACAGCAGCCGGTGTCTTGCGGCACACTCCTGTGCCGCGGAACACCGGTTGAAGAACGCTGCCTTAAGGAAAGGGGTTCCCTGACTGTCCAAGAGACATAAGAGACGAAGGCCCTGGGTTCTGGAAGAATTTAGTTTAAGGGGATGAGGGGATGCCCAGAGAGAGCGAGAAAGGACAGCCAGGGTCACAGCACATGAACCAGGAACTTCAGAGATTTGGGAGGTTGGAGTTCATTGACTGATCTTTGAAATAAGCAGGCATCCTTGGCTTCAGGCCTTTGTTTTTAGATGAATTGCTCAAAATATCCATTGATTTTATTTTTGCCCACTTTCTTGCATTTCGTTTTACTGTGCAGCTATTTTTAAAAAATGAAAAAACAAAACAAAACAAAAAGGTATTATTTCCCTCTTCTCTGAAGTGCATACCTTTTAAACCTCAAAAGGCTACTAGAAATTGTGCTTGCCTTTTAATGTAAAGGCAGTTTCCTCATCAGGCTTTTCAAGTCTTGATCTCGTAATGCTTTCATGCTCTCTTCCTATGCTTTTAAGTCTTTACAGTGCACTTTTTCAAAAGGGCTCTCTCTTCGTTCTAAATGGAGTGATGCACTCTCTAGCCTCCTAGAGCTAGAACTCCTCAGGGTGTTCCATGCTGAACGACACAGATTCTGACACGAATGTCCGTTCATCTGTTGCTGTGGAGTGATTGCCTATGGCGAGGAGGGTGTAAATGTAGCCATTAGTTCCCCTTGACCTGATATCATGTGATTCACTACGAACTGTTCTACAGAGTAGTGAGATGTGAGAGGAGCACTTGGAACATAATACTTCTCTCTGCCTCAGTGTCTGGGCCAGCTAAGAGCTTGCCACTCTCCATCTCTCAGATTAAAATTGCAAATCTGCCCCTTCCTCTAGCTATGAGAGAATCATAGAGTTGGAAGAGACCACAAGGGCCATCCAGTCCAACCCCCTGCCAAGCAGGAAACACAATCAAAGCATTCCTGACAGGTGGCTGTCAAGCCTCTGTTTAAAGACCTCCAAAGAAGGAGACTCCACCACACTCCTTGGCAGCAAATCCCACTGTCAAACAGCTCTTACTGTCAGGAAGTTCTTCCTATTGTTGAGGTGGAATCTTCTTTCTTGTAGTTTGAATCCATTGCTCTGTGTCCGCTTCTCTGGAGCAGCAGAAAACAACCTTTCTCCCTCCTCTATATGACATCCTTTTATATATTTGAACATGGCTATCATATCAGAGACCCGCAAACTCCGATGGGTATTGCACTCCAAGACTGAAAAAAATATTCAGGGAACTTGTTGAATCATCTTACTTCCAAACCCACAATTGTTTCCCTTAGTTTCAGGAGGAAAGCCTTTGTGACATCAGCAGTCATGACAACACTTCCCACCTTCAGCTCAAGAGAAATGTTCATACCTAGCAACTAACACAGCAGAAGTGGTGGGGGGGAGAGGAGTTTTTGGTGTCTGCCTCTTAATTCTATGAAGGGATTCCTCCCCCACCCCCGGCGCAAAAAAATATCTGATGTAGCCACAGCACTGAACTAAAGCTGAATCCAACAGAAAGTAAGTAAGGAAGTGAAATGAGGGGTGAGAGAAGGCAGGATTCAGAATTGTAGAGTTGGGAGGGGTCCCTGAGGGTCATGTAGCCCAACCCCCAGCATTGCAGGAATCAGGAATCTTTGAGGGACAGCATAGAATAAAGGTGGGTCAATGGCAGCCGCGACTCGGATGTCGTCCTCAATGCCCTGCATCCTCACAGCATTTGATGAGCTCCATGTGAGTCTTTTGATGAAGAGCAGCTAACCACAGAGATCCTATTTTTAAAAAGTCATATAGACTGGTACTACACACGCTCGCTTCTCTGCTTTATTGGTATGATTTCTTTATATAGATATGCCCACATATCCTTAAAACCCACATTTCTGTCAATGAATTAATTATATAGTATAATTTTTGAAATACATCCAAACACCATATTGCTGTTGAAGATTCATTCCCCGTGTCTGCTGTCATGGGATTGTTGTTTATCACATGGTGGTGTATGTTTTCATTCCACAGTGGGAAGTGACGAAGACAGGATGTTTGTGTTACTGTGTTTCCAGAAGTGGGACTATTGTCTTTCGTTCTTTCTCTTTGCTGTCTGATGCTAGAGAGAGAGGGAGCCATGTTGCAGTGCTCCGTGTGTGTTTATATGTAAATAAAGTAGATTAGCAAAATGCTGAGTTGCTGAGTTCTGTTACGCAACTGCGCAAACTCTGCAGATCCGTAAGTGTGCTAATGCTTTTTGGCATTAGTCGCTGTGATATTCGGGCTGAACAAAGCTTTTGAAGCTCCCGAACGATCGCCCAGGAGGGAGGGAACATGCCAGGTGGGCATGTGTCTCTGCCAGGGTCCTACTCATGTGTAGGGAATCCTAATACTTGCTACTGAAAGAGGTGTTAGACAGTACAACAGTCTCCCTCGAGGTTGTGGACTTTTCTTCACTGGAGGTTTTTAAGGAGAGGCTGGATGTTGTGTTTGTGGGTGTGGGTGTTTTAGTTGAGATTCCTGGATTGCAGAGGATGGGACTGGATGACCCTTGGGGTCCCTTCCAACTCTACAGTTCTATGATTCTAACCCAGCCCAGAGCTTGCACTATTCAAAGGTGTACTGCCCCCAAATACAGAGATTTCATTTAGGTTGACATAGTTAATGGCTATTGATACACTCCTTTTTCCATGAACTTGCTTTAATTCTTTTTAAAACCCATCTGACAATGTCTTCTTTCTTTCTTTTTTTAGAACAATTAGTGTAAGTCTGAAATATTTCATTTTAAGCAAGTGTTAGAAATGGCTCATCACTTGCAGTTCATACCTGAGTGTAGCTCATGAATGAAAATGTTGGCTCTCATCTTCATACTGCTTCTCTATTTTAGACTGGTCCTGGAAAATATGGTAATAATGCCTAGAACCTCAGTACACCATCCTGTAATCCTTGCACTAACTCTACAAGAAGTGGTGGTCAGTCACTGTCCTCTAGAACCCGGTGGGTCTACTGAGAGGTCATGGTGGGGTGGTGGCCAACTTTTGGTTTTCTCCCCATCTTCCTCCCTTGCATAGATACTTAAGTGGACACTTAAGCATTGCTGTTTTACAAATAGTTAGCACCAGGGTGGATTTGATTTAAATCAAATCGATTTAAATCACAATATAAATCACTAGTCAGTAATACTTGATTTAAATCATTTTTTTAAATAGAAAGACTCATTCTTGTTGGTATAATCTTAATATTTACAACCAGATGAAGGTTTCATTTTTGGAACAACAAATTTCCAGAGTAGTTTTTACAGTTATATCAAAAATTTCTGATTTGGTTATACTCTTAGAAATACATAGATAATTATGAAATTACTAGTAAATTAAGCCTGTTACGCAAAACAGGCGCTAGAAAGCTCTCTCAGGAGCCCTGCGTCCCTGAGGGGGAAAAGGAGAGAGACGGAGACAGAGACGGAGCCCCCTTTCCGGGACGCAGCGCTCAGCTCCCCGCACTCAGGCGCTCTCCCTCCCTCGCCGGCCGCCGCCTGGATCCGCTCCTCCCGCCCTGCGTATCGGGCGGCCAGAGGGCTGCGGCCAGGGGCGCTATGCGCCCCCGCCGCCACAGCGGCTTGCCCCGCGGCTTGCGGGAGTATCGGGCGCCCAGAGGGCTGCGGGCAGGGGCGCTATGCGCCCCCGCCGCCACAGCGGCTTGACCCGCGGCTTGCGGGAGTATCGGGCGGCCAGAGGGCTGCCGCGCATCCCACCGGAGCCGCAGCCAGAGCCTGCCGAGCGGGGGCAGCCTTGGAGGTGGCGGCAGCGGGTGAGCGCAGGCGGACAGGGGCACCCCGGCAGCGCGCTAAGATGGCCGACAGGAGGAGGCTGCGGGCAGAGGCGCTTCGCGCCTCTGCCCGCGCTCCTATTGGTCTGTGTCCTCCGCGCAGGCGCACTTCCGATTTCCTCTGACGGACGGAAAGTGGTACGGAGGGACACAGGCTCTTTATTATATAGGATTGTGAGGTTTCATAAGTTAACTGTTTATATTTGGACAACTTTTCTGCTGTACTTTTTCTAGAGGGGAGAGGCGGGGGGAGGAGAGATAAAGTTGGTAGACCTCGGCTGGAAGAGGCTTGCAGAAAGAGCAGGCTGAGGAGAAACAGGCTGGTGGGAAGCTGGAAAAGGGGAACCAAGGACTGGAGCTGAGAACTTCAAGGATTCCTGCTGCAGGACTGAAGTTCCAGATAGAGGCTTTATTGTTTGGACAATGTGAGTCGAGCCCTGGGAAGAAGGGGAACTCTTATTAGTTGACTGGCAAGCACTTCAAGGTCTCGCCAAGGACTTACAGAACCCCGTTACTATTTCTACCCCACCCCCACCCCCTTTGGATTCAGGTGCCTGTTCTGTACAGTTGAGTGTCAGTGCATTTGTTGGAACCCGGTGGGATTGGGAAGAGGTTGCCAGCCCTAAAAAGCCTTCAGCACTTGCCTCAAGTCTGAGTAGCACAGAAGGCATCCCTGCTGCCAGAATTGCATCTCTGCTGGGAGAAAAGTTGTCTTCTTTTCCATCTGTTTTGGTACTCTCCTGTCCTTCTCCTTGCAAAGAAGCAGTGGGCATTTAAATATTGGCATTTTATACTTAGCAGTTTGAGCTGTTTGCAGAAGTAGAAACAGCTCTGAGCATGCTCAGAACAGCCCGTGGGTCTACCTGAAAAGTAGACCAGTTCTTGTTAGATGCATTATCTGGATTGAAACAGTGACAACAGTGAGGAGGGGAAATTACGCATCCAGGACAAATAGCTTGTACTTCTGGTAAGATAAAAATTGGGTTTGGTGCCTAGAGACAGATGGGCAGATCATGACCCCCTGGCCTGGGAATAGTTTTGGATTGAGATTAACTGAGTGGTGCAGAGAGCTCATTAGCCATAGAATGAGAGATTGACAGAAAAGTACCCAGGGCACACTCTACATTGAAATCAATTGTGGAATGAGGTGTGGGACAGGAAGAGTGTGGCTTTGAGATTTGAGGACTTAAAAAAAATCTGGGCATTTCACTTGGTAAGGTGAACCCTGGTTGTCCTAATGAATCAGCTTCCGCCTCATTAGGTAAGGATTATGAGCCCCACATTAGCACATTTGAAATTTGCTAGGTGCATTTTTCACCTGACTATTGGCCACTTGTGACTAAGTGAAGATGCCTGGGCCAGTGTGGTGTAGTGGTTAAGAGCGGCAGACTCGTAATCTGGTGAACCGGGTTCGCGTCCCCGCTCCTCCACATGCAGCTGCTGGGTGACCTTGGGCTAGTCACACTTCTTTGAAGTCTCTTAGCCCCACTCACCTCACAGAGTGTTTGTTGGGGAGGAAGGGAAAGGAGAATGTGAGCCGCTCTGAGACTCCTTCGGGTAGTGATAAAGCAGGATATCAAATCCAAACTCTTCTTCTTCACCAGGATGGCACCTGACGTCTCCACCATCTGTGGGTGCCTGCCTGGGGATTCTGGGATCTTGACTATTTTCAAACACTAGCAACACATCCTGTAGAATTCTATCTGTGATATTTTATCTGCACAATCAGAATGAATTACAGCACCAAAAAGTCGTATTGAAAAATATGACTTTTGAGTAATCTGGCCCAAAAATGGCAACTAGGCATTCCGTTTTGGAGACTGTAACCCTGGTTTACGGAGCCATTTGGCACCTAGCTTATATATCTGAGTTTCTAACACTGATTACAGGGTTATGTGTGGCTTGAGGGCTTTGAAGAGGGTTTGCTTTAAGTTACTTAGTGAGTTCAAAGAAGAGGTGAAATTTGAACCAGGTTCTCAGGATACTCTTTATTGGAGCAGCTATAGTGTTGAGGGTAGCAAGCTTTTCTTTCAGTGGCTCTGAAATGTCCATTACCACATAATACTTCTTTCCTGTAGAACTCTGTGTCCCTTATCAAACTTTTGAGTCTACCAGATCAACTTGGTCTAGTGGAAACTCTCGCATGAACAAAATTGGATTGTGTCTGACAGTAGAATTAAATGCTCCATCTCCTTGAGTACCTGTGCTGCCAAAGGGAAAGTTTTGAATGTGTGTGTTGCCTTTCACCCTCATTACTGAACTGGAACTGAATAGTTTGAAAGGCCTGGCGGGAGAAGCCCCTGGCAGGCCACAGTGCGTGTCTTGAGGGCTGTATTTGACATGTAGGTCACAAGCTGTGCTAATCCACCCTAAAGCTAATTTTAAAAATAAGGCTGGGGCTTTCCTTTCCTCAAACAACGTTATTCATCAAATATAAAGTGGATCTACAAAAAATAATGCTTCACCATTTTTCACAGTTGCAGTCAATTAGGAAAATATGTTACTTAGAAAATATGCTTATTCCTATGACGTTTGGATTGCATGAAGTGAGCAAAGTAGTTCTGCATTAAGGCTGGTAACCCACTGGTTCCATTTGCTGCTTTGGTGAAGACGCTTTTCTCCTTTCAGGCCTGGGAAGCTGCCTTTACCAGATCAGACAGTTTGTCCAGCTTGCCAAGTGATGTCAACTCTGACTGAATTCCTCTTTCTCCAGGCTCTCAGATAGAAGTCCCCCCCCCCAACATCTGTACTTTGTGTTGTTGTTGTTGTTGCTGTTGTTGTTACCCTGCCTATCTGGCTGGGTTTCCCCAACATTCTGGGTGGCTTACAGTGCATATAAAAACATACCGGTAGTAATACGTCAAACATTAATAACTTCCCAATACAGGGCTGCCTTCAAATGTCTTCTAAAAGTTGTGTAGTTGTTTATTTCCTTGACATCTGATGGGAGGGCATTGCAAAGGAAGGGTGCCACTGGCGAGAAGGCCCTCTGCTTGGTTCCCTGTAACTTCACTTCTCACAGTGAGGGAACCACCAGAAGACCCTCAGAGCTGGACCTCAGTGTCTGGGCTGAGCAATGGGGGTATATACTGGACCAAGGCCATTTAGGGCTTTAAAGGTCAGTACCAACACATTGAATTGTGTTCAGAAATGTACTGGGAGCCAGTGAACATCCTTTAGGACTGGTATTATAAGGTCCCAACGGCTGCTCCCAGTCACCAGTCTAGCTGCTGCATTCTGGATTAGTTGTAGTTTCCCGGTAGCCCCACATAGAGCGCATTGCAGTAGTCCAAGTGGGAGATAACCAGAGCATGCACCACTCTGGCAAGACAGTCTGCGGGCAGATAGGGTCTCAGCCTGCGTACCAGTTGGAGCTGGTAGACAGCCGCGCTGGACACAGAATTAACCTGTGCCTCCATGGACAGCTGAGAGTCCAAAATGACTCCCAGGCTGTGCACCTGGTCCTTCAGGGGCACAGTTACCCCGTTCAGGACCAGGGAATCCTCCACACCAGCCCGCCCCCTGTCCCCCCTAAACAGTACTTCTGTCTTGTCAGGATTCAACCTCAATCTGTTTGCCGCCATCCAGCCTCCAACCACCTCCAGACACTCACACAGGACCTTCACTGCCCTCACTGGTTCTGATTTAAAAGAGAGGTAGAGCTGGGTATCATCTGCATACTGATGAACACCCAGCCCAAACCCCCTGATGATCTCTCCCAGCGGTTTCATATAGATGTTAAAAAACATGGGGGAGAGGACAGAACCCTGAGGCACCCCACAAGTGAGAGCCCAGGGGCCTGAACACTCATCCCCCACCACCACTTTCTGGACACGACTTGGGAGGAAGGAGCGGAACCACTATTTCATGTAGATGCTGAACTTTTCAGTCCAGGGTAGTAGTTTATTTTAAACTCATTTGCCCAGCTTGGATCTTGGCTACTCCTTATAGCACCAGATAATTTAATTTAAATTCTGTTGCTCTTTGGCTGCAGTCCTAACACTGCTTGCCTGCTTATAAGCATACCAATAGCCTGAAAATTGCAACATTAGGTTAGCATTAGACTAGCTTCATGGACCTTCTATAGTGCACTGTCAGGTTTAAATAAGTACAGGACCCTTTTATTGTTCAGATTTCATGATAATGCTTCTCTCGTCTCACAACAGCAAAGTGCATTTCAGAGAATGACTGCTTTTTAAAATCATAATGGCATTTCACTAGACTCTGGATAGTTTTATGTTGCAATGGGAAGATGAGATCATAATGAAACATTCTTCATGTGGGAATTTTCAAGGAATTAAAATCAAGGCTGTACCATCAGTTAAAGACATTTTGGTTGGTCATTTTACCTTTTAATCAATTAGTTCGTTTAAATTTACATATGCATATTCATACCTCACTATAGACCTGCTTCTTAGATTTTGGAGGAAGTGCAAAGCTAACAGTAATGTTAAATCTCACCATTTGCAATAAATGATATAGAATGCTTTCTTTTTTATTCCCTATTACAGTAGCATCAGCACCAAAGTAGCTTCAAAAATTAAAAAAATTTTTTTTACTGCAGCCCTACTAATTAAAATTTTGCCTCCCAACCAAATTAGTTATTTTGCAGCTTTAGTTCTTTAAAAATCCATTCATTACAATTTCCAGCGCTACAAGTGGGTTCAACATGTTGGAAGTATTTTCTGTAACATGTTTACAAAGCATGAACTTTGCCCTCAGAGTTCAGTGAACCTTTTGCATTTCAGATATGAATAAATGTTGCAATTGCTTCCTCTTAAAATTAAAAAAAGATATGCTAAAATGAGGCAAGACAGCGAAACTCAGAAGGCTGCAGAAACCTGCTCATCTGTCATGGTTTTTGTTGCTATTTGCAGTGTGTGGAATGTTTGCATGATTCAGGAAGTTGCCCTTCATCATCCAGGACTTAGGTGTGCAAATAGAAAGCAAGTTACTTTCATTTTCTCTCCCTCAGGGTGTTGACAGGTGGCCTTTGTAAGAGGGCTATTTGAGGTGTGCAAAAGTTGGCAAATGTGGCTGAATTTTCAGGATCTTGTCAACAAACTTTTATCCTTATTTTTGCCATACTTGTTCCTTCCTCTGTTTTCATCCTAAAAGGCTTCTGCTGAGTATGTTAAAATCCTTGGGAGGTGCTTTGTAAGCAGGATCTTATTTTGTACCTTTTAAATATGGTGACAGGTGTTTCCTAGTTTTTTGTTGCCCTAATTTTTTTGTGTGTGAAGTGAGTCCTTTAGAATTTGCTAAATATATAATGCAGTTTACTGAATACAAGCATGGCATGTAAGTGCCCTACCACTGAAATACAGTTTGGGGCCTGAAAGCTTGCTAATTATTTTGCAATTCCTTTGGTTGATTCTAATGCATAGTTTGTCCAGCTATGGATCATGGTATTTTCCTATGGACAACTTTCTTAGTTTTTATATATTTGGTCAGTGCCTGTTTTCATTTAATATCTCATAATTAGCTGACTTTGGCTGAGTGTTTTCACTGAGGCGCCAACTGCATTGGGATGGTTGCGTGCTTTGCCAGTCAGAGTGAAGAAAATGGGTGTTTCTCCCCAGAAAGTGTGCTGTTACTTGCAGGTACATTATTGGCTGACTAACCTCAGGGCCTGCCTGCCTGTGAGGCAAGGTGAAGAAACTGCCTTGGGTGGCAGGATCCACAGGGGCAGCAGATCCAGCTTCCAAGGAATGCATTGACTGCCACTCCTGGGAGGGTGGGTCCTCAGCAGCCCTGCCAATGCTGCTTCTATTCTTGGTGAATAGGAGGTGCTGCTGGTCTCCTCCCACCCCTAGGAAGCAAGTGGCTCTCTGGTGTCTGCTGGGCTCTGCACCCTCCTAGCTTGACTCAGAGTGGGTCCCTTCCTCCTGCCCGGCAGCCTTTGATTCCCATTTCAACCATCAGGTTAGGTTGATTTCATTCCTGCCTTGTTCCCGATGTAGATCTTCATTCCCCGCTTCTTACCTGGTGGGTGTTTGTGCCATTTTGTGGTTTGCCTCAGGTGCCAAAATACAGGCCTTGTATCTTAAGCTTCTGACGCTGGACTCTCTCCCCCTTTAAGAGGGGGTGTATGGCGGCCTTATAACAATACTTCTCTGTGGAACCCTTAACAATAAGGCAGCGCAACAGGAGCTGCCTAGAGAGAGTCCTGTGTGAAATTCAATTTCTCTGGTTTGAAATGAGATTACAGATTTTTATTGCATGTGTTAATTAGCCAACCAGTGCCAGGATGTTTTGGGTTAATTCGCAGCGTTGCCTTGTTACCAATAACCACTGGTAACTATTTTGCTTTCATATAATTATTAATGTCTGTACAATATCTGTAGTTCTCAAATCCTTGGGTGAGAATCAGACAAAGTTGTGTTATTTGTAACATAATACAAAGCCACTTGGTATAAAATTAAGTAAAAAACAAGGTATCTCATTCTCTGATCAATATTCTTAAGGGATAATACTTGTTATAATGGGGTTGGCATTTGAGCCATATGCGTGTGTTTTTTAACTGGTCAGTTTTAATGCTATCAGATCCAGGCAGGTAAGAAAGCAACATATAAATGAACAACTTCCAAGGGGAAAGTTAACATTTATTCGTTTTGCTGTTTCTTACTGGAATTCATGTAATGTTAAGTCAAACCGCAAATGAGCAAATATGCTGTAGGCTACCAGAAAGAAGACTGTAGGCTCTTTGCTCTTTCCTAGTCCTGCTGCTGCTGCTGCTGCTGTGCTGGGCCACAGTTTGGCTTAGCATATTGTCTAAGCTCAGGCTCATGGTTTAGCTTTCTTCCAGACAAACCACAAGGTGTCACCAAGGTTTGTCCTGTGGTTTGTTTGGGGGACAGCACGCCACAAGGCTGGGCTCAAATGACACATTAAGCTAAACAGCAGCTTAGTTCAGTGCAGTGCTGCAGCAAGAGAGCCAGAGAGGAGGAGAATCCCTCTCTGGAAGCCCCTTCATTCGCATTGACTAAGCCATCATTTGGCTTTGCTTTAATTGTTCCCTAATTCATACATGCACGTGCCAGCATTCCTGTATCAGTTTTATTAATATTTTGATGGTGTGTTTTCATGTAGCATACGGACTTGGTTTACTATTTTTTTGGCAAGATTTTGACAGTGTATATCTTATTTTTAATGGCTTTGCTGTACATGACTCATGCAACAAGGTATTTAAATAATCGTATATTCACTTCGAAGGCTTTTACTGTGTATGTTTTGGAATGTAATATGGAAACTATACTTTGACTTCAACTCCTTTCCATATGGAACCTTGTCCAAGGTTATAGGATGACATTCTCCAGCCCTGTGCACTGATGAAATAATGTTTTGAATCAATAGACTAGAAATCCCTTGCAGATGATGTAGTTACTAACCCATGGCATATCATTGTTTTCTTAGAAAGAATAGAAAAGTCACTCTACCACTTAAGGTCTTTGTTAGTGCTTCTTTTCCATCTTTTCGAGGGACCTCCAGCTTCTGCCAAATTAATGCTTTCTCTCTCAGTGCTGCCAAGACTCTTGAAGAGCTTCTGTTGTCCAAGAATAGGAACAGTCGGGGGTTGGAGAAGGCTTTGTAGGGGGAACCAGCCATCCCTTCTGGGTTCCAGCAGGATCTAGTGAGGGGGTGCATGCCCTCAGAGGTGCCCTTGGATTCCACTGCCCAAGGCAGGTGCCTCAGTCGGCCTTAGGGGCAGGCTGGCCCTGGCTACTATAGGTTGCTGCTACTGAGGGAAGCTCCAGCTAGACAAATGAGCAACAATCCTGTGCACTAATATGCTTATGGAGTTTCCTCCTGGGGCTGCCAGGGCATTGGGAACCAAGAACCTCCTTGCTGTCCCTCCAGAGACCCTCCTTCCTCAGCTCCTTGACACCAAGCTTCATTGCAGTACGTTTCCGAGCACAATTCAAAGTGTTGGTGCTGACCTTTAAAGCCCTAAACAGCCTCTGTCCAGTATACCTGAAGGAGCATCTCCACCCCCATCGTTCTGCCCAGACACTGAGGTCCAGTGCCAAGGGCCTTCTGGTGGTTCCCTCACTGCGAGAAGCCAAGTTACAGGGAACCAGGCAGAGGGCCTTCTCGGTAGTGGCGCCTGCCCTGTGGAACAGATGTCAAGGAAATAAACAACTATCTGACTTTTAGAAGACATCTGGAGGCAGCCCTGTTTAGGGACGTTTTTAATGTTTGATGTTTTATCGTGTTTAATACAGTGGTACCTCAGTTTAAGAACAGTTCTGTTTACGAATGATTTGGTTTACGAACTCCGCAAAACTGGAAGTAGTGTCCGTGTTTGCGAACTTTACCTCGGTCTGAGAACGGAATCCAAATGGTGGAAGGGCACCGGCGGCGGGAGGCCTCATTAGGGAAAGCGTGCCTCGGTTTAAGAACGGTTTCGGTTTAAGAACGGACTTCCGGAACGGATTAAGTTCGTAAACTGAGATACCACTGTATTCTGTCCACCTAGTTGCAGCTAGGGCTGGGCAATGTTGGGTTTTCAACATTATGGTGGATTGCCAGCCAAATATCACGGTTTGGCGATATACGGTGATGTTGAAAAACCTGCTTCGGCCCCAGCCGGCGAGGCTCCGGGTGAAACTGCCAGCGCTCTCACTGCAGAAGCTGAGGTGTTTTCACCCCAGCGCCTCGTGGGGTGTGGCCAATGCAGCTGGTGCCAGGCTGCTGCTGCTCAGCTGGGGGCCGGAAAAGCTCCTGCCCCCAGCTGAGCGAGCCCCGAGGCTCCTGCTGCTTGTGCGTGACCAGGAGGTGACTCAGGGCTCTTTGGCCAGGCTCCACTAGGGGCGGGAAAGCTCCTGTCCCCAGTGGAGCCAGCCCTGATTTCCCTGCTGTTTGCGCCTGAGCAGCAAGTACCTTGGGGCTCCTTGGCCAGACTCCCTCCGCATTTGCTGATGTGGGGGGTGGGCGAGCTACCTTGTCCACTCGCCCCCCACTCCCCGATGACAGACCAGGGGGCAATAGCCAAGCACATGGAGCCTGACAGGCTCTGTGCATTTGACTGCCTTAGCCCTCACCTGTAGGTGCGCTGTCTCTTTCCTGGGGAGGGGGTTCATTCACCCCAGGAGGAAAGATGCAGCCCACCCTCCCGGGCGAAGTCCGCAACGCACGGGGGGGGGGGCAAAGCCACCCTATCTGCGCCTTGTGGAGAGGGGCTGCTGGAGGCTGCTAGCGAGCGCTAGACCCCCCAGCAGCAACAAAGAGCCCCTACACCACCTGGCTGCCTTCCACCGAGGGGGGAGCTCCAAGCAAGGCTGCAGCCCCAATCCCACTCCTACTCATGTGCGAGCAGGAGCGGGTTCGGGGCTCTCTCAGCTGGGAAGGGGGACCAGTTTAATGAAGCCGCTGGCTTGTGTGAGCTGGTGGAGGGTCAGGGGCTCTGAAAAACTGCTTGTTTCTCCTTCTGCCTGTCAGGAACTGTACCAGACAAGGAATCCCTGGGCTGACTTTTGCAAACCAGGCTGCACCTTCCAAACCAAGGCTTAGTCCCAGAACCATTTTCGTTTGGTGGTTTGTTTGAAATAATTTTCATTGAAGATTTTCTCGGTTTACGAAAGTCCATGAATTATCTCTTTGTTCAAGTTGAGTTTGGTCTGTGGTAGCCCATTCACATGTTCATGGATTCTTCCCTCGAAGCAGCCCTTAGCCTAGAGTTCTGCCATGCTTCAAGGATACCTTCTTTCTTCCAGGATCTCCTTTGTCCACCGCTGTGGCTCCTGCAGAAGCACTCTGTGTAAAAAGGAACAGGTAGGAGGAAGGAAGAATTTGCATGGGGCTGGGAGAACACCCTACAAGTTGAGTGTCAACAAAGAACGGGAGAAGAACCTTCCTGCATGAGAACAGAAAGGAAGCCGCTCTTGTCCTGAAGTGGGGGGGGGCAAGCTTTCTTGGGGAGCAATGTCAGGGCAGGGGCATTGGGCTTCCATTCCCCACGTCTGCCAGGAGGATACCAAGTCCTCCTTCCTTCACAGGGCCACGCTTCCAGAGAATGGTCTCCGTCGCCAGCACACAAGTTGATGGACACAGAGTGAAACTCCAGCCCCCCCAGCTACGCTGCTGGATTCCCCCCTCCCTTCTCCCAGCATGAGTGTGGAAGCCATTCTTCCTGTTAGTTTCATGCTCCAGCTGCACCAGTAAATAAATACCTGGTGCTTCCTGTTACCCCAGCAATGTAATCTGCATTGTTCCCAGATTCAAGGGAGGGTTCTGCATCCTTTATTCATTTTGTTGTTGTTTAGTCATGTCCGACTCTTCGTGACCCCCCCCCCCCCCGGACCAGAGCACGCCAGGCACTCCTGTCTTCCACTGCCTCCCGCAGTTTGGTCAGACTCATGTTAGTAGCTTCGAGAACACTGTCCAACCATCTCGTCCTCTGTCGTCCCCTTCTCCTTGTGCCCTCCATCTTTCCCAACATCAGGGTCTTTTCCAGGGAGTCTTCTCTTCTCATGAGGTGGCCAAAGTATTGGAACCTCAGCTTCAGGTTCTGTCCTTCCAGTGAGCACTCAGGGCTGATTTCCTTCAAAATGGATAGGTTTGATCTTCTTGCAGTCCATGGGACTCTCAAGGGTCTCCTCCAGCACCAGAATTCAAAAGCATCAATTCTTCGGTGATCAGCCTTCTTTATGGCCCGGCTCTCACTTCCATATATCACTACTGGGAAAACCATAGCTTTAACTATACGGACCTTTGTTGGCAAGGTGATGTCATTGCTTTTTAAGATGCTGTCTAGGTTTGTCATTGCTTTTCTCCCAAGAAGCAGGCGTCTTTTAATTTCGTGACTGCTATCACCATCTGCAGTGATCATGGAACCCAAGAAAGTAAAATCTCTCATTGCCTCCATTTCTTAAAATAATGAAATACACTGCCCCCCAAAAATAATTAATTGGGTTTCTTCACCATTATGTCACTTGAAAAATGACTTGTGGCATATACATAATCTTGGCTATCTGTTTATCCAGTCCTTGCACTTATGTTCTGTATTTGTGCTCAAGATAAATAAAGATTCTTTCATTCTATACTCTGCATTTTGCTGTCAGAAGTTAGTGTGATATAACACTGATTTGTATGTTGAGCAGTGAAGTGGAGATAGTAGCTTTGAATGTAACCAAAATATTTAACAGCAATGCATTTTGTGGTTTTTTTTTTTAAGTTCATGAGTATGTTCCCCCCAACCCCCCCAAAAAAACCACTGTATGTTTTATAACATTTTTCCTGTGAAGAAAAGGCATGTTATCTCTGCAGACGCAAATTCACACTTTTGAGAACTGCAAAAACAAGCATCTGTGATAATATCTTCTCATTATAAAAACTGCCCCAAATAATCTTACGGAAACCTCTGGAAGAGCATGACATTGTGAATGGATTAATGGAATTCATTTACCAAATAAATTAAACATTGCATAGAAAGCCTCATGCTACATAATTAGAAACAAATCCTTATTTCCTGATGAATAGCCTTTGGACTATAATGTAACTTACCGGTAGATAGAAAACTATCTTTAGAAATATTTTTTCCTCCAAAAGCATTTCATTTTTTAAAAATCCTATTTAAGGTTTTTTTTTTAAAAAAAAATCTGATTTAATATTTTTTTAAAAAATCATTGATTTTTATCCACCCTGGTTCAATCATGGTTTCTATGGTCATGACATAACACTACAAGTCATGACTAGGAAGCTCAGAACATGGTTTGTGGCCAATTCTTGACCATAGTTTAGGTATTCAGAGATCTTCAGGGGGGGAAATAAGGAAGCTAATTTTTCTTTCTGGCGCATTTAGCTGCATGTTCTTTGGGCACTCTTAGAACTGGAATCTAGACTTTCAACTCTGCATTCTGCTTGAGGGCCAACTGAACCTGCTTTAGGTGGTTGTTGTTGCACCAATGTCATTCCTACTGAATATGTGTGTTTGTAAATAGATTTTTTGGAATACATTTCAATTTATAGTTCACCCTGTCCAGAAGTTGCAATACTGTACAGCGGCTTTTCCTTACTCGTCCTTGCAAACTTATTAAATGGCAGCATAGTTTTAATGATAAGAAACCGCAGCTGTAATAACGGAACAATGATTTGCTAGAGTTGATGACTGAACTTAATTTGAATCCTTATCTCCTATGTCTGAGTCTGTACAGGCTGCCTTGATTTCCCTCATAAAGATTAGGAAGATTTATTTGACTTAAAAATGCTTTCTGAAGTTATTTTCAGACAAATTCTTTTCCTGAATTAGTTGTATAAAGGGTGACACACTTACTTCTCTCCTAAATCTTCTAATCTTCAGTGATCAGAGGAGGACCATCTGGTTGTGAGATGAGACCCTGCATCCAAGACCTTTAAGTCATTGTAACAAGATACATCTGCCTTGAAGCAAATATTAAAAGGGTTTCTCTTGAAAAAATTACTAGAACAACTGCCTGAAGATTTCGCTGTGAAATCTGTCATTTTGCATTTTTGGGAACTCACAAAGTTGGTTTGTGGATTCTGATGAATTTATCACATCTTTGTTTGCATTGAAGTATAAGCTAGTTTCAGTGGAGGAACAAAATGTTCCCATGCAAGGATGGGTAAGAGAAACAGGTTCGGGAATTGGAAGAACAGGATATATGCCTTTGGCTAATAACAGCTTGACAGTTGGGAAAGTGTTATGGAGATCACTTCAGGTGGCAGATTTATATGTGGGATTTGTTCTCCTGCTTCCAGGCTAACACGGAGTGATATGAAAGCTGTAAATGTTTTTGTGAAAGCATTTAGCTCAAGAAGTAAATTCTGATACTTCCACACAGCGCTTGCAAAAAAAGAGCCTTTAGTAAACTCTTATTTTGAAGATGGCTAAAACTCTGCCGTTCATCATTTTCATATCTCTTAATGTAATTAGTTCAATTTCCTGACTTCTTTGATAAGGCAGTTGTGACAGAAGGGGCTCTGCCCACACCTGGAAGGATGGTTCTTCGGCAGCCTTGAAGATGAATGGTGTTGCTTCCAAGCTCCTACTGTCAATGCTGGAGACTCCCTGCTTTGAGTTGCTGCTCGCAGTACAAATAATTTAATCCCTGCATTAGCAACATCATTCCCAGAAATCCATGTAACAAACACATCAAAACATATTTTAGGAAGAGGCAAACTTTTATTTTGGCTGCAGCAACCTGCCTCTGTGGGCTGACAGTTTGGTTTCAGAAGACACAGATCATCTCCCCAAAGAAGCCAGAGGTGATCTGCATCAGAATATTTCTGGAGCTGCTGCTTTCCTAGCTGGCCCTTGGATCCCATTCAATTCTTGACCTGAGCCCTGCTCATGAATGCCAGAAGCAGCACACAGCCGCCCAGTTGGATGCAGAGGCTGTCTCCCAAAATTGCCTTGCTTGTGATTCGTTCTCGGGTTCCAAGCTGTTGGGTGAGTCCCTACAGTGCAGTTTGGCATGTGGTGAATAGATGACATGGTTGCTTAGCTATGCATCCAGGTTGTGGCCCAGCTGGCTTCATTTTAGCATGTTTGGGCTGTTGCAAGCTAGATTAGCAATTGCACAACCTCTTTATTTATTTACGGTACTAAAGTCTGTTCATATCAGCATTTCTCCGTGTCAGAATGACTACATGAATTTAAGGCAAGGTGTGTTTTTTAATAAGCTCATTTCCTTCAAACCTACTTCGTTGTCACACACAATATTTGCTTTTCATTGCTGCTACAAGAAAAAGGTTTAACGAGTGTTACAAAATTGCATAATAATAATACTCAGGGCTCCTTTATAACCATGTGAACAAAGTGTTCAATTTAGGGCCTGCTGGCAGAGAGGTTAAACCATGTAATCTTGGCACAAAAACAGTAGTCAAAGACTGGGCTAAACTGATATTACCTTAGTGATATTTGGTTTTAACCAGATGGAATGTTAAGCATTAACACATGAAAGGATTACGTTGATGTTGGAAATGCAGCTGATGACAATTGCACACAAAAGAGGCATTCACTAAATTCTTTGTACCGCTGTGCCTATTTTTGTAAAAGAGAGTCAATCCGGCATAAATGGCAGGTTATAGCCCCCACCCCAATGCATGGGCCTGTTCTAATCACCTGAACTCTTGCAGCCTTTCTGTATTATAAACTAACAAAATGTTGGGACAAGCAAGTAGGGTGAAACTCTGAAGTGGGAAGACTCCAGGTGATGGAGAGGACTGCATGTGCTGATCTCTGCTCTCCTCAGTGTGAGACTATTGCTGCTGCTGCTGCTGCTAAAAATACAGTTTTTTATTTATTTTCATGGTACAGAAGATAAATTTCGAGAAAACAATGGTTACAACAGTATACAACAAATTACTTGTCCTGATGAAATTACAGACTTTTATCAGATCATGTGTTAAAGTTTCATTTGGTTACTCTAAGAGATCATGCCACATTTTCCCATGAGTGCTGCGTGGATTCCTGCCACTGCCTGAAGAATTTATGTATTCAATAAACATTTGTCATATGTTGTAAGAGGAATATGGATTGTGTTTGCCCTTTGCTGCTCTCGTCTGGCATGTTAGTTTCTCAGCCAGTGCTATTGACTGTACTCTTGTTATACAAACACTGGTTTTCCAACATCTGGCTATCTCTGTATGAGCAGCAGTCAATAGAAAGGCTAAGACGGGTAGGCAACCTAAGGCCCGTGGGCCGGATGTGGCCCAATCGCCTTCTCAATCGGCCCACGGACGGCGGGAATCAGTGTGTTTTTACATGAGTAGAATGTGTGCTTTTATTTAAAATGCATCTCTGGGTTATTTCTGGGGCATAGGAATTCGTTCATTTTATTCCCCCCCCCCCAAATATATTCCGGCCCACCACATGGTCTGAGGGACGGTAGACCGGCCCACGGCTGAAAAAGGTTGCTGACCCCTGGGCTAAGAGGTTATCTTTAGGATAATCAGGAGCAGACAGGATCCTAAGCCCAAGTAGTGCTAGTGCAGGGGACATTTCCATTGTTTTGTTGTATTTTCAGCTTATTTATTTGAAGATAGCATTCCTGAAGGGTTTGATGATGTCACAACACCACCACATATGGAAATATGTACCTTTGACTGTGCATCCCCTCCGACAATTGGGATTCACTTCCTTACATACTTGGGATAGCCTCACCGGTGTATAATGCCACCTATGCAGAAGTTTTAATGAGGCTTCCCTTATTTTTGCAGAAACTAGACCGTTGGTATATCTAGGTCCACTTCCCATGGCATTTTTGTGAACAATAGATTGCCATATTCTAGTGTTATTAGTGGAGAGATGTTAACAAAGATGTGCTCTATTGCTGTTGATTTCCTGTTTGCTTGAGTGGAAACGTCTGGGTTTAACAGGAATCTTCACAGCCAGTTGAAATGGTACCATGACTATTTAAGGTTTGGTACGGCAGCTATGAATTGTTCCTTTCATAGTGGGATACTATTTGCATAAAAATCTTTTAATCTGTACAGGCCCACCTGTTCCCAACCATTCCAACCTAAGTATTGCCCTGCTTCTTTAAAAGATGGGTGAAAGCAAAGAGGGATAAGGGGAGATTGTGGGGGAGCCAGTTTTTTAAACGTTGCTTTCCACACATTTAGTGTGGTGCGGAGAAAAGGGTTTGCAATCGTATGGGTTTTAGTGAGTGAGGAGGGTAGAAAGGGATATGCTTTATATACTGGATCTGTAATTTCTATATTTATACATGGTTTACCTTTTTGTCCGTGGATCAGAGACATCAAATGCTTTAGTTGGAAGGCATTGTAATAAGTTTGGAGATGTGGGATTCCGAGCCCACCATTTTGGACACTTCCATATATAATTCTGGAGCCTAGTCGTGCTTTACCTCCGTCTTGAATAAACTTGTTTATTGAGCACTGCCAAATTTTAAATTGTTTGGGTGTAATCATAATCGGCGGCACTTGAAAGAAAATTTAAATTTTCAGCAGGGTAGCCATCTTTCCTGCAGCTATGCTTCCCGACCATGATAAACGTAGGTCTTTCCAATATTCAAGACTTTGTCGTACCTGTAGGAATACTGGTGTGAAGTTTGCTTTCCTTAGAGCTGATAGATTTTTAGTTATCTGGACTCCCAAATATTTTATTACGGTACCTTGTGGCAGGTTTTAAAACCTGTCTGATTTTGAATGGTGAAGGAATGCCTATATACATTAGTTCTGATTTGGATTTGTTGATTTTGATTCCAGCCACTTCACCATAATTGCCTAGTTCTTGCATTAGTACAGGCATGGCATCTTTTGGCTTAGAAAGCATTATTTTTGCTATATCATCTGCAAAAAGGCTTATTTTATGCATTTTTAAAAATTTCTACTCCTTTTATCTCCAAATTGTTTCTAATGGAGAGGTCCAGTTGTTCAATTGAGAGGGCAAACAAGAGGGGTGACAGAGGGCATCCCTGCCACAGAATCTATACCAGTTACCCTAACCTGAGCGTATGAGTTTTTGTATAGTCTCATGATAGAATTCATAAAATATAGCCCCATGTTCATTTTTGACAACAACTAGGAACTGCCAGTTGACTCAATTAAAGGATTTATATGCATCTAGTGATATGACTGCTAGTGGTAAATTTTTGCTTTTGCTTGGATGGATAACATTTTGTAGACGGAAAATTGGGTCACAGATCTGTCTCTGGGGTATGGACCCAGCTTGATCTATGAAGAAATAAACGTGTTGAGGCTTGCAGTAAAGATTTTAGCATCTTGATTTTTCCCTGGTTTAGGTATAACTTAGGGCTGGCATACGTCCTGAATTTCCTGGACATAGGCAGGATTTGGCCCTCGGAAGCAGCATCCGGGTGGAAAACGCTCAACAACTTTGGCAAAAAAAAAAAAAAAAAAAGAGGGGGGGAGGAAAGAGCCCAAAACCTTTGCCAAAAATATGAAATATGGCAACCCTGTATAACTATTATTTTAGAGTGTTTCCAGGAGGTTGGTTCTTGACCACCTGAAAGAATATCATTAAACAGAGAGGTTAATCTTGGGAACAGAATCTCACTGAATCACTTATAGAAGTTTGCAGTGTAACTGTCTGAGCTTTATACCCCTTCAGTTTTTTTGATTACTGCGGCTACCTCATCTATAGGCTGGTTTAAAGAGTCCCCATGGGTGTCATTTAGTTTAGGTAAGGGAATTCTTTCCAAATACAGTGGTACCTTGGTTCTCAAACGGCTTTGTACTCAAACAACTTGGAACCCAAACACTGCAAACCCAGAAGTGTTCCAGTTTGCAAACTTTTTTCGGATGCCAAACGTGCTCCGTTTTGAGTGTTACACTTCCGATTTGAGTCCCACACTTCTGTTTTGAGTGTTAAGCTGAGGTCTGTCTGTTTTTGCTATTTATTTTGCGTTTTTCTTTTTGTGACTTTTTTGTTTTCTTTTTGTGGCTGTGTGGAACCCAGTTCAGCTACTGATTGTTTGACTGCAGTACATTGTTTATTGCTTTCATTTTATGGATCAATGTTCTCGTTAGATAGTAGAATTCATGTTAAATTGCTGTTTTAGGGTTGTTTTTAAAAGTCTGGAACGTATTAATCCATTTTGCATTACTTTCTATGGGAAAGTGCACCTTGGTTTTAGAACGCTTTGGTTTTGCAATGGACTTACGGAACGGATTAAGTTTGAGAACCAAGGTACCACTGTATTCTGTAATTGTTGGGAAGGAGGTGATAGGATCAGCATATAGGGAGGCATAAAAATCTCTAAACATATTACACTTACCATTATCATCATATTTAAGGCTACCTGCCTTATCCCTTAGCTGGTTTACTCTCTTAATGTTAATTCTTTCCCGAATACGGTTAGCAAGCATCTTAGAGTTCTTATCACCATATTCATAATATTTTTGGTTGGGGAAAAGCAAATTTGTATAGATTTTTTATGTTTCCAAGGCTGTGACTTCTGCTCTCCTAGCATTCGAGGTCCTTAAAGTCTTCTTCCCACCACCTCTTATGTGCTTTAGTTCAAGCTGCCTTATTTCCAGTAGGAGGCGATCTGATTCTTTGGCAGTCTTTCTTTTGATTGGTGTCGCTTCACTAATGCAGGTCCCCTGATGATGCCTTCATAGCTTCCCAGACTGTTGCAAGAGGCATTCTCTCTGTGGTGTTAATATCCAAGTAGTTATTTATTTCTGAAAAGAGGTGGTCTGTTGCCAGCTTATTCGGTAGGAGAATTGCAGGAAATCTCCAGCAAGGTGATGATTTGGGTTTTTCTTGGAGACGTAAGGTGCCCCCCCCCCCACTGGAGCGTGTCAAAGAGTCAACAATTCTTTGAAAGTCTGATGTTGAAATCATGACAAAATCGAGATAGGAGTATGATGAGTAACAACTTGAAAAAACGAAAAGTCTTTAGTAGTTGGGTGGAGCTCTCTCCATATGTCTGTCAGGTTGTGTTCACAGAGTATGGCTTCCAATGCTAAGGGTGTTTTACCTGAGTTGGTTACAGTGGGACCTGTCCAGTTGGGGATCTCATACAAGATTTAAATCCCCTCCTAATAGCACCATGCCTTCCTGGAATCCAGATAGTTCTTGCAGAGTGAGTCGGAGAAATTGTAACTGTCCTTTTTTCGGAGAGTAAAGTGAGGCTATAGTTGGTGTGATGCCGTTCCTTGGGCCTTTGATATAGTGGCCTCTCTTGTCTGTCCAAGTTCCCTTGAGGGTAAAAATCAGCTGGAAATCAGCACTGCTACCCCTCTTGCTTTTGATGTGCCAGGAGATGAGATTTGGACATCAAAGCCTTTGAGACAACGAATTCTATCCATACAGTGCATTTCCTGTAGGCATATTATTTTAGGTTTTTCCCATTTGAGCAGTAGCGCGACTCTTTGTTGTTTCATTGGTTAGTTGAGACCATTGACATTTATGGTGAGTATTTTTATACCGTAGTTTCCATATCATCCATTGGGCCAGATTATTATTATTATTATTTAAATTTGTTAGTCATTTTATTTTCCCAAGGGTAACCTAGAGTGACTTACAACCACCCAAACAGACAGACCCCTCCACATAGATACATTAAAATAAAGAGGGGGGGGGAATACATTAAAAATATTCTGCCCACTTTCAAAAGACCACAGATAGTTAAAGCTTTAGCCCAGCACCTAAAGATATGTAGTGAAAGCGTCAGGTGAGCCTCTCTGAGGAAATTTTACCGCTGTTGAGATCACTCCGGGTCTGAGGCTTTTCACTGGGGGGAAATGGTGGTTCTTTTGCGTCTAAGGATTCCCCCCCCTTTTGTAGTAAAATACAAAAGGGGATAGAAGATTTCTTTTTCTGACGCTGCTGCTGCTTCTCGAGGCTCAAGATCCCCTCTTGAGGTTTCCTGGGGTTGCATAGTCCTCGCGTAGCCCCCCCAAACCCCTTTGGTGACCGCTCCGTCTCTGAACAGCTCAGATGCACACCCGCTTCGATCCACGGTAAAACAGGAAGTCGGCAGTTGCACCCCTACCTGTGTCATGCCGCCATTTTCCAGCACTACCTCCTTCTGTCGCTTGGTTCCTCAAACGTCAGAGGCTGCGAGCACAGCCATGAACCACAGAACCTGAACACAGAGTTTGCCCTCGCTCTCTACCAACACTGGGCAGAGCTCCACCACGGAATGAACCTCACCATTTCCCCAGTGAGCGTGTCTCTTTTCCTTGGGGCTCAAGGGAGCACATTGGCCCAGCGGCAGCATGCTCTGGAATACAGCACTCATGGTAAGGCAGCTGTCTGAGAAACAGCTTTTCGGTCGTGAACTTCACCTTACAGCTTGGACTGTCAAGGCAGTGGATGGTATATGCTAGGTCAGTACTGACCATAGTCTCTCTTCAGCCACACACAAAGAGTTTGGGTCACGGTGGGCTCCGGAGAGCGGGGACGAGCGACCAAGGGGCAGAGGGAGCCAAGCCTGATTCCTCCCAGAGCTGGCCCTGCCTGACCACGTATGCGTGTTGCGATGGAGGAGGCGGGCCCAGCGGGGAGGCAGCTCCATCCTTATTTCAGACATTGTGATATATCGGTATACTGCAATGTTTAGCTGGTGTTATATTGTGATGTTGAAAGCCAGATACCATCCAGCCCTAGTCATGGGTGGAGTGCAGGGCTTGCTGTTACTGCAGTGTAGATTGGGGCTGTGACTCAGTGGAGAAGCACATGGTGTGCATGTAAAAGGTCCCATGTTCAATCTCATGAGCCACATGGAGACTTCTTGGCAGAGCTGGTCAGAAGAGGAGAAGGAACAGGACAGGACTGTGGAATTGGATCCTGGGAAGGGGCCTATTGGCTTGGGAGGTGCTGATCTTGACACTTGGGAGGGACCAGGTTGATTGTCAAATGGAGGTCTCATCCTCAGTACAGTTGGACATCCCAAGAGCTGAGGAGGAGCCCCCTGGTTTGACTTCAGCCCTGTTTCCCATTGCCTCTGGATTGGCAGCTGAGGCTGGAACAGACAGCGAATTAGCTGTGAGACTCTGTCTCCATATCCAAGGATGTGGTGCTAGCTGTGCCAGCACAAGCAGATCCAGCCTACTCTCCATAAAGCCTGTTTGCTTGCCCCAGTGGGCTCTTCAAAAGGGAAGTGGCAGGGGCATGTGAAGTGTCTTAGCTTATGCCTAGCCATGAACATTTGGACTCTGATATAACTGCTGACTTGCACACCTTGTAACCTGATCTTTGTTTAGCCATTGCGTTTGGCGAAAGGTGAGCCAAGAGTACTGTGTCTTCAGGTGGGAGCCAGAACAATGCCCTGCTCGTGATCTTCCAGGGGCCAGTGTTGGACACAGAATCCTGGACAAAATAGACTTTGCTTCTGACCCAGCTAAGGGATTCTTAAGTTCTGATTACAGTGTACAGTGATGCTATAATTTATACTGGTAGTGTTTTTACTATTGTCTCCAAGGGCAGTTTGCAACAAACATGTTTTGCTATGTGCACTTTACAGGTGCAATCAACAGAGGACTGGGATAGGCTGTGGCTCATTGCTATGTAGACATGCGGGGGCAAAGCACACATGACATTGCATGCTGTGTGAAGCAGCTGTCCCTTGTACCTACAGTAATTCTCAGACGTCAGTCCTCTTCCAAGTTTGCCTAGGAAACAGATGGTATATACTGCAGGTATTCAGCTGTCCATTCAGAATCCATCTATCCATCCTTCCTGAGACCTATTTTTAACTTTTGTCAATTCTGTTGATGTTGCGACAAGTTTGTGTAGCAGAGTTGATTGGCTTTAATAAAGATAAAGTAAATTAGCAGAAAGCAAACTTAAACTGTTGATATACGCTACAATTTCTTATTCCAAGCTTGCACATTTCCTAATAGCATGTGCCTACTAATGGGTTGACAGAATCATCAGAATATGCTGATTTGCCCCTAAATGTAACTTTTATGTTATTCAGGAGAGTTTAGCATCCATGTGCATGCCTGCACATGCATTATGTATATGTTAAGGTGCATAACAACCAGCTGTTGAGCACATTCTGCAGGTCTCACAGATAATGTATTTTTCAGAAATATAATGAATCTAGTGTTTTAGAAATACAACAAATTCTAGTGTACTAGAAACTCATATTGGTGTTTTGACATACGTCAACAGTCTGGCTGACTGACCGAACCCAAAGGGTGCTCATCAATGGCTCCTCTTCATCCTGGAGAGAAGTGACTAGTGGGGTGCCACAGGGTTCTGTCTTGGGCCCAGTCTTATTCAACATCTTTATCAATGACTTGGATGATGGGCTTGAGGGCATCCTGATCAAGTTTGCAGATGACACCAAATTGGGAGGGGTGGCTAATACCCCAGAGGACAGGATCACACTTCAAAATGACCTTAACAGATTAGAGAACTGGGCCAAGGCAAACAGGATGAATTTTAACAGGGAGAAATGTAAAGTACTACACTTGGGCAAAAAAAATGAAAGGCACAAATACAGGATGGGTGATACCTGGCTTGAGAGCAGTACAAGTGAAAAGGATCTAGGAGTCTTGGTAGACCACAAACTTGACATGAGTCAACAGTGTGATGCAGCAGCTAAAAAAGCCAATGCAATTCTGGGCTGCATCAATAGGAGTATAGCATCTAGATCAAGGGAAGTAATAGTACCACTGTATTCCGCTCTGGTCAGACCCCACCTGGAATACTGTGTCCAGTTCTGGGCACCACAGTTCAAGAAGGATATTGACAAGCTGGAACGTGTCCAGAGGAGGGCAACCAAAATGGTCAAAGGCCTGGAAACGATGCCTTATGAGGAACGGCTTAGGGAGCTGGGTATGTTTAGCCTGGAGAAGAGACGGTTAAGGGGTGATATGATAGCCATGTTCAAATATATAAAAGGATGTCATATAGAGGAGGGAGAAAGGTTGTTTTCTGCTGCTCCAGAGAAGCGGACACGGAGCAATGGATTCAAACTACAAGAAAGAAGATTCCACCTAAACATTAGGAAGAATTTCTTGACAGTAAGAGCTGTTCGACAATGGAATTTGCTGCCAAGGAGTGTGGTGGAGTCTCCTTCTTTGGAGGTCTTTAAGCAGAGGCTTGACAGCCACCTGTCAGGAATGCTTTGATGGTGTTTCCTGCTTGGCAGGGGGTTGGACTGGATGGCCCTTGTGGTCTCTTCCAACTCTATGATTCTGTGATTCTGTGATTCCCCAGACCCCTTAGAGACTTTTCCATGGGGGGTTCCTGAAGTGCTGGGGTAAGTGTTACATGGAGTTGGGGCAGACATGTGGGTCTTTCATGTGGAATCAATGCATCTGGCAGGGGGCAGACTTAGTGCATGTGATCCACAAAATCGCCCTATGTGATTGGGTCATTTAAATTTTATCCCAGCCATGTGAGAGCTTGTTCACAGAGAAGAGGCTTCCATGAAGTTGGATGCATGTGTAAAGAGCCCTGTGCTCATGATTTATGTCCAACTGCATTTGGCTGATATTTGAATGTTGAATAAGGAAACTATACCGTTTCTCCTAAAATAAGACGTAGCCATAAAATAAGCCGTAGCAGGATTTCTACGCATTTGTGAAATATAAGCCATACCCCGAAAATAAGACATAGTGACGCGGCGCCTCTCCCTTAAGATGGCCTGGATAGGCGTGGCTATGCAGCGTACTGACGCGGAGCGGTTGAAATAAGACATCCCCCCAAAATAAGCCATACTGTGTTTTTTTGGAGGAAAAAAAAATATAAGACGGTGTCTTATTTTAGGAGAAACACGGGTATTTAAATTTCAAAATGTGGACTTCTGCCTATCTCTTTGTACCCATAAAAAGTCTCCAAATGAGGCTACTTGCAATCCATATTCTATTTCAGGGGTCAGCAAGGTTTACCTTGCCTGGGCTGGGCCAGTTCATTCCAGCGGGGAGATCTCCGTGGGCCGGATCATGTGCGCACATGAGTGCGCCTGCCCACGATTTTGGGTGTATGTGTCTGCGCAGACATGACCTCCAGTGTCTGTGTCTGCGCAAACGCGATTTCCAGCGCCACAAAAGCAAGTCCCCACGCCTGTTTAGCGCAGTGCGCGGGGACTCGCCAAGCGGGCGGCTTGGTTCGGGGGCGGCTCATGGGCCACTTAAACGACCCCCATGGGCCGCTTGTGGCCCATGGGCCGCTTGTGGCCCATGGGCCTTAGGTTACCAACCCCTGTTCTATTTTAAGTCGACACTAAGTCCCCAGAGATCATGGAATCCAGTTGGAAGGGACCCTGAGGATCATCTAGTCCAACCCCCTGTAATGCAGGAATATGCAGCTGTCCCTCACAGGGATTGAACCTGCAACCATGGTGTTATCATAGCATACCATGGGCTGAATCATAGAATTCGACGGTGCCTTGTTAAGCTGTTCTATTGACTCCCATGCTCATTGTGGGAAAACCAAATGTAAAGTATCCCCAACAGATGGCTGTCCAGGCTCCGCTTGAGAAGCAGATACTTGGTATGGAGACATAAATATTTGAGAACTGATCAAAATTGCAGAGTGTGAGTAATTAAGGGGTAATTCAACTCTCTGAATTAACCTGGAGAGATAGAAGGAGGAAGGCATTTTCTTTGTAATATTTCTTTTTAAATTTTCATTTTATAATGTGTTATAAAACAGAGAGAACAATTGTAACAGATGAAAATCAAAATATAAAAGCAAAGTAAAATAGGCAGCGAGGATGAGGACAGTTGCACATGCAATAAAATAGCAAAGTTCAAGTAAAAAATATTAACATCATCAGATTATCAAACCAAGGTAAATATTTGGGATGTTCTCAGTCTGTCAGTTTGCCAGCCAAACTTTTGTGTGTCTATTGACATCAGGCTAAAAGCATTTTTGATCAGAGTGGCCTACCCAGATATGTAGAATGTTGAGGTGTGTGTGTGTGTGTGTGTGTGTGTGCTTAATATATTTTACTGATTTTTCAAAATAACATGTACTAACAATCCTCCCAACCAACATTGCCCACTTCACACACCCCACCCTCCAAATACAGGTTCCTTATGGGAAAACATTGTTCCAAAGTGTCAGATGTGAGTCTGGTGAAAGTGTTTAGGATTGCAGTATAAGACAGTTGCGGAGGCGGGAAGAAGATTAACAAAATCCATCCTCCTGGCAAACTGGGGAAATATCTCCTCCCTCACGCAGTTTAGGATATCCCACACCTTTCCTCAGCAGTTTCTTTTTTTTGAGAAAAATAAGTAGCTCATGTAAATATAAACTAAGCTTTAATAATAAGAAAATTGTAACAAAATAACATCATGGGAGAAAGTAAATACAACAACATGAGGCAAGTCTGAGGCAAGAAACACAAAGAGGCAGTTGGTCCCTCTGTCTTAACGGATCACACTCTGAAGGGAGGGGCTGATCCAGAGCAGAAGACCCAAGAGACCCTCCACAGGGTGGGAGAGAGAGAGAGAACACCCATAAGCAAGCAAGACTCCAAAGTGCTTATCTTGTGAACTTGCCATTTAAATGGTTTAATCATGTTTCAAAAAAGGGGACAGGGTGAGGAGATCTGATCTCTTCATCACTTTTAATGGATCTCAGAGACGTGGAGGAGAGGGAAAAGCAGAAGGAGAAAGGATCTTTCTGGGGGCCAGTGCTCTAGGTACCTTCCAGCTCTGCAACTGGTTCTCTTCCTCCGCTTCCCACCCCTCCCTCCGCCCCTCCAGAATTTCTTTTTCACAGGGAGCCTATCTTCCGCTTCCCTGCAGAGAGCCTCTCCAGATTTTCCAGCTCTCCCTCTCCCTGCATCACATTGTAAATAAGGCATGTTCAGCTTCATGGGGAAAGGGGAAGGTCGGAGCTTGTGGCTGCTGCTCACTTTTCCATATTCCTCTCCATTTGAAGCACAGACATGCAGGGAGGCTGGGATCCTCAATGGTCCCCCCCCCCCAGGAAGGTTCACCCAGGGCAGAAATCCTGGCTGCCCCAGCTGCGGCTCTGATTGAGTTCACATATAAAACTCACTGTAACATTGTCCTTTATGCAGCCCTGTGTCTAGTTTCACTTTATCCTTCTCTTGTCCCCTCCTTTCTTTTGCCACTACTCCCAGCTCTAAAGTTAACTTTCAGCCAACAGAATACTGTAAAGAGAATACAGTGCCCCCCCCCGAATCACTAATAAAAGTTTCCTTCCTATGACTGCTGCCAGTGCAATGCAGGCGGCCAAAAGATGAGTTAGTAAATGGACAGAAAAGGCCCAATGTAAGTCCTGTAAACCAATCCTAAATGCAACAATTATATCACCTTTCAGAATGTGTAAAGTGGATAGATCTGGTTGCATGGCTGACTGCAGAACAGAGGGAAAGCGGAGTCCCTCAATGCAAGGCAACCTGGCTAGGGTATTGAGATTCACTCCTCTTGTTTACAGGAAACACAAGCTCTGCAGTGTTCAGCGTCCTAGAAAAAAAGCAGCCTTGTACCAGTTATAACTTGTACAACAAGAAGTACCTAGTTAACAGTAACAAGCGTGGAATAATCATTGGTGTGGGGTGTTGAAACGCTATGCTGAAAACGGAAGTTATGTGTTCATGCTCCTGTGGAATTAAAAGTATGCATGGGGGCTTCAGCGTGTTTTGAGTATGCTGAATTGCATTTTGTTCAGTAGGATGTGTTGTCCTTGGGAGCCACATCTGGAATTATATGTTCACGTTACTCTGCACACTTTAATTAAACTTGAGAAAATCTGTGCATGCCACAGAAATTAGCAGATACCATGTAAGTAATGGGAAGGACCCAGAGGGCAGTGCTTGACAGCCGCAAAATTCTTGCAGAATTCAGAAGTCTTTAGCACCTGAACTCCTTCTGCCCCCCCATGACTGAAGTGCAAGGGGTATATTTTCTCCCCACCATCATGCACTTAGTTTTAGGGGAAATCTAGAAGCATGAGTTGTTCTAGCTGATTTTTAGGCAGAGGCGTAGCAAGCCCAGGTGGTACCCGGGGTGGATTTTTTTGGGTCACCCCCCCACTTTAATTTAAAAAAAATAAAAAAAATAAAAAGTGTCACCCCCCTCTGATGGTGCCACTTTGCGAGGTGTGGGGGTTTTTGTGTGTGTGTGTGTGTGTGTCTATTATCTCTTTTTTTCCCAATAAAGTTAAAATAAAAATAATAATAATAAATGATAAAAATAAAAAAATAAAAAAGTGTCACCCCCCTCTGATGGTGCCACTTTCTGAGGTGTGGGGGTTGTGTGTGTGTCTATTATCTCTTTTTTTCCAATGAAGTTAAAATTAAAAAAAAAATTTTTTTTTAATTAATTTTTTTTTTTAAAAAAAAGTGTCACCCCCCTCTGGGGCGGAACCCGGGGCAGCCCGCCCCCCACCCCCATTGCTACGCCCCTGTTTTTAGATACTTCAGAATTTATTACTCATCTAAGAAAATCATTCTCTTACATAACTTAGTTAAGAGTTAGATGCACAAAGCTACTGGTGTTCAAGTTCTGTGACTGTAACTTCTCAAGGCTTTGTAAAACCAAGTTAAGCCTCGACATAATGTTGGAAAACGTGTATTTTGCCCTCCAAGTCAGTCAACAGTGTGAGTCATACTTTGAACTTTATCAGGCAGTAATCTTACACTTTTAAAATTGCAAATTCATTACAGTCATCTGTGCTTTATGTGGAATAACAGGCTCAACAGGGTTCTCTAGTCCAGATTGTGGTTACTCATTAAACATGCAAATTGAAAAATATTTCATAACTCTAAATGAAGCAACTGACATTGTTTTTTTTGGGGGGGAGGTAGGTATTTGAAAATATGAATATGAGTTTTCATGCCTCTCTGTTTATGTATATGTTCATATACAGTATAAATAGGATTAACTTTGAATCAGAGAATTGGAAAGAGACCAAAAGGGTCATCTATTCCAACCCACTGCAATGTGATACATTCCCCACTGATAGAATCTGACCACTTACTACTTTGAAATCGGTGTGGAAGACGGACTCAGTGGGTGAACTGAAAGATTCTCAATGGCTTAAGATTTGGTCCACTCTCTCTTTAGGTCTGTGTCTGCTAACATTAGGGATAATTTCTATGAAGGTGGTCCACTGCTGGTTTTTAAACTCCAGTCCAACTAACTGAGATCTAGTTGCTCCTTATGTTTGTGGGATTGTAAGTTACTACTACTCAATCCAGCAGAGCCTGTCTTTGCATGCAGGGGAGGGTTTGAGACCCATCAGCACCCCTCACCTGGTCTAGCCGGCAAGTCAAAGCCGTTTCCTGTGATGTGGCCGCTGTCATATGCTGACAGCTTCTAAGAAACACAGATGAGAACTGAGTGCAGCGTAGAGTAGAGACCAAAGGTGGACAGACTACTCCGGAAAGAGCACAAAATGTCCCCCACCAGCGGTACTACCCTTCCCCCCACCCCATACACCCCTTTTAAGTAAATTAAATAAATCAAAAGGCAGCAAGCAGCAAAGATATGAATTCATGATCCTTCTATCTCTGGTTTTATTTCATGTGGTGGTGGTAATTTTATTTTTTCTTCAACTTAGTAGCATAGGAAGGGAGGGTGGGGAGGCGGGGCACCCTGGACAGCACTGGGGCTGCAGGGTGCCCAAACCGCTGCATCCCTCCCGGGTGCCCTCCAGCAGGCCCAGTGCTGCCTGAAAAGCAGGGGGTGTGCCGCGGAACGCAGCTGGGGTGCTCTGCAGACTGGCACACACCAGCCGCATCCCTGCCAGGTGTCCTTCCCGGGGCCCCTCAAGGCGGTGCGCCCCACACTGCTTTTTCCAGAAGCTCAGGGCATGTCAGGTGCGTTCCTCCTGGGAGGGACGCATTTGCTCGAGTGATGCCCCCTGCCTCCATGGCACAGGCAGGGGATGCTATGCCAGTGCTCCTGCCTGCCTTCTTCCCACAAAGAGCCCCAAGAAGGAACTGGGTAAGAACCTCAGGAAAAGAGGGGAGAGAAGGCAGGCGGAGCCCAGGAGACGGGGGCCCTCGGATTCAGCGTCCAGGTCACTCACTCTTCCTCACTGTTACTAAACAAACACATTCAACGAACAATTTCCCACGGCTAAGACGTCCCTGATAAAACATCTTGATTAAATTTTCCCTTAGCGCTTCACAGGCTGTAAATTTCCAATTCTTTTTCCATAATTCGTCCTTCATCTTTTTTACAGAAAGACTCGTTCTTGCTGGTATAAGGTTTCATTTTTGAAATAATAAATTTTCAGAGTAGTTTTTACAGTTATATCAAAAATTACTGATTTGGTTATACTCTTAGAAATACATAGACAGATAATTATGAAATTATTGTGAGGTTTCATAAGTTAACTGTTTATATTTGGACAACTTTTCTCCTGCACTTTATTGGAAGGAGAAAAATAATCATTTCCTTAATAACTATTTAAACAATTTATTTAACTAACATAATAATTTTATAGAATATGTATCCATATTTGTTAACTGATGTGGTGAGTGACTTTATTGTTTGGACAATGTCAACTGAGCCCTGGGAAGAAGGGCCTGGAACCAGGGAACTCTTATTAGTTGACTGACAAGCACTTCAAGGTCTCGGCAAGGACTTGCAGATCTCAGTTACTATTTCTACCCCACCCCCTTTGGATTCAGGTGCCTATTCTGTACAGTTAAGTGTCAGTGCAGTTGTTGGAACCCGGTGGGATTGGGAAAAGGTTGCACTTGCCTCAAGTCTGAGTAGCACAGACATTATTACACAAAGATCCCAAGACTTGTGGGATATTCTGCTCACAAGGATGCACTTTCATTTTCACTGCTTCACACTTAGCTACTTGTGCAGATCTATTCCACTCCAAACAATCTGTTCACAGAACCTCTTTGAACTTAGCCTTTAAGAGGTAAGGCGTTTGTTCTGTGTATATAAATTTGCAAAGGAACAATGGGATTAAGGTTTTCTCCTCAGCTCTGTATGTTTATTTTATAACGTTTTCCCTGCGAAGAAAAGGCATGTTATCTCTGCAGACGCAAATTCACACTTCTGAGAACTGCAAAAGCAAGCATCTGTGATAATATCTTCTCGTTAGAAAAACTGCCCCAAATAATCTTCTGGAAACCTCTGGAAGAGCATGACATTGTGAATGGATTAATGGAATTCATTTACCAAAAATATTAAACATTGCATAGAATGCCTCATGTTGCATAATTAGGGGAAAAATCCTTATTTCCTGATGAATAGCCTTTGGACTATAATGTAACTTAGATAGAAAACTATCTTTAGAAAGATTTTTCCTCTAAAAGCATTTTATTTTTTAAAAAAATCTGATTTAAATAAAAAAATTCCTTTTTTGATATGTACATAACCTTAAAAATGTGTGCTTCATACTCTTTTTCATAATTGCCATTTGTGCCACCCTGTTCAGATGCCCTGGCTTTTGTATGAGTGTATGTGTGAGCATGAGAGAGAGAGAGAGAGAGAGAGAGAGAGAATAAATATGTGGACTGTACTGCTTTAGAACACAGAGGGCTCATGCTTTGAATATTCCTTCATATTTAAAATAAATAAAATCACTTGATGTAGGAAACCAGATGTCAACAAAGCATGCTCTTGATATGCTGGTTTTCTAACATCCCTTCCTGGAGAAGACTTGGATATTTTTCACACTAGTAAGTTAAGCACAAAAGGTGGCCTTTGCAGGGGTTTGCAGGTGTCAAGTAATACAGCAAAAGACCCTTGAGCCGGGGTAGGCAACCTAAGGCCCGGGGGCCAGATGTGGCCCAATCACCTTCTCAATCCGGCCCGTCCGCGTGTTTTTACATGAGTAGAATGTGTCCTTTTATTTAAAAGGCATCTCTGGGTTATTTGTGGGGCCTGCCTGGGGTTTTTACATGAGTAGAATGCGTGTTTTTATTTAAAATGCATCTCTGGGCTATTTGTGGATCAAAGGAATTTGTTCATTCCCTCCCCCCCCCAAAAAAATAGTCCGGCCCACCACATGGTCTGAGGGACGGTGGACCGGCCCACGGCTGAAAAAGGTTGCTGACCCCTGCCCTTGAGAGTTTTGACCTGTTCACTACTGCTTTCTGGGGAGAAATCCCAATTCAGTAAGAGGATCAATGCACTGTGAAATTTATTTTGAATGTTTAAAAAACATGGTTTCAGGGACAGACCGGAAAGTGGTTTCATTCGAGTAAGTGGCAGAGCCTGAGTTAACTTGTGATGGAGATGCGTATTGAAACCACTTCAATTGCTCTGGTGGAAGATCTATACCAGGAGGAAGACGGATTGTTGATTATACTGGATCCCTCAGTAGCTTTTATACCCTTGAGCATGGTATGCTTCTGCATATGTTCTTGGGCTGGGGACTGGAGACACCATTTTTCTGTGATTTTCCACTCCTATCAGGAGGGCCAGTAACCTTCAGACTGGATTACTGCAATGCACTTTATGTGGGGCTGCCTTTGAAGAGAGTCCAGAAATTGCAGTTAGTCCAGAACACTGTAGCTAGGTCATGAACAGGGACTTAGTTTGCCTGTGTTGGTCTTAACGTTCATGGCTTAGGACCCAAATATTTATTGGACTACCTTCTGCTCTTTTGATCTGTCCACTTCATGAAAGTATCGTCTGGCACTTTTTGGGGGGTGCCCTTGCCTTCTGAAATATAGTGAGGAGCGACCAGAGAGGATGCCTTTTCCTTTGGTGGCTCCTTGCCTTTGGAATACCTAACTTCAAGGAAGTCCAGACCTCGTTACCACCATTTAGGCAAAACCCACCCCACCCCCCAGGCATTTAAGAACTGCTACTGTAAGCATCTTTAACTCAGAGCAGTTTGCTTTTACCGTTTATTATTTGAACAGGCTGTTGCTGCTCCAGTTGCTTTAATTTTCTGCATTAGCTTGAGTTTGTTATGCTATTGTACTTTTTCTTTACTACCTTTCTGTTAGCTGAAAACACAAAATTATGTTGAAGTTGTCAGATGTCAGTAAATATTGTTTGTATGAAACATGCGTGTAACTAAATTTCCTCCTTTTTATATAATCCTTTCTTGTAGAAACATGCAAAAGGGCAGGATTTATTTGACCAGATTGTGTACCATTTGGATCTTGTGGAAACGGATTACTTTGGCCTTCAGTTCATGGATACATCCCAGATTTTGGTATGTAAATGACCTTTATTTTATGGCAATTATGGTGTCTAGAAGCATATACTAAAAGCTCTGATAAGGAAGAGCTTGTTTATATAATCTTGTGTGCCAGGTAGACCATTGTTTCTCGACTAGGTCAGAAAACACAAGTTTCAGAATTGCTCTGTGGAAGGCAGCTAGTGTGTCTTCGATCCTTGGGTCTGTCTCTTATGCCAATAAGATAACATTTTGCATTTAGAGGTATGAGAAGCATTTTTACATCCTGGCTGCATTCTACTGAGAGAGGGTATGGGATTCAAATGAGAAAGAAAGCACGTCATTACAAATTTGCTCTCCAGGACCCTCCACCTAGTGGGGGAAGTGATGAATACTGCTAGCACCTCCTTCCACCTGAGCAGAGCTTGCTTGTTTTCCTGCAGATACGCAAGACTGATCCGTGCTCTGAGGCTCACTCTCTTTTCCCCTTTTTGCTCCTTGCCAAGAAGCCTTCTTATTAACTGTATGGTGATGGTGTGGTGGTTTCCGGGGATCTTTCCACCAATGTGTGCTCCCCTTTCATCTGCCTATCAGGTTACAGAGATTTTTGGTAGACATGTTACAAAGGAAAAGGTATAGAAATGAGGTTGAGGGCTAATCTGAGCTATGCTATGTGGGATGGTTTTCCACTCCCAACTGGAGGCACTGCAAAATCAGCTTGCATCTGTCACTTTCAAAGTCTGCCAGGAAGTCATATGTGACTTGGGGCAAATCTACATCTTCCGTAGATAAACAAAGACCAGCTCTCTTCATTAGAAAACCATTTCCGAGTAGTGCTTTTAGTGCACATGCTTGGAAGACTTGTTTTTGTCATAAACCTCCTGCATGTTGAACAACTTTTGTGTCAAGGAAAGACGTGGCAAAATATGAGGGGTTAACTGAAATCCATCTCACAGTGTAATGGCTTTGGCAGACCCTAAAGTGTCCCTGGCATGTCTCTTTTGGGGTCATTGTGGCTTCAAGGCTGAGAAATTGCACCCACATACAAACTAGCTTTGAGTACAGAATAGCTCTGTTTCTTTAGCAGACTGAATTGCCGTTGATATCAAATGGAAATTGTCCTGGCAGTTTAGAAGAATTGGTGCTTAGAGGGTAATCTGAGAATATCTGAAACTGTCACTTCTAAAATACCATACTAGCTTCTTTCTGAATAGAGAAGTCATTTACTTGAATTGCAATAACATTTTTAATTATCAGGCTTCAACTCTACAGAGGAAGAAATCAAAACACTTGGGATTCAATTTGTATCATCTAGCAGAGATGGAACAATAGAGATTTGCTAAAGCCAGAAGTTGCCTGAATTATCCATGGCTTCTTTTTTGGTAGCTAAAGTGACAGTGCTCTTTGAATGATTGACAGCAAGTAGTTGTGCTCCTCGCTCCCTGGGTGAATTGTTTGCATTATCTTAAAGGAGATCTTGTAAAGCACCTCCACCTCTCAAAGGAGCAGTGTGTGTTAAAAGTGGACACCCCCCCCTTGAAGTGGCTACTTCAATTCATTTGTTTCCTGAGGCGGTTTCCTCCTCCCTGTTGTCATACTATTTTAGTACTGTGTTCTGTGTGTTCAGTTTTTAAAATAAATAAATGCAAACACACCTATATTTCATTTTTATTTATTTACAGTATTTATATTTACTTCCCCTTTTTGGGTGAGATTTATCTGTTGAGATTTGAAGAGGAGCTCATTGCACAATGCGAATGGGGATTTAAAAAAACCAAACCAAAAACATTTGGGCTCTTCCTGTCTAATGGATGGAGCTTTTATCCATCAGGCAACCTCACTCTGCTTGGTCCAGGGGATTGGGCTACTATAGGTGAGGGAAGTTGGGGCCCCATAGCAGCTCTGGGCTGCAGCCAAGTATGCAAAGAGTGAAAGGTGTTATAAGCAAAATTTTACTCGAAAAGGCTGAAAGTTGGGTCCGGTTTTCCCAAGGGGGAGTCCGGAGTTTTCTCCCTGGGAAGAGCTGGAATTTTAGAGCTTTTCCCTTCGTGCCACAGACAGAGACCACACCGGAGTTGTCAAAAGCAAAGCGGAGCTTCCCGTTTATTGAATCTGTTGCAACAGAGGTTCCCCGTCACGTAGCAGGTACGATGAGGAGAACCCAGAACAATGGTGTGCCAGCCCCTATATAGACTTTTGAAATTCCCCCCTTGGAGTCCAGCCCACCCCCAGATACATCAGAACTACATCACAACTTGGGAAGGTCAGAGGAGGTAACTTGAGAATTTTCCACACCTGGTCATCCCTCCTTGACCCCTCCCAGACACACATTTCAGCAAAACAAAAGGTTTCCTGATTTCCTGCCATGGCAGGGCAGGGCAAATGCAGGGCTAACGACTGTCCTTTGTGAGGGAAATGGGCCATCTGGTACCTGGCCAGCTAGGAGTCAAAATGGTGTGAGGCATGTCTTTCTGTGCTGTTTTCAGACATGTGGCCTTGTTTGCTTGTGTTATATTAATAAGAATTATTATATATATAAATAAAATACCTTAAATTCTTACAACAAAGGACTCCCTATTTCTGAAGCTTTCCCAAGGTAGATTTCCCTTTCAGTTCTCCTGTTTTTGAGGGGAAGGCTTTACATGTTTCTCAATACAACTTCTGATCACCCCCACTTCCAGCTCTAAGCTGGGGTGGGGAGCCTGTGGCCCTCCAGAGTGTAGTTGGGCTGCAGCTCACATAAGTCCCAGCCAACGTAGCCAATGGCCGGGGTTTGTGGTTTGTGGAAGTTTCAGTCCAACAACATGGAGAGGGCCACAGGCTTCCCCACCCTGGTTTAGAGTGGGAAGTGGGGGGTGATCAGTAGTTGTACTGAGAAACCTATAAACCCATTCCCCCTCATGCTCTAAGCCAGGCATGTCCAAAGTCCGTTTTGGGGGCCTAATTCGGCCCGCCGGTCGGTTTAATCCGGCCCCTGTGGCAGGTTATTTCCTGGGGTAAAATCCTAAAAAAAGCTCGACAACTTCAATCCTAAAAAAATGGTCAACAACTTTGGCCGGCCCTTTGGTTTGCCCTCACGGCCCTTCACTTCATCAAATCTGGCCCTCTTTGAAAAAAGTTTGGACACCACTGAGTCAGTTCAGTACCTCTCACTTACCATATCCGCATGTGTCGTAAAGTTATTTTTCTTTTTAAAAGAGGAAACTGAGCCTCCTCCATCCCTTAACAGTTGTGGCATATAAGGTTCAGCTCCAGACATGACCCAAGCCAAAGTCACGTCTCTCAAGAAAAACAGACGAGCGCTGCTAAGGACTGTGGAGATGGTGCTGTTGTTCTGGACTTTAAAAAACATTAGATTTTTCTGTGGTGTAAAAAGTCAGAAATGCAGGGGATACCGGTATGAAGGATGGTATTATTCAATGGTGCTCTGTACATGCCACATTTTAAAAGTGCAGTTATTCCACACTAAATACTTGGTGTGGAAGCAGCACATGGAAATGGTGCAAATGCTTATTGAACATGGTATTCTTTGTATGTTTCTTTCTGAACTATTAAAAACAAGCAGAGTTCTTTCTTTTTAAAAAAACGATTTTCTTTTCCTAGCACTGGCTAGACCATTCAAAACCCATTAAGAAGCAAATCAAAAGTAAGTATGGTGAATCTAAATCTTGAGTTGTTGCTAAATATTTCATATTTTTCAAATTACAGATTCACGTTGCCCACTATTTGCAATGTTGCTCACTAGTTGAAAGGTGTTTGTGTAAGATCCCTAAGCAATTCCCCCTCCTGATACTGCCTCTTTCAGTAGTTTTCTCTTGATCAGATGAATGATATGCTATTTGGTAGTTCCCCATCTGGGACCACAATGCAGAGCTGATGAAACTAAGCAGGTATGAACTTGATCACCGTTGGCCTGATTGAAGTCCACCAAGAGCTCTTAATTAAGTTTGATAAGGGCTTTCAGACTGCTTTCTGATAAGCAAGAATGCAAACTTCTGATTGGCTTCGCTGATCTGAGCACTTAGATCCTGAGTGTGCACTCTCGATTTAAAACATAAGAAGTGCCTGGTTGAATCAGACTACCCGTATATACTCGAGTATAAGCCGACCCGAATATAAGCCGAGGCACCCAATTTTACCACAAAAAACCTGGGAAAGCTTCATAGGAGCCACTGCCTGCCTCACTCGAGTATAAGCCGAGGGCGGCTTTTTCAGCACAAAAAATGTGCTGAAAAACTAGGCTTATACTCGAGTATATAGGGTAATCCCTGGACTAGCAATTAGACTGGTAGTGCAGTCTTCTTTTAGTCCACCTCTGCTCTTCTTACTCCGTATTTACGGAGTATTTGAAATGTCTTGTGTTTCTGTGCTCTGTTGATAGTTGAATGTGGATGTGGAGTGAATATACACCGGAAGAGTAATTTATATGCAATGTAAATGTGCACTGAGATGAGCCCCTTAAATAAAAAAAATTACACTGCTTTTAGAGCACATTACCACACATTAATTTTCCGTAGAGGCATTTATGATAAGAGTACCTACCTAAGTCTCCCAGTTGAAGCATATTTCAACCAGTGATGTTCATGATCTATATTTCTTCTCCTTTAGCTCTATGGTCCAGTCTGTCCGCCATTGTTTGCTTCCTGCTTTCTCTGCCCATTCTGCCTTCAATGTTTCCCTTTCCTTAAGCACCACTCGGCCTTTCAACTTCAAGCTGTCGCCTCCTCCACTCCACCTATCCTTTTCTTAAGATAAAGCAAGATGTAATAGTAGCAACCCAACTTACTTCCTGTACAGCATGGAGTCCACTTCTGCAGAAGTGCTGTGCTGCCGTCTGAAATTTCACCATACCTACCATTTTAATCCACTTTTTAAAATAAAAGGTTTCCTGCAGAAACCCCCACTGAATGGATCTCCCTGAAATTTAGCAGGCTTAATCCACTCTGTTTGAAAAGGAAATTTTTCAATTTATAGTCAAGGAGGGGAGAGAGAGGGAGCTTCAGATTTAATGGATCAGATTTGGATGACTAGTGAATGGAATGGCAGAGTGGATCTGAATCAGAGGGGCTGCTTCCCAATGCTACTAAGGCAGCTCCCCCTCCCCCCAGCAAATCTGTGATGAAACAAACACAGCTGCCACAATTACATCTAGTGAAGCTCTCAGACTGCTGTTTCTCTGTCCATGGCCACCTCTGCTCTTTTCCTTCCGCAGTGCTGACTGTGACTCCCCTCTCCCGCTTAGTCCGTCTGTGACAGCATCACTGCTCAGCCTTGGTGACATCAGCCCTGCTCACGCCAAAGGCTCCAGCACTTTCACAAAATACCTTCGGTCATTATAATAGAAGTATTGTATTGGTTACTGCACGGCTTCTGGCTTTTAACATTTAAAAACATTTCTTCATATAGTTGGGCCACCATATACGTTGCACTTTCGAATCAAATACTATTCATCGGAGCCAAACAACCTCCATGAGGAATTCACAAGGTAGGAAGTGATTTTGAGTTCCAACCCAAACATCTGGAAAGGAGGGTAGAGTTGAGGATAAATTTGGGGTTGGTTTTATTAACCAGGGTGGATAAAAATCAATGGCTTAAATATATATATATAAAAAAAGGATTTTTTAAAAATTTAAATCAGATTTTAAAAAAATAAAATGCTTTTGGAGGAAAAATCTTTCTAAAGATAGTTTTATATTTAAGTTACATTATAGTCCAAAGACTATAATGTAAGGAATGCTTTGATGGTGTTTCCTGCTTGGCAGGGGGTTGGACTGGATGGCCCTTGTGGTCTCTTCCAACTCTATGATTCTATGATTCTATGACTATTCATCAGGAAATAAGGATTTGTTTTTAATTATGTAGCATGAGGCTTTATATGCAATGTTTAAAATTTTTGGTAGATGAATTCCATTAATCCATTCACAATGTCATGCTCTTCCAGAGGTTTCCGGAAGATTATTTGGGGCAGTTTTTCTAACGAGAAGATATTATCACAGATGCTTGTTTTTGCAGTTCTCAAAAGTGTGAATTTGCGTCTGCAGAGATAACATGCCTTTTCTTCGCAGGAAAAACGTTATAAAATAAACATACAGAGTTGAGGAGAAAACCTTAATCCCATTGTTCCTTTGCAAATTTATATACACAGAACCAACCCCTTACCTCTTAAAGGCTAAGTTCAAAGAGGTTCTGTGAATAGATTGTTTGGAGTGGAGTAGATCTGCACAAGTAGCTAAGTGTGAAGCAGTGAAAATGAAAGTGCATCCTTGTGAGCAGAATATTCCACAAGTCTTGGGATCTTTGTGTAATAATTGTGCAAGTCAGTTGCATGTCTGTGCTACTCAAGACTTGAGGCAAGTGCAACCTTTTCCCAATCTCACCGGGTTCCAACAACTGCACTCACACTTAACTGTACAGAATAGGCACCTGAATGTAGAAGCAAATCCAAAGGGTGTGTGTGTGTGTGGTAGAAATAGTAACAGGGATCTTGAAATGCTTGTCAGTCAATAAGAGTTCCCTGGTTCCAGGCCCTTCTTCCCAGGGATCGGCTGACATTGTCCAAACAATAAAGTCGCTCACCACATCAGTTAACAAATATGGATACATATTCTATAATATTATTGTTTTAGTTAAGTAAATTGTTTAAATAGTTATTAAGGAAATGATTATTTTTCTCCTTCCAATAAAGTACAGGAGAAAAGTTGTCCAAATGTAAACAGTTAACTTATGAAACCTCACAATAATTTCATAATTATCTGTCTATGTATTTCTAAGAGTATAACCAAATCAGTAATTTTTGATATAACTGTAAAAACTACTATGAAAATTTATTATTCTAAAAATGAAACCTTCATCTGGTTGTAAATATTAAGATTATACCAGCAAGAATGAATCTTTCTTGGGGGGGGGGGATTATTTAAATCAAGTCTTACTGACTAGTGATTTAAATCATGATTTAAATTGTGATTTAAATCGATTTGATTTAAATCAAATCCACCCTGTTATTAACAATGTTCTTTTTAATAGAGTTATGTGCAGCTTTTGCCTAAATGTGTGTTAAGTGGGCTGTCACCAACTACGGGATCTTTTGCATTCTTATTGAGTTTGGTGTCTGTAGGGACATGTGGGAATAACTAGCCACTGCCAACAGCTAAGGAGGGCAGCTCTCAGATCTCCTTATCTTTCACATGGCTAAAGGATGCTGGGTCACCGTCTGTATCAAGAGAGTCTTATAAAGCAGCTGGTATCCAGTTTCTTATAAGATTTTGACTTATTCTGTCCTACATAGTCTCTGGAAAACACACGCAGGATGCTGTCTTGTCCTTCCTGCATTCAGTAATTCTAAAACTGGAGGCTTAATTTTGTCAGAGGTTGGTTTGAATGGGATGGTGCTGTTGCCTCATGAGAGGGAGCAAGGATCACATTTGTCAGATAGGAAGGGTCTTGTTTCCCTCTTTGAAGGGATGGTGCTTTAGTACATATCACACACTCGCTCTCATCTACCTGAGAGAGAAAAATAACCTGACTGATGGGTTTTCTGTCTGTCTTCTCCAAAGACAGGTAATCCTCCCCACCCTGGTCTGGAGTCCAAACCATGAGAGAGGCATCTAGGAGTGGCATTTTCAGGTCAGGTCATGTTGGAAAAGGTGATACAGTAGCATTCTCCCTACCTAGTTTCAATGTGCCTTGACTTTTCCCTCACTAGTTCCATTATAGTACACTGAGATGTCTCCTAGGTTCCGGTTCCTTATAAGAAAACTTGGATACCTCTTGCCTTACCCAGCATCCCCTACTCCTGCAAAAGCTGTCAGGGTTTGAGAGTTGTCCTCTTGATTCACCTGGAATGTGAAGCCCCTGGATCATCTCCAGTGAAAGGGTAGCAGCAGCTGGCATGGCTTGGTTGTTCATTCCTTCTTCTCTGAGGCCTAGCTAGCTAGAGTCTAACTGGCCCAAACAGAAACCCAACTCTCCCTATTCACTCGCCCAGAGACCCAGCAAGTGAGCAGGCAGTGCAGCAGATGGTTGGGCAGAACCCCCTCTTTCCCCACCTTCGCCTGATGTGTACCTTCTTTTTCAGGAGTGTTGGTAAATATTTCTTACTTCTTCCTCAGAGCCTGGCTATGTTCGGTTTCTGGAAGAGAAGGGAGGGCCGGATTTGGCATAGCAGGCCTTTCCTTACTCTTCCTTTGACCAAGCCAGTAACTTCATTGTTGGATGAGTAGGGCAGAGTGGGAATGTGGAAAGAGCTGCTGTGCTATGTTCCTAAACTTGTCAAATTTGATGAACATTTAGCTTTAGGTATATGCAAGTTCCTAACGTTCTGTCACACTGTAGCACGACCAAAGAAAGCAGAGGAGTGAGAGGTGAGGAACCTCCAGATGATGTTAGACTCCAACTTCTACCATCCTTAACCATTGACTATGCTGGCTGGGACTGGTGGGAGTTGGAGGCCCATGATATCTTGACGGCCACAGATTCTCCATCCTTGAACCGTGCCAAAAAGAGTGGGCTCTGTCACCAGTGACTGCCATTGAATTCTGTGGAGCAAAGTAAACAGACTGCTATCTGGGACACACCTGAAAGGTGGGGGTAAAGCCTGGACCCTTGAAATACAGTACAGAGTCACTTTCTCTGCATGCAGATAACCTGTCACAGTGGCTGGCATTTCAATAGTCAAACGATAACATAAATTGTGTGCTGTTATGGTGAACTGGGGTTCTGCAGTTGGACTTCACAGCTGTGGGGATACTGGAGGCTGCTGAATCTACTCAACATCTACTGGAGTAATAGGAAAGGGGTGCTTTATTCTGGCCCAAAAGTTTATATAACTAATAAGGTCAGTAAGAAACATCCATGAGTGGAACAAGTTCTTGTTCTGGTTCTTCTTTCCAAGAACATAAAATCTTCCAGAAGTCATGAAATGCAGGCAGTTCACACACTACTCTGAAATAATACATTTGGTTTTATTTGAAGTGCTTTTTGGTGTGGGTATGAGAACTGTTGCTAGGACCTCTTTAAAAAGTTGTGATCCAAAAGGGTTTTATTGTTTTACAGGGTGGGGAACTCTTGGGAAACATGATTGATCTTTTTTCTTTTTCTTGTGTATTTGCTAGGTACCTGTTTGTATTACAGCTACGGCAAGATGTTCTTTCGGGAAAGTACGTTCCTATTTTTCTTTTTGTATTTCTTGAACCTGAGTCCCATTTTTCAGGAGGATGTGCTCAAAGTGAAGAGTATCAATTGAAAACGTAGACCTAATAAGAGAGGAGAACTCAAATTCTTAATCACTCAAAGCACTATCATCACCTGACATAACATTTCATTAAGTAATAAAATAAGGGTGGCTAATCTTTGTTCCTCCAGATGTTGCTGCACTCCAATTCCCATCACCCCTGACGTCCATGACTTAGCCCACCTATGCAAAAACACTTCAAGTCACTTGACAAGAGTGAGGAACCTGCTGTTGGACTCTGTCATTCTCAACCAGCATGGCCAATGACCTGGGGTGATGGGAACGGAAGACAAAAGTGTTCCTGCTCCTGCCAACCTAGCAGTTCGAAAGCACGTCAAAGTGCAAGTAGATAAATAGGTACCACTTCAGCGGGAAGGTAAACGGCGTTTCTGTATGATCTGGTTTCCATCATGGTGTCCCGTTGCAACAGAAGTGGTTTAATCCTGCTGGCCACATGATCCAGAAAGCTGTCTGTGGACAAATGCTGGCTCCCTCGGCCTGAAAGTGAGATGAGCGCTGCAAGCCCATAGTCACCTTTGAGTGTACTTAACCGTCCAAGGGTCCTTTAGCTTTTTTACCTTTATATTGGAGGTTGTTATTGTTATTGTTATTGTTATTAATTGAATTTATATACTGCCCTATAGCCAGAGGTCTCAGGGCGGTTCACAGAATAAAATCAAAATATAAAACCACAAAATACATAATCAAAATAAAAACAACAACCCAATAACTCCACCCCCAAAAACCACATTTTAAAAGGGCATAGGATCCTCACAACATTTAAAAGTATGGCAATTAACAAAACTGGACAAGAGCCTCTCGTTGGAAAGACCATGATCTCAGAAATGTCTGCAGCAATATTTATGGCCGCTCAGAGTGGCTGGGGGGACCCGGCCAGATGGGCGGGGTACAAATAATAAATTATTATTATTATTATTATTATTATTATTATTATTATTACTATTATTATTATGGCAGCCAAATTGGCCGGGTGCCTTTCTGATACAAAGACAAAAATAGCTTTGAAATAAGAGGGGAAGGAGGGGAAATTATCTTTGGTTGTTGGGCAGATGTAACACTAATGCTTCCTCTTCCACAAGGCAAAGGCCTGTATCTAATGCTGCAAACGAGTCCTCTTTGCTGAGTTTTCATCTTCGTTCTTCTTGGTGCTGTTTCCACTGATGCGCTTCCACCAGAACGTTGCTTGTCCATCCCAGGGCCACCATGGCTTCCTGGACCAGCCTCTTGGTCAGAGTCTGTGTATCTGCCTGGGTCTGGAAGGATGCTTGGATGAGAGAGCTTTATTTCAACAGTAAAGACTATATCATGAAGGCCAATAATAATAGAAATGTGTTTTTACTTCCATCTCCCCACTAAAAAAGCCCTCAAGGCAGATTGCAAAGACAGTTAATAAAATATAAAAATGCAAGCAATAACTAAGACAAATTTTAAAAACCATAACAAAATACAAAAAAAGAAATGCAGGGAAAGAGCAGTCGTGACCAGTAAATATTAATTGCTATTACATGCTTAAGCAAACAGGGCCAAATTATTCTGCCATCTAAAAGGTGCTGGTGGTTTGCTTGGGGAAGTGCTATTGCCTGTCAGGGGCTGGACTGAGGGGGGCCACCCCCTCCTCCTGAACCCTCTCGAGAACAGGAGGACAGTATAGATTTAGAACTGTGGTTTGCAGAAGGACATAGCTCAGAGACTGCAGAGGGGAAAAGCTGGGAAATATTGGGAGAGGAACAACGGGAAGAAGAAACACTGGGGCAGAGACAGCTGACAGACTCCGTGTCTTTGGAGAGCATTCCTGAGCCCCCCTCTCCCAGGACTAGGCGTGCATTGAGGGTGGTAGAGCAGAAAGCTCAAAGGCAGAAAGCTCAGATTAGCCGGCACAGGAATGACATAGGATAAAAGAGACGGACGTCATTATAGAATAAGGACTACATTCCTTTCTCTCTCTCTGTGAATACTGAATAAATCACGTGGTAAGGACTCTTCGTGTTTATCTGCTTTTTGGCTGCCACCGGGGAAGGGACCAGATTCCCTGAACCTTGACATTGCCAGAGGAAAGGCATGCTTTCTGGAAGCCATGCCCCTACCGACTGTTTGAAGGAGGCAGCAGCTTGGCCAGAGCCTCAGATGAAGATCTGAGTTGACAGACCAGTTCAATGGAGGAGAAAGCAGTTGTATAGTGCAAGTGAAACTTTGTCCCTCTGTGTTACGGTCAACATGAATAGCAGATGTCATCCCAAATGGAGTCTGTTCACATGCCTTTTCTAACTCCAACTCTCTGCTCTAAAATGTATTTTTGAAAAGGAAGTGACACCTTAATAAAAGCCAGTGGAAGTTTAACTGGCTTCCACCTGTATCCGATAAAAGTGGAGAGTTTTGCAGAACAATCCTGAGTGTATTTATTCCCATTCTGCCCAGTCGGACACACAGCATGCAATCCTAACCAAGTTTATTCAGAAGGAAGTCCTGCTGAATTCAGTGGGAATTACTCCTAGGTAAGTTATGTTTAGGATTGCAATGCACCTTTCTCCCTTGTAAGAGTTCATTCATACTTTTCTTTGCTCCATGTTTCTAGGCACAAGGCCAGGCTTTCCAGGTCCGTGTCCAAGTAGTTTTGGTGTTTTTTTGGTCCCAGCGCTTTCCCCAGGAAAACCCACATTTTACCCCTTAATTGGAGCAAATGGCAATTGGGTTTTCTGCCGTTTGCTCTGATTCAGTGGCAAAATGCAGCTTTGCCAGTGGAAAGCTTGGACCTGTGACTAGAAAGCGCAGATGAGCCCTAGGTGCTAAGGCAGAGGTCTCCAAACCAAGACCCGCGGGCTGGATATGGCCCAAGGGACTCATTTATCCGGTCCGCGGCAACCCCCACCACCTGCTGCCGCCGCCCGCTCTTACTGGCTGCCCACTTCTGGGTCAGAGGAGCACCGGGAATAGCTTGTGCGCATGTGCAAGCGTTCTTTCTGGTGCACATCCGGGTCGGAGGTGGCCTGTGCACATGTGCACAAGCTATTTCTGGTGCTCCTCCGACCTGGAAGTGCGCCGGAAATAGCATGTGCGCACACGTATGGGCGCGCGCTCCCCCGCCCTCTGGCCCGCTGCGCAATCGGTGCTGGAGACAGTTTGCTGACCCCTGTGCTGAGGGTTGCAGCCCTGGTCAACAACAGAGAGCCTTTCTCTGTAGAGTCCTTGGGGAAAAGTTTATCTTTCTCCATGAGCTTTTGAAAGCGACCCTTTTTGATTGAAAAAACAAAATAAAAAAAATCCTTCCAGTAGCACCTTAGAGACCAACTAAGTTTGTTCTTGGTATGAGCTTTCGTGTGCATGCACACCCCTCCATCCTGTCAGTGATTGGTTAATTGTTACATGGAGTGTGTAAAATCCTTTGAGCGACTTGCTTCTTCCTCATGGAAATAAACAAAGTAACATGGTATATTTGCAGCTAATAGTAAGTATTTCACCTGTCATTTTGAAAGGGCATAAAAAACTCTTACATGCTAAGATTCGGTTTGGCAGTGGTTACACTATTATGCATGTAATTACGGGTATTTGGTGGGGGGGGAGGTCTGACTAACTGGTGCAAGAGGAGTTTGCTATGTTTCCCAACCCCCTTTCCATAGAAGGGAAACATGAATCAGGGACCATTAAGTGGGCTTGGCAGGTCACCCTCACTTCTGATCTGGCAACTGCAGAAAGGGAAAATGCCAAGGCATGTACCTGCTGTTTAACCAAGCTTGGCTCTACAAGGGTGGTAAACCCGTCTCTGAGTTGCACCCCTCCATCCTGTCAGTGGGAGCTCATATGGCCAAATGATTCTCTACATAGAGCAGTTTCCTGCACATAGAAAATTAGCATAGGGGGACGGCAAGGCCAAAAACTTTCCCCCTTGAATGCTAGTTTTCTGTGTGCACGAAGTGGTAATACCCAAGCATAGAGTTAGCACCTCAGGAAAAACTAGGCCCCACAAGGTAGTGGAAGGGGCAGGGATGTTGCATGCTCTGGCAGCCACAGCCAAGGCCAGCCAAAAATTATTTATTTAAGCATTTCCATACTCCATGGATATGGAGTTCATGGATATGGCAATTTAACATTGCAGGAGAACTCATAAAACGTTTTTTAAAATGGTTTCACTTGTAACTGGATTGTGTATCAAATCGTTTGCAGTTGGCCGCCTTGAATGTCATTTAAGAGAAATAATATGAAATATTTTAATTAATAAATAATAATGTTGGGTTTAATTGATGGAGGGATTATTGTTGTTTACTGAAATATTCGTATATTTCTTTACAGATTGAAATGCCCTTATGAAACAGCTGTAGAACTCTCTGCTTTGTGTCTCCAAGGTATGTCTCCCTTACCAACTGAAGTCTCTTCAAAGTGTTGGTTGCTCATTCATATATGGTTGCCAAAGGCCACGTGTCAGAGCTATGGTGGTGCCTGGAAGTGCTGCAGACAGAGTAGACCTACATACTGCCTGTTTGAACTTTACTTGAACTGAACTTTAAGGGGGGGGAGTAATAGGCTCCGTAGTTCTTGTCTTCCAAGAGAAGACAGCCTTTCTCTTTCCCAGTAACCTTTGCCTGTCAGAAAGTCTGATGGAAACCCTTCTGCAGCCTGTGAAAACTCTCCCATAGTTACACGTTAATTGCTGACGGGACTGACAGCTAAAACTCGTGTATGTATGTTAGGCTTCAGTTCCTGTCCTAAATTGCTAACCATGTTTCTAGGAAATAATGCTTTCACAAAAATAGTAAATGGTTTGGTTGTAATACTTAAATTTGTTCATTTGAAATAATCTGAATTGGCTTAGTGGAAACAAGAGAGAAGAAAATATATATATACAATGCCAATAACTGTTGGGATAAAGAATGAATATTGCTACCAAGGAAATTAAGAAATTATTTGTTCATAAAATGCAGGGACGCAGGTGGCGCTGATGGGACGCGGGTGGCGCTGTGGGTTAAACCACAGAGCCTAGGGCTTGCCGATCAGAAGGTCGGCAGTTCGAATCCCCGTGACGGGGTGAGCTCCTGTTGCTCAGTCCCTGCTCCTGCCCACCTAGCAGTTCAAAAGCACATCAAAGTGCAAGTAGATAAATAGGTACCGCTCTGGCAGGAAGGTAAACGGCGTTTCCGTGTGCTGCTCTAGTTCACCAGAAGCGGCTTAGTCATGCTGGCCACATGACCTGGAAAAACTGTCTGCGGACAAATGCCGGTTCCCTCAGTCTATAGAGTGAGATGAGCGCAGCAAATGGACCTAATGGTCAGGGGTACCTTTACCTTTACCTTTAAAATGCAGTTGTTCTAGAGATCTTTCAGATAAGAGAAAAATGTGATGTTCTTAACATAGTTGCTCTTTTACATTCTCTGCCCGCCTCTTAAAAAGAGATCCATGCATTCAAAAAATGCGTAAAGTAGGCCACCCAGACACACCCAGCAGAGCACCCAGCAGGGGCGCCCCTTGGCACCTGTGCATTTGGTACATAGAGCTCTTTTGTACAAGGGGGTGGGATCCAAATCAACCCGTGTGCGCGAGGTTGAATGCACAGCTGGTGTGGCATGGCTCCTGGGCACATGAGCAGCAGGGGGCATGGTGACTGAGAGCAAACCTGCTCCCTCCCTTAGCATTCAAGGGATGTTCCTCCTTAGGGCAAGAGGTTGTTCCGCTTAATCTCATGGCTTTTTTCAAGCGAAATTATTTAATTTATATATGTTTTTAATACTCATAACAAATCCAGGAGTGCCCAATGATTTTGTGTTACAAATCTGAATAATACCTTTCCCCACAGACCAGAATATCTATACGCTAACTTTCTCTGTTGCTTATTGCTCTCTTGCTCTGAATTTGTTTAAGCTGGAAAACTTAAATGGAGAAGGTGTTTTCTAATAACAGCTTGGAAAAGATAGTAGTGTTTATAATCTACTTTGATGCGATATCTTATTTGGAATTTCCAACTTTTGACAGCTGAGCTTGGCGAATGTGAGCTCCCTGAACACACTCCAGAACTTGTTTCAGAATTCCTATTTACTCCTAATCAAACTGAAGCAATGGAATTTGAAATCTTTCAGAAGTGGAAAGAATTCAGGTATGGTGGGAAGATACCTGGTTTTATCTGCAATTTAGCATGTGATGAGAGAGAGAGAGACCAGCAAAGAAGTGAATGGAGCTCTCCGTCAGAACTGGTTCACGCACTGCTGCTGCTTACCAGGAGGCAGGGGTGTCTTGCTCATGAGGCAGACTGAGGAATCCCCCAAGGGCACCTGCCTGGCCCTTCCGCTGCTGGAGAAGAGAGGAGAAGCAGCAGCAGCGGGGAGATAATATGGAATTCTAACTAGATCTCCCCACTGCCGCCGCTTCTGTGTCGGGGTGTGGTTGCCCCACCACTATCCCTGGAGAAACGAGAAGCGGCTGCAGTTTCTGCTTCCAGCAAGATCACGCCAGCAGCTCCAGCTGTGCGACCCCAATAAGCAAGGCTGTGGCGGAGGGGTGGTGGTGAAGATGGCACCTTCCCATTTTGGCTCAGGTGGTGAAACGGGATGGGCTATCCCTGCCAGGAGGGAGAGGGACAAGGTGGTGGGGAGGTCAGTGTGCTGTGGGCACACTGGCAAAGCCAATCTGGTGCCAGTGTTCCTAAACTAATCTCCCCACCGCTTCATCCACCTCCCACCCAGCAAATGGCAGCAGCGCCAGTGCTGGGAAGGTATTGCTACAGCTCCATCCCACTAGAGAAACAGCTTCTGGTCTCTGTATTAAGACATGCAAAGGGGTTGTCCACACCTCCGCTTGTCCCATGCCTAGAAAGCACGGGTCTGAGTGGGTTTTTGCTTGACCCACACTTTCTAGGCCTGAGTCCAAGCCTTTCCCCCCTTGCTCCTCTCCTTTCCCAGGGAAAACCTGCTCTTTAGCGCTAAATCAGAGCAAATGTCAATCTGGGGAAAAACTAGAATCGCCATTTGCTCTGACTGAACGCTAAAGAGCAGTTTCTCCCAAAGGAAAGCATCGGAACCAGAGGAAGTGTGAATAAACCCAAAACTGAACCCCTAAGGATTGGTGGAAGGAAAGAAGCAATACGTCTGATTAAGAACTGTTTTTCTCCCTTTCATTTTCATAGGGGAAAGAGCCCTGCACAGGCAGAAATGTGCTACTTGAACAAAGCCAAATGGCTAGAAATGTATGGGGTGGATATGCATGTAGTTAAGGTAAGAGCTTCTCCCTGCAACTTCTTTATGCAGAGGGTGGGAACGAGGTTCACAGTGTGCCTCTCAGGCATTGTGCTTAAAAGCAACTCCTTTCACCTGTTTCACTTTCTGAATGTACGTCTCGCAGGTGGTTTTTTGTGTTTGATATAACATCATTTGTTTGCTTGTAGGGAAGAGATGGTTGTGACTATGCTCTTGGGTTGACACCAACAGGGATCTTGATCTTTGAAGGGGCAAACAAAATAGGTTTGTTTTTTTGGTGAGTAATTCCTACTTACACTTACTGTTATTCAATACTAATCTCCCCCCCCTAAAAAAACAGAGAGATTGATTCCCCCCCTCCGGCTCTTCAGATTAGCATGATAATAATAAAACAGCATTTATATATAAATATGTTACATAATGTTTTGTTTCTCTTGAGAATTAACTGTTTACACCATCTGTCTTCTATGTGACCAGGCCTAAAATCACTAAAATGGACTTCAAAAAGAGCAAGCTGACCCTTGTGGTGGTCGAAGATGATGATCAGGTAATGAACCCCACCTAGCAATGTCCAGAGTCCCAGGAGTTCAGCAGTTGACCCTGAGATATTCAGCACATTGACAGTTCAAGCTCTCTTTCTGTGACATTGGTTGGTAAGCTGATTGCACGAAAACTTACAAGGCTCCCATTTTTTGTCTTGCAGGGTAGAGAGCAAGAGCACACATTTGTTTTCCGATTAGACAATGCTAAAACCTGCAAGCATCTCTGGAAATGTGCGGTGGAGCATCATGCCTTCTTTCGGTTGCGCACACCTGCAAACAGTAAATCTAGCCGGTCAGATTTTATCAGGCTGGGATCCCGCTTTCGATTCAGGTACCTAGTTGCATATGCACCCTTGCAAATAAGGCCACCCTTGCAAACAGGCAGTATGTAGGTCTACTCTGTCTGCAGCACTTCCAGGCACCACCATAGCTCTGACACGTGGCCTTTGGCAACCATATATGAATGAGCAACCAACACTTTGAAGAGACTTCAGTTGGTAAGGGAGACATACCTTGGAGACACAAAGCAGAGAGTTCTACAGCTGTTTCATAAGGGCATTTCAATCTGTAAAGAAATATACGAATATTTCAGTAAACAACAGAAGCTGCTAAGGCACAAAAATTTGGCTTGTTTGTTTGCTTGTTTTAATAGGAGTCTCTCTCCTGCCAGACACATTGGCAGGTTTGGATAAGTAGGAATCCTTCTAGCAATTGGAGAGGGTGAGCAAGAGTAGGGAAACCCTCAAGAGGCCCTGGAGGTCTTGGCTTCGCTTCTGCTTTGGCAAAGCAGCTCTTTGCACATATTCTGAGTGCTATATTCTGAGGACTCTTTTGAGGCTGAGGTTTTTGTAATCTGGTAATTTAGGGTTGCAGGAAAGGCAACCCCCCCCAATGTTCCAAGGCACCACACATTTAAGTGAAATTGTGTATATTTGAAACACCATGAAAAAGCCTGCAAACACAAAATGTTCCACCCCGCCCCACCCTTTTTGTGATGTTTTTGTGACTTTTGGGGTAACTTCCAGGTTTGGTGCAATGTGTGTGCACGCAGTTGCGCACATATTGAATGCATGGGGTTGCCTGTATTTGATTTGTTAGTTGAATTAAACAAATAAAAACATTTTGATTGGCTACCAAGTTGCTACCAGCAGATCAAAATATGCTTCAGTTCTGTGCCTGAGAAATTGGTTCATTGCCTGCTCTGGGTGGGGCTGCACTCCCCATGGAGGAGCACCTGCACAGCCTGGGGGGGGGGGGCTCTTTGTCCCTGGAGGCCCAAGTGGCTTCAGTGGCCAGGAGCCCTTTTTATCAGCTTCAGCTTGGCAACTTCCAAGACTGGATTGCTACAATGCACTCTGTGCGAGGCTTCCATAAACTTCACTTAATTAAGAATGCTGCAGCACAATTGCTTATAGGAGTGAGATACTGTCAACTAATTACATCTATACTCAGAAATCTGCACTGGGTGCTAATTTGTTACTGGGCCAAGTTCTTGCTATTGCTATTGTTATGTAAAGTGCTTTATGGCTTGGGTCCAGTTTTCTTAAGGTTGCCTTTCCCCGTATGAGCCCATTCAGTCATTTTATTTGTGGAACTTGTACTTTTACAAGTGACACATGGTGTCCATTCTGCATTTGTGAGGTGTTGTTACTTTAGTGTAGCAGCACCTATATCCTTGACAGGTGTCACTCACAGTATGATATGCAGGCTTATGCAGAATTAATTGGTCAGTTGAGACGCTAATGATTTATCCACTTAAGATTTCTGAAACTGGGTGATAACCATACTTGTAGCTATATTGATTGCTATGAAGTGCCCTTGTTGTCTTTAATTTTCTTGGGGAAAGAGATGATCTATGAAGCCAAAAATAAACATAAAATACAGCTGTACTAAGCTAAAGTCTTGGTTTTGCATACAGCATTTATATGACGGTGTGTAGGTTTTGTGTTTTGAGGATGGGAGCAGTTAGTGAAGTAAATTAAGGCTGAAAACTTATGCCCTCTTACCTGGAGGAAAACATTGTTGAACTTGCTGGGACTTGCTTCCAAGTAGACTATACTGTATAGAAATGCACTGTAAGTCTTTGTTACTTCTTCTCTACTTCTCTAAGTGGTCGAACAGAGTACCAGGCAACGCGTGGATCCAGACTACGCAGAGCCAGTACCTTTGAAAGGAGGCCCAGCAAGCGGTACCCATCCCGAAGGCATTCAACTTTCAAAGGTTAGAATTCGCAGCTAACTTGCATGCCATATTCATTAAGCAAATTAACTAAAATTAGAGCTTATTTTCTCCATTGCATCTCACATACCATAATGGCTTTGTTTCATCACACCATGAAGAAATGCAAGGGGATGTCCTAAAATAAAGTTCCCCTTCCACTTTGTAGTGCTCCTGTTTGCTAGTTTGTTCTTAAATCTCGCCTCCCAATTCTTTTTTGTTCGTTTTGTTTTGTTTCTGTCAGTTTCCTTTCCCACACTCATTATTTTTCTGGTTTATTACTTCTCAGAAGCACTTGAAAAGCCCCAAGTTCAGGCAAAGTACTTCTCTGTACATTGTTCATCAAATACAACAGAGGCCTTAAAGAAGTCAACTACACCTACCGTTATGAAGAAGCAGCACCCTTGAGACAGACCATAGTTTTAGCATGATGAGAGCAAGGCACAGCAAGCCTTGTTCTCCTCCCCTCTTCTCCTTCTGCACACCTGCGAGGAAGAGCTCAGATGATTTCAGTTCTAATTTCCATTAACTACAGTTCAGCATGACAGCTGAACCCTAAATTGTGGGTAATGTTGGCTGTGGCTTGTTTAAACAAGTCAACTTCATAACCCCTGGTTTGAAGTTTGTTTGTTTAAAATGAACCATAGTTAAGATTGATGCTTTGTCTGGATTGAGTGACACAGCAAGTTGTGATTAATAAGTTGGAAGTGAAAGCTTCTGAACTTCTTGTGGTCTCACCAGAGGATACAAGTGAAGGGCGGAACACAAGTCAGAGGCTCTCTTTGGCTTTTTCTTGTCATGCTAAGCTATGGCATAACGTGACATCTAGACACCACCAACGTCTCTTGAAGGTGGACCCTAAGCCTAGCTGCATTCGCTTTTTGGCACAATCTTCAGTCACAGAATCTTCTTTTCACTCACAGAAGTGGGCTGTACATTAAATTTCCTTTATGTGCCTAGATTGGGAAGTACAGAGAGGAGAGTTCATTCATCTCCACACTGTTTTCATGAGTAGGAGTTGGATGGAGATGTGGGCTGTACATGAAAACTTAGGGCAGACAGACCTACTTATTCCCCCTCCCATAACTTGCTGCCCTTTATGTAATGCTGGAATGTTACCCTGTATAAAAAACAGAGGGTTGGTTGGTTTTTTTCAAAAGTAGTGATGTTTACCCTTGCTTTTCTGTGCCCTCTCTTAGCAAGCAACACTCTCAAAGCACCCCAGATTTGGTAAGTGTTACCCATCTTTCGCATTAATTATTTGGTTTGGCATCTGCTATCCAAGCTGCCCCTCGATAAATGTACTGGAAACTTCCTAGTGCAGGAACTCCTAATATGTCCCATTAAGGGATCAGAATAGGTACAGAAAACATTTTACAAGCAGTGATGCTCCTCATCTCTTAACTCAGAGTACAGGCATGATGTTCCTGAGCACTTAATTTGTGGTTCAGAAGCAGGTGGCAGGATCCTGTGCTTCTCCAGTGTTTGAATCCTCCCTCCCCAACATTCAAAACTGATTTGAACCATTGCAACTGAATTCAGTTGGGAATTCTTTATGCTGTGAACTGCCCTTGGAGGTGTATAAATCTAATAAATCAGTCCTCCATAGCCACTGGCTGAGCTACTGAGGCAAACATGGAATGTTTGCGGATGTTCCATCTGCCCCAGAAGTTTCCCTTCACGAGGTTGAGGCACAGGTGGCAATATGCTGTTGGAAGGAGAATGGAACGCATCATCATGTTGGTCCGCTGCGTGAGAGGGATTGGAGAGGGAAGAGGCAGGCAATGTTTTGCAAAAGCACCTCCACAAGTTGCAGTCTCTTGAGCTGCCATCCTAATAGCTACGCTACTTAAAACATAATTCAAACCTGCTTGCTAAGATCTTAAAGGCATTTCCCCCCTTGGCTTGTTCATTAATAAGATAAGCTTCTGTTTACACTTTATGAGAACTATGCAAAAAATAATAATATCATTTTTGTTTTAGCACTAAAAATAATCAAGAAGTCCATAACTATCAGGTAAGAGAAATACTAAATTATTATTAACCTTAGTTATAGCACCAACAATGTCATGATCAAAGTGACTTGCTTGCTCTACCATTTGTGATTGTGAATATTTTTGGTGCGCTAATGTCATGTGCCTTTCACATTCGTTTGTTTGTGAAGTATGTTGGACTTCAGCTAAAAGTGAAGCCGTATCTGAAAGCTGGCATTCAAGGGGAATTCTTTAAAAAAGAAAATTAGAAAGTGTGATTAAGATTAAACTTATGTTTCAAATCTATGCATTGTACACATACACTTATTAGGGAGCAATGAGTAACTGAGATTATAAGATTTCATCTATGAAATGTGTGAAAACTCTTAAACAAATCAAAACCACTTGGAGTATGCTGTCAGTCTACCAGTTGTGTGGTTCCATTTTGGACACAGTGGCGATACATACAGATGTCTGTAGGTACATAAACTCAAGTACTCAGATAAAAAGAGAAGGGACAAATGGTCACAGCAGCCTAGTGAGATAGGTGGCCGACCAGATCTCTAGCCACAAAAGTAGTATCAGTGTCTCATTTAGAGTATTGCAACAATTCAGAAGTATGCTTCTAGACCCAGAAATGTGTGGTATAAGAGTGGTGTCACTTTCAGCAAAGAATTAGGTTTATTCAGACTGGATTGATACATCCAGCATAAGGAGACTGAAATCCAGAGGAGGTGGAAGGCCTGTACTATTTCAGATTACAGGAGAGGGAATCGCTTTGTTAAAAATACCTGTCCACCACTGCAAATATAAAACTAGCACAGAAGAAAGAAATATTCTTGCCTAATTCCCCTACTACTATAGCCAGTTGTATTTATTTATTTTGCATTCCAAACATGATCACCCAGAGTCTGAAGTGATACAGTTCATTCTCAGATCTCAGGACTCTCCACTTTATTCCTAGTCAAGGGCACATCTGGATCGCTTCTGGGCTGCATCAATAGGAGTATAGCATCTAGATCAAGGGAAGTAATAGTACCACTGTATTCTGCTCTGGTCAGACCCCACCTGGAATACTGTGTCCAGTTCTGGGCACCACAGTTCAAGAAGGATACTGACAAGCTGGAACGTGTCCAGAAGAGGGCAACCAAAATGGTCAAAGGCTTGGAAATGATGCCTTATGAGGAACGGCTTAGGGAGCTGGGTATGTTTAGCCTGGAGAAGAGAAGGTTAAGGGGTGATATGATAGCCATGTTCAAATATATAAAAGGATGTCATATAGAGGAGGGAGAAAGGTTGTTTTCTGCTGCTCCAGAGAAGCGGACACAGAGCAATGGATTCAAACTACAAGAAAGAAGATTCCACCTAAACATTAGGAAGAACTTCCTGACAGTAAGAGCTGTTCGACAGTGGACTTTGCTGCCAAGGAGTGTGGTGGAGTCTCCTTCTTTGGAGGTCTTTAAGCAGAGGCTTGACAGCCATCTGTCAAGAATGCTTTGATGGTGTTCCTGCTTGGCAGGGGGTTGGACTGGATGGCCCTTGTGGTCTCTTCCAACTCTACGATTCTATGATTCTGAAGTTTCAAAGGCTACATGTGAAGAGGAACCTCAAAAGTCAAAGTAAACTTTTGAATGTGTTTTTGCTCAGAATTGGAATCAATATTTTCCTTATAGGCAACTATAAAGTTCTCTGCCATTGTGGAAAGCAGTTTCAGTACGTTTGTTTGTTTGTTTGTTTGTTTGTTTGTTTGTTTGTTCATTCGTTCCTTCCTTCCTAAAAGGCTGCTGTGGAATCATAGAATCATAGAATCATAGAGTTGGAAGAGACCACAAGGGCCATCCAGTCCAACCCCCTGCCAAGCAGGAACACCATCAAAGCATTCTTGACAGATGGCATTCTTGACCAGAGCGGAATACAGTGGTACTATTACTTCCCTTGATCTGATGCTATACTCCTATTGATGCAGCCCAGAATTGCATTGGTTTTTTTAGCTGCTGCATCACACTGTTGACTCATGTCAAGTTTATGGTCTACCAAGACTCCTAGATCCTTTTCACATGTACTGCTCTCAAGCCAGGTGTCACCCATCCTGTATTTGTGCCTTTCATTTTTTTTGCCCAAGTGTAGTATTTTACATTTCTCCCTGTTAAAATTCATCCTGTTTGCCTTGGAAATTTTAACCTATGTAAGTAAGATTACAAATTCTTCAGTAACCTAGGTTCATATTTTATTTCCAGCCTCCGTATCACCAAAATATGCACCCTGGCCAATCACACTGGCATCCACACCCTCCTGTAAATCTAAGGTAAGTGATTGCTCTGTGCAGATGTTGTAAAAGTTATTCAGTCTAGGGGGGGGGGAAACGATCTCACTAGTTGGGAAACAGGACAGTGTGTGTGTGTTTGTGTGTACAGCATGTTGCTCCTAATCTGGTGTCCCCTAGGGGCTAAGCATATGAGCGGAGTGCCGGGAAACCCTCAGCTCATCTCTGATCTCACTGTATGAGAATAGGCAAACCACTCTTCTCATTTTCAGCCATCATCTGCAGTACCAGCACCTCAATAATTCTAGCCTGTCTTAAAGGTAAGGGTTGCAGAGATAATGTATATAGTTTGAAGACTGGGGAAGAAATGCTATTTGAGAAAGAGGGGATGTCAAGGGATTTTTTCACAGAGGCACCTGTGATTTCGGAGATGGCAACACAGAAACAAAACTCGGCTGTATATTTGGGGTTACCCAAGCCTGTAGAATTACAGATAGCTAAAATAAAAAAGAGAGAAATCTGTTTATGAAATCTGAAATCTGTGATCTGGGAATGGTGCATAACACAACCCTCTCATCACCCTTCTTATTGAATGCCAAGAGTGGAGAAGTGTGTAATGTGAGGACATAGCGTGGGGGCCGGGGGGCTGCTCAGGCCTGGGGGACATATGAGGCTTCACACCGCAAGCATTTTTGCCTCGCTGGAAAATATCCCGGCTTGTGGAACGCCCTCCCATCAGATTTCAAGGAAATAAGCAGCTATCCTATTTTTAAAAGACATCTGAAGGCAGCCCTGTTTAGGGAAGTTTTTAATATCTAATGCTGTATTGTTTTTAACACCTGATTGGGAGCCGCCCAGAGTGGCTGGGGAGACTCAGCCAGATGGGCGGGGTATAAATAAATCATTATTATTATTAGTAGTAGTAGTATTAGTATTAGTATTATCCTTGATGCCTCATTTACCTAACTGGAGGAAAGATAGGTGTGAGTGTATGTGCATTAACCAGCTTACTGTGCAAATATAAAATTTGTTTCTCTGGCCCCACCCAACACTGGCACTTGACCCTCAGAAGGGAATTTTGCCCCCAGGCTGAAATAGCCTCCCCAACCCTGCATTAATGGGAAAGGGAGACCTCAAAGCAGCAGAAGCAACTCTCTTTTTGAAGAGCCAGAAATTTGCAATATGGCTTGTGAGAAATCAGAATTTGAGAAGCAACATTGCAGAGAGAAAGTTGCTGTCAAAATCATATAGTCATTTTAAAAACAAACCAATTTTTTTTAAAAAAAAAATAATTGAAGCTGAATCTAGTAAAGATTTTAATGCCCACTGAAGAATGGGAAATTCTTATTTAAAAAGAATCCTGATTTTCTGAGACAGTTATTGATATTAAACAGCATGGACAATCTATCATCTAGTTAGGATAGGAGAAGGGAAATGATGGCACAAATAATTCAGAAGATGGTTAATGAGAATTTTTCAATTAACACGAGACCCTGAAACTTCCTTAGTCTTATTGAATATCATTAAAACTGCCATTGGCTGGACAAACAAGAACCAGTGTTATATATAAATAAAATATGGAAGGCAGGTTTTTTTTAAAAAAAAAAAATCTGGTACTGATTTTTTCTTTTCTTTAAATGGGTCAATTTGAGAGAGCTACATTTTCAGCCTTGGAGTAGCTGACTACGCTCACAGCCTTTTAGAGTTCATCAAAAAATAACAAAATGAACTTGGTGTAAATGGAATGGGTATATGACGTGTATACAGATTTTGGCTCCAGAGTTCTCCTGTTTCTGGGAGGGGATCCCACAGGCCATTGGATGTTTTGGGTCATTCTCTCCAGGGGTGGAGGGAGAGGTCACAGAATAGGGAGGCAGATCTGAGTTTGGGAGCCCCCCTCCCCGGCGCCATTGTCTTAGCACCACCAGACCTCCAACATCAGTAGAGGCAAAAAAAGGAGGCAAATTGTAAGGATGTCATACCTCAAATGGGGGCAGCTGGTTATGAAATGGAAACAATGGAAGTTTCATTAAAAAGGTACCCTGGAAAAAAGAGGGTGCTGCCCTGCCCTCTGTTTTTCTCTGTTCTTCTCAAATTTTACCAGTCTAAAAGTGTTGGTAGAAATGTATTGTGTAATTAGTGTATTATATTTTGTATGTTTTAGTGTTTTGTCTAAATTTGGTGGGTTTTTTTGTTATATCTTAATGTTTTTTTATAGAATTAAGTAATACAAACAAAAAAGGAGTCCCATATTCAGGTAGCATTTCCACATTACCCATAATACGCACATAGACATGATTTCAGCACATTTTCAGTGTACAGCTAACCTGTTTTTACATTAATGTGCAAAACAGTTCTCAAGCGTTGAAAATTCCTCTGTTTCACCATTTTTCTTCCTGGAGCACATCTCTGAGATAAACCTGGTGAACAGCTTCTAAGTGGTATACTTGAGGCAGAATAAACACTCGTGTGGCACTTTGCAAGTGTCTGTGTATGCAATTCCATGCATACACATGTAGGAAGAATCATGGCACATAATCCTCTGGGGGGAAAGTTCTGCACAGCCTGCATTGCACAGATGGACACTGTGTTTCTCCCATTCATTGAAGTGGGACTTAGTGAACTTTCTAGAGGATTGTACTCCATCTGTGGTTTCAGTTCTTCATTCCCCACTTAAGTTTTCCCCCTGCTAATATTTTCCATCCATATAGTCCCCCACTGTTGTCTAATTTTCCATGTATGTGATCGGCTCATTTAATTTGTCATTCATAACTGTGTTTTTCCTTTTTGCTTCTCATTCACCATCCCTCTGCATATGCTTCAGGCCACCCTATCATGATGACAGGCTCTGTTGGAAACAATCCCCAAATGGAGAGGACATCAATTTGTGGTATATTCAGGACCAGAACCAGAAGAACTTAGTTGGGATCCAGAGCCTGTTGTATCAGGATAAGCTCATGACAACCCTTTGAGAAAGAACCATCTCTCCTTTATGCATCATCTCACATACTCATTGCATTCCAAATAAGTTTTTAAAATTGTGTCATAATCCATAGAACATAAGGTGTAGTAGACAAAGACTTGCAAGCTGTAGTTCCATTACTATGGAAAAAGCTAAGAAATATGCCCAAAATTCTGGAATGTTGCAGGTAGTTTATAAAACTGTCATTATTTTTTCACTACTGTAGCCCTTTGATTTTTGTTTTGTTTCATTTACACACAGTTGCAGCTGTTCTGTGGTTTCATTTATGAATAAAATCCAGCAATGATAGTCTTTCGCTTTTTTTTCTTTTGAGTTATACTGAAATCAGGAGTCAATATAATTGTAGTTATTAAATATGACTTAATGGCCAGTGATAAAGGGATCCAGATAACTAATAATGAAATGCTTTTTAAAAAATCTGTTTATCCCTGAAACAAATAGGCTTTTGCACCATGTTAACAATTATACAAAAATCACTAGTTTATATATATATTTTTATATAGTGCATCTGACTCTTTGGATTTTATTGATCAGCTTATAAAGTAATGAACGGGTGTTAAGATGGTGCCTTAATAACTGGTGGTGCTGTCTTTCAGGAGACTTGTGTTTTTAGATGATAGAAAAACAGCTGAAAGAAAAACCACCTTAGCCTGGTGATGCTTCTGGTGCTACTTCTTCTCTGTCCCAAATTTATTTGGCCCACGTGTTCAGGAATCCCAGGCTCACACATTCCATTCCAACCACAGTTCCTATCTGTAGTCATTAATTTTTGCATTGGGTTGTATGAGGAGCAGAGAGAGGGTTTATATGAGCACCTAAGACCCAATCCTGAGCTCATCATGCAAGGTCATTCAGCTGTCTGAATGCATCCCAAGAGGTTGGTTCTAAAAGATAGTTTAGACCTATGTATTTTGACATGAGATATGGATAAACAAGTTCAGCTTCTACAAAGTTGGATATACATTCTTTACCTACACACTCAGGTTCCTTAAGCAAGACAGGCTAAACTTGTGATAGTTTTGGTTTTCTTGAATATGGAGATAACAGTGCCAGCTTTGGTTCACGTGTTGATTTGGCCTTCAAGCTGTGATCTTTTGAAATTGATTGAAATAAGGAATATCTTGCTATTCGGGGAATATTTTAAAGTGCTAGTGTTGTTCATATGATTTTACAGAATCTAACTTTATAAATGAGGGTAAGTCTACTCCTTCAGAGCAAATACATGATAGTTTAATTTTTTTAATTTAAAGTACGTTTACAAATGCTATTACATTTGTTTTGATCTTTGTATGTGCTGAGTACAAAAAATAAATATGAATATTTTCTGTTGTCTTTGCATTTTTTATATTCTGGACGTGTTTTTAGTCTTCATAATAGGAAGACTGCATACATCCACAGTGCATTTGTTATACAGTTTAGTTTTTAGGGGAAAAAAACAGGGTTATTCTTCTTATGGTTACTCCATGCATACAAAGTGGCTTGGAAATAGGATGGGAGATATATTCAGCAGACAGGAAACACAGGTTCAGTCTTCTAAAGAAAAGACACACGATTGGGAGTGTCCAAATTAAGATTTTTTCAAGGATTGCCTAGGAACTATCTTTGTGAAAATGGCATGCAAACGGCTTCACTCAGGGAAGTGTGCATTTCCTGCAACCCAGTGTTGCTAGCAAATGCCATGCCTGCAGAGTGGGGTTAGGGCTCACCAGAGTGGGGTTAGGGCTCACTGGCACGACAACCTAAGGGAGGAGGAGATCTGAGCTTGGTTCTCCTGGGCTAGAACTCTGGTCTACTTCTCAGATTGTAAACAGTATCTGAGCTTTACCACATTAGACTGCAGTTGGAGGGCTTTGTACGTGCTAAGGAAACCTCCTACACATGTATCCCAGGAGAAAGAGTTTCCGCCCAGCCTGGTTTGCCAGTTTTCAATGTGTACAAAGGAGTATTCAATCCCACAAGCCTTCAACTGCAGTCCAAGGGGTACTGCCATCAAGATGCCTTGTTACCACCTCTGTGAGAAGAACCAGCCCTGGCTTTGCAACTCTTTTGCCACCTGGTAGATTCTCTCTCTCTCTCTTCCACACACACCACCTGATAGGAATCGTGTTTTATAAGACCTTCTTGAAGCTATAATAGACAAGAGCTTTTTAAATTATTCAGATTTCTGCTTGCTATTTCCCCCCTCAGTGGGGACCTCACTTCTTTAGCAGACTCTCTGCTTTGCCTTGCAGAGAGTCCAGAGCCCCATGGAGAGGGAGAGAGCTTCCCCACATAGTTCCTGTCAACAATCCGAGCTGCATCATCATCATCATCATCATAATTTTATTATTTATACTCCGTCCATCTGGCTTGGTTTCCCCAGCCACTCTGGAATATGGGTTGTCTTCCCCCTGCAGGATGCTAGCCATAATTTACAGAGTGTTTTTTTATTGCTAAGGCTGGGCAGGCACAGAGGGAAGTAGAAACTAGATTGTACTGGGGAGGAAACACATAGAGTCATTTTTCCTCTTGCTCCATGGCCAACATGGCAGATAAGGTGTGAAATGCTTGATCTCACACATTGTTAAATTTTTAAGACTTGAAGGGCACACAATGCCAGAAACACAGCTTCCAGCACAAGTTGATTTTGCATGTATAATACCTGAGATGTATCACAGTTAAGTTTCTGGCATCTCCTTGTAAAGCCCCCATTTCCCTTCAAAGTGAGTGGAGTCAACCTGTGCGGTTGCTCCTGTGAAGAATGGATGTCTTGAAAGCACATTCTGTGCAGTGATGGTGCAAGAAGCACAACCTCATTTGGAAGTGTAGCATTGAAAGGGCAGCAAAGCATCATGGATTTAGAACATATGGGTTTCATAACAGGCGTGAAATGAGCCAATACTATACATCACAACATACATTTGAGGATCCTTTTGTCAAAGGTTTTCATGCCTTTATATAAAGACCGAGGATGTGTAGCCTTGCATGGCAGCAAAGAGTAGGTAACATTGTGTTAGAATTTCTTTATCAGTTTGCAGATGAATGTGGCAAATCTGCACATTGGATGGACTGCACTTTAATTTTGTTCCCATAACCTGGTAGATCCTGTTCGTGTTTAAGGTAGTTGATTTAAAAAATGCCTAAGTAGAGGGATTGAAATGATTTTTAGCTATCGTTTTTCAGCCATTTCTTTTCAGACTTCGTTTTTCAAACCATCAATTGAGCCGTTTGCAAAAGTATTGCATGTACTGCAATTGTTCTTTCAATCTTCCATACTTTCTAATACTGATTTATTCACTGCTATCACACTTCCTTGTGTAAGAGATCAAAGTTTCCAACTGGTTATTTATTATACCTAATGACCATTCCAATCATAATGTGTGATCACTTTAGTTACCACAGAAAAGAACGCAAAAGCTGAGAACCGTTTATGAAGACATTTACAAATAGTAATGGAGCAGAATCTGTAAATGTAATAGACCTCATCTATAAAATTATTATATTGTATAAACCTTCCTTACATAATTTACTAGCAGCCTTGTACCTGGAATCACTCGGGATTCTAAGAAACCAAAAATCGGTGCAGTTTTGAAAGGTTCAGTTCACCATCTTGATTCAAAATGGCACCCAATTCTATCCAAACTCTCTTGCCCTCTGCTGGATGAAGAACTCGTATTCAGATTACAGTTCCTGCCAAAAACTTGAACACTCAAATCAGTTGAGGCAAGAGGTCAACACAGCAGGCTAAGATGTTCCTTCAATGGTTGGCACACCTAGGATCCCTGCTGTTGAGAGGCTTTAGCATGGTAAGCGGGGCATATCTTTGGATGGGGGAACGCCTTCTGGTGGGCTGGACCTGAGCCTGGCATCAGGCTTGGCACCTGTAGGCAAGGCTGGCCAGTAGGAATGGAAGGGAGTGGCTGCTCCAGCAGCGCAGAAGCCAGTTCTGAGGAAGCTGGTTTGGGCTTGCTAGATGACAGCCCCGTGAGTACTTCTTTGGGATTTGGTTCTCCCACTGCAACATCTCCCCCTGTAGAACTTCTAGCTAGTGGGGTCTGGACGGAACCAGTCTCCCAGCCCCTGGGATTGCTGGCCTCTAGCTCTTTGAGCCCCGAACCTTCAGCCTGATCCAAACAGCCCCTCCAAGATGTCTCCTTGGAACTTATGGCACAATGAAAACCTACTCAATCTCAGAAACCGCCATGCAAAATTGGGTTACAATATCTAAGAGGTGTCTAAATGCAATGCAAACAAACAACTTTTCAGAATAAATAATAGAAAGAAATAGTGGAAACATCAACATGCCATTTGTACATTAAAAAAGACACACAAACAATACATGCAAACTATTGCATAAAAAGGACAGGGTTTCTTCTGAATGACCACTTTTCTCACAGTTCTATACAAAAGTCAAATGGGTTTATAGCACAGCTTTACACAACTTTAATAATAATAAAAAGCCTATATAGTTTATACCTGGGGCATCCATAAAATGGTTAATTCCAAACTAAACTATCGATAGAATATATTCCATATTCAATACACAATTGAACATTTAATAGTAAAAGTTAGCTAACTACTTTGAGAATCTGGAGAAAAACTTTTATGCAAAGCTTTTTGAAATGAGCAAAGAAAAATGGTTATAGAAAGTCTGGAACAGCAACCCACAATTGCTGTTCATCTGCAAGTTTTAAGCAAAACACTCAAACTGTTAAATACCACTCAAAAGTACTCACATCCTCTTTTTTCCTTAGTGGTTGAATGAAATAATAACCTTTTTACCTTGAATATTAGTTTAAAAGGTGGAACAGAAATGTAAGTAAATAACATAATTAAAAACAGCTGTTTTAGTATCCTTCCAGCTCATTATTCAGACATCTTATTAGAGCCTTCACCTAAGTGTGTAGCAGTGAGTTCCGCAGGCTTAGGTTGGATGGTCAAGAAATAGAAGCAAAACAATGACCAGGAGGCCTGATCTTTATTGTTGCAACAAGACTTCAAACTACAACATTGAAGAAGCAGAGAGAAGCCCCAAACAATGGGTGCTCCTCTTTTTTAAAAGTTTCCCTGGATTACCCATAACACCTTGTTAGAAAAGTCATGCATATGTCATAAGCATGTCATAAAATAGGAGTGGGATCCAGGCTGAAAACTGATGTCATGTCAATCAGAAATACTCAACATTCCTGTTACTTGTTAAGACAAAGGAAAATATTCATGATCTCCAACTCCCCATGTTGAGAGTCAAATAACCCCCTTTGTCTCGACCAGTACTCCAATACACTGAGGCTGAGTGGACATCGTTTTCTGAGTCTGGCCCTCCAGAGACAGGATGCTGAGACTTCATTGCCTTTGCAGTGTGGTTGGTGAGAATGTGACCACAAACCTCAGGGATTATGGCTGACCGAGGCCTCGTCTCCAGCCCCTCCTCTGATAGCCATCTTCCCCCCGAGTAAAACAGTGTTGGAATGATGAAAATCCACCACAGGAGTGATTTTATATTTCTAAAGATTCCTACTAAAAAGGGACTAAAACTCAGACTGGATACAGAATAGCAAAGTCCGTCCACACTTTCCCTGACGCTCCGCAGGGTTCCTCTGCCAACCTTAGCTGAGCTTGCCTTGACTGCTGCAGTACCTGCATCGTCCTTGTTAGGGGGCGCTGTTTCATAACCCTTTCTACTACTATGCCTCTGAATGGGTGAGGAACCAGGTAGCTGTCAGAATTAATGGCTGCTGGATGGTCAATTATTTTGTGAATGAAGAAAAGCGAGAAGACAAAGGGATATGTCTATGTCATGTGGCCCTTATCTATGGGCGTGCTGGTAATAATAAAAGTAAAGAGAGAAACAAAAACAAAGAATGCCGGAGTTATTTCTCGGGTTACAAGTGGAATGTAGGAGAGGGGAGAGAAACAATTGTGTGTCATCTACAAATTGGTGATACTCATAGTTGTCAACTTTCAGATTTGAAAATAAGGGATTTTTTCCCAAACTTCCGGATTTGAAAATAAGGGATGCTGCGAGGGCGGTGCAATGGCACCAAGTAGCCTCGCCACCCTGCGCTCCAGAGGCTGCGCGCGAACGGGAGAGCGAAAGAGCGAGCGCATAGACGGCAGGCAGGCTGTCTGTCTGGTTGGGCGTGAGGGTCTGGTTGCACAAGGCATGCAAGCTCCGCCCCCAGTCAGTCTCAGACTCCTTATTGGCAGCCGAGCAACGCAGCTGAGGAGCCTCCCTGGCCGGCAGGGAGAGAGAGGAAATTTAAGGGATATCAACAATCCGGGATAGCAGCGGGAAACGGCATTGGAATAAGGGCTGACAGCTATGGTGATACTGCCCTCCTGCCCCCCCCCTTTTTAACCACCTCTCAGAAACAGAGCAATGCACAAATTGCCTCTACATCCAGAGGACGGTTTCAGTCAATTTATCCAGCGGGAAGACAGATTCTCCAGCAGTTTTTCATTGGTGGGATTCGCCATTAGTGGCACAGTAGCACAGCTTCTTCCCCTCCTCCCCTCAAAATTTCCCTGTCTCTACAAGAAAGAAGAACAGCAATTGTATAGCTGCATCTTGGCTCCCATTTTGCAATCCCCACAAAGTCCCAGATATTTCTAGGACATTTGGGGGGAAGGGCGGTGTAAAGTAGCCTCCTTTTTCTAGTGGTGGGCGTGAAAAAAATGATCTATTTGCTCAGGAAAACACCTTACGAAAAAGCTCACCTCTACTCTCAGGGCCTTCACGTCAAAAGACATGGGAGACAGAATGGGAAGCTTGCAGCATCCCATGGGAAAGAACTGGCACCACCTTTGACACCTGCCTGAAAAGAGTGACTACCGTAAATATAATGTCTCCCACAAGGCTCTTCAGAAGGGCACAGCAGTTGTTTGTATCAGACACCAGTGTAATATTCAGGACGATGAACATCCCTCCCTTGCTCTCTCCTGAGCAAAGTCATTGCCCGCAACTAAGGCAAAGCTAGGTCTGAAATCAGACTGAGCTCAAATAATTATGTCCTCTGCTCAGAGGTGTAGCATGGGGGTGGGTTCTTGGGCCAATTGCCCTGAACACAAAAAATTTAGGGGTCCACCTCTGCAGCTGCTGCCCTAACCAGAGGAACCCCGCCCGCCTGCCTCACCCGAGTGGCACATTGAGCAGCGGCTGGGATAGGACAGGCCCTGGCATCCCTTGGCTGCACGGCGTCCCCAGCTGGCAGGAGAGGCAGGCGGGGGCGAGACTTGCAGCGGTGGAGGTGCTCCAGCAGAGGAGGTGTGCACACGTCTCGCCGCTGCTCGGCAGCTCCGTATGGCGTTGGTGGCAGTGCCACAAGGAAGCACTGCTTAGAGGGTGCCACACTTTCCTTGCCTAGGTGCTGGGGACCCACGCTACCCCACTGACTGCTCCTTCCTATTTTATGGCGGTTCGTTTTAAGTTCTGGGATGGGAACAGCTTTTCCTTAGGTGCATCCCACAGAACAACTGTAACTGTGGACAGCTCCAGGCGAGTCGCACAGCTCCTTAATTCCCTGGTTTTTGCCTGTGATTTTGACTGAGCCACCTTAACAGGAGATTGTATGAGTGGCATAACCAAAGCCTCTGTGGGTAAGAATGAGTCAGGGGTAGAGTCAGTGGTGCTGGGCCTCCAACCCTTGCTTTTTTCCAAAATATCGAGCTTTTAAACTAACCTGTTCAGTTTAAAACCTATGTGGGTCTCACACAGTATAATTTAAAATGTTTGGGGAGTAATCAGCCCAGAGAGGGGTTCACCAGAACAAACAATTGCAATCTACTGAAAGATTCCCAACATAGAAAATTACCATGCCAGAACCTGTCTTCTGAGTATACTAGCTTGCAGGGATTTCTTTTATTTTTTGCATGGAGGTACGTTAAGTCGTTGGACCACCATTTGTGCTCTGAAGGGGTGCAGACTACACAAAGGTCCATCATCTCTGTAAGGACGAGGCTTGAAATAGGGTGGCCAACTCCCAAGAGACTGCGATCTACTCACAGAGTTAAAAACTGGCAGTGATCTACCCCCTTTTTAGGGGTTCAGGTGAAAGTTGTTGACCTTTTTTAAGAGAGGATGAAGGCCCCCTTTTTAGGGGCTCAACATTGTTGAGCTTTTTTTTTAGGAAGGAAAGCTCTGTTTTTTGGGTTCATATCAAAGTTGAAGAGCTTTTTTTAGGGAGGAGGAAAGCCCTGTTTTGGGGGGGCTGCAGGGCAAAGATGTTTAGCTTTTTTAGGGGGACCAAAGTTGTTGAGCTGCTTTGGGGGGAGCCTGTGATCTACCAGAGATATCCAGTGATCTACCAGTAGATCACAATCTACCTGTTGGACATGTCTGAAGTAAGTGAGATTTAGAGCCAGTAAGGTGCACATCTCCCAGGGGTTTTTGTGATGCCACATTTCAGTGGTCACTAATTTAAGAGCTCAGTGTGCTGTTGTGGACAAAGTGAACTCAGAGGAAGTGCAGGATATTAATGCAGTACATATGCAGACTTGTTTTTTCATCTCAAATATAGTTATCACTTTTTAATTCTCTCATTGGACCCACACTTGTGCTTCACAGCTACCCTTTGAACAGTGCAGAGCTTCACCCATTCAATATCGAGGAAAATGGTGGAACACCATTGACTACAAAAATGCCTGGAAGACCCCACCACCACCACCTCCACCACCACCACCTCCACCACCACTCCAACTATGGACCACTTGCTCCTCCTGACAACAAGGACAGCGTGGCTGGCATGCCAAGTCCAAACAGTAAGTCTGTTAAACTAACTCCGTCTTGGCATTATGATGGGGTGCAATGGAAGGCTGAACTTTCTAACCTGAGATTGCAGTGAGACAAGCAGTAAGGGGCAAGAAGCACCAAAAGCTGGTGGGGCCTTTGGCCACAGACACTGTAAGAAGATCATTTTGTTATACGCAGACTGCTAATACCATTTTGTATATTTTTATATAGCTAATTTGTCTGTGCTGGAAATATATTTGTGAGGGAAGCTATACATTAACTAGTTTGGATTTCACTGAAGTTTTACATAGGGCCTTGACTTTAAAGAAAATAGAGCTTATGAAAATGTGGGTTGCAGTAAAATCTGGCTGCTTCCGTTAGTGCGTAGCCCCACCCCCCATGAAGACGTGTATAAAAGCTTCTCCACATCCAAGTAACACTCGTAAATGACTCACTGGTACCCCTCAAATTTTTTCAGTGCACATTTTCTTCTTAATAGATCTGGAAATAGGTTTTTTGAAATGTGGGAACTATCATTCCAGATTGATTTGATTGACTGAATCAGTCAAAGGGGTGGGCTAATGGGAGGTTCAAGAGCTCGATTCATATTTACTGGCTTTACAGTGTTCTGTTGTAAAAAACGTTAGTACCCATCACATTAGCCTGTCATAATAGTCCAGGCCAGTACCTCATTTGTAGCAATACAGACTGGAACTGTACACAGAGTTCCAAATGCTTGGGGTTCTGTTCACAAATTGTCCAGCAAGTTGTGAGAACAGAGGACTGGACTAGATTGACCTTTGCCCTGATCCATCAGGGCTCTTCAGAAGTTCTTGTGCAACCTCAACATAGATTAAAGGCATTGTGATACTTGCCCTTTTATTTGCACTTTACTTCCAATCCCTTTAATATATTCTTAATGGACATTGTCATTTTCAAAATACATCGGATAGGCATAATTACAGGTAGGTAGCCATGTTGGTCTGTCATAGTCGAAACAAAATAAAAAAAATTCCTTCCAGTAGCACCTTAGAGACCAACTAAGTTTGTTCTTGGTATGAGCTTTCGTATGCATGCACACTTCTTCAGATACATGCACACAAAAGCTCATACCAATAACAAACCTAGTTGGTCTCTAAGGTGCTACTAGGACGCAGGTGGCGCTGTGGGTTAAACCACAGAGCCTAGGGCCTGCCGATCAAAAGGTCGGCGGTTCGAATCCCCGCGACGAGGTGAGCTCCCGTTGCTTGGTCCCTGCTCCTGCCCACCTAGCAGTTCGAAAGCACGTCAAAGTGCAAGTAGATAAATAGGTACCACTGCAGCGGGAAGGTAAATGGCGTTTCCGTGCGCTGCTCTGGTTCGCCAGAAGCGGCTTAGTCATGCTGGCCACATGACCCGGAAGCTGTACGGCGGCTCCCTCAGCCAATAAAGCGAGATGAGTGCCGCAACCCCAGAGTCGTCCGCGACTGGACCTAATGGTCAGGGGTCCCTTTACCTTTAAGGTGCTACTGGAAGGAATTTTTTTATATTGGATAGGCATGTTGCTCTTAGCCTACAGTATGCATATTCAGATTTTTTTTTAAAAAAATCTAGAAGTATGGAAAACCTAGATATTCCGCAAAAACTTGAAAAATGGGAGTAAACCATGAGGTTTGGGGGAAAAAGGTTTATTTTTGTTTTCTTCATTTTCAGGCTGTTCCTGAATTGCAGTTAAATCCTTGAAGGCAAAATTTAAAGTGCAATGTTTTCATATGAATATGAAGTAGTTCTTTGTATGCTTAGATGCTGATTTGGCTGCTTTAAAGGATTTACTATATGGATAGAGTTCTTGTAGGGGTTTGTGAGTTCTCTGCATTTTATTTTTTATCTGTTGTAAATTACAAGTTTTCTAAAAATTAAAGAAGTTGGAATGGTTGCAATTTCAATGTGACTGCACAAAATTGTTTCAGGGAGGAAGCATTCATTGCCTCGTCTACCCCAACATTGGACCTGGGTGTCGAATTAACTACAGATGGGGAGGGGAGAACGGGGGACAAACGGAAACCTCCATGGTGCTGTTTATAGGGATTACATCATATCTCGCAAGAGGCTTACTTTAAGGGCAGCCCGCCATGAGGCAGAGTTAAGCAACTGCCTTGGGTGGCAGAATCCCATGGGCTGGTGTGTCTCACCCACCCCTATCGCTGGGTTTGTGTGGTAGCAGCGCCGATATATCACAAGATCTTGCGCAAGTTCCATGAGTTCTTGTTGGAAACCTCTGCAGTAGCAGAACCCCAGGAAGTGAGCCTGCAGTGGAGGGACAGCAGAGGTTCAAACTGCTCCAAACTGATGCTGGGCAGGGCGCGATTGTTTAGTACAAAACACCTGAACTAGCCCACTGTGTTTTAAGAAATAAACAGTAAAACTTATTCAACTCTGTAATGTAGATTTGCCCAGAAAGAGGGGGATTCTATATACAGTACCACTGACTGCCACAGACCCCAGGACCAGGAGATGAATCCTCTGGTTATATTCACCAGTCCCAGGAACAGCAATAATGCCCCTTGCTAGGTTGGCAACAGCTGTCTATATAATCATCCATTTTAGGAAGATAGATGCAGCTCTGAAAGGGAACAAGAGCTGAAGTTTAGAAACCATCTACCAAAAGAACACATGGAAATCTGTATAGTGGTTTTCCTTGCAGGATTTTTGTACTTTGCTTTCAGGCTGTTTTCTTTCCTCATTTTGGACATCCAGGAGTATCCTGGCATTATGAGGATGCTTCTCCCCGTTTAAAGAAGATGGAGGTGGAGACGGCGAAAGTAGGAGGGCCTTGGTCAGCTCTGCACATCAGCATGAACAAGGTACATTTCAGGAAGATATGCCTGGGAACTCTTTGCTCACAGTGATTTGAATGCACAGGGTGTCAAAGGGTGGACTAGAGGTGGAGACCAGGGGATGGGTTTGTAAAGCTTCCTTGCACGCATGTGCATAGAACCCTGGGCACATTTATCCCTCACTGAAATGTCACTCCCAAGTTTAGCACTATATTCCCCATCCCAGGGAAGAAATTGCAGCCATTAACTTATGTGGGAGGAAGTAAAAAGGTTTATTCAATAATATCTAAATAGGAAGCTAGTGCCCCCCCCCCCCGGTGAACGTAAGCTGTTTACTCCTCTCAGAGCTACAATTTCCAGCACCCTTAATAAACTTAATATTCAGTTCATCTTATTTACAATCTGTAGTCTAAGTTCATTTTGTTTTGATTTTATGCTTTATTGGTTGCATCATTGAAAAGCAAACAAACTACAGTTCCCAGGAAGTGTGTGTGTGTGTGTGTGTGTGTGTGTGTGTGAAATGTGTTTTAAATGTATGGTGTGAACACAGCCCTGGTCCCTAGCAGATTTGCTTAATCTCAGATGCATTCCAGATTTCAAGGCATTTGCTTTATCCTATGGAATTCAATGGGAACCTTTGCAATCTGAGCCTGCCCATCTCTCTTGTGACCAGGACTCTTTTACAGCCAGAGCTCACCACAGCTCAGCTCTGGCCCTTCTCAGGGGGGCGCCATTACCATTCTAAGAGAGTAAGGGAGATGTTTGTGGTGAGCCCTGGCACCTCTTTTTATAGAAAAATAGCGTTGCTTGTGACAAAGAGAGATAATAATTGGAATTGGCTATTATTATATGCATATAAGAGGCAACACCCAGTATTATCAAAAACACAGTTAAAGAGGGATAAAGTCTCTTGGGAAGCTGTTATGGGGTCTCTATGTTTGGAAGAATGTGATAGACATTTCCTATCTGTATAGATTAGCTAGATGGGCACTAGTGGGAATCTGTGAGGAGAAGTGCAACCAGCCCTGGGAGGGCACTGAAGGCACCACAGAGGTGGGCGGTGGCAGCTGCTTTAAAAAAAGAAAGAAAGGCAGCAAGGAGCAGAAAAAATAATGAAAGTTTTCTTGCACTACCAGAAACACTGAAGAGGTGTAAAAGGAGAGCCCTCACTCCCCAGTTGGCAGCTGCAGCTGTCCGGCAGGCACACAGTTAGCTTCCCCGCTCCTCTGCCTTTCTTTCATCTATTGATATCTGGTGACAGTGCCATGATAGACATGGTGCGGTGATGGCCTTATTGCTTTTGGATCCCTTTGGGGGGAAGGAGCACCAATGTGACAAATTCAGGGAGGAAGAGTCAGCTATTCTATCTTAAGGAAAGGACTGTGATGGTAGGTAGAGCATTGGAATAGGGACAGTTAGACAGTCCAAAGGCTGTCCACCTGAGGCAGAGTGGAGTATTGGTGCAGTGATAGTTAGAAAGAGCACTTGAGGAGAAAAATCTGTGTTGAGCAACAGAGAGGAACATGTACCCCCCTCCATGTTGTTAGATTCCAACTCCCATCAGCCCCAGCCAGCATGGCCAATGGTTAGGGATGGTGTGGGGGCTGTAATCCAACAACATTGGGCTGGCCACAGAGTCCAAAGAGCAGGGACAGAACCATCTCCAAGAAGTGGAGCCATCAGATTCATCTTTGAGGAGCAGGGACATAATCGTAGCTGACTCAGAAAAATTATCATGCCACTCTGGAGAAAATCATATTTGTCAGATTATCGAAAAAAGAAGATACAGCAACAATGTATGTTGCTAAGTAGTACAGCAGAGTGAAATATTATCTGTGGTTTGGGGAATTCACAGTGTAGATGGTGAATGAAATATTATATTTATTCCTGGACGAGTCCTTGTAAGCAAGAGCCCAGCCCATTTGCTCGCCCCACATTACTTCAGTATTTTGAGGTTACATAAATTAGTTTATCCCTAATTGAACATGGAGCTGCTGTGAGTGTTTTATGATATATGAAGGCAACCTGTCTTCTCCAAAGGCTGGATGCAACATGGACAATCCAGCTCCTCAGGACTAACTGAAATATTCTTCCAATATCTCTTTTTACCCTTGCCTTACCTGTGTGTTGCTAGGTGCTCTTTCTGCACCCTTCTCTCCACTGTGGTTTCCCTTTCACTTACAAAATGTAGATGGTAAATTATTTGGGGAAAACCCTGCTTCATTTTCTTGTCTTTCTTTTTGCTTACATTACTGTAAAGTACCATGCTACGCGATAGTGCTATAAAAATAAACAAGTTTTCAGTCATCTTCAGATTATTAACAGCTCCTCCTCTATGATAAATGTTTCCTTGAGGTAAGGATGCACATAATTAAGTTCTGGGGCAAGTGACAACATGAGCCATCACAGATTAATTATCATAGCTATAACTTTCATATTGCCCAATGTCAACTCAGAAAAAAATACATTAGTGGAGCCAGTTCACACAGTTGAGAGTCAAACGAAGTACATGATGCATAAACTAGTTCTTTGACTGCATCTGTGCACATTCATCAGAACATTCAAATTAACAAGCCATTTTTAAAGTTATCAGTTCACAACATTGAAAAAGGCATCTTGTTAGCTGATTGATAATGCAATCCTATATGCATCTATTAGGAAATTAAACCCATTGAATTCAATGGGTTTACTCCCAGGTAAAGGAGTACTGGATTGTAGCCTAACATCATACCCATGTAAAGCTGTATCTATCACTAAAAAACTGTGTTGTTCACCAGGTCTTTCCTTCTGCAGCCAAAGATTGGTTTTCATATGGACACAGGCTTCAACATTGTACAGATGGTGGCAGCTGTTAAGCTTCATCCAAGTCAGCAGATTAAAGTTTCTTAAGACATTTTATTGGGCAGTAGTATCCTGCTTGCAGATCAATATGTCTGATAGAAAATTTGCTTGCAAGAGCAGGATAATGGAAAAATTGACTAATTAAAAGGATAGGTCTTCCTCTTGACATTTTCTCCACTGACTAAATATTATGATCTAGCTTACATAGATGGTGGACCTAGCAAAACCATAGAACATTAGAAACTAGGGTGTGTGCTCAGTTTTTAAGCATTAAGTATAATTTCTCTCTGCACAGCATCCTCCAGTGCACATACTGAAAAGTGTAATAGCAAGTGTGCTAATATAAAGGTAAAGGTAAAGGGAGGGGTCCATTAGGTCCAGTCGTGTCCGACTCTGGGGTTGCGGCGCTCATCTCGCTTTATTGGCCGAGAGCCGGCGTACAGCTTCCGGGTCATGTGGCCAGCATGACCGATCAGCAAGCCCTAGGCTCTGTGGTTTAACCCACAGCGCCACCATTGCTAATCACCCACAGGGATGGGGCTCAACACGAGGTCCAAGACCACCTCTGTCAACTCAGAGGTTGTTGGGCAGTAAGTTATGGGGTAAAGGTAAAGGTAAAGGTAAAGGTACCCCTGACCATTAGGTCCAGTCGCGGATGACTCTGGGGTTGCGGCGCTCATCTCACTCTATAGGCCGAGGGAGCCGGCGTACAGCTTCCGGGTGATGTGACCAGCATGACTAAGCCGCTTATGGCGTACACCAACAGAATTCCCCACCTGTCCCTATTATTATTACCACCATCATCATTATACATTTATACCTCGCTTTTTCCCCTGACAGGGACTCAAGGCGGCTTACAGATAAAATGAGAACAGCTAAAAACATAGAAAAGAAATCATAAAAAAATTAATAGTCCCCCTCATTGAATGCACCCCAAAGCCTGTTGGAATAAGGTTTTCACCTGCTAGCAGATGGACAACAAGGAGGGGCCCAGTCTAGCTTCTCTAGGGAGGGAGTTTCAAAGTTGCCTGGGAGGATGGCAGGACCTAAGCTGTGTAGGGCTTTATAGGTCGTAGCCAGCACTTTGGATTGTGCCCAGAAACAGACCAATAGCCAGTAGAGCTGTTGTAACAAGAGAGTCGTCTGCTCCCTATAACCAGCCCCAGTCCACAATCTGGCTGCAGCTCTTTCGGGCAGCTGAAGTTTCCGAGCAATTTGCAAAGGCAGCCCCATGTAGAACATGTTACAGTAATCCACAAGTGCCATAAACTATGTAGAAATATTGGGATCCAGGTGCTGATTTGATGGGTGGTTGGGTAAGGGAGCCAGAAGCCCCCTATGTCCTGCGCTGGTGCTGTCCTGAGATCTGATTTGGAAACATCTGGCATTGATTCAATCTCAGTGATGCAATCCAGGTTGGCTTCCTCTTCCAAGATGAAATCATGGATAATTGCAGTTTTGTTACAGGCAGACTTGGTGTTTAGCAACAGCACTGGTTCACCACATGACCTGAGGGCAACCTGGCAGAACTTCTCAGGTTACTGTGGGGAATGGAGAGAGCTGGAAGCAGGAGAGTCTCAATCCTCTTCCCCTTAACTGGCCTGGCCAGTTACCTCCGCTGTGGCGCCCCCTTTCTGTTATCACTAGAATAAACACACTCCTCTCCTTCCTCCCCATGCCCACCATAAACTTAAACTTTTTCTAAACAAAAAACAGTTTCAGCATTTGTTTCATTTATTCAATTGATATCATCTTTAGTAGATTACTGGTTTTTTAATAAAGAAGTTATTAATGGATCTGCACAGGTACTCACAACTGACTTGCATTTAACTTGTGTGTATTTAGCTTTACACAGTTCACAATTAAAAAAGTGGGGGCAGGCATCTGAGAAAAAAGACTTTGGCAATCCCACCCACCATTGAACCCAAGATGATTTGACTATACATGGTTTTGGTTTTACATGCTATCCCTAGAATGTAACCCCTACATAAGTTGAGAGTCGCCTGTATCCTCCTAATTTGTGTAGGATAGCATTTGTGTTTTTAGGTTGTCACTGTTTATTTCACATACCAGAGGTTGTAGAGCGAAGAGACATCTCTCTCAAATCAGTATGTTTCCTGCTCAGCCGTGTGTCCTCTTGTGTTGATGACAGGGTGAAGATAGCAAAACTTCAGAGAAGAGCCTTCATCCTCCTCCCGTGTCACCTTCCTCAGTACCTGACCACTTTAAATGTAACATCCTGAAGGCTCAGGTGGAAGCAGCTTTTCGTGTGGGTCCTCAGGTGGGTATGCCGTGTCTGCCACCCCTTTAAATGTTCTCTTGTGGCTTATGCGCGTGTGTATTCATGGTCACACACACACGTTCACTGCACACATACAGCATGCACACTCATACACACCTTCCCTCTCACACACACATGTGCAAAGGTGTGTGTGTGTGCGTGTGTGCATACACAAAACCAGCATTTCCAACCCTACCCACTCCAGCGCTGGTGGGGGTGGGCTGAAAAAGCTGCCTTTTACTTCGTGTTGGGAGTTCTTTTACTGTAAAGTTGTTTCTTTGGAGGCATTTTCAGCCCATGTGGTTATGGACTAGTCAGGAGCCTATACTTTCTGAAGTCATCTAGTGTCTGGTTTTCTTTTCTTACCTTGGTCCCCATTGCCTGAATTTCTAGCATAAACAATTCCTGCACAGACACAGATGCCTAGACCAAAAGGAAGCAATGTGTTAGAAATAGTCAACTGTGCCTAAGGACTTAGTCTACCATAGTTACAAATAATTTGGGATGATGCAATTTTCATGACTGCAGTTACCTAATAATAGCAACATTTACATTGTTTTTCTTTAATAGCAAGAAAAAGAATAGGTGTGCCTTCAAAGATTTGGTCTGTGATTTATGCCACTCTCCCTCTTTCACCTTGGCACAGATTTCAGATGAAAGATAAATCCTTTTGGCAAAATATAGGATTAAAACCAATCCAATTATAATAAGGCCGAAGCCTATGGGGCAAAGATAGATTTATCCAAAACACCAAGAGAGCTTAGATCAGGGAAAGTCCATTTACATGTTCTGAGGGGCCACTCACTCTTTTCTGCAAGGTAGAAGTTTATTTTGCTTCTCTTCTCAACCCAGGCCCTTTAACTGAATTGGAGGGGTTTGCAACTGCGAGATATGAATCGGGGCAGATTTTGCAGCTCATTGCACAGCTTGAGATCAGTTGGAGGTTGATGGTGTTCAATGAAGAAGGAAAGATATGGTCTCCAAAATATGGTCTCTATTGACTTTCCTCAGGCACAGTGTTGCCTACGCTTGTCTCGCAAGGCCTCACTAGTCCCAGATCTCAATGTCCCAGCTGAAAAGCCTGCCGCTTCTACATTACAGGGAAGTTTGTCTTTTTGATAAAAGGCCTAGAGGAAGAGCCAGTGCTTTTTTTTTCCCTGGAGGGACGCAGGGGTACACATACCCCTAAACATTTTGTGAATCTTTGTACTTTTGTCCATTTACTGTATTTCTTCCCCCCCCCCCGATTTAAACTATAAAATGGTGTTTTTCTTGAGTCAAAATGAGAGTACCCCTAAACATTTTTTAAGGGGAAAATTCACTGAGAAGAGCTATTTCTGTTCCCCCTCTTTTCCAGAAACTGTTCGTGTCAGAGTGGGATGTGTCTTCACAGAGCAGGCATTCAGCAGCATATACAAATGAGCGCTATGTTCTAGACTGGCAATTGCTCCCGCCTCATCCCTTAGTTCCTCAGCCTGATGAAAAGGATTCAGGGATTTGGGGACACAGCACCAGGCACTCAGGGGTGATGCATGCCTCTACAAGGAACAAGGCAACACAACCCTCCTTGTTTTCCAGCCCTAAAATTCCAGGGGGGTCCAGGTCAAGGAGTGAGGCTACTGAGTTGTGTAGCGTAAACACTGTCAGATAGGCGTTATTCAGATCTCTAGAGTATTCCTACAGTGTTGGGAGATGATGATGATGATGAACAACAACATAAAAATACAAATTGAGAACACAAACTACACTATAAAGAACAAACTTAGTTGGTCTCTAAGGTGCTCCAAGAACAAACTTAGTTGGTCTCTAAGGTGCTACTGGAAGGAAAATTTTTTTACACTATAAAGGGTTCCCTTGAACCCTATGAGAGGTGAACTGTGTCAGTTCTTTCCTCCTCCATAATTGTGGGGAGAGTTAGACATCTTCCCTCTCAGAACAGAGAAGGATATGAGCACTTTGGGTGGAGAATGGGATAGTCTTCTAGATGGGAAGTCCCCCCCCCCCCCCGCCAAGGCATTAGAATATTAGGATCAGTATTTCTTCTTACAGAATTGACTCTCTCTCTACCAAGTTAGTGAGGAGCTTCTAGAAGAAAAGTCAGTTGGCCAGCCAAACAAACAAACAAATACGAATTGCCTCATGAGTTTCATGAGAATGTTCTCCCCCCCCAGGTGACAGTCCTGTGTTATTTATATCTGAAAGCATTTCTAAGGATAGCAGCAAAGGGCCCCAGTTTGATCTTCTGAATAGCTGCGGTCCAATATAAATGACTGAATAAACAGAATCTCCATGTGTGTATTTCTGTGCATATTTATAGGCTTCTCCTGCCCAAAGTCACCCTGTATACAGGCTGTATTCTCGGCAAACAAAATTAATGCAGTAGACTCCTTGAATGCAGACGTGTTTTCTCCCCAAAACTTAGTGGTCAAGATGAAATGAGTTCACATCTATGGTTGCCGTCATTTGTGATGGATCTGCTTATTAAATGGTAAGCGAGGAGGGAGGAAGATCACCTTGCTAAAGACTGATAACTTAGTTTATTTGAAACAGGCACAGCAGCAACTGTCTGAAAGTTTTGTAATGAATTTCCATGATTGGGGGTTTTCTATGAAATCATTGTTTGATCCTAGTTTATTATATCTGTGTTCAAATGTAATGCAAAACTCCCACTGCAAATAAAGGTGGATGGAATGCAATGGATCTTGCATGAGCCGGAGTTTTGTTGTGGCATGTTTGCTTCCAGCATCCCACCTCAGGGATCCTGGTTCAGAGAATCAGTTATTGTTGCTTGAAGTATTTATATGCCTACAATTTTCTAAAGCCCCCAGTTCTTGTTACACAACACAATTGTGATTTCTGGTGATTCATTTACAAAATATTCTCTTTTTTTAAAATTTCTTTTTTTATTTTATTTTCCAACAAACATACAGTTCATCTCATCCACATTTACAAAATATTCTCAATGGAAAGTACAGGAGAAGACACTCGCTGCTAAATGTATTTGTATTTGTATACTGAATCTATGTACTATACTAAATTGCTATGCACTGTATTAAAGTAGTTATTTTTTCAACAGGTTGGAAAAGAAGAAACCTCTTTGACAAATCCTCCTAATGCTTCCAGCCTGCAGGACCCGAATGTCAGGTCTGTGGATTCTTATTTGTAGGGTTGAGATTATTAATGAAAGTTATTGGAATCGTCAAAGAATGCAGTACATGCTTGTCAAGGATACAAATCTAGTTGATACTACTCATGTCCTAGGACAGTGTTTCTCAACCTTGGGTCCCCAGATGTTGTTGGACTACAACTCCCATCATCCATAGCTAGCAGGACCAGTGGTCAGGGATGATGGGAGTTGTAGTCCAACAACATCTGGGGACCCAAGGTTGAGAAACACTGTCCTAGATGCTCCCTCTTCCCCCAAAAGCAAGTTCTTCACAAAGGGCAGGAATCTTCCACTGTAGGAGGTATGCAAACTAATTTCCTATCGTCCCCAAGTTTTCTAACACACACAGAGAAGAGGGGGGTATTCCTATTATTTTGTGCTACAGTTTGAAAAAATAGATAAATGGTGGAAATCTCTCTTGTTAGGGTCCAATATGTAAACCTTGAATATTGTTACAAAAGTCAGGTGCCTGCCCCTCTCTCTGCCAAGGGGTGGCAAGAGCCCATGGGGTCTGCGTCCCTTTGGAGAATAGAAGACGCAGCAGAGACTATCTGGCTTTAAGAAATATGGTTTATTCACCTATTTACACCTTCAGTCTGCATGTCAGTTTTCAAGGCTATCCAGTGTTATTGTTTGGTATCTCCTCCCTGTAAATATAATCTAATTTGTGTGTGTGTGTGTGTGTCCTATCCCTAATTGACTGCCTGGGGCAGAGAGGTCTAGCTTGGAAGAATCAGCGGTCCAAACCAAATTTATCTAAATTTGTATCCTCAGGTCACTGTTACTTCTATTATGGAATTAGTTTATGACTATTTTATAATTAGCTACAATAGAACTGCGATGTTTTCAGTGCCTAATCAAAAACAGCTGCTTCAGAAATTGAAGCTGTCAATTAATGCATTAGTTGGGATGCTTCCTATTTATGTCAAAGGGTGGGGAGAGAACGGCTTAATGTGGAGAAACTGCCACATCTTCATTGTACTTCACCCTATTTCATATTGGACTGATGAAGTAGAAATGGAGAAATAGGCTTTCCAGACAGATTTGTGTCTTGTAAATGAAGCTCTGGCAAAACAAGAATCTGGCAGAGCTAGAATCTGGCACAGACGAGGTGCCATAAAGAGAACAGATTGATGCTGGAATGAGGAAATGGTTGCTTTTTTGTGATAGTTGGGGCCATTTCCAACATAATAATTCTTAGAGAACATATAGTTATAACCACTTTCTTCATAATGTACAAAAAGGGTCCTTCTAAGGGCTGCACTTCCACTGTCAGTTTCCCCCTCCCCATTTGAGATACATGTGGGACTATTTTGGGGGGAAGAGTTTAATATACTTTTCCATGCCTCCCCAATCTCTAAGTGGTAAGAGATTCCAGGGTTTGTAAGGCACAGCGGAGACTGCCTTTATGATATACGGTTTATTTACACACATATATATAACCTGAGCCTGTGATGGATGAGCTTATAGCATTGCTTCTTCCATGGCCACAGTCTTGGATGCAGCAGCAATCAGCCCTGACCCCCGGCCCTCTGCTCAGCCCCTTCTGTTTAACAGACAGACCCCTTTTCTCTGCTACCGGTATCTCTCTCTCTGAAGGAGGGGCTCACACCCCTCTGCTACCGGTATCTGCTTTGTTAATCACTCACTCCCTTCCTTTTGGTTTGGCCTGTAAATTGACACTGCTAAATTCAGCATCTGGCAGCCTATTTTAATACTCCAAGCATTGATTAAACTCCAACACACACTAGACCCAGGAATTGAAGGGAGGACCTGTCACCCGCAAATTCATAACAATACACTGGGACTGTGGAAGACCAGCCAACGTTATTATTGAGGCATTTTTAATGTGGTACACTGGCTAGTAGAATGTTTGGTTTAGATATCGACAGGTTAAAATCCACACTGAGTTGCAAAATAGCCTTTGAATAGTTGTCGAATAGCCTTTGTTAAGTTACTGACGTATTCTCTCTCAGACTAATTTATTTTGCAGGGTTATTGTGACGATTGAGATGGTAGAGATCTGGATTCAGATCTCTCCTCTGGCAGAAAGCTTTCTGGATTATCTTGGGCCAGTTACTCCCTGCCAACATAATCTACCACAGAGAATAAAAAGAGGAGCCATATATATTGCCCAAAAACCCTTGGAGAAAGGGTGGAATAAATATATATGAGACTTCATAAAATTACAGTGCCACACTTTTGGCTCCTGGGAGAATGAGAAATTCAAATGGAACAAATACAAAAATCATGATAATTGACCAATGCCTACTGGAGCCTTGCCATATCGGATGAGTGCAAGAAAATCCTCTGCCAATGTATGTGTGCATGTGTGGATTGAAATGTGCTTCAAAACCTGTGAAGTTAAAGAAAGGAAACATTTGCTGCTCTGCATTTCTGATCAGCCTATTTTGATTTTCCTGACTGTCATTGTTTTTAATATCACTTGTCATGTGGTACATTTGTTGAGCCACTACTTTCGTGGAACGCACACGAAAGCCATCTGGGCTGTTTGGAATGCCAAATGTTTAAACATGTGCTTGCAATATTCTTTTTAAAACAAACTGTTGGCTCAGCATAGTCAGCTTTTATCCACTGATGGTATCTATCATTATTCATTTAAAAAAAAAACCCATGGGTAGGGAAACCCTGGACAACAGGCCAGTCTTGGTCCACTAAGGGGTCTAAACTGGCCCATGAGGCCATTTTCCCAAACTACTACTGTGAACCGCCCTAAGATCTTATTATGAAGGGTGGTATATCAATCAATCAATCAAACAAACAAACAAACAAACAAACAAATAAATAACATAGTTAAGTCTTGTTTGTGCTGCTTCACTAGCATTTTCCATGAGAAAAACCAATCTACATATCAACAAGTAGTCACTGAAGAAGAAATGAGTAGAGGAGGAATAGGTTGACTTTCTGTCTATTCCCTCTCCCCCCACCAAGGTTGAGGTAAGATATAACAAGTGCTGCTGCTTTACTCCCAACAATATCATGATTATTCCTGTTCAGGTACCCCAGTATGTTGAACATCTGATGCAGAGAGAGCTTAGAGTTCTCTTTAAATGAACTTGTTTGAATGTGCTATCCCTGCCAGACAGCACTGGAAGATTCCCCCAAATGCTGGAATGAGCTTTTGAAATTCATTAGCAGTGGAGAATCTTACACATTTTTAATGGTCTGTTAAATATAAATGGAACTATTATCTAAATATAGTCAACCACTGTTGTTACATTTAGAAGAAAATGCAACTTGATGAAATTAGTGTCTTTAATGTGTAATTAGAGTAGGTAGGTCATATGCAGAATAGCAATTTCTGTTGTAGAAGCTTCGAAAAACAACTCACAATTTAATGAATCTAGAAGAAGGTGCACTTCTGACATATTTAAAGGTAAAGGTAAAGGTACGCCTGACCGCTAGGTCCAGTTGTGGACGACTCTGGGGTTGCACGCCCATCTCGCTCTATAAGCCGAGGGAGCCGGCGTTTGTCCGCAGACACCTTCCAGGTCATGTGGCCAGCATGACTAAGCCGCTTCTGGGGAACCAGAGCAGCACACGGAAACGCCGTTTACCTTCCCGCCGGAGTGGTACCTACTTATCTACTTGCACTTTGACGTGCTTTTGAACTGCTAGGTGGGCAGGAGCTGGGACTGAACAACGGGAGCTCACCCCATTGCAGGGATTCGAACCACCGACCTTCTGATCGGCAAGCCCTAGGCTCTGTGGTTTAACCCACAGCGCCACCCATGTCCCTTCTGACATATTTAGCTTGGAATATTTATTGGACCATAGCAAGATTAAAGTAGACTTCTCTGCTATGTGTATCTGTATTTTGCTTTTCTCCATAACATGTCTCCATAACTCTGTATCTTAGTTTGTGTGTTCCTTTGTGGGGTGGGGAGGAGTAGGGTTTCCACATCTGTTCTGGCAAAATACAGGACAGGGCATGGCAGTGGGGGTGGGGTGGGGGTTTCTTTTCATTTGGTGCTGAAGTGACTTCATAGCAACCCATTACAGTCTATTGCAGCCTAACAGGATGGCCTCTCTAGAATTTGTCATACACAACACACACATGAATTTGTAAATCTGTCTGTGCTTGGCTACCCAGAGCTTAAATACCTGACCTTTCACACACCCTTTCAAACACATGTATTTGGAGAGAATTCCTAACTTGGGAGAGAGAGAGAGAGAGAGAGAGAGAGAGAGAGAGAGAAGACCTGTAATACAGGACGTACCAGTAGCATTTTACATTGAAATATGGGACAATCCTGTATAATCCTGGACCGGTGGCAACCCAAGGAGTAATACTCAATGTGAAACTAAATAGCTGGATGACTTTTTTTTTAAAAAAAAAACCAACTTGAAATGATATGATAACTGGTTGCTAAAACTACGTAAAATCTGGTGTTAGAAGGCACCTCAAAGCTCATCTAGTTGCTCACATGATCAAGAATTTCTTCCACACGTTGAGTTGAACTCTCATCTCTTGTAATTTAAATTCCTTTGGTCCTGGTTGATTTCCCAGGAAATGGCTTCTAGGATATTAACTAATATGTTTACAGCATTGGGTGGGGCAGAGAAGCAGCAGCAAAGCCAATACCTGCCCCTCCGCATGATGGAGGTGGCAGGAGCAGAGGCAAGCAGCTCATTGCCCAGATGAAGTATTTTATACAGGGAGGAGATCTGGTGGAGGTCTGCCTAGTGGAAGTGGTGGTGATGAGAATCTCTGGAGTTTCCTTGAATAGGGGTGTGTGGAAGAGAGAGACGGGGGGGGGGGGCTTCTCCAGCTGCTCCATGGACCTGCCTGTCTGCATGGGTTTTTCTTTGAGTTTCAGGAGTGAGAGAGAGAAGTGATGAGGTGAGCTTTCCAAGCTGTGGGCTTTTGGAAGGCGCTTGGGCAGAAAGAGAGATAGAAGAGCACCTGTGGTCTAGGATGGAGGAGAAAAAGCTGCTCTTGAGAAGAGAGAGGGGGGGTCTGTGGAGTGTAGAAAGAAAAAGAGATAATATTTGGTAGCTGATTTGAGTTGATTTAATATTTGTATTCCATTTTTCCAGCAACGAATGTTGAGCTCAAACCAGCTCACAATATTCACAACAGCATCAAAAAACAGCCAACATTGCAATCTATAACAGCAAACACAACAGCATATAAAGCAAACAACAACACATTCATGAAAACAATTCATACAATTAAATAAAATCATAGTAGGGTGTGGATGTGGGTGTGTACGCACGCACGCACACACACACACACACACACACAAACACTTGAGATATGTATCTACGTACCTACCTACTTAATTCAAATCAAACAAATGATATCTTCTCCCAGAAGTCCTAACTTTGTCTTTTCTTATTTTTTTCATTTCTTTCTTCTTCATTTAGAAATCTAGCCCCTTTATGGCCAGAGACAACACAGACAAGCAGTGTACCTGAGAAGCAGGAAGTTAAAGCCCCGCGGGTGAGGAAACTGACGAGGCAGTACAGCTTGTGAGTATAATTGAACATGGCAGAGTGTTTCTCTATACAAGAAACAGTGACCATGCCCTCATATTTTTATTTTTATTTTAAATTGCCTTTAAATAGTTAAAATGCAGGTGATCCTCTTTTAAAGGAAGTTAATTGGGCAAATGTCTGGTGCTCCAGCTTGCAGCCAGAATGCATGAAACTAAATTTCTGCTCCAACCTGCAGTTGTTATTTTCAAGTGACTGAGAATATTTACTCAATTGGCAAGCCACATGAGAAAATTCCACTTCCATACAAATGAGTACAAGGAAACAAATTTACCTAGCAAGAGTGGGGAGAAAGCCAAATTATTCCTGCTGCGTATGAAGGGGAAAGTTTAAAAGAATGTCAGCAGCCTTGGTGCAAAATAAAGATTAACAAGGTCAAGGAACTAAAACCTGTCCATTTGCATTAATATAGCATCTAATTAACACAGAAAATAGTCTTTTTATGTTATAATAAGCTAGGAAAGAGGCTGTTGTAATGGGTTATTGTGTGCTCCGAGGAGGGCTAAGGAAGGCAGCCAGGAGCTGCACTTGTAGCTGCTCTCGGCTCTTGGTGCCCCTGAAACCTGGTTTTTATTGGAGACTGAGACTCATCAGACACAGCTAGGAGTGGCTTTGTATGTGGCAGGATTAATGTATTCAAGGTGTGTGTGTGTGTGTGTGTGTGTGTGTGTGTGTGTGTGTGTGTGAGAAAGAGAGGGAGAGGGTTGGTGGGAGAGAGGGAGCTTATCTAGGCAAGGTAGGGTGGAGTGGGAAGGGTTTTCCCCAACCATTGGAAGGGATTTTATAGCTGTATAATTAATGCATTTGGTGAGAATCAGAAAGGAAGCACCTCCATTTTTTGTCACCCATAAATACATACAGTAATTTACAGATATGTTATTGGTAAGTGGAGCTTTAAATACAAAGGTTTTGTGGTTTTCAAAGGTTTTGTGGTTTGTAGATGCTTTCTAATGCAACAGTCGGAGCACCCTCAGCATCCACCCTCCCCATATGTACAAGTCTCTATGTGCATCCAGAGATTCCTGTACCAGCAACTAGTGTGTGTGTGTGTGTGTGCGACACACTTTTCAGGAAAACACAAATGAAAATATAGCAGAAGTGAAGAGGTGAGCAGAAACAAGTGGTAGACATTTTGAAAATGCTTTCTAGGTTATCCTCCCCATGAAAATGAGTACTTAAAAACATTGTAGTGAGCAAAGTTTCTTGTACTTTTAACGACCCAGCGATGAAGACGACCTTCCTCCAGCGCTTGCAGCAGCAGTCGGGGCATCGCCACCCCTCTCAACAGCATCTCCTGTGTCACAGAGAACAAACTCAGAGGGACATTTTTCATCATGTGCAAAGGTACATACAGATAACTGGAAGGGTGGGTTAAAATGTGGGCTCAGCAGCAGGTAAGGGGGCGACTCATAAAGTCATGGTTGCCTTCGATAAGCATATTTGGTACACATTGAAAATCTCTCCTCTCCTAATCCAAGCCTGAAATGCCAAGGAGTCCCTGCAAGTTCAACTTTCTGTCCCATGTTCAACTTGACTAGCTAAGAGTCTCACAAGCTTGATCAGGAAAGCTTTAAACTAGATTTTGAGAGGGAGAGAAACAACATTACAGACAACAGACAAATACCTGGTACTGGGGATAATAGCTTCATCGATGCAGAAAAAACTGAGGTGGTGCTCCAGAAACCTGCTAAAGGAAAGAAACTACAAGAAGGAAGCAGCTGGAGGGAACAACTCATGGTTTCAGTTGTCTCTACACAAATGTATAGAGTATGGGAAACAAGCAAGATGAATTGGAGCTTTTAATTCAGGGTGGCAAATTTGACCTGATAGGCATTAGTGAACCTTGGTGGGATGGAACTCATGACTAAAATGTAGGGGTTGAGGGAGGGGTATAACCTGTTCAAAAGGAATAGGCCAAACAGGAAGAGAGGGGGTAAAGCATGTGTACACTTGTGAAGAAATCCTTGACCTGGAGCATGGAAAGCAGATTGAGAAAATATAGGTAAAAACTGTAGGAGAGAGAAACAACAGTGACCTTACGGTGGAGGTCTGCTATAGATCACCAACCCAGACTGAAGACTTGGATGATGCCTTCCTAAAGCAGATTACCAAACATTCAAAAAGGAGATATATAGCAGTCATGGGAGACTTCAATTTCCCTGATAACTGTTGCAACTGAAGCTCTGCAAGGTCTGATAAATTCCCCTTTGCCTCGCTAACAATTTCATTTTTCCAGAAGGTGGAAGCAGCAGCAAGGGGATCATCTATTTTGGACCTGGTCCTCACTGACAGGGAGGGACTGATGGATGAAGTGGAAGTACTCGGAAACTTGGGATAGAATATGGCAATATTGTTCACAAAAATGCCATGGGAAATGGACCTAGATGTGCAAATAGTTTCTGCAAAAATAAGGGAAGCCTCATTAAAACATCTGCATAGGTGGCATTATACACCGGTGAGGCTGTCCCGAATATGAAAGGAAGTCAATCCCAATTGTTGGAGGGGATGCATAGTCAAAGGTACATATTTCCATATGTGGTAGTGTTGTGATATTATCAAACCATTCTGGAATGCTTTCTTCAAAGAAATAAGCTTGATATACAACAAAACAATGGAAATGTCCCCTGCACTAGCACTACTTGGGCTTAGGATCCTGTCTGCTCATGATTATCCTAAAGATGACCTCTTAGCCTTTCTGTTGACTGCTGCTCATACGGAGATAGCCAGATGTTGGAAAACCAGTGTTGGTATAACAAGAGTATGGTCAATAGCACTGGCTGAGAAACTAACATGCCAGGTGAGAGCAGCAAAGGGCAAACACAATCCATATTCTCGAAATTCATCTGTACCATGAAAATAAATATTTTAAAACAGTATTTAAAAAAGAAGTTATCCCACAACACATGCAAGAGCAGGAGGAGCACTGAAATCTTTGCATGGGGGTTAACACAAGACCCCACAGCCCCATTGTATTGCATGGGTCATGACTGGTGGCTGAGCTAGGCTTTATTTTGCTTCTGAATTGGGAGCCAAAGAAGAGTTGAGAAATGCACTGCCTCTCTTGCAGTTATTGTTGTGGTTCTGACACTGCTAGTGAATATAGAATTTAGATTTCCTGCAGTTCATCTTCTCAAATGAAATTATTTTTACAATTCAGCTCCATTAACACTGATTTTTTACTGTGCTTCAGAGCCCTACAGATACTGGAGATACATTTGCCTTGGCGCCTGGAGATCTGCTCATGGATTTCACTGAAGCCACGCCTATGGTAAATGATTTCATTTTGCAGCCCTGGAAGTTAAGTCTCAGAGAATTTCTTAAATCTGCACAGGAAAAAGCTACAATGCTTATGTTGTAATAATTCAGAACACAATACCATTATCTTAGTTCTGTTGTGATTCTGGCTTTCATAAATTAGACTAAACCTGTATAGATTCCTGACCTATTTATTTGAAACCAGCTTAAGAAACTGCTGACAAATGCTCCTATACTGTCAAGCCAGGAGGAAATTGTATCGTTCTAGTGATCTGATATGATTTTTGAATGCATTTACTTCTTGTTGTTTTTTTGTAACAGGACACTATGGTTGTTCTGAATTTTAAGGTTTGGACTTGCCTTTGCCCCAGCAGTCCCGTCACCAATGGCAGATTCTCTCCTGGAGAAAATAGCTTCTGGGGAGGAGGGGGGGGGCTTTCACTGAAACCACTGCACAGGGAAAAATAATTTTGTGAACAGCATTCATGATTTTGCTCTCACACATGCACACCCTGAGGACAATTGCCTTTTGCTTTATTTTTAAAGTAAAAAGGAGTCACACATTTAATTCGTACACATATATATTGTCTTATTTTAGGCCTGTGACAGAATCTTGGGCTATTAAGAATGTTGCCAAGAGTGAGTGCTCATAGAACAAATGCCATAAACTACAACTTTTGACCATGTCTTCATCTTTGCAGCCTCCATCTCCATGTTCACAACCAGACCAAGTAGTAATTGCCACATTGTTAATGTCTGCTTTTTTCTTAAACTTAGAATCATTTCCTCTGTGGGATACCATCAGGCTGTGCATTGCACTACGCAATTCTGGTATGTCTGTATTTGCAAGCAGCTCTTTTGGAATGCCTATTAATTTCATGGACCGGTGTTCCTTGTTCCAAAATACTGCAAGTTTCATTTTTGAGAGTCAGTGACTTTGACTTTGTGAGCAAATGATAAAAGGAGCCGTGTATATTCCACTCAACATTTGACTGACCCTCCCGCCCCCCGCCCATAGTTTGTACCATCCACGCTTACTCTAATGATGCAAGCAAAGCAATGCAGACAAATGGACAGACTAAAGATAAGGGGATATGGCATGGCATTTGCAAGGCTGTGGATGATGGAAATTGGGATAAGAGGAGGCAGCATGAGTAGGCGCTTGGAGGAGTTGGTGTGCGGGGCAGGGAGAGCCCTGATGATTAAAACTCCACTTAACTACCACCCTCTCTTATTTGTCTTTAAAGCCTTCACCAGATAACTGCCATTTTGTTTTAATTTCTCTCTACAGTACATTCAAGAGGTTTATAATATAAATCACAGGCAGTATATACCTAATTTCACAAGAACCAAGGTTATCCAGCAGTAAGTGTGCTTGAGTTTAAGCCCAAGGGGTCCAACACTTGCTAACTTTGGTTAATTTTCTCTTAATTTCCCCATTGTGTGCAGACCAGACTGTAGGGCCCAAACCAGGAGGAGCCTCCTTGGCTACATGGGTGCTGGGAAACGGTGCTCATGTTGTGAGAGGAGTAACCATGCATCCCATGCTGATCCATGAAACAGACCACCAATACTGGAAGGAAGGAAGGAAGGAAGGAAGGAAGGAAGGAAGGAAGGAAGGAAGGAACAAGTTGGCAGCTGGTGCAGCTGTTTTAAAATAAGGATGATACAAGTTCTAAGTGGAATCCCAGCCAGTAATCTGGCTGCTGCATTTCGGATCATTTGAAATTTATGAATTGCCTTCAAGGGCAGTCCCATGCAGAGTGCATTGCAACAGACCAATCTAGAGGTGACTGCAGTATGGCTTTCAGTGGCCAATTCATCTCGGAGAAGGGCCCTAGCTGGAGAACCTGGTATAGCTCCCACACTTGAGAACAAGAACACGTAATGCCTCTGTCTTCCCAAGTTTCATTTTCACTTTATTGGTGCACATCCAGCCAGCCCATCACCATCTCCAAGCATTCTAGTACCTGAACCTTTCACCTGATTCTGATGGAATAGCGAGAGAGAGCTGAATGTCATTCATATATTGGTGGCACCTCATTCCTGATCTCCTGATGACAACTCATAGCAGTTTCAGATAGATGTTAAAGAGCATAGAGGACAAGACAGGGTGCTGTTCAGTGGCCCACCAATACTACTTTCTTGGAAATGGCACTGGAATTATGAGGAGAACCACTGAATACAGTGCCCCTAACCCCCACCTCTCTGAGTTGCTCCTGAAATCTACATTGGTTAACAGTACTGAACCACCGAACAGTCAAGAAGAATGAGCAGGGGTTCAGTCCCTCCCTCGTCTCTCCCAACAAATGTCATCAGCCAGGGCAACCAAGACAGTTTTCACACCATAACCAGACCTGAAGCCATCCTAAAATGGACCCAGATAACTAGTATTTTCCAAGCATGCCTTTCAAGCACCTTGTCCCAAAAGGGGACACTTGCCACTGGGTGATAATTGTTTAATGCTTCTGAGTTCAGGGAGGTGTCCTGAAGGAGGTAACTCCAAAAAGTAACTCCACTTGAGTTTCACCCCCACACAAACACACACATTTTCTCCACAACAGTTTTAAAAACAGTTGGTTTTTTTTTTTTAAATCGTTATCTCCCTTTGTATGCCTTGATTATACAGTATATATAAAAAACACAGAATACCTCAGTAATGCAAGCAAGGGAGTACAAATAACACCAGTGCCACAGCTGAACTGCAAGCCCTGCCTTTTCAAAGCCCCAGACTTCAAAATGCAATTGCATCGTACAAATTGCATTCATGCTAATTTTACAGACTCTTACAGAAGAGCTAGGACAAATCTAACTCCAACTTTAGAGTTGGTCCTTTTTTTTTTACAGCCAAATACATTTTTATTAGTTTTCCAACATTAATCCAATAATAGCCCAATTGTAACAATACCAATTCATACCCAATTAATACAATTATTCAAATACCAAATGATACACTTTAGTTAAAGTGCCCCCATGTGCTAGATTTGATGGATTCCTGATCTTTTATTTCTGCATTCCAAAATCTTATTAATTTCAGTTACATTCCAGTTACATTGAAAATCCCTTATACAACAGCTACAATCTTAATTATTTCTATTCATGTTGTAACATCATTTAACTTTGTAAAACTTCAAGTGAGGAACTCTAACTACTACCTTTGTTCTTTCCTGCGGGTGAAGATTGTTGTGTCCATGATGTTTCTTTCTGACCATATAGGGTGATATATCTTGCAGTTGCTGTTACTTACCATGACTTGGGGTTTCCCAAATGTTTCTGCATCACTTCGTCCCATGATTTGATATTTCAACACAGACAACTGCCTGCTAGAGTCCATTTTTCATCACCCACCCCCCTCAGCCTAGGAAGAGTGGTCTGTTTTCAAATGGAGCTGCAGATAATTTAATGAGAAAGCCTCCACCTCACTATTTTTTCCTCTGCAGACCACAGATTCCTTTCATCCATACAGCTGTGATTTATCCTTCATGTTAGATTCAGTCCCCCCAGTCTTTCCCCCCTTCCTTTGTAAATAGTGGCAGGTGGGGTGGGGTTGGCTCTGTATTTCCAGCATAATCCGTTCAGAAACTAGAGCTTCTCCCCTTTTCCCTCTTTCTTCATTTCAAATCACACTCAGTCTCCATTGTTGTTTGTTAATTTCAATATTAATCCAACTTCTTCCAACTTCACTTCGGCATTCTGGAGAGGTTTGCCAAATCATAAATGTGGACAAAAAACTTAGAATAAACAAACCATGAGTTCCCCTCTCCCCAACCGTCTCTGGCACTGAATGAAATCTTGCCTCAGTTCAAACCTTAAATCCATGCAGCTGATTGTCCCGCAATTTGTAGTCACATCTCTTCTAGCACGCGCCTTTACTTTAATCGCCAGTTAGAATCCAATTAATATGATAACCTCTGCTTCCAGGAACCAGGGTGGGGTGTTGCAGCAGACAGAGTTCTCCTGCACCCAGTACTTTGCCTGCTCTTGCATTCCATGGGGAAGTGAGTGCCAGACCACAGGGCAAACTGTGGGTGAAAGCCTCTTCCTACCACAACCTGAGAGGAATTCAGAGAATGATTTTACCCCCATCATTCTCTTAATCTCCATCTGTGTTTCCCTGCAATGTCAAGGGAGTCATCCATTCCTGGTGCAGAACAGAAACGGAAGTCAGAGTTGGTCCGTTTTATCATACAGTGCTCTTTTGCTAAGTCAGAAGCAGCCCTTCTATATGTGGAGAAGGCTTTCAGCCTAATAATAATAATAATAATAATAATAATTTGTATTACTTATACCTCACCTGTCTGGCTTGGTTTCCCCAGCCACTCTGGGCGGCTTACAGCATATCTAAAAACATAATGAAAACATCAAGCGTTAAAAACCTCCCAATACAGGGCTGCCTTCAGGTGTCTTCTAAAAGTTGTGTAATTCTTCATCTCCTTGACATCTGGTGGGAGGGCGTTCCACAGGGCAGGTGCCACTGCCAAGAAGGCCCTCTGCCTGGTTCCCTGTAACTTGACTTCTTGCAGTGAGGGAACCGCCAGAAGACCCTCAGAGGAAGACCTCAGTGTCTGGGCTGAGCGATGGGAGTGGAGACACTCCTTCAGGTACACTGGGCCAAGGCTGTTTAATAAAGGGCATTTTAGATTCAATCCACTTCATTCATCAATTTATAGCGTACCCTTCCTCCCAAAGGAACCTGGGACAGCCTGTATGCATGTACAAAATGTACGAGTTAAATCCCTGTTACCATAACTTTTCCTAGAAAAGCTTGAGGATACAGTTTGGGGAACAGAAACACTTGGATGCAGAAAGGGCCAATTGCTATCTTGCCATTTCTTTATGCTAAACCAGGGGTCAGCAAGCTTTTTCAGTACTGTCCCTCAGACCTTGTGGGGGGCCAGACTATATTTTTTTTGGGGTGGAAATGAACGAATTCCTATGCCCCACAAATAACCCAGATATGCATTTTAAATAAAAGCACACATTCTACTCATGTAAAAACACGCTGATTCCTGGACTGTCCGCGGGCCGGATTTAGAAGGCGATTGGGCCGGATCTGGCCCCCGGGCCTTAGTTTGCCTACCCATGTGCTAAACTGATACCTCTGAAGCTGCTTTTCCTTTTAAAAAAGTCAAAATCAAAAGGAAGCTTTTCTGTGCCCAGTGGTGCTTAACGTGTTGCTGGCTGGTGAGGCAAACACATTTTGAAACAAGTCCATCATACAGGTACTCTCAGCAAGGATTGATTACAGCTCCCTGTTGAGAGTGTACTTGGCAACAAACATTTTTCTGCCATATGATCTGTGGGATTAAAGGTAAGGAAGATCAACCTCTCTCAAGTTCCTCACTTCCCATAAATTTCCTTAGAAAAAAGCAAGCAAGCAACCCTCCAGTGATGTCTGCTGACGGCAGCGTCGTTGTATTGGTCCATCACTGTTTAATTATATGGATGGAATGCTTTCTTGACCTTGCAAACATTTTGTCTAATGCATTCCTTTGTTTCCCCGTCTCTTTCCGCAGACACTAATTCTATCACCCATGCGTAATAGGCAATTTGACCTTACCAGCCTTTTTCAATAAAAGCTTCCACTGTATCATAAAGGACCATACTGGAGGGAGCAAAATTATTGGAACATAGAGGCTCATCCTCACTTGCTTCATTTGTGTCACGGCAGATTTCTTCATCTTTTCTATGGAGTTTCTGTGGAGTGCTTCTCTCTCACCAATGAAGCATCCTTTAAAATTGCAGCTTCTTAATTAGATTCTGTATGGGTAATAGCAAAACAATCAATGCACATCAACGTCTCAGAATGTGGATTTTCTTCCATTGTAGATTTAGAGCTCTGGTTTCTAGTTTATAAAAGCTGCTTGTTGCTCCATGTCTGATGGATATCTGTGCCATTGCATATGGCATCACATATTACATGGCAACCCCCCTCAGCTCCTTAAGAATCAGGACACGCACAAATCCCTGGCTACAAACAGCACACACTATACTAACTTATATAATGATTGCCATGAACATTTATTGTGGCTTTGTCTCTAGAACTGTAAGTGTGTGTCCCCTCCCCCCATGTGTGAAGATAGGAGCAGATAGTGCTCCTATTGAAGGTGTGCAGTCGTTTCTTCAGAGAACAGCACGTTCCATTCTCTTGATAAACCAGTATGATGTGGTGAAAAGTATAATATGGAAGAATGAGAAAAATGCATTTTATTTGTGAAATGATGGTAAGTCTAGCAAAATGAATCAATGCTAATTTGCATTCACTGACATTGCAAAAATTAAAGAAAATTGTTCTGATCCAGCTAAGGCACTCCTTGTGTAAACAAGGTTATGAACTCTGACTACAGTGGCACCTCGGTTTAGAAACAGTCCTGTTTACGAACTATTCGGTTTATGAACTCCGTAAAACTGGAAGTAGTGTTCCGGTTTGTGAACTTTACCTCGGTCTACAAACAGAAGCCGAATGGTGGAAGCGCACTGGTGGCGGGAGGCCTCATTAGGGAAAGCACGCCTCGGTTTAAGAATGGGTTTGGTTTAAGGACGGACTTCAGGAACGGATTAAGTTCGTAAACCAAGGTACCACTGCATACATCCAAGAGAAGATACAGTCTGTCTGCACTGTATTGCTCTAAATGGGATATGGAGTCCAATGTGCTTTTAAATATGCATCCACGTGTGTGTTAAATGCCTGCTCTGTCTATATACAATATAGATGCAATCCTCTTTTCTCACCCATGGTAACCATGATTTCTCATTTCCTGATTGTAATTAGTTATAATTGTACTTTGCAGTCCACTGAATGACGATAGGTTTTCTTTCCAGCATGTGCATTTCTCAGACAAAATAGTTTGGTGATGCTAGCGTGTTGCCTAGACTCTGAAATGACTCCTTGCACCACCACCACCACAACAGCTGCTGCATTACTGAGTCATCCAACAATGAAAAATATTAGTGGAAGTTAATTTCTTATTGATAAAAAAGGCAGGAGAAATGCTGCTGAATTTCAGAATTTCCTAGTAAAATTTTCTAGGAGACAGATGTTTTGAATAAGATACCAAAGTGCATTTTTGCTCCTACTGTGGTGGAGAAACAGCTGCTGTGCATCCAGTATATGCTGCCTGTTTTCTCACTGTTACAATTTTGTAGGACAAAAATCATAAACATAAAACATAATTTTCATCAAGACAAAAAACAGAAACAATAAGTCTATTAAAACCTGAGAATGGTTTATACATATTGTTGTACATGTTCCCCATTTCCCTGAACAGTGAGAAATCCCAAAAGCTACAGTAATTAATTAATTAATTAATTAATTAATTAATTAATGTACTTATATCCCACCTTTCTCCAAAGTTGGGGCTCAAGGCAGCTTACAACATTTTAAAAACATAGTTAAAATAACGACAGGTCAAAATATAACAGAACACATTTAGAAGCAGCATTAAAACAGCAATTGCCATGATGGGAGCCCAGTGGATTTTCAAAGGCCTTTCTGAATAGGAAAGTCCTAAGAAAGCCACTGTAACCTCTCTTGGGAGGCAATTCCACAATCTGGGAGCAGCCCCAGAAAAGGCTCTCTGTGTGTCACCATTAACCCTGCCTCTGATGTTGATGGGCCCGATATAAGGTACTCACCTGAAGATCTTGGCACCTAGAAAGATTCAAAAAGAGAGATTATGATCTTTCAGGAAACCTGGGTGTCACTTGTAACACGCTGTGTATATTGAAATGCTTTCCAAAGCTTTGTTCAGAGTGGGAACAACCTCAAGTTGCCACTTCCCCTCCCCCCACAAGACCTTAAACGGGACACCTTCCTTTTTAAAGTTATTCCTGCTCCTCCACAATCCTTATTCTAAAGTCAGTCAAAAACCAGCAATTTAAGCTTCAATCATCTGACTTCATAGAAATTTCAGCTGTGAGGGATGACTATGTATGTGTACAGCTGGGTTTTGCTATTTATTGCTGTGTCTTGGGCTATGTGATCTGTTAGAAATAATTGCAGTACAGTTCCCATGCTTCCCATCACTGATGTCATGTCTGCATCAGTGGTTCCCTTGATCCAGGTGAGTGGTTTCTGCATGAATTAATGGCCCAGCTGCTTCCGTTCGCCTAGTGCACCTGATGTCCATCTCAGCAGGGGAGGGTGAATCCTTAGAGGAGAAGGGACAGATTGGAGGAAGCAAGCATTGGGGAGGCTTGCTCACTCTGATCTGAATAATATTTCACCTGATCTGAAAATACGGGCACTGTGGGAAAGGTTGGAGGGATGCCTTGCAAGAGTGTCATCTCAGGTGGGCTACCTCTTGCGGGGCAGTGCTGGTAAAGAGACTGTTGAAGGGATGGTTCACTGGGTGCTTGTTTTTCCCTTTTTGTTCAGAGTGTGTCCTCACTTCCCAGTGCCTGCTCCCTCAGTATGCCTCCACTCATAAATCAGTTTAAAAGATGGTGATTACAATAGAAATAAGGTATTGTATCTATTGCAATTAAATTGTCCTTCCAAAAGAACGACAAAGAAAATGTCTGGATCATCTGCAGATTCAAAAATCAAGTTAATGGCAAGATTTGAATTACCGGTAGGAACTCATTGAATTCACTTTCTACTTAGTATGTTTATTTCTTCAAAGACCACGTTTAGTTAAACTACAGGCACTGATTTTCAAACCCCTTTACTAAAGCACTGAAAGTGTCAGATTGTGTTTCATGAGATTCCGACTACTGCTAACTCACATGGGATGCAATAAAAAAGGTTGTGTAAAGATCAAAAAGTGGCAGAGAGAGAATCCCCCCCCCCAAAAAAGCAATGAATCAATGAGTTCCTAATTCAAATCTTGCCATTAACTTTCTAGGACTAAGGATTAAGTGAATCCTTTTTAAACCACCCCGAAACAGAAAGGCTGCCCTTGCTGAGAATAAGTCATTTTTTATTTTTCCATAATAATGAATGGGGAAGAAACAAAGGTTTGTTTCCACACGAGCTGAATTGAACAACCTCCAAAGTGCTTCGAGCTGAATCTTGCTTTCCCCCCTGAAGCATTGAAATGGTTGATGCCCGCCCCTGTTTAATATCCTTCTTAATCCCAATAGGTGATCTTCACCAATGTAGCTGCATTGGGGCATCTCTGTGTGCCCAAAGAACTGTTGGCATTGAGTTGAAGTTAGGCTGAAGAATATCAAGAAGGGCCTCTCACAGCACTAAACCTACTGGGGGAAAATGCTTTAACAAGAATTTTATGTTTGCTGTGGGTAGGGACACTGTTGTTTCCTACAGCAAACATGCAAAGCCTGAATAACCATTTATGTTGATAAAGTCTCTGTGTGTATACACCTAGGAACCTCATTCCAATCAGGGTTGTTTAAGCACTTGCACAGAGATTATATACTTGAGGAAACACTGGGATAGCAACAGTGTTCTCATGGCAAACAAAATTGCCATGTAAACCCATGTCCCTCCAAATGTTGATGGAATAGAACTCCCATCTTCTCTGACCATTGGCCATGGCAACTGGGGTTGATGGGAGCTGGAGTCCAATACCATCTGGAGGGCTCAGGTTCTCCAACTTGGAAGCAAAGTGTTGAGTCACTTTTTCATGTCTTAAGCTGTATTTTCAGATGAGGGTGGAGTTCATGTATAAATCTGCCAACTGCATCCTTATTCTGGATTTATGGCTCTTAGACTCAATCCTGCATGTTCTGGTCAAGGAGCTTTGATATATAAATCTTATCGTTTGGCTGAGGTTGAAGTCATTTCTTACAGTGCAAAAGACTGAAAAGGACTGTATTTGTAACACCACAATGGTAAATGGTAGGTATGTGCATGTTTAAGTCTTTCTCTCACATTTCCTCTTATGGGAAGGGACCATTCCAGGTCTGACTCATAAGAAGAGAAGAGGAGCATCTGCAGGACCAGGCTACTGGCCCACCTAGTCCAGCATCCTGTTCTCACAATGGCCAGCCAGAAGCTGTGGGAAACCTGCAAGCAGAACATGAGCACAAGAGCAACTGTCTCCTACTGTGGTTTCTAGCAACTGGGATTCAGAAGCCTTGCTGCCTCCAGGAGGCAGAGTCTGGCCCCTGTGGCTAGGAGCCATCAAGAGCCCTCTCCTCCTCCATGAATTTATCTAATCCATTTCTAAAGCCATCTAGGTTGGTGGCCATCACTGCCTCTTGTGGAAGCGAGTTCCATAGTTTAACTATGTGCTGTGTGAATAAGTGCTTTTCTTTTATCCACCCTGAACCTCCCAACATTCAGCTTCATTGGATGGCCAGGAGTTCTAGCATTATGAGAACCTGCCTTCTGCACTGTTTTTTCCTAATTAAAATAAGTGAAAACAGGTTTGTAGCATGACAGGATTTGCAGACCTTCCTGGTATGTTAAAATGTTGTTGTTATTCTTGAGCAGATCAAAACTGTTTACAATTGTGGCGTATATAATGTGTACTTCAAGGAGTGATTCTCAAACAGGTTGCATGAATAAAAGCAGTCCAGCTTCTCTTTCTGTGAACCTTTGAATCCCCACCATTAGCTTTTGCATGATGTGTGTCAGGGTGTGAGAGTTAATTTGTGTGCTGTTACAAACCATTCTGGTATGTCGGACATAATGCTGGAGCTTGCAGCGCTTTGCTTCATTTTTTTTTCTTTGTGTGTCCTGAAAGTAACATCTTTCTCTTTATCTTCCTTAAAGATAAAGGCATTCCCTGCTGCTACATCCAAACCCTTTTTCGATCCTTTTCCAACACTACCACAGTTTTCTGTAAGTAGAAAATGCAACTGAAAAACTGCATTTAACATTAACATGCCTATGGCCGTGGTTGCCAGAGAACCTTCCTGTTCCTTCAACAGCCTGCAGCCATGAAGAAAGACACAGATACACACTTGTGATACGTAGCATAGAGGTGCAATCCCATCTTACCCAATGTAAGGGGCAACATCTCCACAACTTTAGCCATTTCTAATGACTGCACGTGGCCATGTTCTTTTCTTCAGTTTATGGCAGTGCAATGCTGAAATTTGGATGTAAGAATTGCCATTCACGGGTATCTTTGGTGGGGGTCATGTGCTCCTTCTGGGTTAAGGTGTGAAAGGGTCTGCAAAAAATGCTCAGTTGCGCTCTTTCACACCTCTTTGTAAACCCTGTTTCTTCCCCATTCAGCTATTTTGGTGCCATTTTTAGAAAGATAATGGCAAGGACCTCTTCACTGCATGATTTCATCCATTCAGGGATCACATAGTGAACGCAAAGACACAGGCACGCCCCCTTGGCCCCACAGCAGCGGGTGCCCAGGGCAAGCCGACATCACCGGGGTGTGCATGAGTGATGTCAGCATGCCCCGCAGCATGCACAAGCCATGTTGGCACACCCCAGTGTGTGTGCATGGCGTTGGCACACCTGTGGCATACTGATGTCACTTGCCCACATCGTGGGGGAATGCCAACGTGGTGTACACACACATGTGCCCTGACATCACGTACACCATGGGGTGTGCTGATGTGGCGTGCACACACCCCACGGCATGCTGATGTCACACATGTATGTTGTGGGCAAACTGAAGTGGCCTGCAGATGCCACGGGGTGTGCACAAGTGGAATTTTGGGTGGCCCCAGCCTCTTCATCTAAAATGTGTCGGTGCTTGGGCACCCAGGGCCCTGCATAGTCGGCAGCCCTGCAAAGACATCACTATGCATTGGTGGTTATGGGGCAGCATCAGGGGCAACTGGCTCACTCTGGGCAGAAGAGAAAATGCATCTGGGCCGGTGCCGTGATGGGGTGGTACAATATGGATAAGGATGCATATTCTACTGAATGTAATGCAGCAGAAAACGGCATTTGTATTTGGATCTGCATCCAGATGAGTATGGGATTCATCTGCTCTGCGTTACTTTCAGTGGGATCCTCCCTCAGATGCACTAAACAGCTTGGAACCAGACTACCTTAAGAACTGACATCTCCCACATAAGCCCACTGGCTAAAAACCTTGTTTCCCAGGCCTTTCTGAGCTTCATTTTACACACACACACCCCCACACCCCCACACCCCCACACCCCGGTGGCTTCAGTCTAGACATCAGATGGTTGTGAACATGTGAAAGGGCTTTTTCAGTTGTGACTTCTCAGTTTTGAAATGCCTTCCAAATGTGTCTTTCTGGCACTAGAGAAAGAACATTTAAATCACACAAGGCTTCTCATCGTTGCATTTTCAAGCAAAGCTTAAACCTGGCTCATATTGCTGCTCTGTGTTTTATCTTGGTTCCTTTTTCTGTAATAGTGCTGTTTTTAATTATGTTTTATGTGGCAGGAGAGAAATTATAAAAATCAAATCAAATGAATGAATGTGATTTGGATGCACATCTCAATGGGCAGATTACCGGTATCTACATTTGGCCCCAACCAGTCAATTAGGCCTGTTTTCTTAATACCCAAATTGTTCTATGCTCAACAGCATTCTGTAACCCCTGCTAAGAATAACTGTACTTAAAGGTTGGACAGATCCTGCAATTCAGCTTCTCAGTCTGAATGTTTTGCTCCCATGCATTTGGTTGCCAATATGTGTATATATCCTTTCAATGCTTGTTTATTTAAAGTGTCTCATTTTTGGCTTATACGAAAAGCTCTTGTGGTTTTTTTCTTTTTCTTTTATAACGTTGTTCTTAAAGAGCAATTTTTTAAAAAATCAGCATGAGTTTTTTTCCCCTTCTATGTTCATCTTATGTTCCTTTAAGAACTGGGTTTATAAAGAGAGAAATGGCTCTTCCTCTCGTTCTTCTTCCTGGCCTCTGAGCAGTTTCACATATCTCTGTGCCTGCATATGACGTCACCAGAACTTCATAGAGCTAGGCTAACACTTTGGGGGGAAGCCAAGCTATGCTCAGCTATGCTCAAGGTGGTTCCTGCTCTCCCACAGTGGCTGCATTCTCAGAGCTCAGACTAGGCTGGCATTTCTTTTTTTTATAATAATTTTTATTAGTTTTTCAATTTTATAGGCTGGCGTTTCTTAGGTCTTTCTCCCTTGCTTCTAGGATGGTGGACTACCAGTTGGAGGCAACTCCAGCCCAATCAGTACCCACATAGCCAATTTACCTTCTTATCTTTAATTACTGACAGTTGCAATTCCACATGGATTATTCTCTATATCACTTTTTCCACTGCATCTCAATCACGTTTTTCTTCAGCTGCCAAGGCTGTTTACAAGTTCATCCTGAAAATTAATAAGGATGGAGGCAAAAGCACCTAACTAGGGAGGACATTTTTTTTTTAGTGGTTTGTACTGAAAGATTGGTGGCAGCTGTCCTGATTCTAACTGGAGCATAAAGAACTCGGAGTATAGTTTCTGCCAAAATACTTAATGCTGAAATCAGTATGGTAGCCAGGGGGGCAGTTGCCCCCCATCTTAACTAACTGACCAATTCCATCACACATAACTCAGTTCTGCCCCCCAGCATAATCCCTCCCCCCCAAAAAATAAATCCTGGCTGCACCCATGATGGTACATAGGCAAAAAAGGATTAAGAGTCTCAACAGCCTGGCTAAGCAAGCTAAGGCATTGATCCAACAAGCAACACACACCCTTGAGTCCAGTTATATGGAAGCAAGTGCACTATGAGACAGTTGCTAACAAGGCAGTTCCCTGACAGAGGGTTTCCCCTCTTAGCCTGGGACAAAGAAGACATATTTCATGAAAATCTGATCTGTCTGCTTTGATGGTGTGTTGCAACATAATCTCTGCGGTTATGATTTTCCATCTGCTAGAAGAATCTTGTCCTCTGTGCTGAAGTCAATACCTGGCTGCTTGTTATGCTATGCAGCTTGTAGATGTCCCCCCCCACCCCACTCCATCCTATAGTATACTTCATATGTGGACTCATCTGTTATAACCTTGACTTCTTCTTTGTCTGTTTAGATGTTTCTGCTGCTCAGTTGTCCAAATTCAATAGTTCTTTTTCAGGTGTCTCTGCTTTCTGGCGGCAAAAGCACACCCTGGTTCGTTCTCCTGCTTTATATCTTAATCTGCCTAGATCAACTCTGGCATGGCCTCAAGGATTATAATGAGAACACCAAATGACACGGAAGGCATCTCCACATTACGAGCTTAAAACACAGCAAAATAGTTTTTCCCTGCTCCATTTATGACACATTTCCACAGTGTTGTAGAGGGGGCAGGGGTGCCCCTCGAACTTCCATTCACAAAGCTGTCATCTGTGTGTGCACATTAATCTGCACATGCATGGTGGTTGTCTCAAAAGATCACACCATTCTTAAATATGAAATGGATGTGGTTTGAGTTTTCTACTTGAACTGTGTCTGATTTGGGGGGACAAATACTGTGTCTGATTTGGGCAGTATTTGTCATGAAACGACAGGATCGCTATGGACTGTGGTTAACATTGTGTGAATGCAGCTTCAGAAACTAGTAGTGGGAGCACACTGGTAAGCAGTAATGTGAACTTGCTCTGAGAGACAGCGTATTAATGCCATTGTGTGTTTGCCCTTGATTTCTTCCACAATACCATGTAGTAGTTTTACAGTCTGTAACATGGTACTTACATATTCCTCTGCTGAGTCTCTTTATATGATGATGTAAGAGGTATAGCTTTGTTTTTGGGTGTGACTTGGATACTGAATTTAGTTGTTCAACAGCAGGATCCCAAAATGGACAAAGAGTATCTTCTATCTTATGATGGAACTTGATCCATGGGAGCATTTCCTTCAGCCACTAGGCAAAGCTATCTGGTTTGGCTTCCACTGACCTTTTTTAATCCAACACATCACCTAAAATTAATGCCTAGCTTTATTAATACCGTATAAAAACTGCACAGTTCCTCTTTGCATCTGTTTTCCACCTACCAAGGAACCCGTGTGTGTGTCACCTAAGGGTAGGGACAGATCGAGGCAGCATATCTTATGTTTTCAGAAGTGTTGAATCAAACATTGTATATTTCTGCTCCCTGGCAATCCCAGGAGCGGCCTTAATGGCACTTTGTAAAGGCTGCTTTGACAGTCTGCTACCCTCCTACATTCCATATTTAGACTGTGACTCTGTGTAATAAATAAATAAATAAATTCAAACTCCATGGCTAGAACCTCAAACCCAGGGATGGAGAGCTTCTGGCCAATGGGCCAAATTAGACTTGGCATACGTCCCAGTTTGGCCCAGGAGGCTGTTTTCCCCAAACTGCACCTGCTTGCTGTACAACAGACATCATAAAGAGACCCTGATTGGGAACTCTGTAGCCCAGCTGAAAACTGGGTGGGCTTGTTGTAAGTATTGATCATCTGGTTGGAAGCCCTCCTTTCCTGCTGCAGGTGGCGCCGTTGTCCTGCTCTTGTTCTGTGTTTGCATACATAGCCAGGGCTACAGTCTTTTAGGAACGGAGCAGGAAGACAGGAGCCATGCCCCCTTGAGCATATGCATGGAGGGTAGAGTTGGGTTTCCGGTCAAAATGCTAACCTCGCTCTAGAAATCTGCAATGTTCCTTGCACAGCACACATATGTGGGACTGCACAGATGATCATTAAAAAAAAAAACACCAATCTGGGATGGGTTTTTTTTAACAGCTTTTCTGAAACATTCATAAATTGCAATTACTGTATCCAGAACTACATAATCAGTTTCTCGCTTCTCATTAGAGCAAGGCAGCTGAACCCTATTGGGCTGGCTGTGGGAATGTGATTTACATGGTTAGGAAGTTACATGGGAATGACTCTCTCCTTGTGTCTTCCTTCTCATTGCAACCATGCTCTCCTCAGCCCACCAAACAGGCTGAGAGAAGTGCAACTGCCAGCACCAACCAGCAATGGGATTGCTGGTAGGATCAGCACACTCCTAAACTCTTCCCAGCACCAGTCATCAGAGAAGGCACAAAATATCCCTGCCCATTGCACACCTGCTTTTGCTTCTCTCTCTCTCTCTCTGTGTGTGTGTGTGTGTGTCTGCGAGGGTGAGCAGGTGTGTGCTTTCATATGTGTGTACTGCATACATCTATGAGTGCTGAGTCCCCACCACCCAATGTGCCCTTGGGACAAAAAGGGTTGCTTGGCCATGCATGTATATATGTGTTTGTGCATGTGCCCCACAGTTTCAGATTTCCCTCTCCTTTGACATTGGCCAACTTCAGCATTTGATATACTTTGGAATAAGGTGTGAAGAGCAGAGAGAATATCTCGGCCTTGTTCAGATAAAACAGCAGAAGCTCCTTGAGCACGTCAAGGGTGTGGAAAGCTGCCATTGGGCTTGCAGCTCAGCTGGGTGCGCCATCTGCAAGAATACCTCCACATCGCCCATTTGAACATCCTCCCCCTACCCCAAGGCGCTGGCTCTTAAAAGTGGCACCATTGCTGGATCCAGGTTTTAGAAGGCCTTTGGGTAAGGCAGCTGCCAAGGGCCCTTCTCTCTCGGCAAGTCTACCTCTCCACTGCCATTATCACCGGTTGCTGTTACTCCTCTTCCGCATTGTTGTTTCCACTTGCTCCATTGCCAGGAAGAGTGACAATGAGCAAGGAAGTAGTAGCAGCAACTTCTGCTCTTTTTCTGCACCACTGTTGTCTGGGCCAAACTTGAGAGGCAGATGAACAAGCAGGTTGCAATGGCCAGGAGAGCAAGCAAGCCTCATCAGCCAGCCCCTGCTGGAGTATGGACCCTCAGCAGACGCCCAGCCATGCAGACCCTAAGTTCCAGGCCATAACCTCAATGTTGTCCTCATACATTCCCAAGGTTGCACCATAAATGACACTGTTTATCTGAACTGCTTAGACACTAGTCTAAAATTTCAAATTCTACATGTTGATATAGGCTGTGGTATTCAACCATGTTTTACTCAGAGTAGACTTATTGAAATCAATGGGCCTCTCTTGCTCATGTTTATCCATTTCAATGGGTCTACTCTGAGTAAAACAGGGTAGTTGACTACCACCCATAGCATCTTTCTCCTAGGGTTCATTGTAGCAGGTGGTTTGCGGAAATCAGTATTAAGCATGACAAAATTGTCAGTTAAAATGTCAGAATTTATTACAGAATTTAGGAGAGACTTTATAAGCACTCTGTACGAGGTTTATAAAAACTAATGAACTTGAATTGTATCCTCAACAAGTGCACTATGCTGAGGAACCTTTGCCTAAAATATGGATGGTCCTCTTCACCACAATCATTATGATCATACCTTTCTGGCTCTTCAATGGCCTTTTGACATCTAGCGGCCCCCTTTTTTTAGAAGACCATTGCTGATATCGAATGTGTGGATGAAATGGGAACGGGGAAAGATACAGCAATATCTATTTTTTCTTTTATGTTCATTTGTAGGCAGAATTCATAGACAGCAAGCTACAATGCTGTGTAGTACAGTCATCTCCAAAGATGTTATCACCAGTCGCCCCAACATCTGTGACAAAGTCTCTGGTGGGAACCTTCCCGACGCCAACGGTGCAGACCATCTATTCATCTCACAAACCAATTTCTCTGGCAGACAGGTACTGTTCAACCCTTCCACGGAAGTATTAGGTGGCTTACTTTTTAAAGTCTTTCACCAGCCAATAAGCATGTCTCATGGGGCCAGTTTTCAGATGTGGGTTGAGGAAGCGAAGCAAGAGCCTGGGGGCAGGGAAGGAAGAGGGAAGGCGCTGCTGTTTTGCCTGGGCTTCCCACATGCTCAAGCCCTCACCAGCCATTGTCTCTGCTTCAGAATGTTCATGCTTAATTATATTTAAGTTGCTATGGCAACCAAACTGTCAGCTGAGAAAACTGATAAGGGATAGTGTGAAGATGTTAAATCAGGGGAGTGTTTCCGTGTCAATTAAAATCTTGATTTCTTCCATACAAATGGGTATTTAATCAGTGTTTACTGTAGCAGTAACCCTTCAAAATGCCCACACCTGCCACACTTTCCCATATTAACTTATCCCTTTACAACATAACACAAAAGTACAGCCCTTCTTCTCTTTCTCGGTGAAGCCTCTTTGATTTGCATTCGAAACAACTCTCAAACCATTTGAAATCCTTGCCTCTCTTTTCTTCCATCTTCTCACCTTGGTCCACTCAGTTCTAGCTGCAATTTAGTGTCACACCTTTCTTGTTTCTCCTCTAACCCTCCTTAAATCCTTATATGGATTTCTTATCTGTCTCAATGCTCTCCTGCTCATGTTTCTCATTCTAGCTTTTAAAATGCCCCATCTCTTCTACCCAGATATAATCCCTCCCTGCGATGTTTGCTTGTCCAGTTCTCATCACCTGAGGCACTGAAGGTCTCTCTCCCCCTCAAACTACACCTGCTGCCTCTTATCCATGGAACTGCCTTCCAGAATTCTTCCCACCTCATTTACTTTTCTGTGACCTGCCTGGCACAATATCCTTATCTCCATAGTGTATGGTAATTTATGCCAAGTACTTGGAACTGCACTAACTAGATATTTTTCCTTGCTTACCTCTGCTGTGATGTCATCCCTTTTTGTGTGTCATTTTCTAGAAGTAGCCTTATATTATTTGTGAAGTATCATGGACATCAGGGGTGAGGAATCTTGTTCTTTTCCTGCCAAGGGTAGCCCTGTTGCAGAGTAGATTGTCAGGGGTTATATTGGGGGGGGGGCAGAATCCCAAGTGAATAGATAGCTATGAGGCTTGCCTCATTGCAAGTCTCAGGGTCCCCAGAGCCCCAAGGTTTCGCCAGGGATAACTAGTGGTGAGCCTTTCACACTTGCCTGCACACTGGCATCCCAAAATGGTCCCATGTTTAAAAGATGGCAGAACGAATGGGTGCATTGCAACTGCAGAAGGACTGTTCTAGATTGGGCCTATGGCAAACCCCCATCCAATTTTTCTAATGAAAGTTGCTGCCAACCCAACAGCTACTATTTGCCTTGTTAAGGAAAAGTTGTGTGTTCATAACGGTACACAAACATTTCTGTGGAAGGCCAAACAGCAGCTGCAGAGAAGAGAAAATGGTCTGGTAGCAAATGGTCAAGCCGTTCCTGATCCAGATTGCTCTTCCTCTGCAGTTGATGCTTTCCAGGACTGAAAGAGATGGGCGTGCCGGTCTGTGCCCAAGGAGTCTCTGCTCATTCCCCATTTTAGCATCACTTCCTGTGGCTGCATCTCATCATAGAAAACCCTTTGTTGCACTTTCTATGTATTCCTATTCTTTGTTCCGCCAGTGAGGTAATTGACCCCAGAAGCCTTTGTCTGCTTTCTTCCTCGGAGGAGTGACTGGCTACCTAGTCCTTTTCTGGACTACTCTTTCTCCTTTCAATTCCCTCATACCCACCTTGTTTCCTTGTTGAGTCCTTCAACCCTTTTCTGTTTCTTTGCTTCTCTGACCCAACTTAGCTTGTTTTTACCTCTCTGTTTCGTAGGTTTCTCCACTGCCGTTTCCTCTTCAATGATAACACATCTCTGCCTCTCTCTCCTTGCTCTCCTCTGTTCATACCAACACTTCTACATGCAAGCTCTAGCAAAAATTATATTCCAAGAGTCTAATAGGCCAGAATGTGAACTAGAAAGTCCCCCTGCATATAGATCTCCTTCACACCACAGGCACAGTCATAAGGAAGCGGGGCATACTATGGATCAGAAACCTGATCAATCTGTATATTACTGGAAAGGCTTGCAGCACTCATGGAAATTGATAAAATTAGTGTCTCCTCAGAAGAATGTGCTCTAGCCCAGGCATGGTCTGGTGAGCCTTAGCTGGAGACCAACATGGTGGCCATGGTTTTGCCATGACTCACTCATGGGTCCCAATCCACCAGTTGCAGTCTCAGTGCATGCACACCCGCACCCACACCCCACCGGTGCAGTGTCTATTGCAGGGGTCAGCAACCTTTTGCAGCTGTGGGTCGGTCCACTGTCCCTCAGACCATGTGGCGGGCCGGACTATATTTTTTGGGGGGGGGAAATGAACGAATTCCTATGCCCCACAAATAACCCAGAGATGCATTTTAAATAAAAGCACACATTCTACTTGTGTAAAAACACCAGGCAGGCCCCACAAATAACCCAGAGATGCATTTTAAATAAAAGGACACATTCTACTCATGTAAAAACATGCTGATTCCCACACCGTCCACGGGCCAGATTGAGAAGGTGATTGGGCCGCATCTGGCCCACGGGCCTTAGGTTGCCTACCCCTGGTCTATTGCAAGTATGTGATAAATAAAGCCCGTCAGACAACAATACAGTGGAACCTCGTGTAATGGACGGGATCTGTTCCGGAGACTCGCCCGTAACACGGAACTGACACAAGCCGAAGTGCTGCGTCTGCACACGTGCATGGTGTGATTTAGCGCTTCTGCGCATGCACGAGTGGCAGAACTTGGAAGTAACCCATTCCAGTACTTCCGGGTTGCCATGGGATGCAACACGAAAACACGTAACCTGAAGCGGATGCAACATGAGGTATGACTGTATCGGGTAGAATTGGCCACAGGTTTATTGATTCCAGATGTAGGTGGATTTTGGCTCAGGCATTGGGTGTATATCCATCTCAACCTTGTGCTGGAGGGCAGAGACATTTCAGGGTCGTGCCAGGGATTATGGCCTCCACAAGATGCCTCTCTACTATGAAGGCCATCCCTCAGGCTGCCACTGGACCTGTCTGCCCCACGCTTGGCTACTGGACAGAGACTTCCACCAAGACCCCTTTAATGGGGTACCCCAAATATGCCACAGGTTCCACTCAGGGTGATGCACCAATTCACCCATTTTGCTATGTGACATTTTGGGGAAGGCAAAACCTGCAAGCGGAGTCCATCTGTTTGCAGGCAAATATGGCAACCATTGGCAACCAGAGCAAGGTCAGGCAGTACAAGAAAGAAAAACACTGTTAGAACAACCTACCTGTAAAATAAATATGGTTAGACTTAATACAGTTGACAATGACCTAGAAAGCAGAAGATGCTTAAACAAAAGCACTGTAGCCTAACAGGGAGGGAGGGAGGGGGGGCTCTTCTGCTGACTGTGCTGAGGGAGCGGAGTGAGAATGTCGGACTCATGGCCCACCAGTGAGGCTCTGCCTACTGGGGGTCATTTGAACCAAGAGATTTGACAGGCAATCCCATAATGCAATGCAGCCAGCTGGGGGGTGGGGGCGGATTAAGATCTGGCCCTGCATGATCTGGCTGCCCAGGGATGGTGTAGGACTGCAAGGGGCTGCAATTGTCACCCATCCAAAATGGGGGTAAGCAGCGCTTGAAGACCTATGCACAAAGTTCCCACTGAATACAACCCTATTAGTTGATGCTCTAGGCTTACTCTAGCTCAGTAGATCATTAGAGACCTCAGGGGAAAGAAGTTGCTGAAAGAGATTTGATTGGGTGTGCATTTGTTACTAAACTCACAATGTCAGTCACATTTCTTCTTTCGCAGTGGAATATTTTCAGGATGTTTTACTTGATCGAAAAGCAACCTTTCTCTATGGTTGGTGTTACTGGAATGTTAATTATTTTAACAGAAATATGCAGCATCTTCTGCCCATAACTGCTTTGTGTGTTCATTAATTCCACAGTGCTGAGACTCTAAGGCGGGAACTTGAGCGAGAAAAGTTGATGAAAAGACTGCTGATGACAGAATTATGAAACTTCTCACTTCTGTCTCATTCAGAGAATGGATTGGGGCCTTTTCTGTGCCTTCTGTCTGTTTACATTCCTTTGCTTGTGTGTGTGCGTGCGCGCAACATAATGTATCATTACAATATGATATACAGGTATTACAATCCTGGATTAATCAGTTGGCTAAAAGAGTTAATTCAAGGACTTTCTTTGTATATTTGTTACTATGGCGAGGATCCAAAGAACCATGAAACTAGTGGTTCTATACCCTATGAAAAAGGGGTTTAGAATTCAATCTTTTACCTCAGACAGCAGCCCCTCTTTCTTCCGGATGGCGAACAGCTTTTCAAACAGAGAGTAGTTTCAAGAGCTGTTTGTAAGAGGGAACTCGAATGGACTCGTACCAGCCGCTCCATGAACCTAAGCATCTCTTCAGATCCCAGTCGATGATACTGTCTGTCTTTTATTTCTGCTGAATGTTAGGTTTTTTAAAAACTGCAAAATTGAGTTGAGGCTAATTTTTGGTAAATCTGGAATGAAGAGGAAAACTAAGGAACACACACACACACACACACACACACACACACGGTGTTCTTTTTCTCCTATATTTCTCCTATATGTATATTGCTTTCTATTCAGAAACAATATTCTGTATATATGTTAATAGCTGCACAGGGATAAATATTATGCAGAATATTTTGATAGCATATACAAAAGGTCATTTTGTAGATCTGAAAATTGCAGCAGTCTACTGTTGTTCATTTGTTTTGTTTTCTAAACAAAGAATGGCTGTTTGTTATATAATACTTCTACATGGTGGCAGGGGAAGGGTGGGGAGGCGTTGTGATTCCATCTTACCCTAGGACTGTTAGTCTCCATAGAAAAATAAAAGCTGCTTTTTTAAAATTCCAAACTTCAATATCACACAAGGAGGAAATGCACAAACCCACCTACACTTCCAGGAAATAAAAACCTTGTTTATTCAATTTTATATTAAAACAATGCAATTTTCATTTATTCGAGTTTGCTTCCATTGATCCCCATGTTATCATACCTAATAAAATTGAAAATTAGATTTTTAAGTGAAATTCTAATCCTGCAAACTTCTGCATGCAAATTTCAACTTTAATCAATTTATTGTGCATAGCCAATGTACAGCAGAGGGCAAGGCAAGGCTTTCCTCTGGAAACCACATTTGAAATTCTTACCTGCATATAAGTTAAGCATGTATGTAAGTGCTGGTGAATATTAAGGCCTTAAAGAACATACACTATTAAAGGTCAAGTTTCTTAGAAAACTTTGTCTTCCCAATTTTAAGCAGTGCCTAAAAGTGTAGTTCAATTCTGAAACTGCCGTTAGTCATCAGTTAGAGAAATGTTTGCTTTATATGGTCTGGTAACTCTGTTTTTTTGTTATAGATATAACCCTTTTTCTTGGTACTCTTAACATCAATTATTCTGGTAGTCCAACAAGCACTGGGTTACCCAAACCTTGGTGATTGCCGATAAGTAGAACAGGTTCAGGTCTTTCACACTAGGGTAAGGAGTTAAAACTGAATATCTTTTGAAAATCTACTGATGAAGAACTTGTGATAAAAAAAGGCATAAGTGTTGGGAGGGCTTCTGTGATTTATGGTACCTGAATAAATTTCAAAATAGGTACCAATAATGTAAAGCATCTCCTAAACTCCTATATGCCTGAACTGTATTAAATAGCTGTTGCCACTTACTATATTAAACTGCCGTATGTCTGAACTCTGTTAAATAGGCATTACTCCTACTACACAAAGCACACAATAGAGAGGGGGACTCATTCCATATCAAGTGATCCAACTTTTTCCCCTGTCATCCAATTTTCTTAATAATTTGTACGCTTGTTGAATGATCAAAACTAAATTTAAATCTAACTTTTTTAGCTTTTTATCTCATCCCATTTGTGAGTTATGAGCACCAGAAATAGCTTGTGCGCATGTGCACGGGCCTCCTCCGACCCAGATGTGCACCGGAAATGACGCATGCGCACAAGCTATTGCCGGTGCTCCTCCGACCCAGAAGTGGGCAGCCGCACCGCGCCACGCCGGTAAGAGCGGGCGGCGGGGGTCACTGGGGGCCGGATAAATGAGCCCCTCGGGCCATATCCGGCTCCGGGCCGTAGTTTGGAGACCCCTGGCCTAGTGGATAACAGCCACATTTGCCTGGCAGACAAATACCAAGACTGAATGAACATTACAATAGTGACAGCCTTCCTGATAGATGTTAAATATTTGACTTTCAGCCAAAGCACTGTGCTCCTTGTATATAATAACTTTTCTGTCTGAAATTGCAGAACGGAAGTTTTGATAAAACATTATCCTTACGCATCTTTTTACACATGCTCTGAAAGAGTTGAACAAGTGACTGGGAATTTTTCATTTCCAGTCTTTTAGAGACTAGAAACTCCTTATCACCCAAGCAGGCTTAATTCTGCATGTAGTCTAGAGTGTTTTGAGTTACTAACAGAGGCTCCCACTGACCAAATGTCATATCACATGCCTCACAGACTGATTGCATACATCACAATTCATAAAGCTCGTTCTTTGAGGACCACCAAGGAGAAGCCGCTTTGGTGCCAATGAGCCATGTGAGACTTGCCCATATTGAATGGGCTGCAGTTAGCAGCTCATTTGCACTCCCTGAGGCCTCTATAACAGTCCAAGATCAGTTTTATCTGTGCTGAATGTAACCTGTTTGGAAGTATGCTCAGGACTTGGAAATCCCTGTTCAGTTTCTTTTTAAAGTATTGCATTTCCACTTGTCTCATTGTGGGAGACTTTTTGAGTCTAGAAATATTGTGGGTAGTATTTTCCTGTTAAGTCATGTTTATTTCCCTTCCCACAATCTGACTTGTGTTAGCTTGTTTATCTGTGATATCCTGGAGAGTTTCAGGAGCATCCACAGCTTTCTGGGATGGGAATCACGGTACCATGCACCTCCGTTTGCTTCTTTTTCCTTCCACAAGAAGCATATTATATCATAGTCAGATTTTCTATTGTCTGGTGTTTGCCAATATTCTTACCACTATTCAGAGCTACTTGCAGTAGTCCCAAGGCAATGGGTGCACTGTTCTGTAAATCACAGTATCCTATGCCCATGATGGATAATTGAACCCTGATCCATATTTGCATGAGCCATGAGTCATAAGATGCTCATTCAACTAAGAAGGGCTTTTTTCATAACTGCTTATCCCAGGCAATGAGATCAATCTATTATTCCAGGGTAGGGGTTTTTGAGGTGGTGGTGTGGGGTGTTTTTTATGTAAATAAAATATTCCCAATATTTTACTGGCAGACCCTAATGAATTTGCTTAATTGGGGTGCACAGGGGCGTACCCAGGATCAAAACTAGGGGGGGCAGGCCATGGTCGTTCAGGTTTGCTTTGAACGGACGCTGATCATTTTTGCTTCTAGGGGGGGCAGCTGCCTTCTAGGGGGGCAGCTGCCCCCTCTGCCCCCCCTGGGTACGCCCATGGGGGTGCACCTTCTTGATTTGTTTAAAAAGTTGCAACAAGAGAAACAATGTAAAGGGATTCTCCAATTTTCACTGGGATCCAAAGGACTGTAATTTTCCCTGAATGGTCTAGCATTGGATCTCATGAAATGAACAGACACTGCCTTTGTAAACCTTGTGCAAAGTTCTAAATCAGCATCAGGATATGCTCCATGTAAGTTTTCAACTTATTATTCTGGCATTAGGTTTCCGTTTTAAATTTTATGTTAAGAGAAATTGTCCTCCCAGCTACATGTGACCAATAAAACAAAGTTAAATGTGCCAGCCAAATATATATATTTTTGTTTTTGGAGGCTCATTTTCATATATTTATTGCTATTTCCCCTGGTTAACAGAGAGTTTATACTTATACAGTGGAATATTGCTGTTTCGTTTTTTTTAATGTCCTGATGCTCAAGGAGTTTGCAATAAGTATATTGAGACTGATCTGTTGTTTTGCATGCAAGATCAGCCCCTAATGTGTGTTTTTGTAATTCTGAGTGCTGTTAATGAATCCCAGAATGTTGGGAGAAAGGAGACATCTCTGGGAGATTCTGCTGCAGAGCCAGGTAACTTACACCAGCATGGTACCAACTGGAACAGAAGCAGCACATTATGGCATATGTTAGTGAACCATGCCTTGAGGGAGGCTTTTTGTGGCTGAACTGTTTACCTGTTCCTGTATTCATGCCTGCAATAAAAGAACTGAAAATTAAAGAACAATCTCATAGTGATTTGTTGTCACGTCAGGGATTTCAACAGCATATAAATACCTCACCACGTCTGGAAGATTGGTCAGTTGCATATTTTGGATAGGGTTGCAGTTCCTCTGAAAGAATAGGCTCATAGTTGCTTCCAGGTCCATCTTTGTTGCTGGAGGCAGCCTCAGTGACCAGGAGCACCTCTTACTAGCCAAAGCTGGCAGGCCAGCTATGGCCATTCTTGGATGGGGGTAGTCTGGCCACAGTAGTCAGGCACTGGTAACCTCAAGACCTGAATATCATCATGTGCTCTATGTGGGGCTACGTTTGGGCTTAGTCTGGAAGCTCCAGCTGGTGCAAAATGTTGTAGCTAGACAGCTGGTGGGGACAACTTCAGGTTTCAGGTTCTGAATTAACCTAAGATCAATATTTGCTTCATTTTCATGTCTCTTCCCTGATTATAATCTTAACCTGTTTGAAGTTCAGAAATATTCCTTTCTTTTCTCTTGAAGTTACTCTTAAACAATGAACTGTCTGAAGTTAAATCTACATCAGCATTTCCTAAGCAGCACATTTCTGCAATCAATCAAGACACTTGAGTTCAGGTCAGGTTTGAATTTTCTGCTTTGAAGCTCCAAGGATATTTCTATTTTATGTTCATCTTGTCATGTTAGCGAGCAGTACTACCAAATCTATCTTAACCAAGTTCCTTCTTCTTAAATCCCTTAATTTTTCTTTCTTAAATCTTCCAGAGAAAGGAATGCAACAGGTGGGAAGCAAGTCTAATCTGATAAGTTTCCCTTCAAAATACATTGCTTCAGTTTTCAAACGACTTCCGCCAGAATTGCTGTTCATTGGGTGCCTTGAATGAGCTATAAACTATTTCTAAACTTCTAAAAGAGGCTCCTTAAATTCTCTGTTAAAGCTGTAGATGTTAAGCCTCCTCAATGGACCTTGAAAGTGCACATAATGTGTTAGTCATAGGAATTTTTCAAAAACTCATCACTTGCAACAAAAGCCAAATGAGTAATCTTGTAGATTGCAATAAAGGTGACTTGTCTAGTTGATGCCACATATCAGATGGAAGCAAATGTCAAAGCTTCAATTCCTTTGATATTTCACTAGAATAAGGGAGCAGTAATGAATCTTGTGAGGTTTAAAATATCTCATTATATCATGTCAGCAGAGATCCAGGACAGCTGTTGTCAAAGATAATGCGAGAAATAAGATGGGAGAACATCAAACTATAAATATAGTTAAGAACATGAAACATGTTTTGGTATCTAACAACAGCATAATCAAATCCAAAAGGTGACATTTAAAGACATATTTATGAAAATGGCTTTTTCACCCTATGCAAATTGCTGGAGGGCCTGATTCAAATTGGAAGCCAACCTACCCTCCACACTAGGATCCAGGTCAGGCCCCCAAAGTCCCCTCTACTTAAGGGCAGAGATATGGAGTCTCCTGGGTTATGTAAAGGTAAAGGTAAAGAGACCCCTGACCATTAGGTCCAGTCGTGGACGACTCTGGGGTTGCGGTGCTCATATCGCTTTAATGGCCGAGAGCCGGCGTACTGCTTCCGGGTCATGGGGCCAGCATGACTAAGCCGCTTCTGGCGAACCAGAGCAGCGCACGGAAACACAGTTTACCTTCCCACCAGAGCGGTACCTATTTATCTACTTGCACTTTGATGTGCTTTCGAACTGCTAGGTTGGCAGGAGCAGGGACTGAGCAACGGGAGCACTCCGACACAAAATGCTCCAAGGAGAAGGGGAACTGCTTTTAAAAAAAGAATGTGCCGCGGTTGGTAATAAAACAATCTGAAACACACAATGTGTACAGTTAGCAGACCATGGGGTGGGGGGTTACGGGGCCACCCTCTTGACACTGGCAACCAATGTGACACTCCCACCGGTAGACCTGCACAACCTCAGCTTTGCCGCTGCTCTCTTTGCCCCCCCCCCAACCCCGCTATGCCATCCAGGCAAACTGAAGCAAAGCCAGTGTAGAGAGAGTGGCTCTGCCCAATGCAATCACTGGTGGTGGTGATTTTGGAGTTTTGTTTTGCAGGGGTCTTTAAACTCCGCAGGGCATAACACAACTGGAGTGTTATCACAGAACATCGTTAAGATATCTTCCCTACAATGCTCTGCTTTTATTCAAAGTGCACTGCAGTAGCCAGATAGTATAAGCACACAGTGCATTTATGACCTGAACTGTGAGTAGGCCAAAAGCTAGTCCACACATGGCAGACCTAATCCCTTTTGACTCAGGGTGGCTAAGCTTTCTCGGGCTGAGGACTGCATTGACCTATGGGAAATCTTCTGCAAGCTGCGTGTCAAAGTGGGTATGTCCAAAGTGTAAAAGTGGAAGTGGCCAAGCATGTCAATTGTACTGTATATACTGTATTTTAAAGTACACATTTGGCTTGTTTCTAGCAGGGACCATAAAAGCATTTTGGCATCACAGCTAACGACCCATGGGAGTGGTTATTTGCATCTATAAAGGTAAAGGTAAAGGGACCCCTGACCATTAGGCCCAGTCGTGTCCGACTCTGAGGTTGTGGCGCTCATCTCGCTTTATTGGCCAAGAGCCGGCATACAGCTTCTGGGTCATGTGGCCAGCATGACAAAGCCGCTTCTGGCGAACCAGAGCAGCGCATGGAAACGCTTTTATTTATTCTATAATAAATATAAATAATTATATTTATAATATTCTGGGTGGTTTCTGCTTCTCTGTTTTCTGAAACTGCTCTGGTTTGCTTTATGTTGTGCCGCTCACACCGGTTACTTTCTGCCCCCTAGTGGCAGCAAATGGCCTTGTATTGTTTGTAAAAAATAAAATAAAATAAATACTGTGGGTAGAAAAATTTAACGCTGAGCAAGTCCCAGTGCAATAAAATAGAAATAGAGCCGAGAGCTTACCTACATAGGATGCTAATTTTATGATTAGCAATCATGCTGTGGATTTTAACAAAAATTATATACCAGGGGTGAGGTTCAAACTTCCCCTCCCCAGTCAGTATATCGATGAAAATGAATAATTGGGGGGAGGGGGGATAGTTCGCTTTCTTCCCAGAGCCGTCTTTCCCATTGGGCTTAGTGGTGCGTTGCACCAGGGCGCCGACCTCTCAGGGGCACCCCAGCGAGTGGGGGAGCTGCGTGGCTTTGCTGGCGGGCTCCCCTTTCCCTGCACGCCCCCAGCTGCGCCCCATCAACCGTATGGCTGGCAGGCGTGCAGCTTCCTTCCCAAGCCTCCGCGGGAGGAGAGCGATCCCCACAGAGGCTTGGGAAAAGGTCAACAACTCTGGGAAATGGGGGGGGGGTGCCAGAGGGAGCTTTGCACCATGGCGCCGGATATGCTTAAGACGGCCCTGTTTCTTCCCATTGCTAATAGCACTGCATGTGGGGGGGGGGGGTCACCACTATAATGGCTGTGAGAAAATTTAATCTTTGCTCCAGCTCACTGCAATCCTGAGGACGGTGACCAACCACCCATTACAATGGTACCTCGGGTTACGAACTTAATTCGTTCCAGAAGTCCGTTCTTAACCTGAAGCATTCTTAACCCGAGGCACGCATTCCCTCCCATATATTAGGATAACGTGTGTGTATAAATGAATATATCCATGAAAATAACATACAAAAATACATTTCTTGGTGGGAAATGATTTGCCAAAATGTGTGTGAGTCAAAACTGCACATAAACACGTGTTTATCAGGAGAAAATCAGACTAAAGTGCTGATAAATTTTCATGAGGATTTTAAACAACAACAACAAACACAAATTACCACAGAAACATAAGAGAAATGGAGAGAATCAAAACTGACAGACCCAACCATTATTATTATTATTATTATTATTATTTATTAAAATTTGTATACCACCCTATACCCACAGGTCTCAGGGCATTTCACAACAAAATTGTTTTTTCATTAAATTTTTGCAAATAATTTCCATTCTCATACATTTTATGCTTTGTATCAAAGTGCCCTGTAGGTGGGGCAGAATGATACAAAACCCATTTTTTACTGAAGTCATTATATTCTCATCATCTTCTAACTTTAATGGTTCTTTTGATTGCTATTATAATATTGATTGGTTATGCCATGCATCAAGCCATTTTTTTATTATTTGACTCATTTTTGTTACATAAAATATGAGATTGATTTTTTCTGTATCAATCTGCCCCACTTCCCCCTATGGACTTCAAACCTGTTTTGGGCAAAGATACATATCACAGGAGAAGTGCTAAAACAGCAGCTCAAGATGATGATGATTTATTAAATTTGTATGCCACCCTATACCTGTAGATCTCAGGGCAGTTCACAACATAAAATCGCAATATAAGAAACACAAAATACGTAATCAAAATAAAAACACAATCCCCACTTCTACAACATATTTTAAAAGGGCATCAAATGTCAACCATCCAAAGACCTGGTTAAAAAGGAACGTTTTCGCCTGGCCCCTAAAGCTGTATAATGAAGGTGGCAGCCGAACCTCCCTAGGGAGAGCAATCCACAGATGGGGAGCCACTGCAGAAAAGACCAGTTCTAGTTTGGCCACCCTTCGGACCTTTCATGGAGGAGGCACACGAAGAAGGGCTCAGAAGATGATCTCAGGGTTGGGTAGGTTCATAGGAAAAAGGCGGTCCTTGAGGTATTGTGGTCCTGAGCCATTTAAAGCTTTATAGGTCAAAACCAGCACTTTGAACTGGGCCCAGAAACTAATTGGTAGCCAGTGCAGTCGGACCAGGATTGGTGTGAGATGCTCAAACCATCTTGCTCTGGTGAGCAACCTGGCTGCTGAATTCTGCACCAGCCGCATAGCTGTCAACTTTCGGATTTGAAAATAAGGGATGCCGCGAGGGCGGTGCAATGGCACCAAGTAGCCTCGCCACCCTGCGCTCCAGAGGCTGTGCGCGAACGGGTGAGCGAAAGAGCGAGCGCATAGACGGCAGGCAGGCAGGCTGTCTGTCTGGTTGGGCGTGAGGGTCTGGCTGCACAAGGCATGCAAGCTCCACCCCAGTCGGTCTCAGACTCCTTATTGGCAGCCAAGCAACGCAGCTGAGGAGCCTCCCTGGCCGGCAGGGAGGGAGAGGAGCTGCTTCCTTTGAAATCCGGGAAATTGAAGGGATATCAACAATCCGGGATAGCAGTGGGAAACGGCATTGGAATAAGGGAGTTTCCTGCAAAAAAAGGGAGGGTTGACAGCTATGACCAGCCGAAGCTTCCGAACCGTCTTCAGAGGCAGCCCTACTTATAACGCATTGCAATAATCTAACCTCGGGGTTACCAGAGCATAGGGATCAGTAGTTAGGCTGTCCCTGTCCAGAAAGGGCCGTAGCTGGGCCACCAGCTGAAGCTGATGGAAGGCGCTCCGGGCCACTGAGGCCACCTGAGCCTCAAGGATCCAGGAGGAGCCCCAAGAGACATGCCTGCTCCTTCGGAGGGAGGGTAACCCCATCAAGAGCAGGCCACCTAACAGTGCAGAGGCGTCTTCTCCTTTTGCTGTCCTGTTCTGCCTTCATTTGCTCAGCAGAGGGAGCTCCCATACTTACCAATTGTTATGAATATCTACACAAGGGGTTAGACAAGGAATTGTTTTCTGAGACAGTGCTGAAAGCGGTACAGTAGAGTCAGTGAAAAGAAGAGCCTGCTGGGTTGAATCACAGACCCACCGAGTCCAGCATTCTAGCTCAAGCACTGGAACGCTCCTACTTCTGCTCACTAACAACGGGCATTCGCAGCCATGCTGCCTCTGATCCTGGTGGCAATATGTGACCAACCCGACTCGCCATGGATAGCCTCGCCCTCCATGGATTTGTCTAATAACTTGCTGAAGGTGTCCAAATTGGTGGCCATCACTCAGGGCGGTTGCCTCAGGGACAGAAGAGGAGAAGAAATGAGTTGCATCTCAGGTGGGATTCCTGTTTTTTTAAAAAAACAGGCTAGCAAGCCTCCCTCCCCGCCAAATGGCATTGTTGCATTGTTTTTACTTACCTCAGGATCAGTTCTGGAATTCTTCAGCTCTTTTTCAGTATTCACTTGGATTTGCACATTTTGGAGACCCCATGACATGCCCGGGGTGTGTGTGTGTGTGTGTGTGTGTGTGTGTGTGTGTGTGTGTGCATAAGCCCCCAAATCTGCCCATTGACCCCTGCATTCTCTCCCTCCGCCTTTTGATCTTTTTTGACTCCTTAGGCTGCCTTGGAACTTCCTGTTGTGTGAAGCGGTTTGTAGAGGAAACACAGAGGGGGAGGGTAGAGGAGTAGCTGAGCTTCCTGCCCCTCTTTTCCAAATACCCACCCCCATCTGCCATCACTTCATGTGCTGTTGAACACGTTGGTCTACTCTTAGACGTTCAGCATTTTTAAAAAAAGGACACACTTGACAAAGCACCTTGTGTCCTGCACCTGAGGTGAAAGATGTTTTCTTCACAAAAAGCTATTTCTCTTTTTTTAAAAGAAAAGATTAAGATAGTGAAGTGAGAGGGGATTTAAAAAACCCAATTTTACTCATCTCCACATTATTTTCATCAATTTGGGTATTAAAATGCCCCCGCAGCAGTATTTCTGCTCTTGGAAATAGTTCCTCGATGTACTTATATTGTAACGCTAATTAGAAATTGCACCAGACCTGCTTAGCATGGTGGTTTGTAGATTTAGGAGACATGTAGACATTTAAGCAGCTAACTGGATTAGTATTAGGAATATTTGCTAATACTGTCTGAATATATTCATTATCTGTTAGCTGGCTGCTATCTTTTATGTCTATTTGCTTATCCCTAGAAAGGTGGGAGGCCTGACCTTCCCTCCCATACCCATTTATACATGCGTTTAAAAGCTGGAAGAACCACTATTTTAAAACCTTGCAGTTGGATATCATTTGCATCTATAAGTCAAGTTTCTTGTAGTCACGGCAGATCAAATGATTTGAAGGAACGGGAGAGTGTGGTGTGTTGGCGGGGGGGGGGAGGAGTTTCTGCATGGGGCAGAAGGTTAATGATTGGCGTGCTTCGTTGTGGATGAGATTGACAGAGTAAAACAGCTTGGTCTTACTGCCCACTGAAAATCTTATTTTCTTGAATCGGCTTGTTTGTGGCTCCAGGACTCTGCATGGTGCTATCTACTTTATTAAAAACACCTGAAAGTTGAAAGGGAAAAGTAAGTAGAAACGAATGTGTTACAGGACTGGGAATCTTAACCTTTGTACCAGGCTTTTGAAAAGTGTAAACTCTGCACTGTTGTAATCAACTAGTTTGATGCCATGTTTTCAAGGCTACTGTTTTGCATGATCAGAGCATGTTTAATAAATGCTGCTTTCTTGAACATGTTTGCCTTTTTAAAATCAAATCTTTGGAAAACACTAATCTATACTGATTTAAATGATCCATATATTTGTGAGGGATTGATCATCCCTGTTTGGCTGCCTGCTTTCTTGTCAAACACAACTCTGTATAACAAATATATAATGTACACTGAATGTCCCAATGCAATATTGGATAGACCTGGGTTATCATCCCTCCATGACACTTTTTTTCTTAATCTGAATGCCTTCACTGAACCATGCGTATACATGGGACTCTGAGTTATCATGGCTGAACTTCCTGGCTTTATAAGCCCTGACCTTATCTTGAAATTTCTTGAGTCGTTCCTCAATGTCTGTGATATTATTTTGCCAAACACTATCGTCTACCTGTCCCTTTAAACTCTTCTCCAATTCGCAATCTCTAGTTCCAATCTCTGTTCCTCTTGGGTGGCCTTGTCTATAACTAAGAGCATTAAATAGCTGGAGCATTTATTCATAATTCCTATTCATTTCTGTTTAAACTTCTCTGAGTCTAAGAATAAAGTGGGAGCCTTTTGGTATGCATCGATTTTTGTAGTATTCTGATAAAGACACAGCAAGATGGTGCATTTTAAGCTTGTGTTTTTAAAGAAATATCAGATGTGACCAGTCTGTAAACTGTTGAGTCTCTGTGGTGAAACCCGAAGGCTCACAGACATTGGTCAATACTTGGTCAATTTGATCACTGGAATATGCAAAACTATCGGTCCAATTAGCCATATCCTATGCACAAGCATAGGTGGCGCTGTGGGTTAAACCACAGAGCCTAGGGCTTGCCGATCGGAAGGTTGGTGGTTCGAATCCCCGTGACGGGGTGAGCTCCCATTGCTCGGTCCCAGCTCCTGCCAACCTAGCAGTTCGAAAGCACGTCAAAGTGCAAATAGATAAATAGGTACTGCTCTGCCGGGAAGGTAAATGGCGTTTCCGTGCGCTGCTGTGGTTCACCAGAAGCGGCTTAGTCATGCTGGCCACATGACCCGGGAAAACAGTCTGCGGACAAACGCCGGCTCCTCGGCCTATAGAACGAGATGAGCGCCGCAACCCCAGAGTTGTCCATGACTGGACCATAATAGTCAGGGGTATCTTTACCTTTACCTTTTGTGCACAAGCTCAGTATCCAACAACAAAGGAATACAGAGAATTGAATCTAATCAAACACAACTCTGTATATAATAAAAGTATAATGTACACTGAATGTCTCAATGCAATTCATATTATGACTCAAAATAATATCAACACAAAGCATGTATGTACAGTCACAAGGAACTTTATACACACACACACACACACACACACACACACACACACACACACAGTCATGCAAACTGCCTCCTTTCTTGGCCTGAAATGCTGCAGGTGTACAAGTGCAAGAAATACCATTCCAAATGTGAGAGGAAGGAGAACAGATTGTGTTGGAATATCTACAACTTTTAACCTATGAGAGAGACACTTTCAAATTCCCCTTTCCTCACAGGGCAGCATAGAGGAAACAATTGACAAATCTCAAATCGTCTCCAAATGAAAGGTTGAGTCTTGGCAAAAGCAGCAAATCGAGTTCACCTATAGGGTGAGCACGTGTTGCGGTTGGGACAGGAAAGCACCTCCTCCTCCTCCCTCTGGTTGACCGAGGGAGGAGTGGACAATTGGCCACAGGTGGGAGGGGGCAAGGTGTTGCTGGGGTAAATTGCATGTAGCAATTTTGTGATGGACAGCCCAGGTCCTATATAACCCCCAGCACGCCAGAGGGACGGCCTCTTGGCTGCGTGTTCGGATTCCCTGCCCTTCCTCTCCCTTTTTTATTAGGCCTCTGTGTTGACCTTGCTTTGCCTGTTATGGGGTCGTCTGCTTCTTGAAGGCAGGGGCCTAGTAGGAATTTTTCCATCTGGCAGATTGGCTGGAGCCAGTTGGTTTTCGCCTACTACATTGCAACTAGTCACAACTTGTAAGGTTGGCGGTTAGGCATTGGTTCATGGATTCATCGGTGAATGGGTGTGGTCGCCCTACAACTGATGATGGTGTGATGGGAATTCCGTTAAAGGAATCCAGGGGGCTTCATATGCTTGTCCGATCCTGGTCAGGAATGCAGGACCATGCATGAGCCCCTTGGGACCCCTGGGGAGAGGGAGCGCTATGCCCCCAGGTTCCTTAACTCTCCTCAGTATAAATGGTCTCTATAAGTACTGCCCGTGGCAGCTCTGTCCCGTATGGGCAGATAGTCGAACCAATGCCTACGCAACCACTCACGTGATTTGTATTTTAATAAAAGTTGTGGCCAAAAATATGCCAAAAACCCAAACCAAAATTTATGTCTGAAGTATGAATTATTTTGGGGGGTGGCTTGGTGTCCTCAACACGCAACTGAAAGTGTAATTCCTTCCTTTTTCTCTGCTCACAGCTGTTTGCCTGTTTAGAAACTCTACATTCTCATGGGCTGGATGCAGGCCATGTTGATCCTTCAAAACTCTTCATACAAAACTAGTCAAGAAAATAAACATTTATGCGTTGAGGAGTCCTGGGCATGGGGCGCTTTGCTGCAACTGAAATGATCAAGAATGAACATGGGCATACAGAATTGAACTACAGTACAATCTGTTTGCTATTTGTATTCAAAGGCATAAGTAACTGGGACCAGGTTTCCTGAAAGACCGCATTCTCCTTTACTGATCTGTCTGGTCACTTGGATCCCCAAAGAGAGATTCTGTCTTCTCTTTAAATCTGTTTTGTAGCCCCCCAGAGGAATAATGCCTTCAGTGTTGGAACCTTCCATGGCAAACACAATAAGGCAGCAGCACCACCACCTCCTTTTCTTGCCTTTCCTAAAGACGTTTTGTTTCCCCAACCATTGCTAAAGTGGTGATACTGGTATTTTTGGAAAGTCTGGAACTGTAATTTATATTTAAATCATTTTGTGCACCACTTTGAGTTTTTAAAATATTAAGCGGTTTATTAGTATTTTAAATAAACACAAACAAGCCAACAGTTGCTTCCTGATCACGTAGCATGGGACTCAGGAGGAGGAAGGAAACTATTTTCCAGAATTTTGACAAAACAGAGAAAAAATATGAAAGAGTCCATAGGCCACACATTTTCTCCTTAATGCAGCTGCAGTATCTAAGGAGAGCTAAAGGAAAAAGATACGGGCAGCAGGGATGCGCTTCAGAGGACTCGTGACCTGGTTATCCAAGAGACCATGTAAGCCTCATTTCAGTGATACAGGTTTTTAAGGTGTTATATTGTTGTTCTGATTCCTGTCCTGGTTCTCAGATTAATTATCCAGAGCTGCATGTCACATGCCTTATTTCATGAATCAAGTGCGATGGTCGCTGTGGTGCTCCAGGGGAGAGTAGGGCCTGAAGTTCACTGGGAGCCTAACCAACCTGACAGGGTTGTTGTGAGGAATAAATGGGGAGAAGGAGGACCATGTAGATGGACCATGCATGCCGCACAACGCTCCTTGAAGGAAAGGTGGGCTGAAAAATAAATAAATAAATACACATTCTTGCCGTTTTGGTGCCTTGCTGTTACAAACATGTGATTTCCATGGAAAGCTTGTGCAACAGTCATGCACAAGTTCTAAGTGATACTATATTCATACGCATCACATTGGTTTTGGGGAGCGGGTGGCACTGTGGTCTAAACCACCAAGCCTCTTGGGCTTGCTGATCGGAAAGTTGGCAGTTTGAACCCCTGCGATGGGGTGAGCTCTCGTTGCTCTGTCCCAGCTCCTGCCAACATAGCAGTTCAAAAGCACGCCAGTGCAAGTAGATAAATAGGTACTGCTGCGGCAGGAAGGTAAACGGTTTTTCCGTGTGCTCTGGCTTCCATCATTGTGTCCCGTTGTGCCAGAAGCAGTTTAGTCCTGCTGGTCACAGGACCCGGAAAGCTGTCTGTGGACAAACGCTGGCTCCCTAAGCCTGAAAGCAAGATGAGCTCCGCACCCCATAGTCGCCTTTGACTTAACCATCCAGGGGTCCTTTACCTTTACCTTTTACCTGCATCACATTGGTAGTCAAATTAATGAAATGGCATCTGCTTTAAAAAAAAATCAATAATAAATCACATGTTCTTTGATTAATAACAACTGTCTCTACCTCTTGTAAGTTTGCAGTAAATTTCTTCCAGTTCCTCTGTCTGTGCAGGTGTATGATAACACCGAGAAGCAAACATGGCAGCATTATAAATAAAGATGGCCTGCTTTATTCACCCAGAGAATAGGAAAAAAGAAACAAAGGCCTGGTATTTCTTATAGCCCAAGCTACCACAAAATCACACAAATTGGCTTGTAAGTAAGTGAGGTTGCAGGAAGAAGCATATTGGCATATTCTCGTGCAACAAACATACAGATTTCTGTTGACCAAATAATCTTTAAATTAAACCATAGCTCAAAAGACACATGCCATTCCTGTCAGTCTTACTGGTAGTTAACATCTAAGCTTGGTGGCATTACAATGTCTGCTACATTTACCTTTCTTTATCAACCAACTGGTTCAATCAATAAAATGTTTATTTAATGGCTGAATGATTGGAGTAAAGTACACATCACAACCACCAATTATTGATGATTACAGGTAGCAAGCCAGGAGGTCTGAAAGATACTAGAACATTCAGATATGTTGTTACCTGTTGAGTAATAGATTTATTAGACCTCTCAAGAAAGTTATTTAGAACCGTCTCTTAAGGATCAACTAGGAAATTGCCTTATATAAATTTTGTGATCTTTGACCCCTTGATAAAATCTGGGCTGTTACAAGCTCTTTAGTGGTTGCAAGGACACTGCCTATCATTAAATGAAACTTTGGCAAATCTGCCATATAGAGTCCTAGAGACCAAAACCTTTAAATATGCTAACGAAGCTGCTCTTCCATAATGCTATAGAATTCAGATAGGGGCTACATTTATTAGAGGCTCAGCAATGCAGGGCCAGTGAGCATTGTGCACACGGCCTATAAGTTGACTTGTGTCACTCTTGAGCATCCTTACACAGGCTTCCCCCCACATTCATGCGTGAGTGAAATCGTGTAGAGTGAGGAACACCCCTCTTTAAAAACGAGGATGCGCAAGAGGACACAGAGAGAGACTCGCCCCAGAAATCACTCGGGGCCGCTGACCTGCCTGTTCTGAGCCAGGCTGCCTCCGGGGAGCCAGTGTGTGCCGTGCAGCAGAGCAGCAGAGATGGGGAGATGAATCCTCCTGCCCTGCGCCACTGGCTGATCGAAAGACGCCTTCCCCCGCTCAGGCAGCAACCTTGAGTGAGGGACGGCCACTCTATTTATTTATTCATTTCGCGGCAACCAGTTTAAGAGTGGGGGGGTGTGTGTGCATGTGTGTGTGTGCCTGAATTTCATTCTCTGTTTAACCCAAGATTACCTTGCACTACGGAAGGATCAATTCTTTGCAGGTGTGGAACAGACATTATGTAGCAAATGTAAAAGTGCCCATCCTGCAAATTGAAGTGGTGGTGTGGGCATTTAGGGGGTTAGGGTTAGGGTTAGGGGTGGGCACCCCTGGGGGCGGGGCTTCATGACGTCACGACGCGACGTCACTGCGGCCCCGCCCCCCACGGGGGTGTGGGAATGTTTTGGAACGTGGATGGAGATTTATAATTTAATATATCTCATCCTAACTTGTGCTAACAAGTTCAACTAGCAGAGTAACATTCCCTTTTAAAATACACACAGCGGAAGTTGCTTTGATTCGCTAGAATCAACTTAATCTAGTTTCCTGGTTTGTCACTATATTTCCCCTTTGTCCCTCTTCAAATAAGACACAACACACGTCTTCTATAAAAAGATATAAAATGTTTACTCACATATATCCAGCTCAAGACAAATCCCAAAGAAGGCAGGCTTATTCTTAGTAAAGATATTTACAATTGGAATCTCCCCATGTGGGAGAGAAGTCCAGGCCCCAGTTGGCTGGAAGCCAACTGAGCATCCTCCTCACAGTTCGAGTGAGAGAGTGGAATGGAATGGAATGGCCGCTGACCTGTGAGGTTCTTTGTTCATACCTTCCCAGGTGAAGCCACTCCCACATCTAGTTGCAAGAGGAAATTGCCTCAATCCATGTGACCAGGAAGTTGTGGCTGGAGGACTGAGGCAATCTCCACTGTCTGCTCTAGCATTGTTGTACTTGACTGCTCTAGCGTTTACATCCCACAAACCCCTTCTCAGGCAAATACAACATACAAAACATAAACAACTTTATTCAACCACCCAGAGTCCCAGCTTGACACGTAGATTCTGGAAACTCTCTTTTGGCAAGGGTTTTGTCAAGATGTCGGCAGTCATCTCTTTGGTGCAGCAATAAGACAGTTCCACAAGTCCATCTTGCACCATCTGGCGTATGTAGTGGTACCTGACCCCAATGTGTTTGGTTCTGGCTAGGAACTTTTCACTCTGCGTCAGCTTCAGGCAACTTTGATTGTCCTCTAGCAGGCTGACAGGTTCCCTTCTCACCAGTCCAAAGTCTTTGATGAGTTCATCAAGCCAGGCAATTTCTCTGCATGCTTCCGTTGCAGCAACATATTCGGACTCTGTTGAAGACAAAGCTACACAACTCTGTTTATAGCTGCCCCACACAACAGGTCCATCCCCAAACATAAAAACATGACCGCTTGTGGATTTATAGTCAGCATTATCCCCGGCCCAATCTGCATCAGTGTACCCAACCAACTTAGGGTCTCTGACAGCTGGCAACTTTAATTTACAATTTATTGTACCTTTCAGGTATCTAACCACCCTTTTCAGCCCCGCTAAATCATGCTCAGTGGGAGAATTCACTTTTCTACTCAGAATCCCCACAGCATTAGCTAAGTCAGGTCTACATGTGGTAACCATATACAAAAGTTTACCAATTACCGACCTATATTGACTGTTATCTGGCAACAGCTTCGAATCCTGCTGATTCTTCAAGAAGTCTGTAGCCATGGGCGTTGCAACCGGGTGTGCGTCTTGCATCTGCAAATACTCAATCAGTTCATGAACCTTTTGCTTCTGGCTGAGAAGAAATGAGCCGTCTTCTTCTCTTTCCACTTGAATTCCTAGGTAGTATTTGACATCTCCAAGTTCTTTTACTTGTACCTCCTTGCTGAGGTGTTTTACTATTTGTGTATAGTCTCTATTATTTGCAGTAGCAATAATCAAATCATCGACAAAAGCCAATATGTATGAATATTGTCCATTACTTGACTTGGTGTACAAGCACTTATCTGCGTTTCCTTGCTTGTACCCAAGTTGCACAAGCATACTGTGCAATTTCTGATTCCAGGCTCTAGCCGCTTGTTTAAGCCCATAGATTCCTTTCTGGAGTCGACACACGAGGTGCGTCTCATTTGGTTTTGTGAAACCTTTAGGTTGTTTCATATATATTTCTTCTGAAATTCTCCCATGTAAAAACGCAGTACAAATGTCAATGTGCTTCACGCTCAATTGTTTAGAGGCTGCAATGCTCAAAAGCATTCGGACGGTACTATATCTTACGGTTGGTGCGAAAACTTCGTCGTAATCTTCACCAAAACGTTGTGAAAAACCTTGTGCTACTAGCCTTGCTTTGTAGCGTTCCACTTCCCCTTCTGACCCCTTCTTAACCTTGAACACCCACTTGCACCCAATGGCCTTCTTACCAGGAGGGAGCTCTGTCAGGGTCCACGTCTGGTTCTGATGCAGTGCATCCATCTCCTCCTGAGCGGCCTTCTTCCAGAGACTGGCTTGCGCAGATGGCATCTTCTGAATCTCTTCCCATGTGGAAGGTTCCTGTAGAGACACCGACCCTGCAAGGTAGGACAGTCTTGCTGGTGGGACACCTCTGTTGGTTCTGGATGAGCGTCTGACCTCTGGTCCTGGTTCTTGAACCGCATCAGCTTCCTCACCCTCCTCCAACGCTGACATGTCCCCATCTGAGTCCTCCTCTTCGTCTCTGGAGCCGCCAGGGATCTGGTCATCTGCGTCTTCTGGTGTGTCGCCTGTAGGGGGTGCTATGACACTAGAAGGCAGATTAGTACCATGTGGGGTTTCAGAAGGAAAGTTTATGAGTTCTTGAGTCCATTCTGACTCCTTGGAGCAGCCAATAACAGTGTTCTTTGTGTCTGCTTTTGCATGTTCATCAAAATAAATTGCATGGTGCGCACTCACTTTGCCTGTCTGTAAGTCCATTACTCTGTATCCTTTGCCTCCAGCAGCATATCCCACTAAGATACCTGCTTGTGCTCTGGAGTCAAGCTTGTGCCTCTGTTCCTTGGGCACGTGGTAGTAACACACACTGCCAAATACACGTATGTGCGACAGACTAGGCACCTTTCCATGCCAAAGTTCAAATGGTGTGCGCTGTGTTGCCTTTGTTGGCAACCTGTTCTGGAGATAGACAGCTGTGTAAGCAGCATCTCCCCACATCTTCCTAGGCAGGGACGCTTCCTTTAGCATACACCTTGTCATTTCCATAATGGATCTGAACTTCCTTTCAGCTATGGAGTTCTGTTGTGGCGTGTAAGGAACTGTGGTTACATGTGTAATTCCTTCCTTTGCCATAAGGGTTTTCATCTCATGTGAGCAGTATTCTCCTCCATTGTCAGACATTAAGACACCTGGAGCTCTTTGGAACTTGTTCCTAACCATGGCAATGTAATTCTTGAACATTTCTACTGTCTCACTTTTATCTTTGATGAAATATGCCACACAATATCTCGAAAAATCATCAATAAAAATTAAAATATACTTGTTGTGTCCAAGTGATGGAACACTGAGTGGCCCACACAAATCTGAATGCACAATATCCAGAACTTTGGTACTCCTTTGTTCTGTGCAACGTGTAAAAGAAGGTTTTACTGCCTTTTCAGTAACACAAGTTATGCATTTTGTTGGAGCTTGGTTGCTGCTCCCTTTTACCTGCAAACCTGTGACAAGATCACTTTCCTGTAGACTCTTAATGATGGTGGTGTCTCTGTGTGCAAGTCTTCTATGCCACAGCGTCAAATCTGCGTCATCCTTCTGGCTGGAGCGTGCCACTTTTGCAGACTGGTTCTCTGAAAGATTAACCTCATAAACACCATTTATTAATTTTGCTTCAATGTACACTTCACCATCTTTAGTTACACAGCACTGTCCATTCTCAAATGTGATCTTGAAACCTTTCTTGTCCAAAGTAGAGACACTGAGTAAATTGCAGCTCAGTTCTGGTACATACACAACATTGGACATTCTGGTCCTAAAAGATTCATTGTTTACATTGAATTCCAAATGCATTGAACCTTCACCTTTGGACTTTAAAATATTTCCATCTGCAACCTCAATTTCAGTCTCTTTATCACTTAATTCATTAAAACAGTCTTTTTCAAAACTGTAGTGGCTGGACGCTCCACTGTCCAAAAACCACTTATTGCGTGTGTTTTCTTGGCTCTGGACGGCTAAACTCCTTTCTTGCAACAGCATGTTGCACTCAAATTTCCCTTTTCTTTCTCCTTTATGCTGAGAAAGATGAGAATCCTTTGCTTTAGCCTTTGGATCCTTGCAATGCTTTGCCATGTGGCCGCTTTTCAGGCATTTAAAACACACAATTTCTCTGGATTTTGTAAATTGCTTTGAAACAAAATTACAATCCTTTCTCCTAGGGTTGCTTTCTGGAGAATCAAATCTCTTTCTGCATTCCTCTCTTAATTCACTAGTCAGTTCCTTAAAAGTTAGATTCTCTTTATGATCCATCAAACTGACAAATGCATCAAAATGTGGCCCTAATGAGGCTAACAGAAATGATACCTTTGTTACTTCATCAAAAGATTGTGGAGTAAGTTCAAGCTTCTGAATAATTTCTGTGAATTTATCAATATGCTCTGTGAATTCTTCTTTTGAATTCATTCTCAGTCTAGTTAATTTGCCCATCAATGTTCTGTAGGAGTTCTTTGTAGATTCTCCATACATGCGCTCAATATCTTTTAGGATCTGAGATGCATCATCTTTGCTATTTATTAACGATAGATGCTTATTGCGAAGTCCACTCAAAATTATGTGCTTGGCCTCGCTGTTCTGCCTTTTCCAGACTTTAACCTTGGCTTCATCATCTGTACCTTGGGGCTTTGCTTTCTCTATCGCATCCAAAACATCCCTTGCTTCTAAATATGCTATTAAGCGCGTTTTCCAGTGCACAAAATTGTCCTCATCTAGCAGCATTAAGCCTGGCTTTGCTTCACTATAAAAACTGGCACTAGCCATCTTAAAATCCAAAATTTGGAAAAATTTCAAAATTCAAAAATTTGTCAAAATTCAAAATCAAAATCTCAAAATTCTCAAAATGCAAAAAGCAAAAGCCTCAAAATAAATCTTCACTGCCTTTTGGGTCTTTTGTGAGCTCTGAGGGAGGGGAGGGGTAGCTTAATCCCCCTTTCTCTAAACAATGGAACAAAGGACCATGCGGTCTCACCAGGAAATGCTCTCAGAAAAATCCTACTCAACTCAAAAATGCAATCCAACGCAATCCTTCAAAAATACACAAAATACGTAGCGCTGGGCATACATAACCCTTTGTGGGAATGTTTTGGAACGTGGATGGAGATTTATAATTTAATATATCTCATCCTAACTTGTGCTAACAAGTTCAACTAGCAGAGTAACATTCCCTTTTAAAATACACACAGCGGAAGTTGCTTTGATTCGCTAGAATCAACTTAATCTAGTTTCCTGGTTTGTCACTATATTTCCCCTTTGTCCCTCTTCAAATAAGACACAACACACGTCTTCTATAAAAAGATATAAAATGTTTACTCACATATATCCAGCTCAAGACAAATCCCAAAGAAGGCAGGCTTATTCTTAGTAAAGATATTTACAATTGGAATCTCCCCATGTGGGAGAGAAGTCCAGGCCCCAGTTGGCTGGAAGCCAACTGAGCATCCTCCTCACAGTTCGAGTGAGAGAGTGGAATGGAATGGAATGGCCGCTGACCTGTGAGGTTCTTTGTTCATACCTTCCCAGGTGAAGCCACTCCCACATCTAGTTGCAAGAGGAAATTGCCTCAATCCATGTGACCAGGAAGTTGTGGCTGGAGGACTGAGGCAATCTCCACTGTCTGCTCTAGCATTGCTGTACTTGACTGCTCTAGTGTTTACATCCCACAGGGGGGAAGCCCTTTTTAAAAAAGCAAAGCGCTTTTTTTTTTTTTTTTAAAGGGCTTTCCCCCCCGCTGCCAGGGTGGCGAGCGAGGAGGCAGAGCGGAGGAATGTCAGCCTTGTGCTGCCCGCCCCTCCCCTTGCCCCTGCGGCTCCGCCTGGCAGCGGAGAGAAAAGCGCTTTAAAAAAAGGAAAGCCTTGGCTTTTCCTTTTTTTTAAGCGCTTTCCTCCCGCTGCCGGGCGGAGCCGCCTGTAGGAGCGAGGGGAGGGGCGGGCAGCGATGGGATGACACCCCTCCGCTCCGCCTCCTCCTCGCTCGCCGTGCACTCCATCCAACCCGGCGCTGCTGCTTCTGCGCCCAAAGCAGCGGCGGGGCACGCCTTCCAGCCGCCGATCGCGTGCGGCGGTTGGGGGGGGTGCCGCCGCTGCTGCTTTTGGCACGCGGCTTCCCAAGGGCGCCGCAGAAGCAGCGGCGGCGGCACCCCCCAGCCGCCGCACGGGATCGGCGGCTGGAGGGGGGTGCCCTGCCGCTGCTTTGGGCGCAGAAGCAGCAGTTCCGGGTTGGATGGAGTGCGCACTCCATCCAAACCGGCACCGCTGCTTCTGCGGCGCCCTTCTGAGGCGCCGCGCCAAAAGCAGCGGCGGTGGCACCCCCCCAGCCGCCGATCGTGTGCGGCAGCTGGGGGGGTGCCCCGCCGCTGCTGCTTTTGGCGTGGCGGCTTGCAAGGGTGCCACGGGAGCAGCAGCGGCGCGGGCGGGCGGGCCCCGCACAGGGCGGGGCCAGTCCAACTGTCACCCCCTCCCCAAGTGGCACCCGGGGCGGACTGCCCCCTCGCCTCCCCTTGCTACGCCCCTGCTGCAGTGTGTTGCTGTTATGCTGCCAAGTGCAAGGGAACCGCCACACAGAGTGTATTCAAGTCTTGAAGTTACCAGTGACTGGATTACTGTGATCAAATTATCCTGGTCCAGGAATGGGTGTTGCTGTCATACCAGCCAAAGCTGATAAAAGGTACTCCTAGCTGCCGAGGCTACCTGGACCTCAAGCGACCAAGTTGGATCCAGATGCACCCACAGAAGCTTACGTGCTCCTTCAGGGAGAGTGCAGCCTCCATCTAGGGCAGGCAACTGGCCAATTTCTCAGACACAGGAACCACTCACCCAAAGTGCCTCCATCTTGCCAGGATTCAGGCTCAGTTTATTGGTTCTCATCAAAACCAGCTCAGTTTAGGATTTAGGGCAGACAAAAGAAAATGCTTCTTCATGCAGCGCATAGTCAAACAGTGGAACTTGCAGTGATGACCACCAACTTGGATGGCCTCAAAAGAGGACTAGACAAATTCATGGAGGAGGAGAGGCCTATCGATGGCTACTAGCCAGAATGACTATGCTCTGCCTCTGCAGTTGGAGGCAGCAATGGGTCTGAAGACCCATCACTGGAAATCATGAGAGGGGGAGAGTTGCTCTTGTGCTCATGTTCTGCTCCCCAGTTTCACCGGGTATCTGGTTGGGAGAACAGGATGCTGGACTAGATGGGATATTATGTTCTTGTGATGCAGGATCTGGGATATGTCTAGAATTGGTGCACAGCTCTTGAAAGTACACCACGCATCTGGGATATTTTCTCTCTCTTTGGCTGTTATTTGAAATGTTTCTTCCAAAAATCAGTTTCTGCTCTGTTGTACGCTTCATTCTTGATTTGTTTTTGCTTCCTTCCTATTCTGCACTCGGGTCTCTTCTCCAGGCATGATCCAGTACAGTTTCAGTATTCTTTCATTCCTCTAGGAAATGTATATTTAATGTTGGTATCCATCTACTATCCCTTCTTCAATTCTAACAGCTAAGGCAAAAAACATTTAATAATTTAGCAATGTTTCCCTTAACATGCTTGTTGGAAATTACATGTACTCAGCTGGGATTTTCAGCATGATTTTTACTTGTCAAGATTCCTTTTATAATCCTGTTTTCCCCCTGATGAACACATTTTGTCTGAATCTTAAGTGGCTAGTTGTTTGCCCTGTGTTTCAAAATATACCTACAGTACCACAATTTTTAAAAAACAGGGTGAACTTGCCTCACTTCTGGGGAGGCAAATCAGTGGGAGACCTAAGATGTGGTTTTCTGAATTTTGTTTTTGATTCCAGGTCTGAATCGGGTTAGATCAGGTCCAAAATGATCTAAACTGAGTTGGTGCCTGTTGTGCCAGCACCCCCCCCCCACTCTGAGGTCCCCTGGCTCTCCCCTGCCCCACCTTCCCTCTCTGAGCAATTTGTACAGCTCTGAGCTGGGTTTTGGACGGGCATGTCAATATTTCCCCTTTATTCCTGCTACCGCCACAGATAACATTTATCTGACTATCCCACCCCTAGCATAATGAGGCATGTGGTATAATGCAATTAATTTAGCAAACAGAAATAATAAGCAAGGGTTGTATGTGTGTGGTTTCAGCTTTTCTTTATCTTATTTGTTATTTTATCGCATACACAAAAACAGCTACTATAATAGTGATCCTGTACAAAATCACGGGCTCTGCCAAATCACGTCCACCACCATCTCCCACCCCCCGACTCCACTCTCATGTGTCTCACCCCCAACATTCAGACTCCCTTTCAAGTTCTCATTCATTTACCACTTATTCATTCACCCACGTTCTAAGCTCATTCCTCCCTAACATTTACCTCAGTTCTTCTAATACACTTATCTATGCATTCACCTTAATTACACTGCTATTTTATACACACACCAGAACCTCCCACTCTGAATCCCCCAGGCGGAATCACTGAATCGGGGTTATTGTTTCATTCTGTTTTTTTATGTTATTGTTATTTTATGCTTTTATACTCTAAACCATCCTGTGATCTTAGGATGAAGGGCAGTAAAATGAATGAATGAATGAATGGGCCTTACACATTTCTAGCTTCAATCTATCCAGGTCTTGGTTAGTGGGGAAGAAAAGTGCTACCTCCCCTTTGCTGGACCCTGCGCTCTCTGCAGCCTGTAGGCGACCTGCCCAGAGGCTTGGCAGCACAATATTGAGAGCTGTGCTCAGTCTGCCTTAAAAGAAGGAGAAAAGTCAAGATCCGTGACAAGTAGGAACTATGTCAAATGGTTCCCTGTATCTATGTGCTGCCATTGAGGTTTTGCTCCTTCTTTTGCTGGCACATTACACTTTCAGATTTATTTGTAGTTCATTCACTCTGAAAAGTCTATGATCCTTTGATCTTTGCAACTGTTGAGTACGTTAAATCTGAATTTTCTTTTTGGTCTTTTTACCACATGAAAAAGGATTTCTGCCTTTATTATACATACATGAGCTTAGCTCAGGGGACCCATTTTCCTCTTTTGTATTCTCACTTACAGGTAATCTAAAATTAGATCAACTGAGATCACATCAAAAGAGGGATGACTTTGTTGAAAGTAAATGTAATTCTGTCACCAATTCCAAATTAAAATTGTGTGTGTGTGTGTGTGTGTTTTCATTACAGAAAAAAGAACAATTAATAAGGGAAAGCCACTTATCCAGACTAATTTAACAATGATTAATCTGAACATCACCACTCACAAACTGATTATGGAACTGAAGGCCCACAGTGCAAGATGGGATCCAAAATGATGCCCCAAACTTATGCTTCCATTGCCGTATAGGAGCTTGAGAGAAACAGTAAATGACCGAACTGAGATACCTACAAAATCATCAGAATACGTATACATTTATACCAAAGCATAGCACAATATAAATTACATAATCTATGCTGCAACCTTTACAGTCTTGTCAAAACATATAACGCTTTTAAATTATATTGTTCTGTAAAATACTTCATAGACTCACTTGGCATTCCAAAAAACGAAAGAACGCTAAACAAAATATCACAGCTAGAAGCCTAGAGCTGACAATATTTTTAATGTTTTATAATTATGGGTGTCATTGTAGCCTGCAGTTTGAGCCCCACCCAAAAAAGGTTCCAAGTTTTATTTAGTTTTAAAAATTAAAATGTAATTTTTTAAAGCTAACTGCTCCTATAGGTCCCTGATACAATGCTGTGATACCGAAATGTTTTTCTGTGGTCCTCTAAAACCCCACATTATCCTTAAAAAAAAAAAAAGGCCATGCTCACTGTTGCACTTCACCAAGCAGCCTTTGGAGGGTTGACCATGGGTAAATGAGACCCCCCAGACCCCCCAAAAGGAAAAGGTTGAAAAGAAGACCACATAAACTACTGACTGGTCATCTTGATGTTGATACCAGGAAAGGTCGGTAAAATGTGGGCTGGGTGAGGGAACTGTTATGTGGATTTGTAGCTAGTTGACTGACTAGCTTATTTTATATATATATATATATATTATATTTTATTTTTCATTTTGTTTTGACTATGGCAGACCAACACGGCTACCTACCTGTAATGGTTTCTCCTCATCCTGGAAAAAAAGTGACAAGTGGGGCGCCGCAGGGTTGTGCCCTGGGGTCAGTGTTGATCAATGTCTTTATAAACAACTTGGATAAAGGAATTGAAGGGGTGCTCATCAAATTTGCATATGACACCAAACTGGGAGGGGTAGTTGATGCCACAGGAGACAGACTTGGGATTCAAGATAACCTTAATAGATTGGAGAACAGGATCCAGACTAACAAAATTAATTTCAGTAGTGCCAAATGTCAGGTTATACACTTAGGCAGAAAGAACCAGCTGCACAAATATAATATGGGAGACACCTGACTTGCCAGTAGTCCATGTGAATGTTGGGAATACGCTCTGGGGAACCGCGAACCCCAGGACCTCCGAGCGGCTTTAGGGATCTAGGGATATTAGTAGACCACAAGCTGAACATGAGTCCACAGTGTGATGTCCGCAGCAAATCTTTTATTTTATTTTAAAAATGGTATTCTAGGCTGCATCAACAGAAATATACAGTGGTACCTCAGGTTACATATGCTTCAGGTTACATACGCTTCAGGTTAAGAACTCCGCTAACCCAGAAATAACACTTCAGGTTAAGAACTTTGCTTCAGGATAAGAACAGAAATTGTGCTCTGGCGGCACAGCGGCAGCGGGAGGCCCCATTAGCTAAAGTGGTGCTTCAGGTTAAGAACAGTTGCAGGTTAAGAACAGACCTCCAGAACGAATTAAGTTCTTAACCCGAGGTACCACTGTAGTGTTCAGGTCAAGGGAAATAATAGTAGTACTCTATTCTGCCTTGGTCAGACCATACATGGAGTCTTGTGTCCACTTCTGGGCACCACAATTTAAGAAGGATGTTGATTGCAGCTCTCTGTCAAAATCAACTCCACCCTTAAAAGCTGGTCCATTTTGTTGCTCTCTCCCAACTTGTTGAGACAAGATATCTGCTATTTTCTCTCTCACATCTCCGCTCATCCTGTAAATAGTTCCTGCATGAATAAAGCCTTTGAACTCCAGAGACTCCAGAAATTGTAAGTGATTATTCTAATCTAATTCACCCAAGCTGCAAGAGCTGCTAGCACATACACACCATACAATTTATGCACATGTCTGCACCTCCAATAATCTTGGCAGCCCATCACTCTGTCCACTACACCATGCTGCCTCGCCGTAGTTTTCTTAATCTTCTCCTGACAATTTTCACAGCACTAGCTATCTTGCAGGTCAAAGTACTTGATAAGCATCCTTAAGTAAACCTTGGAGTGATTATTTCAGGCATAATCCATCCAAGCCTACCCCCTCCTCTGTGCCAGTGATAATAAAGCAAGTTAACTGGAATTTGTAACCCTATAAATAATAGGGAAAACACGTCCACAATGTATTTCAACAATGCTTTTTCGAGTTGAGGGTTGTATGACCTTTGTTGGCTGGTTGCTTTCAGTTCTTCCATAGACATGTATTAAAAGCAGCTCTCCTAAAGCTCACTGCATGCATTAATCCTGTGTACACAGATTGGCCCGTTCACTGATGTGTACCCAACAAAGCTCGGAGAGGCATATTCTAGACATACTGTAACAAAACTGTCAGTGCCAAATGTTTACTTCAATAATTGTGGCACGGATGTGTAAATAAAAATTGCTGTAGTGGTTTCAATAGTAATGAAATCTTCTTGATATATTTAGGGTGAATACTGTACTGCATTTAGCAGTGTTTTCTAAATATATTTAAAGTAGTGTTTGTGAATGAATGGATGCAGAGAGGGAGGGGGGAGTGTGACATGCAGAATGTTAAAATGCAAAGCACTACCCTCTGATTGGCTCATGGAAAGTGGATACTGTAGATATAAACTAGTAACTGCATCCTCTGGTCTTTGTAACTGTCACAAAGAAAGCAGACGGGAGAGAGAGAGAGAGAGAGAGGACAAAATCTCACCAACAGTAAGTAAAAGTCCTAACTTTCTAAGTTTAAGTAGTATACTGTAGAAATGGCACCTTACTGCACCATTTCATTGTACACTAGCCCAGGACTTTACTGAAATGGTCAGGAGAGAGAGTAAATGGCACATATGCATGTGTGTGCAGATACACATATCAATTAATGTATTTTTTTATTAACATGTCAAAATTTTCATGGTGTTTTTTTGATACACCTGGCATGCACATGTCAATTTGAGGTTGCATAATATGACAAAATAGACTTGAAAGGTGCTGATCCTATGTGCATTACGTGAAACTGCTATTGCAAACACATGTGTCTTCAGCATAATATTTTGGGATGAAAATATAACTGTTCATGTAACTCAAGTCTCTATTAAAGCAAATATACTGGTTAGCTGCATTGACAGTCAATGAAGTGGCTAAAACAGGCACTTGATTCTTAGAAATAAGCAACAGATCTTAAAGGAGCCATTCTATAGGAACTGAAGCAGAACCCATTCTTCTTTAAATGAAAATGACAGGACAAAATACAAAGTTTCAGCAAACTTTATTAGTATTTTTGTTAATATTAATGTAGAGCATAAACCCGCCAGTTATTTTAAATGATTTTGTTAAATTGTATTATATCATTAAAAACAAACAAGATAATTATGTAGTATAGTTATTGATTTCAAAAGGGAAAATAATGCATAAAGTTGTATTTTATCTTGAAATATACTCTTTTGGTGCATAGTAAATGAAATTAATTCCCCAGCAAATCTGTCCCAATGCGTCTGTTCTTTGGCTCTCTTCTGTTACAGTAGCTCAGTCAGTTAAAGCCCAGACTGGTTTATTTACCATTTGTTTAAATGTGATTATGTCTCAGTTAGTTCCAGTAAAAAGCAGCTCATATTTTTGCAGTTGCTAGTAAGCAAACTACTAATTCAGGATTTTCATATGCCATAGAATCTGTTAAATATTCCAGTAGCACTATATTTCAGGAGCACCTGCCTTATCTTTCAATATTTCCAAAATTTGCTTCCAAAGAATGTCAATAAAAGTACATGAGATGTCCAGACAGTAGATGAGATCACCAAGAATTATCAAGCTGCAGAAGAATAGGCATGCTTTGATTTTAGGAGAATCAAGTACCAATGGAGCTATGTTTTGTAAGTTTTCTTTCATATTAATGTTAATTGGGTTTCCAATCACATTTCACCATTTCGATACTCTAAATGAAGATATTTACTCCATTTCAGTTTTTCTCTTTGTATATGGTTAAACCCCTGCACATCTAAAGTAAAAGTAGGTATGTTTTCCCCATTAGACCTTTCAGTGTAATTTGTGTTAGCCATGTTGTTTTCAAGATGATTTTTAACTTTCATATATACATTCAATGCAATCTTGAATTGCATTGAATACTTGGCTAGTTAGTCTTGTTCTTAACTTTCTAAAGGATGGGACTGAAATGACTATTCAGTACCTTGTCCAGTTCTAGCATTTTAATACATTTCTAGCTGGTCCCAGGGATGGGATAGTTGACCCAACTGATGGTTTCACTTAGACTTCTTATGACTCAGGCCAAAGGCCCATTCTTCCATATTATGTTGTTATGTGTAGCCCAGTTCCTTTGAAAGGAGGGCACTGAAGACTTATTGGTATTTTGTGATACAAGCTTTATTTACACATCTAGACAGGCTGATTGAGCATAGGTGTTTAAGTCCAACAGATGCCCCAAAGTTGAGTTCGTTTGTTTACCGGTATATACCACTAAACTTCCTCTGCAAAACTCACAATGCCCTCGCTGCAGGAACAGTTCCAGGATTCGGTGGGATTTGAAGCCAGAGAACTCCAGAGCAACAATAGCCCTTTTCAGCCACCCACACACTTTGGCACTGTTACATGTACCACATTATACCCATCCTACGTGCACAAGAAATCAACTGTTAAGTGTTGCAGCACCTATGCTTTGGAACTCCCTGCCTGTTGATATCATGGCGCCAGCTAATTATTGTTTAGACCAACCTACCCAGATAGGTAGAAGTCTGATTTGTGTTTTACTTTGCTTTTAGTTTATTGCTGATTTTAATTTTTTTAAATGTTTTAAATGGTTATATTTTTTTACTCTTTTTGCCAATACTTTTATTGTTTAATTCTTTTTGTAAAATGCTTTGAGGTGTGTGCCTTTTCCAATCAAATATTATTTAAATTTTATTAAATATTAAATTTATTTATTAAATAAATAAATAAAAGGTGTGTGGGTGTGGGTGTGTGTGTGCGTGTGTGTAACCCACTCATAATCTAAAAGAGTTATCTGATTTAACAAACGGAACATAAAATAATAGTAAATTGAGGATTATTTCTACATAAATTACCCACATTTGTAATTAAGCTATCTTCCTGTATATCATCTAGATATAGCAAGCAACCCATTTCTTTAAAGCCCTGGGATCATTTTTGTTGTTGTCTTTTTCAATAGTTGTCAACCTGATTTTTGTATGCATCAGACTTCACTTATGAGGAAAATTGGCCAATTTCAGGTGTGCAATGTTTTTAAATGCCAATTTGTTACTTTTAGAGTCTGAAATCTTGACATGGATGCCACAGAGTTCCGAAAAAGAGGAAAAGAAATGGTGGACTATATTGCAGATTACCTGGAGACGATAGAGAAAAGACGGGTCTATCCTGATGTGGAGCCCGGCTACCTGAGGCCCCACATCCCAGATTCTGCTCCTGAAGAACCTGAGAGATTTGAAGATATCCTTAAAGATGTTGAAAATATCATTATGCCTGGGGTAATATCAAACTACAGATAAGCTTTAAAGAATGGGTTTGTCTACATGGGAGGTTTACTTTGTGTTTACAGCTGTTTGCATTCTCATTTAATTTGTGTCGTCCATGTGACGTCAGCCTCAGACAACAGCAGTCCCGATACTTTCCTGCTGTAAATTTGAGTTTACCCAACACAGGGATAATCTGTTAAATTGGGAGAAATCAGGCCCTGAACCACTCCACCTGGAGCCTCAGACAATTAGCTTTGGTCATTTTGGGTGGGTGGGTCAGTTGTCACTCTCTGTTACCAGTACTTCCCTTTCCAAATTCACTACTTCCCCAATGCTTTAACTTCTTTTCCAGCTATGCTCATGACTGGATATCTGGCATGATCCTGAATGGACAATTGTAGCTGTGTATGTATATGTGTAGTTCCCTCAGATATGTCCCAAACCAGAAAACTACACAAGCAAATAGAGTGCTGAGTATTTACAATTGCCTGACTGTGCTTTTGCACACTTCCTGGGCTGGGAATTTAAAAACAAGAGAATGCCCAAGGTGTGTGCATCACAATCTGTACACATGACCTGTTGGCCCTCAATCAGCATAATAGTAACAAATCACAGGCCCTCCAAGTGTCCCTATTTTCCAGGAACAGTCCCAGATTTACAGAAGCCGTCCCAGTTTCTGATTTGATCCCAGAATGTCCCGCTTTTCCTTAGGAAGTCCCTACTTTCATAGGAGAAATGTTGAAGGGTGTGGTAATATGCGGACCCCGAGCCAAGGAGATAAGTAACTGTACAACCTTTAGAAGACAACTGAAGACAGCTCTCTATAGGGAAGTTTTTTCATGTTTAATGTTTTGTTATGTTTTTATACATAACAGGAAGCCGCCCAGAGTGGTTGGGGCAACCCAGTCAGATGGGAGGGTGTATTATTATTATTATTATTATTATTATTATTATTAGAATAGAACATCCCTATTGTCATCTGAGAAATGTTGGAGAGTATAAAATCAGAAGGTGAGGACAAACAGAAAAGGGAACCTGTACAAAATTTGTACCTGCTGGTACAAATGTGAAAGACCCAAGTAGTTCCTTATTTACAAATTCAATATACTGTATGTGGGATAGCCCTACTCAAAGATTGCAATGAAAAATGTTAATATGGCTAAGATTATCCACAGCAGAAAAATGGAAGACTTTGCAGAGTCTGCAAATATATCTGTGGTAAAAAAAATGTCTGGAACCTAGACATTGCAGAATACAAATCACAATATAAAGGTTTCCAAAGGCTTTGAAGATCCAGAATGTTTTTATTCTGTGCAGCGGGATTTTATCCAATGCAACTAATCTCTAGGTCACTATGGTGCTACCAATGCGGGAAATATGGGCCTCAATGTTTCTACAAACAGGTGTCCCCTTACATCCAATTTTGTTGACAAATTAAGAAAATGGCTAACCTTTGTAATAAAATTAAGGGGGAGAGTGGGGAATGTTGGGAAAAATAAATTAAACCATTCACATACAACAATGGCAAGAAACATCAAATACATGTAAGTGTGGACTACTTCAGTCTAATTTAAAGGGAGAAAAGTGGATTAACAAATAATGTTCAAATGTGGACAAGTCCAGTATGAATTAATTTTTAAATAGCTGTAACAAAGTTCTTGAGGCAATACTTCTGATCAGTAGTGACTTGTCCATATGGGAATGGCTCTACCATATCTGTAGAAATTGCCTCAGCACATAAAAATTGTCACACTCCAATTCTGTGATCCAGTACCAGAAAAAGGCAGCGTATAGACTGCAAGTCATGTCAGAGTGCACTGGGAAATCCATAAATCATCCACTACTAGATAATATCTTCAGTGAATGGAAAGCAGGTAAATTAAGGAAAGGGAGGGTCAGTTGGCACAAACCCAGCCTCTCCCCCAACTCCAGTACAGTGGTACCTCAGGTTACAAACACTTTGGGTTACAGACTCTGCTAACCCAGAAATAGTACCTCGGGTTAAGAACTTTACCTCAGGATGAGAACGGAAATCACGCGGCAGCAGCGGGAGGCCCCATTAGCTGAAGTGGTACCTCAGGTTAAGAACAGTTTCAGGTTAAGAACGGACCTCCGGAACGAATTAAGTATGTAACCAGAGGTACCACTGTATAGAAAATGCCATCTGTGCTGAGCTGGTGTCAGAGCCAATGAGTGCGAAAGTGATTGTCCCTTTGACTTTCTCCATAATCCGCCTCTTTGCAGACTGTTCTCTTTTGCTTCATCCTGCAAATAGCCTGAAGGAGGGTCGCATTTGATTAATCTCTTCAGAATGTGTCACTGACTTAAGTATTATTGCACATGCTGATCAAGATAAACAGCTTCTCGCTGCCTCATCCAAAGCGTCAGTGTGCCTCATAGGGGTCTGTGGTCAGCACCGCCATTTCTCAAGCCCTTGACATTTCCCGGATTTCTTTGTAATAACTGCCCTTTTCATTTAAATATCAGACTGAAGATCTTCTCCCCAGAAGCACCAAATGCACTTCACATAGCAATTTGTAGGGTTTGTTTTGTATTTCTGGTTTCAAACTGAGATAAAGAAAGGATGTATTTGCAGCACCTGGAGGGAGGGATTTTTGGAGATGAGCGCCGCAACCCCAGAGTCGTCCGCGGCTGGACTTAACCGTCAGGGGTTCCTTAACCTTTACCTTTACCTTTACCACAGCATACATTTGTAGCACATGACTTCCCCCAAAGGATCATGGGAACTGTAGTTTACTCCTCGCAGAGCTATGATACCCAGCACCCTATAGTCCATATAAACTCAATAGTCAGTAGTCAATTTACAGGCAATATAAAATAGATTTAGATTTAGATTTAGATTTAATTTAGATTTAGATTTAGATTTGAACCAACCCAGACTCTGTAATCTTCATCTGAGGTCCTCCTTCTTCCAGGCTATTGGCTGATTAAACAATCAAGAGCCTGTGTTTTGCAGGGGGTATTGCTCTGTTTGTTGTTATTTGTTTTTAAACAGTAAAGCACCCGTGATCCTTGGATGAAGGGTGGCATAGAAATCTAATAAATAAAACAATTCTTCACTCCAGCTTCTTTTCCTGATGTATGCTTGCTTCTGCTCTTTCCTGCAGGTGACTCACTGGCACAGCCCTTACTTCTTTGCCTACTACCCAACGGCCAACTCCTTCCCAGCTCTTCTGGCTGACATGCTCTCTGGGGGCATAGGGTGTATTGGGTTTACATGGGTAAGTGCGTTCCACCTCTCTCTGCTGGGCTACCTAGGGGACAGGCGACATCCGCAACCTTTGCACCAGGCAGGCAATTCACCCTGCAGTCCATATGCCAACCACACACCCAATTATTTGTGTTCCTAATTATGTTCCTAATGCCTCCCGCACCCATGGCCTGGAGACCCAAGTGTTTTGTGTTTTATTGTTGTGAACCACTTCAGGGTTGTTGTTTTTTTAATATAGAGATATATAAATATTTTAAAACACACAGATTAAGATTGAAGGAGTTTATCCTGGAGAAAAGATGATTTGTTGTTGTTTAGTCGTTTAGTCGTGTCCGACTCTTCATGACTCCATGGACCAGAGCACGCCAGGCACTCCTGTCTTCCACTGCCTCCCGCAGTTTGGTCAGACTCATGTTGGTAGCTTCGAGAACACTGTCCAACCATCTCATCCTCTGTTGTCCCCTTCTCCTTGTGCCCTTCATCTTTCCCAACATCAGGGTCTTTTCCAGGGAGTCTTCTCTTCTCATGAGGTGGCCAAAGTATTGGAGCCTCAGCTTCAGGATCTGTCCTTCCAGTGAGCACTCCAGGCTGATTTCCTTCAGAATGGATAGGTTTGATCTTCTTGCAGTCCATGGGACTCTCAAGAGTCTCCTCCAGCACCATAATTCAAAAGATGATTAAGAAGTGATTGTTAAAATTAAGAAGTGATATAATAGCCATCTTCAAACATTTAAAGGACTGTCCTATAGATGATGGAGCAGATTCATTTTCTGTTGCTCCAGAGGAAAGCTGTTTGGAACAGCCTTGGAAGGCATTAGACTTTGCTTTGTGAGAGACTTTTAAAGCAGAGATTGTGTGGCCATCTATCAGGGATGTTAGTTGTGGGTTTCCTGTATTATAACTCTTTGTATAAATATTGAGGAGAAGCTACCACACTCCTGTAGTTTCTTTTTACCACATTTTTCTATTCTAGGCATCAAGCCCAGCTTGCACAGAGCTGGAGACAGTCATGCTGGATTGGCTAGGGAAGATGATCAATTTGCCATCATCATTTCTGGCTGAGAAGGATGGAGAGGGGGGTGGAGTAATCCAGGTAAGCTGGAAGCTTGTGGTCTTAGTTCCTGCATGGTGTATGTTCTGTTCAAACTGGATTGAAACTGATATGTATCTTTGATTTTTTGGGAGGATATTATATGGGCATAATAGTTCCCCACAAAGGTGCAGAAGACATGCCATCACACTTTCAAGTCATCATCTGATATCTGAGGAATGAAGACTATGTAAACCACCCCTGAAACTCCTGGTTACCCCTGTGAAAACCTAGTTGGGACAATGTCCTATGGAAATTTGGATTTGTATATGTAACTTGCCTTTTACCTGAAGGTCCCTAGTGGAGTGGCATACACCTAAAACAAACAAAATTAAAACACACACAATCAAACCAATTGGACACAAATTTACAAAGTTTATAAACCTTCCTCTCCAAAATCCTAGGCAAAAAAGGTGTGTTTTCAATGACAGTGAAACAACAACAGTGTTGTGGGTGAAATGTACCTCAGAGGGATGGTTGTTGCAAAGGAATCAAGACTTTAAAATGAGCCCAGAAGACAGGAGATTGTTTCAAGATTGTTGTTACCCTGAGGCACCCTACTAGTACCCTGGTTGCCACATTTGGTACCAGATTCAGCTTCCAAACTGTTTTCAATGATAGCCCCATGTAAAACAACAACAACACAATAGGAAGCTCTCTCTCTTCAGGTGGGGCACTAGATGGTGCACCTGCGGAAGCTGAGCATCAGCACTCCTAGTTCCTGAAGCCACCTACGATGGCACCAGAGTTACCCCAAGCTATGCACCTGTTCCTTCAGGGGAAGAGCAACCTCTTGTAGAAGAACGTACCCCTCTTTTAGCTGAGCCAATTGTTAAAATGTTTTAGATGCTACCAGGCTATTTGGATAAACAGTTGTAATCAGGGCTTTTCTTCTGCTGGAACTCCAGCACCTCTCAGGTGGGCGCCGTTGCCATTATAAGAGAACAAGGGAGGTGTTTGCGGTGAGTTCTGGCACCTCCTTTTCTAGAAAAATAGCACTGGTTGTAATAACTTTGCCCTTTTTCATGGCTAGTTGGAATTCTAGAACTGTACAGACCAGCACAGACCTTGCCCCCAATTCCACAGTGTTAAATCTGGAATAACTGCTTGAACACTTGCTAGCTGCTGAAGCCTAATGTCCGGATTAATTGCTTTTACACGTAGGGTGCAAATGTTGTTTTACTTCACCCCACCATAGCCCCAGTTTTGTGCTGAGGACCAATGAGCAATTATGTCTGTTTGCCAATGGGAAATTCTGCCCTTTTAAGCTGACAATTCTAGATGGACTATAATTTGGGGGCCCTGAGAGTGGGTGATGTCTGTGCTGCTGCTGGAGATGAAGCAATTTGCAGTGTTGGTCTTTTTGCCTCATTCTTGTATCAATAATGATAAAAACAAGAAAGAACATGGCGGAGATGGGCTTTATATTAGACTGCCAATCAAATGAATATTGCAATATTGGCCTGTGGAAATGGGTGCTTAATTACCCTTAAAGGTCCAAATCAATATGAAATTATCTTGCTGCCTCAAAGGTGACACTTGAAAAATCCAAAGACGAAAGAAAATTTCCGCTTGGGGCTCTGTTTGACTCACCAATGCTTCTGTCGCCTCTTGAGGCTGCTCACCATGGTAACCTTTGTTTGCTTGCTGTGAAGTAAAAAGTATAATAGCCAGCGTACTTAGTATGTGTGTCATAAAAACCATCTTTCCCAGCAGCGCATTTAATGGGGGCTCCTCAGTTTCCCCACTCTGACATTTTATAGAGGCCTGATCCAGCCATAATTACCGGTACACAGCTAAGACCCACTGATTTCAATGGGAGAGATTTACGCAAGAGCTTAATGGCCTCTGAAATCAATAGTGTTCAAAAATGCTTAACTTTAACTAGATTGAAAGTGTTCCTTGTCTCTATGCCTGTTGGCCTTCTCCTCCTGGAACTGGCTGAGGGTGCTTTCCCTCTAAACCAGAGCACCAGTCTGCAAACCGGACGTCTGCAGCAGAGAGAAGGAATTCCTAATGTTGTGAATTTGAGTGGGGACAGACTCCCCATAATTTCTACATTCAGTGGATGGTCAGAGTTTGAGTAAACTCCAGAATTGAGCAAGGGCTGGGAATAACACTCCTAACTTCCCCAGGCTCTGCCAGGTGTAGAGGGAGCATGATGTCACCACAGGAAAAGAGGGTGTCCTTTTCCAGCAGAGGCTTGGGGAGAAAGGGATTTGGGGGAGAAGGAGCAGGAAGTGGGCACAACCTCATGCGGGGACAGAAGGGCAGCAGTCATGCTGGCTGCCTGGAGCAGGCGACTGGGCTGCTGGGAAGGACAAGTCCCTCTTGGGACGCACCTGCACATGCTGTGAACTCTCTCTCCATAAAAAAGTGTGAATTTAAAAGTGTGTTTAAAAGTGTTCACACTGTTTAAAAGTGTGAATAAACCATATTTCTAAGACACGACAGACTCTGCTGTGATTTCGCCACATAAACACAACCCTGGGTGAGCGCCTGGAACCTCCTGGAATCTTGCTGCCATTCAGCAGAGACGGGGGGGGGGGGTGCAACGCTATTCTGAATGCTGCTAGACCACAAGGGTTAGCAGAATCCATAGTGGAAAAAGAACGTATGTCTTTGTGTCAGGTCCCAGGTTCCATCTACGATGGCATCCCCAAGGAGGCCTCAGAGAGACTCCCTGCCTGAAATCCTGGAGAGCCATTGCTGCCAGTCAGTGTAGACAGTACTGAGCCAGATGGACCTGTGGTCTGGCCTCGTAGAGGGCAGCTTCCTCTGTTTCTAAACTGCTTCCCACAAGAAATGCCTGTTTAATGAGGTACTTCCAGCTGTGCTTCCTTTCCCCTGGCTTGCAGCACCCTAAATCTTCAACAGGTTCTCTTCAGCTCAGTGGATCTTCTGCCACTGTCCTGGGTCACTTTCCATTGGCTTGTCCTGCCCAACTGAGCCTCTCTCTCCTTCACTGCAGGGCACGGCCAGCGAAGCCACCTTGGTTGCACTGCTTGCAGCTAGAACCAAAGCCATCCATCGGGCGCAATCAGAAAACGGAATGCTGACTCAGGGAGACATCATTGGCCGGCTGGTGGCTTATACCTCGGACCAAGTGAGTATTGAGACACTCTGGAGCGGGAATCACCAGCCCAGCGCCTGCAAAGACCTTCAGTGGCATCTGTAGGCAGGGGCCCTAGACCCTGAGCTTTCATATAGACATAGATACATAGATGTACAGATATAGGTATAGTTTTTGTACCTGCTAGAAATAAAGTTATGAAGCAAAAAGTACAGGCACCCTTTTAAGCGATTTCTGTGATGGCAGTTCCCACCTGTCTGTGTTTTTAGCCGATGTGTGAAGTCAGAGCTGTATAAGTGAGTTCTTTGGACACCTGGCAATAGGAATCACTGGAGTCCTAAAGAGCTGCTGTTTCTCCCTCGGGGTTCTCCTGCTTATTTTCCATAAGTCATTGGAATCGCCATAGTTTCCCCTTCCTTCCCTGCCCCTAGCAACCAGAATGGGCCTTTCCTATGGTGAGTCATCTGAGACCAGGTAGTCCTTTGAAGATATTTTCTGCATATGGAATCCCTGCTCCACACGAAAGGCAAATGTGAGAACCTGTGAAGAGGCTTAGATATGCTTCCACCTGTACAGGAGCTAGAGACCATACACTTGTTAACAATTCACTGTATAGTCAAGTATGCACGTCTATTCATAATTTGGTCTCTTTGTTTTTAAGGGGACTTACCCCCAGGTAAATGGGAACAAGATGCCAACTACGGCTTTGGTTTAGAATTGGCATTGGGGGATACAGGGTTCTGAATACAGGGTTCTTATGCCTTTAACAGCTTTGTTATAGGCAGAAATTCCACCGGTTAAGTCTTTTCTAGGATGGAAATAAAATTATGGGAAAAGCTTCACCATGACTGTGCTAATTTTGTTTCATGCCATGCCTCTCCCATGGCAGTCATATTGAGTTATTCCATGCCCCAGTGGCAGCCATTTTTTGACTCGTATCCACAGAACTCTTTCAACATTCAGAATATGTCCACTGGTCCAAAAAAGTTGGGTTGTGACATAATGAATGGTATGAAAACTAGTCCTGCTCTGATGGACCTGTTGAAATGAATGAACATAGCTAACTTAGATTCATTAATTTCAATGGGTCTACTCTGAGTAGGACTTAATTGGCTACAACCAATTTCCATCCACACACTGGCTTTTGAAGTATGCACAGCATACTTTTAAACAAGTGTGCGAAATTACCTACTCTTTTCTTGTAGAAAAAGAAGCTGATGAAGGGGGGATATAAGGTTTAAGGTCACAGAAACAGGACCGTTATGTATGCAATGAAGCGTTTCTCCTGTTCTTTGAATTCCTCCTGGGCAGCCCCAGCCACGCAGCTTGAAATCAACTGCACCTGCCCTCCCCCCCCCAACTTTGGATTGTAAATGCCTGATCCTCAATAAGGGATGACAGTCGTACTTGCCTGCTGAAGGTCAGGGGATTTTTATTTTGTCTGCACAAGGATTTGCCTTAAGATGTTTCTGACCTTTTAAGGCAGCCTGTTGCTGAGCTCACAGCTCCTTCTGCATTAAGTTCATAACTGGGTGACTCAGTAATCCAAAAGGAGAGACAGAAAATCCAACCTAAGGATAAATATCAGGTTTAACAAAGGTAGATGGTTTAGGAGAATTCAGGAATATGATAAACGGGATTGCTTTCTTTCTCTCTGAATATGGTTCCATCCTTAACAATATTTGGAAGAAGGGCAGGTGTGTCTGTACTCCAGTTTCTCACGTGTCACGTTTTTGCTCCATCTGAGGCAGATCCACTTGCCCCTTTTAGGCCGCCTCCTCGGAGCATCTCCAGCTAGTGGTTACTAGCCTATACCAGGTGGCTTGGCCAGTATTTTGGGGTTGTATCCTACTCAGAGTAGACCTACTGAAGTTGCAAACATGACTAACTTATGCTGCAGATGGGAGACTGAGACTCGGATTTATTTGCCTGCCTTCTTTTTAAAAGAGGTATTGTGTTCTACATGTTTAAACTTTAACATGTTTTGTCTGTGATGGCTCTTCCCTTTTTTAATTCATTAATTATTTTTTTTAACAATAAGAACAAACACTTGTGTGAATTCATAAGTAAATTCAATAAACTAAGCTTTGTATGCAAATACGTTTTGAAGACACATTTTCTCCCATTTCATTGCAGGCTCATTCATCGGTTGAAAAGGATGGCTTGATCGCGGGGGTTAAAATCAAGCAGCTCCCCACAGATGACACATTCGCTGTACGTGGGTCAGCCCTAAGGAAAGCCTTAGACAAAGATAAAGCTGCTGGCCTCATTCCATTCTTTGTAAGTGCTGATAGCTCAATGTTTGTCAATGGCTGTAATGCCCAATGAATAAGTAGACAACTAGGGTTGCCAGCCTGAGAACTGGCCTGCTTCTCTGTGCCTTTAACAGCACCCAGAAGGAGAGCAGCAGCTGCCATTTGAAGACAAGCGAGCTCAGGGCCCCCTCTAAGTTGCAAGAGGCAACCTGTCCCTGCTCCTGATGTGATTACAATGTTGTAATACGGGTTACAAATTGGGTTAGAGTCATTGGCTGCTACAGACTCTGCATAAAAAAGCCCTCCCCCTCCCAGGACAACAGATGTTTTTAGCTTTTGGCTATGGATAAAAGGAGCTTCAAGGTCACATACACAGACAAGGTCACAGGAAAGGCATCCAGGAGAATGAAATTAGCTGAGCTTCATGTCTTGTGAGCTGAGCTCCTTCTTGAGGCTTGTGAGTTGCTGCATTTAGCAGTAGGAGAATATTGACACCAAGAAGCTCTAACTTTAATTTGGATCTAGCTGTTTCCACTGAAATCAGTGTCTGGTCTGGTTAGGCCTACCAGGAGTGTAGACTCCTGGAGAGGAGGTCACAGCCAATGTTGCTGCTCCCTGGTCCTTTTTGTGCCCATGAACTATGCCAGGATTTGGCTCCGAGTGCTACCCAAACTCCGATTCATGGTTATTGTTGTTGCTGGCGTGTTTATAGCCGACCTTTCCCCCTGACAGACGCTCAAGGCAGCTTACAGATAAAAAGAAAGAACCACTAAAAACACAGGAAAAACAGTCAAATCAAATGAAATATTATTTATTGCATTAGCCATATGGCCATAGCACATAGTGAGAAACCAGGCGAAAACCTGTCGCGAATGTACATAAAGTACAACAGATACATTTTATACATTTTGTGCAAATAGATTTAAAAACTTTAAGTGTAAAAACATGCTGAGTAAAACAGATAAAATAAGAGCAATAACAGGGCAAGTCGACAGTGACTATGTCAGGAAGTTACATAAGTCTGGGTCTAGGGCAAGTTAGCCGAAGAGGTGGCCCTGAGTTTCAGTGCCTGTAAAATATAGATAGCCACACCACGTGTGACCAGGGGGTTGGCATCTACCAGTAAGTACTTCATGCGGTCGTCGTCCCGGGCGATGGAGGAAAAGCCTGGGTCTAACTGTAGCATATAGAGGACAGTGAAAGAAAAAATGGATAAAGCCCTCTATCTTTCCCTTGTTGCATGGGCAGAGTCGAAGATCCAGCGGAGTATTGGAAAATACACCCTGTAAGAATGCTGTCGGGATGGCGTGGAATCATGCTAATGTGAAGGCCCTTCTTAACTTGGGATTTATCAGATCACTCAGATAATGGGCCGGAGATCTGACTGCCTTCACGCGAGGAAACCACGTGGATAATCTGGCCGCGTTGGATAGTGCTAGATCGAGGGCTTCATCCTTAGCTAAAATCCATTCACGGATTTTATCTTTGTCCCATGAGGACAGGGCAGCGAAGTCTGGAAGGGAGTAGCGATCGCAGGTGGTCTCCATGCCCTTTGACCAGGTGCGGCTGCCAATAAAGGCTGTGAAGGCTTGTTTCGCTAATAGAGAGTTTGGAGTTTCTGCAAGCGATTTGTAGTAAGTGATGATTCTGATATGGGCTTTTGCTACAATGGATGGTAGTCCCAGTTCCATTCTCAGTCATTAAAAAGTCATAGAAAAACAGTCATTAAAAACAATTGAACGTTGAATTTGATAGAATGATTGATAGAATGGTTAAGCTCTCTCCTCACTAACCAGAATCTTTCCCTACAGGAAAGCCACTTGCAAAGCAGCACCCCACATAATTCACCCCCTTTGCTCTCGGTGGGGGGAGGGAGAAGAAAATGCAACTTCTCCTTCCTCTGCCCTCCTCTGAGCCCTGTGTTAAAGTAGGGCCTTTAAAAAAATAATAATTAAATATTAACCCAGCTCCCTGAATTAATTTGGGACTGGATCTGGGGTGGGTGGTCCCTGGGTCCAGGGTGGGTTGGCCTACTTACCCCCAACCCGGATCGGAGCCACAGGGCAGAACAAGTGGTCTGTACACAGCCCTAGTATTTATGCCGTCCAATAACTAAGGTTCTCTGGGCAGCTTTCAGTTTTATGCAAAAATAAAACCATAAACCCATAAAATCTAAGGGGGCATAAAACCAGCAGTAGAAAATAACCACCATTTCAAAAATCTGACACCAGTAAAGAAAGATCTGAACTTCAGAGCCATCCAAAGGGTCTATGAGTCACTTAAAATTCATAAAAACGAAGAGATTGAAAAGCCCGGGGAAATGAAAAAGTCTTTATCTGGCATTGAAAGACCACAACGCAGATTCTAGGCAAGCCTCTCTGAGGAGGGGTCCCATGACTGGAGCAGCACCACTGAAGAGACATGAGAGAGTCACTGCGGAGCCAAATCTTTTGCCCCTTTGTCATCTCTAGACAGTAAATTTATTGGAGCATTAAATAAAACCTGTTTAAACGGAGATGACAGTTGGGCAGGAAAAGAGAAAATGCCAAACCAAGGAGCAGCAACAAAAGCAATAAAAATAGTTCATTGAATGTCAGGTTTCAGCCCGGCCCAAGTTGGGAGTCTCCTCAGAGGAATGTGGGAATTAGATTTTCGTTCCCATTTAGGGAGCTATGCGAAAGGAAGAGACTGGGATGTTTAACCCAGGCATCCCCAAACTGGGTTGTTTTGGCCTCCAGATGTTTTGGCCTACAACTCCCATGATCCCTAGCTAACAGGTCAGGGATGATGGGAATTGTAGTCCAAAACATCTGGAGGGCCGAAGTTTGGGGATGCCTGGTTTAACCCTTTCGTTTGTTCCCTTCCTACAAAAATTACACAAGACACTGTCTTTTAAAGTTTAAATAACAAATAACTTTTACTCAGTGTGCAGGCAGCCCCCCTTTTATCTGGGGGTTTCGTTCTGAGGCACCGCACACATTGGTGAAATCACATATAATTGAAAACCATTGAAAAGGCCTGCAAACACCCATTCTGCCCTTTGAGGGATGTTTCAGTGACATCTTTATGATGTTTCTGGGTCACTTCTGGGTTTGGTACAATGTGCGTATATATGGTCGCTTGCAGATTGAATGCACATGAACGGAGGCTGCCTGTACTTGCAGTTGGTGGATCAAATATACAAGGCAGGCAGCTGTTTCTTATGTTAATGATACATCTTACACAGATTTGCATCTAAGACAAAAACTGTTACAGATGGACTAACTCTCAGGCAGATAGCGGCACAACAGAACAGACCTGCTGCTCAGGTGCTCTAACACCTGAGATAGTTCACAGCTGCCAAAACTGCCCCAAATGACATCACTGCCTCTGGCAGAAGGTGAATGATGTCACAGAGTTCTATCTGGGAATGCTATAGCCCTTGTGAGCATTCACCTTTCACTTAGCGTTTTGGATGCTTTCATCCGACAAGGCAGACCAGGGGGAGCAGAAATGTCCAGCAGATCTCCACAACCTGGGAAGAGGGGGAGGCACATGGAAGCCCCTGCCTGGATTGGGGTCTGGCAGAGAGCCTGGAAGGAGTGGAACCTCCAGATCCCACCTGGATCGCTCCAGATCCCAGATCCCACCTCAGCTTTCTTAAGAGGTCCAAAGCAAAGCTTTCTTGACCTGGGGAAAGGGGCAGAGCTTCAGAGATCTGGGTCATGGTACATGTTCCAATAGTTCTTTCGAATTTCACAAAACTGGACCCATATTAGCTGAAATTATACTTAATGTGGAGCTAGTCTGGTCATTACCACCACTACTCCCAAACATGCACAAATGTGTATGCACAAACGCACACGCACACAAGATCCTCAGATTTTGTACTGGGAAATGCTGCATGAAATTAGTTCGTATTAGTTTTATGTAGCTAATCTTGTACCTTCCCATGGGTGTACCCAGGGGGGATGGGGGGGCAGCTGCCCCCCCCAGAAGCAAAAATGATCAGCGTCCGTTCAAAGCAAACCTGAACGACCATGGCTTGCCCCCCCCCCCTAGTTTTGATCCTGGGTACGCCCCTGTACCTTCCCAAAGAATGCTGAAAGTTTTGTTTTTGGTTTGCTGATTCTCTCATTCAATTAGATTAATTTTGTTGTTGTTGCTTTTTGTTTTTGGTCCCGTAGTTTTGTGCAACACTTGGAACCACAACATGCTGCTCCTTTGACAAACTGTCAGAACTGGGTCCTATTTGTAAGTCAACAATTATTTATTTTGTCTCAGAGTTGGAAAAATATTGCAATAAATGAGCTACCATTTAAATTCCAATAAATTTCACTTGTCACATCATTAAATACAGTACTTTCAGTGAGATGTGCTCATATTGTTTAACTAAACAAACAAACAAACAAACAAACAGAGTTTGTTTGAATTTAGTATGTTGTCAAACCTGTTCCATCTGGGAGCAGAATGAAACCATTACCTTGGAGACCTGCCTCTTCTCTGAAAAAAGTCCCTGAGTTAGCTCCTTCCTGTTCTATTGCAAGTGTGTACCTGGATTCACATGTGCACAGCCAACACTCATGTATGTTCATATACACACTGCTGAGAGGTTTAGGATCTTTTGCTGCAGTTATGACTTGTGCTTGCTATGGATGTGTGTTAACCCTTAATCTTATGCCCATGAGAAGCTCTCCCACAGAGGACTAAAAAAGCTTGGTTTATTCTGTGAAATAGGAGTGACAAAATATATATAAATGCTGCTTCAGACAGCCAAGTTATAATCTAAACAAGCAGGTAGCAAATTTTACAATACATACACACCTTGATTAAAGAGTAAAAGATCCCCTAACTATTCTAAAATGCCTGCAGAAACATGGGCATGGCAATTTTGCCATAAATCCCCACTAGAAGTGGATAGAGGTGGGGAAATAAAGTATACCTGTCCTTAAAGCTAAACAGACGTGTGCCGAGTCCTGGCCAGTGCTGGGTCAGTTCTGTTGCGTTGGAGCCGGGAGAGATCACTACCCTTTGAATCTAAAGGTTTTCTAAATACCTTTTTGCCAAGGCGTGCCAGTGGGGAGGGGACTGTGAACTGAGTGATTTCTACAATTTCCACAATTCATTCCAGAATAGTGAGAAAATGTTAAAACTGGCCATCCAGTTTGCCTGAATCTGGCCATCTCTGTCTGCTATCTGCCTTCAAATCACCTGTGTGGATGGATCCCTTTGAGGAGCTGAGTATCCTGTGTTTGATAACTAAATTTGCACGTGTTAATCTTTAGGTCAGGTGTGTGTGAATTCAGGATATGCCTGAGTGCCTTTCAGGGGCCTGGAAGTTCCAGAGTCACCAAAGTTTCATCATGGAGAGTCTCATGCCATATTAGTTATGTCCCGGTGCGCCACCTCGCCCCCATGACAGAGGGGCCCCACACCATGCTGCTGTCACTGCTGCTGTCACTGCAGTGGGTGCGAGTGACGTTGGCACACCCTGCAGTGTGTGTGTGTCACTGCATAGAATTTTTTTGGGGGGGCTGCCCCTTCATTGAACATTTGTGGGTGCCTGGGCCCCCCCGGCCCTGCATGGATGGCGTCTGTAGTTATGTCCGTCTTATACGCCTGCCATGATCTGCAGAGATAAACCATATCGTAAGTTCAGTTTAGTGGCGCTGTGGTCTAAACCACAGAGTCTAGGGCTTGCTGATCAGAAGGTCGGCGGTTCGAATGCCCGTGACGGAGTGAGCTCCCCTTGCTCGGTCCCTGCTCCTGCCAACCTAGCAGTTCGAAAGCACGTCAAACTGCAAGTAGATAAATACCGGTAGGTACCGCTCTGGCGGGAAGGTAAACGGCATTTCCGTGCGCTGCTCTCATTCGCCAGAAGCGGCTTAGTCATGCTGGCCACATGACCCAGAAGCCATCTGCGGACAAACGCTGGCTCCCTCAGCCTATAGAGTGAGATGAGCGCCCAACCCCAGAGTCGTTCACGACTGGACTTAATGGTCAGGGGTCCCTTACCTTACCTTTAAGTTCAGATTCACACAACCTTTCCACAGTTTCCGCTTCTGCTCCATCACTGCCCATGTACAGTGAACGGTTTAAACATTTTCCTCAGTCTTGTACTCCCTGTTGCAGGGAGATGTACATTTTCTCAGCCCTGGATATGCAATATATATTGTGTCTGGAAAAATATGACCTATCCACATAGTCCCTTCCAACTCTACTATTCTGTGATTCTATGACAGCCCATTTATTGCTATCTTGAAGAGAGTTGTGTACCAATGAAGCAAGCAGCCACTGGCTATTGCCTTGGATGTGTAAAGTAGTGGGAAGAATCATGTCTGAGCTCTTCTGTGTCTTAATTAGGGTTCTTAAAATATATTTATGCTTTAAAGGCATAAATATCTCCACAATTTACCATTCATAAAACTTTTTTTTAAAGAAGCAAGCATCAGCAAGACTGCCCCACCCCAGCAGTGTTCCTCCACTTTGGGATTCTGTAACTTTAACATAAATCAATAAAGTAAGATAGTTATCTGAAGTCTGTGCCTTCTCCCATTCTGTCACAGGATCACATATCTACTCTGAAAATGTGTAAATTGTTGGGGTAGCCCTGTTTATAGCTCATATTTCCACATAAGGCCTTCAAAGCCACTTTCAGACTAAAAACAAACTTGGAAAAATATTTATTTTACAACAAGACTGCCCCCCCCGACTTTTTAATGTGGATATTCTGTTGCAGAAAAAGATTAGAGTTTTGTAGCACCTTAAAAATTAGTCCATGAATCTTGGGTGGCATAAGCTTTTGTCGCAAGATGACTCTGTGCTCACTGCTGCCCTGTTGCTGTACTTCCTAACCATTTTGATCACCCTCTAGGATTAGCATGTCTCCTTTAGAACATCGCAGCCTTTTAGATTAGCTGCGTTATGCAGAAATACTTTTTAAAAAAATGACATTTAGAAACCTGCAACCCAGCCCTACCCACATGACTGATTGTTCCGTTAGGTGAGTTATTAAAAATTGTTCATACGATTCCCCACCTTCTAGGTAATGAGGAGAATATTTGGATGCATGTTGATGCAGCCTATGCTGGGAGCTCATTCATCTGCCCTGAATTCCGCCACCTTCTCAATGGAGTGGAGGTAAGCAATAGTAATGAAAACTCAAAATGAAATCCAGGCAGAAACTTTAGCTGCTAATAACCTGATTTTACAACTTGTATCATCATGCACATGTCTGATGCAGTGGAAGAATGGGTGGCTTGGCAAGGTTTTGCTTCCATATTTTTCTCTTCCTTATGCAGCTAAAAATACTCTGGTATTCTGCCTCCTGGCCTCTATGTAAGGTGGGCAGTTAAGATCACACCTTCCTGCCCTGGTGCACCTGTTCTGCCAGTACCTTGGGGTCCTTACCCTTTCCCTTTATAAGCATATTGTTAAAGTCCAGAGTACACACACCTGAATTATGCAATCAGTCTTCCAGATAAAACTTGCATATCAGCTTTGTTATTTGAGGTCTAAGCATATTGGATTTTGTGTATCTACACCCTATTCAAACATTTTATCATTGTGTTAACACCTGGTAACCTTGGAGGGTGAACAGGGAAGGGGGGGGCAAACATTCACTCCAAGTCCAACAACCTCTCAGCTGCAGCTGATGCTCTTCTTAAAGCTGGACGAAACAAATTAAAATTCCCAAAGGCTCCTTTAAACGCGGCCCTGGTCAGTTGCATAGGGGATCTGGAATATCTCCTAGAAGTACAATTTGTAGAGGGTGCGTGCAGCCCCTGTTGCTGTTAAGCTACACATGGCACCTGCAAGGGAGCCAAAGAGCTTGCAAACTACATTTTGACAGAGGGGTGGGGGGAATGAGAGGAAGGGCGAGAAGTAAAGGAAGAGCCATTGTGCGTGAAACAGACATTGATTCGAGACAGTGGCTGGATTACTGGTTTGGGTAGAAGAAGCCTCCGTTGTCAGCTCTAAGCCTGTTGGACTCAGTTGCTGACACTTATTCTGCCGTTTTGCCGTCACCGCCTGCCGCTTCTTAGCTACTGTAATTGTTGCAAATAAAAAGTCTGGCAGAAAAGCAAAGGAAGACTTTCCCTGCCCTCTTGCCGGACTGTCTCCTCTGAACCTCCCTCTGCTTGGAGAAGGGAGTATCTTGAGTAGCTGTGGAAATATTTCCAAGCCATTATCTGAAACAACATGATCATTTAGTGACTGCTTTCCTCATCTGCATCTGTTTTGAAAACCACAGGAGAGTACATTCCAAATGCAGAACGGGGAAACTGAATAGTATGTATCACCAAAGGGCCTTCTGTTTCACGTACTGTATAAATGATAGGTGACTTTTCATTTTTCCAGTAATGCTGGGCTGCTTTTCTTGTGCATCCTTAGATAAGGGCAATGCAATTTCCTGAGTCTCTTTCCAGACTGCCAGATAAACTCCTGGTCTTCCTTGACATTAAAGGGGAAAAAATATTACTGTTTGCTGAATGTACCTAAATAATGCCAACGTGTAAGAGCTAATAAATGAAAAGAAGCAAAAAAGCCCTAGCCAATAAAGCACCCTCCTTTCTCGTTTTTATCAGCAAAGCTCGCTGTAATTTCCTGTGCAGGTTTCACTGGCTCCTGAAGGAAATGAATCATCACTTGGTTGGTGTTTCAAGCGTCAGTGTGGCAACCATTCAACAAGTCTAAATAGATGTCCTCCCTCTAGCCATATGGCCTCCCCGCCTTCCCCCTCCACTAAACAATACTTCTTCACAAAAGGCCTGTATGCAAATGGAGAAGCTGATGCGACTGGATTGCAATTGGATAAAACAGAGATATACTGGTGTTGCAAAGCACCGTGCCATTTTTTCTTTCAGAAACCACAAAATCAACCTACATTATTATTTGTTAACTTTGCAGAATGGATAGTTTCTTTCAGCTTCCTTTTCTACATGTGAAAATCCTTACTCATCTGAAGGGGGGGGGAAGCTGCAACTCTGTTGGTCGTGGTGGCTCACTAAGGCAGGAGGGAAGCCTGCGGCTGGCAGCCAGAGGCTGGAATGGGTGGCAGGGATGCTGGTGATGGTGGCAGGGGGCACATCGGAGCACCCTCTTCTTCCGATCCAATTGCAGCAGTGATGTTAGGTGACTTGAGATCAGGAGAGTGACAAAAGTGGGGAGGGAGAGGAAGAGGTGGGGTGCAGGCAGCAGCAGCAGCAGCCTGCAGGATTGGTGAGTGGAGGATTTCATCTTGGAATGTGCTGGCCAAGCTTCCTTCCTTCCTGCCCAGTGCCTGCCTCTCCTTGCCACCTGGCCCCTGACAGCCCCAGATCATTCTGGGTGCCGTGATCCAGGATTGTCTCCACCTAAGTCTTATGAGGAATGGCTTAGGGAGCTGGGTATGTTTAGCCTGGAGAAGAGAAGGTTAAGGGGTGATATGATAGCCATGTTCAAATATATAAAAGGATGTCATATAGAGGAGGGAGAAAGGTTGTTTTCTGCTGCTCCAGAGAAGCGGACACGGAGCAATGGATTCAAACTACAAGAAAGAAGATTCCACCTAAACATTAGGAAGAACTTCCTGACAGTAAGAGCTGTTCGACAGTGGAATTTGCTGCCAAGGAGTGTGGTGGAGTCTCCTTCTTTGGAGGTCTTTAAGCAGAGGCTTGACAGCCACCTGTCAGGAATGCTTTGATGGTGTTTCCTGCTTGGCAGGGGGTTGGACTGGATGGCCCTTGGGGTCTCTTCCAACTCTAGGATTCTATGATTCTATGAAGTCAGGCAAAACCCGGATCCCCACAGATTGGCCTGATTTGGTTCAGGATCCAGCCTAATCTGGTGCATGGCGCTACAGAATGCATTGAAGTGTGGGATAACATGAAAGCATGTATACTCAACCCTTGGGACGGCCTCCCTAGAAGCATCCTGGAGCCTGCATGCTGAGCAGACCTTGCCCCCCAAGCAAGGCAGAGACCTTAAAAGCTCTTTTTGTCTGGGTTTTCTTGGCACAGTAAGGACTTTTAAGCTCTCTGTTTTTCTTGTCAGGCCAAGTCTGCACAACATGCTGGCTCTGGAAGCTTGGGGGTGATCACGAGATCTCATGGTAACTCAGACACCCCTGAGAGATCTTGCGAGAGCATCCCAGAGCCTGTGCACTGAGTGGAGAGCTTAAAAGCTCTCTCTGCACTGGGAAAACTTTAAACTTGTGAAATTTCAACCATTTTTCTCCATGGTTGTTCCCCAAATCCAGAAGTGCAGAGCAAATTCCTAATTTCTTAAGCTTCTCCACTAGGTCTCCACTTTGATGCATCTGAAGTATATCGTGCAAGGTTGAAATTGCACAAGTTAAATGCACATAAGAAGTGATTGTTTTGTACTTTGAAACTGATGAACAGAATCATAAATAAAACCTCCAGACTATGAAGAGGACTTCACCAACCCATCAAGCAAAAACTCTTAATAAGGGAGTTGTTCTTCAAAAACCCCGTCTGTGAATGTTGCTGTTGAATTTCACCAGAATTCTCTAAATATTCCAATAATTAATGAAAGCACCTCACAGACACACTGGAAAATCTGTCAAGGCTGTCAAGCTAGAAATATTGATCTGGTGGTTGTACGTAATCATTTTCTTGATGGTTTTTTTTAATCCTTTCAGTTTGCAGATTCATTTAACTTCAACCCACACAAATGGCTCTTAGTAAATTTTGACTGTTCTACTATGTGGTAAGTATGAAGTGCAAAAATGAAGAGTTTGCATGTAATGTTAAGCCATTACTTAATGAACAAACCTTTGGCTCAAGCCATAAGATATTCTGCAGATAATCAAAGTAACTAAGCCAGATCCCGTTTCTTACTCCTGATTAACATCACAATGTAATGTGATGTGTGGACCAGGGCTGTGGACGCACTGCTCTTTTAAAGCACATTCTAAACACATTTTACTCTCAAATAATTCTAGGCACTGGAGTTTGTTTAGGGCTGCTTGGAATTGTGACTCTGTGAGAGGTAAACTATAGTGCCCAGAATTCTCTGAGGGAAATAACTTGCTTTGAATGTGCTTCAGATGTATAGCATTTACATAGCTATTGCTCATCTCTGCTTCTTCCAAGACGATTTTTAAGTTCTTTTTGAATAACTCTGGTAGCGGTGATGTTGGTGCTATTAGTTTAATGAAATTACATAGGGGCAGCGTACATATTGTGGGGCATTGTGCTACCAAGGTTTATTACACTTGAAATGAATTTTAAAGGAAATCTAGCAAAAGTATATGCTAGTTTCAGATACAAAATAGTTGAAAAAATGATGTTTCATTAGGGTAAATTCTACGTTATTCAAATCCAACACAAGAAGAAAGCCGCTGGTGTCTGCATGACTTGCATATGAATTGGGACCTTCTGTTTCACATAAATTAATGAGGGGTCAAATTTTAATCTGCAATCAAAGCTTTTATATATTTTAATAATGACAGAAGTAGTTGGTAATGCAATGGCAAACAATCCAAATTCAATATTTTTTCAGGGTGAAGAAGAGAACGGATTTAACCTGTGCCTTTAAAATAGATCCTGTTTACCTGAAGCATGACCATCAAGAATCAGGTAAAGTGTTTTATCTTTCCCCTAACTTGGAAATAGTTTTTGGCTGTCAAAGTTTGTTTCAGTTTAAATACTTTCAGCGCAGTATTTCAAAATGGTAAGAGATTCCCATTTTTTTCTTCAAATATATGTGTTTTCATGAGTTTTCATGAGTTCAGAAAATTGCCTAATTTTACAAGCGTCCAAAGAAATTGACAAAGGGGCGCGGGCAACTCTCTGATTTTGTGTCCAGTCATTAACAAGGATTAAAATGACCACTGTCACTCTTGAAAGAATCAGAAGATGTTTGTTGTGCATAAAAGGGTGGATAGGGTATGTTAAGGGAGAAGTGAAGCGATGAATATTTTGATTCCGAGAGTACATTACATGGGGATATGTTTTGTTGCAAACTGTAGGACTCTCTTGAGCAGCCAAGCAGCTCATTTGACCAATTGCTCATTGTTCCAGTCAGGTTTGATTGCCTGTTGTTGAGAGAGTGAAGCCTGGAATCACCCCCCTGCCCAGGTGGTGAAGGATGGCACAACAGAAAGTAGGAAAAAATCTTGTTGGGGTGAACACAGCCCTGATATGTTCAGGTACTGCACATGCAGCTCCTGTTGCTAGATGAGGAACAATTGCCAGGTGATACGGCAAAATCCCAGGCACGAGTCCTCTCAGCAACCTGGCCCTTCGGACAGGAGGTCCGTGGTACTACGGAGCTAAAGACGACAGCGACCAGCAGTTGGAGCAAGGACAAGATCCTTTATTGCGCAACAGGTTCGAGTAACAGAGACTGAACCCCGAACAAAGGGTGGCAGAGACTTTTAAAACTTCCCGCTATAACCCAGAATACATTTCGAAATACATCACTACTACATCACAGATACATAAGCAAAACGTCAAGAAGGGGTGGAGAGTAGGAGGGTGCAGGAAAATTAACATATGGGTAAACAAGATTAGCATACAGGTGATGGGTCACAGGAACAGGTAAATGGTCTTTGGGTGGGTCTGCTATTCATCAAGAGTATCTGCTGGGGTAGAACAATGGGAAACATCTTGGGGCTGTCTGGCACCATGGAAACCCTGAGATGGGTGCTTGAGGGAAGTATTCAGGTGGGGGTATTTCCTGAGGCCCTAGGTATGTGTACGTGACCTTACGCTTGGAGGATTATGGAGGGGTTGGAGAGAGGCTTCCCTTTTCCCATTGACCAATGGCGGATGATGAGAAAGGCATCAGAAGACAATTCCTGATGCCTGGGCAATGACGGAGGCCAAGAGGTTTGGAAGCCCTCTTCTTAAGCTTTAAAATGACACCAAGATGAGAGAAATCCATTAAGGCAGTGATTTGTTATGATTTTACAAAGGTACGCGGTTGGTCAGGGCACAATAAACAGAGAAAAAGGATTCTTCCGTGTCTAGACTCTGCTTGAGTAAAATGTAGCAGCTTTAATTAATAACTTTCCATTTGCGGGGTTTCATAGTTTCGAAAGCATTGTCCTAACAGCGGGGAATCTGTCAACACCTTGTTAACCTTGTCAACACCTTGTTAGTGGTTACTGGAGCGTGCACAGAGTTCTGATTGAGCTCTGCTCTGCAGAAGAAATGCATGGTTCTGATTGGCCAAGACGCACCCATAGGAAAGCATTGGCCATAGGAAGTAGTGGAGGTTGCCCGGGACGAAACAGAGAATACAGAAGGAGAATAGCGCCTTTAACAGCAGTAGACCGGGACGAAAACCGAGGGTTTAAAGGGACATAGACCCTCCGCAATTCCGGTTCTGAATAGACGGGAAAGGGCGCAAGGGGGTGGGGAACCCTTCATCGCGAGGGTGTTATGTGGGTGATTGTGCGACTGTGTGGGGGCAGTTGGGCAGCTTCAAGGAGAGGGGGGTCCCGCACTCGGAGACGTCCTTCTTGGCGGGAGTCTTCCGAACGCAGGCGGCAGGCAGGGGAGGCGATCACCGAAGTTTCCGTATCAGTCCCGCACTCGGAGATAAGATTTGTATCAGGTTCGTAGAACCACAAATCCTTTTCTCCGCATCTAGACTTCGGTGATCTGGTATTCCCCCTCCCCCAGGTGTCTAAGCCGAATGTATTCAGGGAACGTATCTTGCCCAGGTGAATAAGCTCTCAGGGGAAACATGGAACGGGGGGCACGAGAGATGGGGTCATTAAAGAAGGAGCAGCACGGGGTATAACAGTGGGAAATACAGCAAAACATAGTCACACACAATGCAATAATAAACACGACTAAAAGGATACCTTTGAGGAGTTGCTTGACCCATCCAAGGCTGGGCATCCAACCCCACAAGTCAAAGTCCGATAAGCCTTCGTGCTGGATGTCCTGGAGACTCGAGGCTAGGCGGTGGATGTTGTTCAGATGTCCAGTGATGTTCAAAGTCTGGTCAGTCACATAGGTGCAGCACTCTGAGCCAATCAGGGCACAGGTTCCACCTTCCGCTGACAGCAAAAAGTCCGTCGCAATCCTGTTTTGAATGGACAGCTGTCTCACCTGGGAGAGTTCTGTAGTCAATGAGTCCGTGATTTGCTCGGCCTCGCGCATGAACTTAAGTAAGATATCTGTCAATTTCAAGATGTCAACGTGATTCGATCCTGCCCCGTAGGCAGGAAATAAAGCCCTTCCCCAAGTTTCTCCGTTGGCGGACACGTCGGAGAGATCGGAGAGAGCCTGCGGTTCTCTTTTGTTCCGTAGCCGTCCGGTGGGTAAGTCGCGGGTCACCCTTACCCCCGGAACAATGTAGCCCATGTAACAGGAGCCCGACATGTGGGGGCTCACCCACCGGTACGCGCGATGGGCACAGATCCACCATAGTCCTGGAAGGTCGGATCCCAGCCTGCCAGATGCGAAACTATGGAGGAAGGGAAGGGCCGGGTTAGGGTTTGATCCTGGTGATGGGTTGCCCATGGTGAGGGTCCATGCTAAGGGGAGATTGTCAGCCATACGAGATCCGGTCTGGGTTTGGATGGTCACACGTCCAGACTCGTGGAGCTCTAGGCTAGTGTCACAAGAGCTGGTCCCCACCGCGGCTCCATCCCCAGTGAAGATGCGGCAGAGCGGCCCGTGGGTCGGGCCAGTGAGATATAAATATTGATGGGTGAGGTTTAAGGCTGTCAGGTTCCAAGAAGCAATGTTCCCGGAGCGGAGTTGTTCCAGGGTGACTGCTATTGGGACCAGCGGCAGTCCCTGGCGGAGGTGACTTGGGGCGTGTGCGCAAATCCAACAGTCCGGGTACTGGGTCTCCTTGGCCACTTTACCAAGGAGCTGGATAAAGGAGTTCTGTTCCCAGGAGGAAAGGAAGTCCGGCTCAGGGACAGAGTCATCAGTGGTTAGCTGGCGAGGGGCAGTGCCAATGGGATGAAGGGGGTCAGTGGTGTTTAAAAGAGAGGCAGTCTTTGCGATGCCCCCGCACCTCAAGGGTCCAGTGTGATCCCAAGTAGGAGGGTTAGATGGGAGCGCAGGGTGGTACCAGCCTTCTAGATAGTCATTCCCTGGCCAATGTTCCACAGAGCCAAGGTCCCATAGACAACAAAATCGCCTGAGGCAGACGCCCTGCATCTGGGTCATGAGGGACTGAGACGTCAGGCGGGTACATTTGAAGCCGAAGATGAGGTTCTCCGGGTGAGGCGTGGTGTCGGTAAACACGTGGGAAGCCCCTCCTTGCTCGATGGCAGTCCAGTTGGGGCTCTTGGAGACCTCCCCTTGGCCAAAGAGGAAATACGAGCCATTCATGCAGCTGAGGCGGTACCGTCCTCGGTCCAGGGTGACGGAGGCGGAGCCGAGCCGGTGGTAGTCTTGGTCGCGTATAAACAGTTCCCAATATTGGGTCCCATTCAACTTGGGGACCAAAGAGTGGCGCAATAGAGTTCTACTTTCGGGGAGGCAAAATTCGAAGTCCCCTATCCGTTCTGGGTTTAGTTTGCCTCCCTGTTCCATGACATGGAAGTCCAAGAAGTGGTAAGTAGTCTTTAGGCCAGGACATTGCTCTGGGGTCCATGCCGGGGCCCCTGTGAAGGCGAAAAGAAGGAGGAATAAGGCAGGGAGGCTCATCTCCAGCAGCGAAGTCATCCAACGATGAGCTGTCAGAGGAGCTGTCAAAGGTGAATGAAGCGGGAGACAAGCTGTCAAAGGAGCTGTCAGAGGAGAAACGAAGTGAAGGACGAGCTGTCAACGATGAAACGAAGTGAAGGACGAGCTGTCAATGATGAGACGAAGTGAAGGACGAGCTGTCAAAGACGAAACGAAGTGAAGGACGAGCTGTCAATGATGAGACGAAGCGAAGGACGAGCTGTCAAAGACGAAACGAAGTGAAGGACGAGCTGTCAACGATGAGACGAAGCGAAGGGCGAGCTGTCAAAGACGAAACGAAGTGAAGGACGAGCTGTCAAAGATGAGACGAAGCGAAGGACGAGCTGTCAAAGACGAAACGACGAGCTGTCAAAGACGAAACGAAGTGAAGGACGAGCTGTCAAAGATGAGACGAAGCGAAGGACGAGCTGTCAAAGACGAAACGAAGTGAAGGACGAGCTGTCAACGATGAGACGAAGCGAAGGGCGAGCTGTCAAAGACGAAACGAAGTGAAGGACGAGCTGTCAAAGATGAGACGAAGCGAAGGACGAGCTGTCAAAGACGAAACGACGAGCTGTCAAAGACGAAACGAAGTGAAGGACGAGCTGTCAAAGATGAGACGAAGCGAAGGACGAGCTGTCCACGATGAACTCGTTCAAGCAGAGAGGCGCCGATGGCGGGTGAAGCGGAGTTTAATACCGCTTGAGTCCGGGAGTGCCTCGGAGGTCCAGGCAGCGTCGGCGGGAGGGGTCGCGGTCCGGTCTGTTGGGCCCGACTCTGGCCCCGAACTGGTCTGGTCTGTTGGGCCCGACTCTGGCCCCGATCCTGGTCCAGTCTGTTGGGCCCGATTCTGGCCCCGATCCTGGTCCCGGTCCTGGTCGTCTATGTAAGAGTCTGGGGTAGGGGTTGGGGTATCAAAGGTATAGTCCTCCCCTCCCTTGTCCTCCTCCTCTCGGGGAGGTTGTGCCGTCTTGCACCTGGAGTGATGCACCCAGGCGTTTTTCTCCCCAATTTTTACAGCAGTGGGAGAGACGAGGAGGACTTGAAAAGGGCCTTCCCAGGCCGGTTGTAAAGGTAGTTTTTGGTAGACTTTCACCCAGATCCAGTCCCCTGGTTGAAAGGAATGCACGGGGCAGTCTGTGGGGAGATTCTGGCCTTCTATGGCAGCGTACTTATGAAGACTACGAAGTTGCTTCTGGAGCTGTATAACATAATTCGTGAGTTCTGCCTCACCCAGTTCTAGATCCGAGAGGGGGAATTGGGTGTTATAGATAGGTGGGGGTCTGCCGAAAAGGAGCTCATAGGGAGACAACTTGAGTGGTCCTGTGGGGGCGCTCCTAATATTATAAAGGACAAGTGGTAAGGCATTCACCCACTTGAGTCCGGTCTCGCTACAGAGTTTTCCTAGCTGTACTTTAATCTCCTGGTTCATGCGCTCCACTTGTCCAGAGGAGGCTGGGTGGTAGGGAGTATGGAGTCTCCATTTAATCCCAAGGGCTGTGGCTACATGTTGAGTGACATCTGCAGTAAAGTGACTACCCCTGTCAGAGTCCAAACTGCGGGGTATGCCGAATCGGGGAATAACGTCTTGGAGGAGGGCTCTGGCTACCGTCGATGCGGTTGCTCTTTTAACGGGGTATGCCTCAACCCAGTTGGAAAACTTATCAATCACAACCAAAGCGTGCCTGAAGCCTTGACATTGGGGCAGATCTATGAAGTCTAGTTGTAGGCTCTCAAAGGGGATGAAAGCCCATGGTCTAGCCCCTGGGGGTCGTTTTGGTTGGCGCTTTGGGTTGAAGGCCTGGCAGGTGTTGCAATTTTTGGTTGCCGCTGATGATGCAGTGGCAGCCCCGGGAGCGTACCAATAGCGTTGAATGAAATCAGTTAATTTGCTCTTTCCCCAATGGGTCTGTTGGTGTATGATCCTAACGAACCTAGGAGTCCAAGCCCTCGGGAGTATAGCTCTACCGTCGGGGAGGACCCAGAGGTTGTGGCTTTGGGTTGCCCCCATGGAGGTCCAGGCAGATTTTTCCTCCTCTGGGGCTGCATCATACATTTCTGTGAAGTCTATGTCGGCTGGGATGTGGACGCATTGGAAGTCTAGCCCTTCCTGGGGGTGTCGTAGGGCTGCCTGTTGAGCTGCCCGATCCGCCCGTCTGTTTCCCCTTGAGACTGGGTCTCTCCCCTTTGTATGTGCCTTACAATGTACGACGGCGATGGCCTCGGGTAAGTGTATGGCGTTCAATAGTCTTTCGACGAGGGCGGCATGGGATATCTGGGAGCCCGCTGCTGTCAGGAACCCTCTTTGGAGCCAGATTTGGCCGGTTGTGTGGACTAGTCCGAAGCAATATCGGCTGTCTGTATAAATGGTGGTGCGCTTTCCTTCACTTAATTCACAGGCTCGGATGAGGGCGATTAATTCGGCCGCTTGTGCGCTGTACTGGGGGTTGATAGGGTTTGATTCCACTACGTCAAAGTCGGAGACAATAGCATATCCCGATTTCCTCTCACCATTCACAATCTTTGAACTGCCATCGGTGTAGAGGATAAGGTCGGGGTTGTGGAGGGGCAAGTGGTCTAGGTCATCTCTTGGCTTCTCAGCCTGTCGAATAATCTTGGCACAGTCGTGATGGGGGGTGCCATCATCCGGTAGCGGCAGTAAGGTAGCTGGGTTTAAAGAGGTGACCCTTTTGATGGTGACGTTAGAGGGAGTTAGCAGGAGGGCCTCGTAGCGGTTGAGCCGGGGATTTGAGAAATGGTGGGTGCCCTTTAAGGTCAAGAGGGTGGCGACAGCGTGTGGGACATGGATAGTTACTTCGTGTCCAAGGACTGTCTCTTGGGCTTTCTGTAAGAGGATGGCCGCTGCTGCGATGGCTCTCAGGCAGCTTACGGAGCCCTTTGCTGTATTGTCTAATTGGAGGCTGTAATAAGCTATAGGACGTTGTTGGTCGCGGAGAGACTGGGTGAGGACTCCGGAGGCTACCCCCTTCCTGTTCGTGGACGAACAGGTTAAATGGGAGACGGTAGTCAGGGAGCCCTAAAGCGGGGGCTGACCGGAGTTCCCGTTTCACCCGTTCAAAGCAGTTAAAGGCTTCCTCACTCCATTCTAGGGGGTCCGGGTGATCTTGGCGGGTCATGGCTGACAGTGGTTTTGTTAATTCACTATAGCCCGCGATCCAAGCCCTACAGAAGCCCGCCATCCCGAGGAAGCCGCGGAGCTGTTTTTTCGTCTTTGGTAAGGGTATTTTTGTGACAGCGTCTATGCGGTCAGTTGCTAGACTCCTTGTCCCAACTCCTAAGATGTGGCCCAGGTATTTCACCTCTTGCTTGCAAAATTGGAGTTTCTTTGGGGAGACTTTGTGTCCTTTGTAGGCTAATTGGAGTAGGAGGTGTTTAGTGTCTACTTTGCAGGCCTCCTCGCTGGTAGAGCAAATTAAGAGGTCATCAACGTAGACAAGGAACGAGGACCCCGCGGGCATGGTGACATCTTGTAGGTCCTGATGTAGGGTGGCAGCGAAAATGGCGGGAGATTCTACATATCCTTGGGGTAATCTGGTCCAGGTTAGTTGACCCGTGCCCCATGTGAAGGCGAATAGGAACTGGCTTTCGGGGGCTACTGGGATGCTGAAGAAGGCAGAGCAGAGATCTGCCGCGCTGTACCAAGTGGTGTCGGGTGGAATAGCGTTTAGGAGGGAGTTGGGGTTCCCTACGACGGGGTGGCGTGGTATTACGAATTGGTTGATTAATCGTAGGTCTTGAACAAAACGGTAACGGACGGGGGTTCCCTGCCCTCCCGGTTTTTTAATAGGGAGTACTGGCGTATTGCAAGGCGACGCACATTGGACTAGGATCCCCTGTCGGAGGAAGTCTTGTATCATGGGGTTTAAGCCTTCTATTGCTTCCTTGGGTAGTGGGTATTGTTTTGTTGAAGGATACGGAAGATCAGTTCTGTAAGTGATCCTCACGGGTATGGCTGACTTTAGGAGCCCCACGGAAGTGGATTCTGTTCCCCATAGCCACGGAGGCATTTCTTGTTCTAGCTCCAATGGTAGGTCGGGGAATTGACGGTCTGATTTGGCCTCCTGGATTATGCCTTGAAAGGTAACAACAGACTGCTCGGGCATGTGCAGATAGATGCCGTCTTCCGAGCACTGTATGGTGGCGTTTAATTTGCACAGGAGATCTCTCCCTAGGAGGTTAACTGGGCTGCTGGTAAGTAGGAAAGTATGTTCTGCCAGCAGGGGTCCTAGGGAGACCTTGGCGGGTTGAGAAAGAGGGCACGTTCGGGGGATCCCATCTAATCCCATTACTTTGCGGGTGTCAAGTCCCGGTTCTAGGTGACTATCCGTTAAGGTGGAGTATGTTGCTCCTGTGTCTAGAAGGCACCGGTATGGGTGGCCATCTATTTCAATGGTGCAAACAGGGTCTTCTGGTGAGAGGGCGAGGACAGGACAGATGGCTGCAGCGTAGTTGGGATCCCCGGTTAGTTGTCAATAGGGAGTGCTGGCGTTCCGTAGGGTGTTTGGGGTTGGGTAGTTTCCTGGCTGCGATGGGTGAGATTGGGTCGCGACATTTGGCTGGTTAGGCGGTTGGGGTCCGGTGGTCTGTGGGGCTTGAGGAAACCTGGGGTTTCCCTGAGGGGCGGCCGGTGTTGGGGGCTGTGGTCTGTAGGGAGTTGCCTGTTGATTTCCGAAGCCTTGGTGGGGTCGGGGGTTGGCTGCCTGGTGTCCGTAATAATTGTTTTCCCCATACGAGTTGAAATATGGGCAGAATCTCTTTATGTGGCCGCCCTCTCCGCAGTTGTAACAGCCGCCCCCCGTGGGGCCCCACGGACGTGTGATGGTCGGTGGTGCTCCCCCCCTTCCTCTTCCTCTGCTTCTGCCCCAGTTCCTTCCCAAGGTTTGTGGGTCCATGCTTAGGGCCAGGACATGATCCTCTTCTACCTTGGGGTCTCTTTTCTTCCTATCATCCCTGGTATTATAAATTGTTTTTGCGATGGACAGGATCTCGCTGATGCTCTTTCCATCGTATCCCATTTGGAGGGTTAGAGCCCTTCGGATGTCCGGAGTGGCTTGGTCCTTGAAGAACCCTTTGACTATGACATCATGCTGGGGGTTATCTGCATCTATTCCTCCCCAGGTTTTGATTGCGGCCACAAGTCTGGTATAATAATCAGACGGGTGTTCATTTGGTCCTTGTAGGACGGATTGGACTTTAATCCAGTTAACGTTTCGTTGCCCGGCTGCCTTAACGCCATCTAGGATGGCTTTCTTGAAGATTTTTAGTCGCCACATGCCCCCGGTGGTATTGTAGTCCCATGCGGGGTCCGGTTCTATGCGGAGAACCTGGGGAGTGAGGGCCGGGATGTCTGCGGGCTTGTCCTGTTGGAAATTGGTGCGTTCCAGTGCCTCCCCTGCCTTGGTTAGGATGTCTTCCTTCTCTGCCTCATTAAAGAGCGCGTCCAGGAGCATATGTATATCTGCCCAGGTGGGTTTATGGGAGGAGAAAATGGCCTTGACCTGGCGATAGCAGAGGTCCGGGTCATCTCTCAGCGATGGCATTTGGTTTGCCCACAGAACCAGGTCGGCAGGAGAGAAGGGGTGGTGGGTAAAGATCATTCTAGGTGGCCCGTTCGGCTCCGTTGGTGGTATAGGAAGAGCTCTAAGGGGCATCTGTGGGGCCGGTGAGGTGGTAGATGTAGATGCCTGTTGCTGCGGTTGGCTGGGGGCTTGAGTTGGCTTGGGCAGAGGGATTGGTCCCGTTTGGGTCCCGTTGCGGAGTGTCATCCCCCCCGGTTCCCCGCGTTCTTCCTCTTCAGCGCTCTCCTGGTCTGAGTCTGGGGCCGGGGCCGAAGCTCCTTGGTAATAGAAGGGGATCAAGGCCTGTTCTATGGAGTCGTCGACAGAGTAACCGTCATATGGAGGGGGTTGAGGCATTTTCTTAGAATTTCTCCGCTGGGGTCCCTTTCTCGGTTTTAGGACCGGCATTTGTAGGGACGGGGTAGGCGGGAGGGCAGCCAGGACTCGTTGTACCGCTTCGAAGGTGGCCAAGTATTCCAACTGTCGAGGCCTCTCCTCCATTAAGTGCTTTCTCAGAGCCTTAAGTCGATCCTCATTAAAGGATCCCCCCGGTGGCCAGCGGAGGTCTGACGTCTTATTTGCCGTTGTCATGGGCCATGTATCTCTGCAGAGGTCTTCTAACTTTTGTTTGGACAGGAGTCCATGTCCTGGAATGGATTTCCAGTGTGCTAGCACGAAATCTAAAGGGGAGTCAGGGTCCCGCTGAGGGGAGGAAGGCTTCCGGGAAGACTTCCTCCCAGAAGGAGCCTGCTCTTGCTTCGAAGCCTTGGAGCCCATTTTATTTCAAGGTGGTGTAGCCTAAAACGGGCAGATAGATAGGTATCAGAAGGGTCGGGGGTTTTCCTTTTTTTTTTTTTTTTTTTTTTTTTATATATTTTTACTTAAAGGTGCGACTTGTATTGGACTATCTCACTCGTCTGTTTAAGAGGTCACTACACTTATCCTACACTAACCGGGGTTCTAAATCCTCACTCTGCCGTTTCCCACCCTGTAGTCAGGAAACCCATCCTGGCAACCTCCTACCTATCACCAAATCTTGAGAAAGGGGCCCTACTGGACGCCCGCGAGTGCGGTGCCAGATCGGGTGTACCCTGGACAGAATTTCGTTCCGGAAGTCCCCCCTTGCTTTCAGAAGCGGATTCACACACGACACGCGTGTACACGTGATCCGACTGGTGCGGCTGAGGATATGATAGGAAAGACAGTCCTTTCACCCCTTGCTTTCGGTGAGGCGCCCTGGTTGCAGAGAGAGAGCTGTTTAGGCAATTTCTCTGACTAACGGCCAGGGTTCACCGGTGCGGCTGGCAAAAGTACGAAAAAGAGCTCTAACCCCTTGCTTTCGACGGAAGTCCCGCCTGCAGAGAGAGAGCTGTTTAGGCAATTTCTCTGACTAACGAGCGGATGACCATCGGTGCGGCTGGCTAGAGGAGAGAGACAGAAATAGAGCTCAGAACTCCCCGTGAGTTGAGCAAGGTCCGGGACCTTCTGGACCAAGAGAAAGGCAAGAAGTAATGATAGGGAAGAGGGCAGAGAATTGGTTGCCAGGAGATACCACCCCAAACCACCAGTGCACTGGGTTTTTCACTCTTTATACTCACGAGTCTTGCTGGGATCCCGGGATCGATGAGAGCCGGCTGTCCTTGTCGTTGCTCCCTGGCCGGTCCCGTCGAGACCTACAATTACCGCCCGATGTATGGCCGGAGGTCCTAACGTCTTCTCGGACAAAGGGGTCCGGTGCCGGCTGAAGGAGTCGGGGCCCCCGGTCAGCAGCGGGAGAACCGTAGGTCCCGGGTTTCGGCACCAACTGATACGGCAAAATCCCAGGCACGAGTCCTCTCAGCAACCTGGCCCTTCGGACAGGAGGTCCGTGGTACTACGGAGCTAAAGACGACAGCGACCAGCAGTTGGAGCAAGGACAAGATCCTTTATTGCGCAACAGGTTCGAGTAACAGAGACTGAACCCCGAACAAAGGGTGGCAGAGACTTTTAAAACTTCCCGCTATAACCCAGAATACATTTCGAAATACATCACTACTACATCACAGATACATAAGCAAAACGTCAAGAAGGGGTGGAGAGTAGGAGGGTGCAGGAAAATTAACATATGGGTAAACAAGATTAGCATACAGGTGATGGGTCACAGGAACAGGTAAATGGTCTTTGGGTGGGTCTGCTATTCATCAAGAGTATCTGCTGGGGTAGAACAATGGGAAACATCTTGGGGCTGTCTGGCACCATGGAAACCCTGAGATGGGTGCTTGAGGGAAGTATTCAGGTGGGGGTATTTCCTGAGGCCCTAGGTATGTGTACGTGACCTTACGCTTGGAGGATTATGGAGGGGTTGGAGAGAGGCTTCCCTTTTCCCATTGACCAATGGCGGATGATGAGAAAGGCATCAGAAGACAATTCCTGATGCCTGGGCAATGACGGAGGCCAAGAGGTTTGGAAGCCCTCTTCTTAAGCTTTAAAATGACACCAAGATGAGAGAAATCCATTAAGGCAGTGATTTGTTATGATTTTACAAAGGTACGCGGTTGGTCAGGGCACAATAAACAGAGAAAAAGGATTCTTCCGTGTCTAGACTCTGCTTGAGTAAAATGTAGCAGCTTTAATTAATAACTTTCCATTTGCGGGGTTTCATAGTTTCGAAAGCATTGTCCTAACAGCGGGGAATCTGTCAACACCTTGTTAACCTTGTCAACACCTTGTTAGTGGTTACTGGAGCGTGCACAGAGTTCTGATTGAGCTCTGCTCTGCAGAAGAAATGCATGGTTCTGATTGGCCAAGACGCACCCATAGGAAAGCATTGGCCATAGGAAGTAGTGGAGGTTGCCCGGGACGAAACAGAGAATACAGAAGGAGAATAGCGCCTTTAACAGCAGTAGACCGGGACGAAAACCGAGGGTTTAAAGGGACATAGACCCTCCGCAATTCCGGTTCTGAATAGACGGGAAAGGGCGCAAGGGGGTGGGGAACCCTTCATCGCGAGGGTGTTATGTGGGTGATTGTGCGACTGTGTGGGGGCAGTTGGGCAGCTTCAAGGAGAGGGGGGTCCCGCACTCGGAGACGTCCTTCTTGGCGGGAGTCTTCCGAACGCAGGCGGCAGGCAGGGGAGGCGATCACCGAAGTTTCCGTATCACAGGATAGCAATGAGAAACAGTAGGCCTCATATTTTATTTTCATTTTATTTATGATTTATGATTCTCATTTATATACATTTCAATAGTTTTACAATCATCCTAACCTTTCAAAACTTGACTTCCTGCCTCCTCTTTCTGAAGTTCCTTAAATTTATTTTTTACATTTCCTGCGTATTCTAAATTAACTTAATTTATTCTTTTACTTATCTACTTTAAAGATATACTCTTATGAAACTGCAGGTTATTACATGAATCCTGCTAATGTCCTTATCTGTTTGCAGTAGGCCTCATATTTTTGCTCATTCTCTTTCTGTAGCATTTCCTCTACCAAAAACAAGTCTATTGCCTTCACAACAGGTTCAGTGCATTTCAGTGATGGCTAGAATGAGCCAGCAGTGATGTTTCCAACATCTTTCTTGAAGCATTTCAGCTCAGGGATGGGCAGAAGGTAGACTCTGAGACTCTAGTGGAGCAGCTACTGTTTGCCTGTGACTGGGATTCTCGCAAGGAATGCTAGATTCAGGCTCCTTTCATCCTAGAACCCTTTAGTGCTGCTAAAGTATGGCTTTTCTGAACTCAGCTGGAAGCAGGATTAAAGTGAGGGCTCCACTCAAACTCTTAATATTGTTATAGATTTGGGGGGGACCCCTCCTAAACCCTATAAATTAATAAATGGTAGGGTTTTGGTTACTTGGAATATGGATGAAAGTACAAGCTGCAGAACTGTGCCAGACAAGGAATCCCTGGGCTGGCTTATGTAAACCAGCCTGGCTGGCCTAGCAAAGAGCAAATCTGTTAACATGACAAAAGGTGTTGATAGACCATCTGAGAATAATCCTTTCGCCTGGGGAGACAGATGTTGCCAAGGTGATGGTGTGTTTGTGTTTGAGATGACAGGAAATGGGAGTCTTGAGCAAGGGTTGCTGGGAAGAAGAAGGAGGAAGAAAAAAAGACCAGTGTGAATCTACACTGGTTGGTTATAACGTTAAAAATGCATTATAAAAATGTAATACCAGAGGGCGCTGTAGAGCAGCGATCCATTGGCAATGGGAAATTGCATTGAGAGCTATATAACTTTTTTTAAAATAGCCTTTAATAGCGTTTTTACAGATCAGTGTAGATCCAGCCTTAGATCCATCTTGGGCAGGCTGGCTGCAGAGATGACGGGGAGAAATGCCTTGGACTCCAGGGTTGTGCTGCTGTGGGCGACAAGCCCCTCTTGAAATGACCATGCCGTAAGATCTGGACTCCCTCCATGCAGACCGAAGGTGTAAATAGGTGAATAAACCATATTTCTTAAAGCTAAGACAGTCTTTGTCGTGTCTCAATTCTCCAAACACAGGTGCTGGGCGATCACCTGGAACACCCTGGAATCTTGCTATCACTCAGCAGAGAGTGCGGATGCACCCATTTTCTGTAACAATAAGTTGTCATATTACCCAACAACTTTACTTGTTACTTATTTACAGAGGGGAGGCTTTAATAGCTACTTCCCACTGGTAATTTCTTTCATTTTTTCAGTTGTGAAGTAGTCTCATTTTACTATAAAACAAATGGAGAAATAAAAATGGCAATAATGAAAGGAAACTGGGAATTAATCCTCCCCACTTTGGGAACAGAAACTAACACTGGGGAAATTAAAACTGGCTACTTGAAGGGTAATTAATAGGCCATTATTTACTAATCCTCTGATCAAACTGATCAGGAAGCAATGAAACAAGAAGTGCTGAATTCAGGACACAGAAGCCTTTCAAAGTTTCACTCGTGTTCAGCTGGTGCTGAATTTTCATACAAAGGAATTGTTTTAGATTAGGCCTGAAAAACACAGGAGGATAGCACAAAACTCTCTGGAATGTAAGAGGGGGAAAGTGACATCAACTGGGTGCTTCATAAAAATTGAGCAGACAAAACTGCTCAATTTATTGGGGTCCCAATAAAAACCAAGTAGGCCATGCAAAACAGAAACCAGTCTATTCCAGGTTGAGCTCACTTGAAATGCCGACCAGCCATTTCATTGATTGCATCTGTGCAGCAGGGCTTTTATTGCGAGGGCTCTCAGAGAATCAGCTATTAGTTGTCTTGAATAACAAAATCACTTGCAATTTGATGGTTAATTTCCTCTTAACAGGTCGTTAATGAAAATGTTAAAAAGCACAGCACCAGAGCACAGCCTCAAGGCATGGCTGCTTAGCTTTCCCCCATATGATAACTGATACTCTGCCTTCTGCTTCACTGCCAAAGGCTAAAGTATATTTGCTTTTTTCTGTCCAGTGCTTGGCAATAATTATAATAAGGTGTGTCATTTACATTATTTCAATATAAGAGCAAGGATTCAACTCACTTCGGGTTTTTGGGTGGACCCTCTAAGTGTGGATGACACAGAACAGCTGTAGGTTTTCTGGAGTGAGAAGAAGAACTGGAAGTCTCATTGCTGGATAGGATTTTGAAGCTTACAACATTTATTGCATTTAAGAAGGACATTGACAAGCTGGAAGGGTGTGTAAAGGAGGGCGACCAAGATGATCAAGCGTCTGGAAACCAAGCCTTTAGTGTTTTTGTGTGAATTCCTCTTAAACTGCATACAAAAATGTGTTTATTAATGAAGGTATACATTTTTGAAAGCAGTTTCTCCCAATTTTTGTATACTCTTTTCACTATTATATTCATTTTTAGGCACATTTTATTCTAACCTGCATTTTTGCAAAGACTCTTTGGATAGAGAACTGCAGTGAAAAAAATGGATAAATGTGAATTTTGAAGGACGGCTCTGTTTTGGTTCTTACATTGCTTTGGAATGTGCAGATTTGATAAACTGAGCTTTACATGCGAAAAGAATCAATTTTCTTCCCCACCTCAAAGTCCACCTCATGTCCATCTATTTTTGTAAAATGTATTGCCTTTCCCTTCTTTCCTGTAAAATTTTCAGAATTGTGCTTAATGCTTTTTTGTCCCTGCCATTTAGAGTTTATTCATTTTCTTTGCACCATATTCAACTTCAGCTTAAAATAGATATTCCTCAGCCCTGACAGAGACATTCCTCTTGCCTTAGTTCTCCTCTTCAGCTGAAATGAAGCCTTCGCACACGCAGTTGCTCCCACTTCTCTCTCACTTCCTCTCTTGCTCCCCCTTTTTCACTAAATTTAGACTGCATGTTCCTTAAAGAAAGCACCATCTTGGTTTACAGAAAGTGCCCTGAGCACTTACTGGTGCTATAAAAATACACCAAGGAGCCAGATGGACCAGTAGCCATGCAATTAAGATGCTTTATAGGAAAATTAATTATGAACCCCCAAATTTGGGATCATCTCCAAACCTGTGCCAAAGTTTTGCAGTTTTCTGCAGCATTTTTCAGGGGAAACCCCTCATTTTTTCAGCACCCCACAAACTGAGCAAATGATACATCAAACACAGGGTTCATATTTAACTACAAATCCCCAAATTTGGGATCCAACTGCAACAGGCTTGGAGGGGATCCCAAATTTGGGGGTTCGTAGTTTATGGGGTGATGTTTTATGTTTTTGGAACAAACCCTGAGCTCCTGGAATAGACCCTGCCATTTCCCTAGGAAAGGGTTATCAATCAGTTGATCCTCGCCTCTTCCAAAACAGCTTCTTTTGAAAGTACTCTTTGCTGGGAAAGTAACACAAAACCAGGAAAGCTGCTTTGAAGTGGCAACAGGAGGCTAATCGCATTCTAGGTGCAATTGGAGGGCTACAGCTGGCAAAGTTGACATAATGAAAGCCATTGCCCCAGAAGGTAAACCAAAGTGGGCCGGATTTTTTTGTTGCTTTTTTGTCTGTCTGCTTGTACGGTGTACTTCCATAATTGCCAAGCAACTCTGTACCGGAGGGGGAAATCCATATTTTGTCTGATGCTGTAATTTTGTGTCAATTTGCATTCTCAAATCAGGGGTTGTTTTTGACTTCCTGGCAGCCAAAGGATGGCAGTCGGTTGGCGGCGAGGGAGCGATTCGCCTTTATGCTGCATGATAAATGCCCCATATGCAGCCTTAATTGCATTCATCTGGGCTGCATAGAGCTGTACGAGTGAGTCTTATAATCATGGTGACAAGGGCTAATAGCTGGTGGCATTATGCTTGTTTCTGAGAGGTTGCTAGTAGCTCATTAGGCACATGGCCTCTTACGGCAACATGGAATTAGTTATCCATCCCCAGTTGCTTCAGACGTTTGCTCAAGCCCTGCAACCATTAAATTGACATCACCAGTGAGATAGGAAAACATGGTTTTTTCCTGCTGCTTATCTGGTTCATTGAGATGAAATATCTATCAGTCCAATCCTGTATGCCATATACACACACAGTTTTACTTCTATCGATGTCTAAATGTTTTTAATGGTTATTTATTCCCTTTGTTTTTAGCTGTTCTTATTTTTATCTGTGAACTGCCTTGAGTTCCTCGCCCCTCCCTTGCTGCTATTAGGCTTTAAAGATTATCTTTTAGAGCCAATAAGCGGGGGGGGGGGGATTGAATAAGCGGGGGGGGGGGGGTTGGTAGAGGGAGTGAGAGCTGAAAAGGGAAAGTTTAACCTCAGCTGTGAGTGTCCTCCCCCCAACATGCCTTCTCCCACACTTAGATTTGAGAAAATCTCCTAATGCAGAGTCATAGTTGGGGGGTGGGGTGGCTAGCCAGGTTTTTTTTTTGCCCGGAGTGAAGCCTCCAGAGGGGGTGTCATGTGTGTGTGTGTTTGTGTGTGTGTGTGTGTGTATGCAAATGTTTGTGCCAAACTGGGCCTTTGACCCCGGTGAAATAAAGTTGGTTTCACCCCTGCCTTATGGAGCCAAGTAGGGGTTTCTCCCCCCAAGCCTAACCACAGAGCTGGGGGTATTTTCAGTAGGGGATCACAACTGTGACCCCCCTCCCACAATGGTTCTCTTTACATCACATAAAGAGTGGGGAAAAGGAGATTTTTAAAAAGCTTTAAAAAGCATTGGGAGGAGGAGGGCAGGGAGGCTGCAGGCAGGTGGGGAGGCCCCATGGGTGGCCGGTGGCCTGGCAGTTCCACCCCCCTGAATTATAGGTTCATGGAGGGGAGGAATGGGTGCCCTGCAATATATTTATATTGTTACAGAAGTTGGACTCTCTGCTGAGAGGTTTCAAGGATTGGACTTCCCACAGTATCATAATGTGACATCGTAGTTGTGAATGTGTGTTTATATAATATTACATTCTATGTTTTTCTCCCCACCAACATACAGGACTTATTACAGATTATAGGGTAAGTACAGAACATTAATTTTCATCACAATATTTTCATGTCTCACTCTTGTTGGAATGCTTCAGGAGAGAAAAGCAGTGTTCATTATCCACCTATCTGTGTGCTGATCCTTAAGAACTCTGGAATCAGCCCCCATATTTGGTTTCTTGAGCATTCTACTGTGAAGTCTGTAAAGATGTGGGCAGTTTCTTCTTCTGGTGCAGATTCTGTTCTGTATCAAAAGTAATCTTATTTGATCTCTCCTCCAGCACTGGCAGATCCCCTTAGGCCGTCGGTTCCGTTCCTTGAAGATGTGGTTTGTGTTTCGGATGTATGGAGTGAAGGGGCTACAAGAGTATATCCGCAAGGTGAATACATTTTATTTTACCACTGAATACTCAAAGGGCAAGAAAAGATGAGAGGGAGTTTTACAGATGAACACAGGCTTTTTTCGAATCTCATTTCTCCTTTTTTGATAGATGTACAAGCTTGGTGGATCAGGGGGATGTTGTAGATGTAGTGTATCTTGATTTCCATAAGGCTTTTGACAAAGTTCCCCATGATCTTCTTCTGGAAAAGCTGGCACAACCGTATCCTCACAACTAGGTGAGATAACTGTTAGGTGGGTTTGTAGCTGGTTGACTGACAGAACCCAAAGAGTGCTAACGGTTCCTCTTCATCCTGTTGAAGTCCCCCAGAACCAACAGTCGGAGACCTCAACACCACCTCCGAGACCAGCTCTGTCAGCTCAGGCTGGGAGACTGCTGGGCAGCAAGGAAGCAGTAAACCAGCAGAATCCCTAAGCTGTCCTGATTGCCCAATGCCAGGAACACACACTCTAGATTCCCCCCCCAAAAGAAAACTGGACAGAGACTGGAGAGGGAGAGAGAGAGAATCTCTATAGATCACAGCAACTCCGCCTCCCCGACCATCAAGTCTGCCCTGATGCTGCACCAAGTACCCAGGTGGATACAGCTGGGTGAGACCAACCCCACTCTGCTCACCCACCAAGCCTGAGTGATGTCAAGGATGAGAGAGGTCTTACTCCAAGCCGACCGGGCATTCAACAACAGTAGCTGCAGTCCCCAGGGCTGGCTGATAAAACAACCGCAATTCCCCAGGTTGGAGGAGGGGCTGGCAAAGGGCACACTCATCAACTGCTTGCGCCCCTTACCTGGTCTGCCCCCCCACATCTCCCCCTGCCCTGAACTACTGCAATTGCCCCGCTGCACATTCTTCAGACTAAACAACACCCACCCTGTGAAATATACTCGGAGTCGAGTGTGGATTTCATGCTCTTTATTCAGCTCATAGCAGCGAGGAATGAAAGTTCTCCCAGAACATCTGCTTTATATACATTATTTACACAATGGGCCCCACGTGATTGGCTAATTCCGGGATACTCCTGTAGGCCAATCAGGTTGCGGATTCACTTCCACCTGGAGCTGGATTGGGTGGCTCCTGCGGACCAATCAGACTGCTGCATTCTGAATCCTATTGTTCTAGGACCAATCAGACTGCTGCATTTTGGATCCTATTCAACTCAGTACATAACACACTGAATGTAAAACACTCAAGTTAAAAACAAGTACAACAGTTAAAACAATTTAAAACTACAGTCTGCCAGGGTCCTGCCCTCACAGGAGAGGGAGGAGGAGCAGCAAGACTTGCAGCCGAGATGGAGATCATTCCTCGCTGCCGTCTCTTCCAGCTTCAGTCTTACGGCCGAGGTGGCCTCCGCTTCTTGTGCGGTGATGATCTTTGGGCCTCCTCTGCAGACCCAGTTTTTGGGGTCTGGGCCCTGCTCTTCTAGGCCTGGTGTAAGGGGGCTGCAAGCACGGAGCAGGTCCACAAAATTCCTATTTTTTTAAAAAAACAAAAAACCCAGTAACGATTCTGAAGGGTCCACACACACCAAACTTTTGGGCAGTTTTGATATTTAGTTTGTAAAAGGCAATACCTTTTAAAGGCAACACCTCTGTTCATAGGCGTAGAAATTAGATGCTGCTGAAGAATGCAGGGCTGGCTTCTGAGTAAATATACGCAGCTCTGGGTTGTAAAGTATCTTGTCGCAGCTGCAGAGAAAGAACTTCAGTTCAGCATTGTAAGAGCCAAAGCTCTTGGCGCCTCCCAGTGGTTTTATTAAGTACTACTTGTTATATAGATTAATACTGTACTGTAATTCAGGGGTGGCCAACTCCCAAGAGACTGTGATCTACTTACAGAGTTAAAAACTGGCAGTGATCTACCCCCTTTTGGGGGGGTTCAGGTGAAAGTTGTTGAGCTTTTTTTTGGGAGAAGGAAAGCCCCATTTTTAAGGCATTCAGGCAAAGTTGTTGTTGAGCTTTTTTTAGGGAGAAGGAAAGCCCTGGTTTTTTTGGGTGCAGGGCCAAAAAATTGAGCTTTTTTTCAGGGGAGCCAAAGTTGTTGAGCTTCTTTGGGGGAACCAATGATCTACCAGTGATCTGCCACAGACGTCCAGTGATCTACCAGTAGATCACGATCTACCTGTTGGACGTGCCTGCAGTGTAATTATAATAGATTTACATTTTAAAACTTCAGCGAACTATTATTTTCCTGTAGAACAGCTGCTGTAATACAAGAAAAGTCCCACATTTTAATCTAGTTTCTCCTTTGTAGTCTAATAACATAGAAGCTATGCAGTTGTTCAGCGACCACCTGCTCAGTCACCTTCATGCATTCATGAGACTTAAGCATGTTGGTTATATGAAGTTGGTTATCTCACAGAAAGAACATGTCAGTTCTTCTGCTTCTGCTTCTTTTGATGGATTTTGTTTTACAGTGGACTCTCAGGTTGCGAATGGGATCCGTGCAGGAGGCACATTCGCAACCCGCAGTGCTGTGCACACACAGGTCACGGGTCGCGATTCGGCGCTTCTGCGCATGCACAAAGCATGATTTAGTGCTTCTGCGCATGTGCGAGCACGAAACCCAGAAGTAACCTGTTCCGGTACTTCTGGGTTCGGCGTGGTGCACAACCCGAAATCGCGCAACCTGAAGTGGCCGTAACCCGAGGTATGACTGTATAACTTTTCTTTATCATTTTAGCATGTTAAGCTGGCACATGAATTTAAGGACTTGGTTCTGCAGGATGATCGATTTGAGATCTGTGCTGATGTCATTCTGGGACTGGTGTGTTTCCGACTAAAGGTAAACTTGCAGTAATTTCCAGCTCTTATATTATTTGTTGCGATTTAGAGGCCTCAAATTTCAAAAGCCACAATCTCCCAGCACTACTTTCTGGTGATGACACTACTGTAAGACACGTTTTTGTATGCCTCCCTCCCCCCGCACACATATTTTCAATGCATTTCAACCATAAAACATGTGTTTTTTGTATACATTTTGTGCACCAAAACTGCATTGCAAAATCTGGAAACTGCCTTATCTGATGAAGAGGTCTGATCTGTAATTAACCTTCAGATTGGGTCACTCGGTTGTGAAAAGCAGAATGAACATTAAGCCTACCCTGGAATGTAATTTTAGCATGCAGTTTTAACATGGGATTTTATTAAGTATAATTGTTTTTAAATGGCTGATTATATAGGTAAACTTGTTTTTAATGTGTGTTTTTATTTTGTACTTTTAATGAATATTTTAGTTGCTTTTTGTAAACTTCTTAGAGGACTTTTGTCTGCAAAAGCGGTATATAAATGTTGCTAAAAATAAATGTGGGTGTGGCTTACTTCAAATTGCGTCATATATCTGCAGACTGAAGGCTGCCCACCTAAGATGGTCCTGGCAGAGCTACCAGAATGACGTGTGTGATGTTAATGACCACTCTTGCTTGTTTTATCTTTATTCTAGGGTACTAATGAACTGAATGAAGCACTACTTAAAAACATAAACGATTCCAGGAAGATTCATCTTGTTCCCTGTAACCTGAGAGGGAAATTTGTGCTGCGTTTTGCAGTTTGTGCGCGCACAGTGGAGTCTGCCCATGTTCAGTTTGCCTGGAAGCACATTACAAAGTTGGCCGGGGAAGTTCTAAAAGCACAGAAGCAGCAAGATTAATGGCTAAAATTCACTTGAAGGTTTAAGGAATTAGGAAGGACAAACTGTAGCGACGAATTATTTCGCTTCTGGCATGACTGATACATGCAAAACTACCATAATCAAACTGTGCTGCTATAACCCAAATCCAGGAAGTATGTAGATAAAAACACTAAGCCTTGCTTTGCTGGATCAGTCCAAGGGGGGTTGGACTGGATGGCCCTTGTGGTCTCTTCCAACACTATGATTCTATGATTCTAAGTTCCTTATGGTTCAGCATTCTGTATCCAAGAGCCCCAGCTAGATGCCTGTGAGGCCTCTCAAGCCCAGTACATCACTGACAGCCTCCTCCTGTGGTTTGTTACCAGCGTCTGGAATGCAGAAGGATATACTGCTTCTGTACATGGCAGTTCCATTTAGGAATCATGGCTAATAATAATTTCTCACAAACCTTCCCTCTATGCATTTGTCTAAAAGAGTGTGCGCCCCACACTTCTAAGCTTGTGGCAGGTGGAATCAGTATGCAGGAAAAGCAGACAAGATAAAAATCTTAGTGTGTGGTTTTTTTTAAAAAAACACCAGAAACAATCATTTTGTGAAGGGTATGAGAGGAGGTAGTAAAGAACAGAAATGGTATCATAGCCGATACTGTTCAGATTGCAAATCAAAAATATATGGAAAACTTTTTTGTTTGTTTGTGGAGCTAACTTAATTGTTCCCTTTTCCACACTATTGAATCACTCACTTTATTTTTGATATTTTCATAGTTAAGAATTCCTGTGTAGTTTCCTAGGTTGTTTCAAGGTTGCTACCCTGAAGGAGTCATCCTTGTTTCAATGGAAGGCAATCTTGCCCAGCTCCTCTCATGTACCTGAATCACATCCATCACTGCATATGCTTGCTGCTTACGGCAGAATGTTTGCCGTGTCTCTTGGCCCAAAAGAAAGAAATATCTAGTCTTTTTTCTTTGTTTGCCAGTTACTACAGCCTCCTTGGTTTTGTGAAAGGAACTCTTTGATTATGTAAAACCTGCTGCAAATTAACAGGTAGTTATCGCAGGAACATTTCTTGGATAAGCATGTCCTTTGGAATCATGTATTATGGTAGTTTTGCTAGTACTGGGCAAGCTGTTGATGACACATACAAAATCTGAATTAAGAAAGTATTAATAACACAGATATATGTTATTAATATAACACCCCGATTCTAATTACATTACAGTGAAGCAATTTTATTTCTGCATAGCTTTCATTGAAATATTGATCTAGATTGCTGTGGTCATTCTCAAATGTGTTTGTGTGTATTTCTGTGTTGATTCACAATTCAGTAGCTGGGTAGGTACAGGCAACTCTCCATTTGTGCGCCATTGGCATGCACATGACGGTTGACACATGCATTGTTATCGGCACCACAGGACAGGGACAGGGCGGGGGTGGAGCGGGGCCGCCTTGCGTGTGTCCCACTGATGCACACGGTGCCTCAGAACGCAACCGCTGCGTCCATGGGGAGTTGCCGGTGGCCATCTCAAGTTCTTCAGTGCTTAACTCTGAATAACCGGCAAGCTTGGTTTGTGACTGTATTTCTCTGAATTGCTATTTCCACACAGATAACTATACACCACACACACACACACCCATGGCGAGTATACGAATAGTCTAGAACTGTTCTTTTGGCATCTAATTTTCTATGTGCAAATAATTAGTTTTCAAGCATGTGAGACTTTGTCTAGCGTTGGAAGTTATACAACCCAGAAACAAGTTTACCATGCCATTGAGAAGTAGGCCCTAGTTAAGCTAAGCAATACACACAATAATGGTTAGTTGGCTTTTAAGTTTTTATCACTAGATGCATCAAAACTCTAATAATTAGAAACCAGTACGCCTGTGCCTTTGATACCTTGCTTGCCGGGGGGGGGGGTGTTGGTTGGGGGGGTGTTGCTGTTCTTGCTGTTATTTTTTGGATCTTTATTTTGGATCTTATGATTTATGTGGAAATTGTTCAGTTTTTTGATGCTTCATTTATTGTTTATGACTACTTTTGTTATGTTTATAGTTATGTTATTTTTTATGTAAGCTGCCTTGAGCCTGGTTTGAACTGTGGAAAGGCAGCATACAAATAAAATGGTTGATTGAGTGATTCACAGAATCGTAGAATTGTAGAGTTGGACAGGAGCAGGAATATTTTTGCCCATGTGGGGCTTGAACCCACAACCTTGAGATTAAGAGCCTCATGCTCTTCCAGCCGAGCTTGATTGATGGTGCAGAGCGCACAGCACATCCCAGAATCCCCTCTGAAGATTCAGGAAGCTTGCAGTGCGTCTCAAGCAGAAACAACAAACATTTTGTTAAAGGTAGATAGCCGTATTGGTCTGTCATAGTCAACACATTTTGTTGTTTTCTAATTCCCATCTCTAGGTAAATGCAAGTTGTTAAACATTGGTATTTTGGTTTGCTACGTTTTAAAATCTGTATAGTGCCTCGCCTCCCTGTGTTACAGCGGAAACATTAACACATGGACACACATAATGTATGTGAGCATATGCAGAGCATCTCACTTATGAAGACAACTAGATTTTTTTTCTTCTAAAAATGAACAAAGGAACACAGTGCTTTTGAGGCCTCACCCATCTGGTGGGAAGCAGCTTTTTCACAAGGGGAGGGGGAGAGATTTTAAAATACATTGTATTTGAAGTATTGAGGGCTGAGGTTTGGCTCTGAAGGATACTGGGACTAACAGCTGGTGTTTCCTGTCTGAGAACAAGTCCTGGCCACATCGCCACTATCATTTTTGTACTGGTGTTAAAAAATCACCCTAACCAATATAAAGTATTGAGGTGTGGCTGTTGGACGAGGGCAGGAAAGGCTCATCTCCAAATCCCCATTTGGCCATTAAACATCCCACGTGCCCAAGGGTTAGTCACTATTTCTCAGTGAGGATAAAATGTGTCGTGTGCAGAAATGGGTGGGAGAGAACTGAGCATGTCTCCTTGATGGGAAGCTAGGATAGAAACATAATAAATGAATAAAAAAGCATTTCAAGGGAGAACATTTTCATTACCAAAGACATTTGTATACTCCAGATTGCAAAAGAATAGCACTTGTACAACAAATGGATCTTTAATAACCTGGAGCTATTGTGGCATTCCAGATTTCACCATCTATCATGGCTGATAATATTAATTGCCTGTGAACATTTACTGGACAAAAGAATAAACCGCTTAATCTCTTTGAGGTCCTTTCTCATCTTCTTTGCCCCACTGATATACCAACAGAGTTTTAACAATAAAACAGATTGAGCATTTTCTTTAACCGCAATTGATACAGTATCTGAAAGAATTCAGAAACTCATTGAATTCCCTTTCTAGTTCTAAATTAGGGAAATAATTGATTTACAGTACCGGTATTAGCTGTAGATTATGCTTTATGCCAAGGCAATGTGAAGTTTTCTGAAGTTTTCTGTGTGCTCTGGGTACTTAAAACTCTCTGCTCTGATGATATAGTGAACTCTGTTGTGAAATTGTTGCCGCTGATTCCCACCCTTTAAGAAAATGCTATTTTATTTATTTCTTCTCGCTGACAGGTCTCCTGAGGTTTTATAGCTGCATTGACAGGCAGAAATTCAGCAGCTTCCTAGCTGAGCAGGGGAAAACCTGTAACAGTAGTCCTGTCAGGAGGGAAAGGAAACAAGCCGATCAATAGTGATATAATATGGCAAAGTCTTCTTGCATTCAATCTCGTTTAGTGGATAGTTAAAGTGCTGCTCTGTTGTGCTTATATTGTCTTATCCACTGCTTGTAAAATATATGTGTGTGTGGACATGCCTGGCACTGTTTTTCCACCTATAATCACTCATTCATAGATTTACTGAGCCAGGATCCAGTGTGTCTTTTCAGCAAAACCTCACAAAGCTGCTGAAATTATTTATTGTTAGCTGTTATTCTGTAATTTCATAAATGCACTTAAGCAGAAAATCAAACCTCAAAGGTTACAGTACGATGAGGAAAAATGATTTAATATTGCAGTGTTCCCTCATTTTGTACAAGAATAATATTTGTGTACAAGAGATTATATGCACTTCCTTATCGGTTAATATATTTTAAAATAGATGTTAATTCTGCTATTGTACATGGTATTGTGTATTGCTAAAGTGTATGGCAGCACACCAGACTGCATTAAAACTGATGCTGTAAGATTGCATTTCGCTCTTCATTCTTGTTTTTAATGTTCTGTTGGGGTTTGGCTGGTGTGTGTTTTTTTTTATTAATGGTTGGTATTATACATAGGCTCATAGCTGATGAAATAAAACAAAAGGGGACCCTGATGCACTGGCCCATGGCTTTGCTTACCAATGAAAATCCACATTCAAGTTGGTTCTACATCTAATTTTGTAACCATTTCCCCCCCCCCCTTCCACAGAAGGGCCTCTGGCTGTCAGCTAAGTCTTCTCTTTCCCTTGCTTTGGTGGTGGTGGTGGTCAGGCCCAGCAGCAATCTCAAACCCAACAGGAAGGACAGGGCAGGAGCTACTGGGAATGGTGTACGTCCAAGAGGGCACTGAGTCCAGCAAGCTAGAAATCCCCAAAGGGGCAGACTCCTCCGCTCAATCATGGAGGGGGGTTTAGGACTGTTCTGAAATGCTAAGAGAGATCTTGAGATAAATGAATTCGCAGAAGAATCCAAAAGGGCTTCTGTTGAAGTAAATCCCACTCAGCTCATTGGGGTCTGCTCCTTTGGAAGCGAGTGTAGGGTTGCAGCCTAACTTCCAATGAAGTTCATAGGATTTATGAATAAACAAGTTTGGGGGTTATACAGTAAAATAACGCATATGGCACCCTTGGAGGACTTTAAACCCCCCCCCAAAAAAAACTGTTGCAAACATGGAGATGGCAAAGCATGAAACAGAGAATAAAACTACCAGACGTGATGTAGTACCTTGTACACAGTGCTTTTTCGGGAGGGCAGGGGTACGCATACCCCTAAACATTTTGTGAATCTTAAGTGTGGCCTCATTGAGGGGCAGTATTTCAATATGAGTAGGGAAATGAGAACTGCTTGCAAGTTCATCGTTCCTGCAGCCCCACCTGGGCTAATGTGGAAGTGGGTCGATCTTCAGAACAAAGGAGGAAGGAATCTTCTGTGTGTGTCTATGAAGGAAGATGGTATGAGACCAACAGGAGCTTCACTTTAGGATAGAGGAAGCCCACAACTTACACAGGAGTTACGTTCCAGAGATCACATACAAAGCCAAATTCACGTATAGTGGAAACACATCAGGTTTAATGGGTGGGATTGCAAAAGTCATTTTTCCTGGAAACCGGAGCCTTTTTAATTTAATATAAATTTAATTTTACATTTTTAGCCATGCATGTAAAGCTGAATGCACACAAACTAAATGTGTGTAAGTTGTGGGCTTACTGCACATCATTCATTCATTCATTCATTCCTCACCTTTTTCCCTAATAGGAACTCAAGATGGCTTACAGATGAAAAACATTAAACATTGAAAAAAATTAAAACTATATATATGTGTCTATGTGTGTATATACAGCACCAGCCCTCTCATTTAAAGCAGTCAGTTCCCCAAAGCCCGTTATAACAAGAAAGTCTTCACCTGCTGGCAGAAGGAAAACAAAGGGGGAGCCCGTCTCGCTTCTCTTGGGAAGCAGTTCCAAAACTGCCTGGGAGCAGCCACCACCAAGAAGGCCGTCTCCCACGTGCCTGGGAGGGTGGCGGGGTCACGAGAAAAGCCCCCCCCCCAAAAAGTTGTCCTGGCAAGGGAGTCGCCAGCCGGTCAGCCAGCCCTGGTCAGCAATGGGATTGCAGCTCTGTGAGCCAGTTGAAGTTTCTGAGCACTTTTCAAGGGCAGCCCCAAGTAGAGCACGCTAGGGTAATCTGAAATATCAGAATTATTTGTCAAATACATTACAATGGACAAATAAGGGGTCATTTTGACTGCCTCTTCCCTAGTCTAAACTTAATGTGAAAGGCAAACTTTTCCCCTTCTCGTTGGAATATACTTTTATCCTTTTCTCTGTATGTCATGCAGACCAGTAGCCCCAGTGACATCTACCTGAGTGAATGGCAGAAAAATTACTTTGGTGTTACCTTTGGCACCTGTACACCAAGACAGAAGGCAGATGTGTATTGTGCACAGATTTTACGCATGCATTATGCATGGGCAAACTTAGCGATCTCCCAGGTTTGTGCAGCCAACCTGTTCAAACCATGCAGAAAAATGCTCTACAGTTATTGACTCTGACAATGCAGAGACTGGCTTGAATAACTATGTTAAAAACATTTTTACTTTGGCAAGATGTCAGGAAAATGACAGTGATAAGTGGCAATCTGCTTTGACAATGAGTAATGGGATGGAATTAAAGTATGTGTGTAAGTGTTGGCTGGGCCTGGCAAAAAGTTTCAGAGCACAGGCAGATGGAAGCATTGATAACAAGGTCACTGCCTCTGGGGCTTCAAATCTTCCCAAACTCACTCTCTGCAGTTGGAGAATCTGTGTTTGTGGCTGGCTCATTGAATTGCATAAATCAGAGTGTAGATGTCCTTGGGAGAACCCCAGCTGTGAAATTTTATCAAAATTTATCAACCAAGGCAGGAGCTGCAAGTTATTTTTCACCTGTGCCCATAAGTGAAGTGTCTGCTCTTACCTGTCATGTAACCCCAATATTTAGAAATAAAGTATCAGCATTTAAAAATGCCTTGATATCCATGAGTAAGTCTAGTTTGAGGCAAAATCCGCCATCTTTCACTCAGAGCTCATTCACACTTCCAGTTGTCTCAAGATTTCTAGGCACCGTTCTGAGAGGATTGTGGTTTTTTTGTTCTTGCCACTTTCCCCGAGAAAACCTGCTGTTTATTGCTGAATTGAAACATACATCTATCGATGGACAATTGTTCCAACTCAGCAGTAAACTGTGGATTTCCCCCCAAAGACAAAAAGAAAAAGTTCTCAAACCTATGCCTAGAAATCATGGGACAAATGGAAGTCTGGATGAGCCCCCAGTCTGCTTTCTCTGAAGGGATGGGCAACTGGGGTTGTGTTCAGAGAGGAAAGTAGTAATACATTTTCTACTTTCATTCCTAACCAGTCAATTAATAGAGAAGGCAAATGCCTCAAAGGGTGCCGAAGCAAATGCAATGCAAATGGAGCGCCTGGTTTCAAAACTCTGAAACGACAACTCTGGGTGGGCACAGGCAGGAGAAACTGCCGAGGCCACTTCCAGAGGCTTCTGCCAGAGAGCAGACCATGAGTCATCTGGTGTCAAAGGAGCCCCACTCCCTAACGGACAAGGAAGTGGATCTCCTTGTCTAAAAAACCCAAATGGACTCTGAGGGCCTGACTTGACTCCATCTTCTTAAGAGGCTTCTCTAGGCCTCACCTGCACCTCACCTATTCACATTTCAGTCGTCACACCTGAGCAAGTACAATCTATTGTTTTTCAGGATTTTGATAATGCTTCAAAAACTCCAACGCATACTGCAAAGTTCCTGAATCGTTTCGGCACTTGGAATCCAACATGAGTTAAGGGGAATCGTGGAATCGTAGATTTGGAAGGGGCTCCAAGGGTTATCTGGTCCAACCCCCGCAGTGCAGGAAGCATCCATGACAGGTGGCCATCTGTCTAATAAGATTGTTTTTGAGAAACCCATTCAGGGTCGTGGTATCCACAGCATCTTTTTCTATGAACCTACCTGGACCCTGAGATCGCCAGCTGAGTTCCTTCTTCATGTGCCTCCTCCTCCAGAGGTCGGGAGGGTGGCCACATGAGAACGGGACTTTTCTGCAGTGGCTCCCCATCTGTGGAATGCTCTCCCCAGGGCATTTGACTGATTGACACCCATTGCCCATTTAAAATGTGATGGGGGACACTACTGTGTTGTTTTTGCTTCTATTTAGATTATGTATTTTGTGTTTTTATATTGTGATTATATCCCGTGAACCACCCTGAGACCTGTGGGTAAAGAGCAGTATACAAATTTAATCAATAATGACAATAATAGTAAAACCGGCACAGGAGAAAAGCTATTATTTAAAGCTAGAAGAAAGTGGACATTGTTGCTAAGAAAGGGGAGGGGCAGTGCAGTTTTGTAAAATCCTTTCCAACTCTGCAATTCTATGATTCAAAAGCGGCATCTAATTGTATCCAAACATAGAAAAAACACCTGGCTTCTTAATCTTGGGAACCAGCATGCAAAATTTGGTGACAATATCTTAAGATGTATCCAAATGCATAAAAAAAGACAAAGGGATAAACAACTTCCAAAACATATACTGTAGTAGATACAATCAGCCTTGATAATGTGTGCATTAAAAAAGAGGAGAAAAACGAGTTTTTTCCTTAATCAGCATTTTCAGCGAAAGTGCAATTACTTTTCTAGAAGATTCTTACTTTCTGGCAGCACATGACGTAAACTTAGTTGCTTTTGAATGTTTCAGTTATGCTGAACCAGCTACCCAAATGGCTTCATAAAACTTTCATTTCTGCATTGTGTACATAGAATACCCATGCCCTCTGCAAATCCACTGGTGGGTGGATTTTAGAACTCATTCCACAAGGGAACAGTAGCATAAGCCAACGATTGTACGCAGCTGTTCTCAGACTGTAAAACAGGACCCAACTGCCAAGGAGACACAAAGTTCCAGAGTGGGAGAGGGACTGGAGCCAGGGAGTGCCGCCCTTCCCACTGGCCAAAGCCTGTGTCAATGGCAGGGGCCTCTTTTCACCATGCAGAAAGGGGGCAGCACCTCTACTGACCTATCAGCCCAACGTGAAAGTTGAAAGTGTGGCAGATGAGAACTGTGGTCAAAACGGGACTCATAGAATGGTAGAGTTGGAAGGGATCCCAACGGTCAGCTAGTCCAAAACCCTGCAGTGCAGGGATCACAGCTACACACCCTCCAAAATTTGTCTGATGGAAATAGGGACGTCCCATTCCATAATGATCATTTTTCTATTTATACCCCAGACATCTTACAGGGTTGCCCCAGTCACTCTGGGCAGCTTCCAACATATATAAAAAACATAATAAAACATTAAACAATAAAAAAAACATTCCCTATACAGGATTGCCTTCAGATGGCAAGAGGGTTGGATAACTCCATCCCTTCCAACATTTCTCCAATGGAAATAGGGGCATCCTAAGGAAAAGTAGGGATGCGGGTGGTGCTGTGGGTTAAACCACAGAGCCTAGGGCTTGCCGATCAGAAGGTCGGCGGTTTGAATCCCCGCGACGGGGTGAGCTCCTGTTGCTTGGTCCCTGCTCCTGCCAACCTAGCAGTTCAAAAGCACGTCAAAGTGCAAGTAGATAAATAGGTACTGCTGCAGCGGGAAGGTAAACGGTGTTTCCGTTCACTGCTCTGGTTCGCCAGAAGCAGCTTTGTCATGCTGGCCACATGACCTGGAAGCTGTATGCCGGCTCTCTCGGCCAATAAAGCTAGATGAGCGCCGCAACCCCAGAGTCGGTCACGACTGGACCTAATGGTCAGGGGTCCCTTTACCTTTAAGGAAAAGTGGGACATTCCAGGATCAAATCAGAAACCGGGGCAGCTTCTCTAAATCAGAGATGTCCCTGGAAAATAGGAGCATTTGGAGGGTTTGCAGCTAAAGAATCCCTGATAGATGGCCATGCAACTTTGCATAGGGAAGCTGTTAGTGGTTGATGTCTCATTGTGTTTTTATATTTTGTTGGGAGCGCCCAGAGTGGCTTGGGCAATCCAGTCAGCAGGAGAAGGAGGAGAAGGAGCTGACCACTGAAGCTGCACTGAGCTCGGCTCCATGCTTCGCCTCCACCCTCTTTGAACATTGGAGGACAGCCCCCTCTCCAAAAATATTGGGCCCCAAAAGGGCCTAGGTTTTCAACCTTTTTGAGTCAGTGGCTCCCTTGACCAACTACATTCTTTCTGTGGCTCCCCTGTGGGGTTCAGGAGCCCAGTTATGTCACCCCTTGCTTGCAGAGCGGGCAGCCTCTCACCCTTCTTCAAACACCCTCCCTTGTGGAGTTTTCCCTCAGCCTCCTCTCCTCTCTCCTTGGGAGTCCTCTGGGCAGCTGCTGCCCCGTCCCAAAGAGGGGTGCTTTCCAGGGGCACCATTCGCCCGCAGCGCTTATAGCCAGGGCTGCTGCAACAGACAGCTGTGCAAGCCTTGGGGAGGCAGAGACGCGAGGGGGCATCAGAGGAGGGATGGAAGGAAAGAGGGACAGAGGCCAGTGCTGCCCACGGCACCCCTGACCATCCTTCAAAGCACCCAGGGTGCCACAGCACACTGGTTGAAAACCATTGGCCTAGGAGGTGGCCACCCTGTTAGAGATCCTTAATTTCCACATCTGTGGCAGGATAAAATTGGCAGGGAGAAAAGGTGGGATGCATATGTCATATTGTGTTGTTACAAAAGTTGCACGCCACCCCCAATCTCTGATAAGCTGTGGCAAGACTCCAGGGGGTTCCAGGGGCTCACCCAGGTCTGTGTTCCTGTGAGAATCAAGACTCGGTGGAGAGTGTTGTAGTAGGCTTAGGAAATATGATTTATTCACCTATTTCCACCTTCAGTCTGCATGGAGGGAGTCCAGATCTTACGGCCTGGTCATCTCAAGAGGCGCTTGTTCCCCACAGCAGGGCAGCCCTGGGGTCCAAGGCATCTCTCCCAGCCAGCCTGCCCAAATGGTTCTGACCTTGGTTCTCCTTTCTTGTTCGCAGCAACCCCCTGCTCCAAGCAACTCCTCCCCATCCATCTGCTATCCCAAGTCTAGCTATCTGGAGGCACATTTTCCTGGTGGCACAGCCTGCCCCACATCACCTTGGCAACACTTGTGTGCCCAGGCCCAAGGATTCCTCTCAATGTTGCCATCAACCCCTTTTGTCATTGCCTTGGTGAGGCCCTGGCTTGGAAAGGAAGCTTCGCCTGTATTTTCCACTGGCCTGGAATCTTCCATTCAATGCTCCAAATATAAGCTAGATTCTGATATTCATTAATTACTTGGGTTTAGCAGGGGTTCCCTCCTCCCAAACTTATAACAATATGAAATAATAATATTTTTCTACTGAAAAAGCAGTGTTTATTATACTGGCAAAAATTAGAGACATACTGAATACATATCTACAAAATGAACACCCTTTACAGAGTTAGTCCCTTTGAATCCAGTTATTTCTGCAGGTATCACTGACTTGGATCCAAAGAACTGCAGGACTATTTTTACAGACACAGTGAAGTGTTGGCATTTCTCTCTGATGACCGTCCCATCCCATGTACACCCCACAAACCTCTTTTGAAATTCAGGGGTATAGAAGATCAGTTTGTAATATGGCACAGGGCAGTATCTGCTGCTCAAAGTAAAAGTAAAGAATTGTACGGAGTATTTCCAAGTTCTTGGCTGAAACTAAAAGAACCTTAATGTGTAGTATTCTTTATTTCAGTATTTTTTACTTTTCCATAAGGGTATTTTGCTCATGGAGTAAAATATAATAATGGGTTGTTTAGAGTGAAATTGCCTTCTCAGATATTTGTTTCTTTCATTAACATTCAGGCAATATGAATATTTTCCCCATCATCCTGTAAAAGTCCAGAAATTGCTGAAAATTGATGGAAACATGATGGAGCAGAAGTGACTGCCTAAAACACACACACACACACACACACACACACACACACACACACACACTCCATAATTCCTATTAAAATGCCACCCCAAACAAAATATAGCATAATTCCACAAAATATACACAATTGCAACAAAGTAGGGCATGACTGCAATTTAAGGCAAATGATGCAGATAAATCTACTTTAATGGATATGTTCAGTAGTTGCAAAAATAAATACACCTTATTTATTGTTCTTGGCTGATTGAACTTAGTGATAAGAAATGCACAACCCTCGTCCTCTGTTTAGTTCAGTAACATCAAATACATTCTCACCCACACTACCTTTCTCCAAAATTGTAGTAAATGATTTCTGCAGCCTTGGAAGGGTAAGCCTTCATCAGCAATTAAAGTTGTGGAAAATATTTTCATTTTCACCCTGGGTTTTCCATATCTGATTTAGCGTAAATTATGCCAGCATATTTCAAAACTATCTGTATTTCCATTTATCAGAACTATACCACAGAGTTCAAAGGGACCAAACACAGAACTTGATAGGATGATAATGACCATCACTCTAATGATTAAAAAACCCATTAAAAACTAAAAGGCAACAAGGACAGTTTTAAAAATTGAATCTGAAGCAGTAAAATTTGTTTGGGTTATGTGTAAAACTATAAATACACATAAAGGAAACTGTGTGATATCTAAGGTTAATTATTACCACATTTTCGTATTATTATCTTATTAAGTAAGATATTCTGATGAGTTTAGGGAGAAGTCCACATATAATTATTTTCACTTTTGTTTTCCCAATGTAGTAGTAGTAGTAGTAATGATAATAATAATAAGAATTTGTCCTTAATGGCAGTATTGAAGGATCATTGTAAGAGTTTTGAATAGTCTGCCACCAGGTGGAGATATTTTCCCAAATAAATTTGTGCTGGCACTAAAAATAAGCTTCCCTAAGAGTAAACACTTGCCTTTCCCCAGTCTGTGTTCTAACATGCAAACAGAATAACAGAATCATAGAATTGTAGAGCCATCCAGTCCAGAGCTGGAGGTGAGAGAGATGGAAATAACTGATATCCTTAAATGTCTGTATAAGCAAACAGGAAGAACACTAAGGAAATTCAGAAGCAACAATTATGTGACATAAACGGATGCAATAACCCACAAGTCTTTCTAGTTCTTTTCTAGTTCTCTCCAGATTTTTTTTTAAATAACATTTTTTTTTTAATTTCTAACAAATTATAAACACAACACAGAACTTCCCCTATTCTCTTCCCTGCCCCTCCTGGAACAGATTTATCAAGCCCTGTCACAGTCTTATTTGTGAACTCAGTGGATGCCAGTCATTGGACGGTTCGTTAGAAAATCTTGTAAAAGGGGACTTTATTTCATAGAATCAGAGAATGCTCTGGTAGAGCTATTGCTCACAAAGCTGATAGGATCGTAGAATAGTAGAGTTGGAAGGGATCTAGAGGGTCATCACTCCAGTCCCCTGCAATGCAGGATCTCAGCTGAAGCATCCAACCCTGTAGAGGGACGTTTTTAATGTTTGATGTCTCATTTTGTTTCTATATTTTGTTGGAAGCTGCCCAAATTGGCTGGGGCAACATGGTCAGATGGGTGGGGTACAAATAATAATAATAATAATAATAATAATAATAATAATAATAATAATAATAATAAGATGATGATGATGATGATGATGATGATGATGATTAAAAACCTCCAAGGAAGGAGAGTCCACCACCTTCTAAGGGAGTTCCACTGCTGAACAGCTCTTGCCATCAGAAAGCTCTTCCTGATGTTTAGTCAGAGTCATCATCTTGTTGTTGTTGTTGTTGTTGTTGTTGTTGTTGTTGTTGTTGTTGTTATTTATTAAATTTGTATACTCTCCTATAAGGGACGTGGGTGGAGCTGTGGGTTAAACCACAGAGCCTAGGACTTGCTGATCAGAAAATCGGTGGTTCGAATCCCTGCGATGGGGTGAGCTCCCGTTGCTCGGTCCTTGCTCCTGCCAACCTAGCAGTTCGAAAGCATGTCAAAGTGCAAGTAGACTGGACCTAATGGTCAGGGGTCCCTTTACCTATACTCTCCTATACCTGCAGGCCTCAAGGTTACAACATAAAATCACAATATAAGAACATAAAATATATAATAAAAATAAATAAAATAAATACAAAAACAAGCTACAAACCCACAAACAGGGAGCTACTGCAGAAAAGGCCTGTTCTGGTGTTGCCTCCTCTTGAGGAGGAGGCATGCAAAGAAGGAACTCAGAATCCAGGGCAGTTCATATGTACCTCCTTGAGGTGTTGCATTCCTGAGCTGTTTATATGGCCTATAAAGCCTTATAGGTCAAACCCAGCACTCTGAATTGGGCCCAGAAACTGGTGAGCAACCTGGCCGATGAATTCTGCACTAGCTGGAGTTTGGTTAAAGTGTGCATAAAATTAGGGTTGCCATACACCTAGGAATTCCCAGACATGTCCTCTTTTGGGGGTCCTACCTACCCACCCGGGGAAAATTTCACATTTTAAAGCAAATGTCCTGAATTTGGCTTAAAAAATAAAATAAAATCTATATATATAAAAATGTTCCCATTGCGTGCGCGGCAGACACCACTGTGCTCCGTAACCGCTGGACCAAATCTCATCAAATTAAGGACACAGCGTACCATGACCATCAAGGAAGGATCTGGCATAAAAAAAATTCAAAGAAACCACACCTATCATGTCTAAAATATAGAATAAAGGCAAAAAAAAGTGGCGCGCACATATGACATCACCACCAGAAGCTCTGAATACAGCAGCAGCATCCAATAGAAAGGCAGATCGCGCTCTGTCTCCAGCAAAAGCTCTGAAGGGTGGCGCCAAATAATGACGTCATCAACCGAGCAACTGAAACCACCAAGGCGGCCATTGCCAGACAACCCACAGAGCCATTACCAGACAAAGGCAAACGGCCAAACCAAAAGCCACAGCCACAGGCCGCAACCCAAAAACACTCCCCCCCCAGGCCTCGCCTCTACTTTACAGCCTGCAGAGTAGGCCTCACTAGGCCTCGGCTCTACTTTACAGAGTGGAGCCGAGTGGGGGGGGGAGGGGCCCAAATAGGTCATGGGCTGACCCAGGGTGGGGGAAGTCACAGGGGTGACTCGGGGGGGGAGGGGGGACTGGATACCTCATGGGTCACTGCAGGATGGGAGGAATCACAGGGATGAGACAACAACGGGGGGGGAGTACAAAACCCATAGCCCAGGGGGGGGGGTTATTTTGGCTGTGGCTGCTACTGATGGCAATAAGCATAAAATCAGCCAGGCGAAGCCAGGCGAAAACGGAGGGGGGGAAGACTGAGATGAGACAGGCGGAAGTTCATCGGGATAAGCTGTGGGAAGCCAAGCGAAAACGGAGGGGGGGGAGACTGAGAGGAGGCAGGCGGAAGTTCATCGGGATAAGCTGTGGGAAGCCAGGCGAAAACGGGGGAGACTGAGAGCAGGCAGGTGAAAGTTCATTGGGATAAGCTGTGGGAAGCCAGGCGAAAACGGGGGGGGGGGACTGAGAGCAGGCAGGCGGAAGTTCATTGGGATAAGCTGTGGGAAGACAAGCGAAAACGGAGGGGGGGAGACTGAGAGGAGGCAGGCAGAAGTTCATCGGGATAAGCTGTGCTAAGCCAGGCGAAAAGGGGGGGGGGGGAGACTGAGAGCAGGCAGGTGAAAGTTCATTGGGATAAGCTGTGGGAAGCCAGGCGAAAACGGAGGGGGAAAGACTGAGAGCAGGCAGGCGGAAGTTCATTGGGATAAGCTGTGGGAAGCCAAGCGAAAACGGAGGGGGGGAGACTGAGAGGAGGCAGGCGGAAGTTCATCGGGATAAGCTGTGGGAAGCCAGGCGAAAACAGGGGGAGACTGAGAGGAGGCAGGAGGAAGTTCATCAGGATAAGCTGTGGGAAGCCAGCCAAAAACGGGGGGGGGGGGACTGAGAGCAGGCAGGCGGAAGTTCATCGGGATAAGCTGTGGGAAGACAAGCGAAAACGGAGGGGGGGGACTGAGAGGAGCCAGGCGGAAGTTCATCGGGATAAGCTGAACTTGAATGAAAAAACTACCTCATTCAAACTGCAACTGCCAAACAAATCTACCTACAACAACACGATCACCCTCCTACTAATCCATCTACTACAACAAAGAAACGCAACAACATACAAACCATGCAACATGAACTTACTCCACCTGTGAGTATCCATGCACTTACTCTAACTTATCCAATTTCACATAATAACCCACAGCAACGCGTGGCTGGGCCAGCTAGTAAAATAATAAAATTGTGCGCGGGTGGTTCTGGCTCTGGTGTGGATGGTTTGGTCTCAGCGGCAGTGGCAGAGGGGCCATTGCCCTAAAAAAGTTCAACAACTTTTTGTGTCCATATTTTTACTTCTTGAAATATGGCAACCCTACATAAAATGAATATATTAGTGAAAGCAACATATAAAAATGCATTAGTTTAAGGGAAATTGCTTGCACACTTGTGCAGTAGTACAAACTGCATATGAAAATGTGTTTATTAGGAGAAATTCAAATGGATGAATTTGCATATGGATTTTTTTTTTTAAAGTTAATTGTTGCAGAAATGTAGCGAACTGAATTTAAAATAGGAAAAGTAAGAAACAGAGAGAACCAAAACTGACATATCTATCCAGCCAGCCCTGGTCCTACTTACTTTCAGAAAGGCATCCTTTCCAGATTGTCCTTCTTTTGAGGTTTCTAGAAAGGTAACCAATATTTAATATATTTATCCCAAATTAGACATACTTTGAAAACTTACAAACCAGGTTGTTTTGTGTGTGTGTGTGTGTGTGTGTGTGTGTGTGTGTGTGAGAGAGAGAGAGAGAGAGAGAGAGAGAGAGAGAGAGAGAATATTCATGGATTTTAAACTGGAACATTTCTTTAATTTTAAAGGAAATTAGGCAAGCAGTTTTAAAAGAAGCAGTAGCAAAGGGGAAAGTGGCAGGCTATTTTTTCCCTACCCTCTTGCTGTTTTTTCTCCAAATCCTGCAGAACCTGACAGGCAGGGTATAGCAAGTTCTTCCCTATTTTCTGGAAATCCCACCTCCTTCCCCGCAGCTTATCTTGGGTTTCTTTTTTTCTTTTTTTGCCTATCAGCATTTGTACAAATTACTTGTTCCTTATTTGTTCTGTTGCAAGTTAGTAGTCTTAACCAAATCCAGTGCTTTGGAGTTATTTCCTCAGAAAGCGCAGTATTTATTTGGGTTTTAAAAAGATGTTGAAGTGAACACTAAGATATTTGAACAGGCCCGTAAGGGGCGGGAGGGGGGGTAGCCGGGTACCCCTGCCCGTCTTCAGAGGGCTAAGCTAGCCTGTGGGGGGACGGGCCAGGGACCAGCGGCTTTTTGGTTTGAGTTTATAAATTTATTCTAACAAGACCCTGGGCCTCAAATATGCTCTGCTCCAGCCTGAATATGAATGAACAAATGAGAGAGGCTATTTCTCCACGTCCAGGTATATCTGAGCCTTTGCTCATGAAGTAACGCCTTAGTATTTAAGTGGTATACATTGGCACCATTCATTGGAGCCCTAACATTTGCACATTATAAAATAAGAGTGGAAAAGGAGGAAGACCCGTGAAAAGCAGTCAACCCGGGCCTCACATGCCCCAATTTGTACAACAGGCCCACATTGCCTCATTGGCTGTAAACTGCAGCCTCAATTGGAATCTTCCTTTTAAATGTTATCGATCAATGTCTGCTGTTTTGCAAATTGGTTTCCGCAGGAAAAGCAAGGGGGTAATCAGAATTGGCATATGTTTTACAAATGATAGCTTATTAGCACCATTGGATAGTTCAGTTGGTGAGAGCGGGGCGCTGAGAATGCCAAGGTTGCAGGTTTGATCCCGGTATAGGACAGCTGCGTATTCCTGCATTGCCAGGGGATGGACTAGATGATCCTCGGGGTCCCTTCCAACTCTACGATTCTACTGTTTGCATTTTTACATCACTAAGTGAAATGAAAATGTGTCATTAATTTGCAATAGCATGCACTTCTGATTTCAAAATCCCTTTCTCCTGTTTCCTGATTTGGATTAATGCCCTTCTAGACTTGCGTTGCTAGAGCAGCACAGGCCTATCAGAGCCATGGCAGAGGCCCTTGCTGTGCCCACTGCCAGGGCGGTTGCTTGAAAAAGCGGCCGCCAACCGTGTCTCCACCAGTGGGAGCCCATCAGGCCCTGAAGCAGGGTGTGAAAAGGTGGGGCAGGGCCAGCCATTCATGCCCGGGATCCTAAGGTGGTCCTGGAGATGGGCCCTCAGGGGTGCCAACGTAAAAAATAATCAGGGGGGCAGGTAAGCCCCGCCACACATAATTGATCACAAGAAGCAGTGCGTGCACACCATTTGAATGACAATGCCCATCAACTTTGGGGGACCCTGGCCCCCTCAATTTTATGGAGGCTGTGTGAAGGGACCTTGGCCCCTAGGACTTGGCTCCTATGGGCCCAATCCTTCTGTTGCACCATCCCAGAATTGGCTCGGCAAACAAACAGAAACAGGGGCCCACTCTAGCCAGCAGGAACCAGCAGAGCAAGAGGCCCAACGCCTCTTAGGATTGCTCTGCCTGCTTAAAACATTTCACTGATGGTGCGGCAATCTTTTAAATTGGACGCTGTTCCTTGTGAGAAATTTCTTCCCCCATGGCTTGACCAATTTCAACCACACGAGAATATTCTGTCTTTGGGGGGAGAGGGCTAAAGTGAAAAGATACGCAATTGTGTGGGGAATGGCCAAGGCTTCTGTTGCATTGATGAAGCAACACACTGAATAACGGGACGCGATGACAGGATGGTTGTGCGGGAAGGCGACCTCGAGCTGAGCGAGAGTCCCATATTTATTGACAGCTCACTTGACAGTTAATGATTAGCCTCGCAGGGCATCTCTTAGTACCAAATAAGGTGGTGATCATTAACATAGAACCATATAAGGTGCTGCTGGTAGGTACAGGAAGGAGAAGACACCCTAAAACCTCCGCCATTGTGGATGTGCTGCTCCTCATGTATGCACCCCCTCCCTGCTCACCTTCCGACCTCTGGGGTTGTTTTTCAACACCTCCCATTGTTCTCCCTAGCTATGCCTTGGCTGATCCTGTTAGATCCAGTAAATCCTGATCCTTCTGGTTCTGGTCACCCCCAACCAGTGTGCCTGACCTGGGTCCCCTAGGTCAGCATGGCTTGCCATTACTGTAATTTTCCACTAACTCTATAGGCGTGGATTGCCAGCGCCATTTTACTGAAACTATAACTCCCACATCTCCCCCTTTTTAATTTGTTTTTAATTGAGTGGATGAGATACCTAATCGTGTTTGGTGAGCAGGGTACTTGTATTCATGTGTTTTCTCAAGCGATTGCCTCTTTTACGGGCTGGGTGTCAGAAAACCTCCGTACCTTCTTTTTCAGTTATTTTAAAACACTTCCCAACAATGCTTCCTTTTTTTTACGTGTAAGAACCCTTATAACAGTTGCATATAAATACTTTGTAAACCTTTTAGATAAATACTTTGTACATAACACTGGGTATCTTGTGCAATACTTTGTAACTACTTTTATAAACTCTATATCAGTTCAAACCATAACAATAAGAATATTTAGTCTCTCAAAGTGAGGGTTGTAAAGCTTAGAGATTGAAAGTCTGTTGCAATGTCTTTTTATAGAAGAAAAGAAACTTGGTTCCCTCAACGGAGGGTGAACTTTAGAAAGAAATTGTCTGCGTCACTTTTTCTTACTTAAATGGTTCAAAGTGGGGTGGTCGGGCATAACTATGCTCACGTGTAGAGTTCACAGTTAGGCAGCTGAAAACAGCCATCAGATGGTTCTCCAAAGTCAGCGGAATGTCCTGTCTTTGAAGTGCGGTGACTGCTTGCTCAGAAAGCGACTTAATCTGGCCCCATGTGATGCGGTGATGTTGTAGAGGGACTCTATTTCGGTCCCTCCGCGGATCCTGAAGCTGCATCGCTGCCAGGTCTGGCATTTCGCCCAGAGGATCCCGTAGTTGAAGCGCTGCCAGGCTCGGAATTGGGTTCGAGGTGTTGTAGAATCCCGGATTTTCCTGCGCCTGCTGGTACGCCATTTCTCCACGGTTTTACACACCTGGATGGCACCCACTGGATTCCTGTGGGAGTAAACACAGCTGCATGCCCTCGACCCCACGCTAAAAGCGGTGCAGGTCCGAGCCAGACAGGGTTAGGCAACATCCTGTAACTAACCTGTGGCTGTGGATAACTAACTCTTTGACCAAAATGATTCTCCACAGCTGACGATAAATTTTTAATATTTAAATGATTTAATGTAAAAAGTACTTTGTTTAGCCACTCTTGTTTTGCTGGAAGACCCAGGGCTATTCCCCCAGTTTTTATTTGTTTGTGTTTTTGAAGAGCTTCTTTCAAAGTTCTATTCCCTCTCTCTATGATCGCTTGACCTTGAGAATTGTACGGGATGCCAAAGCGATGTTCAACTTCCCATTGTTGGCAAAACTCCGCAAAAGCCTGACTGGTGTATGCTGGTGCATTGTCAGTCTTCAAAATTTTTGGCCTGCCCATTACTGAAAAGGTCCGAATGCAGTGATTTACAACGTGCTTTGTAGCTTCTCCCTTTTGAGGAGTTGCCCAGATATAACCTGAAAACGTGTCAATTGTAACATGTAGATGGTCCCAGGGCGCAAAAGGACGGTACTGCGTGACGTCCATCTGCCATATTTCGTTAGAGCGTAGTCCCCTGGGGTTTACTCCCGTTGCAGGACTAGAACCAACTTGAGAACATTGTTGACATTGTTGAACAATGGCTCTAGCATGTTCCAGTGGTATTTGAAACTGTTTTGCCAGAGACTTGGCATTCTGGTGAAACATGTCATGACTGCTCCATGGGGTGACAGTGTAAGCCTGCTCTTTTGTGGCTCTGTCTGCTACCGCATTACCTTCAGACAAGAGACCTGGGAATGATTGATGTGATCTAATATGAGCTATGAAAATTTGAAATGTGCGAACTTGCAAAAGTTGCTGCAAAGTCAAAAACAAAGATAAAAGATTCTGAGTGGCCACTGCTCAATCCAGACTGGATCTGTGGAGCGCCACTCCAAAGGCAGTGCAGTTGGCTTAGAAAGGCTCATTTTTACTTTAATCCTCAATTACTAATTTCGCCTGAAACTGCTGCATTAAGTCCCTCCCCCAAAGATTGACATGTAAGGGAAGGATAACCGGTTGAATTTGCGCGGTGCGGCTCCCATCCGGAGCGCTTACCGTGAGCCACTTGGTACTGCGGTGTGCTGCTTGAGCCCCCCCGACTCCCCACACGGAAGGCGAAGCAGTGGTGGGCCAGTCGGGAGGCCAGTGGTCAGCAGCAATCACAGAGACATCAGCTCCAGAGTCCAACACTCCCTGAAATGACCTGCCATCCAACAAATAGGTACGCTGAGGTTTAGAAGCTTTTAAAAATTCAGTGACAGCCAAAATACTCGGGTGCAAGGAGTGGGAAGGGTTAGTAGACCCAAAACTCCCCTCCCCTCGCACCGCCTGCTTCCCTCCAGCAGGAAGTACATAAGGAACAATGATCAACTGTGCAAAAGACTCCCCTTTGTGTAGAGTCAGTGGCACATTTGTTTCAATTTGAACTAATATGACTCCTTCATAGTCGGCATCCACAACTCCAGGGATTACAAAGATTCCCTTCTTCCCTGCAGAGGAACGGGGGAGAACTAACCCCACAGTTCCTGCTGGCAGAGGTCCTCTGATTTGAGAAGGCATAAGGACAACCACCCCTGGGAACTGCACAAATTTCTCCTCCTGGTTTATCAAATCAATGCCTGCGCTTCCCTGGGTGGCTGACCTCGCCCTCTCAACATCAGACACAGCAATTGTACCTGGGCTTGCTGACAGCCCGCTACCTAGTTTCCCTGCTGAGTCACCACATGGGGGCACTGACTTGCCCAATGAAATCCTTGCTTGCACTTGGGACAAGGGGTCTTTGGCTTTACTGACCCTCCTCCACCCTTCTTGCAAGCTCCCCCACCTGGAGATCTGCACTCCGCTATATAATGGCCAGGGCGGCCACAATTGAAACAGTTACCATTTCCTTTGCTAAAATTTCCTTTGCTATTGTAACTTCCTTTCCTGAGAGCCGCCGCTAATGCTTCCATTTGGAATGCATTAGTACCGATGTCTGAGCAAGCCCTCAGCATGTCTGCAAGCTTATGATCTCCACGTGCAATTACTGACTGCAGCGCACGGCGGCAGTCAGCATTTGCCTGCTCATAAGCTAATTTAATCATTAGTTCTGCACTAGCTTCTACATTGTCCACTTGTCTAGAGATTGCTTCCTGCAATCTATCCACAAAATCTGAATAGGATTCTGAGGCTCCCTGCTTGATGGTAGAAAAAGATTTGGCCGTCTTGCCTGCTGCAGGGACTCTCCGAAGGGCTTTAAGCACGCATCGGGAGATAGCTGGGTATGCCAGTTCTGGAATGCCAGCAGCTTGCTGCATAGTGGCAGCAAACTGCCCTGCCCCATAGAGTTGATCCGGCAGGTACGCCCCACCGGATGCATTTCCTTCCTCTATGGCTCCTCTCTGATATTCCGAATCCCAGATAACGTACTGGGCAGACGAAAGGACCATCCTAAAAAGGTCCTTCCAATCTTGGGGTACCAGATTGTGGGAGGTGCTTATGCTTTCCACCAAACCCTGCGTAAAGGTGGAGCGTAAGCCCGTCTCAGAAATGCTTTTCCTCAGTTCCCTCAGGATCTGGTATGACAATGGTGTCCACTGAACATGAATTTCACCATTGTCTCCCGGAAGCCTGACAACCGGAAAAACCTGCAGTCCCTGCTCCAGCTCTTCGCTAGACAAGGTTCCTTTTAACTGCTCTTGCATGAATCCTGCTCTGACAGCCCCCATAGACCTTTGAGAGGCTCTGGGAACTGTAGAGCCAGAATTGGACTCCTGCAGCTTTGGCGACTTTGAGGTGCCCAAAGCTGAGGAAGGAAGGGGCAGAGGAATCCCCTCTCCTGCAGGGTTAGGGCGTGACGAAGGGGGTGCCTTGGAACATGAACCCTCCATCTTTCGAAGTGCATCCCCAACCCTTTTCCAAAGACCTATAAGAGCTGCCGGTGCCCGAGGCGCGGTAAGCATTTGCCTACCTATGCGCTCCCACTCCACAGAGCTGAGGGGATCGCAATCCTCCTCAAACCAGGGGCAATGGCACTTTATCTCGTCTACCAACTCTACTAGCTCCTCATAACTAGCTCCTGTTTGCCCGAACGTCTCTAGGACGTCCTGTAACTCCTCTACGGGTGCACTCCGCGGAATTACCTCTGATTGGCCCATACTCACAGCGCGAACGCTTGTGGATCCGAAAGACTGTCCCAGCCTTGAGTGAGAGTGGGTGATGGATCACGTCACAGGGGTCACCAGATGTTGCATTGATGAAGCAACACACTGAATAACGGGACGCGATGACAGGATGGTTGTGCGGGAAGGCGACCTCGAGCTGAGCGAGAGTCCCATATTTATTGACAGCTCACTTGACAGTTAATGATTAGCCTCGCAGGGCATCTCTTAGTACCAAATAAGGTGGTGATCATTAACATAGAACCATATAAGGTGCTGCTGGTAGGTACAGGAAGGAGAAGACACCCTAAAACCTCCGCCATTGTGGATGTGCTGCTCCTCATGTATGCACCCCCTCCCTGCTCACCTTCCGACCTCTGGGGTTGTTTTTCAACACCTCCCATTGTTCTCCCTAGCTATGCCTTGGCTGATCCTGTTAGATCCAGTAAATCCTGATCCTTCTGGTTCTGGTCACCCCCAACCAGTGTGCCTGACCTGGGTCCCCTAGGTCAGCATGGCTTGCCATTACTGTAATTTTCCACTAACTCTATAGGCGTGGATTGCCAGCGCCATTTTACTGAAACTATAACTCCCACAGCTTCCTACTTGCTCTTTCAAAGGTGGAACCGGGCCGGTGCCTCGGACGTACAAGGCCTCCGCAACACTTGTGAAAACACGTCCAGGTAAGGGTGTCTGGCCTGTGGCTCTCCATATATTGTGGGACTACAACTCCCATTATCCCTAGACATTGGTCCTGCTGGGAGGTAGAATTCAGCAACATCTGGAGAGTTGTTGCACAAGTTAACCCCTCCTGCCCTAAAGTAAAGCGGGAATAACTTTCCAAGGGAAAAAGTTGGCTCTTTTCTTGAATTCCGTGGGTTCTGGGCAGGATAGCCACCCCAGTGTGCAGAGAGGCAGTCCTCACGCCACGGCTGCTACATATGAGACTTTAATTTCCCACCCAATTTTCTGCTACTGTACATCTTCCTTGCATTTTCTACACTTCCAGTACATTTCTTCTGCTTTGAATAGGCAAAATATTATTCAGTCATCTAAGAGCTAGGCCATAAAATCTAATAGAGGTGTTGTAGTCTCTCTCTGCCCCCCCCCCATAATTTCAAGTTTCTCAGGCTATAGATTTAGGATTGCTTTCCCCAAGGAATTCTAAGGCCTGAGAGGGGATATGAATTTATTACTAATCATTCTCAGCAATCAGCATCCCACCCCAAAACTACAATTTCCAATTAGACTGGCATCTAATATATACCGGTAGGGTAGCTCTGCCCTCTTAGCTGCCTGTTACATGTAGCACATGACTAAAAATAGGACTGCTTAAAAACAAAGGAACAAACAAATGCTCCTGAACCTTTACTGTCTGTTTGCCATGAAGATACTCAGCAGCTGAAGTTTTCCCACAACCATGTATCTCTGTAACAAAAAAAGTTTTATTTTGCCCAAATTCCATATGCCAGACTGCTGTTAGAAGAGACAGCTGCAATGAAGAGGGGCAGGGCATGCTGTGGAGCCATCTTGACCCCTCCTGTGTCCCTGTTCCCTCTTGCCCACTTTGCTAAAGATGGCAGGTAAATGACAGCAAGTTTCTATCTGGTTGAATTTTAGTTAACCTACTGCTGGGATGCTTGTTCTCCTGACTGAGGGCAGTTCGTATTTGCAAGCAGTAGATTCCCTAAACCTAGTTAGCTTTAAAGGTAAAGGGGACCCCTGACCATTTGGTCCAGTCGCGGAAGACTCTGGGGTTGCGGCGCTCATCTCGCTTTATTGGCCGAGAGCCGGCGTACAGCTTCCGGGTCATGTGGCCAGCATGACTAAGCCGCTTTTGGCGAACCAGAGCAGCACACGGAAACGCCGTTTACCTTCCCGCCGGAGCGGTACCTATTTATCTACTTGCACTTTGATGTGCTTTCAAACTGCTAGGTTGGCAGGATAGTTAGCTTTAGGTAGGCTGAAAATGAAAATTCAATCTGGCCAGACTCAGAGACTGGAAAACAAGAAGTGAAAAGCGTTGACTACACCCAGATCCATGCAGATCATTTCAAGGGGGTAGTTTTGATACCAAATTATCCCTGTTATGCAAATTTCCTCCCCAACCGGCTGGTTCCCAGTTATGCATGGGGAGAAGCAGAGCCCACATCTGCTTCCCGTTTTGCCATTTCAGAGACTAACCATCTGCTGGGCCTCATCCCGAACAGGCTGCACTAGGCTGATTAACTTCCTCACCCGGCCAGCCCAGGCCTGTGATCTGCTGTGAGGTGTTTTTTCCCTCCCCTTCTTCTTTTTCTGAGCTGCTTACAAACCAGAACCTTCACTTTTCTCCCAAGGGACAGGAAGGTGTTGGTTTGTGAGATTTGCAGCAGGAACAACTCTGGCGGCTGCCTTCTGCTACCCATGAGCCTTAAAGTATGGCTGGGAAAGATAAACGTTCAGGGCACCTCCCAGAGCTTCCGGGAGTTTCTATGACTCCGAGATCCTGAGAAGAGGAACCTGCCTTTGTGTAATGATTTTATTTGACTGTTTCTAATAGTTTTATGTGCCTACTGTGTGGCAGTGGCGGCAGCAAAGAAACGTTTTCTCTCTGCCATCTTTGTGCCCATGCAGTGGGCTGCCTTGCAAGAGGTCTTCCAGGTGGAAAATGGACCGACAAGGTCCACCCTGGGGGCAGAAACAGCAGGCCACTCAGAGGAGCAGCTTGAGGGCAAAGCCACTGGTGTCTGAGCTGACCTAGACCTCTCAGTTGAGGCAGATCTGGTGAAGCCCAATTCACCTCCGTTCATCTTTGGTAGGCAGCACTTGCTTATTTCCCTTGACCTCTCTGCAACTACTATCGATAGCCTTGACCAGCTTCCTCCTGGGGTGTTTCTGTGGATTGGGAGTGGCAGCGGTTCTGCTCCTGTCTGCAGGGGCTGCTAACAGAGAGCAGCACGGGAGGACATCTGCTTGGCCTCGCGGCAGTTCTCTGGGGATACACAGGAGCCCATTCTTTCCTCACACTATTTAGCATCTATAAGAAACCTTTGGGAGGCATCACCTGGGGGCAGGGGGGGGACTGGAGTGCTGTGCCACAAATGCGCAGGTGGCGCCCAACTCTGCCTCTCCATACCATCCGAATTAGGGGATGCTGTGCAAGACAAGTGCTGGACTAGGGACATTGATGGTCTGGGTGGAACCCAATGAATTAAAACTGAGTAAGACGAGTAGCCGATTATTTGGTCAGAGAATTGACTAGACAGCCTGTTCTGGATATGGGGAACAGCTACAGAGTTTGGGAGGGGTACTCTTAGATTCCAGTGTCACTGAGTGAAAAGTGCCTTTGCTGCTTTGACTGCTTCAGCAGCTACAGCTGAGCTGTTATTGGGCTGGGAAAACGTAGCTGCTGGAGTCAGTTCTCGGATAAGCTCCCGGTTGGATTATTGCAATGTGCTTCTGAAGACTGTCTGGTGCAGAATGCCATTGCCTCTGGACAGGGCCAGCCCAATACATTTTGGCTCCTGAAGTGAACCACAAATTAGTTTCCCTGCCTTCCAGGAAGAAGGGGTGAGTGAAAATCTACATCATTAATGGGGGGGACGGGACATAAAGATTGACATTGGGAGCACAGGTGGGTGGATCCCAGCAGCGCCTCCAATTCACCAAGGTGGCCTGGGGTCTGCCAGGAGGGGGAGCAGCAGATCCGGCCTCCAAGGAGTGTGCCTCCATTCCTTGGAGGCCAAATCTACTACCGGTATCTGCATGGATCCCTGCTGCCTTAGGCAGTCAGTCACCTTACCTTATCTCATGAGTGGGCCGGCCCTGCCTCTGGGGCAAGGTGGGGCCACATTATAATGACCCTGAAGAAACGGCGCTGGCTCCCAGTGAGCTGCTGGACCCTCGTCAAGGTGCTGGGACTAGAGCGCAAATGCCCTTAAGGCCAAAGTCCTTTAAGGAGTGTCTCTTCCCCCTTCCCCCAGCATTGCCCACGTCAAGGCTTTAGCATCTTCCCGGAGGCTCTGCTGGTGACTTTCTCCTTGAGTGCGGTCTGTGGGGCCATGACACATATAGGAGAGCCTTCTCAGGAGTGGCACCTCACTTATGGAACTCCCTCCCACTTCAACTCTTTGGGTGACAGCTGAAAACGCACCGAGATCCACAGGCCTTGGGAGGAGAGCAAGGGCGAGTCGACTTGTTCAACTGCACAGTCCTGCCGGTTGGCACATATGCTGCGTTAGTTGCACTTTATGGTAACTACGTGAACATTGTTTGTTAATTACTGTATTACAGATTATCTTATCTTATCTTAAAGGGACCCCTGACCATTAGGTCCAGTCGTGGCTGACTCTGGGGTTGCGGCACTCATCTCGCTTTACTGGCTGAGGCAGCCGGTGTACAGCTTCCAGGTCATGTGGCCAGCATGACAAAGCCGCTTCTGGTGAACCAGAGCAGCGCACGGAAACGCTGTTTACCTTCCGACTGGAGTAGTACCTATTTACCGTATCTACTTGCACTTTGTGCTTTCGAACTGCTAGGTTGGCAGGAGCAGGGACCGAGCAACGGGAGCTCACCCCATCGCGGGGATTCGAACCGCCGACCTTCTGATCAGCAAGCCCTAGGCTCTGTGGTTTAACCCACAGCGCCACCCACACCTGTTATTTGAACTACTGGTTCAGTGGTTCCATTGTCTTGGCTTTACAGAACAAAGAAAGCCCATTTTCTGTTTCCCTACATTCCTTGTTTTGTTTGAGCCGAGATTCTGAGCATTTGCGAAGTGTTCCTCTTAAATGCTGAGTCAAGCTTCTGAGTCTGACTGCACGGCTAATAGTGAGGCAATGTGCAAAAATTAAGCAGTGTTTACATTCACAGTAGCTTTATTAAGTCATTACTCTTTGAAAATCAGAATTTTAAGCATCTTGCTAAAGTTATGGGGTTTGTCTCCAGAGTTGCTGTAGCATTATGTGACCTCTGTAGTTAGTAGCTTTCTGTAGACCACAGCTGTGATTTAAAAAAGCAGACATGCAGGGAGTTTGAGCAATGGCGGTGGCCAAAGAATACTGTCTCTTGTGCAAGACACTTTACACGCACACTCAGTCCCATGGCCAAATGCGTGAAATCCTCTGCTGAGGCTCACCTTACAGATCAAATAGTTAAAAGTTGATGACACATCACTGATCAGTTAACCAATCCCATTAGAGACAGGACTGTGCTCCAAGAGCACCGATCATAAAATCCTGGTACCCTGAAGCCGAATTGACCCCATCAGTCAGTAGACTTTATGTCTGGCTTTATGCTTCCCAAAGGAATGTGTCAAAATCATATAGTGGAGCCTTGTTATACTGTACCACTTCAGACTGCGCATACTGGTCACATCTGAACAAAACAAAATGCTGCACATAGAAATCTAGCATATAAAAGAAAAAGATATGCTAGCTTTCTATAAGCAAGAGCTTTCCCCCCATGTGCCATCCTGGCCCCAGCTGAAGTGGTAGTCATACATAGGGATGGCAGAGAAATTTGAGTCAGTTTGCATTTAAAGGCAAGCCTACCTCATGTGCACTTTCTGAAACCATATGCGAACCCAAACACAGCCAGCCTGCAAAATTCACACATGGGAATTCACACGTGTACTAGAGTGAAGTGTGCATGAAAATGCATATATTAGTGAAAATAAAATGCATCTTGTTTTTGCAAAAACGTGCATATTAAAAATTGCTGGCTGTTGCTGGCCTTTGAATAGTCTCTCTTAATTGCCTCTAAATGTCAGTTCCAGTTCCCTGACAAGGGGAGGTTGCCATTGTAGGTTTCTTCCTTCCATAAAGGTGCCCTCCAGTGGGGTGAAGTTGCAAGGGTGAAGGTTGTAATGGGCACTGAGAGGCTGAGCTGCTGGGGTGGATCAGGCCAGAGGCTCGTCTAGCTCAGCATGCTGTAAATGCAAGCAGACCACCACAGCCCCAACAGGCCACACTTTCTCTTTCCTAGAATAAATATTCCAAGTGCCCCGTGTTTACAAAAGGAAATGTCTGTGTCTTCAGACAAAACTTTACTAACATTCAGATTTTTGTCTTATGAAATTTGCTTCATTTTGTTTTAAATACATTGCTCCAAAAAGGTAACTGGAATTACAACATAAAACCACAACAAAAATGTGTTAAGTACAAGTACAAACAGGCAACGCCAAAGTGGGGACATGTGCGATTTTTGAAAAGCATTTTTTGATCTGCTGCTATTTACAGATGTGAGGCAATCTATTATAACAAACATCAATGTGAACTAAGCCACCCACTTTTCTGAGAGTATAAGTAATCCAGAATAAAATCAGTTCTCAGAGTCCAGTTTTTGAAAACCATACATTTTAAAAAAAAAAAATCACCAGGACATTTTTATTTTCAAACTAAACAACGACCATTATGGGTTTGGTGTGTGTGTGTGTGTGTGTGTGTGTGTGTGTGTGTGTGGCGGGGGGGGGTGATGCTGGGGAGGCAGAAGTGACAGTTCAGACAGCAGGTCACGCATTCTGATAAAGTGTAGCTTACTAATATGCTAACTCACTAAACTGTATTTGCTTTCAGTACCTATGTACTTAGTTGCAACCAGTGTTTTTTCCCTAGAAAAATAGGTGCCAGTACTCACCATGAAGTTGTTACAGTATGTGCCACACTTTTTAACACCCCCCCAAAAAAAGAGATGTCGGTACTGCGTACCCTTGAGTATCCCCTGAAAAAAAAAGCACTGGTTGCAACATAAATAGAAAAACCTAGAACCAAAAACACGCCGGCACTGATAACTTATTAATTAATATCTGTTTAAGTACAGCTATGATACATATGAACACAGAACTTTCTTGGTATGCATGAATGTTAAAAATGGCATGAAGCAGCATAGATTCTCAAATATAGAGCACTGAACTTGTGTTCACTCAGGCTGCCCATTGAGTTCAGTGGCAGGAGCTCAGCTGCACAGCCAAAGGAATGTGGACATGGATCTGTTTCCTCCATTGAAATGGAGTAATCCTTGCAGATAGGGGAGAGCTGTGTGTACAGCACACAAAACCGCCTGTGCTGATGAAAAATGGCTGAAGAAGACTGATAATGTTTTGCAAGTGACCCAACCATTTTGACAGGCCAGAAATTGTAACTATAAAGGTCTTATTCTCCTCAGCTATGAAGGTGACATCGAGCGCTGCTCTAAAATAGGTTTCCAGTCACAGCTGGGAATGAAGGAATGGGGTGGATCAGCGATGGCTTTGTGCCGTTGTGCAGCATCCCGTCTGAGGTTTCTTCACACATTGCCTTTTTTCAGTGCATTCTTAAAGAAAGGTTGCATGTTAAAATACCATGTGTGAGTGTGTAAAACAGCTCCTTCTTGACCAGCAAATCTGGGTTTGTTGCTGCGTCATGTGTGCAACCCCTTCAGCAAGCGTGGGGCAGGGCTGAAAGACATAGGAAATGAAAAAAAACCACCACTTTCCAGTGTAAAATAGGCAGAGTGTGGGTTTTGCAGATGCAGTTTAACTGTGGGATTTTAAACACCACCCCCGCCATAATTAATAAGACCAAAAACAAACCCCATGCACTTTCATTTTTAATAGAAGCTTCATTAAAAAGAAGATTCAGCTTATGATTTAAAAGTGTCTTGCCAAGGCAGACAAGAAGTTAATTAATTATGTGCTAAATCCACCAGCAGAAACTGCAATCCCAGTTGGAAAGTGTGTGTTACACAAAGACACTTAATGTGTTTAAAACAGCCTTGCACAGCTGTTTTTACATATACAATTTTTGTCTTTAATTTACCACCTTATTTACTCCATCATTTCTAAGCCTAAACCTAACAGCAGTATTTGTCATGTGGAAGTTGCACTTCAAAGACTGACTCCTGCAAAATGGCCCTAGCCCAGGCATAGGCAACCTTGGCTCTCCAGATGTTTTGGGACTACAATTCCCATCATCCCTGACCACAGGCCCTGTTAGCTAGGGATCATGGGAGTTGTAGTTCCAAAACATCTGGCGAGCCAAGGTTGCCTATGCCTGCTCTAGCCCAATGATTCACAGTAGATTGCACAGGTGTGGCAATTCCCCCCTCCACCTTAAAAATAGGGAAACTGCTCTCCCCGCCCCCCTCATTCACAGCATTAGAAATTGCTTTATAATCTCAGCAAGTAGTTTGTGATAGAGCAGGCATGTCCAACAGGTAGATCATGATCTACCGGTAGATCACTGGACGTCTATGGTAGACCACTGGTAGATCATTGGCTCCCCCCCAAAGAAGCTGAATAACTGTGGCTCCCCTAAAAAAAGCTCAAGAACTTTGACCTGAACCCCCCAAAAGGGGGTAGATCACTGCCAGTTTTTAACTCTGTGAGTAGACCACAGTCTCTTGGAAGTTGGCCACCCCTGTGATAGAGGACAGGGTCCTACATACAACCCCATGAGCCTACACAAAGGACCTTTCCCTCAGTACTTCTTTAGACTGAGTTTCCAACTGACTTAATTTGGATCTGGATAAGAATTGGGTTGAACTTTTACTGGATCTTACTCACAATCCCCTGAGTTTTTCATTTACATAGTCTGGGTTTGACCAGAGCAGTCCATTTTCCCATAAGTTAAATGATGCAAAGGCTGCAACTCAGATTTTTCTGAGACTGTTTAGAATAACCCACAAAATAGCACTCTTAAACAAGCCCAGCAGCAGCCACACTCTCCACCCATGTTGTTCTAGGCAATGCTGCCTTGATTCTTCTGGACATGCTCTGTTCCAAAACTAAGCACATTCTGAGTAATCTACAATGATGACACCTGTGCTGTTCAGCTTTTGGAGATCATGACTCAAACGAATTCTACTCAAGAGGTGATTCAATATGGCTGAGACCACTCAAAAAACTTAAGAGCTTTTTAAACCTACTCTAAATGTGGATTATTGCTGTTGGTTAGTGAATGTACCAAATCATTATAGGAAATCATAACTTATGTATGGTGTAAAAAGTGTATTTTCAGAGTGTCACCACAGAAAAGGATAACATTAATTTTGTTTTTCTAGTTTCCAACCAAAACTGTGCACACTCATACCCAAATAAAGGCCTTGGATGAAAGAAAAGAGGGGGGGGCGGGGTTGCTAGCAAGAATGGGTTTCTTCTACCTAACTACAAAAACTCCTACTTTACTATATTTGGGTGACTTATATTTGCAATAAAAACATCAATATTAATAGTAGAAAACTGAATTGTGCATGCATGCTATGAGCAGAGTTCATTTCCAGAGACCCGACCTTGCTGCTTTTCATGGAGCTCCAGACAATTTCTATACAAGTAGTTTTAACTCATGTGGTAGCGGTGTTCTCCTCGGGTGATGTGGGAGGAGAACTCGTACCTGTCCTGGCTGTGGTAGCCACACATGTTACACTCGAAAGGATCGCGGAACCCATGGCAGCCCATATGGATGGTGTACATTACATGATCCAAGAACAAGACCCGGCAATGTTCACATCTGTAAACTTTCACTTGTTCTCCATTGCCATTTATTACTTTGAAGGCATCTTGGGAGCTGTCACTGTTTGCCCTTAGGAGGTCATATGGCCGGTGTTCTTCCTTTATCGAGAGACCGTTCCGTGCATGGGGTGCTATGTGATTTGTTAGGTAAATTAAGCCGCTGCGTTCTTCGTTATTGCTTTCTGTATCAGTGGAGTCTTGACTGTTGATGGGTGAAGGGTCCCTTTCTGAAGAAATGGATTTGGCTTTAGAAAGTAGTAGCAAGTTTTCCACCGCGCTGTCCTGAGCGGCATGATTGGATCGAGCCAGGTTGGTCTCCCCAAGGGACTTATGAAGCTGGTACATGGGGCTGATGACAGGCACTACTTCAGAGCCTCCTGGTGGGGTCTGCACCAGCGGGCGCAGGGACTCTGCCCCCAGGTAGCTGATGGCATTGTTAATCGCCTGGTCTATGACATGGGTCTGCATCATATCATTCTCCTTCTCAAAATTGGTGGTTGCATCGTAAGGAACATCAGATGCACATTTTTCACCTGCAATCCAAAATAGTCATAAATTAGGCTTGGGATTGAAATGCCTTTGAAACATCTCCATTACTCAATCAGACCTGAGAGTGGCATTGCACAACACAAGACAAATCAACACCAGAAGCTGTGGTGATATCACAGCTCTCAGGCCCTGCTGCTATCTTTTTGCTATTATGAGAAAATATGCAGGGGTGTAAATATTTTGTAATGAAAATTGGTCTATGGTGTGCACTTCAACAATGTAATTGCCATATGCTTTCAACTGTATTTATCCTGTTTGATGATTGGAAGCCATTGTTTGAAGATCACTGTTGGTCAAAAAAGTAGTCTAGATATTTAAAGATAAATGCTATATTGATTATTCCTAGATCTAATGGCATGAAACTGTTGCCTTAAATGAAATAAGTCGCCATTTTTATCATTTAAGTAGCAATTATTATTTTATTCCAGATTCAGAATCCCCTACATCAGATATTCAATAACAACTTTATGGGCTATATCCAATTCTTTAGACTGGCATTTGAAATTAATTGCAGAAACTGATACATGAGATGGACTCCAGTGTCTGATCTCAAAATCTAGATTTAAAAATTTGAATCTTTTTTCTTAAAAAAAAGAATGATAATATTTCATTTCAGGCTTGCAAATCATTTTGCTTATGTAATCCCTACTAAGGATGCTGGAGACTTCCATCAAAAATGGAAGCATGACTGGAAATTCCCGCAATCTGCCTGTTTGTCGGAGGTCATGAACAGAAATCATGCAATCGAATATGAGTGATAAGTCACTACTGTTGTTTTAGGCTACACATTATTTATTTATTTCGGTATTTACATTACATTACATTACTTTCTGCATTGTTTTTGATGTTTCCATTACACTGAAATATAATTATGTCATTAATTACATATGTTTCAGCCATAGCAGATAGTGAGACAAATAGTGTAAGTTTTAGTGGAAGTTGAACCGTAGCAGAATAGAAACAGCCCTGATTGTGAGGGACCCATGATGAACCCAGGAAGGGGTGGAAATTGCTGCCTCTTTACATTCCTGATCAGCACAGATACACATTTCAAAAGGATCTTGGTAATTCTACATCAAATCTTCCTTCTGTTTTTGGAATTCCTTTTACTTGTTAGTGTTTCCTATCAGGAAGGGTGAACTTCGTGGGTCGTCAGCTGGGCTTGGCAAGACCCCCTCAGGCAGCAGCTGCCCCTTTGTGAACACAGCCTGCTGATGATCCTGCCCAGAGAAGTGCAGGTGGGATGAGAAAGGTTTCACCCAGTTCTCCTCCCAATAGAAAGTAGCAGGCTGCCCAGTCTTTGCTGGGACAGAATGAAGGCCTGCACTGGGCAGGATTGAAGCAGATAAGAAAAGGAGACCCCTGTAATTGTCCTGCACTCAGCCTGAGATCTCTCTTGCCCACACAATACAGGCTCAGCAGGGACTCAATCTTAGGGCCAGGCTCCAAGTTGCATGCAAACTCCTTTGGGAAAGGGCGGTTTTCATTGTGCAAGACGCGTGCAGGGAACGTCCTCTCCTCCACCTCTTTTCTGCTGCAACTCCCCACTTCCTCTCAGAGAGGTTCCAGATGCACATTTGTGGAGGCAAACACATCTGGTAAGGGAAGCCAGCTGGAGGAGAAGAGAAGTGATGGCCAGGGGAAGGTCTAAATGCCCTTCCTCTTCCACTGCTGAAAGCCCCCTCTCCCCAAACTGCTTTTCCTTAGAAGGAGCAGGCAGACCTGGATGTGTCTGTATATTTACCTCTCTGGCACAGCAGGAGGGAGAAGAGGGAGAGATCATTTATCCTGGGACAATGGCATGGAGGAAAGGGTTAAATTTAGGGGGTGAGATTTCAGGCTTGAATCTATGCATCCCCTTTTCTAAAAATTAAGCACAGACTACACTAACACATAATGATCATGCAAAAGAGAACAAAGAAATAAAATCACCCAACGGGCAAGTTAGATTCCGCTTTGTGAAGAAAGCAAAGCTGAGGCTGGGGCGGCAGAGCGGAGATTTGGGGTACCTTGGTTCTATGGTGACATGAGCCCTACCTTCTGAAGTTGAGCCTGTGCCTCTCTAAATTTGTACTGTCATTATGGTATCTTCTTTCACCACACTCTGAATAACTGACAGGAAATGCTGCTCTTCTAATCCTCCTATCTGGCAGCCCTTCTTATCACGAGGGTAAGGAAGTGAGAGTCTGCCCTCATCCCAAAGCGGGACGCCACCACCTTAACAAAAAATGTTCTCGTTCGTTCATGGGATAGACGTGCGCTTTGACTATGGAGCCTCCCTCTTCCCTGCCAATCAATTCTGGGGGAAAGCAAGGAAAAAATATGTCAGGGGCATTTCTGCATCTGCCATTAGGAAAGTCTGTTAGGACATTATTTAATCAGCCATGCTTTAAGGAGGCTCTGCAAGAGAAGCACAACCGCAGAAGCCCACAGTGTAAAAGCTAGAGCTGTTTTAGCAGTGATGCCCCACACCTGGAACGCCATGTCTCAGGTGGGCTCAAGACAAGAGCCAGCCCTCCTCTGTTGTGGCTCCTGTGGAACTCCCTTCCCCTAGAGCAGTGTTTCTCATCCTTGGGTCCCCAGGTGTTATTCGGACTACAACTCCCATCACCCCCAACCTCTGCTCCTGATAGCTAGGGATGATGGGAGTTGTAGTCCAACAACAGCTGGAGACCCAAGGTTGAGAAACACTGTCCTAGAGGCACAGGTGCTGGGAACTCAGGTGGGTTGCCACTGCCAAGCAAACACATTTTTATTCTGGGCATTTGCAGTAAATTGGTGATAGCTGCTTACTAAGCTTTATATTTTCTTATGATGATGTATTTTATTGATTGGTTTCTTAATTCTTGCTTTATATCTTTATATCAAACAGCTCTGGGATCGTTATGATGTGATGAAGGGGAGTCTACAAAGTTGGTAAAGAAATAAAAGTAAAATAGGGAGGTTTATCTGGCCACTTCATTCTCCTCTATAGGAAGGTTTTCTCCCTTATGTGAAAATGCTTGGAGTAGGAAATCATCCTCTACAACTCTGATTTTTGTGTGGTTTTATGATTTGTGCTGTGCATCTGGATTTATTTTGAATGCTTCAATTTGTATTGATGGAATTTTATGTATTGTTGTGTTTTGTTTCATGCTTTGTTAAGTTACTCTGAATGCTCTGATGGGAAGGGAGATATAAACAATTGTAATAGTTTTAGTGAAAAACTAGGCAGGATAAGATGATTTATCCCACTTCTCTTGTGCACCACATGCAATAACCCACCTTCTCCATAGAGGGACCTGGCAATTCTGTTCCCAATAGATGTTATGAAAGTAAACACAATTGCATTAGTGAACTTAATCTCTCTCTCTCTCTCTCTCTCTCTCTCTCTCTCTCTCTCTGTGTGTGTGTGTGTGTGTATGTGTGTGTGTACACATACACACAAACACAAACACACCAGAGAATATGATAATGTAGGAGAAGCACTAGGAGAAGCACTAGACCAGTAAAGTGCCCTACAGAAGGAGAAGCAGAAATGGGGGAAATCTCTGATAGGGAAGGGCACTCGGCAGTCTAGTGAATGATCTTAGAGCACATGATTCTGTAAGGTTGTTGAAACTAAACAGGTGTAGCCCTGATCACTCCCTGGACAAGAGACCACTGGAAGCCCCAGGTAAGCCACTGGAAGCTTTCAAAAGACAAAAATGGGCTTAAAAAAAATAAAGACGGGGTAGGAGGCATTGTTTCTGTCTTTTCAGGTATATATCTTATATGTGCTTTATCATGTTGCGACAAGCAAAACACTGCAAATATTTCCCAGATTGAAAGTGCTACTTAAATGACTGATCCAAAATTTTCACAAATTACTGACTGGAGCTAGGAGTAGCTTGGAACTGAATCTCTCAGTTAATTACTTTGCTCTTCCTGTTGCAATAAAGAAAAACAAAATTGAAAAATCCAACCATGTAAAGGAGGCAGCAAACATTTAACTCTTACCAACAAATTTCTGAGGCATAGAACTCTTACGTTTGGCGACGTTACTTGCTAGTCTGTCCAACATAAGGGATCGCTCTGATCCCATCTTGCACAGGTCTTCAGCCATTTCACTCTGGCTGGTTTCCTCTTTCATGACTGCAAAAATAAAAGAAACAAGATATCCTAAACACATAGCCATGGAAAGTTCCAGCTTTGCTGAGACACAGTCTGCAGGCAGGCACAGGTGGAGAAGATGCCCCAAAAGAAGCAGTTTGGGATATCCAATGCTTGTTTCTCAAAGCAGATGGCATAGTCTGAATGAATTGTTTTAGCACTGCGAAACCATTTTTAAATTCCAAAACCAATAACAGTTTTTCACCGTAGCTTTTTATAATGGCATTATGATATGGGCAGTTTTATTTTCAGTCTGTTTCCTAGTGATTCCTAACATGGAATTAACCCTTCTAACAATTGCCACTAACTCTTAAGTCAGAGCTTTCCAAACTGTGTGTTGTGACACGTTAGAAAAACAGTGTGCAGTGTGCAGGTGTGTCATGCAAACACTCTTATAAGGGGTTAGTTTAACCTTCAGTTTGCTAGTAAAATCAAATTACTGTGTCGTGAAATGATGCATGTCTAAAAAGTGTGTCACCAACATGAGAACTTTGAAAAGCTCTGTCTAAAGCACACAATGCAAACTGAATCATCTATCTATATTCTTGTGGACTCCCACTCCCAAAAACCCCCAAAAGGCAAGAATTTACCCTTGCAGAAGCCATGCTGGTTCTGTTTCAGCAAAGTCCTCTTTTTTAAACTGGTGCTACGATGCCCATTTCCCACCCCTCAGATAGGCTGATCTTAGGGACAAGTGACATACTTTGGTTAGATGAGCAATTTGACATTTGAGTCCATTCAGAACTCTTGCATGGGTGTCATTCACTGATTTGCTAGGTTTAAACTTGTCAATAAGGCAGAGAGCTTCGTTTCCCTCCACTATTTGTCTCTTCCTGGGGACCTTTTCACAAGGAAGTTAATTCATGCACAGGAGTCTGCCCTGCATCTTCTACGGTGAAGACAGATGCAAGCAATTCCTTGACCACCTTCAAGTGAAGCCCATAATTCTTGTACAGGCCTGGCTTGTCCCCAGATGTTCCTCAGTGCCTAACAAATCCAAACCCCTCCTTCTGACACTACCATCTGATCCATGTATTGAGATCACAGAACTGTGTTCTGTGCATGGAACCAGTTATATTTCAGAGAAGGCTACCCTGAAGGTCCTGGATGCCAAACGCTTACAGTACCTAACAAACCACATTTTGCTTTCAGGACTGGATGAATACATTTCCTTCACATCACATTGACGTCAAGAGGCAGCATAAATACTCCCTAGCACAGTCTTATCAGGCTCTCCACATGACACCTGAAACCTTTGCACTAGGCGGGAAATCTCCACAAACCCCTAATGATGGAACTACTACAGTAGGTTTGGGTCGGAAATTCAATTCAGCTCTCATGAAAGACAAACCTACCTGATCTGCATTTTTCAAATCAATACACAAACCAAAACACAGCCATCCTACAGAATTTGCACTTCTAATAATTTTACAATGTTGTTCTCCAGCCAAGGTGTACAAAAATGCTAGGGAAGTTACGCATAAAAGACACATATTGGTGAAAACGTTTTTTAAAAAATGTATTAGGGGAAATCCTAGGGGAAACTACATAAAAAAAATTCTGTTAGAAATTTCAAGAAATAATAATTGCAAACTGATGTGGAACTATGGAGAGCTGAACTGAAGATAGGAAAAATGAGAAACCAAAATGGGCAGTTTGCCCACCCCTATGAACCCCCTCCTACCAGGAGCCCCTCATTCCCTGGAGCAAGAGGATAACTGCTCTTGGATGCTTTATCTGAGATTAAAGCAACTGTCCTGGATGTTTTAGCTGAGACTCCTGCATTGCAGGGGGTTGCACTAGATGAGCCTTGGGGTCCCTTCCAGCTCTCACCCTCGGAATGGGAACCAGCTGCCACATCTTTGGAGGCTTCCTCTGCCGCTCAGCTTTTCCTGGCCAGCTACCATGGACTAATGGGATCGAAATAATTCCCTGAGGGCTGGGAGCTCCTTCTACCCAGCAAGCCATGATTCCAGCAGAGCAGGCAGTCACACATGTGCCGTTCTGTGAAATAGACTGGATGGCCCCCACCCCCTTACTGGATTACTACTTTCATGTCTGTTTTTGTTGTTTGTTTAGTTAGTTAACTTTGGAAGTTGGGATCTGTTAGGTCACAAAGGAGGGGGGGGAGGCCTGCCCTGACTTGCTCACCCCCTTGCTGAAGAGTTGGGTATGTTTAGTCTGGAGAAGCAAAGACTGAGGGAGGTGATATTATGACCATCTTCAAGTATCCAAAGGGCTGCCTCATGCAAGATGTTGCCTGGTAGTCTTCTGCTGCTCCAGAGGGGGCGACCTGAGTCAATGGCGTCAAATGACAAGGAAGGAAATTCTGACTAAACATCAGGAAGAGCTTTCTGGCAGTAAGAGCTTTTGGGACAGACTCCCTCAGGAGGTGGCAGGCTCTCCTTCGCTGGAGGCTTTTAAGCGGAGGTTGGATGGCCACCTGTCAGGGATTCTTTAGCTGTGATTCCTGCATTGCAGGAGGCTGGACTAGAGGACCTTTGGGCTACCTTCCAATTCTATGATTCTGTAACAAAGTGGGGCTGAACTCCTGGGCTCAACCAATTCCAAAGAGTAAGAATGTTAAAGGGGGATGGATTTGAGTTTGTTTAGCCCCCTGGGAGTGGAGATTTTAGTCAGGATAGATTCAAGTGAAGATTAACTTCCTGAGATGTTTTCTTTTAAAACTGAAACTAGCTTTCAGTGGGTTTTACAAGCTGACTTGGTGTGAGGCTTTGTGTTTGACTTTAGCTTGTATGGCACACTTATAAAAGCTTCCTGAAATTTAAGGCTCATCCTCTTCCATCAGCAAAAGTTTATTAGTAAGAAAGATACTTTATTTTAAGCTACTCTGTGAACCCAGAGATTAGTCAAGCAAGGCTGTCGTTTTCACCACCTGCAGTTGGTGGTTGTGATATGACAAGGGGTGGTGGAGAACTTTGCAATAGTCAAATGTGAGCTCTGCAGCTGGTTGCCTGCTTGCCAATGTGGTGAGCCAGTGGTGAGCACTAGTGATCTTCAATTTTACACACACACACACACACACACACACACACACACACACACACTTAGTGACAGTATTTTCGAACCCAGGAAATATTTACTGATGTTTTGTATACTAATACTATTGTCACAGGCTGGTTGGGTGCAGAGGAGTGTTGGGAGGCCCCATCCGGGGAACCCCCTGGGGAAGAAGGCTCAGGGGGTTGGTGGTGGGACGACAATGAGAGGTCAGAGGGAGCAGACTGGGGGGAGGAGGAGGTGTTGGAAGCTGAAGAGGAAACAGGGCTTAGTGAGCGGGCAGAGTCTGGGGCAGAGAGCAGTTCAGACCCAGAGGCAGAAGCAGAAGAGGGTTAAGGGGCCAAGAGGAGGCAGGCTGCTGAAGAATCCAGGGTGTCTCCCCCTCCTGCTGTGACCAGCTCCCCTCCCCTCCCCTTGGTCTCCCAGAATATGTAGAGAAATGAAGAGGGTGGAGCAAAGACAGACAAGACGGAGCCTTAGGCTGCTGGGAGACCCAGAGGAGGAATCTTAGCGAGCGGCAGGAAGGGCCTTCATTGGAGCAAGACCTACTGGGAAGGGTTGCTGTGACCACTAGGCATGCTCTGTTTAAGTTTCTTTGAACAATTAACTTCAGTGTTTTTTATTGCTGACCTACACCTGACTCTAGTTTCTGACAATTATTCTGTTTTGGAGTTATCCTTCTCACGTGTATTCCACTGAATTCTGTTTTGTTGAGGCAGTGATGGTAGCCATTAACATTAACTGCTCTGTCATGTCTCCCTGTCTCTCCATTACAGGACTTCCTATGTGTATGGGAGCATTTAAGGTTGTAGCGCTTGTGGTACTGTTAGCTTTATAAATACGTAAGCAAATACATTTTAAAAGAAATAAGGGTTCTCTGAGCTTCTGAGTCACCGTCTCATATATTACAGAGCACACAAGCTTTCTTTAATCTCATCTCTCACAATCTATTCATCATATATTAATATCATGCTTTTCATTTCTCATACAGAAGGAGGAACAATGGAGACACTTTCCCCATGGAGGAGGACAGAGACCACTGCAATCCAGCCTCTCCCTCAGAGCTGAGGTTTCATAATGCACAGATGTTTTGCGTCAATTTGAATGTTTAAAATGTGAACCTTTCTAAAATAATTATTGCCAATGTTGCTGATTTTATATTAATAATATGGCCAAGGTCAAGATGTTACTATTAGTATATAAAGTATATAAAGCCCTCAACAACTTGGGACCGTTTTACCTGTGAGATTGCCTTACTTTGCGTGTGCCCCCTTGAGCAGTTTGATCAGCTAACGTAATGCCCATTCTGCATTGGTAAGAACTTGATCATTCAGAGTGGCAGCACCTGCACTTTGGAACTCCCTGCCTATTGAGATCAAGCAGGTCTTTTTGACGCCTGTGAAAAACAACCCTGTTTAGACAAGCCTGCCCAGATGCGGAGAAAGGTGAGGCTTGTCTAAACAGGGTTGGGTTTTTTTTAGCAGGCAATGATATTTTGTTTGTTTCCCAAAACACCCAATGGCATGCAATAACAGTAGCAGGACTGTAAATAGAGCGGGGGGGGGGGGAGAGAGTAGGAACAGAACAATATCATTATGTAAGGCTGAAACCTCATCTATTCCTCCTCAAAACTCTGTGGAAAACTCACAATGAATCTTGTGCACCCTCACACATCTATATGCCTATCCCTGAAATCCATAATTTAGCAGAGGCAGGAAATGTAAGCCTAGCAAGCAGGCAGATGATGGGGCCACGGTGGTTTCCACTGAGTTCTACACAGCAGACAAGCTGGAAGGTGTGCAGAGGAAGGCGACAAAGATGATCCAGGGTCTGGAAACCAAGCCGGATGAGGAAAGGTTGAGGGAGTTGGGAATGTTCAGCCTGGGAAAGAGGAGACTGAGAGGAGATACGATAGCCATCTTCAAATATCTCAGGGGCTGTCACACGAATGTTGGATGGTCATCTGATGGATGCTTTAGTTGAGATTCCTGCATTGCAGGGGGCTGGACTGAATGACCCTTCCAACTCTAAGATTCTATGATTCTAAGGAAGGAGATTCCAACTAAACATCAGGAAGAACTTTCTGGTAGTAAGGTGGTTTTTAAGCAGAGGTTGGATGGCCATCTGTCATGGATGCTTTAGTTGCAATTCCTGCATTGCAGGGGGACTAGTTGACCCTCAGGATCCAGCTCTTCAATCCTGTGATTCTATGATTTCCTGCAAAGACGTCAAGGTTCTCCCCCTGCTCATTTTTCCTTACAAGCAAGTCTGTGGGGTAGGTCAGGTCGCACTGCCTTACAATACCACTCCATCCTCAGAAAGACCCCTTGGCAACCTTTCACCCCAAACTCCGTGTTAATAGCATTGCATCTTCACAAGTGTGGTGTGTTTATTCTGAACTACATACCAAAGATGGTTCCTTGTATCAACTAAACTTTTTTATGGGGGTTTCCAATAGATTTAACTCATGCTGAAGTATGGTGCTTTGTCTGTTCATATGGATCATGTAGGTGAAAGATGTATTTCCTGTACGTGTAAGACCTGTGATGTGGATACCCTGTGCCCAAGGGCCCCCAGAGAAGTGAAGCAGGCCCTGGTTCTTGCCAACCAACTGCTGGGGCCCCAATCCATGTCGTACAGTGTCTGTGGCTCAGGAATTCCTGCTGACATCCCTGCTCATGGAAGGTGAATGCCTGTATCCCCACTGGGATATGCAAACAAAAAGGCACAGCAAGAGAAAGGAAGGCAAAGATGGTATAGGGACATCCAGGAGAGCTGGTGTTTAAAGGCAGAGGAGTGCAAAAGCTGAGCAGGAATACCTTGCAGCTCTACCTTGGCCTGAATGGCTAGTCAGAGAGGAGGACAAAGGGGGCTTCTCCACCTGTTCCCCTCCACCCATGGGAACTGAAGAGTACTTCCCCACCTCCCAATAGACAAAGGACCTAAATATTGTATCCCAGCATTCTCTGCGACACTGAAAAGCACCCGGCCGCATGTCTCTGTGCCGCTGCTGCGCCCTTGGTGACCCTAGTAGCGTATCTGTGCCCCGGGAGAGACTGCTTGGATAGCTCATGAAGTAGGGCTAGTGCTGCTTGCAATGTCAGCTGACAGTGGCACGGATTACAGTCAAGGCCTTAATCTTGCCTTTCTGCTAAGTACTCTTACCCGGGTAGAGGCCGCCTGAGAGGTTCATGGTTTGCAAATAGTTGTGGCAACGCTCTTTATGTTCTTCCAAAGAGCTGCGCTGTTTGTAGCTGCGACCACAGTATCCACATTTGTGGGGCTTGCCAACTGCAGGGGGGAAACAGAATTTACTATAGAAGCCAAATTAAATAATCCTGATAATAACAGTCAAATAACTGCATTAAGCAGATTCAAACATCTAGAATCAGTGACCCACTCAGAAACAAGCAACTCTTTTTGTACTCTAGGTGCATAATGTCACAAGGAAAAATAGGTCCCATTCTACATCAGCTTATAACGATCCTAACTATTTCTACCCAGAAGTAAGCACTATTGAATTCAATGGGGCTTAGTCCCAGATAAGTGGGATAGGATTGCAAGCTTTAATTACCACCTTCTCTTTCCAGTAAGGGTGGAACACCAATAAGAAGGGACCTAAATCTGACAAATTAGAACTTGTTCAAATTCTGATTCAAAGTCTGAGTTCAATACAAATCTAAATGCATTTTTGACGTTCTGTTGCACCCAGCTGGTTCTTTAAATTGTTTGGAAGCAGCATCACTTTGCTTTTCATATACTGGAAATGGGAGGTTTGTGTAGTTTTGTCGCAGAAATGTTTTAAATGCCAGTACTCAAACCCACTGTCAGTGAAGTAGGGTAGTAAACTTGTAGGACACCACTTTTGTCTTGAGTTACCAGGCAAGCCTAACACATTCTTTGGGCAGGTGTATTTGGACAGTCTCATGTTCATAGCAGGAGAAGTAGAAGAATTCACTTCAGTGCTTACATTCAGTCAAGTTCAAGTTCTTCATGCAACGCATGAGGAAGGGTCGTTTCCCGTCTTTTAAACCTGCCTTTGAAACTCAGCATTTATTTATTTTTGTTTGCCCTGTGCTACTTACATTGTGAGTGCACTGACCGGTGCTTGAATTGCTTCATTCTTATGCATCATTCCGATGAACTGTTGGCCCTAAATCAGGCCTGTGCAATTTGTGATCCACCAAACAGAACACAGCCCACCAGCTGTGCATTATGGCCTGCCAAAGAATCAACAGTTTCCCTGTTCTTAAAGTCCCAAGCAGGCGGCAAGAATGGAAGGACCCTCAAGTAGTCCAGCTTACATGGTGGTGGGCTGCATTTGGCTTAATGGGTCAAGCTGTGCAAGCACACATGGGAGGCAAACTGACAAGCACAGGTATCTATCTATCTATCTATCTATCTATCTATCTATCTATCTATCTATCTATCTATATCTATCTATCATCTATCATCTATCTATCTATCTATCTATATCTATCTATCATCTATCTATCTATCTATCTATCTATCTATCTATCTATCTATCTATCTATCATCTATCTATCTATCATCTATATCATCTATCTGTCTGCCTGCCTGCCAGCAGGCCTTTGATTTCAAGGCCTTTGATTTCAAAACGTGAAGTGAAAGATCTTTTTTCCTGTACCAGTTGCAGATGCATCCCTTGACCTCTGGCCTGGGCAGGCAGCAAGCACATTGTTTCTAGAATTTCTAACATGTGCACCTACCAGAATGGGTCCTCAGGTGGCCCGTAAGAGCATCTCTACGACGACAAGCATAGTTACACAAGTGGCACTTGAACGGCTTTTCACCAGAGTGTAACTTTATGTGACGGAGAAGGTTGCCTTTTTGAGTAAAGGATGCCCCGCACTGATTACAATGGAAGGGGCGTTCGCCTACAGGGAGAATGAGAGGGAAAAATATGTGAGAACAAAACTCTTACATTGTTACAGGAGGAAGATTTCAGTGAGAAAGTTGTTTTCCAACTGGTGCTCTATGACTTCCACCGGCTGCAGGTTTGATATAACATGAGCCTTTCAGACTAAACCTGCCAGTTCCTTAACGCTTCACTGGCTGGGTCAATTTGATCTGAAAATCTAATTTTTTTTTCTAAATCAGAATGGCACATCACAATGCAAATTCAAACTCATTTAAATAAAGTGACTGCAACATTTTGTGTTGAAGAGCCACTCTTCCTGATCAGCAGTTTTGGAATAAACCAATATCCAATTTTGCATGTTGTGGCATTTGGTGGGGTTTTTTAATGTGGCTTTTTTCAAAGGGTCTTTAAAATATGCCACTGAAGCAGCAAAATAAAAAGGAAACTCATTAAAAATGCATTTCAGGATCACAAGTTCATTTCAGCGTTACATTCTTATATTTAAATGAAAGGCACTTCATTATAACAGTTATAATAACTTCTTTTCATTTACATTTTCCCTGTATTTTCCCTTTCAATTTCTTCTCCATTACCTGGCTGTCCCTAAGCAGCCAAATCAGGAAAGAGACAGAGAAAAGCATTGGGGGGGGGGGGACAGAAAAGAGAAGTTAAGACATAGCAAAGGAAGCTGTGTCTTCCATTCAGAAGTCCTGACCCTCCTCGGAGACGGGATCCTGACAACTCAGGTTTTGTGCTAATGTGTCTTTGTGTTTCTTCTCTCTGTTTTAGAAAAGTAGTCCAGCGCAACTGGGGCAAATTAGCACACATTATCCAGTTTGATTGGGGATAGTAAGATTTATAAATGCAATTGCTTTATTGCTATGGTTGCCTTTTGAGGAAGGTCAGCTCTTGGGGTTACTTCAATGAGTTCCACAAGCACTGCTAGTCAACTAAATATTTTTTAGTTGATTAAGCATTTGCCTTTTAAATAGTTTAATTAGATTTCAATAAATGTACATTTTACCAGGAACTTAATATTTGTTAAAATACCGAGGTAAGCCGGGAAACACTTACAATAAACTAAGCATTTTTGGAAGGAAAGACCATCTTTATTATTTCTTTTTCTTTCCATATTACAGTAACACACCAAAAACAAAATAATATCCAAAAAACAAAAAAAGTGTACCCTTAGCTCTTGGTATAGGCCAATTAATTTGGTATACCTCTCGGTATAGGCCAACAATTAATCTGTGATTAGTTGACTAATTAACCAATAGAAATGATTAAAGTTTTAATTAATTTTAACACTAGTTACATTTACAACACTTATTTCTTTATTTCAGGAATTTAAAAACCACACTACACTCAGAGAGCACCTAAGCAGTGTACAGAAATAGAATGTAAAACATAATACAGATCATAAAACAGCATTAAAACAAAAACCAGCAATAAAACAGAATTTTTTTAAGAATACTTTGGGGAACAGTTTTTAACAAACATCTAAAACATAATGAAGTTTACACCAGTTTCGTTTCTAAGAATTCCAGAGACCTGGTGCCACAACACTAAAATCATGTGCTGGAGTCCCCAGCATTGTTTTGCAACAGGGTCATGTGACACTATCAAGTCCTACATCTACAGATCTAAGCTGACAGTGTGGATGCCATAGGAGAGAGAGCTTCTCAGACAAGCTGGTAGACAGCCATATAGAACTTTATACACCAGAAGTAAAACCTTGAATTGGTAGCCAGTCCAATGCATTCAACATAAATGTCATGTTGTTTATATGTTGCTCCAGAGAGCAACTGTGCAGCAGATTTTTACACTAACTGTAGCTTCCGGAACAATACAAAGGCAGCCCCATATAAAACACATTACAGTAATCAAGCCTTGATGTTCCCAGTGTGAGGATGGCTGTTGTCAAGCTATCCCTGCCCAGGAATGGTGGGAGCTAGCAAAGCTGGTAAAAGGCACTCACAGACATGGAATAGGACAGGCACGTCCAACAGGTAGATCGTGATCTACCGGTAGATCACTGGACATCTGTGGTAGATCACTGGTAGATCACTGGCTCCCCCCAAAGAAGCTCAACAACTTTGGCTCCCCTAAAAAAGCACAGCAACTGTGACCTGAACCCCTAAAAAATGGGCCTTCCTTCTCCCAAAAAGAAGCTCAACAACTTTGACCTGAACCCCCCCAAATGGGGTAGACCACTGCAGGATTTAAACTCTGAGTAGATCATAGTCTCTTGGGAGTTGGCCACCCCGGAATAGGACAACATGAGGCCCAGGAGTACCCTCACGCTACACACCTGCTCTTGCAGAGGGAGTGCATCCTCATCCAGAACAGACAACTGGTTAATTTCCTGGCCCCTGGGACCACTCACCCACAAGGATTCCATCTGGCTGGGATTCAGTTTCTCACCCAGTCCAAGCCTTGGACAGCACCTTGGACAGCAGCACGAACTCCTCCAAAACACCCACCCCCACCCCAGTGGCCGACTCCCACAGTAAGAGAGAACACTCACCCATCGTATAACTGCATCTTAGGAGAGCAACCCACTCCCAACTATGTTGTTCGCCCCTAACTTAAGCTCTCGCCAGAGAATAGGTTGGAGGTCGCAGAACTCCTCCCTCTCAGCAAGGAGTGCCCATCCATCACATGCCACCACAACACTCCCATAAATACAAATTGAAACAAACAGAAAGGGAGTGGCACCCTCATCCTCATTGCAACCCAAAAGGAGCAACACTGAAGGGGTGGCCTGTTATACTGTTGCAGTGTTTACTAAATATTCTGCAGTTTCCACAGGTGTTTCTGTCTCCCTGAGGATTCTGCCAGGACTCAGTGGTGCAAAAGCTGCAGAGCTGCCAGCGAAAGGGGAGCAGGCAGACTGAATACTCTCACACTCCCTATAGCCACAGGTAAGTGTCTTCACTTAATAGGGAGGAAGGCCCATTGAATTCAATGGAGCCTCATTCTGAGTAGACATTATAGAGCTGTACAGTATGCAATTAAATGATACATGAAAAGGACCCAGATACCTGAAAGGCCTGTATGGTGTAATGGTTGAAGTGTTGGACTAGGACCAGAGAGACCAGGGTTCAAAACCCCAATCAGCCATGAAGCTCACTGAGTGAGCTGGGAACCGATCTCGCAGGATTGTTGTGAGGATAAAATGGGGAGGTGGAAAATACCATATTGAGCTCCTTGAAGGGAATGTGAAGTAGAATTGCAATAAGTAAAATTCTGTACAGCATATTTTTCACTTTGGGGGGGGGGAGTCAAGAGATGGCAGTGAAGTACCTTAGAAATGTGCATTGCAGAGGGTTGGACTATATGATCCTCAGGGTCCCTTCCAACTCTAAAAATCCAAAGGCTCTATGACTCTAAGAAGCTTAGCATCAATATTTATAAAAACAAAATAAAAAAATTCCTTCCAATAGCACCTTAGAGACCAACTAAGTTTGTTCTTGGTATGAGCTTTCGTGTGCATGCACACTTCTTCAGATACACTGAATATTTATGTTCCTAGATGTGGAGAAAGCCTTTGACAATGTTGAACGGCCCTTTTTCATTGAAGGACTAGAAACATTCAAATTCGGAAGCAAACTAGAGCAAAGTTGTGGGATACTTATATGCCTTCCTAATTACCTTTTAGCATAAATTTATGACTTTGACGCTGCTGTAATAACATATACACAAATATCTTTTTCATCGCAATTACTTCCGGTCATATTTTGAACTTCCAGTGGATACTCATCACTTTTGACGTAGAAATATTTAGTTTCATTAATACTTCAGGAAAATGAGTACACCAAAAGGGAATTGCTTTAGAAAAGATGTATGTGTCAGGCTAAATTGTATAAAATATTGCAAATTCTTTATTATAAAGAACAATTTTAAAACTATATTCTAAATTGGGGAAAAGATACAGTGTCATTGATAACATTTGCCAGGAGAACATATCTAAGATTCTGGTACTAACCTTTAATTATGTGCTTAAATTTGGGAGACTTGTTTTACAGTAATGTCCAGTTGAAACATTACTCCTGAAAGTTTTCATAAGTTATATAGTGCATTAGATAGCAAGTATTGGAAATGTCAGATGAATGTTGAAGCTATTTTGGTATGTAGAGAACGTGCAAATTTGCTATGTTATACTAGGGGTATAAATAATGTTTTTATATTATTATTAGAAACGGATAGGAGATGTAATATGAATTATCAGTCAGATAAAATTAGAATTGGACATTCTGTTGTTCTTGTTAGCTTATACAAAAAAATTGTCAATGTGTCATTGTGAAATGATCTCATATATTATCACGGCTGCAAAATGATGCGGCACAAAATTATGTAATAATAATAATAATAGTAATTATTATTGTTGTTGTTGTACCCCGCCCATATGACTGGCACCTATTCCTACTATATTAGAATGGGAAGCTAAATAATGTTTTTAGCTGCTCTTAATATTTGTAAATGTTTTATTCATTCATTTCTTCATTTGTATTGTTGTGCTGCATCACTGATTGCTGCCCTGGGCTCCTTTGGGTGGAAGGGCTGCATAGAAAATTAAGTAAACAATAATACAAATAAATCTCATACATATGTTCAAATGGCTAGCTAATTTTATGAGAATAAGGTTACAAGGAAGCAGGCGGAGGAGCCTCAGGAAGAAGGGAAGAGGGAGGCCTGTTTACAGTTCTCCCAGCTTCTGCTTCACCTGTGACTGAGCTGAATAGTCACTCCAATGGTGTGCTCCACTCAGGAGCCAGGATTTTACAGGGAGGAGCAAAATAGAGCGGGGAGCAGAGCTCATAATATTTATATGAAAGTCAAATTGGTCCCACCAGTGGCCAAGATCCACCCTGAGACCTCTAGGTATAGGTCGGTATAATAATAATAATAATAATAATAATAATAATAATAATAATAATATATTGGCCCACAGACTGTAGATTCCCCACCCCTGATCTAATAGGATGGCACTTATTCATATAGTTCACTAAGCGTGAACAAGAATGAAACAATCACAGCATCAGTTTTCAAAGGGAAACACAACACATCCAGATTGTAGCCTGGTAACCCTATTCAGCATTTCAATAAACAAACCTACGTTTCTCAACACCAGGTATTATCGTAAAATCTTAATGTGAGGGCAATTTCAAGTACATGCCCTGCAGCTTAGAAATGGTCAGGCCACTATTTGACATGTTAAGTGGTGGGGTGTCATTTACGAAGAGCTTACGTGGCTTGCCATTCCGAGTGGAGGCAGCTCAGCTAAGTGGAGCAGTATTCACCGTCCATTGCTTAGAGGTTTTCTTACAAACAAGTGCGTTTTGTTAAATAAATATTCAGCACAATCCTGACTGCATAGTGGCTAGCCTAGAAGTAGAACAGATCTGAGACGGCCACTTTAACAAACAATAGGATACCTACAATGTGTGGGAACTCTGGTGGAAGACCCTTACTGCATTGCGCTATGGTTTGTATTCTGTGCTACAAATAGCAAAGCGGGGGGAGTATAAGATCAGTCCACTTACATTTAAGACCTCACTTTTAATGAAAAATATCAGGTACTTATTTTGCATATCTTCACTTGGCAGGTGTGTCTATTAAATGTAATTATGCCTTTTAGCCAGGGTCATTCATTCATCACATTTGGCACTTGCCATGCAAGAGTTGTATTCATTTATCAAATATTTATTTAAGGGAATGCAATATACAGGATTTACTCAAATTAATGGGTTTTGCAAGCCTCATGTGTTCATCAGGCACATACTACATGTCAATAATAGAGCATCCCTTTTTACTTCTAGTTTTAACAGGGCTGCACAAAGGCTGAGGGAGGAGTTATGTCTGCTTTCTGTTACCTCCCCATTGTCATATTATAATGGTGTAATTGGAGCAATTGCACTAGGGCCCATGTCAGCAACGTGAACACATTCAGTGCTTTCATTTTTATTTTATTTTTAAGTCTCCAGTCCTCTATAAATGAATGTTATAAAGCAAAATATGCCAGCAACCTAAACATTTCTGTGAGATGCCCCAGCCTTGTTGCTCCCACCATTAAGTGTTTTTAGCCAATGGCTGAAGTCAGAGCTGTGACTCAAAAGTCAGTTTTTTTGGACATCAGACTTTAAGAATTGTTTATTTCAGAAGGCTCAAAATCAGTTACAAGCAACATGGAGTGAATTGCTGTCATTTGGAAAATGTTAGCTTTTCCTTTCTGCTCTTTCTTCTTCAAATTTTATTCCAAGAACAACAAAGCAGAGGCACAGCAACTGTGGGGTATCTTAGCATAATAAACACAAAACCTTATAAATCGTACTAGCAATGTCATTTCTCACACAGAGTTCCAGGGGCAAGAGGAGAAACTGTAGAGATCAGGAAGGTAAGGCATGCCCAGAGCTACAGGAATGCTGGAAGAACCTCTCCCCAGTTTACGTTTCTGTTTCTATAAATAATAAAGCCAAAACAAATCAGATCGATGTGTCCAAGCATTTTTGCCTTTTCACCACACATTGGTACTAAGGTTTTTGTATGAGCAACTTGTATGAGAAGTGTCAGCCCACAAATCCTTAATAAATATTATGTGTGTCTTCAGACATTTTCCTTTCCTTAACTTGGAGCCTTGTCTATAGATCTCCACATTTTCCAAATGACATTGAAAGCCACTTGGCTGATACAGCTACCTCAAAATTTCAAAGCTCACGAAGGGAGTCCTCTCTACAAGTATTTGCCCTCCCCCAGCTGGGTCCCAGGTCTAGATAGCAGCACCACCATCCGAAGCCAGTCCGAGGGCCAATGCCAGGCATAGGCACCAACTTAGAGGGGCTAGGCTCGCCTTCCAATGTTCAGAACAATCAGGGGCAGAGGAGGTTGAGCCTGGAGCCAACAACCTTTTCTCCTCCTGTCGCGTAAGGGAAAGACGGGCAAAGCATCCCTGGGCTGGTGACGGGAGGAGGAGGAGGAGCCAAGTGCAAGAGAGGAGGAGCTGCCGGCCATTAAACCTGCGCTGCTGCAGCATTTGGCTCCGCCCCTTGGGTGCTCCCAACGCCACGTGTGCGTCTTTCCCACTCCCATCTTTAGCACAACTTGGTGCCTCTGATGCCAGGCAAGCAGAGGATCAAGCAAGTGACAAATCATGGGGTGGTCTGATTCCAGGCCAGGTTCAAGACACAGTGATGGTAGAAAGGCCTCCAGCCTAGTATTGAGCTAGAGTTGCTAGAACCACACCCATAATCCAGTTGAATTCCACCAGCTGTGGAATTCAAGCAGGACCCTACTCATGAGAAGACCTTGACTCCTCTTTCCCTGAAGTCTGGCACTTCTCCTTATGGTGTGGGCTTAGGGCTTGTTCCGCCTCAGCTTCTGAGGCTGAATTCTCCTGCTGCACGGACGTCCCCCCAAACAGCCTTGTCCAAGAGCGCAAACTCATCCTCATCCCCAGATCTTGGACTTTGCAGCGTAGGAGAAGTGCGAGTTCTGAGTATGAGCCATTAACTGTGCACTGAAATGGCTTCAATTGCTATCAGTGAGGTGGCTTATTAGGGAACGGCATGGAACAACTTGCCATGTGGGATGGGGTAGGGAGGTTTGTAAGGGGAAAATACACTGTTATGTTGCTTCCTGCTCTTTGGCTACTAGTGGTGGAGAGGTTCTCCAATGAGGAATTACTGTAGGCTCAAATATACTTCTTGTTTATCAGGCTAGTGGTAGTTAGCAGTGTGAGTGTGCAGCATGTCTTCCCTTGGGCTTGGCCATGTGTATGGCACTTGGCCATGTGTCATGGATGCTTTAGCTGAGATTCCTGCATTGCAGGGGGTTGGCCTAGATGACCCTTGGGTCCCTTCCACCTCTACGATTCTATGATTGTATACTGGAAATCTATCCTCCTGTTCTTTTTTGCTCTACAAAGTCACACATTTGGCCAGCAATCCACTTTAGCTAAAAAGGGGCAAAGGAAAGGTGGATTTTCTGCCTTGAGTCCTGCAGAGAGAAAAATGATTTCACTCCATGAGGATGAAAGAAAAGGGTTAAGGATTGTATTGTATTGAGGAAACATTGGCTATTCCTGTGGAGGGGAAGAGAATTGTGCACAGTTGTTGCCAAAAGTGGCCGAAAACCTCCAAGGAGATCTATCTGCCCTGTTTGTGCAGCTGGCCAATGGAAAGAGAGCACTAGCACACCACGAAGGTGTTCAAGATAAACCAGTGGGCAGTGAAGATGAGGTGGGGGGGGGAACAAGGCATGCTTGGGGAAACTAAAGTGCATCTGTGGGACTACTCATGGTTTGTTCAACAAACCGTGCTTAAAACAAACCATAGCTTAGCACTGCATGTGAACAAGGTCAATATTACATTTCTGTCTCTTCAGGGTTTGTTCTCCAGTTCTTCAACTTGTTTAATAACTGCGCCTACTTGCAGGATTCCCATAGGCACCTGGCTGGCACAGGGATAACCGGATGCAGGACTAGATGAGCCAGGGCTCTCTTATGTTCTTATGCTTAGCTATTTTATCACTCAGTTGCTTTAACTGTTCTGCTGGTTCCTTCTGCATTTTGTCAAAAGTAATATTTATTTCCAAAGCATCCTATTGTTTTTGATATTTCACATTCTGTCTTGAGTTTGCTTTCTGATATAAGTATTTTTATGATGGAAAACCTGCCAATTTTAGATAAAATATTCTCTTGATGTTTGATCTAAAAACTCTTCTCTATATTCCTTTTTATATATATTTATTTTGAGAAGTTATCTCCTTCATTATCTGCTTAATTATGCTGTTTGCACAGAAAAGCAAGCCCCCTCCACATGTTAACACAAATTATTTCTTAAGAACCAGGAGCACAATCCAAGCAAATTCAAAATATATAGTATTTGAACTTTCTTAATTTTGTTTAGACTGTGCCTTCTTCTCTTCTTTTTTACTCTGTTTTTTGAATTACGCCATGAAGCTCTTGTAAAAACCAATAATAGTTTTTACAACCCATAACAGAACAGTATGAACTTGCCTGCATACGCAGTCAATTCTCTTTTTACCAAATGGCAACAAATTAATCTGGGCATGATACATTCACAGTGCCCATGGTGTAACCGGATCGTGCCCTAATTGATCAGAACATCACATTACACAATATGCCTAAATTGAGATACGTACATAGATTATTTAGGACAATGCGATTAACAGTAAAACCTTTTAATAAAGTCAGCCCTTTATGAAAATCAGGAGGGAACTCAAGTCTATTGTAAACTGTATCCGTATACACTGATCATGTTACAGGACTCACAAAAATAATAAAAATTGATAATCACTTTTTTCTAAAGGAAGATATGAAAATATCAATAGCAAATTTGGTGCCCTGTCCTACAGCACTGAGGTCATTGATCCATTTGTTAGGTGTCCATCTATGAAAATTTTGTCCAAAACAACGTATTTGGTTTCAGTCAATTTTAGGTTGATTTTGGAACTAATATCACTGAAAAGTGTGATGGAAACAGAACATATAAAACAGACATTTTTATAAACATCATTAGGATCACTTTCAATAGTTGTTCGCAGAATAACAATATTTGTCACCCCATATATAAAAGTTAGGACTTCAAATGTGAATTTCAAGCTCCTTTAAACTTTTAGATACAAGTGTCTGCATTATTGCACACAAAGCCTGATTATGTTTAAGGTGGCCTGTTTTCATCCAGAGTGCAATAGAAAGGCACACCTCCATCCATGTAGCGTGAATGAAGACCACAACAAAAATATTTTTGTTGAAATGCACATTGCGATACAGATGAGCATCTGTGTGTGTGTGTGTGTGTGTGTGTGTGTGAGAGAGAGAGAGAGAGAGAGAGAGAGAGAGCATGCGTACATGCACAGTTCCCAATCCATCAAGGTAACTAATGTGTAGAAACTGTCTCTTTTTATCTCTCTCTCTATTACTGGAAGAGAACATTTGTGACTTATGATTTAATGACATCAAATTGATTTGCATTTGAGGGATCCCTCATTTGTGTTTGATGAAACCATAAATACTCAAGAGGTTCTATGTAGCATGCAAGAAAGAATATGTTCCCCAGACTCACATACATAAATCTCTTCCTACTGGTGTGGCTAAATGGGGGGAAAAGAACTGTTCTAGGCCTTACCAGTGTGGCTCCTCTTGTGAACCATAAGAACATTGGGACCGATGCAAATTATCCCACAGACATCACACTTTAGCTTTCCGTTAGGGAGTCGAATGCCTCCAACTCCTGACATGGCTTTGCTGCCATTGTGTGAGCCATTCATTTTCTCTCCAGAGGCATCAAGCATTCGTAAATCCTCCGCACATTCTTCCCCATTCATTTCACAGGCACGCCCATTCTCTTCATCACTCTGTGTCTCTATCTTAATATTACTGGCTGAAAGAAATAATAGAGGGATGCCACTCAGTGCTTTTTAAAAAAGGAATAAAAAACATTGTGGCAAAAAACAGTAAACACACAAAGGAAAGCATTTCTCAGCAGGATTCATGAAACACTTCTATGGCACTTACATTTCTATGTGTGCAAATAATTATTCCAAGCACATGTGAAGTATTAGACAATTATGATTACATGGATACCTTAAAGTTTCATATCATTATGCTTTAAGTCCCAATATTAGCATTAGCAGGGCCACAGGGACCCCTTAATGCAGAGCCAGTATTGCTTCTCTAGAAAGGTGTGTGGACATCAGGACCAATTGCCAGATAGGCAGCAAAATGCCCTTCAGAGACCAGCACACATGACTGATGAGCTAAATCCAACTTGATGGGCCACAGATTGTACAGCCCTGGCTTAAGGGAACTGATTTGTACATTGAAGAAAGAACGAAACCATATACATGGTTCAGCTCTTGCTAGGGATGCTGGAAGAATCTGTTGAAAGTGGATTACCAACTGGATTTCATTCCCTCTACCCTCTAGCCCCATCATGACATGGACTCAGCTTACAAAAATAGTTTTTAAAAAACACACACACATTATATGTAAATAGACATATACATAGATGTATTTGCCTTTAGCGCCCTCAGGTTGAAATTAATGCTAATGTACTTCTCTGCCTGTATTCAATTACAGAACCATTCATCTCTTTACTCATAAGAAAGACCAGGCTAATTCTGCACCTCTTCCATTGGAGTATGTATCATTACACATACAGAGACCTGAGTAGGCGGTGGTCTTAAAGTTAACTACAATTGGCTCACAACTAGAGTGGGGGTTATGTTCTGGGGGATTCCACGTAAAGACAAAATTGTGCCACATGACCACCCCCACCTTTTCGAAGCCAGCATGCCAAGCAGGCCTTGCCCCCCCCCAAGAGGCGCCCACAAGATCTCGAGGGAACCTCCCAGAGTTCAAAAAAGAGCTTCCCAGGACCCATTAAGCAAGTCGGAGGGCTTAAAAGCTCTTTATGTGCCCTTGGCCTTCCATGTGTGATTTCAGCTGGCCAGCTGCCAATCACACTAGTTAACTGTGCTCAAGTTGCCAGTCGGCTGCATACAATTATTTCTTTTGCCCAAGAAGAGCTTGGTGATGTAATTTTTGGTTCAACATCTATTCCGAGGGAAATCATGGAAAGCATTGTTAAAAGCAGGGGTGGTATTCAGCTGAGCTTTACTCTGAGTAGACCCACTGAAATTAATGAACATAGGCCCATTAATTTCAATAGGTCTATTCCGAGGAAAACTCAACTGAATGCCAACCAGGTCATGCTAGATCATGGCTTCTGTGAGGGTTTTTGAATTCTTTGAGAGTGTCAACAAGTAGACAGAAAGAGGTGATCGGTTGGTATTTAAATAATTTATTATAAAATCCAAATAGAGTGTTGAAAATTACCTATGACAACAGCAGAAATCTGTCAGCAAAATAAAAAGCAATGGATTAACCTATGAAATCGTTTGTTTGGATAGGGCACAATCCAATCACAGTTAAGCCGCAGAATTAAGCACTCAATTCTCAGAATCATTTCAAAGGGCGGGGGGGGGGGGGAGTGTTGGACTTTAGCTTTAGCCACCTTGTGAACATGATTCCAAGAGTTTATACCACTAAGGATACAACACTTTCTAGCCAGTCATCGTGTAAGTGCCCTCTCTAAACAGATGATTCAATCTGTGGCACTAAAAAAGATTTGCAAGCTGCAAAAAGAAAAATAGGAAGTGAAATAAATGCAAGGCTGTTCAAGTACAGCAAAACACAGACAGATGGAAACACAGGGGTGACAGAAATAACGTGCAAGATGGAGAAACGTGGTAATACACTGAGAACACATGCACAGGATACTTACGGGGAAAGGATTTGGGGATGATGCTGTGAAAATCCCTAAAGACTTCAGCCCTATATGCAGCTGCAATAAAGAAGGCAAAGAGGATGCGAGGTTGTAAGGCGGCCAGCAACATGTCAAAGAACCATAAAGGACATTGCTTCCAAGAAAAAGACAAGCGCCACGACCACAGAGATAAAATACGGAAAGGAATTACAGCATAGAAGTAAGCCCTTGGAATCTAAGAAACCCCTGGCATCTAATATACAGTTGCACCAGGAACACCATTTCAGATTTCAGGGTGGGAGACAGTCTAGACACAGACCAAGACTTGCACTCGGAAATGATCAGTTGCAAAAAAACAAAACAAAAACCCCAACCCCCACCCGCTTTGAATAGCATTTGTTGTGTTGTTTTCTGATACCGCACAATAATGACAGCAACTGTATCAATACAGATCAGTTTTTGAAGCAAACGGATTTGTGTCTTCAGCAGGCATATGCAGTACACAAGCCCATTTAATAACCATCACTCAATAGGCAGAACCAGTGAGTTGGCTGGAGGTATAAGCTGGAAACACCAGAGAAGGGGTGGCCAATATGGTGTTCTTCATGTGTCGTTGAACTCCAGCTTCCTCAGCCCCAGGCAGGATGGCCAGTCCTCAGGGATAATTGGAATGTAGTCCAAAAGATCAAAAGGGCACTACATTGGCTACAACTGCCCTTAGACCAATGCCTGGGAGTGTATCTACATTGTGAACTTACGTCAATTGTATACTAGCTTAACTGTCATGCACACCCAAATTGTGGGAGCTGCAGTTTGGCCTGAGTGCTGAAAATGGTCTGCTAGAGAATCATAGAATCATAGATCATAGAATCATAGAGTTGGAAGAGACCACAAGGGCCATCCAGTCCAACCCCCTGCCAAGCCCTCGCCCATCCCATCCTCTCCTCTGCTCCCTGAAAAGAACTGCAGTACACTTCCCAGGAAAACATGGGGGAAATTAAGGACTATCAACAGAAGTGTAAAACTACCCATGTATATTCAGAAGAAAGTCACATTGAGTTAAATGGTGTTTGTTCCCAGGTAAGTGCATACAGGACTGTAGCTGAAGTCAGTTTAAGTCTGTGAAGCAGATCTGCCACAAGGCTCCTAGTGCTTGTGACTCTGCAGAGGCAAGGAGTTTGTTATGAGGGATAACAGCAAGTTCTGGTTAATCTTTCCAGAAAATACTGAATTCTTCTCACCGATTAAAGATCTAGTCAAGCGGTTTGGTACATTAATTCCTTCCCTGACTCTGGAGTGTTTCTTCCAAGTAGATATTAATGATTTCTGCAAAGAAGCCTACCACAGATAAGTTATCTTCTGCTGAACAACCAGGGAAATGAGCTCCACCCAACCCAGAGCTTGGCGTTTCCTTTCTCCATATATACTTAGAATTAGAATGGCAAACGTGGCAAACAGGCCTTTTATTTATTTGGCTGTATTTAACTATTTTGAACAGATCTATAGCTACAATTTCAATCCTGCAGTAGCTTAGCTCTCTGAAGTAAGTTAATGATAACTTCAGAGGAAGCATTTTGAATTCCTCTGGAAAAAATGCAGGAGAGCAAACATAGTCACAACTCATCAGGAAGTTCTCAGTGAAGAGCCTCAATGAAATGAGCAGGAGTTAGGCAAGAGCAGTATCGGGTTCCTGTGTAGCTCCCATTCAATTCAATGGAACTTGAACCAGTTTAACTGTCACACCATCTACCAAAGGCTCTAGAGAATTGCCCTTTGGCAAGGGTGCTAAGAATTCTCTTAGAGATCCCTCACCCCCATACTGTATACCCAGAGTTCTCTTGGGAACACCTTAAAGTCTGTAGAGTTGATAAACTCTCATCATTGGTACAGTTTCATTAGATGAAACACACAAAACAAGTGGATATAACATTTGCACAAATGAAGAAAAGTGAAGTGCATTAAAAAACAACCCACAATTCTGGCAAGAAGCTTAAACAATTGCTAAGGCTTATATTCATGAAAATGGCCATCTGTCATGGATGCTTTAGTTCTGACACTTACATTCCAGAGGGTTGGACTAGATGACCCTTGGGGTCCCTTCCAACTCTACAGTTCTATGATTCTGCAATGCAATGACTGTAGCCATCCCAACCTTGTTCTGTCAGTTGGCTTGCATCTGGTAGCTTAGATGTGACTGAGATTTATCAGTAGATTTCTAGGTGATATATGGTAGAGCAACAAGGATTTCTGACTCTCTGTTCTTTAACAATAACAACAAAAATGCATCTCCCCCAACAAAAATTTATGGGGGGAAATGAGTGGATTTCTGCTTAAAAGGACCAAAAAAAATCTGTTTTCAGTACTGAAAACAAATCTCCAGGCCAAGTATATGTTCAGAGACCTTGTCATTCCTTAATTCTATATCAGTTCTGCTGAGCCACAGTTTTTCACATGGTTCCAATTGATGGGCTCACCAAATATTGTTGGAATCAGATTCCTATTAGCTTCTGCAAGCATATCAGTGATCAGGGGTGATACGAACTGTAGCTGAACAACTTCAGGTGGGCCACATGTTTCCTGCCTAAGGGTTCTCATGATAAATGCACTAGAAACCACAAGTAAGCCCAGTTAGTTCTGCACATCCTTATCTACAAGAATAGCTGGATCCATCAAATGCAATGGTGCTGGCTGACCAAACTGTGGCACCTCCCACAATGCTCCTCCTTTGGCTTTATCACCCAGTCTCAGCTTGGGGAAGGAAGGCTGTGGTTGAACCAGCAACTCCTCAGGATTGAAGCATTACGGGAATTCAAGAAGAATGCTGAGGGCAGAGGAAACCCATCTTTGCAATGATGTCAGAAAGATTCAGCACTTGGGCTTTCCCATGGGTAGTTAACGTCTGACCATTTTGTTGAGCTGGATCCTGATTTATCTCCAATGTAAATTAGTACTGCAAATCTGCATATTTCCAGAAGGCCACAGACTGCAGAGTCAAACAGCCAGAAAAGCTGTTCTGAGGTGAAAGGTGAAGAACTCTGAGTTCCCTAGGGAACTGGGGTAGTTCAGCTGAAACAGCACATCGCAGCTTCCCCCTGTCTGGCTTAACAGGAAACCTCCAGCTCCTGTTCCTCTCTGGCTTAATCCACAAATGCATCAGTTCTGGGCATTTGCTTTCTTTCCTCATTCCCGCCCTGCTAACCCCCACAGATCTCAGGGTGGGTGGCTTGCACTAAGGAGTTGTGGGCTGGAAGAAAGGCTGATCCATACCTCTCCACTTCCCAGAACTTTCTTCTGCTGTTTTCCGCAGGTGTCCACTTTGCATCCACAAATGAGCACCCTAAGCTTAGCACAAGGAGTGACAGAGCTTCATTGTGAGCCTACTGGCTCAGAGAGCCTTAGCTCTTTGAAATACTGCACTTTTAGAAAGGGTTGCAGGAAAAAAAATCCCCCCTGGAAACCCCTCTGTTTTAAGCAATAGACTAGAATCCCTTAAGCTTGTGGATCTGCTCATGACCAAGCTGTCAGGCACCAAAATGTTTTCAATCAATCCTGCAGGTCTGTAGAAATGTCCTACAGCAAGAAGGACTCTGGGATTTGGAGAGAATCATCTTGTTGGGCCTTCAGGTGTCTATACTCCTTTGCTCTTGTTGGCATAAATATTGTACAGGGGGCAATGAGTGAAGTGTAAGTGTTCACGCTGAAAATATCTAAGCAGGTAACCCCAGCTGATGATTTGGAGAGTCTGTCTCATCTCTTGAGTCCTTTTCTTGGGTCTGGTAACACAAGGGATCTGGAAACTCCAGCTCCACACATCTGTATCTGCTGTGGATTTATTTCAATGAGATCTTTGTACTCTGTTCTCTTTGCACAAAATCCTCCTGCACGAAACTCTTCTGTGGGTTTGTTGCACAAGAACACCAAATTCACTACTGTGCTTGTGCAACCTAAATTTGTCAGTATATCCCACTCGCAAAATAGCAACAGTGTGTAAGTAGTCTTAGGTTGCAATTCTAACCCCACTTACCTGAGAGTAAGCCCCACTGAATTCAACAGAACTTACTTCCAAGTAGGCATGGTTAGGATTGTGTTGTTAGTTTCTCAATTTGCTGCTCATAATGTAACTGGGTTTCCACATCCTCCTCACATTGTTGAAAAAGCTCTTGAAGAGGAAGAAGCTGCAAATAATGAAATATAGGAATGCAGGAAAAAGAGGAAGCAGAAGGCAACCAAGAGCCCAACTGAAATGCGAAGAGTTATGGAGAAGTGACAGAAAGGGAAGCCACGCCGGGAATGGCGCTTGGTGGCTCAGCCCAGAAGCAAAACAACAAGCAAGCCTCCTTTGCACTCAAGCAGTTTTCCATGCTCTGCTTTAATGACTTACATGCTGTAAAACACCAGCTGGACAAGGGGGAGAAATTCGAATCCATCCACATTTAAAGACGAACCTACCTAATTCACAATTTCTTGAACTGAAACATGGCCATCTGTCACAGAATCACAGAATCACAGAATCACAGAATCATAGAGTTGGAAGAGACCCCAAGGGCCATCCAGTCCAACCCCCTGCCAAGCAGGAAACACCATCAAAGCATTCCTGACAGGTGGCTGTCAAGCCTCTGCTTAAAGACCTCCAAAGAAGGAGACTCCACCACACTCCTTGGCAGCAAATTCCATTTCAAAATGGGGACTTTCAAAATTCCATGTCAAAATGGGGACTTCTCCAAAATTTTGCTGCCCAGTTCTCCAGCCAAGCAATGTGTACAAAATGCATCTACTAGGGGAAAGTGTGCATAGAAATGCATCTGGTATGAAAATAACATACAAAGATGCATTATATTAAACCCCCAGCCGAGTTGAGGAAGGCTACCCTAGAGGAAGCCCTGATCATCGTTCAAGAAACTCCAGGGAAGATCCAAGGCACAGTTTAAAAACTGTTGACCAAATGAGGACTTGTTAACTTTTGTAATGAGCTGTTCTAAAAGACAGAGGGGGGCTTCCAGGTGAACTGAGGATAATGAGGCTCAATATCTGAGCTCCTTCTTCACAGGGGTGCCAACTTGAATAAAATATGGTGGGAGCAGAGGTAAGCTCCACCCTGCATAATTGATCACATGACGCAGTGCACACATACCATTGGAATGGGAATGCCCATCAACTTTGTGGGGGCCCAGCCCCCTAAAATATTTTAGGGGGGCTGAAGCTCCCATGGCCCCTAGGAATTGGCTCCTATGCTTCTTCATGTGCCCCCTTCTGCTTTTTCTGAGGTGGCTCCCCACTTGTGGAATGCTCTCTCCTGGGAGGCTCACTTGGCACCTTCATTATATACCTTTAGGCACCAGGCAAAAAGGTTCCTCTTCAACTAGGCCTTTGGCTGATTAATGTCCTTTGAAATGTATCTGTGAGAGGGAGGTTGTGTTTTCATTTTGCAATTTTCTACTGTGAACAGCCCTCTGATCTTTGGATGAAAGGCCATATACAAATTTAAAAAATAATGTGCATTATCTCACAAATGGACCCATTCAGATCCATTTTCCTGTGTGCACAACTGGCAAACAAAGGTTCACACACTTCCTTTTCCCCCAGTCACTGCATTCATTGCTATTCATCGTCTTGCCCACCCCCAAAAGTGGGCCAAGCTTGATGGAAAACACCCCCAGTGTGTTTTTTGTCCCTCCCCACAAGCGTCCCTCCTCTGCCCTCCACAATCTTTTTTCCATTCTGGGCAGGCGTTTCTGTGTCTGTGCATTGACACTTCATATATATAAAAAAGGAAAATTCACTGCAAGTGCACAAGAGCAAACATTGCAAGAGCTTAGTTATTACCACACCTTAGTTTTCATACTTCGCAAGAGGTGGGGGGGCTTTTTATTTTTTCCCCTTTTTCCGGGTGGGGGATATTTTTGTACTTGTGCACACCACACCTTTTCATTCCCCCTCCCCCCGGAAGTGTGCATGAGCCGCACAGATCTAATTATAGCTGTCACTTCTGCTGAGGTGAGTTTTTGCTCTCCTGCAGGATCAAGCCCAGTCCTCTCCCTGCTTTACAGCAAGACGGGGACGGGGGTGGAGTGGGCAGCCAAACCCTTGAGTCCTGAGCAGCAGCGCAAAAGGGGCAATGGGGTGGAGTGTTCTGGCTTGCAAGTGAGCAGCTGGGGCTGCACCTGGCCGTTCCCTCCTTGCACGGATCAGCCTCCCTGACAAAGAAGCAAGTGGTTTCTTGGGAAGGGACTCTGGCAATGTCAGGGTGCTGCCACTGTGTGCACTTGTCAATTTCAGAGGCGCCCCCCAAGACTGCCCATTTCATCTCCACACTGCTCAATTTCCCCCAAGCGGAAGTGGTGGCATTCCCCCTTATCCGATTCCAAAGCAGCCGATCCTTGGAAGTGCCATAATTCTCCTTCTCCTTGTTTGCAGGAAGGGAAATGGCAGCTCTAGTCAAGGCAACACCTCAGAGTTTCCAGCACAAACCAGAAATGTCACATGGCAGGACAACATGAAGAGGCAGCTGCAAGGAATGCAACTGACCCCTTCCTCAGGATCGATGTGTCCCCCCCCCCACTTCATGTGCCTCAAGCAAACCCAGGAATAAAAAGGGTGGGCAGAACACTTTCACACTGAAAAAACCCCACTTTTCCATGAGACCTCTATATCATTTTTTTAAATTGTCCAACTGCTATCGATGGTCCCCCCCCCCCCCGCTGCTCCCAAAAAGAAGTGACTCAACAGCAAGAACTCCGAGAACCAGGTTGTTGAAATCCAGAGGTGGAAATAGGCACACCTGCATAGTTTGGGCTGCCAGAGACAAAATGGCTGGTTGTGTTCAGGTGAGGAGAGAATAGAACTAGGTGGTGCGGTGATAGAGGACACCCACCAAAACATTGCCACAAATATGACCCCCCCCCCCCAAATGCGACAAGCTCCTGTCTGGAATAGCCTTAAGTACTGTATTGAATTGACAACAGCAGCTGAGGAACAAGAAAGAAGAGGAAAAGCAGGGGGTGGGATTCTGCTCTCTCCATGTCCACTCTAAATTGTCCATTCAGATAAGGCAATGGGATCCTGTCACCTGTTTCTGCTGCTACTGCCTGTTTCTCCCAAATTAACAGAAAGGCACCACAAAGCTCATGTTTCTGGAAGGACAGAGCTAATGCCTAGCTAACCAGCAATGTTGTTCCTGCTGTTCTGACCAATCACGCTGTGTCCCCAGCCAAGTCATTTGCAAAATGTAGCCTGTGAGCAACCCCTGACATGTTGCTGTGCTGGTTGCAAAACACACAGAGGAGGAGATGAAGTGGCCATCCCTGATGGGCCAGATAGCAGAGAAGGTCTTTCCAAAGAGATTGTGACATTCAGCATCCTGTTTGTTCAGGAAGAAACTTCCATGTAGCAAGACTAAGGGTTGTAGTTTCTTGCTGAGCATTCTCTCAAAACCATGAAGCCGGCTCTGGATCAGGGCTGGGGGGGAAGACCTTGCAGAAGTGCTTCCTAGTCAGAGCAAGGGAGCCATAGTTGATTTTATACCTTAATTTGGGGCAGGCCTGTGTTTTTGATGCATTCCTTAGTGTTGGCTATGTAAAAAATGTTAAAAAGGGAACATCAGTCAGGCACTTCTGAAAGTCCCTCTGTAACAGATGTCTAAAGTACTGTCAAGTCACCCAGAGGAAGAAAGCGCTGGTTATTTTGGAGGTTACAGCTGGGAGTGGAGAGGAAGCTGCTGGCCAACTAAGGAAACATGAATGGAGCCTCAACCAGATGCTCCCTGGTTTTATAATATATGCAGCCCAGGTGATCTGAACACAGGATCTGCCTCCTATCCAAGCCATTAGAGCAGGTGTCTCCTGACCCAACTCAAAAGCAACATGTGTTTGGGTCCCTCCGCACATCCCCTATCACAATTACTCAACATGGTGACCACTGAATGTGTGAACTGTCTCCATTAAAAAGTACATGAATGGTCAGTCTGAAATAATTAATCTGTGGTGGCAGTCACACAATCTGCTTTATGATGTGCAAAACGATGAGCATGCTTGTGTAAACTTCTTGTAGCATGGGTTGGTGGGAACCAATAAAACTAAGGATCCCAATGCAGCAACTTGAATGCACCAATAGTAACTGTTCCTTCTGGGACAGGAAGGCAGTTACTTTACCCTATTGTGATTACAGACAATAGTAATACAGATATGATAACACTTTGAATCAATACACAACAAAACTGGCCCCACGGAGAGGTAAATTCTATTTGGCAACCAGCTTGGCTCCATTTCTGTACTTGCAGGGAGCGGGAGGAACATCACTACACACAGATGTGCTCTTAACTGGGCAAGTACATGAACTGGTGTGCAACAACACAAAGGGTTCCACGAGAGAAGGAAATCCGAATACCACTGACCCAGTACAAGTCTCCATTTACCGGAATGTGATGCTCCAGAAAAATAAGGCAGAGCAAGAGGACACTTTTTTCTTGCGCAACGAATGCCATCGAGCACATACACACAGGGACTCCCTGCATACCTGGTGCAGCAGCAGCAGCAGCAGCATAAATGTGCTACTAGCGAGAGCTCTCCTCACCCCTATCTCGTAATCTCCCCCATCCAGCGCCTCAACATGAAAAACACAACCCAAGCAAAGCCACAGCCCCAAATGTGTGGATCACTCTGTTCTCAGGAAATGCGCACGTATCTGAGAATCTAAGCACTGTGACGGTAAAAAAGAGGAGGAAGAATGAATTTCACATAGGCAGCACCAGTCAACACAGGAAGAGTTGGGTTTTTCTTAGGAGTTCAAGGCCTACATCATCTGAAGTTGTTTGTTCTGCAGGGACCTTTTGCTGGCGCACCTGCTGTCTTGACTGTGCTGGCTGGTGTGGGGGGAGGCTGGGGACAAGATGACCTGTGACCTTCTATAGAATCGAGAAAGTCGCCGTAGTTAAAGAGCCACTTATGTTTAACACACACACAATTATTTTTTGAAGCAGGAGATTATTCCATTTATTTTTAAAAAAATTCACTTTGTTAAACAACAATTGCACTCAGCCAGCCAGTGGAACATCTTATATAACAGCATCCAGTTGATTAAGGGCCACCTATGAGCTTTTAGAGGGAAGCTGTATATGAAAGACACATAAAAAGCTATTCAATATGCTGGGCAGAAGGATGGCATATATACTTCGGAAATTCCTGGCAGTACTGCTTGAAGCAGAGGGCAGCTTTTAACCCCCTCCAACTATGTCCCTTTGCATAGACTCGTAGAATTGTAGAGTTGGAAGGGACCCTGAGGGTCATCCAGTCCAGCCCCCTGCAATCTCAACTAAAGTTTCCATGACAGATGGCCATCCAACCTATGCTTAAAAACCTCCAAGGAAGGAGAATCCACAACCTTCCACTGTCTCTGACTGTCAGAAAATTCTTCCTGATGTTTAGTTGGAATCTCCTTTCTTGTAAACTTGAAGCCATTGGTTCAGGTCCATCTTCCATGTTGACAGCCCTTTAGATATCTGAAGTCGGCTATCATATCTATCTCCTTTCAGTCTCCTCTTTTTCAGGCTGAACATACCCAGCTCCCTCAACCATTCCTCATCAGGCTTGATTTCCAGACCCTGGGTCATCTTTGTCGCCCTCCTCTGCACACCTTCCAGCTTGTCTGCTGTGTAGAACTCAGTGGAAACCACCGTGGCCCCATCATCTGCCTGCTTGCTAGGCTTACATTTCCTGCCTCTGCTAACTTATGGATTTCAGGGATAGGCATATAGATGTGTGAGGGTGCACAAGATTCATTCTGAGTTTTCCACAGTTATGATTTGTAGAAATCTATTTTAGGAGGATGAGATACCTTTCTGAGCAGTGCTGCTAATTGTTTTTTATTGCAGTGTGGTTGGAGTGTTGGACTTGCTCCATAAAATCTGGGTTCAAATCCCAGCTCAGGCACAAAGTTTCCTGGCTGTCTCTCTCTGCCTAACCTACTTTACAGGGTTGTTGTGAGAACAAAAGACCATGGAGCTGCCTCGAGATCTTTGAAAGAAGGTGGGATAAAACATAATCAAAACAATTAAGACCACAGTCCTAAGCACTCTTACTGTGGAGTACCTTCAGTGGGACTAATATCTAGTTAAACACACTTGGGATTGTGCTACTAAGCTCAGCAATTTGGTGTGACTTCATTGGTCCTGGAGGCAGATAAGCAGCCTGTTCTGTTGCCTATTCCCTCCCCTACCTCCACATTAATATTATTATTTCTTTATTTAACAAAATGTGTATACTGCTTGACTGTAAAAAAAAAATATAAAAATGTTAAAATTACCAACAGAAAACAGTAAAAAAAAACAGGCATTAAAACTATTTTAAAAGTTTATTAAAATCAACATCAGCCAAAAAGAAATAAAATGTGTAACTTCTATATGTCTGGATAGGTTTGCCTAAACATAAATGTTTTAAGCAGATGCCAAAAAGAATAAAGTGAAGACACCTCCCTGATGTCAATAGGAAGAGAGTTCAAGGTTTGTAGGTGCGTCATAACCAACTTCTATTATATACGAAGCGTGTGGCATTATAATACAAAAAAGAACTCCATGTTTGATAACAAAAAAGACTACAGTATAGAGGATTAAAGAGATCAGTGTGGAAAGTATTTATAAGGAGCATTTCAGTAAAAACTCAACCTGTTTTGGATAAGAAAGTGTTGCCCCTGAGGTTTGGCGTGGGGGTGTGTGTGTTCCGGACACAGTTTTACACATGGATAGCAGTGGCTGTAAGCTCAGAGGAGTTTTGCCCTTCATTAGGTCCTTTTTGAATTATGGTGCTGGAGGAGACTCTTGAGAGTCCCATGGACTGCAAGAAGATCAAACCTATCCATTATTAAAGAAATCAGCCCTGAGTGCTCATTAGAAGGACAGATCCTGAAGTTGAGGCTCCAGTACTTTGGCCACCTCATGAGAAGAGAAGACTCCCTGGAAAAGACCCTGATGTTGGGAAAGATGGAGGGCACAAGGAGAAGAGGGCACAAGAGAACGAGATGGTTGGACAGTGTTCTCGAAGCTACTAACATGAGTTTGGCCAAACTGCGAGAGGCAGTGAAGGATAGGCGTGCCTGGCGTGCTCTGGTCCATGGGGTCATGAAGAGTCGGACACGACTGAACGACTGAACAACAACAACAACAACAACAACAACAACAACAACAACAACAACAGGTCCTGAGACTTGGCTGGCAAGGAAAAGGCCCTTCTCTTTGCCCACAACTACACTGGGCAACTCTTTACCCCATGGGGATCAGCTGGTCTCCTCTGAAATGGCGCTTCGCCACATAGAAGCCAACTCCTAGGGGCCGAGGTCTCTTTGCCCCTCCAGCAGTAAAATATTTGAGAGGCTGGACGCTCCCAAAGTTGATGGGCATTGCCATTTAAATATTGTGAGTGTTTGTGATCAGTTATGCAGCGCCACCCCCCTGAATATTTCATTCAAGTTGGCACCCCTCCTTCGCCATCAGGCAGGCTTCTTCAAAACAGGTACTTTTTAAATTTGATGCCTTTGTTTTACTTGCTGCTTTTAGAATATGATTGCACTTTTTGCTTACTTAATTGTTGCTTGCTTGCTTGAGTGTAGCATAACTGGAACTGAGGGAAAATATTTATTTGTTTTGAGTATTTCTCCAATAGAAATGCAGCCTACAAGCTGAATTAATTAATTAAAGGGTTTTTACTGTCAAGGTTAAAGTGGATATGAAAAACGTTTACAGCAGTGATCAATAAATGTACAAAGTCCCCCTGGGTTTAGTTATAAAGCGCAAACAACAAAGCACTTTTTTATTTTCTTTTGCTCAAGCAATTTTGGTGGAAGTATATATAAAAAATCCATTTAGCATTAATATAAAGCCCATGACAGGATACCAATTTCAATAGGATCTACCAGCAACATAGAGATAAAATTAAGAAAAGCTGTTGCAGATTCAGATAATACCTCATTATCATTGTTATTCCATCCTTTCAAGGTATCATGGGCTCCAAAGCCAACAAAATCTCTGCCGCCCCCCCATGAATTAACATTTCTTAATTTAATTTCTGTTGTGGGGGCCAATAGGAGAAAGAACCCCTGTGGTTTCGAGGAATCAGCCTGCCTGGCCACAACAACAGTGTTCATTATCCAAACTGAGATGATCAGGAGCTTTGTGTGGATGGGCACACTGGATGGAATTGAGAAAAGGGAGGGGGGCTGCAAGTGCACCTGCTGCCCAGCCCCTCCCTCCCTCCGTCCCTTCATAGATGGCAAGCAAGGTTTCTGCAGGGAGTACATGTACAGGGAACCAGGCGGAGGGCCTTCTCGGTAGTGGCACCTGCCCTGTGGAACGCCCTCCCACCAGATGTCAAAGAGAACAGCAACTACCAGACTTTTAGAAGACATCTGAAGGCAGCCCTGTTTAGGGAAACTTTTAATGTTTAACAGACTATTGTATTTTAATATTTTGTTGGAAGCTTCCCAGAGTGGCTGGGGAAGCCCAGCCAGATGGGCGGGTATAAATAATATATTATTATTATTATTATTATTATTATTATTATTATTATTATTATTACAGCCCCATGCGCCCAGGCTGTAAGTGTGCAACCTGAACTCTGTAAAAAGCTGAGGGCTTGGAGGATGCACTTAGGGCCTACACTGTGCAACTAAGTCAGCAGGTGGAGCTTAGGGACAGAAGCAGACAGTCTCTCATCCTCCCCTCCAGGCATGAATACCAAGACAGTTTAATTCCCCCCCCCCCCCCGCATGGCTGGCTGCTCTGCTCTTGTGCCTTTGGGACCAAGCAGACACAGGGCTCACCCACACTTCCGTTTGGTCCATGACTTCTAGGCATGGGTCCCAGAGGTTTTTATTTTCTCCCCCCCCCCGCCCCCGAGGAAAACCCCATTTATGGTTGAATCGGAGCAAATGTCCATGATGGTTCAAACAGAAGAAATCACGGGGAAAAGGGAAGAGTGGATGAGCCGACCATGTAATTAAGCAGTTGAAATTTTTCTGATATGGGGCTAAGTGGTGGAGAAAGCATGACAGGCATGTGGGCAGAGAAGAAAGTCCATAGCTGGCACCCCAAACATGCTGTGGCTGCTCAAAGGCTTACTGGTCTATGTGGAGCACTTGAGAGGCACTATTTAAGAGCTCTGCTATTCCAGTCAGCCCTGAGTGCTCACTGGAAGGACAGATCCTGAAGCTAAGGCTCCAATACTTTGGCCACCTCATGAGAAGAGAAGACCCTGATGTTGGGAAAGATGGAGGGCACAAGGAGAAGGGGATGACAGAGGACGAGATGGTTGGACAGTGTTCTCGAAGCTACCGGTACCAACATGAATCTGACCAAACTGCGGGAGGCAGTGGAAGACAGGAGTGCCTGGCGTGCTCTGGTCCAGGGGGTCACGAAGAGTCAGACACGACTAAACAACAACAGCTATTACGTACTTTTACACTCTCCCCTTCCTTCTTATGTATACACAAAGCTGCGCTGCAAAGCATGACTACTGAATATGCTCCATCATTGCCTCCCATTATGCAATAGATAAATAAATAAAATAGGAGAGTCAGGTTCCTCCAGCAACCTCACTGGTCCTCCCATCGGTTCACAGGTGCTTTTTGCCAACAGAGAGCTGGGCAGAAAAAAGTGGTAACCAGAAATAAAGGCTGGGATAAATAAATGCCTCAGACCAGAGAGAAAAACTGATTGTAGAATGTGAAACTGACTAAAAGGCCAGAGACCTGGGGGCAAAGGGTAAACACACGGAGCATTTATCACACCCTTTTGACTAAACTTCTCTTTTTTGCTCCTTTCACCTGCTTTGTCCCACTTCGTCCTCAAATAACCCTTGTGTATTTTTGTTTACATAGACATGCATGCTCGGGGAATTCTTTATTTTTTTCTAAAAAGAAAAGAAAAGAAATCTGCTACCGGTATTGTCCCTCTGCACCTCAATTCAATGGTTTGTGGGGAAAGGGGCAGGAAACTGATGTTCCTCTTTAAGGAACTCACTTTCTAGCTACCAAATTTAGAAATGGAGGACTGAACAGTGACCTGGAATTTGGTGTCAATGACACCAACTTTTCCTTGGGATGGGCCTGGGGGAAAGTGCTTTGTTCGAGCTGGCATGTTGCGAGAGCTACAGCTTGGACTTGGGCTCACCCAGCCCTCCTTCACCTCTCGCTCCCCAAGGAGTCCAAGGCTCACTCTAAGGCTGATCTTCCTTGTGCAGGATCCTGCCAGGCTCATCTTGGCCTCCCCTCAGTAACAGCTCCACACACTTCAGCCCTGCTGCTGCTGCGGCTGCTGAGCCAGTCTTCCCACTAGATAAATATAACTCCACAGCTAAAGCAGGACTTATCAGAATGGGAGAGATGCGCTTCTCAGATAAAAACAACTTCCTCCCACTGCAGATAAGATCAGGAGGCTCACTATCCGGATTGAAAAAAGCCACACAATGAGGCACACACAGTATCTCCAGTTTAGCCGAAGAATCTTTCGATTCTTTTCTTCCAGAAGCATGTTAGACTCACAGCAAGTTTCTCTCTTTCCTCAAGGTTAGTGAAAACTGTCACAACACCTGCAGCGTTACTCTGATGTAAGGGATGGCACCAGAAAGTGGGAGAGGGGAGGGCAGAGATAAATTTTGCTTTTGAAAAATACATCTGTTTTGCAACGTAATGAATGCCACAACCCTATATGCTCCACTGAAATGGATAGGACCTACTTCTGAATAGACGTGTATACTGTACAGGACTACTCTGTAAAATGGAAGTGTGAAACAGCGGCTTACTCTATATCTACCAGGAAGCACTTTAGAGCCCCGTCTCAAAATGTTTTCTGTGAAGGGCTAGCTTAACTCTGCAGTCTTCACCCTGCAAATGCACCAAGGGCTAAGTACATGTCAGCTGCATTTGAACCTGTCCATCCTTTGTTCCTTTGCTTCTCTTATTCCCCCCCTCCTTTGCTGCCCCCCCCATCACAATCCTGAGATTTATATAGTGAAGTCTTTAGGGCAGGAAGCTGTGCCTGTTGCTTTGCATCTGCTGTGATGTGTGTAAGGACACAGTATCACTGGGTAATTCTGTTATTCAGAAACTGAGTGGAGCACATGATCCACACAGTCCTTGGTGGGGAGGACTGCAATTCAGTTCACATTTACTGTAAAGGCAAATGGACCTAATCTGCACTTTGCAAAGCAACACACCAGGTGTCAGGAGATTTTGGCCTTGCAGTTGTGGCTGAGCTGAGGCTCCCACCAGTCCTACTAGCATGGCCAATGTGTTTGTGTTTGTTTGGAAACACACCGGTTAGTTGTAAGAAAGCAGCTCCACAGCCATTCTAGCTACTAAAGAGCACTAGATATTTATTACCTTTGTCAAAACAGCCGCTAGAACACCACCACTGAGAGGATTGTGTTTCTCAATCTGGGGTGGAGCACTTCCCCTTTTGGCTTCCTTTTTTACCAAGCCACCTTCCTTATACTCTTGCCTACATTTGCAAGGTGGCCTCTGCTTTTAAGGATTTCTCTAATCTAAAAGGTTTGGATCCATATTCCAGAACACCATGAGGAGCCTAATGGAAAGAAGAATGGGAACATTGCCTTGTTGGATCAGGTTTGGTGCAATTAAGTTGATCATTTGCTTCCAACAAAATGAGGGTTCCATTTAGCTATGTGTAAATCCTATGGCACTTCCACATGGTAGATCCCCACATTCCTAGTTGGGAGTGTAATCAAACATTAGGAGCACAGAAATTGTTCCTAGAAAAGGCAGGAGCCCCTCACCAGACACTCCCATTACCCTGGCTGGCTCCAGGATGGAGAAGGGCTGGGCAAGAGATTTGTTTTCAAGAAATCCGGGCACAATCCAGCAAAACTCCAGCCTTCTTCTAAATCCCATTTATTTCAGTGGAAGAACTATGGAAGCACTTGACTCTTGGTTACTGTAAAATCAGCTGGTCTTGGTCAGATTTCTCTTCTTTTTAATTTTTTTTCCCCCCAAGCAACTATTATAAATCATAATCCCCAAACTGCCCATAGTGGAGTGAGTGCACACACATCAGCAAGCAGGCCCAGCCCAATGCATTTTGTTACCTGAGGTGAACCACAAAATAGTGCCCCCCACCCCTGCCAATGAAGGAGGAGTGAGTGAAGATCTGCATCAGGAATATGGGGGGCGGGATTAAAGATCAACATTGCGAACAAGGGTGGGAGGAGACAAGCAGCGCCTCCGATGGGCCAAGAGGCCACTGTGGAGGCAGCACTGAAGGGGGCGAGACAGATCCAGCCTCCAAAGAGCAAACGGATTGGCGGCGACAGCGGGCGATGTGTTCCTTGGAGGCTAGATCTGCTGCCCCTGTGGATCTTGCTCCCTGAAGTGGTCGCCTCATGGGTGGCCTGGCCCTGTCAGCAGGACTATTCTCAAGGATGGCATTCCAGGTTTGTGATAGTGTTCTGGTTCCAAGAATGTTGTGGCAATCAAAGGATTTTCCGTGTGATTTCCCCCCCTGCTTCAGTTGAACAGGCCTTGGGGAGAAATTTAGCATGGCCTTCAAATGATACCAATTTATGCATGTCAGCATACCACTTATTTAATAGACTTTTAGTCCGTTTTTAAGGCAAAGATGCAACCACATACAATGCCTTACACAACAGAAATATATAAAATCCAGTGTTTTCCACACAGGCCAACCAAATGCCTCCAGAAAGCCCCAAAGCAGGTCATAAAGGGGACATCCCTCTCCAGTGGTAAACCCCTCCAAGGCTGGAGGTTGAGTATTGCCATAGTCTCTTGTAGTCACATGGCTCATGTTTTACTTTTGTAAGAAAATATGCATGAAACCATGTGTACATTTAATAAACATTGCTATCATGTTTCTATTTCATACACATTCTGCAAAAGTAAAAATACTAAGGCCCATCTGCCTCTTTCTGCCCTCAGCTGCCCCACGGCCTCCCTCATCAATGCCCAGAGATGGCCCAGAAAATCCAAATCACACCGGACGGGCACCTGAAGAGCATCCCACTGTCTTGCTCCCCTGCTCCCCATGGTTACGCACAGTGTTCGGAAGCTGGGGGAGCAGCGCGGCCCCACCTGCTACTGCCCCATTGATCAGTGTTAGCTCTGAATTACATTTCCTTTTCTTTTTTGCCTTCCAACTAATCACTCAGCTAGCTCTGCCAGCTTCACTGAGGGAAAGGAAGAAGCTATAGATCTTTGATAAAAGAAAAAGTGGGGCTTCATCCATCTGCCATGTTTCCTCATGCTGTGCTGCGGCTGCCGTGATAAGAAGAGCTTGCCTTATCTGTGTTGCAGCTTATCACTGAATCGAGAGAAGCGCAGAATGGGAAGGAACCGCTTCTTCCCCTGCAGCCCTGATGCCATGCTAAGGAAGCAAGTGTGCGACCACATTTTAGAAGCCTCGCCTGAGAGAACATTTCTGGATCCCAAGAGATCAGATTCCATGGCTGGGCTGATTCACACATTCATGCATGTTCGTGATGTCATAACTGCGGTGCTGAACAGCAACTTGCAGGTGTGACCGAGCTAACAAGGACCCCAGACAGTGCTTTCATAGCACCTCAAAAGCAACCTGCTTTTCAATGGAGTTTGTTTGCAGATCCAGCAGTGAGTCATCAAATGCTGGACAATCAATGGATGAGGAACCAGCCCAGGGGTAGAGAATGAAAGAGGACAAATTATTTAAACCTGCTATTCTTCCTGGGGGAGGAGCATTTTTTAAATGCAACAACTAGGATGAGTTGGAGCCTCTGACAAATTTACTCTGTCATTCTGCCTTACTGGATGAGACACTCATCAACTAAATTCAGCAAAGGACATCAAGTCAGTGGAAATCAAGCATGTATCCGGTGGATACATAGGCAATAGACAACTTTTTTCAGCTGCCACCTATACAGTTTAATTACTATTATTGGACCCTTAACCCTTTCCTATGAAAACCAGTGGGGTCTACATGCCTTTGGATGTACTTTACCTGGATCACATCCTGTATTTTTTATTTTTAAATCCACTGGAGAAACCTCACAAATCACTTGGTAATCAAACATTTGGTTATACAGAAGTTCTCCTTGATCAGGATAATATTTTTGTACATTGCATTGCACCAGAAAGCAAGCTAAAGTGTGGATTTAGATGAGTGGTCTTCAACCTTTTCAGAGCCAGGACCCACCTTTAAGACCAATCTCTAACAAATGGGTCACACTTTTAATTTTTCACCATCTTTTTTCCTCCCCATATTTATGTTCCCCCACATCCCTCCTCTCTGCTTGTCTCCCCATCTCTCTCTTGCTTCCCCAGTCTTTTAAAATGTAAACAGCAGACAAGAAACTTGGGGCAGCCCCACTGCTGCAATCCACTTCAGGTCAGGGTGTGACCAAGGGTGAGTTGCAAGCCATCAATCAGCTGAAAACCAATGATTTTGATTACTGGAAATTATTTACAGACAACTGAGACTGGGATAATGGTATTGCAGTTATTCCAGATGCTTGCTATCTATTTCAAATCAAGAGATATTAAATGTACAAAGCATAACCTAGGTTAACATTGGAAATCTAATAGAGAGGCAGGAAAGTTTGCTGTGTGTTCCTCTACCCCCTTCCCCCTTAACTTCATGCTTTTACTTTTCTGTCATAAAACCATTTCCATGCAGAACAAGCATGGGAACAGTCTTTGATGGAACCAGGTATTGTAAAGTTAGATTATTGGCTATAACCTTTTAGGTTAAAAGGGGCCTGTTACCTTCGAGACAGAAAAGCAACAAAACAAAAACACCTGTCTCAGAAGTAAGGCATTCTCCGTCTTCCAAGTGAATCGAGAAGCGCCTCGCGCATGGAAGCAGCAAGCCACGCATAGCAATGCTCTTACCCAAAACTCTCTCGCTGCGAGAATTCTGCTGTCCTCCTGTGCTGGTGGAAAGATCTTCTGGCACAGGCATGGGCTCATCAGAATCATCCGGGACATCGCTTACCGGAGGACTTTCTTTTCCTGGTGATAAAGGGAATATCCCAGTAAGTTGAGAAAGATCTATGTTTGGTTCAGGCTCCCATTTGATACAGCATATGAACGACCTCAAGGATCCAGAACCTTCGAAATATAATAATGTTAGCCTCCAGGCTGGCAATCACAGCAGCCAAGTTCTGAAGACTAAGGGCGCTGCTTGTGCTTTTCATGACTTAGATTGGACTCAGCCTATGTCACTTGCACTTTGGGCCCCCTGACACCCAACAAGCGTTGTGTCTTGAGCAATGCACAAAGAGATTCATATCATGGGTAATTTGGAATGCTCCCACAAGTGGGCGGATGCTTTACCTACACACACAAACCCCAATAATAGTAGAAAATCAGTTCTCTCCAGGACAGTTTCTATGTTATAATAGTGTTGCAAAAGGTACTCCTTGCTGATACATGGGAGGCCCCCTTAGTACTGGTACTCAGCACTTAAAAGATTTCGGTGCCCCCCTATATATCTAATTCAAAAAATAAAGAAAAATAAACCACATATCATTAATTTATATTATTACGTTGTTGTTGTTGTTGTTGTTGTTGTATTTTTTTTATTTATTGTGAGAGCCTTTTTTGTGGAACCTGGTCCATGGTAAATCCAGCCATGGATAATTTCCGTACTGCCCCTTCCCTTGATGTCCTCAACACGGGCTTATTTTGCTTCATGTTTCATGCCGCTTGGCTGGCAGTCCACCAGCTCCTGAAGACACGCTTCTTTTGACAAGGATTCCCCAGTCTCCTGACTTGAGCCTCCTATTTAAATCAACTGGCAATTGTCCTGCTGTTTTGATAGACTTGTTTATTCTATGCTTTAATTGTTGGTGTTTATTTTAATGTTTTGATAAAGCATTTCACTGTGAGTTTTAATTATGTGTGGCTATATTCTTTGTAAGGGACGTGGGTGGCACTGTGGGTTAAACCACAGAGCTAGAGCTCCCGTTGCTCGGTCCCTGCTCCTGCCAACCTAGCAGTTTGAAAGCACGTCAAAGTGCAAGTAGATAAATAGGAACTGCTCCAGTGGGAAGGTAAATGGCGTTTCCGTGCGTTGCTCTGGTTCACTAGAAGCAGCTTATTCATGCTGGCCACATGACCTGGAAGCTGTACGCTGGCTCTCGGCCAATAAAGCGAGATGAGCGCCGCAACCTCAGAGTCGGTCACAACTGGACCTAACGGTGAGGGGTCCCTTTACCTTTATATTCTTTGTAATCAGTTTTATACCTGCAAACCATGTAAAAGCCATTTTGACAGATAAGTGGTATGTAAATACAATGTATATTATTAATAATAGTACTGCATATCTAGTCTCCTTCCATAGCTCAAATGAGAAACTATTTTCTGTGAGATGAGAAAGCAGCATGGTTTTTTGTTCTTTTGTTTTTTAAAAAACATGGGTGGGAAGGGGCGGTCCACGACCTGTTGAACCCTGGTCCACCTGATTCATTCTAGGAAAGTTCAAGAAGCAGCTCGTGAAATGTCCACTTAGAGACTTGTGAAGGCAAAACACCTATTGCCTAGTTGGCGTCTCTGAACTCTGCTGGAGCTGCTCTTGTCACATAACAGAGTTCCGTTCTCCACCCAGTATGTCTCCCAGCAAAGCCTTTCTTTTCTAAAAGTAAAGCTCCTTCGAAGTAATACATGTGGGCCCCTCTTCTCTTGGATGCCAGAGCATGATATTTCATATTTCATGCCTTAACTTCGTCTATGTTGTTATACCCTGATAAGTTCACTCCTGCATGGCAATTTTATAGATATGTAATCATACTAACATTTTGTAGCAAATGACTTTTAAAGTGGAAAGATGGGGAGAAATAGCCATTCTCCATTTAATTTCTAAGAGGCATGCACAGAATATTAACTGGGGCTAGGTATGCAATTGCAAAACAAGAAGCAAATATTGGGTTGAAGTATTAAAACGCCATCAAAAAGTCTGAGGCCCAAATACATTCTTTTGCTGCTCAATAAAGACTTAACACAAAATAGGTGCTACAATTCACCTCTGTGCATTTAGTTTGTAATGTTTCTTTAAGCACCTTTTCATACAAAACTCCAGGATTTCTGGGAGACCCTTTGCCTGTTATTGCCAGAGACACTGAATAACTTATTCCCATCTTTGCAATTTCCCCTTCAACCTATGACGAGTCCACAGTCACTACAGAGGAGACTGTTAGCATAACCAAAGTTGAAGGTTGGTTCCATAATGCAAGCCTATTGATCACACACTACAGGAGGCCTCAATCTAAGCTCAAGTTAGTCATGACTACCAGTTCCATCATATTCAGCAATAAGTTTCCTTACTCCCTGGTTGTAGTTTATTTGCTACATTGATTTCAATTACTGAGATGGAAACTCTCTTTTTTGAGAACTTTCAGCTTGAAATCGGATGGGGGTTTCCTGACAAACTCTCCCCATTTCACCTTTTTACATACTTCAAGTTTCACAGCAGATACCAGTCACCCAGAGGAGCCCTTGGGCTCCTATTTTGTACTCCCCACAAGTTGCAGAAAGGTCCTATTTTTTCTACCTGCAAATGGGAAGGCCAAAATGGGGGCAAATGCCAGTAGGGCCCCCCTTAGTTTCAAGGGGACTTTGTTGCAACTAACTTCAGTTGTATTAGGGTCATAATGGATAGTGAGAAGAGAACCTAGGATCTGAAATGTGATCTATTTTACTAATACTTAACACTTTCATGGAGCTTTTGCAGTATTCAAACAACAGCACATATATTATCTGGGTAATCCTTACAACAAGTCTGTAAGATAAATCAGCATTGCCACCTCTAGATTTAACAAGACAGAACATTGAATGATTGAGTTTAATGTTTAAATTAATGTTTTAAAATTTGAACTATAGAATGTTTGAATACTGTATAATGTTTGAACTGCTAAGAGGACTTTGGATGGCCAACAAATGCCCTAAATAAATATATGATGCTTTTGATTATTTTTAGCTGATATTTTTAATGTGCTGACTCTGTTGGGTTTAAATATTTTGCTGTTTTAAAAATTGTATTGAACCAAATCCTATTGTTCTTACTGACTATTGTGAGTTGCCTTGTGGGTGCTAATACTGAAAAGCAAGGTATAAATCTTAAATATAAGTCTTGCAGGTAGCGGTTGGAAGCTGAGAGAGCAGCCACTTGCCCTAGGTCTCCTGGGGAGCTCATGGTGGAGGTGACACAGAAGGAAATCCACAGAGACTAGAGGCTCAAATCCTACATATACTCAGCAGGAAGTAAGTCCTGTTGAACTTAGTGGGACTATATTCACTTCCCAGTAGACACACTGAATATCAGACTGTAAGAGAAGAAAATGGGTTGGCAACTTGACCTCTAACTGATCTCAAGATAAGTGAACCACAGATATGTGCTGGGGCTTGGGTGAAGGACCAGCTGGGTGTTTGGATGTGAGTGGAGATGGATGTGGTCAGGTTTAGAGAAGAAGAAGCAACAGAAATGAGGACCATCAACAGTCTGCTCAAGAGGCAATACAGTGATGGAATTTCCCAAGGGACCGGCTTGTGAGGTGAAGATAAAGCAGCAGTTGACAGGCTATGTGGATGTTGGAAGAATAGGCGACTTTCTACACGGAGCAAATTGGCTACCCTGGATCTGCACCAAGGGTGGGAATGCCCAGGCCAGGGGTCAGATGCAGCCCACCAAAGTTTGCTATCTCCCCAAACTGTACCCCATCCCCAGCCACAAGCACTCTCCTCGGGCTGCACCCCTAAACATCAGGCTCCACACCATCCTTGTGGTTTTGCCTTGCTGGAATAGGGTCTTGCCTCTTGGTCCTTAGATGGAGGGATGTATGTAGAAACTAGCCTACTGTAAAAACATACATTTTGCATTTGCTGCTCCTCCCACTTGTCTCTGGCCACCCCACCAATAGCATGGGGTGCTCAGAAGGTTGTCCAGAAAGGATGCAACCCTTGGGCTGGAAAGGGTTCTTCCTCACCCAGAGGCGCCATCTTCTGAAGCACACGGAGGGGGCCGGTGGGATGTTCTGACATCCCCCGCGCAACATCGCACCATGTCCTGACACCTTGGCCCCCTGGAGCCAGCACCTATGTCCTCACCCCATTTCCAAACTATCCCAAAAGAAACTAAACAGAATGAGAGAGAGAGAGAGAGAGAGAGAGAGAGAGAGAGAGAGAGAGAGAGATTTCCATGATGATAATTCCTTCTTCACTGGTTTAAGCCAATCATTAATAATAACAAAACACATGGAGAAATCAAAGGTAAACCATTTGCTGAATAAGTCAGATAATCTCATCTCTGTTCTCTGTGCCTCCTTCGTTGGTGCCATATGCAGTTCTGCTAAATACATGTCAGCACTGCTGTGTCTCCTGTTTTAATGTGGCAATGGCTGGCCTCATAAAATATTGCTTTCAGGAGGGGGATATAAGTGTGAACTCTGAGCTTATCATGCAGGCTGGAGAGTTCCGTTAGGAGCCAGCGATGGCCATATTCCAAGAACTGGGAACAGATGTGCCATTCTTGTCTCATTTACAGTTGCTGGCTTGCTTATCTGCTGCCTTGAGCAAGACTGGATCCAAATCTGCCTAAAGCCAGAGAACTCATAATAAGAGTTCTCATAATAAGAACTAAGTTTATGCTCTGCCTGCTTGCATTCCACACTATCTAAAGTGACTCAAGTCACTTCTCTGTTATGTCTTTCAAGTGTGTGTGTGTGTGTGTGTGCGTGTGCGTGTGTGTGTGTGTGTGTGTGTGTGTACATATAATCTCATATATCAATACTATGTAGGTAGAGACCCCTTGTGTGGATCTTCCCCACCCCGGTATCCTTGCTGGTTCAGACTCCACCCACTTGGCTACCCTTCCACCCACCTGCCATCTCCTCACTTTCCACCAATGCCCAGTGTGCATTTACGATCAAACAACTTTAAGAGCTCTTATCCATATTTATCTGCAGGGCTTAAAAAAACCTATTTCTGTGTGCAAAGGATCCTGCTTTAAGTCGTGGTAAGGAACCAGAATAGTGGATGAATTCCAGATCCCTGCTAGTCATATGGTTCTGAGTCAGTTGCAGTAAATTAATACCATTCCCAGGTAACAAAATTATGGGCAATATCAATTTGTCTATTCATCTCCCTACACCATTAAAATAAAATCAGGATTGATTCATTTCCCCCATCCACACTGAAATATTTTCGTTTTGTTAAAGATCATTATCACAAGTAATTTGCCCAGCACTCTCCCCTTCCTCCAAAACCTGTTGCACTCTTTAGGGGTATGGTCAATTGCCCCTCTGTTCCCTGAGTTTTATATCACATGGCAGTGCTATAGTTATAGCGAAGTATAACCAAATAACAACAGCAAATGCTCTTAAAATGCACTGAAGCTCCCCCACTTTAACTTGTTTTGCAATTTAATATTGAATGTATCAAAGAACACACGTCCTGATGTCCTGAAAACACCCCATCACCCCTGCCTGCCCCCCTCCATCCATTTAAACATGAGGATGAGTCATGTCTGCCTCATCACAAGCTCCGGAAAGGCACCGTCTTCCGTCTCTTCTGGAGGTCCTCCTTACGGGCTCCCCGTGTCCTTCCCCTTTCATCCACTGGGAGAACAGAGGGCTGGCCGAGATGGGCAGATCTTCTTCAGTTCTTACCACTGTCCCTAAAGCAAACTTGAACGGAAACTGTACGGGCCTTGTACATTTAAAGCATACTCCCCCCTCCCCCAAATATTGGGAACTATAGTTTACCACTCACAGAACTACACCTTCCAGCACCCTTAAACTACAGTCCCTGGGCACTTGGAGTGAGTGTGCTTTAAACGTTTGACTTGTGAGCAGTCCAGAAATGGCAGGTTTCATTTTCCCTACGGCCTCTATGCTGCTGAAGATAAACCAAAGACACCATCAAAAAAGGTCCCATGTGAGGAGAGATTCCTTTCACGCTGAAGCTGCGGGGACTGAGAAACCATGGCCATGGGATGGGGAACTGCAACCGGAGGACGGCATGTGGGGCGGAGAAATTAACTGGGGGACCCATCCTCAAATTAAGGAAGAGGCATTTCCCTCTTCCCTGACCCATTTCCCCTTGGGGTTACATCCACCTGGAAGGGATCTCGTTTTCTCTTGGCTGGGGATGCATTCAATGCAAGTTTTAGCAGCCCTGATGTTACTTTTCTATAGGTTTGTGAAATCAGTATTTATCTTAGCAAACATGTTTCTACACAGATAATGGGAAAGGGGGATCTGTAGGCAAGCGGGAGGTGTGCTTAACCCCTCCCCCCTTCAAGCACCCCGCCCCCACATCCCAATCCTGCGTTTCCTTCGTAACGTCCAGTTGCGCCCGGGTAAAGCACAGCAACCAAGTGTTTTAGGTCTTGCGTAAAAATGACATGCACCTGCGGTGAGCTGCTTGAAAAGAGGGTGTGGATAGCCTACCCTAACCCTAACTCAATTGAAAGGTTAACTGATCCTCCCCAACCACAATTACCCTCCTATTTGGTAACCAGGAATTTTTTTCTGACATCTCCTCTAGTTGGATCAAGCCTTTGACAACCCTGGCTATTCCCTTCAGCTCTAGTTCATACAAGTTCATGCCAGAAAAGTGTGCTCATCCAACCCTATTCACAAGTGTTAAAATTCACCAGAGTCGTATGGCAGCAGAACATAATTTTGCAGCAAAGCATCTTTCTTTCTATTTGTTCTGTTGAAAATAAAACCAGCTTGTCAAAAATGCTGGTGGTAATGTCACAAATAGTGTAAGGGGGTTGTTGGCTGTTTTGTTTTGTTTTTAAGAGAACTCCCTGACTTCCCTGCAAAAAACTCAGTAACATAACCAGTCCATTCAACTCTTCCTTGGCCATGAAGACGACAAAGCAGTTTGCCTTGGAACTGAGAGCACAACGTAGAGAGCACTAGACGGAACAGCCTGTTGAGATCAGACCAAACGTCCCTTAGCTCCCTCTGGGCAGCCCATAAGCAGAGGCCATTTCGGCTAGGAGTCCTCCTCCCTGCGCGACAGGCCTTTTCCCACCTGCCTAGGAGGATGGAGCCCAGACTGACTCCAGCTGCAAAAGCTGAGACTGTTTTTGTTCAGAGGGTTTTGTTGGTGTTTTCCTTGCTGTTATTGATATATTTTTTGGTATCTTTATTTTTTTTTTTATCTTACTGTGATTTATGTGGCAACTGTGCAATTTGCCCATGTAGTTTTGAAGTGTTTTATTGTTTGTGACTACTTTGGGTATGTTTTGATTATGTATATCTTTCCATGTTGCAAGCTGCCTTGAGCATGGTTTGAACTATGGAAAGGCAGCATACAAACATGAGGAGGAGGAGGATGTCTGAAGTACCGCTGTTTTTGTCTCCCCCGCCCCCAGCATAGGATATCCAGAGGAATATGGCCTATGCTTGTAGAGATTTCATTTCATGATCTTGGCTATCAGATCTGCCCTTCTGGAAAAGTGTACAACCTGAATGTGCTGCTGTTGCTATCATTGTTTTGTCTTTATGGAGATGCTCACTGTTAAGGAGTTAAGACAGTTCTGGAGGAATAACTTCTTGATTTTAGACTCAGCCATGCAGTGGATGCCTGCTGAGATGAGAAAACCCCTTCCTTCCTCAACATCCAGCCTGCTGAAGCCTTGCACAGTCTAACTCACCTGACATCCTAATCCTCACCCCCAGCCTCTCATGCAGGTGTCTCTACAGGAAACCACAGACAAGAGGAAATGCTCCAAAAATGGTACCTCATCCCTTCTTCAGGCTGGTTTTAAGAGGATTCGCCCAGGCATATCTCTTCAGGCTAAGAGGTCACTTTAAACCCCCCCCTCCTGTCCGTATGAAACTTTGCATTGTGATAGTGCTGCACGGTGTGATGCAAAGCAAACACAACTCACAAGCCGTGCATTGTGAGTCTCGCCTGGTGCTTCACAACCCCCCAGTTTTAGCAGCCCTTGGAACTTGGGGGAAACAAGAGGTTGATCAATGGTGCCCCCCCCAATATATTGATAAGCTGCATTTGGTATGGTAGTAAGAAGTGCTGTAGACCCCAATGAGAAATGCCACCCAGGGGGTGGAACTGGGTCTTGTAGGCAGAAAGTTAACAATGACAGTGTAGATATATCAAAATAAAAAAATTCCTTCCAGTAGCACCTTAGAGACCAACTAAGTTTGTGTAGATATATGTCGGGGTGTGAGCACATCTATATTCAGAGGGAGGAAAATACTGGATTATTTTATGTGCATATCTCCTAATCAGTGCTTTTTTTCTGGGGGAATGCAGGGGGACGCATACCCCTAAACATTTTGTGAATCTTTGTACTTTTGTCCATTTACTGTATTTATTTCCCCCGATTGGAACTATAAAATGGTGATTTTCTTGAGTCAAAATGAGAGTACCCCTAAACATTTTTTTATATGACTCCTCCACTTCTTTCACAATGCTGCCATGATTATAAATGTTTCTATATGCCCCGAAGAGTGTCACACAGGGATATCCTCTGGGAAACCCCTTAGATCTGCTGGCATTTCCAAGATATGATTGCTGAGCCTTGCATTCCATTCTTAGAGGCCTTGACCCTGGCAACTGAACTTGGAGAAGAGGCATCTCCTAAAATGGTCTGCTTCCTGCTGTAGCCCCAATTGCAATCTCTCCAAATCTTTTTTTCATAGCCACCAAAACCATATATGGTAGGTGGACCAGGAACCTTTCAAGTCTCAGCAGCTTACTTGAGGCCTAAAGTATTGGCAGGTCTGCAACCTTCACATCTGATTCCGTCTCATCACACCAAAAAAGAACCCACAGAGAGCTCTCTCCTCACAACTCCTTCACCTTGTAACTGACAGGCTTCTTGCTGCCCAGTATAAAAGGTGGTTTGCATAACCATTGCAGGAGCAACTTTGGGGAAAGAGGAAACCCTGATTCCATACATGAAACTGTGACATGAAATCTACACAGTACATCTCAGATTTTTATCCTAAAAATGAAATCACAGGAGCTTCAGAGGAACACTAGCAATTTGGCAAGTAAGGTATACTAAAAATGAATAATTCTACCCAAATTTATTTTTGCTAGGGTCCATAGTGCTAGGATCTGCAGAAATATTACACTGATCGAAATATGAATGTTCCTCACAGTTGGGGACACCAGTTCAGCAAGGAAGATGCAAGAAGCAGGCAACCATATGCACAGGTGAGGCATAGATGAATCTAGCTGTATGTCTCCAAGGCATGTGGTGAAGTTCATTTAAACCCATGAGAACTGACCAGAAAAGTCCTTCAATGCATATGCAGATCTCTGTCCAGAGTCACCCATTACATGGGACCAATTGCTCACTATGAGAGTTGAACTGAGATGATAATGTAAGAAGAAGAGCCTGCTGGATCAGGCCAAGGGCCCATCTAGTCTAGCATCCTGCTTTCAGTGGTCAACCAGATGCCTATGGAAACCCACAAGCAGGATCTGAGCACAAGAGCGACACTCTCCCCTCCTGTGGTTTCCAGCACCTGAGATTCAGAACCATTGTTGCCTCTGACTGTGGAGGCAGAAAATAAGATGTCCTGGCTGGTAGCCATTGATAGCCCTCTCCTCCTCCAGGAACTTGTCCAATCCTCTTTTAAAGCCATCCAAGTTGGTGGCCATCCCAGCCTCCTGGGGGAGGGAGTTCCATAGTTCAGCTATGCACAGGGTGAATAATTTCTTTTGTCTTCCAATATTCAGCTTCGCTGGCTCTCCGTGAGTGTTCTCTCTCTCTCTCTCTCTCTCTCTCTCTCTCTCCACTTTCTGCATGCCTTGCATCATTTTATAAATTTATCTCATGTTGCTTCTTACCCTTTCTTTAAACCAAAAAGGCCCCAATGCCTTCAGGTTTCCTTGAAGTTGCTCCACCCCCGTGATCATTTTGGTTATCCTTTCCTGAACCTTTCCCAACAATACAATAACCCTTTTGAGGTGAGGTGACCAGAACTGCACACAGTTTTCCAAATGCAGTTGTACAGTATTTTGAAATTCAGTTTTATTTTCCTTTCCTATTGATCCCTAGCATGGACTTTTGCCGTTTTCAGAGCTGCTGCTCCACAGCCAACACCTTCACTGAGCCATCCCCTACGACCCCAAAGTCTCGTTCCTCATCAGTCACCCACAGTTCAGACCTGCCCACTCCCCTGTGTGTATAAGCGAAATTAAGGGTGCTTTGTTTATTTTTTTGCCTCAACATGCATCACTTTTGTTATGTACTGAGCTGAATCCTAGAACAATAGGATCCAAAATGCAGCAGTCTGATTCGTCCTAAAACAATAGGATCCAGAATGCAGCAGTCTGATTGGTCCGCAGGAGCCACCCAATCCAGTTCCAGGTGGAAGTGAACCAGCGACCTGATTGGCCTGCAGGAGCAGCCAATCAGGCTCCTGGAGGAAGTGAATCCGCAACCTGATTGGCCTACAGGAGTAGCCCGGAATTAGCTAATCACGTGGGGCCCATTGTGTAAATAATGTATATATAGCAAACGTTTTGGGGAAAGATTCATTCATTGCTACTATGAGCTGAATAAAGAGCATGAAATTCACACTTGACTCCAAGTATATTTCAACTTTACACATACATTTAATTGCATTTGCCATTTTAGTGCCCATTCCTTCAGTTTGGAGAGGTTCTTTTGGAGCTGTTCACAATCTCTTTGTTTTAACAACCATGAACAATGTAGTCGCATCAGCACATTTGGACACCTCCCTGCTCACTCCTAACTCTAGATCGTTTATGAACAAGTTATGCAGCACAGCTCCCAGTGCCGGTCCTTGGGGAATTTCTCTTTGTGCATCCCTCCATTTATTCCTAGTCTCTGCTTCCTGCTATTTAACAAATTCCTGATCCATGTGAGGAACTCTCTTCTTATTCCATGACTGCCAATCTTACTCGGGGATCAAAAGCTTTTTAAAACTTCAAGTACGCTATGTCAGATTTACAATCCACAAGTGACTGATCTGAGAGTGAATATGATGTAGGGGTCAGAGTGTCAGACTCGGACCTGGGAGACCAATTCCCACTCACATCATGAAAGCCACCTTGCGCCAATCACTGATTCTCAGCCTAACAGAGGATAAAATGGGGAAGGGGGAAACCATAGAGGCCCCCACCATGAGCTTCTTGGAGGAAAGCTGGGATAGAAATCAAATAACTGAATGAATGATTAAGCTATGTCCCCCTCCCCTCTCTTTGGCTCCTTTATCTTTAAGTTACTAAAAAAAGAAACCCATGCACTACTGGGCTTGATATGAAGTGATAAACATTAATTATATCCTGATTTCCACTCTAGCAATGCAAAAAGACCCAAAGCAATTACACTGACAATAATAACACTGTGTTCTGGTAGAGAACTAAATGGATTCCAGGTTGGAAGCAGGGTGTGTGTGTGTCCTCCTTTCTAAGTTATATTTTTTAGTGATCTCACCTGAAACTTGGGACATATCTTGAGCCTCATCTGTTTCCATTTTCCTCAAGTTATCTGAAGGAAAGAGAAAAAGAAAAGCCTTAAGTTTAATGTGAAATGCAAAATCACAGGAGAGAAAGTGGGTGGGGGCAGAGAGAGACGGAGGGGGGAATCTTTGCTATTTAACTATGAGATTATCTAGCAGGGCTAATGTATTTTTCTCTCTCTTTCTTTCCCATCCTGCATACTTGTGGGGGTATCAGGCTGGCACAGACCTTGATCCTTTTAAAAAGAGCATTACAAAGATTTATAAAAATATCATTACAAGCACAGGAGGACCAAATTTGTTATTTATTGTTAATTTCCTACTGCATAATAACCCAAAATGCAAACTGACTGCAACAAAATTAAGCAGAAAATTAAATGGCCCTGGGTCATTGTAGGCAAAGAATTCATTCTCTTGGCTGATCCATAGTTATGTTCTTTCTAATTTACTGAGCATGCATCGATGAACCTTGAGTCAGCTTGGTGACACGCGTACAATCAGCAATCAAAAAACGAAGCAATTTGCTGAAGAATGTCTCATTTACCCAGGCAGGCCTGCATAGCGAGCAGCAACCGCCGCTACTGCCATCAATAATGAATACACCTCCAGCCGCGGCAGATGGGCGAAGAAGAAGCGGCCGCTTCAGGCGTGGGCCCTCTCTCGCCCAGGAGTCCTTCGCTTCGAACCACACCGGCTTCCTTCTAGGCGGGGAGAGGGGGCACTCCCCAAAATAGCAAACCGACCCTGGAGAGAAAGGGAACCCAGACCTTCCTGTTTTGCTGACAGATGGCTCGGCTCCACAGATTTGTAACAAATACTGGGAAGCCACTTGCCCTTCTGTCGCAACACATAATGTTCCAAAGAATAAAGTTGCAAAGTGACCACAAACACCAGGGAGAAGCATGCCCAGAGTTAGTGGGGTGGAAATGGAAGCCAAAAGTCTCTGCTTGGAGCACAAGGCTATGGGCCTGAAGAGGTCTCAAGGGCCTGGGGGGGACATCTGCTGCCTCTCTGGATGACAAATGCTTTGTGGAGGCAGCTACTCTCAGCACATCCCAGCAACGCACTCGCTCCGTGCAAGCGAGTCGCCGGCAACTTGCGGGAACTGACTTCAGGGAAAGCAGTTCAGGGCAGCTTCTGTAACCTGGAGGCTTTTGGCTTTTTCCTTTCTTTATGCTCCAGGCTTTATGCCTCCAGTAGCCAAACATCCTGGAAACTTCACAAAGGAACAGGAGATGGAGACTGGGGAGAATTTGACTCCAGGCAGCTGACCAAACAGTTCCCAAGGACGGAATTTTGTTTCTTGAAATAAGCAGCCTGGCAAGATGCACCAGAGCAGGTAGGGCAAGCCGGCAGAGGCTCCTCCAAAAGCAGGCTTCCTCAACCTCGACCCTCCAGATGTTTTGAGACTACAATTCCCATCATCCTTGACCACTGGTCCTGCTAGCTAGGGATCATGGGAGTTGTAAGCCAAAAACAGCTGGAGGGTCGTGGTTGAGGAAGCCTGGCAAGAAGTAAAGGGCTGGCAAGCCAAAAGGGCTGGGCTGCGTCACAAGCGATGGAGGCCCAGCCTAGAGAGCTGGATCAATACACTCTCTTGACCTGAACTCAGAGGTGTCTTAGGAGGCTAAAATGTGGTTCTTGAAGGAGAGGCTATGCAAGGCGGCATTGGGGTGGAGGAACCCACTCATGTTAGGCATAAGGCAGTCATGGGGTGGGCTTGCTTTTTATTCCCCCCCCCCCTTTATCCTGCTGCATCTTCCCTCATTTGTCTTCTGACATACCAGGTTCCTGTCTCTACCATGCGTTCCCCACACCCAACACTACACGCCTCTGGCTCCATTTTTATTTTACCCTTTTCTTTTAGGCACCCATCATGGCTGCTGAGCTAGCTTTTCCTGGAAAGTGGTAGAGCCAGTCACTCCCAGGGCTCCATTCCACTCTGAAATGTACACATCTACATCTTAAAGGGGGGGGAGTCACTGCAGACCCACATCAGGATCGCTCCCCAACAGGCTTCCCTCACGCTTGATCCAGAGGCTGCAGTTCGTGCAGGATGCTGCAGCACAATTGCTGACAAGAGTTGCGCCTGTGCTCAGAGATCTCCACTGGTTGCCAATTTGCCACCAGGCAAAATTCAAGATGCTGCTGTTACTATACAAAGCCCTTAAGAACTTGGGACCAGTTCACCTATGGAATTGCCTTTCCCTACATGTGCCCACTTGACCGCTTCCATCGGTGGAGTTGGCATGGCTACAGGTGCCACGTGATTCCCGTTCCGCATTTGTAAGAACTCAGTCAATTCGTGTGACAGCACCTGCCCTTTGGAACTCCCTGCCTATTGATATCGAGCAGGCAGCTTCACTGAACTGTTTCTGATGCTTGCTAAAATCATTCTGGTTTAGAAAAGCTTAGAAATGCTGGTAGGAGCATTTTAACATTTTGTATGATTTAAAATAATTGTTTTCTATTTCCTTGATTCTATCGTTTTATCTTTTTACAATCAAGGGGCATATAAATTTTCTGAAATAAATAAATAATAAATAAAGTGTGTCCGTTAGCCATTTGGTTTCATTTCAGGGTTGCCAGATTTCAGCATTTAACCTGAAGTTCCAATTAAATGGGGAAAAGCTGCTTCTGCATGTTGGCTGCCCAGCCCAGCCTGGGGAACCCCCTTCCTGTCGGGGGCTGAAATGCTGAGATCGAGAGGGTTGTTGTGCCATTTCCATCCCAGGCCCTGGGCTGTGAGGAGCTTTGCTTCCCAGGAAGAGGAGGCAGGGAGTGGCAGCAGCTGAGAGGAGCCCAGCAAGAAGGAAAGGGAAAAGAGCGCCCATCAGTCACCTGCTCAAGGGAGACATGGGACAGAGGGACAGCAGAAGAATTTATCCTGCTATTTGACAGGGGAACAGGCTCCCTCGGGAGGTGGGGGGCTCTTCTTCCTTGGAGGTTTTTAAGCAGAGGCTGGACGGCCATCTGCAGGATCAGGCCAATGGCCCGTCCAGTCCAGCATCCTGTTCTCACACAGTCTCCCACCCAGTGCCTGTGGGAAACCAGGGAGCAGAACAGGACCCCTCCTGAGGTTTCCAGCGACTGGTGTGGAGAATCAATCAATCACTTTATTTCAGCTTGAAGCTCATAAGAACAACAGAACTAGAACAAATACACAGTACAATTTGATTAAAAAAATTAGAACCAGTAAAACTTAAAAGAGTACAAATTAGAAATAGATACTATAAGGAATTTTCAGCTTCCAAACAGCAGTCCATTACGACGTTTATATGTCAAAATGGAAGTTAAAAATTTCGCCATTTGTAAAGTTACATGCTGATCTGTATCTTGCAATAAGAAGGCCAGTCGAAAATCTGCCGGGTGCCCAGGCAACTTGTGGATTAATGGTAACAGTAAGTTCTTCCGGACAACACAATATAAAGGACATATAAATACTATATGGTGAAGTGTTTCGATCGATCTATTATCACAGGAACATAAAACCGAGACTTGGCCCCCAGAAAATCTATGAAAAGGGGAATTCGAAGGGAAAACACTAAAATGTGCTTTGATAAAGGCAAAACGATGACTGGCAATAGAAAGGGATGATAGGTAAGATGGCACATGAGTTGGAGAAATAACTCCCAACTGACGCAGGGAACATAGCCCCCCACCAAGCATAAGATTACGCTGCCCCTCTATGTCGTCCAGTCTTTGATTAATAATTTTCCTTGCTTAGGTAAGATCTTGGTTCAAGAGTTCTATGGGCGAGATTCCAATTGATAAAAGTTTAGCATGAATCTTATTGGCCCAAGGGCTGCTAAACTCATCGCGCCAAAGGCATTGGGCGATATAGTAGTTAGGTAATCTAAACCAAAGTGTTAGCCAGGAACTAAAGACACGTTTTGGTGTGGAGAAGTCTTGCTGCCTGAAAGCGCCGCATGGGTGGGCAGCCCATGGCACAAGCTATGCAATGGGTGTGGCCTCCTTCACTCCCAAAATTTGTGCATTTGAGGCGAAGGTTTGATGCCAGACCCTCAGAATGCCCAGCTTGGTTCCTGGTGGCTGGGAGGCCTCTGAGCATGTTCAGCTGCATGCGCACAAAATTCCCCTTCAGATCTTTGCATTGAATGCACAAAGGTCAGGAATTGGGGGGGGTGAGGATGGTGCCTGGGCAGGAGCCCCTACATTGGGGGAGCCAGAATCATATGCAGGTGACTTTCTGGTTGGCTTTTGCTCTCAGCTTTGAGCTGTCACTCTGCTCCACTCACCAGACTCTACCATGAGGAATATGCAGACTCCTATGGTCTGCGCCTCAGCAGACGTGACTTCCTAATTTTACACAAGATTTATAAACAACAAATAAAAGAAAGGAAAAACACCCTCTAAGCAGTTTATGTAAAATAGAATGAAATATTCATTAAAAATACCGATAAAATCTACAGACTTTAAAAACAAGGAGACATAATGAAGTTGTCAAAATATAGATAAAATCTAAGGAGGAGTCCCAGGTGCTGCCCCAGTAAAAGGCTGGTTCCTTGTACCTGTGGAGCAAACTTTATATGCCATGGGTAAAACTGCCAGTTCCATAGACCCTTTGGTGGTTGGGTGTATTTCAGGGCCAAATGTAGGGCCGCTGGCTATCCTGCTATTATGGGGAGCCGCTTCTGCAACTCTAATTTCTACAATGTCTTCCTGCCCCATCACCATTTTCATTCTCTTCCAAGCAATTGATAAAAACTCTTATCACACAGTTGTTTGACAAAAGTAACCAAGCTTGACTTGTGCTCCAAAATTTGCACCAACATCTCCATGCAAGTTATTCCAGGCTAGTAATCAGTGGGGAAGAAACTGTATTTGATGGGGAAAGTACATTCTGCTCAGGGCCAAGCCCCATTTTTAAAAGTCCTGTTGATTTCCATGGGGCAAGTGCTTTCTCTTTGAAATCACGGGACTTAAAAATATCTAAAATACCCTATATTCAAAGCTCTGAGGGCAGCAAAGTGTATTCTACGACTCAGATATTCACTAAATATTATGAGTCTCTATATGATACATCCAAAACATTAAAATAGCATATCTTGGATTATCTGAAATCAATTCCCCAGTGCTTGAAAAAGACAATGAATGACAGCAGAATAATTTATTGTGCTATTTGACAGTGGAACAGACTCCCTCGGGAGGCGGGGGACTCTCCTTCCTTGGAGGTTTTTAAGCAGAGGTTGGATGGTCATCTGTCTTGGATTCTTTAGCTGAGATTCCTGCACTGCAGGGGGCTGGACTAGATGACCCTTGGGGTCCCTTCCAACTCTACCATTCTAGGATTCTCTGAATAAATCCCTAGGCTCTGGTGGTTTTACTACTCAGTGCTCCCCCTTCCAAGGTTTCTTTATGGATTTTTTTATTACAAGTATCACAGGTATGTAATAGTGCTGATACAAAAATTTAGGCACATCCAATGGTTATAACACGTCAAAAAAACCATATGCCTGAAATCGGCAGCAACCTTCCTCCTGCCCCACCTCTTCCCCAGGACCCTTGGGGCAAGAAAGCTGGCATGCTGTGCTTAGGGGCTCCCCTGCCTGAACTATGGAGAACCTCCAGAAAGGGAGTTAGATCTTTAACTGCCCTGTGATCTTCGGATGAAGGGCAGAACAACAACAACAACAACAACAACAACAACAACAACAACAACAACAACAACAACAACAACCGTTCTAGGTAGATGGTAGAAACATATCTTGTTACAAGGTAAGACTACAAGCTATTTATGATGGGTTTGCTAACAGACTGGAATGGATAACTTTCAAGTATGTCCATCCAGACAAGACTGGCTTTCTCCCAGCCCACCAAATAGCTGACATTATTAGGAATGCAGTAAGTAAAGTAAACTTCTGCAAAGTTAATGGTCACACCCCCATTGCGGTCTTTGTGCTTGGTATTTTATGAAGCCTTCGACTACACAGAGGGTTCATATTTGATTAAAGTAGTGAAGAAGGTGGACTCTGGAGCAAAATTCACTTGTGCATTATGTGTTGAGGGGGAATCTATGGAATATCTATGGTAAAAATCAGGATGAACAATCTGGATTCAAAATAAATCAATCTAAACCATGCAACAAACCTTTCCACGAAATTTGGGGCACATTTAAAGAGTGGTGAGGTGGTGGGGATGATTCAGATTGACAAAAGTTAAGTAGTGTTGTTCTTTCAATGGGAAAGATTTAAGCACTTTGTGCCTAAGAAATTTGAAACATATTGCTTGAATTTGAACAACAGGTGGACTGCTAAACCTGCATGCCCCAAGTCTGTGTTTAAACTGCCTCACTTTATTCAATGGGATTTACTGCAAGTAACTGTGCTTAGCCGTGCAGTCTGAGGCTGCAATCCTAAACCAGCCTCATTGGGATTAAGCCGCACTGAAGATGCACTTCCAAGCAAACTTGCACAGACTGCACTGCTTGAGAACCCTTTCTGTGCCACAGTAATACCAGCAAATGGTTTCTCTTCAGCAACTTAGTAGGGCAACACTTTGGTTTAAAATGATTCAAATGAGAAATAGATTACAGTATTTAAACCTTAAATGAATGATAATATTTTTGGTTTGTTTTCCTGCCTTTTATAGTGATAGCTTTGCCTCCAAGAAAAATGAACAGACATGGACAATGCCTGGCTGCTCTGGTCCCTGGTGACTGGATCCTTTAAGCCTCGTCGGTATATCTACCAAGCTGAACTCTGCCTACCATCAATGTATGGTTGACTACTGGGTCATGCTAATGCCATCTCTCACGGAAAGGTAGCCTAACAAACTTTCTGTAAGAAAAATGTCGAAGTTAATTGGGGGGGGGGGAACCTTGCACCTAAATCTCCCCTCTACCCAGGAATGTAAATTTACCTAACTTCCTGGTTTTCATTTGCCTTATTTTTCTGAGTGATCTTTAATTTCCTTTTATTAGACTGTTATGAAACAGTCAAGGCTAGCAGGTATGTGTGCCCTCTCATCTAGTAGCCACCTCTCAAAAAAGAGCATTACAGACCTAGAAAGAGGAAACCAAAATGATCAACACTGATCACCCAAAGAAACTAAACAAAACGTTCAGGATGAATAAAAGGAAGACAGACACACATCACTGTCAGGAGATGGGGGGTGCTCATTAGCTTGAATGGCTCTAAAGAAGAATTAGACACTTTGTTATTGGGCACTAGGTCTATCAGTGGCAATTAGCTATACTTGAGAAATAGAACTTCCACCTTCAGAGGCAGTAAACCTGAATATCACACGCTAGGACCAAACTCAGAGTGGGACCGTTGCCTTCATTCCCTGCTCCAGAACCTAGGCCTGGTTGCTGCTTGAAGCAGAATGGTGGACTCAGTGCACCCATGGCCTGATCCAACAGCACTTTTTCAACTCTTACATAAAAAACGCACACATAGTTTTCCTTGAACTGAAAATGTAGTTTATTCTGGATGAATGTATTGGATATCCTTGTCCAAAATTGCTAACAGGCTTTAATTAAAAGTGTTCGATATCTCCACCACCAGCTCATAATTAACTTTATTATGGGGATTTAATAAAGTAGACCTCTCAATTCCTATGTAAGATGCTACTTTAGAACCATTTTAATTCTATTTTTAATTTCCTCTCCAGCAGACCACAAATAATAACTAACGAAAAGGTCCGTTTCCAGAAACAAAACCTGCGAAACATAAAGGCTTTCTCTCATTTCCACCCCCCAGGACTATCAAGATGTGTAAGAAACAAAGTTCATTTGTTAAGACCAATTCATTTCCTCCTTTTCTCTGTTGGCACATCTATATGTAACTTTTCTATACAGAAACAATGTTTAGTCATGGTTTCTACCATAGCCACTTATAGGAGTTCGCTGTTGGTTACATGTATTCCTGCACACTAGGTGAGGGTGGCCCCTTTACACATACATCCCTTTGCAAACAACATGCAACTAAAGCCACAATCCTCTACATATCACCAAAGGTACTTCCAAGCAAAGCATACAGGAATAGGCCACAAACCTGAAGCATTTATATGCCTGGTTTTTTTAAAAAACAACAACAACAACAACACAAATTACTAAAATAAAGAAGAAATTAATTGTGAACACACACAAAATAATTTACAGAAAATGCAATATAATTATATATTTTTTGTAGTCATCCGTTATCACAGCACTTCAATGCTAACAAGAATAACTAATAGATTGTTTATTAAGAACACTTCCTTCTTGTCAGGCCAATTTATATCAATATATGTGATAAAAGAAGGTAAATATTATCTTCGTAATAATTTTAAACCTCTCCTTCCTTGCTTTCACTTCTCTGTATTTGAAATTCTGTAAAGGGGGTGGGGAGGAAGCTTCATTTTTAATGCAAATGCTACAAAAATACCTAAGAGTCAGAGGTACAGACCCTGCGGCAAGTCAGGCACAACAAACCCCACTGAAATGAATGGGCCTAAATCTGCATGGGATTCCAGTAGAGACTGCCCTGGGATTGCAGAGGTCAGCAATGTATATTATTATGGACATATTTTGCTTCATTTTAACCCAAGTAGTAAAGGCAGTATCAAACAAAACCAGCTGACCAGAAGCAAGAGAGGACAGGACAGGGATCTTGGCATCTTGAACATCTGGAGATGGGCTTTTGACAGAGGCCGCCTTTCTCTTCTCTGTGTGACAAGATGCATTGGCTAAAATTCTCTTTTCAGTAACATAAATTGGTACAGGGCCTCTGTGCTGCTTTCCATTTGGTCACCTTGTACAAAACCTACATATACCTTGATCGGGAAAAGCAAAATACTAAGTGATATTGAATGCTACAGTATGGCTGCTACCCCAACTAAGTCATACTCAGCTAAGCCTTTGTTTCAGTCGCTCTGCTCTGAGGATGACTAACATTGGCCAATACTCCCTATTTATTGAACTTGCCAATACAAAATAAAAGCTCTTTACCGTAGCTCAAAGACACAAAATAGGAATATTTGGCTCACAAATGGATAGGATGGTCTGGAATGGGAAGAAGACACTCAATAGTTTACGGAACTTGTTTAGTAACTCAAGACTTAAAGAATAAAATACTGAGATGAGGACAAGAGTCTTCTGTCTATTTGTTTTGTTCAGTTCCAAGATGTTTTAGGAGCTGTATTCATTAATTCTGACATTGCTTCCTAATTTTTCTTGGACTGTTCAAGGCATTTCAAGTGACAAAGGATTCCATCGACTTGAAATGCTGGACACATTTCCGCACCTCACGTAGATAGGCAAAAGGATTCCGAAAATGCCTCCAATCAATATATTGTTCACCTGCTCAGCTTGTTCCAGTTTGCTTACTTGAGTATCTGACAGCCCTTGTGTGCCTGCTGACTCCAGTTTTAAACGAGTGACATCCCATTAATTTCAATGGGGCAGATTAAAATGATTAATGCAGTTGCCGCTGACCTGGCGTTACACGGACAGTCCTTTTCACTGTTTCAATTTGCAACTTTCCCCCCTTCTCCACAGAGAAGGGATTCGCTGTTGAGAAGGGAAGAGAAAGAAAAACTACTCTTTTTTATTTTATTTCCCCCTCCCCCTGCTTACATTAAGCTACTTAAACTTTTGCTTGCATTCCTCCTGGATCGCTTTAGCTGTCGGATGCTTCTGTTTTGAACAATGCAAGCAGCAGCCTCAGTCCAGCACCCCTTCCTGCGGCCGTTTCACAGGGACTGTGCTGATGCCAGTGTTACAAAGAGCAACTCTTACCTGGCCACCTGTGGCAGTTAAGGATTTCCTCCAGGTGACCAACAGAAGCCTTCCAATAAATGGCTTCCTTTCTCTCTGGGCTGCTGGTGTTGCTACAAATGCCCACGGTAAGCAAGTTATAGATAGGTAGCCTAGTGAAAATAGTGTAGGTGATTGACTTTGGAGGTCACATGTAAAAAGTGGTTATATCACGTGATTCCCAAATAGTGAGTCAAGAAGACCAAGTTATGTGCTTATGGGAGCTATATGTTTCTGAACTGATATATCCAGTGTGGAGGACAACACAGCAAAAAATAAAGGGCGCAAACTATCGTCCTGAGCCCTAAGGTTGTCTCATTAAAATCCTACAGAACCAGCAACACATATTCATGCAACTGTTACGCTTTTATTTGACAGCAGGTGCCATATGCCAGTTTATGGGCTTCCCAAAGCCATGTGTTTGGCTACTGTGAGGGACGGATGCTGGACCAGAGAGGCCTTTTGTAGATAGCCACTCACCTGGTCAACTGGCCAGTCAGAGTTTCCTTCAGGCAACTAAAGAGTAAATTACAAAAATACTATTTTATCCTGTGCCCTGCCTTTCTGGAAATGACACTCTCGTGCACCTCTTTCCATATAAATAAACAAAAACACAAACTTTTTAGATGAAGAAAAGAGTAGCACACCGAGTGAGCAAGCTGGTAACGTTTGTAGACCTCTTGACAAGTCTTCCATAAACACAGAAGGGGATCCTCCAAAAGTACCATCCGTTTCACAGCCAATGCTTTTACATAATAGCCAGTGCAGCCTGGATCCACTTGACCAAGCCAGTCACACAGCATAATTTCCATGGCACTTGTATGCATGCGATAAAAAAAGAATATTCCTATCACTCTCCTGTACTTTGGTCTCATTTCCTTTAGCTGGCTGTGCCCCCAAAACTCTTATTGGCTCAGCACTCGTTGAACTGAATGGGGGACCAGCTAAGACTCATCATTTGAATACATATCATCACCCAACCCATGCTTGGCCTGGCTAAGGCAGATTTGGGTTACAATCTGTTCTGTATGAAAATGTCCTAGAAATACCCGTTTCCTTTTAGAACATAATGCACACATGCCTTGAATAGGTGGGCCACACAAGACACAGGACTACTTGCCTCATGTAATTAGCTTTACTCCTAGCCATTGCACTGACAATCTGTTAAAGAGGTTTTGCATCAGGTTTACCTGTCTCTAATGAGATTCATGCTTTTATTTGCAAACTTCCACATCATTAGTGCTTGAAAAGATCAACCCTGGGACTTGTGAGTGTGTGTGTGTGTGTACTCACATATCTAGTTCATCCCCTAAATGTTCTGGGAGGAAGATTTCTCAGGAGCTCTAGAGCAGGCATGTCCAACAGGTAGATCGTGATCTACTGGTAGATCACTGGACGTCTGCGGTAGATCACTGGTAGACCATTGTCCCCCCCCCAAAGAAGCTGAGCAACTGTGGTTCCCCTAAAAAAAGCTCAACATTTTACTTCCTCCCTGAAAAAACAACTTGACCCGAATTCCCCCAAAATGGGCCTTCCTTCTTCCTAAAAAAAGCTCAACAGCTTTGACCTGAACCCCCCAAAAGGGGGTAGATCACTGCCAGTTTTTAACTCTGTTAGTAGATCACAGTCTCTTGGGAGTTGGCCACCCCTGCTCTAGAGCATGATGAACCTCCCTCTCTGTGGGCAGGGAGAGATCTGCTTTGGAGGTCCTACTTTGATCAGCATTGAAAAGGTCCACTGCTGTGGCTTTCCTAATGGTGGCAATCTGCAGGTGGTAAAGGCATTCTGAAGCATCTTGGGGGAAGCTTTGGATCCCTCCACAAATATTCCCTTTTTGCCTTTACCACCTGTGGAGAGCCAGCAGTGGGACAGCCAGGGCGGTGGGCCTTCCCTTGATCCTTGGGGAGGGAGGGGAGGGAACTATGCCATCCCTGAAGCTGATGTGGATATTTCCTCTCCCATTGGAATTGGTGGGAGAGACAAGAAAAAGGGGGGAGGCTGGGGGGAAAGCCATTCCTCATCTATCTTCCTTTGTGACTGCTGTGAGCCTAGAAGGCCTTAGGAAGTGGTAGTTCCCCTGACATGGACCCATCCCATCCTGAGCTCCCCAGGACTGCTCTGCAAGTCTGCAAAGAAATATGATTGCAAACTGTTGAAATGTGATTGCAAACTGTACCGGTAGCTGCTAACTTGGTCATAACTAATGTTGAACCACGTTCTGCTTAGTACTATTTAGGAATTAAATTTTAGCTTGGATTTCCTGCCGTTTACCAATATGCAATTATTCTAAATGTAAACGAAGGTATGGCAATACTGTATCTTGCAACCTATACTTACAATGATTGGCTTTGCAAAATATGAGGACCCAAGCCTTTTTGCTTAGGATGTAAGCATACAATTTCAAATTCTGTAGTGAGTAGAGTGGTAGATATGGGCGTGGGAAACTCAAGATTCAAATCCCCACCCAGCCATCGCTTGAAGGCTATTAACTAAAATGGTCAAATGACCTTCCAGGTTCAGAAGCAGTATACCTACCCCCAGGTGCCATATGTGTGGGACATACAACATTCCTACATCTCAGATGCATTTGCCAAACCATTGGAAACAAAATGATGGACCTTTGACATGACCTAGCATGGCTCCGCAACCTTGGGCCACACACCCCCAGGTTGCTGCAAGGCTAAAATGCTATTCTAAGCTCTTTGTATTAAGGGTTGGATACAAATATAAAAAATAAATTAAATATCAGCAAAGGAAAATAAATAGCTTTTATTCCACTTACTAACATAAACAGAACTGTAAAGGTCCACCCCTGCTGATGAAGCGTGCAAGCCTATGCATGCCACACTTAATTCAATTGAACTTACTCCCAGGAAGGTGTACATAGGATTGCAACTAAAGTTGGCCATTTCTGCTCTAGACTACAACTGTAAATAGCTTATGTCCATCAAAATATATCGGCAGATATAGCTGAGTCTGAAGCTTCTGCTTATTTCCTTAAAATAGCCTGCTTTCAAACATTACGAATCTAATTCTCCTATCACCACAAATTTCAAAACCGTTTCTACTGGACTACAAACTATTTCAACTTTTTAAAAAGCAACCACAATGCCCCACACCAAATTTTAATGAAAGGGGGGGTGTTGATGCTCATGGGCGAAGCCAGGATTTATGTTAAGGGGGGCAGGCTTCATGGTGGGGGGAGGAAGAACCTCAGTTTGTGAAGTGTTTTTGTAGATTTACTTGATTTGGCCATGCCCATGTTGATGCATAGCACTGCAATTAATGGCGGGTGCATCAAGCACATGTTGAAACATTGAAAGCTAGTCCAATAATATGTGGCAAGTGCTCAATTATATCTTTATCCCCACTACAACTTCAGTACATGCAATAATAAATCAACTCCCCATTTCTAAACACATTTGCTGGGTGTGGGTGGAAAGTTCCCTCTGATTCAAAACTTTATTTGCTGGGGGGGTGTTCTTTTTCTTTCTTTTTTTTCTTAAAAATAGTGCTCTCTGGCAAACATCCCAATAAATCTCGGGCAACCCTTTTGTGAGATCCTCTAACAGACAGAGCTGCACTTATCAGGGTGAAGCTGATATGTTTCAACTGGTCATCCTGGTGTGAATTTGCACTTCTAATACCGTAATTCTTTAGGATTGCACACTTTAACACATTTAAACTGGTAGATTTATCAACCAGATTTAAGGGCACACTTTCTTATTTTTCTTGTTGAATGAAAATGAAAATATTAAAGATATTTTTCACCAAAAATGAATAGTAGCTTTTACTAAATTCTAAATTCTCATATTTTCTTCTTTAAAAAAAAAAGTACCTATTTTGAGGTTTCAGTAATATGTAACTCCTGCTTAAAAGTAATACGTTAAAGGGAGGTTGCTAATCAATCAACTGAACATTATTTAATCAATTGACAGATCTAAAAATGTTTAATTGTACTAATTAGAAGTTCATTTATACTGGTACAACAGCAACAGATAATTTTGATGCAGCAATCTTTGAACCTACAAATAGGCAAAAATGTCCTGTATGACATATGACATTGTACATTCCCAAGAAGAATTGTAGCATGATGCTTCTAATTTTGAGAGTTTGCAACTAATTCAAAACCTTAACAATATCAATTGAATCTTGAAATGTCAAGGTTCCATTTGAAATATTTGGAGAACTTAGCTTTGTATTAAAATAGCCAACATTACATCATCACTGCAAGTTACTATCTATCCCATATTAAATGTAAACTATTTTGAGCTGGTAATCTATTTGGTATATTTTCAATTATATAACTAGAAATAGATATAAATTCACTGTCTACAAAGAAGACAGAAATATCTGCCAGTATGCCCTTCACCACTTATTTCAGATTGCAGCCTCTTAAAGAAATAAATTTCCGGAACTCTATTTTTACATGTGGATAATATTAATGCACACTATTTTGAAAGGGTAGGATCCAGTACCTGGTCCTCAAAAATGGATTGTATATTTACAGCCTATATCAGCTTAAAATAAACATTTGTGCCTACCTTGATATAAAACAAGCATGTTTCTTTTTTTGACACGGATGCCTGGTCTTAAAAGTCTGAAGGAGCTGCAAAGTGTTTGTGAGATACCGTCTAAGCTACTTAAGAAGAAGCTTTACTCAATATGAAACAAAGTGTCCTGAGACCTCTTATTTCCTGTTGATAATTGGCCAGCTTTTCCGTTTATTTATTTGGTTATTATCAAATAATTATGAGGAATGAAATGGAACAAATTTACTTGCCTTGTAGGAACTACTGAGTAAATCAAATCAGTCCCTTACTTCAACCTGAGTTCAGTCCTCTGCATAAGGGATCATATTTGTTCAAAAAGAAGAAACTTGTTTAATAGTGTAGCTCAAAGACCCAAACTGAAAGCATTGCAAAGCCTTATTCCTAAGCCTTCTGATCAACACTTTTTGTGTATTTTAAAGGTTGATCTCACTTCATCCGATGTAAATCCCATTCACATCCAACTACTGCAGACTTACTTCCAGTTCATTTCAAGGAGATAGTTAAGCACCTCAAACTGAACAAACGTGCTTTAAAAAATGTTCCAGTGGTGCATACAATCCAGTGCTCTTAAGCACCCTAATTCATGTCTACAATCCATTGATTTAAAATTAATGCAGCTGTTTTCAGTACCTCAGTTATTCAGCCCAATCTGATGCACCCCCACACTTGATGCTCTTCCTGAGTTCAGTTAAACATGCTCCAAAGTAGGTGTGCATATAATCCTTTTTTTAAAAAAATAAATAACACACAGCATATCAATGAATTAAATTGTATAGATAAAATGTTTCCTGTTCATGGACTGCGAGAAAAACTTAGCCTTATAAACATTAAGAAATTGGGATAATTGGAGAAATTTAGGATATGAATTTCCTAAAATCTTGCCTAGTAAAATGCTTGTTTGGCAAGGCTTGATCTTGTGCTAATTTTTTCGGTGAAATCTGATTTACTTGTTAAGTTTTAGTGTTTTAATGAGGTTTACTCCATAGTAAGTGTGGTCTAAATGTACAGTTTTTTTCACTCCTGTTGCTTTTCTAATGTTTGTCTATGGAAGTAAGGGCAACAGCATATCAGCAGCCATCTTGATGACAAGTGCAGTAAATTTCTTCACTCTTCCTCTTCATTTCTACATGTAAACTTATCAGAAAAGATCTATTGCATAGAACTTTCTATGGAAACTATTTCTACAGTAGGACTACTTTTAGAAAATGACCTTCTGAACCATTTTTGGTTCAGTTCATGGACTTAAAACAATTTTAAGAATGCTAATTTCATAGCCCACACATGGTCACAGACGCCATACCAATGAGCATTTATTTGCAAGTGGCTAATGTCACAACAATAAGGTATAAACTTTCTGGAAACCTTTTTTAAAATGCTTGTTTTTCTAATGATATTTACCTTTCAAAGATATTCAGGGGCATGCAAACATGACTTCATTCTTTGAACTTTTAAATTTCACTTTGAATAGTGAAATTTAAAGTGTGATCTAGAAGATCCAAAGTGTAATCCCCCCCATATGTTAATCATGAAAGATAAGAAAATGTCTGCTATCTCCTGAATAAAACTTACACATCTAACCTAGTTTTCTGACAACTGCCAAACTTGTCTGCTGTGTCTTGTAAGTCTTGGATTACTTTTACAACTACTGTACTTTAACTTCAACACATAAATTTAAAGATTCCTTTAAAGTGTATATATTTAGATTCCAGTTAACATAATCTTGTTCTCTGGATGTGATGCTGGGCCACATAAGGGAACTTTTTTTACTGGTGGGATAACCTTCCACAGCCCCAGTTACATCTGATAAAGTAGACTCTTGCCTACAAAACTCATGCTATGGTGAATTTGTTCGCCTTTGGAGTGTCACAAGCCTGTTCCCTCTGCTCCATGGGGCCACTGGGGCTCCCATTTGCAAATGTTGAGGGGATGTCAATCATCACCGAGTCCCGGCTTTGGATCTTTCAGTGAACATCTATGGCACCTTTTTCTCTTTTTTACATATTTATAAAAATTAATAGAAATTACATTGGGTTCTTCCTCCCCACTTTTATGGGGGGGGGGTTGCCAATAATAATAATCATGAAATTCTTGTAACACCACATTTATTCATAAAACAACATCCCAGTTTTCTTCACAACAGCCTACTACCACTCAAAGCCCACCGAGTTGTCCCCCCAGCCTGTCACGCGCAGCTTTGCGTTGCCTCGGAGCTTTGCTTGTCCACACCTGAACCACTTTCAGAAACTGGGGGTCGGGGAGGGGGAGAGAAGGGGAGCAAAACCTTGTCTCCTCTGGGCAGATCACAATCGAATCCATGGACTATGAATGGATCGCTCGTTAGACAGATAGATCTAATCACCTCTCAGACCAGAAAAACAAACTTAGCAGGCAGCGCCTGAAGTTTAGACGCGCGGAAGTCTCTGTACAAAGTTGCCCGCTGCTTTCCTTTAACTCGACAGCCAGGATCGCGCGCACTTTGCCCGCTGCCCCAGGCGCTCCAAGCGCGCTCTTTCCAGCGGGCAGCTCCGGCCACTCGCTCCCCGGCGGAGTTGGCGCTGCTTTTCCCGACCAGAACTTTTCTCTCCTGAAAAAGTTTGCTGCCGCGACGGACAGAAAGAGGGAGAGGGAGAGGGAGAGGGAGAGAGAGAGAGAGAGAGAGAGAGAGAACGAAACAGGGAGAGAGAGGGAAAGAGCGCAAGCGAGCGCGCCCGCGGAGCTCTCCGGCAGGGGCCGGGAAGCGGCCGGGGCGCGCCGCGAGGCGAGACGGTACCTGCTCCGGGCGCGGCGGGATGTCGGCGGCTCGCGGGGCCGAGCTCTCGGTGTGGCAGCAGCAGCGCGCCCGCAGGCAGCTCGGCTCCGTCGGCGCCCCAGCCCACTTCCGCCCGCCAAGGCAGCATCGCGGCGGCAGCGGCGCCCGGGAGCGCCCAACCTTCTCCCTCGCCGGCGGTGCCGAAAGCGCGCCGCGCTCGCCCAGCCCGTCAGCTGACGAGGAAACACCCCCGCCGCCGCCGCCGGGCCGGGGAGGGGCGCACCTGGGCAGAGACAACCTGGCCGGCGAGGAGGAGGCGCCGGCTGGCTGCCCCTCTGCCCTCCCCTCGGAGCGCCAGGTTCGCCTTCTTGTTGGACGGGCGCTGTCCGCGCGCAAAGCGCACCTGGCTGCTTTGCTGGGCAGAAACTGGGGCGGCCCTTCGGGTTCAGGCGCCAGGGCCACCTCAGATTTAGATACCGCTTGCTCGCAGGGGGAAACCTCCAAGGGGCTTCCATTTTATTAGTTTTTTTAGACAAACCATAGCTAAAACATTTACAGCCATGATTTAAAACATGCGGATAGTTGAGAACCGTGACAGAGCAGACTAAAACAATATGAAAACACCTGCGGACATTGCAAGCAATCGGGTAGGCTTCCCCGCAGGAGAATGTCTGGAGCGGCTCAGAAAGGGGTGGGGGGAGGCGCCCGCTTGCTGTCCAGAGGCAGGGAGTTCCAAAGTGTCGGTGGCGCCGCGCTAAAATGACGGCATTTCTCTCGCCATCCCTCCTCATCTTGCACCCCTTATCACAGCGATCTTTACCTGGAAAGGACGCCCTGGTCTTCAGTACAGTTGCACTGTGTTACTCAGAAGTAAAATCTCATTGAGCGCAACCGGGTTGGATTTGAGTAAATGTGCTTCAGACCAAAACCTACGTGCTGCTTTCCATACAGGAGTTCTGCGGCACTTGGGTTTCCGTCTGGAGCACTCCCCCCCCCACACACACTTAGGGAGGAACATGAAGCCTCTATGTAGGTTGCTGGGGGTTAGGTGCACCCCTGCTGGGAAGCTGTGGAAGTGGATGTGACCAACTGCATCCACATGGCAATAAGTGTGAGGTCATTCAGGCAGGATGGCCTAGCTAGCAGACCCCTCTAAAGTTTCTCTCTTCTTTGAGTAGCTTCTGTTCATCCGTGGAGAAGTAGATTTAATGCTCCAAGCAGGTGAGCAGGGATGGACTACACTGGTGCCAATCCCAGAATGGGCAGCCTGCTGCAAGGAAGGTGCCAGTTCCAAGAGGAAGCATCCACACCTGCCAAAAAAGTATGAAAACTGGCTGAAGATATTGGAAGATGGCTATTATACTGTTTCTCCCAGTTAAACATTCCCAGCTCCCCCAACTGTTCCTCATCAGTCTTGGCTTCCAGATCCTTGATCATCTTGGCCATCCTCTTCCACACACCTTCCAGCTTATCAATATCCTTCTTAAATGGTGGTGCCCAGGAACTGGTCTCTGGACTCTAGATGGGCTCTAACCAAAGCAGAACAGAGTGGTACTATGGCTCTCTTTGATGTGGTGTGTTGAACCAAAGGTGAGACTGCTCTGGAAGGTTTGCAAGTGCCACCATGGTAGTCAAGATAAGCCCGTGGGCCCTGGGGTGCTGGGCTCTGGGCCCAGAAAGGGCAGTGATCTGTCAGCCTTGGATAGTTAGCACCTATGCCATCTGTCAAGAATGCTTTGATGGTGTTCCTGCTTGGCAGGGGATTGGACTGGATGGTCCTTGTGGTCTCTTCCAACTCTATGATTCTATGATTCTATGCCCTCACCTGTCAGGTGGATTGAAGAGAGGTTCTGGCCAAGCTGATGTATGCTGCTTCTTCTGTAAGTAACGTCTACAATACATGTTTAACTGGGTGCGGACAAGCAATGGCACTGGCTTGCTGATATGGTTGTCCATCTCGCGTCTGTAAAGGCAGAGAGGCTCTGTTCGCTGTGCTGTAGGTTTACACTTTTCTTTGGCACTCCCTACCTCAGAGCTTTCCAAACTGTGTGTCATGAAACGTTACAGGTAAGTGTGTCGGTTGCAGTGCGTCAGTGTGTTGTGCAAAGGCTCTCCGCGCTCCTCCTGGGGCTGGAATGGGGTTAGTTTAACCTACCTTAGCTTGGCTCCATCCTTCTTGTCCTTCTGCTGCCAGGTGAAGACTGTTTTGTTCCGGTAGGCTTTTGGAAACTTACTGCTTTTAAGGAAAGGGGTTTTAACATGATTTTTCCATTGTTTTAATTCCATTATAGTTTAATTACTTTTTAATTATTATCTTTTATATCTTTTTTAGCTTCTACGTTCGTATTGATTTTTGTATGCCGCTTTGAAACTCAGTTCTGGGGAAAAGGTTGGGTATGTAGTAGTAGTAGTAGTAGTAATAAATACAATACAATATAAAAAAGATGTATTGGATAAATACACAATGCCTAAAGATAATGCTTTCTCTGTTTTGCATAACTGAAAGAGCATACATATATTTTAATTTAAAAATAAGACAAAACATAAAACTTATATTGCACACGACTGAACTGTAAGCTGAGTGAGGCTGCTACCCACCCACCTGAGTGCGCACAGCCCTGCCAGGAGCCCCCCATCCCCCACTGCTTCATCATTTGCTGGGTGGGAGGTGTGGCGTCTCCTGCATCTACTCCCTTCCCCTCCTCAAAGGGCTAAGTGGGGCAGGATTTCAGCCCTGTTTAAATTAAAAAGGTATGATGTTGGGCGTAATATAGAAATGGAAGCATGGGAACGATTGTGGAACATGGAAATAAAATTTACAGCATGTTATGGTTTTAAGAGTTTATATGAAAATGGTTTATATGAAAATGCTATATAGATGGTACCTAACACCTAGTGGATTGGCAAAAATGTATAAATCAAAGTCAAGTAAGTGTTGGAAATGTGGTGGACTTATAATAAGGTTAAAGCTCACTGGGAAATGATATATAATGAACTGAAAAAGATGTTTAAGATAACATTTATATATATACCGGTAAGTGGTTCATCCACTTAAGAGACTCATGCTCTACCAACTGAGCTATCTCCTAAATCTCACTCAATTAATGTGACATGAATGCAGGCATCTATTGCAACAATCCTCAAATTCATAAATTTGGCAGCTCCTAAAGTACTGTTAGGGGCGCAGGTGGCGCTGTGGGTTAAACCACAGAGCCTAGGGCTTGCCGATCAGAAGGTCAGCGGTTCAAATCCCCGTGACGGGGTGAGCTCCCATTGCTTGGTCCCTGCTCCTGCCAACCTAGCAGTTCAAAAGCACACAGTGCAAGTAGATAAATACCTTCCAGCGGGAAGGTAAACGGCATTTCCGTGCGCTGCTCTAGTTTGCCAGAAGCGGCTTAGTCATGCTGGCCACATGACCCGGAAGCTGTATGCCAGCTCCCTCGGCCAGTAAAGAGAGATGAGCGCCACAACCCCAGAGTCGGTCACGACTGGACCTAATGGTCAGGGGTCCCTTTACCTTTAAAGTACTGTTATGAGTTTGTGGGTGCCAGGGCATGTGGGTGCAGGACACCCATAATTCCTGGATTTAGTAAATGATAGAATTTGGTCAATGTTTGGAGAGTTAAACTGGGTAGTCAGATTCTTAATAGTTGGACTCAGCTTCTCATATTCAAAAGATCGCCTGAGAGATGTGCCATTAGAAGGGAACAAAGACAGGGAGATGGGCTATCAGCAAAGCAAAGACTCTGTGCCAGAAGGCAAATGGGGGCGGGAGTCTCTCCCTGAGCTCTGAGATCATTAGTCCAAATACAATGCCAGAGTTTTTGTTTGGAGGAAGTTTTAGGATTTCCCTTGGTTGTGGCATGATCAAGGGGTAAGGGTGTCAGTCTGTTAAATGCAGCAAGCTGCAGTGTGGGCTGCCTGTTTGAATCAGAGGCTGCAGCAATGGGAGAGACAGGACCCTCATAGAGTGCAATACTTTGAACCATTCCATCACAGACTATTTGTATATAGGTGTAAATAAACCATATATCATAAAGACACCCCAGTCTCTGCTGTGCCTCATTTCCAAAGGAAACACAACCATGGGTAAGCGCCTGGAATCTTGCACCGTTCCAAGATTTGGGTGGTATGCAACAGTGTCTTACATATTTAGGGAGGCTTTTAATGTTTTATAGATTATTGTATTTTAATGCTTTGTTGAAAGCCGCCCAGAGTGGCTGGGGAAACCCAGCCAGATGGGTGGGGTATAAATAATAAATTATTATTATTATTATATTGGATAGAAGTCATATTATCTTACCACTCTGGCAAATTTCCTTTAGCTTGGCAGAAAATCCCATTTAAGGTAGCAGAACCAGACATTTCCGCAAAGTGACAGAAACTACATCCTCATATCCCAAATACCCTCATTTTGTCTAAATTTGAGAGAACTAAGTGCATTTAAGGGTCGAGCTTAGGCAGAAAATATGACAACCTGAGCTCCTGCTAAGTCCCAGTGCTCCCAGGGATGCAAACTTTAATTTGGACCACAGCCCTGAAGGGCATTTCTGTAGCCTTCTGGTGCAATCCTGGAGGCGTGGAAATTCTATTCCTGGCTTTGGGTCAAAGCTCCTTCACAGAATAAAGCCACTGCTTGCACCTTTGGGCCTGGAAGAGGAATTTCTGGAACCTCTTATATCTTGTAGCAGTAGAGGCCTTTTAGCATTAGAGTTATGAATGGGCTAGGCGATTGATAATTAATGCTACTACACCACCCCAAATTTTGTATCTTTGTTTCTCTCTTCTCTTACAATGAAAGAAAGCTTTGCTTCAGTCTCATTTGGATCTACATTCTTGGGTTATACACAAGTATTCAAGCACATTCAGGGACAGCACCTGTTTATTGCTTGCAAAACACCCACCCACCCTGCCCCCGTCAAGGAGGCATATTTAAAGGGATATGGGGATGGCGAGTTCACACAAGAGGTTTCCCAATGGACTTTATGTTTCTGTCATCTCATATCACTTCCTGGGAACCTGTCTTTGTTAAAAAAATTCTACTCAGTAGAAGCTTTTGTTAAGCCGGGCAAAAGGGATTCTAAATAGACAATTGTAAAAACGTGGCCATTGCCTCTTATCAAAGCCCAAGTGACGATATACATCTCCACTGCTTGGAAAGTTCGTTTTAAAAAGGAATTAATTCCAGTTCCAATTCCCTCCTCCAAAAACGAACTAAGTTCCCATCAATTGTGATCCTTAAGCTTTAAACATAGAGGTAAAAAACAATAAATGCAATGACCACAATCAAACACAGAGTTAAGTGCGATGAAACTTCTATGTATGCACATTGTTGAATTAAAATTGGGCAATTTTAAATTCAATTCAATATAAATTTAAAAATTGAAAATAAATTTCACCATGTAGGGCAGTGTTTTTCAACCTTTTTGGGGCAAAGGCACACTTGTTTCATGAAAAAAATCACGAGGCACACCACCATTAGAAAATGTTAAAAAAATTAACTCTGTGCCTATATTGACTATATATAAAGTAATTCTCTTGAATAGGAATCAAATAAACACAAAGAAAGTATTTTATAATTACTTTATTATGAAATAGTAAGTAAACAGAAATATGAAAAATTATAAAATACTTTATTCAGTATTTTTCAATTTTTCCCACGGCACACCAGGCAACATCTCGCGGCACACTAGTGTGCCACGGAACAGTGGTTGAAAAACACTGATGTAGGGAACACTTCACATTCAGTTCACCTGGAAATTATAGGAACTACTTTCAGGTATAATTCAGTGATTTTCAAATTAATTCAGTGAATTAGTGACTCAGTTTATTCCAAGCATATCCAACAGGCCTTTTATTACATAATTTTTTTAAAAAAAATAATATGTTGGCTCTTGGTAGGCTGGGAGTGTTCTCATATGATGCCCTACTGAGTACAGTACTTCTGGTCCTCCTCTCTCACTAGGCTCTACCTTAGGTGGGATACATTTAAGATGGAAACGGTGCTGTAAAGGGGGAATTAACCACAGGAAGGATGATTAATGGGGTACTGGGGCTATTAGACTGCAGTGAGTAAATGTCAGGAAAAGAAATGTTTACTACAACTGCCCCATTACACTATAATTGGTTTATATAATTCAAGCTTAGTTCTATGTAATTTATATTAGGGGAAAACTCTTTAGAGGCCGACTGGATGCACCACGTGGAACAAGTGTGCGGCTGGACTTAAACTCCTGCCAAAGCAACAGCAATGAGGTTACCTTCTCATGCTACGCTGTGCTGACAAATAGCTCTTGACAGACCACAGCTAATTCAGTGAAAAATATTATTCATCTCAAGAATGGCGAATAGTAACTGTTTTCCCTGTTTCTCCGACTTCATTTTCCTGTGCGCAAGCTAGTGTGAAAAGGAAGGGGGGGGGACCGAAATAAGTTTGAATTTTCAGGTCATGTCATGAGGTGCAAGGCAGGAATTCTTGCTCTTTCGGACACTCCTGCCTTGAACATCTCCTTCCTTCCCCCCCCCCCACTCTCCCATTATGGGGGCCTTTGGTTTTTCAGGTCCCTGGCCAGCCACAAATACAAGGCTGGTGGGCTGAATTAGGCTTGGCAGATCAGATGTGTGGGCCTGATAGGGAGAGAACCAATTCATTTAGTTGCAAGCTACAGCTTCAAGCTGCTAGTCATGTTCATCCCACCACCTCGAATCAAGGATGCCAAGTATTCTGTGGTTTCCCCAGGAGCCACCGCTACTAACCTCAGCCCTAGAGCAACTGTGTAAAGAGAGGAAGCCAACATTTTAATAATCTCTGTCAGGATCTGACAATTTTCTCAAGGAAACTCTTACCAAAACATGCCACCATTTTTATCTTCCGTTTGTGTTCTAAAAAAGAAGGGGGAGGGAGAGGGGGAGCAGGATGGAGTGGAGTGGGGGCTGACCCAGCCAGGAGGCCAGGTGAGGTGCCTGTCTCAGGGAGCAGAATCCGCAGGCAGAGCACCTCTGGCCTCCAAGGAACATGCTCCTTGGAATCTGAACCCGCTGCCTCCTCTGCAGCCCCTCTACTCCATGCCGGCACACCAGCACTGTGGCTGCTATCAGCCTGCCTCAAGACGCCTGTGCCATGATGTGCATCACATTCTCCCACACACTTTGGGAGAGGCCTTAGCTGCCTTGCTTGTCTCACTCAGCATCGATGGAGAGATTGCTTGTTATGGTGGAATTGAGATAGACAACATTGTCTACTACCTCTAGCATGTGGTCACCAATGCTGATGTGTGGAGTGCTGGTGACGTCCTGTTCCAAGTTGTCGGTCTTTGTCAGGTTGATGGCAACACCCAACTCCCTACAGGCTTGGGCAAAATGGTTGGTGGGTCTCTTGAGAGCTTCCTCGGATTGCACTGTCCAGGCCACGTCATCTTGCAAACACCATCTCTCGGATAAGGTTCCGCTACACTTTTGTCTTGGCATGGGGCATTGACGTACCAGGTTGAACAGACTCTAGTTGCTCCTTGAATGGATGTACACACCGCCTTCAGTTGTGCACCAGGGAGAAGAATCTGCCCCAAGAGAACTGGGGTGAGAACACAGCCCTGATTTGCACTGCTCTTTATGTCCAAGGAGGAGCCATCATACTAGATGGGGCCACTCATGTCCACCATAATCTTGGGGAGCTTAGATGGGCATCCTGTCTTATTTAGCAGTCTGAAGAGTCCTTTTTGGCTAACTCGGTCAAAGGCCTTTGCCAGGTCTATAAAGGCGATGTACAAGTGGCATCTCTGCTCTCGGCATCTCTCCTGCAGCTGGCACAGTGGGAAAATCATGTTGACTGTTGACCTCTGATCTCTATAGCCACATTGTGACTCGGAATAGACCCTGTCAGCAAGTGACTGTAATCTGCCAAGAACTGCACGGGCAAAGGCTTTCCTCACGGTACTCAGCAGGGAGATTCCACAGTCGTTGCTACAGTCATGGCAGTCACCTTTGTTCTTGTAGAGAGTCACAATGCTGGAGTCACACATGTCTTGTGGCACAGATCCTTGTTCCCAACACTGCAAAAGGAGGCTAAGGAGGTGCAAACTCTCAGCAGTGGGATCCTGGTTTTACAAGTGGCTCCCTTCAATGTCATGCCTCCAGCATAACCAGGCTCTTAGCCACTGCATGGCACCAGCTTCCCAACTATCCATCCCTCTGGGCTACACTGGCTCTCAACTTTCACACACACCCCAAGCTGGGCAAGGAGGCTGCTCTACCCAGGTATGAGCACACTTTTAGATTCCACTCTCCCCTCCCTTCTGAACCATGTAAACCAGAGGAACATACAGGAAAATGGGGTTTGGACCAGCATGTGACACCCTGAAGTTGCAAGAAATGATGGGAATCAGGGCCTGTGTGCTGCCTTCCCATTCTCAAACTTCTTTGTAGGCTTGGTGTGTATTGTCAAAACTTCAGAGGCTGGTGGGCAAATAGGTTGTGTGGGTTGTCTCCCTCTCTCACCCATCAAATCTCTCCCCCTAAATCTACAGCAGAAAAAAGAAAGAGCGCCTTAAACATTTTTTAAAAAAGAAAGGTAAAATGAATTTTAAGCAAGCCTATGTTGAAGAATCAGGATAGTATATTCATTTTATTTTGTATATCTAGACATTGATTTTAATGTTATGTAAATTCAGCTAGCAATTCCTAATCTCTCCTGAAATGCAAGTGTCAGCGCTCTTGTGTAGTACAGGTTACTGATGATAAAAACAAGCTGTGTTTTGCACAGGGAAGGAGCATGATTACCAGCTTTAGAAATTCAGGGCTTTCCCCCCTTCATTACAAATTTAAAATAGGACAAGCTAATGCAATGGAATCTGAGGGAGCACCAGCAGCTGAAAAAGCCAGCATTTTTTTTTAAAAAAAGAGTCAAGTTTGACAAGAATTGTTTTTCCTCTCTCCTTGAATCTGGACCAGACATTGTTAGATGGAGCTAAGCACTTATTAATTGTCCAGGCTGAGCATTGGCGTTCACTTTCTCTTTTTAAAGGAAAGCTCAAAGGATGTTTCCAAACATATTGGCTTAGTTTCGCATGGGTAACTCTTGAGGCAATCATGATGAGTAAGTAATTCCTGTCCATTGGCTCAGTGGCAATGGAGCCAAACAAAGCAAAGGCAGCCTGTCCAATCTCCTGTGATTGCACTCATCAAATGCTGCTCAATCCCTGGCACAGCCGTTTAACAGTGGGAATCTGCCAGAGCGTTCGGAGAATCACCAAGAAAATTTCGCCTCGAGGAATAAGGAGGCAAACAGGAAAGTGAAGTCCCCCCCCCCCGGTGAAACATGTGAAGAAATCTGAGGGGAAATATCTGTAATGAGACTAGCAAAATTTCCCAGGGAGGGTTCCACATCCCCCTAGGTGGTTGCCAGATTTCAAAATTTGGAGCAAATGGGAGAGGAAGAACACTGGGGAAACACAAGGCACTTGATAAAATTTGTGAAATTTTTCAGAGGGTGCAGTGGAGAAGATACAAAAGTAACTTACACAGTCCAAGTCAGACTTTTGTTCAGTCTAAACCAGACTGACAGTGTTTTTTCAGATCAACTGTGACATAGATCTTTTCTAGCCCTGAAACTGGAGACACTTTAACTCAAGATGCTTGAGATTTAGCATCAGGTGTTTTTCATGCAAAGAATGAACACTGTTACAATGCCTACCATTTGTATTTGTATTTGTATTAAAAGCTCCAATTCGTCTTGCTTGTTTCCCATACTCTGTGCATTTGTGTAGAGACAATTGAAACCATGAGTTGTTCCCTCCAGCTGCTTCCTTCTTGTAGTTTCTTGCCCTTTAAGCAAGTTTCTGGAGTACCACCTCAATTTCCTGTGCATCAATGAAGCTATTATCCCCAGTACCGTGTATTCTTCTGTTGTCTGTATTGCTGTCTCCCTCCCCCTCAAGCTCCCATTTAAAGCTCCCCTGACCAGGTTCGCAAGACTCTTAGCAAACTCATTCTTGCCAACTGCTGTGAGGTGCAGCCCATCTCTTGCCACAAGTCCTTCCTCAGGGAAGCAGAGACCATGATCCAACAAACCAAACCCTTCCCAACGTTACCATCTGCGCAGTCAATGGTTTACCTCCAACATTTTCCTCTCACTTCCTGGGCTACAACCTTCAACAGGAAGGAGCGATGAAAAAACCACCTGTGCCCCAAGGCTCTTCAGCTTCCTGCACAGAGTCTCATAGACAGCACACCTCCTGGGACACCCTGTTTCCTCCGCACACTACTACCTCTGACACCCCCACCCCCCGTAGGGAGTCACCTATCAGCACCACACATCACTTTGTCCTCTGGGGAGTGGCAGGAATCATTCTGTACATTGTGCCTTCAAAGCCTCCTTGGAGTATTCTGAGGTCTGCAACTGCTGTTCTTGAATCTTCCCCTCTTGTCTTTTGGAGCTTATTTGGATATTGCTGGGATAGATTACAAAGGCAGGAAACCAATGGCTTGAGTGCTTCCTACTCCTTTGTCTTACGTTGCCTTCATGCTGGTGGGGATCAGTTGGTTTGTCACCACCACTTATGGTCCCCCATGGTGATGGCAGCAGCTGATGCAGGAGTTGGTTTGGGGTGCTGTGGCGAGTGAGGTGGGTTCAGATGAGGGGGCCATTTCTCGCAATGCAGCAGCTGTTGGGAAGCAGCTGCTGGGCTGGTGCCATCATCCGTGGTGGGCACAGAGGGGGATGACTGGGATTTGAACTGCATGGAGCCAGGACATGCTGGGGACAATGATGTTGAAGGAGGGCATGGCGAGAAGGCCTTGTGCTGCTGAAGCAGCATCCAGCAGGATTGAATCGTCTTGCTCTCTGTGGGGCCATTGTGGGTGGGGAGGAGATGCAGGATCTCCTTCCGCCTCACCCCCCCCCTTGTATAGCATTTAAAACCCTTAATTATACATTAGTGGTGGCTATTTCAGGGACAGATCTGGGTCGGTGGGAGGTGACTGGCGCTCCCAGCCCTAGAAACTAACAAATTATATTATCCTGTTATAAATCTCAGTATTTATTTTGTTTCTTGCCATTCCTGAGCAACACTGCACACTTTACAGCTAGCAAGATATGTTCTACATGCAGAAGATGTAAGTGTTCGGCTGAATTGTGGAGTTTGCACACCCTGATACAAAATGTTTTAAATAATTCACAGCATCTCAAGCAAGTCTAGTGGTACAGGGATAGCTGTGTGCTGGGACATGACACTTTACAGGAATGAATTAATTTTTGCTTCCAAGGAAGGTCAGAGGTTACTTCAAAACAGCAACATGTTCAACAGCACAGGCACATCTGCCTTGGCTACTGTTGTCAATGAAGTTAAAACAGATGCAAGCATTCATCTAAGTAATTGCAGGAGGGGAAAACATTAAGAATATGGCACATGTTAAAAATGAACCCTAATTAAAACTGTTACTTAATAAACAGGCCCATTTTATTAATCATGGATTAAAAAAACAAGTAAGTGGCTGTAAAACAAGCAATTATAAGGCTTATAGAACTCTATATTGTGATTAGGAGGGGAAGTCATTTCACAATCGTCCAATGATCCATTTTCTACCCCACAGCTGTCAAAGCAAGCAAGCAATTGGCACTCCTTTCACTTAGAGATGTACCGTTGCTATTTTGATTACATACTGTTGCTCTTAGAGCCAGTAAGAGCAACACTCTCAGACTGGTCCATGCCGTAACTGATTACAAGCTTGCTGACATGATAACTGTGTATATTTTTATGTATTTATTTATCAAAGTATTTTTATACCAAGCTATAGTGTACTGCCAACCTAGCAGTTCGAAAGCACACCAAAGTGCAAGTAGATAAATAGGTAGCACTCCGGCGGGAAGGTAAACAGCGTTTCCGTGCGCTGCTCTGGTTCGCCAGAAGCAGCTTAGTCATTCTGGCCACATGACCCGGAAAAACTGTCTGCGGACAAACGTCGGCTCCCTTGGCCAGTAAAGCAAGATGAGCGCCGCAACCCCAGAGTCGTCCGCTACTGGACCTAACGGTCAGGGGTCCTTTACCTTTTATAGTGTACAAGGCGGTGTACACTATAAAACAGAAAGCATCAATTAATTTTCTTCCAATGTCTCCCAAGACAGATGGATACAAACAAGATAAACTAATGAAGAAAATTTTGTTTTTGCAAAATCATTTTGAAGTTATGCATTTATATATTTATAAACATTTATTTTAAAAAGGCAAACAGGATGAATTTTAACAGGGAGAAATGTAAAGTACTACACTTGGGCAAAAAAAATGAAAGGCACAAATACAGGATGGGTGACACCTGGCTTGAGAGCAGTACATGTGAAAAGGATCTAGGAGTCTTGGTAGACCACAAACTTGACATGAGTCAACAGTGTGATGCAGCAGCTAAAAAAGCCAATGCAATTCTGGGCTGCATCAATAGGAGTATAGCATCTAGATCAAGGGAAGTAATAGTACCACTGTATTCCGCTCTGGTCAGACCCCACCTGGAATACTGTGTCCAGTTCTGGGCACCACAGTTCAAGAAGGATACTGACAAGCTGGAACGTGTCCAGAAGAGGGCAACCAAAATGGTCAAAGGCTTGGAAACGATGCCTTATGAGGAACGGCTTAGGGAGCTGGGTATGTTTAGCCTGGAGAAGAGAAGGTTAAGGGGTGATATGATAGCCATGTTCAAATATATAAAAGGATGTCATATAGAGGAGGGAGAAAGGTTGTTTTCTGCTGCTCCAGAGAAGCAGACACGGAGCAATGGATTCAAACTACAAGAAAGAAGATTCCACCTAAACATTAGGAAGAACTTCCTGACAGTAAGAGCTGTTCAACAGTGGAATTTGCTGCCAAGGAGTGTGGTGGAGTCTCCTTCTTTGGAGGTCTTTAAGCAGAGGCTTGACAGCCATCTGTCAAGAATGCTTTGATGGTGTTTCCTGCTTGGCAGGGGGTTGGACTGGATGGCCCTTGTGGTCTCTTCCAACTCTATGATTCTATGATTCTATGCTGCAGCTTCTTCCGTTCTTAACTACAAGAACCTGCCAGAGTCATTTTGCTGTACCACATCATTACTACTAATCACATTTGTATATCCTTCCTCCAAGAAGCTAAAGACAGAGGCTGTCCTGTTTTATTGTCCCAACACCAAGCACTGCTAAGCAGAAAAGTATTGGCTGGCTCAAGGTCACACTGAGTCTCAGGTCTCCCTGATCCCTTTTCAACATGCTCCCCATTACGCCAGGCTGGCTTTTCCATCCAGCGAGTCGAGAAGAGTTCCCAAGCACTCTCTGTAGCATTGCTGCAGTTCTTGGGGTATACCTTATCAGATCATAGGATTGCTTAATCGAGTCTTGCCAACAGAAAGCCTTGCCAGCAGTAATTCATGTCAACCCTCATTTGCCCAGATATTTTATAATCCAAATCAGTTGTAGACCCACTGTGTGAGTGCTGTCCTGCATTCTGGCAGAGGCAGTTTTAGGGGAGCAAGACCAGTTCAGTCGCACTGGGGGCAGAGGCTTGGGGACACACCACCACTATTACAGTCATACCTCAGGTTACAGACGCTTCAGGTTGCGTGTTTTTGGGTTGCACACAGCACTGAACCCAGAAGTACCGGAACGGGTTACTTCTGGGTTTTGGCACTCGCGCATGTGCAGAAGCGCTAAATTGCGCTTTGCGCATGCACAGAAGTGCAGAATCACAATCCGCACGTGCGCAGGCGCGGTGCTGCGGGTTGCGAACGCTGCAGGTTGGGAATGTGCCTCCCGCACGGATCATGTTCACAACCCGAGCGTCCTCTGTATTTAGAATGGAGTGGGGGGGGGAGATGGACAACCAAATTTTGGTGTTGTATAGGGCACTGCTGAAATTCGAGACCCCAAGGTCTGCCTCTGATTCTGATTTAACTGAATGTATTGTATGCAGTGTTTTTTTTAATTCGTCTAGAAAAATAGGTGCCGATACTCACCATGAAGTTGTTACAATAATTGCCACACTTTTTAACAACCACAAAAGAGGTGCTGGTACTGTGTACCCTTGAGTACCCCCTGAAAAAAGCACTGATTGCACGAATGATGCCCACAAGTTTGTCTGGTGTACAAACCATGGCAGCGATCCGTGGCCACCTCTCTCACCGTTCTATAGAAAGTGTGCACAACATTGCGCTGCTCTGCTTCTTGCCTTTTCCAGTTTGAGTGATGAAGAGGAGCCAGTTTTCTGAAAGGTGGGGAGTCTTGAGTGAGACTACATATCCCATCCTTGCCATGGGCACCCGCATGCTAGAGACACTCTAAGTGCCATTGAGCCTCTCTTGTTTGTGTGCACATGCAATCCAAATGGCAGATAGAAAGTTGGATAATTCAATTTCAAATTAAATGTACATTCTAGCTAATACAGTATAGTTTCTGGATATATAAAAAGAAAAAGAAAAAAGTTAATGATGATGATGATGATGATAATTAGCAATAATACAGTTACAGGTAGGTAGCCATGTTGGTCTGCCATAGTCAAAACAAAATTAAAAAAAAAATCCTTCCAGTAGCACCTTAGAGACCAACTAAGTTTGTTCTTGGTATGAGCTTTCGTGTGCTTTCGTATCTGAAGAAGTGTGCATGCACACGAAAGCTCATACCAAGAACAAACTTAGTTGGTCTCTAAGGTGCTACTGGAAGGAAGAGCAATAATACAGTCATTTCTATACTGTGAATTCAGTGTGTACATATATACACAACAGTTTTAAGTGGACTGAGTGCCAACCCCATGTACATGTCTGTTCACATGACATTAGTCTCCTCCACTTCCTCCTAATTCAGATTTTCCAAAACTAGGGGGGGGGGGGATCCTCTTTTTTTGTTTTCTTATTTTCTTATTTCTTGGAAAAGAAAAAGAATAGCAGTAGAATCATGTGGGGGTTTGTTAAAGCTTTGGAAGATGAGAAATGTCAGGGATCTATGGAATAGAGAACTTGCAAAAGCATGGAAACTCAAGGATAAGAACATCTTAAGAATATCCGGTGCCGTGGTTCCGGCACCCCCCACCCCCGGTTTCACCTTTTTACAGCGCTGCCGGCAGCTTTGTGGGGCTGGAGGAAACGGGCAGTGGCTGGAGGGTGGCTCCTCCAGTGGGGAAGAGGCGGAGGCTCCCGGTGCGGCACTGCTTCAGCGCGGCGGGCAAGGGCGCCGTGCCCAGCCTCCGCCTCTTCCCTGGTGCCCGTGCCGCGGTGGCCATGGCAGGCGGAGGCTCCAGGCACAGCACTGCTTCGGTCCGAACTTGGAGCCCTGGCGCCCTGCACCACTTGCCTCTATGGGCAAGATGCCCCTGGATAAGAAGAAGAGGGAAAATATCGGAGATAAAAGTGGGTCTGAAACAGAGAAAGAAACATAATGAAGATTAGAGACAACGCATCAGAAATGGAAACCCTGAATAAAAACAGTTGTTATTTAATTCAGCAGCTTTTAGCTAATTATACTGAATATCTTATTTAGTTAAATAAAAATGATAGATTTACATAGGAGTTTGTGCTAGATTTACTGATGAATAGGAAGAAACAGAAGTCAAATAGTAGATCAAGACAGAAAAGAAAGAAAGGAAAGATGAGTATTCAAATACTGGGTGTTCAGTTATTTCATCCACTGATATATTTCCCACGTTGGCCAAGCAAATCATCATCATCATCATCATCATCATTCTTTTATTTGACCGTCAGTCAGAAGAATACATTTGTACAGAATTAAAAGCATCTGAGAGAACTTTGCAAAAAGGAAACATAATCCACAATAGAATGGAACTAAACAAATAGCCCCATATCGATACAAGCCCAAGCAAATCTGATCTTATAAAGCTAAATCTGAAAAGTCAATTTCAGTAGAGTAGGAAGATATATCATGACAGCCCAAGCTCACAAGCAGAGCATCGTTTTGTAGATACTGTGCTTTAACAGAGGGGACAGTGGGTGCAGAATTCTGCTTTCTGGAAATCATAGATTGATAGAATTGTAGAGTTGGAAGCGATCATGAGGGTCTACCCCCTGCTATCCAAGACTATGTTGCCCAATGTGGGGTTCAAACCCACGACCCTGAGGTGTAGGGCCTCATGGTCTACTGGTTGAATTATCCCTGACGGTTGGCCTCACTAACTGGGCCCAAATCTCAGCTTTCCTTCACCAAAAAAGTGTCCCACCCACACAGATATGAAGATATGTGGAGAGCCTGGTGAATTCTCAGAAGCCAAAATAATGGTAGGGATAAGATTTATTGTAGTTGTGGTGGTTGAGTGGGAAAGGATGGGGGGTGAGGCCCTTGATGAAAAGTGCTCCTGTTTGCAGGGAGGAGAAGAATCAAACAAATGAAGATGAAATAAATCCTTGCTCATGATTAGCACCAGGTAGGCAATAAACATGTTCTGTAAATGCAAATAACTAACCTTGAGTAACAAGGTTACTTTGACCGAACCCAAAGGGTGCTCATCAATGGCTCCTCTTCATCCTGGAGAGAAGTGACTAGTGGGGTGCCACAGGGTTCTGTCTTGGGCCCAGTCTTATTCAACATCTTTATCAATGACTTGGATGATGGGCTTGAGGGCATCCTGATCAAGTTTGCAGATGACACCAAATTGGGAGGGGTGGCTAATACCCCAGAGGACAGGATCACACTTCAAAATGACCTTAACAGATTAGAGAACTGGGCCAAGGCAAACAGGATGAATTTTAACAGGGAGAAATGTAAAGTACTACACTTGGGCAAAAAAAATGAAAGGCACAAATACAGGATGGGTGATACCTGGCTTGAGAGCAGTACAAGTGAAAAGGATCTAGGAGTCTTGGTAGACCACAAACTTGACATGAGTCAACAGTGTGATGCAGCAGCTAAAAAAGCCAATGCAATTCTGGGCTGCATCAATAGGAGTATAGCATCTAGATCAAGGGAAGTAATAGTACCACTGTATTCCGCTCTGGTCAGACCTCACCTGGAATACTGTGTCCAGTTCTGGGCACCACAGTTCAAGAAGGATATTGACAAGCTGGAACGTGTCCAGAGGAGGGCAACCAAAATGGTCAAAGGCCTGGAAACGATGCCTTATGAGGAACGGCTTAGGGAGCTGGGTATGTTTAGCCTGGAGAAGAGACGGTTAAGGGGTGATATGATAGCCATGTTCAAATATATAAAAGGATGTCATATAGAGGAGGGAGAAAGGTTGTTTTCTGCTGCTCCAGAGAAGCGGACACGGAGCAATGGATTCAAACTACAAGAAAGAAGATTCCACCTAAACATTAGGAAGAACTTCCTGACAGTAAGAGCTGTTCGACAGTGGAATTTGCTGCCAAGGAGTGTGGTGGAGTCTCCTTCTTTGGAGGTCTTTAAGCAGAGGCTTGACAGCCACCTGTCAGGAATGCTTTGATGGTGTTTCCTGCTTGGCAGGGGGTTGGACTGGATGGCCCTTGTGGTCTCTTCCAACTCTATGATTCTATGATTCTATGAACAGGAAAAGGGAGGTCATTGCTATAGTCAGGAAGTGGGAGATAATGAAACAGGTGGCAATTGGAGGATTTGAACAGCAAGTACAGCATGCTTTTCAACATATTGGGGTTACTTACTAGAAAAGGGATACACACTACAAATTGTGGATTAGGGTGTAAGATTTGGGCAAGGAATCCTAAGGCCTTTTGCAAGTGAGACCCATCAAATGCAATGGGATTTACAGAATAAACATGCATGTCAGTGGGGTTACTTATTGTGTTTGGCAAGTTCAGTCCCAGTTTTCTGGGACTTGCACTTTGTAGACCAGGCATAGGCAAATTCCGGCCCTCCAGATGTTTGGGACTACAATTCCCATCATCCCTCACCACTGGTCCTGTTAGCTAGGGATGATGGGAATTGTAGTCCCAAATATCTGGAGGGCCGGAGTTTGCCTATGCCTGTTGTAGGCAGTTGTCCCTGTTCTGTCTTCTGAGATTGGGAGCCAGGACAGGAGGCTAGTAGTGTGAGCTACTCATATTCAGGATACGGCCCCTTTGATTCTGGAGTCTCTAGAGTCTGACTATCTCTGACTAGCCATCTCTGACTAGCAGGCATATGCATCTTGTCTCAAACACATATACATGGAAACACAAGTTCATGAAATTCTGAGGTGTCATGTGAAGCATAGCCTGGCATTTTGCATGCTGTAGCTGGTACTTTTTTTTAGTGATGGTAACATTAGTGAAAATTAAGTGCTCCAGTGGGCGTACAAGTACAAATGCAAAGAATGTACAAGTGCAGAGCATTGGGAGAATGTGCATCTTCTCATGAAAGATGTGCATTCTGGGAGATGTGATAGTATGGTGAGAGAAAGCACATGTATTTCACGCTCTCATGCTGCAAAATGTCTGGAGCCTCTTGTGGTTAGGAGGCCCTTTCAAAGGACGACCATTCACAAGGCTGGGAGCTGCTGCAACAGATACTGTACACATGGCTTTAGCAGCGGTTGAAGGGCTGCTAAGTGGGCATGCCTTAAACATTCTTCTTCCAAAGAGCTTTAGAGATGCTGATAACTTTATTTTTCAGAAAAACTATGCTCATCCAACTGTGCAAACTGATCCCTATCAGAAGAATCAGAAAACTGAAGAGCCGGAGAAGGAAGGAAGATGATAAGTATCTGTGGGCACACTCTCAAGATCACTTGAAGGTGTCTGTTGACCTTTTGCTGCAGCTCTGTGTGTAAAGCTTGGCAAAGGGGTGTGAAGTTGTTTTCTTCCTTCCTTCCTTCCTTCCTCTATCTGTTTCTTAGCATGGAACATTTGCATTTTTGATTCTGAGAATATTCCTGCTAAATAAAAATTAACGGACTGCTTTCATAAATATGCATTGGGTGGGCATGCTGGCGGAGGAAGGGGGTGCGGGGGTGCGGTTCGCCCTGGGTGTCATCCCTGGGGGGGGGGAACTTTGCTGCCCCGCCGCCTGAGACACTTGCTGTGCTGCCCCTGTGGACGGCTCGCCCTGCCCCCGGGTGCACAGGGCAGCTAGCTCCGCCTCTGGGTGGGCAGAAGCCACGCCTTCTTTTTAACGTATTTTTCGCTAGCCTACTTTTGTGGAAAGGATGGTAATTCAAGCATAATACCGGTAATATAACAACAATCTTGAAAATACAGTGTAAGAAATTATCAGACCCGCACAATTTGCAACGCACTAAACTGAGTTACCATGGCATCTCCTGCAAGCTTCAGAACACTTCCTGCCTTTGTTGCCTAGTTGGGAGTAGCAAATGAAAAAGAAAAATAGGTAGGTTGTAAGAACCTGCCAGGCTGCACCAATGCTGAGTTCAGTTTGGTGGATCACAAGTTCTAAAGCCCCAGTGTAGACTGTCATTTTAATTCTAGATTATGAAAACAGTGCGGATGGTGAAACTTAATTTGGGGTCTTCCATGCACCCTAAATATAAATGAGGCAGGACTTTGCTGCAAAATAAATGCAGAATCACTAGAGTGCCTAAGAGTTAGAGTCCGGCAAACCTTGGCTTCAGTTGGATCGAAGAGATTTGAATCTAAACGGTCTGTTTTAAGGCTATGAGTGTCAAACTGTTGGTTCTGCTGAAATCAGCAAGTGAAGCTTTCCATTGCATGAAGACAAGCAGTATTGTACAGGGGTAGCGGTTTTTTAAAGGACTAGGCAATCCTAACACAAATCCTAAAGCAATGAGATTGTGCTAGTCAGTTTATCAACACACACCCTTCAGAAGCCATTGCAGGATCGACTATTTCAGCGTAAAGGAATGCTGTGTACAACAAGGAACAAATTTTACAAATTCAGATCCATATTTGCACCTGTGAAATGTTGACGGCATGCCTGCAGAAAGCAGCTCAAATATGCCTTCCCTTTTTATTGTTCAACATATATTTTGCCTCTGCAGTTACTCTTTTTTTTTAAGGATTTGACTTGCAAACCTTCTCCGAGCTCCCAAATGCCCTGATTTCCCCGCTGAGAATACATTATTGACCACCTGAACGTTTAGTGCACTGTGCAGTCACACTGAGCATGATATTTATAGTACATCTTCTGTAACCAAAACCATGTCAGTTAAACCACTAGAGACCAATAAATGTCTTGGTGCCATTTGACAACAGGATATAGTGTCATGTGAGAGGAACACCTACGCTTCTGTCTGTTTCTCTCTTTTGCAGAGAGAAGCAGCCTAGAGACCCATGTCTGAGGCGACCAGTAAACAAAGCAAGGATTTTCCAGCTCCCCAATGGTCTCCTGGGCCGGGCTGGTTCCAGGTTTTGAGGGTCCTCAGCAAAATGCCCCCTAGTGCTCTCCTTCCCAGTGGGCTTGCTCAGTGATGGTGGCAGCAGGTAGCTTTGGGTGACTATTTTAAATTGCAAGCTGAATGGTGGAGGGGGTCCACAGCAAATCCTAGAACAGGCCTCCGTGCTGGGCCCCCAGCAGCTGCCTGAGAGTGATAATGGCCAATATGCAAAGCTGTGTACTCCTGGCTCACAGCAGAGCGCCCAAGGATGTTGCCATTGTGCTGGGAAAAGGAAACCCAATTAAGGAGTCCACTTGGGTGGAGGCTGCCTGCAGTGTCTCTGCATGCTTTACAACTCAGCCGTTGCCACCATTCAGTCTACGTCTCCTGGAAGAGGGAGGATAGCAAGTGGCCGTTCTCTTTGCATCACATGCAATCAACTACTTCAGTCACACAGGATGCAGAGACACACCTCGGAGATATATTTGTCTCTCTCTCTCTGTGTGTGTGTATTTTAAGTCTATTAATGTTTACTTGTTTTGAATGAGTCCCTCATTTGTTTTTAGCTGCCTTCCCTGTCAGGGAAAAAGGTGGGTTATATACAAACAAACAAACAAACAAACAAACAGTGCAATCCCATGCACATCGACATGGGAGAAAATCCAGGAACTTCAGTGGAAATGCCTTCTGAGTAAACACACCTAGGATGCCCTTCCTGTGTGCTTCTCTCAGTGGGGACAGGCATCCCTTTTAGAGCTACAAAGAAGCAGGGAAGCATTGGGCAGTTCCACTTTGGGCATCAGGCTGCGCCCCAAGGCTGTTCTCCTGTGCAGAGCAGCAGGGAAGCTTTAATGACTGAAGAGGGATATAGTTTGTATATATAGGGGTAAAGGGTAAAGGTGACCCCTGACCAGTCGCGAATGACTCTGGGGTTGCGGCGCTCCTCTTGCTTTATTGGCTGAGGAAGCTGGCGTAAAGCTTCCAGGTCATGTGGCCAGCATGACTAAGCTGCTTCTAGTGAACCAGAACAGCGCAAGGAAACGCCGTTTACCTTCCCTCCAGAGCGGTACCTATTTATCTACTTGCACTTTGTGCTTTTGAACTGCTAGGTTGGCAGGAGCTGGGACCGAGCAACGGGAGCTCAGCCCGTTGCAGGGATTCGAACCGCCGACCTTCTGATTGGCAAGCCCTAGGCTCTGTGGTTTAACCCACAGCGCCACCCGTGTCCCTTAGTTTGTATATATAGTTTTACCCAAATAACAGTTGGCTTTTAAGTGAAAGGAGGACAACAAATTAAAGTAGTATACTTTTTATTTTTTATTTTTTAAATTTGTACGCTGCCCTTCATCTGTAGATCTCAGGGAGGTTCACAACATAAAAATACAAGATTAAAACACAAAATGCATAACAAAAACAAGAAGAAAATGAAAATAAAAACACAAACCAATAACCCTACCCACCCCAATACCACAAACACATTTTTAAAAGAGCGATGGATGTCAATCAGCCAAAGGCCAATTAAAGAGGAACCTTTTTGCCTAATGAAGGCACCAGGCAAACCTCCCTGGGGGGAGCATTCCACAAATGGGGAGCTCCTGCAGAAAAGGCCCATTCTTGTGTTGCCACCCTCCGGACCTCTCATGAAGGAGGAACACAAAGAAGGACCTCAGGTGGTGATCTTAGGGTCCAGGTAGGTTCCTTGAGGTATAGAGTTTCTGAGCCATTTAAGGCTTTATAGGTCAAAACCAGCAGTTTGAATGGAGCCCCAAAATGAATTGGCAGCCAGTGCAATCGAGCCAGGATTGGTGCAATGTGCTCAAACCTTCTTGCCCTGGTGAGCTGCCTGATTCTGCACTAGTTGAAGTTTCCGAACTGTCTTCAGAGGCAGCCCTACTTATAACGCATTGCAGTAATCTAACCTTGAGGTTACCAGAGCATAGCCTTCAGTAGTTAGGCTGTCCCTGTCCAGAAAGGGGCGTAGCTGGGCCACCAGCCGAAGCTGATGGAAGGCACTCCGGGTCACTGAGGCCACCTGAGCCTCGAGCGACAGCAAAGGATCCAGGAGGACCCCAAAGTGATGTACCTGCTCCTATGGTTGGAGTAGAACCTTCAGCATTGTGCATGTGTAGCTGGAAGGGGGGTGATCCTTGGTTTTTTTTTTGGTTTTTTTTTAAATTTATTATTTATACCCCGCCCATCTGGCTGGGTCTCCCCAGCCACTCTGGGCGGCTTCCAAAAGAACATTAAAATACAGTAATCTATTAAACATTAAAAGCCTCCCTAAACAGGGCTGCCTTCAGATGTCTTCTAAAGGTCTGATAGTTGTTGTTCTCTTTGACATCTGAAGGGAGGGCGTTCCACAGGGCGGGCGCCACTACCGAGAAGGCCCTCTGCCTGGTTCCCTGTAACTTGGCTTCTCGCAGCGAGGGAACCGCCAGAAGGCCCTTGGCACTGGACCTCAGTGTCCGGGCTGAACGATGGGGGTGGAGACGCTCCTTCAGGTATACTGGACCAAAGCCATTTAGGGCTTTAAAGGTCAGCACCAACACTTTGAATTGTGCTCGGAAACGTACTGGGATGAGAATAGGATTGTCATGTGCTCCTATTTTCACCTATGGAATATTGGAGAGTATGCTCATATGAGCTGAGTGCATGCTCTTGAAAATCCCTTGGAACACAATTCTCTGTGAAAGGCAGACTCTGTAGGGGCCTTTCAAGGATTCTCCAGCAGAGAAGCTGATGTGGAAAGTGTTCTCTGGAGGGAGAATGTTTCAAAAACATTGCATAATACAAGATTCTCTGGAACCGATGTTGAGCCAATGGTGTTGGGCACTTGAAGCCATCCCTGGCAGATGTTTATCCTACCCCTTCATGAACCAACAAAGATTCTGCAACTTCTTTGGCAACTTGCTGTATTGCCCAACTTCTCTTACTACTAGGAAATTTTTCCTAATATTTGTCTTGAATCTCTGCAGATAGAACCCACTTCCTCTTGTCCTAAAACAACAGGCAAAAGGAGAACAACGCTGTGGGCTACCTTCTCTGTAACAAGCATTTTGGGGTTGGTTTTTTGTGTGTATGTGTTTGGCTTTTATTCTGTCCCCCCCCCCCAAAAAAAGTTATTTCTTCTTTTGGTTACTCAGCAGCAAGGCTGGTGGCAGATCGGCTTGAAGGTGTTCCTGGGTGGAGCCTGGCAAGCGACTCCTTGTGAAATCCCCACCCTCTTCCCATGCAAATAAACAGCGTGCCCTTAAGCAGTGCAGTTATACAAATGCTTAGTGCTGAAAAGCCTCTGCCCTTGGTTCAGAGGGATCCCTGCTGTCACACTTGCTTCTCTGCAATCCCATTTCTGGAACTCCAGTTAGAGGGAAAGCATTTGAGGAAATCTAAGTACCATCTCTCCTCTCACTGGTTTCTCTTTGAAAACCACCCTCTCCTTTCACAACTTTGCCACTCTAAGTCAGAGATGCAAAATTCTGCCAAATGTGCGGTTCTGGCCTCAAATCTTCAGTCTTACACCACTTTGTAAGCCATATCCACTATGGAGTCTATATATTGTATATACAAAATTAGGTTGGGGTAAGGGAAATTGATAATAGTTAAGGAAAGTATCAGAAGTAGTTAGGAGCCGAGGTATAGAAAAATAAAAAGGAGTTAGTTGAAGTAGAAATAGGTTTGGTAGTGCAAGAAGGTATTTTATGTTTTTGTGAAAAAGGATAAGGAAATGGAAAGAGAAATATTATATTGGGGGAAAATAGATATGTTTATGAATTTGGGAAACTGATAAAGAGGATAGACAATGAATTCAACAGGGGGGGACTCGAGGAAGTCAACCGAAAAATGAACTTGAGGAAAGGAAGAATATCTGGCCTACAAAAAAGGGCCAGACTCAAGCAATGATATTGTGTATGTTAATTATGTTAAATGCGAAATGTTTATTGTATTTCCCGGTGAGAGAGGGGATTGGAAATTTGCTTCCCCCAATGAGAGGGGGGGGAGGATGAAAATTTAACGGTATTGTAATGTGCTTAAAATTGTTAAAATCAATTTTAAAAAATTGGGGGGGGGGATATATTGTATATACAATATTGTATATACAGAAAGCAACACTACTTATCATGACCACTAATGTTTCAGAAAAATACTGATTTGGCCAGAAAGCAAGCAGCACATTGGGCTATGGTAAGTGTGCAGAAGGTTTTGAGTGTTTTTTGTTTTTGTTAAGTTTACTTGGAAGCAACTTCCACTAAGATCATTGGAGCTTACTCCCAGGTTACTGGGTGTGGGATTGCTACCTTTGTTGTGCAAGTTGGGAGATATGTGATCTAAAATGCTCCATATCAGGTCAATTCAGAAGTAAATCTTATTGACTTCAACAGGAGTTACAACTCCTGGGAAGAAGGGTTAGGATTGCAGATAGCATGTGACTGTAACCCAGTTACCTGGGAGCAATGCTTTCATTAGACTTCACCTCTGAACAGAAGTAGGATTGGGGTTATGCAGGTAGTCCTTCTATGCTCTCCCACCAAGCAACGTGTTTAAAAGGGAATCCTCCAAGCTGGCAGGGCGTTAACTCGCTTCCCAAATTGTGCAAAACAACAATTCCTAACAGAGTGGAGGTTCAGGCTTATGTCCATTCCCTGGCAGACCAGTCACTTAATGGGCACTTCTGTTCTGGCATAAGTTCATATGGGCTGGAGTTACCTACAGTAACCACATATTCCTACACATGTCTACTCAGAAGTAAGCTGATTCCCTGGTAAATCTCCAGGTGATAGCCTAACTTGGTTTGTCTTAAACAGCACACAGGACTGTCTTAAACAATAAAAAAGCCACCCATCTCTTCTCCAACTAGGCCCTCTCCACACCATGCAACACAAAGTCTTTCCTGTCTCCAGAATTAATTATTGCATTCTGTTGCCCCCACAGCCCTCTCAAGCGACATAATAAAGAACAACCCCCCCCCCCCAGCCAGTTCCCTTTGCCATACAAGCCTCTGCACCATTATTATTTGCCTTGTCTCGCCCTCGGAAAAGGACCAAACGCCCCTCTGCTGTAGAGAAGGCAACATCCCTCTACCCCACCCCCTACCCTTTACAACCTGCTGCATGAGGGCCCCCCATTCTCCCACCTCCACCTTTTAGAAGAAACCCAGGGAGGAAAGAAAGGGGCTTCTGCCTCCTCGCTACCTCTGCTGGGGGTGGGTCTGGAGCTGACCCCTGTTTCTCACAAAATCAGTGTTTCAAAAAGCAAGACCCAAACACTCCCTGCAGCATGGTGGGCTGCCAGGGCAAGAGCCCCGGGCACCTTGCTTAAAGGGGCTCCTCCTGCCACCCTGCCAGCCCTACAACCGCTTTGCGATGCTGGGATCTGATCTGAATAATAATAATATTGGTGGTTTCTTCTGTTTTGTATTTTTTATTTTGTCTGCTTCTCAGAAATCAGCGAAACCTAGCAAAACCAAAGAGATCCTAGGTTCCTTACACTTCAGCAGCTTGTAACGTAAATGTAATATTAAAAAATCAGTCTGTAATTATTGTCTGAATAAACTATACTTTCAAAAACTAAACATGGTCATTTTGGGGGCAAAGCAAGTTATATATATTACAATTTAGGATCTTAAAGGAACATAGTTACTTTCATTCTGTAAAGGGAACTAAAATTTTTTTTCAACCTTTCCACCCATTTTATTCTTTATTTTCTTATTAAATTCATATACTGCCCTTTATCCAAAGATCACAGGGTGGTTTACAGGTTTAAGGTTTCCATTTGTGGGGGAGGGGATTTTTCCTCCATGGATCCAAAATTTATGGAAATTTTACATCTCTATGTGTAGAACAACTTTTGTCTGTACTGAATCTACTGCCAATTAGATTCATTGGAGGAGCCCAAGAGGGAGCCACTCTGGCCACGTCAGCTAGACTTTTGAGGACAGGCGCAGCTTTGAAGCAGCTCACATTTTAAAACATTTAAGGATGCTTCTTCCTTCCTCAGCTACTGCACTTGAACTTGGAACAGATGAGTGGTGAAGATCTATTAAAACATTATTGCAGAAAAGCTTTATCAATCACAAAATACACCATCTCTGTTGAATCCCCGGGTTTTTCTAAGCTGCTGTGCAAAGTCCGTAATGGAAAGGTGGGAAGAAAATACAGCATCTCCATTTTAGACTTCATGGATCTTTAACAATTATTTAATGAAAGCTTTGGGATTCTAGGTCAAAATAACTGAGCCAGTAATGACATCAAACAGTTAAGAAAAAACGAGTTAATGGTGTTCAACACAAGTAATCATGTTAAATAGTAAAATTATATTTCTTAAAAACTTAAATCCTCATATCTTCTGGAATGCATTGTATTGCAAGATGTTGGAGTAAATTAAATTCTCCCTGCACTCTAAAGCATCAATTTCCTTATGGTAATTATCTGCTAGATTGGATCTGTCAGTAGCAGGGAAGCATGCCTGACATTATACCCTCTTCACAAAAATGATTACAAAAAATTAAGACGAATGAGTAAAATTAAGGCTGGGGCTGGTAAGCCTATATAAAGCTCTCATAGATCACTTTACATAAGGTACCATTGTACTGGGGGCTTCAGCTTTTAATGACTAGCCATATAATGAGGTGAAGTCCATTAAAGTGCCGCAAAGGTAACCGATCACAAAGATAAGGGCTCAAAAAAGGATTTTTCAGCCAACTAGAAGCAATTTATTATATACAGCTCTAAGTGAAATGCCTGGATGGATGCAAAAGTTTTTGCAGATTGACAGATTTTCTTCCTGGGAAAGTTTTCGCAAATATGATGGGATTGCATTTTGTCTCATTTGATTCCGTGGCCCCCTTCCTTTTGGACATTCATTTCTCTAATAGACACTTTTTTTAAATGACTGAGTGAAAGCACCCAGCTGCATTAAATCACATAAAATAAATTGGAAGTTTGCATGAGGGACAAGATAGGCATTTCTTACATACAGAGTCTGCATTGAGAAACAAACTAATTTTCATCCTACCTCTGTAAAATTGTTCCTGGTACCCACAGTTCCCAGGGGGAGGGGGGATCTAGAGCAGCAGAGTGAAGGGAATTCTGAAGTTGTATGCAGGAAATGAATGATTTCCAAGAAGAGAGGTGCAGCTTGGAAGTCTGATTCCTTGACTAGCAGCTGTCCCCAAACTCAGATATTTGGACAGTGGTCTTGCTTGTAAGGGGGAAGCATGATTCATATACTCAGACTGGCCTCCGGTTGCTGTTATTTCAGCACCACGATGCTAACATTACTAGCAGGTTGTCCATGCAGGTCCCAGCTCAGTTTAATTTCTGGCCATATGCAGCACAGTCCCCTTTAATTCAGTTATGCAATCTGAGCAGTCACTTTCCATATCAGCTGAAGCTTCACTGTTCTCTGTCAGTTTTGTGGCATTTTTTAAAAAGGATTTACCAAGTTTTCTTTCTTGTTTTTGCAGCCTGAACTGCTAGAACCTCGTTTTTCTTTTTAAATGAATGCAGAGACTAAGCTGATTCTCAGTTCAGTTTGGATAGAAAAAGCACAAACTTGTGATTCTTTTCTGATAACTATTTCTGAGTTTAAGTGGGGCACGTGTCAAATTCTGCATATACTTAATATTTAACAGCTCTGTTTTCTTTTGGAGGAAATACCTCTTGAAAGCAATGGTGGTTATTAAAAAGACATTGTGTTGTTTATACCGTATTGGCCTGAATATAAGCTGCACTTTATTTCCAAATTCTGATCGTGAAAAGTTAAAGTGTGGCTTAATTTCGCGACCTTACAAAAACTGGCTTTTACGATATCATTCCTGAAACAGACACGCGGTAAAACAGAATGGGTGTGAGTGCCTGCAGAATTTTAAGGGAGTGGCTGATATTCGGTTATTGTATTTTTTTCTCTCCCCCCCCTCTTGAATTTTAAAGGTGCGGGTTATATTTGGGTGTGGCTTATATTCGGGCCAATACAGTACTATTATTTAGTACCTGGGTGCAGAAATAACAGCAGCGTTAGAAACCCAGAATCCCCACAAATGCTTTTGCAGGACAGAAAGCTCTGGTGGCCTTTTTAGTCTGCTCCCAACCTCAAAAAGATTTCCTTTTCCATTCTCTCAGCCCACACAATTTCCCCCTTCAGACGTGTCCCCCTTCCACTCTGTAGCTGGGTGTGAGCTCCCCAAAAACTGCGATGAAATGATCTGTTGCATTAGTTGCCCATTTACTGGCATTAATTGTTAGGGGTCAAGCCAGGGCAAAGCTGAAGCAAGACTTTGAAGAAAAGAAGATTGTGACATCATCAATGTTCACAGAGTAGATAGAGTAAGATGAGACTAAAATTGTGGCCTATGTACATTGCATACTACAATTTTATGAGAGTAGGGGTGGGGGATAAATTTGATTTTATTTGCATTTAAAGGTGATTTTACCAAATTTCTGAAATAAAATGAGAACTGAAGCACAGCCATCCTTCAAAATCCACACTTATCCGGATTTTTCAATGCAGTTATCCAAGTTACAAAAAATGTATATATTAGGGGAAAGTGTGCATAAAAATGAATTTATTATTGAAAATAACATACAAAAATAAAGAGAAATTGCCTGCAGAAATTTGTGCATTGGTCAAAATAGTATATAAAAATGTTTCTTTTAGGATAAATTCATAATAAAATGCTGATGAATTTGCACAGCAAAGTGCTGCAGAAATGTGGAGAGTTGAATTTAAGATTGAAAACATGAGAAACAGAGAGAACTGCCACTGGCAGATCCTTCCATCCCTACCTGAGAGTAAATCCAGATGGAACTCAATGGGACTTTCTTCTGGGGAGATATTTTTTGATTCTGCTGTAAAATTGTTTAGTAGTCATTCCTTCTCTCTCCCGAGAAAGCTGCAGTTATGTGAGGAGTACCAGAGAGGACTGTTCTCTCTGAATTAACTTTTTAGTTGGGGACAGGTACTGTACTTCCATTTCTTCTAATCATTTTTAGTTTTGTATTGAAAACCCTTCAAGGCCTCAGCGGTTTGGATGTGCAGCCTGCACAGAGCATTGGCACTTCAGCCGTGTAAATACCAGCTTATTTACTGTGTTAAGCTGTTTGTAGCTAATATAATTATATGCTTTCTCACTGATATCTGATCTGTTAATTAGCTGGAAAAAAACACTTTGATTGGGGTGACTGCTTAGTTAAATTGTTTAATAGTCCCACAAGCAAGGCTGTCAGCGAAAAATATGAAAATGACCGCAAAGCAGACACAGGCTTTTGTTGCCGTTTTTAAATCACATTAATTGAGCTCCAGGTTATATGCTAGATGAACATGACTAGAAAACGTGGCAAAGAAGCAAATGGGAGACAATTTTTTATTTTTGCAACTGAATTTGGTATTTGACACTTGAGATATGTATATTTTAAGGCTATTATTTTAAACTGTTTTTAATACTGTATTTTAAATTGTCGTGACCCTGGCACCTTCTGGCAAAGGCTAGGTAATAAGTTAAAGTAATAAATTAAATAATAAGGATAAAAACCAAGCGCTCCCAGGCTGTTCTTCTTAAATCCATGAATCCCAGTGAACTTCATTACTTTGTCAGAGTGTGGAGTAAATTTCCTGTTGCTTTTCAAAAAATTGCTGCCTGTTGCAGGAGGAGATGCTCACCTCCATTTAAATGAAGCCTTTCTAGCAGGTCTTGAACTGCTAATGCTGGAATAGTACCGAGGTGGACAGTTCTCTGCAAAACCTTTTACCTCTTTCACCATCTTTCTGTTTCTGATACTTTCTTTTTTCAGGAAGAAAAAGTATTCTAGACTCAAAAGAAATAGACTGAAACTTATTGATTAATATATGCTTTCCTATCCTCTTTAAGCATATTATTTTCTCCAAATTCATTTTCATGATGTCAGGACCAGCAACCAGCTCCTCCTCATGCCATCTCATTTTCAACCATTCATTTGTTTCTGTGTATTGTTTATCCAAGAGACATTTCTCTTTCACTTGGTATATTCATTATGAAATAATTCTCTGAGAAGATACAGGCCACTGGTTTTTTGCAATTTGCATCAGCACACTCTTAAGTTATGTTGAAAGCTAAGCTTTTTGGTCCTCTTGCTTCAGAAGTACATTAATATTTCTATGACCTTTACCGGGTGGCAGACGAGAAGCATTAGGAATAAAATAACAAACAAACCCAGAGAGGTGTACTTGAAATTGCATATTTGTGAGCCTGTGCTAAAAATGAACATGAGGGGAAAGAACCTGCTCGTTACGAAGATGTCACATAAACTAAAATTTAAAATAACCCTGCTACCCTGGGCTAATTATTTATTACATTTATATCTCTCCGTTCTTCCACCATGGAATTCAAGGGTAAGTGGATGAGATCCCCAAGGATATGAGGTTTGCAGCTCATCTCCAGCCCAAGTCGGCTAGGCTTGTTTCCTCATGGCCTTCAGACCGTACCCCAGCTTTACAAAAACCAAACAGAAGTACTCCTAAGCACACTTAAATGTCACTGACCTCATAGGACTTTCTTCTGATTCAACATATGTAGCCTCACACTGCAAGAGCTCTAAGGAGCATTTCCTGCTAACACCTCATTCAGCATGTCTCATGTCACTGTACTGTCTTTCCTCACCTTCCTTATGGTTAGGGGTGGCGGAAACCACAGGGGAATCACGGTCTGGAGACAGTGGACAGAATCCTAGCAATGTAGAGTTGGAAGGGACCCCAAGGGTCATCTAGCCCAGTGTTTCCCAGCCAGGGGCCACATGCCCCCCCAGGCCCACCAGGATATTCCAAGGGGGCCACAGATGAAAAATGTGTAAATGGGGGGCCACAGCACGAGGCTAGGGGGCCACAGTGGAAAGTGAGAAGTGAAGAAGAAAAAACATATTTTTTTCCAAAATCCTGATTGGCTGGCTCACTACTTGCCAATCGCAAGCAGGTAAGGGGGTGGCGCACCAGGACCTAATGCTCCTTTTTGCCACATGTTTTCTTGGAGCAGTCCTGGTTTGTTTCTGGCAGGAGAGGGCGATTGCTGAGCCTCCCGTTTTGACCCATAGAGCCCGCAATCCAGAACCCCCAGGTCAGGTTAAGTGGGGTGCAATGGGTAGGGCTGGGCGAGCCAGAGCTGCTTGTTGCTGCTGCCAGTGCTGGGACCGGTGGCAGCCTCGGCATGACTCTGCAAGGTGCAATCCACCCCAGCGCCTAGTGGATCAGGGCCTTCGGATGTTGCTCCAAGGTGTAGGGTGCAATCCACACCAGTGCCTAGCCAAGCGGGATCGTCTGTTGCTGCCGACTTGCATCTAGTAAATAACTGTCTACTCAGAAGAAAGCTGCACTGAGTTCAGTGGGCCTTACTCCTGTGTAAGGGTATGTGGGACTATAATGTTTTATCTAGGCAGCCAAGGCTCCTCTGGATGACAGGAGTCAGTGAGGACCACTTGCTTTTTAAAATTCTCCCATATATACAGAACACCCTGTGCACCTTTTGGACTGCATCTGTAGCTTTCCCACTCTGTGTCAAATAACTGGGGTCACATAAGTGCTGTTTACTTTTTATAATACATGGAAGATGGATCTCGCTTGTGAGGTTCTGGACTCTCCTTCTATGGAGGTTTCTAAGCAGAGGTTGGATGGCCATCTGTCATGGATGCTTTAGTTGAGATTCCTGCATTTCATGGGGTTGGACTAGATGACCCTTGGGGGTCCCTTCCAACTCCATGATTCTCTGTTTTTCTGCTTCAACAATATCAAAGATCCTTTTTCACATAGACGACTCGAAAGCCAGGTCTCCCCCAGGTATTCCTTGGTTGTTCTCTGTTTGAGAACGGGAGTGCCCGTTAGATCTAGGTGCACTGCAAAGAGCCACTTGCTGGGCGGCATGGGGTGGGTTTGTGTCTGGCTGTGGACTGGGGAGGGCATTTGGAGCCTGAAATGAGCCCCTGCTTGCTGCTATCCTTCGTTTGTTTATTCATTTATTTTATAAAATTATCAGTAAAAAAATTACAACCACTAAAGGGACCAGGAGACAGCTTATAGTGAGGGATGTAAAGCTTCCTGGCTCCCAGCCATGCTACCTCTGCTGTTCTTCAGTTATACCTGCAGATATGACGTCCTTCCTCCCACCCTAGTAATCTTCAAAATGTCTGTTGCAGCAAAAGGACAGGGTTGCTGTTCTGTTAGGCAGCTTATGGTGAGGGGGACACAACAGTCCAGGGTGTCCTAACTTCCTGGTCACATTTTCCACTGCTTCCAGCCACCTGCTTTGCCCCGACCTCGATTGTGCTTGCCTGGCTGGAATGAGTCCTCCTTGAACTTGGATTCCTGCTTGCCTGGATGGGGAGAGAGAGGAGTTGGGACAACATAGGTAGGAACTGTACAAAGGTAAAATTCACATTGGTTGCCCTGCCCACCTTTGCTCTCACCCCACCTTCAAGCTATTATTTTGTGCTGTGCATTTAAGTATTGAAGCTAAGTACTGTGTAAATATCACACACAAATGAATTGATACTGAATCATTCCAGGCTCATTTACTTTCAAAGTATTCATGTTAGTTCATAAAGCTATTGTTGCAAGCTACAAGTTGTATAGCATTTTCCTTTGTGTGAACAAAATAATCAGCTTCAGATGATGGCTTGAAGAACCGTAACTTCTCCTTCTGTGGAGTGCTGGTTTTTTCAGTGTTTTAACTTCACACAGGAAGTCAACTCATTTCCTGTTCACTTAAGTAATGTTAATGTTAACTAAGGTCTCTGGCATTATCAATCTCTGAACTCTGTTTAGGAGATCAGGGGCACGAGGCAGGCTTTTTCATTCCTGTCCTCTTCCCCATCTAATGAACACATTTCTCTTTGAACATAAGAAGAGCCTGCTGGATCAGACCAATAGTCCTTCTGGTCTAGCATTCTGTTCCCATAGAGGCTAACCAGATGCTTGTGGGAAACCAGGGAGCAGAACATGAGCACATGAGCACCACTCTCCCCTCCCACAGTTTCCAGCAACGGGTGTTCAGAAGCATTGCTGCCTCCAGCTGCAGACGTAGAGCAGAGCCATTAAGGCTAGTAGCCATTGAGAGCTGTCTCCTCCTCCGTGAATTTGTCTCATCATCTTTAAAAGTCATTTAGGTTGGTGGCTATCCCTGCCACAGTTTGACTATGTGCTGCATGAAGAAATATTTTCTTTTACCTGTCCTGAAGCTTCCAACATTCAGCTTCATTCGACACCTGGGAGTTCTAGTGTTAGGAGAGAGGGAGGGGAACCTTTTTTTGTCCATTTTCTCCATGCCATGCATCATTTTATAAACCTCTATCATGTCGCCTCTTCCTCACATTTTCTCTAGACAAAAAAGGCCTGAACACTGCAACCTTTCTTTACAAGGGACTTGCTCCATTCCCGTGATCATTTCGGTTGCTTTTTTCTGAACTTTTTCCAAATCTTTGAGGTGAAGTGACCAGAACTGTACACAGTACTCCAAAAGTAGCCGCACCACAGATTTGTAGAACAGCGTTATGATATTGGCAGTTTTATTTTCCATTCCTTTCCTAATGATCTCTAGAAAGGAATTTGCCTTTTTCACAGCTGCCACACACTTGGTCACCATCTTCATCAAGTTACCTGCTATAACCCCAAGGTCTTGCTCCTGGTGTGTCACCGCCACTGAAATACAGGCAGTAATCTATAACATACAAAACCTGCTGGACCAGAGATAATAATGAGAGAAAGAAAATGAAAGCACATATGTAGAACAACAGTGGCTTAAAATGCTGGAGTAGGGTGAGATTCTATGGTGAATGTGCAAATTCAGCTTAATTCTTTTGAAGTGTTGGAGGGGGAAATATTGTAATAACAAGGAACAAGGTGGAGAATGGGTAAACATGCATAAATTCAACATATATATGGAAAAGACAACAGTAATAGGGGGTTGTAAAACTAGGATTAGGGACCTTCTGAGAAGCATTTCAAAAAACATGGCTCCTGGAACAAAGCATGTCATTTTGCATGGACTAGAGAGACTGCTGCACAAGTTCTGACCTGTTGAGTCCAATGCTTTCCTGCCTCCTCCAAGGAGGCTGAAGAAACAGGCTCTTGCATGGCTGGCAGACTAAATTCAGGCACAATTAGTTGAGCAGACGTGGTAAAGGCAAAAATGCTCCACTTTAGGCTACATTCATAAGAATATCTCTTTATTTAAGTCAATCAAAACATTCCACAGGACCCAAAGTAATGATTGCAGTATAAGATCAGTTTAACATTATTTGAGTGCACACACACGAGTCCCACCTGGCAGCAGATGGGTGGCATATCAGGCAGGCCTGTTGATCCCCCAGCAGTTGAAGCAATGCCAGCGGCCTCACAGACAGGAGTGCAATTGGTGTGGGCGGAACAGCATGCAGCACCTCAGACATGCGTGGCCTCTGCAGCCGGGCATGAGGAAATGTTAATAAATACCAAGAGAGAAAGTACATTAAAAAAGAAATGCATTAATCGGTGTACGCTTGAAATGGTCGTTTGGAATATACAGAAGGTGTCCCACATCATAAAGGCATGCCCTTAGGAAGTTTTCTTTCTTGACCATTCTTGAAGAAGGCATTCATTCCACAGCCTTGCTTGTTTCCCGTTATCTCTTAAAACTTGGAGTTGTGCCGTCAGAAACAGATATTCTTTCAAAGTTCAATTCTTTTTTTCTCCTTCTTATTGAAAGAATTTTGAGGTTCAGTGGGTACAAGGGTCTGTGACAAAGGCCCCATATGTGGAAATTCAGTTGGCTTCCCATGCGTAGCCAGGTAACTGCAATCACAAGAGAAGAAATGCATCTTTCTCACCTGAATGTGAATTTCAAAGTCACAATCACTACTGACACCAAGAGAAAGTGGGTAGAACTTGCTGGTATTCCAAACAATTGTAGATTGTAAGCGGTTGTTGTTTTGCTTTGTTACTATGTTATATAGTTACAGTGGTACCTCTGGTTACGAACTTAATTCGTTCCGGAGGTCTGTTCTTATCCTGAGGAGCGCTTTTGCTAATGGGGCCTTCCATTCGCATCCTGGGCCAAAGTTTGCAACCAGGAGCAGCTACTTCTGGGTAAGTTCATAAGCAGAAGCATTTGTAACCAGAGGTACCACTGTATACAGTAAACCTCCCTGTGACCTTTGGACAAAGGGCCGTAGAGAAATTTAATGAGCACTAGCAGTAATTCCCTCTGGCCCCTTCTCTCTCACACTCCTGCAGAGGCATAAGAGCTGCTTCCTCCTGGTGTGATCTTGCACTGCTGTGTCATGTGTGCAAATAAACAGAGGCACCATGTGTTTGGGGTCAGTGACATGGCTCTTTCTGCCCAAGTTGTTACCTAGCTTGAAGGGAAGGCAGTCAAGTGAAAAAGACAACTGACCCAAGTCATGTGGGTACACACTAGGCTTGGGTGTTGCATCAATACATTGCCTAGGACCAGTATGAGGGCCAGAGGGGGATGGCTGCTTCACCCAGTGGGATATCACAGGTGAAGCCACCACTGCCGCTCCCGAGTCCCTCTGCCACCGCTCTGGGATAAACGTTTGATGCCTAAAAGTTTCAGCATCATGATATGGAAGAATGAGTTAACCCCCATTCCAAGTGCCATGTTCACAAGCCTGATAGCAGCCATCGAGAAGAGAAATTTACACTTTAAAACACACAAAAATGGCATTAAACTATATGACACATAGGGTGCTTCCAGACTACAAAATATTAATAATAATAATAATAATAATAATAATAATACCCCGTCCATCTGGCTGGGTTTCCCCAGTCACTCTGGGCGGCTCCCAACAAAATATTAAAAACACGATAAAACATGAAACATTAAAAACTTCCCTAAACAGGGTTGCCTTCAGATGTCTTCTAAAAGTCAGATATTTGTTTATTTCCTTGACATCTGATGGGAGGGCTTTCTACCGAGGTGCGACTACTGAGAAGGCCCTCTGCCTGGTTCCCTGTAACCTCACTTCTCGCAGTGAGGGAACCGCCAGAAGGCCCTCAGAGCTGGACCTCAGTGTCCGGGCTGAATGATGCAGGTGGAGACGCTCCTTCAGGCAGACTCAGTATTTTGTGGGAGGACTTCAAATATTTTAGTCTTCGGCAATTAAAGTGAATTAAAGGGCTTTGTTGCTTCAGCCCAACTAATCCATTTTTAAAACACGCAATTTATTGTGGTTAGGAAGTGATAGGAAAATGCATTGAAAAGTGTGGTATGAAGGAATAATTACTAGGTAGACAGATAAACAGCCTGCAAGCAAATAAAGATGAATGCTCGTTGTCGTATAACCCCCACTGCTTGCAAACACATTAGAATGAATGCTCAGTGAGGACCAGATACAAGCTGAGCTCTGTGAAAACTCTGAGGTAGCAAGTCAGGATGATCGCTCAATAAATAGGTCACCTGGAGAAGCCCATAGTTTTGCCCTCCATGCTTTAGATTTCTTTTCCTCTCTCTGTTTTCAAAGGAAAAGAATACAAATTCCAAAGGAAATACAAAGGAATCTGAAAACTACAGCAGATGTCAAATAATCTTGAAAGCTTTTCTTATGGGTTTTGACTCCAAATTTTTCAAAACCAAAGAAATGTTGTGCTTAATATTTAATTGTTCTTTAATGAAATAACCATAATTAGAATTCTAATGTATCTGAGCAAATTAAGTAATGTGCCTCACACTTACCAATACATTCGTGAAATTATTGATGGTGATGTTGGTGGAAGATTAGAATTTGCTGGTTGGGTGGCTGACCAATGAACCTTGCCAGTGTATCCAGAGGTGTTTGGAGAGCTAAGGGTAAAAGTTAAAGGGAGAAAAGGAATTGATTAAATGGGCACAGGCTTGAAATAATGACTTCTTGATAGCTCTAATTAAGGCAAAAGCTTTTGTTGTTGCATATGAGGTGGGTGTGGAGAGAAAAGATGATGCAGCAGGAAAATATCAGGCTACTTCCTAAATGAAAATTGTTATTCCACTCATCTTCATAAAACTCAATCATTTTACAGTAGATGAGAATCTTGTTGGCATTTAATATACTTTTATACCACTTTTCAGTTTAACCTCACAAAGTAATTTACATTAAAATATAAAAACAATTAAATATCAGTTAAACGAAAACAGTCAAGAAAAACTACAAGGGTGGGGTTGTGAAGGTTTTTTGAAAGCCAGATCTCTTCTCTACGCAGAGCAAAATGGTTAAGTAGTCGCTGGTGGCAGATGGAGGAGGGAACAGGCCACCTCAGCAGGCCCTATCCTGCGCAGATACAGAATGCTGCAAAATTATACATATTTGTATTTTACACCCCATTATCAGATTTCTCACTTTTTTCCATGGGCAACATTTTGCACTAATGGAAGACCATCTGATTCTAGAGGAACTGGTATTAGATACTGCCACATACTCTTGGCAGCTGTATTTTCATGGATATGGAATTTTGCCCTAAAACCAAATTTCACACATACAGCTCTAAAGCATAAAATGACAGCACAAGGGCCATTTGCAAAATAAAGCAACACAATAAAGAAGCAAAGAATCTTATGTACAAATGTACAAATTATGTTCAAGCAACTGAACTACATACATGTAGAATGAATTTGTGCATATAAATTGTCCAGTCTGTGGACAAAAATTAAATTTCGGGTTCAGTTTATTTGGCCATAAACATAAAATACAGAAGAGTTATCAAAACAACAATAGGAGACAGGGGTGGGGAGAAAGACAGTATATACATAATGAGAAGTAGATAAAAATACAGACAATTTTGGCTCCTCTCTCCTTTAATAATTTGATGACTATAGCAAGGAACTTGGCTATATTTTCTGTGATCGAAGCATTGGAATCTGCCACTAAAATTGAAACATCAAATTCATCTGTGTCTCCCAAACTGACGGGGAGATTAAATTGGATGTTATATCCCTATAAAAAGGATAGTATAGTGGGAAAGGGGGCTAATCTTTTGACCAAACTGCTTTTGCAAGGACAAATTCTCAGCTGCCTGGAAAAATCTGCCTTTCATAATTGCTGATGATAAAACATTTTAACCCAGCCAATTGAGAATGCTCTCCTGAATCTAGGAATATTTAATGTTCCTAAATACCTAGCAAGTTGATAATCACTACTAGATTGTTGTTCAAGTTACAGTGGTGAGCAAGCCCCATTTGCCAGAGCTAGTGAATTTTGCAAATTAAGACCCAGAGCTCTGTCTTGTATAAACTGTTGCCTTTCCTAGCTCAAGTGGCAGAAGTTGGGGTAGTGACAAGCCAACAGGGAACCTGCCAGCTGGGCAGGCCCAACAACCAAAGACTACATTGGATCCTGGCAGGGGAGGCGTCACACTGCCGCACCAGGAAGGCTAAGTGGGCTTGTGTATCTCTTTCCCCTTTCCATATCTAGGATTTCTCAATGTATGATGTGATAAATTCCTGATTGCTGTTGTGATACATTGCTCAATAATCAGCATCCAATCACGTGAGGGAGAGGCTGGGAAACTTGTTGCGTATTCCCAGCATGGAAAGCTGCTGTTTTTGGTAGCAATCCTGTATTTCTAAGAACATTTACTTTCAGGTTTAGCTGGTCCTCAAGTGCACTGTGATGCAATGCATGCCCACCCATGAGGCAAGGTGAGGCAACTGCCTCCAGTGGCAGGATCCACTGGGGTAGCAGATCCCAATAGAGATCTTTAATTTTTCCTTGTTCCTGATGTACATCTTCACTCACCCCTTCTGCCCTGACAGAGAGGGGGGCGCCATTTTGTGGTTTGCCTTGGGTGTCAAACTGTCTTGGGCCGGCCCTGCCATGGCGCAACGTAGATAAAATTATTGATATGCATGCATGCACCAGGCCTAGAGAGCAAGGCACTTGAGATTTGCTAGTACTGAGCATTGTCACACAAAGCAATGATGTGTTAGCAACACTAGTAATGAAAAGGAATTTGTAGTTGTTGACATGACATTTGGCTAAGAATTGCATGGCCCGCCCTCTTCCTTCCCATGAATGTTCCACAGGAAAACCCCATATTTAGTGGCATTTCCCCCCCCCCCATTGACTTAGAACACCTGCAGAACAAATTTTCTTGAGTGTTGTAACCTCAGTGCAGCATTGTGGGGAGGGGAAGCAGAAAAAAGGGTAAGATACAGCTAAATGAAGCTGAGAAACATGCTAAATATCAAGTCTGTGCAATTATGTTTATGTGTGTGAATCATTTGTTGTTTGCCAATGAAAAATTAATAATATTTTTTTCCCTGTTTAATGTATAAGGAACAGAGGGGTTCAGATTACCAGATATAGCTTCCTGTACAATAGAGGTTCCTGCTTACTGTGTGGCCTTGCAGATGTTTCTGAACTCCAATGGCCATCAGCCTCAGCCCAGCTTGATCACTGATCCGTAGTCCAGCAACTCCTCTACATAATCCATTCATTGGGAGAGTATCTAGGGCAGGCATAGGCAAACTCGGCCCTCCAGATGTTTTGGGACTACAACTCCAATCATCCCTGACCACTGGTTAGCTAGGGATGATGGGAGTTGTAGTCCCAAAACATCTGGAGGGCCGAGTTTGCCTATGACTGATCTAGGGTATCTATGTAGCAGCACGCAGGTGCAGAAGAGGACAGGGCTCCCGTGCCTTAAATTATTGTGTAAAAAGAGAATTTTGGCAGATGCAGCTTCTCATCATGCTCATGACAAGTTGCACCAATCAAGCTAAAAAAAAAACAAGGCCCTGCTAGTTTGAAAACTAGGCATGAGATAGGGAGCAACAGTTGTTTAAAGTTAGAGAAAAATTGGGTATTATGGTAGACCCAGTGAAAAGCACTGGATTTGAATAAATTAAGATCATTGGTTTCAATAGGTTCAAATATGCTTAGTACTGGATATAACACCCCTGGAAGAATATAACTAAGGAAAAATATAAATAGAAAATAAATTGGGGGGAAACCAGAACCTCTACTAGCGTAAATGTAGACAGCAGCACCTATGTTTTGTTTTGAACTTTTACTATAAAAAACCAATACTATTTCGAGATACACAGCATAAGCAGATATAAGCATTTTATCCACATAAACGACAAACCGCACCATAGGTGGGAAGAAGGGTTTCTACTGCTATTTATATTTTGGGGTTTCTCTAACATTTAGGTCATCGTGAGGACTATTCTTAAAAGCAGCCTCTCCCAACTGCTGTTACAAGCCATTAAGGGCGCATGAAAAGGCACATGTACCCCTGGCCCTGCCCATCCTGCACTTCCATGTGCATCCTGCACTTCCATAGCAAGACCAACTCTGCAGACCCAATACCTGCCCTGTCACAGAGACCATGAAATCCTGAGCTAGCGCATGACAAGGCCACCACAGCACAAATGTTAGGCATGAAATCGCCTCTAAGCTGTGGAGCTGAGGGTGTTGCAGTGCATTTGGGTGGGCTATACACCAACATCATCTTGGGCCCAACACCAGGAACAACCCCTTGAAATCAGTCAGAGCAAGCTGGCCTCCTGGCGAGAGCAATGGAAATGGTATGGATGACAGTGACTTGCACCCTGCCCCACTGGGCTGGGTTGGTGTTGCACCAAGTACCCGGGGTGGGGGGACCAGTGCTGAGTCAGCACAGGCGCCTCATGCCAAGTCACCCCACTCACCCATGATCAGATCATGAATGACAGAGCACTTGTTTTGGACCACCCTGGAGGTTAAGTGGCATCACCAGAAGGGGATTGGTTGGCACGCTCTATCAAATCATGACAAGTGCAGAAGGAATGATAGATTAAAAACTCTCTCACTCCTTTATCTGTACCCCTCTGTCATACCGGCCCCATGCTTGTCACTACAAAAATGGCATCCCTCTGCCCTGGACCTAGCCCAGGCGCACAGTGCCATCTCCTCTCAACCAAGCAACAGTCAACAAATGCAGTAATGAACAACCCTGTGTAAAACTGCCTAAGTGCCAAGCAGCAATGGAGTACAGATATAGAAGAAATACAATTATCTAATAACAGAAAAGAAGGACCATGCTCCAAGTGCAAGAGTCCTTGCCTTTAGGGCTGGGCGATATCTGGTTTTCAACATTGTGATATATCATCAGCTAACCATGGCGATATGGTGATATATCACGATGTCTGAAATAATGCTGAAAAAGCAGGTGGGCTGTGGAGGGAGGGAGAAGCGACCAGGAGGAAGGGAAGGAGGCTGCCGCTTACTCAGGTGAAGGAGCTCCTGCCTGATCCCTCCCTCCCTCCCTCCCTCCGCAGCCCAGCCTCAGCCAAGGGAGCCTAAGAAGGTGCTCTCCCATCTGCTTGCCTTTGCGTGAGCAAGTGGGCTGCCTCTTTCCTCTCGGTTGGTCACAGGAGGAGTGACAGACCAAGACTGCCTTTGTCCAGTGACAAGCACACCCCTCTCTAACTTCAAACAAAAGGAACAGTCAGAGTTCAAGGCACATCCAAGCCAGGCAGAAACAACTGGTGCCATCAGGGCTAATGAGCTAACCCTGGGGAGAATTTTGAGGGTCAGACAGAGGCCTGCAGGGCTGTATTTGGTTCCTGGGCCAGAGGTTCCCCACCCAACTTAAAGTGTGATGCTGCAAAACAAAACAAAAACACCTTGCAGCACCATCAGCTTTAATGGTCATTAAGGGATGGGCAAATATTTTCTGCAATAGAAGGCCAGTGCTTGGTATAGCAGTCCCCTCCTCCAGTGGCCTCCCGTCTCTCACCCAGGAAATATACCACCACACCAAAGCTAATCCTGTCCAGGCTTTCACCTCAGGAGTCACAGATATCTGGTGTGCAGAGACCCAGCCAACTCCAATCCCTGTGCCAAACCAATGTGTGTGCAGAGGATTGGACTAGGTTACTCTTGGTGTCCCTTCCAACTCTACAATTCTATGATCTCCCCAAAGGATGAACCCCTTTGGTGTTGCTTTGACTGACAATGTTCTGTTATCTATGGCAAAACTTGTTCCTATCAACAGCTGGGCCCTGGGATTGGCACCATGGTGTCTGGCACCTCCCACTGCTCTTGCAACCAGAAGCAAATGGGGTGGGGTGGGTGTAGTTGGCCTCCCCCTGCAACCCCTGTCCTTGCCACTTCCCACTCTGCTGCAGATGGCAAGCGGTCATAAAGGGAAGCTTGCAAGCCATAACTGATCTCCTCATTCAGGAATCCCTAAGAGGCTTCCAAGGAACAGCAGAGTTCCCCACATGGTTTAAAAATGATTATTTGGCAGTAGCACAATATATCCTCTTCTGGTTTTTTGTTCCCTTTGGCATGCTCCACTACTAAGATTCTCTAGTTCATATAAGATTCTTTCAGAAATGGCATGCGGTGGAAGCACGATTAGCAGCTGTGTGAACAGTTAAAGGAACCAACATTTTTACAGCGGTAAACCTTTAGCATCTTCAGGTGACCTCTAGTGGCCAAATGTCCTCTCCACACCTAAAGTATATGGAGCTACGTTACTTTGCTTGGGCAGAGAGTACTGGTATATTGTAAATAACCCTATGTTTTCTTCTTGTGTTGTTAATGGTGATGAATCATAGAACTGTTGGAAGGGACCCAAAGGGTATTCTGTCTAGCCCAGCCCCCTGAAATGCAGTATTGTGTTTCTCTGGAAAATTCTTAGTTTTAAAAGTGTACCTGACAATTTTATAATTGAAATGAATATAAATTTAGTTACATTTCAGCACACACATATAGCTTGCCTTTCAAATGAGAGAGTAAATTGGGATTTTACATTGTGCACCATGCACAGTAAACAATTAAAGTCTCCTGTGAGCCCAAAGTCATTGGGAGTGGAATTCCTCACACCAGCTTTGGGGTGGCTGTAAATTTCCAGTCTACCTGAGAGTGGCTGGGAAGTGAAGGGGTGTAGGCTCTGGCAAATGTGCCAGCATTGTTTTCCATCAGGATTTTTCCATGGGCACCTATGTCATGCTGGTGGCATCTTCCAAGACCCACGGATGTAGCTGAGCTCCCCACTCTGTCACCTTCGTAAAGCCATCAGATATCCGAGCATTACACCTTAAAAGTTTTTTTTTAACGAAAGACTAAGCATGAAGGCTGTGTACACACTCTGGTTTACTCTGTAGCCAGGGGATTCCCATGGATGGCTTGTGAAGCTGTGTGCTCACAATATTAGACTCAATGCTTATCCATCCTGTAGTTTGAGAAACACTGCAGTTTCAAACCAGTTTTGAACTGATTTGAAAACAGAACCCTTTGGAAGACCTCCATGCCCCCTCTCCACCCACTGGTGTGGACAGGCAGTGTTCAACCGAAAACGCATTCATCCATACTGATGTGTACAATGACATGCAACATGCAATTAGAGGGTAAAGGACCTCTGGATGGTTAAGTCCAGTCAAAATCGACTATGGGGTGTGGCACTCATTTCCGCTTTCAGGCCAAGGGAGCCGGCATTTGTCTGCAGACAATTTTTCCAGGTCATGTGGCCAGCATAACTAAACCACTTCTGGTGCAAGGGGACACTGTGACAGAAGCCAGAGCGCAAGGAAATGCTGTTTACCTTCCCACCACAGTGGTACCTATTTATCTACTCATGCTAGGTTGGCAGGAGCTGGGACAGAGCAACGGGAGTTCACCCCGTCACATGGATTCGAACTGCCAACCTTGCGATTGGCAAGCCCAAGAGGCTCGGTGGTTTAGACCACAGCGCCACCTGTATCCCATATATACAATTACAAGTGCAGTGGGGGTGGGGAAACAAATGACCTTGCTGAGTTTTAAGTAGGTAGTGAGTACACAGCTGAAGAGTGCCTCCATTTTCAATTTAAAAAAAAGCATGCCTCAGGGAGCTTGGGAAATATCCATCGAAACACTGAAATAAAAAGAAATTCCTCCATACTTCTTATTATTATTATTATTAAATTTATACCCTGCCTTTTTCCCCTGACAGGGACTCAAGGCAGCTTACAGACAGAAATAACTGCTAAAAACATGGGGGGAATAATTAAAAAACAATTAAACATAGATTGAATTAAAACCAGTGCAATTTTTCAAGAAAAAGAGGTGCCTGAACTCACCATGAACACCTCCCTTGTTTTCATATAATGGCAATGGCCTGAGAGGTGCCAGAACTGAGTTCCGGCTAAAAAAACACACCCTGATTATATGTGAGTACCTGTCAATCTATTATCGATTAAAAACAAACAAATAATTACAACAGAAACAGCATGGCACCAGCTGTCCTTAAAAGCAGTCAGTCTCCCAAAGTCTTCACCTGCTGGCAGGAAGACAAGGAGGGAGCCAGTCTAGCTTCTCCATGGAGGGAGTTCCAAAGGTGTCTGGGAGCAGCCACTGAGACAACCAAGCTGGAATTGCTCCCTATTAGTGTATCAGACTATATGAACTATTCACATACTGCGTTTAGTATCCAAAAGGCATTTGGATGTCCCTGTTCTCTTTACCCTTGCAGTAATTCTGAGATATGTCACTATCTGCTCCTTTTAAGACCTGATGCTTAATGAGCAAATTAAAATTGCTGCACCCAAAGGTTAGCTGCAGCTAAAAACTGAGCTACACAACCGTATTGAGCACACAAATAATATCTTACATATTCTTGACAGACAATATCATTACAGATTGCAGATGTGTGTCAAAGCTTTTCCTGTCTGACTGCTCTTACCTATGAAAATGCTTCCTGTACATAGAAAACTAGCATATGATTACAGATGATTTTATCCTAGCCCCCCCCCCCCACCGATATGAGGCTTGTCTATATGCTTGAGAGAGCATACCAGCCAGTGACCCCTGCCAACAGTGTGAAGAGGTACTTCAACAGTAACTGGACAAAGTTGACTCTGTTTGTGTAGCTTGGCTCTTAGTCCCACTGAAATCCATGGAATGGAAAAGCACAATTCAACACCATCTTGGCTGTGAGTCCTGGGAGACCTGCTCCCTGTCTTGCAGGTCTTTTCCACCTGCCTTATATCATAAGATTGATGTGGAAATTGTTCAGTTTGGTTGTGTAGTTTTTGATGTCATATTTATTGTTTTTGAGTCATAAGCATAATTACTTTTAGTTATGTTTGTAATTATGTATTTTTTCATGTTGTAAGCCGCCTTGAGCATGGTTTTAACTATGGAAAGGTGGCATACAAATAATGTGTGGATGTATGTAATATATAAATTCCATTGGAATCACACAGTGCATGAATTGATTTGCCCTACTATCCCAGAAGTTTGTAGTTGAGTTACCTGGATCCAGTCCCATATGCTCTGGTTCCAAATAAACTTAAATCCTGCTTGGTAGTATGATTTGAAGTATCTCAGGTTCTCAATCAGTAATTACTATACAAGAAAGGAAACTTGAGGTTTACGTACTAGGAAGATTTCACATATGGTGGTTCTGCATTTCGAACTCTGCTGTGAATAATTACATCTACATAGGGATTGTCCAGGTCCTCAGGATTCTCTGCACCAACACAGCCTCTGTTTGGATGAAAAGGGGGAATGAATCAAAAGGCAAATATGTATTATTTATAACACAGCTGGCTGAGGCCACTGAAGCTCCAAGTTTTTCGTTATTTATTTAAAAGGTGCACAAAAACATACACAGAGATTTGTGCAGTCACGTACCAAAATACACATAAAACTAGGCAGTGCTTGTAGGAAAAATTGGAGGACAACGTTTTACCACATAGGTGGAACAAGCTAATTTGGGAAAACTGTAAATAATGTAAGAAAGCAATGGAGTCATCATTGCTTCCACTGCCTTTTGTATTCAGCCTCGAGAAACTGGTATAGGTCATTTTTTTGTAACAATTTCATTAGTTTCTTCCATATTTCTATATCCAGTATACAAAAAACTAAGCATAACAATAGTACTAGGAAATAGCAGAGCAATATCTCAGAAGCCATGAATTCTGACCCACAATGCTGAATGTAGCCCATTACTCTCATGTTGTGATATGCTACATGCTTGATAACCCCCCTCATGCTTTTGCCATTCTAAGCAAGTGGCAAAAAACAGGAGGTTTCTCGAGCCACTGGGCAAGGCAGTGGGATGTGGTTGGTGGGCTGTGCTTGGCTTGCTGGATCACAAGTTGCGCAGGCCTGGGGCAAATGAATATGCAGGTGCCACCAATTTTAGTTGGCCTCAGTAACCAGACATGGATGGTGTTTCTTGCCTAACCCTAATACACCCCTGCATCCTAACATGGACAGCAGGTGTAGAGGAGGAGCACAGTATCATCTCTGACCTTGTGCTGCGTTTTGGAAACAAAATGCCTTGGTATATCCAGAATGGTCCGCAAAAGGTGCTTATCACAATTTCTGTAGTGCCTTGTTCCTATCCATTTTGACAAGCACCTCTTCTCTCATGTCTGACTCGACACTATGCTTTGGAGACACAATTTCTTAAACACAAGGACCCTGCCCAGGGGTGTAGGAGCTAATAAGACCCTCTTAAATCCTCCAGTGGGGCTTCCTTATTGCACATTTAAAACCTATTCAGTGCTGGTATTGAGAACTGCCTGGCCTCACCTCCAAGTGAAACACCATCCCCAAAAAACACCTCCTGCTTTTTGCCACTTGCTTAGAATGGCAAAACTCATGTGGCAAGTGCCAACAGGACTGGATCCAAAAAGGGACCCTGAGAAACGGGAGAGTAGATATACCAAAAACCACCGGTAGATGTAGGGATCTCTCCTGCATAGCCCAATGAGAACTGAGTATGCTCAGTAGCCACAGCAGGTTGAGTGTTACTTGGAAAAGAACAATGAAAAGGAGAAAGGAGAGGAGGGTGGGGTGGTCTGGTCTGCTGGAGCCCCTTATGCCTTATACCTTATAATATGGTGTTTTAGGGTGAGGATTCACTGCAGCATTTTGTCATAGGTCTGACTTGCCCCAGCTGTCCACAAGGACCACAATTGCTAGAGCAACCTCTCAAGTCAGTTTCCAAGCTGCTCATAGATGATTTATGAAATCACACAGCCATAGGATAGGTTTTGCAGCAGGTAATAGCCTGAATTGCATGCCTATTCTATTTATCAGCCCTCTTAATATGAAGTCAAGCATGAGAATGAGTTCATTTCAACTGACAATCTTCTAAAATCCATTCTATACATTGGGATAATCTCAATGTAGGGGAAATATGTATATTAAAATGGTGGAGGGGTGGTACAAAGTTGCTTTTTCTGCCGTGAACTGCCATAAACTGAGAAGAAGCATATAAGAGCATAAGAACACTACAAATTTTGACCAAACTCTACGAATTTTGACCAAACATCCAGTGAGTCCAACACTGTGTCTAGAAGTGACCAGTTAGATAGGAAGCTCATATGAAGTCAACATTGTTTATCTCCAGCATACATAGGCACACTGCCTTTGAATGGGAAAGTTCTGTTTAACTGTCATGGCTGATATTTAGTAAAAACAATTCTCCATAATCTGTCCAGTCCTTTAAATATCAGGCTAATCTAGTGGCCACAACATACAGTATAATTTGTGGCAATGAATTTAATATGCTAATTATGTACTGTGTTTCCTCATGGACTCTACTGGAATATCAGTAACATTTGGCTTATCTCTTCCTTTAAATCTTTCCATTTCAGCTGGTCATTACATTCTGTAGCTTAAGAAATTGTGCTAAAGGGCTCATCCAGACTTCCTTTTGTGCCACATTTCTAGGCACAGGTCCAGGCTTTAAAGCTCTGTGTCTGAGTGGTTTCTTTTTCGTCCTGGAGCTTTCTCCAGGAAAACCCACGTTTTACCAGTGAACCAATGGGGTTTTCTGCAGCTTGCTGGTTGCTCTGATTCAACTGTAAAATGCAGGTTTTCCCAGGGAAAACAAAACAAAAAACTGCTTGGACATGGAGTTTTAAAGCATGGACCTGTGCCTCGGAAGTGCAGCGCAAAAGAAAGTTTGGATGAGTCCTGATTTTGCTTTTTCCTTCTCCTCCTCCTTCCCAATCCCTTTTCTTTTTGTCATGTATTTTGAGACAGGAAGCCTGAAGACAAGGATTTTCTTATCAATGACATTTTTTTTGGTGGGTTTCATTTCATTCTATTTGAAAAATAAAAATTATATTTTGCGGGTTATTATAGTTCATATTTTGAAATAGGTATATATAGGGACACCAAAATCTTTAAAGTCCGCAGGGCCTCTAAAGGTCTTAATCTGGCCCTGGCCCTCCATCTCCCTCTGGGGAAGGAGCTCGAGGGCTGGGTAAGGAAGTTTCCAGTCAGTGCCTGAATTGTTGGGCAACAGAAAACTGGGGGGGGGGGGCTCTGAATGAACACACTCCTATCCCATTTTTGCATCTGTCCCTCCAGTAGCATTTTAAGAGCAAAGTGGTGTAAGTCATTTTGAAAACATTTTATGGCTAGGGTGACTAGATGCAAAAGGCTATTAATTTATCTGGTGATTCTGAATTCTAATATTATGAACTCACCCAACATCCATTTTCTCATTATAGAAGACTGCAGTCCTACACTTACCTGGGAGTAGACCCATCAAGCTCAACTGGGCTTACTTCTGGTGCAGAGTCCTGCTATCTCCTCAGCTCAGATTCATGACATTACTCCTCATATTGTTGAATCTCCGCCTCACTTTTGGAATCTCTTTCTGTGATCTGTTGCCTACTGCTCTTGCTTTGTTTCTCTGTGGCTCAGGTTAAGCTTAAGTGCTCCAATGGATGCCATTGTAAATCAGAACAACACATGAGTCAATGGCATCCATGGGACCAAGGAACGCTTATGCAAACAGACTGCATGGCTTTGCCTCTTTTTGAACGAACAAATTCCCTGCTTAAGATAAAAGATATATATTCACATAACAACTTTTACTTACGTGTATAAGGGGAGTTGTTGAGTTCGAGAGGAAGGACTAACACTGTTAAAGATGAAAGGCACATTAAATTGGTTAACTTATTTCCTACTAATGTACAATCAATATTTGGTATGTTATTACCGGTAGATGTGACAGCTTTCAGACAATTTGCAATGGCATGTATATTTTTAAGAGCACATAGTGGACACATGGTCCTAGTTCAGCCTTGGTAGATAGTAAAAACTTTAATTCTGGGTTTCCAACATTTAGGATGATACTATTGCCTGACTGGCTGGGTCTTGCAGATTCTAGCCTTGCCACCTGGTGCCCTTTGCACCACCAGCTTGCCCTGGATCACCAGACTTCATTTAAAGCGTGCGTGCGTGCGCGCGCGCACGCACACACACACACAGCAAGTATTTTTACTCCTTGAAGAGCTTCCATTGTAATGCTTGCTCCTTAGAATGTGGCTCTGCAAAGGGGGGGGGCAATGAGGTAGTGAGGAAAGAGGGAGAGTCACTTAAGGAAGGGCAGTTGGTAAAGGAGAGAAGCAGACTGAAGAAACTGGAGACAGAGATCTGAGGAAGAAAGGAGAGCAAGGAGAAAAGCAAACTCTGGTGGCCTGAAAGACCTGGGACAGAAGGACTAGGGACACAGACTGTCACATGACTATAGCAGCAGCCAACTGCCACTATTCATCTGCTCAACAAACTTGCTGTTGCCAAGTTCCGTGTAGGCAGGACCAGCTCGCCCATGAGGCAGACTGGGGCAGTGCCTCAGGTGGCAGAATTGCACACTGTGGGAGAAGCAGTGGCAGTGGCTGGGGGTGAAATTTTGCAATGAATCACAGAACTTTTGTGAGATCTCACCAGAAGCCTGGTAAGTGAGGCTTTGGGGGCAGTGAAGGAGGCAGCAATTTGCCATTTCGCCTCAGATGATGAAACAGGACAGGCTGCCCCTGCCTGCAGGGTTTGGGATTGATTAGGGTGGGCATTGTGATTGTTAATCGCTCTTAAGTTTATATGCTAAAGAAACATAGTTACACCTATGTGTTTGTTTGTCACTGTCCCTCCTCCTCATGATGATCACAGAACTGAGGCTTTATACCATTCTTCTTAGTCAATGAGAAGAGCCATAGCTGTGGCTGACGTTTAAGGAACCCATGCTGCCTGGGGGGAATTTAGCTGCCTAGAGTAGGGACAGAGGATTTACTTCAGCTTGCACTTAAAGGGAATCAACCTGATTTGCACCTTCCGAAACTAAAAACAAACTGTTATAGAAATGTAGAGAACTGAACTTAAGATTGGGAAAAAATAGAAATGGAGAGAGGTGGAAATTGGCAAGATTCACCAATCTCCTGTACTAGGCAAGTTGACAGCTGGGGTGGAGTTCACACAATCCTGTGTGTATGTGCGTGCGTGTGCGTGCGTGCGTGCGTGCGTGCGTGCATTCTTCAAATGTGCAAGTATTATCTGAACTGTCCTTTTGCAGAAGCAGTACTGGGAGAGAATTAACTCCTTTCCCAGGTGGTGCTGGGGAGCAGATGGATACTTGCGAGGAAGGGTAATGGTGATAGCAAAATCAGGCAGAATTTTAGTACCTCTGCTGCAACCAGCGTATCAGGCCATTGTATCCTGCATTCCCCTTAAAAAAAACCAAGCACAACCACTAAAATAGTTTGGCCTTCAAGGTAGCGCTGGCAGCAAACGTTGCAGTATAAGTTATTCCCACCTCTAGTCCACCTCAGTTGGTCACTCTCTGTCAGGGGCTGATGGAGAGTGACCCAGCCCCTGACAAAGCTCCTTGCCACCGTCCTGCTCCACCTCACTAACACAGAAATGCACTTCTGGTCATAGCAAAGATCCATCTAGCTCAATTGCACTCTCTCAGATGTCCTCCCAACCCAAATTCAGTGCCACCAAAACAACTGTACATATGCATACATCAAAAATCTTGGTTCATGTCACTTTAAAATTCCCATTATGTGAAACCATAAAAGTAAGTACTGTACAGATAATTTTTAAAAATCTACAAACATTTTCAAACTATAGAAATAAATGAAGCTCACAAAGTAATTGGCTTGTGCGGTGATATGAAGGCTCTTCTTTGAAATCTGTCCCAAAGGCTTCCAACAACCTGGAACAATAGGAATGTTTTTGGGATCACCACCTGTGCACATAACACCGTTACTACTACTAATCACAGTAGCCATCAGAATAATCACATTCTCCACAGGAATTTTCAGTGCTGTACTGAAAAGTGTCTGGCACATTGTAACTGGTTATTCTCTCTCAGGCAGACAAGAAGAACTGGAAGTTTATTGAGAACGTACATGGGATGCGGATGTTGGGACATGCCTGGGTCACAATTTCAGCAAACATTTCTGCACAGGAAGAGTAAAAAGTATCACAAGAAGCTCGCTTAGTGTCACAGAAAGACAACACGGGCACAAGTTCTTTTAGATATTTGCTTATATACCAAGATGGCTTCCGGAGAGTGGTGAGGTTATGACACCTATCTTCACTTCCACCATGCCATAGCAGGTCTTTGCTGTAGCCAGTGAGCATGGTGGGAATAATATGCATGAGAGGAATGGAACAAAATTTGTTTTGGCACTGAGGTAGTTTGATCTGCCATGGGACAGGATGCCTTTAATTCCAACATAAAGGCTTCTTAAATGACCATAGCTCCTCTCATCTAAGTCCTACATGAAGGCTTCCCCCATGGAGCAGCTATTAAGAGCAGACGAACGTCAGCTTCATGTGGATACCTGTCTGGGCAGCACATATGGATTTATGTTTTTAAATTAATGTGGATGGATGGGGTGGTTATTGTATTTATAATGTGAACTTAGGGGTTTTCTCTCACACACTTCCCCCACTTCTCCCTCTCTCCGCCCCCCCCCACACTCTCACTCTTTCCTTAACCTTCTTAGTTCTCTGTTAAATTTGTTAAAAATAAAAGAGAGTAAACAAAAAATTCCACATGGAAAAATCCCATCCCTGTCCCCAATTTCTTGCCTGGTTAATTCATTCCTCACTTTTCAGCACTAAAAATGAGCCCCAAGGCAACTTAGCTAAATACTTACAAAAAACATAATGGAAAAGAGGCAGCATTTAAACACAGCCATCAAACCACAATCAAGCAGTAGGAGAATCCAGAGCAGTTCAGCGTCTACTGTTGGAACTATTGCTCTCCTATATTACATGTGAACTTACCTGATACTTAGTCAGAGCATCCATCTAAACCTCATACTGTTCATTCCTGACTAGCAGCAGCTCTTGAGGGTCTCCAGTAGAGTTCTTGCCCAGCTCTGCTACTTGAGATCCCTTTAACTGGAGAGCCAAGGAATTAAACATGGGGGGGCACTTGTATAAAAAGGGTGTGTTCTACCACTGATCTATGACTATGATTTAAACAACAAACAACAACAACAACAACCCATAAACAAGCTAAAATAAAGTTCACTGACTTGGCTTGTTTCTGCTTCTGGTTCATACTGCTTCAGTGAAAAACGCTGCGAGACCCTATCAGCCTTTGGCTCTGCTGTTGTATCTGGAGGCTTGACTTTGGGTGCCAACATTTTATCCCAGGGAACATCTTCATTTGCTCTTCATTAAAAAGAAGGGAAAGAGGTTTTACAGCAGTGGTCGTGGCTAGACAGTGAAATAAATAACACAGATGTCCACCCCGCAAAGGTGGACAGATTTTGTAATGCTGGTTCCATAAGAGCCATCGACTGTGCATATGGGGGGGGACGGACAGAGGGGCTTTGGTTATTTTATACATTCACAGAAAAAATGTCTAAGATGGAAGAGCTTATTTCATGAAAAAAATATCTGGCTGTATTATGAACCACAGAATATGATATGCATACTCCATAATGTATTATAAAATTATATGTGGAGAGAGCCGGGACAGAAGCATGTGAGTTCTTGGCTTTTTACATCTAATAGTCAAAACTATGAACTTTACTTCCTAACAAAGGTCCCCATTCCATCACAGAACAAGCTAAGCCACACGTGGATGAAATGCTGAGCCTCTTCACATACATCAGCCAAAGTATAATTTAGGATGGGCTGCAGCTTGGAGGATGTAAATGCATCTTTGCTGATTGAACACTAGGAGCTGAGCGCCCAGGCATCAAAAGCTGACCCAATAATGAGCACGGACTTGATGTTTATCAATATATCTCAACTGAACTGAAGAAGACATACGAAACGAAGACCATACCCAGGGTGTCTCGTCGACTGGAGTCCCTCGTGTACAGTCTTTATCTAGATTTACTCCATAGTCAAACTATTGAACTCTTGATCTCAGTGATATTGCATAGCAATTTGCATGACTGCATGTGTATATTTTCAAGTTTTTTGTGACTGTACATACCTTGTATGGATATTATTTTGAGTCATAATACCCAATGCATTGGGACATTCAGTGCATATTATACTTTTGGTGTATACAGAGTTGTGTTTGTTTTCATTGAACACAAGTTTCATTTACATGGGTGTTTAAGTGTCTATCTGCCTTAACACAGAGAATGATGGAATATCTGCTTGGTTGTAGGGGGCTTTGGGTCAACTTGCACAAGATAAAGCAACTAACAATTTTTTAAATAATATTTTTATTGATTTTCATTATAACAAACATCACATTAAAACAAACTTCACAATGCTGTTTATACATTCAATAAAACATCCATATGTGGGATTTCTCAAATCCCCTGACTTCCCTCTACCGCCTCCCATGGTTCCATGATCAATTCATGCATGTCTATGCTATGGAATATTATTAATCTATTTGTATCCAGTTCTATCTTTTATCATAATAATGCAAATGTTTCTTAAAATCCTGCTAATGTATCAACTTCTCTTAATCTGAAATGCTACAGCTGAGAAATTTAGGGCAAATGCTTCTTCAGCTCCCACTTCGAAGCTCTCCCCTAAAGGTAAAGGTAAAGGGACCCCTGACCATTAGGTCCAGTCGTGACCGACTCTGGGGTTGCAGTGCTCATCTCGCTTTATTGGCCGAGGGAGCCGGCGTACAGCTTCCGGGTCATGTGGCCAGCATGACTAAGCCACTTCTGGCAAACCAGAGCAGTGCACGGAAACGCCGTTTACCTTCCCGCTGCAGCGGTACCTATTTATCTACTTGCACTTTGACGTGCTTTCAAACTGCTAGGTTGGCAGGAAAGCTCTCCCCTACCTGATGGCTAATCTTTGGGAAAGAAGCATGTCCGCTTGTATTATTATTTACCCTCACTTGACCCTAATGTCCCAGGGCAGGTTATATCATTGAAATGTAATATTAAAAACAGTTTAAAACAACTTACAATCACAGAAACAAAGTGGGACCTAAAGGAGGGGTTCAACCCAAAGCTCCAGGGCCCTTTTCTGCAGGTAACAATGTGCATTGACTATAGGATATTTGTAAGCATTTGTAACAGGAGAAAAACCACATATTGCACGAAGCAGACAGTTATATGCCATTGGAGATGAACACCAACTGTTTAAAGAATCCTTCCTTACTAGAAACAGAAGCTCACCTTTGAGCCACTGAGGTATACATATACTTCCGCGCTTTCTCATCTCTGAAGGCTTCAGAGGAAGGATCACTTGACTTCATAAGAAACCATTATGGAAGAGAAATCATAAAAGATAATGCAGGGATTAGCCCTTCAACTGAATAGCTGTGTAATGTCTCAAGCACACAAGCATAAGATTGCTACCCCTTTTCCTACTCCTGCACCTTTAGAACAGCCTATAATGTTCAGAGTGGCTTATTCAATAGAGCATGAGACAGGTTGCCCCTACAATTGAGGGGGCCAATTGTGTGTCACTTGTGAATGATGCCCCACACAGACAACAAACAGCACATCGTCTGGAGGAGCCAGCTACTAAAGCTGCAACATGCCCTCTCAATACCAAGGAGGCTCAGCCCCTTTCCAACAAATAGTGAGGGGGCTGAAGACACCTCGGCCCCCTAGATTTAAGATGCCTGTTGGACTAGATGACCCCTTGGGTCCAACAATTCTATGACTCTATGTAATACATAAAGTACAACAACAAATGTGTCTGCTAGTGATGGAAAGCTGTTGCTCTCAGTTTCTCATTTGTTTCAAACTTAAATTCAGTTCTCCACATTTCTGCAGCTAATTTTTAATAAATAATATTATCCAGCAATTATTATGCCAACTGAGCTGTTATCACAAACTGTTTATTTTCTCTCGCTGAACTGAGGTACTCATGAAATGAGTTTGGAATAGTTTGGTAAATTACACCAGCATAATTTACCCTGGTGTAACTTACGCTAGTGTCCTATAGTTTGGAGTGCTCTACTTGACAACTGCCTCCTTTAAAGATGCAAGAACACAACTCTTCTGCAAAGAAGCATTTATGATCACTGTGACTCGAAAGGTCAATCCTCCTCTGCAGCTCTTAGAAGCCCAAATAGCCCTGGGTCCATCAAGCAAGTTTTTGTACTCATAACTCCATGCAACTACTTCAAATCATCAGGCTGAACAAGATGAAACTCATCCATCCACCACATCTTTCAGCATTCACTTTAGATATCATCTTATTCATGAATGACTTGCATAGGTTTTCCACCCCACCCCCTCTCTATCATGATCAATTTAGCTGTCAAGCTGCAATGGTATTAATTTGAAAATATGTCCCAGGTTTACAGTATACAAACAATAAAATCAATAGCGGGAAACAAAAATACCTTATTGTCTGGGTCCACATGAAATGCAAATGTATGAAGCGAAAAATTTCCTTTGACTTTAGGTGGAGCAGGTATAACTTTTACTGGACTTGTCCATCCTGAAAAAAAGTGTTGAATTTCTTGTGCTATGCAGCCAACTACAGCATTAAAGATTACAACTAAGTTAAATAACTCTTATATTGCTATGTTAACTAACTTAAATGATTTTATGATGACTGTGGTGGTTACTGTGGTGGAAACAATGAAGTCTATGGCAGTAATTTGCCAAACTAATGTTATACCATGAAATGCTTGTAAACATACTTTCTAAAGAAGAAAGATATCAACAACTGAATGGTTGCTGCAGTCCACTTCAATGAGTTGAAGTGAATTTTGAGTTTGGCTGAGCAAATGCCACAGAAAACCCTGAAGGAGTACTATAGGTCAAAAAAAGAGAGTGAAATTAATGGTTAGCAGACACAGTGAGAAAGTGGTCCCAAGATGCCAGGGAACCTAAGAGATAGGTAACAACGAGGCAGAGTAATTGAAGGAAGGGGCAGAGCAGGTACTGAGAAGCAAGAACCTGAAGGAAGGGCAGATGGAGAAGGAGAAACAAAGGGAAGAAGAGACCGGGTTGACAAAATGAGCACTTAATAATGTGTATGAGCTGCGGAGATGCATAATGTCAGGAGGGGCTGCATGACAGGAAACGGGGGGGGGGCACAAAGGAAGACATGGTGGGCAGAGTTCGGGAAGAGCCATCAAGGAATAAAGATCTGAGGAAATGGGGCAGTGGGTGCATGGTTGAAGAAAAAAGGGGTTAAGAAGGAAGTTTGTTTGGGATCTAGAGAGCTAGACAGTGCCATAACTATTGGGGTTTTTTTGCCCTGGGTGAAGCCTCCAGAGCAGTACCATTGAGGCTCCCAGCCTCTCTCTCTCTCTCTCTCTCTCTCTCTCTCTCTCTCTCTCTCTCTCTGTGTGTGTGTGTGTGTGTGTGTACGTACACAAATGCGAGTGGGTGAGTGTGCCAAACTGGGTCTTTGGCCTGGTTAAAATAAAGCCTAGTTTCATCCCTGGATCTAGAGACAAAAGAGACAGTGAGCTGCTTTCAGGAAGCAGACAGGAAGCTGGAGGTTGTGACCCAGAGAGCAATTCCTTATATGTTTACCAGGCCCAATAGGGTGCCATTTTCTTTACTGCTGCTCCCCCTTTAAATATAATTTAGATAACATTTTAAATTTGATGTTTTACAGTTTTTACTGTGTTTGTTCTCCAAATGCTCCCATGAAGTACATATTGTTCCTTTTTATTCCCCCCCTCCCAGATACTGTATAGGTTACATCCACATCATACATTTAAAGAACTCTTATACCCTCCCTTCAGCAGTCATGACTTCCCACAAAGAAGGATGGTAAAGTAGGATGAGTCCTTTCAATGTGTGGTGTGCATATGATTTACCTAAGGCCACATAGTGAATCCACAGCAGAGGTGGGATCTGAAATTAAATTTAGCCTCTTAGGAACCACCAACTCTCTTCTGCTTTAGATTAGTGAGCCTTTGGAACAACACAATGTATACTTTAGCAAACAATTACATGATCTGAGTTGTTTGGACAGGCAAGCTATATTTCATCTTATATATTCTTCTGTTATAGTTAACAAACCACCTATCAATATTTTAATTTATTTGTTTTAAAAACTTAGAATTCTACCTATTTTCTTTCTAAAATAAGTCAAGGAAGCTTACAACCACAAAATATCAAACAATATAAAAACAAACAGGAAATAAAAATTGCAGCAACAGACACAGTCTATCACGATGGAGGGGGAAGTGGGAATTGTGCCTGTATATTGCAGCGACAACTTGTTGTCTCTGTCAGTGGATGATAAGATTATTCAGGGTCAGGAGAGGGATGCGTGCATTTGCTCTCAATAGAACAGTCCTCAAATGCAGTACTATACTTCACTTTTCCTCTTTGAGGTGAATGACAGCATTTACTCACACTGCATGGAAGAAACCAAAAGGGTGCACCCAGAACCATGAAACAGCTCAAGCAAGAAGCAAGCAAGGGTTCTTCAAGGTGAGCAAGGTGAGGAATGCTTTGATGGTGTTTCCTGCTTGGCAGGGGGTTGGACTGGATGGCCCTTGTGGTCTCTTCCAACTCTACGATTCTATGAACCCTGTCTGGGTTAAGTGAGGGTTAAGTCTGCCCCCTACATTTGATAAACCCACTACTGCAGGGAGGAAACAGATTTTGCCCCTGCAAATGCCTTGCCAACTGAACTTAAGTAGAACCATGGTCAGCAGGGAAAAGGTTAAACAACCCATTCCCATCACTTGTTCTCCTTCAGCACTGCAACTTTTTCATTCATTAGGGGGAAAGTTAAATAAAACTCTGCATAGCATGCATTTTGGCACTTTAAGGGACATCATTTAGGCTGATGTACCAAAGCTGCACCTTGCGTCCTTATAGTGAATACAATGAGAACAGTAAAAGATAGCACCATGTACCTCCAATTTTTGACCTGAGAGAAATATCTGGCACTGCTCTTGAGTTCCACCGGTGGTCCTGCTCTACCTCTTCCAAATAGAGTCTTCTATTTGCAGGCTGATGTGTCGTATGTGGGAAGGGGGCGGACGGTGGAGGCTGCACATCTTTACCATTCCCCAGGGGTTCCTTGTTTTTGCTGTACATGATTTGGTTAGCTTCAACTGCACCTCCTGGGCTCACAAATCCTGAAGAAGTGTTAATTATTGGCAGATCATCCCGATGTGGAGCTAAAAGGTAGCCTTTATCTTCAGGTGGAATGAATGGATTGGATTTGAGAAAAGTATTACTGCATTTGTCGTGGAAACTGCTAAAAAAGTGTCTGTCTTCAGGTCCTCTCACAAAAGGCATATACATTCTCTTTAAGAGACGTTCATGCTGCTTCTGGTGCATCTTGTGAGAATTTAAGTGACTGAACTGCCTTGCAGTGACTTCAGAAGTCATAATTATTTCTGTATTGTTTCCAGGTAGAGATATTAGTCTTGATTGTTTTCTAATCCTGTCCAGGAACTCTCACAGAAACTAACAGCACACAGACACAACCAAAAACCTTTCCAACTTATGGAAGAAAACACTACTTTAAAACCAAAGTAAAAGGAGATAGAAACCCGGAAGGGAACAGAGCTGTCAAATAAGAAGAGTCTCTTTGTTGCTTAGTGACAGTAGAACATGAGCACACAATGAAAGTTGTAGTGATGCATTTCATACGGATCTGGATCCAGGAGAAAATGCAGTGGTCTTTCGGATCTATGGATGAAACAATCATTTTCTCTGCTTCACACACATATTATATGCTTTTTTTTCTTTCCTACTGCAATGTTTTAAAATGTATTAAAGTTTTAGATTGTCAAACATCAAAGTTCAAAATAATCACCTTATATATTGTTATAGATTTAGGGTAAGCCCTAGAAATTAATAAATGCTCTTCAGATAAGTGTGATTTCTGAAGAAGAGATTTCTGAAGAAGTGTGCATGCACACGAAAGCTCATACCAATAACAAACTTAGTTGGTCTCTAAGGTGCTAGTGGAAGGAATTTTTTTATTTTGTTTCGACTATGGCAGACCAACATGCTACGTGTAACTAGGGTTTGGGTTGTTTGTGATATAATAGGAGAATGCAAGCTGCAAAGGAATTCCTGAGCTACAGTGATCAAGGAATAATTGAGGGACAAGAACAATACAAAGGAAGTCCTTCTGCCAGGTGTGAACAGAGACTGGGGATTTAGGAGGTTGCCAGGGTAACTGCTCTGGTGGAGGGCAAGGGGTTTCTGGGAAGAAGAAGGGGGAAGAGGAGCAAAGATTCATCTTTGGGGGAGGCTGGCTGCAGGCAGCCTGCACTGCGAAATGACTATGCCATAAGATCTGGACTCCCTCCATGCAGACTGAATAAACCATATTTCTTAAAGCCAGACAGTCTCTGCTGTGTCTTCTGTTCTCCAAAGGGACACTGACCCCATGGGCTCTTGCCACCACTTGGCAGAGAAAGGGGCAGGCACCTGACTTTTGTAACAATATTATAGTTTGGCCTTCCCCATCTTCCTGAGTGGTAATGTTTTGGGGTCACCTTTTAGAAGGTCAGCGAAGAAAGTGTACTAGAGCCCCCTGGTGCTTTGGGAATGTCTGTTTATCTCTTTTCAAAAGATTACAGTACTGTGAAGATAAATGAAAACTGAATTGCAAAGCTTTCCCTCTTTCTAACCCACCACCACATTTAGTATACTAATGCTAGACTCCTTTTTTCAAGTGTCTATCCTTATATAGTAAAAAAAATAAAAAATCCCCCCCCCCGAGGGTGCTGGGGAAGCCCAAGATTTGCAGAAGTACAAAATAAAAACTTTAGAAAAAAATCCAAAGAGAACCCCTTCAAAATAGCCCAATGAGAATTTGGTTGAGTGTGCATGGACTGCTGAATGTGTGTGGTGTTCATGTGTGTGGGGTGGGGTAGACGGAAAACTAGGGAGAAGAGAGTCTCCTGAACTCTACACAGCAACTCTACACAGCAACATTTTCTTGCAGGTCCCTCTTGCAGATGCGAGTGCCAATGCTTACATTGTCAAAGCAATGTCCTCATACAAGAGGGAGGTACCAGAGGATGTGGAGGGAATGTCAAGGTTTGCAGAAGTCCAAAGAAGCTTTAGAGGACAATATTCTAAAGGAGGAACCCCCTTCCATCCCCCCAAAAGTGCCCAGGCATAACTGAGCGCACTCCATGACCTATGACCACAGGATGTTGTGACTGACTCTTGGGGTGTGAAATGGAAAAAGGTGGGTAAGGGACTACAGTAGAGGACAGGGCAGACCTGATTAGAAGAGTGAACAAGAACATTCCACAGTACTATATTGTTCTGTTTCTGGATCCACCTGTTCCTCTCCAATTCTACTTTCCTACACAATCTTTTAAAATGGATTTTTAAAATAATAATAAAAAGCTGACCAAATTCCTTCACACTGTTCCCAAATCTACTGTGAAATACCCAGTACAGTATATCTTTTACCTGAGAAGTTTGATAACAGATTTAATTTTAAAAAAGCTAAAAGGAGATTAATATTACTTGCTTAGATTTATCAAGCCATTTTACTGGTGTTGATGCCTTTTCAGAATTTTGCACCGCCCCTCAAAAAACCCCGTGTGCTTAAAAAAAATATTGTATACTCTTTTTAATAATATAAGAAGAGTCCTAGGGGATCAGGCCCACCTAGTTCAGCATCCTATTTTCAGTGGCCAACCAGATGTCTATGGAAGCCTGCAAGCAGGACCTTCTCTTTTAAAAAGATAATAATTAATTTTATTTAATTAACATATAGACAAGACAAACAATTTAAAAAGAATATAATATGACAGCAGATGACTGGTACATCTTTTTATAACATCCTGGCAGTTAACATTTGACGGACAAGTTGTTTTTACTGCATCGTTCAGTACCTAAACCAATATTCCATTTCCTTCCGTTTCTGATTCTGGATGGCAAAACTGTTAGATGGTGAGTGAGTGCAGTGACTCTCCTCATCAGAGCAGTATCTGGGTATGGGGAACTTTTGTTGTCCCCCACCCACCCCACTGCGGGACTGCAATTCATCCCTGGTCATTGGCCACACAGGCTGAGGCTGATGCTCCTGCAGCAGGCAGGGCTTGCCCACACCTCCATTTGTCCTGTGCTTTCTAGGCATTGGTCTGAGCGGTTTCCTGCTCACTGCATCATTTTCCCTGGGAAAACCTGCTGTTTACTACTGAATCGGAGCAAACATCATCTGCAGGAAACCCGATTGATGTTTGCTGTGTTTCAACAGTAAACAGTGGGTTTTCTGGGGGAAAGCGGCAGCACAAGTGGAAGAGAACACAGGACCAGTGGAAGTGTGGGCGAGCCGTGAGTTGCCCCTGGCATATCTGGATGAAAGAGAAAGTCTTGCAGGACAGAGGACTTAATTTTCAGGCAGGCTTTTAAGCTCAGGCACTTAGCAAAATAAGGTTACCTGGATGATTGTTTAAAAGCTAATGAATTCCTACAAAATTATTTTTGTTTGAAGAAAATGACAAAGTACTTATTATCCCGCTTTCAAACCCCTGTAGAATCTCACCTCACACATCTTTCCAAGAAGGCTTCTCACACACTCTGCTTGCAGCTGCTACATTCTACCGAACTGCTGGTTCTACCACAGGGTCATTTGCTCAAACCACTGGCTACGCTGTTGCTCAATTGTCTCAAGCTGCTCAGGGAGTGTTGCTATTCCTCCCTCCATCTTGATTCAGGCACACCTTGCTCACAGGCCCTCCTCCAGGAAACATGGATCCCACTTCTAACACCAGTGTTGCACGCCACACCAAATCTCTGAGCAGTGTGAAGTTCCAGGCACTCACCCAGGGTTTGTGTTTCCTTTTGTAATGTGGTACAGCAGACATGGCGGTCTCTTTATGACATAAGGCTTATTTATGCATACATACAACCCGAGCCTATGATGGAGGGGCTGACAGCATTAACAGCCCCAAAGAGTCTTGCTTCCCCCATAGCTGCAGCCTGGGATTCCAGCAGACATCCACCATCACTCCCTCACTTGCTCTATGGTTTCCCAGCCTGCTGCTTTTCCACTTCTAGCTTCTAGTTCCCATCACTCTCCTCTCTGTCCTTTCGTTGAGGGAGGGTATCTGGCAAAGATCCCCTTCCTTTGTTCCCCTAATGGCCCATCACCCAGGCCAGCACCTTAACACTGGAAGGCAACCTGGCTGGATCCAGGGGTTAGAAGGATCGTCCACCCCCACACCCTCCTCCTCCATTCAGCCTATAAGGTCAGAGCAGAACCTTCTGGAGCGTCTCTGCCACCCTTCCCCCAACACCCTCCCCCCACCGCAGGGGCAACGGGGGTGTGGCTGCAGCGCCTCGGAGGGCCAAGCCGACCAATCAAAGGCGAGCGCGTGTTTAAATCTTGGCGCGTTAAAAACAACGATGCTAATAACGGAGAGAAAGAGGGCGGGGCTGGGAGGTGAGGGCGGGACGACACGCGAAAAGCCCGCCAATGCTCTGCGGCTGCGCAGTGGCGCTGTCGTGCTGCGAAGCGCGGCGAGAATCCCGAGGCGCGCCAGGTTCGAGGCGCGAAGAGGTTCTCCTTCGGCGGCGCCTTCCGCGGCCATTGTGACGAGCGCAGTCGAAGGCCGGCGGTTAACGCCCTCGCTCGGGAAAGAGAGCGAGCAGCAGGAGGAGGCGCCTTTTCCGGCGGGGGAAATGCGGCGCCTGCGGCGGAGGAGGCTCGCGCCGCCGCCTCGCACCTTCCTCTGCGCGCAGCTGCTCGCCGTGGCGCTGTCGGTGCTGCAGGGCCTCGCCTCAGGTGAAGAGGGGAGGCGGGAGGGGAGAATTGCGGGGAGGCGTCTCCCTGGCTGCAATTGCATTCATTGAGCTTGTTCGGTGGCTTAAGGCAAAGCCAACCCCGCTATTTACGCGCGCTCCTTGCGTGCGACCTCTCTGACAGGTTTCCCTCAAAATGTGCAGAAAGTGCGCCCCGATCCTGAGATTACCAGCCTTTTTCTGTTTTTGAATTAAGGTTATAACTATAGGAGGCGAGCGCGCAGGCATTTAATATCGTTTTTTATTGCAAAACGTAACTGCTCCCACCTTGCAGTTATGTTTGTATGTATTTCCCCTACTTCCTCCCAAAAATACTCCCGCAGTTGATGGTAAGGAGGATGCCATGAGAGAGAAAACGGGGACTTGGGGATTCTGAACAGTGAAATGGTGGAGGACGTGTGGATGCAAACTATTTCAAAAGAGAGAGGAGGATCTCAAGAAGTCAAGGCTTAAAAAAAGAGAGCAATATATTATTAAATTATTAAATTAATATACCACCCTTCATCTGGAAATCTCAGAACGGTATATAATTGAAAGTGGCAGGACAGATTACAAAGGATGGGTACAATAAGCCTACCAAGACCTGATTCTTGTTAGAAATGCTAAGAAAGCACTATACAGTACTGTAGTTGGAACAATAACAAGAAAGCAAGGTGCCCACTTGCCATGTGGAGCTTTTGGCAGGTAGTTCCTTTACTCTTTTGATGGACTTTTCTGAAGGGGATGTTCTCTCTTGCCCAGAGCAAAAAAGAAGTATGTGTGTGTATTGTCTGTGTGTACTGTTCACGTGTGTGAAAGAAAGCATGGTGTGGCCACTAGGTATATTTTCCCTTCCTATATATATGATAATATATAATGATAGCAGCATCATTGTGTGTGGAAAACATCAATACGGAGTGATCTCTACAATCAGAACCAGCAGGACATAGCTGACTTCTGTTAGCAGTGGGCTGATGCACTCTTTCTGATGTTGGAACTGGTGTCATGACACTTCCTTAAAATGTAAAATGTGCCCACTTGTCCCCATAGTTTGGAAATCCCTGCATAATCAAATAATGGAATTGTAAATGAGAGGCTTGACTGGTAAGCCTTCATTACATATATTTAGATGCCATGTGAAAATGTTTCTCTATAACCAGGCCTTTGGCTGAATAACATCCTACAGCCATGGGAAATGGGTTATTGATTTGCTTTTGTTTTATTGTGTATTTTGTGTTCTCATTTTGTTTTTTAATTTATGAACCGCATGTGATCTTCAGTTGAAGAGTGGTACACAAATTTAAGTAAATTTATAAATATCCTGACTGACACCTTAATGAACAACATATACATTCAATATATCTTTGTCAGGTACAACAATTCCCTGCCACATTTACTTTCTACTTTTCTTCTAAGTAATTGAGCTTACAGAAACTTTTTGCAGATGTTACAAAGGAACTGGGAAACATGGAGCTATAGCTGCTTCCCTTCCCAAATTACCCAAATCAAATCAGTCAGTCCTGGTTTTCCTCTACGTTAAATTGCTATATACACTCACATAAACAAAAACTTTTAAGAAATACTTTCTTACCCACGTCCACTTGGATTGTTTTAAGTTTAGTTTAAAATCATGCATCAGGTTTGAAACCCCTCTGACAATTACTGCCTTATATCATGTGTTATACTGTGGCTCAGTTCACACATAAACTAAGCCAAACCATGACTTCCCACAGACGTACAAGTTCCCAGAGAACAGATTGCAGCCACTGTGTTCCACTAGTCATGCTGTATTGCTGTCAGGTAAGTCATGGTTTGCCTTACCTATCATCTGAACCCAGGCTCATCATTTATCTCCTCCAGAGAAGCCGCTAGTTGTAAACCATGGTTTATCTTAGAATTAAATGTGAGCCAGGTCAGTAAGTAGCATACTGTGGACCATGAACAAATATAAAAACCATATTGGTATTTATAGAGCGAAAGTGTAGGATCTATTGAAAATCTCTTTATATTCAAAGTGGTTTCAAAAACACATTACAACACTTTTCTAATATATTTTTCCTTGAGTATTGTCATAAGAACTTCCTAATTATATTTCTTTTCTCAAGGAAAATGTTCTAAATTTTAAAGAACTGGTTTTGTTTTGGTTTTCAGTCTTTTATACTGTTTCTGAACTTTGATGATTTTTTTTTTAAAAGTTTTTTTTGTAAAACTTATAAAATAACAATGTTTCAAAATAAACATATATGCATAATGTTGGTGCAGTGTAATAAAAAATTAACATCAAACAATTCACTACCGAGCTTTTTTATCAGTACATTTATAAATAAATAGACCATGTGTACTGAAAACATGCTCAAAGAAGTTTGATGTATACCCTATAAATCAGTTTTTATTATTTATATCACTAGTATTTTGTATTAGCAGTTAAAGTGCTCCATCTTGTGGCTGCATGTTTTTTCTGTTCAGAAAATCTGAAACTAAAAACTTAGAAGTATTGAACAGATGGGATGAAAAGTAGCTTGAATAATAGATAAAGCTCAGAATGCTGGAAAAGCACAGGTATGTTGCTCAAAATAAAAATCCCAAAACCACTTTTCATATTTGTACTGATGTTATTTGTTGTTTAACAAAAACACTCAATTTTATTTACAATGGATCCAGAAGTTTTAAGGTCAAATTAAGTTAATTATTTCAGATGGGATCACATTGCCTCTAGAAGCAATTAGATTAAAACTTCCAAGATGTAAGAACTTGTTGAAGTTTTGTGGTACTAGGCTTAGAAGAAATCAGTACTCAAATGATAGAGTTCTAAAAGTGTTTAGATGTTTTACTTGATTAGCCACCTGCCCTTTATGGTGCAATCCCTATAAACATATCTACTCATAAGTCCCATTAAGCACAGTTGGCTTATTCCCATGTAACTAGTTGCTTGTTAAATATTTATATCTGTGTTGTAATTCTCTACTGTAAATAACACCCAAGTAAATATACAAATAATTATATTAATTAGATTTAAAATTTCTATTACAGAAACATTAATGCAAGGGTCTTTTTGATTAATCCACTTATTAAAGTTTGCTGTCTCAATAATACAGAATTGTGATTCAGTAAGTGCTGTGAAATCTTAAAATGTGTCGAATATTCAGTATCAAAGATCTATTTTAATATAAACATAGCAGAGTTTAAGAAAAAAGAAATAAAGCAGTATCTTTCACATTAATATATTAACTAGTAGATAGGTAAACCATGACAAACCAATGATTAGCCAGGGGTTAACACATAGTTAAGCACACAAGCCTATTGTGCCAAAGGCCATACGGGATTTCCTGTTAATTTCAGAGTTTATCCATAATTGCAAACCTTTTCTTTAGCTAGATCAGATCTCATCGTGTTTGACACTTGTACAATCAGGAGCTTTCGTCTTGCACTTTGCAATAGGAAATTTATTTACTGAATATAGAAAATGTTTAAAGTACAGTCGTACCTTGGTTTTCAAAGGAATCTTCCAGAAATCCATTGAACTTCCGAAAACGTTCAAAAACCAAGGTGCAGCTTCCGATTGACTGCAGGAGCTTCCTGCACTCAAGCGGAAGCTGCATTGGATGTTCAGGTTCCAAAGAACTTTCACAAACTGGAACACTCACTTCTGGGTTTGCGGCGTTCGGGAGCCAAAACGTTTGAGTCAGGCAACCAAGGTACAACTGTACTTTTTTAAAGAAGATCCATCCTCTTTCCAAATGCAGATAAAGAAGGAAATAAAAGGGAGGTTACCATAGAATGATATTTTTATCTTTATCATTTCCACACTCGACTCTGAGTATATTTCATCATTGTTATGTGTTCATCATCTACAGCAGCTCTTCTAGTAAATCTCTCAGACTTTTAAAAATTGTTCTTGTATGCTGCCCTTCCAAGGAGCTCAAATGGCTTTTCATGGGAATCATTATATTGCATTCTGTAAGGTTACTTAGTCTGAAAGTGAGTGAGTGACCCCAAATGTGTGTGAATTTGATCCCAGCAGTAGCATTCACATCTGAAATTCTATCCACAGCACTGTGCTGAGGCTGTGTTGGAGTTTTGATGTGATGGGGTAGCTCTGGCATAATTCAAGGTAGGTTCTCTGCTCCAAAGCCAGCAAATGACAGGTGGGGTGAGAGGGGGATGGGCCACCATGGTCCTTGACCACTGCTTCATAAGCTATGATTTATTATCATGTCTCTTGTTACAATAACTGCCTAATTATACTTGCTCAAGTTCATTGATTTTTGTTATGATCAATTGTCATTTTTTAATTCCTAAGAAGCTTGAATTTTTATGCTAACTTTTAAAAATTCTGTTTTGACAGTTCATACTTTGGCCAGTACAGATTCTAGTACATTGAAAGTTGTAGGATCAACCAATTTGCCAGGTATACAGTAAATATTTTAAATTCATTCACGTTAATCTTTTAAAGTATTTTGAACAATGAAAATGTTACAGCTGGATTTTAAAATACTGTTTTCTTTAAGGTCAGTTATACTATTTATATGATTATTCTGTGACACTAAGACTGCAATCCTAAACATCTACCGGTAACTTGGGAGGAAGCCCCATTGAACTCAATGGGACTCATATCTGAGATTGCCATGTTAGAGTGCTATTGACTATTGCAGAATAATATATTCGCCAAAAATAATTTAAAATTTTTTAAAATAGTATTTAACTACATTAAAACTTAGAAAGAATGAGGGAGCGTCAAAAACATATTCTTGAGCGGTGCTGCTTTCATTTGATAGGTGGCCAAAGCAATATGGAATGATATAAAAAGGTGTCTGAAGTTGTACACGTGGCTTCATATTTTGACAAAACAATTACCAGATTTTCCCTGTTTCCCCTTTAACATGTACACAATTTTTTCCTGCTACTTGTGTCTAGCGAGCTTTTTTGCGGAGAAAGTCTTGCTGCTCCGCCGTGACCTCCCTGCCAATTTGGATACAATAACAGAACTGGAGGCCCCTCGACTGTCCTCGGGTCCTGTATTGGACCACTTTGATCGGATTCTCCCTGCCGATGTTGACAGATTCCTCCGAGTTGGAAGGCCCACCACTTGCCCCCTTGACCCGTGCCCGTCCAGGCTGATTAGAGCGTGTCCAGACGAGGTGCGGGCCCCCCTGGGTGAGATTATCAACTTGTCCCTTGGCACGGGGACCTTCCCACGGGAGTTGAAGGAGGCAGTGGTGCGTCCACTCTTAAAGAAAACATCTCTAGATCCTTTAGATCTATCCAATTACCGCCCGGTTTCGAATCTTCCGTACCTGGGTAAGGTAATTGAGAGAGCGGTTGCTGAACAGCTTGGTGGATTTCTGGAGGAAACATCGGCTTTGGATCCATTTCAGTCCGGTTTTCGCCCTGGTTATGGGACCGAGACGGCTTTGGTCGCGCTAACAGATGATCTCCGTAGACAGCTGGATCGAGGCGGGTCGGGACTGCTGATTCTCTTAGATCTGTCAGCAGCCTTCGACATGGTCGATCATGAACTTTTGGACCACCGCCTTGCCGACGTGGGGATTCAGGGCACAGTCCGACAATGGCTGCGCTCCTTTATCTCAGGTCGGGGACAGAGAGTGGCGCTAGGGAAGGAGTTGTCGCCGCGGCACTCCTTGGTGTGTGGAGTTCCGCAGGGCGCAATCCTTTCCCCGATGCTTTTTAACATCTTTATGCGCCCTCTTGCCCAGATTGTCCGGAGTTTTGGGCTGGGTTGTCATCAATACGCTGATGACACCCAGCTTTATCTGTTGATGGACGGCCGCCCTGACTCGGTCCCAGACACACTGACCAGGTGTTTGGAAGCTGTGGCTGGATGGATGCGTGGGAGCCGGTTGAAGCTAAATCCTTCGAAGACAGAGGTCCTCTGGCTGGGTCGGGGCGACATGGGGCTGGGGGGCCAACTCCCATCTCTTGCGGGGGCCCAATTAGTGCCAGCGCCTTCTGTCAAGAGTTTGGGTGTAACCTTCGACGCCTCCCTTTCTATGGAGGCGCAGGTTGCAGCCACAGCAAAGGTGGCATTTTTCCATCTTCGACGGATCAAGCAGTTGGTCCCTTACCTTTCTCGCCCGGACCTGGCCACAGTGATCCATGCGACGGTCACCTCCAGGCTTGATTATTGTAACTCGCTCTACGCGGGGCTGCCCTCGAAGCTGACCCAGAAACTCCAGCGGGTGCAGAATGCCGCGGCGAGGCTCCTTACGGGGTCCTTGCCGCGGGACCACATTCATCCAGTGCTTTACCAGCTTCACTGGCTCCCGGCGGAGTACAGGATCAGGTTCAAGGTGCTGGTTTTGACCTTTAAAGCCTTATGCGGCCTAGGACCCTCGTACCTACAGGACCGCCTCTCCCAGTATGCCCCGCAAAGGACCTTAAGGTCCACAAACAACAACTTGTTGGAGGTCCCGAGCCACAAGGCTGTCAGACTGGTGTCAACCAGGGCCAGGGCCTTTTCAGTTCTGGCCCCAACCTGGTGGAACACTCTGTCACAAGAGACTAGGGCCCTGCGGGATTTGTCATCTTTCCGCAGGGCCTGCAAGACAGAGTTGTTCCGCCTGGCTTTCGGATCGGACACAGTCTGATGGTTTCCTCCCCTGGTTTTGTCTTGGGCGACAAATGAAGTGGCATTTTTAAATTGGTTTTTTAATCTGTATTTTAATTAATGGTTTTCTGTATATTTTATTGTAATTTTTATTTGATGTTAGCCGCCCTGAGCCCGGTTTTGGCTGGGGAGGGCGGGGTATAAATAAAAAATTTATTATTATTATTATTATTAGTATGGTTTAGAAAGCTTTGGTTTTGTATTTGTGGAGGGTATGTAGGACTGGATCCAGTTGGCTTTTTAGCTGTTAATCATGTTCAAACAGTTCTGAGTTTGTAGGAGAGCTGCCTATGTGTTTGTATTTTAAGTGTCAGGAGGATACAGGAGCTGTGACTTCACCTGCTCGACCTGCCCCACCAGCATTCCCCTCCTGGCTGACTCAAATGAAAACACACGTGAGCTGCGGAGGGGCAGTTGGAGGTCAGCAGCTGTATAGCATTACTCAAACTTCCATGGTGGCCATGTAAAAGGCAAGACATGGGAGTGTTGGGACAGATGTCCCATGAAATTTATGAGTGGAAGGGAAATGAAAAGACAAGGATGGTAGAAATAAAATAGACAGGCTGCAATTAGAACCAGAAAGGAAAGAGACTGATTCTGGGAGTAAGAGAATACAGTGGTACCTCGGGTTAAGTATGCTTCGGGTTAAGTACGCTTCAGGTTAAGTATGCTACAGGTTAAGAACTCCGCTAAGAACAGAAATCGTGCTCTGGTGGCGCAGCGGCAGCAGGAGGTCCCATTAGCTAAAGTGGTGCTTCAGGTTAAGTACGCTTCAGGTTAAGAACGGACCTCCGGAACGAATTAAGTACTTAACCCGAGGTACCACTTTGCAGAATAGCATGGGCTGATGAATGGAACTATTATGCTATGGACATTTAGATGTGGGTGCAGGGAGAAAAGCCATGCACCTAGGAAATAAAAACAAAAAAGGGTTCTTGTGAGAAAAAGTCATCTCCTAGCCCTTGGAGTAAGGGTTTCACCAGACAGTCTCTGAGGTCAAGAGACTATGTGAGGATCCTAGGGACCTGGCAAAAAAAAAAAAAATGACACCAGGGTTGACAACTTCTAAATGTGGAGCAGAATGCACAAGAAAGGGTGAAGATGCAAAGTACGGCTTGATTATGCTACAGAATTAATCTTACAATCAAAATACTTTTCTGTTTAAAGCATAGCCTTGTTTTTATTAGTAGAATTCCATTGAACTTTTGATGTACTTTGCTTTGCCTACAATTGATGATTAATTATACTGTATTTTCAGTCAAAGTTTATGTCAAGTTGAATCATAACAGTCCACGTATTCTATGTGTAACAAAGCGTCTGAGAAATTCAGAATTGATCGATCCAATATTTCAGTGGCATGGACCTGCAGGTGACCTGGTTACAGGTAAGGTTTCTTACCCTTTTAAGTCCAGCTGGCTGCATTTGGATGCTGTACTAAACTGTGCTTAGTGAGATGTGATTTGAGACATGCTACTCTGTATCCGAACCTCTCTAATTTGCTTAGAGTTGAGGTAAAATGACCCCCCTCCGGGTGAAAAAGAACTCAGCGTTTCAGTGATTTTTTTTCCCCCAGAAAAGAGATAAATTCTGGTTAAAATGTTTGCTTACACATAAGAGCCAGTTTTGCCCTGCCCTTAAAGACTTTGTTGGTAAATCCATGGCATAGCTTTTGTCTGGGGTCTAACTGTGAATCTAACTGAAACTTGAGGTGGTTCTGTCAATTTTGTTGTTTTTGCTTAAAATGTTTCTTTGTTCTAGGCAATGCTTGACATCTGGCTGGCAGCTTTTACAAAATTGATGGGGGTGCTAGTTGGGTTTTTTTTCATCATCTTGCATACATTTTTAACAATGAAAAGTGAATTATTCTTTGCATTTTTCCGTTGTATGGAATCAAATGCAATGTTTTGGAATTTGAACGTCAACGGACTATTAATAAACTTGAACTGACCTACTTCAGAGTGAAGACTGTGAATTGGATTCTTCTGTGATTGAGTTGCATAAGTGAATTGTATCGGCTGAGCTGGATTGGCAGGGCAGCTATAGCAGTGGCTCGCTTCCCCGAAAGGGTATGGGGAAATGTGATGCTAATGTTCAATACCAAGATGAAGGTCAGGCTTCATCAATGTGTTGAGCCCATTGCTTTATGGAAGTGCGTCATGGACAACTTAAAACTTTCAGGAGTGATGCCTCCATATGCCCTGCGTCAGGAGGATTTTTTTTAAAAAAAATAATATTTATTAGGTTTTACAATTTTATAAGCACATAACATCATGGTTAAATTCTCATTGGTTCCCCCCTCTCACCGTGGGAAGCGATCTTATCTTCTCCCCCCTCTCACAGAGGACCATATTCATTTTATATTTAACCATATTCCCATTCTTTCATAACATTGCTTGGGCCTAACCCTATTCCAGGGTAAAGCATTCCAACTTTCTCAAATAATACTTTCTATTTGACTTCCCCGACTCCATGCAATTGAATTCATCATTACTCTTATTTATCAGGTTTCTAATTCATCTTCTTATACAACCTTTGTCTTATCTTAGTTCATACATCATTTTTTTTATCACATTCTTCTAATTTTCTTTTAATTAAAACTATTTTCCATCCTAGGCTTTCCCCCCTTTTTGCCATTCTTTGTTCTCCCCCCCTCCCTCGTTCTAGAGTTTCTAGCTTATGTATCTTCCTTTACTTAATCCTTGTCTTCTTCATATATCTTATTTTCACTCATACCATTAACTATTTCCATTATCATCAAAACCAGAAAAGTAACCATTTTTACATATATATACTCTTAATTACTCCACTCCCAACCGCTTTTCCACCCATGTCCACAAGTTCTCTTGGCCGCAGGGATCTTCTTCCTTCTCTCTGCAGCTTCTTCCTCTTCCATTCTTTCTTCCTAATTCGACTTTGTCCCATTGGATATTCTATTCCCCCCCCCTTTTTCAAAATCTTTTTCTTGTCCATTTTGTGATTTATAGTCCTCATCTTTTTATTCTTTCTCCTGTTGGTGCTTCCAAATGCTTTACTTCTTTTGTTCTGCCGGCTGCAGGATTTTATTTCCCGTTGTATTTTTTCCTCGCTGTTCTCACGGTCTGGGATTTGTTTTCCTTCTGTTGCTTTTCCCATCATTGTTACATCTGGTATGACATCATTTTTGTTTTGGTTAACTCGCCACCTTTCATTGGCTGTTCTGACAGTCTCTTATTTCTAATACCACCTCCAATATTTTTTTCCAGTCTATCTCTGTCTGAACATTCGCCATTTTTTCCAAAAGTCACAATCTCCACATATAATGTCTTTTTAAAGTCTATTTCAATTCTTATTCCAAGCTAGATTCCCCCAGAACAAAGGGAAAGAAGGGATAACTGAGTACACTAATGCAAAACTTCCTCTTCCATTTCCACTTTCACTTTGCCTTGGCTTCTCAGTTCCCTGTTACTTTGTTTCAACGGCATGGAATCAACCTCCGTTTTTAGGTTCCATGCGGTTCCAAATTTTGCTGTCCAAATCATTTTTTACGCACTTTCTCACGTTCCAAATCTTTTTGGTGGAATCGCGGCGCTCAACAGGGGCCGGTCACGCAGCTTCGCCCGTCAGGGATCTTCCGATGGCATGGGATCCAAGAGCTCTGGCTCCCCGCTCCCTCTCGGCAACCCTTGCTCGGGTTTACCGGGGTGCAGGAGAGCCGTGCGAGCTACCGCTGGATCGTAGGTCCCGGGACGCTCTTCCCGGGAGTTTTGGGGGCTGCTGCGCTGTCGCGGTCACCCCTTTTCACCCTTTTCGAGCTGGGGAACTTCGGAGCGAAGTTTCCCCCGACCGATCCCTCCGGCGCCGCGACCGGAAGTCACGTCAGGAGGATTTTGTGTGTCACAAGGCAGGCCAGAATTCCCAACAAAGATGTGCTTTCCCAAACCCATGTTTACACTCGTGTCTCAGTGACATCTACGCTGGCTTGGTCATGTCCACAGGATGGAAGATGGCAGGATCCCCAAGGACACGCTTTTGGTGAGCTGGCCCCAGGCCCATTGGCAAACCAAATCTGAGTTACAAAGATGTCTGCAAACTTGACATGAAGGCTGGCAACATCAATCCTGCCATGTGGAAATCCCTTGCAGAGGACCACAATACCCGTAGTCAGTCAAGTTGTTATCCATAGCATTGACCAGAGGAGAAATGACCACTGGTGGAGCATAGAGAGAAGAAACGCCATGGTGCATCTGCAACAGTACAACTGGATGCCTTCCTCTACCCCAGCTGCAGCGAAACATGTCTCTCCTGCATTGGTCTCTACAGCCACAGCAGGTGCTGCAATCTTCCAACAGCTTGAAGTCACCTGCAAAGGTGCACTCCTCCCCAGACAGATGGATGCCAACAACATAACAGTTTCATTTGCTTGAGATTTATTTGAAAATAAATAAAAAACAGCAGCCAATAATGGCAGTGAATTGATGTACAAAAAGTTTCATTTAGTAATTTGGACTCTCAAAAGCCTTTCTTGTACAGAATATGTGCAATCCTAATGATTTCTAATGGTGGAATTGCAAATGCAATTTTAAAATATGCTTTAGTTGCATCTGGAATTTCAAGGCGGAGGCTTTATTCTTGGATTTTCCTCTTCCCAAGAGACAAGAGGCCTAAGGCAACTTTAATGTGTCTGAGATCATGACTATATTCACATGGATTTAAAAAATAATTATTGTACAATAGTTTTGACTGATCTTTCTTTAAGCTTGCCCTGCTCTCTCTTTAGGCCAAACAGAACCTGCTTGATATTCCAATAATTACTACTAAAAGTTTTGCAACTAAAATAGCCTATTTATTTATTTGATTTTTGTCCCATACTTCCTCCTGAAAGACCTGTGCTAAAATGTTTGTTGCAATCTACAGCTGCATAGCACTGACTTAGATTCCTCATAGGAATTAAATGGTCATGTCAGAATGTCTGGATTTCCATGCTAAATTGTGCCCACCCCAGTCCCATATAATGGGATTAAAGCGGCTGTAACTCTTGTTGGATCAACAGCTCTGCTTGCTTAGCCATGAGTTGTATGTGCTGGACCTTCAAATTCTACTTTGCCTATGTATTGTACCAATTTGAGTATTGAAGGTTTTAGTAGAAATTATAATCTGAGTTTGAGTTCTTTAAGTTCTTCATCCAATGGGATCCAGGGCAGTTTGAACCTACACTTCCTTGAGAGGGGTTATCAGTGTTCCAATAGGATTGTTCAATAAACTGGAACAATGGTACTTTCTGGGCAGAAATCTGGGCAGTATTCTTGGAGAGGCATTCTGGGAGAATGTCATGAGTGAAATGATGTCTGCTAGCTCTATTGTGTTTATTTGAACATGGTAACTTCCTGTCTACCTATTGTATCCCCAGCGATTCATTTTTTATCTTTTTTTTTTAACATTTTATTAAGAGAATTTCAATTATAAAAAGATAGAGTGAGAAGGAAGGAAGAAAAAAGTGAGAATGGGGGGTGGGAATAATACAGTTACATTACCATACATTAATGCACAGATGTGTATATTCTTATCCTAATATACATATAAATGTCAGTAACATAATATATTCTGTGTAAACTCATTGCAGATATCATTGTATTTATCCAAAGAAAGTGTGCCTATAAGCTGCCCGTTTATATGTTGCCAATGTTGTCATGTTGTCAAGTTATTGATTAAGAGGAATCATATTCTTTCAGTTCATCAGTATCAGTCTCTTGGCCACCATTAGGGTGTGTAGGATCCATTTTTACTGTTCTGTTGTCAATTTGGATACAATGGGTATATAAGAGCACCTCTGAAAATCTTACATTTTCCCATAGTGTCTTGTTTATATAGTCCAGTACCAGTACTTTCTCCCAAAACATAGTAAGTGTGGGACACAGTAAAAGTATATGTTTTAAAGAAACATTTGATAGCCCTTTCTTATACAAGTGTAAGGGTGTTCAATAGATTCTATGTACAGTAGTATTTTCTGTTGTGTAAATCTTAATTTAAGATCCATTGATACATCTGATACCAAAGCCAAGACATTTCCTCATTGTCTAGGTAATAGTGAACATTCCAATTCTTAATTTCAATAATTTCTTAAACTCTGCATATGAAACCTATTTGTTGATAATTAATATGTGTAAAAAGTAATCACTGACTTTTTAGTTTCAAATAAATTACCCAGTTGCACGAAAAATTCAGGTGTCTCAGACGCTGTGAAGGCTGCTGAACCAAACAAAGTTACTAAAAGATGTTGTAGCTGGCAAGTATTGCCATTGGGCCACCTCTGGTTGATGGTGTTTTTCTCTCAAAGCATCGTACGTACAAAATTCGCCTTCCTCATCTATCAGTTGGTCCAAGGTCAATACACCTGCTATCAACCAGTTTTTCCACATTACCATCTTTTTTCCAATTATTAAAATAGGATTTTCTCACAGAGTAGGTTTAGCATGTGAAAATGAATCAGATTTATTTTTATTAGCTAATATATTCCATATCTTTCTAACTGGCTTAATTGTTTCAAGATTTGTTGGAGCTTTAAAATATTTTGGTTGTAATATTGTCCACCCAACTAAAGGTGTTATATATTTATACTCCAAGCTTGTCCAATTTTGGAGATTATAACCATCAGCAGGTCTCCAGTGTTTGATACTTGTCAATAAATAAGCATGATGGTATAATTCCAGATTTGGAATTCCAAATCCACCTTCCTTAATTTGTAATTGCATTTTCTGCAACAATATTCTCAGTGCGTTTTCTGGGTGACCCTAGAAAAATGGTTAAGCTGTTGTGGAAATACCTTTTTTGGTGGGTATGAGGTATAGCCTCACTGAGTTAGAAATGTGTACGGCCAGTTTAATCTTTATTCCTGAAAACTAATGAGTCCCATAGAAAAAACAATATTCACAGAAATCTATACATATTTGTGAGATATTGGGACCTTAAAGTGTAATCACTTGTTCATGCATAATTTTACTAATCATAAGGTACTGAGATGTATTTAGCCTTGGAATAAACACAGAAAGGTTGCAGTATGAAGCAACAGTTGGGTTGTGGTAATTTCTTTTTCAATAAAACTAAATTTGTTACATTTTTTGAAATAGAAAATCAGACTGTGAAAATAACACCAACAGGAACTTTACTATTCCGACACTTCAAAAATGAATTGAGTGGAGTCTACACATGTTCTCTTGTTTTTAAGCCAACCATTGAGCAAGATGAAAAAAGCTATTTAATCAAATATATCATTTATGGTAAGAAATTCACCTTCCCTTCTGAACCGTTTTTGCTTTTAAAAATATTAGTGGATTGTTGGAATTATGAGAGGAAATCAGTGCAGTTAAAAATCCCAGTTGAGTTTGGTGATGTGCTTCATTGTCTTCTGCATTTCACCCTTAATGAACAAAGTCAAAACCATTTACATTTGATTGTCATTGAAACACACGTGGTATATCCCAAACAGACTTTCTTTTGTCTTCTCAATCAGAAGTTCTAGACCAGGGGTTACCAACCTGGTGCCCATGGGCATCATGGTTGTCTGCAAAGGCCTTTGTTGGTGTCCCCAGGAAGCACTCTGACGTTTGAGTTGACAGGGAGCATATTTCAGATACCTGAATGCCTAGTTTACCTAATTTTTAAGCAATTGAAATAAATTTCATGTTTTATTGATTAGGAATGCACCGGGCGGGGGCTTTTTTCCTTTGCTGTGGACTCCCAGCTGCCACCCGCGCAAGCCAACATAGCCATTGATCAGGGATGATGGGAGTTCTGTAGGGCTCACAGGTTCCCCATCTCTGCTCTAGTCAGCACTTCCTAGAGATCTGTTTTTTACTTGAATTAGAGTTTTGCTGCTGCTGCTTCCTTCTAAACTTATTACTTCATACTTTTCTGGGAATTGGAGTGAATGGAATTGAATTGGGCAGATCTCTTATTATTGTGGCTCTCTATAGCAGCTGAGAAGCCCTGTGGTGCAATTGGCATCTGACCCAGAGCGTGCATAGGTGTAGATGCCACCTGTCAGCAAAAATCTGAGCACGGTGGAACATTTCTGATCTGCTGTGCTCATGAGAAACACAGCTTAGAACCAACCCCTGTAATCATGGGCATGCTGAGTCAGGCATTACATCCATTGCACTGTGTCTGTTGGACTGCTCAGTACAGAGGTATTTTCAAAAGGTTGTTGAAATTACAATTACAGTTCCAATAAAACATTCTGAACAGATGCATCTCACTGCTTGCACTTCACTGACTTCTAGCTGATACAATCTTTTTTGTTTTGTGTAGTCTCTTGGTTTTTAAAGCAAGTTGTCTCTGAGATATTCTTATGCACAATTTCCCTGCAATTATCATTACATTTAGATCCTCCCATTCCACCAAGGAAATCAAAGTGGCATACATGGTCTTTCCTGGTCCCTCCCCCAACAACCCTGTGAGGGAGGATAGGTTAACGGGTCATAACTGACTCTAGGTCACCCAGTGTACTTTGTAATTAAACAGGGATTTCGACTTTCCACTTAAAGCTTTCCACTTAAACTCTAACTACTACACGAAACTTGACAAATCAAAACAGATTGGAGACTGAGTTGTAATGTAGGCCTGGATCTGAAGAACTGCATAAACCCTGGGTGATGAAGAAATCTTTGGATTTCTGTTTCTTGAAGAGCAGCCCTTACCCTGCTGCTAAACTTCTTTTGAAACTAAGGGACGTTTCAAAAGCAATTTGATGTAAGATATACTGTTCATAAGAAAAATAATAACCCACAGGGCTTGCCTAACCACTTTGTTGTGCCTGTTGTAGTTTGGATCTTTGGTGTAATCTGTTGGTTGGATGGCATTTTCCAAGCCTGCGTGAAAACCAAAAGGTGTATAATAAAAACATGTTTTCATTAATCAACAGTTCAGAATGTAACTCAAATAATTTTACAATGCCATCAATAAAAGGGGAAAGCTGAAATGTTAATCTTGTGTTTTTCTTCTGCAGCTTACTCTGACCCTAACTTTTACTATGAGTTTACAGCACGATATCATGCTGCTCCCTGCAACAGTATCTATAATACTTCATTTGAGAAGAAGTTGCTTCAGATACTGACCAAGCTTGTTGTTGAGCTATCCTGTGATGTTGCATTACGCAAATCAGAATGCCATCATGTAAAAATGCAGAGAGCTGGATTGCAAAATGAAATCTTCTTCACTTTTACAGGTAAAATGTGTTGCCTTTTGAAGAATTGCTTGAATAAAAAAATGTTGTGATACATGCATTAAAAATGTTTTACTGCCATCAGCCAAATATAATGAAAGACACTATTTGTACAAATACTGTCTGAAAAGTGTATATAATAAGTAAATTATTTGAATGCACAGTTGATACTGCATTTTTGGTAACTTTCCTGTTTTGTTAATTGATTGGATTATTTTAAAATATATTGTGAATCAGAACATACTGTTTGAGATTTCAGTTGTTTCTTTGGAACAGATTTTTTAATCAGCTTTTAAAAAACCACTTTCTCATTTATTGACCCATAATGGCCTGGTTCTCAAGCCAAACTATTCCACACATTGGCTTAGTGTGTCCACACATACCCAGAAAGGAGCTTGCAGCCACATTGCTCCTCAGTCCTACTTGCTGTTACACCACACAGAACTGTTTTCTGATTTGGGGCTCTTGGTTAAGTTCTCTTCTCGCTAACCATGAGCTATAATCAAGGTTTGTTCCTGGTTACAGCATGTGTTTAGCAAGGAAAGAAAAAGAACCAGGGATGAGCAGAACAGCTGCAAATTCTTCTCCAGGAGCCCACACATGTTTTGCTGAACCAAGGCTTAGCTTAGGTTGGTTAATAATAATAATAATAATTTATTATTTATACCCCGCCCATCTGGCCGAGTTTCCTCAGCCACTCTGGGCGGCTTCCAATCAAATATTAAAACGATACAGCAAATATTAAAACGATACAGGTTAGGGTGAACCAAACTAAATCTTTGGCTACTAAAATAATAGTGATCTAGTTGCCTTTCAAAATGTAGACTTTTTAGTAGCAAAATATTGCAGTTTGTATCACAGACCATAGTGGATGCCAATCTTGAAACTATTCCAAGACTCAAATTTTTTAAAAAATGTGTCTGTGTTGTCACTGAAAACAGGTGGGTGCTCTTTCAATTTTCTGGATATGCCAGAAATCTTTCACTCAGATAAGTTACAAATAGAGTTGCAAATTGAGTAGTTACTGAAGGTCAGAGAAAAAGAGAATGATGTTACTGAAATGATACTGAAGAGTAATGTTAATATGACGTTTTTATTGTATGGCAGCATTTTAATTCTTAGTAGCTATAACACAGGGTGGTATCCAATGCTGGTCATACTTAGAATAGGCCCATGTAAATCACTGCACTAAATACATTGATTTCAGTGGGTCTATTCCGAGTATGACTAACGTTACATATCACCCACAGTTTTTCCACATTTTTAAGCTATTGCAGGATTGGTGTATGCAGTACATAACAGCTTTCAATTGATTTATTTTTTACAATAGCACTGTCTTGATTTCGTAGCAAGATTCATCTTCACAGTTTCGCTTTATTACTGCTTTTAACATTCTAAGCTCTATGTCTGGGTTAGAGCAGAGTTAACCTATTTAACACCAGAATGCGCTTATGGCAGATGCTATCAGGCCATTCCCTTAGTCCTAATCAAATGTATGTGGAAGGAAATGTATGACTGTGTATATGCATTTCTTTAAAACAATGAAGATGAGAGTTAAGGGACTTAGAAATGTGCAACAACACATTGAAGTTGTAAGTTAAGATGTTTTCCAGCAGGCATGGGAAACCACCCTGTGGGCCATACATGGCCCTTCTGGCTGCTTTCTCAAAACCATGCTCACCTGCCCCATACCTGGTGGCTGCAGAAAGTAGGCTTGCACATCAGTCCAGTTTGAGCAGTATCCCCACCCCCAACTTCGATAGATGGACAAGACTATCCACCTCTCAATTACCTGGTGGCGATATGATGCCAGATGATTAACAGGTGGGTGGTCTCACTCACCTGTCATAGTTGGCCCGCTGGGGTGGGAGAGAGAAAGAAGTCGCCTGCCAGGCCCAAACATTTCTCTACTCCTGTTTTACAGTCCCCCTGTTTTACAGTGCTTACAACTTAGCCTCCAGGCGCTCGCACTCGGTCTTTAGACCCGGTCCTTCCAGTCTTAGGTCAGCTCAGGCTTATGGTCCATTTAGTCTAGTATTCTGTACTACAACTGGCAGGTGTCTTTCCAAGGCATCCTGTCATTTAACTGGATATATTGTGTGTGATCTTCTGTATGCAGGATACATGCTCATCATTCAGCTTTGATCTAATCACATACTTCAGTATGCTGTTCTTTGCATGGTCTATCTGTGCATATGAAGCTGACATTGGTGAAGCAACATCCTTTTTCATTTGTATGGGTATAAGAATATAATTGTAAAATTCCTAACAGTTGATGACCCTTGAATAAGAAATAGGTTTTTTTAAAAAAAAATAATAATCAAGTGGTATATAAATAAATAAATAAATAAATAAACAACAAAGATTGTTTTAACTTCATTTAAATTCCTGAGATTTATTAAGAAATGTGACTTAAAGGTTTGCATTTAAATGGATGCAGTTAATGCCCTTTGGAAAACTTGAATGTTTTATTCAATGTGTGTTGCTTCCCTTGTAAAGCATAACATTATTTTACAGTTACTTCCGTGGAGCCAGAGAAAGGCAAAAGTGTGTGTCAGAAAAGTGCATGCGACGTCACAAGAAGATTACGAAAGGTAGTGTAGATCCACCTTAAAGGAAATAAAAGTCAGGAGAAGTTTACCATTGTTTCTAACTCTTCATCATTTAAAAAGGGATTGGAATGTTTTTAAAATTCTTCCACCATAAGTAGTGATTAGGTAAGTAGATAGGCGATTAGGTAAGGGTTTAGATGAGTAGGAGATTTCCATGGTTGAAATGGTGAGGTGAGGGGCAGTTGCAGAAAAAAGGGACAGGTCATATAATGGATCAGTGTTAAAGAACAGGAAGCATAAGTGATCTTTATTATATTTTGTTCATAAATGACCTGGCATCAGAGTAAGGTAGCCAAATTTGCAGATAACCTGTTTGTTTAGGATGGTAAAAACACAAATTGACTGAATTGCTTCAAAAAAGATCTCTTCAAACTGGTTGAATAGGCAACAGAAGGGCAAACAAGGTTTGTAATTAACTGCAAAGTAATAAAGAATGGGATACAAAAAAGCATTTATCACATTTACATTGATGTTTCCTGAACTGGTGGTTACTAGCCAGGAAAGAGATCTTAGGGTTGTGGGGGATACCTTAGTGAAAACATGAACTCAGTCTGAGGTAGCATTGTAAAAGGCAGATTCCATGGTAGAAATTATTAGGAAAGAGACTGAAAATAAGGCAGCCACTACTGTATTGTAATGTATTTATATACATCTGTGGTCAGTGTTTGAAATTCCCTGTATTTTGCTATTGTCACGGGTCCAATTGCAACTACGTGGAGATTTCTGGCCGCCAAGTTGGCAACTGACATCTCCACTGAGCCAGCTGACTTGTGTACAGCAAAAGACTCACGTCTTGTGCTGATGTGCGATTCATGAACCCCTTTCTGGGCATCTTAGTTCTCCATCACATCAAAGAAAGTGCAGGGCTGAGTACAAATAGATTTGACTGTACTGCACTCTTTCCACAGGCCACCCTTAGTCCATGGTTAATATGATTTCCATGTCTTTCTTGCATACTGGGACAAGTGAATTGTAAGAGCAAGCTACAGTCAGGCAATGTAGTTGAGGTAATAGAATCGTAGAATTGTATTGGAAGGAACCCCTAGGGTCTTCTAGCCCAATTCCCTGGTGAATAGATATTCCGTTGTGACCTCAACCTAGTTTCCAAGGTGCCATTTGGTGCCTAGCTTATACAGTGGTATCTCAGGTTACGTACCCAATCAGTTCCAGGGTGCAGTTCGCACCCCGAAAAGTGCGTAGCCTGAGCAGCGATATCGCGCTTCTGCACAAGCGCGAACTGTGTAGAACGCTTCTGCGTATGCACGCACGGTGAAACCCGGAAGTTAATGCTTCCGGGTTTGCCGCGTTCACAACATGAAAAAACACAACCCGCAGCTATTGTAACCTGAGGTATGACTGTATATCTGAATTTCTAACACTGTCTGTGGTTCATCTGCAATTGCAATGTTGTGTACAGTTCTGGTTGTCCCATCTCAAAAAGGATATTGTAAAGTTAGAAAATATGTACAAAGATGCAGCTGAAATTATTAAAAGGAGGAAAGCATCTTCTATTTGAATAATCATTTATAGTATTTGGGATATTTTTATTTAGAAGAGACACAACTAGTGGAGATCATGATAATGAAGATCCATACAGTTGTGCATTGCGTGGAGGAGAAAGTGGAGAGAAACTTGTTTTCTCCCTGTTCCATAATACTAGAACATAGTCACCCGATGAAATTTTAGGGCAGTGAATTCAGGATGGTTAAAATAAATTACTACTTTATGCAACTCATTGCTACAAGGTAATAATGATGACCGCTGGCTTTGATGACTTTAAAGGGGGATGAGATGCATTCATGTAGGATAGCTTTGTCAACAACTGTTAGCTATGTGGAGCCTGTGGGTTAAAATGCATTAGAACCTGTATTCAGTCTCTGGGAACTGTGGTGTTTAATCTTTGTGTTCTGTTTATATAAGATTTCCCAAGGTATCTAGTCAGGATTCTGGACTAGATAGATGTTGGTCTGATCTAGCTGTGCTGTTGCATTGTAAGCTTATGAGAAGATGGTTCCAAATTTCCTAATAAGTCCTTGCACCCTCAAAAAATGGTTTTAGGAGCCAGTTGTTGACACACATTATGCGGTAGCATCACACAATGGATTTGAATGCATAATGGAAGCATGTGCATGGAAGGAGGAAGCAATTGCTTGCAGCATGTTGAGTTCTCCGTGGCTTTTATTGTGCGATAGTGGGTGAACTGAATGAACTACAAAGCTGAGAGAGGGCAGAACTTGCTTCAAGCTGAAAAGACTACAGGATGTCAGATTTTGCTCCAATGAAATGGTGGTTCTGACTGAAATCCTTTGCTTTTTCCCATAAAGGTGAATGACCACCATTCATCCATATGGAGAAATACAAAGCACTGAATAAGAAACAACATAGCAAAAGCTATCCATCACTACAATTTTATCTGGCAGAGGTTCCCCAGCATACAGTCTTTCCACAAATATCCTGCCGGTCATAATGATGGACTTCTCACTATTTAGAATTTGTAGTAATATTACTGGCTATTGCTACTAATGAGGTATTTTTTCATGATATTTTCTAATATTAACATGAGAGTATTAGAAAAACATTGGAAACACAGAAGCTGTGTCCACATAAACAGATTAATTAAACAAAGAATAAGAGAAATTTGACTTATTCTTTGGTCTCTGTGCAGTCACACACAATGGCTATGATCAAGAAGACTCTGACCAGTGGTTTTCCTTCTTACTTAGGGAAAGGCAAAAGTCATCTCCCACATAGTACGGTACTTTGCATTTCAGAAAGAGAAATTTGTGAACTTGCTGCTTTTCTGTAGTGCAAACAGCAATCCTTATCTTGAAAAGGGCTTCCATCTGCAGATCAGTCTTCCCAATGTGAGCCTACCCACAAGGAACTCTGTATTAAGCACTAGTGGGTGGACACACATCACTCCTACAGTTATAGCTACATTTTCACACAGGTGATTAGCGCTGTCTGCCACTGCTGGTTGCCTGTTGTGGGGCTGTGGGTGGAGGGAAGAGAACAGCTGTAGGCATTGCAAATGGCACCTGGCCACCACCCTCCTTCATGCGGAATGCAAGATTGGCACCTACAGCTGTGCATTAGGATTGCTAAACAGGGCCCATGTATAAATAAGCTTCAATTGGGTGCTGGGCTATGAACTAAACTTCCCATAAGCTATGGTTATCTCAAAATGTTGCTCTGTGTGTGATCGCACAGAAACAGACAAGAATTGTTCAATCCCAGCTATTCAAGACCATCCCCACTTCCTTTGTGTGGAGAACGTAAATTTGCTGGACTCAGTCCAACTTTGCATGATTAACCAAACTGGTGTTCAGTGCTACATTAAATTATTTTGTTGCCTTATACTAACATCTTGAGTTTTACACGTGTGTGTGTGTGTGTGTGCGTGCGCGCGCGCTACTCATTATCCATGTCAGTCATGGCTAATAATTTTACTAAGGTTATAGGCTATTTAAGAAATAAAGTACAGTACTTTGTTTAATTGCCCAGTTTAACCATATTTAGATATAGATAGTTTTGGTGTAATATATGCAGAGGACAGACTAAAGCTGTGCCTCCATGACCATTTTTATGCTCAAGTTAAATGCAAAAAAGATTCTCCTCTCCCTCCCCCCCCCCCAATCACTTACTATCTTCAAAATATCAGTGATACCTCTCAAATGATATCAATATATTCTGGATCTCTTCTGATCAATTGGCACTCTTGGAATTTTTATGGACAAAATGTGTGAAATGTATATTATGTATTTTAGGCTATTTTTATGCAAGTAAGATGTTTGGTATTTTTCAGTGGAAACTCAATACAAATGGCTAAACATTTTATCAGTGTACTTGTGGGCTATTGAGCAAAGCTGTTTCATTTAGCATTCAAAATGGTACCAACAACCTCTTGTGGCCTATAGACTAGTTCTGATAATGCCTGAATGGGACTTATGGTTTACCATGGAAGAGGGAACGAAAAGAAATTCTTACCATGAATTTCTATTCCCAGGGACTCCAGGAGGACAGCCTTTATGCTGGGATGGCTCCTCTCCTCTGACTGGACAGGCAGGGTCACATAAAGATCCTTGCTGGGGGAGGAGTCATTCCATGGTCCCCAGACCAGCTGATCAAGCAGGAAAGAACCCCCCTCCCCATATATTGCCACATTGCTGGCACTTTATTTGCTGTTCCCCGTTTTGGTTGGCATCTTTCATGAAGTTCATGTCTACCTCGAGTTCAAGAGTTTGGTTGTATGTGTCATGTGTGACTCTCCCAGAGTGGCGGGTGCTGTCCTCCATGAGTCTCTGGGAATAGAAATCAGTGGTAAGAATTTCCTTTCATTCCCCAGAGGCTCCTGGAGGGCAGCCTTTATGCTGGGACTACCTGAGCTTCGCTAGCTAGAGGCATTATAGCTGTACCACCTTTTGCAGCACCTTCCTACTGAAGGCTGCATCAGTGGATGCTCATTTGTCTAGTTTGTAGTGTCTTGTGCTCTGCATATGTCCAAGGCCTATATACCACATTTCTCCGTGTATAAGAAGATGCTTTTTGCTAAAAAAATAAATAAATAAGGGTGTTGTCTTATACACGGATATTGAATGCAGAGGGGGGAACATGTGATTAATGGCAGCGGCAAGCAGGAGATTGGCAGCGGCAATTGGGCGGGTGATTGGTGGCTGCAGCAAGGCTTGCTGGTGATTGGCTGCGGCAATTGGCAGCTGTGGCAAGGCGGGCAGGCAATTGGTGGCTGCGGCAAGTGGGCAGGTGAGCTGTTGGTGGCAGCGAGTGGGCAGACAATTGGCGGCTGCGGCGAGGTGTGCAATCAGCAGTTGCTGTGGCAAGCGATTGGCAGTGGCGGGCATGTGGGTGAGCGATTGGTGGAAATGACCTCCCCCACCCCCCAAAAAAAGCTAAACAACTTGATTTCTTAGTTTTGGGTTTAAAAAAATAGGGATCGTCTTATACATGGGGGCATCTTATACACTGAAAAATATGGTGTGTGTGTGTGTGTGCAGCAGCTGATTGATGGCAGCCCGTTATTATATGCCGTTTCAGGAGCGCCTCATAATTAACAGCAATATTCTGAATTAGTGAGGAACTGATCACAAATTGTTCCGGAGACGGAGGTTCGTCTATGGCAGGGCCACACTTCCCAGGTCACACCCATTCTGCCTTTCAAGTTGGCAGATACGGGCTTAAGTGACACCGCAGGATGCAGTAAACTCCCCAGAACCTCCTGATGAGCATTGCCAGGAATTTACCTCATAAATCCTGTCTTTCCCCTGCCCAAACAGCTCCACTGCCCTGGAGGGCAGCAGAGCACGATCATCATAAATTGTGATGTCAGCCGGAAACATCCATGGCCCCATTGAATGCTGTTGATGTCCCTCCCCCCATGGAATGTGCTGTCAGCCCTCCCAGGGGTGTTTTCCCCACTGTCCGGTACGACACTGAGATGGCTTCCTGGAGCTATCTGGAGACTGAGGAGGTGAAAACTTTACACCCCTGATTATCTCCACACTTGATTGAGACAAATAGGGCTTCAGTTTTTCCAAACTGTAGGGCCCTACACACATCTAGTGAATGCCAAGCCCTTTCCTTGTCTGCCTTGGCTACCATGGATCAAAAGTATTCTGAGGTGAAAAGCCTACCCTTGGGTAGGGAGTGACTTCCATCTTCTCCGAAAGCTCTCCCTCCTCTGAGGTATGATCCAGATCATCTGATGAGACCAAGCCTAATGCATTAGCCATCCACCTGCTACTCAAGCTGCTTTTTACTATGGCTCTGTCCCTGCATATGACCTGTAGTTTATCTGCCTATGCTGCTTGTTCCTGTGTGGCCTTCTTCCAGTGCTGGGACTGAGAGAATGAGAGTGACTCCCTTGACACCGAGCATGTTGGTGATAATAATGGTGAAAGAGATGAGTATCGGCTGAAAGGAGATGCCCTCTGTTGCCTCCTTCTTGAGCTACGGGTTTTCCTTGTGCCCTTTCTTCCCCTTCCCCTTCTCTCGCTGGTTTGGGGTGGGAATTAGTTGGGGAGGGGGTGGTGAGTTTGGCTGTGCTGGAGTGGAGGTCTGTATAGCTGATGCCAGTTGAGCCACTACTATCCCCTGAGCCCCCTGTGTCATTATTCCTCTTGCCCAGGATATGAATCTAGGAAGTTTCTCCCCTGGCCATGTGGATGCTGCCCCATTGGGTCCTAGGGAACATTCCCCTTCCAATGGCTGCATCAGTGGTGCCTGGTCCCTGTTTGGGTGGCCTTGGTAGCAGCTGGTTCCTGTCTCTTGCTCTCCACTGCTATATCCACCAGCCTCCTCTGAGAGGGCACCCTCTGATGGTGGAGATTGGGTGTCGGGCAACGCCTCTTACCCTGTTCTCTGGCCTATGGTGAGGAGGGAAGTGCATTGAGTTGGGTCCTCGTGGGCAAGGTAGGCCCAAGATGGTGCCTGCAGCTGTGTTGGCCAATAAGGTGATGGACATGGGCCACACTGCTCTCCTGCCCCTTGCTAGCCTCCAGATCTGCAGTTGGCTTGCAGGTGGAAGAAAACTCTCAGGTTAAAAAGCAGTCCTTTGGTTCTGTCAATGAGAGAGGCTCCGGCACAGGCTAAACATGTACACGGGAGCTCCCTGTGCTAAACAAAACAGCTGAGAGGTGGGAAACACATTTTCAGTGGAGCTGGTCTGTGTGTCTCTCCTGATCGCTCTGTCCTACTTTGCTCAGTCCCTCTTGACCCAGAACTCGGAGAGAGGTAGAGTTCTCCTTTGCTCTTGCAGGCAGTCTGAGGTATGGAAAAGGGGAATGTTCCAAAATTCCCCTGAGTCTGCTCTAGTGCCATCTCTGCGGCATTGAATTGAGGCAGTTGAAAAAGGGAAGGTAAAGCAACAAAGCCTTGGAGGACCAGGAAGACTGTAAAAGTAAATTAAATTCAGGTAGAAGCCAAAGAACCCCCCCCCCCCCAAGGAAAAATAAGTAAGTCCATAGAAGGCAAAATTAAATCCAAGCAAAGAAGAAAGGAAGTTTTTAGGATCGCTGAATTTGTTCAGCACTGGAGAAAAAAACCCATCTGCCCAGCTCGAAAGGCAGGGACAGTCTGGGGACCGTGGGATGACTCCTCCCCCAGCAAGGATCTTCATGAGACTCTGCCTGCCTGTCCAGTCAGAGGAGAGGAGTTGTCCCAGCGTAAAGGCTGTCCTCCAGGAGCCTCTGGGGAATCATGAGTGTACAAGGGTGGAAAGGAATGGATGAGCCTTGGACTTCTTTATGCAACGCCAAACTGTAGAGCTAAAATCAATATTGTTTCAGTTAGTCATATAACACCTTTATTTTTCCATGTGTGAAATGAATACATAAAAACAGGAAGGATAAATTTCAGATAAAATTTTGTTACAGTTAGAAGGTTATTTATTGCTGCCCCTTATGTGATTCAGAGGAAGACTGAAACCATTGTAACTTTACCTTTAACAAATTACGTGTTATCTCAGACTACAGGAACTCATTGCAGTGAATATGATAACTTGCCAGAATATCCGTACGGTACAGAATATCAATGTATTCTGTATTCTTATCTAGTTAGATAAGAAAAGTATTGCTTTTTATTTTCTCCCTCCCCAAGAAAACCATTTCTGTTTACTTCAGGCAAAAGACCTAATAGAGAAATTTTTTAGCCAGCAAGTTGAAGTTCTTGGGAAACGGACAGCACCGCTGCCTGAGATCTACTATATTGAAGGCACTCTGCAAATGGTGTGGGTTAATCGTTGTACTCCAGGTTATGGAATAAATCCTCTACTACATCCAGATTGTCCTAACTGTTGTGGTAGGTAGAAAGTATAACAATCTCCCAGGTTATAAATCTTAATTTTTAAGAAATACTTTTTATTTCAATGGAATTAGCAGTTGTCCTTTCATCATTTCAGGTAATGTAGTTCATGGGCATATGCTGGAGGTATTGAAAAATACTAATTAATTGCAAATTTATGTTAATTACTAATTGGTTAATATGGTGCATTAGAATGTTGATCGCCACTTAAGATGTGTCTGCAATTGCTGGCCTGTCTACAAAGTACATACAAATATATGAAATAAATACACAAATGAGTGTGCAAATTTCAACCTCAAGTGAGATGTATAGATGTAGCCATTTAACTTGCTGCATTCATACCCTTTTGAGTCTTGATGAGATTGCCTGTCTGCCAAGGGATCTTGCAGTATGCAAAATCCATTGTAACTGAATGCAAGTTTGGCTAGGAGACCTAAAATAAACCATTGTGCTGATGGATGGTATTTGAAGTGCAAATTTAAAAATACAGCAGTGGTTGTATTGTGCTTATTTTATTTTATTTTATTTTATTTTAAAAGCCTTGATATAAGGCTATGAATTATGTCATCAGTATTGTGGTGAATTCCATCTGAATCTGCCCTTGAGTGTCTCATGTTCTGTTGGAGGTATGCAGTATGGGTGCATTTCTGTCACATTTTAGCCAGTATAGACAGACTTTTAGGCTGAAGGTGCAGTCATCCAGATCTAAGTCTGTGGACTGAAGCATGATCTTTTATTATGAAAGAGCCTTTGAAATATGCTTCCGTAGTTGCATAATTTCACAGGGAAAAGGGAGATTATTTCAAAGCAAAACATGTTTAACTACCAAGTTCAACTATTTGTCCATCTAGCTCAGTGTTGTTTACACCCAAAGAGCTCTGCAGGGTTTCATGCAAGAGTCTTTTCTAGCCCTACCTGAATATGCCAAGGATTGAATCTGGGCCCTTTTGCATGCAAAGCATATGTCCTGCCACTGAGGTAGGACTCTGTATAATATAGTGTATAATGTAATCTGCATTGTATTTGCTATAAATCAAATAGAAAATGTCACTTGGAACAATTTAACATGTTCAGTGCACTAAAATATTTGTAAGGTGTGAAACAGCACAACAGACCATAAAATAAATCAAGTAGAATATACTTGTTGGGTTGAAACAGCACCATGGAAGCTGATGTCCCCTAAAGACAACGTAGATGTAGTTTATTTGTGTAGATAAATGCTGTTTACTTTCTCAGCAGTGATCATTTAGAGTGCCAGCTCACCCATTCAAGTTCCCCCTGCTTGCCTTCTAAGAGACTGAAATTATGCTGTGTTCAAAAACGCAAGTCATTGCAGATCTTGATTTTTCTCCCATTGATTTTGCTTAAGAATCCTATGAAATCTTAAATGAACTCTTGGGACCAGTTAGGAAATAACAATCTTGGCTTAATAGATGAAGTTCATGAAGCAGAGAGTGACCGTTGTACCTTTGTGCTCCTCCTTGCATTGCACTTAAACCCCTTTCCCGTATTAATGTAAGTAGAAATTAACAAAGCCTAGAAGTCTTCAATTCTATCATGTGAAAAAACCACAATACTAGTTCTTGGCTTTATTTAAGCTGAGTCTTATGTCTGAAACAGCCCTTGCAATTAAGTTGAAAAAGGAGTAGAGAGTAGAAGTTAATGTTACTGGTTGATGTACCGTAGTGCTAAGTTTGCTCTGACATATTAAAGGATTATTTCCTCCATTAAAAAACAACTTGATATTATTTAAGACTATGAGTTATGTCATCAGTATTGTATCACTGTACTGAATTACTTCCATCTGAATCTGTCCTTGAGTGTATTAAAGTGGTACCTCGGTTTAAGAACAATTTGGTTTACACTATTTTCGCAAAACCAGAAATAGTGTCTTGGTTTGAGAACTTTACCTCGGTCTAAGAACAGAATCCGAACGGTGGAAGGGCACCAGCGGTGGGAGGCCTCATTAGGGAAAGCACGCCTCAGTTTAAGAATGGTTTTGGTTTAAGAACGGACTTCCAGAACGGATTAAGTTTGCAAACCGAGGTACCACTGTACTAGATTCCTAGTGTGTGCTTATTCTAAAATATTGCAACTTAAGTTGTACCAAAATAGCATTTATGTTTTGCTTTTGAGTTTTGTTGTTGCTGTTGAAAAGCACTTAAAGCATGTTGCTATACAGTGGTACCTCTGGTTAAGTACTTAATTTGTTCCGGAGGTCCGTTCTTAACCTGAAACTGTTCTTAACCTGAAGCACCACTTTAGCTAATGGGGCCTCCCGCTGCCGTTGCGCCGCCAGAGCACAATTTCTGTTCTTATCCTGAAGCAAAGTTCTTAACCCGAGGTAATATTTCTGGGTTAGCGGAGTTAACCTGAAGCGTGTGTAACCTGAAGCGTATGTAACCTGAGGTACCACTGTATGTAAATGGGACACTGTTGAAGTTTTTGTTCAATTGATTAACTTTTTTGAGCTGTGCCCTGTGTGGTTGTACATGGACTGCACAGTTCACTGAAGCCTTGAAACAAAACATTTTAGGTCTTTTCACAGCTCTGAGCTGGGCTAGGATCCAAGATTCAGGGCTAATCCACACATACCGTTGCCCTCCACTTTCTAGGCACCAATCCATGCTTTTAAGCTCTATGTCCAAGCTCTTTTTTCTTTGTCCCACCATTTCCCCCAGGAATTGGAACCTGCTTCTTTACTGCTGAATTGGAGCAAACAGCAATTCAGGGTTTCCACAGATTGCCATTTGCTCCGTTTCAGCAGTAAAGAACAGGTTTTCACAGGGAACATGGAGCTTTAAAGTGTAGGCCTGTGCCTAGAAATGCAGCCCAGAAGGAAGTCTGAATGAGACTTTAGACAAAAGGAAGAGAAACCTCATGTCATCTTAAACATTTGAAAGGTTCTCCTCTTCCATACCATCCTTGGAGCTGTATGGAGCAGAAATACTCAGGCAGCTAAATCATAGAATCAGAGAATTCTTTGTTTGTGTTTAGTGTGTTAGCTCACATGACTCACTAAAGCCACACAACAGATTCCACAAGCTCACTAGTTTGCCTGAACCCGAGTCTGCCTTGGGTGCTGATGGGGGTGTTGTGTGAGTGAGGGAGCTGAACCTGCTTCTTGCTTTCCTGTCCTTTTAAATCTTAAACCCTGCCCTTCTGAATATATAGCTTCATAGAACTATAACCGTTAAACCAATTTAAAGGACTATTAGTTTAGACAGCAGCCTAGGGGGTCTGTTGCCACATCTATTTTGACTATTAAACTGCTTGAACAGTCTCCTGATGGAAGGGCCTTGGCAATTAAAAGTGGTATTAAACATTGTGTAACTTGGGCTTAAACAAGAGCCACAAGGGTCAAGATAGGGTTAAACTAAGCCACCCTCCTATTATATGGCTGGGGGAGCCCTGCTGTGGATACTCTAAATACTTCATTGTGCAGATGCTGTTTGAAGAAATTCATACAGTATATGGATGCTGAGCAAATTCATCCCCTGCTGACCAATTTATTTAGAGCAACTGTTGATTATATTATACTTAAAGCAGGACATGGACCCCACAAATGTAATACTTCTTAAAACTGAAGTAGCTCATGATAAATGCCTATTTATTTGACTCTATGCCAGATAGAGTAACATAGGCAAATGTTGTTCTTGCAAAAAAAAATAGTAGTACCGGTAGTTATATTTATTTACTTATTTAATTTCTAATCTACCCACCCTTTCACTGACAGGTGATTCCAGGGCAGTTATTACTTAATGAAAACAAATGCTTATACCATAGTTCAATTAAATTGATTAATATAATATTAAATTTTCATTAAAATACTATTCAAGTACTGTTTGGTAATGCTTAGTTCTAACTGGCCTGCAATATTTTGATCACTAGGTGGAGCTAATGCTATTTAATAAAAATCTACAATATGAAAAACAAGAGGATAAGGCAATGCACCTCCAGTGTATTACTCTGAATACTTCAAATAACAGCCTGGGAATATGGTGGGGAGAGTGCTTTTCCCCTCAGCTCCAGCTTGCAGGCTTCCCATTAGTATCTGTGTGGTCACTGCGAGGACAGAGTACTGCATTTAGATGGACCTTTGTTGTGATCCAGCCAGGCTCTTACGTTCTTTTCTTAAATCTCTATAAGTCCAGTGCAACCTACAAGTAAATATGCATAGTGTATGTAATGTAACATTGTCCATTTCCTAGGAGTTATTTCCATACCAGCATTATGTCTGCACAGATGTTAGACACTAGTTTGCAAACTCTGGTTATGTTCTCATGTCCTAAAAATCACATACACTGAATATGGAACACATACAGGTAATGTGTTTCTACTGGCATGAATTAAACTAATAGATCTTGGTGACCTGCTGTTCACTTTTTGGGACAACTGATCAATGCCACAATATTGAATACATAACATACAGGTTATCGCTTGTCTTTTATAGACATTGTTGTTTCAGCGTATCGAGAAATCCATGAGAATAATAGAAACCAGAATGAAGAGAACTCATAACATACTTTGGGGCTATATGGTTCCAAAAGAGTAATTCATGGAATTCGGCCTTCATTCTCTCTCTACAGCATGTGTTCATGCCTTCAGAAAATCTGTATATGGAAACTGGTTTACACAAATCAATTCAGTTTTCCAATCATGAAGCTATCACTGCAGCTTCTTAAAAATTAAATTCTTTGCCTAAAAGTAATTCAGATTATAAGGCAGGGATGGGGAGCCCGACATGGCCACCCTTACCCTCATATGCCACATTTGGCGGGTGGGTGAGGCCATCCAGTTGTCAATTGCTTGATGTCACAATGGCATCAGGTGATGATTGTAAGGACTTAAAGCACCACACAGGCCCTTGCAAAGATCTCTGCATAGTGTTTTGGAGGACTGCTCATCAGCTTTTGGGCTATGACTTTAAACTTGCTTTCTGTAAGGATTGGGTGCTCAGTTTAGCTCCGTCACACAGTTGGTCTAGAAATGTCTGTCTGCCGCACACTGATTGTCCCATATGATGTCAAGTGGGCCTGCTTTGGGGGAAACAAACTTGAAGGCTCAGTTGGGACCCCTGCCAAGCCACAATTGACCCACGAGCTGGAGCCTCCTCACTCACCCCTGATACAAGGAGTTAACTTGGTGGCCATTCTGACCAGGATAATTTATTCCGACGGGCAGCATCTCTTTCCCAGCCTTGTTAATGGATATCCTTCCTAGACATGACAGAATTTGAACTTTATATGAAGAATTAAAGCAGAATGAAATTCAGAGTTTAAAAATCCTAACAAATACTCTATAAATGATTTTTAAATGATTGTTCAATGTGTTTGTTTACAGTGGTTTGCAGTCCAGGATCCTATAACCCTCATGAAGGAACTCACTGCTTTCCATGCAACAAAAGTTTGGAATATGGAGCAGCACATTGTTAACAGAATACCAGCATAGACCTTGTGCTATATTTAGTAGCACTGATGTACTTGATTTATAATATCTTTGTAATGCAAATAAAATGATTTTTTTTAACACCAATTTAATTGGTATTAAATTTTCATTTGGTTGAATGAAGAATGGTATGAGATTGCTGGCAGAAAAACTACAACCTGTTTTGATGCCTCTGGTAGTTTCACATATTTCACATATTCTTAAGGGCAAAGGGATGTGTTATTTTTACCAAGTTTTCTTAAGACCTTTATCAGACCTGTGTCTGATGTAGTAGATAATCCAACTGAGTGCATCCATATGGACTGAAGAGACCTGGATCTGCTCAACCCTTCTGCTTACCTTGGGCCATTCACTAGCACTCACCCTGGTCTGCTTGAGAGTTACAAAAAGGCAGGGTATGCTCTCCATAAAGAAATAAAGATGAGGGGGAAATATGCTAGCAAGGCATGTTCCCCAAGTTCTTTTGGAGGGATATACATAGGGTGCAAATGTGGCAAGTAAGTGATATTTTCGGATATGGAGCCAAGGCTATTTTTCGTGTTGTGAAACTTGCTATGTACTAAAATTATGAAAGAGAAAGTTAAAAACGCTCCTGAAATTAGCTTAATGTAATTGTTGAACAATACAATTCATCTGTTGTTTGCCGTAATCAAGTGATGTATTCTGGGCTATAGGGCTCTGAAGTGTGCTGGTTCATTCTGCTATTTAAGTCATAATATGAAATGGCGTTTGCAAACTGTAAAAGGTCAGTATATACCGTATTTTCCGGCATATAAGACGACTGGGTGTATAAGACAACCCCCAACTTTTCCAGTTTATAAAATATAGAGTTTGGGATATACTCGCCGTATAAGAAATACGACCTGGCGTATAAGACGACCCCCGACTTTTGAGAAGATTTTTCTGGGTTAAAAAGTAGTCTTATACGCAGGAAAATACTGTAGATTCATGTGGAAAATATAGGCTCCTTCCATTGAAATAAATTGAGATTCTTGTACATGCAAAAAATGTGTTATATATGAACACCGAGATCTCTATCGGAAGCAGTTCCGTGAAAGTTTGTTAGACCCAAGGATTGTTACTGATCTGTGTTGCTGGCATAGAAGACGAAGGAGTGTGCCTTTGGGGGTGAGGTCGGACTGTTGGATGGTTGATGCAGACCTGGTCTGTCAACGGCCTAGTGCCTGAGACCAGCTCTCCATAGAGCACGTCCTTGGGGTTCCTGCCATCTTCCATTCTGCAGACATGACCAAGCCAGCATAGACGTCGCTGAGACAGGTGCAAACATGCTGGGAATGTGGGCTTGGGAGAGCACATCTTTGTAACGCTGTCCTGCCATGTGACACCCTGATGCAGCACATGTGGAAGGCATCGCTTCCAATGGTTGTAAGTAGCCCATGACCTCCATAAAGCAGCATGCTCAACACTCAAGCCTTGTAGACCTACATTTTGGTATAGGACGTTAGCATCACATTCTCCCATGCCTTTTGGAGAGGTGATTGCCATAGGTGCCTTCCCAATACACTTGTGCAGTTCAGCATTGAGGGAGAGGTTGCTGGTTATGGTGGAGCCCAGGTAGACAAAATCATCTATTGCCTCAAGTGTGTGGTCACCAATGCTGGTGCGTGGAGTGCTGATGATGTCCTGACCCAGGATGTTGGTCTTCGTCAGGCTGATGGGCCTCTGATCTTGCTGAGCAGTGTGAAGAGTCCTTTACGGCTGGCGAGGTCAAAGATCTGTGTGCTGCTTGTGAATCAGTGATGATTCTAAGATGGGATGGTGAAGCTGTGACCTATGGGCCAAATTCAGCCCTCATCCAGCCACTTCATGTCATCCACCAACCCCAGGCAAAATCAAATGTCTCTTCACATTGGAAAGCTGCTACTTCCAGTGACAAGATGACTTTGCTAGGAGTTGCTAGCAGTTAGGAAGGGCTACCAAGATCTCCTAACAATGGCACCATGCAAGAGGGACAAGAGGTGCCTTTTCGAGGTAAACACTGGGTTCTCTTCCCCATCACAGTGCTAGACTGAGAGAAGAGGCTTAAATCTGTGCTGTGATGGGGCAGTTTGAATCCCCATCCCCCTCTATGCATGTGTGCAGGTAGGTCCTTTGGCCATGCTGATTACTAGCATGTGGCCCTTTGAGAGTTGGCCAGCTTTGACTAGAAACCTCAGGCCAATTAAAGGTTAGCCACTCCTGCTCTGAGAATTGAAGCACTCAAAATGGAGGAATAATTTCATGTATAAATATATAAATAAAAACCAATGTGGCTTTGTAGCAGGAAGACAGATGTCTAGTTTAATAAGAACAGTGTTGAATAAAATAGATATAAGAAGAAAATTGAAAGCTGGTATAGTAGCATTGGATATTTTTAAGGCTTTTGACTGTGTAGAATGGCCAGCATTAAAAATGATTATAGAAAGCTTAGGATTTGGAGAACAATTTAAGGGATTAATAAATCAATTGTATTTGAGGAACGAGGCATTTGTTGTAGTGAACAATGGGATAACAGAACAAATAACACTAGCCTGAGGTACAAAACAAGGGTGCCCCCTTTCCCCAATTTTATTTGCAGATCGCACCTTGCTAACAATCAAAAATCTGTGGGAAAATATGCAGGTAATAGAGACACATTAGATTTTTTTGGGAGAAATAACAGGGTTGTGAATTAATTGGTTCAAATCAGAGAAGATATTTAACTATGATGAAGATGAAAAATGAACATTTTTGAAGGAAATAAAAATAGATACACTATTAAGAAATGTAATAAATTACTTGGGAATAAATGTATCAAGAAATTTAGAAAATTTAGACCAAGAGAATATTAAATTAAGGAAAAGCTGGAGGAATATAAGAAAATTAAGCTTTTACGGTTTGGAAGAATAGTGATAATTAAAAGGAAAATTTTGTCAATAATATTTTTTTTATTTAGATTTTTACCAATTAAGATATCGGAGACAGAGATAAAGGGTTGGCAAAGTATGATTAATAAATTTTGTAATGGGGATAAGAAACCTAGAATTAATAAAAGAAGATGGTATAAACTCCAGAAAAGAAGTGGACTGGTATCTCCCCAACATAAAGTTATATAGCAAATCAGTTAGAACATATCAAAGATGGGATAACAGAACAAGGAGAGTTAGAATGGTTAGAGAGTGGTAAACAAGAAATGAAGAAGTTGAGTATCGGTATATTTTTTATCAAACCAAATAGGCAATGGTGACAGAATATTGAAAATCCCTTATTAAGAAACATCATTGAGATACGGGCAAAATATAAAGGAAAATTGATACCAGCAAATTCCCTTCGAATTCTGGTGGTGATGATAGAAGACTTCCCAGTAAATTTTAAAAAGGAAATTGAAAAAGAAGTGAAAGAGAAGAAAATACTTAAAGGAATGGGTGGAGAAAATGAGAAGCCCCACCCAGCATGGCCAATGATCAGGTATGGTGGGAGCTGAAGTCTCAGCAACATCTAAACAGGCATCTCACTGGCTACCCAACTAAACCATCTGAAGCATGAAATCTTGAGATGAATGAAAGCATACTGAACTTGCTATCCCATGGCAGACATGTCCACTTGAAAAGGGAAACTATCTGAAAGCCATCTTAAATCATCCATATTCTGCTGCTGTTTCTACCTTTCTCTTATCGATGGACTCCCATCTCTCAGCTTAAGTAAATACTTCCTGTGCAGTCTGGGGAAACATGTTCCCTTTATCTTCTTCCTTGGTTCCTTCAGCAACAACTGCAAGCCGTTAGAGATTCAGTTTCTAGATAAGAAGAGCCCTGCTGGGTCAGGTCACAGATCCATCATAATCCATCATGTGCTCATGGGGAGCCGCCAGCAGGACCTGAGTGCAACAACACTGTCTTCTCTTACAATTCCGAGGCAGGCTGTCCCTTCCAGTGGTGACAGTACATAACTACCATGACTGGCAGCCACTGAAAGACTTACATTTGTCTAGACAGCTTTTAATGCCAAGTTGGCTGCCATGATTTTCGGGGGGGGGGGGGGATTTCATAGTTCAATTGCACTGTGTGGAGTACTTCATTTTGTCTTTCTGCGCAATTATATACTGGGGGTGGGGGTGTCTGCTCTCTTCGGAATTTTGGTGTTATCCCAATACATAAGATAAGATAAGATAATTTATTGTCATTGCACAAGTACAAGCACAACGCTATACAAGTGCAACGAAATTGCATGCCCCCCGTAAAAACAGAAAGAAAAAACAAAACAAAAAGCAGCACAAAACACACACCAAGGAAAGCCACACATACACACACATACACCCATCACAGCTCTCCAAGGTCATATTATCTGGTTACAGCGTTTAAGATGGTTATAGCTCTTGGGTAGAAACTGTTCTTCAATCTATTTGTTCTTGATCTAATTGTTCTATATCTTCTACCCGAAGGCAGTGGTGCAAAGAGGCTATGTCCTGGATGAGATGGATCCTTTAAAATATTGTTAACCTTTTTAAGGCAACGGGAACTGTATAGTTCTTCCAGAGATGGGAGAGGATGACCAATAATATTTTGGGCTGTGGTGATGACTTTTTGAAGTATCTTCTTCTCCCTGGCTGTGCAGCTGGAGAACCAAGCACAAATACAGTATACAAGAATGCTCTCTATGGAGCCTTGGTAGAAGGACACCAGCAGTCTCAGATTGTTCTTCTTTAAAAGTCTGAGGAAATAAATTCTCTGCTGGGCCTTCTTTACCAGAGCAGTAGTATTTGCACTCCAAGTCATACCCTGCTCTATAAGCACTCCCAAAAACTTGAACACAGCCACCCTCTCCACCTGGTCCCCGCCGATATACAGGGGCTGAATATCCACCTTTTTCCCCCTGTAATCCACCACCAGTTCTTTGGTCTTGGCAGTATTTAGAGCCAGATTGTTATCTCTACACCAAGCACAGAACTGCTCCACCTCATCCCGATAGGCGGACTCATCCCCTCCTGAAATGAGCCCCACCACAGTAGTGTCATCAGCAAACTTGATGATTTTGTTGCTGGAATAGATGGCTGTACAGTCATACGTATAGAGGGTATAGAGCAGGGGACTCAACACACAACCCTGTGGTGAGCCGGTGTTAAGGCTAAGGGCTGTGGACATATGTGACCCTACTCTAACCCTCTGAGAACGATCTGACAGAAAGTTCAAAACCCAGAGACATCATGTCCCTTTATAGCTATCCTTCCCTCTCCACTGCTGCACACTGATTTGCCTTCACCAAAGCGAGGTTTAATGTTTTTCCTTCTAATGTCTTGAGACATAGATTTTCCAAGGGCCCTATGTGATTAGGATAAAAAGTCGACGGAATCTCTCCACATAATTTTTACCTGTCCCCTGTATAGAGAGGCTCGGGCAAAATTACTAAGACCAATAACTCAGAAACTTATTGGTATGCCAGCTGAGTCTCACCTTGCCTTACTCCTGCAAGACAATGATTCTTATATAACCTTGCAGGTGGCAAGGTTTTTAAATTCTGTTATAGCCCAAAAAAAGGCGTTGCGGCCAACTACACGACCATTAACATTTCTGTTTCCTGCCCCTTTATTGCAGTTTCAATATTATTGCGTTTGAGCTGTATTTGTGTTTATCGACAATAGCCGTGGTATGGTCCTCTGTGACTCCAGTGGCTCAAGTGTTTATTGTATGTTGTAACTTCATTGTTTATATTGCATATTTTATGTTTTTATGGGCTTATAGCTGCAATAAATTTTAATTTGTCTTTCTGAATCTGCCAACATTTTGCTTTATTGAACAGTCCTGGGCTCTAGAATTAGAGAAAATGTACCGGTACCTGCATCATGTGTAATTGAATGCATAATTTTATTGCTCTCTATCATGTTGTGCTGTGCTTTCTTTTTTCTAAACTAAAAAGCCCCAAATGCAGCAATCTCTTCAGAGACATTGCTCCGAGATTGAGAGATAGGTTCTTTAACCTAGGCTAAATCTGAAATATATTTCATGAGCTTGTGGCTTTAACTTCTCTGTGCCATTTGAAAAAAATATTCTGCTTCCTTGTGCTCTTATACATTGTCTGATTCACACGAAGGACCAGCACACCAACCTCTCTTCAAACAGCAAGTGCCACGTTAAACCATTCCTAGCTCAAAAGCTTTATGTTGAAAAGGACACTGGGAAATGGCTGTTAGTGGAGAGCGGATAAAAATGTTTTTTGTTGCACTCACTTTTTTCTCTCTGACCCAAAAGAATCATCTTTGGGCATTTTCAGTTTCTATTTTCCTTCTAGGCTTTTGCCTTGCTGTTGGCATTGCCAGTTGTTGCCTGGAGCTGTTTGTTTTGTTGAAGTCTGCATACTACGGATATTCTTTAGTCTGTCAGCTAATTTCACACTGAACAGCCATCAAATGTTATGGTCTCTTGCTAGCTACAATGGAAGCTAGACTTGAGTCCAGTGACCTAGATGTGAAAGACTTCAATGCCCATTATGAATCCCCTGAGACATCTTGTCATTGCTGCTAGTGTGATGTAACCACATGAAAAGGCAGAAGGGCATCCTTGCTCCACGTTGCAGCGATGGTCATGCAAAGATCTAGGTGTGGGTAAGAGGAAATTCTATATAAAAAGCTAGAGTTCAATAAAAACATTTTATCTTCAGCACCGTGACATGAAAAGCTTTCCAATTTTTAATTTTACTGGTAAAAAGAACATCCTACTGAGGTCATTGCCACAACAGTGTTAGGAAAAGGGGGTACGTACGCATGTTAACATTTATGTTTTAGCAGATATTCTGTAACACGTGCATGTAATACTAGCTGACTGCTCAATCCAGTGAACTCTCACACTTCCACATGAAGTTCTGTTCTATTGAATGTACATTTCTTCCATGGAACACCATGAATTGCCCTATAATGCTCTCTTGTGTGCTCAACATAGCAAGCTTATCTTGTGTCATTCTGATGCTTTTGCTATACTCTGCACTCAATGATTTGAAGGATAAACATTTTATTGACCTATTAAATGCTTGTTTTGGCCTACACATTTTAAAATTGATGTTTTAAAAATGCAAACCTCTGTTGCATTTCAAAGGCTTCATTAATGTCAGTGGGACAGCAGTGCGACCCTAGGCATTCCTACTCAAAACTAAGTTTTGAGTTTAATGGAACTTAGACCCAGGTAACTGCATAGGACTGCAACATAAGATACACATAAGCAGGTACAAGATGGCAGCTTAAATGGCTGGCAACAAATATCTTACAATATATTACAGCTCTGCAGCCCAATTCTTTTTCAAAAACAATAATTGCAAGAGAGTATTTTTTTAAGCATGCTATAGTCTAAAGTTAGGGATAATATATGATACTTCCAAATAGCAAACTTACTCCCATTAGCTTTGGTGATCTGGTTTAATTTGTGGCAAATAAATACTTCATTATTTGCTCTTGAGAGTGTAGATTCCTACTTGATGATCTAGCGTGTTTTCCAAAAGTACTGTATTGCTACACATTTCAACAAATTTATTCACATTTATGTTACTTTGATATAGGGGGCCATGAAGAGATTTGAGGTGCAACACATTCCCTGGGGACAATTGGGCAGTAATAGCTACAAAAATATAATATGCTTCCTATGCTCACTATCAGTGCATGGTTTTTTCAAAAAGGAATTTTGTGTATTAGAATTCCTTCTGGAGGTCTAGAAATATATAAAGACAATCCTCTAATTGGTTTTTTACACTAATGCACAGAGCCTAGGGCTTGCCAATCGGAAGATCGGTAGTCCGAATCCCCGCAACAGGGTGAGCTCTCGTTGCTTGGTCCCTGCTCCTGCCAACCTAGCAGTTCGAAAGCATGTCAAAGTGCAAGTAGATAAATAGGTACCGCTCGGTAGGAAGGTAAACATTGTTTCCGTGCGCTGCTCTGATTCGCCAGAAGCGGCTTAGTCATGCTGGCCCCATGACCCGGAAGCTGTACACTGGCTCCCAGTCAATAAAGCAAGCAGAGTGCCGCAGCCCCAGAGTCGTCCGCGACTGGACCTAACGGTCAGGGGTACCTTTAATTATTTGTATATTACCATGAACATTTTTGGTAAAGGCTAACAATACAATTCTCTACATGTCTAGTAAGTCCTATTTTCAAGTGGGTTTACTCTCAAAAAAGTGTGTAAAGACTAATATATGTAAAATTTGTCAAGATATCAAGTCAGGTCACAGAGTACCGGTAACCTAATTTTGGCCAGCCAGAATGTATTACTGCTAGTGTAATCAATGTTGTCCCACATCCAAGAAAAGAAAACCTGGCTCACATTTTGCACACACATACACGCATAAACTCACTGAAGTCAGCAACAAAAACCCCAGAGGCTAGGACTGAACCTGTTGTAAACTTTTCAGAGTAGACCTCCGTCAAGTTCTTATCGTTTTCAGATTTATCATTTCCCTGCCTTTTTGTCCTCCCCCCACAAAAACAGCTTCTATCACAAAGTAATGTTTTCTTTTAGTCAGGACCAGGTATGCAAGAAGACAATCATTTATCTCTCCCAACATTTATTTAATCTCTCAACTATATAAAACATTTATTTTAAACTCTATAATAGGATTATAGAAATAATATAATCTTTTAATGTAATTTACAGTACTCACCTTGGAAATATAACACATTTAATAAGATGTGAACAATCAAGTCCAAACCTTCTTTTGCTCAAATACTGTTCTGCTGTGGAAAAAGAAAATACCAGCAGGCTCCTTTGTCCTCAAGCAAAGCAATAGTTCTTTTGAAGATGTTTCTCAGTTCACTCAAATATCATTTGGAGCATGGAAGTATTTTTATAAAAACATCTCGAGGCATGGGGTTTGTGGATCTAGATGTGCTTGCAGTCATGTCTGGTACACATCGCCTGCCGTTCAATTCGCCAAGTCACTTCTTCATAGGTACAGTGGCATATAGTGCAGTCGTCAGTCTTTACCTCTCGACCGGCAGGGATGACTGTAGTCTCTGCAAAGCAGTTGGGCCCTGGAACAGAAGAAAGGGGTGGCACAGTGTCACATGACGCAGGTTGTGCCAGGTGCACCACAGGTGGACAGAACACGGGTGGGATGTGGAGACGGCCTGAAATCCTCACTGACTCACAATGTGGACTCAAGCAAATCACAGCCTTACAGCCCACAAACACGTCACAAAGTTGTGGTGAGGATCAGTATGGTAAGAATGGCAAAGCTTTTAGTGTATTCCAAAGTGTTAATGCAGTTATTTTTAGTAATGACCCTTAGGGAATCTCCAAATGCATTCTGAAGCAGAGTTTATTTTATTTATTTATTTCATGAAATGTATACCCCCCTTGATTGTTTTAAAAAACAACCTCAAAGTGATTTATAAAAGAAAAAATAATATCAAGAAAAATCACAATCATACTTTAAAACATAGAAAAGTTAAAATACTAAAACAGATTAAAATTACCTCATCTTTCTAAGCATCTTTCTAACCCATGACCATTAGGTCCAGTCGTGTCTGACTCGGGTTGCGGCGCTCATCTCACTTTATTGGCCGAGAGCCGGCGTACAGCTTCCAGGTCATGTGGCCAGCATGATTAAGCCGCTTCTGGAGAACCAGAGCAGCGCACGGAAACGCCGTTTACCTTCCCGCTGGAGCGGTACCTATTGATCTACTTGCACTTTGATGCACCTTCAAACTGCTAGGTGGGTAGGAGCTGGGACAGAGCAATGGGAGCTCACCCAGTCGCAGGGACTCGAACCGCCGACCTTCTGATCAGCAAGCCCTAGGGCTCTGTGGTTTAACCAACAGCGCCACCCGCTAAATTATTGTCTAAACAATGTTTTTAGCAGGTGCTGAAAAGAGTACAGTGAAGGTTCCTGCCTGATGTCAATAGACAGGGAGTTCCAAAGTGCATGTACTGCCACACTAAACAATCGTGTTTTTACAAATGTGAAATAGGTATTGTGTGGCACCTGCAGTAGTGCCAATTCTGCCAATCAAAGTGGTCCCAAGCTTTTGTGGCGCAATCAAATGCTTCACCAAGAATACATCATGACTGTGGAGACCAAAACAACATTAAAGTTTGAAGGACCTATGAAGTGAGGCGGGTGCTGGTCTTGAGCAGCAACCAATGGGCAGGGCCTCCCCTTTACCAACAGGTAAATGCACTCATATCCCGCTATCTAAACACCCATTGTTTGAGAATTCACTTATCCAAACATGAGAAATCTGTGGCCAAACCTCACTATATACACTGCAGATTCAGATACCCAAACAGCTGGACCTGCATGTGGTACTTTAAACAAATAAGCAGCCTTAAACAAGCCTTCCTTTTTGTGTTTTGCTGGTTCACAGCAGCCATTTCACCAGAAACCATGGTGGGAGGCGGGGAGAAAGTGGGAGATATCAGACAAATAAGAGCATTTTCCCCTTCCTTGTTTGCTTTTTGCAAAGTTTCAGTGGATTTTCCTGGGTTTTTCCCATCACTTTGGGGTCAAACTTCCATGGTCGGGAACACTAGAAATTTCCCCATGGGAATTAATAGAAATCATTGACTATTTATGTGAGCGCCCACCTGACATGAGGACGCATTGCGTTCAGAGAATGAGACCTGTGTGTCCTTATCTACACTGTTACCAAGAAAACTTCTCCCCCACTCTGAGCCACTGCATCCGCTGCTCGGGGGATGCTCCATGTGCTGCTCTTGCTGCTGCTCCACCATCCTCTTCTCCATCATGTTGAACTGCTCAAGGAGTCCTGCTATTCCTCCCTCCATTTTCAATTTCAGGAGAACGTTGCTCCTAGGCCTTCTCTCCAGGAAACACAGATCCCACTTCTGACACCAGGGTTACAAAAGTTGGGTGCCACACCCCACTCTGTCCAGCGATAGCAAGATCCCAGGGGGTTGCAGACACCCAGGTTCTGTGTTCCTTTGGAGAATTGAGACACTGTCTTAGCTTTAAGAAATATGGTTTATTCACCTATTTACACCTTCGGTCTGCATGGAGGGAGTCCAGATCTTACGGCATGGTCATTTCAAGAGGGGCTTGTCCCCCACAACATTATTTTGTCATGTGAAGGGAGAAATACAAGCTGCAAGGAATTCCTGGGTTAGCCTAGGCAAAACAACCTGGTGATTAAGAAACAAGAGAGCACCACTGAGAGAGAACTGTTCTCTCCCCCCCCCCTTGCCCTGAGGTGTGAACAGAGACTGAGGGGTTGGAAGAATGCCAGGGGGACTGGGTGGGAGGTGACAGGAATGACTGCTCCCCACATCAAATGGGGGGGGGCGACTTTTGGATGGTCGCGTGCAGCACCCTGGATCCCATTGCGGCTCCTGGTAGTTCAGACTGGCCTCTTCCTCCCCAGGCTGGATACCTGGAGGTCTCCGCCTACCTCCACCAATTGCCCAATCCCGCCTGGGGAGGCGTTGCCAGGGGACTGGCCAGGTAAGGGGGAGGGACCACCCTGCCCACACAATAGAAGGTGTAGCTACCTGGGAGGCGGCAGTCGGGCTCCAGAGCTTCTCCCACCCTCCACTCCCTAAATTACGGTACGTCTTATTTTGCAGGTTAACCTCTTCTCCACAGGTACGCAGGTGCTGCTATGTCAAGGCCGCTGTTGAAGGGCCGGAAAGGAATTTTCCTGCATTGGCAGGTTTCGACTTTCCCTTAGCAATATGTCACAACTTTGGCGGTTTCAGGCCTTGGGCGGAATCCTTTAGTCTATCTTCATAAATGGGGGGGGGGGTGAGGCGGTGACCCACGCCCCCCTTTGCAGCAGCGATACCAGGGTTCCCCGTTAAAGGGGTCTTGGGGGGGAGGCACTGACCATACGCCGAGAGGTTGTCATTGCTCTCCCCCTCCAGCGGCGGCGAACGGGGGGCGGGCTCTCTGCTTGAACATATGTTCTCCAGAGCCAGCCCAATCCCCACATTCTGGATAACCCTGAAGTCTCCCAGATCCCCGGCCGGGGGTTGGGAGGGATAAACGGCCAATGCCTGAGCCAAGGTCTCCCTACATCTGAACCTTAATAAAGTTGTGGCCAATTTTAATCCCATAGCACGTTGTCTTGTGTCATTATTCCACTCAGGGGTCGCATGGGGTTTGGGGGACTCCGCCTGTCCACGCAAAAGTTATGAACTCTAGAAGATTCTATGGAATCAGGAGGAACTTTCTGACAGTAAGAGCTGTTTCTCTTTGGAATGTTCTCCCATGGGAGGTGGTGGACTCTCCTTCCTTAGAGGTTTTCAAGCAGAGGTTGGGTGGCCATCTGTCAGGGAGGATCTAGTTGAGATTCCTGCATTGCAGGGGGTTGGACTAGATGACCCTTGGGGGTCCCTTCAAACTCCTCAATTCTATGATTCTATGAAAGTCTGAAAGCTCTAATCAGCTAAATAATCATATTGATAAATGTAGATTTCAGGTTTTAAACATCCGTGACGTAGTGAGGCATTTTCCCTGAGGCATCAAACCTCAGAAAATAAAACAACCCTATACCTGTAATTACAAGACTCATTTTTGACTAATTATGACCTATTTATTCGTGCTAAATAAAACTGTGTTGGCAGAATGTGACTGAATGCAGACACCAACTGTCAGGAAAGAGGCAAAACCTTAAAATAGAACAGAATGTTTGCTCTGGCTGAGAGAGACAGCAGAATCCCACCTTTTCTAATGTGACATCTGCCACTCAGGAGCCCCTCACAGGCGAGTACTAGTTTGCATTTGGCTCACTTAGCCCCAAGTGGGGCTGGACAGAGGAGGAGGAAGGGGCGAAACGTGTAAGATATTGGAAAGGATTGAAGACTGGCTCAATGAGAAAAAAAGCGGCTGAACTAGTCCCTCCACTGATCCCTGATTGCCCCATTCTGCTGCTAAGCTTTAGGCATTAATTTAATTTAATGGAGATCTTTCTTCTCCCTTTGTCCCTGATGCAGAACTTCACTCACCCCTTCTTCCCTGGTGGGGAGGGGAGCACCATACTGTGCTTCGCCTCAGATGCCCATATGTCTTGGGCCAGTCATGGTCAATGCACTTAGAAGTTAATAGAAATAGCACCCCACTATTCAACACAACCTTCCAGTTGAGCCAAAATAGCATTTTCTTCAGTGTGAAAGTAAAATGTCTTGTTAAATCTAAAATCAATGGGACTTCAAACTATTTTACTTTAGAACTACATTCAATGTTTGTTTGTTTTTTAACCAAACTTTTATGCTTCTTAAAAGATTGAAATTAAAGTATTAGTAATTTAGAACACTTCAAAGCTTTGTCCTCGAGGTGGTAGCTGAATACAGTAATATGACACAGATTAAAATGCAAAGAAGGGGAGGGAATACCTCACAGGTATCCAAAAGTCTAATTTATAAATATTAATTTTATTAAAGGGCTCTTCATCAATAGAACTTATAGAGCGAGGCCTTGTTATTTCCATTAGGTTTTACTGTGTTTGAAAGCTGGAATCATTAATTCAAAACCCATAACAAATTCTACAGGATACGCCTACTACCGGTAATAAGTCCTAAAAATAATTTGGATCATCATCATTAAAACATGCTTGTTTGAAAGTGCTTGAGTGGTTGATAGATGACATCCAGTGGTACCTTGGTACTCAAATGGCTTGGCTCCCAAACGAATCGGCTCCCAAACGCCGCAAATCCGGAATAAAGTGTTCCAGTTTGTGAACGTTTTTCGGAAGCAAACGTCTGACGCAGCTTCCGCTTAAGTGCAGGAAGCTCCTGCAACCAATCAGAAACCGCGCCTTGATTTTCAAACGGTTTCAGGAGTCAGACAGACTCCCGGAATGGATTAAGTTCGAGAACAAAGGTACCACTGTATAAAATGAAGATTTTAAGATCATTTTTAATTCTGTGTGATGTAAACTTCCAAGATATCAAATGCTTAATGATTATTAAAATTGACTTTCTATTTTAATGATCATTCAATTTCCTGTTTCATTCTACTCCCTATTTCCCATTCTGCCCTATATTTATCTCTATTTGTTTTGAAATTATATTTTACAAGTGAGGCAAAGATGGATTTGACATTCTGAACCTAGTTTTGCTGGAGGCCAGAATTTCAGCAAATAAAAAATTCAGCTCAAATGAAAGGTAATATCGTGAATGCTAATAAAAAGAATTTATTTCATAAAGCTAGGTTAACATAAACCTATATATCAACTTCTATTTGTGTCAATAACCTAAAGATTAGCTAAATTTGCACAGAAGATAGAAGATGATCCTGGAGTGGCTCTCTGCCGCTAAGCATTTATTACATTTTAATCTCTCTGTTTGTTGATGGAATTCCAGACCTCTTCAGGCTTGCACTTCAGTATATAGTGCAATATATTTTAATGTCTATGTCTGAGGTAATCTTTCACTCTAAAAAAAAATAGCACTACTATACTCAGTATATAAAAGAGGGAAGTAGATTTCACATGAAACAGTCCTGTTTTGAGGTTTCTAAGAGGTGATCTATATCTCATGGGTGCCAAGGAAAAGGAGGGGTTCTTTATGCTTTTGTCAATGAGGTTAACACATCTGTGCTTGGCAGGAACTATTCAAATGTATAGTTTGAGGTGGCCCTCCCATGAGTTTTTGCCTTAATAGTCTTTGACAACAGAAAGCATTGACATTGGTTCAAAAAGAAAGAAACAAGGAATTAATGGTCTTATGTGTTATGTCTGTTTTTAGCCTAAAACAGATTTTCTGTTAGATACTTGATTAGAATAGTGGAGGCGCTATGGGAACATGAGACGACCATTTGCAGCACTGTCAGAGACCAGGCTGAGGAGAGCTATTCTGATGAGGAATGGTGGGGGCCTCCCCCTCCCCCTGCTCCTGACCAGGATCCTGAAGCTGCCCATGTGCAGTGGAGCAGTATAGATTTGGAGCAGTGGTTTGCAGAGGGATATAGTTTGGAAGACAACAGTTGGGCAGAACTGAGTGGGGAACAGCTAGGAGAAGAAGAACAGGGTGAGAGAGAATTAACAGAGAATTTCCCTTTCGCTGGAACGTGTCCAAGTGCTCAGTCCAAGGTCAAAGAGAGCAGATAAGGTAGCTACACAGAAGGCCAAATGGTTGCAAGATCAGGTTGCCAGACAAGGAAGCGACAAGGGTGGCTCGGGGGGAAGTGGGTGGAAACCTTAATTGGGAGCACCTTTCCTCTGAGATGGAGTTTTTGTTCTTTCACTGTGAACATTAAATTCTCTTTAACTGGTAAGAGACTATTTTCGCTTTGTTCTGCTTATCCACGGCCAAAGGGAGGGAGGGAGCCGCTTCCCCAAAGCCTGACAAGCACCAACACAAGTCACCAGACATATTGGCTTTAAACAAACAGTTTCATCCTGTTCAGATCTGTCCGGTGCCAGCATTTGATGGAGCTCATGGTTCCCTACGGCACATTGCCATCAGACCTCACTCTCAGCAGTATGGTGGTGTCCTTCCTATGCCAGGCAGCCAGAGAAAGTGTGTTGGTGCAGCTACAGAGGGCAGTGGCACAGGCTGCACCTTTAATTTTGGATATTTGGAGAAGCTAGGGTGGAGAGCCATTCCTACCAGTGGGCACTGGTGGAGCAGCCAGCACTTGTGGGACTAGTCAGGAGACGGGGTACCCATGGGGTCCTATTTCAGGGAGAGGTGATGGACCAGTGCCACATGGAAATTGTAGTGTTCCTAAGACACATGCTGGCCAGAGCAAGCTAGTGAAGGGAGTCTGCTTCATGAGCTCCAGGGAGCCCCAGCTCACAAAGCATCAAAGCGAGTTCAGCAGACAGGCATGTTCAGCAGCAGGGCAAAGAGGCCAGGGAACTCCCTTGTGCCTTTCCTTTCCTTGTCCTAAAGGAAACCCAAGATCTCCATGAAGAAACTCAGTAAGCTACATGGACAATTACGCACATAGTGTGCCAGCCGGGAAGTGGGGACTTCCCAGTGTCTGTCACATGTACTGCCTATTGTGAAGGGGTCCCTAGTGTGATTAACAGGGCCCATTAAAAACTTAATGCAGAAGCTGAGGTTGGCAGTGCATGAACAGGGAGGGTCACTAATTCGCTCCCCAGATAGCATGCCCAGTAACACTGAACTGCACAGGCCAGATGGAATTCTCCTCACAGATGTTGGCAACAACAAATTTTTGACAAACCTTCAGAAGGGCCTGCACAAGAGAGACTGTTCTCGACTGGAGAAAAGGGTGACTAAAAAGATTTCTGTCCCTTTTCTGGTGGTTAGGTATGAGAAGGAAAAGAGGTAAGTTTTAGCCAAGTGACCCCCTGAGGCACCTTTCCTGGTGATGGCCTGGCCTCGAGGCTTGTTCTCTAGGTTATGGGGCCATGGAGTGGGATATGAGCCACCTTTGAGGCCCACCTGCCTCATCTGCCTGGATCTATGGGGCCCTGGGGGGGTGTGATGCAGCAAGGCCTATCTACTCTCCCTTCATGGTGTGGCCTGGGGAAAGGCAGTCCTACTTCCATTTACCAAAGGCATGAGCTCCATCACACAAGCGGCTGTGGTTTCGCCTTACGTTACAGTTAGCTCCTGCGCCAATAGTTGTTACCCACTGCATCTGTTTTTTATTGATTTAAACTTAAGTAAAGTAGTCCCAAAGGGACCCAGGTGGCGCTGTGGGTTAAACCATAGAGCCTAGGGCTTGCTGATCAGAAGATCGGCGGTTCAAATCCCTGCAATGGGGTGAGCTCCCGTTGCTCGGTCCCAGCTCCTGCCCACCTAGCAGTTCGAAAGCACGTCAATGTGCAAGTAGATAAATAGGAACCGCTCTGGCGGGAAGGTAAACGGCGTTTCCATGTGCTGCTCTGGTTCGCCAGAAGTGGCTTAGTCATGCTGGCCACATGACCTGGAAGCTGTACGCCGGCTCTCGGCCAATAAAGCGAGATGAGCGCCGCAACCCTAGAGTCGGACACGACTGGACCTAATGGTCAGGGGTCCCTTTATCTTTTAAAGTAGTCCTAGTTCATACAACTCTGGGTGCTGGACTCTTTATTTGGTCGTCAGGTAACAAATACCATTCCCTACAAGAAAGGCCGAGGGACGCGGGTGGCGCTGTGGTCTAAACCACAGAGCCTAGGGCTTGCCGATCAGAAGGTCGGCGGTTTGAATCCCCGCGACAGGGTGAGCTCCCGTTGCTCGGTCCCTGCTCCTGCCCACCTAGCAGTTCGAAAGCACGTCAAAGTGCAAGTAGATATATAGGTACCGCTCCGGCGAGAAGGCAAAACGGCGTTTCCGTGCGCTGCTCTGGTTCACCAGAAGCGGCTTAGTCATGCTGGCCACATGACCCGGAAGCTGTCTGCGGACAAACGCCGGCTCCCTCGGCTTATAGAGCAAGATGAGCGCCGCAACCCCAGAGTCGTTTGCGACTGGACCTAACGGTCAGGGGTACCTTTACCTTTACCAGAAAGGCACATACATGTCGAAACTGCACTTTTGTTAATGTTGTAGGGATAGTTTTTTAAATAGCTGAAGCTTTAAGCCAACTGCAGCTTGAATTTGTTGCTTACCATTTTTGCAGATAGGACAGCACTGATCTGGTTCATATACGGGATCCACGCAGTCCGTCTGAGGACATGCAGACACTGTACACACTACATCGCCATTGGCTTCACAGCGGCATTTTTCACAAGGTGAAACCTGAAAACAAAACAAACTGTGTTTTAGCTCGGGGGCTGTCAGATTTCAGGTTTGGGATCTACTTTGTTTTTTACTAGAATCCAAATGGCCACCAACCAGAGCCAGGTACAAAGTAGTTCCTTGGGGAAGGAGGGATGCTATTGAGCTACATGCAAAATGGTAGCTCAGGGGACAGAGCCATTTGCCTACTGCACCCCACTGGGATTATTACCAGCTTCTATAAATGTGCCCATGGGTGTTACATATGGATTGGAGGGTGGTACATTCACAAAATACAAAACAAGAATTACGAAGAAAAAAAACGACATCTGAATTACTATTGATCGGGGTTCAAACAGCCAAATTTCATGCAGGGGAAACTTTCTGGTGTTGCTGTTAACCAGTATTGAACCGTAAACTCCTGGCCAATCTACTTCAGACCACCCAACGTATACCAATAGATCCTCATCTATCTTCTGCATACCCTTGTTTTAGTCAGTATATTTCAACAGGTTAGGCTCTAAGCATTTGATTTCATGTTGTAACTTCCTCTTCATAGTAATTTGAACAAGGAGATAGCATGAGCTCATGTGAACATGCTGATGCCAGGTGCCCCCTTGAAAAATCCCTAGATCAGCCAGAAGATCCTTAGATCTGCCAAATCCAAACTCTCTCATCTCATCTCAGTTCAGATTGTGCTGTAAATGAATTTGAACAACCACAAACAGAGTTAAGGATAAACATGTGCAAAAAAGGAAGGGGGGGAAGCATGACAGTACAATAAAATTACTCATTCAGACTCCTTACCAGCATTACAAATGTTAAATAGGAAAAATGAGTTTACAGCTCTGCAATTCCAGTCTCTGCACTCTGCTATAGCTGAAGGACGCCACTGGTGGATTCTGTAGGAGGAGAGTCCATCCCGGGGGGGGGGGCAATGTGCCTGACGACTGATCCCACCGCTTACTTGTTTGCCCAATTTATAAGTCCTTAAGTGCAGCCTTGTTCAAAGACTTAAATATCTCAGCTGACAGATCAATTGAGTGCTTGGTTAACTTTCTATTAGGAGACCCATTCTCTGACATTTCTGAAAAGGCAGGTTGTTTTGCCTTCAGAGCAGCAATTTTAAGGAGAAGCGTTTGTGAGGGTGCTAAGTTAAATTCTTCAGTGGTGCAAATTTCTATTTGGCAGAATGCCCATTTTAAATTGATATTTTAACTGTGCAACATATTTTATTTTGTTTGTGTGTATCTTGTTTTGGCTTCAGCTACACAAATGAATAAACAATGACAATAAAATACCCGCAAGAGGCCAAATCATAACCATATATGACAACATAAGACAAACGCACTTCAACAGAGAAGTCCTTATAAGTAGCCTAATATAAAACAGAAACCTGAGCAGAACAATTATGTAAGAAATAAAAACAGTGATTGGAACAGCACTTCCAGAATTAAAAATAATCACATATTTAAGAAACTCACAAGTTGCAAACTAAGACTCACCAACTGGCTTTGGCTCTTCCAGGGAGGGCAAGACCTGGAAATAGACTGGGAACCAGTGCAGATTAAAAAGTGCAGACTTAATATGGTCAAGCTGTTCATTGCAATTAATCATCTTGTGGCAGTTTCCAGACTGTTTTTTTTTTAAAGAAAACACCACGCATAACACTTTGTAATATGTTAAGATCTCATTCTCCCATGCCAACCTGCCCATGCATTAAGATCAGCAGATTAGGGCTCCCTGGTGCTCTCTGTGCTATACAAGATGTGGGGTCTCATGGAAGGTCCTTTTCAGTAGTGGCTCCATGTCTGTGGAATGACCTCTCCACTGAAGAGTGTCGGTCTAGCACCAGCTTTGGTATTTTTTTTAGATGCTCACTTTTTTGCTATTTTTATGAAGCTTCTAGTTATGTAATAAGTGTATTTAATAAACATTGTTTTTGATGCTCTTGCATATTACATTTTAGATCACCTTATATTCCTGTAAACAGCCCTGTGAGCATGTTTGGCTAATAATAAATACATTTCTAAGTCAAGCTGTCTCCATTCAAGGAAGGGCAAAGCTGGTGAACCAGCTGAAGCTCTTTAAAGGTGCTTTGACCACAGAGTCAGCTGAGCCTCAAAAAACAGTGCTGGATCAATAAGCATGCCCAGACTGGGGAACTGGTTTAGGGGAAGTGCAATCCCATCCAGAATATTCACCTGAGTGGATGAATCAGCAGTACCTTCATCTTGTCTGGGCTAAGACTCCATTTATGCATAGAATCATAGAACGGTAGAGTTGGAAGGGACCCCAAGGGTCATCTAATCCAACCCCCTGCAATGCAAGAATAGAATCATCTCAACTAAAGCACACCTGACAGGTGGTCAACAATCTGTCCCTTCTGAGGGAGTCCATACCACTGTCAAAGAGATCTTATTGTCAGAAAGTTCTCCCTAGTGTCTAGTCAGAATCTTCTTTCTTGTAACTTGTATCCATTGGTTCGGGTCCTACTGGAGCAGGAGAAAACAAGCTTGCTCCACCCTCCATGTGACAGGCCTTAGATACTTGAAAATGGCTATCATATCTTCTGCCAGTCTCCTCTTTACCAGGCTAAATGTACCCAACTCCCTCCACTGTTCCTCTTAAGGCTTGGTTTCCATCTCATCCAAGGCATTACTGGTCAAGGACAAGCACAGTCTAATGAAAAAGTAGATATAAAGCCTGATGTCATATACTACAGTAAATACTAGCTAAACCCTGGGCCAAATTTCTGGATAAATGTTCAGCAACACAAGAGAAAGACGAGATATCTGTGGAGCTCCCCCAAAATTACTGCCAAGGGTCAAGCAGTAATCTCCCAGCCGACTTTCTGGAAACATCCATCCTAAGTAAGAGGGGAATTACAGCCACTTAGCCTGGACAACATATCCAGAAGGATACTGTGATTCATAGTATCAAAGTACTGATACTTTTTTCTCAAAGGGACTTTGGGAGACAAGCACCTTATATAGTTCTGCTGTGTCTTCTCCAACATTGTACAGTACTTTAATTCCACCTTGCTCACTTAAAATACAACTCTGTAACCCATCAGCGATTCTCTCTTACAATATTTTCAATTAAATGTGGACATTTTTCTGGCATACCCAGTAGTCTAGGATGCTATGACAGTGTTCCTTTGTGGAGCCCCTACAGACAAATCTATTAAATAAATTTAAAAACCTCATCCTGTATCAAAACCCAATTAACCATCGATATCCTGGAATTGGAATGGAAACACAAGCACACCAGTTCTCCAAGGTACCTCAAATATCATTAATCTAAGAGGTGCTTACTTGGAAGCTTTAGAATTCAATGATTGCTAAGTCTTTTATTTATGTTAATAAAGAATACTACAAATTTTAGAAACAAGAATTCCAAATTATTGGCTAATGTGTTTAAAAGGTAAAGAGCTACACGCAAGAACTTATCAGTGAACGACCTTTCTGGAGGTTTAGGAAAGTATTTGTGAATTGTTGTTGCTGTTGTTTTATTGTTTGTACCCCGCCCATCTGACTGGGTTGTCCCAGCCACTCTGGGTGGCGGCTTCCAACATATATAAAAACATAATAAAGCATCACACATTAAAAAGCTTCCCTATACAGCCTTCAGATGTCTTCTATAGGTTATATAGTTACTCATCTCCTTGACATAGGAGGGCGTTCTACAGGGTGGCCATCACCACCAAGAAGGCCCTCTGCCTGGTTCCCTAAAGCCTCACTTCTCGCAGTGAGGGAACTGCTACAAGGCCCTTAGAGCAGAACCTCAGTGTCTGGGCGGGACTATTGGGGTGGAGATGCTCCATCAGGTATACAGGGCCAAGGCCATTTAGTGCTTTAAAGGTCAGCACCAACAAATCTAAGTATTATGTAGATATATACTTTATATACTTCCCCACCAATCCAGATGTTGCACAAGTTACAACATCTTTTTGGACTCACTCTGTCCCTATTTTGCACCTTTCAGTCTCTTCAGGGAAGCTCTTTCTCAAATAATTTCTAAGAAGTAAACAGGCCATAATTAGAAAGCTTAAAAGTCACAAGTCACCAGGCCCAGATGGGACTTCTGGGTGATCCAAACAAGTATTTGAAGGATGTCTTTTGTCTTGCATTTGTCTGTTCTTGTAATAACATCTCACAAGGAGATGCCATTCCTGAGTCCTAGTTGGGGAAGTGGATGGTTCTGATACTTAAGCCTGGGAGAGCCCTCCCTTGTTGTTGTTGTTTAGTTGTTTAGTCGTGTCTGACTCTTTGTGACTCCCTTGCTGGAGTCTTATTGCCCCATCTCCCTCCTTCAGCAGGACTAGAAAATATTCACAGCTGTACTTGTGGCATGCATTTCATCTGGACCAAGTAGGATTTATTTCAAGTAGAAAGATGGTTTCCTCCACCGAGAGGGTATTAAATATACGCCACAGCTGACAAAACAGAAATCCCCTGGTTTGTACCCTTAAAGGCCTTTGACTGCACTGAGTGGCCTTTTTCAAGACTTTTCTTCACAAATACCACTTTGGAGATGGCCCTGGTATGTGTTATATCTAGATTATATAGCCCCACACTGGTAGAAGTGGATTTTGACCCATTCTTTCTCCACACTCTGCCTGCCCTTTACCAGCAGATTGAAGTTTAAGGGGCTGGCAGGGCGGGGGTGAGGATTAACTATGAAAAACTGGAGTCCATGTTCTGGAAGATTATCTTTGTGTTTGCTGAAGATTATCTTTGTGTTTGCTGAAAAATGAATATTAAGGGTTGCCCTGTTGTCTTATGGTGTCCTATGGAGTTAATGGAATTATTTGCTCTCAGTAATCTTCCAGCTTTTTCTCACATTAAACCTGATTTTAAATCCTTTGTGGCTCTGTATTAGAACTGCAGGAAAAGTGAGCTAGCAGTAGCTCAAATTGTGTGAATAAACACCCTGATATGGAGGTGCAATGGCCAGGTGTTTCCCCTGCAGTTCACTCTTGACAACTGCAGCGCAAATGCACTGTGATGCATAAAGGACACATGTGAGGGAGCATGGCTTAGAAGGGTGACAGAATGCCAGCACTAATTAATAAAGACACGGTTACAGGTTTACGTGAACAAAAAGGCCTTCTTGCATAAATGTTCATAAATACGCTGTACTGTCTAGTCATACACGGCCTAGATTTTCATCACTTTTCAAACAGTTCTTGACAGTAACACTTTTGGGGAATAATTTGTAACTGAAGGTGAAGCGATGCTAAAGCAACATTAACTCTGCCCCTTGAGGACTACCTAAGGCAATCTTACATGAATGTTCCTTGACCAAATGCTAGTGCATTTCTTCTTTCCCCTAAAAGCTACAGGGAAAAAGAATCAGTTCATTTTCTCATGTTAAATAATAGCAGATGTTTTTATGTCGTTTGATTTTATTGATGACACAAATGATGAAGCACATGGAAGAGAGATGGCTACAGTTTATAATATGGTGGAGTCTATAGCTGGTTAATTCTTCTCTTCTGCTTTCTTCTTTTTCCCATATGTTCTTTATTTTATATTGGAAAACAGATGTAAGGGGTCTGTAACTAACGGATATAACTAAAAGTGCACAAATGTAATTAAGTTATTGGTAACAACCAAGTATTCTCTGTTTAACTGGTATAACCTACCTTTCTGTATTGCCAAAGTTGTCAATATTACCATGTCTTCTCGAAATCCCGTTTAAATTTTCTGTTCTGTTTATATGAAACAAAATGTTTTGTGCTTGACTCTGTGTATCTTGGCTTTATGGAAAACCAATAAAAATTGAAATTAAAAAAGGGAAAGGAACCAAACTCTTTTATGCACATGTGTATCGCCTGCAGGGAACAGAATGGCAGGTTTCAAAAAGTGAAGGCGCTGCTGTCCCACTGCTTTATCAACACTGCAAAAAGCTCAGCACTTCTGGTCATCATAACCATTTTCTAATGGCCTTCTGAACAAGTCTTGCTTGTACGAAGGCTGAAAATAGGAGTCTAGGAGATGTCTAGGAGATAATATCTCAAGAGTTCATATCCGAAGTGTGGTGTTCCAACTAAGAATAGAACAATTTAGTGAGGAAAAGAAGCTGAAGACTACAGTTCTATACCTCAGTCATGGACACTTTAGGTTGCAAATAAGTACTGCTGATCTGAATAGAACATAATTTCTAAACTATATTTAGGAATGAAAGAGCATTGCACAGGGTTAAGCAATGGGAAGCAGGTGGCGCTGTGGTCTAAACCACAGAGCCTAGGGCTTGCCGATCAGAAGATCGGCGGTTCGAATCCCCGCGGCGGGGTGAGCTCCCGTTGTTCGGTCCCTGCTCCTGCCAACCTAGCAGTTCGAAAGCATGTCAAAGTGCAAGTAGATAAATAGGTACCGCTCTGGCGGGAAGGTAAACGGTGTTTCCGTGTGTTGCTCTGGTTCGCCAGAAGCGGCTTAGTCATGCTGGCCACATCACCCGGAAAAACTGTCTGCGGACAAATGTCGGCTCCCTGGGCCAGTAAAGCAAGATGAGCACCGCAACCCCAGAGTCATTCGTGATTGGACTTAACAGTCAGGGGTCCCTTTACCTTTACCGGGTCAAGCAGCATTTGAAATTAGCCTGGCACCAGGCGCACTTTGCAGCGGGACTGTCAGAATGCGAGCATTTCGAGAAATCTTGTCACCATGTATGGCAACGAACTGAGACTCAAAAATAAATTTGCCGCCGCTGGCGCTGACGGCACAGGAGGAGAAATGCCTCTGCCCAACTCCACAGTAGGAAAGATCACTGCAGCTTCTGCAGGGAAATGCCACTTCCCCTGATGCAACACGAGTAACTCTTGTGAAAAGGACAAAATGGCAACTAGGCTTTCTGTTTTTGCGCCCATAATGTAGGTTCCAGGAGCCATGCGGCGGAAAGCTTTCCTATCAAAGTTTCTAACACTGGAGTCAAGCGTTAGACTTTCCACTGCTCTGTCCCAAGAGCCAGTCCTACCTCTAACAATGGAACAATGGCTTTTAGTAGTAACGCGAGGGGGAAACACACATGCAGCACATGGATGAGCATCCTAAGGATAGTATATCCCAAGGACAGTCAAAGTACTTCTGTCCAGCGGCCCAATGTAATGCTGGCAAAAAAAAAGTATAACAAGGGATTAGACGGGTTTTATAACTTTGCTCCACTTTCTTGCATGCCAATTTAGCTGTTGCAAATGACAGAGTTCTCTGCTTGCTCCACATCAGCTAAAGGCGGAGGGGGGGGTGGCAGTAGGCTACTTGCAATTCGCCTTGCCTTGGCTACATAATACCGTATTGGCCCAAATATAAGTTGCACTCGGATATAAGCAGCACCTTTAAAATGCAAGGAGGGAAAATAAAAAAGACAATACACGAATATAAGCTGCTCCCTTAAAATTCCGCAGGCACTCACACCTGTTCCGTTTTACTGTTTCAGCAGTGATATCGTAAAAGCCAATTTTTGTAAGGTCGCAAATTTAAGCCGCACTTTAACTTTTCACAGTTGGAATTTGGGGGGAAAGTGAGGCTTATATTCAGGCCAATATGGTATGTAGAAATTATCTATTGTATAAAGCAATTTAATGTTAGCATGAAGAGGAACTTTTTTAAAAGTAATACCGCAAATTCTAATGACACCCCACAATGATCCTTGCTATTTCAGACAGACAAATCTGGAAACTGGTGCAACTTACATGACAGTAAGCTGCCCCTATCCTAAACTCTGTTGAGGAGCCCCTAGGAGGGGACTAGTGCTGGCTGAGTGGGTAGGTGAGTGTCGACCTGAGTTTAGAGGATTGGGTCCTAGGTCCAATGACAGAATTCAGAATAGGTGCAAGACTCTCCTTGCCCCATCCTCCTCCTGCCACTCCCTCAGAGCACCCCTTGGAGGGACTTAAGTGGGCACAGGTTCCACCGGCTGAACTGGGGTGAAGGATTTATGCCAGTGTCACCACAACTCAGCTGGGAAATCCTGGTGGATTTTGCATTTGGGTTGCACTAATAATTGCTTCTCAACCTATTTGTTTCACCAGTAATCTACATAATTAACTCATGTTCCTGAAATTATGCGTCGTTAAGATGCTCTGGGCAACTTTCCAAATTCAAATTTGTTACTAGTTCACCATGAGTATTATCCAAATAAGAGAGTGGGTATGCACCAAAGACTAGGGATGGGGGAGAAATCTGTTCCAGTCCAAAGCTCAAACAGAATTTCTGCTGCAGTTCATACATTTGCCATGTGAGCACAAAATGCCTTTACAACATCATTAACAGAAAAAGATCACTTTCAACATTGGTTTTATTTTATTCCATTTATGCTAACTTCTCTGGGTGTTTGTCACATTGGTACTGTGGCAAATTCAGTCAATGGAATGACAAAAATAATGTTGGTTAGAAGTCTGATGCCTGAAGCAAAAACTCTGAACACACTGAATATGTGCAGGGCTCCAACCATAATTGTAATGAGGGAAGCTGGAACATAAAGGTGAATGGAAGATTCACCGGTGCTGCATCCAGCTGCAGTATAGATTTCTTGAGGTTTTAGGAATCATTATTATTGTTTATATACTGTTCAATGCCAAAATAGGCTTCTAATGGTTCAGCATGAAAACCAACTATACAAATATTCATAATTAAAATACACAATAAAACAGGAGGTAAGTGCATGGGACCTACTAACCAGAATTATAAGAGCATGCAATCATGTACATGTTTCCTCAGAAGTAATTGTGTCCAGCTGGATTTACTCCCAGGTAAGTCTACACAGGGTTGCAGTCCAATTGCACACACACGCACACCTTTCTACTGGTCCTCACCATATTACTGTTCACAACACATACAAAAACCTGGGGGGGGGGTCAGCTCTAGGTATAATTACTTCATTTAACAAACTCCCAAACAAGATATGCTTTGGAACCATAACCAGTCTTTAGTAAAGATTATGTCCTTTGACATCAGCATAAAAAAACATGCAATCACGAAGCTCACTGTGTGACCTTGTGATGGTTTAAAAACTGAAGCCTGCCATGCAACCTCTCAGGGTTGTTTGTGAACCATGTGTTGGTGGCTGCCAGTTGCTTGAGGACTAGTAAGTGTGTCACTCACACTTGCTCAGACTCTAAGACCAGGTCAGAAGAACAGTGCATGGATTGCAATTCAAACATTGAACAATATATTTAGGAAAATCACAAAAACAGAACAAAACTGTGTGCTGCTGTGCATAATAATAAAGTTGGAGTAAATTCTCCACAAGTGCCCTTTTCAGCATCACCTCAAACTTATGAGGTTCAACCATTGCAATATACTTAAAAATAATACCATTCAGATGAGCACGCCTCATCCCATCTCCATCATCACGGGGGGGGGGGGGGGGCACAGCCATGTTGTTTGTATCCTTTCATCATTCACGTCCTACACCAGAGGTTTTCAACCTTTTAAAGTCCATGGCTCCCTTGACCAACTCCATTCTTTCTGCAGCTCCCCTGCAGAGAAATGTGCTCTGAGCCTCAGAAGCGCAGCCCTTGAATGCAGAGCCAGCAGCCCCCCACCCCTTTTCGAACACCCTCCCTTGTGGTGTGTTCCCTCAGCCTCCTCTCCTCTCTCCTTGGGAGTTCTCCGGGCAACCACCACAGCTGCCCCTACTCTCTGAACTGCGCCCCCTGCCCCAAACAGGTACCTCCTCACACTGCCCACCAGGGGCCTGGGAAGAGGATGCCCCCAGCCTTAGCGGCCCGATGGAGACTGGCCAAAGGTGAACGTCAGTGGCACCAGTGGGCACCCGCTGGACCTGCATGGCGGAAAGGCTTCCCTTCGGTACCAGGCACTCAGCTCCCAGGCAAGCATTGCACACAGCAAGCCAAAAAAAGACCAGTGCAGCACCTACCTGCCTGCCTGCCCAGTCTCCCACTTGTCTGTCCATTCCCAATAGCAAGGCCTGGTGGACTGGCTGGCTGGGCTCCCTCACCTGCTTACTTGCTTACTCTGAGGCCGCCTCAGTTCCTGCCAGCTGGCATCTCCTGGCCAGACCCAGAGGCACCATTCACATGTGGAGCTGCTGCAACAAACAGCCATGCAAGTCTTGGGGAGGCAGAGATGTGAGGGGGCATCAGAGGAGGGATGGAAGGAAAGAGGGATTGAGGCTAGTGTTGCCCGCGACACCCAACCACATGGGCATAGCCAGGATTTTTGTTGGAGGCAGGCTTTCGTTGGGGCAGCAGAACCTCATATTTGTATTGATTTTTATTGATGGGGGTCAGCTGGCCTATGCTCCCCTGGCTATGCCCATGCCTGACCATCATTCAAGGCACCCAGGGTGCCACGGCACACTGGTTGAAAACCCCTGTCCTAGACAGCCAATAACCCTTCAGGCAGATGGCTACCTAACAGGCAATTAGATGGGTTATTGACTTGTGAATAGAAACATATGGAGAAAACAGCAGCTGTACTGGAAGTTGTGTAAGATATCTATGTAAGGGACAGCAGTAACATTAGATTTGGCCACTATAACTTGGTAGGACAGTAAAGATCTATTTTGGGGGACTGCAAACACCCACAGAAACTGTCTGTTGGATAACACCTGAAATGAAAACATATGGTATACTACTTCCTTCCAAAGAACACGGCGCACTGCCTACTCTTTTGGCTTTTGTAATGATGGGTGCTTGTCTGCTTTTGGCATTGTCTATTTCTATGAATCATGCCATCAGTGCAGTTAGAATGAGTTTAATACAAAAATACATTCCATCAATTATCTGTGACCCAGGTACAAGCTCCTGTCTAAGACCTAGCTTGGAAAGTACAAGCAAACATCTTGACCCTTAATGCTTACAGAAAGGATCAGCATAATAATCTGGTGTTGACCGGGAAACTTAATTAACACCCTTATGTACGTAGGAAACAGACTTTGCACAGACACTGAAGTTCCTTTCAAGATTCCATTCTTATTCAGGAACTGTATGGTCATATGGTATTCCCAAATTAAAGACCACATCCCCTCAACTTCAAAATACATTAGTAAACAGAATGGTAAACTAGCACGTATAACCAATGGTTGAAAGAACTCACTAAGGAAACCCTCTCTCTTCTCCATAGAGCACCGTTGGCCCCAAACTGTACTTAAACCCCATATTTTCAAAGCTTGGGTTGCTCACAATCTCCACTGGTATCCTCTTTTTGTTCTACATTCTCAAGGACAAACCTTACACTTTGATGGATCATAAGCAAAGGAACAGGTGAGAAACCTGTTGCTTTCCTGGCATAGGATTCTGAAGGGGGGAGCCTAACTCTCACATGAGGAACAGATCTCTGATTCCTGGCTTTCCGCTGTGCCTGCTTCTAGATCTGGATCCCTCCCTACCTTCTCTTTTAATGTGGGTCTGTGGCACATTGTTGCTCTTCAGGCTTAGAGACTATCTTTGCACTCTATAATTAAGGTGTATAAATGCTTAGTGACTGTATTTATTGCCTGCAAATTTTGCTCCCTGAAGCAGCATCTATGTACTCTGTCTCTTTCAGTTTCATGTAATAAACCAATCTTTCTTCGTTCCTTTGGTGTATTCCTTTACTGAGCATAAGGTGATGGGTAATCAAGTTTTTGTAATGGATGCATATACTGACTCTCTGCAAAAGAATCCGGTCCTTTCTGAGTACACCTGAGTGGGTGGGGGGTTCAGAGTGTTTGCAAGCTATTCGCAAAATGTGGAGACAGGCAGTATAAAACTTTTAGCTCCAGTTTATAGCTTTATATGAGCTTTCCCTTAACTGCCAATTGAGAAAGAGAGAGAGAGCGTGTGTGTCATGTGTCTAAAGTTTTAGGGCTTTCAAGCCAAACCACATTGATTTAAAGGTTGAGGGCTTTGAAGCTGAAACCAACTAAATTTAATGTCAGGGTTGTTGGCCTGTGGACCCCTAAATTTATGTAACACTTGCACCCATCCCCACTTTCCATGCAAATACTTTGAATATTCTTTCTTTTGAAGTTAATCATCTCATGGGAGGGTTTGTACTTAATAGGCAGAGGCTGGTTTTGCAAATGTCTAGGCCCTGGGTCTTTGTGGAAGACTCAATGGAATCCCTAATTGTTCATGTTCCATTAAAATTTAGGTAATTTTCTTTCTGCAGTTGCCTTGGAAACACTTATCGACCATCGGCCAGACTTAATACCATAGACAGAAGAACACAAAGGAGTGTCCCAATTATTTTCTTTAATACATATTGTATTTTGGAACATTTTATGTGGTTCTAAACTATATTAGGTGATATTAACATGGGTCTCAATATAGTTTGTTTCCGCTTTGAAGGCTTGGGTGGCCTCACTTTCATAGAGTGCCCTGGAACACAACTCCTGACCACAGCTGCATCTGGGACAAAAGCCAGTTTTAGGAGGAGAAAGCATATTCTGAGTGTGACATAAGCAACAGGTAAAACTTTTTCACGATTGCAGAAAAATCTTAAAATCTTGTCAGGAACAACCAACTGCCACACCAGCATGTGCTGTCAAGAGGTTGCTTAGCAAAGCGAGTTCTCCTATAGGTAGAGCAAGTGTTGCGGTTGGGTCATGGAAGACACCCCCTCCTCCTCCCTCCGGTAGCCCGGGGGGAGGAGTGGGTATTTGGCCACAGTGGGGATTGGACCAGTTGAGTTGCCGGGGTAAATTACATGTAGCAATTTTGATGACAGCCCAGCGTCCTATATATTCTCTGCACGCCAAGTCCTAGCCCTCTTTGCTGCGTGCTTTGGATCTCCCTCCCTGGTATAGGCTTTTGCTTTGACCTTGCTGTGCCGGTTAGGGGTCGCCTGTTGTTGAGGCGGGGGCCTAGTAGGAATTTTTCCATTTGGCAGATTGGCTGGAGCCATTTGGTTTTCGCCTACTACATAGCAACTAGTCACAACTTGTAAGGTTGGCGGTTAGGCATTGGTTCATTGGAGGATGGGCAGTCGCCCTCCGAATGATGATGGTGTGATGGGAATTCCAAAAAGGAATCCAGGGGGCTCGATAGGCTTTTGTCCGAACCCCATAGGGTTGCAGGGCCACGCAAGAGCCCCTCAGGACCCCTAGGGAGAGGGAGATCTATGCCCCCAGTCTCCTTGACTTTCCCCGGTTTTGGTTTCCCTGCGCTGGTCAGTGGCCAGCTCTGTCCCGGCGGACAGCTAGTCGAACCAATGCCTACGCAACCACTCACGTGATTTGTATTTCAATAAAGTTGTGGCCAAAAAATATGCCAAAAAATTTAAACCAAAATTTATGACTGAAGTGTGAATTATTAGGGGGGTGGCTTGGTGACCTCAACACGCAAGTAAGGAGAGGTGACATTTTTAGGAACCCTCCCGGGGAAGTGTTTGTGCATTTGGGAAGATGAATGTTTTAAATCTGACAGGCCACTAAAACAATCAAGTAAGGTGTATGACTTTTTGTAAGGCCTGCTAACGTTTAAAATTCAGTTATTTGGGGATTGGTTAATGCTTGCCAATTATATGAAACCTATTTCAAATAAGTTAAGAAGTAACCAGGAGAGAGGTTTTGAGGAGTTAGGGAACGGGAGCAAGTTCATGGGGAATCAGAACAGCAAGTGGAGGAGGAAGCTGAGCAGAAGAGGCTCAAGGAGGACGAGACATTCACATCTTCTACTTTTTTAAAAGGAAGTGCATATACCTTTGCAAATCAAGAATATCCTTAATTTAAAAAATAAATAATTGAATGAATAAATATATGGAAGATAACTATAAAGCTGAAAACACTGGCAGCACTATGATAATTTCAGCAGAGTAAATAATTTTTGATGGCTGTAAAAGTGGAAAACTGATTTGCATGGAAAATATGCGGGAATGATATGTAACATGAAGGAGAAGAAGGGAAGTCATTGGTTATTTTAAAATTTGTAAAATGTTTATTTTGAAATGTAAAATTGAAAATTTAATAAAAATTATTATTAAAAAAAAAAGAATCTGTGCCCCTTGCAGCCCTGCCTCCTGGTGCAATTGTACCACTTGCTTGAACCAAGAACTATGGTTAATGGCTTCTAAGCAAGTCAAAATTCAGAAGTCAACTTTAAGCATAGTTAACTGGTTTGTTCTGCTAACCGAAAAGGTTACTTCAACTCTTTCCACCTTCAGAGGTTTTCTGCTAAAAAGGAGAAGAGTTAAGCAGTTCCTCCCCTATTGGTCCTCCGCTGAAGACCGCACTCTCCCATAGCAGCTTGTGGTTTGTTTTTAAGAGAAGAAGTTGGGAGAAACACAGTCTCCCTGCACGTCACATATAATTTCAGCCTTAGAAACATGCTTTCCAAGTGGCATGTCAATAAAGTGCAGTTCTCTACATACTGATAAATAAGAACTCTTGCAAACAATAAGCAGGCAGCACATCACCCAGTATTTTTTTTTAAAGTTCCCCTGAAATCAACCATGTCACTGAGCCTAAAGTACAAATCATTTCAGTGTTCTGTCAAAGATTAATTACATTTCCCAAGTTAATGAAAATATTGCCTCATTAGAGTTTTACCAGATAGAAATGCCAACCCTGATTAAACTAGCCATATCATGCTCCCTGAAATATGCTCTTAGTGTTAGACTACAGACCAACAGACCTGACAGAAAGATTATATAACTCTGACATCCTCATTTGAAGAGGCAAAAACAGGAGAAAATGCAGAAAGCCAAATCAGAAATACTGTGTTCTTAACCGCGAATAATATTCCTCCACCTTCCCCCACAAAACCCCTTAATGCTAATGAAATACAGGAACAATAAAATTATTATTCTTAAAATACAATGGACATCCACAGGACATCCCAGCTATTATTAAATTACTTAATTGTGATGATGAGCTTTACAGGTGTTTTTTAGAAAATTATATAACAAAGGAATTGCAGAATGATCAGAACCTCCTTGTTAAAATATTGTGCTTTTGTCTAACATAAAAGCTTGTATTTTTGGAGGACCATAAAGTGCAAGAAAGGATGTGAAACAGTCTCAAAGAAACCATTCTGTGAAAACGAAAGCCAACAGGAGGGCAACGTCACGAGAACGAGCAGCTTCCTGCTTACCCCCAGCGCCACTTTCTCCTTACCGTGAATTCTTCCAGTGTTTGGTAGGTTTTGCCCCGGAACTCGCAGTAGTTTTTCCTCTCTTTGCACTGCGGGCAACACTGGCTAGTGTCCACATGAATACAGCGAGGGTGGAGTCCGGGGCACTCGGGCTGAATGCACAGAGGGCCCTCTTCGGTGCAAAGGCACGGGCATGCAGAGGGACCTGGAGTAAACTTCTCCCCAATCGCATACACAAAGCCACTCTCGTCCACACAGCCTTTCCCACGGTAATCTGGATAAGCATATTCATCTGGAGGCTCAGGGGTACCACCAGCAACATCCAAAAAGGAAGACTCTTCAGCAGCTGGAAACTCCTCCTGAACAACTTCCATTTGCCCTTGGGCTTGGAGACTCCCAAACTTGCTACTTGTTGCCTGGCTACTCAAAGCTTGTTTTTGCTTAGTCCAAGACTCCTTATTGGAAAAATTTCTGCTGCCCTTGCTTTTCCAGTCTCTGGTGCCCTCCTCCCTCCCATTCCTGCCCATTTCGTTCATTTTCCCAGGTCTTGTCTGATTCTGGCTCTCCCGGGCTGATGTGTGATCCCGCTTTTCTTGGCTTGGTCTTATCTCCTGCTTGTCTTGAACTTTTGCCAGTTTTGGGAAAGATGCAGCGGAACTGCAGAGAGCAACCATCAAGCAGCAAGTCACAAGGAGAGAGCCAGGGAGAGCCCCAATTGCCATCGCAGAAGAGCGTGGCATCACCTAAGGCATCCCAGAAGGGCAGGGCACGCTTCATTCACATCCAAGGGAACCACTCTATCAGGCCACAGTCCCTGGAAAGAGAGCAGTTCAGACACCTCAGTTTTCAGCATGCATTTTTTGTTCATTGCAAACAGAATATATACACCTTTATCTGTCATGTATAGAAAGTCAAGGTATGCCAGTAAAAGTCTTGGACCTGGGATTTCGAATTACAACACAGCTATGGGTTTGTCTGGCATTCTTGAAAAATGACCTGCACAGTTAGCATATTTATTTATTTTTAAAAGATAGGTCAGAGATTTGGTATCTTACCATATCATAGGATCAGGGAAGGAACACTGAAGGTCATCTAGTCCAACCCCCTGCAATGCAGGGATCCTGCCCATAGCTAACCCTGGGTGGGATCAAACCACCAACCTTCTGAATAACGCACTAACCCATTGCGCCATGGGCTCACCGTAAATCATTAGAAAGGATAAATCAATATAATGCGTATGAGAATCCAAAACATCTGGATAAATATATAGTCCTACAAAAATAAATGCTATTTATAAAAAGATTACATTAACAGGGCAGATGCTGAAGACTGGAGAGGGAAGTATTACTGTATCTTAGTACAACAAAGAACTCCAAATAAGATAAGCTTTGCATAGCTTTAAACGTTCTTTCTTTCTTTTTTACACTCTGAAGAGGGAACAAACTTCACAGATGGCTTTGTTTAAACTGGATGTCCATGGAAGGAAATGAACCTCAAATCACAACAGACTACATAACAAGCATCTGTCAATATATTTCCATATTCTGACTTCATGTGCCAGCATTTTCACTAATTTTTCATTCAGTCTGAGTAGAAGAGTTGCATGCCAGGGAATAAAATTATAATCTAGATTTATGGGGGGGGAGCCTACACAGAGAAAAAACTCAGTCCAACAAGCTAAGTTCAACAAACGAAAACCAAACTTGCATGTGAATTCCATACAACAAAATTTCCAAACTTTTCTTTCTCATATACAGAATGCTTCTCATTAGAGAACTGTGGTGTATAATTTAAAATAAGTTAGAAACAGCAGTCTCGAATAATAAATTCCCTGGATTCAAGGAAGGTGAATCTAGATGTGTCATCAATTACCCTCCACATTAATTAGCATGTACAACATGCAACCTCTTCTGTTGCTTGCCAATGAAAAGAAAATACTTATTCACACAACAGATAGTAAAACAACTGAACTCGCTCCCACAAAACATAGTGGTGGCCACCAACTTGTATGGCTTTAAAAGAGGATCAGACAAATTCATGGAGGAGGAAAAGGCAACTGGTGGCTCCTTGTCACATGGCTTTGTTCTCTTATGGGAATCACCAGAGGGAAGAGCACTCTTGCATTCAGGTCCCCCTTGTATTATTATTATTATTTATTAAATTTGTATACCACCATCTGTAGATCTAAGGGTGGTTTGTAAGATAAAATTACAATATAGGCTTTCCACAAGCCCAGGATTGATCACTATGAGAACAGGATGCTGGACTAGATGGGTCTTTAGCTTGATTCATACAGTGGTACCTCTAGTTGCGGACATGATCCATTCCGGGGTGCTGTTCGCACCCCGAAAAGTCTGCAACTAGAGCGGCACTTCTGCACAAGCGCAGAGTGCGATAGAGCGCTTCTGCGCCTGCGACGAAATCCGGAAGTATACACTTCCAGGTTTGCCGCATTCGCAAGCTGAAAAGACGCAACATGAACCTAACGCAACATGAGGTATGACTGTATGTTCCTATTTATAAATAAATCAATCAATTGCTTAAAGATTGGTTATAAATTAATGCTCCCACTATTTCCACTCAGGTCCTCTATTTTCAAATGTAAATACACCTGATCTCACCTTCCAAGTTCACAGCAGAAAGGTTTCATGTCAGCAGCTGAGTCACCATGGGCATGCAAGGGCCCACCAAGGCTGATGCAACTTGCTACAGCATCGCTTCATTCTCATATGTGCAGACACAAACAGTGCATACCTGGCTACAGAAGCTCATTTTTTTTTATTTTTTAACATATTACCCTTTTCTACAAGAAAATGCTTATAATTCAAGTAAATTCACATCAGGGCAGCAGAGGCAAGTTCCATTTTATTCCTGTAATCATTATAGTGCTATGATTTAAGAGAGTATAAAATGTGAAAATGACCGTGCTCAGAACTTTGTTTTATTTTTGTCTGGGTTTGTATACTGCTTTTTGTTCATCATCCCCTGCCCAACATGAGGAATGCAGAAACGTGGAATGGTGAGAGGGGAGAAATGTTTACTAGGTGCCTCACGGATGACTGTGGGGTGTGGGGAGGGCCTGCAAGATAAAGTCCAAGGACTAAAATGATCTTGGGGAGAATGCAAACTCATATATCCCTGTCCACAGATGTTGAGAAGCCAGAAGGAAAGGAATGAAAAATAAAATGAAGAACCATTGTGGTGTAATGGATAGTGCTGGATTTGAGATTCCTTAGTTCAAGTTCACTTGAACAAGTCAGTTACATTTGCACACCTTAAAGACTACAGTGTCCTGAGCGCTCCTACTTCATCTGTTCAGATGCTTGGAAACAGACGTCATTACGAAGGGTCTGCTCCATCTTCTCACATTCACTTCTGGTGATCAAAATGTGCAAAAGACCCCTTAAAGAATGGCAAAAAACCATGGAGATCTCTCTCCCACCCAGGGCTTTTTTGTAAGAGAACGAGGGAGGCACTCCTGCTGAGTTCCGGTACCTCTCTTCCTAGAAAAATAGCACTGCTCCCAACCCACTTCTAATTCTAGCACTGTTGTTGTCTCCTGCCTTTAATTTAGTTAGCATCTTACAGCTCAACTCACCTTCAGACTCAGTTTCCCTATCTGAGAAATAATACTCCAGGTTGGTAAGGACTGTAAAGCACTTTTCATGTTTCGAAATTTCATGAAGAAAATGAAGAGCAGTTCAGGGTTCAGACACTTGGGAACCTGCTAAAACCTCCGAGTTGAAAAACAAGGCAAAACATTCTAATACATTAAATTAAAAAAAACTGAAATAAAGACTGCATATACGCCTTAACTGTAGTTTGTTAAGGGTGCTTTGAATTGTAGCTCTGTGAAGGGTACACTACAATTCCCAGGATTTGGGGCAGGCAGGTGTAACATGTATGATGTGAATGCAGCCACAGAGTAATGGCCTCTCTGAGAATGGGAAATAATATGCTGGGGATTGTCAGGAGAATGAAGACTGTAAGGAACACTTCATGTTTCATAATGTCCCAAACAAAATGACAAAACAGTGACAATAATAAAATGAAGAGAACAGCTCAGGGTTCAGCACACATTTGAGGAAAAGAACCCTCTCTGCCCCCTGGGGGCTGTACAGGGGCTGGTTGGGGGTTGTAGCTCTTTGAAGGGTAAACTACAGTTCCCAAGATTCTCTGGAGGAAAATATGTGCTATAAAGGTGATGGTTTGCAAGAGAAACACACAGACAGACGGACAAACACACTCACACTGCAATGGCCTTATTAGAAGACAACCCCGCTCCTTCCGGGGAAACAAAATGCAGGTTGCATCTCCATCTTCGAGCCAATTCCAGGTGGGCATGTCGGGAACAAGCCAAGCAAGCGCTACTTCCAGGAGCCGCATTTGGGCAGCGAGGGAGGGCGGTGTGCGGCGCGTCCCGGCAGGAGGAGCGCGGAGAGCGGCCGAAGGGCAGCAGCGCAGCGGCCGGGGGGGTGGGGGTGGCGAGGCTGCAGCTGCACGGACCCAGCCCGGGATGGGGGGGGGGGGCAGCAGCCCGGGAGCCGGCTGGTCTGGCGGCGGCTGCAGCAAAAGGCTGGCGGCTCCGTGGCGCTGCTTGGAAAGGCGCCGCGAGGCTCTCGGCTGCAGAGGCTGATCGGGGCTGGCGACGCCGCGACACACGACCCAGGGACACCCCCCCCCCCGCAACTTCCCTGTTCCCCAAACAGGCAAAAGTTCCCGTTCGTGAGGGGGAGAAGAGAGGAGGAGGACCCCCTCGCCCGCCCGCCCGCCCGCGTTTACCTTTGCGCGCATAGCCCGAGCCAAGCAGCTGCCCTTCGTTTCCCGTCAGCTGCGGCTCTCGTCGGCTCCACGAAGATGAGCGGGTGGACGGGCCGCCGCCGCCGCCGCCCTGGCCTCTCCTCCGCCTGGCCGCGGGCGCAGAGAGGCGCGGGGCCGGGCTCCTCCCTGGGCGTCTTGGCGCTGCGGTTCCCTGGCCTCAGCCTGGTCCGGAGGGGCGCGCGGCGGGGCTCGCCTCGGCAGCCTCCGTCCTTCGCGCTGCCGCCCGGCGAGACGCGGCCGCCGCTGCCTCCGTCTCAGACGCGCAGCGAGCGGCTGACGCGGGCGGGGCGGGGGGGGGCGCTTGTGTCGAGGGCGCCGCGCGGAGCCGGCCGCTGCCCGCCTGCTTTGCGCCCAGCCCGCTCCAGGAGGCTCTCGGGAGACGGCGGAGCGGAGGCTGAGCGAAGCGGCGAGCGGGGCGTGAGGCGAAGCCCACACTCGGCTCCCCGCCCCGCCCGCGAAGAAGGGCTCCGTCGGGGAGCCTGTCGCGTCCCCCGGGGCCGGCTCTTCCGGCAGGGCGCGCGGAGCAGGCTCGGGGGACGGGGCGCCGGCAGCCGGGCTCCCGATTCGAGCCCAGCAGGAAGACCGCGCGTTCCAAGATACAACCCCGCGCCGCGCACAACATTATTACTCTTGTTATCCATTTATTTGTACCCTGCTTTTCTCTGCTGACGGGGGACTCGAGGAAGTGTACAGATGAAAATAAGAACAGCTAAAAACGCACAAGGGGAAGGAGGGGAACCAATAATTTGAAAACCATTAAACATTAATAGAAAAAAGACTCTTTGTATATTAAAAGATCTATTACAAGCATTTTGTTGTTTAGTCCTTTAGTCGTGCCCGACTCTTCGTGACCCCATGGACCATACAGGCATACAGTATCATTAATATTGCTTGCTTGATGGCATCTGTCCGTCTCAAGAGACAATGGAGTGTGCCTCCAGGGGTGATGTAAAACCAATGTTTGCAGCACCAAAGTGACCTTCCTGGGGCACAAGCCTGGGGGGGGGTGGGGGGTGGAGGTCCTGGGCTGCCAGATGACAACCTCACTGAGGTGGTCCAAAGGAAAGCAGGGCAAGACGTTTGGCACCAGCTTGGCTGCAGGAGTTGCCGGAAGGAGGTGTACAAGGTGCCATCCAACTGCCTTACAGACTCTACTCCAGATTTGTGGAGGGTTTACTCCTGAGCCTTTTCTTCTCCTGAAGAGATCCTGGAATCCAGCAGAGACTTAGGATCAGCGTTTCCCTTCTCCTAGGTGGGCTTCCTTCCCAGGTGGACAAGCCCCATCTTGCCCCCCACTTCCCTCTACAGCACATGCAGAAACTGCCTTCTTGACCATTGGACCCACTCTTGGTCTCCTTCACCTGTCTTTGCATGCAGGGGAAGTCCTTAACTCACCAAGGGATTAAGACCCATCAGCCAACCTCACCTGGTCTAGCCAGACAGTCAAAGCCATCCCCATAAAAACCCAAATGTGTCAACTGGTCAGCACTTCTGAATAAAAAAAACCCACATGAAAAACCAAAACACTTTATGCTCCTCAAAACTTGAGAGGAAGCTGACAAAAAAGAAAATCACTTCAAATCTCCAGTGTAAAGCAAATAGTAAGAGAAAAAAAATATCCAATATAATAAACAAACCCTGAAACATTTTCATTGGTATGTGAAACTTTGTACTGATAGCCATATTGACTGATAATAATTTGGTAAATCTTGAGAAGCTTAGTTTTGAAGTTTGGGATTTGTGAAGGCAGATGTTCATGTGATTTTAACTGGTGATAGTTGAAATTTTGATGCATTTAGAGATGTCAAAAGCACTGAAATGTCAAGGAAGTTGATATGGGGTTGGCAGGAGACTGGAGGACATGCGGGAAACAGCTGCTGCCCAACTACACACATCAGCTGGTAGTCGGGAAGGCTGAGCAGCTGAAACAAAGCACCACTGTCTCTTCCTCCACGGATGTCATCTTCAGGATCCAGGATTTTGGATTTGAAGTTCTCTCGCCAGTTTCCACAGATCAGAATAAACAGTATTACAATTAAGCAAAACACAACGCTATCAGTAAAATCAATCACTTCCAGTTAATGCTCATCAGGCATCTGTAAAGATAGCGAGAAAGAAAGAACTTCCATAATGGACAGGTAGAATCGGAAAGATATAGACCATTTCCCCAACCTTGTATTTCTTCCTGGGTATATGGGAGCACCAATGCAGAGGCAAAGCTCTGCAGGCAGGAGCTCATTCATTCCACGTTTGGAATGAATTTGGAATCACATTTTTTTTCTGAGTGGAGGTTCTTTTGTGAGCGAATGTTTTCCCTCCATTGAAATGAATGAGGCAGTTCACAGGCCTGAAAACCTGGTGTCTATATTAACACACACATGGGGCTGGGGGTTGGTGTGTGTTCTCATCAAGAACTCCATCTCAGTCTTCAGGCTATACTTCTAAGGTGTCCTGCCATTTAAAATCAAGCGAAGCATTTAAATTCATACCTATGCATTAGATAATTTGCATTTTTTTAAAAGAGCATAAAGTGTGATTTGTAGGCTATTGAAAATGTCATGTTCTGCATATTCCCCTGGTATTCTCTCTTTTATCTCTAATTACTGGAACTGATTACAGTTAAAAGATTATTATTTTTCAGCTGGGAGGGATACGGATACATCTTCTTAAATTTATTCCTTAGGCCATTTCAACATGAAAACTAGTGAATAGGTGCTGTACTAGCTCTGGGCAAGCTGCTCTGCTTCTCTGCTGACATGGATCAGCATGTTAAGTGAGTGTGGAGGCGCCTAATAAACTGCTTTTACCTGGAGGCAAGCAAAGTGCAAGCTGGCTGGTATTTAGGCAGCAAATCCTTGGAGTTCATGAAACAGTTTTGCAGCTTCTGTTTCAGCTTTATGACTAGTGTGAACATTTATAAATTGTCAAAAAAGAGTTAGTGTATGACCAAGAAAGAGGTCAAAGGAGGACAAGGATTTGCATACAATTTGAATATTTTAATTTACATGTGTAGATATATGTAAATTTAGAAATAATTACTATAATTTAAATAGAAATACAGTACCTAGTTCTCATAGTGGGGAAGACTGTAACCAGATGGCCTGTGTGCCTGTTCAGTTTGCTCTCCGGGTGCTAAATGCCACTGGGCAACTTCAAGGTCCCTGCTCTTCCATCTTATAGTTTTTTACATTTAAACCAGCCTTGGATCACACAGCCCTTCAAACAGAGGACTGTCTGGTGTAAAATAGGACACACAGCCAAACTACTTTGAAGATTCAGTCCTTATTCGTGAAACATCTTCATTACTGTTGTTGTACCACTTCAGACAGCCTGATGGGGCTTCTGCATATACCAACATTCCATGCACATGGAAAACTAGCATGTCAGGAACAATCAGCATTCTCCCTGGCATACTAATTGTCTATTTCCAGGGTTTTTTTTAAAAGGGGGGGGGAGACTTCAGTCATGGGAATCCAGGGGGTCACAGCAGAATGTGGTCTGACAGTTTGAATCCAACATGGCAGCCACAGGAGAGATGGGACCCCCCTGGAGGTCCCTCCCATCCAAGGAACTCAGGATAGCTCAGTCGGTAGAGCATGAGAATCTTAATCTCAGGGTTGTGGGTTCAAGCCCCCCCCCCACATTGGGCAATAAATTCTTGCATTGCAGGAAGCTGGACTTGATGATCCTCATGGTCCCTTCCAACTCTACAATCCTAAGTTGTATATGTGTTTAAATAAACTATCTATCATAAAGACACCACAGTTTCCCCTGTGCCGCATTGTTCAAAAGGAAACAGAGCCTTGGTATCCCTGGCATTTTGCACCACTTGGACATTGAGGTGGCATGTAGCAATATCATGTTAATTAGATGGAGAAATGCTACAAGCAGCAGTGCACCGGCCTTCTGTTGAAAGAAATGAGCAACTGAATAGAAAAACGAAAAACAGGCTTACCTGGAAATGCCAAGAATTGAACCTGGGATCCTTCAGCAGGCAGAGCATGTGCTGTGCAACTGAGCCATTCTCTCCCCATTGGCCAGAAAGCATGGCCCAAATCCTGAGCCCTAAATGACTGGGCAAAGAAGAAGGCAAAAGCTGTTCACGAACACACACACACACACACACACACACACACACACACACTTACTTTTCAGTCTAATTTGAAATGCAGAGTTAAAAAAATAAATTGATCCTCTTTTGAATAATGAGTGGGCAAAATCAATGCTCTCTTTTATGATTTCAAACTGTGGTGCTGATGGTGAAGTATCCATTTTAAATAACTTCCTACTCTTTCAGATTTGGCAATCTCATTTGGAAAAAAATACATTTGGAAATTTTATTGTCCTATAAGACAGCTCGGGGAAGTCACAGTGTAAGGTAATTTTTTTAAAAATCAAATAGTGACTAACTTGAGACAACCCTCAGCAACTGGATAAGGGCACAGTTTGAATGCCATTTGCTTTGGGGGGGGCTCAGAGCATGCAGTGACATAGGCTTTTAGAAATGGGGCAATTGGATGGGGGGTTGCGCACTGGCAAAGGAAGAGGAGTGCGGGGTGCCAGCCCCACCCCCGCCTGCTCTCCGCTCCCCAGCACCGGCGCATGAAACTCTGCCACTGGGGTTGCGATTCAGTTCATGGTTCAGAACAGCTGACTAAGTAGCACTGGCAGATATTTTTGTGTTCCTGCACCATCCTCTCTGAATAAAAGGTAAAGGTACCCCTGACCATTAGGTCCAGTCGCGGACAACTCTGGGGTTGCGGCGCTCATCTCGCTTCACTGGCCGAGGGAGCCGGCGTACAGCTTCCGGGTCATGTGGTCAGCATGACTAAGCTGCTTCTGGCGAACCAGAGCAGCGCACGGAAACGCTGTTTACCTTCCCGCCAGAGCGGTACCTATTTATCTACTTGCACTTTGATGTGCTTTTGAACTGCTAGGTTGGCAGGAGCAGGGACCGAGCAACGGGAGCTCACCCTGTCGTGGGGATTCGAACCGCTGACCTTCTGATCGGCAAGCCCTAGGCTCTGTGGTTTAACCCACAGCGCCATCCACGTCCCCCTCTCTGAATATCTGGTCTTAATTAGCTGCTAAAGATATATAAGATAAACAGAAATTAAGAATAATTTTGCCATACCCTCTAGCTTTTTCAGCCCATGCAGGGAGCCCTCAGAATTCTCAAATCAGATCCTCATTCACATGTGGATGAGAGGAATGTGCAGCCACGTTCTCAAGAGTAAGGCTGCAAGTGTGGAAGAATTGCAAGATGCAGTTTTCCTTAAGGAAGTGCTGTCACTGTGGCCTCCAGGTGGAGAAATTTTTCTTGCTTGAAATGCTCCCACATGGAAAAAGAACAGGTTCTACACATAGCAAACTTTCTAATCAGTAAAAATAAAATCATAAGCTTACATCAGGCCACTGCAATTCTAAAAAGTAACTCTGGCATTTTGTCTTTGTCTCTCAAGGAAGGAGGGGCTCATACCCTTCTGCTGTCCGGCACAGAGTAATTGCTTCGCTAAACTGCCCCTTGGTTTGCGTAACGAATGTGCCATTCTCAAGCTCTGTTCTCCTGAGGACCCACACTCAGCGAGGGATCACCAGGCTGGCCTGGCTTGTATTTTTAACTGCCTTGGCACGGTTTAACTCCCCAAACCTTGATTAATTCTAACTTTTATTAGACCCAGGAATTTAGGGTGTCTTGCACCCAACAAACTCTTAGCAATATTTTCAGTTATTCATCCAGACTTACTATAAACATTAATGAATCAAGAATATGCCAGGCACACAAACTTACAAAGATCAGACTATTAACTAACATCTCTCTAAATTACAAACTACAATTAACAAAGCACAAGGGAATGCAAAAGGTAGAGAAACACAGCGTGCAATGGATTGAAAATGCTTAAAGGAATCTTAAGAGGTTTCCAATTGGGAGCTGTTTTGCATGAAGACAGAGAACATGTCAACAGAGGAATGTGCAAATGTTCAGTCTTGAAGGAAAAACATCCTACATGGAGGTGGGGGGAATCTTCATTTTCCTCTGTTACAGTGTACACACTTTCTGTTCAGGAAAAAAGAACGTAACTGCAGGATGTTAGGCACCTTTGCTAGAATGTGCTTAAGATAATAATAATAATAATAATAATAATAATAATAATAATAATAATAATAATTTATTATTTGTACCTGCCCATCTGGCTGGGTCTCCCCAGCCACTCTGGGCGGCTTCCAGCAAATATTAAAAAACAATACATTAACCTGTTACAGATTAAAAACTTCCCTAAACAGGTCTTTAGGTATTTCCTAAATGTTATATAGTTGTTAATCGCTTTGACCTCTGATGGGAGGGCGTTCCACAGGGCGGGCGCCACTACCGAGAAGGCCCTCTGCCTGGTTCCCTGTAGCTTTGCTTCTCGCAGTGAGGGAACCGCCAGAAGGCCCTCGGCGCTGGACCTCAGTGTCCGGGCTGAACGGTGGGGGTGGAGGCGCTCCTTCAGGTATACAGGACCGAGGCCATTTAGGGCTTTAAAGGTCAGCACCAACACTTTGAATTGTGCTCGGAAACGTACTGGGAGCCAATGTAGATCTCTCAGGACCGGTGTTATGTGGTCTCGGCAGCCGCTCCCAGTCACCAGTCTAGCTGCCGCATTCTGGATTGATTGTAGTTTCCGGGTCACCTTCAAAGGTAGCCCCACGTAGAGCGCATTGCAGTAGTCCAAGCGGGAGATAACCAGAGCATGCACCACTCTGGTGAGACAGTCTGTGGGCAGGTAGGGTCTCAGCCTGCGTACCAGATGGAGCTGGTAGACAGCCGCCCTGGACACAGAATTAACCTGCGCCTCCATGGACAGCTGTGAGTCCAAAATGACCAATCTGCCCAAACTCTCTTTTCCTTCTCTCTCTCTACTTTCCCTGTAACACAACCTATTCTGACTGGCTGCTAGAGGGAAATAAGCGAGTTTCAAATCAGTAACAAATGGCCAGTTGGGTTTTAGTTATGGTGTAATGTGAGCAAGAACTAAAGTGATTCAGAAATGGGCAGGGGCCGGGATCAAGTTCTGGGTGACGCTAGCAGAGAAAGGCAGCTAAGAATTTCAAACTACCAGTAGTTTCACTTTTGTATATACTGTAGCTTGGAAACAGCATTCTGCTTCTCTGTTTCTCTGTGGATCATTTGTAATATTTCAAATGCTACACATGGTACTTTCAAGACCCTGGCATGAAACAGTAGCCATAAAATGAATGAACCCCATTTCTGTTTTTCATTTGGTACAAAGCCCAATCATGTAGTTTTTGGAAATAACTGGACTGTTCCAATAGCACAGAAGATATTTCGGCTTCAGAGCAGAGGGTGGATCATAAGCCGCCTTGAGCACAGTTTTAACTTTGGAAAGGTGGCATACAGATAAAATGATTGATTGATTGATTGATTGAGATGATGACTAAGATGAAGCACTTCTGCCCTTAGGTCCACCCCTGTAATGAGTCATCAGACAACCCATCTGACCTCAGAGCATCTTGACAAGGAAGGCCGCATTTCCTTGGTTTTGCAGTCAGAAGCAAAGCAAGCCTTTCACTTCTCAACATGAATGTACAGCAACTGCATCTGACACACAAGCTAATAACAGAAACTGTGGGGCTAGAACCTTTGTCGAGTTTGAAAATGTATTTTCCTGTCCTCTGCAAGAAGGCTGTGGAGGGAGGGAGGGAGGGAGGGAGGGAGAAGCTGAATACTTAGATGGGTAGAGAGACCTGCCACCTCTCCCAGCAGAATCTGACTCAGCACAATAGTGTCTAAATATGATCAATGATTCACAATAGTAGGATGCCAAAATAAAATGTAATGGTGGGAACTAAAGAGGCGTTTCTATTTTATTTTTTAAAAAACCAAACCAATATGTTAATAAATAAATAAAGTTTATCCATGGGTTACATCAGAAAGCTACATTTTAACATTGGGAACATTTCATCCTAAAGCAATCTCTACTGTTATTTTAAAAGAAAATCAATTTTATCTTTCCTTTAACCCAAAGGTAAACAATACACAATCACCATTTCCAATCGGGGTAATGTTGAAAGCAGCAGATTAATTTAAAATGAGAGAGATCTCTGCCCAAATGGATGCACACTTGAAATGAGAGAGCCATGCATCACGAGGAAAGGATCAGATTAAAGTGGCAGTGCTCTGTAATAAAACCAGAGCAACAAGCAGTTGGGAAGCCAGCCAGCGAACAGGATACTATCAACACTTTTCCATCAGGAAAGATAAAATTATAAAATATACTGCCAAGGTTTTTCTCCACCCACCTGTGGCCACTAATGCTAATGATGTTTAAACATTTTTCAAATAAATAAAAATAAAGGCCCTGAGCACCATGTGCGTGCATTGAAAGCTCGGAGATATTGACCTCAGTGCTGCAAAATCACTGTCCATATTTCAGACATTGTGATATGTCAATAAATCACAATGTTTAGCTGGTGATATATTGCGATGTAGAAAACCGGATATCGCCCAGCCCTGTTGACCTGCTTGGCTACTAAGTTCTGCGGATGAGGCCCACCTGTTTGTGCCACAACCTGTAGAGGTTCATCTTGTAGCAACCAGGGGGAGGTCCTTCTTTTTGTGGAATTACATCTGCTCATTTCATGACCTGGTACAAAAGTACCGGTACCTATTTCCCTAGGCCTTCACTGACATTTCATTGTCAGTTTTATATCTGTCCTGGCTTTTACTGGCATACCCCTTCCATGTTATTGGGCTCTGAGTCCCTTCGGCGCCAGTCAGCATAGCCAGTGGTCAGGGGTGCTCAAAACTGTAGTGAAGCAACATCTGGAAGGGACCATGTGGGTCCCCAGGGGTCTAGAACTAGATTTTAACAATAAAAGCTGCAATTCTCAGAATTTCAAGAGACAATAACAAAAGTTGCCTTGGGGAGGAACAGAAGTTGTCCATCTCTAATTTATATCCTAAGAGCGAAATCTGGTGTCTATGTTTTTTTAAAACTTAGCTTTCTTTATTTGCAAGTATTCTCAGCATTTTTTGTCATTAAATGTCATTAATTTTCAAGTATAATAGAGATAAATCAAAGAAACTACAGTTGCTACCATTGCTCTAAAAATCATTGCCATCATGGTTACAACATTGCCTTCATGCTAAATTTGAGTGAATCAGTACTAAAATCTTCTGCAGAAAAGCAGACATGGTAATTTGGATGATAAAAGCTAATATGTTCTGACAAGAGGAAAGGCCTGAGGGATTAGGTTTGCCACATATCCCACATAAAAGCAGAACTATTTAAAGGCTTTAGAATACAAGTGACCCTGAAATGATGTAAAGGAATAAAGCTGATGTGCTTGAAAATGTAACTCGTTAGCCACAAGTTTTATTCAACAATCCAGAAATATGCTTCACAAAAAGGTGAGTTTTGAGGAGGAGAGATTTAAAGGAAGAGAGAGGTGGCCATATATATACCTGCCGTTCATCAATCCCACTTGCTTTCCACCAGAGATGGCCACTAACTTAGATGGCTTTTAAAAAGAATTAGCCAAATTCATGGAGGAGGAGAGGGCTACCAATGGGCTACTAGCCAAGATGGCTCTGCTCAGCCTCCACAGTTGGAGGCAGCGATGCTTCTGGATGCCAGTTGCTGGGAACTGCAGGAGGGGAGACAGGGCTCTTGTGGTCAGATCCTGCTTGTGGGCTTCCCAGAAGAGGCACCTGGTTGGACACTGTGAGAACAGGATGCTGGGCTAGATGGGCCCCACTTGGCCTGATCCAGCAGGACCATGTTTTTGTATCACCCCAGTGTGGGCTAAAATGCAATAGAACAGTAAAGCAACACTACAATGAAACCACTTCTGCATGAGTTATAAAAGCAGGTAAAAATAATTAAAAACATCCAGGGAACAGACACATTTAGGAACCTGTGGTCTTAAGACTCTGTCTTCCCCACCCATTCAGGTGTTTAGATTTTAATAGTAGCTAGATTTACGTACCTATGCTGATCCTTAAACAAGGTGTGAGGAGCTGGGGGTGTTTTTAATGCCTTCCAGGATATGATTTTGAGATCAGATGGGTACCAGGGTCAGGAAAGTTCATCAGCCTTTATACTTATGCCATGATCTACAAGCCATGGAATAAGTTCAGATTGACACACATTTATTCACAAAAGTAACCCCAAGAACACGCTGAAGGGTGGAGTCTTAGCTCTAACCCATAACAACTGGAGACAATATTTAACTCTATACTTACCAATTACTACACTTATGGAAGATCTAGGGGGGAAGGTTTGTCAGTTTATGGCAGCTACAAAGAATCCTACTTCTTTAATAAAATTTACATATTGCTTGATTATAAAAAAAATAAGAAAATAATAAACTCTCAAACCTTATGGCTTTATTAATAAAACTGTTAAATAACTGCTGCAATCCTATAATTATTTACCTGGAGTAAGTGCCATTCAGAGTAGACATTTATATAGACTTGCACTGTAGATGCAGTTTTCTTCAAAAGTGCATAGAATTTGCTCCCTGCTTAAGCATCCGGCAGATGGAGGCTCTCCTCCATCTCCATAGAGCCCCTGAGGGGATCAGACGCATCTGCCTCTAGAGCCAATATGAGAGGAAAACATGACAACATTAATTACTTTAAGTAAGTAAAGACCTGCCATGGGGGGGGGGAGTGAATCAAATTGTGATTTGTTTTGCAGAAAACAAAGAGCAACAAAACTGGGAGAAATACCTTTCTTTAATGCATACACATCCAGATGGGAAGGGACAGCATCCCTACTGGGAGCAGCCTGCAAAGTTCTCTCCCTCCGCCATGGTGAGCACATGCAGCAGAATGAGGCTGGTGAGTCTTGAACTAGCGGAAACAGCAGAAGGAGTTATATCTCTCCAGCCTGCCAGTGAGACATTACATTTTCAAGTGTTTTCTACATGTGTGTCCCCTTACAGTAGAAATCTAAACAAAATAAAATAAAAAAAATTCCTTCCAGTAGCACCTTAGAGACCAACTAAGTTTGTTCTTGGTATGAGCTTTCGTGTGCATGCACACTTCTTCAGATACACTGAAACAGAAGTCACCAGACCCTGATATACTTCTGTTTCAGTGTATCTGAAGAAGTGTGCATGCACATGAAAGCTCATACCAAGAACAAACTTAGTTGGTCTCTAAGGTGCTACTGGAAGGAATTTTTTTTTTTTTTATTTTGTTTTGACTATGACAGACCAACACGGCTATCTACCTTTAAGTAGAAATCTAGCAATGTAGTGAGTAGACTTCTTTCCCCCTTCTGCTTGCTTTTTAACCTATAGTGAGGGGGGCAGGGTTCATAGGAAAGTGTTTGTAGGGTACCTGCCTCAGATAACCCTAGCATTCTTGAATTGAGTTCACCCGCACTAGCTGGCGAGCTGAGAGGGCACCTGTCATGGGCTGGGCAGAGGAGGAGGAGGAGTGTTGGAGACTGCCTCCCCATCCTGATGCTTCCAGGGAGGAGGAAGAGGAAGACTATAGATTTACAGCAGTGGTTTGCGGGAAGCCACAGCTCAGAGGCAGATGAGGGAAAAGCTGGGAAATAATGGGAGAGGAGGAGCAGGCAGAGCCGGAGCAGCAACTGGCTGACATGTTGTCACTAGGAAGCATTCCAGACCCTCCATCTCCCAGAACCTGGCGAGCCTTAAAAGTAGGAGAGCAAAGAGCTGGAAGACAGCAGCACCCATAGAGGAGATGATGATGATGACAAATGAGGAAGTGGGAGAGAAGGGGGTGGAGATTCACTCAGGACAACGCCATTATCCAAGAGGCTGGCTTCTATAGCCTCTCTCTGTAAAGATTGAAATAAAAAAGCACTGTAAGAAACTTTGCCTTGTCTTTATAATTTCCAGGGCAACCAGCTAGGAGCCGCTGACAGCACCCAGACAGCACCACAGGGAGCACTGCAGCAATGATGAACAATGCATGGCAAGAGGCGGGGACACCATGAATTTTGGCACCACACAGGTTGCTGCTGAAATTATAAAACCCAAAGTTTGTCACTGTCAGTCCAAGTAGAGCTGTCACTCACAGCAGTGATAGTGGGAACAGTCACAGGTTCCTTGATGGTCCTTGATGGCAGCTGTTGTGCCAAATGTAAAATCAGTTGGTTTGCATTAAAATGTGAAGCACACAGCTTTCTTCCCCATCCCTAGCTCTGAGAAGATGATGTGGCAGAATAAGAAAACCTTTGAACTGGAAACCTGCATGTGAGCTAATGGAAGGAGGTGCTTGCCAAGCTGCAAGTAATTAGAGATAGCATGGAAGTATAAAACACTTCTGGCATCTTTCTGCCTTCTCACTTCAGACCAGCTCTTTAAACATTCCAGTACATCTTTTTTGCCCCTGTTTATCTTCTTCAGAGTCACGATTGGCAACAAATCATGCATATACAGAACTTAGGGTGAATGGCAGATGTCCTGTTGGTGACTTCTTGAGGCAACATCTGGGATATTGTTATACGCCATCCAAATGTTGCTGTTTGTGTTGGTTTCTTAACCCATTTCTTTAACTTGTTTCCCATTGTTGTTTGTAATCTGCTGATGGTTTCATGCCACAGAAGATGAAGAAAAGAGAGAATAACAATTTCCTTAAAAAATAAATCCACATGTTTACACTTCTGTGCAGTTCTCTGTGTTTTTATGCCAAAGGCAATGCTTGGGGCAAGAGAAAGCCTCTAATTAGTTGCATACGTTCGCTCTTTAATTATGGGAGATCTTTAGCTAGAATGACATCTTCAAGTAATGAAAGCATGTCTGTGTGTTTCTGAGGGGGAGGTTAGTTGGTAAAGGATGATATAAAGTGTAGTTTGACTTTTTTTCAAATTTGACTGTCATTGCTTAGATATCTTCTGAGCCAGTTGAAGATGGTTTGCAGTGTAATCCTTTGCATGTTTACAGGGAAGAAAATCCATTGCATTTAATGGAGCTTATTATCCAGTAATTGTTCATGACTGCAAGAAAAATATTAACTTCCTGTTTTTTGTGCCCTTTTCCTCTCCATCCTCCTGTAACAGCCCCAACATAGTATTTTTATCTTACTATGTTGTAAATCACTCTGAAATCTGTTTTGATGAAGGATGTTATAGATTTATTTAAAGGCTTTGCTGTATTGCATTGCAGGCGCAATGAAAATCTGCCTTCATTGACACACTGAGCAAACTAAAACCTGACTTTTCATCTGCCATGTTTAATTATAGAATCATAGAATCATAGAGTTGGAAGAGACCACAAGGGCCATCCAGTCTTGAAAACAAAATATTACATAATCAAATGTTATTTTAGATAGCTGCTAATGCATTACTCTCCCTTTAGTACCCCTATCCAGGTTGCAGTGGGGTAGGTATCTTTGGCTCCCTGCCCTGTTTCTACTACCAGTGCTTCAAATCAAGAGCCTGGCAGTTATCAGAAATGATTCTGCTTATCTAAGGAGCAAAAAAATTTTGTTGTCTATTTTTTTGTATTGCACTTAGACATTATATCTACATTTTATTATTTGTACTAAAATTGTGATCTGTGAAGAAAAGATTGTGCAAGGTTGCACAACAGTACAAAATTGTCTGGGAGAAATTATATTTGGATGTAGAATAATAGAATTGAAGAGTTGGAAGGGATCATCTAGTCCATCCCCCTGCAATGCAGGAATCTCAGCTAAAGCGTCCATGACAGACAGTCATCCAACCTCTGCTTAGAAACATCCAAGGAAGGAGAGTCCACAACCTCCCAAGGGAGACTGTTCCACTCTCAAACAGCTTTTACTGTCAGAAAGTTCTTATTGATGTTTAGTCAGAATCTAATTTCTTGTGACTTGAAGCCATTGGTTCAGGTCCTACCATCCAGGGCAGAAGAAAGCAAGCTTGTTCCCTCTTCCATGTGGCAGGATATTTGAAGATGGCTATCATATCTCCTCTTTTCCAGGCTAAACATACCCAACTCCCTCAACTGTTTCTCATAAGGCTTACTTTCCAGACCCTTGCCTCTTCTGTACACCTCTCAGCTTGTCAATATCCTTCTTCAATTGTGTAACCCAGAACTGGACACAGAACTCCAGGTATGATCAAGGCAGCATATAGTGGGACTATCACTTCCCTAGATTGGGACACTAGACTTCTGTTGATGTAGCCTAGATTCTTTTTGAATTTTAAAGTTTTTTTTTTCTTTTGCCTCTGCATCGCACTGTAGACTCATGTTAAGCTTGTGGTCTACGAAGACCCCCAGATCCTTTTCACAGGTACTGCTAGTAAGCCAGGTGTTCCCCATCCTATATTTGTGCATCTAGTTCTTTCTTAAGTGCAGAATCTTACATTTGGTCCTAATGAAATTCATATCTGTGCCCAGTTCTCCAATCTGTTAAGGTCATTTTGAATTCTGATTCTGTCTTCTGCAGCATTAGCTCCCCCTCCCAGTTTGGTGTCACCTGCAGATTGGATGAGCATCCCTTCAATTCCTTCATCCATCATTTATAAAGATGTTGAACAAGAGCAGGCCCAGGACAGAACCCTGCAGAACCCCACTGGTTACTTTTGATGAGGAACCAGCCCACATTTTACTACCTGCTCTGCAAGAATATCATGGGGGACATTGTTCAGGGTGTTCTTATAGTTAGTTCTAGTCTTCTTTTCCTACTACAAGGCAATGTTGTATTCCCAGCAAAGATTTCTCCCTGCCAATGACGCCTCATCTGTCCAGCTGGTTTCTGGGCATCTCTCCCATTTTTTGTTCTTTCCACTGTTGTCTTTAATCTGACTCCTGTAGTCTCTTCTCGTCCATCCCATCCCATCTGTCTTTCAAATACCTTGATGCACCATCTCAGGCTTCCTTCATGTTTGGGTCTGTTCCAGGCTGTTTTCTTTTCCTTAGTACCATAAAAGCAGATCAACTGTTTTGTAGCACAGCACTTTGGTGTTTGTGATCTTTCTTGCTTATTTTTTCTTGGAACAAGGAAGCACGACAAGTGCTTGTAAATTTTCTTGTTTAAATAGATTTTTCAGCAACTGGTTGGTTTTTTAATTCTCTCAGCCCAATTGCATTGCTGGCTCTTGTCTGCTTTTTTCCTTCAATTTTTTTTGTATTTGTGGGCTACAAGATCTAAGATTCATGGCTTCGGTCCAGTATACCTGAAGGAGCGTCTCCACCCCCATCGGTCAGCCCGGACACTGAGGTCCAGTGCCGAGGGCCTTCTGGCGGTTCCCTCGCTGCGTGAAGCCAAGTTGCAGGGAACCAGGCAGAGGGCCTTCTCGGTAGTGGCACCCGCCCTGTGGAACGCCCTCCCTTCAGATGTCAAAGAGAACAACAATTACCAGACCTTTAGAAGACATCTGAAGGCAGCCCTGTTTAGGGAGGCTTTTAATGTTTTATAGATTATTGTATTTTAATGCTCTGTTGAAAGCCGCCCAGAGTGGCTGGGGAAACCCAGCCAGATGGGCGGGGTATAAATAATAAATTATTATTATTATTATTATTATTATTATTATTATTATTCATCAAAACACAAATTAGACTGTGTTTGTCCAAACACTCTTGTCTATTGAATTCTTTACCTGGGTTTAGCAACTAGTGAATACTATTGCTTAAAGTGGGTTTCAAGGAATAGAATCACAGAACCTTCATCTTCAAAACAAGGTTGCCAAGCCCACTACCTGCTACCTGGAGCAGGGCAGGCAAACCTGGAGGCTTCATGTCAGCCCTGGAGGTCTGGCAACCTTAGCTGGTACCCAGAGGCAGAGGATGGTCAAATGAAGAGCTAATGTCAAATGTTTTCTATTTCTCCCTCGTGGCTTGTTGTACCATGTGCAAGCAGGGTTTGCCTAGGTTTCACCGTTGTGCCACTATTTTGTGTTCTCTCCCCTGCCCCATCTCCCCTACCTCTCTCGCCCTGATCTGGCCACAGTGATCCATGCAACGGTCACCTCCAGACTTGATTATTGTAACTCGCTCTATGCGGGGCTGCCCTTGAAGCTGACCCAGAAACTCCAGCGGGTGCAGAATGCCGCGGCGAGGCTCCTTACGGGGTCTTTGCCACGGGACCACATTCACCCAGTGCTCTACCAGCTGCACTGGCTCCCGGTGGACTACAGGGTCAGATTTAAGGTTCTGGTTTTGACCTTTAAAGCCCTAGGACCCTCGTACCTAAGGGACCGCCTCTCCTGGTATGCCCCGTGTAGGACCTTAAGGTCCTCAAATAATAACATTTTGGAGGTCCCGAGCCACAAGGATGCTAGGTTGGCCTCAACTAGGGCCAGAGCCTTCTCAGTACTGGCCCCGACTTGGTGGAACGGTCTGTCACAAGAGACCAGGGCCCTGCGGGATTTGGCATCTTTCTGCAGCGCCTGCAAGACGGAGCTGTTCCGCCTGGCCTTTGGGTTGGTTTCAGTTTAACCCTGATGTTTCATTCCTTTATGGTTTGATTGGTGGGCTACTTAAAAATGAGGCTGCATTTTAAACTGCAAATCGTATTTTAACCTGCATTTTAATTGATTGTTTTTTATGTTTTGTTGTGATTTTATGGGTGTTAGCCGCCCTGAGCCCGGTCTTGGCTGGGAAGGGCGGGGTATAAATAAAAATTTATTATTATTATTATTATTATTATTATTATTATTATTATTATTTATCTTCTTCAGCTCTACAGAGCCCATGGGGAGCAGCCACAGAGAAACCATTCTCATGCATTTGATGTGAGAAGTTGTGTTTTGATTGTGCTCAGTGACCTAACACCTTGATGCCCATGGTTAGGCTGGACAGTGAAAACACTGTGGCTGTTTTAAGACAAAAAAATCCAGCTTTTCTTTCAAATAAGATACTCTGGCAACAAGGCCAAATTTCCTGACAGGGTAGAAAGGACATTGGCAACTAGCCAAGAAACAACAATGGGCTCCCCCCTCCCCATTAGTGATCAGAGAGAGCCTGTTATATTTTTGTGCCTAAAGCAGAACACTTATGATGCCTCCTCTCAGGCAGTAAAAATGTAGGAATGAAAATAAAAAACAAACTGCTGCCATTTAATGGTACTACAAATCCTGCCACTAGGGGTGGACTACTGCACCCTGCTGAGTGACATGCCAGGCTACCTAGGTTTTGTACGCTCACTTGCCCAGTTTATTCAATTGCTTTTGCAATATGTCACAAGCTCCTTTAAGGATTTACAGGTCAGGGGCTGACAAAACCAGGTGAGCAGCAATGCCAACCAACCCAGCCTACTTCAATTTTATGTGAAGACTCAACAGTATAGGGATTTGCTTGGCAGGATTTATTAGGTACCGTGATGATTTAAGATGCACATTTGCAGCTGACAAGTTTAAAAATTACACAGGGAATACTCATCTGTTGTGAAGCCTCTGCATTTATTTCGTTTGCCAATGAATCAATGTTCTTTAGGGTCTGGCTCTGACACATCATTAGCTACACTTGTATAATTGTATTGGTATTCTGAAGTGCAACACACAAATGACCTATTGCAAAAGATACTTTCAGCAAACTTGTTTTGGTTCACTTTGCAATCATTGTAAAGCACCATTACCTAATGTATGCCCTATAGGTTCTGTGGGTAGTTCATTAGCAGCAACATCTGTTATTTAAGGGTGTTTCCCCCCCCCCCATGCTCTGCTTTTCAGAAGATATAATTCCCAGCACATTTCTCCTAGAATTGAAAGTATGCTCTTGCAGCAGAATTTAAAGTACATGGCTTAACCAATGGAAGCAAATTTTTACAAAGAGGGTCTAATTCTGGTTTCACGTTTGTGTGCAAGCAGCACAAGTAATCACGTGCCATGTTCCCCCAAATAGAGAATAGGGGGTGTGCACGCTTACTTAAAATAGGTAGAACGCCACTTCCATGGTCAGCCAAATCACTACCAAGGCATGATCAATCTCATCTGGATTGAGCTTCCACTCAATTAGCCATCATCTGGTCCATCATCACTGATCTCCTACCACACCTGCATATTTATTGTTCTGTATTTCTTGAAGATTCAAATTGTCTACTAACATTGTGGGTTTTCCTCAAGAGTTTTAATACTTCTAAAAGTGGATTAATATAATTGGCACTCAATTATACACTCAGCAAAAACAAGACCTGGAGCTGACTGTGGCTCAGATCATCAGCTTCTTATAGCAAAATTCCAGCTTAAACTGAAGAAAGTAGGAAAAACCACTGGGCCAGTAAGATACAATCTAAATCAAATTCCTTATGAATACACAGTTGAAGAACAGGTTTAAGGATTTAGATTTGGTGGATAGAGTGCCTGAAGAACTGTGGATGGAGGCTCGTAACATTATACAGGAGACAGCAACAAAAACCATCCCAATGAAAAAGAAATGCAAGAAAGCAAAGTGGCTGTCCAATGAGGCCTTACAAATAGCGGGGGAGAGAAGGCAAGCAAAATGTGAGGGAGATAGTGAAAGATACAGGAAATTGAATGCAGATTTCCAAAAAATAGCAAGGAGAGACAAGAGGGCCTTTTTAAACAAGCAATGCAAAGAAATAGAGGAAAACAACAGAATGGGAAAAACCAGAGATCTGTTCAAGAAAATTGGAGATATGAAAGGAACATTTTGTACAAAGATTACCACAATTAAGGACAAAAGTGGAAAGGACCTAACAGAAGCAGAAGACATCAAGAAGAGGTGGCAAGAATACACAGAAGAATTATACCAGAAAGATATGGAGGTCTCATACACCCCAGGTAGTGTGGTTGCTGACCTTGAGCCAGACATCCTGGAGAGTGAAGTCAAATGGGCCTTAGAAAGCCTTGCTAACAACAAGGCCAGTGGAAGTGATGATATTCCAGCTGAACTATTTAAAATTTTAAAAGATGATGCTGTTAAGGTGCTACACTCAATATGCCAGCAAGTTTGGAAAACTCAGCAGTGGCCAGAGGATTGGAGAAGATCAGTCTACATCCCAATCCCAAAGAAGGGCAGTGCCAAAGAATGCTCCAACTACCGCACAATTGCGCTCATTTCACACGCTAGCAAGGTTTTGCTAAAAATTCTACAAGGCAGGCTTAAGCAGTATGTGGACCGAGAACTCCCAGAAGTGCAAGCTGGATTTCGAAGGGGCAGAGGAACCAGAGACCAAATTGCAAACATGCACTGGATTATGGAGAAAGCTAGAGAGTTCCAGAAAAACATTTACTTCTGCTTCATTGACTACGCAAAAGCTTTTGACTGTGTCGACCACAGCAAACTATGGCAAGTTCTTAAAGAAATGGGAGTGCCTGATCACCTCATCCGTCTCCTGAGAAATCTCTATGTGGGACAAGAAGCTACAGTTAGAACTGGATATGGAATAACTGATTGGTTCAAAATTGGGAAAGGAGTACGACAAGGCTGTATATTGTCACCCTGCTTATTTAACTTATATGCAGAATTCATCATGCGAAAGGCTGGACTGGATGAATCCCAAACCGGAATTAAGATTGCCGGAAGAAATATAAACAACCTCAGATATGCTGATGATACAACCTTGATGGCAGAAAGTGAGGAGGAATTAAAGAACCTTTTAATGAGGGTGAAAGAGGAGAGCGCAAAATATGGTCTGAAGCTCAACATCAAAAAAACTAAGATCATGGCCACTGGTCCCATCACCTCCTGGCAAATAGAAGGGGAAGAAATGGAGGCAGTGAGAGATTTCACTTTCTTGGGTTCCATGATCACTGCAGATGGTGACAGCAGTCACGAAATTAGAAGACGTCTGCTTCTTGGGAGAAAAGCAATGACAAACCTAGACAGCATCTTAAAAAGCAAAGACATCACCTTGCCAACAAAGGTCCGTATAGTTAAAGCTATGGTTTTCCCAGTAGTAATGTACGGAAGTGAGAGCTGGACCATAAAGAAGGCTGATCGCCGAAGAATTGATGCGTTTGAATTATGGTGCTGGAGGAGACTCTTGAGAGTCCCATGGACTGCAAGAAGATCAAACCTATCCATTCTTAAAGAAATCAACCCTGAGTGCTCATTAGAAGGACAGATCCTGAAGTTGAGGCTCCAGTACTTTGGCCACCTCATGAGAAGAGAAGACTCCCTGGAAAAGACCCTGATGTTGGGAAAGATTGAGGGCACAAGGAGAAGGGGACGACAGAAGATGAGATGGTTGGACAGTGTTCTCGAAGCTACTAACATGAGTTTGGCCAAACTGCGAGAGGCAGTGAAGGATAGGCGTGCCTGGCGTGCTCTGGTCCATGGGGTCACGAAGAGTCGGACACGACTGAACGACTGAACAACAATATAATTGGCAATCTCTATGTGTATCTCAGACTTCCACAGGAATGTAGCAGCAGTAGCAGCCTTAAAGAATTCAAAGGAAACAAAGGACAATCAATCTAGACCTTTCCCAAAATTATATTGGAATTTTTTAAAGGCCATTATCATAAAATCTAAGTAATTTATCCTCAATAGTTTTCTCTCTCTCCCCCCCCCCAGATCTAGAAAAAATGGATTACATCAAAACACTATTTCAATCTTATTGTATTAAAGACCCAGCTCAAATTGGGAGTGACTATTGCAGATATAAATATTGCACAGCTGACTCCTCTTGGAATAAAAAATTGTCCAGACCAAAATACAGTTCGAAAGCTTTACTAACAGAAACTTTCTTCATAACAGACACAAAACAGTATTGATACATCCAAATAGTTGCATAAAATCATGGGCTTGTCCAAGCACAGGTTCAGCTTCTAACAAATATGAAATACTATTTATAAAGAGAGCTAAGAAGCAGAGCTCTGTCTCTCCCACAGACTCCATTAGCCTGGAGGCTGTTTTCCTGGAGAAGAGACTCATTTGCACACTTCTGTCTTTGGTGGCTTGAGAGCAACGGACTCCCTCAAAATGGTGATTTGCAACTGAATGCCTTACTCATGTGATCTAAAGTTAAAACACCACATGAGGAAGCAGAGCAGAGATACATCTACAGTTAATTATCAACCTGGTGGCATTTAGAGAGCCCTTATTCGCTTCAGTGGAATTTCTCCAGCGGTCCATTTTTCATTTCAATGTGCAATTAAACAATTATACTTCACAGTGATGTACTTAGCCCATCAACAAATGCATCACAGCCAAAAAGATTACTTTCCGAAACACAAATTATTAATAACTACAGGATAGGCAGGATGTTCATTAATAGCGTCAGTGAACCAACATGGTACTTAATGAAGCATTTATAAATAGCTTAAATTAAGGGACACCTTTATCTCTCAAGCAATCTTTTTACTCAATTCAGATTAATGTTTAAATCATTTCATAAAAGTTGTGAAATATATAGACATCAACCAAGGTGCAGCTTCCCAGGTGCAAAGTGAATCTGAACACTCCATCAGAGTTTGCTTTCCACCAAGCCACATAAATGATCTCTCATAGCCAGTTGGTTTTTAAAGAGAATGTTAGCATAGGAAAGGTTTGAAGGGGTGTGGCCAGGTGCATCCACAGTGTGGTCAATGCACCCTTGCAAGAAGGAGTAGTCCTTGCACTCTTGAAGAGGTCATTTGATTGCTCACCTGGGTCAACTGGTTGGTGACAAGTGTGGGATAACCAACCTCATATAACCAACATGCTTAAGTTTAATGAATACACGAAGGGGTTAAGACCAGGCACCCGCAGCCTTCAGCCCTCCAGATGTTTTGGACTACAATTCCCATCATCCCTGACCACTGGTCCTGTTAGCTAGGGATAATGGGAGTTGTAGGCCAAAACATCTGGAGGGCCGCAGGTTGGGGATGCCTGGGTTAAGACCATAGAGTAAGCTATTCTGCCAGGTTTAGCTGATCTTGGGAGGGATTAGGTAATTGAGCCTTTGTTCTACCCTGTCTACCTGGTGAACTAAGCCTGTGCGAGGCTAAGCTGGTGGCTCCAGCTTAGCCGCATGGCTCTCACTTACCTCTATTGAGTTCCCATACCAATAATTAAGAACTTTTACTATTTTGTAATGAAGCCAAGTTTTACTGCTTGTGCAACTTTTTTTGAATGCTGTGTTGAATGCACCTGAATCTGACCTTGGGAGAGTTTGGAAACAATTTTAAACATACCAAACATGTGGTCTTTCCCCCATGCTGCGAGAAATGGGAAGCTTTGGAACTCACAATGGCACATTTTAAGGTTTTACAACCTGTATTTCCACGCTTTATTTAACTGCGTATGATGTGATTTTAAATCTTTGCTAGGGTTTTCTCACCAATAAGTACTTGCCCTAAACTTGGATTTTGGCATCCAGGGAATTCTTTTTTATATACTGTACCTATTTTCTCCTTGAAGCAACAACTGCCACCAAACCTCTGGAGAAGGTGATTAAGAGGGTTGTGCCATGCCTGAATTGGCATCTGTCGCCCTGATGTATGACTCTGATCAGAATCATTCATATGTACTGAGCACAGACAGAGCTGTTTTCTCCTAAGGCTGCAACTACATAGTAGTGGAGCATGTTCCCTGAGCAGCCTTGTTTGCTCCCCTCGCCCCAATCTCACTGACATGCCTTTTTGTGAGAGTGAGGACCAGTGGACACGTGGTGAGACTATTGTTTCATTTTTATGAATGTGGGGATTTGGAGGTCTTAAATTGTTTTTTTCAACTGTGTTTGCCATTCCTGTAGCAGTTTGCCTGCATGCAAATCTGATGGAATAAAGAATCCCGGAGGATCATTGTGCTGAGCAGGGAGGGGAGAGTGGATGGCAGGGGGATTTCTTCAGAGGCTTGCTGCGACATGGCGTTCCTTTTGGTCAGCAATGGATGCTGTGAGCCTGGCAACATCTTGCTTTGGGCTTCCATGTTTATTTGGCATTTTTCTCAGCTCTGGTAAAAGAAGGACCGTGATCCCATGCACCCTTGACCTATACCATTTGGAGGGCAGAATTGGAAGAGATTTGCAGGCAAGGCCACCTCTTCTGAGGGCATGAATACCTGCAGTGGGTGTCCTGCTGCAAGGGCAGCCATTGTAGTTTTAAAGTGGGTGAAGAAGGAATCCCTTAATTTGCCCTAGTGTTGGATAGGCAATTGCTCTGCAAATTGTAGACATGAGAGAGGTGCCCCTTGCTAAGAAATGTGCCTAAGTGCTGGGCTTTTGTGTTGGCCGCCTTTAAAGTTGATTTGGGATCAGAAGTACTAAAAGGGATTTACTTTCTCAGTAATATTGTTCCCTCTGATTATAGGTGTTATCTGTTTGTCACAAAGGTGCTCTCCTATTGTTCTCTTCCACTTTGAAAGAATTGCCACCCTCTTTTCTCCTCCATGCCCCCTACCATGGTACAGTTGCTTTTATAGACAATTTTGAGACATTACTTTTGATTTCTTCACTTTGGGGGGTTCCCACCAGAGCCAGGCAAACATGGAAATTTTAATTTCTTTCTGTTTTTCACTTTTCCACAAGTCCTCATGACAACCCAGCAGCATTTTTGTGAACTTTTATTCATGGTCTCCATATTTATAGCTGCTTTAATTTTCCGACTGTTTAACTATTAGCAACTGATCAAACCTTAGTATCTACCGTCATGCACTGATTGATTGTTCTTGTGTAGAATATGTAATCTTTCACCCCATCCTTATCATCTCTTTTATCTCCATTAGATTCAACCTTCTTCTGCAGCTCAACTTATCAATAAGCTGAAGACTGATTTACATGGACATGTGCACTGGATAGGAAATTAGCTGACTGGAAAGACACAGTTTGTGCCCTTCATTTGTGAAGCCTGGGAAATGTCCCCACATTACCAACCACAGGACACCACCCACCCGCCCACCTGAATGACAATGCCCATCAACTTGGGGGGGGAGCCCCCTCAACTATTTTAATTGGGGAGCCCGAAGGGACCTCGGCACCTATGTCCCCACCACTGTGAGGGTGTGAACGCATGGCAAAATCTGACATGTAGGCTGAGTTTGCACAGTGAAACAGGTCTATACATGAATCACAGAATTCTCCATTTGGAGGTCAAACTCATTTTACAACAGGTGGAGGGAGAACACCAGAAGAGTTTATTGAATCAGGCCAATGGTCTACTCTATCTCATGTGTAGGCAACCTAAGGCCCGGGGGCCGAATCTGGCCCAATTGCCTTCTAAATCAGGTCTGCAGACAGTCTGGGAATCAGCGTGCTTTTACATGAGTAGAATGTGTCTTTTTATTTAAAATGCATCTCTGGGTTATTTGTGGGGCATAGGAATTCATTCATTTCCCCTCCCAAAATATAGTCCGGCCCCCCACAAGGTCTGAGGGACAGTGGACCGGCCCCCTGCTTAAAATGTTTGCTGACCCCTGGTCTATCTGGTCCAGGATCCTGTTCTCACAGTGCCCCCCCACCTGATGGGAAAAGCACAAGAGCACCCTCCCCTCCTGTGAGAGGGGGAACGGAGCCATCAATGAATTTGTCTAATCTTTTGTGTTGCAATGTACAGGAAGCAAAAACTGTATCAAATGCAGAAATGTTTTTGTGTTAATATTTCTGCTTTTCTTACACTACTTTTTTATTACTTAAAACAAAGTTATTAAAAAGCTTGCTTGTGTTGGAGCTTATCAAAAATGTAAATGAGATGCTTGTAAAAAGAAAACACAGGCTGCTTTTAAAAATATAATCAATAACCTTTGCTTTTCATAATTCCTTGTTATTTCAGCACCATTTTTGTTGTGGAAATTCCATTTGCAACTTGAGAGGGGGAAAGCAATTGAAAAGTATACAACTTGAACTAGACATGTTTCTTCCAACTTGACATACACCGTGTGAGCGATGAAATCTCTTTAGGGCAGGAAAAAACCTAAATTAGATGTGGAAAAATAAGCACAATTAAAATATACAATCATTAATTGGGATGGAATTAGTTTAAACATTTCACCCCCAAATTTCCTGCCTCAAATATTCAAGCAGCTGTTATTGGAACATTTACCAGTCAATCAGTTTTTCAAGATTAATTAATTAATTAATTGGTTTACTTATTGCCCACCCTTCATTGTAAGATCCCAGGGCAGATTACAGAATTAAAAGCATTAAGAGCATATTAAAACAATAAAAGGTTTTTTATTATCCTGGATAAGAATTGTCCTCTAGAAACAGTATCAACCCACAAACATTCTTTTAAAATTATACCTGAATTTTACACCAGAAGATAAGCATTCCTAGCTGTCTAGTGCACACATGTGACCTATCCTTATTTTACACACCGTGTCACACACAAGAATGTTGAAATGCCCCATTTTAGAATCCTGCTTGATTTTAGTATATGAAAATGTACTAAGAATTATGTTTTCATGACTCAATAATGCTATGCAAAGCCTAAGAAAATGTCTTCTAAATGTCAACCAAGTGAATTCAGGAAACACAGGTGAGTGATCCATATTTACTAACCAACTGAAAAGCTCTCATCCAATGTCCCAAAGACTCAACAGGGTACAGGTCACAGTTAGGCGAAAAGAACTGGCAAGACCCCAGTTCAAATCTCACTAAAGGCACACATTTGTACCCACACCATTAAAGCACTCTGATACCACCTGAATGATCATGGCTTCCCTCACAAAGGTTTGCAGCAAAATCTCCAGAATAAAAGGTGATTTGTTTTCTAAAGAAAATTGGAAGTGTCTATTGGCCAGCAAGATGGCCGTTGTGGAGCTCAGTCTTTCATGGAGTGATGTTCCCTGCCACGAGCCACGTAAGTCAGAGTGGAAGGGAAGTTCCTTTATTAATTTTTAAAGACCATGCTGTGAAATGCTGTGTTAAATTTTATTAGGCCATTCCCTATAATTAGATGACAACTTGGCAAATGCCATCCTGCATTTTCAAAATGGCTCTATTCCCTAGTGAAAGACTTATCCATTTGCAATGAATTATCTCACTTTTTCTTCTGCTCATGCTTTAGGAGGTGGCAGGAATTACTAGTAATTAGCTCGGATAAGTCTCATTCCGAGTTTAAAAGGGGGTCTTCCTTACATGGCACTAGTGTGGCACATTGTACTTCCAACCTTACTGTACGCTTGTGAAACATGGACCACTTAGAAATGCCATCTCCGGAAGGTCAAATGGCGGCATGGCTCGGCAGGCTCTCACCTTGGGCTCTTAGCTCCGGAGGCAACTTTTGCCTATTTCCCCCCACCCGCCTGCTGCACACACACACACACAAGAATCCTGGGTGCTGGAAATTGTAACTCTGTGACAGGTCTCCTAACAACTGTCAGCACTCTTAACAACCAACAGTTCCCAGGATTCTTTGGGGGAAGCCAGGACTGCTAGAAGGCCCTTTCACATGTACCTGAAATCTGCCATGTGAGCTTGATGCACCATTGTTATTTTTCCAATATCCTAATTGTGGGAGATTTTTTGCAGTCAAGCAACTAATATGCATATTTTGCTAGTTAGTATATGAAAGGGTTATGGACCACAGAGTTTTAATTGCTAGAGTAGGCTCAGTTAGGTCATGGCCCCTCACCCCTGGTTAGGGAGTTAGTGATGTATTATTTCTCTTCTTTTTGTCTTCCTCTTTATGATCTAGCCATGGAGGGAGGACGTGCTTCTCGATAGCTCCCGGCATCAGATACGTATCTGAACTTCCTGCCAATCCTACCCAATAACATTTTTACCTGCATTTCTTATAGTTGCTGCATAGGACAATGCATGACTGTGACCTCAAATAAGTAAGTAAAGCATTTTAAACATATTGCAGTGTGTAGTCTCTATTTCATTGCAGGAGGGGTAAAAGGGGGTCAGCTGCTTCACACAGCTCCACTGAATAAACAAGGTTTAATATCCTAGTTCTGTGCTTCATTAATCTGCTTAAGGATGAGAATTAAATTCTGCTGGAGGGTTTTCTACTACACTTGCCCCACACTTTGGAATATAGGCTTGCAGACATTTTTCTTTGTTGTTAACCCACACACGTGGGCCTCTAGACAATTAAATTTAATTAATATATGCTCTTACTAATGATGCCAGCACTAATGATGTCTACAACTGGCATGCACTTTTTGTCTCCTGCCCAATTTCACGGATAAGCCAAAAATCCAAAAATATCTTACAAAATTTTATCCAAGCTGACACTGGATGTCATGATATCATGTGTAGGAATTCTTTCACCTGACCCCCCTTCTTATGTTTGCTAGGGAGGGGGTCACCCATTTCATCTTCAGCCTAGCAGCTTTATCTTCCAGTTGCCTTCCCTAACACTCCATGGTCTCTCCCCCCCCCATGTAAATCAAAGTGTTCAGTAGGTTCTTCCCTTTATATTCCCTTGTTCCTCTTTCCATTCCCCTTTATGAATGTGTTTTGGGTTTTCCCCTCCTGCTGAGATGCTTTTGCCATTTGCAGTCTCATTTTTTTTTTATTTGAGAGCAGAGCTCCACCATAAATTTCCCATCTCCAATACATTGGACATTTATTTGAGTCCTTTGGGGGGATGCTGTGCTGTGCTGGTTTCATTTTTATATGCACTTTTTCTTATGGGCATCCCTCTTTTTGTGATTCTGTACTTTCCAACTCTCAAGAAAGTGAGGAGCCCCCCCCCCCCTGCGTGCCTCTCTTCAGCAGCAGCCAGCCCCGGTTTAGAACTCTTTTCCTGGTGTTGCTCTGCTGTAGCTCAACAAGATGCGCTGAAACGGGGCTCACAGACTTTGCAATGCTGGTTTAACTTCCCTTGCTCCTTTAAGGCACTTTGTGCTGCTGCCGTTTCCTTTTGTTATTCAAGTCTTTAATTACCCATTGATTGCTCTACCAAGATCAAACTTTATTGCTCTTTTTTTCAGTGAGGTTGCACAAACAAGCCACAAACACTTTCACATGCAGACAAAGTAGCAAACGATATTGCATGGAATCCATTATCTTTTTTACTTTATTCCTACTTTGAGTTCACAGCTGAGTGGGGGGGGCAAGTTATATAAGAATGCTTTGAATGTATGGATGTCTTGAATGGGATGGGGCAATACACTGTGTGCAATCAAAAGGTTGCACTTACGGTGCTGTGTTGTCACATAATTACATGCTTGTATGACGATTACAACTGCGACCATGGCAGGGATGGGGGTTTTGTCTGCCACATGACAAAAGAAATTGAATGCTGGAGAGCAGCTTCCTCTCAGGGCAACTTACTGTCTATTGGTTAAAAAACCAAGGAACTCTGAAGAGTATTTCCTGTTCCAGGTTTCCATTGCTTTAATGTTTCCATATTACATGTCAGGCTCGTCTGTTTGCATAATGTGTGAATAAAAAGGGTGCACCAGATACTTCAGATGCTAAGTGCAATAAAACAGCACCATGAATTTTATTAGAGTAAAGCCCCTTCTGTTATCAGGAATACCAAGGAGACCATTCATTTGAAACGTGCTGTTCTGATACCAGTGGAAACCAACTGCTCTATGCAGCTGTGGCAGCAGCTGGAGAAAACAAGGGCCATATTAGAATGCTGTTCATAGAAATTATTTAATGGTGTGCTTAAATTGTACACTGGTCTTATCAAATGCCAGTTTTGTGAATATGATCCCATCTTCCCTAAAGAACAGTAGAAATACACCTGCTGGGTTTAAAGGGAGACAGATCAAGAGTTCTCTCATCTGTATGGTTTTGATCATTCAATCTGCAGAGCACAGAAACTGGTACTGGTACAATGTTCACATCCATTGGATCTTAGCTTTCTTTTATTTTTAAAGCAACCCTATGGCTAGCTTTTGAATTTGATACATATTCTACTAATACAGAGACACTGGCTGGATCTAAACACATCAAAAAGAGTTTCAGGAAAACACCTAAACCTGAAAGTGGGAAATCACATTGGCAAAAGATGGAACTCCACAGCGCCATCTGGTGTCACAGTGGTTTAATGCATATAAAATGCTTTTTCTTTACTAATGTAAATACTAACTGAATGCTTTTATTAATTAGCAAGAGATAAACAAACAGACCTTCTGCACCCTTTTCATACAGCAAGAGCTTTAAAAGGTTTAAATAAGGTAGAGTAAAACATCTTTCCACATGTGGAGGCTCCCCCCCCCCCCCGTGGCTTTGATAGCTGAAAAGTAGCTCAGGAAGTTCCTGGTTTGGCAGTTCTAGGCACACACGAACCAAAATATTATTTATTGCATTAGCCATCTGGCCATAGCACCTAATGCAGTTCTAGGCGAGAAAGAGAGATTGATTAGCACAGGGGTAGGCAACCTAAGGCCCGGGGGCCAGATGCGGCCCAATCACCTTCTAAATCCGGCCCGCGGATGGTTTGGGAATCAGCGTGTTTTTACATGAGTAGAATGTGTGCTTTTATTTAAAATGCATCTCTGGGTTATTTGTGGGGCATAGGAACTCGTTCATTCCCCCCCGCAAAAAAAAAAAAAAAAGTCCGGCCCACCATATGGTCTGAGGGACGGTGGACCGGCCCACGGCTGAAAAAGGTTCCTGACCCCATGTTAAAACCAAGGAACTCTGAAGGGTATTTCCTGTTCCAGGTATCCATTGCTTTAATGTTTCCATATTGCATGTCAGGCTCGTCTGTTTGCATAATGTGTGAATAAAAAGGGTGCACCAGATACTTCAGATGCTAAGTGCAATAAAACAGCACCATGAATTTTATTAGAGTGAAGCCCCTTCTGTTATCAGGAATACCAAGGAGACCATTCATTTGACCATTCATTCCCCCCCCCCATTCAAAATATAGTCCGGCCCACCACATGGTCTGAGGGATGGTGGAGTGGCCCACAACTGGAAAAGGTTGCTGACCCCTGGCTTAGCATATAGGTGATACACACACCATTCATATTACAAATGATTTGTAATGTACAAAAGAATGGAACCATTTGACAACTTGTGCCAGTACAGCCATTTTGTTGATCAAAGAGCACTGATGATCAGGCAACAAGGTAAGTTTGGGTGTATTGAGGGACCAGACTTACTGACCCCTTCGCAATGTATGATATAAATGGCATCTGGGTCTCTGCAGCTACTGTACGATCCACTGTCCACTAAATCTATGGTGTTGAGTAACTTTTTCATAGAGCAGCCAAACTCGCCAAACTCTCTTCATCCACTCACTGGATGGATGTGAAGCGATTTGAACCCCTCCTGAGTTTTCCAGTGCTGGGAAGCCTTTGTCCTAGCTGCTGTCAAGAGGAACACCACCAAAACCTTATGCAGCACTACAGCTCGGGGACTTATTGGTGGCTTCTCTCTTTCTTTCTTTCTTTCTTTCCTCCCTCCCATTTCATCCTCTCAACATTTCTGCAAGGCAGACTGGGCAATCTGCCCTCTCACTGTGTCTAAGATCACCCAGCAAGCTTCATAGTTCAGTGGGGACTTGAACCTGGACTTCCTTGGTGGTCTGAGCCTGACGCTCTCACCATTGCTCCACACTAGTTCAAGATTCTGTGATACCCACACATCCAGCTGTGATACCCACATCTCAAGGAGGAAGCCAGGAAAAACAAGGTCTGTAAACCTGACAATCCTTCAGCGTCTCCCTTCTTATTTTTTCTGCTTCCTTCTTCAAAGATGCTTTTATGTATTGTTTTACTTGACAATAAACCCAAAACCATTACCTTACATTTTGCCATTTCTTTCCAGTGAAAACTCAGTGTAAGAAAGCCTGCAGTAGCAAATATTATACTTTACAGAGTCCTTGCTTAGCACTCTAAACAATGATTTCTATAAGTGTCCTTGATATTGACCTTTTCCTAATGTGTGCTTTTCCCCACTCCCCAATTACTGATAAAAGAAAGAGCACAGCTAGACTGCAGCATTTTGTTCAAGTGGCATTAGACTTAAAGGCAGGGTTTTAATGGTGTGTTCTGTCTGCTTTTCTGGGTGCCTCAAAAACAAGCCTGCCTTGCAGCAGCAAAAAAGAGGAGCATAAGCACATTGCTCAGAAGAGCATAACCTAAAACTGTCTAGGTGCTTATGAATGAATCATCTCAGGAAAATAAATGTTGCCACTACAGGTGATTCTACACTTAAATTAGGGAAGTTGTGCTCATTGTACGTTACCTTGATCTGTGTCACTTGGGAAAGAGACTGCTTTAGTACTCTTTAAAAATTATCTTTATCCAGGAAGACAAGACTGCTCATTCTTTTGAAACTCTTGGTAGCTTTTGATGCAGTGGCTGACAAAATGTTTCTGGACTGAGTGAGATAGTTATGAAACAGGGCCCTGAGCCAACAAGTCAGTGCCAGAGGCTAGCAGTGTTGGGGAGCTGCTTTATTCTACAACAATTTGCCTGTATGGTCCTGTAAGTCTATATCTTGTCCCCTCTGCTTTTAACTGCCTATGTGCAACCTCTGGAGGAGACAGTCTATTTGTATACTGATGACTCCCAAGTCTATTCTTTCTTTCCATCAAATCCAGCAGCCAGCCTTTAGTCTTTGTTTTTAATAGCTATTGCTCCTTGTTCTGGTACTTCATCCTCCGGTTACTAGAAGCAGCTCTGAGGCAGGAATTGGACTCCTGCATTGCAGGGGGTTGGACTAGATGGCTCTTGGGGGCCCCTTCCAAATCCAGAGTTCTATTATTCTATGCATGGGCCTTATCCTTTGCTACGTGCCACCAGTAAACAGCTTGTCAAAATAAAATGTATACTTTTATGATATTTATATCTCAACTTCTTTTTCCAGGGAACTTAGGCATTAACCAGATCCAGAGCTCCTCAATTTAAGAAACTCTTGGACTCCCTTCTCTTTGCATATTTCTGACCATGGAATCTCACTCAGGAGCTCCTTACACTTTTTGAAATCAGCCTGGCCACAGTGATCCATGCGACGGTCACCTCCAGGCTTGACTACTGTAACTCGCTCTACGCAGGGCTGCCCTTGAAACTGTCCCAGAAACTCCAGCGGGTGCAGAATGCTGCAGCGAGGCTCTTCACGGGGACCTTGCCATGGGAGCATATTCACCCAGTGCTTTACCAGCTGCACTGGCTCCCGGTGGAGTACCGGGTCAGGCTTAAAGTGCTGGTTTTGACATTTAAAGCCCTATGCAGCCTAGAACCCTCGTACTTACGGGACCGCCCCTCCTGGTATGTCCCGCAGAGGACCCTAAGGTCCATGAATAGCTTAAGGGTCCCGAGCCCTAAAGAAGCCAGATTATCCTCCACCAGGGCCAAGGTCTTTTCAATGATGGCTCCGACCTGGTGGAATGCTCTGTCCCACGAGACTAGGGCCCTGCAGGACTTGATCTCCTTCTGCAGGGCCTATAAAACAGAGCTATTCCGCCTGGCCTTCAATTTAGCCCAGCCATCCCCAAACTGCGGCCCTCCAGATGTTTTGGCCTACAACTCCCATGATCCCTAGCTCAGTGGTAAGGGATGATGGGAATTGTAGTCCAAAACATCTGGAGGGCTGAAGTTTGGGGATGCCTGATTTAGCTTGATCCTTCATTCCTTTTTCCCTTCCCTTTTATTATGAAGAAACCCTTCTGAGACACCACATCTAAACCCTTCCCTGGTCTCCTTGCTGGCCCTAGCAGGACTAACTTGGCCAGTTAGCCCTGGCGATGCTACATTTATGTAGTACTTTATGCTGTTTTTAAGGCATTTTAAATCAATGTTTTATATCTGTTGTTAGCCGCCCTGAGCCTGGTTTTTAAATCGGGAAGGGCGGGGTATAAATAAAAATTTATATTATTATTTATTATTGCATCTTGAGGCCATGTTAATAGCATGGCATTTTAAAATAATCAACTTAAACTAAAGTCCGATTTGCACCTTTTTATAATAATCACTAGGATATAGCCCTTTTGTGTTAAATAATCCCCAGTCATTTCACAACCTGGATTCATTTTAGCCATTTTCTTTACTAGGTAGCAAACAATAAAGTTGACAACACAGGAATCTCAAAGTAGGCAATATTTTGTCTGAAGACACCAAGATAAAACTGACCCAGATCATTGACATCTGCAGAGCCCTAGCTTTCAAACAACCTTCAGAAAGAATATTGCAAGAAAGACAATATATATCCTGCCAGTAAAGGACAAAAGGTGAGTTCTGTCAGATATGAACATGTCCTGAATATATAAATTCAGGGAAGTTTTTAGTGTTTGATGTTTTATCGCTTTATTTATTTATTTATTTATTTATTTATTATTATTATTATTCTGTTGGGAGCAGCCCTAAGTGGCTAGGGAAACCCAGCCAGATGGGCAGGATATAAATAAATAATAGTAATTATTATTATTATAAATTTTGTGAGTGATATAATATAGAGAGAGTTGAGTTTTAATCCTTTTGCAGGGACAAGTTATTATCCTATACTATTAGTACGGTGCCAAACTTCATTTTTAACTGTATTTCTATGTAATTCAATAATTTAAATTTTAATAATAATAGTTTATTATTTATATGCCACCCATCTGACTCGGTTGCCCCAGCCACTCTGGGTGGCTCCCAGTATACCTGAAGGAGCGTTTCCACCCCCTTAATTCAGCCCGTCATTCACGTCTTGCAGTGAGGGAACCAGCTGGACGGTGGAGATGGAGACGCTACTTCAGGTATACAGGGCCAAGGCTTTTTAGGGTTTTAAAGGTCACCACCAACACTTTGAATTGTGCTTGGAAATGTACTGAGAGCCAGTGAAGATCCTTTAGGACTGGTATTATAAGGTCCTGACATCTGCTCCCAGTCACCAGTCTAGCTGCTGCATTCTGGATTAGTTGTAGTTTCCGGGTCACCTTCAAAGGTAGCCCCATGTAGAGTGCATTGCAGTAGTCCAAGCGGGAGATAACCAGAGCATGCACCACTCTGGCAAGACAGTCCGCGGGCAGATAGGGTCTCAGCCTGCGTACCAGTTGGAGCTGGTAGACAGCCGCCCTGGACACAGGATTAACCTGCGCCTCCATGGAGAGCCGTGAGTCCAAAATGACCCCCAGGGTGTGCACCTGGTCCTTTAGGGTCACAATTACCCCATTCAGGACCAGGGAGTCCCCCATACCTGCCTGCCCTCTGTCCCCCAGAAACAGTACTTCTGTCTTGTTGGGTTTCAGCCTTAATCCATTAACTGCCATTCATCTTCCAACTGCCTCCAGACACTCACGTCCTGTTCACCACCTTCACTGGTTCTGATGTAAACGAGTGGTAGAGCTGGGTATCATCCACATACTGTATTGTATTAAATGTAACATTGATGTATTTGTATTTAGGTTAGTACTATTTTACAATAAGCTCTGATCCCCAGCCTTCCACTCTACCCTGAGAATTTATGGCTGTTCCAGAGTACCTACAGCTATCAGGTATCAAGCAGCTGAGACCTAAGTGGAGTTTAATTGAGATATTTTGGGCTCAAAGCCAATTGGATAGAGATAGAAGTCAGAGAAATAAAAATGTCTAGTCCTAGATCAGATTCATTGTTGCCTGAGCAATCCTCTCTGGAATAACCCTGACCTCTCTGGAACTCTAATTTTCTTTCCTGAAGTCACCCATAAAGCTAAGCAATCAGAGGCAGCACTTTCCTGCTAACAACTATAAGGTGTCAGGGGTCAAAGAGGAGCTGGTCTGTCAGCAAGTGTTTAAGTACCTTATGCTCCGTGCAACTGTATTAGTTTGCCAGAGCAGCTGGTTTGTGCTCTGCTGAGCTTCATTGACAAGTGCCCAGAAGGTGCTCTTGCAGCTACCAGCTCTGCAGGAGATGGAAGACTGCAAAGGACCTGAAGACTTTTAGTTAGATTTCAGAAAGCTTCCGACTCTGGCCTTGCTTCTGAGCATCTCATTCCCTGGGCGCAGAATGCGCTGTTCTCAGACTGCACGATTCTGCTTTCCCACTTGCCTGATTGATCAGCTGCCTTCCTTCTGGCTTCTCTGCTTGATTTACCTACCTGGTCAGCACCTGCTTGCCCCCAGACACTGGCTATACTGCTGTGAATAATAGAACACACATTTTATTTATTTTTTAAAGAAAAAACAATGCTACTACAATGCGGCAAGCTAAATTTCCAAAGCAGATGTATTGCAGCTTCACTCCTATGGATGATTATCTTGACCTCACCTTTTTGTGCCTCTCTACCTTATTTACTTTCATTTGGCTGGATACACAAATCCTTTTGTAAGCTACTCTGGGGGCTTTGAGAATGTGCTTCTATATCTGCCACACATCAAAAGCAAAAGGACTATGCTTTGATGCGCCTCCCAATGCGGATGCTGCCCACTGCTTTCAGTAGGATAGGAATTTGCATGCATTAAAAGCAATGGCTAGCACTTGGAGATGCATTCAGGTGTGCATGTCATTCATTCCTATAATTCCTTAAAGTATCCAGTGAGCTCTGCAGAGTTTCCATGGATACTTGAGACCAAGCAGTGGAACAGGGTCTTTCACATCAATGGCTTCTTTTAAAAACAATATTTTAATCTGTTTAAAAGAAGTAGTGCTCAGGTAATCAGAAAGCATATACTCAGCATGTTACTACTATATTATGTTCTTGAACAAGTTGCTGAATTTTTAGCCTCATATGACACAGAAGATCCTCAGATGGGTCTATTCTATTTATAAAACTAACTCGCCATATTTCTAAAAGAGAAAATCCAGACCCAAAATCTATTGAGCTTTTCTTTGCAAAAATACAAAGTTTTTACCTATTTTTAATAATAACAATCCCAATATGGTCTGCCATGCGCCCTGGTTTTCCTGGACATTTTTAGCCGCTTTATGAAAATTCCATTTTTGACGGGCGAATCCTATTCCGGACATATGGCAGCCCTAATAAAACCATTGCTTGACCACTGAACATTTCCTACTAGAAATTCTCACCTGGACGTGCCAGGGTAAATTCAGCTACTTCCTCCAAAAATGCCTTGACTGGGGTTCGTAAGCCTCTTTCTGTCAAGGGTCTTATTCCCTCAGGGGTAATTGGTCAAGGACCACATACCAGCAGATTATGGAGCCAGAGGAAAGTAATCTGGGATAAATACCGGTATTCCATTTTTCACCATAGATACCTCAGATTAAAACTCCCAGTCCTATGCAGGTCTGCTCAGAAGAAAGCAGCCCTGGATTCAATGAGGATATAATGAGAATTTTTTTTCTTAGTACAACAGACCAACACAGCTACTTTTATGGAAGTAAGTGAAAATAGTGAGAATGCAGATAACTCACAGAGTATGCCATTCTCTTTCTCAAGTTGATTTCTAGTGACTGGAACAGAATGCTTTTCAGAGAGATGTACCATTTCCAGTGTAGTGTTGCTCAAAATTCCCACAGACAGTAACGTCCTAATTTGTTTCAGATTGCACTTTGAACAAGAACAGATGGCCTCATTGAGAACTGCATATCTCTTCCCCCCCACACAAAGAAATTTGAAATCAGATTATTTAACCTTCAATCAAAATTCATACAGATGTTTCAACTGAGTAGAACCACCACATTTTGGACAAAACTAGATGGTAACCCCTAAACATATGTCAACTTTGGTCCAGATGCAGAGTGAAAGGGACTCACATGTTCTTATGCCACACTTCTGCACTTTATCTGAAGCCTGGTGATATACATACCTCCCTGTGAATAGGTTTGTGTGTCAATCTGAAATTATTCTATGATTTATTACTGTAGATCATGGCATAGGTAAGAAAATGGACATAACCTAATATGACAAGAGATACCCCATCGTGAACTTTGGTGAGCCTGGTACTTGTCTGATCCCAGACTCCTTTGCTAAAAGGCATTCAGGCATATTCTGAGTTCCTCACACCTTGCACAAAGTTCAGCACATGCAGATTTAGTTGCCCAGTACAGTCCATTATTCATCCCCTGAATAGAGACGTCAATATAATGTTAGTATAATTTGAAGGCAGAGAGCCAGTCAAAGTCCACTAGAGAATAACAGTGCCTCAAACCCCTGGTTTTGCAAGATGGTGAGGCGATAAATTAGCAGGAACTCTGGGGGAAAGACAAAAAAACTACAGGAATTGTTAATCTCAAAGCCCCCTTCCTTCTCCATGAAGGAAAGGGTATAAAGGTGCCCTCAAATTTGTAGCTAGTGGCTCTCCTAGCTCCAGCGAGGACATTCATTCAGTGCTCACAACATGCTTACAGACAGATATACTCTTCCTTCCCTGCCCTCCATTACTGAACTTACTATTAGTGCGAGTCCTGCTGGCAAAATTATCATTTCTATGGGCTTTGAAAATTAGGGAATCTTTCACTCTTCATATCAAGGTGTAGGATTTGTAGGATTTCCTGCCTGCTTAAATTGTAATTTTGCTGTCTGGGACAGCATTTATATATTCTGTCACTTTCATTTCATATAATAAATGAAGCTATTTTTAACTTTTGAATGAAAACTTTTTGTGGGCATAAGATTAAGGGTAAAACTAACAGTGATCAATGGATGCATGTTATAAATCCATCAAAAGATACCAAATCTCTCTGACAGAGTGTATATAAATACACCTGAATGGGAGACATGAACATGGGTTCAGACATAGACTGTAAAATTCCCTCCAGGGCCATATATAGTGGAACACAGCACAGGTTTAGTGCCCATTTTCATATTATTTGCAATTTGATTCCCCCAGGAGGCAGATAACGTGGAAATGAGCTCCAAACTTACACTATATACCACTATAGTTCCAGAAGTGGTTTTTACATTGTGTGACAGCTCAAATATAACATGGAACATTAGGGGGAAATTGTAAAAATGGAATAAACTGCCATGTGAATGCCACTCTCCATCTCATCAGAAGCGACCATGGCCAGCCCAAAGGCATTGCGCTGTCTAAAAGCAACAAAACCAAGTAGCAACCAACTGCGAAAACAACGATACAAAGATATTCAAATAATAAAATAGAATAAAACCAGCATACTACCATTAAAACCAGCTACGCCTTAAAAACAGCATAGTCAGTTTAAAACTTTTAGGACCACATCATCTTCTTTTACAAGAAGAAAGAAGAAAGAAAGCCATCTGAAGTACTGTAAATGAGTTTTCACTGCCTGCTCAAAGGAACTGTCTGCATAAACCTTCCCCTTCCCCAGGAGGGAGTTTCATAGATATGGAGCCACTGCCAAAAGGGTTCATAATGAGAAAAGAGGCATTCAATTGCACTTGGGAGTCTTCCTTTGTTGACTATGCAGTACAGTAACAAATAATATTCCATATTTCCCCCCACCAAAATGAAAGTAAAGTTTTTGGTAAAACATTTTCTATGATCAAATTTCCCTCTCCAACCCCTTTCCTGGCACGGACATTTTATTTATGTACTAATTTTTGTTTAATTATATTTAACAACACCATGTGAACCAGGAGCAGTCTTGCATTTTAAAATTACAGTCCATGGTATCCTTCAGGATTTGGCAGGACAAGTTGGAACTGCATCCCTATGCTTGCTTGGAATGTAACTTAATTACAACATTGCTATTTATTGTGATACCAGAAGAAATCTTGAACTGCTGAGTGCATATTTGGACTGAAAAAGTAATTTAAATTTCCCTGTTTACAAAGCGTCAGGGACAGAAGCTCCCCTCTTCAGGGAAATTTGGCATTAGCCTCTAATTATTTGTTATTTTATTAGGTACAGGATAAACAGCTGAAAGATTAAATGGGGGGGATGCAGTGAAGTTCATAACATAATTAACAAATCACTAATGCCATATGGAGGAAGTATGAACTATGCTTCATAGCCAAGAAACTTTTAGATACCATGGTAAAGGAAAAGTAATTGGTAAGTATCCTTGCCTTTCATCCTCTGCTTTCGAAATCATATTTACAAGTCAGGTTTATTTTGAGTCAGCCAAATGTTAATATTCATGCGTAAAATTAATCTCCACTGGCTGTAATAACATTATACATGTTTAATACCTATTATGTTTTTTTGTGGGTTTTTTTAGTATTTGAAATGTGTTACATGACAGAAACAGCTTTCATCTTCAGGGAAATGGTTCAGAAACTCTTTGCAAGATTTATTCAGGAATTTCGCTCGCATGTTATAAAGCTGTTTCAAGAGTTTGATTCATTTTGTCATTGGAATTTGGTAGAAAATAGCCATGAAGTCTGGAATATATATAGTCCCACACCCTGCTTCTAAGAAATGGAATATATATAGTCCCACACCCTGCTTCTAAGAAATGGAATATATATAGTCCCACACCCTGCTTCTAGGATGCCTGCGGATACTCACAGGCAGGGTTGGAAAACGGCAGTCTCCCCTTGTTTTGATCCCAGCATCTGGCACAGAGGAGGTAGACTGACTGCTGTCCCTGAAGAGAGATGATCCATGTAAGTCAGCGTGGCCAAGAGATCCGCTTGGCAGATCCTCCATGAATAAGAGCTAAGTGACTAGCCATTGCCATGTCTTGCTGAGCAGAGTTCCATATTTTTATCTTATCTTATTTATAAGGTATGTTATTTGCTACACTATCATTAAAAATGATTTACCACAATATATGTATCTGTTATAGATTTGCTAATTACTGCTAATCAGTTTCATTGGATGATCCAAATTCTAATATTTTGGTGAAAGAGGGAGAAAAAATATCTCTAGCCACATTAAAGGTATTACCTAATTTTCCATTAGATGGGTATCAAGTTACAACTAATAAATTACTATTTCTGAAATTTCATCTTGAAATGAAACTGCTTGTGGTAGAAAATAAAATGCTGTTTGGTTTACATTACCAGGCCTGCACATAGATAATAGAATCATAGAGTTGGAAGGGACCCCGAGGATCATCTAGTCCAACCCCCTGCAATGCAGGAATATGCAGCTGTCCCATACGGGGACTGAACTTGCAACCTTGGCATTATCAGCACCATGCTCTAACCAACTGAGCTCTCCAGAATGACTAATAACATGTCCCTGATCACACATGTTGTACTTAACATCTGTGTGACACATGTTCTTACGCAAGTGTGGTATTTCTAGATCATTGGCAGAGGTTTGCAGCACATCGTGGAGGGGCTGCACTCTGCACTGGTTTGGTCTATTACTGGGAAGGATTAGAGAGATCCATTGAATTTGTTGCAATTGCCGAAATAGCATTAAAAAGTACCGGTAAATTTGTTCTGGAGTTGGCAAAAACATCAGGTACAGAGTGCGGAATCGGCATATGCTCAAAGATCTTGCCCCCGATAGGCACTGAGGGCAAATCTGTCTCATATCCATGGGGAAAGCTAACGTACACTCAGGTCTGCTTCCTTCATGCGCTTGTCAGATCCTCCCTAGAAGGAAGCTAAAGAAGCCAAGGAGACAGGAGGCATCTGGGTCATAATCAGGTTTGGACCACAACAATGGGGACCATTTCAACTAGGGCAGTCAAAATATTGAAGCTCCTATTTGATAATCAGTGGTTTTCAAATTAATCACATTTAAGATGTGTGAATGTCACTCAAACCTGAATATGGGTACCTCTTTGCAGTTCTGGAAGGAAATTACATGGTTTTGCTGAAGGGTCAGATAACTAAAATCATGTGATACAGATAAACTTGTTACTAGAGAAACACACATTGCTGTAAGAAACTGTAAAATAGTTTTGATGCAATCTAGCTAGATCAAAGATTTGCAGTAAAAGACTCACTAAAGGAAGATGATGTCCTGCCGTCTAGCTTAGCTACTCTCTTCCTAAGAAGAAAAGATTACATTGATCTGATAGTGCGCAGCCTCTCAACAATGTGACGACATGACTGGGAGTTATTGTTCCAGCGATCACAGATTTGCATCTGACATGGGCCACAATATGCATGTATGCTATATCAAATTCCCATCAGCAGCAGTTTTCAGAAGGATGGAATCCACAGTTTGGCACTGCAGATCTGGGCCTTCATTCTGGAGTGGAATTCAGTGCATGGGAAAAGGACTGTGAAGGGGAGATTATCTTGGCAAACAGGAAAACTCTCTGTAGACCCCTTTAGATTAAAGATCTATTTTCTGTCTTTGTTTCTTAATGCCTTCTCTCCAGGCAATTCCCTAGTCAGGAAAAAACAAGTCTAGTCTTTGTTTTTGCACTGCTAAATCCAATGTCTGGCTCCTTCTCTTAATACTCCAAGTGTTGGTTAAATTTACCGTACTTAATCTAATAAGTATGGGTGCCTTGCACCAACAAACTCTGGCACTCAAAATCTATAATAATATTATATCAAGCATCAATAGAAGAATAAAAAAGCATTAATAAAACCAAATAAAATTGAATCAAACAGCAGAATGTTGGGATCCCAGAATGTCCCACTTTTCCTTAGATGCCTGTTTTCATTGGAGAAATATTGGAGGGTATGGAATTACCCAAACCCTGAGCCATCTGAAGGCAATCCTGGATAGGGAAGGGTTTTTAAAAAAATGTTTAATGTTTATTATGTGTTTATATATGTTGGAAGCTGCCCAGAGTGGGCTGAGGCAACCCAGTAAGATGTGTGGGGTGTAACTAGTAATATTAGCATTATGGAATGGGATGTCCCTATTTTCATCAGAGAAATGTTGGAGGGTATGGAATCCTCTTCAACAAGCTTTCTCTGTGGCCTTGTTTTGGGCCCAGTGCTCTTGCCAACCATGCCTTGTGTTGATATTAGAGGGAGTTTTTCTGCAAAGAAAAATATTTGTTTTCTTTTAATATAATCATTAGCAGATGTTATTACAGTAGTGAGATTTGATGGATATCCAGTTATTAACAGTGAACTGTTTCAAGGGTCACCATAGTATCGGAATTATAACATAATTATGTCAGAATTGACACTTCCCACCTAGCTCTTTACTGAAAGAAGATACATATCTGTCTACTGAAATGTCGTCGTCTTCTGTGTTACTAAAAGTCTAAGAGGCTTATGGGATTGATTGAACTTGACATGGTTTTATGGGCCATTGGCAAATTTAATATGCCAGTCAGGGATGCACCACAGAAATCTTCTGGCTAACAAGATTCATGAGAGAAAAATGTCTCTGAAAAGCAACAGAGATAGGAATAGGCAAGACCAAGACAGAGTTTAAAATGCCCAAGAAGTATGAATGCATATTCATAGATAGATTTAAAACCAAACTGTAAATCAGCAGTGTAATCTTAAAAGCATCTGAAGTGATTACTTTTTAGACTTCCTTCTCCTCCTCATAATCAAAGATATAGATGAGCCTGAAAAATAGCCCCATGTCATCAGAAACTACTGCTTCTCTCTCTAAATGACATTAGAGCCACCTGCATGTGCAGGGCCGGATTTAGGTTTGATGAGGCCCTCAGCTACTGACGGTAATGGGGCCCTTGATATGTCCAGCTGACCTTTGTCAACAACAAATTGCCGCTGTTTTTTGTGTTGAATATATGCTATATGGTAATTTATGGAACTACACAACACAAAACACTGTTGCTGTATCTAGGTTTTATTTTATTTGTTTTTTATCTTATATTTTGGAAATGTACATCCAGGTTTTTTTTCTTTAATGTATTTTGGGGCCCCAAGAGAGTGGGGCCCTAAGCTAGAGCTTGTTTAGCTTATACGTAAATCCGGCACTGGGCCTGTGGCCACCATTTGGCACCCTTCACTATAGTTTGGACCTCGCATCGTTCTGAGGTGCTGTGGGGGGGGGGCAGCGGGGGTGGGAGCTGCCACACACACACAAAGGAGAATATTTTTCCTGCTTGGGGTGGGGCTCAGAAAAAGAAAAAGAACCCCCCCCACACACACATTTTTTTAAAAAAATAATCCAATAACTTTCAGCTTTGCTCTAAATGACATGCCTGCAGCTGCCTCAACAGAAATTCCCACCACCAGGACCCCAGCCCTGGAGGAATGAATGAATGAATCTTTATTTGCATCAGCCATCAGCCATAGCAATAAAACAACAATACAATATACAAATAATAGAAATAAAAAGTCAATTATATAAAATACATTTTAGGGTTTTGAATCAATAGTCAAATAATGGATCTTATTCTAATTGCCCCAGCTAAAAACCTTGCAACCTTTGCTGTCACCTGCTCATCAGGGGCGTAGGAAGGGAGCAGTGGGGGTGGACCGCCCCGGGTATCCTCACTGAGGGGGGTTACATTTGGTGCACTGCCCACCTGCGACTCCCAAGCGGCATTCCCTCCTTCCCCCTTCGTTCTGACAGCTTGGGGGAGGCTTGGGAGTCGCGGGTGGGCAGTGCGCCGAATGTCCGCCATGGGCGGCTCGCTCTGCCCCCGTGAGCAGCTCACTTCACCCCTGGCTGCAGGACACATGCGCCACTCCGGGCACCCTCAGCGCCACGCCCCTCTCGGGAGTGTGCCACGTTCCTCTCGGGAGCGCGCCCGCTCTGGGCAGCACAGGCATATGCTCTGCTGCTGCCCGGAATGGACAATAAAAGAGGGGTGATAACCTCATTCCTCAAGTCTTTATAAACAGTGCAAGCCAGAAGGGCATGCACCACCGATTCGGGACTGCCATCTCCACAGGGACATAAGCGTTTTTCATGTGGAATCTGTTGGAATCGTCCCTCAAGTCCAGCCGAGGGCAATACATTCAATCTTGCAAGAGTAAAAGCATGTCTATATTTTAGAATTGCTAGGTTATGCAGATACGGTGCCAGAGAGTCGAAATGGGAAGGTGGAAAATAGTCATACCATGGGCAAAATTTCCTTATTGTGGCCAAGTTGTTCTGATGCTCAATATCATTTAGGCGCTGACAAATTAGACTGTTTGCTTTACTAAAACCCAAAGTGAGCAGCTGTTGTGGTGATAAACCACAGGAGTGAAGTTTTTGATAGACAATTTTAGTCCAGGCGCTCTTGTGACAATCTTGCAGCACTAGGGATATTAGACCAGGGGGATTTGAGTTTAGGCGAAGACAATAGTTAAGTGTCCTACGCCAGATCCATAATTCTACCGAGCGAAGATTAGCCTCTAGGCACAATGATGCGTTTGGGACACAGGGTGGTACAGAGCAAATTTGTCTTAAGAACTTTGATTGGACAGCTTCTGTAGATCCAAGATGAGTGCCTGTCCAAATCTGAGCCCTATATAACTGTGCTAGGGTTTTAGCTTGAAACACTTCCAGGATTGATGGTATATGTTTACCACCTTTTGTATAGAAAAAGCATGTCAGAATTTTGGCGCTTTGGGACACTTTTTCTTTTGCACATTTCTGGTGTGCACATGGACTGGTGTCCAGTCCATGACCCCGTGGACTGGAAATAAGGCCAAGATATTTGAAAACTTTGACCTGTTCAATTAGCTGGTTGTCCATGCGCCATCTATGGGCCCTATATTTTCCAGAGCAGACCCAACACCTGGTGGCTGGTTCTAGGCCAGTTCTCAAGACAGCCTACAAGGCAGCGCTCACACATCTTATGGGCCTCTCCAAGCCCTGCTGCTGCACCTCTTTTTCATTTTTTTTGCTTCCTTCAATGGGCCCCTCAGGGCAGGTGTTCTGATATCCAAAGTACACCCCAGAGTATTGGTGGAGTGGAATGCCAAAACATTTCCAAGTAGAACCAAGTTGCTCTGCTCATTTCTGGATTTATCAGTGTCTTTCATCCTCTTATTCTGCCCTGCATTTGGTGATAATGACCATTAGATAATGATCAGAAACCCACAGAGACATGTTCTCTTTCAAAACCTTCTCGGTGGCTGTTCCCAGAATGTGGAACTTCCTCAGCTGAAGACCTTCGTGGTCCAACAGGCTTTTGGGAACTGACTGCTTTTAATGAAAGGGCTGGTGCTGTGCTGTTTTTATTACAATTATTTGTATGGTTTGTATGGTAGCTATCAATGCTTAATAGTTTTTAATTATTGGTTTGTTTGTTTTTTAGCAGTTCTTGTTTTTATCTGTAGGGCCACCAGAAATCCCATGAGGGAAAGGGCAGGGTATAAATCCATCCATCCATCCTATGCTGTGTTTGCTCTTCATAGTCACTTTCCCATCAGCTACTAACCCAAACACCCCCTTTTTGAACTGGTTCCCAACCATGTCTCTATTTGAGACTCACTGTGACTAACTAGCTAGCACATGTCATTTTCATTCTTCAGATATTGATTTGATCCTAGCTGCACATCTACTATTTTTCTTCTATTAACTTAATAAATTCTTTAAAAGGGATAAAACGGACATCACGAAATGAATTATGCAATATAAGATACATTATGCAGATTCTTCCTTGCATAATTTATACTGATTGAAAAATCCAGCTTCTCTGCATAAAGATTTTGGGGTTACCATGACACAAAATTTTGATTTTATTTTGATCACAGAATACACATGGCCCAGAACATAACCCTCAAAAGTACTATGGTGGCTAAAAGTCTTTGCAAGTTAATTTACATGCTGAATCCCTCCCCAGATTCCCTTTTGATAAAATCAGATGAGATAGCTGATCACAACGGTTACATTGATTACCCAGACTAGCACATTGGATTCCTGTCTCATTACATATGCTAATCATCTGCATACTATCCCTTGCTTTTTCCTGTAGTTGTTAACAGTCTTCAACAGGTTTACCATACCCATTGAGTCAATCACCCATCTCCTCCTACCCTTCTGAGAAAAACCCCACCCCACCCCACCCTCCCACTATATATAAGGGTCTGGTGACTTCTGCTTCAGTGTATCTGAAGAAGTGTGCATGCACACGAAAGCTTATACCCAGGACAAACCTAGCTGGTCTCTAAGGTACTACTGGACAATTTTTTTATTTTTTTATTTCGACTGCGTCAGACCAACACGGCTACCTACCTGAATCTAGCACAAAACAGCCACTGAGGTCAGGCACAGGTCTTTATTGCTGCAGCTGCTTTTGTGAAAAACTCCTGGTAAGATGAGGCACAACACAGATACCATAAAAAAGAAAGTTTATTCCCACTAATAAAAAGCTAGTTCGAGGTATTTTGTGTGTTCAAACTGAGAAGCAGCAGCCTTTAGAGTTCATATGACAAAAGAGCATTTAAGAACCATTGCAAACATATGGCAGCATGACTGCAGATCGCAAAAACATACTGAACCCAGCCTTGAAGGGTAGGAAGGGCAGAGAACACAACCCAGGTGTCAGAGGACACGGAAGTTCAGGCTGCAAAATGCTACAATGCCAAATAATGTCTCAATAGCAGTGTATCTCCAAATTGCAAGCATTTTGGAACAAATTGCAGAGAACAACTTCAAAAGAGAAAATCCCATTTAACCACAACTTATCTATCAACAATTAAATTGAGTGAAAAGAGAAAAGTGAGTATCATTGCTAAAACAGACAAAGAAACACCCTTCACATTCTTGTCCTCTTTGCCATCTTTTCCATCTGCATTTATTCGCGGTGGGGCAAATAATGAGGCAAGTGAGGTGATTTGTTGAAGGAGGGATGTGGGTAAGAGGACCACTCACTGCTGGATCCCTATTGTTTGTTTCTGGGTTGCCATCCTACTGACCAGATCAGACCTGCAAGTACAGAGAAGGACACTGTCCTATTGCCAGTGTTGAAGTCAGATCCTGCTGCCAGCCTAGTTGCACTCTAGGTGGAGGGGGGAGGCACCATCTTGTTCTGTGCTCCAAGCAACACCTTGTCTTGGGGCAGCCCTGGAAACGAGGCCTCCTCTGTTGTGCTTCACAGGGTGTGGCAGAAGTGTGCTTCTCGGTGTGTCCCCCATTTCAAAGACATTCAGCTGCCTGATATGCAGAGATGCTGACCATAAAACATGACAGAAGGCCAGTTCTGATGCCGACTGACCATGCCTCAAATGAAACACTTGCAGGCCTGTTTTGCAGGTGGTGCTGAAAAAAATCCTCTCCAATCTTATTAATTGGGTCCAGTAGAACTGTGCTGGATGGTGAAGAAAGTAAAATGCCCAAGAGGTGAACTGCCAGCTGATTTTGTTATCTAGTGCTGTTAGAATTTCTCAGATAAGTCCAGACTGAATTTTAAACTACCAGGCCACCGAATTTCATTTATGTATGCATGCAAGTCATTTGTTCTGGGACGCAGCTGTGATCCATTCCATGGAGAAGAAGTCATCATACTCCATCGGGAGTTTCAACTACTTCTGCCTTAAGACACGTTTGAGCAACAGCTAGGAAGTTATTGGACATGTCGGAATGTTCGCTATGCTAAGAAAATAGTAAATGCTCCGTGTTTTGCTCGCTGGCTCTCTCTCCCTAAAGACGCTCCCTCATTCCCAGCTCTGCAGCAAGTTAAAATAGGCTGTGCTTTGTAACAGAAGCAGCTTCATTCTTTAGCATATAGTTTGTATTCTTAACCCCTATTTCATCTAAGTACCGTAGGTGACAGCAGCTGCAGGGGAGGGTCTCTGTTTCTGAGACGCCCAGCTCAATTACTGTTAGTTCCGCCAAGGGAGCAGCAACATAACTGGTTCCCATTCTTCCAAAACACAAGACCCAAATTCATTCCGACTGCCCCCTTTCACATTTTAATCACTCATTGAGGGGGCAGCAATGATGTATTGCTCCTAATCTGCTCTCTGAACAGCACCAGCTCTGCCTTTTTACTTGATGATAGAATTTCATTACTTTTTAATAGAACTTTGGTGCTGGGCCAGCTCATTCCTTGCTGCAATTTTCTTCCCAGCTCTCCAAACAGTGGCTGGGATTTTGTAAAGAGGCAAACCAGACTGCAAAGCGAAAGGGGAGGACTGCAGCAAGCATGTAGCAGCAGGCATGGGTTCCACAGGGAGGGCCACTGCACTTGGTCAGAAAGCCACCTTTTATGTATTTGGGGCATTTATGGATAAGTTTTCATGTCATGTCATTTGTTATATTTCTATGCCGCTTTGGAAAAGGAACATCCAATCTGTTCCCATTTGTACACAGCACTCCTGCTTGGAAGGTGCTCAGCAAAGTATCTATCTAAAGCTGCTATACTATTCACATTTCCCTGGGAGTAATTTCTGTTAATTCAGTAGGATTTAGGATTAGGCATCGTTTTGTCTGGGGGTTTTTGCCCATTCGGTGCTGTGATTTATGGAGTCATAAATATATATGGTCTTCAATTCATCATGGGTAGTATGTTTCTTGCTTCTATTATTTTTTGCAGTCATCACAGAGAAACAAAACTCACAGTGGCTTGGTGTGGATAGTGTAGGACAACGCTGAGGAATAACAACCATTATTACAGTAAAGGACCTCTCCCCACCCCCATTTTCAGACTGAACACAGAAGATTTATTGCTATAGGGTTTCTGTGGTGTGCAGTTTCAGAAAGGAAAAAATATAGTTCGTTGTATGGTATGTACACATATACTCTATACAGTAAGCCTGCAACTTATATGGGGGTTGTGTTCCAGGGATTGTGCCTAAAGCCAAAATAGCACATTGAGTTCAACAGGATGAGCTCAAATGCATTATTTACTTTAAACAGTTGTTTTGTGACACAGCTCTAAGTACAAGAGGCAAGAGTCTGGATTCATACTGGGACAAATACTAAAGACAATAATTTCAGCTCTCAAGAAGTTAATTTAGAGTGCAATAATTGTTAACTGTCTTAAGAGACAATGGAATAGTGTGCCTTTGGGGGTAAAGTCAAACCACTGGAGAGTTACAGTGTCTGCTGTGGCTGTAGAGACTAATATGGGAGAGACATGTTTTATTGCAGCTGGGGGAGAGGAATGTGTCTGATTTTGCTGATACAGGTACATTGAAGTGGATCCCCAATTAAAACTGCAATGAACCTTTCAAACCTACCACACAGTATGCCAATTAATTACATTTCTAAATTACCACAGGTTATTTTTTGGATCTTGTGTGAGGGAAAATTAGTGATTTGGAGTCTTAGGCAGAAGTTGAACAAATAAGAAAGGTTTTATTTACAAAACAAAGGTGGGTCAGGAGTTGTGTTATTTCAGAAAACAGTTAACTCATTAATTACACTAAGTCTAAAGATGTCACAAGGACGCGGGTGGTGCTGTGGTCTAAACCACTGAGCCTCTTGGGCTTGCCGATCAGAAGGTCTGCGGTTCAAATCCCCGCAACGGGGTGAGCTCCCGTTGCTCTGTCCCTGCTCCTGCCAAACTAGCAGTTCGAAAGCACGTCAAAGTGCAAGTAGATAAATAGGTACCACTCCGGCGGGAAGGTAAAAGGCGTTTCCATGCACTGCTCTGGTATCAGTGTTCCATTGCGCCAGAAGCGGCTTAGTCATACTGGCCACATGACCCAGAAAAACTGTCTGTGGACAAACGGCGGCTCCCTCGGCCTGTAAAGCGAGATGAGCGCCGCAACCCCAGAGTCGTCTGCAACTGGACTTAACTGTCAGGGGTCCTTTACCTTTTTAAAAAGATGTCACAGGCATTAAAACAAAGTAGTAAATGCACAGCTTCTCTTAAACTTCAGTTGCTAAAAATCAGTTGTTACACTTCAGGTACATGTTTTGGTTTCTAGAATAGGTGGTAAAATGTTTAACTCAGTTTCTGCAAACTGAGTGCTATAGTGCTAAACAGGTGCTATAGTTAAATACTTCTGACACAGCACAGCTTCCTTCATAGCTTAATACAGTACTTTGGTTCATAAGCAAGAGGCACTTTTTGTCAATTACCCAACCTCTTCGCAATCCCACTCCTGAACTATTTGCTTTTTCTTACAATAATATTATACGTAGCTATAACATATGTCAAGGGAGAACAATATTTGACAAATAGCATTTGACAATGAAGAACTATTAACCCTAGCCTAGGGCTGTTCATCCAGCCTGGAAACATCCGAAACCAAATTGGGCTGATTTAGGGTGATCCAGGGCTTCCTGAACAAACTCTGGACAAAGTCCAGGATTGGCTCAAATTGTTCTGATTTGTCTAGAGCTGGTTAAGACACCCGTAAATCACTGCCAAGTGGCGGTGGGGAGAGACAATGAAGGCAACATTTCCTTCTCCCCACTCCTCACCACTGACTTAGGTTTAGGATTGTGCAAGCCCCCCAATTTGGTTAGGGGCCTGGATTGGTTCCTAGGTCCACGTCAGTCTGGGTCTGACCAGTGTTCAATCAGGATCACTGGACTGGACCCTAATATGAATTGTGGGAGCCTTGCACTGCCCTATTGGATAAAATTATTGACATTTTCCAAAGGAAGAAGAGTGCCCTATTGTTTTTGTTGTTTGTTGCTTAGTCGTTTAGTCATGTCCGACTCTTCATGACCCCATGGACCAGAGCACTCAGGGCTGATTTCCTTCAGAATGGATAGGTTTGATCTTCTTGCAGTCCATGGGACTCTCAAGAGTCTCCTCCAGCACCATAATTCAAAAGCATCCATTCTTCGGCGATCAGCCTTCTTGATGGTCCAGCTCTCACTTCCATACATCACTACTGGGAAAACCATAGCTTTAACTATATGGACCTTTGTCGGCAAGGTGATGTCTCTGCCTTTTAAGATGCTGTCTAGGTTTGTCATTGCTTTTCTCTCAAGAAGCAGGTGTCTTTTAATTTCGTGACTGCTGCCACTTTAGAAGGAGATAAAACAATCCATGATTGTTTTATCTCCTTCTAAAGTGTCAAGTTTTCTTGAAATGCTTCCATTCTGCTTGGCATATAATAACAAGGCAAATGCACCTATGCCTTGAAGAGATGCTGAGAAGTTGCAGGTACAACATAGCACACCTCTGCACAACATTATTTAGCTGCTTTTCAAAGCCAAATCAACTTTCTCTGATTTTGAGGGTGATCCGTTCCTTTCTTCTTTTTGCTGTTTTAGCCTGAAATCTCAGGTTTCCCTTTTCTTGTCACTCATAGCCACTTGCTACTGCTCTTTTGCAGAAGCAGAACATTTATAAAATTGTTTTCCAATTGCTCCCTTCTGATTCTTGCAGCCCTACCAGCAGCAGGAGAGGAGCAGTAGCTCGGTCAACTGCAAAGCAGGTAAAACGTTTGCTTCCATCTTCCTGCTTTGCCTTGCTATTATCCCCAAAGAGAGAAGAGAAGCTGGACCATCCCTGGAGGAGAACGCAGGACCACCCCCCCACTGCAGATTTGCAAAGGCTGCTCTTGACATCACAATTCCGGGTGGAGTGGGGAGGTTAAATGCAAAAAAAAAATGTTGGTTCAATGTGGGTAATGTTTGGATTACAGGAAGGTTGCTAATTAGTGGGTCAGAGTATTGCTTTGTTTATTCGTTGAGAAATGTAAATGTTGTTTGCTACTATTTATACAACTGGGTTTTTTTCCTATGGATGTTATGTTATATGAAATGTTAATTCTATGCCATATGAAATATTAATATGATTCTGTCCCTTTCCTCCCCTATGGTAATATGTATTGTATATTTTTCTTTGCTGGAGACCTTTGGATGACAAGAGACTAAAATAAAAAAATTAAAAATAATAATAAAATAAAATATAAAATAAAATAAAATAAAATAAAATAAAATAAATAATAAAATAAAATAAAATAAAATGAAATAAAATAAAATAAAATAAAATAAAAGCTCCACAAAACCACTACCTAAATTTCTTTGCTCCTCTGGCAACCCTTTTTTTGTCTATAAATGCAAGTAACACCTCCAGGATCTCTTAAGCCAAATTTCATGCCCACTCCCATCCCCAGTTCCTGACCAAATTAATCACATCCTAATTCATTTCTGTGTGCTGCCAGGCATGTTTTTAGAGTTAGTTGGGTTTTAATTATTTCTTTTCTTTGAACTCTTATTAATTTTGCTAAACATCTCTATCTCAAATCTGTATCTGAAGAAGTGTGCATGCACACAAAAGCTTCATACCAATAACAAACTTAGTTGGTCTCTAAGGTGCTACTGGAAGGATTTTTTTTTTTTTTAATGAAAAAAATAATTAAATAAAACAAGCTGTCAGAATACTTAGAATCATAAAATTCTAGTGCTGGAAGGGACCAGAAGGGTCATCTATTCTAGTCCAACCCCGTGTGGTGCAGGAATATTTTTGTCCAATGTGGGGCTTGAGATAAAGAGTTTAAGAGCAAAGCTGAAAGAACAATGAAACCTTTTCTGTATCGTGTGTGTGCGTTTGCGCATGTGTGTGCTTTATTGGTTTTAAAAACTGTAACATAAGTAATCAACAGAAAACAAAAATAAAAATAAACAAACATTCATTCCATAAGTTGGTGCTTGTTGTATGTAACAATTTGTAGCTGAATTCGACATGACCTCTGGTCCCCCCCCCCCCATTGTGGTTCCCAGATTACAATCTTTATCTGCACACTAAATTTGTTCTCCTCTAGGTTGTTTCAATTACATTAATTTTGTAAGATTCTCCTATTACATGCAGAAAGTCAATCCAGACCTGCCAACGGATTTATATTTTTGCAATGTTCTTTTAAATAAACTCTGTATACATCCCACTCTCTATTGAAGCAAGGTTCTGAGAAAAATTCAATAGAAAACTTTTCTGTATCCTAGTGGTGTTATTTTTTTGACAAAGGTGGCCCTTTGCTCCCATCCTGTTTCCTCACAGCAGAACCTGGAAGATCTCCCTGAAAGATGGCCATCCAAAGACTATGACTGACTGCTGTGGATATTTCAATTCCCATCATCCCTGACCACTGGTCCTGTTAGCTAGGGATCATGGGAGTTGTAGGCCAAAACATCTGGAGGGCCGTAGTTTGGGGGTGCCTGTATTAGAATTTCATTAACGGTCACGAGTGCTGTTGGGATCAGGGCTGGGCTGGAAGCTCTGACAGAGGAGGAGGAAGAAACAGGGAGCAGGGAATGAATGGTAGAAGGAGGGGTCTACAGTGTAACCCCTTCCCGAGGGATGCACGATCCCTTGAGGGGTAAGAGGAAGCAAAGGAGGCATCAAACTAGGTAGGAAAAAGCAAGGCAAGCTGATAAGCTTGGTCTTCATAATTTCTGTTGCAAGAGAGTCTCGCTCCAACAAAGTCGGAAGAAAGCCCCGAACACAAGTGTGAAACAATGCTTAAAAACTCAGAAAGTATCCACCCGCCTCACCCCGCTCCCAAGCTTGACATAAAGACCACCCCAAAATATAACATAAACGCCATCAAAATGTCATACAAGGAGGAGTTGCCCAGCGAAATTGCAGTGCATGTCTTCCAGCCTGTCAATCAAGATAATTTGTGAATTGCCCGCCTGCATTTCTCATTCCTATTCAGACACCTTTTGACCATGCCTTTAGGGATTATAATTACCCCATCTCCTTCTTCCCTCCGGATCCATTCTTCTTGCCCTTGCTCGTACCCCACCCCCACCCCCACCCCATGATGCACGAAAGACCTCCATTTGGCAAGTCTTCTCTGTTGCTGAACAGCTCCATTCAGTTCAGTTATAGATTATTGATACATTTGCAGCTGATAGAGGAGTTTCCGTGTTTCCTACCTATGTGACTTTGGAGGTGGCTGCCAGGATCAGTCATGCACCAAACACTGCTCTCTTGTCCACCTTTTTGTTTCATGGTAACGTTTGACATAAGCTTCATTCATAAAACAGGGGTTTTCATTCATAAAAACCTATTATTTCCAAAGGAAAGATTGACAATTGATCCTTTCACTTGTGCCGTGAATACATCCAATTTACAGAGGAACCAATTAATCTCCATGGTGTGTGCCTGATAAGTAGCTCTGACAAGTGTTAATTAGGTCTCTTTTATTGGTAGAGAAAATGCTCCTTTCATACTCCATTCTGGTCTGAAACAAAAGATGCTAGTTAAAGCCGTGTGGCTGGAGTGACCAGCTCAGAACTCCTCCACATGGAGAGTGAGAGATCACAAAGTCTTGGTGACCTATTTCCTCCCAAGGTGGGAAGTGATGACATAGGCTAAGCTGGCAAGTCCATGGTTTTAACCCCTTCATGCACTAACTAGATCCAAACATGCTAGCATTATATGAGGCTGGAATCACAAAGCCTGAACAGGAGATGACAGTGACTGAACAGGAGTCTGAACAGGAAGGTGTAGTCTTATCACCTAAAACCAGGTGTCACCTTCACAGATGGAGCATGTACTTTCAATCTCAATAGTCCCACAAGGGACTCACATGTGAGCCTCAGACCATTGAAACTACTTGGTTTTAATAGTGGGGATGTGAGGATAAGGCAGAGTTTCATTTTTGATACTGATAGCTTGGCTTAACACTTACTGAAGGAGTCGATGCTATTTTTTTATATTTACATGTGATATGTGAGAATGGCAGTTTTTTACAGTGGAAGGAGACAATTTATGGATTTGCAAGGATGTATTACAACTTAGCTTACTTGGCATGTACAGTAGTCTGACAAACACAATGAATCTCGCACTCTCTTTGCAACTACAGCAAAAGCTAGGTTTTAGGGGTGCTTCATAACAATGATTTGACTCTATAGGAAAGATTGAGATCTTCACCTGCTGTGTATGTTTTGTGATCTCATTCATAGATTAAAATATTCACTTGATGCTGCAGTTGTCCAAACATGCACCAATAAACAGATACACAACTCTATATTTTTTAAGTACAGTACAATGTGGCACCTAGCGAAAACCTAACTTTTATGTAACAAACACCTATACAACATCCTCCTAGTGCTGGAATGAACAGAATGAAAAGCTTTTAGTTTTGAGAAAACGTTAGAAGGCAACTGAATTAGAACAAAACATTTCGTTTATAAAACCACATCTTAACCACAAACAAGGCAGCTGCCATTATCTTTTGCAGTACTGAAGTCTCTCCAGGGACCTACCTAGCTGAATGCATAAACTTGTGTTGTTAATCTGTCCCTCTGCCTTGTTATTTCTTAATTGCTCAAATGATGTTTTAGCTAATTCGCAAGGTTTAAGCTAAGGCACAAAAAGCAGCATGGATCTACTGAACCAAAGCAAAGGTTTAATTGCATATATTCCGACTTTATTTATGGAACTAATAGACTGAATTCTACCAATTAATATATTTATGTGGAACTTACGGTACATGGTGAACTCAGCAATTGTCAGTTTATTCTCAAATATTCTCTGCATGCTACCACCCTAATGGGCACAAACTACTGACAACGGCACACAAATTTAAATAAGAAAATTTCTATTACAGTTTTGAGTTAGTACAAAGCATAAAACTGCCAATTAGGTCTGTATTTAAAACACAACTGTGAAAATGGCACCAGGCTTTGCTCTTGCTAAGTTTGGTTAGACAGTAAACACAGTGAGTTTTCCTCCTTGGCCAAGAAAGTAGTGCCCTGTTTGTAGGAATGGAATACAAATATGTGCTTCAGCATAGACCAGCAAGGTGGCTCCAACTTCTGCCTGCTCTTCAACACAGGTGACAATGTTGGCCAGGGTGTGCTTTTTGACACAGCACAGCATTGAGTGTCTACTCATTAACCAAGGGGAAGAAGACTGTGTGAAGATTGTGTGGGTAGCATTCAGTGGGGAATATCTTGTTATGCACAACGTGGTGGTATTTTTCAGACACTAGATTTGGATAGTAGGTCAGAAACAGACACTTTGAGGGATGTGTCTCCAACTGGCATAATACAATTCAGAGATGAAGCAAATAAGATGTTGCCATGGTATGTTGAAAGTTCACAAAAAAAAAGCTTTTGACAATGATGTGGCAAATGACCCCCCCCTTCACAATTGCTCCAGCCTTCTGCAGCAAGAGTTACACTGAAAAACTGTATGATGCCCACCCCATGGTCATGACCCAGGGGTCCAGAATTAGAGCAACCCACCCTAGGCTAACCTGGGGACACTGAGAAATCTCTACGTGGGACAAGAAGCTACAGTTAGAACTGGATATGGAATAACTGATTGGTTCAAAATTGGGAAAGGAGTACGACAAGGCTGTATATTGTCTCCCTGCTTATTTAACTTATATGCATAATTCATCATGCGAGAGGCTGGACTGGACGAATCCCAAACCAGAATTAAGATTGCCGGAAGAAATATCAACAACCTCAGATATGCTGATGACACAACCTTGATGGCAGAAAGTGAGGAGGAATTAAAGAACCTTTTAATGAGGGTGAAAGAGGAGAGCGCAAAATATGGTCTGAAACTCAACATCAAAAAAACTAAGATCATGGCCACTGGTCCCATCACCTCCTGGCAAATAGAAGGGGAAGAAATGGAGGCAGTAAGAGATTTTACTTTCTTGGGTTGCATGATCACTGCAGATGGTGACAGCAGTCACGAAATTAAAAGACGCCTACTTCTTGGGAAAAAAGCAATGACAAACCTAGACAACATCTTAAAAAGCAGAGACATCACCTTGCCGACAAAGGTCCGTATAGTTAAAGCTATGGTTTTCCCAGTAGTGATGTATGGTTTTCCCAGTAGTGAGAGCTGGACCATCAAGAAGGCTGATCGCCGAAGAATTGATGCTTTTGAATTATGGTGCTGGAGGAGACTCTTGAGAGTCCCATGGACTGTAAGAAGATCAAGCCTATCCATTCTGAAGGAAATCAGCCCTGAGTGCTCACTGGAAGGACAGATTCTGAAGCTGAGGCTCCAATACTTTGGCCACCTCATGAGAAGAGAAGACTCCCTGGAAAAGACCCTGATGTTGGGAAAGATGGAGGGCACAAGGAGAAGGGGATGACAGAGGACGAGATGGTGGGACAGTGTTCTCGAAGCGACCAACATGAGTCTGACCAAACTGCGGGAGGCAGTGGAAGACAGGAGTGCCTGGCGCGCTCTGGTCCATGGGGTCACGAAGAGTCGGACACGAGTAAACGACTAAACAACAACAAATTAAGCATACAGCCAACAGGGGGGCAGGGGAAAGAGAGGTTGTTTTGAGAACATGGGAGTTAATTCTGTGTGTGCTCCTTGCAAGCCGTTTCTCCAACTGCCCTGTGGCAAGCAGGATCAGCCCCTCTGCTGAACATTAAAATGAGCAGCTGTTCAGCAGAGGGGCTGATCCTGAGTCTTCTATTCAGATGCACACCCTGAAACAAGCAGGAAGGGGAGTTGGGGGGGGGCTTCTCTTTGCTGCCTGATGCCCCACCCCATGACAGCCAGGTATATATCCAGCCTGACCTATAGCAATCCATGGCTGCCTTTACCCAACTTGTCCAATGCCCAGATTTCTCTGAATACAGTATGCCCAGTTTGTCTCAGGGACCTGCCAGATCCAGACTACAAGGAAGAGCAGAAAAATATCAGAGATATTTGGAGGTTTGCAGATGAATGACAGAGGGTAGTAGCAACCAAATGAAGAAATCGGTCTATTTCACCCTTTTCTGTATCTAATATTTAATGTCTACTGTGAAAGAGTTTTATGTATAGCCACAATGCAGATGCAACTGAACACTGATATGATTTCTTTTCTTTCCTCTTTAAAAAAGAAGCTGGATCTGCTGGAAACAGCAAGGGGCCATAACAAATATAAATTTAAAAGAAGAGAAGTCAAGGACAAGCCAACCCAGTTTTAATGTAAAAACTGCATTTAATTTCAAGTATGAGGGTGTTCTGCCTGCAGCTAGCTGCTGGGAAGGAGGATAGCAAGGGCAACAGAAAAGGCCTCAGGGGGTGAGTGGTTGTCTGTGGAGACTCACCACTCTTCCTAGGGTATATGGTTCAAAGGCAAACGGTGCGTGTGAAATTGTGACTGTGAATTCCAGCCAGTGCTTAGAGGGGTAAAGCAACATGTAGAGACTTGATCTCACTTTGAAAAAACAATGCCTTTAATTTCCACAAGCAGAGGTGGCTTGGTCTGGCATGTCTCCTTAAAAGTGTTGCCAGGATCCCTGAAAATAAAATAAAAAGTTGTGCTGCTTCTGCACAAGGATCCCTGAAGGGAGACTTGTCAGGTCTCCCTGCACAAGGATCCCTGAAGGGAGACTTGTCAGGTTGCGTGACTCAGCAGCAGCTTCACTGCTCCACATTACTGCTGCTTCCTGCCTCAGACCCGCTCATGCTACTCAGTAAGCTTGCCTGGAGTATGCAGGGTGCCCTGGAGATGCCTAGGAGACATGAGGACCACCCAGAAAGCAACTGGGAGACAAGAGGTTGCCCTCAGGACACCCTGCCTGGCCCCAGCCCTCTCTTGTCCCAACCTCCATCGCCCCATCCTTCAGCAAACTTCCCAGGTGGTGGAGGCAGGCAGCACAGGAACAAGCCTGAAGTTGGGTGGATCCCCACGCTCCCACAAAAGTACCTGACTGGAGCCTCTCTGTTACACCGGCCCTGTTATATTGCCACCCATTCAACATGCAGAAGACCTTATAGCAGACCTTTGTATTATGAAGAATGATGCACAGCAATTGCCCCACAATGTCTGGGCTTAGCATATATAATAGTGTAGGGTTGAGTCCTGAAAGGTTTAATTTATACTCTGCTGGACCCAGCACTAATAATTGGAATGCACAGGAGATGAATCAAAAAGTTGATAACCCCCCAGGAAAGGAGGAGGAGGCTTGTAATTCTGTCAAAAAATGAGATCAGATTAGTCTGACATGACTTATTTTTCAGAAACCCATGCTGACTTTTAGTGATCACAGCGTTCCTTTCTAGGTGCTCACAGACCGTTTGCTTAATGATCTGCTCTAGAATCTTAACCTCGGGTTAAGTACTTAATTCATTCCGGTGGTCCGTTCTTAACCTGAAGCATACTTAACCTGAAGCACCACTTTAGCTAATGGGACCTCCTGCTGCCGCCGTGCACACAGTTCTGGGCACCACAGTTCAAGAAGTACTGACAAGCTGGAACGTGTCCAGAGGAGGGCAACCAAAATGGTCAAAGGCCTGGAAACGATGCCTTATGAGGAACAGCTTAGGGAGTTGGGTATGTTTAGCCTGGAGAAGAGAAGGTTAAGGGGTGATATGATAGCCATGTTCAAATATATAAAAGGATGTCATATAGAGGAGGGAGAAAGGTTGTTTTCTGCTGCTCCAGAGAAGCGGACACGGAGCAATGGATTCAAACTACAAGAAAGAAGATTCCACCTAAACATTAGGAAGAATTTCCTGACAGTAAGAGCTGTTCGACAGTGGAATTTGCTGCCAAGGAGTGTGTTGGAGTCTCCTTCTTTGGAGGTCTTTAAGCAGAGGCTTGACAGCCACCTGTCAGGAATGCTTTGATGGTGTTTCCTGCTGGGCAGGGGGTTGGACTGGATGGCCCTTGTGGTCTCTTCCAACTCTATGATTCTATGATTCTATTTGGCTTGGGGATCTATAGTAACCTCCTACAATGAGATCACTGTTATTTTTCTCTCCCTTAATTTTGACCCAGATACTCTCAATTCGGCTTTGAAGTTTTAAATCATGGATCTCTTCACAGGTATACACATCCCTGACACCGCCACTCCTCCTCCTTTCCTGTTTGGTCTATTTCTCTGAAATAGATTGTATCCCTCTATTACTACATTCCAATCATGAGACTCATCCCACCAGGTTTCAGTGATGCCTATTATGTCATATTTAGTTTGCTGTACCAAGAGCTCAAGTTCATCTTGTTTATTTCCCATCCTCTGTGCATTTGTATACAGACATTGAAGACCATTGATCATTCCCCCTAGTCTCCTTTTTAAGGATTTTTTCCTCCCACCACTAGGTCTGTGTGCTGTTTGCTCCATTTGGTCCTTGACTTTTGGATGATCATCTTCAGCATTTGATAGACTCCTACCTTCAGGACCACTGTCTCCCTCCCCCACATAAGTCAGTTTAAAGCCCTCCTGATGAGGTTTTTGAGATTGTTGGCAAAAACATTCCTCCCAACCCTTGTGAGGTGCAGCCCATCCCTTGCCAGAAGTCCATCTTCAAGAAACTGCAGACTGTGATCTAAGAATCCAAACCGTTCCTGCTGGCACCATTTGTGAAGCCAGTTGTTCACTTCCCCTATTTTTCCCTCTCTCCCTGGGCCACGTTGTTCAACTGGGAGGACAGATGAGATGGCAATTTGTGCATTTAATTGCTTCAACTTCCTGCCCAGAGCCTCATAATCACGTTTTATCTTCTGGAGGCTATGGCTTGCAGTGTCATTGGTTCCCACATGGGCCAAAAGGAAGGGGTATTTGTCAGTGGGTTTTATGATTCTTTGCAGCCGTTCTGTTACATCTTGGATCTTGGCCCCGGGGAGACAGCACACCTCTCGAGACGTCTTGTCAGGCCCACAGATCACTGCTTCTGTACCCCTCAGTAGGGAATCCCCTATCACCACTACACGCCTCCTCATAGGCTTGGTTGAGATTCTTCCATGTGCTGTCCCTTCCAAGGTCACCTGCACATTCCCGGAGGACTGACTTTGCTGCTCGTCTTCATATTCCTCATCAACTGTGATGAGGGAGAGATCTTCAAATGGAGTCTGTTCTTCGTCTTCCATGTTAAGGGAGAGCACTTCAAATCGATTGTGTAGTTCTAGGGAATGTGGCCTTGAGTGGCAGCTACACTCTCATGACCTGTCCCTTTGACCCTTATAGGAGGGTCCTGGAGGCCTGGCTCATGGGGCATAATACACCTGTTAGCTGACTTACCAGGTATACATCTTATCATTATGAGAGCTGGAGTTGCTGTTGGACAGAACCCAGGACAGACCAGGAGACCTCGAGAGGGTGCTATGTATCTGCCAGCTCCAAGCAGGGAGGTGGGGGCAGTCACTGTCTGTCATGTCTAAGGGTTCTCTGGTAGGAGATGAAACATGAGAACAAAGCATCCTGGAATGGGGTTTAGTAGTTTGCCTTGCCTGGTCTAAGTAAGCTCTGTGCTTGTGTATTGTGCACATGCAAGCTGACAAAAGCTTTGCCTGTAAGTGGACTTACTGCTCTCAAATCCAAAAGAACCCCTGCCTTTGGCAAACAAAATCTTTGGCACAACAGAGGTACATCACTCTTTCAAATACAACCAAAGAATAATGATGAAAGAAACTTCCAAGGAGGTCTCAAAATAGTAAATCTATTTAAACCACAAAGGGTATGTTAAAGAACACTTGTGACAATCTTTTTCCAAAGATCAAAAAGTGGTATCCATCTAGTCCCAATTATCTGCTTACAAGAAAGAGAGAAATTGTATAGATGTATAGCAAGAAGAGAATGCTTCTTTGGCAATACTCTTTAAATATCATTGGAAAGTGTAATTGTCCACTTAGCTCTGAAGCTCCTTTTCAGAATGAAGCTTCCTGTTCTTCCACTTAGACTGAGTTGTGGCAATTCTGTCACAATAGCTTATTACCGTTTGAACTCTTGACTGATTTGCGGGGGGGGGGGGAGGCTTTTGAGAAATTGCTAGTTTCCTGCATCTCATCCTGAAAAACATTTCCCATCATGTCAGGGCTGGAAGAAAGCCTGTATATGTAGCTCTGTGGAATTGCTTTTAATTTTTAAAACCCTTTGCAACAATTGCATAGTTAACATTGATTTTAATGATGCACACTTGGGAGGCATTCACAATGCCTAGGGAAATGATTGCTATAGCTTCTTTCTTGACTGCACCACTTCAAACTGTGTACATTATGTGGAATTCTCTTTAATAATACCATGAAACCAGTGGGTGAGCAAAGTGTTCTCAGGATGCCGATAATATCCAGTTCTATTTATCCATCCATCCATCCATTCACTGTCTGAATCAGGTGAAGTTGCACAAGTGCTGCATTGATCCCTGGGTTCAATAATGGGCAAGTTGAACAGAGGCTGAATGGGTCTGGTGACTCTCATGTTTGGTGGAGTAGATCACTCCCAGCTGCCATACACACACAAAAGAACAGTTTCACAGCTTTTTTCTGGATTCAGTTTGTCAAAGTTGGCTCTGGATTGCTGCAATATACTCTACGTGTGGCTGCCTTGGAAAAGCACTCAGAAACATTGATGGTTTTGTTCAAACCACATTTCTGGTTACGGGGAGGGCACGACTCCTTTGTTATATCAGCTACACTGGTTACCCGTCTGTTTCCAGGGGAAATTCAAAGTGCTAGATATGACCTATATGACCCCTACACAAATTAGGTCCAAACTATCTGAAAATTCCCTCATGTGAACCACCCCACATTTCGAGATCTTCGGGGGAGGCCCTTCTTTCGATTCTGCCACCTTCACAGGCATGCTTGGTGGGGACACAAGGAAGGGCCTTCTTAGTGGTGGCTGCTCCCAGACAACTTTGGAACTCCCTCCCCAGAGAAGCCAGACTGGCTCCCTCTTTGCTGTCGTCTGACCAGCAGGTGAATACCATCTTGTTCCAACATGCTTTTTGGAACTGACTGCTTTTAACGGAAGGGCTGGTGCCATGCTGCTTTTACTGTAATTATCTGTTTGTTTTTAAATATATACTGGACTGCAGGGGCGCCATCTCTAGGGGGCCCTGGGGGCCCGAGCACCCACATCTGATACCTGGCTCTGGAACTTCATCAGTCTCTTCTTCACCCTATAATGCAGGCATCTTGTCAACAGTCTCCTCCCCTCTGGTGCTTCTTCTTCTTGGAATCTGCTCCTCGGCTCCTTCCTGTTCAGCATCTGGGGAGGAGGTGAGACAGTGGAAGGCAGATCTGGGCCACCATACATCCATTCAGGAAAGTTTATGAGGGCTTGTGTTTCTTCCTCTGATTCCTCAGAAAAGTCTACCACAGTTCCTCTCTTGTCAGTTTTCCCATGTTCATCAAAATGCTGCTTTCCCCTTGGGGGACAGCAGAGGTTGTGGTCCTGGAGGGGCTGCAGCGAGCCAGTGGAGGGGGGTCCGTCACCCTGACATAATCACTGGCCTTGGCCGGCTGTGGGTGCTCTCAGGATCTCCCACACAATTCTGTTTGAATTGGCCACTCGTGGCCTTTGATGGGAGAACTCTCACCAGTTTAAATGCTGGCCACACTTGGTGCAGGCAGGGCAGACGGCAAACAGACAACTTTGGGCTGCTCGAAGGTGAGCAGGCAGCTTTGCTGTGGAGTTAATGCATTGCCATAGTCAGGGCCAGGAAGGAATTTGTATGCAGACAAACTGGGGCATTCTTTGGGTTTTGCCTTCCTCATAGCAATTGTCACAACTTCAGCAGAAAAAGGCATAAGGTTGGATCCCCCCCACTCCACTAATTTGGAATGAAATTCAGGTACCCCGTTAAAGGGGTCCAGAGGGAGGGTTCTGTTTCTTGGTCCACATAGGGGAGGGGCATAGAGCACCCTAATGGCATGCTGGCAGGATCACCTCATTTTAGGTGCATCATGGGATGATCCCTAAACCTAGAAGCAACCCTGAAGGAGTATCATTCAGCAGACAGACTGGTTGAATTAGAATACATACCCATTGCTCATGCCAAAGCCTACTACATCTGTAATCAATAAAATTGTGGCCTGTTTAATCCCAGACTGTTTAATTGGTGTTTGATTGTTTGTTTCTTATGTGATAGTACTGTCGATGGTTGAGCAGCTATCTAATTTATCGTGGGCAAGGCTCTTTTTAGTGTTCTTTTATTCTTCAAAGAGCTAAAAAAACATAAATCAGTTTCAAAGGGGGCTCAGTAGCTGTCTCTTTGGCATTCTTGGCATTTATCTATACAGGTTTTAAACTTTATTCTAAGGATTTTAAAAAACCTTTAGAACCTTTTAAACTTTTCAATGTTTTACCACCACTTAACATAACTGCTTATCATTGCCTGCCAACAAACAAAATACAAGCTTATTTGCTTGACTGTTTGCTTGCTTGGGAAAAGGGGAAAGCAAGCTGGAGGGGATGCTAGCAGATACTGCTGTCATTCGTATGAGATATTTTGTAGTGGTGGCTACCCATGCTCAGTCACTGCACACGCAAGCAGATAAAGTCCACACGAGGTTCCAACAGAGACTAATTACAGACAGAAGTAAACCACTCACAATTTAATCTGAACTCCATTATGGGCAGCCAAATTTCAACTACAGCTCAGGGAAATATAATTAATCCTGATGCCATGGATTTGGGAAATGAAGAGATTCATCTCAGAGCTGAGATACAAGAATCCTGGCATGAAAATCTTCCCTGCAATTGGTCCTCAGACCCAGAGTTTCTGAAAAGGAATCTGGCAGACCTGCTAACTGACTCTTTAAATTCTACCCCTCCCAGGACAAACAGTATGCCAATAATATTTTTCTGGTGCTCTTCATAATCCAAATAGAGCATCTGCTGGTTATAACTACATGATTTTGAAATACATGTGCTATCTATCGGTGCAGACTAGCCAGAACATCCTCATATGCTCCTAAGAGATTTTAGGTGTGAGAGCTGTTTGGGATTCCATAGTGACCCTGATAGAACTAAGGATACCAAAGCATCTGTCAAGAATGCTTTGATGGTGTTCCTGCTTGGCAGGGGGTTGGACTGGATGGCCCTTGTGGTCTCTTCCAACTCTATGATTCTATATGAATTTTGTGAGAGAATCAGAAGCAGCCCAGGCTGATAAACCTGGAACTAGAATGGTTAGGAATGAGAAAGGGAATGTCTCTATCCATGAGCTCTCCACCCCATTCCATCTAAGGAGAGATAAACAAGACTGGTAGTCCATAGTCAGGGCTGAAGTTCCAGGATGGATTTTGGGGTTTTTTAATGAAGAAACTTCCCTAACCAATTCCAACTTCAGCACCATCTCTAACTGCTCTCGAAGCAGCAAAGATTATCGGAAACAAATGGTATGATAATGCTGAGGACGCAATCGGTTTCTGGTCTTTGCTCATAAGGGTCTGGTGTAGGAACTCCAGATGGATTGGTTCTCCAGGAAAGTCAGATTTTAATCACCATACTTTACTGCATGAGGAAAGGACTTTAACACATTATAACTGTATTACCATCTTCAGTTGGCCGCTAATAGGTCCCGATAGCAAGGGTATCCAGAGGTGCTACAGGACATTTGAGCTACAACAGGGAAAGACTGGGATCCATTAATGAACATAAACTGCTTCTGCATATACCCCACTAGGTCTAAGCTACAAAGAGGCATTGTCAACCTGAGATTTATTAATAGTCATCAGGCCCAGTTTTTTTGGAGCCTGTTATAGAAATTGGATGGGAGGAACAATTCCTTTGCATAAAATCAACTCCCAGAAGAATTGGATAATTTTTTCATCAAGGAATTGCAAGCTTGTGTCTAGTGAGAAGACCTATAAATCTAAATTTCAGAAGGCTATGTCCCAGAGTAATTTGTCCCTGATTCCTTATTTTGAACAGGACACTTGTGCTTCTTAGGTATAACCACCTGCTAATATCCCCATAGGGTACTTTCAAGCCCCACAGGCTAGATCTAATGTCCAAAAGTATAATTTCAGAAGATTTCCTAAGATAAGAGACATCAATTTTAAAGAATCAGTTCCTCTCAAGTCACAATCTACAGAAGTTGTCCAAAAAGAGGGACCTTATATTAAAAGGATCAAATGAAAACCAGCCGTTGTCGATTCCTGATTGGTGCGTAGGTAACAGGTATGCTTCATGGGCAGATTCTTCTGCAGATTGACTAACAATTGATAAGGAATCAGCCCAGCCTCTAAAAATCTTATCTTGGAAAATTGCAGGCTGGAGAAACAAATTATTTGACTTAGGTTTAAAAACAGACTGTTGACATGGTCTGTCTACAGGAGACTTGGGTTTGTACTCACTAAAGGTATTCTAGAATTATGCAGACATAATTGTGTGTGTGCAGACATAATTGTCTGTGTACAGACATAATTTTCACTAGCTTTCTTTTCATTTTTCTGCTTAAGCTAAATCAGCTTCAAATTTTGCTTTAGGTAGGGATATGTTGAATTGGTTTCTCCCAAATACATCTCACTGGTCTAACAGAAAATAGTTTTCTCTCTCCCTGAAACTCTGGTCTTTAGTTGTTGTTTTTTAAAATAATTTTTATTCAGTTTATTCAGTTTTAACAAACAAAAATACAAATAAACAATAACTAAAAAAACATTTTTTGTTTCTCATCTATCTTTCTTTAACAAAGTTAAGTGACTTCCCTTGGTCTCTTCCATCTGAGTTTCATTCTATATCATCCTTAACAGTTTCATTTTCATATTTTTAACATATATATAATACTTATCATTATATATATGTTATTGCAATTCTTAAATTTACCTAAATAAAAATTCCTAAAAAACTATCATTTTAAACTGAAAGCCTATAGCTCCTCCTCTAAGAGTTTTTCAATTTTGTATTCCATAATATTTCTTCAAATAAATTTTGAATTTCTGCCAATCTTCCTCCACCGTGTCCTCTCTCCAGTCGCGGAGTCTCCCCGCCAGTTCAGCAAGTTCCATAAAGTCCATCATCTTCATCTGCCATTCATCTAATGTAGGTAGCACTTGGATCTTCCAATTCTTGGCAAGAAGTATTCTAGCAGCTGTTGTGGCATACAAAAATAACTCTTGTTTTTTGGGTATTTCTCCCTCTACTATTCCAAGTAAAAAGGCTTCTGGCTTTTTAACAAGCATGTTTTTCAACACTTTCTTAATTTCATTATAAATCATATCCCAGAAGCCTTTGGGGCAAGTCTGATCTTTAGTTGAAGTGGGAGCCCCACAAAGTCCCTTTGGATTTACCCTTCAGACAAAACATAGTAGTAATCTTGAGAACAAATAACCAAGCCACCTTGTATCCCTAACCCCACATTATGCTGTGTGGATCCTTTTATCCATAGTCACTAACTGCATTATACCCATACAGTACTCACTTCAATTGTTTGAGGCAATGAGCAAGAACCGCAGAGCCTTGCTTTGGGTTCATATGAAAATACAGCTATTTATTACAAGTGTCACAAACTGGCATTAAAGAGTCAGAAGGCTTTGCAGCTTGAATCAACAAAATGTGGCATTTTCTGATGAGTAAGATGATTAAAGCAGACTTGCACACTGGCTGCCCCAAACCCACACTGCCTGAACCAAGAGCTGACCAAGAGTTGGCTTGGAGGCCAGGGATCTTGGAGGGCAAGGAGGCATGCTGGAGTGGAGGCCTCAGGAACCAGAGGCATGCCAACGGCATTGCGTGGTGCGCGCCTTGGGGCGTTTCAGGGCTTGTCCACACTTCTATTTGCCTCACCACTTTCCCCTAGGAAAACTCACTTTACTGTTGAATCAGAGCAACTGTTATGTAGTAACATACCACAAGAATGGGAAAAAGAAATTGACTCTGGAGCTCTTCTTTGAGAGGCATGTTTTTCCTGCTACTCCAACACAGTACATAGGTTTGGGCTATGTGAAGGCAGAAAGGTAATGAGATTTAAAAAGTGCACGAGAGAGAAATGAAAGGAGTGAATGCTAATAATTAAAACACTTCACATACATAGGAACACAGAAACACTACATTGTGGAAAGATGTCTGCAGAGTTGCAAGCATCTGTAAATAAATGAGTTGTGGGGGCATTTTGCTCTCTGTTCAGACAATATCCTCTTGCTAAGCTTGCCAGCCCCTTTCCCTCCATGCAGCTGCAAACCCTGTTGGGCTAATTTGTTGTTTGGAAGTGTTTTTCGCATGGCCAGGCATTAAGCGAGTAGAGGATGATTGTCCCCAGGAGCTCTGCCACTCCTCATTTCATCACGTTACATAACAATTTCATATTTTAAAAAGCCCCAGTCTCCAGCAGCTTTCCCCTCTCTCCTGCCCCACTCCCTATGCCGTAGCTTCTTCCAGGGGTGGTCGACCCACATCCTGCTCCCTATCCCACCCCCATGCCAACATCATTTTCCATGGGTACCTAGTTTTAATGCCTTCTGATTATTTTGCATGGCTTGTGGATGCTCTGCGTAGCCAGTTTCCCTTAGAATTGTAATACCGTATTGCAGTGTGGTATATCTGCTCCACATTATCATTTGGAAAAGAAGTTGGTTGCAGGGACAAAAGCGAAGCTTTGATGTTCATGGCAAAGGACAGTCTCAAACCTAGCAGCTACTCGATGTTTAATGCAATTCACCCTTCAAAACATATAGTGTTGTGTCGTGGCCGAAGTAATCCAGATACACATCTTCATGAAACAGCTCTTTATTTAGGAAGAACAGGACTGAGGAGCTGGGTTTAGGGTGGCTGTATTTGTAGGAACAAGATTGAGCTAGAACGGATACATTTAAGCGGGAACCAATAACTCTCATACAATTCGGCGGGAACCAATCAGGCCAAGGATTGTAGTTGTCCCTTTTAAAACGACAAATGAGCAGAACTCCCGCCAAGTTACAGAATGTTTGAACTAATACACAACATATAGTAAACACACACACACACACAAGGTTGTTTTCCCTCTGTGTTGTAGGCACTCAGCGTGTGTTATGTGAAGAGACCCTGAGCAGGCTGGTGTTACTTGACTCTACAGAAACACAGCAAGAGGCACATAGGTAAAGGTAAAGGGACCCCTGACTATTAGGTCCAGTCGTGACCGACTCTGGGGTTACGCGCTCATCTCGTGTTACTGGCCGAGGGTGCCGGCGTACAGCTTCCAGGTCATGTGGCCAGCATGACTAAGCCGCTTCTGGCGAACCAGAGCAGCGCACGGAAACGACATTTACCTTCCCGCCGGAGCGGTTCCTATTTATCTACTTGCACTTTGACGTGCTTTCAAACTGCTAGGTTGGCAGGAGCAGGGACCGAGCAATGGGAGTTCACCCCGTCGCGGGGATTCAAACCGCCGACCTTCTGATCGGCAAGCCCTAGGCTCTGTGGTTTAACCCACAGCACCACCCGCATCCCTTAAGAGGCACATAGGTGTTGTCTTAATGTCAGGTGCAAAGGTGAGGAACCCAAGTGGGGCACTCTCAAAGGGAGCATGGGTGACATTCTGGTTTCATCTGGCAACTGGCCCGAGTCTTCTCAGATAGTCACACAGCTCACGGGCTTCCCAGAACTTCCCATTCTCTCACATCTGAGGAATCTTCCCCCCAACTCACTGGGTTGCCACCATGGCCTTGAAGAGGGGCAGCTGCATCTCGTGAGATCATTTGCAAATACCATAGTGAGAAAAAGCTTATTCCTCAGGCAAACGTCCTACCCAGAAGTCTGAGTAAAAAGGAACCACCTTTTTGGACAAGGCCTGACAGAAGGCCAGATTTATTGACCGGGTGTCTGGCCGAGTTGTGAGGGGTTAGGGTGAACTGTGACAGGATAGGGGAGGAGAGGGGAGCTGATTTGCTCATTTAATATAGTTTTTAAGGAAAGGCTCGATACAGGTGTGGAGGACTCCCTGGTCCTGAATGGGGTAACTGTGCCCCTGAAGGACCAGGTGCGCAGCCTGGGAGTCATTCTGGACTCACAGCTGTCCATGGAGGCACAGGTTAATTCTGTATCCAGGGCAGCAGTCTACCAGCTCCATCTGGTACGCAGGCTGAGACCCTACCTGCCCGCGGACTGTCTCGCCAGAGTGGTGCATGCTCTAGTTATCTCTCGCTTGGATTACTGCAATGCGCTCTACGTGGGGCTACCTTTGAAGGTGACCCGGAAACTACAACTAATCCAGAATGCGGCAGCTAGACTGGTGACTGGGAGCGGCCGCCGAGACCACATAACACCGGTCTTGAAAGACCTACATTGGCTCCCAGTACGTTTCCGAGCACAATTCAAAGTGTTGGTGCTGACCTTTAAAGCCCTAAATGGCTTCGGTCCAGTATACCTAAAGGAGCGTCTCCACCCCCATCGGTCAGCCCGGACATTGAGGTCCAGCGCCGAGGGCCTTCTGGCGGTTCCCTCGCTGCGTGAAGCCAAGTTACAGGGAACCAGGCAGAGGGCCTTCTCGGTAGTGGCGCCCGCCCTGTGGAACGCCCTCCCTTCAGATGTCAAAGAGAACAACAACTACCAGACCTTTAGAAGACATCTGAAGGCAGCCCTGTTTAGGGAGGCTTTTAATGTTTAATAGATTACTGTATTTTAATGTTCTTTTGGAAGCCGCCCAGAGTGGCTGGGGAGACCCAGCCAGATGGGCGGGGTATAAATAATAAATTATTATTATTATTATTATTATGTCAAGTAAACCTGACCCCAAAATTAAGGTCAGTGTTTCCTTGTGGTTTAGGCAGTGTCAACACCCAGAGAGTAAAACTGCCACCACCCCTGTTTTGCCTAGATTATGATAAAACTAAAACTATGGCATTTCCCAAGTATTATGAAAGGGTTTTGGATACTGCAAGTGATAAAAGTGATTATCAGAGTTCATATTACGTATATACCGTACATGGAACAATGAGGCTTTTTGGCCCCATGATTGCTTCCTTCCTGGGCAGATCTTGAACAGGTGGCCTCTCGCCATCATGGACAGGGACACACAACCAGCTTTATCTGAATCAGCTGCATTCTTTCTATTCCAAGCTGTAAAGGTTTGTAAGCAGTTTTAAAGAAATGCTAAGGATTACTCATTATATTTTTGCTCTATTAGATCGCATTTTAACTGTTAAATGTATTGTTGGTGGAGTTTTTCATATCTTAAACAAAATCAAATGGTTTTGTTTTTGGAATCTGAGAGTCTGTGGACCATTAATAAACTTCATGTACCCTTGTATTCTCTTCTTGCATACTTGATGTACTGCCAGGAAATTGAACTGACATAAATGATTTTGTCTTCAAGAGGACAGCTCTTTTTGGCATCAGTATTGTTGACATTTTTTTGCCCCATTTAGAACCAGTGGGCATTTTTTCCTTCAGACTCCAGGCTTAATTGCTGTCAGAGGCAGTTTTGGCATGATGTGAAACTTTTCCGGACATCTTCTATTCCAAAAGAGTTATTTATTATCCAGTTTTATACCTGTTGGAACAGAGCATTGTATGAACTGTAAAAGTAATTATAAATACATTTTGAGATAAGCAACACAAGTATTCATACATAATAAACACATCAAGGGCCTCTAAAACATACGGGTTTTCTAACACCTGGGGTGAAAATCATCAAAAGCATAAATTAGCCTACGATCTCAACATGTGACAGGATTACATCGCATAAACATTTATCAGTTTCAAGTTGACTGGGGGGGGGAGTTTAATTGTTTTTGACAATTTTTATAGAATGTAACAAAGTGTTTGAAGTGTATTCAGTTGTGGTTGACCTAAAAACCAACCATTTGTCTAAACTCTAAATCCTTCTCTGAGAATGAACCTTACTGAAGCACATAAATTCAGCTTAAATGCAACATAAGGTTTTTAAACTGCAGTAATCAGATCCATTTTGTATATATTTTATTTTTATTTTTGCTGTTCACAGGACCATCATTGCTACACTGAATTTTACTTTCATGAAGATTTTGCATTTGAAATAGAATTAAATATTGTTTTGCAACCCTGTGCAATATTGCAAAAATCAGAACATTTACCTAAAAATGTAAAAATACATCAATGTTTTCATATTTTTGGTTTTAGCAGACAAGAAGAAATTCTTATTAGAAAGAAAGAAAGAAACTCTTAAAAGCTGTCAAACTGTGTCAGATGTCTTGCATGTTATCTTAATGGAATTGGTCTTCAATTATAGGATACAGTAAAACACAATATAATATGGCCTGACAACAATCAAATACCATGAAATATCATAGTGAAATTAAACATAATTGAATGTTAAATACCAATATGCCTGAAAACTAATACTGTAAAATATCACATATAAAAATGAAATATCACTGAATGTAAAATACCAAAATGAATTATGCGCTGAATATTCAACAAATGTTCAGTGAATGTTTTACAACTCAGAACAGAATTTTGGGAAGCAAATTCACTTCCTCTGCACCTGTTAATCTTCAACTTGCTGTTCTTTACCATTAGCTACATGACTGTCAGGCATGAAGGTGACGATGCAGAGCACCAGCCTCTGACACTTGTCTTGTTGCTTTCCTGCTCAGCAAATTTAAGACCTGCATTCAGCACATCTCTCCAGCAATCCATCCCTCCAGCCCTACTTTGACTCAAGCATTCCTAAAGTCAGCCCAGTCTCCAGGATCAAGGAGGTGAAGCACAGGAAGCACACTGCCCCTTCGTCTTCCAAACTAAATTGTCTCATTTACCCTTTTCCAAACCCATTTTCTGTGTTTCAGTTGGCTTCTGTGGCTAGCAGTGCTTATTCCCAGCTTAGGCTTTGTTTTCCAGCCATTGCTGTTCCTGGATGGGATAGCTTGGCCTCCATTATCCATGCTCTACTGATCTCCCACTTAGACTACTGTAATGTGTTCCACATGGAGTTGCCCTTGAGGATGGACTGGAGGTTGCAATTAGTACAGAACGTGGTTGCTAGGTTGATAAGTGGGCCATTCGGATGGGACTATGTGCCACCCATCTGGAAAGCTCTGCACTGTCTGGTGCTAGTGTACAAAGCCCTAAATGACTTGGGACCCAAATATTTCCAGCCCTACAATTGATAGGGGAGGCCCTGTTAGTGGTGGCACTCTGACTGCTGCGTGGTTGGCAGGGATTGGGAAAGCAAGCAATGGAGGGACAGAAGGAAACCTTGTTTCAAGTAACAATGTGCCTCAGGCACTGCTTTTTCACTGAGTCATGTCCACACACAGGGTCACCATACGGTCATCAGTTTATGTTCTCTTCAGTTTCTGTTTATTTTTATTTAATGGCTCTGCTTTAGAAATTAAGATAAAGGAGTAGAAACGTGGATTTCTGTTTTGAAGCAGCTAATTGCTGTGTTTAATTGCATGGTCAATAATAATAATGAAATATTGTTCCATTTAAAGTTTCCTAAGACTAGTCTTTCAGTGGTGTACAAGTTCTGGTGGGCAACTAATAGAAAAGGAGGTGTGGCAAAATGACGTTTTACTAAGAATGGGAAAAGTTTGGCTTGGCTTTTATGTGGTGTGCTAGTGATGCCCACATTAGTAGGGAAATTCCCTCAGTTTTTCTGGAGTGCAAGACATGCCACAGTTTTCATTTGTTGTTGTTTTTTAAAATAATTGCAGTTCAACAGACCATCCTCCTCCTCCTGGAGGTACTCAGACACGTTTGCTCTTTGAAGTTCCTGAGTGACATATTTCTCGTTCAGGATGCTTTTTTCAACTGAAGGTGAGACTTCCAGCAGCCCCCTTTGGCTTCACATGGGATGTGGTGAAACTGGTTGAAATAAGGGCAGATTATGGAATTAGCCCCTGTTCTGGTGTCTTGGGACCCAGGTGGCGCTGTGGGTTAAACCACAGAGCCTAGGGCTTGCTGATCAGAAGGTCGGCGGTTCAAATCCCTGCGGCGGGGTGAGCTCCCGTTGCTCGGTCCCTGCTCCTGCCAACCTAGCAGTTCGAGCATGTCAAAGTGCAAGTAGATAAATAGGTACCGCTCTGGCGGGAAGGTAAACGGTGTTTCCGTTCGCTGCTCTGGTTCGCCAGAAGCGGCTTTTTCATGCTGGCCACATGACCCGGAAGCTGTACGCCGGCTCTTGGCCAATAAAGCGAGATGAGCGCCGCAACCCCAGAGTCGGACACGACTGGACCTAATGGTCAGGGGTCCCTTTACCTTTACCTTTACCTTTACCTTTACCTTTACCTGGTGTTATGACCAATTACATAGAATCATAGACTTGTAGAGTTGGATGGTACCCTGAGGGTCATCTAGTCCAACCCCCTGCAACGCAGGAATCTTTTGCCCAGTGACCCTGTGATTAAGAGTTATGCTCTGCCCACTGAGTACATGTGTGTACTTTCCTCTTATTATGACACACCAAAGCTGTATATTTGTGGTCCTATGCACACATCTCTCAAGCAATGTGCTCAAAACATTTGATATTTCTGTGGCTTCTGCAGAATTGTTCCTCACAAATTTCTATGAGATACAGTGTCAGTTGCTGCCAGTATGATGAAATGCCTCTGTCATTGCAACCACAGCTTGCAGCAGTATTTTCCAGAATGGAAGAGAGGAAGAGGGGTTGAATACTGAATAACTTTGGTTTCAGCTGAATCAAAAGAACTACCACTTTCTGCACCTTTTTTATTGGATTTATTGCATTTTTTCTGCTTAGGGGAAACCTGCACAATTCAGGAGGAAAAACTGGGAAATATTCAAATACATGTGGATTGATTGATTCCACGGAAAAAGGATTATTTTGGGGAGTGAAATGATAGGTGCATCTTTCATGTTTACTTTGCTGTGCCTTTTTCACATCTGCAAGTTCTCATAATATTATAACATTATTAAGTGCTGAACATGCATGTGTGAACTGAGCATCTTCCAACATCCAGACATCACTCTTACAACCAATTTTGACATCTGTTCCTCTGTGTATTCTTTAAATATCATTAATTTTAATTATGTTTATTATGCTCAGTGAACATATCAAATAATAGCTGAGCAATGAATATAACAAATCTTTGGTGTCACTCTCACTATTCAAAGACAGATGCAAGCTTGTTCTTTCAATTCTCAGGCCCCATTATAAAGATTCAGATGGTTCTAAGTGTTCTCTTGGGAATTAGTAATTAGACAGAATTTAATCACTAATAATAATGTACAATATCATTGCAGGAGGTGCTTCCCACTAATAATTACAGCATTTTGAAATCTGGCTGGAAGATTAAAGTAAAATGGAGCATTTGGAAAATAATGCATTTTGCCCAGTGTGTTGTACTTGAAGCAAAAGAATGGTCTCAGATTCCCTCAGGTTGAGGCTTTTTGGCTACCTCTGGGTGGTGGTTGTGAAGATAACATGGATGTATGGCACCTGAAGCATCGTGCATATGCATGGTATATTGTAATAAATAAATACATGTACTGGCCTTTGTCATTTTTCTGCTTTGATAATCGACAAAGTTAGCACACCAATATGCCAAGCTGTATCTTCCTGGAGATGCATCCTAGTGACCTTGGGACAAGTCTGATTCCAGCCTAGTCTCATGAAAGGCATTCAGGCATATCCTGAGTTTGCATAATGCAAATTTAGTTGCCAGGTACAGTCTATTCAGTTAATTCAGTTAATCTAAGCCAGTTAATTAACTTTCTAAATTACCACAAGTTATCATTTTGGGAAAACTTAGTGATTTAGAGACTTGGACGGAAGTTGAACAAAGAAGAAAGGTTTTATTTACAAAACAAAGTTGGTAAAACAAAGATGGGTCAGGTAGAAGCTTTCTTTCAGGTAGAAGTTTACTTAAACTAAATATCAAGACGTCACAGGCTTAAACACAGTAGTATATGCATAGCTTTTCTTAAACATCAGTTGCTAAAAATCAGTTGTTACACTTCAGGTAGATGTTCAGATTTCTAGAATATGTGGTAAAATGCTTAACTCAGTTTCTGAACTTCACTCCCGTTCCTTTACCTAGTTATGACAGGCATTTCAGTTAAATACTTCTGACACAGCACAGCTTCCTTCGCAGCTTGTTAATTTGGTTCAGGAGCAGGGGGCACTTTTGGTCAGTTACCCAACCTCTTAACAATCCCTCTCCTGAGGTATTTCCAAATAGTGCAACAGACCCAGGAGATCTCCACAGCCTTCTTAACTGGACTCGGGTTCTTCTTCTCTTTCTAGAAGATGTCTCCTCTCCTGCCTGGAAGGAGACCCAAGGAGACAGCTTCTACTTCTCCTGCTCAAACTCAGTCCACCAGTTCACTGAATACTCTCCCAGACGCTCAACACGGCCTTCCTATCTAGGCTGCAAGGCTCCTTCCTCTAGCTATAGATATTCTCAGAGCGGATGTTAAACTCAAATTTGAACTAACTCTCTCAGACAAACCTTACCCTAATCACTATCTCCCATCTCAAATCAAGCCCTCAGAAACGGCTCCTTTTATTTTCCACTCCCAATTCTGAATTCTGTATAGATTTCCAAGAACCTCAAGGACCTTGTTCCTCTCAGTCTCTGGGGCCACCAATTGTTATTGTCAACTGGTATGATATGTTTTAATGTTTTGTTGACTGCTAACAAATAAAGTGAGTTTAATTATAGGAGGGCCCTGTTTTCATCCACATTGTGGCAATGGGGTTGATGGGAAGATTTAAACCTCTGCAGCTATTACTGCCATGGGGGTGAAATGCTCCCACTCCTCAGCTGATCTGTGCTAATGCACTGTGCCCTCTTTGTTCTCATATTTTGCAGAGAGCATTATGCATATGAGGTCTGCCACAGCAATTATTTCAGTTGATTTGCATTCTCCCCACCCCCCTGAACATTACTGAAGCACATGTGTACTGTATACTGATAAAAACAGCAGTGATGTGATTTTTTTGAAAAATAAATACGTGTAGCAAGACTCTTTGGGGGTGGTGTTTCATCAGTGCACAGGAAGGAGCACACCTGCACATAGGTGCAACATTACACAAGAATAATCTTGCCATAGATTATGCAATAACAGACGAAGCAATAATACCATGCTCACTTTTAAAGTGTTTTGCGCCTAATAGCATCTATAACATGGTGGATAGAGATGCAAATAAATTGAAGGTACGGAAAGTTGTAGCAAATGCTGCCTGCTCTTCCTATACTGAATCGATTTTAGGAGACCTCGTGCAGTTCCCATGGCGATGGCCTCACCCAGCCAGGACCAGGCCTGCTGCTGCTCCACGTGTTGCCATGGAAGTCGGAATGGATGAGACCGAAGCGGGAAGGGGGTGACCCCCGCAGCTGCTTCAAAGTGCTTGAGAAATGTGATGTCGCCCTTTATTCACAATCATGAAACAAACCTTTAGTGTGAAAACCCTGGCAGCTGAAAAGGGTACATATCAAGCAGGCATTGTACCTCCATTATTAGTACAAAATTGGGGTGGAAATTTTGTACTTAAAAAACCCCCAAACCATTTCATAGAAACTTGAAGAGAGTGGCTTTAATTTCTTGGCCTAGAATGTTAAAGTGAAAATGTAAGACAAAAAAAATCAATTTATTTTTCAAATTACCTCATTTTTAAAAAATGGAAAAGTTTTTTTCTGAAGCATGACAGCTATTTAAGTGTCACTGAGATATTTTCTTAGAACATGTGAAGTTCTTCTCACAGTTAATAAATAGGAATGTAGAATTCCCCTTGCCTTTGCCCCATGTGCTTCTGAATATATATAGTTTAACTTATAATGTCTATTCCATTTTTCAATCACACACTCAATATGTATGTTATGTGGGGGGAGGGGATCAAACTACTCAGGTTAAGAGCAAGGTATAGCAATTAAACCCATACAAAAATAAAAATAAATAAAAATCAGAGTAACATTAACCAGCATAATGCAACTTGCCCCCAAAATAATTTTGGTTTCAAGGGGAAGGGCTGTAGCTCAGTTGTACAGCACCTGATTTGCATGGTGCCAGGATCAATCCGCAGGCACATTATTGGGCAAAGACTGGTTTGGGGGGAAGCAAGTTTGTTGCTCAGGAACTCCAGATCAGTTTTTATTGCACATCCTTAATTTGCCTGTATATGGTTGAATCTCATCTGAAAATAGCAGCAGTCTGAAAGTTCCCTGAGTCTTCAGTCCAGTCTTTGCATTTCACACATCCTACTCATTACTGATAGTAAACTAATAGATCAAAAATTACCAGGTTGCTCTCTGTTTCATTACAGTATATATAGGAATTATTATAGCTTTATTGCATCTTAATGGGATTCTTAATAATTTGTGAATAGCTATAAACAAGGCTACTGTGGTAGACAGCTGAGCTAGACCAGAATCTGGTGGTGCAATTCCTCAGAACTCCACCAGAGGGCTGGAGCCTCTCTCTGATTGGCTCCCAAGACAGCTAGTCAGAGGGGCGTGGAGCCAGCACTTTGGGAGGGAGTATAAAAGAGAAAGAGCTCAGGTGGAGAGATGGTTGAAGAGAGAGCCGGAGGGAGAGAAGGAGAGATGGTTCTGGTCTGTGTGGAACAACCACGCTGAGGAAAATATCTACAGCTAGAAAAAGGAGCCTCTGAGCTTAGACTGGAAGACAGTGTGTAATGTCTAGGGGAAGTATTCAGACAGGAGTGAACTGCAGGGCTGAGTTTGAGCCAGGAGAAGTAGAGCTGTGAGGATAGCATCTCCTTGGGTCTCATGTCAGTCCTGAGGGGAGAGAAGAATCCCAAGCCAGTGAAGAGGGATCTGTTATACTGCTGGAAGTACCCCAGGAGTGCGATTGATATAAGATGGGGAAACTGACAGAATGTAGTGCCTTGTTTAAGAACCAAAGTATTAAGCTGAAATGCCTACGTTACAAAACTGGAAATAAGCTAAGCATTTACCATCTATAACCTTAAAACCTGTAACATCTGAGGAGTAATAACTGAAATAAGCAACTGAACCAGCTATTCCTTGGGAAAATAGTGTTATCTACCACTACTTCTAGAAGCAGTCATTGCTTCCATAACCACCGAGAGGTTGCAATACTGCATCAATTTTCTCTGATTGTCTTGTCACAATCAAAGAGATCTCTGAGCCTGCAAATTCCTGCTTCCTCTCAGCTTTGGGACTGCATATATGTCTCTAGGGACAGGGGAGAATTTTGATTACATTTGCATTTAAAGGCAAATCTACTGAATTCATACTTTCTGAAACAATATATAAACTAAAACATCGTTATCCTTTGAAATTCACACTTCTCTGAATTTTGCAGTGTAATTTTCCAGCCAAGAAATGTGAAGAAAGATGCAGATACTAGAACAAAGTGTTCATAAGAATGCATATATTAGTAAAGATTACATACAAAAATGCATTATATTAGGGGAAATTGCTTTGCAAAAATGTATACAGTGGTACCTCAGTTTTCAAACAGCTTAGTTCACAAACAACGTGTAACCCAAACGCTGCAAAACCAGAAGTACTCCGTTTTGAGTCCCCCTGTGTTTCCTCTTGTGCTGCTAATTTGCCCCCCCCCCATTGTAATTCAAGCCTTCCGTTTCCGATTGCAGTGTTCTAAGGTGATATTTGGAGCTTATATTTGGTGCTTTTGATTTTGCTATTTATTTTGCGTTTTTTGTTTTCAGGTTTTTTTCAGTTAATTTGTTTTTGTGACTGTGTGGATCCCAGTTCAGCTACTGATTGATTGATTGATTGATTGATTGTGTGACTGCGGAAATGGATAAAAGCCCCCCATCCAAAAAATGACTATCATCAGTCCAGGTAAGAAAAAAATAATTTCAATTTTTATCATCTACAATACTCTTTTATTTATTTTATAGTACAGTACATTGATTATTGCTTTCATTTTATGGATCAATGGTCTCATTAGATAGTAAAATTCATGTCAAATTGCTGTTTTAGGGGTTGTTTTTAAAAGCCTAGAACGGATTAATCCGTTTTGCATTACTTTCTATGGGAAAGCCCGCCTTGGTTTTGGAATGCTTTGGTTTTGGAACAGATTTCCGGAACGGATTAAGTTTGAGAACCAAGGTACTACTGTATACTAGAGGATATTGCCTCAAATTTGTTTAGGAGGAGAAATTCACACTAAAATGCTGATAATTTTCTATGATTTAGTGAGAATCATTTCATCATGTAAAGATGTCCTGCTGTGAACTTGAAAACAAAAACAGGTGGTGATGGAAGAAACTGAAAGATAGTGGAGGAAATTTTGGTCCTCAAACTCTAATTAGAAGGGAAACATCTGTTGCAGTGATGAAAGCTACACTGTTTGAAAGATGAACTGAAGACCATGGGATGTTGCTTATACAGATGCTTGCTCTTTTAATGTTTGGAAGAAATAAAATAGTCACCTGGGGTTGGTGGAAGGGATATTTTTGAAAGAGGCAGAAAAACACTTTATTTCTCTGTTCTGAGAGGCATGCTGTCATTTCTATAGCAGCCAGTTCCTGTGGCCCTCCTGCCTGTTTGTTACACTCTGGGCTGAAGAAATAAGAAGGCCGGCGGTTCGAATCCCCGCGACGGGGTGAGTTCCCATTGTTCGGTCCCTGCTCCTGCCCACCTAGCAGTTCAAAAGCACGTCAAAGTGCAAGTAGATGAATAGGTACCGCTGCAGCGGGAAGGTAAACGGCGTTTCCGTGCGCTGCTCTGGTTTGCCAGAAGCGGCTTTGTCATGCTGGCCACATGACCCGGAATCAATAAAGCGAGATGAGCGCCGCAACCCCAGAGTCGTCTGCGACTGGACCTAATGGTCAGGGGTCCCTTTACCTTTACCTATGTTAATAAACCTACAGAAATGTCATTTGAGGTATGTTAATAGTTTATAAAAGGCATTTATTCAAACCCACCTGAACTAGAGAGATGATGAAGTAGCACACTGTGTTCCCTTCAACTGCCTTGGGAGCAAAAATAATGATAAATTGTAGTGGAATGCTTTATTTGCACATTTATACAGCCTGAGCCTACAGTATCAACATCCCAGGAAGGTCTTTCTTCTCTCATAGTCACAGCCTTGGAGTCAAACAGAAATTGAGAGTCTTTCTCTCTCTGGTTTCCTAGCCTGCTGCTTCACTTCTAGTTCACATCACTTCACTCTCTGCTCTCAAACTCTGCCTCTGCCCTTCTAACTACAGTGGTACCTCTAGTTACGAACTTAGGTAATTTGTTCCGGAGGTCCGTTCTTAACCTGAAACTGTTCTTAACAAGCGGCGCACTTTCACTAATGGGGCCTCTTGCTGCCACTGCACCACCAGCACATGATTTCCGTTCTCATCCTGGGGCAAAGTTCTCAACTCGAGGTAACTCTTCCAGGTTAGCGGAGTTTATAACCTGAAGCATTTGTAACCTGAAGTGTTTGTAACTCGAGGTACCACTGTACCTCTGAGCTGAGAGAGGGGCCCCAGCCACTTGCTCGGTGTGAGAGCCCCTTCCTCTGTTCCCCTTAATGGCCCAACCCAAGCTATTGCCTCACCAGGAAGCTGGCCTGGCTATTCCAAGAATTAAAAGAGGGGCCCAGGCATTCTGCCTAGCTTGCTCCCCTTCGCAAACCCATAACAATATTTTAGAAATTGTGTGTGTGTGTGTGTGTGTGTGAATTTTAGTGCAGCTTTTTAAAAGCCCTTCAGATGTATGCAGAAGGATTTACAGATGAATGCATGTGAGAGTGACGCCTACCAGAAATAAACTAATCTAGTGCTCATTCCCCAGTTGGGGGACACTTTTGCTCCTTCTATTTGTGGTTCTCTAACAATGCTTCAACTCCTGGTCCAGAGGATTTTATTTTTGGCTGTGCTTGATACCTTCCTGCCCAATATTAAATCCAACGCTTTGGAGAATTCTCAGTCAGGCAGAACCCCTCAGAAGGTGTTCCATTAGTAGTGTTTTTTGCCTCAGACTGAAAGAGGCAAGCCCTTTGTAAGGATATGTGAAACTCTATCCATATAATTATAGGCATCATCCTATTTGGGTCTCTTCTTCAGCCTGACAGCCTTCCTCCGCAATCCCTGCCAGTGGTCTGGAATATTTATTCCACACAGCCTTTTAAACAGAAGCCTGGAGTAATTGCACCTACTTATGGAGATTCAATGTCTTTCATTTGTGTTCAATTACTAAATATTTCTGACTCACCGATAGTGAAATTATTCAAGAATTTTGCATACACACACAGTCAGATGGCATGATTTCGATGGGTTCCTGTGTAAAGGTTTCAAAGCATCCTGCCCCCCCCCCGCAACTGCTGACACGTTTGGAATTTCTTCACTGCTACTACAGATCCCTCCAAGCAGTCTTTTTCATATAAAAAAATCCTCTTCTCATTTTTGATGTTCCAGGACAAAAGCATACTGCTTGTATTTATAAAAACTCTAATTTTCGACTCTTGTTAGCTGAAGACATTCTTATTTAGACAAACCTACTCAGATGTTTAGAAAGTTTGTATGATTTTTAATTTGCTTCAGTCTAGTCTGGTTTTAACTCTGTTTTAAATTATGGCTTTTTAGTGATAATTTTATTGCTTTATCGTCTTTGTAAACTGCTTTGAAGTTTTTTCTAAAATCAAGTGGTATATAAATTTTGTGAAATAAATAGATTTCCGGTCCAGAGTTCTAACACAGGTTGGAGAGGCTGCTGGGTTTTACCCAAGGAGACTTGAATTCAAATTCCTACTCAGCAATAATGTTCAAGGGGTACCTTTAGACCAAGGGAGTCTCTTTTTGTGGGCAAAGTGGGGCTAATAGTATAATATGCTTTCGTCTGCCTTTTAGTGCCTCCTTCTCTGGTGCAACCAAATGAATAGGGAGTACAGTGTTTAGAACAGAACAGAACAGAAGCAGGTGAAGGTGGGGTGTTTGTGAACCCAGAAGGTCCCACCCTGAATTGCAGCTGGGGCTACCCTTGTGTCCATGTCAAGAAAGGGTTTCAGCAGGAAAGTTGCACCTTGATTTGTCACATGCAGTGAAGTCCTTGCTGGCTCACCTTTTCAGGCAACATAGAACATTGGGGGGCTGAGGTGTTAGGGAACCCATAAATGGTGAATGATCCATGTGGAATTATAACATTATCAAACTTACTTTTAAAATTTACTTTAAAAAATGTAATCAACATGAAATCTTTTTTGTAGAACAGAAGGGTTTATCGTCAAAACAAAAGGAGCAAGCGCATTGATCGCAGATGCTAGGTAGCCAGTCTCCCCCCCAGCTTCCTGTGCTTCAGTTGAGGCATGCCCGAGGGGGGGGGAGCTCCACATAGGACTAAGGAAGCCCCCTGTCTGAAACTTGGAAAGCTGGTGCCAGTCAGATACCAGTCAGTACCAAGCTAGATGGATCCTTTAGTTGCGAACCATGCATTGCAGGGGGGTGGGATGGATGACTCTCTGGGCCCCTTCCAACTCTGCACTTCTGTGATTCTATGATGTGACTTGGTATAAGGCAGATTCCTAGGCAGAGATGTCATGAGGTCATTTCTCCCAAATCAGGAAGTTTGGGCAGCCTGCAGGACAAGGAGTGCTGGAGAAATGTCCAATGGAAAGTAAATCCACCCCACTGCAATCTCAAGGTAACCTCAAGCTCACACCCACCAGCATTAGAGGGGAATTCTAAGGTGTGCTGAGAAAGAGGCCACATAGTGGAAGCCCCTTTCATGGGGGAACAGCACTTTTGAGGAACTGGAGGACTGGAAGACAAGATTGGAGAATGTGTGTGGCATTCAAGTTTTACTCAGAATAGACCCATGGAGATTGATGGTGTTAACTTAGTCATGTTCATTAATTTAAATGGGTATACTGTGAGTATCGCTTAGCTGAATACCACCCCATGTGTGGGATAACTGAAACGTGAGAAATAGGGATGTCATCAAAATAAAGGGAGCAAAGAAGATGAATCTGGGGGTTGCCTGGGCTGCAGCCCAAATGAAAATGCTTCTGAATGCAAATCCAGCAGAAAGTAATGGACACTCAGTTGGCAGAGGAGCCCTTTTAGGATTGTGTCCCACAGCTATAAAAACCTGGAGGGGCAAAATGCAAGTGATGCCACAGACTCCCTGCATGGTTCTTTCCCTTTTCAGCCTATTTTAGACTGGGTCTCCTTAAGGGTCTCCTTTGTGACATTCCACTAAGCTCCATAGAATTTTTCAGATTTCCACCTGCTGAGGATTTGCCTATAAAACCTATAAAATGTAAAGAGGTGCAGCCAGAAAGATTAAAAGACTCAGTGAACCCAATTTAAAAGGGAGACTTGAAACATTAGAACTCTGTGCTCTTAAAAAAGAAAAGACGACGACCTCATTTCCAAAATGCTAAAGGGAAGGAGAGGGACAGATGCTCAAGATGAAATGAATTTGTGTCAGAGGCAGTAACCTGGGGCAGACTCTAAAACTTAAGGAGGGCTTAAAAGCAATGAGGCAAAGATTCCTTCTGGGGATTCTCCAAAGGTCTAAACATGCTTGAATAGACACATTTCAGATTTCTCATTGGCTAGTTGTCATGGACCCCATAGGTATCCATTCTCCTTCTGCTTCTGAAATGAATCACTAAAACATTATTCAGCATATGAATGTGCTAAACAGTCTGTTTTGTAACTGCAGTCTAACTGCTCTCATTTGCGCATAGCTGTTGTTTCTTTAATAGAGGAGAAAGGAATATGATTTTAAAAACTAGTTGTTCACCGTGTGCACACTCAAGAGTTGCTCCCAGCTCTTCAGGCTTCAGACACCTCTAGAACCATCAGAGATCATCGTGCTGTCCAAAAATGTGTGTGCAGTATACTGTAATAACAGTTCTGTCACACTGCCTTCAATTCAACTTCATTAACATGGGACCTTGAAATTCTGGATCCCCCCCCCCCCAAAAAAAACTGATGCCAAAGTTTTGTGCCATTTTGTACTGCGAACCCCGCATTTTGTGCCTTCCCTCAAACTGAGAAATTGACAAAGCAAATCAGGGTCACAAGTTAATGCCAAAAATTCCAATCTTGTCCGAATGACTCCAAACAGGTGCCAAGGTTTTGTGCCACAAACCCCACGTTTTGTGCTGCCCCCACAACTGAGTAATTGACACACAAATTTTACAGTTTTCCATGACAAAAAGAATAAAGTGAAGATATTATTACTTGGCACCACCATCGTAATTCCTTCTTTCTTGCTTGCCTCTTAGTGTTCTTGTGCTTCAGGTGTGTGTGGGGGGGGGAGAAGTTCCATGCGCCACCACAACATTCCTGCTGTCCTTCTATGTGGGAGGACCCTCAGTGAGCATCAGCAGGACTGGAGGATGGCGATTGACAGGGCTAGGGCAGCTTTTGATTTCTAATGTTTTTGATTTTCCAAATGGGAGGGTGCAGGATCACAACTTCAGGGCGCTGCTGCCACTGCTGCCCAGCATAGCAGAACCACAGAAATGGCATGCCTGGGTCAGTCCAGCTCTAATTCTGGGTACATTTGTTCCTATACATGTGTTTAATAAAACAAATACATCTATTCTCAACACTATCTTCTAAATACTAATGCAGTTTTGATTGCTAAGTTATTTATAATGCATTTCTTCTAATCCACTTAAATGTTTTATTACAATCAAGAGGTATAATGAATCTTGTTAAATTAATAAATAACAGAAAAAATAAAACATTTCATGCTTTTTAAGTTTGGTTGGATCAGATTTTTTTTGGGGGGGGGAACATATTTATATCACTCCTCACTCCCACCCCACCACTGCCAAAGGGCCATTTATTCTGGGAAGAAAAACCCTGGGAGAGGGGGCTGCTTTTTTTTTAATGGGATCTATATTTCCAGAAATATTGCAGCTCTGTATTGATTACCTTTTACTTTGCTTTAGTCTTCCTAAATCCATTGATCTTGCTAAAGAACACCAACATGTTTTACGCAAGGATCAAATACACTCCTTTTTCTTCTGACTTTCTTTTTACAGGACACCCAAGAAAGAGAAGTTTGGCTGCTGGCTCAAAGTGGACTCTCTCCCACAGTCCTAGTTACCCAACGTTACAGTACAGGACTGTCATGGGGCGAACAAAGCACATTGCCACAATACAAAGCGCTTTTCTTCTGCTCTGAACCAGATTTGCTCTGGATAGAGGATAAAAGGCAACATGTGCTGTTTTAACAAGAATCTTCCATTCCCCAAGGTGTTTCTTTTTATGGTGTCATCAGAAGATATTCAGGGGAAAACGTAGATCATTCATGGATCTGACTGGAGTGGGGTGGGGGAATCAATGGTCGAATGTTGCTTCTGCGTATCACCATCGACATTGGAGCAATGGCCGGGAGCACTCGGGATGATGGGAGCCACTTTGGGGGGTGGCTAGCACCATGATTGCAGGGATGTTGAAATGACGAGACCCTAAGGTAGAATTTCACGGGAAGGCGACCCAGATCGCTCTACATCGCTCCCTTTTATTGAGCTTAACATCATGCATATTCATTAACAACATTAGCATAAAGTTAGTCCCAACCGGGGAAACTTTTCAAAACTTTCCACCCCATATTTGGTATGTGGTGACATCTCCAAGACCCCTCCATTGTACGTGCTCGATCTCCATGCTCCATCTCGTGCACTTCCCTCGTGCTCATCCCATGCTATTTGCTATGCTTCTCACCTTTTGCCATCACCTATTGTCCCTTTCCTAGAAGTGTTAGTCTCCCCGGCACCTTCTCGGGGGTTGTGGTTAGCCAACGAGTAGCCCCCGATCAGCGCGGAGCCACTGTGGCTTGCCAACACAGTGAGACGACACATGTGCGAGTATGCCTGTGTGTATTACTGTGCGGGCTCATAGAAATCGTCCCAACGAGAGGGAGTGACCAAGACCTCTGACCGCTGGGACCAGTGTTGGCATCTGAAGCATGGTGCTTGTTGCAGCAGCTGCGCCTGCTGGGATCTGCACTGGCTAACTAGCTGCTTCCTTCACCCACCACTGTGGCAACCAGATTAGACTTGGAGGTCTGCTTGGTGGGCTTCCTGGCTGGGGTCTTCTTCCTTGGCCCTGCCTCCAGGTCCCCAGGAGCCTTTTGCTCCTTCCTCTTGCAAAATGCCCAAGTCCTCATCTGAGGCAAGCTGCTGAACTGGAGGGTGCTCAGGGGTCTGCTTCACGGCTCCTACTCCCTCCTTTTGCCTGGCCTTTTTGAAGCAACAGAACTCTGAAACTGTAAGGAAGTGCAGCAGCACAGTTACAACTCGCACCAGCCGGGTTAGCAAGCCTTCCAGTCTCGACAAGAAAAAGGGCTAAAAGCTGAATTGACAAAAGAAGAGAAAACCCCTGCAATCTACTACTTGGTGCAGTGAAGAATGACACAAAAGCGCCACAGTTGCTAGGCAATAGCTAGCTACCAGGACAAGGAAAGAAGCAGTAAGCTTGCAAAATACAATGCCATTAGAGGAGGCAAAGGAAAGGGCTCTGATGCTGACAGCCTCTAGAGCAGTGATGGCTAACCTTGACACCCCAACTCCCATCATCCCTAGCTAACAGGATCAGTGGTCAGGGATGATGGGAGTTGTAGTCCCAAAACATCTGGAGTGTCAAGGTTAGCCATCACTGCTCTAGAGGAAAGGCACCCACCAGCCAAACTCAGTCCCCCCACCTGCCACATAAAGGGAGTGTAGAGCTATGGGCAGGCATCCCCAGACTGTGGCCCTCCAGATGTTTTGGCCTACAACTCCCATGATCCCTAGCTAACAGGACCAGTGGTCAGGGATGATGGGAATTGTAGTCCAAAACATCTGGAGGGCCGACGTTTGGGGATGCCTGGCTATGGGCAACTGCAGCTGAGGCACACCCGCCTGACAATGAGCTCACTTCTCTACCCAGAATGGTCCCAGGATACAGAGGCATGAATTGATGCTTGGGGGTGTGGAAGCCTGCAGGGCACACCAGAGCAAGCCTGCTTGAATATGTGGACTTGAGGCAGACTGGGCGGAAGGGAGACCACAGGGGATGGGAGGCTGAAGGGTACTGACTTTTTAAGGTGCAGGCAAGCAGGGTGCGCAACCCACTCACAGGCCCAGCACCCACTGTCTGCTGCCTTAGCCACTTGCAGCTCTTGCTCCAAAGTAAATCATTAGTAGTAGTAGTAGTATATCAAATTTCTGAACTGCTCTTTATCCAAGAATCACAGGGCGGTTTTCTATATAAAAACACAGAAATACATAACACAGTAACACACACACACACACACACACCAGTTTAAAAAGCCATAGATTGTCACCTGGTGAAATTCCTGGGGAGAGTATCCCACAAATGGGAGGGGGGCACTGCAGAAAAGGCCTGTTCTCATGTCTGACTACACTCAGTTTCTTGGCATCAAGAAACCCAAGAGGGCATGGCCACTTTCCCCCAAGTTCCTAGCACTTCCACTTCGTTGATCAGTTCCTCCCTGTTGGTGAGGACCAGGTCTAAGATAGGTGATCCCATTCTGGCTTCTTCCTGTGGGATGTAAGAATCAGGTGCAGTCAAACACAACATTTGCTAGAGTAGACATGAAGGTTGTCTCAGTCGTCCAGCCAGAACTTCCTGCCTTCCTGGACTGAGACAAACTTCCTGTATGTAACTTGAGATGGATGCGGCCTCTCCTGGTTAGAGAAGATGAACCACAGGCTGGGCCTCCATTTTGCCTCTTCTGTCTTCTCTCTCACACCATGCCATCTTAACAACAATATTACTAAGATGCGCTCTTCGCTTCAGGCTAAGATAAGAAAGAGGGGCTTTTCTCCCATAAGGGGATAGTCTTCTCATGTATACTGTTTAGTGACTTTTAAGTCTGCCTCTGGGATCCTTTGTGTGAACAGATGATTTCTTGTGAGTAAATGTTTTATACTTTACTGAAGGCTGTGCAGTGTCTTATTTAGGAGGGATTAAAAAGGGGAAAGTACCAGGACAATATTTCTAGAGACTCTAGGGAGTCTGTGCAAGCTATCCGCTGAGCGTGTGTTTAAAAGGGGAATGTTAACTCTGCAGATATTATAGAACTTGTAAACACAAGTTGGGATAGGATATCTTAAACAATATATCCTCCCCCACATCCCTAAACATTCCCACACTTCCATCTTCTGGGAAATGAAATTGTCAGTGAGGCAATTGAGGAATTTGTTGGACCTTACATTCTTGGCAGAGTTTGAATTCCAACAGATATTGGGGTGGTCGAAGTCTCCCATGACTATTATATTTCTCCTTTCTGCATTGTGGCAGGTTGGACTGGATGACCTTCGAGGTACCTTCCAAATCTACTCTATGATTCTGTGACTTCAGCCTGCTGGGATTTAAATTCATGGAAACCTGGTACATGGACTCTGCTATGCCAGAGGATTCAATACACACATTTTGAGGATTCCTTACACACCTGGGGCAAGCCGTGTGGGACAGGGCAGGCTGCCCCCTTTCTCTAGATGACTTTGTGGGTCCTCAGGTGATTGGGGAATGCCAGGACTTCCTGCATTCAAACACTCAAACACTAACAAACACTAACCACATTGCTATGAAGAGCTAGGCTCATGTGCACATGTGTATCTTTCCTTTCTTTCAATATTCCTCAAAGTTCTTAAAATGGCGTGATAATATTTGGAAGAAGAAATGCTAAACTTTAGATGTTGACTTTAAAGAAATGAATGGGAATCTCCAAAATGCAAGGCAACAAAGGCAGGGAGTAAATTTGCTTGCTGCTACTAAATCAATTTAACGGTGGAGGAAGTATATGGTCTAATGGAGCAACTGAAAGTATCAAGGAGCACACCAGGGACAGCCAGTGCCAGAGGCATTATTTGCGGCTGCCAGAAGAGTCTTTAATGAAAGCAGTTCCCTGGATTGTGTGCTGCTGATCACTGCAAGATCTGTTCATTGTGTTTGGGAATTAAGAACTTCTAAACTCACTCTAGACTGCCTTTCAGGTTTCTAATTGGAGCAATAACAGAGAACAAGTCAATGGAAAATGACATATGTGACCAAGTTAGGGGACAGAAAATGGAGAAAATCACCATGGTTGAAGAAAAAAGTCAGCACTTAAGACACCTAAGATCAATAAGACTTAGTCAATGCATGTCTAACTCTACCTAAGTGCAATATAACAAGAGCAAGTCATTACTAAGTCCTTAGGTTCCACTGATTTCCTTGGGGCTGCTTTATTAGGGCACAGCCCTGCCAGGAAGATTTGCAAGCAATTTAAAAAAATACTGCCTGAAGAACCAAGGTTGAATGGAAGCATGTGTGCTCAAAACTGCTTGCTTCAGTTGTCTGGGCTCCGTGAGGGTCAGACAGCCCCTTTGCCTGCATGCCTCATCCCTCCAAGGGTGTGCAGGCAAAGCTCTACCATCACTGACCTCCACCGATGTCCAGGAATGCAGGTGTCCAGGAACCTTTTTTTATTCCCCCCCCCCTAAGTGTGGCATTCCTTTCATAGGTCTCAAGTTCCTGAACTGATACACAACTTACTGCAGCTGAATGTATGAACTGCCTTTACTGAAATAATTATTTCTGTGTTATATCTGTGATAACTATTTTTATGCACACAAGTCATCACCTGATATTGCAGGAATTAAGTGATGTGTGAACATCATGATATCAGGAGATGCTTGGAAACCAAATTTAATTCCAGATTGTTACTCCTAACCTGATTCTCAAGAAAGGGGTGCAAGGAAGTGGACCATATCCTGTTTAAATATGCTTAAATTGTTATAACATCTAAATTCCCATTACTGTACTCGGAATATAGATGTTGGGTGAGCAGAACACAACAAATTCAAAAGGCTAAGATCTAAAATAGATATAAAATGTATCTTATCTGTCCATTAGCAATACCTTGTAGAGTAGGCCAAGTCTGACCCTCAAGCTAACTCTTAACTATGGAGATCTAAAACCCCATCAAATTAGGAATTTCAAAGCACAGCCTTAACTCAAGCGCTTAAGGGAGACTATTGCTATGATAAAAGGAAGCTCTCCAGAGCTCTTCTTGGTCTGATTCTTAGCAAGTTTTACTTTGATGGTTGATGAAGATCCCAAGACAATGTAGCCCTTTTGTACAATTGCTTGGTCTAAAAGTATTGGGACTTTTCTGAGTCCTGTGCTCTATATCTGATAATTTTATCTCCTTAATTAAAATTGCAATACATGGGGTGGTACAATAATGCATCTTTCATTCTGTGCTGACATTTTTGTTTTGTTCCTGTGCATGGGTTGAATGCCCAATGGCATGCTAACTGTGTGTGTCAGGTGCTGTGAAGCTTAAACATGGAACCGGTGGGACAAGTGCCAGTTCCCTACTCCAGGCATGTCAAGCCAGGTTGCAAATGCCATGGAGCAGAATTATTTTGTTCCTGGAGGTCCAATTAGGGCTGGCGTACTACTAACTCATTCTGGAGAAAACAGATCAGTAAGGTGGGCTTCCTCTCTGTGAATCTAGAACGTGGTTTTCCCTCCTGTTGCCTGCCCCTCCTTCCTGCCTGATGCCCTGCCCCCCAACAGACATGGATTGCTCTGGGTCATCCGGCCCGACCTGCAGTGATCCATAGCTGTCTGTACCAAATTCATACAACTCCCCAGCCCCTCTGAATGTGCCAGATTTGGCTTGGGCTGATCATCCTAAACCTGCTGATTAGGGTTAGGGTAAGGGTGGCACGGTGGTCTAAACCACAGAGCCTAGGGCTTGCCAATCAGAAGGTAGGTGGTTCAAATCCCAGTGACGGGGTGAGCTCCCATTGCTCGGTCCCAGCTCCTGCCAACCTAGCAGTTCGAAAGCACGAAGTGCAAGTAGATAAATAGGTACCGCTCCAGTGGGAAGGTAAACGGCGTCTCCGTGCGCTGCTCTGGTTCATGCTCTGGTTCATGCTGGCCACATGACCTGGAAGCTGTACGCCGGCTTCCTCGGCCAGTAAAGCGAGATGAGCGCCGCAACCCCAGAGTCATCCACAACTGGACCTAATGGTCAGGGGTCCCTTTACCTTTACCTTTAAGGGTTATAAGGGCCACTTTCCCACAGAATTGTATGTCTGCTTTTTGCTGATGGAAACTGCAAATTGGGGCTGTTCAGAGTTTCCCTCCAATAAACAAAAAATAATAATAATCATTTGATTATCCTATTGATAAATGTTCTCCAACTACCTTAACATTTATTCATGCATCAGAAAAAGAATTCATGACCATTACAAAAACTGACATCTTCATAATATGAACGTAAAGTCAGACAACTTGGTTGTTACTTTTTCAGGGATAACATACACCATAAGAAGCACAATGGTGCTACTATTGCTTCTGAACCGCTTATTATTATTGGCACTGATATATTGCCACAATTTTTGCAAACAGCATATGGCTACAGGTTAGAAATGTCAGCACGTTGCTGCGAAGGTGAGAAATCCCATATGGTGTTGATGTAGCACAGTGCACCCTGTCAAGCTGGGCTGGAACAAATGTTCTTCTCTAAATCTGTACTTGATTAATTTTATTGATTCAACCCTTGCAATACCAAACATGAACTTCATGGCCCACATGGAAAGTTTTTTGAAGTTTTATGCATGTAACAAGAAAAACAATTATCCTTGCAAATAACAACTAATCAATTTGCAAGAGATTAAGCAGAACATGTATTGTCAAGCTAGTTTACAAAGAGGGTCACAGAAACAGAAATAGAGGGCTTCTCCTGACTGCTTGGGACACACATCTGCAGGATGAATTGTTGGCAAAGGAGTCTAAAGCAATTCCTTGTAGTCTACAGTATGCCTGCAATAGTCATTTTCTATGCTGCTATTCTGTTGTGGCATTTTGGTACCTAATATAAAGTAGGTCCATTCCTTGTGGCCTGCTAGAAGCACATTGTTTACTCCTTAAAGAGAGAACTGTCACAAGTGAAAAAGGATTTCAGAAGATTGTGTGATTTTCTGATTATGTCTACAAAGAAAATCTTAGATCCTTTCTCCATGATCAGGTAAAGCATGTTGCCACTCTACTGCAATCTTTGAACTTTGGTCTTGGAAGCTCATTTTCAGTGATTTTTAGTTTGAGTGCTGCTGTCCTTGTTTAAACTCCTCACCAGTTTCCTGTGGAACAGAATATGTTGCCAGGGTCATTTTTTTGGCCCACCATTGTGACTGGTTTACTGGATCCCTGAACTCTTCTGGACTCATAACAGGACATAAAACTTTTGTATACTTTTGTGTATATGAAGTCATCACTTACTTAAAGAAAATTGCTGCATGCATGGATCCAGGTTTTTAAAAATGGGTGCCCCGGTATTCTTCCCAACCATCTTTGGAAGGTCTCTGGTGGTTACAGGTTGCAAATGAAATTAGTGTTCGTTTGACCAGCTCCATATTCTTGAGAATATCATTGGATGTAGCCTGTTGGATTCTAGTTTCCATGAAACCAGACTTGGTAGACTTGGAGTCAGGAGCTTGTACAAGGGATATGAAGGAGCTGGGAGGGAAAGCTAGCGCCCAAATCCCTGTATACAGTTGCTGAAATAGGAGGGAACCTGACCACAAGGAAGTACACCTGTGTGGAGAAATATCTTTTCAGCCATTTACTAAATTCTTGCAGTCTTTTAATGTTCCATTCTCTTTGAGAGTATTCTATGCATTTAGTATTTGAGCAACTGACTTAATTTTTTGAGTAATAAAATAAATTTTTCCCACAAATGTAGTTTGATCTATTATTTATATATCTTACATCATTATTTTTATTTATCTTGACTGTCATGTCCCCCCCACCCTTTTAGTTCATGTACAATGGGGCTTTTTGGTAGCAGATGGGTGGTGGAGAACTGGGATTCAGCATATGGCGCTCTACCCAGAGTGTTTTCCTTCTCGTCCAACTGCAATGTATTTGAAGACTATTCCAGCAATACAAGTAAACAGCATGTTTATGTGTAATTTCCTTTTGACTCCTTTCAGTAACTACCTCAGCTGAGTTAGATAGGAAAAATATTTAAAAGGCGGGAACATGGCAAGTTTAAGGCAATCATAAAAAGGAGAAATGTAGTCTGTACATGTGAAAAGGCTTTGAATGGGGAGAAGGGGAACAGTACATTCAAAGTGCCATGAAGATTAAATTTGACTAGTCAGAAAATAGCTCTTGGTTTGAAAAGCTTTTGTATGTACCCTTGTTTGTGTTGAGGGACATTTCAAAAGCCACAGAGACATCTCTTGTCTTCTGCTCATCAAGATTTTGATTTATTTGCATTGGAACTCCACCACATACAGCAGCCTCGTTTTATGAGACTGCTGAAGCAGTCCATGTAAGCCAGCATTTTTGCAAACTGCAGCTCAACAAGGGCTCTGTATGTGGATGCCAGAATACGGAAAGAATTAATGATCTCTTGAAAAGGCTGCCTTAGCTTGGTTCTCATCTAAATTAAACATCCTTGTTAACTCTATCCATCTTTGCAACTTCAATACATCACCTGTATTTCTGTAGAGACAAATGGTTATGTATTTAAAATGTTTCATTAGAGATCATGCATGAGTGAGCAAACTATTGCTGGCCACTGCCCTGGAGTCTGCAGCGTTAGGTAGCTTTCTCTGTACTACACAGCTCAAAAACTGTGAAAATCTACAGCACAGTCGATAAAGGTGGGAAGACATCATTGGCCCAGTCTACTACTCTCTGGGGCGCTTGGGGAGGGGAAGTACCTCTGGTGGGTACTGCAAGTTACCAGGTCTCTGCAGCCAAGCAGGTGCTGCGATTCTCCAGCACTTTGACTTCACCCTGAGGGGTGCACTCCATTGTCTCTCGAGACAGACAGATGCCAACAACTCATCTAATCCATACATGCTCTACTAAAGTGATGTGGGAAGAAAACAGCATGAATTGGAGCACTGAAAGGTGCTGGTGTTTTCTGGTGCTTCCAATAACAACAATGTCTTCAATGTCTTGCAAGTTGCCAGTGGCTTTTGTTCCACATCTAGGAAAACAAAATTGAATAGCCACAGGGGGTGTCAAGTGAGCCATGGACTCAAAAAGGTTGAAAACCTCTCCTGTAAGGAGACTGCATTCTGTATCTACAACTGTGCTGTTTGCACGTACCTGAAATTGCAGTACTGTCACTAAAATCAACTGACTGTTCTTAGAAGTGGCATTTCTCTGGTCTTTTGCACTCTGCACATGCCCCAACACCTATATGGAGATGCTAACGGGGTTGAACCCGGGACCTTATGCATGCAAAGCAGGGGCTCTGCCACTGAACTTACAACCCTTCCCCTTCCTAAAGTATACAACAGATTCTGAACAAAACTCTTAACACATGCTGCATTTATTCAGTTCTTTCAACAGATTCATTATCCATTATTTTACTGTAAGTCACTTCAGGACTTTCATAGTGGGAAGCAATGAACAATTCTGAAAAACCTAATAAACCCAAACCTATTTTAGGGAGGAATCATGGCTTAGTGGAGACCATGCATTTTGCATGCAAAATGTCCCGGGTTCAATCACCAGATAAAGAGAGAAATAAAAAATGATTAGGAAGAAGGACCTCTGCTGAGTTTCACTGGCAGCCAAAGTTGACAATGTTAGACTGTATAGACAAATAGTTTAACCTGATCTAAGGCAGCTTCGTATGTACACAGTTTTATTTAATAGAATGTGTTTTTCAGTACCTTTTCTTCCACAATGAACCTATTGTGGAAAAACTGAATCAGTCAAGTAATTCCCCCACCTGCAGCCTGAAGTGGTGCAGTCCAGGCATTTTGTGTAGATTAAGAGTTTCATCTATGGCAGCTGTTTCACACCTGCATGTCACTGTCATTATGATCTTGTAGTAAATGAGTGATGGGTATGCATGAACGAATTCACGGCTATTTTAAAAATGGGGCTTTGACTTGCAGAATAGGTATTTGATTTTAAACCATTGCCCTCCCTTTCTCCATGTAACAAAGTTTGATAATATTTCAAGCACTACTCTCATTTAAACTGCTTGAGATATAAGTCTCACCTTGCTTAATTTATGAAACATGAAAGGTCTCCCAATTTTTTCCTGCACCTCCTGAAACTTAATGTACACACTCAGATTTTTTAACCCATAGTGCAATATTTCTGAAAATCAACACAGAAAATAAGGTACTGCAAATAACCCAGGAGCTCACTAAACAATAAAGGAGTCTATAGCACCAAAGAGCCTTACTTCAAAAAATGATTAAATGGCCTATTCTGTGGTGGGGGTTTTTTAATATAAAAAAGTATTTTCTTTTTCATGCTGCTCTCATAAAAAGATACCTTAGAGGTGCAATTCCATCTTTTACAAGAGGGATTTAATGTTTGTAATTTCAGACCAGAATAATTGAGATGATAGGAGAGGAACCGGAGACCGTTAAGAAAAGGACTTAGTGAGCCTTTTTAGTACAAACAATTATGGGGATGTATGTTTTCAATTTAAACAGTTATTTCCAGGCATTAACACAAAGAAAAAGAAAAATCCTGCTTGTACCATCAACAGAAATCCACAGTGCCATTTTGAGATTTTGTATACAGCAGCAGATTATCTGGTAAACGCACCTGGCATCTCTTAGGATCTCATGGAGATTGGGATGGTGTGTTACGATATAAAGTGCTAAAGAAAGTAGATCAATTAATCCATCAAAATATCCCTGACCAATGTGGGAGCCTGTGAAAGACACTTTAAAGTAAACATTGCTTTAGTCTTACATGAGTCTGGAGACTGGGAGGTATTTAGGACTGGAGAATATGCACATGCACAGCCATATTTCCAACTGGCTCCACAGTGGCCACTACCGGTACCATGTGGTTTTAAATACAACTGTTCTTGAGCAGGAAAAATAATTCTAGCACCTGCAGCAATGTCTGTAGCAGCAGGAGCAATTGTAAATGCCACTACCGGTAGTCCTTTATGCTTAGAACCCTTCTGTGAACCTGGATAGGGGGGAAGGTGAGCTATTGTAGTTGCAAATTATTTTTCAAGTCCCTTGTGTTCAGGTAAGCTGCATGTGAAGGAGCAGCACTGAGCTGGTTGCTCCAGGCTTAGACCGCATGGCTCTAACAAGCCTTTCTTGTGTTCCTATATACCAATAATTTAGGAACTTTCACCGCTGCAACTAAGTCAAGTTTCATTGCCTAGTGTTTTTTTAATGTTGTGGGGTTTTTGTGTTTTTTTTACTGCTATATGGAAAAGCACTCTTTGGAGAGTTTGTCTTTTTTATGCTGGGGGAGAGAGTCTTTTTTATGCTAGGGGAAGAGGGAAACATTAGAAGAACTTAGAAGGGGACATTTTAAATGTCTATCAGCCTACATTTCCACCCTTTACTTTGCTGCACGTTTTGTGGTTTTAAATCTTTGCTGGGTTTCTCTCACCAAAGAATCCTCACCCCAATCCTGGGTCTTGGCATGTAGCTAAATAACATGCTGACAAGGTTTGGCCAGACTGGGAGTTCACACCAGTCTATCTCCAGCTGAGCTGGGATAAGGGAATTATGCAGGCCCAGCCCTGACTCAAGTAGCCCAACCTATTCCTAACTCACTCATTCCAGTGGAACTTGGATTGGGATTGCACCATAGGATGTAGCTACACCACCTTTAGATCACCAAGACAATGCAGCCCATCAGCCATGTCTCCTAGGTGCTTGGAGTTGGGTTTGCAGCCTCCTTCAAAATGGGCTCAATCTGAAATGGGACTCACATCTTCTCCCTACCTTTGACAAGCCCTCTCTGCTAGTCTCCCACAAGTAGAAAACTACAAGTTCCATGATGCCTGAGAGGCCTTGTGGAGCATCTACACAGGAGCTAATCCGGTCACGTTACCTCCTCCCTTCCCAAGAGGAAAGGTGTATTTGCCGCCGCTGCTGCTGCTAGGAAAGGGTGCTCTTTAAATTCTTTTATAAGTACGGTATACTGTCCCAGAAAACACAGTTTTCAACCTATCCAACAAACCAATATGTTTAAACAATTTAGAGGACCTATTTCAAACATGGTTAAGGTGGTAGCTGTCCCTCAAGAAGCAAATTTAATTAGCTACCTGCTGTGTCACAAGCTGTCAAGGAGATTAGTAGGCAGTTGAAGCATCATCTCAGATCAAGGCAGACTTTGATTTCACAGGATCTCCTCACCTGAGGCTGCTTCATCTAGGTCAGTTGGGACTAATAATATAAAGCGGGGAAATCATCTAAGTTCTCAAGTGAGTCAGCAATACAGGGTGGAATGACAGAAAAGTTACCCCTGACAATCAAAGATATGTCACATCAGGTGCCAATTCAGACTACTTTCAAAAAAGTTAGTTATCTAACATGTGTATTAAAGAGTTCTGCTCTGTTTATTCTTATTTGGAATTCTGAAGACATGGACAGAATCTTTTCCAATGATCTGTGAACTTCACCCCGTGGTGATTGGGAATTGGCTCAGTTCCATATTTTTCTGCGTACTTCCACCCCTGCAAATTCTTACAGCACCAAAGCTTTAACTAGTCTTGACACAAGCTGATTATTGCATGTTTTATCAATGAATAAGTCTTATTCGTGTTCAGTTTCATACGGGACTAATTTGAGTACAGAATTGTATCCTAGGCTTTAGTTTAGGGTTGGAAAGCAGGGTTCTTGCCATTCTAACAGCTGTGTTATCAACCAACATAATATGGAAATACAATTATGGGAAAAACCTCACCTGCTCTCATTCTGTCAGATTTTTTTGTTATGTATGAGAACCCCTGTTATACTTGGGGGTCCTCCACTTCATCTGCAAAGGAAGATGCATAAAGTATATTTATATGACACATAGCATATGCAACCCACAGGGGGCTCAATGCACATAAAGTGAGCTGGGCCCAAAAGATTCTGTGGACGCCTTTGAGCAGCAGAGCCAACTTGGGCCCCAGACTGTGTTTCATGTATTTCAGCCTTCCTTCAAAGAACTTATAGGAAGCCCCATTTTACCTTCGCACCAGCACTGTGACATAACTTAGAACGAAGAAGAACTTTCTGCCGGTAAAAGCCTTTCAACGGATACCTCAGAAGGTGGTAGGTTTTTAAGCAGAGGTTGGATGGCCATCTTCCATGAATGCTTTAAGTGAGAAGAATCATATGAAAGGTGCTCCTAATTCATAGAATTACAGAAGGTCTGTTCCCACTCTACAATTCTATGAATTAGGAGCACCTTTCCTAGGCCACAGGTGGGCTTTGGCACTACCGTCTCCTTCTCCCCGATGCTCATTCAATATACTTGTGGTGGATTATTTGACTTGCTTAATGCTTCACAGCAAGTGCAAAATACCATCCATGATACACGTCAGCTTTCAGTCTATTTTCTTTACTTTTGTTACATCAAAATATAACTCTGATAAAAATGCTTCTTGATAAGAATTGCTTTTTTTTCATTCATCCCAATTAGTTACTCTTCAGAAGTATGAGACGCACCTAACTTTCATCTTGTGTATTTTATCATCTACTCAGGAAAGCTCTAAACTCTGAAGTTATAACTTTAATAAATTAAACCTAATTATGGATTCCACTCAGAAAAACAAGTCACCTGCCAGGTTGACAAATGCACTGAGAAAGGGGAACAAAAATGACACCTCCTTCCTTACTCTTAAACTTTGAATTCAAGCCATTTTACCTCCATGACAGAGACAGTATCATTTTGCTGATAACCTCAACGGTACGCACGACATGATTCATGTGATACTTGCAATTATCCACTTGATTACCTAAAATTTTGAAGCTGATAGCATCACTCATCACAAGTTGAGTCATCATGGATGATTACTGCTTGTTGCCATAAGGGAAAAACTTGGGAGCTAAATTGGGAGGTGCCAGTGGGGAATGTCTGGGTGGTAACTCCCCCCATGATGGATAATGCCACTTTGAATGTATTAACTCATGTTCAGAGTGAAGGCGCTTAAAGCATAGATACAAGGTTATTTTATAACCACCCTGCAAAACTTTATTCAGCTTTGTGGGTCACAAGTTGTTCAGAAATACATTACTGTAATGTCATATAATGAAAATGGATCAGACACTGAACTATATCTATTGTTATACAATTGGTGGCCACCAAGCTCAATCCAGCCCACCAGACACTTGCCAGGGGCATCTTGCTTGCGGGTTGATGCCTCCCTGCAAAAAAGGAGAGGGTGACAAGCAATGGCAGACCATAAGGCATAGGAGATGGCTTGGTGGGGGCCTGGTTTTGATTCAGTTCCTTGATTTATATACTCCCTTGTAGAATGATTTGGAAGGTTGCCAGGGTAACTGCTGGGGGGGGGGCAAGGGGCCTCTGGGAAGAAGAAAGGCCGAGATCCATCTTGGCGAGGGTGAAGGAAGGACTGCCTGCAATGCTCTGGGCCAAGCTGTAAGATCTGGACCCCCTCCATACAGACTGAGGGTGTAAATAGGCGAATCAGGAAATAGGGAATCAGGAAAAAACCCTGAAATGCTACTTTCTGAAACTCACCTTCAGTTATGAGAGGAACCATCTTTTCACTTACAGGTAGGTAGCCGTGTTGGTCTGCCATAGTCAAAACAAAATAAAAAATAAAAGGTGCCACTGGAAGGAATTTTTTTTTTATTTTTTATTTTGTTTCATCTTTTCACTGTGGCCCCAACTCCCATTCCAGTGTTGAGCAGAAAGATTTCATGGCCAATGGGATCAAACACTGCAGAAAGATCAAGGCGAAGAAGCCGGCTTGTCCTCCGCCCCACCCTCCTGGTCTCTAGATCCAAAGCCAGGACCTAGCTAATCTGCTTCATCCAAAAGAAGCTGGACTTGGTTTTAATGCCATTTGCTTTCTCTTCTTTCTCCCTCTGCTTGTGAAACCTCTCTTAACGTCTCCTTCACCCACTGCTCTCTCTGTGTGTGTTTCTTGCTGCTTACTCATTTCCAGTTGTTTTTCTCCTGGTTTTTTCTAGTTGTTTTCAAAGTTTCATCCTCCTCTCTTTAGTTTGCTCTTGTGGAAAAATCTCTGCACCTATTGTTCTGATAGTTGGCATGCTGCATCCCCTCAGAAAACACAACCATGCAGACAAATTGCCTCCAACTGTGGCAGAAAATAATTAAATTAGAGGCTTACTTTTTTTTTTTTAAAGAGGTTTCCCTGCATATAAAACCCACTGAGTTGATTTGCCTGCAGTTTGGCATGCTTAGAGTGGCTGGGGAAACCCAGCCAGATGGGCGGGGTATAAATAATAAATTATTATTATATTATTATAGTCTGGAGGGGCTCCTGTGCCTGCCAAATTCCATCCAGCTTACCTGAAAAGGGGGGAAAGGTTATGATCAGTCAATTGCGGGGGGGGGGGGGGCAGAGTTTTGGATTTAACAGATCTGATTCATATCTGAATAATGTGGCACTGAGACATAAAGTGACTCTTGTGGCCTTCCAAACCCCTAACTTTAACTGTCAGCTTTGAGTTTTTGTCTGCTGTGCTTCTCTTTTGCTAACCTGTGAGCTTACTCCCAACTCGCTCTTTCCTGGGGAATCTTGCCTTGCACTCCTCACTCTGCAGATTTTCCAACTTGCCTCTAGCTAAGTATTGTGATAAAAAAACCTGGCCCTTTGCAATGGGCTCCCAAAATGGGTTTCACACTTTCCTTCTGACGCCAACATTTTTATCATAATTTTGTAGCTGAACAGTTTCTTTAAATAGAATTCATTGCCAAGGCTTGATTGCAATGGTGAGTCATTAAACATAATGACAGTAAATGCATCCTATTTATCCCTGCTGCTTAATCCAGCTCTTGGCTTTAGAGAAAAGCTCATCTCCAGCCTTCTCAAAATCAACTAAATACAAAGACTTGTGCACGTGAAAAGAAAATAGCTCTCACATTATGTACTAATGTTATTTTCTTCACCAACATTTATGTATTGCCATATCATAATCAAGAAGGATGTAGTTATCGGACTTCTGGGGAGGCGTCAGGGCTGGTTATAGTTGCATCTGTGAAGATGCTGTTGACAGAGGTAATTAAGTGGTGATTAACAACAGCTTCCAGTGTGACGTAAGATATGAAAAACACATGCACGTCCAGACCTTGCCTGCCTGCTTTAATATTAGGATTGGGACTAAGAGAAGGGAAATTAATTTTTAAAATCTGTTTGTATGGGCTAAGGACTTTTATCCATCCTTCCTTACAGTTGACCCTTCCAATTCATCCTGTTTTATTAGTATACATGAGAATATATATTAAAATAAAAGATTAAAAATAGGGAAGAAACACCTCTTTTTTTTTATTCGTCAAAGCAATGGGGCCTTTCTGTCCCTGGGAAATCCAAGGCTAGTAGTGCTGCTGGCTTCTGCGTTCGAGGGAGAGGTTTAATATCAAGTAGGAGGTTTCTGATCTTCACATCTGTCAGACCAAACCAGCCATGCAGGAGTCTATAGGGAGAGAAAAAGAAGACAAATCCAGCAGAAACCAAATGCTAAAGTGAAAAGGGGGAAATTAAACAAATGAAGTGGAAGTTAATTAAATAAAACTTCTCAGTAAAATTGCCAGAGTTCAGATCAACGTTGTAAAGGAATGAATGCCAAAATATTCAATGCCACTAATTGAATTGTTCAATGCTATTAATGAGGTGCATAGATTTTTTTAAAAAAGAACACTGACAGAATGAATACGGTGGGGATGTTTGATGTTCATTATAATTAATTTGCTTTAATTCTCCTACTGGAGCACCATTACTTGATATATTAATTACAACTATAATTAGAAAGGTCATCACTTGCCAACAGCTTTCACATCTAAGGAGAAATATTACTGGTTAGAAAGTCATCTTTTGGCAGACAATTGTAGAGATGAAAAATTTCAGTGTGATCCATGGAAATAAGTAGGCAGGACACACTGGCAAAATATTATAGTATTATGCCCACCCCATGTCTCAAAGCATGATATGTCCCAGGGGTGCAGCACTTAACCAGGCCCAGTTTCCTCTGGTGGGAGGCCACAGGCATTTTGTAATGTTTGAGTTCATTCTCCTATTTCGACTGGAGCATCGATGGAGGCTCTGCATAAACACTTCAACAGACCGGCACTGGCAGCCCAGTGATTTTCCAGGGCAATGGACGAGCTGGTAGCTGTAGGCTGCCAGAAAGACAGTCCATTGCAGCATGCGTGGCGAGAGGACTGGTGGAGTTGGTCTATCACCGGCGAGGAGGCCCAGGAGCAGCTTGTGGTCAGTGATGAGGTCGAAGGTTCTTCCGTAGAGATATTCGTGGAACCTCTTCACTCCAGTCACAAACGCCAGTGCCTCCTTGTCGAGCTGGCTGCAATTCCATTCAGCCAGAGACAGCGTCCGAGAGAAGTAGGCGAGCAGTGCTTCCCTTCCATCTGGAAACCGGTGACTGAGGACAGCGCCGATGCCAAAGGGCGAGGCGTCACAGGCGAGGACCAGCGGCCTGGCTCCACTGTACTGTACCAGCACACTGTCTGATGAGAGGCGGGCCTTGACTGCGTTGAAGGCCGCCGTTTCCCGATGACCCCAGGACCACGGTGCCTTCGTGCCCTGTGTGGAAAAAGAGTTCTAGGCTTATGCGATAAATGTTTTGCTATGATCTACCTGCAAGGATCTTCTGATGAGCAGTCCTGACAAGCATGGCTGTGGATCTTTGCCCAAGGTTTCGCAAGAAACACAACCTGTTTTGTTTTGGCTTTGTTTTTATATATATAAAAAAGCATGCCACTGAATAGAAGATGAAGTCGTCTGCCGCTCAGAGATGGGGATGTTCACAACCGTCCCTTTTCACCATCCTGCCCCACATCCTGTCCCCATGTGTCCCTTTGTTCTCCTATTTATACTCCGCGCATCCGACTGGGTTGCCCCAAGCACTCTGGGCTGCTTTCAACATATATAAACACATAATCAAACACTAAACACTGAACAACTTCCCTATGCAGGGCTCCCTTCAGATGTCTTGCACAGGCTGTATAGTTCCTTCTTTCCTTGGCTCAGGGGTCACATAATTTCATACCCTCCAACATTTTTCTGATGAAAATAGGGACGTCCTGAGGAAAAGCAGGACATTGTGGGGTCCCATCAGGAAGCGAGGCGGCTTCTGTAAATCCTGGACAGTCCCTGGGAAAGAGGGACAATTGGAGAGTCTCTAGGCCACAGGAAGAAGCTGTGCAGAGAGCCAAGTCCTGGGTGACTCCAGCTGAGGTGCCAAGGCCCAGGTGGCCGAGGATGGAGAAGAAGGCCAGAAGGGCAAGGAAGCCCGGAGGGAATCAGGGGCCGGCTGAGAGTCCTGGGAGCCAGAAGCCCCAGCTGGGGTGGCCACCTGGCCTTCCCAAGACGGACTGGTTCCCTTTTGGGCAGACAGAGTCCCCTGCCTGCTCCCTTTGGGACGCCTTTGGTCACGTTCTCGAATGCAGAAGAAATCACATGGAAGAGTTTTTCCCTCACCCTAACTTGCTCGTCTAGCGCAGCCTACCTGCCTAGGCACCTCACAAGATGAGTCCGCCCTCCTTACCTGGCTGATGGACGTTCCAGGCTAGCCAATAGGTGGGCGGAGCTGCTACCCATGGCTCCCCGAGAAGCAGCCAGACCTTTGCTGGAGCAGCAGCCTCTCCTTGCAAAGCTCCCTCGTCTCCCTCGGCCTCTCGCTGGGGGTCTCAGGGGTCTCTGGGCTCCTTTCCACCTCTAGAATGGAGGCCTTCTTCCCTGGAGGGTTCTGTCGCTGAAATGGCAGCATACCAATTGAAGAAATCATCCTCCCCACCACCTGCTCTTCCCTGGGCAGTAAAGCACCATCACCTTCCTAGATGAGGAAGAGAAGCAGAATTTCTTGTTATATCAACCCCCTTCCTCCCTTCCTTCCTTCCTTCCTTCCTTCCTTCCTTCCTTCCTTCCTTCCTTCCGTTTCTCAATTTACCATCCTTCTGGCAGGCAGAAATTCAGCAGGTGGGGGAGCATTTCCTTTCAATCTTCTTTTGGGAAGGTTTGCACTTACAGATCACTATGGATTGCTTTTTCAGTCCCCCCCATTCCCACCCACCCCCACCAATATAAGGGACGTCCCTTATATTGCCTAACCACAGAATACCTCCAACATTTCTCCGATAAAAAGAGGGACGTCCCATTGGATAATGATGATTTTCCTATTTATACTCCACACATCTTACTGGGTTTCCCCAGACACTCTAGGCAGCTTCCAACATATATAAAATCATAATAAAACACTGAACATTAAAAAAACAGCAACTTCCCTATAAAGGAATACCTTCTGACGGATCGGGGAAGAGATCATTCCATACACTCCAGGCCCCTTTTCCAATGAGAGGGGCATTCCAAGGAAAAGTGTGACATTCCAGGATCCAATCAGAAACCGGGATGGCTTTGCTCAATCCGAGACGCCCCTGGGAAATAGGGACACTTGGAGGGTCTGCCCAAGGTGGCAACCGAAGGCCCAGCAGAAGCCTTGCAGTGTGTCGCTCCCAGGAAAGTTGTATTTCTATTTCCTCTCAGGGAGGCCCTTGATTGGGCCAGTGCAGCCGCCTTCAGACCTTGGCCCTTGTCTGTGGGGCAACGCAGAGGCCTTGCGGTCGGAAAGGGGGGGTGTCAGGGATTCCGTCTGCTCCTTGGGGTCTCCTGCTCTCAGCTGAGTCCGCATGACAAGGCAGGACAGGCTTCTGAAGCCTGCATTGTGATTGGCCGCCTAGTGCAAAGCAGCCAATCCTGCCCTAGGTGGGCGGAAGTGTATATATATAAGCCCTGTTTTGCCACTCGGTTCAGGAGGCTTCCTCAAGGAAGCCTGGAGGCTGAATGGCTGCCTTGGGTCTTCCCTCAGGGCTCAGGGGGAGGCCCCTTTGTGAGGGCAAGGGGCCCTTGGAGCCAGGCTACCACCCAGCCACCCCATCCTGGAACCTGTAGGATAAGGGAGCCCCTCAAGGGAGCCTGTGCATTTGCCAGGCACTGCCTGCTGCTGCCTGGGGGCCCCAGATAAGCCCGCCAGGGGAATCGGAGAGGGGCTTGAGCCCCGCAGCCCCCTTGGAGTTGGGCAGGAAGGCCTACAGGGTCCGTTGCTGCATCTCGGTCCAAGAAAAGGGCAGCTTGGCCCCAGCAGGACACCTCAGGCCTCTCCTTGGGCCATGGGAAAGGGGCTCTTCCTCTGCCTAGTTCCTCCACATCCCTGCCATTGGGTGTCTTGTCTTGGGACTTGTCTCACCTTCTTTTCAATCCATGTCAGCTGCTTTAGGAGACAACAAGAGTCTGCAAAGCAGGAGAAAAATACACAGAATAAATACAGATCCCCCTTCAGTTGCATAGCCTTAACCTTGTTCTGACCACTAGGCCACACGGACTCTCCTAGAACCTTGGCACTGAGGCCGGGAATTCCATGTTCTCCAGGGCCGTTGCCTAGCAACGGAACTGGCGACCGTTTGAACGGAGGTTCCTGCATCCTCAGCATCTCGAGGTTTGCAGAGGTGGCCTGTAGTGACCTTTGCTCCGTCACTACATTCGAAGATGGCGTCCCAAAGACTCCTGGAGGTAAGGGGAGGTTGCCATGGCCTCTATTTTTTATTTTTTCCCCAAAAAATTATTGATTTTAACAATTTTAAGCACTTAACAATACCGTTACATTTTCATCCTCCCCCCCCCCTCTCACTGAGGGAAGCACATTTCCATCCCCCTCTCTCACCGGGAAAATCGTAGACATTATACATTTAGCGTAGCTAACATATTAAATACCATTGCTTAGGCCTGACCCATTTCTGTGGGCCAGGTACTCCTCCTTTCCTCAATTTCATATTTCGGTTGACTTCCTCAAGTCCCCCTCTGTTGAATTCATTATCTATTCTCTTTATCAGTTTTCCAAGTTCATAAACTTCACAATAACATAAAATACCAAAATCATTTTACTTAAACTAACTCCTTTTTTCCATACCTCAGCATCTCATTACTTCTGATCCTTTCCTCAAGTCTTATCAAATTCCCTTACTCCAACCTAATTTAAAACCCCTTACCTCCCTCTAGTCTCAAAATTTGTAGCTATATTTCCCACTACTACCTCCTAATTTTTAACATATAATCATTAACGCCAGTATCCAGATCCAAACATCATAACCGCTTAAACAGGAAAAAACACATCCAAGTATATCCTCCTTCTCCCACCCCAACCCTCACAAATTTCCAGGCCCAAAAGTCATTCCAAACACAATAGTCAGCCAATGCCGTGTGACACTCTCCTCTCTTCTTCTGCAATGTGGTATTCTTCATAATGTCATGTTTGCACGATTCAGTCCATAGTGTTTGCAGTTCTCTTCTCTTCTTTTGAATTGTACTATCCATCATGTCCTCCTCTTTGGGAATTCCCTCCTCTGTGTCCTGAATGTCTTCTTCTGTGCAGAACAGTCCTTTTAAGTTAGGTGTCAAACAGCTCTTTCCTGTATTTTCTTATAGTTCACTTAGCAAAAAGCCTGCGGTTGGTTTTCTTACTTCCAAGTTTCCCTCCAACTCCTTAACTTTCTCTGGAGCTGGCACTTTAGTTGCATTTTTTTCAAAGTTGTCCAAAATCAAATTCGAGGCTCTGACAGCCTGTTGCATTTCCTGTAACAGTTCTAAACTTTTTCTTTGAAAGGAAGCAGACCATTTCCCCTTTTTCATTTTCCCGTCATCCCAAGATGGAGACATAGGCTCTGCTGAGACAGGCCAGCTCCCTCAGGCCTCCTCTCTCCCAACTGTCCTCCGGCGGCAGCCATTTCCTCAGGCTGCCTCAGTGGGAGAGGGGAGAACAGCATTCTAGACACTGGGGCCTGAGCTTGGGAGTTGTCTTTTCCTCTGCCCTCCTTGCCCCCTTTCCTTGTGTGTTGTATTTCTGTTGCTCAGATCCTTCATTACAATAGAAGGCTGCGATGAGGGAGTTTCTTTCCTTTGATTTCATGGAAGGCTCTCTTGGAGCCTTTTTGGCTTAAGAGAGGGGTACAAATACTCTAAAGGAATGAATGATGAATAAGGTCTCTAAGGAAATGGAGGACAGAGATTTTCACTTTCTTTCCCAACTATCTGGCCTGCGCTTTCCTGATCAACACAAAAACATGAATGGGTCTGATCCGCTCCTCACATTCTGACTTCCTCTTTCTCTTTTCTATTGGACAGGGAATTGATTTTGATGAGGACGAAATATTGGAAATCGGCCTGGAAGATGGGGAGGATCTTCCTCCAAGGTAATGCTATCCTAACCCCCCCCCCCATAATCAATTGCTTTCAGGGTCTTTGAAGGAGGGGAGGCAATAAAACCTTTTTACACAAGTGTTACTCCTCTCTCCCCTCAGCATCCTAACCACAGTTTCTCCGGATGCGGCTGATGTTCCTACCGAAGGCTTCAGCGAGGACCAGCTGAAGGCCAGAATGATGGATGTCATCACCACGTTGAAGAGTGGGAAGAAGATGGTCCGAAGGAAGGCGCTCCGAGATCTTTCCGCCCTCCTGCAGAAGATCCAGGAATATGTGAGTTACTGAAGGGAAGCATTGCAACCAGGCAGGGCTGTCAAGGCCTTCAGCCTGCTCCTTCTAGGCCCACCCTGCAAGTTGCCCAAGGGACAATCAGGCATCCCAGCACATACCCCATTTTGAGAACAGAGCTGGGCCATAGCAGAACGAATCCTAGTGATCAAAGAAGAAGCAAACATCAGGAAAAGAGGGGTGGGAAGTCAACAAGAAATGGATTTTTTCTGCTAAATATTTTGGAATGTTTTGAAGATGTAATAAAAATGTTATAGGGAAAATGGTGATGGGTTGCTTCTCTTATCAGTCCCTTCTCTGGGTTTCTTCTCAGCCATCGGCAGCGCTTCCTGCATCCTCCCTTGGCCAACTGGTGGCTATTTCCAGTCTCTGTGCCTTGGATCCAGACCCGGAGTGCAGGCAGCAGGCAGCAGAGCAGAGGCCCTCTGCCATCTTCTGCCCATCCTGCGGCGCAAAGAAGGTAAGACTGGAAGAATGCATCCCAGCAAGGGGTGGGGTGAGCAAGACCCGAACTAACCCTTTGGCTTTCCTTTGCAGAGACGCTGGCACAAACATCAAGGAACCAAGCACTCATCAGCAGAGCTCAGAAGGTCCTCAATTCCACCGGAGGACCGGTTCCTGATTTGTTCATCAACAACTGCTACTCTCTTGCCAGGGTAAGTCGCTGTCACACAAGGCGCAGCGGTCTCTCAAGCCACATGTTCTGGGTTCCGCAAAGAAAGCATCTGAGCTTTCTGCTCCCCAGGCCTGCCCTGTGGGCATCTCTGACCTTCCTCTCTTGCTTCAGGTCTTTGGCGCCTTTCTCCCTGCGGAGCAGCTCTTGGAGGCCATGTGCTTCCTGGCCAGCAATCTGGTTGTCGAGAGCAGCTTCAACCCCAAGGACATCTCCCACCTACTGCAAGAGTTCATCAAGCAGTTTAGCGGCAAAGCAGTAGAGGTAAGGTGTCTGCAAAGGTAGGAGAGAAGAAGAATCTCTGTTTTGGTGTAGGGGAGGCAGCCTCATGCCATTGAGTGGCCAGGACACATGTTTGTTGAGAGGGGCCTGGCAATGTAGGACAAGAACCTCAGCCAAGGGTCCTGAGAAACATGGGTTCAGGAATGGGAACCCTCCTCCTTCTGGGAGCAGACTGGCAAGCTTCTTCTCTTGGCCCACAATGGACAGGGACACTGGTTCCCTGGAGCTGCCTGGGTCTAATACTCCCAAGGACCCTGAGTGGTACCTTGGAAGGAAGATGGCTGTGGTGGCCCAGGTCAAGGGTCCCTCTTTCTAGGAGGGATGGAGGGATCTGCCTGCAGACAGCCCCGCTTCCTTGTACTCTCCCAGCAACCCTCTCCTTTTCTCTGACAGGTGGAGGTGCTGCTGGAGGCCTTCTATAAGATCACCCAGGGGCCTACAGTGGAGGGCAGAAACATGGCTGTCTTCGCTTTGTCCATCTTATCCCACCAGCGCCTGGAGAAAGTGGTTGAATACCTCCTCCAGTTTCCCTTCAGGTATGGAGCCCTCCAGGTTCTCCTGGGCTAAGGGAAAGGTTGGCAAGCTGCAGGGCTTGCTCAGAAAGCCCTTGCTGCCATTTCCTCTCTCTGGGCCATGGCAGCAAGCAGAAGACTTGAATCTAACCATTGCTCTTGCTTTTGCATTCACAGAGACTGCGAGAGAGTATGGAAGGAGGTTTTGACATCGGCCGACCAAGAACAACTGCTCCATCTCATGGCCGAGCAGCTTTATCAAAGCCCCTTGGCGGAATCTGCCACCCAAGTGGTAAGCACGAATCACCCGCTTTCTGGCTTCCTTCTTCCCAGGGTGATATCGAGGGGTTTCTGTATTGTGCAGAAAAGCAGGGAAAGTGACTTGCGCCTCTCTCTCTTCCAGCAACATCTCTCCAGCCTGTTGCAGGCCATCCTCAGGATGGAGGAATACAAGGCAGCTGTGCGCCGGAACTTCCCACAGCTGCTGATCGCTCTCCTGGGGATGGTTGTCAACTTCCACTACGACCAGGAATTCCTCGGGTGAGTAGTGTGTTGCAAAGGGGCCAATGGAGTCCTTTTCCCTTCAACCTCTGGGGGTGTCCAGTCCAAGGGAGGTTCTCCTGCAGGCGGCTGCTAGGGAGGAAGGTATGGGGAAGGAATTTGAGTGTGTGGCAATGTCCCTCCTGGTAAAACTGGCCTTGCTTTTGTTACAGAGGGGCTAAGGAAGTTCTGCACCTCCTTCTCGGCACCACTGGAGAGGAAGTAGAGACGGCCATCGTTGACCAACTTTTCTGCCCGCAGAATTTCAGCCAGGGGTTGTCTGCCATGGTGAGGTAAGAGGAAGAACAGGGTGACCTTCCAATGGTCTGGCAAAGGAAGCTGAAGGCACGGGAGCAGACTGTGCCCCTGTTTGCTTCCTTCTTAGCAAGACCTGCTTCTCAATTTCAGAGCTGTTGGAAAGCGACGCTGGTGGATCCCTCCCATGGTAGAAAACATCACCGCTGCTCTCGAGGACCAGGACTTTGCCGGAATGCCACAAGTAGCGGCAGCTATCTACATCGAGGTGAGGAGGACTGACGCGGGAGGAAATGGGTGCAGCAAGGAGGCCCTGGCTTGGTTTCTGCCCAGTGTTGGGCTTTGTGTTCTTCGGCTCCCTTTGTGTCCTAGGTTCCCCAACCAGCCTCCATCAGAATTTGGACCTTGCAGCTGCCTTTACCTTCCATATTCTGTGGCTTTTGTCAAGGCTACTTTGAGCCTAAGGACTGTTGCCTGTTTTAGTGCTCCTCAGAGTAGACCCATTGGATTTGATGGACACGACAAACTTTGGTCCATTCACTTCAGTGGCTTTGCTCTGTGCAGAACTACAGAGGGTGGATAAAAGGAGAACCTGCCTCAACCTCTCATCACTGAAGAGTTTCTTTCTCTTTGGGCCTCTTTAGCTGCTCAGCTGCCGTCTGCAGGTCGATCCCTGTGAGGATATATTGGAGCAGCTCCTCAACTGGCTGGAACATGACCACCTGCAAGTCCGGAAGCTCAGCGTCAGAGGGATATCCCTGCTTCTGGACTCTGACATGGCAAGTGATGCTCAGAGGGAGGGGGTACAGATCCTGGATCTAATCATGGCCCAGCACGGAAGGGCCTGTGCTAAAAGGCCTTTCGGACCTTGGAAAACATGCTCTCTTTTGTGTAGGACCCTTCGCTTCTGCGGCTGCTGCTGCTGGATTCCCTCTCTTGGGTAGAAGCCGATGTCCTCCCAGACTTGATGCACCTGGTAGATCAAGCCTATCTCTCCAGGGAGGTGGGAGAGGAAGACCTGAAGATGCTGGCGGCAACCTACTGCGGTCTGGCTGCCCATGTGAGTATTAGGGAACACAGGACATCACACACAGGGTGGAGGAGGAATGCTTTGGAAGAGGAAGGGGGTGTTTAGACTGGCATGCAGCAGAGATGTTCTGGCTGCAGGAGGGTGTTCCTCTGGAAAACACAGCGGGAGAGTCCCCCCTGCCCCCAGTCTCCCCCAGGAGGAGGATAGGGGGCTGAGCAGCCTCAAAACACCCCGGTGGGCAGGCGAAAGGAAAAGCTCTGATGAGAAACACAATCTCTGATATTTTATGCCTACAGGAAGAAGCCTCCTTCCGGGCATCAGCCATCGAACATCTGGGGCTGCTTCGTGGCTGGGCAAGAGACCAAAGGCTTCCCATCACAACAACAACTGAAGAAGAAGCCATTAATGAACTGGTCGTCGTCCTCATTCACCTGGAAGATGAGGATGAGGTGGCCAAGGTGAGGGCCAAGGAGGTGGACTTATGCAGTAGGAGGGAGGGATTGTTCTCAGCAGCTCCCGAGATTTCTCTTACGGCAATTTGTAACCCTCTTCTCTTCTTGTGTTGCAGGCCGCAAGGAGGGCTCTTTCCCATCTAGCCCCACAAGTCAAGTGGTGGGCGCATCCCAACACATTTAGCCTCCACTTTGCTCTCCACCAGGCTGCCAAGCATCTGGTAAGGTCCCTCTGCTTCGCTGGCAGCTTGGCCCAGGAATGATTTGGGGGTGCAAGGCTCTTCTGCCGCACTCTCAAGCCTGTCTGATGCCACTTCTCCTTTGTCTTTCCCGACAGACCAAGACCTTCAGCAAGAAGATCCTTCGGAGTGCTGCCTTGTCATGTACGAAGCCGTCTGCCAACAGGCTGCCAGCAGTCTCCAGGGTGGCAGCTCTGCTTCTGGGTAAGTCAAGCAACACCCTTCACTGGTAGGGATGGACATTTCCCCAGGCCGCCTGCGCCCAGATCTTGCTCTGAGTGCTCCGCGAGGGTGGAGGCCTCTAGACGCATCAGAGCATACCTGTCCTCCTGCCGAGCTGCCTCTGTCTCCGCTTGCTTTGCACCGAGATGACGTCCCTCTTCTTGCCCTGTCTCTCTAGGTCATCTGGCTTTCCGGGATGCCAGTTTCATCCACAGTGAAGACATGGCATCCTACGGTACATGTAAGTGAGATGTACGGAGAGCAGGGAGAGATGCTTCTGCTGAGGAAGGAGCTCTGGTGGGGGTGCTTTGCAAGCTGATTCCTTGCTCAACCTTTGTCCCTTGCCACTCAGGGCTGGAAGAGATGCAGCAGCACGAGGAAGAAGGGCTCAGGCGGACAGGGAGGAGCTGCCTGAACATCATGCAGCGGGCCTGTCAACATCGGCAGAAAGGCAGGGTCCGGCGCCTTGTGAGGAGGCTGCTCCGCTGTGTTCACAGGGAACCTTACCCGCAGGACTTCCTGAGCTGCATGCCAGGTGAGTGAGGCATCTGGTGGGCTCTTTGGACATTGGGTGGGCTGTCTGGAGGTGACGTTTCTCAAGGAGCCCCTTTCTCCTCCTGACAGAACATCGGCAGTAGCGCCAGGCCAAGGCAACGTAACATCAGAGTTGTGCTGCAGAGACACCATCTTCTGCTCTCCGCGGGATCCAGTCTGGACCAGTGCCAGGAACATCTACGCCATCAGGATCGACCAAGAGGAATGGTGCTGCCCTCACGACCCTCCATACATAGAGGTAGGAAACCTTTTTGTTGTTGTGTTTTTGATTGTTAATTGCTTATTTTATTGATTGATTTTCAATCTCAGGGTTTTTCACAACACGAAATTTCAGTATACGAAGCATAAAATACATGATTAAAAAAATCACTGCACAAAATTCATAATAAACATATCAGAACTTAATATAAATTAAAATAATAAAAACATTATAAAAATAGCCACAAACTAATGTATGTACACTAATAAACAATACAAAAGCCCCGAAACAACACTCCATTTAAAACAACCCCACCCTGCAAATCAAACAGCCCCCACCCAAGTTAAAACCCCATTCCTGTTGAAACAGTCATCTTAACACGAGGGGGCTGGCCCACTTTCTGGTCCCACCCCCTAAGTGCCGCCCCCAAAGCGGCGATCTTACCTTTGTTGTTTCCCCTTTGTTAGGGGTCCCGCCCCCAGGACAGGCAGGCTTTATGGAGCTCCCCCAGTGGCTGGTGTACGCCCAGGGTCCGGTTCCTTGCAGGACTCTCTGCCATCCTCTCGATGGGGGGGGGGGGGGCAGGCAACCCCCAGCAGCAGCTTTCTTCCATTTCTTTGTTAGAAAACACCTCCTTCTTTTTAAATTCTTTATTCACCAGAAGCGGGGATTATTTTGGGGACAACTAGAGGGGCTAACATTAATGAGATTTAATACCCTTTCTAACCAAATCTCTTTTCTCTCTTTCCTGCATGGAACAAAACCACGATGGGAAACGGCGGCCTACCTGCTGGAGCCTGGGAGAAGATGTCCGAAGAAAAGAAGACCCCCGCAAGAAGGTCATCAGTCGGGAAAGAAGCAGCCCTGAAGACGACATCGGCAACATCAACCCTCCACCTGGCAGTGAACTTGAGGACTGGACACTTTTTATGGACTCTTTCGGGACTGAAAACAGCAAGCAGGACTTTTTTTAGTAAGAGAGATAGGTTAAAATGGATGTATAGAATAGGATAGGCAAAATAGGGAGCATTCAAGGGTAGATAACACTATGGTTTATGTTAAAATGTGTAAAAAAAACACAATTTTGTAAGAAATGAATAAATACTTTTGTTAAAAAGAGAAACAGGTCTTTGGGTTTGTGAAATGGTTGGAGTTTTGTTTTTATTTACTTTTGTCTGTATGTTTTTGTCTTAAATTGTTGATATTTTGTATGTATGACTTGATTTTTAGGTGTTATTTTTTTGTGTGTGTGTGGTAATGTATATTTAGTTCGATTTATTACATGATTAGATTTGATATAGTATATGTATGTATGTGTTTGTTTGTTTGTTTGTTTGTATGTATGTGTGTATATACGTATGTGTGTATGTATGTTTTGTTTTTTTTCATGTTTGTCTTAATTTTAAAATGTAATAAAGATATTAATTTTTAAAAAAAACCATTTTGTAAGAAATGAATAAATACTTAAATTAAAAGGGTTTGCGTCTGGTGAGTTGGGAAGATGCTGGAATCTGGAGAGGCAAGAGATTGTCTTGCTCTGAGCTGGACCCAGAACTTTGGCCTGGGGCATCCCTGGGAAGGTAATGGGGAAGCAAAATCGGTTGGAGGGTTCCTCATCTTGGGATTACTCTGCAGCCTACAGGTTGTTATTTTTATATTGCATTTCTCCAAGGAGCTCAAAGTGGTCCATTACTACCTCTGACCGCTGAAGCAGAGCAGAGCCATCCTGGCTGGCAGCCACCAATATCCCTTTGTCTAATCTTCTTTTAAACCCCTCCAAGTTGATCGCCATCACTGCCTCCTGTGGCAATGAGCTCCACAGTTTAACTATGCCCTGTGTGGAAAAAGATTTCTAGACTTATGCGATAAATGTTTTGCTATGATCCACCTGCAAGGATCTTCTGATGAGCAGTCCTGACAAGCATGGCTGTGGATCTTTGCCCAAGGTTTCGCAAGAAACACAACCTATTTTGTTTTGGCTTTGTTTTTATATATATAAAAAAGCATGTGAACCAACTCTGCCACTGAATAGAAGATGAATATGTAAAGCCAAACATCCCGTGTGCTGGCACAAAAGAGACAGTTTTGCTGATTTCACAAAGAATGGAGGTGGTGGTGGGAGAGGGGAGGGAGACATGGGGCTTTTGCGACTGGTGACCTATAAAAAGCAGCTCAGCCACCAAAAGGATCTGGGAATCCAGTCGGTGTGTGCCTGAGATCCTGATGATCTTGCCCAGCTCCAGAGCTTGCATTTCTGCAGCTGAGCAGCCGAAAGCAGATGCATAAAGCATCACATTATAAAACACCCCCCCCCCCCGTGCATCTGGAATGAGGAGTTTCAAAGAGCACCTTTGGCTGGAGAAAATATCTTATTTAAAAGCACATCTCTTTGGTCTCACTGCCCTCCCCCAAGTCATATTTTTTTAACAGGTTTTTTAAGCCAATGCACCCCAAGGAAGTTGCAAACACATGCAGCCATCACTCTTTGCAGCCTCCTTCAAATATTTCTTGCCTTGTGCTGGATGCATAAAAACAGACTTGCAAGCAGTTTTCTCACCATTGAGGAAAGTCGAGGGATTGTGTTCTGGTGAGGTGCTGATGTTGGTTCCTGTTTACAGAACTCTGCTTACTTCCCCCCCCCCCCAGCCCACCAGACTACAGTTTCCAGAATTCATTAGAAAATTGGAGTGGAAGGGTAGGAGATCTGGGGCTCAGCACCAAAGTTTAGGCACAGGGGTCAGCAAACCTTTTCAGCAGGGGGCCGGTCCACTGTCCCTCAGACCTTGGGGGGGGGGCCGGACTATAGTTTGAAAAAAAAATGAACGAATTCCTATGCCCCACAAATAACCCAGAGATGCACTTTAAATAAAAGGGCACATTCTACTGATGTAAAAACACGCTGATTCCTGGACCATCTGCGGGTCAGATTTAAAAGGCGATTGGGCCGGATCCGGCCCCCGGGCCTTAGTTTGCCTACCCATGGTTTAGGACAGGGGTCGGCAAGGTTTACCAGCCATGGGCCAGATCACTTCCACGGAGCTCGTCCGGACATGCGCAGCACGATACCTGAGATCGTGTCTGCGCATGTCCACGGCGCCGGAAATCGCTTCTGCGCATGCCCAAACGCCGAAAATCGCTCCTGCGCAGACGCACCGGCACCACTTGGCAAGTCCCCGAACCGCACTGCGCTGGTTAAGCACAGCAAGCGAAAGACTTGCTGAGCAGGCGGCTCGTGGGCCGGTAAAATGGTCTTCGTGGGCCGCATCCGGCCCATGGGCCGTAGGTTTCCGACCCCTGGTTTAGGACCTCAGGTTCCAGGAGCCATCCTGTAACAGCTCCGCTCCTGAGCGCTCTCCTCAGGTATGGGGAGGGAACTCTGCCTAAGAGCCTGTAATGCTGAGCACTTAGAGAATACTGCTCTAAAATGGATAGGCCAAGGATTCAACTCCATGTAAGGAATTTGTTGTTGTTGTTCAGTCGTTCAGTCGTGTCCGACTCTTCGTGACCCCATGGACCAGAGCACGCCAGGCACGCCTATCCTTCACTGCCTCTCGCAGTTTGGCCAAACTCATGTTAGTAGCTTCGAGAACACTGTCCAACCATCTCATCTTCTGTCGTCCCCTTCTCCTTGTGCCCTCAATCTTTCCCAGCATCAGGGTCTTTTCTAGGGAGTCTTCTCTTCTCATGAGGTGGCCAAAGTACTGGAGCCTCAACTTCAGGATCTGTCCTTCTAGTGAGCACTCAGGGCTGATTTCTTTAAGAATGGATAGGTTTGATCTTCTTGCAGTCCATGGGACTCTCAAGAGTCTCCTCCAGCACCATAATTCAAAAGCATCAATTCTTCAGCGATCAGCCTTCTTTATGGTCCAGCTCTCACTTCCGTACATTACTACTGGGAAAACCATAGCTTTAACTATACGGACCTTTGTTGGCAAGGTGATGTCTTTGCTTTTTAAGATGCTGTCTAGGTTTGTCATTGCTTTTCTCCCAAGAAGCAGGCGTCTTTTAATTTCGTGACTGCTGTCACCATCTGCAGTGATCATGGAACCCAAGAAAGTGAAATCTCTCACTGCCTCCATTTCTTCCCCTTCTATTTGCCAGGAGGTGATGGGACCAGTGGCCAAGATCTTAGTTTTTTTGATGTTGAGCTTCAGACCATATTTTGCGCTCTCCTCTTTCACCCTCATTAAAAGGTTCTTTAATTCCTCCTCACTTTCTGCCATCAAGGTTGTATCATCAGCATATCTGAGGTTGTTGATATTTCTTCCGGCAATCTTAATTCCGGTTTGGGCTTCATCCAGTCCAGCCTTTCGCATGATGAATTCTGCATATAAGTTAAATAAGCAGGGAGACAATATACAGCCTTGTCGTACTCCTTTCCCAATTTTGAACCAATCAGTTATTCCATATCCAGTTCTAACTGTAGCTTCTTGTCCCACATAGAGGTTTCTCAGGAGATGGATGAGGTGATCAGGCACTCCCATTTCTTTAAGAACTTGCCATAGTTTGCTGTGGTCAACACAGTCAAAAGACTTGCTGAGGAATGTAAGGAATGCTCAAGGCTAAAAACAACTCTCTCCCACCACTGGAAAACGTTGATTTCTGTTTAAAACCGAGGGCAGAATTTGGGGTTTTGGCAACAGCCAATTTTTACTGAAATTATTTCCAGGAACATCCCCAAAGTTAAAGTTCGGGAGGATAAAACTCACCACCCAAAGAATAATAATAATAATAATTTATTATTTGTACCCCGCCCATCTGGCCGGGTCTCCCCAGCTACCCTGGGCGGCTTCCAGCAATTATTAAAAAACAATACATTAAAATATCATAGATTAAAAGCTTCCCTGAACAGGGCTGCCTTCAGGTGTTTTCTAAAGGTCATGTGGTTGTTTATTGCTTTGACCTCTAATGGGAGGGCGTTCCACAGGGCGGGCGCCACCACCGAAAAGGCCCTCTGCCTGGTTCCCTGTAGCTTCGCTTCTCGGAGTGAGGGAACCGCCAGAAGGCCCTCGGCGTTGGACCTCAGTGTCCGGGCTGAATGGTGGGGGTGGAGACGCTCCTTCAAGTATACAGGACCGAGGCCGTTTAGGGCTTTAAAGGTCAGCACCAACACTTTGAATTGTGCTCGGAAACGTACTGGGAGCCAGTGTAGATCTCTCAGGACCGGTGTTATGTGGTCCCAGCGGCCACTCCCAGTCACCAGTCTAGCTGCTGCATTCTGGATTAATTGCAGTTTCCGGGTCACCTTCAAAGGTAGCCCCACGTAGAGCGCATTGCAGTAGTCCAAGCGGGAGATAACTAGAGCATGCACCACTCTGGCGAGACAGTCTGCGGGCAGGTAGGGTCTCAGCCTGCGCACCAGATGGAGCTGGTAGACAGCCGCCCTGGACACAGAATTAACCTGCGCCTCCATGGACAGCTGTGAGTCCAAAATGACTCCCAGGCTGCGCACCTGGTCCTTCAGGGGCACAGTTACCCCATTCAGGACCAGGGAGTCCCCCACACAGAAGAACAACATGTCAGAATTTGGAAGCACATCAGTGGCAATCTTGCTGGCGCTCGATATTTCGACACTTAAATTCCGAGTTCATAAAAGGAGAGAATGGTGGTCAGTTTTGAGAGCAAATCTCAGTGGAGTAGCTGTGTTCGTCTGTTACAGCAAACCTAAAGGGGAAATAATCTGTCAAGTTATGAAAGCAGCTTTAAAAACAAACCCCAAAAAACTCAAGAAGGAAGTATTTGGATGATATAGCTGGTTCCACACTAAATAGCTGCTCCTGACCTCACTAAAAACACCCTCTTTGCATGGCCTGCAAGGACAACGGCATAAATGTTACTAGGGACTCAACCTTTGATGTGTTTTCTGTCTGGTTCCATGGTTACCAAGACACCGACGTATAAATGAAGAATGTCACGCCAGGGTTCCACACTGGCCTTGCCCACCTGTCCATGGAGCCAGCCAAGGGCAGACCCTTCCGGTGGTGGCACCTCATTAAAGATGATTTAGAAGGCGATTGGGCCGGATCTGGCCCCTGGGCCTTAGTTTGCCTACCCACGGCTTTCTGCTACTGTGCCACCAGCCACCCAGCAGTTCAACTGTCTTCTTTATGCTGGAGATCTAATATGAGGAAGTTTGCTTTACAACAGATCTTCTGCATCTGGGATGATGAAATGGAAACAAAGGAGGAGGAGGAGGAGGAGGAGGAGGAGGAGGAGGGGAGCTTGGATTTGATATCCTGCTTTATCACTACCCGAGGGAGTTTCAAAGCGGCTCACATTCTCCTTTTCCCTTCCTCCCCCACAACAAACACTCTGTGAGGTGAGTGGGGCTGAGAGACTTCAGAGAAGTGTGACTAGCCCAAGGTCACCCAGCAGCTGCATGTGGAGGAGCAGAGACGCAAACCCGGTTCACCAGATTATGAGTCTACCGCTCTTAACCACTACACCACACTGGCTCTCATTAGTTATTTCATTTGACTATATTAAAGATTTGGTCTTGACAGATAATAGATAAATTGTCCTAAATTAATTAATTGCAGCTCATGTGACCATTTCTCATAACTGGAAAAATATAAGAAATCCAGTACTCAATGATTGGATAATAAAAGTATGGAAGATAGTAAGTTTGATCAAATTAACATGGTTAGAGTCAGAGAACAAAGAGAGTTATATGATCACTTCATTGGCAAATGGAAAGTCTTTATAATGTATTGGAGAGAAAAAAACAAGAAAATTAAAAAAACAAACCAAAAAAACAACACTTTGAAGTATGATGAAGTCTGTTTTGTGCATATGTATTTGTACTCTCTCTAGTTCAGTATACAGTGGTACCTCAGGTTAAGAACTTAATTCGTTCTGGAGGTCCGTTCTTAACCTGAAACTGTTCTTAACCTGAGGTATCACTTTAGCTAATGGGGCCTCCCGCTGCTGCCGCGCCACCGCCGTGCGATTTCTGTTCTCATCCTGAAGCAAAGTTCTTAATCCAAGGTACTATTTCTGGGTTAGCGGAGTCTGTAACCTGAAGCATCTGTAACCTGAAGTGCCACTGTACAATTATATGTTTATTCTATCTGTTTTCAAAACTAATAATACTAAGGTTAGAATCATAGAATCATAGAGTTGGAAGAGACCACAAGGGCCATCCAGTCCAACCCCCTGCCAAGCAGGAAACACCATCAAAGCATTCCTTTAAGCATCAATAATTAAATAGCATCAATTTAATTATTATTAAAGCATCAATAAATAAATAGCATCAAAAGAATAATCAGTAGATAAATATCAGAAAAGGGAGTCAATGGAAATTCACAAAAGTTGAATACCTGCACCAGTAAGGTGTTTTGAGGAGAAATATCTCTCCCTCTCTTCTGAAAAACAGGAAATAGGAGAACATTTGGTATAGTTTCTAATCATATTATACAATAAATGCACATCTTCAACATGTGGCTGCAATCCTGTACACAGGTTGTCTAAGAAGGCACATTGAGGTCCAAAGGATTTGAGTAGCCTGTGCCTAGGATTTCAGGTAATGTTTAACTGTGCACCTGTTTTACGTTTTCGTTTTTAAAGTGACAATTCAACATAAAAGCGAGCCTAGCCATTCAGCTCCTACAAATAGTTTTTCTTACATTTCTAACTGTCTTTCCTAATATAACAGAAGCTTCTGCCCTCACGTAGAATCCCCAGAGGGCAGCTTGTACTGCATAGCAGATTAGCAGAACAGAAACATTTTCACGACTCAATGAACCTCCGTGCTGCTTTTGTGGCCTCTAACGCTGGGCGTCACCTGCGAATACCCGCCTCCCCTTTGTTGCCGGTAACAGACGTCCTGGACTTGTATATAGACCTACAGTTGTGTAAAGAGTCTGGCACCCCCAGCTAGCATTTTGAATCAGCGGCATTATTTATAAGATACCATTTTAATTACTCACCATTCATCTTTCTTTTAAATCAGTGCAATTTAACATAGTGAACTGAAAGAGAATTTGACTTGCTCCTTTGCCTGTTAATAAAGGAAGCAGAATGACCAGATAAAGTTGAGCTAAGCCTTCAAATCTGATTCACACTCCAAAGGATCATATGTGGTGTCGTGTAGCCTGGGGTGGGGGGCTTGGTAATCTGAGGGGCTCCAGGCTTTGAAAAAAGCCCGGTGAAGACTGGAGCATGAGTGGTGCAAGCACTGGCTAGAGCACATAATCTTGCCTACCATGCGGCAGTGCAAAAAGGGCTCATTTTACAGCTTGCATTGCATCCCCTAGCAGCCGGCCAGCGGAGTTATTTCAGACAGTCCTGAGGTTACTGACTCCCACTTGAGGGACCACTTGAGCCCTCAAAGACCCCCTGTGACCAACTAGCTACACACTATGAGGATAAAGGAGCTGGACTTTGGAGATTCTGCACCTGTACCCAGTGCCCACATGGAGGGTGTGTTGTGGGATCAGTTTCATTATGCAACCAGCTGGTGTGGACAAAGTACTGGCAGCAATGCATCTGACCGCGTGCTCTCTCTCTTTTTATATATAATTTTTTATTGTTTTTTTCACAATTTTATACATTTTAACATAACCATTTCAAACATTAAATTACAAGGTTCTTTTGAACCTTCGGATCTCCTTCCTTCCCTCCACGGGTTCCATGTTTAAGATTAAATTTGCTGCATCTTTTACCATTATCCATCTGTTAAATATCCATAATTATCACAATAAAATCCACATTACAAGTGTCATTACATCCCTGCCAGTGATTTTAACTGTTTACAGTGGTCTTTAAAATAAATTACAAATTTACTCCAGTCTTTAGAAAATACTTGATCTTCCTGGTTTCGGCTCTTCCCCGTCAGTTCCCCTGTCTCTGCATAGTCCATCAGTTTCATCTGCCATTCTTCTTTTGTTGGTACTTCTCCTTCATTCCATCCCTGGGCTAGTAGCATTTTCACTGCTGTTGCTGCATACATAAAAAGTCTTTTATTCTTTCTTGGTAACTCTTCACCTATTATACCTAATAAAAAGGCTTTTGGTTTTTTAACAAATGTATTCTTAAACATTTTCTTTAGTTCATTATATATCATTTCCCAAAAAGCTTTTACCAGTGTACATGTCCGCCACATATGGTAAAAAGTACCCTCCTTCCCTTTACATTTCCAACACAGATTTGAACTTGTTTTGTACATTTTAGCAATTTTACTCAGTGTTAGATACCAACAATACATCATTTTCATATAGTTTTCTTTCGACAAACAGCATGCAGTAAACTTTATTTCCTCTTTCCATAACTTTTCCCAAGATGAAAGTTGAATATTGTACCCAAAATCTCTAGCCCAATGTATCATCACTGCCTTAACTTCTTCGTCTTTTGTATGCCATTCTAAAAGTAATTTGTACATTTTTTATAAATGTTTTTTCCAGCAGTTCTCTTTCAAACCTCGATCTCACTGTATCAAAACCTTCTTTCAATCAATCATTTAATTGGTGATGCTGTAGCCAATCCGTTAATAATTCTCTAATATCTTCAAATTTTCTCAGTTTTAGTTGGTCTCCTGCCTCTATTAACAAGTCTTTATAGGTGGCCCAATCACCTCTCATATTTAATTTTTTAACCGAAATTGCTTCCAATGGAGAGAGCCACCATTGTGTTCTCCGTTCTAATAAGTTTTTGTACCTATCCCATACCTCGTAGATCGATTTTCTTATCAAGTGGTTCAGGAATGTACTTTATGTACTTTCGTTTATCATACCATAAATATGCGTGCCTCCCAAACAACCGCATGCCCTCTCGACCCCTGTCCTTCCTGGCTTCTCAGAGGGGGTCTGACTGGTTGCGTCCAGAACCTGGCTATTACTTCATTGCCTGAGGGGATGGTTCCTGCTACCAGTCACAGCTTAGGCCCAAGCTACCTGAAAGACAAAATCCTTTCCGTCTTGCCTCCCTCACAGGCATGTTTGGTGGGGATGCGGGAGAGGGCCTTCTCGGTGGTTGCTCCCAGGTAGCGTTGGAATTCCCTCCCTAGAGAAACTAGAATGGCTCCTTCCTTGCTGTTCTTCCACTGATCTTCTTGTTCCAGCAGACTTTTGGCAACTGCCTGCTTTTAATGAAAGGGCTGGTGCCATGCCGTTTTTTATTGTAATCATTGGTATGTTTTAAACAGTGTGTGTGTGTGTGTGTGTGTGTGTGTGTGTGTGTGTGTGTGTGCTAACTCTATCTATGCTTAATTGCTTTTTAATGATTGCTTTTTCTATGTTTTTAGCAGTTCTTGTTTTTATCTCTAAAGCATCTTGAGTCCTGTCATGGAAAAAGCTGGGATATAAACAAATATACATTATTGTAATCATTTGCACCACCCTGACTCCCTCTCCCATAAGCTGAACTGATGTTATTTCGGCCATGGATCGGGTGGGGTGTGTTGGGGGTCATTTTGAGGAGACCTTTAGCAAAGGTAGCACGCACTCTGTTTCTAATAATGAAAAAATATCCATGTGTGCGTGTGGATCTTTTGAAGCTTTTCTCCTAATGAGTGTGGAAAGTCTCCCCCCCCCTGCTCCCCCCCCACCTGCACTGTGTATGAGGCCCCTTGCGGCAACTTGTTCTCTCAGCCTGTGCTGTGAAGCAGTAATCATCTTCAAAGTAAGAATATCATGTTCCTAAGCAGTGGGGTATGGCAACCTTTGAGATTTCTGCTTGTGTAACATCAGCCCTGGTTCTGGAGCAGCATTTCCAATCACCTACCCAAAGAGAATCCGCAGGAGAGCAGCAGCTGCCTAGTTCTTGTGGAAAATGAAGGCTGGTAGCTGGAAAACAGCAATAATGCCAGTTGCAAAGGCTGGAGGGAACCAGGTACAAAAGCTGCAAAAATAAAAAATAAAAATAAAGCACAGCATTCATGTTGGCACCCTTATGCATATGTGTCAGATTCGCTTAACAGTTGCTCATGAGTAAAGACCAAGTCTGTCTTGTCTTTCAACTATTTTATTGTGCAAAGTATGTACAGTGCGGAGCTATCCTAAAACATGACCACCTAGTCGCTAGCAGAATCCGGAAGTGCCCCCCTCCTGTTGCGGCGCCAACACCAGAGTCTCGGCACACTAAAGTGCCACCTCCTTACTCCCCTGACCCCTCTGCATAAAGCAGGCGCCGGAAACGGTGTCTCCCCCTCAGAGTGGGTCTGCTGAGTGGTGCTGGGTCTCTCTGCATCATCCTGGAGACCCCTTCCCTCCTGGCTCCTCCCTGGTAACTCCTCCTCCCCTGGGGAGGAGCTGGCAGACTCACTGGGAGACGTGTCCGTCGACAACAGAGGCTGAGGCTGCCGGTACCCACTCAGTGCCGGACTGGCAGAGGAGGGCACGTCCCTGACATCCACCCCCCCTCAAACCCCTCCCCTCCCGCGGGTCGAGCTGACGAACTGGGCTGTAAGGGAGACAGTCCCGGAAGGACCCCCCTCCCCTAGTCTCTCCCTCCTCCCTGTTGCTGATCTCTTCAGGGGAGGAGAAAAATCCCAAAAAGTCCGTGTCGTCATCCCCTGTGGATGCAAAGACCGCCTCCCACTCCCTGGACCCAAATGGAGGAGACGAGGAGCCCCTCGACCCGATCTCTTCGTAGGGAGAGGCCGGGATCCCACTCGCTGCACCCTCGGTGGTGGACGGGAATCCCCAGAACTCCTCCCCCTCATCCGTGGTGGCGCAAACGTCCCTCAAAAAGAGTGCTGGGGGAACCGGTTTGTGCGGAAACAGGGCATGAAACTCAGCCGTGAGATACTCCTCCGTGATCTGGTCTGAGGGTACCCACGTGTTGTCCTCCGGTGCAGCCCCCTCCCAGGCCACTAAGTATTCCACCCTGTCCCCATTCCATCTGGAGTCCAAGATCTCTGTCGCCTCATTGCAGAGTTCCCTTTCCTCCATGCTCGGAGGGGCGGGTGGTGCCCCACCCTCCCCGGGAAAGTGGTGCCCCTCCCGGTACGGAGAGAGCAGGGACCTGTGGAAAACAGGATGAATCCTCATGGTGTCCGGTAGCAAGAGCTTAAAGGCTACCGGGTTAACCTGCTCAATGACCTCAAAGGGTCCCAGCTTGCGATGCTCTAACTTCCTGCAACTACCCCTGATCGGCAGTCCCCTGGACAATAACCACACCTTGTCCCCCACCTGAATGACCTCACCTTCCCTACAGTGGGCATCTGCATTAGCTCTCTCTCTCTCTCTCTCTCTCTCTCTGTCACACACACACACACACACACACACACACTTATATAAACACACACTGTGATTTACTGAGTGATTCGTTTTGCAACAGAAGAAAAGTATTTTGTAAAACGCTGCACAGAGGTGTTCAAGATTACAATGACTCATAGAGCAATTTCCTCATACCCTAATTTACCATTCTTTTTCATAAAATTATGGATAAATTATAACATTTACTGTCAGATTAACAGGCCCTAAAAGGTCAAAGTAGAAATGTGTCCATTAATTAGTGAAAGGTTAATGCAATAATTTGATTCAACATCAGTCAAAAGGCACCCTCTGACAATAATTTACATTATAATGTGCCCTTTTAAACTCTAATATACAACTGTTCGGGGGGGGGGGGGAGGAAGCTTTCTCAATAACAGTTTGGCTGTGATTTATTGCCCAATAGATGATTCAAGAGTGTGTGCCAAAGATGTTAGAAATAAAGACAAAGGCTGATTTTCTAGGTTACTCCAAAACATGCCTAAATTATTTATATGATTTTATGTCTGTATTTACAATCGCAAGGTACAACATATTGCTAACTGCACCACTTTCATTTCCCATTAAGTAGATCAAGGACAAGTGATGTTTTAAGGCTCAAAAAATGTATCCAGCAAAATGACAGACTAGCAAGAGCGTATTGCAGAAAGGGAAATCCTATGAAATGAAGTGTAGTAGGTTAAGTGAAATGCAAGGATGGAGGAGAGACACAGAGAAACAAAACCAAAAGGACAAAACAGTTTTATATCAAAACTACAGTCCTTGTGATTCTTTCCCCTGCCCTCTCCCTTTTCTTTATCATCTTCCTTTCAGTTTATCCATAGTTTTCTCTTTTCCATTCTCCCCTTCTAGCTCCTTAGCAATTCCCCCCCTCCACAGTCCTGTTACTAGTTTTGCTTGATATTATAAATAAATAAAAGCTAATTCCCATCTATGAGTTAAACCTTTCTTCCTTAGCATTGTAGCAAGGAAGCTCCACTTTTTTTATGTAGGGTTATAGGTGAAAGAATGCTCCAACTACCACAGAAATGCGCTCATTTCACACGCTAGCAAGGTTATGCTTAAAATTCTACAAGGCAGGCTTAAGCAGTATGTGGACCGAGAACGCCCAGAAGTGCAAACTGAATTTCGAGGGGGCTGAGGAACCAGAGACCAAATTGTAAACATGCACTGGATTATGGAGAAAGCTAGAGAGTTCCAGAAAAACATCTACTTCTGCTTCATTGACTACGCAAAAGGATTTGACTGTGTCGACCACAGCAAACTATGGCAAGTTCTTAAAGAAATGGGAGTGCCTGATCACCTCATCCATCTCCTGAGAAATCTCTACGTGGGACAAGAAGCTACAGTTAGAACTGGATATGGAATAACTGATTGGTTCAAAATTCGGAAAGGAGTACGACAAGGCTGTATAGTGTCTCCCTGCTTATTTAACTTATATGCAGAATTCATCATGCGAAAGGCTGGACTGGATGAATCCCAAACCGGAATTAAGATTGCCGGAAGAAATATCAACAGCCTCAGATATGCTGATGACACAACCTTGATGGCAGAAAGTGAGGAGGAATTAAAGAACCTTTTAATGAGGGTGAAAGAGGAGAGCGCAAAATATGGTCTGAAGCTCAACATCAAAAAAACTAAGATCATGGCCACTGGTCCCATCACCTCCTGGCAAATAGAAGGGGAAGAAATGGAGGCAGTGAGAGATTTCACTTTCTTGGTTCCATGATCACTGCAGATGGTGACAGCAGTCATGAAATTAAAAGACGCCTGTTTCTTGGGAGAAAAGCGATGACAAACCTAAACAGCATCTTAAAAAGCAGAGACATCACCTTGCCAACAAAGGTCCGTATAGTTAAAGCTATGGTTTTCCTAGTAGTGATGTATGGAAGTGAGAGCTGGATCATAAAGAAGGCTGATCGCCGAAGAATTGATGCTTTTAAATTATGGTGCTGGAGGAGACTCTTGAGAGTCCCATGGACTGCAAGAAGATCAAACCTCTCCATTCTGAAGGAAATCAGCCCTGAGTGCTCACTGGAAGGACAGATCCTGAAGCTGAGGCTCCAAGACTTTGGCCACCTCATGAGAAGAGAAGACTCCCTGGAAAAGACCCTGATGTTGGGAAAGATGGAGGGCACAAGGAGAAGGGGACGACAGAGGACGAGATGGTTGGACAGTGTTCTCAAAGCTACCAATATGAGTCTGACCAAACTGCGGGAGGCAGTGGAAGACAGGAGTGCCTGGCGCGCTCTGGTCCATGGGGTCACGAAGAGTCGGACATGACTAAACAACTAAACAACAACAACATTGGTGAAATATCTGGGGGAAACAGGAATTCATGGCCATCTGCCATTGCCAGTGGATTCTGCCTCATCACTGACATCAACGTTTCCTTCTCCTAAATTGCTGTAGATTTCACTTTTAGTTTATTCTTTGCCCTTCTCTGTGTGCTCTAGTTGTGCTGCTTTTACTCCTCTCTTGTTTCTAACATTGCACCAAGCAGCTCTTCTGAAAAGGCTTCCAAACCTGGTGCTTCTTTCAATCCTCTTATATTTATTCCCAAATCTACATCCCAAATTAACTTATATTTTTTCTAGGTCTGCTTCCTTCCGTGTTCCCCCTTGCTGCCTCTTCTTGTTTCACTATGTTACAAAAGTTGGGTGTCACTCCAGACTCTCTGCCGAGCAGTAGCAAGATCCCCAGGGGGTTCCAGGCACTCGTCCGGGGTCTGGGTTCCTTTGGGGAATGGAGACATGGAGGAGACTGTTGTAGCTTTAAGAAATGTGGTTTATTCACTTATTTACACCTTCAGTCTGCATAATATTTTGAACAAAAATCTCTGGGCATGCACGCCTTATATTTACAGTGAATTATTATTAGGGAGATGGATGCTCCCTGGCTCTTGAGTTGCAAGGGGAGAGAATTGAAGAGGTTTATCATTTGCAATATATTTGCATTTAGACATTTGCAAAACGTCCGAAGATACATCCTTGGAGTATCACAGGATGGAAAATCGAGCAAGTCCATTGTTTTAAATACTTAGGTATAGTCTTTCATGACAGAGGATCGAGAAAAGCACATTTGACACACATCGCGGCAGCAGCACAAAAGTCTTCATCTGCAATTTTAGGGTTTTTGGGATCCAACGGTGCAAATTACATACCTGCGGCCCTAAAACTTTTCGATGCTAAGTTGCTACCCCAACTGCTTTATGGGACCCAACTCTGTGCTCCTCTGCCAAATTTGACCCCGCTTGAAAGGGTTCAGGCAAAATTTATCAGAGCAGCCCTTCAGGTGCCTCCATGCGTGCCAAATGCCGCACTTCATCTCGAAACAGGAATGGTCTCCGTCGAGGCAAGACTCTGGATGCAAACCTGTAACCTCTGGTTGAAAGTTCATCTTAATCCGCAAGGCCTTACCCCATTGATCTTAAGAGATAAACTTTGCTCACTTTGGAGCAAATCCATAGAAAACAAGATGAAAAGTATAGGTCTACATCCTGCCAACCTAAGTACTCAGACCTATAACATGGCAAGAGCATTAATCAAGCAGAGGATTAAGGACATCGAATGGCAAAACGACCTATGTAAAGTCCCCTACTTTTTATCACCAGAAGAGCGGAGATATGCACTGCTTCCAGCTAGGTATCTAACCCAGCTCGAAGTCCCATCCCATAGAAGGGCGTTTACTTTGGCCCGTCATCATGTGTTGCCACCCGCTGTTCTGGATGGGAAGTATAGATGGGTTCCACTGGACGACAGACTCTGCCCATGTAACGCCGGTGATGTTGAGACAACAGAACACGTGCTTCTCCGTTGCCGTTTTTATAGGATTTTACGGAATGAACTTATCTCCCCCTTATTAAGGGAGTACCCGGGATGGCCTGAAGACTACTATATGTTCTGGCTACTCTCTGATTCCAATTCTAAGGTCACTGCCGCAGTGGCAAAGTTTTGCGTTGTTGCAATTAAGCTTCGGGCAGCGCAAATAAGAGGCTCCGGATCTGTTTTCTCGGGTTAAGCAACACTATTTTCTGACCAGTCGATTCTTATAATTATTTTAATTTCAATTCTTATAAAGCAATGATTATTAATCATATTTTAATAGCAAGATGGTCACTCCTATTTAGTAACATTAGACCGATTTTAATCTATATCTTCAGCTGATTTGTATGTAATTTTGCGTGTATGCGTGTGTATACTGGTCGTTGACCGTAATAAAAGGATTGATTGATTGATTGATATTTGCATTTAACAGATTGAGGTTGAATCGGGGGACAGGAGGCGGGCAGGTGTAGAAGACTCCCTGGTCCTGAATGGGCAGTTGTCCGTGGAGGCGCAGGTGAATTCTGTGTCCAGGGCAGCTGTCTACCAGCTCCATCTGGTACGCAGGCTGAGACTCTAACTGCCCGCGGACTGTCTCACCAGAGTGGTGCATGCTCTGGTTATCTCTCGTTTGGATTACTGCAATGCACTCTATGTGGGGCTACCTTTGAAGGTGACCCAGAAACTACAACTAATCCAGAATGCGGCAGCTAGACTGGTGACTGGGAGCGGCTGCCGAGACCACATAACACTGGTCTTGAACGACCTACATTGGCTCCCAGTACGTTTCTGAGTACAATTCAAAGTGTTGGTGCTGACCTTTAAAGCCCAACATGGCCTCGGTCCAGTATATCTGAAGGAGCATCTCCACCCCCATTGATCTTCCCGGACACTGAGGTCCAGCGCCGAGGGCCTTCTGGCAGTTCCCTCATTGCGAGAAGCCAAGTTACAGGGAACCAGACAGAGGGCCTTCTCGGTAGTGGCACCCGCCCTGTGGAATGCCCTCCCACCAGATGTCAAAGAGAACAACAACTACCAGACTTTTAGAAGACATCTGAAGGCAGCCCTGTTTAGGGAAGCTTTTAATGTTTGATTGATTATTGTATTTTAATGTTTTGTTGGAAGCCACCCAGAGTGGCTGGGGAAGCCCAGCCAGAAGGGTGGGGTATAAATAAATTATTATTATTATTATTATTATTATTATTACTACTACTACTACTACTACTACTAGCTGGCCCGGCCACGCGTTGCTGTGGCTCATTTGGTGAAATGGAAAAGAGAAAGCGCGCATTTCCCCCCGTTTTCGCCTGGCTTCCCACAGCCCATTGAAGTCCCGCCTGCCTCCTCCTGCCCCCTTCCCCCCAACTTCCTCCTGCCTCCTCTCTGTCTGCCTTCTTTCCGTCTTTCCCCCCACCTCCCCACAGCTTTGCCTGCCTCCCCACAGCTTCTCCAGTTGATCTCCCGCCTGCCTCCTCTCCGTCTTCCCGTTTCTGTTTCTCCGTCTCCCATTCCTCCCCCCCTCCTCACGGACTCTCTCTCTCTGTAGTTTGCGTGCGCCTTCCCTCTGACCTATTGGTGTAGCCGCCCTCACCTCCAAGGCCCCCCTCCCTCCCTCTCCTCTCTCCTCCTGGGCTCTCTGACCTTGTATAGCCTTATCACAGCAGTGATGTCACCACATTGACAATGGTGGTGGCTATGTGGCTATGTAGTGTTGTGATGTCATGCTGCTCACTATGCAATTGGTTAGGATCTTTAAAAGTATGTTTTTTTCCTTTTTACCTGTCGCTGGTGTGACAGCTATGTAATATTTTTACGTAAAAACACCCCCCGCTTTCGCCTGACTCACCACAGCTTCTCCCGTTGAACTCCCGCCTGCCTCCTCTCCGTCTTCCCATTTCTGTTTCTCTGTTTCTGTCTCTCATTCCCCCCTCCCTCTCCTCTCTCCTCACAGACTCTCTCTCTCTGTAGTTTGCACGTGCCTTCCCTCTGACGTTGTGGGTGTGATCTCGCATAGCGTGTGTCGTTGGCTCCCAATGGCCTATTGGTGTAGCCGCCCTCGCCTCCAAGGCCCCCCTCCCTCCCTCTCCTCTCTCCTCCTGAGCTCTCTGATCCTGTATAGCCTGTATCACAGCAGTGATGTCACCACATGGACAATGGTGGTGGCTATGTGGCTATGCAGTGTTGTGATGTCATAGTGCTCACTATGCGATTGGTTAGGATCTTAAAAAGTATGTTTTTTCCTTTTTACCTGTCGCAGGTGTGACATCTGTGTAATATTTTTACGTAACAACACTCCAGGAATGGAACCCAACGTTGTGTCAAAATTTCAAAGCAATCGGTGCAGTACTTTCGGAGGTTTGAGGTTTTGAACAAACACACATTTACATTTTTATTTATATAGATGATGATGATGATGATGATGATGATGATTATTATTATTAAAATGCTTAATTTGGCCAGATTGTGCTCTAATCATTTATAAGCCAGATGGTTAATGGTTGTTTTTTAAAAAAAATAAAATTGGTTTTAGTAGCACTATAGGCCTATGTAAGAAGTTTTCCTAGCTATTTTGAATAATAATAGCGTCCTCTTTGGCAAACAAAATGTTGATATTTTGTACAAAAATCTCTAGCCATTCACACCTCATATTTACCATGAAATATAAATAAGGGGATGGATGCTCCCTGGGCTTTTGAACTGCAAAGGGATAGAACTGAAGAAGTTTATCATTTGCTGTATATCTGCATTCATAAACTGCCATACACACAAAATGCGAACAGGAAAAGCAGCAAAACCACTTTTCAGCTCATTGGTCCCAGGATCTTTTCCTCTGAAAGGCATCTATTTCCTTCCTAACCTGTCACTTTAGATTGCAAGGATCAGCAAGAAGCAAGCCTAACAAACTCTAAAGTGATATAACCATGTTCCAGACAGCTCAGTTATATAAATGAGATCTTCTTCCAGCCCTATTCCAGATAATTGGTGGGAGTCCTTGCCCTGTATGTAAAGCAGAGAATGAAGAAACAGATTTTGGGCCATGGCAGTGAGCTCCTCAGCCACCATGGAGCAGTTAAGACAGAATTGGGCTGGTGAATCTAAGCCCGCTTTAATTCTTAAAGATTACTGCAGTCTCAGTTTTCATGCTATGTGTATGAGACAAAAACCTTAAGAACAATTTATTTTATCCACACATCTCCCAGTGTCCCAAAAGGCTTGTCTTTGGCATTCAATGTGAAATGGAAAATCTGACTTCAGCCAGTGTGCTGGATTTTTTATTTCTCTTTTGGGCATTTAATTTTTTCCTGTATCTTTTGCAAACTTATATACTTCTTCCTACCAGTCCCCTGAATCCATAGAAACTGCTGCCTTATTTTTGGGTGGCCACCTCAGGGCTGTCTTCCCTGTCTCCTTCTTCACAATGTTCATCCACAGCTTCCTTGTAGGCAGCTTTTACCTGGTTCAGTTGTTCTTGTAAGAGCTGATGTCCAGTTTGGAGCTCTGTGATAAAATCTTCCACTCCTGGGACCGAGGATGAAGCCAGTGTGGATGCTTCTCGGCCTTTTGGCTAAGATCAAGTGTAGTGTAGTACCATTCATATATTCAGGGTCATGTCCAGAGAGCATCACTGGGTGAGTGTTTCTCGATCCCCTGGCGCTTGTGCCATGGGGTTCCCCGTGCTGCTTAACATCATAGGAAGCTGTTGGGAGTGGTCATTAGGAGTTTGTACACTGATGGCACACAGCTCTGCTTCTCCATAACATCCGAAAGTTTTATCAGCCTCTAGATGCATTGGTTGGCTGGATGAGGGACGTGGATGGCGCTGTGGTCTAAACCACTGAGCCTAGGACTTGCCAATCAGAAAGTCAGCGGTTTGAATCCCCGCGATGGGGTGAGCTCTTGGTCCCAGCTCCTGCCAACCTAGCAGTTCGAAAGCACCCAAAATGTGCAAGTAGATAAATAAGCACCGCTCCAACAGGAAGATAAACAGCTTTGGAGGGTAGGACTCGAACCAATGGCTTCAAGTTACAAGAAAGGAGATTCCGACTAAACATTCGGAAAAACTTTCTGACAGCAAGAGCTGTTTGGCAGTGGAACAGTCTCCCTTGGGAGTACCATAACTGGTTTTCCAACATACAATAAATCTGTGGTTCATCTCAGCCATGTCAGTAATTCTTCCTTATTTATGTATTTTGTTTTTTGTTTTTTGTTTTTGTTTTTTATGTATTTTGAGAACTTAACAATAATGTCTATTAGAGGAGCTTTGTCCTGAGGCTTTGCAGCAGTGGCCTGGTTTGCATACTCTAAATCTGTGGCTGTTACTTTGAAGCCCAGCATTGTCCATTGTCAGTGGATTTGTAACTGGCTGACTGACCGAACCCAAAGGGTGTTCATTAATGGATCCCCTTCATCCTGGAGAGAAGTGACTAGTGGGGTGCCACAGGGTTCTGTCTTGGGCCCAGTCTTATTCAACATCTTTATCAATGACTTGGATGATGGGCTTGAGGGCATCCTGATCAAGTTTGCAGATGACACCAAATTGGGAGGGGTGGCTAATACCCCAGAGGACAGGATCACACTTCAAAATGACCTTAACAGATTAGAGAACTGGGCCAAGGCAAACAGGATGAATTTTAACAGGGAGAAATGTAAAGTACTACACTTGGGCAAAAAAAATGAAAGGCACAAATACAGGATGGGTGACACCTGTATTTGTGCCTTTCATTTTTTTTGCCCAAGTCTGTTCCAAAACCAAAGCATTCCAAAACCAAGGCGCGCTTTCCATTAGAAAGTAATGCAAAATGGATTAATCCATTCCATACTTTTAAAAACAACCTCTAAAACAGCAATTTAACATGAATTTTACTATCTAATGAGACCATTGATCCATAAAATGAAAGCAATAGTCAATGTACTGTACTATAAAATAACGAGTATTGTAGATGATAAAAAATAAAATTAATTTTTTTTCTTATCTGCACTGATGATAGTCAATGTTTGGATGGGGGGCTTTTATTCATTTCTGCAGTCACACAATCAATCAATCAATCAATCAGTAGCTGAACTGGGATCCACACAGTCATAACAACAAATTAACTGAAAAAGCCTCAAAACAAAAAACGCAAAATAAATAGCAAAAACAAAAGCACCAAATATAAGCTCCAAATATCACCTTAGAACACTGCAATTGGAAACGGAAGGCTTGAATTACAATGGGGGGGGGCAAATTAGCAGCGCAAGAGGAAACACAGGGGGGACTCAAAACGGAGCATGTTCGGCTTCCCAGAAAAAGTTCGAAAACCGGAACACCTATTTCTGGTTTTGCAGCGTTCAGGTTTCAAGTTGTTTGTGCACTAAGCTGTTCGAAAACCGAGGTACTGCTGTATTCTGTTTAAGTTTGAGTAGTTCTTCTGAGTTGTTTAGGCTGCGATCCAGTGTCTACCGCTGAATTTGCAATGTCTTCCAAATGCGCACCTAAGTCAGTGAGCTTGCTTTCTAGTGGCTTTAGAAATGGGCTCCAGCTTTTGGTTAGCTCTGCTTTGAAGCTTTGGAGCTGAGCTGTCCAGTCATCCTTGAGACTGAGGGCTTCTGGCTCCAAAGAAGTCGTCCCTGAAATATTTTTGCCTTGCTGTATTTAGCAGGTTGGGCTCTTGGTTTCAGTCAAATCCCCTTCTTTGATCCCCAGTGTTCAGGCAGCATGTCCTAATACTCCACTGATGAACTGTGAGTAAAAGAAGTTTTTCTGCTATTGCACAAGGAGTTTGTATACCAAAGGACTGATGAAATTAGGGAATTAAGCAGCTATTCATCAGCTGAGATAGCAACTTCCCACCTTCAATATTGTTATGAGTGTTTTTTGGTGGGGGGTAAGCTGTATGCTGTGACTCTCCTCACCAACTCCTAGGTGCTGAGGGTACCTTCACACCCCATAAAATATTCAATGGGGCTGGAGTCTAGATCCCCCAAAGTTGATGAGCATTGCCATTCAAATGGGGGTGGGGGTGCTGCATCTTGTGATCAATTATGTGATCTTGCCTATGGGGGAAAGCAAGACCCTCTTGGGATGCTAATGCTGTGAACCCCCCATCCTAGGCTCAGGTTGTATATATGTGTATCACAAAGACACCCCAGTCTTTGCTGTGCCTCATTCCCAAAAGGAAATACGAACCCTGGCTAAGCACCTGAGACCCCTGGAATCTCGCACTGCTTAGAGATTGGGGTGGCTGCAAACATATAAATTTACATAGGTGCACATAAGTTTAGCCATTTATGTGTTCACTCTTTATCTTAATGGGGTGGGGGGCAGCAACCAGCACCCGCTGCTGCCCGAATGCTGAAGCCAGCACCCTCCAACTTGAAAAGTCAACGATCTGCCAGTGGAGAAGGTTGGTTCCTGCTTAGGTCCCCATAGCCCAGGTCAAAGCTCCGAGCGCTGAGGGAGTAGCAGCGGGTGACCACAGGCATGTGGAGCGTGGCCTAGGCAGCTCCAGTCTGCAAGGACCAGCTGCCCACTGACTCCCAGTCCCAGGGAGGAGGAGGCTGTGCTGGGCCTCTGCAGCATGATGCTGAGACAAATGAAAACCACCTCCAGATTTTTAACCCTTATGGCAAGTTGTGTTGACATACAGCTGCACAAATCACCACTGGTTTGACTAGGCATTCAGACAATTCTTGTAACAGAGGATACAGGTTTTGCAACTTTAAACAGTCACTTTTTAAAAGGGACCCACCAAACACATAGTTATTTAAATTTCTGAACCACTGTAATATTTACATTAATAATTTAGCTGATAAAAATTAAAAAATCTGACCCAATTGTTAAAAGTTGTCATGCTTGATGTATGAATGTAATTACATGTAACAAATGCAATTGCATCTACAATTAAATTATACTTTCTAATTCATCCCAATTCTCCCTTCTCATCTTTGAAGTGAATATGATTGATTACTACTTAGCTTTCATTTAAGCAGCTGTTATTGCTAGGTATTATTTGCCACTTCTCCCTTTTTGTATGGTTTTCAGCATACGGGCAACGCCCCATTTACATGGGGGTTATGAGGCACGTTTAAGCGAAATCGTGTATATTTGAAATGGCATTGGAAAAGCCTGCAAACAACCTCTAAATCTCTGGAAGCCCTTGTAATTTCAGATCCTTTGATTGGTTGACTGGCCAAACCCAAGCAGTACTCATTCATGGTTCCTTGTCATCCTGGAGAAAAGTGGCCAGTGGGGTTCTGCAGGGTTCTGTCCTGGGCCAGTTGTTGTTTAATGTCTTTATAAATGACTTGGATGAAGGAATTGAGGGGATGCTCATCAAATTTTCAGGTGACACCGAACTGGGAGGGGGAGCTAATGCTGCAGACAGAATCAGAATTCAAAATGACCTTAACAGATTGGAGAACTGGGCGCAAGCTAACAAAATGAATTTCAATAGGGACAAATGTAAGGTTCTGCACTTAAGCAGGAAGAACCAGATGCACAAATATAGGATGGGGAACACCTGACTTACCAGAAATACATGTGAGTCTAGGGGTCTTGGTGGACCACAAGCTGAACATGAGTCTACAGTGTGTAAAGTAAAGGGACCCCGACCATTAGGTCCAGTCGTGACCGACTCTGGGGTTGCAGCGCTCATCTCGCATTATCGGCCGAGGGAGCCCGCGTACAGCTTCCAGGTCATGTGGCCAGCATGACAAAGCTGCTTCTGGCGAACCAGAGCAGCGCACGGAAATGCCGTTTACCTTCCCGCTGCAGCAGTAACTATTTATCTACTTGCACTTTGACATGCTTTCGAACTGCTAGGTTGGCAGGAGCAGGGACCAAGCAACGGGAGCTCACCCCGTCGCGGGGATTCGAACTGCCAACCTTCTGATCGGCAAGCCCTAGGCTCTGTGGTTTAACCCACAGCACCACCCGTGTCCCTACAGTGTGATGCAGCAGCAAACAAAGCTAATGCTATTCTAGGCTGCATCAACAGAAGTCTAGTGTCTACATCAAGGGAAGTAATAGTACCACTCTATTCTATCTTAATCAGACCACACTTGGAATACTGTGTCCAATTCTGGGCACCACAGTTTAAGAAGGATGTTGACAAGCTGGAACGTGTGCAGAGGAGGGCAGCTAAGATGATCAAGGGTCTGGAAACCAAGCCTTATGAGGAATGGTTGAAGGAGCTGGGTTTGCTTAGTCTGGAAAAGAGTAGACTGAGAGGAGATATGAGAGCCATCTTCAAATATCTGAAGGGCTGTCACATGGAAGAGGGAGCATGCTTGTTTTCTCCTGCTCTGGAGGGTAGGACTCGAACCAATGGCTTCAAGTACACGAAATGAGATTCCGACTAAACATTTGGAAAAACTTTCTGACAGTAAGAGCTGTTCGGCAGTAAAATAGACTCCCATGAGAGGTTGTGGACTCTCCTTCCTTGGAGATTTTTAAACAGAGGTTGGATGGCCCTCTGTCATGGATGCTTTAGCTGAGATTCCTGCATTGTAGGGGGTTGGACTAGATGACCCTTGGGTCCCTTCCTCCAAACCTCCTTGCTGAAACTCCAACTCTCCACAGGCCTCAACAGGATTGCTAGGTACTAAATTGTTAGGAGCTGTTTTCCTGATTTTTTGCCCTTTCTGGGCTGTTTTAGGGTTGCTTTTTCCTTTTTTAAAGCCAGGTTTGGCATAATGCACACAGTTGTGCATCAATTGGACCTGTGTAAATGGGGAGCTGCCTTGCCCAACCTGGTGCCCCCTATATTTTGTGGACTACAGTCCCATCATCTCTGACCATCGGCCATGCTGACTGCAGTTGTATCCAAAACACCTGGAAGGCACTAAGTTGGCGAAGAGTGAGTTAGTACAAATGCAGCACTTGGACACTTATTTTTTTAATTCATTAAATTAATTTCATTCATGAATTTTTTTATAACTTTAATGTAAATCTAAGGCTGCATTCCTATAGGTTTTCCCTACACTACTGTGCCCTTCAGTTCCTCCTCCACCATAACATGTCAGACGATGGCACTATTCACAGGGAAAGTTGCTGGATTATTGCACTGCAAGCCAACAATAGCATATTGATCAGGCGCTTGTACGGGTGAGTGGGGAAAGACCATAGGTATCCATGATACAAAGAAATTACACAAATCACAGGCGTGAAAGAACTTAGTCCCACTTTCTTGTTTTGTCAAAGTAAAGCTGAATTCCAGACATCTGTGTCAAGATTTCAGCACAGGCTTCAGCTTCTCAAATTCATCCATTTTATCCAAAACTCAAAAGTAGCCAAATGTCAGGACATTACTAAGAAAGTGACATACAGTCCTCAAATAGGGCAGCAGTCAATGGTCTGAATCATTAGAACTGGCCCAGGAGATTTATTGTAGCCCATCAATTTAACTCCTTTGATGCGGGCAGAGGGGGGGAAGGGCTCTACTTGGGCATCTACGAAATAGGACATTTGCTCCTGGCTGCCAGGAGATTAAATCCCAGCAGCAAGAACACAGAAGGGAAATGGAAAGCATTTTGGAAGAATAAAATGCCCACGTGCCCACGGGCTGTTTATGGTTGTCAGTCATATAAATTTACTAGGTGCTGAAAGGCAGGCAAATATTGATACAGGTGATAGAACTGTTCAAAGGGTAAAATTAAAAGGTCTTCCATTTTGCAAAATATCAAAAGCTTCACTTTATCTGGGTTGTAGGGGGGGGGGGAACTGAGGCCAATTTACAGATCTGTCCATTACCTGGGTGGGGCTTTTACTCCCCCCCCGGCTCTTTGTTAGCTCCCACTCAGAGTCAAAAGTGCCTCTGTTCACCTATTAAAGGAGGTTGTCTGAAGTCAAGTTCTGCAGGAGTAGTATAGGCACACAGGCACGAATCCTGCGGGGGCTGGTCCTCTGCTTGCTGAGGTCTAAAACACTTCCACATACCATCTTCCAGCCAGGGCAGCTGTGTAATTTTTTGGAATTTATTGGCTTCTATTCCTGTGACCAGATGGGGGTGGTGCTGTGGGTTAAACCACAGAGTCTAGGGCGGTTCGAATCCCCGCAACGGGGTGAGCTCCCGTTGCTCGGTCCCTGCTCCTGCCAACCTAGCAGTTCGAAAGCACATCAAAGTGCAAGTAGATAAATAGGTACCGCTCTGGCGGGAAGGTAAACGGCGTTTCCGTGCGCTGCTCTGGTTCGCCAGAAGCAGCTTAGTCATGCTGGCCACATGACCTGGAAGCTGTACACCAGCTCCCTCGGCCAATAAAGCGAGATGAGTGCCGCAACCCCAGAGTTGTCCGCGACTGGACCTAATGGTCAGCGGTCCCTTTACCTTTACCTTTATTCCTGTGACCACTGCAGAAGGAATGAGTCAGACTCCATTTCAGCAAATGCGGGAAACACAGTTGTGCAAACTACACAACAATTCTCTATGTCAATTCCAATAGTGCAACAATTTTGCATGCCTGATTTGTTTTTCCCTTTGAAGTGTCTTTCCATTTACTCTTTTCATGGCCGCCAGAAACATTCTTCATTGTCTTTCAACTCCTGTCTGCTGCAGGAAAGCCAGGTGTTTGTGTGTGTTCTGCTAGTACTTGCCTAGGTTGGCATCCTTCTCTCTTGGGAGACAATGGAGGAGGTGAGGTCCAACTGTTGGCAGGTTGCAGCACCTGCTGTGGCTGTAGAAACCGATGGGGATAGACTTGTTTTGTTGCAGAGCCCTATAAATAAACTAGAGTTCAAATGGGGTCTCTCACATTTATGACCCAAGGCCCTTTCACGCTGTTTGAAGTGTGGCTCACTCATCTTCTCCGCCACATGGGCGGTGCAAGGGGGTGGAGGAGTGGAGGGGGGCAGTTCAGACCATCCTATACATGCACAGGATCACATAATACATGAGTGAAGGTGCTCTCTTTCCTCCCAGTAAAAAATTTGGGGCCTAGCAATCAGGGACTGATGGAGAGGACTGGGGGCGCAATTAGATGGTGATATTGATTTTTCATTAATTTTTATATTACTATTTTATTTGGTTTCAGGATTCAAAATTACATTTTAACACTCAATAATTATAATCCTATTCTACCTGTAATGACATATAATTGCATTTTAAAGTTTCCTCATACTGAGTTTCATCCTCGTTAACAGGTCTCTTAATATAGTCTACTACTTCCCCCCCACCCTTAAACTTCAAACCCTACTTTTTAAATAGACTAGAAAAGTGTTTCCAGTCCACCTTGAAAGAATCTAAACTTGAGTCTCTTATCAAGTGCTGTCAGTTTAGCCATCTCTGCATAACCCATGATTTTTGTCAAAAACTCCTTCTTCTTCTACTCATGAGCATAAAGATTTCATGCCGCTATGGTTACATACATAAATACAGTTGAAGAAAAAAAGGAAAAGGACACCACCAGTTTGTTAATAATAATAATAGGAACTTCCCACCACCACCACAAGGGACCATTAAACCTGAACAATCAAAAGATGGCAAGAATGCATTATCCAAGAGGAGAAAACAAATTGCAGGAAGGCGTGATTGTTTATGGAAGTGTCAGGTGAGCTGAAGAGATGGCACTCAATGATTGACATTAGTAGAACTTACGTTGCACAATTAGTTGTGCAATTAGTCCTCAGAACAAGCAATTTGAAGTCAGCTGCATAAATGTCACCAAAAAAAGTTTGGGGACAGTTAAAAGATAAATTGCAAGCCACATGAATAAGCAAGCCAAATAATTGTGAAAAAAAACTCTCTTGTTCCTTTCTTTGCTTTGTGGAGCACCAGCGACATCCAGTGGCCACTAAATTCCTGTTATCTGTTATCTCCAGAAACAAACTAACTAAAGCTATAAGAAACTCAGAACTACACTGATGCCTGTTGTGTTGTGTAGCCCAGATATGCGGGGAAGGCAATGCCTCTCCAAGCCAGATTAGTGCAGTAGGCAACAGAGACAGGAATATGGCAGGAGTGGATCATTCCGGGTGCACTCTCTCTGTTCTCTCTCTCTCTCTCTCTCTCTCTCTCTCTCTCTCTCACACACACACACGACAGAAGCCTTCCAAACTGAGAACTTATTTTCCCCAAACTATACAACCAGTTAAAACATTTATTTATTTATTTTAAAGGTAGAATGGGCAAAGTTCCCCTCTTGACCTCCGGGATCAAAATCTGCCAAATCCACTGGCAAAACTCAGGGTTGAGGGTCTTGGCGTTGATGAGAGGGAAAGCGAAACAAGCTCCCTGATCCCATCTGCTACCCCCCACCCCATTTGGATAGCCCCCCTCCCAGCCCTAGTCCCTGGGCTGACCTCTGAAGCAACCAGCCAAGGCCATCCCCGCCACTCCAGAGTGCGAAGGCGCCCGGTAAGGAGACAGGGCTCCTGCCACAGGGAGCCTCTGCTCACACAGCATGTCCATTGGAGGAACTGGCTGGGAAAAAAGGCTGGGAGTCCACAAGGGATTTGTGCCATGCTCAGAATAAAGCTGGTTACTACCACAAAGGTCCTCTCTGACAGGATCTCTCTCTTGCTCACAGACCAAGCAATGCCAAGGCAAAAGAGAGTTGAAGGCAGAGTCTGCCCCACGACCTGCACAGGGAGCCTAGGCAGGAACAAAACTGGAGCAGCTGCCCCACCACACACGGAGGTAAGAGTTACTTAATTTGCCCAGTCCTGCCAAGTGGAGTCAGCAGGAAGGACAACGCTCCTCCACTGCAGGAAAATCTGTCATTTAAATGACTAGTAATTCTTTAAGCAAAATAAAAAACAAAATATTATTGACTACTCCTACGGAACCCCCAATGGGATACTGTGGTACTCAAAAGGGATCCCCCCTCCCAATTTCTCCACATTTTTAACATGCTTTTTTAAAATTAAAATGCAAAATCACTCATAGAACAAAACCATCACAAAAAAGAGGCATGAAAAATCAGAGTAAGAGACAAAAAGAGGGCCTGAGACACCAGCAATACATTCCAGACTTTTTATTTAATAGAAATTACAAGCCTATAAAAAAATTAAAAACACAATGAATGAATGAATCTTTATTACTAAAAGCTATAAGCTGTCACAATTGGTCGCAATGCGTAGAATACAAATAATTGATTTAAAATTGAACAACAGCAAAAGCAAAGCAAACATACAAAAATGTAAAAATCACTCTTGCCCACGTCTCACACTTCCCCTTATTACAGGTAGATAGCCGTGTTGGTCTGTCATAGCCAAAACAAAATAAAAAAAATCCTTCCAGTAGCACCTTAGAGACCAACTAAGTTTTTTCTTGGTATGAGCTTTCGTGTACATGCACACTTCTTCCCCTTATGATACTTATCTGTTTCCGATACTTATACGTTTCCGAGCACAATTCAAAGTGTTGGTGCTGACCTTTAAAGCCCTAAATGGCTTCGGTCCAGTATACCTAAAGGAGCGTCTCCACCCCCATCGGTCAGCCCGGACATTGAGGTCCAGCGCCGAGGGCCTTCTGGCGGTTCCCTCGCTGCGTGAAGCCAAGTTACAGGGAACCAGGCAGAGGGCCTTCTCGGTAGTGGCGCCCGCCCTGTGGAACGCCCTCCCTTCAGATGTCAAAGAGAACAACAACTACCAGACCTTTAGAAGACATCTGAAGGCAGCCCTGTTTAGGGAGGCTTTTAATGTTTAATAGATTACTGTATTTTAATGTTCTTTTGGAAGCCGCCCAGAGTGGCTGGGGAGACCCAGCCAGATGGGCGGGGTATAAATAATAAATTATTATTATTATTATTATTACTTATCTTGGTGCCTAGCTCTCAACTTACTTGCAGCCAAGACAAATTTTGCAACCAGTGCAGTAATAAATACATTATTGCCGGCAAGCAAAATAGAGATTTGCTCAAGGGGAGGTCGGTTGGAAAGAGAGCAAAGGATGTAATCGAGGAATTTTTGTCTAGGGGATATAGTGTTGAATGTCCTCCACTTCTCCCAACCAAGTCTTGACCATAAAAATCTTTGATAAATTAGTCCTGGAAATGAGACCTTTCATGGTCAACTCTTAACCCAACTATTTAGTTAAACAGCTTAACCATGGCTGGTTTGATGCTCAATGCATCACTCAGAAGAACATTCTAAAAACACAATAAACATGGATACTCCTTATTTTGCAAGGGGGATCAGCTGCATTTCCAGCAAACCATAGTTTGTGAAGCTCTGGATGTATCCCTGCTATATTGTATTATCCACAGGCTGGAGGTTCGCGAAGACTGGTTATGTTCTGCATTATTAACGTAAACAATAAAATCATACCAAACAGAAAGAAAATTCTCTCTCTCTCTCTCTCTCTCTCTTTTACCTCCAGAGGCTCTCAGTTTATACAGGCAACCCCTGATTTGCGTGGGGGTTGCATTCTGGCTCATCACACGTGACGGCGGAGCTTGTTTAAGCCCGTTCTGACCCCTTTTCTGGCTACTTCCAGGTCACCAAGATGCACATGTGTGCAGTTGGGTAAAAATTGAACACATGCTAATTGGTCCTTGCCTGTACATCCATCTTTATAGTAGAGCTTACCCTCATGCACCAGTAAGAAACATCTGCTGGGGTTAGAACTCTCTAAAACCAAGCTATTTTTCCATTTATAATCAATAAATTAATTGATTTAAATTATTTCCCCCTTACTGTTCTCATTGGCTCACTTGCTGTGATTCTAAAAGGTTTTTTATGGCCCTTCCAAGTTTCCTAATATTGCTCATTTAAAAATAATAATAATCACATGCCCCCTTTTACACATCAACCATGCCTACTTTGAAATGTGATCCCCAGAAGCCTGAGCATGGGTAAATGTGCTCTCAGCCCCCCAAAAAAGCTTGTCACCCCTGAGTTACAAGGTTATTTATCATGAATTCAAAAATGAAGAAATGTTGAGTTTTGTATTTATTTACAGTATAAAGCTAACTAAAAATGGCAATGTCACTTTTTCCCAAGACGTTTCTTAATCCAGTGCCCCACCAATTTCTGCGGCCTCTTCTGGTATTCACCCAGCACATCGTGGGGGGTGGAGATTTGGTCGCCCTCCAGTCGGTTCAGGAGTGTTACACAGACCACAGCACCTGCATTTATAAAACAAAACCCAATACACAAAGGTTACTTGAAAATAACACTATGAACCGTGGGGGGGGGGGAGGACACTTTACCCAGGATAAGATGAACTGAAACTGATGAATTAACCCAGCAAACAAAGAAACAGTCAAACATAGGGAAAAGGTTTCAGTGACAGATAAAGCCAATTCACAATGGAAACAAAACCTTAAGCAGGAATTGGGCATTTGTTAACTAGCCCATAGGCTGTTTCATCTCCACCTTCAAAAAACAGAAGAGCAAGGAAGTTCCACTGTGCACAGGGTTAAAGGTAGATAGCCGTGTTGGTCTGTATAGTCAAAACAAAATAAAATAAAAAAATTCCTTCCAGTAGCACCTTAGAGACCAACTAAGTTTGTTCTTGGTATGAGCTTTAACCTTCTCACCCCTTGCTTTTTCCTGTAAGACTAATTGCAGCCGTTAACAGTCGTCAACAGGTTTACCACAGCTATCAACCTTTCACCCATTTCCACCACTCCTCTGAGTAATACCCCTCCCCACCCTCTCACTATATATCAGGGTCTGGTGACTTCTGTTTCAGTGTATCTGAAGAAGTGTGCATGCACACGAAAGCTCATACCAAGAACAAACTTAGTTGGTCTCTAAGGTGCTACTGGAAGGAATTTTTTTATTTTATTTTGTTTTGTGCACAGGGTGATTGTTTTGTTCCTCAGGGAGCCGTGGTCAGCAGGACATAACTGGTGGTAACTCACCAGATCTTTGCTGTGGTGTATTTTCTGCTACCTCACTTTCCCCCACAAAACCAGCTCTTGTGATATTCTGGCCCAGATTTGTTCTTATATGTTTTTTAAAAAATTAGGATACTTTAAAGCTTTCTTTCTGTTGTTCTGAAGTTTGGATCTGGTTAAAGGTTCTTCACCCTCAAACCTAAAAGCATTCTTAACCATGTCATGGCTTATTAGTGGAAATTCTACACTGCAGACATATGTTGAACTTCGACTGGGATCAAATTAGGGGTAACGGGAGACTATCAAGCATCCCACAAGAGCTGCTTAGGACCAGAAAAGGGCCAAATCATAAATCAGGCAAGAGAAGGAAGCAGTATAAACTGTAAGTGGTATCAAATCTGTTGGAAACATCAGACAAACATCAAACATGAACTGTGATGCATGTTTTGATCAAAATAAGAGAAGATCTAACAGGGACACAGCAATAGTTATTAAATATGCTGTTATTTTGGATTTGGAATGTAGGGCAAGAGGCTGACAGCTTTGAAAGAAAAACTGGACTTCCGGTTGGGCACCATAGAGATCAGTCAGGGGAATTTCGGCTCGAGATTCCCCGACACGGCAAGGGGGGGATCCGCCACCGCGCTGCGGACCCCTGAAGAACCCCAGGTAGAGCGACTTGGGGGCATGGTGATCCAGCGGGTGCTCAGAACGTCTTCCCTGCTCCCTGGTAAGCTCTAATAAGAGCTGCCGAGAGCGAGCGTAGTGGAGACGGAGCACTTTGGATCTAGCGGCTACCCTTGCTGTAGCCGACTGCTGATTGCCAGGAGTGCTCAATTTCTCCGCTAAATTTGGACTGGAACCATTGGAACTGTGAGTAAAAAAAGCAATTGGAAGTAATTTGGAAGAAGTAAGGGATTTAAAATTACGGAGGTTGGTCCCTTGCGGTCGAAGCAGAAGGAAACAGTATAACATCATAACCAAGGCTGCTGTCAAAGTGGTGGTAAAAAAAGGAAACTTCTGTGACTGTTTCCCCTAAAAGGGGGAGAGTTGGAGGATTTAATTGTTGCAAATTCTGATTTGGAAAAAAGTTACCCTTTTTCCTGATGTCTTGAAAGATTTAGCAAGAAACTTAGACAATATGGCTGCTGGAGTTACAGTATAACGGATTGTTTTGACTACAAAGTTGTTTTTTGACCTTGAAAATGACAGAGGAAAGATGGTCTGCTTCCTTTCAAAAAAATACCTTGGAACTTTTACATGAGATGGAACAGACTATGAGAGCCTCGAATCTGATTTTGGAGAACTTTGGAAAAAATGCAATTAAAAAAAGGATGGAGATGGCAGTGCCAGCCCCAGAGGAACCTAAGGAATTGGAGGAAAAATTGAAAGAGACAAAACCAGCCACAGGCTTCTTGATAAGCAGAGTACAACAAAAAACAGGAAGGAGCGGTATGACACCTAACTTAAAAGGACTGTTCTGCAAAGAAGAAGACACAGAGGATGGAAATTACAAAGACGAGGATATGAAGGACAGCACACTGCAAAAGAACAGAAGAGAATTGCAAACACCATGGATTGAATCTCGTAAAGATGATGATATGAAGAACACCACATTGCAAAAGAAGAGAAGAGAATGTCATACGGCATTGATGGACGTGCGGGTTTGGAAACTTGTGAGGAAGTCAACCGAAATATGAACTTGAGGAAAGGAAGAATACCTGGCCCACAGAAATGGGCCAGGCCTAAGCAATGATATTGAATATGTTAACTACGTTAAATGTTAAATGTGTAATGTTTATTGTCTTACCCGGTGAGAGAGGGGAATGGAAACCTGCTTCCCCCAGTGAGAGGGGGGGAAGGATGAAAATTTAACGGTATTGTAAAGTGCTTAAAATTGTTAAAATCAATAAAAAAAATTGGGGGGGGGGGAATGAAAGAAAAACTGAGCCCAAGATTTTCAGACTTAACTTTTCAAACTATTGTCTGTCTCCAGCCTTAGATAAGCTATTATGGATGCCACCTGGAATTATTGATTAAAAATTATACTAAAGCATTAAGATACTCAGCATGTATGAGCAATATTAAAACTCTTCTGTGGTTATGATTTACATGATAAACTATTGACTATTGAAGCTAATGAATTATGTAAGACAGAACACATGTGCTGCTTACCTTTGATACCAATAATATTGCACATGGCTGCAAAAACAGAAGATTCCATCTCAATATTCCTGACTCCAGCCTTGTAAGCTGCCGTTAAATATTGTGCCTTCTCTTCCTCAGTGTATGAGCAGATTGCGCCATCAAGACGAGCTTGGCCTACAAATGTATGAAATGCAGATTTTAATACATGCAATGAAATCTCTACAATAATACCCCATGGAGTTGAATTGCCTGATCAGCTATACCCGGCTCACCGCTTGAACTTCGGCCAATGGATGGAACCAGAGCTACTGTATGGCTGGGGAAGATTTCAGCTCACTCTGCATTTGGGACCAAACCATCCCATTTCCCCCCACCCTACTTGGACCAATGTGCAGATCAGAACATAGTTCTGAGAATTAGGCCACACCATCAGTTATATGTGTTATTTTTCATGGGGAAGCATTCAACTATGAGAATAATCTTCTCACATGTAGTCTAAAATGTAAGGTGAAGCTGTTCCTTTAACCTATCAAGATGCTGTTTGTGTAAACTAGATCAGACTTGTGGGGGACCATTGGTTTAATTATCCAAATATTCTGATTTTATTGTTTCAATATTATTCCCTGTTTTGTTTTTAAGTGCACATGTTTAGCGAACGTTTAAAATGTTTTGCTTCTCTTCCGTTTCCTTTGCTTTGTTGTTCATGAATTTGGTTGCACTCTTTCAGCCTTACCTTCATAGAAATCCAGAGTGCACATGGTGTTCCCAATGACTGTTTTGAATTGATCCAATTCCTTGGCACACTCCATCAAGTCTTGAGCCAGTTCTTCGTCTAAGTTTGTGCTACGATATATGGGCTTTCCCAGAACAAACTGTTCAAACTGAGGTTTGAAGGTGGCATCTACAGATTGCTTGGTGATCACCACAGATCCTGGTGCCAAACCTACATTTCAAATATATGTTTCATAATTATATCTAGAGCTCAAAAACCAATAACTGTGATTTCATTTTTTGCTTTAAAGTAGTAAGGGCATGAGGAATACCTATTCCCCCAGATGTGCCGATACGAAAAATGGTTACATCAGAACACTTGGAATGACACAGCAGCTTGAAGAGTTCATGCAGCATGATAGCAATGGAAGGAATCCCCATTCCATGCTGAAATGAAAAAAGTGGGGGTGGGGGACAATTCACAGTGAATAAATCATTCTGCTTATGACACGCTTGTGTTCTAGGTTATTGTGGGGATGTGGGAAAGGAAGAAAATAACTATTTTGATGGTTACAACCTTCTATTATATTGAAGTATTGAAGCAGGAAGCCAGCAAAGCATTTATCCTGAAAGAAAATATTGCACTAAAGCCATTTTTTATTCAGAGATTTTCAAAATACGGTCTGCAGATAACCATAGTAGCAAATATTACTGATAAAGAGACTCACGGTTGCAAGAGTGTACAATGTGAAGTCAAGTATATTAACTAAAAGAGTCTCTCCAAAAAGTGGAGGAGCTATAGTGTGGCTACATTTATTCACATCAGCAAGAAAGCAGCATCATGCATCGTCAAAGGCAATTTTATTTAAACCCTTCAGAGCTTTCAATCTACCTGTTAATTTCTCAGCCAGGACCATTTGCCAAAGGTTAGTGCACCATCTAGAAATAGGCCATTTTCCCAGTGTATAGCAATCAGTTGGTAAGCCGTCACTAACATGAAAGTTATCAAAACCTTGTAAGGTATATCAACATATTGATTATCAATCAGAAATAGCAACACAACTATGGAAGCTTTCAGCTTTGCCAATTTCCTCAACTGCCTTTTGCCAAAATTGATTGACTGTAGAGCAATCCCACCACAAGTGGTAGAAGGTTCCTTTTGTGTTATAGCCTCTCCAGCATTCTTTGTTCTATAATTTGTATATCACTCAATTTAATGGGTGTAACATGCCACATGTAAATTAATTTGGGAATATTTTCATGGATTCCTGGGTAATTCCATGAAAATGTCAACAAATAGACTCATTTTCCATTTTAATATATTGTTAGCGTGTTCTATATAATTTTAGAATTATTTCCCCAAATTTTATCATTTGGCAACAGGTTTTCACAATAGCATTTTACATGTGAATAAAAGCAATCAGAAGTATGACATGCAAGGTGACTTCTCTATTTCCCCCCTGAAGCTCAGTTAAGCACCTCTGCAAGAAAATAAAGACCAGGTTAATGACCCTTTAGTGTACTGATAGCTTTGCTTTCTCATTTGGTGAACTGACAAGACATTTTATGTTAGGAGGAAAATCAGATGAGCTTAGGACAATAAAATGTACATTGGTTTAGTGTGTAATGTGTGTAATGTTGACCACAAAACATGTGCTTTCTTCCATCTCAACAAATGAAAAGAAAAATCTATATTCTTTAACTTTATTCTTTTCTTTGAGGTTCTTACCGTTAAGAAAATGTGATGAGATAGTAACTAATATGTGTTTTACATGCAAAATTTCTTGTGATCATTGTAACACAGTTACATTGCTCCTCTTCCTCTTTAAGACTGATTGTGCTTAAAGGGGAAGGGAAGAGATTTCTCTCTGTTATTCAGTGCTGAGTTTGGGCGCAACAGCATTCTGCAGGGAGCTGGCTGGCACACCTCAATGCTTTCCTGAGGATCACCCATCTCCGGACAGGGGAGGAGCGTTCCTGCTTAGTGCTGAGTTTGGGCATGCCAGAAAGCTCTCTTTGATGGTTTTAGTTTCTGCCTGGAAGCCAAAGGAAGGAACCTCTCCACTGTGAGAAGCTTCCCTGTCCTGGATCCTCCAGAGGAACACAAAGCACAAGCGCAAAGCCCCCATTAGCCCACAGTTTTGTGTCCTGTGTCAATTGTACATATGCAGTTTGTATATATACAAATCTAATCTAATAATGCATTAATGATCCCTTGGATATATTTTTAAAAGAGAAAATTCAGTTTTAATTGATAGACAATGTATTGCATGCCCACAAATATCTGGCCCACTTACACTGACAGATAGCACAGGCCCTGCTTTGTACATCGCGTAACGATCGGTTCCTGCACAGATATTGGGGTAGTCCTTGCCTGGGCTGCCAACTCCCAACTCTTCGGCTATGTAGGTAATAAAAGATTTCATTCGCGAAGGGCTTCCTCCAACACACACAAACTAGGCAAGATCAAAGAGAGGAAACTGTAAGAATATTAACGCTAACTATGGAAATATTTAAGACCGCATTTTTTAAAACATTTTAAAAAACAGAAATACGAAAAGCCTGTTCATGCTACAAAGACACCTTTTAACAATTCACACTAGACAATGCAGGAATATGCAGCTGTCCCATATGGGGATCAACCATGCAACCTTGTTGTCACCAGCACCATTTACATCTCCAAACCTTTACATCTCCAAACAAGGCAGGGAAGTCATGGGTGCCAGTCCCCAGAGCAAAATGGTACAGGATGTCATCTCTCATCTTCTCAAGATGTTGATTTGGGACATGAATGGGGGTTTCCCTGTCAAAATAAGGGAGAAACGTAGTATGAATTTATAGCAGCAGAACGAGCCTCTTTAAACAAGGCAACAAGTATAACGTCTGGACAATTACGGTAGGATTCTTCTGGATCACAGCCTTGAATGTTTAGAATTGTCTCACATATTGTATTGCCAAGAGCTGGAGTTGGGCCCACCTATCTCAGCTGTGCCTGCCCAGGGACTCTGTGAAGGAACCAGCCAGACTGGAGAAGGGAAGGAGAGGGGCTGGAGTTCGTTCTGTCGCCATCCAGAATAAAGCTGATATGCATTTTTCACCATTGGAGTGATGGCCTTTTTTCTGGCTTGCAGATGTCACTTCCCCACAAATGTAACAAAAGTTATCTGCACTATTAACACATTTATGAGGCATCACTACGGCTGGATTTACACTGCAGGGATCACTTGTGTAGAACTTATGACGCAGGGTAAATGGGAGAGTAGCCCACAAAGTCACACAAATGACTTGCTCACCCGTATACTTTGCTTTATACTAAGGATTGCTTGCTTGCTTATTTATTTATTTATTTACCACTATTATTTTCTCAGGTGGTGTCTATGGTTCTCCTCCTCCCCATTTCATCCTCACAACAAACCTGTGAGGTAGGTTTGGCTAAGAGATGGTGACTGACTCCAAGGTCACCGAGGGAGCTTCATGGCTGAGTAGGGATTCGAATCCAGCTTTCTCAGGTCCTAGTCCAACACTCTAACCATTACGTCACACTGCAATCATAATGCCATGATGTCATGACTCAACTGCACTACTCAGCTGCATGCCATTGGTCCTGGTGTACATGATGGGCTGGTGCAAGATGGCACCGCATGTCGCAATCAGGAGCTTGAAATACAGTGTTGCCAAATGAAATTATGTGCTCAGTTGGCGTGGGTTGCTTATACATGACCATCTTTGTATCTCCTAAACAGGAGCCGATCAACAGATTCCCACCCCCCTCATTTTCGTATTCAGCATCTCAAAATTAGTAAAGATTGCTTATTTTCCTTTCAGAGGCATCTTGTGTGTTGTGCGGTGGTTTAGTTGGGATCTCTTTTCTTGTAGCTACCCTTCAGAATGCAGAGTGATGAGGGAGCAGGATTATACCCGTCACGCCCGCTGACCATGCTCTCTATGCACACACGTGATGTATGGGAGAGTCTGTGTGTACAGTTAATATGCATGTAGGTGCTTTCAGACATTACACGGATTGCACTAAGGTGTAAGGCTAGCAGGCGCAATCCCGCAGCTTCTTCCACATGCATTCAAACAAAGGCCTGAATACTTTCTAGCCCTCATGTGCAAAATTCCCTCATTCATTTATCTGCTGTTTACAGAATTATGTTTCTATGGGCACAACTGCATGATTGTTATTTCGAAGGCAATCAAGACAAGATTTCTTAAAAACAAAGGTTTTGCAGCAATAAATTACCCTATATACTCGAGTATAAGCCTAGTTTTTCAGCACATTTTTTGTGCTGAAAAAGCCGCCCTCGGCTTATACTCGAGTGAGGCAGGCAGTGGCTCCTATGAAGCTTTCCCAGGTTTTTTGTGGTAAAATTGGGTGCCTCGGCTTATATTCGGTTCGGCTTATACTTGAGTATATACGGTATGTTCTTAAAAGTTACTTGAAAGTCAAGTAAGTGTAAGTATAAGAACAGGAGGAGCAATTGAAGAAAGGGCGCAATGGCAAGGAGATGTCCTTGTCCCACATCCTGTCTTATCCAACCCCACTTCTGTGATAGCAATATAATGGAAGTTTGAAAGTAATGTCCCCCTACTGTCCCCTCCCACAATTTGTGAGGCAATTTATACCTAAACCTATTAAATAGCACTCGATTCACTTCTTACATGGAAGACGTGTTCACGGTCTTCTCCACAGCATCCCCAGAAGCCATGATATTCAGTCAGACCCTGAGGAAGGAAATTCAAGAAATGGGACATATAAATCACATGGTCAGCACTGTGAAAAGTTGTATAAGGAACAAGATGGTTTGCCAGCTACAGCTCTTTTTGGACAGAAATAGATTATTATTACTGGTTACTATCAGTATTATGATTGCTCTCATTATTTTACTTTATTAGCCATCCTTCACTGTAATGTCCCAGGGCAAGTTACAATTTAAAATGCAGTTTAAAAACTTGCAATTAAAAATGCAACTACAAAAAATAAGATGGGGCCTGCAGATATACATCTCAGGAGTCCATGGGTAAGCATTCAGCATTCACAGAAACCTGTATAATGAGGTTGCCAGATGCACCTTTGTAGGGAGGGAGCTCCACAACTTGGGGGCTGCCACAGAGAAGGCCCTCTCCCAAGTCACCCCGCTGAGAGTTTGGAACGTGCTGGAACTACCAAGAAGGCTCCCACTGCCAGTCTTAGCACCCAAGAGGGTTTGTAGTAGGGAAGGAAGCGGTCTTTCAGATATTTTGGGGCTGAGTGGTTTAGGGCTTTAAACACTAATCTGAGCACCTTGAATTGGGCTTTGAAGCAAAATAGCAACCAAAACAGGAGTTAAACGGGGTCTACATGGAACCCCAGCCAGTAATCTGGCTGCTGCATTTTGGACCAATGGAAGTTTTTGAATTGTCTCCAAGGGGAGTTGCTCCAAGTCAGGCAAGGATTTGGAATTGCCTGCATGGAAGGTGTCTGTTTCCCTTCCCTTCCTCTCCTTTTCCTTTCCTGCTCCAGACCCTGAGAAGCCTGTTTTAATAGAGGTGCTTTGAGCAACAGCAGCTCTGTCCACAAGTTATTTTAATTAAAATACAGTGAGCACGCTTTTCCAGCAACAATCAGTGGGGAAAGGCAAGCTGCATCTTTTCCCTCTGGACTGCTGAAAGCAAAATGGGATTACAGTAGAGGAGTGTGGCAATAGCCGCATCCAGCAAAACACACGACCAGCCAGGTTACCGTGAGGCAACATGTGACTTTCTATTGTATTTCCTCCCCTTATTGAAGGGGGGAAGCGGAATTGGGCTGTGGGAAAGGGCAGGTTTTGTGCGGATACCATAACAAAACAAGAAGACGCCTCTAAGCGCCGCTTCCAGGCTTCCCTGAACCATCCTCCGCCCGCAGCTCGGGCTTTTCCGAAGCCCGTGAAGAAACGCGGAAAGGGTTTCGCCGCAGCGCAAGTGCGCCCGGCGATGGGCAGCCCTTGTGCTCCGCCTTCTCGCCGCCTTGGTCCTGCTGGCGCAGGTGCAGGAGGCGCCTTTCCCGAGGCGGCCACCGGGGGGGGGGGGGCTCCGGGGCCCCGGGCAGCGCGGAGCCGCGTCGGGCGGAGGGCGAGGGGGCCGGCAAGGAAGCGCCTCCTCGCCCTCGCGCCCTTCGCCCGGGACGGCGACGCACGAAAGCGCGCTCTCGCTGTCTCTCTCTCGCGCGCGCCTTCGCCTTCGCCCCCCCCCCGAGTCTGCTGGCCGGGAAAGGAGACCCCGAGAGGCGGAGCCCCCCCCCCCGTGCCTGCCTACCTGAGGAGGACCAAGACGAGCAGCCGGGGAGCCGAGCAGAGATGCTGCCCCGCCCTTGCCGTCGCGCCTCTTTCTTCCTTCCTTCCTTCCTTCCTTCCTGGCGGCCGGCCGGCTGCGAGGCTACGGGCGGTGGCTCCTCCCGCCTCGCTGCCGGTGAAGCTCTGGAGCCTCGGTCAGACAGAGCGAGATCCCTCGGGGGGGCCAGACCCCGGTCCCCAGAGGGACGGGCAGCCGGTCTGCCATTTGGTGGCAAGCAAGATTTCCGCACTAAGCGCTCGGGGAAGGGGTCCTCCTGCCGCCGCCCACCAGCCCCGCGGCCCGGCTACTTCGCAGGAGCACTTCCTTGGCCGCCAAGGTCCCTGCGGGGGGGGGGGGCACCGATCACGTGCCACTTCCGCCACACACGGTGGAGCTTTCTGAAAAGCACTACGAAGTTATATTTGGAAGCATGAGGGTCTGCAGTTCAAAAGAAAATGGCCAGCGCTTCAATATTTAGAACACTCTGTGAGGGCAGTATCTGGCAGGTGGGAGACGTGCTCTAAACTTGCAAGCCAAAAGGTGCTCTCAGTGCAAGTAGAAATATCTCATTGTTCCGGGCGTGGACTTTCCGGAAGTTTACTTAAGAATCTAGCTAGTAGTTTGACACAATATGCCGGAAGCAGCACTAAAAGACGCAACAGTCGGGGGAAATTCTGAAATAACATCACGCAAAGTGACGCCAGAGATCACCGCAATCCCTTTAACTAGCAAACATCCTCAAGGAACAGTATTTTCATCAACAGAAAAAACCATTTAGCATTTATATTAGGCTACTTTTAGCTGTGATCATAAATATTAAGTAACGATCTAGAGATTAGGCAAAATGTAAGAGGATCAGCGGAATAAACTTCCTAGACAATTGTGAAACTACATTCCTATCATTTACTTGTGAAAAGGCTAGCTGGATTATTTTGGGCAGACAATGTCCCGCCCCAGCATAAGTGGTTGAACATTTTCCAGTTTCGTTGCAAGCAGTTATTCAGACAATCTAGCAGGCATTCAGACAACCTCCATGCATTGAAAGAACACTGGGGGGGGGGGGCATCAGGTGCGGGTCAGCCAGTGTACCCAGCAGCCCCGCCCCGCCTTGCTGGAAAGGGTCGAGTGTCCTTATCGACTTGCGGAGGTCACCGCTCCTCACATCACATTCATCAGTATACTTGTGTGAAAGCCCCTTCCCACGCACTCCCTCAAAGCACGGGCGGTGGGAGACATCAGTAGCGCACCCTGCACAACCACCACCTCGTCCCGTCAGGGAAATGAAGGTCAAGTAGGAATGCAAGACACTTCCACAGGCTGCCTCTGAGTGAGAGTCCAAAAAGAGGCAATCGAATTTTAATTTGATCAGAGAAAGAGACAGAGGCTGGCATTACCAGCTTAAAACAGGGAGATCAGCCCCCCCCCCCGCAGTGTTTCAGTTTGAGCTTGAACATTGTTGGGTTCATCACTGCTTTTTCACGTTTCCATGCTGTCTGTCCACACCTGTGGGTGGGGAAGAAGTACGGATCATGTCTTAACCTGATGTGAATTGACTGACTGGTTTCCCTGCCCCAAACCCACCCCAAACTCCATATGGCTGTCATCTTCCTTCCAAGTAAATGTGAATGCATAAGATCACAGCCCATGGTGCAGAAGTAAGTTTCAATGAGTTCAACAGCCTTTCTCCTCAAGTAATGGAGGTAGGATTGCTGCTATTCCCATTTATCTGGGAGAAAGTCCAACTGAATTTAATAGGCTGTGTGTTTGAGTAGGACAAGGTTAGGATCACACTGAAAAACTCAGTTGCATATGCTACAAAGCAGTCCTAGAATGCTATTAAACTGGGATGTCTGTTTTTAATAGGAAAGCATTTCACAGAGGGGCACAGAGACACACTGACTCCCTCCCTTTGTGGGTGCAAACAAGTATCTTGGATTGTCTTTTTACTGGAAGGGGGAGGGGGGAGCTCAGTGTAGAGACAGAAACATCATCATTACCATCTCCTCACACACACACCCAATTTTGCCATAGGCAATGTGGGAGAAGATAAACACGCACAATGACACCGGACATGAAAGACCACCCACCTGCGGGAAATCCGGGCTTCAACTGCAAGTCGAATATACCGGTAGCTACTTTCTCAAATCAGACTGAAGCTGGCTTAGGGAACACCTGCAAACAGGTACCTGCTCAGCCAGCTCCTCTGACCATATTTTTAAAAGGATGCTGCAGAGGTCCTAACATTTGTTTGCTGCTGCCCCCATCACCTGCCACTCTCCACGTGGCCCTGAGGCTGAGTCCCAGCTGTGTCAAGACTAGCTTTGCTTGTTCAGTCTACTCCTCTTTGCATGTCTGGTGAGCAGATACTATAAAAACATGTTCTTCTCACTTAGAAATGTTCATATGCTAGTGGCTGATACACCATCCTGCAGCACAACTCAGTTCTTAAATGGCAAGTTATGTAAAAATGGTCCTGGAGATGAAGGTTTTGGAGAAAGGAACAAGTGCCCCCAGTTTAATATTTCATTATAAATTTTAAATTAAAAATGTATAATCAGCTATGATGCATTGCCATCGTATGATAAAGCAATATCAACAAACCAGTTACTAAGTAAGGAAAAATTTATCGAGTTATTCCATGTTGCATTCCATTTTCCATTTCAATCATGGGTTTAGTCGTTTTGACATTGAAACTGCCTTGGCTGCTCCATATAATGACTTTTGTCAGGAGTGTGTCACTCAGTGGCTTCCAGTATCCTTGAACATGGTATCCTCCTATTGCAGCTGCCTGAACTGGGGGTGGGTGGCAACACTCTGTGGTAGTTCCAATCCTACTTGGAAGGTCATTTTCAGAGGCTGATGCTCTGAAAGTGCTTTTCAGCCCCGTAGAGCCTTCAGTGTGGGGTTCTGCAGTGTTCAATTTTATCCCCCATGATGTTCAATATCTACATGAAACCACTGAATGGGGGCCAACCATGCTGCCAGCAATCATCTGGTAACACAACTCTACTCTTCTTTTACACCTGCAGGTGCAGCAGTGGATATTCTGGATCAATGTCTTGCCTTAGTAATGAATCACATAAGAGCCAATAAACTGAAGCCTGGTCCAAACAAGACTGTTAGTGGGCGGTTCCCTAAACCAGATGAGTGGGATGAGCCCTGCTCTGAATGGGGTTACACTCCCTCTGAAGGAGCAGGTGCATAGCTTGGGGGTACTCCCAGGTCCATTGCTGCAATTTGGGCCTCAAGTGGCCTCAGTGGTACAGAGCACCTTCCATCAGCTGCTATTGGCAGCTCTGCTTCACCCTTCTCTGGACAGGGACAGCCTAACATCTGCTAGCTGTGCTCTAGTAACCTCCAGGCTACATTATGGCAATCATCAAGGGCTGCCTTGACGATTAAGAACAGTGGTAGACTTGGGTACTATGGCACCCTGTGGGAGGCCAAAAACTGGTGCCCCTGCCCAGCCTTCCCAAAGGCAGGTAAGGAAGTGCCTGGCTTTGGGAAGGAGGTACTGAAAAGGTGAGTAAGGAGGCACCTGGCTGGCAAAGCACTAACTAGGCTTGGGGAAGAAGGCATGAGGGCTCATGCCTCCTTCTCAAATCCCAGTGCCTCGCTTACCTGGCTTTGAGATGGTGCCCCCTCGGCTCAGCACCCAGTGCATACGCACTGCTCACACTCCTAAATCTGACCCTGTTAAGAAACTAAAGCTTGTGAGGAATTTGACAGCCAGGTTGCTGACCATTGCAAAATGGTCTGGACATATAAAACCAGTTGTGTCACTCACTACTGCACCAGCTATTAGAGAAACATCAAATTGTAGAATTGGAAGGGAACCTGAGTCATCAAATTGCAGCTGAAGCATCTGCGAAAGATGACAGTCCAACCCCTGCATAAAAACCTCCAATGAAGGAAGAGTCCACAGTCTTCCGAGGGTGTCTGTTCCATTGTCAAACAGTTATTCCCATCAGAAAGCTCTTTCAGATGTTTAGTCAGAATCTTTCTTGTAACCTGAATCCATTGGGTCGGGTCCTACTCTCCAGAGCAGCAGAAAAAAAGCTTGCTCCATCTTCCATGGGGCAACTTTTTGGATGTTTAAAGATGGCTACCATATCTCCTCTCAATCTCTTCTCTAGGCTCAACATGCCCAACTCCTCAACTGTTCCTCACAGCGCTTGGTTTCCAGACTCTTGGTTGCCTCCTTTGCATACATTCTAGCTTGTCAATATCCTTCTTAAATTGTGGCTCCCAGAACTAGACACAGGACTCAAGTACTCAAGAATGCTCCTTGTTTTAGATGAAATGCAACTTTTGAGTAGATTTTGTATCATAATTTTGTCCTTTGCTGTTGTAACATAAATTGTCTTGGCTAATGTGCCTAGTCAATAAAAAAACCACTTTAATGTTTTAAGAAATATCGGTAGTTAAGAAAATAGTTAAGAAATAGGCAATTGTTATCACTCTCTTATGATGTTTATTCAAACAGAATTCCAAGTATATATGCAAGTTTATATGATGCGAGGTATACATCAGAACAACATGAGAATGGTGTTGAAAACTATCATTTCAATCCAACATCCTGAATAATAATCTCAATGCCAATATACATACAAGTTCAAAATATATAAAACATCACAACAATCTGGCTTTTTACTTACCCCATTCAACACTTGGAAGCAGAAAAATAAAGACTCAGCTTTGCAAAGTTTTTGTTACTCAAACTGGTCTCAAGTGTTTTGTTCCACTACACACTCTCTTCAATAGTGCAACACCATAGCAAAGCATCCATTAACCAGGTCCCGTGACTGCAGGGATGCTACTGTTCACCAACTCTCAAGCAGCCCACGTAGCTTTAGAACATGAGGCTACAAGGAAAACCTTGGTAGAAGTGGGTGAAAAGTGATATCAGAAGCAGAAAGCAGGTTCAGATACAGACAGAGGCATTAATAGCAGAAGCAAGCATCCAGGCTTTAAAAACTTACTGAGGTGGATTACTGGACCAAACTCATGTCAGTTGCAAACTTACTGAAACAAACAGAAAAACCAACAGGGATGAATGTGGTCCATTGTTTAAATATCCTGGTTAAAAAGACACATAATCTAACACATCAACATATAATTATTGAAGCCTGCTTCCTAAACTCTATTATAGTCTTCTGCACTCAGTGCTGTTTTGAAATAGTGAGAATTTTGACAATTCGATGAAGCATCTGCTTTTACTCATTGTCTGTTTGTGTTGATTCTGGCTGGGATGTCTCTGAATCTGCAAAACAAGAGGTGACAGAAAAATGAGCGTTTTTTTTCTCACTCAAAGACATCAAATATAAATTTCTTTCTTGTACAAAAAAGATTCTGAGGTCAATGAAGCCCTGCTTGTGTAATATTGAAATGAACTAACAGCAATGAAATTAGGTTGCTCCTTGTACATTTGGACTGCCCTTCCTCTTTCTAATTTCCTTTTCAGTGTGAACAGTGTTGCTTTAATAGTATGTTCTAGGGGTCTTAGGAGGAGGGGACTAGAGAGGACGAGATGGTTGGACAGTGTTCTTGAAGCTACTAACATGACTTTGACCAAACTGCAGGAGGCAGTGGAAGACAGGAGTGCCTGGTGTGCTCTGGCCCATGGGGTCACGAAGTGTCGGACACGACTGAACAACAACAAGGGGTCTTAGAAGACCATAAGCCTAACATGTGATGCAGCAACAAAAAAAGTCAATGCTCTTCTAGGCTGCATCAACAGAAGTATAGTGTCCAGATCAAGGGAAGTAATAGTCCAGCTCTATTTTGCCTTGGTCAGACCACACCTGGAATACGGTGTCCAGTTCTGGGTGCTACAATTTAAGAAGGATATTGACAAGCTGGAAGGTGTGCAGAGGAGGGAAACCAGTATGATCAAGGGTCTAGAAGCCAAGACTGCTGAGGAATAGTTGAGCAAGTTGGATATGTTTAGCCTGGGAAAGAGGAGACTGAGAGAAGATAAGACAGCCAGCTTCAAATATCTAAATGGCTGTCAAATAAAATATGGGATGCTCTTGCATGGAAACCTGGATGGCCCTGAGAGCATCCTAGAGCCTGCATGCTCAGCAGGACTTGCCTGTTAAGCAATCTGGAGAGTTTAAAAGTAATCTGCTTTGCTTGAGGGGAGGGAGGTAGAACCATAGAATTGTAGAGTTGGAAGGGACCCCAAGGGTTACAAAATAACAACCTATGCTGCCCATCTGACTGGGTTGCCCAGCCACTCTGGGTGGCTCCCAACAAAATCTAAAGAACACAATAAAGCATCAACTATTAAAAAGGCCTGCTCGGCACACCAGCTCTGGAAGGTAAGGTTGGTGGGGCAGCCGGCCCAAGTATACACATTTTTGCATATATGCACCACCCCCAGAACATACGCCCACTCACAAGATGCAACCGTACCATATACGAAACCACTTCAAGAGGTTACATAGGAAGCAATTCATAAATGCAACCAAATCAATAAAAGAAATGAAATGCAAGCGCTGTTGGTTGCAGCTTCAGATACCAGAATTGCACTTCTTCCCCTGAAGGGTCAGGTGTGTACCTTGGGTGTGTTTCTGGAAATTAGATGTGGTATCTAGAAGAGCCTTTAACCAGCTTAAGTTGATAAGCCTGTTGTTACCCTTTCTGGATAACCTCCTATAGTTATTCAAGCACTGTTTTAAATGTGGCTACCCAGCTATTTGTGGGGGCCAAGCAATCAGTTATGTGACATCAATATTGTGCCAGCTACACTGCCAGTTTGTTCCCAGTCATAGAATCATAGAGTTGGAAGAGACCACAAGGGCCATCCAGTCCAACCCCCTGCCAAGCAGGAAACACCATCAAAGCATTCCTGACAGGTGGCTGTCAAGCCTCTGCTTAAAGACCTCCAAAGAAGGAGACTCCACCACACTCCTTGGCAGCAAAGTCCAATTCAAAGTGCTGGTGATTGCCAAGGAAGCTTTAAAATAGTGGTGGCAAACCTACAGCCTGTATCTGAATGTAATAATGCATGATTAAAAATGCTTTAAAATAGTGCAGAGTTGGCGGGAAAGTCTTTTGGAAGGCAGTACTGAGAAGTCTAGTGCTCACCACACCAACTTTTGCCCCTGAAAGGATGACCATGGGCCAATGTGGTCCTTGGCCCGAAAAGGGTTAACCACCCCTGCTTTAAATGACATGGGACCAGGTTACCTTAGGGACCACCTGCAGCAATATGGAGACCCTGTTGAGATGCCCACCAGTAAAATGTATTAGTTTGGTGGTCATAAGAAACAGGGTCTTCTCTGTCCTGGCCCCTTACCTATGGAATTCAATCCTTGGGGAGATGCCCTCCCCAATTTCACTTAAACTAGCTTCAAAGTCACATCTGTTTAGAAAGGCATTTGGAGTTTAAATTGGAATGCTAGATAATTGGGGCTCTTTGTGCAGGGCTTGTTTTAGTCAGTTTTATTGTTAGAAATAGGGTTTTATTGTTCTGTTTATTGTTCTATTAACAGTTTTGATGAATTGCATGTGAGGTCTGTTCTATAAGATAGTACTGAAGTTCTTTAAAATAACAAAATACACTTTTTTATATCCTCAGTATTCTGTTACATTGATGACTTCCACATACACCCCCCTAAATCTATGGAAATACTGTCCTAGAATAGTAAATTCCATGTTTAACCAGCACACATGAACCAATGGAGATGGCGCTGATGTGGGATCCATTAGCCTGCCAAGTACACTGCATCCCATGTGTGCAGGTAGATTATGAATACCTTTAAACTAAATTCCTAGGCAGGGTGTATGATTCCAGTCATGCCATGCAATGCTGTGCATCTTTACTTGGAAGAAAACCCTGTTGTCAGTGGATCCTACTTCTAGGCAAGTGTACAGGACTAGAGCGCAATCCCATGCATGCCTACTCAGAAATAAAGACACATTGGCTGAATGGGATTGCAGCACAATTTTTTAAATGATGGGTTTTATGTAATAATTGAGGCATATAACAGAGTTGTTATTCTGACACACAAGAGTTCATTGTCCTAATTTGGATTATTGTCCTTTTCTAAAAGTATTCTGCTTTGCTTTAGTAGACCTCAGCTGCATGAACAAGTTTAATAAACTTCATAGAACAACTCTCCCCCTGTCTCAGCCATCCTGGCTAATCAATTTTCTTTCCGTTTCTTACCTTCTCCAACATAGCACATACATGGTCCCTTTGGCAATCACTGTGGATAGCTTAACTATGCTTGATCCATTCTCTACAGACACTACAACACCAATATAACCTTCCTACCTGTGAGCTTCTGAAATGTGGAATTAAGTTCTAAGAAACAGTTTGGATACAATAAATTCTATATACATGGAAACACTTGAACTAGATACGCCTTCCAACCCTACTATTGTGTATGTGCTTTACATCATGAACTCTAGATTCTTCTTGAGTTTGCAGCCTTCTGCATAATGGTCTCATCCAGGAAGGCACAAGTGGAAAATAAGCAGCTGCTGCAGGACTTTAATTTTGTTTCTCCAAACAGCAGCATCCCACAATGCATTGCAAGCAGCTACTCAGGGGGTTGGACTAGAATCAGGCATGGCCAAACCTGGCCCTCCAGCTGTTTTGGGACTACAATTCCCATCATCCCTGACCACAGGTCCTGTTAGCTAGGGATGATGGGAGTTGTAGTCCCAAAACAGCTGGAGAGCCACGTTTGGCCATGCCTGGACTAGATGATCCCCGGAGTCCCTTCCAACTCTACAATTCTATGGTTCTAGTGTTTTTAAAATCAGTCAGTGATGCAGTGCAGAAAAAAAATGAAGTAAGCATCACTGCATATGCCGATCTCCCTCTCACGATTGTGTAGAATGTATCATTGTATTTTATTATGAATTTCCAAAGCAAAACTTTCACCCAATTTAAAATAAATGCAGTGTTACTGCCCTCTATTTGGATATGCCCGAGAATAGAAATTGAGAAGAAAATACCCAATTGCAAAGACTTAAGGGAAGTGAACTTAAGGGAAGTGTGAGGTGTTGAGGAGTGACAGGAGAGGCTGCCGCAGAATTTGTGAGAGCGCCCACCCCTGGTACACCAAAGGAGATCTCTCTGCCTGTGGATAACAGCGAATGGGTGGGAAAGAGAAACAAACCACTGCTCTATACAAAGCAAAAGGTTTTTTCCCAATTAATTAATTAAGCTAGAAGTAAAAATTCATATTAAAAACATTTGTAATAAGCTTTACGTTTAAAAAGGTTACTTTCCTTCATTGTTAAATTCTATTGACAATTAAAGAAAAAGACTATTGTATATTCCTGCGTATAAGACTACTTTTTAACCCAGGAAAATCTTCTCAAAAGTCGGGGGTCGTCTTATACGCCGGGTCATATTTCTTATACGGCGAGTATATCCCAAACTCTATATTTTAACTGGAAAAGTTGGGCGTTATCTTATACGCCCAGTCGTCTTATACGCCGGAATATATATGTTTGGAAATGAATAATTCTTAGATCTGTTAAGGCAGAAATGGGCTGGTAGGATAGTGTTTTGGGTGGCATACATTCTGAGGTTGAAGAATGGCTTCTTAGGCTGGGCCCCCATTTCAAGTCCAGATTGAGATCTAGGTTTTCTTTTGTATGACAATGTGTGTTTCCTAGCTTTCTGCCTCTTTTCTATTTTCTTCTGGTACTCACTTTGAGGAGGAAGAGAATCTGTAAGAAACAACAGAAAAGGAATTCTTTATTTAATATGCATTCATGTCATAAAATAAGCCTCAGTTGCTTTAATAGTCTTACAAGGTATTTGTTAGAGGGCAATGAGCTAAAAAGGTGTCCAAAAGCTTTTGAATACAATAGGATATTTGCACAGGCTTAGTTCTGTAAATGCTATTATCTTATTAGAAGGCAAGTCTTTTCAAAAGGAGCATTTTAAAATAAATATTATATTTGGGTGCCATTTATCCCATGCTACCTTGCATCTTTAAGTGGAATTATAATTTGGCATAAGCAACGATGTCTGATGTCACACTAAAGTCCAGTACATGTTTCCTTAGAAGCAATTTCTGTTGGAGTTTACAGAAGTTACATATAAAATTGTGTAAAGGTTTAGTGTATAACATACACCAGTTCGAAAGTACGTCAAAGTGCAAGTAGATAAATAGGTACTGCTGCAGCAGGAAGGTAAACGGCGTTTCCATGCGCTGCTCTGGTTTGCCAGAAGCGGCTTAGTCATGCTGGCCACATGACCTGGAAGCTGTACGCTGGCTCCCTCGGCCAATAATGTGAGATGAGCGCCGCAACCCCAGAGTCGGTCACGACTGGACCTAATGGTCAGGGGTCCCTTTATCTATACCTTTATACAGCACTCAAGTAGTTTATTTTCTATATGCTCTACAAATACTGCAGAATGAGTGCAGATTAAGTTAGCTTTACTCTATCTTAACAGAAACAAAATCCCAAAAACTTATCCCAAATAAACAAGATACCAGGTTTGTAGGCAATGCAATGAGTAAGCTAGGAATTGAAGCCCAATTTCCATTTATCTACTGGAATGTTTTATGGGATTAATACACATATTTGCATAGGTCTACATTACAAAGGAAGACATAGTTCAGTAAATACTGCATATTTTTTTAAATTCTAAAACGTTACCATTAGGCTGCGAGTTCTTTTTCTCCCAGTCATCACGCTGCTGAAGCCACTCATCTCCATAACCACTGCTGATCAGTTTGCTGAAGTTTACAGGTTCGTTTTTTTTGTGAGCAGGCCTATACGAGAACACCAAACAAGAAACAAGCCTTTTATCAAAACTGGTACCCATCTTTTCTTTTCTATGATAACAATTTTTTAAAATAGGCAAATAAAATTCTTTGACATTTTTAGAAGAGTCCAAATGGTCAATGGTTATACCTGGCGCCATGGTTTTTTAACAGTTACTTACAGTAATTTACTGTTAGTGTTGACAACAAATATATGTACCGGTACTGGGGAACCTGATGATCATCAGAGCATCCCAATGCAAACATACAGAGAAGCAGAGAGCCAAAGAATTACATTAGGTGGATCCAAACGTTTGAGCATGTCTGGTGAGTTTTTTTAAACACCAGATCTCTGTGCTATATCAAAACGTGTTTTTGAAGCTTCCTTTGGTATTAGAAACATTCTGGCTTTGTGGCAAAAAGGCCTCTAGTAGAAGTATTTGCATGGTTCTTTGAATGCCAGCTGGTAAAACAGATCCACGTGCAAATCTTCACACAGGGACAACATACATTGATGCACACCTTCTCAACATCCAGCATTGAAGAAAAAGTTGTTTCAAGTAACCCCAGTCAAAACAGGAACTGCTGGTAAATATGAATGACTAAGACAAGTAACTTATGTGATCGAAAGACGTCAAGCCTACAGCAATCCCAAATGATATCAGGAACGTAGCATTGGGGGGCATACATTGCTGAGAGGGCGCAAGATGGCACAACCAGGCACCCCCACGACAGGCTCCCTCACTCACCAAGCTGTGCCCTGGCCGGGTTTTCAGGGCTGCGGCAGCAGCAGCACCTGGTTCTCCTCATGGCCGGCTGAGAGGGAGGAGGATGGCAGCAGCAGCGCCACCCACCAAGGAGAGGCCAGAGCCTCTGGCAGCCGCTGCTGGTCTGCCCTCGTTGTGAGGTGGCTTCAAGCCTTTCTCCCTCCCCTTGCCTCACTTGCTGCCGGCTCAGATCACTGTGGCTCGGTGAGCAGTGAGGGCTTGGGGTGGCGCAGCCACACTCTGCCCCCGCCCCAGCACACACACATGCATCCTGGGCACAGAGAACCTGTGCTCCGCCCTTGAATATGTTCCCAAAATAAAGCAAGGTGTACTCTGGTCTCCATTTTCACTTGTTCCAGATTACCAGTCATGTAACATGACACATCTGGTATACTGACAAATAACTGATACAGTGTACATAAGATAATCTAGGGTAGTTTTTAATAAACTACATTTTGTGCTCTGGTCCATGGGGTAACGAAGAGTCGGACACGACTAAACGACTTAAACAACAACATTTTTTTAAAAAGTTGTACATACTGCCTCCCAAATGCCTCCTAACTATATCTTATTGTGATTATAATTTCAGTCATATGCTTATTGTTAAGATCAGCATATAGCCATCACTATGATGCAATACACTAATTCATACAGCAAACTGAACTGGAGCAAAGAGTAACAATTTTATGCACAGCTTTACACTGGCAAGTTGAGTACTTGCACATCCATCTGTAAGGTCTGGATTTAAAACACAGCAATTATATTTAGCTAACATTGGAGGGAAGTAGAGTCGGTTTCCTCCATGAAATTCTTTAGTTGCAGTAGGTTGTGGTGTTCTGTGTGGGTATCTTGGCGTTATAGCAGGAAGCTTTATCTGTGTAAAAAAGATAATGCTAATTCAGTAATGGACATACGTAATACCTATGATTAAAATAGGTTGAATTAACAGCTAAAAAGAAAGAATATTCCCTGCGATATATTCTGCAGCAATCTGTACATGACTCCTGTATTGGGCTCCTGTTTTTGTGATGTTGCCGCTCAAAGTAATCTGATCTGTCTAGGCTGAGAAATAAAAAAGTTTGATATGTGATGACTACAACTTTTGAGTTGAGCTGGTCAAGACTGGACCCGTTCCCCATATGCTATAAACCCAATCCAAATCAGCTGTAACAGAACATGTAGATTGACCCTTAGCATTACTTTCAAAGGGTGGTTAAGGTTGCTTGGTTTCTGTTAGGGCTTTTTGCAAGGTTAAGTGCACCTTTACCGTGCAGGTTTTAAATATCTACACTGAAGTGAGAAGGTGCTGGAGGGAGCATGTGTGCAAGTTTACATTTGCAATGTTGTGTCTGCACTACCTGTGTTTATTCATGTTCTGATTACCAGTGGTATGTGCCATTTGAATGCTAAAATTGTAAGCTTTATCTTAAAACATAAGGGCCAAACTGCCCATGCTGTTATATGCCTCTTTAAATTTTGTGTGCAGATTTGGAAGGAAATCCCCCATTGGTGATAATTTAGGATTTCCTCCTCACCCTACAAAGCAAATACGAGAAGAGGGATTTGCCTCAGGAGGAAGGCAGAGAGTTAAAATTGCTTTACAAACCTGCTGTGATTCCAGTTATGAGTACCATCCTGCATGTTAAATGCAAGGACACATTTAAAATCCTGTCAAGTTTAGTCTCAGGTTTTAAGAAAAAGCTCACATTTTCGAGCAGGTGCATACTTCAGAATGACAAAACTTGAGTACACACAGGGTGATGCATCCAGAAACTTCAGAATTTATTAACCAAGGTAAGAGATGAATGGAATATGGGCTTACATGTGCCCATCGCAGCCCCTCCACCACAGAGTGAACTCCTTAGTCAGGCTGATTGGAATACTAAAAGAGCATTGATTGGAACAGTACTAAAAAAGCTTTTCATGCTAACCAGTTTTATTCTTTACCAGAATCTGAAACTTCGAAGCTGGCTAGCAAACTACTAAAAATACAAATGCATGCAGGAATCAACACTGACTTTTAAAAGGAGGGGAGACCACAATAGTAACTTGGAGAAAGATTTTGCAATGGTGTGCTGATGGAATCGCCAAATACCTGTTTCTTGGCTTAGTCTTTAAAATGGTCAATTTGAGATTTTCCCTCTTTCTTTTATCAAATCCAATTCTAGTTTCAGAAAAACTCACCTCTTCTTTTGTGCTGCCTGGAGAGCCCTCAACTTGTACTCCATTTTCCTGTTGGGAATTTTTTAAAAAAACATAATTTAAACAATAGATCTTAAAAGTAACAGAAAAGAGATTAAGAAAGAGTGTTCAATGTTTTACAAAAATGATCAGCTTGGTCACATAAAGTGTATACTACCTGACTTGCCTCCGTACAAACTTCATCTCAGAAAGAATAGAACCTTTCTGCTTGTGTGTGTTTGTGTTGGGCGAGGTAAAATTTAAATCATGAAAATGATGTAAACAATATTATGTCTCCTCTTTGAGTCACAGCTCCAGTAAGATTCTGATACTGCTTTTAATTTTTTTTAAAAGGTAACCCTCAATGGATATCTTTGTTCCTGATTGTCCCATTTCACATCTAGTTCCATACTCTTTAGAAACAGAGTATGGAAGTTTTAATAATAATATAAAAAGATAACCAGTGTTCCCGAAAACACTCCCAAATAAACATTAACGTTCAGAAATAAGAACATATATTCTGCAAGCTGAAAAGAATGGTCTATAATCACTTGAATAACCTGATCTAGAATGCACAAGAGGCTTCCATGTTTTTAATGAGATCCGAGAAGAACCCTCTGGGATTAAAATGTTTTTGTACTGTGATATGTCCTTAAGGATTTATTTCTTTAACTGGAACCAACACACTTTTCCCTGATAGAATAAACTAAGGAGGCTGAACTTTAAACAGTACTCCTGGCTAGTATTTCTTTGTTTATAACCTGACAAAACAATTAAACCCCATAACTCTAAATAAGCAAGTATCTGAAAATACTTTATGACTGCAATCCAATAATGTACTTATCTGAGAGTTAGGCCCATTACACCCAATGGAACTTGCTTCTGAGAAGATATATAAAACGAAAGTTTCAGAAAGCTAATGAAATTTAAATTGAAGATTTCAGCAGTTATTTCTCAAAGTTTAGCCATAAGGGTTGGCCATCAGGCAATGAAAGTAAGTTTATTTGTGATTCCTGTAGAAGGACAAAAGCCACACTATTCACCCAATTCAGTGGGAGAGGTTTTAATCAAAACAACTTTGCTACTGAAATCAACTACAATGCTTAATTTTGGCTGAATTGTGCCCAATTATTACTTCAGAGGGATCCTTAAAAGAGCTGTGAGACAAATGCACCAAATTAAGATACTATGACCTGGTTTGCATGCGGTGCTATGCCAAACTATGGTTCGATGTTACTAAGCAAGGATCCTGGTGCAGAGAGCAAAAATCTCACCTGCTTCACTTCTTCCCCAGTCCTGCTGTTGCCACGAATGTCCTCAAAGGGCACAAGAAGCTATCCCTGAACAGAGAAATCTCTTTCCCATTTAGTCAAGGTCTTAGTTTCACAAAATTTGTATAAATTAAGCAGGGAAATTAAAAAAACCAACCAACCTGATAATAATTTTAGTTTGTCGGCTTAATTACAATGATACAAAAAGCATCTTAAGTCATAACCAGGATCACAGAATGAGTTGGAATGCCACCCCCCACCCCCGAAGGGTCATCTAGTTCAAATCCCTGCAATGCAGGAATCTCAACCAATTTACATAAGAAATTTACACCCTTCAAAGGGATTATTTAACACTATATTCTTCACTCGTGGGAAGTGCCTGGCACTTCCCAGGAATTTGAAGAAACCCCAAAATATTGTGATTTTTAAAAGGATAGTGTAATTAGTGAGTTTTAGGGCTGTGCACAACTATCCACTCACCCACCCGGGCTTCACCCTTCCCTGAGGAATGCTTGACCCAGCCCCAAATCAATTTGAGTGTGGCAAGGGGAGCTGTTTACTTAGCGTTAATTTGGCCTGTCATCTTGATTCAACATATCATCTGGCATCTAAACATAGACCACCTGCTCCACCTTGGGAACCATTGTGCTGACACTATCTCTACAAAGGCATCCAAGCTTGGCACTGGTTGGCGACGTCACATCAGATTTGGCAAAGTCCCACCAAACAGGGTGATAGTATCTTTAGAGGTGTACAAATCAGCGTAATTTGGACCCGTCATGCTATATTGGGCAAAGTCATATATCAATCCGTCATCTTGATTCAACATGGTGTCCAGTGTCCAACTGTAGGGTTAGACCACCACCTGTCCCTTGGGAACCCTCTTGCTGAGTTTGGTGATGTTATCTCAAGAGACATCTAAATTGGTGCAGGTTGGAACTGTCATTCCAAATTGGGCAAAATCCTATAAAATGGGGTGACTTTGAGCCCATCCTACCAAATTGAGCAATTACACCAAAGTCACATTTCGGTCTGGCACCTTGATGGTGCCTGGTGTCCAAAGACAGATGAATATTGCCACCTCCATATGAGGAACCCTGATGCGCAGTTTGGTGACAATATCTCAATATCTTCAACATCGATGAAGACTGCCATCTCCCCCACGGGAACCTTGTACAGAGTTTGGCAACAATACAGTATCTTGAGAGGTAGCCAGACCCATAGAGAACAGAGACATACAGAAAAACGACTATCCAAAATATATGGTACATTTTAGCACCCAAATTCCATACTTTTCCAAAAAAAATGTTGATTTCTATAAACTGTAGGCACACTCCAGCTTTTTCTAAAAGTGACAAAAAGTACAAGTGTCTGCACCCCAGCCCCCAAATCTGCTGCAGTTCATGGAAGGCATTATATATGAGGATTGTGTTGTTAAGTCCTACAACACATTCTGGGGCTGAGAGGTAAAGGAAGCGTCTGCAACTAGTCTAGTTTTAAGGATTCTGGAGTCTATACAGAGCCAACATCAATTTAGCCACTGATGGGTTTCTTTCCAGTTCCAGGACACAGCTTGGTAAGCTGAATGAAACAACATCATATGGCGACATTTCATGTTCAGTGCAAATAAACTTGTGTAATTCAATAGAAAAAAAATACTATTATTTTCATTTATTACCCACCTTTCACCCTAAGGTCCCATGGCAGTGATTATTATGTGACCTTAGGATGAAAGTTGGTTAATAACTGGTTTCCCACAGGCATCTGGTTGACCACTATGAGAGCAGGAGGCTGGAGTGGGTGGGCCATTGGCCTCGTCCAACAGAGCTCTTCTTATAGAGAGGTATATTTTTAGGACCCACCTGATTTTTGTGATTGTAAGTTGCTTTGGGCCTGAGTCAATCAGAGCTATAAATACTAATGTGAACACCATGGGCTCGGAAACAAACTGGCAACTAGTGCAGATGTTTTAAAACAGGGGTTATGTGAGATTGAAACAGAAACCCAGCCAGTAATTTGGCAGCTGCACTTCGAACTAATTGAAGCTCCTTGCTGTGTCTTCAAGGGCAGCCCCACACAGAACACAGTACAACAATATGATATGGAAGTTATCACAGCATGGAGTACAGTGGCCAAATTGTTTTGTTTAAAAGGTGTTGCAGCTGGCGAACCAGCCATAGTTGGGGGAAAAGGCACTCCTGGTCACAAAGGCCACCTGAGCCTCCAGTGACAGCGTTGAATTCAAAGAACACCCCCAAGCTGTGGACCTGCTCTCACCAGAACAAGCCATCTCCTTACCTCCTGGACATCTGAACTTGGGACACATAACACCTCTGCCTTTTCAGGATTCAGCTTCAGTTTAATGGCCCACATCCAAACCACTGCCTCCAAGCACCTGTCTAACACCTCAACTGCCTCTCCTGATTCAGATGAAACTGAGGGATAGAACTGGGTGTCATCTGCATACTGATGACGTTCCCCTCCAAATCCCCTGATCACAGAACCAGATACCTCATATAGATGCTAAATAGCATGGAAAACAAGATGTGACCCAATGGGACACTACAGGACACCAAACACTAGCCTCCTATAACTACTTCTTAGAAATGTCCCTGGAAGTAGGAGTGGGCCCACTGAAGCACAAGGTCCCCAGCCCCAACCTCCCTGAGACAATATGCTCCTCTAGGACAGTGTTTCTCAACCCTGTGCCTCCAGATGTTTTTGGCCTACAACTCCCATCATCCCTGACCACTGGTCTTGCTAGCGAGGGATGATGGGAGTTGTAGGCCAAAAACATCTGGAGGCACAGGGTTGAGAAACACTGCTCTAGGAGGATATTGTGGTTAACGGGATTGAAAGCCACCAAGAGATCAAGCAGAACAAGCAAACTCAAGCTCCCATCTCTTTCCCAACAAATGTCATCAACCCAAGTGGCCAATGGCAGTGCCACGGGCAGGCCTGAAGCCAGAGTGGAATGGATCCAAGTAATCAGTTTCCTCCAAGCATGCCTGTACCTGGACCAGCACCAACTTGTCGAGCACCTTGCCCCAAAAAGGGATATTCACCCCTGTGTGATAATTTTTTAACACTTCCACAAATTCTATGAAAGAGCCAGTCTGGCTGCTCCTGCCTATCAATGTTTTAGCCAATCAGTGAAGACGGATTTGTGATTGATAAGTGAGCTGTTTGGACACCAGATAACAGGAAACACTGGGTCCTAAATAGTTGCTCTTCCCACCTGCCCTTTAGTGCACTTTTCCTGCTTCTGTCTTATTTTTTAGTTCCTGGAATCTCTGTAGTTTGTCCTCTTGCTTTCCCTAGCAGCCAGGGTGCATTTTGTTTGTGATGGCTTCATCTGAGATCAGGTAGTTTCTAGAGGTTATTTTCTGCAAATTCTGCTAAACAATGTTTGAGTGGATGTTAACTTCAAAAGGAAAATTTGAAAAATTCTCCCTCAAAAGGAAAATTTGAAACATTTGCAAAGAGGCTTAGGCATGTCACCTGCTGTACAGCAGTTAAAGATCAAGCACTCATTAAAAATTCACTGTATAGTTAACTTATATAGTATATAGTATACTTATATAAGTATAGTAAGTGGGACCCAGGTGGCGCTGTGGGTTAAACCAGAGCCTAGGGCTTGCTGATCAGAAGGTCGGCGGTTCGAATCCCTGCGACGGGGTGAGCTCCCGTTGCTTGGTCCCTGCTCCTGCCCACCTAGCAGTTCGAAAGCACGTCAAAGTGCAAGTAGATAAATAGGAACCGCTCTGGCGGGAAGGTAAACGGCGTTTCCGTGCGCTGCTCTGGTTCACCAGAAACGGCTTTGTCATGCTGGCCACATGACCTGGAAGTTGTACGCCGGCTCTCGGCCAGTAAAGCGAGATGAGCGCCGCAATCCCAGAGTCGGACACGACTGGACCTAATGGTCAGGGGTCCCTTTACCTTTTACCTTTATAATGTAATCTACTCAGAAGTAAGTTTCTTTGTATTTAATAGAGCTTGCTCCCAGGTAAGTGGATGCAGGATGGCAGTCTAGGCTTTGGTTTAGGGTTGGCACTGGGGGGAAACAGGCATTTCTGCATCGTAGCAGACAGACAGAAAATCAATAAATTAAACCTTTTTGGTAGGGAAATAAAGTCATGGGAAAAGCTTCACCATGACTGTACTCTCTAATTTTGTGTTATGCCATATCATTTCCCCATGGCAGCCATTTTTTGATTGGCTCCCACAGCAATACCTGATATAGATCTGCCCTGAAATCTATGGATGCAGGGCGGTATACAAATTCTAATAATAATAATAATAATAAATTTTCAACTGCAAATTTGACAGAGACCCACATTATTAGGCAGAGAAATACAAAACACCAGATGTGCTAGTTCATTGGGATTTGAGTGAGATGCTACTGTCCTGACCCACTCACCAACAAAGAGAAGTTCACATACCTCTCTTTTCTCTTTGTTCTCTTTGTCTTCAGCATCTCTTTGCCAAACACTTTTCATATCAAAATCAAAAGGCCCTCTTTTAGGCTCATAGCTGGCAGGTTGATCAGCCTTAAACTCCTCATGGATCATGTAGTCTGGCATAGCTGAAACTCGAGGCCTGCAGAAAACAGTTTTACCGTGTACTGTGAAGTATTTTGTTATGAAACGTTCCAGGTGCTTCCAAATGCTATAACATTTTCTTCCTTTCAACATTCTTCAACTCCACTCTTCCCCAGTCACCCAAAGAGATTAGCATGAAGACAGAATACCGGTACTTACTTAGACTCATCAGCTGTTGCTGTTGCTGCTGGTTTGCCATGATGTGTATACCACTCGGGTGCACCATAAGACCCCAGAGACACTTTCCGTGGAGTAGGTGTAAAATGTCTCAACAAGTCTTAAGTGAAGGAGACAAAGTTATTTAAGTTGTTTGTTTTTTAAACAAGTAGATAACTAGTTTTCTGGACATTATTAAAACAAGAGGGCAATATGATAAATGCTTCATTCTATCCCTCCCCATGAGATTAAGGGCCAAACTATACTAGGTGACAGAGACCTACGACAGGATCTCCTGGCACTGGCCCTGCCACTAGTATGCAGCCTGTAATCACATTTCTCTGACGGAATGTGGTCCTTGGCCCTGAGAAGGTTGTCCACTGCTGCTCTAACCAATGTGCCTTCCCAACAAATGTCCACCCACCTCTTTCCCCCTTTTCTTCCTAATGTCTCAACAAACGAAACTGATTTGTCAAAATGTTACATGGAAAAAATACGAGAGAGACATTGCACATACCTTTGTAAATCAAGAAAATCTTTAATAAAAAATACTTTTAAAAAATGTTTCAAGCATGAGGTTGTTTTTTTTTAAGTAGACAGGGGAACTTATTTTCTCTCTCACACACGCACTCATGCACCATGGCTCACACACAAATCTGCCTGCTGAAAATATATGCAAATAGAGGCAGAAAAGGAGGGAAGGGAAACAGATCAAATGATTTCATCCCCCCCCCCATTTGAATTCAAGAGAAACAATCATTTGTCAGAAGATCTCTACTTACTAACAGAGCAAACCAATATACAGAAATAAAAACACAATAGCAACTGCATTTATGCATGGATTAACTCCCCTCCATGCTGATTTACAAACAAAATTGTTCCTCCAGAGTCCAGACTGTTAATTATTTGGGGGGAAATGTGCAAGTTTCCTCTGATAGCTGCTTTCAGGTAAGGTGATGCATTTACAGCTTGATTCAATGCACTTTTACTCTGAAGTAAGCCCACTGATTTCAATTGGCCTTACTCAAAGGTAAATGTGCAATTTTTAGTTAAGTATGAATTCAAACAAGATTGCCACAAAAGCATTTCAGGGTGGTTTGGAACATCCATATTTTGTGTGTTTTATCCTCCCCAATGTCCCCAAATTTCTTATAGCACTTTCCAGACTATTTATATGTACAAGGCTCCTGAAATCGCCATAAGATTCATATGAATTTTAACTACCAGGTCGGCCTCCTTGTTTTGCCAGCTTTACATATTCCGAGTCAGTGTCTTTAATCCACTTCCTTCGCCCCCCAAATGTAATCTCACTGTGAGGATCTCCAAAATCACCGAGACCTGGGATCTGGGATGTTGGCTGCTGTTGAGCTTCAGAATTAACGGGCTCCTCTGATCGCTTGAGTGGGACGTGATAGTACCAATCTGCATTAACACGCAAAAAGATGAATATCACACTTTGAGATTTGTATTATATTAAGTAGTATAAACTTAATTTGATTTTTTTCTGTGAACCACCCTGAGAGCTCCAGGTATAGGGCAGTATTCAATAAGTAATAATTACAATTATAAAAAAAATGAAAAACTGGAAAACTATTTCAGTCTTTTTTTTAAAAGCATTTATAAAGAATAATTTATATAACCTACTCCCCATTACTACAAAAATCAATGACCTAATATAACAGGAACCCATACAGTTAAAAGCCTGGCTGCCTCTCCTGGTACTGTCCATCAGTTAGATAGAAAGACCAAGGGCATCTCAATGCCAAGTCAGATGGAAATGTCTCTACATCAGGATAGCCCAACCTGCAGCCCAATAGCCACACATACCCCCCCAAAGCTCTTTCTGTGAATCCTGCAAGGTGCTTGGCTGCTGCTGTAACCCTCCTGGCTTTCTCCTTTAGCCCTACACTGTTCCTCATTGATCCAAAAGGCCGCATCTACTGCCGCTTCCCTGGTCTTCTTTTCCTGCCCTTTACTGCAAAAACACACCAGCCAAATTGTTTCTTCTTGTCTCCAAGCAGCTCCATGACTGCTTCTATTGGTCCTCTTTTAGTTTTCTCCTCCAGACTACAATCTTGGTCAATTTTTCCCTCCTAGACACAACAACAAGTGTGCATTGCCATTCAAATGGTGTGTGTGCTCCACATTTATGTGGGGCGCGGCTTACCTGGGCTCCCCCAGTATTTTATTCAAGTTGGCACCCCTGCATGGAAGGGAGCTTTTCTCCTGGTTGCCTGCCTCACCTTTTATTTTATTTTTAAATTGTCAAGCATGTAAAGCTGAATGCACACGAGTTAAATGTGCTTAAGTAGGGAGCTTATTGTACAAAATGAAGATGTCTAAACACTGTAAACACCACAGGATCTAGTTCTGAGAAAGGTAATTTATAGTCCCGAATTAAAGTCTGGGAAAAAGAACAGATATATATCCACAAAGATGGAAAGATACAGCCCTACCTACTATGGGGAAATGGTTGGTAAAATTATTCGACTTAGCTGAGATGGCAAAGTTAATGTGATTAATTAAAGAAAAACCAATGACATTTATTAAGGATTGGAAACTTCTTATGCACTTACTGTGTGAAACAGAAAATGAACTTGAAATATCTGGATTTGAAGACTGAAAAAGTATTGGCATATAGAAAATGGAATAGTTGGGTGTTCATGAGCATATAGTTGAGGGCTGGTTGGAAGGCAGCGACAGGTCGCCCCCTTTCCACGGGCTGCCTTAGCAGGTCCTCTTGTCAGGACCACCATTTTCTGCACCTGCCTCTTGCCTTTATTTTGGACTGAAGACACTGATCCACACAGTCAGTATACTTTGCTCTGTGTGTCCTATCAAATTCAAATGTAAGCTATTTTCACTAAAATAAAAGAGAGTGCAGTTTTGAAACGCTTTACATGAGAAATATCACATTTATAAACTGTGTACTTGCCACATGGTGCGTATCGATTTGAGGGTCCACGGGGCTCTTTATTTGTATTCCTCATACCTGTACAACGGGGAGAACATTGGGTGTTTTCAAAAGGAAGCATTTTGCCAAACCACTGCCAAAGAAGCAATGCAAGCTTGCCGATACAGGGGCTTCCCCCCCCCGCCCCCGCTTCTTAACCAGAAAGGCTTTTGCACGAACTTTCCCGCCCACCTCGGAGCATCCTGACCAAGTGCCTCTTTCACTACAGTGTCGCTGTAGAGACTGAATCCATGGCTGCAGCAGGAGCTGCCCGACTCGGGTTCCCGCTGGCCCGGTTCACCACTGACACGCGTCCGGCGTCTCCTCAGGACGCTCCCGAAAGAGACGCCGCCCACCCACCGACCTAGCAGGGAGCGCGCCTGGCCGGAACCGCGAGGCGCTCCGCGGGGGCCTGGGTTAAGCCGGCCGGGGGGAGACCGGCTGGAGACCCTCCGCGAGAGGGGGACTCTTTTCTCCCTCGGCGCCCTCTCTCGCCTGGTTCTGGGCGAAGCCGAAGGGAAGACGCCCTCCTCCGCCGCCGCCGCCGCCGGGCCCGATCCTTCCCGGCCTTCGCGCCGCCCAAGAGTTCGAAGTGGGACGGGAGGCCGCCGCGAGAGCGACCCAGAGGCGGAGGAGGCTCCGCTCGGCGGCGGCCGCAAACAATCCGCGTCGCCCGGCAACGGCGCCTTCGCGCGCCCAGGGAGCGGGAGGCCGAGCGGGGGAGGGAGGCGAGGCGGCCGGGCGAGCGAGGGAGCGAGAGAGGGAGGCGGCGGAGCTCGGAGGGGGTCTCGCCGGCGCCCCACTGCGCCCCACGGAGCGCGACCCCCCGCGGCAGGGGGGCTATCCCAGCCGGCGAGGTGAGCTGCCCGCCCGGCCCTCTGGGGGGACCCGCCTCAAAGCCCGGGGGTCGAGGAGGACTCGCGAGAGAAGTTAAAGCCCTGAGGCAGATGGAAATCACCTCAGCTCCCAAAGCCTCTGAGTTGGTTACCACGAGGGTGAAGCTGGATTCACACGTGCGCAGCCAGCACTCGTGTGTGTGTCCGTGTCCATATACACACTGCTGAGAGGTTTGGTCTTAATCTTCTGCCCAGGAGAAGCTCTCACACGAAGAAAGCTTGTTCTATGAAATAGGAGTGACATAGCCCTGGCACCACATCCAGGGGGCACCCACAAAATTCTTGCTGGGGGTGCCCTGGCCTCTGCCACCTCTGTGCAGGCCCCAGCCCAGGGGCCAGAGCGCGTGGGCCGGGCCGTCATGACAGCGTGAGGTGATATCACAGCATGGCGCCAATGTTGGGCACCCACTGTGGGGGGCCCAAGTCAGGGCCCCTGGGTGGCAGAAGATATAAAAATGCTGCTTTAGATAGCAAAGCTACAATCTAAGCAGGTAGAAAATTCTACAATACATTAAGTAAAGAGAAAACCTTTCCCTAACTATTATTTCTAAAGGCCTACAGAAGCATGGGCATGACAATTTTGCCAGAAACCCCCACTAGAAGTGTATAGAGGAGGGGGAAGGAAAGTATAGGTAAAGGTAAGGGATCCCTGACCGCTAGGTTCAGTTGCAGGCGACTCTGGGGTTGCGGCGCTCATCTCGCTTTACTGGCCGAGGGAGCCAGCGTTTGTCTGCAGACAGCTTCCGGGTCATGTGGCCAGCATGACTAAGCTGCTTCTGGCGCAGTGGAACACAGAGTCCTTAAAGCGAAGCAGAATGAGTCCTGGGCAGTGCTGGGTCCATTCTGTCCTGTTGGAGCCAGGAGAGCTCCCTAGCCTTTTGAATCCAGTGTTTTTCTACATTTTTGCTAAAGCATGCAGGTAGAGAGGGGAGCTGGCTGTGAAATGAGTGGTTCCTATAATTTACATAATTCCCTTCAGAATAGTGGGAAATGGTTAAATCTGGCCATCCTGGTTGCTTAACAAAGGGGTGAAAGGCTTTGATAGTTATCTGAGGGGCATCTGTCTGCCATCTGCATTTAAATCACTTTAGCATCAAATACTAAATTTTTTTTAAAAAAAAAAATCACCTTAAGCATCTTCTGGAGGAGCTGAGTATCCTGTACTTGACAACTCAATTTGCATGTGGGAACTCAGATTATTCTTCAGGGGCAAAACTAGGCTTTTGTCACCCTGTCAAAGACCCTGTTTTGCAACCCTCCGCTGTACAGGTTTGCGTTCACACCCAGCCACACCCTCAACACATTTGTTCATAAAGGACATAAAAAGTAGGCAATATACTATTTGAATACAAAGGAATCCTAGTAAGTATTATGACTGAATGACCAAAGGGAAAATGAGCATCCCTTCCAGTAAAAGTAAATTGTTTGTCCAAAGTAGAGCTTCCATGTGCAGCAATTGTCTATCTGAGGTCAGGTTTTGAACTGGATTTATTTGGTTACAGGATCATTAAAAGGCTGCATTTCCTTCCATAGGATCAACCAAGACCAAGTCTGGTTTCCTTAAATATATATGTTGGTCTCTTTGAGGCTCTTTGCGACCCCTCTTCTTGGTTCTGTACAAATCCTTTCAAGGAGTTTTGATATGTAAAACTTCAACAGCATCATCATGACCATAGCAGTTTCAAAGATAATGCCTAAATAATGGCATGTTTGACATGTTTTTCATTCACACTGATATAAGTAAAAAAACTGCTCCTTTTCCCTTATGGTTCTCTATTGGTAGGAGAAAATAACAGAGGCCAACCAGAGAATTTTGAGAAGCAAGGCAGCTAGTAAGCCTGATCTTTATTAAAGCTGTTGCAACAGGGTGCTCCCCCCCACATACACACAGGAGGGGGGGGAGGAGACCTCAAGCACAGGTGTGCAAGCCCTTATATTGACTTTTTAAAATTGCCCACCTTCAGTCTCCAGACCACCCCCAGAAACATCATACAGACATCACAGAAGGGGTGGTCTAAAACAGAATCCTGAGTGTCTTGTTTATCTCCTGTCTGGCAAGTTACCTGATTACATTATCTGGGTTTTGGCCACTCTTTTGTTATTATTACTTAATTCCTGAATTGACAAACCTAGACAGCATCTTAAAAAGCAGAGACATCACCTTGGTCCGTATAGTTAAAGCTAGGTCCGTACAATTAAAGCTATGGTTTTCCCAGTAGTGATGTATGGAAGTGAGAGCTGGACCATAAAGAAGGCTGATCGCCAAAGAATTGATGCTTTTGAATTATGGTGCTGGAGGAGACTCTTGAGAGTCCCATGGACTGCAAGAAGATCAAACCTATCCATTCTTAAAGAAATCAGCCCTGAGTGCTCACTGGAAGGACAGATCCTGAAGCCGAGGCTCCAATACTTTGGCCACCTCATGAGAAGAAAAGACCCTGATGTTGGGAAAGATGGAGGGCACAAGGAGAAGGGGACGACAGAGGACGAGATGGTGGGACAGTGTTCTCGAAGCTACCAACATGAGTCTGACCAAACTGCGGGAGGCAGTGGAAGACAGGAGTGCCTGGCGTGCTCTGGTCCAGGGGGTCACGAAGAGGCGGACGCGACTAAACAACAATTCCTGAATCTAGGTCACAGGCTCACACCCTGTTCATATCTTGAATGTGCCCTTAAGACAGGATTTGTGAGGAAAGAGACAATGGGAAGGTTTCCCACTTTGACCTTACATCGAAATATTTGAGGTCAATTTGTTCAGGACCTTTTCTGTGGTGTTTCAGACATGTGGTTTATATATACAGTTATGAACATTTTATATATGTGTGTGTGTGTGAGAGAGAGAGAGAGAGACCTTAAAATTATTACAACACCCACACTTAAAATGACACATTGTTAGTTACAGTATTTTAAGTCAGTATATGCTGCAATTCTTTTTAGTTCCCTTTTATATATTTCCTTATTCATATTATTTTAGCATCAAGGAGTAAGCGCATAAAAATATGTACAGAATCCCAAAGAGCTCAGGGAGTAGCTATTCAACAGAAGACTCTAATGAAGCAAACAATGGCTGTAACAATGACACCCCAGACTCTGACACCCAACAACTTTTGGAGAGGTATGCATGATTTTGAATATTAACTAATTTATTTCAGTATTCAAGAAACATACAATATGACAGACTAGTTGAAGTTAGCCCGTTCAATAACGGGCGCTAGAGGAGGAGGAGGCAGAACAGCGGCTGCTGGGGGGTGGAGAGGGGCACCCTCCCCTTCTTCGTTTTCCCCGGGGGCGGCGGTAGCGGCGGCGAGGATGGGCCGGCCCTCTGCGTCCGTGCGAGGCAGCGGCGCTGGCGCAACTGACAACGCGCGTGCGCCGCCGCTGCCTCGCGGACACGCCCCCCTCTCCGCCCGCTCCAATCCCTGCATCCGTGTGGGACACGGACATGCGCAGTAGCGCAATTCCGTGACACACGGACTGGACGCAGGGACACAGCAACTTTATTATATAGGATGTGGTGAAATGTTCTCTCTTTATTCTTCCCAAATAGCTGTCCAGCTGTAGTAGCTTGGGGCTGGGGATTGCATGGCACAGACATTACTTTGTATGTCATGTTATTTAAGGATATTAAATTTATTACATGTATTTACTTATATATATTTAATTAAATATTTTAAATAATATTAACAATAACAATAACACAAACACTTTAATTTACAATATGGAAATTTAATTCAGTGTGTGGCTTTTGTGTTCTTGTGTCGAAGTACTCTTGCGGCCCACTTGGCCTGAGAGGTTGGAACACCCTGCTATAGATAGTGGATAAAAAACTTGTTTTCCTTTCTTAATTATTTGTTAATATTTCTTATAATGTCTGTGTTAGCATCCAAGATGCCATGAAACAATATAAAAATATCAAAAGCAATACATAGGTAAAGACAGGTAAAATTAGTCCAATAAAACAGAATCGTCTCATAATTTAGAAGCTGGGGTCATTCAATGAAGCTCATTCAGGTTCAGGACAGCCAAAAGAGCACTTCTTTGCAAACTTTATCAATAGAATTCATTATCACAATATGATTGTGACCCGTAGATTAAATGGATTTTAAAAAGAACAGAATAAGCCTAGCCTTTCAGGGATGTACCAGCCATAGCAGCTAAATTAATCTACATGTATAGAAGCAGTATATTCTGAACAGCAGATGCTGAGGATAAACATCACCTTCGTGCCCTGCTTAGGTTCTTCCAGAGGCATCGGGTTGGCTGCTGAGGAACACAAGGTGCAGGACTGGTGGACTTTTGGTCTAATCCACCTGGGCATTTCTTGAGCTCTAACACTTTTTTCATTTTGTAGTTTGTCCCAAGGAAAAAAATCACCTTGCAGCTGTACCAACAGCCACCCTCTCTTCTCTCATAAAGGGAAAAATGTTCAGTGTCCATGCCCACCCAAGAGTAAGTTCAATTGTAGTTATTACTCACTTATAAGGGGGCTTTTGCATTTTTTATGGTTTGTGAACCCAGATGTTGAACCAACATGTTGACAAGATTTCCTTCACTATTTCACATCCTTCAGTCCTGTGTAACAAACAAGAAATACCAAAGCATAATAAGAAAAAAATGATTCAAAACAGTCAGGTTGACTAAATTAACGTAGTTTGTCCCTTGAAACACAGCATTCCTTTTTGCTCTTATCCTTTTATTTTGAAATAATATTTTTGGAAGCTCAAGAGCTCATTTTGTGACTCTGTTCTAAAGTCATATTGGGCTACTACAATTACATATTTTCTTGTTTTATCCAAATTTACTGCCCATTTTCATAATGCTATGGGTTTGCAGCGTTTCTGTGGGGGAGTTGGTTGACATAAAATTTCATATTTTTTTTCTGGTGAATAAAGAGTTTAATCTTGGGTTTTGTTTTGTTTTTCAAATCTTGATTAATGAGGCTAATAAACATTAGTTCAAACAGCTTGTCAATACAATAGCATGATTGAAAATGGAGAACATTTCTTTTGAAATAATTGCATTGAGGTTGCATACTGAAGAATGGATCTGTGTTGGATAAGGGCAATAAATACAATTAGAATTTCACAGAAACAAGAGATTCTTGAGCTGTGGGAAAATTACATTTCCCATGCTTGGCTCCCGTTATAGGTTAGCTTTGCAATATCTTTTCAATTTATAAAAAACAAATTGTAAAGTATGTTCCAGTAATTTTCATTAGTATTTCTGTTCTATAAGGTGTGATCCCATGAAAGTTAAGCACATTCAATTCCCATTGATTTCAGTATACCCCCTCCCCATTTTCTTGGAAAACTGCCAGCAAGTACGGTCTTAACAAATTAACTGCATCTGCTGAATAAATAAGACCAATATAGCAAACATGAAATTGCATAGCATGAGCTTTGTAAAGTCATTCTAACTATGTGTTGCATTGTTTAATTGTCCTCTTGTGTGTATTTTCCAGAAAGTATCACTAGACTGATCTGTAATTTGATAGGGCTGAGCCTAATAGCTCCATTTTTCTTACTGAAACGAGTTTGCAGCACTTTATCAAGGTAAATATGGAGGGGGGGGAATGTTTTCTGAACAACAAACTGAAAAAAGGCTGCAATCCTAACCCCATATACCCAGGAGTAAGTCCCACTGAATTTAATACAACTTATTTCTAATGGTTAGAATTGCACTGTAACCAGGACCGGTGCTAGGGGTTTGGGCGCCCTAGGCGAGGGGCCGGGCCACGTGACGTCATTGCGCATGACGTACAGTGCCCCGCCCGCCGGGCGCCCCGCGCCGCCGCGATTTTCGCCGCTGGTTGGGGCGGCACCGGGCAGGGGGCGAGGGGCAGGCTGGCCAGCGCCCCCTCCATTTTGGCGCCCCCGCCACCGCGGTTTTCACCCCAAGCTGCTTGCTCCGCCGCTGGTTGGGGGGCGGGGGGCAGGCTGGCCAGCGCCCCCTCCATTTTGGCGCCCTAGGCAACTGCCTAGTTTGCCTAAATGGACGCGCCGGCCCTGACTGTAACACTTACATGTTTTTCTCCCCATGTTTTTAAGCAAGACCCACAAGTAACCCCCTCATCCTTTCAAGACCCACTCAGTGGTGTAGGAAGGGTGGGGCAATGGGGGCGGGGCAGGTTCCAGCCGGGAAGGGTGACACTCTGTGCCACCCACCCCCCGCGAGTGTTACTCCCAAGCCGTCGCCCTGCAGCCCTTCCACGTGAGCAGCCGTCGCACGGAAGGAGTGCCGGGCGGCGGCTTGGGAGTCCAAGCGAACTGCGCGTGTCCGCAGCAGCCTGGACAGACTGCGCATGTGCGGACATGCGCAGTCTGCACAGGCTGCTGCGGACACACCCAGTCTGCCCGGACTCCCAAGCCGCCGCCCAGCACCCCTTTCCGTGCGACGTCATGACGCATACGCTACGGAGCGACGCCCCGCCCCCGGGGGTGCCGCTTGGCTTGTCACCTCCAGCAGCCAAGCGGCTCGCTACGCCTCTGGACCCACTAGTAAACTAACTAACACTTCCTTCATACCTGGGCCAGCGCAGATGATGCCTCTGCTCCTGCCCACTGCCTGAGATGACTGGAGATGGCCCATGGAAGCCCAGTGAAGAATACACATCCCTTATTGTGCGGACCACCCAGGAACATTTAGGGACCCACATTGTGAGGTGTACTGGAGTAACAAATTATGGTACAGCCTACAGTCAAATTTGATGTGATGTTAACCATGTGGTTCCCCCACCCCTTTCGTTACTACATTATATTATTATTACATTACTGGAGATGCATATCAGGATCAGGAGGATTGCAGGAGCAGGAGAGGGATTCAACCCTTTACCACAGTCCTGATCCAGATTAGGGCCCCTACGGCTTCTGTTGCATTGGAAGGAAAAATCACGTTCTTTGTATCAAGTAGAATCCCTTTTGAGGCATGCAAAGTATTTTGCCATGTGTTAGCACCATGCAGCTGTGCCATTTTCGTACTTTGCAAGGTATTAATATTGGTGATACATTGTACTGCACTGATGTACCAGTACAAAGGGGCACTGACAAAGGAGTAAGCAATACCTGGTTCCTCAGTTTGAGTCCTCCCCCTGCACAGAGATATCCACAGGAATGAACAATGATATATTCTCATTCTTATTTATTGAATTTATTTACCGCCCTATACCTGGAGGTCTTATGGCTGTTCACAGAAAAGAGCAACATAAAAACCACAATATATATAATAAAAATAAAAACAACCCAATAACACCTGCCCCCCCCCACCAAAAAAGAGCCACAATTTAAAAGGGCATCGGATGTCAATCAGATCAACCAAAGGCCTGGTTAAAAAGAAAAATTTTTGCCTGGCACCTCAAGGTGTACAATGAAGGCGCCAGGTGAACTTCCCTGGGGAAAGCATTCCACAGATGAGGAGCCACTGCAGAGAATGCCCTTTCTCATGTTGCCACCCTCCGGACCTCTTGAGGAAGAGGCACATGAAGAAGGGCCTCAGAATAGGACCTCAGGGTTTCATATGGAAAGAGGCGGTCCTTGAGGTCTTGCAGTCCTGAGCCGTTTAAGGCTTTATAGGTCAAAACCAGCACTTTGAATTGGGCGCAGAAACTAATTGGTAGCCAGTGCAGTTGGACCAGGATCGGTGTAATATACTCAAACCATCTTGCTCCGGTGAGCAACCTGGCCGCTGAATTCTGCACTAACTGAAGTTTCCGAACCGTCTTCAGAGGTATAACGCTACCTACGTATAACGCATTGCAGTAATCTAACCTTGAGGTTACCAGAACATAGACAACAGTAGTTAGGCTGTCCCTGTCCAGAAAGGGGCGTAGCTGGGCCACCAGATGAAGCTGATGGAAGGCACTCTGGGCCACTGAGGCCACCTGAGCCGCAAGGATTCAGGAGGACCCCCAAGCTATGAACCTGCTCCTTCAGAGGAAGTGTAACCCCATCAAGAGCAAGCGATCTCCCACCCATCTGGTCTAGGGAATCCCCCACTAACAGTGCCTCAGTCTGATCTGGATTGAGCTTCACTTTGTTGGCTCTCATCCAGTGACTGAGGCAAGACACTGGTCCAGCACTTCCACTGCCTCACCTGCAGATGTAAAGGAGAAATAGAGCTGAGTGTCATCAGCATACTGCTGACAACATACTCCAAACCTCCGGATATCCCCACCCAGTGGTCTCATGTAGATGTTAAACAACGTGGGGGACAGGATTGAGCCCTGCGGAACCCCTCATTGAAGGTTCCACGGGGCTGAAAAGCATTCCCCAAGTAACGGCCTCTGGGAACAACCATCCAAGTAGGACTGGAACCACCACAAAGCGGTGCCAGCCACCCCTAGTTCGGAGAGTTGCTCCAGATATATGCACTTGGGCAGGCCAATGAATGCTTTTGTGCAGAAACAGAGTTCATTCAAAACGGGAAATGTGTTCTGCCATTTCCCCCCATGAGTTTTTCTAACACTTAATTGGAGTTGAGAAGGAGGCAGGCTTTTTGTTAGTTCGACCCAACCTGACCCTCGTGCTATAATATAATACTGTAAAGAAGACTCTCTCCTGTTCTTTCATATTCATGGGCTGCTGCGTTAAGATGGTTTTTAATTTTTAATCTTTTAGTCTGTACAGTTAATTAATTGTTTTTTATGCTTGATGTTTTTATTGTGATTTTAGTGATGTGAGCCGCCCTGAGCCCGGCGTTGCCGGGGTGGGCGGGGTATAAATAAAAATTATTATTATTATTATTATTATTATTATTATTATTATTATTTATTAAAAGGTACAGGGAACTTCTCCAGTTGCATCCACCAACTCTATTTCACTATCAAGCTAGGTGCCTCTAAACTGTCACTATTTTGCAGAAGATTGAAGTGCATATCAGGAAATTTAGATTTGCACAGTTAAAGCACTGTCTCCTTAGCACGTTTACTTTTTTAAAAAGAAGCAGGAAAGTGGTGCGGAAATACATTGACAAGTGTAGAATGAACAAATGATAAACGGAAAGGTGTAAAAACACCCCAGCAGAAAATCAGGATGAATGTTCATTTTGTATAACCTCCCTGCAAACAAATCAAAATGAAAGCTCAATAATGACAGGATGAGTAAGATTTGTTCAAGCAAATCGGGGTGAATTCTTTAAAAATCTGGAGGAGCCATCTTATTGAAATTAGAACCTGAAAGCAGTAAACAGAGCATCAAGCCCATAATAGAACCAACAGTCTGGGCTTTCTGGGGTGTCTAAGTTGGAGTAGCTAACTTAGCTGTTTGTTCAAAGTTTTATATGACTAGAATGTAATTTTAGAATAATTCTCTTTGTTGTTTTGCAGGGCAAGCTCTGCACAGAAAGTTGTGTCTTGGGTGACCCTGTTCCTACTGTTTTTTGGTGCGCTTCTTCCTATGGGGCTAAGTATACACTGAGTATGCACTGGTGTGCATTATGGCTAGCCATGTTTACAAGGACATAAGATTCACATAATTCAGTGGAACTTACTGTACTAGCCTATGCGGGATGTGGGTGGTGCTGTGGTCTAAACCGCTGAGCCTCTTGGGCGAAAGCACGCCAGTGCAAGTAGATAAATATGTGCCGCTGCGGTATCTATAGTTGTTGCACTTACTGTAACAACTTCATGGTTAGTACTGGCACCTATTTTTCTAGAAAAAAATCACAGCCATGTAGGATGACATACTGAGATAGTTGCCATGTTTAATCTGCTGAGAATGAAGAGAATTATCCATCTTGTTAATACAAAGAGGGTTTTTATTACTATTATTAATAGGTGCTACCAACATGGGACTATTTGATGGAAATAAATTTCAGATTTTTGGAGAAGAATGGAGGGACTTCTCTATTTGTGATCTCATCCAGGTGATTTTTTGTTTTGCTTTGTTACAACCATCTCCCTGGGTAAAATGTGAGAAATTATAGAGCACAAATTATGTTTATGCATTATCTCATTTCAATCTGCAGCCAGAACAAATTGCTGTCCTTGAAGGTTTCACACACAGAATGTTTTATGATCTCTTTGTATTGAGAGTAGGATGACACTTCTTTTTCTAATCCTGCAACTGTTTCATAGAACTATAAAACTATAGAGTTGGAAGGGACCCTAAAGTTATCGAGTGCAACCCCCTGCTATGCAGAAATCTCAACTAAAGCATCTAGCATGCATAGGCCAGTGAAGTAGGGCTTTTTTATTTCCATCCGGAGCTCACTAGAGCTCAACTCCAGCACCTCTCAGGTGGGTGCCATTGCCATTCTAAGAGAACAAGGGGAAAGTTCATGGTGAGCTCCAGCACCTCTTTCTTTAGAAAAACAGCAGAGAGAGGGCATGGCTCCGAAAGAAGCATCAGCTGGGGGCGGCTGCAGCTTACAGAAAACAAAGTGTGAACTGTTGGCTGGGTTAATAAAAAAACCCGTGTTTTTTGCTGGCTGGTGGCTGCGCCCTACACCCCGCCAATGGGAGGGGGGCAGACACCCGTACACAGGCAGATGGAGGGGGATGACAGAAGAGGGCCAAATGCCAAAGGAAGGGGTCTGCTTGTTTTTTACTAACCCCTGTTTATGTTCTTATGGGGGGAAGGCGCTCCAGAAGTCTGAAGCTGCCAGCTTTAAGCCAACTCCCAGCCTTGAAGCCTAGCAGGAAGGGCTCTTGGACCTCGTTGGAGCCTCCTCCCAGCCTAGCAGGAAGAAGTCGTTGCTTGCCAGCTGGATGGATGGCCAGGGAGGGAGGCAGAGAGCTAACTGTTTCTCAAAGCTCTGCCGGGTGATATTTGAGCCAGCCTGCTGTAGTCATTTGTAGCAATTTCTTGCTGCTTTGGGAGGCAGGGAGGAGCTGACTGAGGTGGAGTTAGCAGGGGCTGCACCCACAGGAAGAAGCATCGACTTCCTGGTTTTTCCAATATTGTGATTTTTTAATACCACAAAAACACGATATGAGATAAATTGCAAAGACATTTTAAAAAAACACCACGATTATCACAATTTGATCAAAAACCCGGTATCAGATGATATAGCACAGCCCTCGTAGGGAGGCGCGATGCTCCAACGAGGTCCAAGAGCCCTTCTGCACCTGTCAGAGGCCTGGTGCCTCCTTCCCAAAGCCCATGAAGCTTCTGCCCAGCTTAGGGAAGGAGGTGTGATGCTTATGCGTGCATGTGATGTTGCCCCCCCCCCATCACACTTGCAAGCTGGTGCCTCTGTGACCCTACAAAAAATTTCACCGCACACCACTGCTCTAAGGGCCAAACCAGATCAGCTAGATTAATTCAGTTAGCATATTGTTTAGTAGGGCCCAGCATTTTTTTCTTGCACCAAGTTTTTCTGGCAAGGGCTACTTAGATCTGACCCTACCCAAAAGCCACTGGGTGTTTTGTCTTTGGCATCAGTGGCTGAATTATTTAAAAATAGGGAGGGGTGTAATAAAAAAAATTCGATGTAAACATGTTTACTCAGAATAAGCTCAGTGGGACTAACCCTAAAGTGTTAGTTTGCTTATATTCCACTTAGAGCTGCTTACCCCTCCAAAGGAGTGTTTAACTTCACTTAACCTCAACAAAGCTACTGCATTAGTTGCTTCAAGACCATTCGCTGGGACCCAAATGTCATAGAATCATAGATTTGGAAGAGACCCCAAGGGCCATCCAGTCCAACCCCCTGCCAAGCAGGAAACACCATCAAAGCATTCCTGACAGGTGGCTGTCAAGCCTCTGCTTAAAGACCTCCAAAGAAGGAGACTCCACCACACTCCTTGGCAGCAAATGTGCATAGGATATTGGTGTAATGAAAAGCATGAGACTCTTACTTTACATTATTTTACTTTCCTGCCTTTGTGGGATGATATATTTGATGTATGCTTGTTTCTAATTAAACTTGCTTCTCTTTCCACCTCCCCCTTTCATATACAGGGTGAAACACAAGATCTGAGATCCCTAATGTAAGAACAAGTTTAAAATAATTTATGGAAATGTTTGGCAAGTGCCTGTACCTTACTTCCTTGTCCATCTGACACACCTTCCCCCTCTCTCCTGGCTCTCACCCAGGACTCCACCCCATCCACCATGGCTCCCACCCAGGGCCTAAACAAACTCACAGCTCACCCACAAAAGTCTCACAAAGATGAGAGTTTGTAGAAACTGCTGACTGCCCTCAGGCTGCCCACAGCTATGTCCCATTCAGTCAACTGCACTCCCCATACCCAGGTCTGAAGGGACTTGGTAAAAGGATATATTAATTATATTTTAATTGTCGGGGGGGGGCTAACAATGAAAGAATGGCTGGTGCCGGTTTTAAAAACATGGGGCTAGCACATAGAGAGCCCTAGTAGCAGAGTAATAAGTCCCAATGTTAGACAGATTAATGAAGCCTAGGAATATTAACTTTTTATTCCATTCAGCTGTATGAAGCAGCTGATTCCCCATTTTGGCCCCTTTTCAATGAAACAGACCACAGGCTGCAAACTAAGTTTAAAACGCTTTACTTACAGTTTCTAGGTCTCAGACATGCATCTTTGCTTATGCAAGAGCAATAAAAGAATGCAGGTAACAATATTCTTAGAATTGCAGCAAAGCAGCCTCAGGCACATGCACACCAGAACATACGGTATATGCACAACTAAAGAACAGTGCTTTGTATTACTTTCCTCCATTATTTCCCCCCAGCAAGGCAAATAACATCTTGGAAAGAAAAGCACTTGAAATTGCACCTCTGAAGGAGCAAGTGAATAAGTTACAATTGCGGCTTCATGATGTGAGATCTGGTATGAAGGACATTGCCCATCATGCTGTCAGTAAAGTACTGGAAGGATATAAGAGCAAAGGCATTACAAGATGGGTAAGATGAAGTAATGTGATTTGTAAACAACTGTCAGACTTTTGTATCTATTTTACTCTAATCAGAAACGACCAACCTACTTGACAACTGTACCATAAGTCGGATGCTGACACTGTGCCACTCCATTGCACACTGCAGCACATACTCACAACCTTTTGCCTTGTGATTTCTTGGCTTCCATCTCGTGGAGCTGAAGAACAAGCAACATTACAAGGGAGGGAGGCAAGAGTGTCGGCCTCATTCTACCTATGCTATAGTCAGGCGCAATAACAGAAATGCCAACGACAACCCTTTATTATCTGCACCTTCAAAGGTGCAGGTTCCCTGCCCCTGTCTCCAAATGAATAATTATAGTTTATGATTTTTGAAAAACTGCAGTCACAATTTAATATTATTCTTCAGGTTGCCAATTGTTTCTTTAAAGCTTTCCTAGTATGGTAATAATAAATGAATTATGCCTCTTATCCATTGACAGAGTATTGAAAAGATGCTTAAAAAACTAATGGAAAAGCTGGATGAAGATGACGTTCAAATGCCTGACTATGCCCTCAAATCAGCAGGTATTAGGAACGGTTGTTAAACAAACTTGCCCATGGTATTTTGGATATTTTTTGTTATTCAAACACAGGAGTCTGTCAATATCAGTGAGCTCATTATAATGTTAGTTCTGGTAAGCAGTTTCCACCAGTAAGATGCTGCAGTATTCTGCCCTTAAATTGGGAGGGAAAGGCCTGCTGACATTTCCCTGATGATTATTATTATGCATTACTAACTGACTGACTTCCTGCCAACCTAGCAGTTCGAAAGCACGTAAAAGTGCAAGTAGATAAATAGGTACCGCTCCAGCGGGAAAGTAAACGGTGTTTCCGTGCGCTGCTCTGGTTCGCCAGAAGCGGCTTTGTCATGCCTGGCCACATGACCCAGAAGCTGTACGCCGGCTCCCTCGGCCAATAAAGCGAGATGAGCGCCGCAACCCCAGAGTCGGTCATGACTGGACCTAATGGTCAGGGGTCCCTTTAACTGACTGACTGGGGACATAGTGTTTTAAAATTCCTTCCATGCATAAATGCCCTTTTCAGTAGTCTCCCATCTACACAGAGTGTTTTCCTTCTCCAGACTCTGAGAAAGTGCATTTGTGGACAAACTGCCTCCATCACCCACTCGCACAGCTAAAGGTAAACACACACATGCACTTTGGCAGAGCCTAGATTCTCTGCATAGTCTTCTGTGACAAGCAGTACTACTGTTGTGTGCCTGAAATATCAGAAGTATTATTCTACAACTGTTTAATTTTAGGTGCCAACATTGTTCAGTCCAGAACTACTAGAAGCTACCGCCATGATGGAGGAAAATACTTCTGGATGTCATTCGTTATGCTTCCTTTTGTGAGGTCTCCAGATGTAATTCTTCAGGTAGATATCAACTTTCAAGAAAGTATTCATTTTTTCTTATTTTTGATATTTTCTCTACACTACTTTTTCCACTTATGTAACCATTTTATTCCTTTTCAGTATTTTCTGTCCAAAACCTTTGTCACTGCTTACGCCTGGCAGGCCAATGCTCTTGTAAAATCCTAAGGAGAGTTTCCTAAATTCTCTGGGATTTAGGAATGATTACTTTGAAATTGCCTTGAAAATTGAGTCACAACTTTTTCAGGGTTCATCTTGCCTTTTAGTGTTCAAAACTGAATACTGTACAGTGTGAGCTATGCAATTTTGTAGACAAGCAGAGAAATGAGTCATGAGTGGGACAGGAGGGAAGAAAAAGGACAAAGGGAGCTGTAAGATAAATGTCAGAGCATGAAGCCAAATAAGAGATTGATGGTAAAAGAAAATTAAGGGTGGGGTGTTTTCTCTGGATATTTAATTTTTAAAGTCATGCACATATTGAACACACGTAAATGGGGGGTTCCCTGTACTGCAAAACATTGGGGTAGTGTACAGCAACATAAAAATCCATTTAGAAGCAATATAGAATGACTCAAGCACCATTTAAAGAACTGTATAGGCCTGCTGGTATAAAAAAAAGTATTCAAGAGACATTTGAAAGTCAAATGCAAGGAAGCCCAGTGAATTGCTGCTGCAGGAGTGTTCCACAGCATTGGGACAGCAATGCTTAATGTCTGACTTTTGGCTGTTTGCCAGTTTACATTCATTTGCTTTGGCTGAATTATAGCACCTATAACCTTAGCAACAGAATGTTAAGACAGTCAGAATTTCTCTGCTCTCTTGCAGCCCAATTACTACCCTGGAAACTGCTGGTCTTTCCCTGGGAATCAAGGTGAAGCTGTTGTCCGGCTAGCCAAGGAAATCATTCCAATATCTGTTACAATAGAGCATATTTCTAAGAAGGTCTCCCCAACAGGAGAGATTTCTAGTGCTCCCAAAGACTTTGCCATTTATGTAAGTGTAATATTCCAGTTTTCAGATTTGAGCTAGGGAATGAGTATTTTTCAAAGCAAATTATGAAATTATTGTAACATGCAACTTGGATTTTTTCTCTTTAATATTTCTCTATAACATTTAAACAGTATTTTTAATTGTATTGATAACTTAAAGAAATTAGCTGAAATAATTTCCCAATGCTTTGAACATCTTATGTGCATGCAGCTACAGTTCAGGGATCCTGAACATTCTTGTTAAACCACTAACAGCACAAGCATATATATCAAAAGTAAATCCTAGATCTACTTGGGCGTTGGTAGGCCTTACTTCTGAGTAAACATGTTGTAAATGGTTTGTGCCAGTTATGGGGAACTTTTGGCCCTCCAGATGTTGCTGCTTTACAAATCCCACCAGCCCTAGCAAGTGTGGCCAATGTGTGGGCTGCTAGCTATCATAGTTGTCATTGGAAACTGTGCATTTGTTTTCTGATCTAACCTATTTCTTGAGTGCTGATGATATGCTTTTTACCGTCCCCCCTCAAGGGACTAAAAGAAGAAAAGGAGGAGCAGGGAACTTTCTTAGGCCAGTTTCTTTATGACACTGAAGGAGATTTAATCCAAACATTCCAACTGAAGGTATGTTGAATATGATGGGAAATTGCCACGAAATTCTAATAAATGCAGTTGTTAGCTAGTTAGGTAATTAATACTCTTGGCCCATTTGATCTGTATGTCTTTATGATCACTGATACCTTGTGGGCAAAAGTCAGAAAAACAGAAGTCTGTTTCTGGAAGTCTGGCTATATGATGATCTTATTTTATGTCAGGGAAAACTTAATTGATGGATAATTTCATTCAGCTGCACCAATTAAACAAGGGCAAGGATTAAAATGCTTGCTTTCTTTTACTTTCAGAACGAATCTTCTGAATCTATGAGTTATGTGAAACTGAAAGTGCTGAGCAACTGGGGCCACCCAAACTACACCTGCATTTACCGCTTCAGGGTGCATGGAAATCTACAGTACATCTAGAATGATGCTCTGCGAGTGAAGCCTGCTGGCGTAGAAATAAAGCCAAAGCCTCATAGTGATGAACTGATGAGAATTTGCTGTGCTGCTTTTTCAGTTATAAAAGAAATATGCAACAACAGTTAAAAGCTTGTGGAAAGTCGCTTTATTTGTCACTTTCATAACTGCATAGAAAATGCATAGCTGAATTTCAAACTATTTAGGGAACAAAAATTGGGAAGGGGTGGATATGTACTCCATAGATAGGGTGGCTTTTATTTTTAGGTTTTTCTGAGTGTTGAGCCCTTTCCTTCGGAATCTGCCGGGCGGGGGGCGGGGCCGGCGGGGGGCTGCCGAGCTGCGCGCGCAGGTCTTGGCGGCGACACTTCCGGCTCCCGAGTGAAGCGGGGAGAAAGGGCCTCCCGCCCCCGCATATGGCGGCGGCGCCCCCCTCCTGCCGCGTCGCTTCTCCCGGCCGCGATGCGCTTCCGAGCCAAGATCTCGGACGTGGGCTGCCTGGCGCACTTCAGCCGTGAGTGGCGAGGGAGGGGGCGGGGCGGGGGGGCCCGGCGAGGCCTCCGGGGTAACCTCGGCCTCCGTGTCTCCCTCAGGCGCGGTGTCGACGGTGGCCAAGCTGTCCAAGGCGTGCGCGCTCCGCCTGACGGCCGAGCAGCTGATCTTCATCGCGGGCGCCCGAGGGGCCGTGGGAGGCGCCCGCCTGTGGTGCGAGGTCCGCCAGGTAGGGAGGCGGCGGGACCGGGGAGCGAGAGAGAGGAGCGGGGCGGCGGGCGGGCGGCCCTGGTCTCACCCGGCTCCTCCTCTTCCAGGGGAATGTCTTCGACGAGTTCCAGATAGAGGGAGTAGCCGCAGAAAAAAATGAAATTTATCTGGAGGTGACACCGGAAAACTTATCCAGAGCCTTAAAAACAGCACAGAATGCGAAGGCAGTGAAAATCAAGTTGACGAACAAGCACTGCCCTTGCCTCACAGTAGCCGTAGAACTGGTGAGTAGAAATGGATGCAAAGGGCCCCTTTCTCTCTCTCTCTGCCTCATGCAAAACTAGAATGCCCAACTGCTTAGTCACCTGAAAGGTGGATTCTTGCCCATGAAAACTGAGGTCGCTAAAAGCCCCTTCAGGAGGAAAGGCACATGGGTGGGACTCAGGTGGAGCTCCATTTGGGCCCCAGTTCCAGATCCCGTGGCAGCTTCGCATGTTTCTAAGCTCCCAATGCCCACTCCCCATAAGATAAGATAAGATAATTTATTGTCATTGCACAAGTACAAGCACAACGCTATACAAGTGCAACGAAATTGCATGCCCCCCATAAAAACAGAAAGAAATGGCTGCATGCAGGTGTTAACTAGTGTTGGGGACCAAATAGTGCCCCACAGAACCCCACAGCATTTGGACTAGGGGACCGAAGCACACTCCTGTTCTCTAGGCTCACCTGTGCAGGTAGAAATGAAACCACTGTAACTGTGCCTTTGAGCCCCATCTGAGCAATTGGGCTGAGGGCACCATGATCAATGGGATCAAAGGCTGCTGAGAGTATGAGTATCAGGGTTGATCAGTACCTCCTGTCCCCACACTCATCCATCCGGGATGATTCAGTCCCAAAACTACCGGTAGGCCTGAACTGAAGTTGATCCAGGTAATCATGCTCATCCTGGAACACCTGAAGTTTCTCTGCCATAGCCCTCTTCACCTTTTTTTAAAAAAAGAAAAAAGAAAGGGGGCATTCTTACATAAGTGTTTAGAGGATTATGGCCTTTACTGTCATGAATTTTGGTTATGTAACCTTTTGTTTTCTTCTCTCTAGCCTTCTTTATCCAGCACTAGCCGTGTTGTGACTCATGACATTCCTGTGGGTATTATCCCAAGAAAGCTGTGGAATGACTTCAGGGAGCCAAGTGTGCCGGACTTTGATGTGAGCCCCTTTCAGTTTCCACAATATCAAAATTAAATTGTTTAAACGGTATTCCGAATACTTCCCTTCCCAAAAGGTATTCCCCTCCAACAACCAAATGAATTTCTTTTTAGTTAAGATGATTGGTTTCATTCTGTTGATGCATTCAATCTAAAAGTGTCGTTGGCTAATAAGCACATTGCGATAATGTAAACTGAGGATGAGTTGACTTTACATAAAGTTGTTTTTCATTATTCGTGTTTCAATTACAGCCGTTATTCAATTACAGCCATTATTCTACCAAGGATTGCAATTAGTGCAAAAACTTCTTTTTAGGGAGAGTGTGTATTTTACCATTGGAGATCAGTGAAAATTTACAGTGCTTTACAGTATCTGCTGAGTCCATTCCGCATTCACTCTTTCATGCACAGCTGCCCATTCATATGACTTGCAAACCTAACTAATGCACCATTCACACAGCCATGCACACCCTCTTCACAATACTCAGCGTAACACTTGGCTGCCAACAACTGGTCCTTGCTCTTGAGTGCTGACCATTTAAAAACAACACAAACTTGGAGCAGTTGAAATATTTTCAGAGCCAAAAAACTCACAGCCAAAAGCAAATGAGTTTTCAAATAATGCAATCTGAGTTTACTTCATTTTGTTTTCTTTTATTGGCTTGGTTTGCACATAATGTGAAGCAATTGTTTATTCTCCACAAGCAGTTAACAAATATACATACCACCAATACAATTCATCCACATTTCAGCCAAAAACTCATCTCCTCAAAAGTGTTTTAACGCCCTGATTACAGTTTTGACCAGGCATAGGCAAACTCAGCCCTCCAGGTGTTTTGGGACTACAACTCCCATGATCCCTAGCTAACAGGACCAGTGGTCAGGGATGATGGGAATTGTAATCCCAAAACATCTGGAGGGCCGAGTTTGCCTATGCCTGGTTTTGACAACTGCGAGGACTTCAGAAATGTATCTCTCTCCAAAGAAGTTACTAAACATAAAACAAAACTGTAATCATCTTATTCTACATTAGAAGAAAGGGAGAGTAAAAATTCCCTTATGAAGAATGTTTTTTACAGTTATCTGAGGAAGTTCTTTGAAACAGGACCTTATTCAGAAGCCTGTGGTCAGCTGCTTAGCATTCTTCAATACAACAACAATAATTTTGGTGCTATATACCGGTAGTTCATTGTAAGAATGTTCACTTTCTGCTTATGATATTTTGTTCATTTTATTGTAAACCTTTCTCATCAATCTAGTTTCTCACAGTCTTATGCCCTTCAACATTCTCGTAGTTGCTATATAGAACTGTGCATGTGACTTTATCCCTTTTAAATTGACACTGGGAGTCATTGCCCAGTAACAGTGTGGGGCAGGCATGGCTCATCTGCACTTTCAAGGGAGTTGATTTGATTTTGTAGGTCAGCATTTATTTACCAGCGCTGAAGACCATGAAGAGTGTTGTGGAGAGAATGAAAAACCTCTGCAATTCTATAGTAAGTTCTTATATTCTTAATGTGGGAGTAGAAGTGGGGAGAGAGAGATGCATCTCTTGGGATGAGTTTTTATGCAATCGTAACCGCTGGGCCAAACTGGACAAGACACCATTCATACAACTGGAAATTGTGCATTTTATCTTACTTTTTTTTTTTTTTAGTAAATAGCAGGCTTGTGTGGCTAATCTAGTTTGGGACCTTGGGGGAAGCTGGAGGGCTTTAATTCTTTACCCCCACTGTGGTACTGATCCAGATTGGATACCCTGTGCTTGGTATTTACTTTAGAAAAGACCATCTTGCAATTGCTAATTGTGTGAATGGTGCCTGGTCTTGGCTCTCACTTGATACTTTGCACTTAGGACTCCATCAAGGTTTAGTTATCCAGGATTGTTCTCTGAGTACACAGTTGGTAAGCAATTGGAGCCACTGGAGATGACTAACATATCATACCTATATGATCCCTCAACCCAGAGGTTTTCAACCTTTTTGAATCCACTGCTTCCTTGACCAACTTCTTCAGTTCCCTGTGGGATACCTGGTAAAAACTAAAACTTGACCATCATTCAAAGCACCCTAGGGCGCCGTGGCACCACTTGAAAACCATTGGCCTATGCCAGTAAGTAATGTAAGGAAAAAGGATCCACACTGCAACATTCCATCTCTTTTAGACTTTGTAAGTGATAAGTAAGCATACACAGGGCTTTTGTTTTCTAGAAAAAGTGGTGTCAGAACTTGACCTTTTTTAGGGGAGCACCCACTCAAAGTTATTGCGCTTTTTAAAGGGGGGAACACCCAGCCGAAGTTGTTAAGTTGGAACGTACCTAAGAAGTGCCAACTGAAAAAAGGCCCTGAGCATACACATCTGATATAGAATGCTTTATCTGGTTGCATGTCCTGTATACCTGTACAGCCTTTGTTGTGAGATGGTGCCAATAATTTCCAGGCCACTGTCTGGTCCTTAAAAAGGTAAAGGGACCCCTAACCATTAGGTCCAGTCGTGGACAACTCTGGGGTTGCGGCACTCATCTCGCTTTATTGGCCGAGGGAGCTGGCGTACAGCTTCCGGGTCATGTGGCCAGCATGACTAAGCCGCTTCTGGCGAACCAGAGCAGCGCATGGAAACGCTGTTTACCTTCCCGCTGGAGCGGTACCTATTGATCTACTTGCACTTTAATTTGTATAATTTGTATAATTTAATTTGTATAGTCTGGTCCTTAAGACTATACAAATTAGTTATCCCTGCCAAACTGACCTTGTGAATGTACAATATTTCCCTCTTTTTTATTGCATGTTTATGAAATGCATGTTTAACATGTAGCTATGGGATTTTGGCTATCAAGAATTTTACCTGCTCTTGTGTCTTAACAGCAGCTTGATCTGAAATCATTAGTAGATTGTGGTGTTATCTCGGCGCTGGAAAGCTTCACTTGCCGAATTTGCAGATCAGTCTTCTGGTTTACTAGCACCAGAGAAGGCTAGGCTTATTTATTTGTCCGAGTCAGTTGACACTTTTGTTCCATTGTTTACAGTACTAGAGACCATCACATGAATTATATTTTTACACACCTCCCTAATTTATATAACTGACTTTTTGATGCTTAATGATTTGTTGATGCAGAGTTCTTAAGCAGAGTTGTTGCCATTTATTTATAGATGTGTCTGGAGGCATATCTTTAGGAACAGAACCTTAATAAGTGCATTCCCTTGACAAACGGGTGTTGATAGAATACATTTAGTAGTTGTGAAAAGCATATAAACTGTTTTGTTTACGTTGTAGGTAATAGAAGCAAATCTAAATGGAGAAATGAACTTGAAAATAGAAACTGATCTAGTGTGTGTTACAACCCACTTTAAAGAACTTGGGAATCCTCCCTGGGGTAAGCAATTTTCTTTTTCTTGTCAGATAACAGATCCTAACAAAAGTAAAAGTACACAACAAAAGTGTCCTGTGTACACTTATCAGGCAGTAAGGGCTTGCTTCTGAGGAAACATGCATAGGTTTGCAGTGCTCTGAAAGTAATCACCAACAATTTTAGCCAATTTTATAGTTGTTGTAAAATACAGCTAGCTTGAGTCTGTCTTTAATAGTTTTCTTTCCCCACGCTCAGATGTCAGTAACAAAGTGAAAGGAAGGAAATACTGATTTGCAGGTTTAATAATTGAAATAACATTGTAGCTTCAAACAATGGACTGATATACATAGTTAATTGTTATGAATGGGGAAAATACAGGTGTCCCCCCACTTATGACTCGCAGGCGACCACATATATGTGCAGCACCATGAAATCAATCAATCAATCAATTCAAACCTGGGAATGGTAGGAGAGAGCTGGAGAACCCTTGTGGCTTGTGAGAAGACCCTCCACAGAGCCTGAAGAGGACGTCAGAGGAAGCCCAGAAGAGACCGGAGGCGTAGCAGGGCTTTGTTTACACTGCTCAGCCTCCCTGACTAACAGCTGATGCGCACAGTAGCCACTTTCCCACATGTCCTCCAGCCTCCTGCCAGCCCCAGAGCTTCAATTCTAGTTGTGGATATTTTTGGATATAGTATTTTTTGTATGGATTGAAGAGAGAACGGCAGAGAGGGTGCTTAGAGGGCGTTCCCCGCTTTATGAGAATTCACTTATGTACATGGGGGCCCAGAACATAATCCCCACCTTCACTGCAAATATAGAATTAGAGGATAGGGTGAAATAGCTATTTGTCAGTATTCTTGGGAGTTCACAAATTTTGACTGATCTTGATGATTAACCAAAAAGGTGTGGTTGCCAGGCCCTTGCTGCTCCTGCAAGGCGTTGTTCCTGATCCTCATATGCTATCACAGCCAGAGCTGGGCCACCCATAAAGGGGACTAAGGCAGCTGCCTTGGGGGGGTGGAATCCCAAGGGGCAGCGCTCTCACAGGTGCCCCACCCCTGCCGCCGCCACCACCACCAGAGAAGCGAGAAGAAGTGGCAGCTTCCTGCAAGATCTCCCAGAACTCTCATAGAGTTATTGCAAGATCTCACGGCTGCCACTGCTCCTCTTGTCTGCAGCCAGGGTCAGGGTGCACTACCAGAGAAGCAAAGAGAAGTGCCGTGATCATAGCACAATATCCTGTTCCTTTCCCCATCTCTAGACTTGGGAATTCCTTCTAGTCCTCTTCTGCAGCTTGAACTGTATAGACAGAGGTGGAGACTGTCACTGCAGTTGCACAGTCCTTTGGAGGGCCTCAGAAGTCCGGCGCATTGCTGAAACAGTTTGCACCTCTTCCACAGATCCAATATGGACACAAAGATGTTTGTAGCGCAGAAGCAAAACATCCTGCTGATCTCCATTGCGACAAGGGAGGGTTGGGCTTGGTTTGGTTTGCTGGTGCCCTTTTAAAGCACAGTACTAGAGTTCTCTTTTCTTGCATCTGTGAAAAAGATTGGGACTTCTCAGTTTGTGCCTGTGCTTCGGAGATACTTGGAGCACCTTGAAGGTACATAATTGAAGCCAGTTTTCTTCCCATCCTTGCAGCTGGGGCAGGGATTGCTCTCCATAGTTGTGATGGGCTTCTGAAGTTCTGTGCAGCTTTCAGGAATAATCTCCACAGGCAGATACTACAGCTCCAAGGTTGGGATGGTGGCTAGGATTTGTTAGGTGTGACAGAAGATGGTTGCACACTCTTTTTTTTAAAAAAAAGTAAATCGTCTTTTAACCTGTATTTTAATTAACGGTTTTTCTTTTTATACTTTATTGTAATTTTACTGATGTCAGCCGCCCTGAGCCCGGTTTCGGCTGGGAAGGGTGGGGTATAAATAAAATTTATTATTATTATTATTATTATTATTATTATTCATGGTAAACATGATGACTGAAACTGGCTCCTGGTGGTTCTGCTTATTACCTGATGCACTATGAAAAATCATTTTGGTAACGCACACGTCTTTTCCTTTTCCTGAATGTATTGCAATGATGACCAGTACACACACAGGAGCCTATGAACAGGGACATTCCTAATGGTTGGTGAAACTGGTCCCCACTGGGGGCCCAAGACCAGGGGGTGCAAAAATCACCCCAGATTACTCCAACCGAGGAAAGAGAGTTGTGTAGGGTGAGAGACACAAGCAGCAGATTGTATGGATGACAATTGCCTCAGAAGAAATTGAGATGGGGGGTGACTGGGCCGCTGGTGTTGCTGCTGCCGTTTTTTCTTCCACTACCGATGGAGGCTTTTAACTTCTCTCAACCTTCGTGTGCACACACGGCCCTCAAAGTCCCCACTTTTCAGGGGGCGCTCCTGCCTGCCTGCCTCCCTGCTTGCTGCTCTCATGTGGTACTTGCTCAGCTGGTGGCTGTTGTGATTTTTTTCTGGGGTGGGGGTGTGCCAATAGCTCCTACAGCTAACCAGAGACTTACTTACATGCAAGCATCCGTGTGAACTAGCTCTGGGTCCACCCCTCCCCAGTAGCTGAGATTGGAGCTGTGATCTGGTCCCATGTGGTAAAACAAATATTCTTATTTATTTTTTTATTTATTGAATTTATATGCCTCCCTATACCTGGAGGTCTCAAGGCGGTTCACAGAAAAATCACAATATATAAAAACAAAATAAGAACAATAATCCAATAACAACCCCCCCCCCCAAAAAAAAGAGCCACTGTCCTGCTGAGAGCCTTATTTTGCCTTTTGACAAGTTAGCTACTAGCCTTGGTTTGTTCTCTGTGAAATGGAAGTATGAGGTGGTTGTGACAAGGAGGAATAGAACATAGTACATACTGGCTGCTTGATCATATTCATATGTACTTGGAAGTAAAATGCACAGATTACAACCTTAAACTGTTAATGGAAATTATGTACAACCCTTTTAAAAACTATTGTTCTAGTTAATAAAAGGTTCTATTTTTTTGTGAATTTTAGTAGGCTCCCAAAACGCTAGTCAAGAGAGAGATCCCGAGACTATGGCCGAGGCCCGCATTGACATTAAGAGACTTCTCCAATTACTTGCAGGGCAGCAAGTGAATCCCACGAAGGCACTATGTAGTAAGTGACCCTTTTGGCCTGTTGTTTGAACAAGTCATTTGCCACTCTAGAGAGCAGTGTATGAAGAGGGTATCATGTATTTGGATGGGATTGCCATATCCTTCCTGGAAAAGCAAATTTCAACATTTCCACATACCAGTGTATTTGGACCAGCATTCTTAGGGCCAAACTGGACACCATGGGGGGATTGTTGCTGTTCTTGATGGTATTTTTTTCGTATCTTTATTTTAGATGTTATGATTTATGTGGAAATTTGGTTGTGTATTTTTTGATGCTTCTTTATTGTTTTATTTGTAATTAAGTCCCCCTCCCCAATGTTGTAAGCCACCTTGAGCATGGTTTTAACTGTGGAAAGGTGGCATACAAATAAAATTATATATGTATGTATGAATCATGTTTATGTGACTCAACTCGGCCTTCCCTTGCCCAGCTCCACCATGGCATATGCATCTGTAGGCAGAGTCAGGTCTGCTGTCAAGTGGAGGTTGTTGAAAGTGCCTTTTGTCTAGGAGGGAGGACCTGACTTATGCTGATGCAGCTTTTCTTTTTGTTGTCTTTCTCCTGGTTGGGAAAAAGTTTTTAAAAAGTTTTGGAGGTTGATTGTAGCCAGGTTCAAAATATTCCAGATCTCCTGCAGCTTGGCCTCTGCATCTGTGGGGCCTTCAAAACTGGAGAATGTTGGCTATTGCTGAACATGATATTTTGGGCCCTATGTCATCCTTTGAAGTTTAAAATACGAACTTGTGTTTTGCAGATATTGCAAGCCAAAGGATTGTTCACTTCATCTTGCTCCACGAAGATGTTTCCCTTCAATATTTCATTCCAGCCCTTGTATGAATTGAACAGTTGTTCCAGCTCACCTGTTTTCAATGCCATAGTGTCTTCTCAAAGGCGCTGAACCAGGCACAGAAAGACAGAGAAGACGGGGTTGGGGGGGGCAAGGGTGCTTGCTATGCTTGTTTAAACCCCTTTTGTAATCAGATTCTGTGCAGAGAACTGTATATTTAATACCTTATATTGGTAAATAAAAGAAGTAAAACTGTTTTTCTGGGCCATATATTTTATTAAAGAAACAGTCCATTAGATCTTTAGTTATTCTGGTGCTCCATGCAGCAAAAGAACACTTGGGTTGTTTGTTTGTTTTTTAAGTCTTATTTCTCAGTCAGTTGTATATATTCTACACCTCCTGTCCATTGCATCATCCATTACTGCATTTAGGTCACTTCAGTTATCTTAAAATTATCCAGTTCCCTCAGAGCTTCCATTTGGGCAACAGATTGATCCCAGTTAGGATTTTGACTTCCAAGTAGCTATGGACCTCTAGGGTCAGGGCACACACATCAGAAATTTTAACTGGGCAATATTTTTTTCCACCAACAATGTTTATCATTAAGAGGATCATCTTTTCTAAGCAATAAATGAAGTTTACTAATTTATGGATATGTAAAGTAATTCTAAAAATGTATCATACTGTTAGAGGGGTAGGCTAGTCTCTGGTGAGAGCTAGACCCATGCCTGTGTTAGATTCTTTTAATTCTCTGAAATTAACGTGTGAAAGAACTAATTTAGCTAGACAAACCTCCTAAATTGTGTCTTGGACACCTTGCTAATCCATTGGAATTTCATTGCTGGCATCCAACTGTCTTAGGAAACAATGGAGCAGTGTGTCTTGGGGGTGAAATCAAAGGGTTGAAAGGTTGCAGCGCCTGCTGTGGCTGTAGAGACCAATACGGGAGAGACATGCTTTGTTGCAGCTGGGGCAGATGAAGGCATCCGGTTGCACTGATGCAAATGCACCATGGTGTTTCTTTTCTCTCTGCTCTACTCACTAGTCATTCCTCCTCTGGTTATTGCTGTGAATGCATGAGCTGACTGGCTGTCTCTAGGCATGGCTGGGTAGGGGCAAGACAGGCACCCCGAGGCAACTGAGGATTTCTCTTTCTTCTTAGAACACACTGGTTCCCAGGATTCCTGGCTCGTCCTGTATGGAGCTGTTATCCAAGATGTCTGTCTTGTGACAGATTCAGGCTGGCCAGAATAAATTTAGCCTCTCAAAGCATAGATGCCATCAGAACTCACACCAATATTGTGTCTTCCCCTTTCGATGTACTTATGTAATAGGTTTGGACTGTCTCTATATTTTTAACATTTCTGGGAAGATTACCTGAAAAATTTGGAGTGTTGCATATTGATATTAGACAATTCTAAAATTTCGCAAGGCATCGTATGTTGCTTCTTTAGTGCAATATTTTTTGGAAACACGTGATTGAATCCCTAGAGGTCCCACCATTTTATCTGTAGGGCCCTGGCACTCTGTAGTCCATTTCAACAACTGTTGGGGCAAGCATGCACTCGAGATCTAGGTCTTTAAACCACAAGGAAGCTGCAGAATTCAAACATTCCCCACCTCTTCCCGTTCTCATATCTCATCTACAGCACTAAAAGGGGAAAGGAAAAGAAGAGCCAGGCTTGTCTGTACTTGCAATCCTCTTTCCTTTCAGGCATGGGCACCGTAACTTTAGGAACTCTTCTCACTTGCTAAGATTCAGTGGCCACCAATCAGCCATGGAAGTAACAGAATTTTTTGTAATGAAAAATTGGCACCGACAGGAGTCCAATGGCTCTCTCAAGCCATGAATAAATCATGCAGCCACACTCCTTCCCTTGGAGTAGAGAACGGAGTCAGAAGGCAGAACGTAAATTTCACTAAACCGCTACACAGCCTCAACTTTATGTGGCAGACACAGCGGGGAGCGGCCCTCCCCAAGCCGAAGGAATTATAAGGCAAGGCAAGTGTGCTTTGTCTGTGCTTGGAGAAACAATATTTTGGTTAGCGCTCGGTGAATAGCTGGACCATGTTTTCTCCTCCTGTACTTAAAAGCTTTGGGAGTTAATGCAAACTGTTATGTTGCCATAGGCGGGCCCTGGAATAACATCCTTCTCTTTTTCTGGCAGAATGTGTGTGTGTGTGTGTGTCTGTCTCTCTGTGTGGGTCCATGGTGTTTGTTCTGTGTCTCCAGAAAGGCTTTGCAAACTGCAGCATCAAGTGGAAGTGGAAAAGCAGGATGTTTTCTTTGCAGGAAGGTCCCCTGTGCTTTTAGTCTGCCATCAGCATTTGACTTTCAAAACAGAGGAGTTGCCTGGTGGGAAGCAGGCAGGGGAAAGTCCAGATGCCACCACCGAAATCTTCCCTTGTCTCAACTGACAAAGCAGAAGGAAAAGAACACAAGGATTTTCCATCCTGAATGCTTCTGGCGGGCAAATCAAGGCCTTTTAAACCTTTCCTCTTCTGAAACTCTAGTGGTGGTGTTAGGAAGAAAGATCTTGACTTGGTCAGTAGGTGTTGGGTAATTTGTTCAGACATTTTGAAGTGAATGTCAAAATTAGGGATTTGTCCTTTTCTGAACGGGCCTGCCACTAAATTAAACAGCAAAAAAAAGTGGGTGGGGGGATCACATAGGAATTTTTAAAAAGAAAGTTCCAAGCTGCAGTTTTGGATGGGGATCCACCCCATGTACATTTACGCAAATCACTTTCTTGCTCAGCAAGTGGGTTACAAATGCAGCTGCTGTTTTCTCCGGATAAAGTTATTTCCAATTTTAAGTAAAGCTGCAATCATAGGCAGACTTATTTGAAAGCAAGTTCCACTAAATTTAGTTCTCAGAGCCTAGGGCTTACCGATCAGAAGGTTGGCGGTTCGAATCCCCGCGATGGGGTGAGCTCCCATTGCTCGGTCCCTGCTCCTGCCAACCTAGCAGTTCGAAAGCACGTCAAAGTGCAAGTAGATAAACAGGTACCACTCCGGCGGGAAGGTAAACGGCGTTTCCGTGCGCTGCTCTGGTTCGCCAGAAGCAGCTTACTCATGCTGGCCACGTGACCTGGAAGCTGTATGCTGGCTCCCTCGGCCAATAAAGCGAGGTGAGCGCCGCAACCCCAACCCCAGAGTCGTCTGCGACTGGACCTAATGGTCAGGGGTCCCTTTACCTTTAAGTGTACCTTGAACGACAGTCTTCCAAATCAGAAATCATTTTATCCAGAGGAAACCATGGCTGCAATTATCATTACACTGTATTAATTTCACAGGGTAGTTTACAGAATAAAGACAAAAGCATCCAGTTGCCTTAGATAGATGATTTGAGGGAATCCTCCTGCCTCCCGCATTTATTTATTACATTTATCATTTCTTCATAAAGTCTGTAGGTGACATACAACACTAACTTGAAGCAAAATTAAAACGCATTGAAAGCATTAATTTGTCAGCTGTACATTAACAAAGCCCAAAGTGCTCTGGTCTTTACATCCAGATAAAAAAAGACTTAATCCTCCTCTGTGTAGCAGTTTATGTGCTGAAAGATTTGCTCTGCTTTGTGTTGCAAACACCCCTGGACATCTGGCGCGCCCTGTGGGGGCCTCTTGGGTTGTGAGCCCCCAGCCCGAGGTGGGGAGGCCTAAGAGGGGCGCCAACGCCTCACGAGTGGGGTGGCCACTTCTCGGGATGCTGGAGCAGGGGCGGAGATGGCTGCCTTCCTTGCGAGGGGCTGGATCCCTCCCACTACTGATGCCGCGCCGCGCTGGGCCAGGGCGCTTCCTCGAGGAGGTGCCTCCGCAGCACAAACCCCGCGCGCATGCTTGGGCTGCGCGGGTGCGGAACTTTCCGCGGCTGTGAGAAAAGCCAGCGGATTCCGCCCGTTGCCCGCGGGGGCGCAGGCGTCTGTGCCGGCGGAAGCTCCGCTCCTCCCGCCGCCAACCGCGTGGCCACAGCGCGACCCGCCGAGGGAGGGCGGCGCAAAGGCGGCGCTGGTGTGGGCGGGCGCGGGGCGCCGCTCCGCCCTTGGCTGCTGGCCGAGCGGGGCGCGCTTTCGCCTGGCCGGCGCTGCTCCGCGGGGCGCTTCGCAGGGACGCGGCGACGGCAACGCGAGCAGGTAAGCCGGAGCTCGGGGCGCCGCAGGACGCGCGCTTCCTTCCTTCCTTCCTTCCAGGATCCTTTTTTCCAATTTGCAGAGAGAAACGCAAGGAAATCTCAGCCGAACTTGCTTTGCTCTCCGGCTGCCCCACATTAAGTTTGTTGTCGGGTTTGTTTCTAGCAGTTGCTTCCCAGTGTAGGGCGAATTCAGGAAATGCACGCCGGGATCCTGAAAAGGGAAGGCTTTTGTGGGGCACGTGTGCTCTTTGCTCGTGCGAATGAATATGTACACTCTGTGTGTGTACACGTACACATTTCGATTATGTTCCCTTCTAGTATCTTTCGTGAGATGCAGATGGCTGAAATAGGTTTTTGAAAATAAAACCAGCAGTATATACAGTATTACCAAACGTGTGCTTTCTTGATTTGGACCTATTTGCCTGCAGTCTTCTTCAGAACGCTCTAAGGGAAGCAGGTTTTGGTGTGAATTGTGCAGATGCGCCCCCAGGGAAGTGTTGAGCCAAGAACTGGGAACTGCCAGCAAGGTGGAAATATTTGCAGAGCTCTGAGCTCCATTCCGTGTGGCACACACTCAAGCAGCCTTTCCCTTAAGGAGGAAGAGGTGCAAAAACTTATGGGGCAGCCTTTGCCTTTGCTCCTTTGTCCTGGGGACTCCTGCTCCCACTTTCTCGCTCTCTAGGGTGCCTACAGCCTGGCATCACACCATGGGAAGCTCCACTCTTTGACCACTGCTGGCCCCGCTGGCTTTGGAGACTTGGCCCACCAGCTAAAGGCAGCGAGTGGTGGATGCCACGTTGGCAATCCATAGATTGTACTGGTTCCAAGGCACATACAGACGTTATTCCCGTATGCAGTTAGGGACACCAAACATTCCTTGGGAGCAAAGGTGATGGCCCTGAGCACCCTAAGCCCAAACTCTATTTGGCCGTGAGAGTGAGGCTCCATGTCTCAAAAGGAAGTGGAGGATTTCATCCTTAAGGAAAGCGATGGATTAGCTGTGGATGACTTTGCCGCTGGAGAGGAGGCTCCTCAGAGAAGCTGCTCCTGACTTTCAGATGTCTCTGGAAGACCTTTCTATACCGACAGGCCTTTACAGCTGATTGGCCAGCAATGCTAATGATTATAGTGCTTTATGTGCTATAGTGCCCCACCACCCTGATGTTTACAAGGTGTATGAGGTGTAAGGAGAGGGAGAGACCCAGTGGGAGACACCTTTGGTCCCCACCCTGAACTCAGCTCTCACCTGTGGCTCTAAGAAGCCGTCAGCATGTGACTGCTTTTTTTCTGATGTTCAGCTGCAGTTCTGAGGCTGCCTGGCTCTCTCCTTGACACAGAGCACTTGCTTTTCAAAAGGGGCAGAAACAAATGCTTGTAGTGCGAGGGTTGGAGGAAAGACACAGAAAATAATGCATTATTTGGTATTCTTAATCAAACAACCGGTGATATAACAGAGGGGGGCAGCATTGTACCACATGTGAAATGTAGCCTTCCACTGTTCTTCATTTTTGGGGTTTAGTGGCATGTTATGCTGGAACAAAACCAACTACTGTAGTGTGACATTATCTGCTTGCATTGAGCAAATGTATTTAATTGCACAGGCAGCAACTGCTTACTAATTGTACCTTTTTGGGGATGTAACACTGATATAAGAAAATATATTGGTTATCTTGACCATGATTGCTGCTGCCAGGACTGATTTTCTCTTGCTCAATTTGGAGTTTAGTTTTGAGTGCAGTTTGGTGGTTAATCTTAAACTGTGTATTGTCACAACAAGCAGGCTGGAACCCATAGTTGAGACTAACCACAGTACATAACATGGTATTTAGTAATTTTGTGAGAGTTTTCCAATATCCATTGTTTAAAGTTCACCGATAAATATTTTTCGGCTTTTGTTTCGACTCCAATCCCTAGAATAAATACTCTCTCAACAGTGAGATCATCAAACTCCCTGTCAATTAAACATGTAGAGCCCTTTTTCCCTCCCCACCCACCCGCTTCGCTCAAAGAGCACATATTTAGCTACACAGAAACAAATATTTCCTAATAAGTTTTTCCAGATGAATGAACAGTTACAAAAGGCTGCCTCCGAATGTAGCACAAAACATAAATAAATCACAAGATAACCTCTGCAATATAATTGCAGGCTATTTTCCATCGTTAGCAGGGAGTCATTTGGTTCTTTGTACTCTGTCTGAGGTTTTCTTGTTTGCTCTAGTTGCTTATTAGACAAGCTAAGGTCAAACTCAACCCCACGCCCCTTGTGAACTTGCGTGCACAGAAGCAGACATAACCAGAAAAGTTAAAGGCACAACAATTATACTGTATTTCAGTTCCCATGCATGGTTTCTTTCTGGGTTGCACCACTCTGGGGGGTGGTAACAAGGTGGGTCCCCCTTCCTTGGAAGATGTGGGGCATGCCAACGGAGAGTTTGCCATTTTGTGCAAATGGCTGGGGACAAAAGCTACTTCAGCCGGTGTTCCACAACCTCAGGAAGGCAGACAAAAGATAAGGACATTGTCTGTGCCCCTTAGCATATTCTATGAGTCAAAATGTTGCCTTTCTTTCTGACAATTGTGCATTGAGCATGTTTTTCTACAAGCACGATATGCAAATGCCTTTGGAGCTGTTGCTCAAAAATTAAGTTGACCGTCGGCTTCCAGGTTTTTGCAATTTCTAGTTCAGCATCTAGTATCAGAGACCCCTGCCTGCTCCTCAAAGTTTTTGTTTGACCTTTGGGGTGTCTGGTTTGTCCTTGGGGTTCTCCATGCTTGGTACCAGGTCAGGGCCACACATTCTGTTTCCCACCCCTGCTCCACAGCAAGGAAGGATAAGTACATACAACTCCATTTGTCCTCTGTTACCCCCCCCCCCCCAACTCTCCGCTTCTCTCTTGTCAGGGGGCTTATCAACCATAGTTAGCCGTTATGTGCAAACTGTGAAGCTATTGTTGGCATCCATCTCAAGCAACAATGGGGTGCGCCTCCAGGGATGAAGTCCAACCACTGCATTAGCAGCATCAGAGTGACCTCCCAGTGGTGCAAGCCTGTGTACAGAGGTCCTGGGCTGCCCAAACACAAGAGCCCCCTCTCAGCCTTGCTGATTAGGTCCAAAGGAAAGCAGAGCCAGACGTTTGGCACCAGCTTGGCTGCAGGAGTTGCTATAAGGAGGCGGACAAGGCGCCATCCAACTGTCTTAAGAGTCTCCACCCTGGATTTGTGGAGCGTTTACTACTCCTGAGCCTTTTCTTCTGAAGATATCCTGCCAGGCAGTGGAGGTTTAGGATCAGCGTTTTTCTTCTCCTAGATGGGCTCCCTTCCCAGGTGGACAGCCCCATCTGCCCCTCACTTCCCTCTACAACAAAGGCAGAAACCGCTTTCCTGACTGTTGGACCCCCTCTTGGTCTCGTCTGCTCCATCCGCCAGAGCCCGTCTTCACATGCAGGGACGTCCCTAACTCCCCAAGGGTTTGAGACCCATTGGCTCCCCTCCCCTGGTTTAGCTGGCAGTCAAAGTCGTTTCCTGGGATTGTGGCCGCTGTTGCATGCTGACAGCTTCTAGGAGCCACAGGTAACCTGGTTATAGTTTGTTTATATACTGTTCCTTGACCCAAAGGCTGCCAAAGTGGTAAAGGACATAATCAAGCAAAAATTACAATATTTTATAATAAAATGTGATAAATCAATCAGTAAGTAAAGCAATGTAAGACCAAAATCACAACATAGGTCAAACAGAAACCTCATTGAACTCTCAACAGCCCTCTTATCTCTCTCACCTAGGAATTAAAAGTATACCAAGGCAATAAGAAATGGTTTTAAAATGGGAAGAATGAAGGTTGATAAAATTGAGTGAGATGTTGAAAATGTGGTCTGAGTGGGTCAAGGAGGTCAGTGTGTATCAAAATTTCCATCTTTATGTTGCCCTGCTTTGGAGTCTTCATTAAGATGCTCATTGAAGCCACCTGTTACCTGCAGGCCTCATTGTTCAGTGGGAGAGCACGTGGTGTTGATACCTGCATTATGTATACCGGTAGGCACAAGAAGATTTCCCCTGTCGTTCATTTTATAGGTTCATTCTGCTGTGTCATCTATTTCTCCTGAAAGCTGGTTTAACTGGGCTGATTTCTAAAATTAATTCTGGAATCTGAGCCTATGTGGTATTCAGTTCTTCCTGCTTCCCCAAGGCCATCTCTCTCTTGGAAGGTTTTCAGTTCAGTTCAACCACAGTCTTTCAAAGAGCAAGTGGGCAGTGGGAGGGTGGAGCTCATCGCATAAGCTGAGATGCAGATGTGCAAACTGAGCCATCTGACCAAAATGTGGCAGTGACTCCTCTAGTGTCAGCCATGTGTTGAAGCAGCTGTACATACTGGGCTGCACCTGCCCCCGACTCCCAGACAAACCTCCCCTGAACAGCTGTTGGGTGAACAATGAGAGTGGGAAGACAGGTGAACTTTGTTCAGTTGATCTTGGCTCAAACATTAAAGCTCTCTAAGCCTTCACCTTTTCTTAAATACACTTTGAACTTTGTTATGGGTTGAAGTGTTCATTTAAGTTCCTTTATGCTCATTTAAAACGTAACACTCTCAGGAAATGTTCTCTTGCAAAATGCATTGATGGCAGCCTGGATCAGAACAGCAAAGCAGGAAGACTCCTGAATCCCAGCTGTAGATGTTTGGCTGAATAAGGCATAGCCACGCCTATCGCTATGTCTTATTTTCGGGGTATGGCTTATATCACGCAAATGCTTAGAAATCCTGCTATGGCTTATTTTATTATGGATATGTCTTATTTTGGGGGAAACACGGTAGTGGCGGGGAAAGGCAGGAACCCCTGGACCTTCGTGGCCCAGGACCCAGTGTACGCAAAGAATTTTGGGGCAGGCCCAGCATGGGTACCTGCCACAGTCACCAGGGTGACTGGCCCCTTGTTGTACAAGGTGCTAATGGGGGGGCAATGCTGGTGCCGCCACTGCGACCAGCTACAGCAACGAGAAAACTTGGAGGAGGGTGGGACAGAGGGGTCCCAAGGGGACAGCTGGGCGGTGAGGCCCATAGAGCAGGAGGGCTGGGCAGGGGAGGCAGAATCAGAGGCCGAAAGGACACTGGAACCAGAGCCGCGACTGAGCAGGCCGGTTGCGCCAGACCAAACAGCCCCGTCACAGTCAGCAGCCTCGGAACACGATCCAGAACCAGAACCCCTGACCAAGGCGGCTGGTGTACCTTGAGGAATGAATGCAACCTCCCAGGCAGGACTGGAACTTAGAGGGGAGGGGTGTTATGTACTGAGCTGAATCTTAGAACAATAGGATCCAGAATGCAGTAGTCTGATTAGTCCTAGAATAGGATCCAGAATTCAGCAGCCTGATTGGTCCGCAGGAGCCACCCAATCCAGCTCCAGGTGGAAGTGAGTCAGCGACCTGATTGGCCTGCAGGAGCAGCCAATCAGGCTCCTGGATGAAGTGAATCTGCAACCTGATTGGCCTGCAGGAGCAGCCCGGAATTAGCCAATCAATCGGGGCCCATTGTGTAAATAATGTGTATATATAGCAGACGTTTTGGGGAAAGTTTCATTCATTGCTACTACCAGCTGAATAAAGAGCATGAAATTCACACTCGACTGAGAATATTTCAAGTTGCATTAGAGTACTTCAAATGTATGGTGTGGGTTAGGTTTAGCATCTTACATTAGGGTCCGGTACCTTGTTAACACCCTTGCCTTTCAGTCTCTCCAGCGATGAGGACACTATAGATGGTTATGAAAGTAGGGCTTCTTCTTTGTCTCGCTGCAAAGCAAATGGAGCCATTGGTAGGCGCCTGGCTCTCCGTGATGCTAGCACCAGTCAGGAGCATGATGGTGGGGGATATGGGAGCGAAGCATTGCTGTAGATCACTTACCGGTAATTGGCATTTCGTCTTACCTGAACTCAGAGTCTTTCCCAATTTGTTCATGGGCTTATTGCTGCTAGTAAAAAAAGAAGTTTAATTAGTTCAATTTGTACAAGGAGTTAAACATAAAGATACAGTTATTGATTCCTTCTTATTATTCTAAGTTTTATAATGGCCTGAGACCATTTACTGGCCCTGCTTGGAATCCCAGGAATCATGTTTTAATTAAAAGAAGTACCGGTATGTGTCTGTGAGATCGTATATAACCAACATGCTTATGTCTAATTAACATATGAAAGAGTTGTTGAACTTTTAATATAAATTGTTGAGCTTTTTGGGGGAGATCACGGATCACGGACATTTCCTTTAAAATGTAAAACAAACCAAACCCAGGGGAAAGCTTTTGTTGGGGAGGCAGGCTTTTAAATGTTTTTTGAGGCTTGGGGGGCAGCTGTCCGCCCTTGGCCACACCCATGAGGTTTAGAACTAGTTCCCCTCACTTTGGAACTAGGTAATCAAGTTTTTGTTCTCCCCTAGTCTACCTGAGAAGCTTAGTGGGTGAAGAGATTTGAGCTGGTTGCTCCAGCTCAACCACATGGCTCTGATCAGTCATACTTGGGTTCCTATACCAATAATTTAGGAACTTTCACTACTTTGTAACTAAGGCCACATTTACTGCCTGTGCAACTTTTTGAAACACATAAATCTGACTTTTAGAGAGTTTGTAAGTAAACCATTTTTAACTTACCAAATGTGTGGTCTTTTCCTATGAGGGGGGGGGGTTTGGAAAGGAACTTTTTAAGGGGACATTTTGGAATTCACTTGAAAGAGCATATTTTAAAGGTCTCACAGCCTATATTTCCACGCTTTACTTTGCTGCATATATTGTGACTTTAAATCTCTCAGCAAATACAGTGGGACCTCGACTTACGAAGATAATGCATTCCGACGCGACCTTCGTAGGTCGAAAACACTCGTAAGTCGAGTCCCCATAGGAATGCATTGAGCGGGGAAAAATCGTAAGTCGAAGAAACCCGCATCAAATCTTCGTAAGTCGAAAAAACCCTATCAAAAGCGGCCGCGACTTCCTTTCGGAAGTCGAAAAATTCGGATGCGGCGGCCATTTTTTTTCTTCCGGAAGTCATTCGGAAGTCGAAAATTACGTAAGTCGGGTCACTTGTAAGTCGAGGTCCCACTGTACGGGTAGTACTTGCCCCAAACTTGGATTTTAGCACCCAGGAATTCTCTTTTCTATATTATTTTTCCCTTGAACCAACACTTTCTAGATAATATGACTGCAGACCTCATTGAGTGTTATACAGAATAGAATATTTGCCATATTTATTCTCAGCTGTCATTCATTCATGCTATGTACAGTGGTACCTCTGGTTAAGAACTTCATTCGTTCCAGAGCTCCGTTTTTAACCTGAAATTGTTCTTAACCTGAGGTACCACTTTAGCTAATGGGGACTCCCGCTGCTGCTGTGCCACCGCCACGCGATTTCTGTTCTCATCCTGAAGCAAAGTTCTTAGCCGGATATACTACTTCCAGGTTAGCGGAGTCTGTAACCTGAAGCGTCTGTAACCTGAAGCGTCTGTAACCCGAGGTACCACTGTACTTGAAACACCAGCAGATTTAAAGAGATCAACCTGTGGACAGAGGAAAGACTCAGCCTAGGAACCTCTGAGGGGGTGGTGGTTTCTCTGGGAAGGTTTTGGGGCGATGGAGAGCGGGAGCTGGGTGGCTGTGCTAGTCTCACCTAGTGACTTCCAGGTCTTTAGCCTTTGCCTCTATATCTCTGATGCCTTTTCTCACCCGGGCAATGACCATCATGTCTGGAAGTAGCAAACCTGGACTGCTGGACAAAATGCCAACCATAACTAAATTGGGTTGGTTGTGGATCACGGCATATTCACCCGTCTTGGTTAACTGCATGGAGAGAGGAGGGTAAGGAGTCTGCTAATAATGGAACAAATGCAGGGGTGATGGGCACCCCAAAGAAGCTAGAGCACCTGGAACTGGCTGGGCAATGCAGGGGGTGACTAACAGGGCATTTCCACAGCTGTTTCTTAAAGGATGGGCTTCTGCAGGCCTGCAGTCTTTTCAACTTGCTTTCAAAACTGGGTGGAAGGAGGAGACACAAAATGGTCATTGCCTCCGGCTCCTCCTCTGGGAGCCAGTGTGGTGTAGTGGTTAAGAGCGGTAGACTCATAATCTGGTGAACCGGGTTCGCGTCTCCGCTCCTCCACATGCAGCTGCTGGGTGACCTTGGGCTAGTCACACTTCTCTGAAGTCTCTCAGCCCCACTCACCTCACAGAGTGTTTGTTGTGGGGGAGGAAGGGAAAGGAGAATGTTAGCCGCTTTGAGACTCCTTCGGGTAGTGATAAAGCGGGATATCAAATCCAAACTCTTCTTCTTCTTCTCTTGTTTGGGCTCCCTGACTCTTTGCCCTATCAGTCCCAATGGGCACCAGCAGTGGCAGATCTTGGGGTCTCACATTTCAGTGGTGCCCTGCGCAATGCCAAAATTTGCCCCCCCCCCACTTCTCACGCTCCATTCTAAATCGTAGTTGTGGTGTTCCTTGGGTGGGCTCAGCCCCATCAGCTGCACGTTATTTGGGGGGAATGAAGTCACCTCAGCCCCTAGGAGTTGGTGCCCCTGCTCTGACAGAGAGCCCTCCAAGAGAAATCTCTCCCTTCTGTATGAAAAAAAACCCACTGCCCGGCCATGACCAACGTGTAAAAAGGTCCCCTCAAAGATCTCCCCTTCTCCTAATGGATAATACTCCGGCCACAGCAGCACCTGCTGGAGTCTCCCTGTTGCTGAGGACTGGCCCTGAGCCTTCCTCCACTGACGTTCTAGGAGATAGACAGGGAAATAAAAACAAAGAAAGAGGGAACATGTGGGAAATACCTGGGGAACCCAGAGGTCTACGCTCCCACCTTAACTCCTCCCCCAGACTAGAGGCTTCTCTGTTAAAACCACAGATTGCATGCACACACCATGTGTTCAAACTGAATTCCTCCAAAGAATCCCGGGAACTGCAGTTTGTTAAGGGACTGGAAACTACAGCTCTTTAAGGGGGTAAATGCAGCTCCCATGATTTTTCAGGAAGATGTGTGCTTTAACTGTGGGGTAATTCTGTGGCGTGACATAATCTTTTGTGTTGTAGTTAACATTATTTGAACTCCAATTGTTTGTGAACTGGCTGGATCGTCCCTACAAAAATAATCAAGAAGTATGCCTCAGGAAGTTTAAATGCTTCATTCTTATTGTGATTTAAAAGATGTGGCCAGTGTAACAGTTCTTCAACCTTGATAATTCATCTGGAACCATGATGTTCTCTCTAAAAGTATGAATTTGGGGGTGGGGGGGGAAACAACCATCTGCAGCAATATTCGTAACATAACATTTCTTGTCAGTTCACCAAGACAGAAAGCAAAACTTTCAATACAAAAAAGGCCGTGAACTGAACTTCTGAATAAAATTACTGTACAGAAATTCTGAGTCCCCTTGCATGCCATGCTTGTGGTTGTTCTGCATGTGTGTAAAACGCCTTTTTGGAAAACTGGGAAATTATCTTTAGAATGATATAGAACCTGTTAACTGTACTGTATATGAAAATCAAAAAAGGAGTCTGCAGGTTGACATTTTCATGGAAGTAGCTTGTATTTTACACACCCCACCCAGCTCAACAACTCGGCATCTTAGCTCCTCCTACCTTGAGTGTGTTTGTTCATAGCTGCATTCCTAGGACCACAAAATGCTGTCTTTTGTGACTTACAGGATCAGTGTTCATGAACACCTCTTGTCTCTGCAACTGGCTCACCAGAAACTGACAGGCATCCCTCTCCCAGGGTAATATAACGTTGTCTTGCAAGCCTCCACATTGTGACATCAGCTGTACAACAGGAGCCAGGCAGCTGAATGAATACCGTAGTAAAAGGGGTCAGGGTCAAACGGGGGGATAAGCAGGATTTATGATGGGGGGGGCAGAAGCAAGCTATCTGCAACATGGTTGGGAAGTTAGTTTTTTTTTTTACTTACTTGATTTAGGGGGCAGCTGCTCCCCGCCTCCCCCCTTGGCTGCACCCATGGGATCAAGATGTAGTGGAGCGAGACCAGAAAGTGTGATAGTTGTGTGTCCTGCTCTCTCCCTTTAGTAGCTTGACAGAAGGCAGCACTGCAGAAGTGTATAAAATTATGTGCCGAAACTGGACAGAGAAAAGTTCTGCTCCCTCTCTAGTATGAGATCCAAACCACACATTTAAAGCACACCCAGTGCATATTTAAAGCCCACGACATCCCTCCCCCCCCCAAGAATCATGGGAACTGTAGCTGAAAACCCGTTTTCTCCGACTGAGCGTGAAAGAGCTGTTTTCCCCAGTGGGAAAGAGCAGCAGTGAGGATAGCCCTCGCAGGGAGCACATCCAGTTCTTGAAAACTCCTCCAGTCGCTGATGCACTTTGGGGCCTTGTTGGTGCTTAATGGTGGTAGTTGCGTTTATCGCAAGAGCAACCCTCCCGTTTCTCTGTAGGACTCGCCTGCTAAAAGTTGTGCTGGTTTTATCAGTGTCAATGTCCATGCCCTTTGCCGGTTCTACTATGTGAGTTGTGTTTCTGGTCATCTCGTAGGAAGGAAAGCCCTCATTTTAGTAATGTCTGAACATCTATAGGACACCTTTGACAACAGATGGGGAACTTGTGGTGGGAGAAGCCAACAAAGACCCTAAATCCAGTTCGTGTGCAAACAAGAGAATGATGATGATGATAGTAATAGTAAGAATAAAGCTTTATTAGAAACCAACCCACAGAAATAGACCCTGAGAGGCTGCTGGAGACCCTCACCCTTGGGTGAGACAGACAAACAAGGAACAGCAACCCTGAGAAACTTAACAGTGAGCTGTGTGCCCCAGCCGGCCCTAGCACACAATGTTGTTGTTGTTTTTTAAAAAAGAGAACAGCCGAAATGAATAAACCGGCTAGTTCTTGTAGCGATACTGTTCTAACACTGATGCACAGATCTAGTTGAAATGATCCTGGCCATCTCGAACTCCCGTTTTTACCCCATAAAACCAGCCATGTAAGTCTCTGTGGGTTTCAGCCACTGCCTCAAGCTGCACGAGGGGCACACTCACCTGGAGGCGAGCAGTGCGAGGATCCAGCACATAGACTGTTTCCATATCCACACCACAGCTGGTCAAGCACAGGGATGGCACAACAAATGGAGCGTTGTGGCCACCCCAAGTCAAGCAGGCATGGGGAGCGCAGGTCCCAGTTCCGGACTGAGGAAGACAGGGATTAGGTGAAACGGAGGACCTGAGCTGTGAGGGAGGTAGGGCAGGGAGGAATTAAAGGAGCAGGACATACCTGTGTCTCGCTGGGAAATGGCCAGAGATCTGTCCCCTAGAGCAGCTGCTACACCGTCCTGGGTGTGGCTGAGACAAAAACAGCAGAGTAAGACCCCATCTGCACGGCACTATATCATACCACTTTAAATAGCCATGGCTTCCCCCAGAGAATCTTGGGAAGTGCAGCTTGTTGAGGATGCTGAGAGTTGCTAGGAGACGGTCTATTTCCTTCACAGACCTTCAGTTCCCAGAGTCAGTCTCTCTTCCCAGGGAACTCTGGGAACTTTAGCTTCCTCTCAGCACCCTTAAGCTTAGGGTTCTTGCGGGGGGGGGGGGGACCATGGCTGCTTACAGGGATGTGACTTAAGCTGGAGTCCCTGCTTAAGAATCCTACAAGGCAGGGCTGGGGAGAACCTTTTCAGCACAGCAGGTGAAATCTTTATCTAGCTGCACATAGGCCTATCAACCTGCCAATCATCTGGTATAATAATGAGGAGTCCTGCCCAGTTTTCAAAGTTGGCCTGTAGGATTGTGGGGAGATACTAACCAATAAAGCTGCACCAAGCAGGACTGAAGTCTCCACTCATCAGCCGTTGAGTGAGAGGCTGCTTAAACCACTGCTTTAGCTTCCCTTTGGGGAACTGGTGGGGGCAGACAATACAGGACTGAGCCCTGCCCACACCCGTGTCGCCCACCCATCGTAGTGATATCAGTTGATGTGGTTTTGGAAAATAACATTGTGAGCCAAAGGGGATCCCCTGCCAGGGGAAGTTTTGCCTTCCACCAGGCCAGTGTTTTCCCACCCATGCTAGAAAATCTCAATGGACACAAAACTTCAGTCCAAAATTTATGGTGCTTGCAGTCGTAAATATGTATAGTTGGGAAAGATTTGTACACTTAAACTTGGCTACAGCTAGGAATAAGGATTAATAGGATGAAGTCAAGGGCCAAGTGGAAAAGGTGTGTTTTGAGATGAGATAGAAGGGAGAAAGAGGTGGCATCAGGTGCAAATTTCAAGAAGGGAGCTCCACGTGTAGGAGCAGCAGGAGAGACAGAGTCATTGCCAGGGCTGGGTTGCGAGGTACCAGGAGCCATGAAACAAGACAGCAATGAGGACCAAAAGACAGAACCGAAGCACCCCCCTAAAAGCCAGTCTGCCTAAGGGCCTAAGTATGCATGTGTGTGTATTAAGAGACAGTATAAAATGTTAGATTCTCTTTCCTTGCACTGACCAGGCACACATGCGATGGAGAGGGCATGAACTCTGGGCAGCACGAAATGTTACAGGAGCTGGGTTCTGGGCATCAAATAGAGTCACTATGCTTTCAGAATGGGTCCCTGAGGCCACCCGCAGCCGAGAAGAGTGATGAGAGGTGCCCTGGAAGAGAAAGAACCAGAGGGGTCAGCAAAACATTGGGGGCCTCGACCAATGCTGCCGCGTGAATACGTACACACACACACAAACATGCCCTTGGCAATCCCTAAACTTCAACCTTTGTACCTGTTTTGTCACGTGTGTGTGTGTGTGAGTGATTATAACAACAATAAAAACATGAAATAAATTGAAAACAGCATCAAAACAAAAATCAGAACAGCATCAGAACAAAAACAAAACGCTGAGAAAAGTCAGAGAAAAACCATGAACTTATTGAAGGGGATATACATCATTTCTAATGTGTTACCAGTGCTGGATATCTGTTCTAGTCACGACTTCTTTCTTCCTAATAGTTCCCTGCCTCTCTAAATGCATTAATGCAATAATCCCAGCTGTTATCATCAACTTGCTACTATAAAATGTGCCTATTTAATATATATTTAAGCTCCAATGATCACCGACTGTAATTCTTGAATGGCAATCTACCGTGTTTTTCCATCTATAAGACGCCCCCATGTATAAGACCCCCCCCCAATTTGGGAGGACTCCAATTTAAGAAAACGGGGAGAGATGCCCCCGTGTATAAGACGCCCCCCAAATTTTTGACATTATCTTTTAGAGGGAAAACCTAGTCTTATACATGGAAAAATACAGTATATACCATATTTTTCCGTGTATAGGATGCCCCCTATTTTGGGGGACCCCAAATTAAGAAAATGGGGGGAAATTGCCCTGACTTATTGGAATTTGGGGGGGGGGAGGATTGCACAGAGGCTAACAGCCCCATGCATCTAACAGGCCGCCTATCAGCTGTTCCCTTCACCGGCAATCGCTGAACTTTTGGGGGTGGCAGAGTTGAGCTTTTTTTTGGGGGGGGGAAGAGTGGTGAAGCTTTTTTCCCAATTACTTTTAGCACTTTTTGCCTTTCCCATGGAGCCTCCGTACAGTATTCTGCTTGCCTCCTCCCACTCTGCCCACCCTACAGCTGGGAGGGAGACTGTAGGCAGTCTGTTTTTGCTGTACGGTGTCTTTGCGCGCTTCCATTTGTGCACGGGCGGCGCAATGTTACACAGGAGGAGCGTGGTGATTGAAGTAATATCCCCCCTCTGCGCCTTTAACATTAGCGAAACATCGCGCCTTACGCTCCTCCTGTGTAATGTTGCGCCGTCCGCGCACAAATGGAGCCGCACGAAGACCTGCAGAAAAAAACAGATCGCACACAGCCTCCCCCACGCAGCCTCTGCCTGTAGGGCAGGCAGGGTGGGAGGAGGCAAGCAGACTACGGAGGCTGCGCGGCTCGCCACTGCCAGGAGCTGCGACCGCGAGAGCAAGTTCTGTATTTATTTGTATATTTAATTGCTATATACTGTGGACAAGATGACCCATGTTTTTAGACCTAAAAAATTGGGTAAAAACCTCGTCTTATAGACGGAAAAATACGGTACTTGCCACTTAACACATCTGATGAAGTGGCCTTGAGTCCACAAAAGCTTATGTCACAATAAATTTGTTAAAGTGCAAAAAGACTCTTGCTGCAGGAGACAAACATCTCTCTGAACTGAAGGTGAGCCTAAATGAGCAGTTTTCACTTCACAGACCCACACAAAAGAACACCTGAAAAGGGAAGGAGTTTAAGTGGGAATTCTTAAGCAAGAGTAAAACCAATAATGGTGGTGGTGTCTGACTTCTTTTCGCCTCCCCATAAGAAAACCCATGACTTCTGGCTCTCATCACCTCTAACTGTAACCAGGGACAACACAAACCCTTTTTTGGTGCCTGAGGGAGAAAACCTAAATGGTGTTCCCCCCCTCCACTCCCATCCCATCTATCCAACAAATAATCCAACATCTGCTGCTTTATAAAGGTACATCTAAATCTGCCCCTCCAATCAGAATGCTTCACCCTGCCTAACGTCTGGGCTAGTGCAGACTGTAAACTTGCACATCTCGCAGAGAACCGAAGCATCTTAAGTTCTGTGTCTTTTCTCCACACTATCAGGAGCTTTCTAGAGGCAGAAAGAAAGATAAGGCAGGAAGGCCTGAACACTTTATATTCTGAAATAGAATCTATCAAGCAGGTAAATCAGAAGCAAGGAGCCCTCCTTTTTCCAGGTTCTGGATGTGGCTGGCCTGACCTTCACGCTCCACCCCTTAAGAAGTTGCGCACCATTTGCAAAGCTATAGAATTCTGGCTGAACAGTGACTCTCAGCATGTGGTGGTGGTCCATTGCTGAGTAAGTGAGCTGTACCAGTGGGAAAAGGAGAAGAGGCCCCATGACTCCTAAAACGTGGCAACTGCACCCAGAGAAATTCCCTTATGCAATTAGCATATCCACAGGATCCCTGCAGGGTTGTGAGCCTGCTAACAGCCTGCTTGTTTGGGAAGATTGTGGGGGGGGGGGGAGGAGCATGGAAGCTGCTCTGCATCTCATCTGTGTCTTTAATCTGGGCTGACTAAGGTCCTTTAAGTGGAAATCCTGCTTATTCCTCAAGCAGATTAGGAGCTCTGCAATTGAGGATGATGCTGGAGGACGTTCCTGATAGGGGTGAGGCCTCTTTTCAGAAGGAACAGTCAAGGTCCTCTAAAACCCTCTGCCTTCTTTCTTATGCTTTTTTGCCTTCTTTCGCTCCCTATAAGTCAGGGGTGTCCAAACTTTTTTCAAAGAGGGCCAGATTTGATGAAGTGAACATGCGTGGGGGCCGACCAACGTTGTTGACCTTTTTTTAGGCTTGATGTTGTTGAGCTTTTTTTTTTACAATTTTACCCCAGGAAATAAACTGCCACTGGGGCCAGATTAAACCGACTGGCGGGCCGGATTAGGCCTCCAAAATGGACTATGGACATGCCTGCTATAAGTGGTTCTGAACTGAATATCTGTCCTTCTCACCGGATGCAGATGGCATCTCCTGAGTGTCCACAGGGCTGTGCTGTTGTCTTTGAACATGCCTCAGAATGTGAGAGCATCTGCGTCCCTCTGGAGCTTTGCAGGTCCCTCTGTAGGGAAAAGAGTCTCCTTCAGTTCCATTGCCTGAGGGAGGCAGCCTTGGCTGTTTTTAAATGTACTCTTCCTCTGCTGGAAATTTGTAGGACACCTCTGTGAACTGCCTTCTCACCTTCCATAGACACTATATAATCAACTCTTCCTAATCTTGGAGACTAGAAGCTAACCCGCTGTTTGCTGGATTCAGTGGGAAGATTCCCTTAAAAAGCTGAGAGATGCTAGGGAGAGGCGTAGAGGACGCCTGCCCAAGCTCTGGATTCTGCTCTGACCTATCGCCACCGGGAACGTCCTCCAGCAGCATATGGCAAACACGGAAATTGGCCTTGCTGTGGATTTCTCTTTGAGGATGCTGCAGGAGGACATTCTGCCCAGCTCTCCTTCCTCTGCTGACACTACATAGGTGTGGGGCTAATGGCTTCTTCTGCCACCTCACATACTGTCAAAGCCTTTCTTAGGCGGCTGCTCCTTAATTGGAGGTTTCCACTTTTTCTTATAGGGAAAGTTCTTTTTGTTACCCTTGGTCTTCTTGTTCTTCCCCTTGTAATTGTGGGACTCTCGTCTTTGTTGTGGTTCCAGTTACATGATTGTTGAGATGTCCGGGAGGTGTCTGTTCTGCAGGTTGGTCTGCAGAAAGGGATGACTCCTCCCTTCCCTAGAGAGGAGGCAAAAGGGAACCTGCCTGACCCTTCCCATTGGAGGTGCCACCCGATCAGGAATGTACTCCAGCAGCATCTTCAAACAGAAATTATTGCTAAAACAAGTTTCTGTTTTTAAAAACCCAAATACTGAAGCAAAATCAACTGGTTTTGTAGCAGTGTCACTTTAAACCAGGGGTTGGCAAACAACGGCTCCTGGGCCAGCTAAGGCCCGGGGGGTCGTTTAACCGGCCCCTGCTGCCCGCTCGGTCAGTCCCCGCACAGAGCTACCGGTAAACCGGTGCAGCGCCAGTCCGCTGTGTGGGGACTCACTTCCGGGATGCTAGAGCGGCTTCCTATTGGCTACAGGAAGCTCCTGCAGCCAATAGGAAGCCACAAATGCCTCCTCCAAGCCGGAAATAGCGTGTGCGGAAATAGCGTGCATGCAGAAATAGCGCGCGCTCCGGCCCGGCAAGAGGTCTGCAGGGGAGTGAACCGGCCTGGGCTCAGTAAGTTTGCCAACCCCTGCTTTAAACACACATTTTTTTCTTAACTATATCAATGTGCCATTTGTTCATCAATCTGAACTTCCCACCATAGATATGTTGACTAACTAATGATCTATCAAAACAAAATAAATTAAAAAAATCCTTCCAGTAGCACCTTAGAGACCAACTAAGTTTGTTCTTGGTATGAGCTTTCGTGTGCATGCACACTTCTTCAGATACACTGAAACAGAAGTCACCAGACCCTTATAAATAGTGAGAGGGTGGGGAGGGGTGTTACTCAGAGGGGTGGTGGAAATGGGTGAAAGGTTGATAGCTGTGGTAAACCTGTTGACGACTGTTAACGGCTGCAATTAGTCTTACAGGAAAAAGCAAGGGGTGAGAAGGTTAAAAAAGCTTTGTCATGTATAATGAGATAAGAATCCAATGTCTTTGTTCAGACCAGGTCTCTCCATGGTTTTAAGCTTGGTAATGAGTTGCAATTCAGCAACTTCTCTTTCCAGTCTATTTCTGAAATTCCTTTGCAATAAGACAGCTACTTTGAGATCTTGTATAGAGTGTCCTGGGAGATTGAAGTGCTTGCCTACTGGTTTCTCTGTCTTGTGATTCCTGATGTCAGATTTATGTCCATTTATCCTTTGGCGTAGGGTTTGGCCTGTTTGTCCAATATAGAGAGCTGAAGGGCACTGTTGGCATTTGATGGCATACACAATGTTAGACGATGAGCAATTAAATAGTCCTGAGATGGTATGTTTGATGTTGTTGGGGCCAGTAATGGTGTTGTCCGGGTGTATGTGGCAGCAAAGTTGGCATCTGGGTTTATTGCAGGCTCTGGTGCCAGTGTCTGTGTTTAGTCTGGTTGTAGTATTGTTGTGGGTGAGGAGTTGTTTAAGATTGGGTGGCTGTCCATATCATAACCCTAACCCTAATGATCTATCAGTAATTTGTACTAATTGCTTGTCATACATTTTAATAAGATTTTGAAACATTGTGAAAAGGGTCTTAAAATGCAGTCATTGCTATAAATCATAGGTGTCAGAAGAAGATTATAGTAATCATTGTTTGAATACACTTGTTTTCCAGAAGCAGCCAGGAGGATATACATATCTTTCCACAACTTCCAATTTCTTTTCTTTTTTAAAATGTAGTTGTACTGATAGCATACTGTTCTTGAGTTGGCTTAGTAGCCTTGGAGCCAAGAGGACGAGCAAGGTCTAGGGCAGTGATGGCTAACCTTGACACCCCAGATGTTTTGGGACTACAACTCCCATCATCCCTGACCTAGCTATCCTGTTAGCTAGGTCTAGGGCTACATAGCTGGAATGGTGCTGCATCTTTGCTCCATATCATTCCTTGGGCCCATAATTTTCTTTTCTCCTCCAGAAAGACCCAGAGCTCGTCTTAAAGGATGCTTTGGTATTTGAATGGCAGGGGAGAAACAGCTGCAACTTCCCTTGTTTAATGCAGTGCTAGGATGGCTCCATGCACTGAAAAGGGAGGAAGTCTACAGGGTTAGAATTGTTTTCTGTCCTTGGTTTCAGAGCAAATGTCAGGTGGATGGAGCATTTCAACAGGGGCAGAAAGTCATTCTTGGCAATCAGTGGAGCTTCAGTTACCAATGCAACTAACCTTGGTTGGAAATCAGGAGAATGTTTAAGTTGCATAGCAATTCTCTCCCCCCCCCCTTAAGTATGCAGTTAATTATCCTTCTAAGGGTGAAATGTGCTAATTGATTCTATGACTCATTTTTAAAAATGTGCCTGAGGGTCAGGGGTTGTCTTGTCCTGACGGATCAGGGAAAGAAGCATTCACATTTTAATACGTTTTTGGCCAGTTTTCAAAATGAAAAAAGATTCTCAAGGCAATTACTGTAAAAATGTCCATGTTAAAACAATGATGGCCCTATCAGATCTAGAATCGAGTGTGTTTGCCAATTAACCCAGAATGTGATTCAGTTGGTATGAATCTCTGCAATATCCTGATTTCAGAGCAGCAATGCTACTCCCGAAAACAATATAATTTTTTCCTCCCCTTTTCTCTCAACAGTGCAGATCAAGCCCTAGATAGATTTGCTATGAAGAAATTATTTGATTATAAAGTTTCTGCTTTAATGCAACCAACGCAGAAAAGGTATTTTAATTTATCTTCTCGTATACTTCTGTTTAGGCAAAACTTCCCTCCCCTTCACCACAGTCGGAGGGCGGTTTCCTGCGTTTGCCCCATCTTTCACCATCCATTTCACCATCCTTCCCTTCTTGAGGGTGTGTATCTTTTGCTGGGCTCATAAGAGGGCGAATCTGCATTATAAAAGGTGTGGTTAACCATGTTTTGGCCCAAGTCCACACTGAGGGTTAGGCTGCCCTCCAAGGGCCCTGTGTGCAAAGTGTGCATATGCATATGCACACGCACGCACACATACACACTTGCCACCCATAAAACATGAATACAGACAGGCTTCTGCATTTTCTTTTCCCATCATGGCAACTTTGGGCTTAGGAAGAACCTCCCCGCCCCCCACCCAGCCCAGTTCTGCCACGGGGTGGGAAAACAGTACAATGAAGTTGCCTGCTTGATCTCAATAGGTAGTTCCAAAGTGCAGGTGCTGCCATGCTAAGCATAGAATCAAAGAGCAGGAAGGGATCCCAAGGGTCATCTACTTCAACCGCCTGCAATACAGGAATCTCAGCTAAGCACTGCTTTTCAGGCATTTTAGTTCTGCAGAATTGTTCACTATACTAAAATCAGATTTACAGGCGGCTGAAATTGCCTTCATAGTAGCAGATCTTGATTACCAGATCCTGTTGATCATACCAAACAATAAATGTAGCATGAGAACCCCAGTTTGCATGTATAAAAGACTCCTTCAAGGAACTTTAAGAAACACAGATAATGTATTCATAGAAGTGGTTACAATTGCAAACATGACTTGAAGAAGAAGTGTGTATCTGAAGAAGTGTGCATGCACATGAAAGCTCACACCAAGAACAAACTTAGTTGGTCTCTAAGGTGCTACTGGAAGGAATTTTTTTTATTTTTTATTTTGTTATGACTTGAAATTATATGACTGGAATATACGTTCAGTTTAGGATTAAATTAGTGTATTACCAGAACGGGAAGAGGAATTAGGGTGCAACAATTGGCTAAAAAGAGTAGAAGCAATCAGCCTGGCAGCTTGGGTTGGTAACCCTAGTTACCCATCCATTCCCTCCACCAGAAAGCACATGAGTATTGTTGAAGTTGTTTGGAGAGGGAGGGTCTTGCTAGCAATTGAGAGGACAATGTTTGGTAGAAAGCCAGACCAGGCAGTACATCTGTTTGTCTCTCACTGCATAAAAGCTTTCCCAGTGAGCTGCTGCGTTTTTCTCTGGAGACCCACACAGCTGCTGCTGAAGTGGAAAAAGAACAACACATCCCCTCTGAGGCTTTAATAAATATTTAGCCTTGAGAGATCCTTTCCCATTCTGCTCCAGGTCAGCAAGTAAATGCAGCACTATTAAGGCGGTTGGGTGTGCAGTGCCGTGGGATCGAAAGCAACAAGATGTTTCCATTGGCCCTTTTGAGATGATGTGCAATATAAACTGTTCTGATTTTCTCACAGCCTTTCTCTTCTGCAAACAAGCACCCATGAAAAGCAGAGGCCCACAGAACAGCATTTGCAGAAGGTGCTTCATGGCAGTAATTGCAGCAGTGGAGGAAGGTCATGGTGGAAGGTGTCAAATTGTGTGCTCAGGGTACGACACCCCACACCCCACTTGCAACATAATCATTTTTGAAAGGCTTGGGGAGAAATTCAGTTTTATGGCAGATGAAACTTCCTGTCCATTGGCATATCTGCAATGGAATAAACGCAGCTCTTCAAACTGTGTCGGGAAAGGGGGTTGCATCCTTCCCCTTTTTGCCATTTGCATATTAAGTCATTACTAATATCTATGAGACAAGTTAGTAATGACTTAATTTAATTGCCATCGGTGTAAGCAGGCCTGTGCAGAGCTTGTCTGAGGCCTGAGGCTTGAGGCTTGTTAGAATAAAGTTATATACTCAAAGAACAAAGCAGCCGGTCTCTGGTGGGGACTGGATGTAAGTGTTAACTAAGTGCACGTAGTGAATCTGGAGGCAATGGATTGTGTCTAGGCCACTATCTAAACATAATATCTGCCCAAGAAAATGGAATTTCCCCCATTTGCTCAAAATAATTTAGAAGAACGGCATTTCCGTGCGCTCTGCCACTCGTCACGGTGTTTCGTGCGCCAGAAGCGGTTTAGTCATGACCCGGAAAAGCTGAATAATGGGGAGGAAGGATGGGATGCAAATGCTAACAAATCATAATAGTAACTGCTATCACCTTAGTAATTCCAAAGCAGTTTGAAGGACTGCACTGCCTATTGTTGCACAGGAGTGTAAGCAGACTGTGCCTTAAAAACAACTATAGGTAAACCTCCTGCTTTCTCTATAGCCAACTATAGGAAGAGCTTCTTCATGTTTTGTGTTTGCTTTAATTTACTATGACCGTTTCCCCTTTCAGGTATGCACAGTTCTTAAGCGGCCTTTTCTCTGGATCTGTAAAAATGAAACATCATCTCTCTTCCTGCATTACATTATCCTACATAGAATTCCGAATTTTGATGCTGGGGTGTGTGTGTGAGTTTATTCTGCTTGCAGTTGTCCTTGTTCCTAGCTGTATTAGCATGGGTCCTGATTTCATGCTAATACAAGCTCTGTAGAGGCGGATTTAGGATTGTGCAACCAGTGCAGCCTGCGCTGGGTGCCGTGTTTCAGAGGGCGTCACAACAATGCTGTCAAATGGAGCGGGGGAGCCGGATGTGTATGCCACATTTTAGCACAGGACACTGCAAAATTTGGGAGCCAAAAGTCCACCACTGTCCATACCTTTCTCTCACCAGTGATGGCCATAATCCTTAGAGGAACAGGTGGTAAATACATGTAATAAATTCATTTACTTGCTTGCCCGACCTGCTCCATCCCTCATCAGCTGTCACACCACCTGTTTTGTTTTGGCCTTGGGCACCACTTCCTCTCCCCCTAATGTAAGGAAAGCTAACCTGTGGCCTCCCAGATGTTGTTGAACCCCAACTCCCCTTAGCCCCAGCCAGCGAGGCCAGCAGTCCGGAGCACAAACAAGCTCTAGGAAGGCATCATCCAGGTCCTCAGTCTGGCTTGGTGATCTATAGCAGACACCCTATTGTATCCTATTGGATGGGAGTAGAGAAATCCTCACTGTTTGGAGGAATTCTGGGTAGTTTGTGGCATCTGTTCCCCAACTGGTGGCCAGAAGGCAGAATCTCTCTAAAGTGAGAGCACTTCCTGAAGATGGAAGAGCAGACCAGCTTCTGCTTGCCCACCTCAAGACTCCTGCCACAAGGTAAATAACACTGAAACGATATCAGTGCCTGAGAACTGTGGGATAATTGCTGTTGCATCAACAGAAGACGAAAGCAAAAGACAAACCTGGGTGGTCTTGCCAACTTCTAATCACATGCAGCTAAGCAGGCACAAGTGGCCTAAACCAAGCTCTCACCTGGGTAGGTAGCCTGGATGTGCATTCTAACATAACAGTGTAATCCATGATGCTATGGGAACACCCATTTTTAAAAAGCCAATCCCCTTTTTTCTCAGTTTGTCGACCTTTTCTGAAGGTGTACCAAGCCATGCAGCCAGTTTATACATCAGGAATATAGTTAGTAATAAGCAGCACTTCAATCCCTTATCTGCTTCTGGCTAATCTAAAGTTCTTTATGGAGCTCATGTGCGATAACAACCCGTCACTGAACTGTTTCAAAGTGGATGTTGTGGGTTATTTGTTTGAATGCCTTTCTCCCCCCCCCCCTTTTAAAATACTTTTTATTTTCTTGTTACAAAATTATACACACAAATAATAAAACATGAGTGACTAACAAAAAATGGGTCATGGGGGGGCGTAAAACACTAAACATATTATTTTATAATAATGAGGTGATTACAGTAAACCAATAAGACGAGTTCTTCTAACAACTTGGAAAACACAAAGTAAAACAAGTGAGCTAATGAGTAGTGCCTGCTTATCTACACCATATTGCAATATACTGACAGGAGCGAGCCAGCAAGAAATCACACTGAGCAAGCTGGAGTTTACTCTTTATTAGCAAAATCAGGATCTGCACAGGAGTGTCTGGCCATAACAGAGAGCTATTGGGCTTTATATAAGATAGGCACCTCGGTGCTAATATACCACCCAGGCACAATTGATAGTGAACGTTCCCTATTAGTAGCTGACAGATATTTATATGGTGCTTTTGTCCAAAAATTGTTTCATTTATCCTCTTCAAAGTTTGTATCCCAATATAATTCCCACCAGCTTTTTAGATTTTGTTGGGGGCAAAACAGGTTCTCAATAAGGGTGTTGTGTTTTACATATATGAATGAAATTAATCTTAGTCGTTATACTATCTCTTATTACTATCATTTCATATTCTGTTCGTTTCCTTGTAGCCTCATTTTTAATTTTTGTAAATGTAAGAAATGATCTCAACTGATATCCTAACAGCCATGAAAATTGATTATTTTCTAAATGGACTTGCATCTCTGCTGCTGTAAGAGGTTTTCCTTTCCTATAATAATCTTTCAGACAGCTCCAGGAATGGCAGCCGGTCTCACAGCTCAGAAGATGTTATGCTTTAAAATCTTAGTTAGTTTGTTTTTTTAATCTGGGCTTGCTGCGCTCTGACTCCCCTGCATTCCATGGTGGAATGCCAAGAGCTGTAACTTACGGAGTTTACTTTTTAATTGTGTTTTTATCTTTCTCGCTGTTGGCTTTAAATTACTGCCCCGGAGCTGCCATGCACAAGCACCTGCGAGACAAGCTTGGATTGTTACTGCTTAAGTTTGGTGAAAGACAAAAGCAGGAAGGATTTTATATGGGAAGTTGTAATCACTTGCTTCTTCCATAGGGCTCACAAAAGGGGTAGTTGTGCCTCTGTTGCATTGAACAATTCTAGCTAGCCAGAACATCAGGGGGTGTCGTTGAACTCCTGTTCCCTCCTCTCCATCCAGCGTCTGGATTTTCTACCTCCATGATGGCACTTACCCATGGTCAAGCCTGTAGGGCCCCCCTCCCTCCTCCGAAAGCCCCAGGACATTGCCCACAGTAGAAATCTACACTGGACTTTTTTGGGAAAGGAAAGGCAGAGGCGTAGCAAGCCCAGGTGGTACCCGGGGGCGGAATTCTTTTTGTCACCCCCCACCACTTTAATTTTAAAATTTTTTTAACAAATTAAAAAGTGTCACCCCCCTCTGATGGTGCCACTTTGCGAGGTGTGGGGGTTTTGTGTGTGTGTGTCTATTATCTCTTTTTTTCCAATAAGGTTAAAATAAATAATAATAATAATAATAATAATAAAAATAATAATGTAAATAAATAAAAATAAAAAGTGTCACCCCCCTCTGATGGTGCCACTTTGTGAGGTGTGGGGGTTTTGTGTGTGTGTGTGCGTGTCTATTATCTCTTTTTTTCAATAAAGTTAAAATAATAAAAAATAATAATAAATGATAAAAATTAAAAAAAAATTAAAAAGTGTCACCCCCCTCTGATGGTGCCACTTTGTGAGGTGTGGGGGGTTGTGTGTGTGTCTATTATCTCTCTTTTTTTTCAATGAAGTTAAAATTAAAAAAAAATAAAAATAAAAAAGTTTTTTTAAAAAAAAAAAATTTTAAAAAGTGTCACCCCCCTCTGGGGTGGAACCCCCCTGCCCCCCCCGTTGCTACGCCCCTGAGGAAAGGAAACACCATTTGGGAATGACCTTGCAAGCCTAGAGAGTCCTGTTGCTATAAACCAACCACTGCTAGATTGCTATCTGGGTTCTCCTGCTAATTTTGAATCTGGTTTTGCCACAGCTGGCAAGGTGTTTAATTGGTGTATTGATCTGGACCTTGGTGGTGAGGTCTTTGCTGACAGTGGGCAATACCAGCTCCTGCAAGACAAAGTTACACGGATCGTAGGAAAAGACACCCCAAGGCCAGCATGGACTACTGGAACCACGCATAATAAGGCCACCTGGGAAGATTCATTTCACACCCTGGATCTATCCACCTCTGCCCCTGAGCTAATGGGGGTGGATGAGCTTGGAAGGCGGGATTGTGGCAGGGATGTCCACCCACATGCACTTGCCAGAGTTATGGCCTGCCAGACTTTGATGCCTTGAAAGAACAACACTCCCGGGAGATGGACAACTCTTTTTTCCAACATAGGGAGCAGCTGCCAGCAAGATGATTGGAACCACTTCCATGCTCCCATGCTGATGTGGTAGCTACCATTGAGGCCCCTAATCTTAAGGGAGCTAACTCAAAACCTCATGCTTCTGCCTAGGACTCGAGGTCTAAGGTGATCTACGTAACTGGCCAGTTCTGCATTCCCGTGGACTGGAGGCCGAACTGTTAGCGGACATTCGGGACATTTTAGGGCCATCTATGAAACTAGACAATGACCTCTGCTGCAACTGGGTGAACATGTACGAGCAGAGGGGAAGTATTGAACTGGTTTTCCATGACTTAGTGTTGCGGAATAACTTCTGGTATCTGATACATTTGTCTGCAAATAGAGAGCTCCTTGTTGAGTTAATAGGGGCCCGTACAAATGCTGAGTGCAGACATGTAATGGAAGTTGGGCTGCAAGGAAAGGAAATGTGAGGCAGAGCGGCAGAGGCAGGGTGGGATGGAGGTTGAGATCCCAGCGTTTGTCACCTCCCCCAGTAACATCCAGATCTGCTCTAAGATGCTCCCAGGCGGCAGGTGGTTCTTGGCTCTTCTTACAATAATAATAATAATAATAATTTATTATTTATACCCCGCCCATCTGGCTGGGTCTCCCCAGCCACTCTGGGCGGCTTCCAAAAGAACATTAAAATACAGTAATCTATTAAACATTAAAAGCCTCCCTAAACAGGGCTGCCTTCAGATGTCTTCTAAAGGTCTGATAGTTGTTGTTCTCTTTGACATCTGAAGGAAGGGCGTTCCACAGGGCGGGCGCCACTACCGAGAAGGCCCTCTGCCTGGTTCCCTGTAGCTTCGCTTCTCGCAGCGAGGGAACCGCCAGAAGGCCCTCGGCGCTGGATCTCAGTGTCCGGGCTGAACGGTGGGGGTGGAGACGCTCCTTCAGGTATACTGGACCAAAGCCATTTAGGGCTTTAAAGGTCAGCCCCAACACTTTGAATTGTGCTCGGAAACGTACTGGGAGCCAATGTAGGTCTTTCAAGACCGGTGTTATGTGGTCTCGGCAGCCGCTCCCAGTCACCAGTCTAGCTGCCGCATTCTGGATTAGTTGTAGTTTCCGGGTCACCTTCAAAGGTAGCCCCACGTAGAGCGCATTGCAGTAATCCAAGCGAGAGATAACTAGAGCATGCACCACTCTGGCAAGACAGTCCGCGGGCAGGTAGGGTCTCAGCCTGCGTACCAGATGGAGCTGGTAGACTGCTGCCCTGGATACAGAATTAACCTGTGCCTCCATGGACAGCTGTGAGTCCAGAATGACTCCCAGGCTGCGCACCTGGTCCTTCAGGGGCACAGTTACCCCATTCAGGACCAGGGAGTCCTCCACACCTGCCCGCCCCCTGTCCCCCAAAAACAGTACTTCTGTCTTGTCAGGATTCAACCTCAATCTGTTAGCCGCCATCCATCCTCCAACCGCCTCCAGACACTCACACAGGACCTTCACCGCCTTCACTGGTTCTGATTTGAAAGAGAGGTAGAGCTGGGTATCATCAGCATACTGATGAACACCCAGCCCAAACCCCCTGATGATCTCTCCCAGCGGCTGCATATAGATGTTAAAAAGCATGGGGGAGAGGACAGAGCCCTGAGGCACCCCACAAGTGAGAGCCCAGGGGTCTGAACACTCATCCCCCAACACCACTTTCTGAACACGGCCCAGGAGGAAGGAGCGGAACCACTGTATAACAGTGCCCCCAGCTCCCAACCCCTCTAGGCGGTCCAGAAGGATGTTATGGTCGATGGTGTCAAAAGCCGCTAAGTGATCCAGCAGAACTAGGAAACAGCTTTCACCTTTGTCCCTAGCCCGCCGGAGATCATCGACCAGTGCGACCAAGGCAGTTTCAGTCCCATGATGAGGTCTGAATCCCGACTGGAAGCCCCAAGAGTCTTTGAACATGGACAAGAGACATGTAAGGAACTGGCTCTGTTGAAATGAAGTGGGAATTACTGATCCAATGCCCTTATTGGATCAGTTATTCCCCCAAGAACAAACCCATTTTGGTTTGGGTGTACTGTATATAACTCTCAGTAAACATTTTTAATCTAATGACCAGAATGACTGTAAATATTTTATAACCTAGATTTAACAAAGAGATTGGTTGGTATGACTCAACATTGGTGGGATCCTTGGGAAGAACCACGATTCTTGAATGATTTGAAGTTGCGGGAAGTGGGTTACTGGCTAAAATAGCGTTGGGTTGCCTGCCACCCCAGTCTCTGAGCAGTGTAAGATTCCAGGGGTTGCAGCAGGCACCTACCCAGGGTTCGTGCTTCCTCTGCAGTGAGGTTATTTGCACATATATACAACCTGAGCCTACGATGGAGGGGTTCACAGCATTAACGCCTCATGTTGCTTCTCCCAGAGCCACAGCCTTGGATTCCAACAGAAATCCGGCATTGCTCTGTCTCCCAGCTGCCCAGCTTCTAGCTTGCACACCCCACTCAAGTTTTTTGTCTTTCAAACTACCAGACAGTGGAGGGAAGGGGCCCCACTCATTTGTCCTCTGGCACAGAGCCACTTCCTTCGTTACCTTAACAACCCAGGCTTAGGCCGTTACCTCATCAGGAAGCTAGTCTGGCTATTCCTGGAATTGAATCTGTGTGGGATGCAGGAATTGGAAGGAGGCTCAGGCTTACAGCCTCCCCCTCCCCCAATAACACATTGTATAGCCCGGCCATTTGTGGAAGTGTGTGCTCCTTAAATGTCTTGTAAAAGGGTGTTTCAAAACCATCACAATGGGGTATAAATATTATTATTAGTATTATTATCATCATCATCATCATCATCATCAGGGCCACATGATTTTCCCACCTTCAAGTTTTAAATCTTCCTTTATCTTCTCCTCTGATACCTCCTTTTCCATACATTTACTGTCCTCTTCCTTTAGTATAGGTATTGCTATGGTATCTAATAATTTATTCTAGGGGGGGAGTACAGAGAAGAAAAACTTATTAAATTCTACAGACACTGATTTTGTGTTATAAACCCTTTTTCTGTTTTCATTTTTATACCTGTAATTACAGCTTTGTTTCTCTTTTTTTGCGACCAGCAGCTAATAGTTTGGATCCCTTACCCCCATATTCATAATACTTTTGTTTTAAATTTAATCATTTGTACCATTGTTTTATCAATTTCTATTGCTTCTAGTTCTTTTCACTTAATAGGTACCGGTAGTTGTTTGTAAACTTGTTTTGAACTTGTTGCCCTGTGTCTTGGCTCCAGGGAAGAGACTTCCTGTTCTAACTGTGTATTTTGTGTCCTTGTAGATTTTATTCAGTCTTGATTTTTCTTGCATACATAGACCTTTAAACACTGTCTTCATTGTTTCCCACAGCAATTATGAAACTGTTCCTTCTGTATTATTTTTCTTTTTTAAAAAATCCAAGATGAATTTTAACAGGGAGAAATGTAAAGTACTTCACTTGGGCAAAAAAAATGAAAGGCACAAATACAGGATGGGTGACACCTGGCTTGAGAGCAGTATAAGTGAAAAGGATCTAGGAGTCTTGGTAGACCACAAACTCGACATGAGTCAACAGTGTGATGCAGCAGCTAAAAAAGCCAATGCAATTCTGGGCTGCATCAATAGGCGTATAGCATCTAGATCAAGGGAAGTAATAGTACCACTGTATTCCGCTCTGGTCAGACCCCACCTGGAATACTGTGTCCAGTTCTGGGCACCACAGTTCAAGAAGGATACTGACAAGCTGGAACGTGTCCAGAAGAGGGCAACCAAAATGGTCAAAGGCCTGGAAACGATGCCTTATGAGGAACGGCTTAGGGAGCTGGGTATGTTTAGTCTGGAGAAGAGAAGATTAAGGGGTGATATGATAGCCATGTTCAAATATATAAAAGGATGTCATATAGAGGAGGGAGAAAAGTTGTTTTCTGCTGCTCCTGAGAAGAGGACACGGAGCAATGGATTCAAACTACAAGAAAGAAGATTCCACCTAAACATTAGGAAGAACTTCCTGACAGTAAGAGCTGTTCGACAGTAGAATTTGCTGCCAAGGAGTGTGGTGGAGTCTCCTTCTTTGGAGGTCTTTAAGCAGAGGCTTGACAGCCACCTGTCAGGAATGCTCTGATGGTGTTTCCTGCTTGGCAGGGGGTTGGACTGGATGGCCCTTGGGGTCTCTTCCAACTCTAGGATTCTATGATTCTAATGATGTCAAGGACAGGACCAAAATACCAAATATGGGTCACAATTTCTGACAGAGTTAATAGGAACTGTGCGCTCAGTGGAACCTGGTCTGTTATTTTGATTTCGCCAATATGAGTTGTCTGCACTTCCTTTAAAAGTCTATTTTAGATTGTGAGCTTAAAAAAGGGTGACAAATGTGTCGGTTGTGTCCCCTCCATACATCCCTTAGACCCCACTTCTACAATGTTCTGAACAATTTCAGTTGTTTCTTGCCCTCCCCCCTTTTTAACTTCAGTGTTGTTTTACATTGCTTTTTCCATGTGGAATTGGGGGGAAAATCAGAAAAGCCTCTTACATTTTAATTTTAATCTCCCCCAGTTATTGACTTGTAAGAAGAAGAGTTATTGAGGCACAACAACAAAAACCCCACATCCCGTATGGGTTACTCAGAGTTTAAAGGCAGCCTGCCCTCTCTCTGAGTCTCTCCCAAACCTCAGAAAAGCATGCTGGTCACTTACAACTCCAATCCTAAATGCCCAGTAGCCTGAATGCCAAGTCACTGGGCACATGGAGATCCTAAAACCCAGTGGTTAACAATTGCTATCTCTACCTATATATCTTCTGATCTGTCTAAGATCTATTAAAACATACAGATAATTCCAAGGAAAAGGGCACAGCACCAGCCTTTTCCTTAAAGGCAGTCAGCTTCCCAAAGCCTTTTGGAACAAGGAGGTCTTCACCTGCAGACGGACAACAAGGAGGCAGCCATTCTAGCTTCTCCAGGGAGAGAGTTCCAGCCACCAAGAGAATCCTAGCTGCACCAGTTCTGGTTTACTCATAAGCAGCAAGGATGGTCAACTTCACAGAAAGTCCAGTTTGGAAGCCTGATGCTAAGAGGGAACCTGGATTCCTAGCGCTGCAAGAAGCAGATCAGATTTTAGTGGGAGGAGTGACCCCCAGGCTCTTTCTGACCATTAAGATTTTGAGTTGGTCACATATCTCATGTCTCTCTTAAGTATCCTCTTTGCATTTGAAGAGGACTTGCAGGGGATACCTGACAGACTGGCTTGGAGGCAGCTCAGTGCTTTTCTTCACATGGTGGAGTTCTCCAGTCTGTTAAGGTCATCTTGAGTCCTGATTCTATCTTCTGCGGTATTAGCTACCCCTCCCAGTTTGGTGTCATCTGCAAATTCGATGCTTCTTTGGGTTCACTCCATCAACCAGCTACAAATCCACCTACCACTAGCATTGCACAGCCCACATTTTACCAGCTTCTCCACAAGAATATCATGGGGGACTTTTTTGAAAGTTTATTGAAATCAAGCAATGTTATATCCACAGCATCCCCCTGATCCACTAACTTGTAACTCTTCTCTATATTTTAAAAAGAAACGAGATTACTCTGGAATGACTTGTTTTTGAGAAACCCAAGCTGTCTCTTAGTAACCACAAAATCCTTTTCTGACTGCTCACAGACCAACTGTTTAAAGGTCTGTTCCATGACTTTTTCTGGTATTGATACTAAGCTGTCCTCTCCCCGCCCCTAACATTTGTCCACCTCCAGTCTGCAGGAACCTCCCCTATCTGTAATCAAAGATTATAGATAGAGGTTCTGAGATTACAACTGCAAGGTTCTTAATACCCTTGGGTGCAGCTCAACAGGCCCTGAAGATTTGAATTCATTTAAAGTAGCTAGGAGTTCCCTGACCACCTCTTTCCTAGCTTGGGCTGCAGCTCCCTCCCTGCATTGTTTATTCTGTTACCATCAAGTTTGGCATTGCTTTCCTTTTGGGTGAAGACAGAGGCAAAGTAGTGTTGAGCAGTTCTGCTTTCTCTCTGTTACCCAATAACATTTCTCCATCTTTTCCATGCAAAGGACCTACCATTTGCTGTTCTTCCTCTTCCTTCAAACAGAAATGAATAAACTTATTATTATTGCAAGCCTGAACTCATTCTGAAAGTTAGCCTGCCTGACTTTCTCCCTGCAAGTGTTGGCTACTCGTGTAGACTCCTCCTTAGTGATTTTCCCTGTCTTCCATTTCTTATACTGTACATGCCTGTATTAACTCTCAGCTCATGGAAGCTCCTTATGCAGCCACACTGGTTTCATTAGATGCTTCCCACTTTCCTTTCTTGTTGGAATTGTTCGCAATTGTTCCTTCAATATTTCACCTCTAAGAAACTCCCATCCATCCTGAACTCCCTTCTCTTTGCATATTTCTGACCATGGATTCTCACCCAGTAGTTCCTTAAGCTTTTTGAAATCAAGTCCAGAATGTGCATCTGAATACACTCCGTGTTCTGTATCAGGAATCCCAAATGGAGAGAGCCACTTTCTCCCTAAGCAGCTAGTTTTCTGTGTGAAAATGGCTCAGTTAAACAATAATATTTCTGCACCTACTTAATGAGGTGGTATAATCCCAGAGAGGCTGAGATTTTTAAAATGTATAAATCAGGTTTCAGCCATTTGGACTCCTGGAGTTCAAAATTATCTCTTCTGAAGGCACTTTGAAATACAGTCTCTCACATAATTCTCCTTCTTTGTTCTTTAAGTAGTGTGGGGCCAGAGAATAAAAACAGCGTCTGTACTGGAGTGGAACCAGCCCAGCTGCTGAAGGGAGATATTATGGTAAGCATTAACTGGACTTCGTTGATGTTTAAATGCTCTGGGTATATTTTTTCTACAGAAAAACACTGTCTCCGTGTTCCTTGGAGGAAGAAAACCTACAAATATTTAGTATTTTAGATAAATTTAGGCAGCTCAAAAGGTTATCCAGAGATGAGCCAAAGTAAAGAGTCATCAAGAAAACCATAGATAAAAAGTCACTTAGTACATTATGCTGGGTGTTACTTGATATATTATTATGACTTTTTAAAAAAACTAAATTGGATCCTTTCCATTCACTATGTCCAACAACAAGGCAAAGAAGTAAGACTAGAAGGCCCTATAGAACAGGGTTGGCTAAAATTCAACATCCTGTAGATTTTGCTTAGCTTTGAATCTGGTTCTTAGGTTGCAGGCTGCAGTGGGCAGGAACGGGGGACCATTCAGTCATGTGCCGTCTGAAATGGTCCAGATCTAGAGACAAGACTAATTAAGGTAGATGGATAGCCTAGAGCAGGGGTCCCCAAACTAAGTTCCGCAGGCCAGATAAGGCCCGAGGGACTTGTTTATCCGACCCGCGGTGACTCCTGTTGCCTGCCGCCCACTCTTACCGGCGCTGTGCAGGGCGGCTGCCCACTTCCAGGTCAGAGGAGCACCGGAAATAGCTTGTGCACATGCGCAAGCGTTATTTCCGGTGCGCATCCGGGTCGGAGGAGGCCCGTGCACATGCGCACAAGCTATTTCCGGTGCTCCTCCGACCCGGAAGTGTGCCAGAAATAGTGTGTGTGTACGCGTATGGGAACGCGCTCCCCCGCCCTCCGGCCCACCACGTGATTGGCGCTGGAGACACCGGCCCAAGGCATGGTAAGTTTGCTGACCCCTGGCCTACAGGGCCCAGCCCATGTTGCTTTCCAAGGACTAGGTGTGGCTATGGTCTCATTCTTGCTACAGCCCTGTGAGGTTACTCTGAGGGATTTTGGCCAGAGGAACAGTCTGGATTGCCTAAGGCTAGCCAGCAAGCTTCATGGCTAAGCAAAGTTTTGCATCTTGGGTTTCTCATGGCTAAACCAACACTTACTGTCTGCCCCACACATCTGCCCCACAGTGCAATATATGAATTTTTTGCTGATATATTCTACTACATACCTAAGCATTTTGTGCCTGCATGAATACTGGAAGTTGCCTTACCTGTGTTTTCCTCTATTTCAGCTGAAGTGCTGCCATAAAAAATACGGATGTACCACCTGTGATATTTTCCGCCTGCAATTCCACACAGGGGCTGTTCAAGGATATAGTCTGGTGTTTGACAAAGAGAACTTGGATAATGCAAACACAGGCAAGTTTCCATCTACCTTTGAAGATGGCAGAGGAGGATTTAAGCACATCTACCGGTATGTGCTTAAACAGTACTTCTGTCTTGTCAGGATTCAGCCTCAATCTGTTAGCCACCAACCACCTCCAGACACTCACGCAAGACATTCACTGCCTTCACTGGTTCTGATTTAAAAGAGAGGTAGAGCTGGTTATCATCCGCATACTGATGAACACCCAGCCCAAACCCCCTGATGATCTCTCCCAGCGGCTTCATGTAGATGTTAAAAAGCATGGGGGAGAGGACGGAACCCTGAGGCACCCCACAAGTGAGAGCCCAGGGGTCTGAAAACTCATCCAGACAGAAGTACTGTTTTGGGGGGACAGGGGGCGGGTAGGTGTGAAAGACTCCCTGGTCCTGAATATGGGGTAACTGCCTCTGAAGGACCAGGTGTGCAGCCCACTCCCAACAGAGCAAAACAAAAAAACCCGACATTTAAAACGCCACAGATTAAAAACTATTTTAAAATGTTTAAAAACATTTAAAAGCATTTCCAGCAGCAGCAATGTCCCAGTGGCCTCCCAGGAGCCTTTTAGCTGTGAGTGTGGGCCCTGCCCCCGAGGCCAGGTGGAAATGGGCCTTGCAGCCGCAGGGAGCAGGTCCTCCTTCCAACACCCACATAAATAAATATGTTGTGCACATTTTTATTTTAATTGTTTGGTAACCAAGCATTGATTTTTGAACTCCTTTGCGCTAAAGCATCAATAATTTTTAAGTGTCTTCAGATGAAATAATCCTTCTATAAAATCTTGATTTCCATATGTGTCTGACTGTTCCCTGGGAACTAAACTTTCTAAAACAAATTGTGGTACCTTTCCAGATGAACATTTCCCTGATTATGGAAAAGTTGAACTGTTGTTTTCAGGATCCTCAGAAAAAATCCAAGGTGAGTACTCCTCAAAAATAACCTGCCTTACAGCTGAATCCTATAAGTTGTAACTCCAAACTAGGCTCACTTGAGTCCAAAGGGCTCACGGAGGAAGGACTCCTGGGACTGTAGTCAATGGCTGGGAACCAAAGGACGTTGTACATATTTCAGCACTCCCTTCAGGAGGAATGGGGGCTTTCACTGAGAATGGGGGCTGCTAACCTTCAGTACATAGAATCATACTGCAATGCAGGAATATGCAGCTGTCCCGTGAGTGCAAGTCTGTGATTCGTGCCTTTGGATTTCAGCCTTCATGTCCAAGAAGCAGGATCAGGGCCTCCCTCCAGCTGAACTCTTGCTTGCATGTTGCATCACCACTGCGGTGAGCTTTGGACCTTATTACACAACCATGTTATCTGCAGTGATAAATTCCTTGGGCTGTGGTGGGGGGTGGGGAGGAAGCCCAGAACTTCCAGCTAACTTTATTGGGAAATGAAAACATCAGAAATACTGATAGTTAAAACCCTAGGCATGATTTTATGGGCTTACATTTATTAGTTATTTAATGCAGAGGAAAAAATGCATCTTTCAGTGCTTCCCCACACCTGAACTGTCAGCTCAAAGAAAGCTAGGACTTCAGGAAGAAGCATTTGAACAGTTTCATTTATGTGCTAGCTTTTTCACATACAGAGAGTTTTGAGGTGGGGAAGAATTCAGCTATGAGACCTTCTCACCTGTACTACTAAGTGGTGCAGTCTGCCTTGCAGCACAGTTCGTCTTTCCCTGCACATTTGAGTCACTTCTTGTTCTAGTTCTTGATGAGGAAGTGAAACTCAAAAAAGTGATTCTGCCCCCCTCCCCCATAGTGACCTCAGTAAATTAGCCAGTGCTGATTGGGGGGTATTTGGAGATGCCTAACTTAAACTTCCGGTTCTCATCTTTCAGGATGTGAACAGCTACAGAATGGCCGTGGTGTGTTAGTGGACTTCAGCTGTTCAGATCCACTGATTTGCTGGGATTCTTACGAAAACATGAGTGCTGAGGAGGAAGGTGAGTTGCTACCAGGAAATGAACAATACAAGCGATGAGGAAGCAAACAACGTCCCCCTTAGCCTGTCCAACTGTGCTTGCAGTCTTGCTGTCATTCATGGCTTTTTGTTTTTCAAAAAAAATAGTTTATTAGGTTTTTCACATTATTACAATAGGACAGTACAGTACCTTATTCACCTTGCCAGCTTCCCCGATGTCCTCAGACCCTCTTTTTAAACTCATTTCTTTGGCATGTTTTGCAGTATTCAGATGTGCACACAGGGGCTTAGAATAAATGAATGACAATGCTCTACTGAAGTCCAGATTAGGTCCATTAAGTTGGGAAGCATGGTCATATTGACAAATTCCACATCAGCTGCAGTTTCATAGTAAGCAAGGCTGTTATTTATAGTCAACAGGAGCAGACAGGGCCAAGTTCAATGGTTGTTTATCATCTGCAGAGACCTCCCTGATTTTAATTAGAACCCCCACAGCTTTGCAGTTTCCCAATATTATTTCCCAATATTGATTGCAAGCTACATGGTAGAAGCTATGGCAGCAACAGTGGGCGATATGTTTCTTGGAGGCTGTATCTGCTGCCCCTATGAATCCTGCCACCCAAGGCGGTTGTCTCACCTTGCTTCATAGATGAGCCAGCCCTGCCTATGGCATTATATAACTACATTGTTTGTAATTACTTTGTCCCAGCTGTGGTTTGTTTTCTTGCACTTATGTTCTTCAAAAGATTCTCCACTGGTGTAGAAGCCAACTTGTGTGCAGTAAAAAGAAGAAGGAAAAAGTGAAATTTGGGATTGTTTGGAAGCTGAAGTTGAATCCCACATTCCGGTTATTTATTAATTAATTAATACAGTATTATGGCATTCTGATGGTGCTAGTAAATAGATGCCAACAGTGCTTGAAGATTTAGCAGCAATCCATGAAAGAGCAAAAAGAGATTTACACTTGGAAAGAGAGGTCCGCTATAGCGTAAGTGGAAAGCAGCCATTGGTAAAAGACTTTTGCTGACTTTTGGTGAAGCTTTCAAGGTTAGGGCAATAAGTACTGTGAAAACCAAAGGTTTAGAAACTGCTCTTGTCTCACTGGAGTTTTTAAGAACTGCATCCAGGTGATCAGCAGCTGGCTTTCAGGAATTCACCTATGACAAGATGATTGTTTCCCCCCTGGGACAGTTGACTTTTCAGTTTATCTTTCTCCCGCCCTTACTCCCCTTTTAACTCAAGGTAAATAGTAGTTGAATGGGGAGGTGCCCTCTTGCATAGTTAAATACTTGGTTTCCCAGAGGGCTGCTCCGTATTACAAAACTCTAGATTTGAGGCAAGATTACTTTGGCTGTGGTGCTTTGGAAGGAATGCAAATGCCTGCTAACGAAAACAGCCCAGTCAGTGCCATTTCTGGTAAGTGAATGAATGTGTGGTTTTGATTTCTGAGCTGTATATGCAGTTCTTTGAAAGAAGTCTGTGAGAGGGAGGGGTGATAGAAATTTGGGAGACAAAATAGGTGAGTCTGTTTTTAAATCCAAAATATTATGCACTGTTGCATTTCCCTCTCCATTTCCATGTGGCAACCAAAGTTTTATCTACCGTAACAGAACTTTAAATTTGCCCTTTAACTGATAATTCTGATAGTGATTTCTTATCTTTTATTGCAGAATCTGTTGTCAAATCAATAAAACACTCATACTGTTGTGATATCAGGCAACCTGGTTTTTCCTGACACAGAGTATGGGTTTACAACACAAAAGTTTTCTTTAATTTTTTCATGGAGTTCTTCCAGACAACAACAGTTGAAACCAGTGCTATTTTTCTAGAACAGGAGGTGCTGGAACTCAGCATAAATGCCTCCCTTGTTCTCTTATAATGGCAATTGTGCCTACCTGAGAGGTGCCCTGGTTGAAACTATCAAGCAAACTTAGCAGATGAATGTGAAACTTATTTAAGATATCTCCACGTATGTCAAAATCTAGTTCTTCTCTAAATTCTTTTCCCATTTGTGAAGAGATCCATGCTTTGAGCATGGAAGGCAGTTGCAGAGAGAGGGTCAGGAGGGCTTGCATGAGAGGTAAAAAATAATAATAAAGGTTTCTTTGGCTATGTCTGAAGCAAGAGGAAGAATAAGTAAGCAGTGGGTCCCTTGCATGCAGAAGACAGACAAATGCTATTGGCTGACAGAGAGAAGGCGGAACTACTCAGCACCTACTTGGTCTCTGTCTCCACCTAAAAGGAAAGCAGTGCCCAACCGGGTGATAACAGAATACCGGTAAATGATGGAAGGATGGAGCTACAGCCCAAGATAGGAAAAGAGGTAGTAAGGGTTCACCTAGCTACTTTGAATGAATTCAAATCTCCAGGGCCTGATGAGCTGCACCCAAGCGTACTAAAGAACCTTACAGATGTAATCTCTGAATCTCTGTCTGTAATCTTTGAGAATTCTTGGAGAACAAGTCATGCCAGATGAATCTCATTTCTTTTTTTTGATAGAGTTGCAAGCTTAGTGGGAATGCTGTGGACATAGCGTATCTTGATTTCAGTCAGGTTCTCAACAAAGTCCCCCATGGTATTCTTGTGGAGAAGCTGGTAAAATACGGGCTGGATGAGGTAACTACGGTATTAGGTGGATTTGTAGGTGGTTGACTGACCAAATCCAGAGTTCTCATTAAAGGTTTTTCGTCATCCAGGAAAAAAGTGACAAGTGGGCTGCCTCAGGGTTTTGTCCTGAGTCCGTTGTTCAATGTCTTTATAAACAACTTGAATGACAGAATGGAGAGGATGCTCATCCAATTTGCAGATGACACCAAACTGGGAGGAGTAGCTAATGTCGCAGAAGGCGACATTACTTATCACTTATGTTTAGCCTGGAAAAGAGGAGACTGAGAGGAAATATGATAGCCATCTTCAAATATCTCAAGGGCTGTCAAATGGAAGAGGGAGCAATGCAACAAATTCAAGTTGCAAGAATGGAGATTCTGACTAAACATCAGGAAGAATTTTCTGACAGTAAGAGCTGTTTGACAACTAAATGGACATCCCTTGGAAGGTGGTGGTTGGATGGCCATCTGTCATGGAAGCTTTAGTTGAGATTTGGACTAGATCACCCTCGCGGTCCCTTCCATCTCTACAGTTCTGTGTTTACTAAGCCATGTCAATACCTGCATAGACACACATCTGCAGGCATCCTTCCCACCCCTTAGCCTCATGATGACTGGAATGTCTTAATAACACCGTGAAGCCCAACTTAAGCTGATTTAGTTCAGTGGCCCAGTGCATTTCCCCGAGAAGATAGCAGAAACAGCTGGCACTAGGAACTGGTTCCATCAGTGTCAGCGTCTTTTGATTCCATATAAGTACACTTGGAACTTTTTACTATTAGAAGCCCTGAGTCGCGCACACTCTGTCCAGTGAAGGAAGTGGATGATTGCCATGCATGCACCCATAAAGAGAGCAGGGGCAGCTCAGGTGGAGCTGTTGCCATGCCCTCGCTGCTGCTTCCTCCCTCCTCCAACTGGCAATTTGACAAAATGGGTTGTTTTCAAAGATGTCTTGCTTTTGAGATTCAAGTACTAGAACTCTGAGTTCTAGTCTTTTCATTTCAGGCATCACAGTTTAGTTTGTTAGCTTGAATACTGTTTGATTGTCTTTGTAGTAATTATAGTCATTATTGTTATATAGCTTTTGAAATGTCTCTGTTACCAGACAGGCAGCCCCTTTCCTGGCTATGGCTCATAATTCAGACTCTGAAACAATAAGCCTGTGGGATGGCTCATTTGGTTGTGATGTGTTAACATTAGAGAATGTTTTCAGGAAGTTTTCATAGGGTTCAAAGAAAGTTTTGTGGGCTGTGGTGTGGTAATGATTTGCTGGAGTGAACTGTAGATTTTTGCAGACTTATTTATTTACGTATTAAATTTGTATACCGCCCTTCATCCGAAGATCACAGAGCAGTTCAAAACATAAAACAAAAATGAAAGCAAAACAACCAACCACGCCTCATAGAAACATGTTTTAAAAACCATAATCAGACCAATGCCTAGTTGAAAATAAATGTTTTTGCTTGGCACCTAAAGATATGTAATGAAGGTGCCAGGAAGGACACCTTGGGGGAAGCATTCCACAAATGGGGAGCCACCACCGAAAAGGCCCGTCCTCTTGATACCACCCTCTGGACTTCTCATGGGGGAGGCACCCAAGGAAGGCCCGTAGATTATGATTGCAGGGTCTGAGTCTGTCTGGGAGAGGTTGTCTTGGAGGTCTTACGGTCCTGAGCCGTTTAAGGCTTTATAGGTCAAAACCAGCCCTTTGAATTGGGCCTGGAAACTAATTGGCAGCCAGTGCAGTCCAGCCAGGATCAGTGTAATATGCTCGAACTGTCTTGCCCTGGTGAGCAATCTGGCTGCTGAAGTCTACATCAGCTGGAAGTTTCCAAAGCATTTTGCGTTGTAGTAATCTAACCTAGAGATTAGCAAAGCATATATGAGGGGGGGGGGGAATTCCAGTAGCACCTTAGAGATCAACTAAGTTTGTTCTTGGTATGAGCTTTCATATGCATGCATCTGAAGGTATCTGAAGAAGTGTGCATGCACACGAAAGCTCATACCAAGAACAAACTTAGTTGGTCTCTAAGGTGCTACTGGAAGGAATTTTTTTATTTTTTATTTTGTTTTGACTATGGCAGACCAACACGGCTACCTACCTGTAACTGGATATATGAGAGAAGTTAGGCTGTCCCTGTCCAGATAGAGGCACAGCTGGGCCACCAGCCGAAGCTGATGGAAGTCTGAGTTTATCCAGATGAGACGAGGAACCAGAGTTTGCTTTGTTGAGTGCGGGAAGCTGCTGTTACCAAATAAAAATCTGATTGTGGTTAGGACTGAACAAATCTTTTGCAGCTAGCTGCACAGAGATGCATAGAGTGAGCCGAATGAGGATGTGGGCATTCAGAACAAATATTTGCATAACAGTTCCGGGGAGAACCTCATAGAAAACTATCTGTGTCATTTGGTGATGCAAGAATCCAGGGTGGACTCGTGTTGGGGTTCTGCATCAGTTGACTAAAGCTTAATGGCGGTGAGATGGGCAGAGGGGAGAAGAAAATAACATTTGTGAGAAAGAGTTTGTAGCCTGAATTACCTTCTGAAACACCACTGCTTCACTCTCGCTTTGCTGCAAGGGTTCAAATTTCACAGAACCTGACTGCACTCTCTGGCTCCTCCCTTATGTTTACATTTTACTCTTTTTCTTCTGAATCCAAAGTTTCGTGCTTCTCTAGTGAAAGCGATTTACCTTCAGCAACTGCTGCATCGAGAATGGCAAAGTAGCTAAAACTGATGGTGTTTTCCAACTGCTTTTCAACTGCTGCTGTTTTGTGTGTGTTGCGTTTGCTGTTGAAGTATGAAGCTGATTTTAAAATAGGGCAACCATTTTGCTGCTTCAAAAAATTATGGGGCTTCTGTAATTCCTCTGCAAGGTAAGATACCATTTTCTTTAGACTGGATTTGTTTGTATGTGAGTGAGGGAGACATGCTATGTGCATACAATGCTTTGTGAGATTGTGTTTAGCCAAGGAGGCAAGACAAAACAGCAGAAATAACCTTGCAGGGAATGCAGTTCTGGGCTTGTACAGCTTTGCCTAAAGGCAGGGATTTATTTCTTAGGTGTGGGAGGGCACCTAGATTACTTCCTACTTAAAGAGGGATAGTTAGTGGTGCAGGATAAGCAAAAAAGTCTCATATATAGCATTATCCAACCCCATTTGGAAAAACTGGGTCAAAACTGTCATTACTGGGCCCTACAGTTCATGAATTTACCTCGCTAGTTTGCTTCTTTGAATGTGCTTTCTCATGTACTGAATGGCTGGAAAGGAGATAGCTGTGAGACAGATCAGAAAAAGCTGAGAGATTGAAGTGGGTGAATTTTGCATAGAGGAAGTTTAAGAACTCTCTCCTAATCAACTTTAGTTGGTAAGTGTTCATGGCTTTGGCATTGCTTTTGTTCATGGAATCTGCTTTCTGTGTGTTCGTCTGTAGGCATAAAAATACACATGCAGCCATATTTCTGTGTGTGGCTGCTGATCCCATTCAGTTTATAGTTCAGATTCAGGGCTGGCATTTTACCAGGTCTCTCGGTCATTCAAGAAGAATTTCCTTGCCCCCCTTTCCTGGAGGGAGTTGAGCTTAAGAGAACCGGTGTAGGGAAAGAAAGGGCTTGTTTTCAGTTTGATGTAGACAGATTCCATCGCCACTAGCTCAGCTTTACAGTTTCAATCTGCTTTTGGTTTCTTTTCTTTTTGGGGAGGGGGGGCAGAGTTTGGACAGCTGTGTTACTGTACCATTTTTGCAGAAGGCTCTTTCCTTGGAAAAATGAGAGCAAGGTTTGAAGTGAAATGAAGTATTTCAGCTGTTAATGAGAGTGTCAGCATACTTGGTAAGGTGATCATTTCAGTGAAGTCTTGCTCTCCTAGCCCATCTCCCTCCCCTTGTTTTTGGAAACTTCCTTTCCTTTCAAGCTGTGCCTAAGCATATTAGTTTCGTAGCTTTTGATCAGTCTCTTTGGCTTTTAAAGATGTGAGCAGGTGATGCAAGTGGCAAAGAGACTGGCCAGAAGAGGCTTCACAGCAGAGGCTTCCCATGTGTGGGGCTTCAGAAAGAGGCAAACGACCAAGCACTGGGCTGACAAAATGCCAAGCTTATGTGCTTTCCTAGAATCCAACCATCCGTATTTTGATTCTTCTTTTAAATAGAAATGAAAGGTTTATTTTGCCCTGTTTAATAACAGCTCAGAATAATAATTGTGTGCCTCATCTCCAAAATTCTTCTGTCAGGTCGAGTCAAGGTAAGTTGAGAAATGCAGCCCATTAAATTGGAAGGAAACTTTTTGCAGACTTCACTGGCGCATGAAGAACAAGGCCCTTCTTTGTATGGTGGAGTTAAAAGGGGGCATGGATTACTGAGGAACCATGTAAGCTCCTTATGATTTGGTATAAATAATTTGAGTGATTCATATGGAAAGGAATGCTCCTTGAAGGTCAGGTGAAGAAAATATTACCTGCTGCGTATTCTCCATAAATATTTTATTTTATCAGACATGCAAAGCACATGAGCTGGGTGTTTTGCCTGCCTAGTGCTTGTCTGTTGTCCCTTTCTTATGTTTCACTCATGGAAAGCCATATCCCAGTGGCTTGTTCAGCCTGAAAGGATGATTTGCAGGGTTTCTCAGGGGTGAGGCAGAGCAACTTCATCCCCACTGAATCTCTCCACCCAAGTTGTATATTTGAAGAATTTCCATAACTAGAAGTTGCAGGACATTTCTGAAAACAGCATACTGTACAAAGTGGATCTAGCACAGTTTGAAAGGCACATGTGTAAGATCCCTGCCATGCATGTGGAGCAAGTGGGGGGGTGTCATTACCCCAAGAGATGTTAGTTAGCTTTGTTAGTTCTCCTTGAACATGGTACAATGGATTGTGGAATCTGTTCCAGGTTTTATAACCCACCTCAGAGTTTGGACAAAGTGAAATAAATCTATTCTGCACTCCACCAAAATTTCCAGAGACAAGCTGTTTTGCTCATTCCTTGCATAGTGGGCTCTTGCAGGTGAAAATCTGAGTTGGGTCTAAAGGGAATATTCACTCTGGCGGTGACTGCTGAAATTATTGTCCTTTGGCAATTCTAACTATATGTGAAGCTGCCGCCGTAGCCTCTGGCCATGTCGTGAGGTGAGTGTTGCCATCTTTTGCAACGGTGACTCAATCTTCTCTCTGTCCATGAATAGGTTTAAACATTACTCAGCTGAGATGCAGGCCCTGGGGAAGGATTGACTATTGTTCATTAACAGATTCCTATCGCATGCTCAGATCTCTCGTCTTTTCCCTACATGGTGGCATGGAAAGCTGCCATATCCCAAGACAGACCATTGGACCATGCAGCTCAAGACTACCATAAGTGGCAGCTGCTCTTCTGGGTTTTCCAGCTCCACCTGAAGATGCCAGAGACTGCATCTCTCACAGAGCTCCAAGGGTTTGCAAGGAACAGTTTGTAGGAGGTTGGACTGGGACACTGGTGCTCCTCCCTCATGAGTAAAACCTGCTCTCTTGTCATACGTTTCCCCTCATGGGCCTGGGCTGCATAGCAGGATTGAGGCGGCCGCAGTTTTTATCAGGAAAACAGCTTGAGGGGTTAACCCCACCTTTTCTTACTGCTGTGCTAAGTCAATGTGGGGCCATGTTTGCTCAAAAGAAAATAATTACTCTGCAGTTGACGTTTTGTTTTTCCTTTAAATGGAAAAAGTTTGATTGTTCCATATAAACTGTACAATATTTACATGTAACTATAGTTACCGTAGTAAACAAATCCACAAAGCAGATTTCCCTCTTTGATCAAGTTGTATAATTACAGGTTTGAGACACATCAGTTGATATCAAACCTGCAAGCTCTTGCTTGGAATCCAGTACTCTGCTGAAAGAATGGCTGTGCAGTCATTCATTTGTTTTTCCAATAAGTTAGGGCTCTCTCAAAAGACTGTTAAAATTTTCTGCATGAGCTTCAGGCGCAGAGTGTGTAATGCAGAGCTTTGGAGAGAGCAGCTTGTTTGTTGTGGTAGCATTAATCTCTCTTCCCTCAAATCGTAATTCTTTTGAGAAGCACATTAGGGTACTTCATAGAATTATAGAGTTGAAAAGGACCCCGAGGGTCATCTAGTCCAACCCCCTGCAATGCAGGTATCTTAATTAAAGCATCCCAGACAGATGGCCATCCAACCTCTGCTTAAAAACCTCTAAGAAAGGAGAGTCCACAACCTCCCGAGGGAGTCCGTTCCACTGCCAAACAGCTCTTACTGTCAGAGTATCTTTTCTTGTAACTTGAAGTCATTGGTTCAGGTCCTACCTGCCAGAGCAGAAGAAAAGAAAAGCTTGCTCCATTCTCTATGTGACAGCCCTTGAGATATTTGAAGATGGCTCTCATATCTCCTCTCAGTCTCCTCTTTTCTAGGCTATGTACTATAGTTTTTAAAACAAGTGAAATAGAATAATACAGTTGGAAGGGACCGTGAGGGTTATCTAGTCCAAACCCCTGCAAATGGAGGAATCTTTTGTCCAACATGGGGCTCCAACCCACGACCCTGAGATTAAGGGCCTCATGCTACATGTGGAGTGAGATAGTGGATTATCAGGAGTATACATTGAAGTAATTATTTTGGGGGTGGGGGATAGCCAGAATTTTATTCTTACCCTCTCTTTAAAACCGTGGTTTGTAATTGGTTTTTAAATTATTCTCTGTGGGCCACTAAAATGATGTTCTGAGTGGAATACCCTTGAATTAAAGACCCCTCTCTATATTGTATTATGATGTATGTACAGTCATACCGCGGGATGCGAACACCCCGTGTTACGTATGTTCGGGTTGCACACTCTGCAAACCCGGAAGTGTAACATGGAGCGCGGATGCTTCTGCGCATGTCCGCGCAGTCCGTGGATGCGCAGAAGCGTTCTGCGCAGTTCGCGCATGCGCAGAAGCACGAGATCTCGTGCATGCGCAAAAGCACCACCCGTGTTGCACACAGTTTGGGGTGCGAACGGCACCCTGAACGAATTATGTGCGCAACCCGGGGTATGACTGTATTGTTAATGAGGAAGTAAAGTATCACCTTCTAAAATATTGAATGACCTCTTCCCCTCCACAAGTGGTTTTCATTCATTTGCTTTCTAAAACAGAAGTTGGACAATGTAGAAAAATCATTCCCATACTTGGGCTGCTCATAGAGCTGATGCAGAAGTCTAGTCACCTCATGGCTATACATTTGCAAATAAATAAATACATAAATAGCCAGCATTGTAGGTTGTGGAGTCAATATAAAAATGCAGCTTTGCTATTGCACCAGAATAATTCAGTTTTCACCCCTTCCACGCAATGCTCTGTGTTTGTGAGTCTTGTTACAGAATTAATTGTATAAGGCAAGTAAAATGATTGTGATTTCATCATCCATTCTGGCACAGTTAATGATAGCACTGTCTGCTGCTATTTTTTATTTTTTTTTATAATACATATATTGCTACAAAAGCTGTGTGCCCCCTCCCCTCCCTGCAAGACCCCAGGGGGTTCCAGGGTCTGTGTTCCTTTGGAGAATTGAGACATGGAGGAGATTGTCGTAGCTTTAAGGGAAATGGTTTATTCACCTGTTTACACTTTCAGTCTGCGTGGAGGGAGTCCAGATCTTACAGCATAGTCATTTCAAGGGGGGCTTTCAGCCTGCCTACCCAAGATGGATCCCAGTCTTCCTTCCTTCCTCTTCTTCCCAGCAACCCTTTCTCAAGACTTCTTTTTCCTGTCACCTCCCACCCAGTCCCCCTGGCATCCTTCCAACCCCTCAGTCTCTGTTCACACCTCAGGGCAAGGGGGGGGGAGAGAGAGAACAGTTCTCTTGCATTGCCAAGGGCTCTCAGTGGCTCCCTCTTGTTTCTTAATCACCAGGTTGTTTTGCCTAGGGCCCTAGGCTAACCCAGAAATTCCTTGCAGCATGCATTTCTCCCTTCACATTCCAAATAATCAAAATCCCACCATTTACTAATTTCTAGGGTTTAGGAGGGGTTCCCCCCCCAAAAGAAATCTATAGTGTGTGTGTGGGTGTGTGTGGGTGGGTGTGTCTTGCCTCGATATTAGACTGGATGAAATCCAATAAACTGAAGCTCAGGCCAGATAAGATGGAGGTGCTGTTGGTGGCGGGGGGGGGTGGTTCCTAGACCAGATGGGAGGATGCCTGCTCTTGATGGGGTCACCCTCCCTCTGAAGGAGTGGGTACGCAGCCAGCGGGTCCTTCTGGATCCTTTGCTGCAGCTTGAGGCTCAGGTGGCTTCATGTCACAGGTCAGTAATCACACTGTTCAGAGTTGAAGTCAACTCATTATTAGCAAAAATACGATCTTCTCGGACTTGGTTGAGTGTCAGACCTAATGAGCACAGCATCTCATCCCGGGTAGGTCTGGCCCCATGGATCACTTGCTGAGACTGAAAGCCCGCCTCCTTTTCCTTTACATGGGGCTGTGAAGGTTGTCTTTCTGTCTGTTTGGTTGTGAGTTGCTCTGGGCTGCCCTGGGCAAGATAAAGCAACCAACAAATTTAATAAATAATAATAATAAACAATATTAAATCGTTTCTTCTTGTCCCCGTTCCCCAACTCTACTCTGTTTTGTCTTATACAATCCCTGCTGTATTTCTTTGCAGTGCTGCACACTCAGGGCCCCAACTTGTACGCTAAAGTGAGGAAGAAAAGCTGCCGGGAGAGCCGCCTTCCCCTCAGGGCCCCGGCTGCTGCAGTTACCAGCCCTGACCCCAGTGACTATGCCTTGTCCGTGGGCAGCGACTCGGGACACTCTACAGCCTCTATAAGGACGGACAAGACTGAAGAGCGCCCCCTGCCAGAAACCAAGAGTGTCCTGAGCCCCCTAGAGAAAGAGGGGCTGGAGCAATTGCTGAGCGGCCTTGGTCTGCCGAAGTCAGCCAGTCCTCCTAAGGATATGAGCGATGCCCAAAGCACGTTCAGTGGGACTCGCCACCTAGTACCCGCCCAGGTTCATGTGAATGGAGGTGCCCAGCACAAGGACAGGGAAACAGACATTCTGGATGATGAGGTGCCCAGCCACGACCTCCACAGTGTGGGCAGCCTTGGGACTTTGTCCTCCTCCGAAGGGCAGCATTCCAACCACCTTGGGAACTTCCGCGGCCACAAAAGCAGCCAGAATTCTCTTCTGTCAGATGGCTTTGGAAGTAATACTTTGGAGGAGGAGTACAGCAACACTCTGGTCCCAGATTTGGACATGGATGGAGACCCCAGGTATGAGAGGCACTTTGGAGGCACCGACCCAAAGCAATCTCAGCAGCTGCCGAGGAATACTGCCGTTTCCACTGAGCCACAGGCCTACAGCCTCAGTGGCTACCCAACCCAGACATGGGTGCGGGAACAGCAAATGGTCATCGCTCACCAGTACGCTTACGGCCCAGAGAATGAAGTACGGCTTGATATTCGTGGTGTGGCTGAGAACTCAGGCAACCTGCGCAGCCAATCCAGAGGTCCAGATACCCCTGCCCGGGGACCCAGCAGCAGAGATGCTGTGCAGAGGAGTCTGGGGAGTATGCTACCCTCCAGCAAGATAGCACAGATCCCTGGCCCTGAGGTTTTAAAATTACAGCACAATCTTGAACTGGGATTGAACACGGGAAACGATTCAGCAGTCTTGCCATCCTCCCCCACCCTGGATATTGATCAGTCCATTGAGCAGCTTAATAGGTTAATATTAGAACTGGACCCAACATTTGAGCCTATTCCCACATGTATCAAGACAATCAGCAGAGACACAAGTCAGCTGAATGGCCTTGCAAGCCCTAAAACGGACATGGGAGGGTTTGGGATGAGCCCCAGATTCCATGGGAAGGCAGAGGTCCTGGACAGAAACCTGCCTCAGCAGGGTGAGTTATTCTTCATGATGCATCAATGAAATGTGTTTTTCTTCAGTGGTTAAAAGCTTCCATTTGCCATTGCATGGCGTGAATATGTTAAACGTTTGTCCCTCAGAAATGGAGTATCTCAATACCTCCCTATTACAGATCTTTGGAACGTTGGGATGGAACTGAAGTCATCTATATTTTTTCATTAATATGTTTTTTTCTACACCTTATATCAAAATAATTTCAATCTTTGTATTTCAATCATTATATTAAACCCAAAGAGGCATGCATAGACCAGGAACTCCCAAGATTCAAAGTGGCCAATCAGATCTTCCCTGTTACGATTTGGGTCTCTCATGTCACTTCTTCTTCTCCCTAGCAGAGGATGTTGGGGGGGGGGGTGAGAATGGCAGGTGATGCGTCAATTAGTTCTCATTCTTTTAAGTTGTTTCTGCATTGGCCACAATTTATGCTTTAGTTCTGTGGGGTTCAGGTTGGGGAGACAGATGAGTAAGGGGAGAGTATGTTCAAATATCTATTTATTGTTATTTTATTTGTTAAATTTGTGTACCACCCTTCGTCTGTAGCTCTCACAAAATATATAAGAAAAACTCCTCCCACAAACACATTTTAAAAAGGGTCTAAGATGTTAATCAAGCCAAAGGCCTGCTTGAAGAGAAACATGTTCGCCTGGCACCTAAAGGTGTACAGTATAAAGACAGTCTAGAGTTGTGAACATTTTTGGAATTGTGAGCAGCCTTTATTTTGGAGACAGTTACAGTGGCACCTCCAAGTTCATAAGAAAGAGCTGTTCACAGAGTTCTCTGGTCAGTCCTCCTCCCAAGCTGGAATGAGCATATCCTATTTGTGTGATTGTACAAAGAACCCCACATTGTACTTGAGGGGACCGCATGTGTTTGCGCCTCCACAATGGGAAGATGCTCAGAAGCAAGGTTTAGGGCTGCTCAGAATAAATCTTAATTATTTGGTAATATTCTATCTAGCCCAGCATTCTGTCTCCTTAGCGGCATACATAGACCCAGGAGAAGTACACTTACTTTTTTATTTTGTCTATAATGCAGGTACTTTACTTGTGATTTGCCGTTTATGGGGGGAAATTGTCATTATTCATTGCCTTTCCCCCTCTTAGTAGAAACTCATGAGACAAGAATTATGTAAGTCTCCCTGTATAACTCTTTCCTTTTTATTATGAACAGAGTTCTCAAAATACAAGCAATATGTAAAAAAGGGGGGGGGGAAACCAAGTTGTAAAAATTCATCATCATCATATAATTTATTATTTATACCCTGCCCATCTGGCTGGGTTTTCCCAGCCACTCTGGGTGGCTTCCAGCAAAATATTAAAATGCCATAAATAATGAGACATGTGGAAAGCACCAAACATTGGGAGTGCTTTGAATCTGAGTGTAGTGTGTGTGTGTGTGTGTGTGTGTGTGTGTGTGTGTGTGTGTGTGTGTGTTTGTTCAGGTTCCCCATCCCTTTTAAGCTAGATCTCACTGCAATCTTAAAGAGGGGGCTCTGAAAGGCTTTTGGAAGCATTTGTGAATCTCCCCCACCTTTAACCGTGGCTGTGACATCAAAATCTGGCTCAACAAGGAAGACCTTTAAGGTCTTGCGAGAGCATCGCTGCCCCTGCGTGCTGAGCAGGACTTGCCCGGTAAGCAAGGCGGGGAGCTTGAAAGTCTCCTGCAGCTCCGCAAAGGTAAGGATCCTCACACAGGGGCAGTTCCAAGGGGACGCATACTCATGTATACTCATTTTTGCATATATGCGCCATCCCCCAAACATCACCCCCACATAAGATGCAAATGTATTTTCAGAGACCACTGAAACATCTCTAGGAGAATCTTGCTGATGAAAAGCAGATATCAGAAAATAGCAGCTGTGTTCTCTGCCCTGTTTGTAGAGGAGGAATCTGCTCTTCCCAGTTTAAGGCCATCAGAAATGGCTTCGTTCACAGCTGATCCATGGGTAATAATAATAATAATAATAATAATAATAATAATTTATTATTTATTATTTATACCCCGCCCATCTGACTGGGTTTCCCCAGCCACTCGGGACGGCTTCCAACAGAATATTAAAATACAATAGTTAAACATTAAAAGCTTCCCGAAAGCTTTTTTGAGAGGCCTCTGGCCAGGCCACTCTCAGCTGAATACCTGGCGGGAGCAGAAGTAAACACAATCTCAGGGTTCAAGCTGATGTCTCTCAGGAGTTCCCTTTCACCCCAGTTCTCCCCTCCAGCCAGCAAAGCGGCAAATGTTTACTGTGACAGTACTTAACAGGTTTCATCTAAATTCATCCAGTTATTGTAGAATTACCACAAGACCTGCTATTTCTAAAATTGGATCATCCAAGTTTTCTGTGGTGATAAGATATTTCATAACTTGAATTATGAATATCCAACTCTTCTGGACATCAGTCATACAAGAAATATGCAAAATGACTAAGCAAGTATTAGAAGTCACCCCAGAACTGGCCCTACTTAACATCTTCCAATACAATAATGCCCACTCACAACACAAAGAGCTCATAACCCACCGACTCTCAGCAGCCAGAAACATCATAGCCAGACTCTGAAGAGACCTGTCAGGAGTAAGCATAGACCAATGGTATCAAATAGTATGGGAAACAGCCTTATTAGAAAAACTAACCAACAAACTGAAACTGACACGGGGACAAATAGAAGAAGATTCCTTTATCACATACACAGCCCAACAAGACAACAACAAGAACCCGCCAACAGCATTCGAATCAGTCTGTCTAACCTGATCCAAAAAAACACACACACCTCACTCACACACGAAAACAAAGTTGATCACAGCCAATCACAAACAAACAACCACACCCCTGGCCACCCCCAACCTCTCTCACCACCAAAGGAATACAAGCGAATGGTAAAGAGAACCCGCACAAGCGACACTGACACAAAACCCCACACATACAATAAGTAGAATAGAAACATCGCCAGCTGACCCCACCCCACTCACCAGGCCCCCCTCCACCTCTCTCCCCCTTTTCTTCCTAATGTAACACTAAAGTCTCAACAAATGAAACTGATCTGTAGAAAATGTAACTTGATAAAAGAGACATTGCACATACCTTTTGTAAACCAAGAAATCTTTAACAAAAATATATTAATAATAATAATAAATTGAATTATAAACAGTGTACTAGAAGCAGACCACTTTTTGCCTGTTACCTGGAAAGAAAATATTTTAGAATGGAAAAGGGGCTTTTAGCCTAACTTTCCCGCAGGCTGCGCTTCAAAAGGGAAGTTTCCATTTACCCCCCTGCTATGTCTTCCCCATTTCTTTCTCCCCTACACCCATGTGCTGGCAGCTGTAGCATTTCTGATAAACAAGGAAGAATTTCTTATAAATATTCAGCAACCGGTGTTAGTTCCTTTTTATGAGCAAATCGCAGTACAGGGATGACATATGGTAAGTATCGACCAGGGCTCACTTGGAATGCAAAATGTTAGCATTTACTTTGGCTAGGTTTGCTTACAACACTGCAGTCAGTGATGCCATTTTAAGTGAATCTACTTTATTTTATCCTTGGCAATGAATTGCATCCCTTTACTGCAAACTCACTTTACCTGGTGGTCACTTTTTATATTGCCCAATAGATTTTGCTGCAATGTATTTGTCTGAATGTTTAACAGGTAACCAGATTGAGCTTCTCTGTGTTTTTGTATCTCCAGGCTCTCAAGCAGATGACATATTGAGTGGACTAAACAAGAAGTTAAGCCTGGCACAGTATGAGAACAATGTCTCAGCACAGCCATTACATCCAAAGTGTGAATGGACGGAGCCTTCTGAGGAAAGACTAGGTTCATACAGGCCTGGAGGGGAGTCAAATGAGGTAAGAAAGTTGGTTGGCATCTGTCTGTCTTGAGAAACAGTGGAAGAGTGCACCTTTGGGGGTGAGGTCAAGCTGTTGGCAGGTTGCAGCACCTGCTGTGGCTGCAGAGACTGAGAGGGGAGAGACTTGTTTGTTGCAGCTGGAGTAGAGGAAGGCATCCGGTTGTGCTGTTGCAGATGCACCAGGGCATTTCTTCCTTCTGCATTCCTCTCGGCAGTCATTCCTCCTCTGGTCACTGCTGTTGATACGTGACCTGACTGATTGTCTCCAGGTGCTGCGGTTGTCTGCAAGGGACTCCCACATGACGGGGTTGATGTTGCCAGCTTTCATGTCATGTTTGCAGATACCTTTGTGTAACACAGTTGGTCTGCCAATGGGTCTGATGCATGAGGCCAGCTCCCCGTGGAGCACATCCTTGGCGAATGCTGCTGGTGTCAGCAGCAAGTTGGATGCTCTGGCACAGCTTTAGGAGTCATTGGCACATTGTCTGGCAATCCGCTGGACATCCCTCCTTGCCTTTCTCAGTGCAGCAAGTGTATTTTCACAGGGAACACACTTGTAGTTGAGGAGAGCCTCACAGCAATAACAGATTCCATGTCCTTTCATGCCAGCCTCAAACCAGTCAGGAGTCGGTTGGTTTCTTTTGCCCAAAGAGGACATAATTGTGTTGTAGGTTGCCTCTTGGATGCGGTCTCACCTTGCTTCAACACTTTGTCTGGTGCAGGTCAGTAGAGCCTGTTCAACATAATCAGGGAAGCACTCAAAAACGTTCAGGCATGACTGTTCTGGCAGTGTTGATTCGAGGCCGCACCTTCTGCTTTGTGCTATGGGCTCTCTTTGGCTGGAGATGGATTTTTCTTGCCACCAGGGAGTGACTATCTGTGTCACAGTCAGCACTGTGGTAGCTCCGTATGACACAAACACAGTTCAGTGCTGATTGCCTGGTGACAATCAAGTCCAGCTGGTTCCTGTCGCCTGATATTGGCTGTTTCCAGGACACTCAGAGTTTTGCCTTGGTAGAGAAGACCGTGCTCGTGGTGCAGAGGCCGTACACAGTTCAAGCAGGCCTTCCTTTGCCCGTTTTCCTTCATGCTGCCAATAATACCAAAGTGGCCTACGCAGTAGTCCCATGTGTGATGATCGTTCCCAACTCTAGCACTGAATTCTCTCAGCAGGAATAGGTGTTCTCAGGCTGGGACCGTCCTGACAACCTGGTCTTGATCCTCTTAGAACTGGTCCTTGGTCTGTATGTCAGAGCACAAAGTGGGAGCCTAGACACTCAAGATGCTAACCAGACCAGAGGTTGTTGAGAGGTGGAGGGAAAGCAAGCATTCTGAGCCCTCAGGTTGGTGGTTCTATCGCAGACAGAAGAGAACAAAATAAAAAATAAAAAAATCCTTCCAGTAGCACCTTAGAGACCAACTAAGTTTGTTCTTGGTATGAGCTTTCGTGTGCATGCACACTTCCTCAGATACACACAGAAGAGAGTTCCTCACTGTGAAAGCTATGCCGTGAATGTGCCCTCCTTGCCAGAAAAAGGTGTAGTTTTTCTCTCAGAGGCTGCCATTCGAAGTGAGTCTGGTGTCCTGTAGAGCGTCAAGGTCAGTGTTGAGCCTTTTCAGCTCACGGTCAATGATGGCCATCTTCCATGAGTCATTGACCTATAACAGGCTGGTGGACAAGTCAGGACACATGGTCCTGATGTACCAACAAAGGAGTTTGTTTCCATTGCCTTAGGGACTCCACTCTGGAATTGTGTAGAGTTTACTCCTTCACCTTTTCTTCTCCCAAAGATGTTCTGCAAGGCAGTGGATTGTTGGATTGGATTGTTCCTCAGGGTTTACTCCCGAAACCTTTCTCAAGAATGAGTATGGCTGCAAGGCAGTGAAGAGCCTGTGTCCTAGGCAGGCTCCCTTTCCAGGATGACAAGCCCCACCTGCCCCTCATTTCCCTCAGCAGCAGGTGCAGTAAGCGCTTTACCGACCATTGGACCCAGTATTGGTCTTGTCCACTCAATCCACCAGAGCCAGGGCTTTGCATGCAGGGATGTCCCTCACTCACCAAGAGTTTAAGACCCTGTTTAGTCAGGCATTTGAAGCCATTTCCCCCCAGGGTGTGTCTGCTGTCGCCTGCTGACAGCTTCTAGGAGCCACAGGTGAGAGCTGAGTGCAGGGTGGGGACCAAAGATGAGCAAACTGCCCAAGAAGGAGCGCTGCGTGTCCCCCACCAGAGGTATTTTCCCTCCCCTGACACCCCATACACCCCAGGTAAGAAAGTATTAATTGATTAAGAATGCCTAATCTATCACTGTTTTCGGGATTGTCTGCATTCCTACCAAGATTTGGAACCAGCCCTGTGTTGTTGTTGTTGTAGTTACCACTTTGGACCCAGGAGATGTAAATCTGGCAATGGGGTCAGTGGTCATTTCCCCAGATTAACTGCGACTGGGCTGCATGTGTCCACTTGTCCGCGGCTTTAGGAGCGCTGAGATCTTTCTGTTTTAAAAGTGGGGCAAAAGGTTTATGTAGGCTGACTTGATCATGCCTGGAAAAAATGGGCTTCCTCCATGTTTCTATTTTATATTCTAGAGGAGTGTTGAACACTATCAGGAAGACCTGGATGAAGCAGACAGCAGTATCTTCTCACCAACAAAAAATGGGAATGAAACGCTCCAAACTACCCCAGCATTTCCAGTATCACCAGAGACTCCCTATGGTGAGACAGCATGTTTTGTATTTTGCTTCTATATCTTAGAACCAGGGTTTTTTCAGCCAGAACTCACCAGAACTCAGTTCTTGCTATTGCCATTGTCCTCAGAGCTCTGGCCTCTCAGAACTGTGCTCTTAGAACTCTTAGAATTGTTCCACAGTACAGAATAGACTTTCCTTGTGCAAAATAGCTGCAGCTTCTTCAACTGTTTGCTTAACATTAATAACAGGGAAAGCAAAACAGGGAGTATAAATAGATAAAAAAGTAGGTATCTTGTGCACTGGTCATATAATAAACGGAATTTCAGCAGACATGACTCTTCAGACTCTCCCATGGCAAGGTGCACCTGCCAAAATTCCCTTTTCTGTATAGCTGTTGAAAATACAGGGACTTGGTTCTTCTTTGCATTTGATCTCCCTAGAGACCCAGACCTATTGCAGCATTAACAACAATAAAATTGCTGAAGTGTGCAAGAGGCCTGAGTTGGATCAGATGCTATATATAGCTTTGCATGTTTTGTCAGCTAAAACAGTTAATCATTTACAGAGAATCCAGGTACACATATTCCTGAATGTGGACTCTGCTCATAGGTGACATTTTAAGTATATTTCCTCCTGCACGGTTGGTGAAGTTTGGTGCTTCGTGAGAACAAAGAATTTATAGAATGTTTTTCCTGCTGCTAACATTTCTGTGGACAGTCTGCAAATTCAGTCATTTGGCTGCTTGAGCAGTGTTACTGTGCTAATTACGGAAACATTTCATTGCATAAACGTTCCAGGAGCTTGTGCGTGTAAGTGAAATTGTGTAAAGTGGGGAGCACCCCACTTTAATAGAGAGAGAAGAAAGAGAGACAAGTGTCTCTGGAGTAGAGAGGCTTGGAAGTTGGCAAGGGGGGGGCCAGTGCGCGGAGAGGCAGTGGTGAGGGCGGGGGGGGGGAGTAAGGGGCACCAGGCGAGCAATAGGGGGTTGAGGCTAAGCTGGGCAGGTTGACCTTCCCTCCCCCTCCCCTCCAGGGGAGCCAAAGCAGGCACCTCATTCCCAACTGGGGGTTTGGGGTGCTTGGGGTACATGCAGGCTCCACCCCGAGGCTGCCAAGCCATCTCAGCTGTGGCGTCCTGCTGCAAGATGGGCAAAGGGACCAAGCTAGGCAAGAGGGCAACCGAGAGCAGCCACTGTCCTCCCCCCCCCCCCGATGCTGCCGCCCATCACATCCTGGTGCTTCTGCGCTGCAGCCCTTCCCTGGTTTGGGCAGCAGCCCCAGCGAGGGGAGGGGGGACAATCTATGTATTTATTTATTTTGTGACCACATAAATGCAGTCACACAGGAGTGGGAAGCTTGGGGGGGCTATATAAAAACAGGATGAAATAGATTATTCCCACCTAGGCAAAGAGAAGGGGGCAGATCTAACCTGAATAATATAAATACAGAAACATCACAATAGAGGTGGTGATACCTACTAGGGTCAGGTAACAGAAGTCTGGGTATCCTCTTAGCAAAATGGGACCAATTGAGCATACTTTGCCATCCTTTGTGCTATTTCTAGTGTTCCCTTGATGGTGAATTGTCCCAGAACTGGACAGAACTTCTCAGAGGTAGCTTCTATTATTGGGCATGTTCGTAATTGAACTGTTTCTGGTGGTATTTTCCCCTTTTCTCCTTGACAAAAACATGTTTGTCGGAGAGGACTATGATCTGTGCATGTTCAGTCAAGCCGGCTGCGTTCTGTTTCTGCATACCAAAATATGTTGTCACTCACTGTCAGTGAAAATGACTTGGGGAAAAAACAAATGATCTGCAACCAGAATATTTCTATGAAGATCTGTCAGATACATGCCCCAGAATTCTTTGGCTTGTTAGGTTCATCCAAATTTTTGATTAAACTGCTGTGAGATTCCTCTTTGGAAAATACAAAACAGAAGCCACTGACAGGACCTTAAAGAAAAGTTAGTTTTTAATGTTTACTTCATGAGTATGTTCCTGTTTTCTTATGTTTGTTAAGAATATGCCCTGCCTTTCACCTCAGTTAGACCAAGGCAGCTTGACAGTAAGCATAAATGCTGCAGCTCTCTGAGCACATTATAATACATGTGTGTACATCTGGGGCAGATCCTGCCCCCAGGATCCTGCCCACCCCATCCCCATATCCATACATTATATCTAAATGAATGTCTGATCAGGGGCGTACCCAGGATCAAAACTAGGGGGGGGGGGGCAATAAAAAAAATCCGATTTTTTTTTTTTTTTTTTTTAATCATTGATTTTTATCCACTCTATGTGTCAGGTAAGCAATCTGGCCCATGAGCAGCTAATCCCATTTTGAAAAGCAGGTAGTCTTCTTCAAGCAGTATGTAGTTCCCCCTGGCTTTTCAAATTAAATGTAAACATCAAAAGCATCCAGCAGTGGAAACTCAGTAGCTGGCATTGTGAGGGCAGCTAGTTTTGCAATGGAGAGTTCCTGTGTGCTTCTGAAGGAACAAGAATGCTCTGTGTATCCCACTCTGGGACTTATAAAGACCCGCTTGTCTTATGCCTCAAGCAGTGAATTGAGGTCCCTTTGTGTAGCTGCATTACACAAGCTAAAACATTCTGCACCAAGCCAATTGCCAGAGATTTGAGCTGCGTCTCACAAATGTTCTGTGCTTGAACATTTGCTGCCATAGAATCACAGGACTTGGAAAGGATTTTCAAAGGTCAGCAGAAGCTGACACAGAGACTGGATTCATTAAGCCAAAACTGTCCACAGAGAGAGGTTTCTTCAGTCTAGCTTTCAAAATCTCCAGCCCATATATTAACCCACTCCTGCAAAACCGTCCCAGTGTATCAAGGGGGAACAGTCAGGACATGTTGGAGGGCCATTTTTCTTGGCTATCGGCAGGCTCAAATGGCTAGGCTATGAAGAGGCCTGGCCTGGCTAGTAAGCAACAGGTTTTTGTGGAAGCTTGTAACTGGGCTCACAAAACACCCCACCAAATAGCATTTTTTGTCTTTCTTTCTTTTAAAACTTCTCTTAGTTCAAGGAGCCTTAAGGAACAAAGGCTCACAAGAAGGAAGAAAAGTGGACTGTTCTTCTTGGCACCCTTGCTCTTGCCTTGTATGCAGTGTCAGGGCCTTCCTGAGAAGGAAGGCAGGTCTCAATTTTCATCTCCCTCTTATTGCACACCTGCAAAAAGTGTGTCCCTTATGTGCAGACAGTAAGGGCCAGGCAAGCTTCTTTCTTGCTTTCGTGCTCCCCGTGACCGAAAGCGAAATATGCCTTTGCTACTCTCTTGCTCTCTTTCTCTTACTGGCACTGGGAAGCACAGTTCTTGTGGGGAAGGTTCTATAGGTCAGGCAGTGAGGCCCATCTCTTCAGCCCCCAGCCATGATTCAAACAGAGATCAGCCCCCATAGCAAGGGGAACTTCTTTCTTAAGGCTCCTGGGTACGAGCAAGGACGGGTGGGGGAGTGATTTCTGTGTTGTGATTGTGGATGGGGAGAGGAGAGGAGAGGGGTGGTCTCTTTCTGCCTCCTTTTCAAGCGACCCACCAGCAAAATTTGCCCCATTCCATCCATCCCTGATAATGGCCCGTCTGGCTTCCACTGAAAACTTCTTACTAGTGGGGTTCTTGTAAGAAATATCTTCAAATATATAATGTAGCATTGCATAAATTCTGCTGCTTTTTATTCATTTTGGGTCTAATCCAACCCAAGTTGGTCATGGTGTCTTGTCTAACTTCATTGCTGTAGTTACAGGTAGGTAGCCGTGTTGGTCTGCTGTAGTCGAAACAAAATAAAAAATAAAAAAATTCCTTCCAGTAGCACCTTAGAGACCAACTAAGTTTGTTCTTGGTATGAGCTTTCGTGTGCATGCACACTTCTTCAGCCTCAGGTTCCCCATTCCTGTCCTCAAGGATGTCCTGGATTATTCTTGCTATCAGATGTTTGCATTGTTCTGTTTCTTGTGTTTACACTGAACTTCCAAAAGTTTGTGGATCTCAGAACTCAGGTGGAAGGTATTTGAGGAGATGGATCCCATTTTAGCTTCCTACAACAATACCCTGAAATTTGTAATCACAGATAAAGATAAATATTTGCTACAAAGCAAAACATGTGTATCTCTTGTTCAGTTTGCAGCAGGCTGGATTTTCCTGAATAGATTTTAAAAGGTTGTTTGTTTTAAGAATTGGTAGGCCACCCTTCTGCATAAATATTTCTAGAATGGCTTATAAGTTAAAATATAGAACACATGCAGACAATGAAAATCAAGATAAAAGATAATGCTGTGACAGGGTGGAAAAAAGCTCTGCCCACCCCCTTCTTTGTCCAACTGCAACCCAACAGTCCTACAGTGTTGTCAACGGGTCTTACTCTCTGGTAGCTGCTGCCACCAGCTTCCCACTTACTCTTGCAACCCTGATGGGAGGGGACCTGGGTACACCAAACAGATTACTTTTGGAAAGGCTGAAAGCCAGTGTACTTGGCACTCCTCAGTTTAACCTTGACACAGATTGCTGGGGAGAGCAAGGCTAGCTTCCAGCTGCTGTATCCTTGTCCAAGATCAAAGAAGCTTGTTCATTTCCCCAGCAGACCCTGGAGACTCTGAGACCAACGCGCCTTGCTTTTCCCAGGCAGTTCCCTTATTACTCCCTTATGTACAAGTAGCCTACACTCCCCGAGTCTCTCCCACGTCTCGGAAGAGCGTGCTGATCTCTTACAATTCTGATCCTAAACTTCCTAGCCTATTTTTTACATGACAGATGTTCTGGTTTACTCACCAGTAAGCAGCAAAGATAGCCAGCTTCATAGAAAGTCCAGTCTAGACTGCAGGGAACTTGACTCTCGGAACCCCTTCCAGCTCAACAGTATGTGTGTGAATGTGCTTATTAGGATTTTTCTTAAGTAACAAAAGTACATGCAGCGTCTGTTTTCAAATCATAGAGTCCTTCATACAGGTCACTTACATTCAGGGTGAGACATTATTGTCTCTCTTCCCTCTCCTGGGAGGAGTGAATCCTGACTGTTTCTGACCAGCAAGATCCAGAGTCCAAATGTTCATATTATTACCAAGCAAGGTATTGAAAATGGGTGGTTTATTCTGTATGTTAAATGTTGGAAGTAAAGGATGTTTGCTCATTTGTCTACTCATTCATTCATACATACAAGGAAACAAACACTGAACTTTATTTGCTGCCAATTAAAATCTCCGCTGACAATACAGCCATTACTCATTTCATGCTAACTGTATAATTTGTTGTCCAGGTAAGACTCTCCAAGAGTGCATGGCAAACTGATTAAGAGTGCATGGCAAACTGATTAAGAGACTCCACTGAGGCTGCAATCTTAAACTATGAAATAAATTCAGTGAGTTTAGTGGAACTTACATCTGAGCAAACATGCAAATGATGGCACTGGGAAAGGATGTTTTGCTCTATGAAACTTGGACACAGGTGATGAGCAGTTCTGCATTCTCCATCACCCAACAGCCTTTCTCCATCTTCTCCATGCAAAGGACCTTCTCCTTCCTTGGTCTTTCTCTTTCTTCAGCCATAAGTGGGGAAAAAAACACTTTCTATTATTAACTTCTCTTGCAAGCCTGAGCTCACTCTGAGCTTTGGCCTGCATGACCTTCCCTCTGCAAGTGTTGGCTACTCATTTATATTCTTGTAGCATTTCTAGCCACAGTGTTTGACTGCTGGCCCCATTTATGAAAGTAATTTTATACAATAATGTCCCATTTCACTGCAGATTTGTTCAGCTTCTCCTGAACAGGGAAATACCATCTGAAAGCTGAGAGGGAGGGAGAGATAACAGATCATGTTTGGGGAGTCTCCCACTTCCTTCTTGTGTCTCATTTTCTTAATGTGGAAAAGATCAGCAGCAGCAGACATGTAATCTAAGGAAATTAACAAACATTACTTTCTTGTGGGAAATGGGGCTTCTGTGCTTTCTATTTTAAAATCTTGGCAAAAACACTGAGATATTACAGTCCACGATGTAATGGCATAAGCAGGTGGTAGTGTTGCTTAATTTGCAATGGCTGATCAGAAGGTCGGCGGTTCGAATCCCTGCGACGGGGTGAGCTCCCGTTGCTCGGTCGCAGCTCCTGCCAACCTAGCAGTTCGAAAGCACGAAAGTGCAAGTAGATAAATAGGTACCGCTCCGGCAGGAAGGTAAACGGCGTTTCCGTGCGATGCTCTGGTTCGTCAGAAGCGGCTTTGTCATGCTGGCCACATGACCCGGAAGCTGTACGCCGGCTCCCTCGGCCAGTAAAGCGAGATGAGCGCCGCAACCCCAGAGTCGTCCCTTTACCTTTACCTTCAATTTCCCGGAGTGGATTGGAGGACATTCAGTGAATAGGATGACTTTTCCTCACCTGGACCAGACAGGACTTGCAAGCCTTTTGCCTCCTCCTCCTCCTCTTCCAGGGGCCCTCCTTTTCCCTTAAGTATTTAAATTTACAGTGTTTTCCTTGTGAGTTTTTTCTTTTCTTTCCCTGGCACATCTTGCCAGCCCAAGGCTTTCTCTCACGGTGCCTGGCACCTGGGGCTCACAGGGCTTGGAGCTAGCACACAGAGTTAGCGATTCGACTGTCCTTCCAGGGCTGTTCTTTTGGCTTCTCGCCTTCTGTGTTATTAGCTATGGGGATGACGAAACAAATCACAGTCTTAAGTCTGTCTCTGAGAGAGTGTGGAGGAGGGAGACATTCTAGATGAAGCCTGTAATGCTCCTGCCTTCTCCTGCTCAGACCACTTTGCTATTCTTGAGGAGTTCATTGCTCCAACAGCAGCATGCCTGGTATTGGTGCAATTCTCCTTGTCCAGCAGCAGGATCTCCTTTAAGAAGTTGGCGGGGTGGTCACTGTTTTTTGGCAGAAACCAATGTTCTTAATTCACTTTGACCGGGAGATTCGTTGGCTTTCAGCTGCTAGCCTAGGACAGTGAGGTCCTACAATATCTTGAGATTGAAGAGTCATTGTTCTTTCCGCCTGCAGTGCATTTTACAGTTCTCTTTGGGTGATTTTTTAAAGTTGTTTTTCACTGCATCTGTAATGCACTATAATTGCTCCTGGCCATATTCTGTGGGGAAGGAGGGATCTATTCTCTACCTGTATTTACTATAATTCTGGTCGTGAACATCCCCGAGCAGGGGGAATATCTTTGTGTGGTGTAGTGGTTAAGAGCGGTAGACTCGTAATCTGGTGAACCGGGTTCGCGTCTCCGCTCCTCCACATGTTGCTGCTGGGTGACCTTGGGCTAGTCACACTTCTCTGAAGTCTCTCAGCCCCACTCACCTCACAGAGTGTTTGTTGTGGGGGAGGAAGGGAAAGGAGAATGTTAGCTGCTTTGAGACTCCTTCGGGTAGTGATAAAGCGGGATATCAAATCCAAACTCTTCTTCTTCTCTTCTTGTATTGTACTTTCTGTAATGTCCCAAGAGGTGGGCTCAGTGCCACCCCGCCTTTCACAGTCATGTTGGGGGGCTCAGGACTCGGGGCTCTTTGTCATGGTGGAGTCTCCTTTCTCCCTCCCTCTTAGGAAACACAGAAGGGGGAGGTCCTCTAAGGGAATGAGTTGGCACCACCTGGGAGGTATATAAAAGAGGACCTTACAGAGCTCTCTCAGGTTGCCATTCTGTGAGGTCTCCTTTCTTCCTCTATTTCAGGGATGGTTCTTCTCCTGTTCTCATGGAGCCAGCTAAGAAACATGCTAAGGGGCCAGAGGGTGCTGGTCATGCTCTTGCCTCTCCACAGTGATCCTCTGTAAGGAAGAAGGAGCACAGTCTGGATCTGACCATTCAGCCTCTAAACCTCTTGGGGTGGAAGGTGAACTTTCTGAGGAAGAAGTGATGGTGGTTGGCTTCTCTCTTGTGCAACATTCTTGGTTTTCTTCCGTTTCTTCAGGATGGGATAAATCAGCAGCTTTCTGCCAACACCTTCAGAGACAAGTGACCTCTCTGAGCAGTGTTTTTTCTTGCCTGCATTGTCTTTCCATCCTATGTTCAAATGTTTCTTCAAGAGGGTTGTGTTGTCTTTCTCCCCGGTCATATAGATTCCTTTTCTGCAACCTAAATTGGTTTGTCACAGCTCTCCTGACTCCCCATTTTGAGTCCTTAGCTACCTATGATCATAAGTTTATAACCAAAAGCTTATACCCAGAACAAACTTAGTTGGCCTCTAAGGTGCTACTGGACAAATTTTTATTTATTTATTTATTTATTTATTTATTTATACATACATACATACATACAGACTGCTTCAGACCAACACGGCTACCTACCTGAATCTAGAACCTTAAAACTGTTTTCCTAGCAGCCATCTTCCTGTACTCATGAAATGCCTGTCAGAGTGATGGGTGACCCAGGAGAGCTGCTATTTCTCCCTAACATACCGGTAGCACATGTCGGGGGAGAGGCTTTGCTGGTGACGTATGTTGGAGAAGGAAGGCAAGGTGTGCCCAGAAACATAAACTGTAAAATTAGCCGGTGGGACTCCTTGCACGAGGGGGAAGAGGTTTCCCTGCAAGATGCCTGGTAGGGCAGCCCGTTCTCAGGAATTGCTCAGGGTGGCGCACACTGCATGGCTACCTGTGGGGTGAATGCCAACTATGCATCTTTAGGATACCGTATGAGGCTCCTCCCCGTGCTATTTGCGCTGTACCATCCTTATCCTGGTTTCAGTTCTTGGTTCTGCGAGAATGCATAATGCCATTTTGGAAGCTGCCTTTGAAGTGCGGGGTTTTTTCTCTGAGTCCCCGGGGTATAAATAACTGGGATGCCGAGGAGGCTTCCGCTCCTGCAGCGCTGCTGCCCCGGGCCATTCGGCGGAGCAGAGCGAGGCCCCCCCTTCCCAGGGCGGCTGAGCGAGCGGCGAGCCTCGCGGGCTCCTCCTTCCCCGGCCGCCCCCGACGGCGCCTGTCCGCTTCTGGCGCTTTCTGGCCCGGGGAGGGCGGACGAGACGCCGCCCCGGAGCCCCCTGGAGGTGGAGCCTGGGCGCGTCTCTCCGGAGGAGGGGTCTCTCCGAGCCGGCGGCGAGCGGCGCTGCCGGCCGGGAGGAGCCATCGGGCCGCGTCTCGCCGGGAGGCTTCCCCGGGGGAAGAGGGCGCCGCCGCCGGGCGCTGAGCGGGGCTCGGTGCCGGAGGGGCGTCGGGAGCAGCGCCATGGCGGCGTCGCTAGGTAGGCGGCGGCAGAGGCTCCGAGGGGCCCAGCCTGGACGGGGCGGGGGGCGCGCGGGAAGGCGGGCAGCTGGCCGAGCAACGGCCCCGGAGAGCCCGAGGCCCGGGCGGATCCTCCGCTGCGCTTCCTCCCGGAGTAAGAAGCCGAGCAGCTTGCACGGATGGCTTTCTAAATGGGCTCCCCCAGAGCAGACAGGGACCCCCGCCCCCGATCACCCCCAAGAGGAGAGTGGTCTGCCGTCGGGGATGGAAGCTCGCCTTTGTTAGCCTCCCAACTCAGCGCGCCATCCTGGACGGGCTCTTTCCCCGCATATGAGGGGTTAGGATTGCTTTTGGTTTGCGTAAGCCGCAAGAGCTGAACAAGTTGTCATATTTCTTGCAACTTCCGAAGGGGCTGAGTTGGCTGGGGGGAAATGGCGAGGCCCTCTCTGGGCTGGATATCCCGGCACTGAGGAGTTCCCAAGTAAGAGATTGCATGCAAAATATTGGGCAAAGCTAGACTGGAAGTAATAAATCTTACTGGGACCAGCATAAGAATGGACTGGGTGCCAAGCCCTTGGAATTTAGTTAACTTCAGAGAATGGGCAAGCAAACAGGCTGCTAGAAAACATGGTAAACAAGGTCACCTAGGAGGATTCCTCCTGCCTCCAAACAGGGCATCTTTCCATCCTCAGAGTAAGAAAAGGAAGTTAACATATGGATGACTTTTAAACCTGCTTTCTCTCTAAGAGGGTGCCTGTTTGGCTCCAGAATCTTCATTTCTTCTTGACAGACAATATAGTTTTGCATTGAGGCACCTGCTGTCAGAACACATCTCAGGGGGCACCATCAGCCAGTGGGAGAGTTGCTAAAGTCTCACAGATGAAAAGTGCATAACTGCTGAGATGGCGCTCGGTGTCACTTTTGAAGAATACCATTGGTGCTAACAAGCAAATATCTACTTTGCCCGGTACCCAGATAACACTTGCTTCTCTCTCCTCAGAGGCTTGCCTAGAGGGCACAAAATTTGCACCCCTTTTGGAGGAATGAGTGGGCCCTCACAGCTGCCCTTCCCCAGCCAGCCTCTGTGCTGGCACTGCCACTGCTGGCTTCTTTCCAGCAAGCGTGCTTACTTCTGAGTAAAGTGTGCACTGGGGAGCAACCTCCAAGTTAGTGCCTTTCTGCTGGTGCCTCCTCAGAAGTAAGGAAAAGCCAAGCAAGGTATTGTCAGAAGTTCTTGCCTCTGGCTTGCCAGACTTAGACTGCAGTCCTGTCTACCCACTTTCCTGGGAGTAAGCCCCATTGAACTCAGTGGGATTTACTTTTGAATAGACATTTATAGGACGGTGTTAATTATGTCTCTTTTTTTGTTTCTGGACATGGTGAGAGGCACAGATACAACTCCTTGCCAAGGGCACAGAGGAGCCTAGGTACACCTCTGTCTCCTCTATGAGTTCTTTTTATGTTTCTGATGGGAGTTTTAGTCCTACCTGTTGGATACCACATTCACTACCCTTCTTACAGTGGTTCAACCCAGACAGGTTTATTACCAGTGAGAACTGGGCCAAAGTTGCACAGGATTGATGATAAGAGGTTGATGATGAGTGTTCTTGTTTGCGAACATTCTTTGGAACCCGAACGTCCGACGGGGCTTCCGCAGCTTCCGGAATTGGCTTCCGGAGCTTCCTGCAGCCCATCGGAAGCTGCGCCTTGGTTTCCGAACTTTTTGGAAGTCAAACGGACTTCCGGAACAGATTCCGTTCGACTTCCAAGGTACGACTGTACTTGTAATTGCTTCCAAATATTTCAGAATAAGCCAGGATGAGTGCACAAAGAGACTTGTATCTGTCTGGTGGCGTATGATTAAAAATACATCCTCACTTACTTTGTTTTTGTCCCTAGTCAAACGGAAGGCATCTTTGTCTCATTTGAAAATAAAAGTAGAGCACTCCTAGTTTTGCTCATAAGCTGGCCCTAGTGTGAATGTCACCATTGACATCCCAGTGTGGCCCAAGAGGGTGTCTCTCCCCACCTCCAGTTTAGTTTGATCCTTAATTAACATAGCTGTTTTGGCAGAATTATCCCTCACCCCATTTATCTCCTTTGTGTCCTAACCAGCAGTATGCAAGTTGCTATTATCTAAGAATTTCTGCCATTCCACCACATAACCCAAAAGCAGCTAAACCTTTGGGAGCCTCCCAAAATTGCTGGTGGAGCTATTGCAGCTTCTTTGTGAACACGAAGCTCCTCTGTCATCTGAAGGGCTTTCAAGGTTCATTTGAAGAATGTATCCACAAATTGAATTGCAGCGTATTGTTGTTGTTGTTGTTTAGTGGTTTAGTCGTGTCCAACTCTTCGTGACCCCCTGGACCAGAGCACGCCAGGCACTCAGCCCATAAAAGTGTTGTTTTTCATCTGCTGTGTCCTAAGTGTAGGGTTAAAAAACACGGGAATGCGGGTGAAGGTGTTTTTTTAAAAATAAATAAATACGTGGTTATCATGTGCAGTGTTCATATACCATTTTAGAGACAGTCTGGGGGGAAAGAGTGGAGTAGAATGACCAGTTTGGTTCCTGAGTCTTGTTGCGCAGACTGTAATTCAGTCATCCCCAAGCTGAGACCTCCTGATGTTTCAGACCACAGCTTTCATCTGCCCCAGTGAGTGTGGCCCATGGTCAGGGAGCTGCGGTTCAAAACATCTGCAAGTAGACTGTGAAGGGCCCCGTTATTCCCTACACAGACACACCAAGAGGCTGTTTCTTTGTAGGAGTCATGACACACATAGAGAGGTTTCTTTCTGCCATGAAAGGAAATTTGATCTGTGGGCCATGCTGGAGATACAACTTCCAGACTACACCCAGTGGATGTTCTGAATGCTGGTGACTCTCCTGAAGTGGATCTGGCCCTGTGATGCCTGGACAGCCATATATACAAACCACTCTGAGCAACTCGGAACAATGTGTGCGACTACAAAAAAAAGGAGCAGTGCTTACTTTGAATGATTTCAGAATGTGTTTAGGTATCAAATTTTGGGACACAAAATCTCTGCAGGACAAGGAACATTTTTCTGCTCTAGAGCACCATAACACCAGCAGCGGTAACGCTATGCCAACACAACCCACCATTAGATGCATCCAAGCACTTTCTATCTTTGCTTTATTTGAAGATCAAAACAAATGTACAGTGGTACCTCAGTTTTTGAACGTGTCTGTTGATGAACATTTTGGTTTTCGAATGCCGTAAACCCGGAAGTAAATGCTTTGGTTTTCAAACACACCTTGAAAGTCAAGCATGCCATGCAGCTTCCATATTGAGTTTTCGGTTTTTGAACGTTGCAGAACTTGAACTGTCTTCCAGAATGGATTACTTTCAAAAACTGAGGTACCACTGTATTGTTGTATTCAGTCTTTGTCATGCCACTTTGGCATAGTAAAGTTTGTTCTGGTGCCTCTTAATGTGTGAAATCTAGGGAGGGCTGTGGTTGGTTACCACCTGTATGTGACACTGGGCTATGTTTTGTGAGCCACAGGCTATACATGATGTGTGACAGTGATGCACATTTGTATACTCAGCAGTATTTAAAGTATGTGATCTATCACCTATCAGTGCAAATTAGAGACCAGCAACGGGCTTGTAGTAAACCTACCAGGGGCCCTGGGATGGTGTAGTCTTGGCACCTCTTCTGTCTGCTACCAGCCAAGTAAAATTGTGGCAAAAATCAGTACGTAGTCCCTCAACTATGTCTGAAGTATTTGTAGAGAAGGATGGGAAGAGGAGGGACCATTTTGTTGTTGTTCAGTCATTCAGTCGTGTCCGACTCTTCGTGACCCCATGGACCAGAGCACGCCAGGCACGCCTATCCTTCACTGCCTCTCGCAGTTTGGCCAAACTCATGTTAGTAGCTTCGAGAACACTGTCCAACCATCTCATCCTCTGTCGTCCCCTTCTCCTTGTGCCCTCAATCTTTCCCAACATCAGAGTCTTTCGTCTTCTCTTCTCATGAGGTGGCCAAAGTACTGGAGCCTCAACTTCAGGATCTGTCCTTCTAGTGAGCACACAGGGCTGATTTCTTTAAGAATGGATAGGTTTGATCTTCTTGCAGTCCATGGGACTCTCAAGAGTCTCCTCCAGCACCATAATTCAAAAGCATCAATTCTTCGGCGATCAGCCTTCTTTATGGTCCAGCTCTCACTTCCGTACATCACTACTGGGAAAACCATAGCTTTAACTATACGGACCTTTGTTGGCAAGGTGATGTCTTTGCTTTTTAAGATGCTGTCTAGGTTTGTCATTGCTTTTCTCCCAAGAAGCAGGCGTCTTCTAATTTCGTGACCATTTTAATCAGTCCCTATTAGCCAGCTTTGTTTTGATGGCAGCCAACAGATTGAGGTTGAACCTGACAAGACAGAACCCCAACAAGACTGTTTGTGCGGGACTCTCAGAGCCTGGTGCACAGATGATGTTTCTTTGGGCTTCTTGCCTTGCTTTCAATTGAAAAAGTGGCATGGATTTAGCTTTTAACTGTATGCTGTGTTTAAAAAAATAATAATGCATAGCTGGAAATTCCAGGAAACACAGGTCTCTTTCAGGAATTAAAAAAGGATGTGCCAGGCTCAAATTGGGGAGCAGCGCGCATGTCAGTAGCAGCAGGTGGTCAGTGATCTGGCCAGGCTGCTAGGAAGTCTTGAATGTGGGGGCAATGAAATAATTGAGGCAAGACCAAGTTACGCAGGCTTTCTCCCCATCTTCCTCCATTGCAAAGATAACTGTGAACATTTAAGCATTGCAGTTGTACAGATACTCTGTTTAGTTCTGGCTATTTCCCTATCCTCCTCTTTTGCACTTAAGCATTAGACCACACGTCGTTTTCCTCTTGGGATGTTTTATTGTTGATTTAGTAGATTGCATACCTACATCCTATATTTCTTTATTAGCAATTGTGACAACTTAATCCTTTAGAAAAACAAACAAGTTTCCTATTGTTTCATTTTTCTGTAGCCTCTTCCGTTAAAATTCAGTAAAAATAAGGAGGAAGTAAAAGTTGTTCTATGATGGCTGTTCAGTTGAGTGATGAAATCTGTGTGTGTGAAGAATTCAGTAAAGAACTGAACACCTTTAGTTTCTAGGCCCAAGTAAAAGTTGTTCTATGATGGCTGTTCAGTTGAGTGATGAAATCTGTGTGTGTGAAGAATTCAGTAAAGAACTCAACACCTTTAGTTTCTAGGCCCAAGTGGGATACAATACGTTCATTTCTCTTCATTCACATCTTCATTTGTTCTTTTGCTTAGGCAAAAGGTAACAAATGCACTGCAACTATTATTTATTTTATTTTATTTCCAGCTGAAGTGGCCATATATTGTTTGCTTCGTATCCTGGATAGCAAGATTGTGCAGCAGAATAATACTGACCTTGTGAAGAAGTGAATCCATGCAAGGGAAGAGGGATGGTGGCACCTTCTGCCTCTGAGCAACAGGTGTCCAAGATGATACCTACTCAGGAGCTGCCATGCATTCCCTTCTCTCCATGAACCTTCCGAGGTTTCATGGAGGGGACCTAAATACTTACGTTTGAGTGCATGCACAATAGCTCCTGCACGAAAATAGCACCTTGTCGAGGTGGAGGTGGGTGGTGAGCCTGCAGGTGTGACCCCGATTTCCTCCTCTTCCCCCCTTTTGGCTGCAGCACATTCCATTTCTACTAATATGCATAACTAGACTGGTGACCATGGAAAGTGTATGGACCATAACATACATTTCCTTCTTTTCACTTCTTCAGAACCCCAGAGTTACGTGGAAGGCCTCAGTCATTCCACTGTGAAGCCTGAAAGCCCCGCAGGCCCAAATCCTGCTTTCTTGCAGACAGATCCTTCCTGCCGGCAGCCTTTTGCAGCTGTGTGCTCAGTCCCATGTCATCGTCCTGCCCAGCAAGGAGACAGGTAAGAAAACTTCTGCGTCTCTTTAATTTTCAGCCACCTCATTTCGATGTAGAGGAATCTGATTCCAGGAAGAATTCCTTAAACAGTTTATAGACCCAACCCTGAATTGTGTCACCTTGGTCATTTAACACTGGGGCAACCTTTCTGAGTGCTTAAGGGTCATTTTTGATACTTGGTTTGAAAGTCAGGAGGAACAGATTATTCTGTTTCTGGTCCATGTCAATTTCACATTTATTCATAAATCTGTCCCATCCTACTGCCACATTAATCTGACTTTTTAAAAAAAATTCTACATGGCAGTTTGTATTTAAATACATATTTGCATACATTTTATTATAAAGTAAGTATTTAAATACTTATTTCATAGAGAACACTCTAGTAAAGACTTGTTGTCTGTTTCCTTTCATTTGCTCCCATAATCTTTTCTGCCACAATTAACTTGCTGGTAAATGTTTAATCTGATAGCTTCAGTGCGTCTAAATGTTAAATGGGAAGCTGCCATCGTTATTTAGATAGCTGCATAATATGCACAACACTTTTTGCAGTAAGTTGAGCACAAAGCAAGTCCTTACTGTGCAGAGCTTGCAGCCTAAACATCTTGGTTCAGGGGGACCAGCAAGTGGACAGGAAGGAAGGCATGGGAGAGGCAGATAGAAGGGGGAAAGACACTGAGCCAGTTTAGATAACTTCCTGTCTCCCTGAAGTAGTTCCATCCTGTCTGGATCCTGTTTGTTGCAGCCCTACAGAACAGACCCAAAATGTTTTCCTGTGCCTGCACCTTCCAACAGAATAGGGAGCTCTCCTGAGAACTGTGCTGTGAATTGTTCCCAAAGTTAGCTTAGATTGAGAAAGCGGAGTCTCCAGGAGGTCAGGGAGCATCTTCTGCACCTGGTCCAATGGGAGGAGCACAAACAAGGATCCTGAGAGGGCCTCTGGGGCCACGCAGGCCCTTTCTAGGCTCTTTGGACTTGGGGTGCAGGCCCAGAGTCCCCAGAACAGGAGTATTCACAGCTGAGTAAGATTTCTTTTGCCTGTCCATAGATTGGCCTTGCCATGCCAGAAGGTGTTATGGACTTCGTAGATTAAATTAACCCTTAAATAGGTCAATTGGGCACATTTGACAGGAAAGTGCAGGAGTTAAAGGAGAAGAATGTGAGCACCCTTAGTCACCTTCAGAGGTGTTGAGTGTTTCCAGAGGCCAGCTGCTAGGAGCTGTGGCACCCTTTGCCAGATGTGGAGCATCTTTGAGGCTAACCTCACCTGTCTGAAATTGTGGGGCCTAGGTTTGGGTGGGGTCAGGAGGGCTCACATTAAGGGCAGGGTGTGTCTTTCCTATGGCACTGATTTAGGCTGGTTGCCTTCACTGTTCATTCCCCCTTTCAGTCAAATGTGGCCCTAATTCAATCCATGTTATGCGTCTCGCCTCTTATTTTCTGCCCTTCAGTTCTCAAAGTATAAAACCATCAGTCTTCAGCAACCTTCTTTGAAGATGCAGCCAGTGGTTGATTGGATTAACCTTTGAAGTCTCCGCAGAGGGGTCATGCACCTAAAATGGGAGCATTCTGAATGCAGACTACTTCATGGGGGGTGTCCTTTTAAGAAAGAAGCATTCTTTTCTTGCCAAAGGTGTTTGGAAAGCCCCTTCCATTTGGGAGGTGTTGCACTTTGCACAGTGCTTTTCAAGCACCCAACAACCAGCCCGTTCTGTCAAGCGCTGCCCTGCCCTGCCCCAAAACCTGTGTGACTTAACCAAAAAGGCCCCACAAGCCAAATAAGGAGGTCCCCCAACCCTGCCAAAAGAACTTGGTTTGTGTAGGTGGCAGAGTTGGTAGGGAAAGCTGAGTCAAGTTGCCTCTTTAAGTGACCACAAAATGGATAATAATAATAATAATAATAATAATAATAATAATAATAATAATTTATTATTTGTACCCCGCCCATCTGACCAGGTCCCCCCAGCCACTCTGGGCGGCCTCCAACAAACACTAAAATACATTAAAATATTACAGATTAAAAACTTCCCTAAACAGGGCTGCCTTCAGGTGTTTTCTAAAGGTCATGTAGTTGTTGATCGTTTTGACCTCTGAAGGGAGGGCGTTCCACAGGGCGGGCGCCACTACCGAGAAGGCCCTCTGCCTGGTTCCCTGTAGCTTTGCTTCTCGCAGTGAGGGAACCACCAGAAGGCCCTCGGCGCTGGATGATCATGTGGCCACTGCAGACTGTGCTGGTGTTCTTGAAATGAAAATTCCCTAGAATGTGCCCAAGGTTGCAGTCTTTTCGAGCAACTTAACACCTCTCACATTATGTTTTTAAGTCTTTGAACGTATTAGTGAACACGGCAAATATAAGTTACGTGTGTCAGGGATCTGGAACTGAATACAGAACACTTTTGAGTGTACATTCAGTAGCAAACTTGGGTGTGCTGCCACATAATGTGAGAAATAGCCATTGTACCATAAATTAAAATACATCGCTGCATATTCAAATGTTTTAGAGTACATTTTTGAAATGGTTTGATTGTTGTTTTCACTTTTTCAAACAGTCCAACTGAACAACTTTGGCAGCAAAAGAGTTCTCAATCCTCCTCAACATCCCAGTTTTCTGGAATAAACGACAGCAAGTTTATAGGAAATTATCTCACATCTCCAGAGTTTTCTGTTCCTGTTCAAGATTGCTCACACTTGTCTCACTTCCAGATCAAGGGACTTCAAGCTAGGTCATTTAACAGCCAGGAAAATTTGTCATTGGGGCAGCAGCAGGAACCTGGGGCAAATACCAACACCCAAACATTCCTCACTTATGGAGGGAACAGTGCCAACAGCTGCCAGCCACTGGTGGAGATACAACCTGCTTTTGCATCAAATGCCAATAACGTGTCTCCCCAAACTCAGAAATCTCCAGGGGACAGTGACATTTTGCCGCACAGTTTTCTTGCAACAACTTTTGGACACAACAGCCAAAGCAGCAGTGCAAATCAACAAAATCGTGGACTAAACATGCACCCTCAGCCCCCTCTTCCAGAGAAGAAGAGGACATCGGAGGGAGACCGTTCCTTCAGCTCTATCTCACCATCTTCGAGTGGCTTCTCCAGCCCACACAGTGGAAGCACCATCAGCATTCCATTTCCAAATGTTCTCCCAGATTTCTCTAAAGTTTTAAACACTTCACCATTGCCAGGTATGCTCTGTTCTCATCAGAATGAATTCCAGAAGAATAACTGTGTTAATCTGAAAACGAACCATGGGCCAGGTCAGGGTTTTCCAAACATGGGTCTCCAGCTCTTTTTGAACTACAGCTCCCATCATCCCTAGCTAGCAGGACCAGTGGTCAGGGATGATGGGAACTGTAGTCCAAAAACAGCTGGAGATCCAGCTTTGGGAAACCCTGGGCTAGGGCTAAGAAGGGTGTTGAGACAGTCCCCCCTCCCATGTTTACTGAGTGAAGGACAAGTAGGATTACACCTGCAGCCCCCCCCCCCCCGAAATCAATGTGTCAGCAACCCACTGATCATATGTTTGGCTTAAGTATGAAGGAGTATGGGCCTTTGAGTATGGGCCACTCAGGGTTCCTGCTTGCATAGATGAGGTGCACACACAGGATCTGCTCACATTTTCCTTGAATGTAGGGAAGTGTGGCTGGCAAGTGTATTCCCACTGCGCTCCTGCATGTGAGTGAGTAAGTTTGGTAGTGTTGGCACCCACAGGATACGCAAATGAGGTGGTGTCGTGAATTGCGCTACTCCAGACTGCAGGTGCAGGTGCGGTTTGGAATGCTCCCCTCATGTGAAAAAGAAATTTGTCTGCAGATAGAAAGCCAGAGGATCCGAGGGAGAGGTTCTAGCTCAGCACTTTGCCTCTTGCCACTTGGGCATTTTCGTTCTGCTGCATGTATAGAGCAGACCAGAATGCAGCAAGCTCCTCAGATGCAGCTTTATCCTAAGACAGCCATGGTGTGCTGCTGCTTTTCGCTTCTCTTGGGCTTACTTCTCTTTTTACCCCACAGAAAATGCAGCCGACAAGCAGGTGACTGTGAAGTTTGTCCAAGACACCTCCAAGTTCTGGTACAAACCGGAGATTTCAAGAGAGCAAGGTTTGTCAGTCATGCCAAGTTAAACACCTTCCACAAGGAGGTAGCTTAATAGCTCTTTGTATTTACTTACAAATACTTTCGATTCATTCTAACTTGGAGCTGCAGGGTGAGTTGCACAGGGTTCCTTTTCAGTTTTCACTCCCAAAGAGAAAAAACTCCCAGCTTCTAGTGGGGACTATCAGTAGGCTGGAAGAGGTATATTTTAAGAATGCAGGGAGCATGTGATGCTCTTTCAGGCACAATCTCTCTTCCTCCACCCCCTTCATCTTAGATTGCATATGATTATTCACAGTACCGCCTATATCTTTGGTCATGAAGAAAAGTCAAAAGGGTCAAAAAGCCAGTGTTACAAGTCTTAGGGGAAAGTTATCTGTTTAAAACATGCATGGAGTGGGGGCAGAGTTGGTGTCCTCTGACACTTCTACAGATCCTCGATGAACTTTGTCCAATTTACAATCTGCCTGCTGGCAAACAATAGATCTGTTTTAATACAGGTTTTCTGAAACTGCCAGGTTGCTGCAGGTGTAGCAAGATCACAGAGGAAAAAAGATGATCAGAGAACACACCTGCTTGTTTGCTTTGGATTCACAAACCCAAAAGCTGAACATTAAGTACTGTACAATTAACAGACAAAAGGTGGTTTCTCCTTTGTCCAGGGTGGGGTGGGGGAATGCAGATGGTTCTGGGGAAATTGACTCTGGGCAGCGAAGTATTGCTAGTTCCTAGAGATCAAATATTGTTACAGGGAAGGTTGTAAAGGTTGAATAACTGGCTGTGGACCAAACCGTTTTCTATTGCTTCTCTCATTATTCTGCTGCTTTAGCCAGGTACAGACAGAAGGTTTTACTATCCCAACCATGGTTAAGATATCGTAAAAGCACCCTGTAGGCCTCCTCATATGTGAATTCCTCACCCTTTGAGGGCTAACCATGCTTGCCTTCAAATCAGAGTTTGCAATGGTGCTTGCAAGTAGCTTTGCAAATTGTGGTTCCGGCTAACCACAGTTTATCATTAATATCCCTACAGACTTAATACTTCTGTCTGACAAGTGAGTAGGTTCTTCTGGAACTCAGAAGTGACTGAGAAGTGTGTGTGCTCATTTCTGGTACTTTTGACCTCTTCGCCTGGCAGTCTGTGGGTGGTCAATTAAATTTCCCATAATATCCTTGATGCAGCATCACTCTGGGGTATTGTGGGAAAATTAAATGCCTATGCACCGTTTCCAGGTTAGCCAATGGCTGGGCCTCCACCAATGTGAGGGGGTCCTCCTTTTCACAAGGAGCTCTGCTTATGTGGCTCCCGGGAGACTAGACTGACTTCAGAGAATAAGGAACTGAGACCATCCATGGTGTGACACACTAAGGGTTGTGAGTAAGGCTTCCATAGATAGACCCAATTAAACAAAAACGAGGTACTCCTTTTAAACTTTGTTTGCCTTTTTTAGGAGAGGAGTTTTATAGCACTTTCCTGTCGGATTACCAGCCATTTGGAGCAGCTACGTTTGTTTCTTACTTGCCTAAAAGCAACTCTCTCCAAAACTCTCTCCCTCCCTCTTTTCTCTTTCTTTTTTCTTCCCTCATGCAGCCATTGCTGTCCTGAAGGACAAGGAGCCTGGATCCTTCATTGTCCGCGACAGCCACTCTTTCAGAGGAGCCTATGGCCTTGCCATGAAAGTGGCGATCCCTCCTCCTTCAGTTTTGCAGCTGAACAAGAAAGGTGCGATGTGTTTTCTCTCTCCAGTTTGGGGGAAGGGATCTATACCCCCAAAGTTGAAGAAAAATCCTTTGCCCTTTACATTCTAACGTAAGAGGTACATTTTTGAGATTGCCCCATCACTGTTCTCCAGTTAGTGTTTGGCATTTGTTTTTAGCAGTTGCTGGGAATTGGCAAGTTCTCCATTATTTAGTGCAACTTCGAAAATAAGTCCACACAACTAAAAAGACAAATGACACTAGCCTCCCAGCTGCACCACCACCACAGATACACACACACTAGATGAGTTATTTGTGGCTTAAAATACTAAAACTAACCAACTTGTATTGGGCTTCTTTACCTGATTCCCTGGAGCTCAGCATCTTTACCTGGAGGCAGTAATGCAATTCCTTGGAGGAAATAGGGAGGAGAGGACCCCAAAGCAGGGCTTGAAGCAGTAGCTCAGAAAGCCCTTGACAAAGGTAGTGGAGCAATACGGAGCCCTCTCAAATCCATGCCAGTCTTGCCGAGGTGAAAGAAAAATGGCATGCAGCGTTGGGCTGCAATCCTATACCATTTACTTGGGAGTAAACCATATGGAACTCAGTGAGGCTTACTTCTGAGTAGACATGTATCGGTTTGTGCTGCAAATCAGTATGCCTTACTAGAAGATATTTGAAACCATGGTTGGTTTTAAAGATATTTTATACTCAACAAACTATTCTTCATTGAGCTAAAATCCATCGCAGTAATATTTTGTGAATGAGCAGTGGAAATGAAACTGCAAGTGTCCCATTTTATGGCAAGTGATACAGTTTTTTCTGTCCCTTACACCATGTAATATTTCAGCAGTAGAATGCAAACTGCCAGGCACAATTTGAGGATTGTGTTTTCTTGCTATGTAGCAATTCAGTTGTGTGTTCTGTGTCTTTCCTTCACAAGTTTCCTTCGTGGAGATTCTGGGGTGTTCCAATGCTACTTGCTTACTCTTAGGAAGTCTAGTAGTTGGATCAAATTAGATCAATTTCCTCGTTTGTATTAGCTGCTTAGATATTTGAGAACTGTATTGCCCCCACCTCTCCATATCCAAGCAGAGATGGCCAAAGGTATTTTGGTGCCCCAGTTGGATACATTCGAGACGTGTTTCCAGCTTTTCTTGCAGTGTTGCAAATAATACAGTTGTGTGCCTTTTGGATCACAGGGAAGTTTTTCATTGCACCCCGAAGTAAATAAAGTAATAAATAAATAAAATAAAACTATTGGTGTATTCCAAGCAGCCACCCAAGATGGATTTAGGGGAGCGTGACCCATTCAGTCACACTGGGTACCAAGCCACAGGGGGCACCATAACTATTATGTAGCGTGGGAGGGGGGCAGATTTTGGTGTCGCACAGGGCGCTGCTGAAATTTGAGACCCCCCAAGGACCGCCACTGCAGCCACCTGTGATTTGTGTGGTCATCATAGAAATCAAATATAAATCCCAGGAAGCTATGGATAGAATGGCTTCTCTGGATGTTGCCTGCTTCTCCATCAAGCGTTGCTCTCCGTTGCTGATATGATATACAAGTTTCCCCTTCACTGCAAATGCAGATGAACCAACAGCACGATCCGTGTGCTATGGTCCTCATGTGTACAGTCCTTTTCTTGTGTACTGGGAATAGGCAGTCAGCCCCAAGGCATGTACTTGAACTGCTTAGTTGTTGAACAAATCGGCTCCCGAATGCCGCAAACCTGGAAGTCAGTGTTCCAGTTTGCGAACGTTTTTCAGATGCCGAACAATTGCAGCCAATTGGAAGCCGCGCCTTGGTTTTTGAACAGTTTCGGGAGTCGAAGAGACTCCCGGGACGGAGAACCAAGGTGCCATTGTACTTGTAGCTGATGCCATTCCTTCACATTCCTTCATTTGCGCTAATGACTTTGTTTTCTGCTGTTTTATGCCGCAGTTGGAGATCTGTCTAATGAACTTGTCAGGCATTTCCTGATTGAGTGCACCCATAAGGGAGTGAGGTTGAAAGGATGCCTCAATGAGCCATATTTTGGTAAGGATATTTTATCTACAGTTCATAAGCAAGAGTACAGTGGGCTTTAGGAAGGTGATGAATGAAACTTGGGCAATTTTTAAATTCCTGCTTTTAAATACCATTTACGGCCTTGCCTCTCCTTTTTCAGTGGGTTTAAAAAAAAAAGTTTTATTACACTTCTCCTTTTCTCCTCCATCCCACACTTATGCCTTGGCAGAAGGAAGCACCACTGGAAAGTGGGCATCTCCTCCCAGGAATGGAGCTCGCAGTCTCTCTGTGCACCTCTCTATCCTCTGCATCAGGTGTTGCAGCTACTCAACTTTGTCCTCCATAACCTTCCCTAGTAATGTAGAGATTCCCAGAGAAGAAATGCAAAGCACAATTCAACTTAGGGGGCCAGATATGTGATGCCACTTTAAACCAAAGACTCCATACAAAGTCTTTTCAGGTCAGGCTAAATCAAGGGCAGCTGAGTCATGGCATATATACAGAAACTGCAAGTTGAGACACTAGCATTTCATGACCTCCTTCTACCACTGCTTCTACATGTGATGGTAAATATTTTTCACACTTGGTATTCCATATTGGAAATGAGAACTCTGTATGCATGGAAGTGTTTAAAGAGTGATCTAGCAAGTGAGATCCTGGGTTAGTTGGCTGAATTCAGAAGCCTGCAAGAAGATCAGATAGAGGTAAGTTTCCAGAGATAAGCTATGCAGTGCAGTCCAATTCTGTGCTGCCACAGAGAGAAACCTGTTGAGAAAGGATAGCTGTTGGCTTAAGATGCAGGACGTAAGAACTAAAGCTAAATAAGAAACTTGTTACACAAGCCAGAAGTTAACTTGATGCCTTCCTTTGTTTTAACCACAGGGAGTTTGACAGCCTTGGTGTATCAACATTCAATTACTCCTCTGGCCCTGCCCTGCAAGCTGCTCATCCCAGACCAAGGTATTTCCATTAAAAAAGCAACAGGCTGTGCCTAATCCAGGTCTTGTGAACGTCTGAACCAATATGCATGTCCAGCACACGCATGTATTCAACACACAGCTCCGAGAGGACTAGGGACTTTTGTGTAGAGTCAGTTATTGACACACCGGAGGAATAAAGAAAGGCTGGTTTATTACATGGACATGAAAGAGAACAAGTTTATGGAGGCTCCTTCAGAGAGCAAGTGGGCAGCAAATCATACAGCAAACACACCTTTACTTTTGAGAACAGAAGAGCGAGTGTAGCGTTTTACTACAGTAAGAGAAAGAAAAAAGGAGAGGAGCAGTGGGTGAGCCTGATCTAGTTGTGAACAGAGAACTTTGGCCTCCATGGGTGTTAAACTCTCCCCTTAGAGTGCTTTGCCACACTGGCAAGGCTACAAGTGTCTTCCACACATTCCTTGGTCTGTGGTCCAAATACGGTTTAAATGCCACTTTTAGACCAGCTAAACTGTGGAGGGGGGAGGGAGCTTCCTGTAATGCTTTAAGTCCTTTGCTTATTTCACTCAAGTTCCTGTTAGTTTACTAATCTGTTTTCTAAGATAAGTTTGAAGTTGAAGTGACATGGCCCTAGTATGAAATGTATTATTAATTGAATAATAAATTTATTCTTGGATATTCAGTTTACTTCTCAGCAGAATCTCAAATTGTGGGAATCTAATTGGGACATAGAAACAGAAGAGGAAATGTGGAATAGGATGTGGTCAAAAATGCTTTATAAGTCAATTTCTTCCAAGGGAACAGGGCTTGTTAAAAATCTCTCAGGGCTGATATCGTACCCCTAGGAAGCTATCTTACCTAAAACCTAATAGCTCTCTTCTCTGCTGGACAGAATGTGCCACCAGTCTTGGGACACACAGACATAAGAAGTGCTTGGACTGTTCAAAAATAGAAACATTTTGGAAACATACTTTTCAGGAAATGTTTTTAATCACATGCCCAAATGTCCCTATAATTCTTTCTTTGGCTCTTTTAAATTTATATAAATGAGAAACAGCGCAATTAAGAAGTAAGGAACTTAGAACATGCTTGCTAACTGCAGCACATACAGTCAGAGCCAGACGTCGGAAATCTCTAAGCCTTTTCGCTATCAGTGGTATAATATAGTTAAGCAAACTGTGCTACTAGGAAAACTGTCTCACAAGTTAAAGGTGACAATCGGGCAAAAGAAACGTGGCAATTCTAATGCCATTTGGTATGATTTTATTGTTTATAAAATAATTAAGCACATGGAAGCTATGTGCCGTTCCATATACAACACGGTCTGGCTTGTATAGACTTGACCTGGTGCTGCATTTTGATCCATCACCAGCTGATTTGTAATTCAAAAACCTGAGTTTTTTTCATCATGTTATCTTATACAGCATACAGTATTTAAAAATGAATATATGTAGTTTCAGTTCTGTTATATATTGACAGTTAAATAAACACTATTTTAACTGTCCAAAGCAAATATATAAAAAGCAAGCTTGAATTTTCATCCTTGTACAAGAGGCTGCAAAGTAGCTGTTTGCTTTATTTACAGTCAAGCACTTTTAAATGTCATTCACTCACTGAAATGATTGGGACTTAAAAGTGCTTGACTGAGTTTGAATTGTTCCCAGAGTTTTCTCCTCTGAAGGGGCGAGTGTGCTTTGGACCTGGATGCTTTTCCTTATAACAGCTCCAATAAGGTGTCATGTAACACACAGAATCTGACTAACTTCTCAATCCAATTTATATGGAAGATGCAAGTTACCATTTCTGTTTGCAGACCCCCTGGAGGAGATACCTGAAAGCTCTCCGCAGACGGCTGCAAACTCGGCTGCAGAGCTTCTGAAGCAAGGGGCAGGTCAGTGAATAGTTATTGGCGCATGAATATTAGAAGGCTTTGCATGCCACACAAGCACCCAAGTGAGTTGTGATTAAAGGCTGTAGACTGTTATAAGCTCTTTTAAAGAGAAACCTAGAAATAAAACCAGTTATTGTTTCATCTTGCTGGTGTAGCCTGTGAACGTTATAGTAAACCTCTCTGTGTTCCTAAGAGGATGGGTGGGGTAAGAATAAATAAAAAGTTTAATTAGTGCACACTGGGTCTCAATTTTCAGGCTAATAGCTGCTGCATGGCATTCTGTGAGCTTGTATACATACAAGCCTGAATGTCTACATAAACAGTTGTGTGAAGGAAGTTCCTGTGTCTGCTTTGCAATATGTCTGCCATCAGAACCAAAGAAAGATTTTTCTGTGCAGATCCTGCTCACTTTTATAGTTCTTTCCTTGTCTTTCTTCCTTTATTTCATGAACAGCGTGCAATGTTTGGTACCTGAATTCGGTTGAAATGGAGTCCCTCACTGGTTACCAGGCAGTGCAGAAGGCCCTGAGTTTAACCCTGGCTGAAGAGCCGCCTCCTGTCTCCACTGTGGTCCATTTCAAAGTGTCTGCACAGGGCATCACACTGACGGACAACCAGAGAAAGTGAGTCCTGGCACTGCTATATGCTTGGGTTTGGGGGTTGTTGGAGGTTTCAAAAGAATTTCTTTTAAAAAAAAAATACTGGATTTGTGCCTTCTAAGGACTATTTGCATCCATTACACAGGAATTTTTACAAGTGATAGGAACGTACAGCCATTTAAAAATACATTTGGCATTTAAGTATACGTTTTAGTCTGTGGGGGGGGGTTGTGTATGAGGAAATTGGAGCCTGCAAAAATGCATGTATCTGGTTTTGCAGCAGCAGCACTGCCAAGTAGGCAGGGGCAAGATGCTGCAGATATTGATGGTGGACTGTGGCCGACCTGGAAAAAGGGGCAGGGTGGCGTCTGCTTTCTAGTTTTTTGGACTTAGCAGTGCCTTAGCAGCGCACTGAGCCGCTGCAAGGAAAACAATGTGGCCCTATTGCTTGTGCTAATGCAAATACTCTGTGACCATGTGAAGCTGTCCGATACGGAGTCAGACCACCGGTCTGTGTACCTCTGTATTGTCCAAGTCCTCAAAGCCTGAGACCTCATAGCTGAGATCTTTTTAAATTGAGATACCAGAAAGTGAACCTGGGATGTTCTTCATGCAAAGCATGAGGTCTGCAGCTGAGATGTTGCCTTTCCTCATGCCGAGACCGGCACACTTGTAAGGGGCATTTGTTAAAACATTACTTCCTGCTGTATAGATCACTAACATGAGAGAGTTTTCAGGAATGTCTAAACTGGCTGTGCATTTTGTACTCAGATGATGATACTCGGAGTGAACTGAATTCAGGGCAGGTGCCTGGTGAAGGTGTGCTTTCATCAGGTTAAATATGCAGAACAGCGAGGGAAACCCATTCATGTATTGTCTTTGTTCATTGCTATGTTACGTATTCTTGTGTTTTTATATTGTCAACAGCCCTGTGATCCTCGGATGAAGGGCATTCATTTTTTGATACATACGACCAGCAGCATTCATTTTCTTGTTTACATGAATGTTCTAGGAACATTGACTCTTGATTGTACCTTATGTTGGGTTGGAGCTCAAAAATATTACTCAAAAGTATAGCAGCTGACTGCCCCCCCCCCAGCTGTGTCCATGGCAATTCATGGAGTGTTGCCTACTTGTAAAGCGGGTGGTGGGGGTGGGGGAAATCCAGATTGCCTTGATGATATTAAGGGGAGGGAGTAAACCTCTGGCTTATATCTTGTGGCACACCATCCCTGAATAGTGGGCTGCCACGCAGAGGCCCACGGATGTGTTTGCTACCAAAAACCCTCAGTCTCTTTCGGGTGACTGCCTTTGCTGCAAGCCCAGCCTAAAGGCACAGAGACCATGGACAATATGAATTTAAAATTTATTTTTATTGATATATATTTTAATTAAACAAGTATGAGCCTATTCGAATGCTTCATGATTATTTTAGTTAGTTTCAATGTTTACCTGCTGTTTTTCTGCCAGGCTTCCAAAGTACACCTTGTGTTTAATGCCTAGTTGGGTTCTTGTTTTTAAAACATGGAACAACAGCCTAACCAAGACCTACCTATTCAGTAGTGAGGGTTTTTCTTAAGCTTTTATGCTGTGATTTCAGTGGAAATTGCACCCTCCAGCAGCTGCCACTGCATTGCAATGGCATTACCATTAATGCGAACAGCAGCCTTCCTCACACGTGAAATAGCAGCCTCAACGACATGAGAAGAAAGGGTTAACATCCTCATGCACCACAATCCTTATTCTGATTGGCACCTTCACAACCGCCAGTTAAAGTTTTATAAAAGAATCATGCAATGCCAATTGTGTTTAATGCAGAATGTATTTTGTCGCTACAACAAACATTATATTGCAATTGCCTATCCCCTCAGGAAACCACCCGCTGGTAGAATGTGCCTGAGATACATGGCACATAAATTTATTTAGCCATAAATTGATCGCAACATTTCTTAAATGTATTTTGTTATATTTTCTCTTTCCCTCAGGCTGTTCTTCAGGAGGCACTATCCGGTCAACACTGTTATTTTCTGTGCTTTGGATCCGCAGGACAGGAAGTAAGGGTGGCAAATGCGTTTCCTAATTCAACATTCATAATACTGTGTGAGACTACAAAAAACACTAATAGAAGTATTAATCTTTTCTCTCCCCCCCCCCCGCCTCCCATTATCTCTTCTGTATGCAACAAGATGGATGAAAGAGAGCCTTTCAGCAAAGTAAGTAACAGCATGCATCCAACCACCTTTGCAAACAGCTTATACCATGGCCAGGACTCTGCATTTCCTTCAGATATCCTCTAAATCGGGACTATTGAGCAAGGCTTGGGGACTCTTATCAGGTGGCAATTTTGACTCTCAAATGTGACCCATGGCATCTTTATTTAACCACACTTCCTACAATTTTTGGAACAATCTTTATGTTCTGGAAATGATACCCTTAGTGGGACAAGAGCAGAGACATACAAATGGCATCTGCTGCCCTTCTCAACATCCCCCTTTCCTCCCCATTCTGATTCAACAAGCATTGCAGGTATTGGGAATCATGGCATTTGCAACTTGCTCGTATTTGTAGCCAAGGAAGAAACTTGTAGGAGGGGTGATGGTCTAGTCTTGTTGGATTGGGTGAAGCAGAGTCTGGCAAGCATGTGAGGCCTTTTGGAAGGCCAACAATGACATGTTCAAAATGGGGTTTAGATGGTAAAGTACGAAGAGATGCTGGTCAAGGGATTGTGACTATTTTGAAGAAGATGACACTTGCAATTAAACAATGAGTGACATTTTCAGAGGTGTACTATTAATATTGGCTCCTTCCTCCTCCAGCAAAACTAGCTTCGGATGCATGTGGGGAATTTTGATTTGGCCCCATAGCATTTGCTTGGTGGGGAGTTTGGTTAGGCATTTTGAGTGACTCCCCAGCTCTAAATATGCAACTTCAGTTAAATTCCTAAGTATTTCTAAAATGGAAGTCCTGAGATGTTAAAATGCTCTAGGGCAGAATGGTGTTTCTGTGGTGGGTGTTAACTATTGGAGATTCCTGTATCAGATCTACCCCTGTACAGTGAGGGGGGAAAGTATTTGATCCCCTGCTAAATTTGCCCGTTTGCCCTCTGACGAAGAAATGACTAGTCCATAATTTTAATGGTAGGTTTATTGTAGCTGTGAGAGACAGAATAACAACAGGAAAAACCCCAGAAACCCAGAAGACAAAAGTCAGTGATTGATGTGCATTGTAATGAGTGAAATAAGTATTTGATCCTCTATCAACCAGCCAGATGTCAGGCTATCTGGTATCTTCACTGTATGTAATGAGCTGAGATTAGAAGCACCTGCTGTAAGGGAGAGATCTTACCTGTAATCCCAGCTCGTTACAGTAGCTGTACAAAAGACACCTGTCGACAGAAGCAATCAATCCAGCAGATTCCAAAGCAGCCACCATGACCAAGACCAAAGAGCTGTCCAAGGATGTCAGGGACAAGATTGTAGACCTGCACAAGGCTGGACTGGGCTACAAGACTATTGCCAAGCAGCTTGGTGAGAAGGTGACAGCAGTTGGTGCAATAATCCGCAAATGGAAGAAACATAAAATAACTGTCAACCTCCCTCGGTCTGGGGCTCCATGCAAGATCTCATTTCGTGGAGTTGCAATGATCAGAACGGTGATGAAGCAGCCCAGAACTACAACTTGTCAATAATTTCAGGGCAGCTGGGACAATAGTCGCCATGAAAACACTTGGCAACACACTATACCATGAAGGACTGAGATCTTGCAGAGCCCACAAGGTCCTCTTGCTCAAGATAGGACATGTACAGACCCGTCTGCAGTTTGCCAATGCACATCTGAATGACCCAGAGGAGAACTGGGTGAAAGTGTTGTGGTCAGATGAGACCAAAATCGAGCTGTTTGGCATCAACTCAACTCGCCGTGTTTGGAGGAGGAGGAATGCTGCCTACGACCCCAAGAACACCATCCCCACTGTCAAATATGGAGACGGACATATTATGCTTTGGGGGTGCTTTTCTGCTAAGGGAACAGGACACCTACACCGCATCGAAGGGACGATGGACGGGACCATGTATCGTCAAATCTTGGGTGAGCACCTCCTTCCGTCAGCCAGGGCATTGAAAATGGGTCGAGGATGGGTATTCCAGCATGACAATGACCCAAAACACACGGCCAAGGCAACAAAGGAGTGGCTCAAGAAGAAGCACATTAAGGTCCTGGAGTGGCCTAGCCAGTCTCCAGACCTTAATCCCATCAAAAATCTGTGGAGGGAGCTGAAGGTTCGAGTAGCTACACATCAGCCTTCAAATCTTACTGACTTGGAGAGGATCTGCAAAGAGGAGTGGGACAAAATACCTCCTGAGATGTGTGCAAACCTGGTGGCCACCTACAAGAAACGTCTGACCTCTGTAATTGCCAACAAGGGTTTTGCCACCAAGTACTAAGTCATCTTTTGCAAAGGGATCAAATACTTATTTCACTCATTACAAGGCACATCAATCTCTGACTTTTGTCTTCTGGGTTTCTGGGGGGTTTTCCTGTTGTTATTCTGTCTCTCACAGCTACAGTAAACCTACCATTAAAATTATGGACTAGTCATTTCTTCGTCAGAGGGCAAACGGGCAAATTTAGCAGGGGATCAAATACTTTCCCCCCTCACTGTATGAGGTGTCCTTGGGGACATAGGAGAGGTTGGAGGAAGTGAACAGCATGTGAGCTCTGACCTAACGTCTCCAGCTGGGAGTTGGGGGCAAGTTTGCAAACTACTTTCTCTTACAGTTACCGGAAGTTCTGGCCTCCAAAGTAATTCCATTATTTGCTGTATGGCGTGATGCTTCTTTCTTTTCATGCGCATTTCCTTTCCTTTTGCTTTCTACAGGGTGTTTGGGTTTGTTGCAAGGAAGCAAGGTGACACTGCAGACAATGTATGCCACTTGTTTGCAGAGAATGATCCAGAGCAACCTGCCAGTGCCATTGTAAACTTCGTGTCAAAGGTCATGATAGGTTCCCAGAAGAAGAACTAAGACCTTCCAACTGAGTGCTGCAGACGAACTCACAGGAAGGATGTTGAGGCCAACTGTTGTGAGATTATGGCCACTCAGCCTGCACCTAGCGGTTTCCCAGGACGACATTCTACATCCAAGGAGTGCCATCAGTAACATCACCTGACCATTTGACAGGTTTTGACATACAAGTGCAACATAAACAAAGAAGGGAGCTAGAAGTCAGCAAGATCCCTAAAGCCCATATCTGAACAAATTTTGGAAGAAAGACTTACAAGCAAGGGAGCCAATAGTATTTTTCATGTGCGGCTTTCTGATTTTTCGCCACATTGGACTAGAATCATAGAATTGTAGAGTTGGAAGGGTCTCGAGAGTCATCTAGTCCAACCCCCTGCCATGCAGGTAGAATGGAAGGTGGGAGACACATTGCTTTTAGCTGGAATTCTTGCTAGGAAACACACAATCAAGGGCAGAACTACACTTAAAGAAATCACAAAGAGAACAGCCTCTGGGTGCATTTGTAGGGAAGTAGCAGCTACAGTCTGGGTTATAATTGCAGGTTCTCCTTTGCAAGTGCCCACCTCTCCATTAGTGTTATCTCAGCAAATTCAGCTTTGGAAATGCATTTGCTGATACAACATATATTTCCACCTGTAAATAATTGTTGTAGTTTCATTGATGATAGCCATGGCCATGCTCTTCCCTTGTTTTCACATAACAAACTTTAAATGGAAAAATGTTATGTTCAGAGGAAATTGGTGCAGATTTATTTGGGATGGTGCAGAGGGAGAGAGAGAGGTTTCTGAACTGCAACAAGAAGGGTAAGGAAGCTTGGGTGCCTTTAATTTATTTGAAGGTAAATGGGAGGGACTGGTTAAAAAAGAAAAATGCAATGCATGTTTCGAAGAATTTAAGTAGGGAATATAACTCTTTTCATGGCTGCAGGATAAAAAGGAGGGGGAAAGCACACAAGAACATTTCTGTATAATTTATAATATATTGCTGTAGTCAAGACTATTTATAGCAGGCGTGGAGAACCTGTTTGCCGCCACATGGTGCAGGATGGCAACTACTATCAGTCCAAGCCAGGAAAGCCGATGGTCAGGACGACGGGAGTTGTAGTCCAATATCTGGAGGTGCCACAGGTTTCTCAACCCTTGTGGCACAAAGCAGGCATCTCTCTGTTGTACAGTATTCTAATTCTGAGCATACTTTTGAAGGCACCGTTCATTATGATAGGACTTGGGCAGAAGATCCATTCAAGCCCTGAACTGAATGGGGGTTCTACTGCAGCACCACTTGGAGCAATGCTTTTTTAAAGTATCCTGTGTTCCTTCAGTAGCGGAGACTTCGCTTGAGCCTCACTGTAGGAAGTAGTTTTGTATTCTGACTTTAAAAGCAGCCTTTACGTTTACAGTAAATATTTTCATATTATTTTCTATTACTTAAAATGATTGTTATGAAATCCAATTTGTATGGATGGTTTTTAAGCTGATTTTTATTTTTAAAATCTGGAATAAATAAAACTTAAAGAGGAAAAAAATATTTTTGGTGCACTTATCCATATTTTGAAGATTGTCTGATTCTGTTTTGACAGTATGACACATCCTGTGCATGTAATGCTTATGAAGACTTTCTGATGTTGGTTTATAATTGGCTCTCGCAACACATGTCACAACTGCCTCTTTAAGATCCGTCTTGCGACTTCCTTCACACACAAACCCAGCAAGATGGAGAAACTTTCCATTGATTTGAGCCCATGCCATAGGAGTTCATATGCAACCACATATGCCTTTGAATCAGGGTAGATGAGTGAATCAAACCTCATAGCAGCATTCTCACAGGCACTAAAGGAGCTAGGTTTAGGCCCTCCCCCCCAACCAGATATGTCAGTCTTCCTTCTTTTTTGTTCTACGAGTTTAATGAGTTTTTTGGCTCCTGTTTGTTTGCAGCGTGTTGAGGGTTGTGATATCCTGTTCTTGTTGGTTTATTTCTGAGGTGGTTTGCTTTTAAGGGATGCTTTTTCTTTTATACAGGTTTCTGACAACCGCTTTCATTGCGTCCCAGAGGGGGGTCAGGCATGGCCAAACTTTGCCCTCCAGATGTTTTGGGACTACAACTCCCATCATCCCTAGCTAACAGGACCAGTGGTCAGGGGTGGTGGGAACTGCAGCCCCAAAACATCTGAAGGGCCAAGTTTGGCCATGCCTGAGGGGGGCTGTTATGTTCTCTACACCATTGTCCTCAAAGTAGTTTTGGAGGGTCTTAGAGAGACTCTCTTGCCATTTGGTTTGTGTTCAGTATGGGACTAAAGGACCATGATGAGGTGGTTTGTATTTTCTCTCCTAGTTTAAGAGAGGGCATGGTCTGTGATCTTTGTCGTTCCAGCCAAGAGGATCAGGCCTGGTAAGAGCAGAATGCTAGCCAATCTGGACATTATAGCGTGGTGCCCACTTGAGAATGTGTGGCTAGTGTTGCCTGGGTTCTTTTCACCCCATATATTGTACAGGCCTCCGTTTTTTAGCCTTTCTAGTATATGAGTCTGTTTTTGGGTTTCCCTTGGAGGAAAGTTGCCCATGTGGTTGTGGGGCAGATGTCTCTCAAGGAGGTGCCTCTCACATTTAGGTTGAGGTCGCCTCCCAGGATTGCTTGTCCTTTGGAGGAGATGAATTTATTTAGTGTTTTCTGGACAAAGTCTGTTTTGAAATTGGATCATATATGCAGCCAATCGTCAATTTAGTTTTGCCACCTAGTGTTCTCTTGGAAAAGATGAATCTGCCTTTTAGTATTGTTGTGGCTTTAGGTCTCTGCTGAGCACTATGGCTCTTCCACATGCTTTTCCTGAGCCAGGGGACACTCAATGTTGGCTAAAGCAGGATTCATTTAGTAGTTTTCTACCTTTAGGTGGGCTGTGTATCTCTTGTAGGAAGAAAGTGTGGGTTTCATGGTGCTCATGTAAGAGGTGATGCGTTGTTTTTTGGACAGGGTTCCCTGGCCCCCTTTTAAGGTAGCTATTCATGCCTGTCTGCTTTGAATGGTGTTTCCTTGTCAACCCACCTGCGATGTTCTGTGTCTCTTGCTTCTAGAGTGTTGGGCCTAGTAGGTAGCATATGATGATGGGGGGACAGAGTTAGGTTGTGGGTTACATAGAGTAGCATATAGTTACATAAAGACTTATTGAAGGTAACTTGGACTGTGTGGCTTCCAGCCGGGTGGTCTCGGGTAATGTGGAGGGCCTTGCTTAAGAACAAGTCACCCCCGTTGTCACTTGTGATAGGGGAGGATCAGTGAGACAGTGCCATGCTCCTTTGCAGAACTTGGATTGCGGTGTAACAGTTGAAGGTTTTTAAGCAACATTGTCAGCAGTAGTAATAACGTTGGATTGTTAGAGCGAAGGGGTAGAGCTGTAATTATGTTCACCATTCTTGCTAAAAGTGCCAAGATCCCACTCTATCACAAACTCCAAACTTTTGACTTCCATTTGCCAGGAAGTGGGTAGGGAGAAATTTCAGATGTTGCATTAGCTTCCTAAATCATCTTTGTCAACCTGATGCTCTAAATGCTTAGGACAACATTCCAGAGACTGCAGCAGTTGGAAGCTGTAGTAAAATAGCAGCAGACTGGTTCATATCCATTGACAAATTTGGAGTGTGTTTCTGGATTCCTCCTTGCCAGGTTAAGCATGTTTTGCAAAGTAACCCATTTCTTTCAACCGGTCTTGAAGTCCATCATGCTCTTACAGGCCGCTTAAGGGAGAGTTCCATTAAATCCGTAAACAGAGCATTGTCCAATGTTGGACATCTATCAGCCCTAGTCAATGGAGGGCACAACACTGGCTGCCCCTGTATTGCTTGAAAGGGTTCTCGCCCGTCTTCTGCAGCCTAAGACACAAAGGCAGTGTCTTCATAGCCACACAAGCAAGAGGCCCCAGGCAGCTTTCAAGAACTTGCTTTAATGGAGCCTGGAGTAGGAACATAGTCTCACACTTCACATGGTGTACAAAACCAAACAAAAGTCTGAAGCCCAAAAACAAAGAAACAAGATATAGACAAGTACAGATCTTTGGCAAACAAAACGCCAAATGGTCCACAGAGGCAACACATCCGAGTTTACAAGTGATCCTTCTAGTATCGTGTCAAAGCTGAAAAATAATGGTCTGGCACATCTTTACAAATACTCAAATATTTAGATAAGATACATCTATTTTAAAAAAACACAGACCAACTTGAGCAAATGGTCAATAGAAATTCTTACCCCTGCACCCCAGTACTAAAATAGGCCATTACGGTGAAGTTACTAGCATCTGCTATTTATAACTTTTCACAGGAGGAGGAGATGAGTAATGCCACAGATCTGAGGGTGTGTGGGTGTCTGTAAAGTGTACTTGCAGGTGAGACAAAGAAGCTGCCCCAACAAACTGGATCTGAGCCTGCCATAGGACTTGTATAAACTTAGAGCCATACGCTTTCACATTATAAACTTCTCATTTGTCAAAAAGTTTCCCTTAAAAAAAGAAAGAAGCTCCACGAAGCATCATGAGCCACCTCTAAAGTGAATTTACATCCCTCATCACATCCCTCAATATGAGGGAGCATTTAAAGCCATTTCAACCAGGATTTCCCCTCCTGCCCCCAAAGTACATCATCTTTGCCATCTGATTCTCGGAGAAAAATCAGACCATTCCCATCTCAGCAGCTCCCTGTTCTGTATAGCTTGGTAGGTGTGGAAGTCCAGAGAAGTGAGGGGTGGGCACCAGCTCCTGTTTTTCTCACTGGTGCACACAACACCCCCCCCCTCCCAACTTGCTCACTTGTTCAGAAGCAGCCTGGCAAAGTCTGCGTTAGACATCTTCTTAGGCTCCTCTGCCAAGGGGAGGGACGGCACTCCTGGGTTCTGGGCCACTCCATTCTCTGCCTTGGCCATGGGGGTGCTCTGGCGCTGCAGCGCACGAGGGACCATCGAGAGCTGGGTTCTCCCTTTGCCGCGGCTTTTGAAAGAACAGATTAAACAAGATATAAATGTTGGGGGCTTTGCTTACTGCATGCTAAAATTCTGTGCCTTGCATTCACTGTGCAGATTCAACCGTTTTTACTACTATGTCTAGCCATGAGAAGACACAAGCCACACCTAAGACCCAAGTGCCTGGGTAAGGTTTTACATGGTCCTGAATAAAGATGCCATCATTTATTTGTTTTTGATGCCAAGTAACAGCCTCTCTGCGAAGGGCTTTCAGGAGACACAAAGCACCACTATGGAAAAGGTTTCTTTTCTGGTCACGTCTGCACAACACAGAAGTCTTGACTACTATGAGAATTACCCATTGGCACCACTGGATTCACTATTCTTCAGCCCAGAGGTCTCATTTTTTTAAGTGACATGGGGGGGGGGAGAGAGAGAGAGAGAAGCAGGGAAGGAGAATTGGGGCTGCTGTGCAGGGTGCAAGCCATACTGCACTCCCTGAAGGAGGACACCACACCCAAAATATACTCACGCGCCATAGATCTGCCGGGGTGCCATGGCTCTCCCTGCTGCCTCAGACTTCTCAGGGAATCTTCGGGCAGGTGGGTTGCTAATTGCCACCTTAATGATTTGATCTTTGATTGTCAAGCCATCCATTTTCAGAACTGCTTGAGAGGCCTGCATCTCATTCTCGAATTCCACATAGGCTAAGCCCTAACAGTAAAGAGAAGATGTGCTATGAACGCAGCACACTGCATTTCCTGTTCCTCTTAATGGGCAACTTGGTCAATGATCCAAATACAGTTCTCCAACCAAGCTTTTTAAAAGCAAAGCCACTACCCAATATGGTCTCTCTCAAGGCCTACCTTGGGTTTGCCAGCTCGGGTTGTGACCAGCCGGATCTCCTTCACACTCCCATGGGCTTTGCACACTTCCTCCAGCTCCTCCTTAGTACAGGAAAAAGGCAACCCAGAGATAAAGAGCTTGTGTTTCTCCAGGACAGTGCTATACTTGAACACCTTGAGGAAAGAGAAACAAGAATTTCTAAGACTCCAAAAACAAGCAGCATTTGAGAAGGAAAGATCTAATCTATTCAAAGTTGTGGGGGTTTAATAAAAAATATATATGCAGGATTTCAGTTTCACATCTTAAAATTCAAAAAACGGAAGGAGGTTGTGTTGATTTGGGGGGGGGGGGGCTCACATCCACAGCTGGGCAATACCTTGATTGGGACCACTAAGTGTGGTAAGCTTTTGACATCTCCAGAACTTTTAAGTTTACATCTTGGCTTAAGAACTCAAAAGCTTACCACACTTTTGTGGCATTTTGATTTGTCCCAATTACGTATTGCCCAACTATTGATCTTAAAATTCAAATGCCTGAAACTGTACACTGAGGGAGAAAGTATATATTTTGTGTGTGTGTGTGTGTGTGTCCGTCTGGGAACCAGCTTGACTTTCTTCGCAGGCTCCCTGCAGGAGCCATCTTAGTGCAGACTAATTGCAGTTAGGGAGGAGGGAGATGGTGAGAACAAAGAGTAAAGGAAGCTGCAAGTGTTTTTTCTCCTTTTTTTTTTAAAAAAAAGAACAAGTAGAAGAAAAGTAGACAACATCATGCAGGTGAGAGAAAGGGGTTTAGAGCAGGGGGAGCCAATGCCATCCTCTTGGCCAACATGGCCAAAGGGGAGGGATGAGGAGAGTTGCCGTCCAGCAACATCTATTGGGACACATTGGCTGCCCTCATTTTAAAGAGTTAAGTAAAGCAGGCCTGAGAGAGATGCCCATTACCATGCTTCTTACTGTTTTCATGTTTGGGGCACTCCCATTCCCTTTCCTACCTCTTTGCAACACCTGGGAGGTCACCCCCCCCCAATACAATGAATTATAACTGAAATTCAATACTCTACAGAATGTTTGGAATTTGGATACGTTAGCTTTGTTATTTCATTCTGGTTTTATTCCCAACTACTTTGTCAATTAGACTTCTAAGTGTACATTTATGGGCCTTATGGGCCCATTTGATGCTACTACCTTTTATTTGGTGACAGCACTCACAAAATTAAAAGACGCCTGCTTGGGAGAAAAGCGATGACAAACCTAAACAGCATTTTAAAAAGCAGAGACATCACCTTGCCGACAAAGGTCCATAAGTTAAAAGCTATGAGAGCTGGACCATAAAGAAGGCTGATCGCTGAAGAATGGATACTTTTGAATTCTGGTGCTGGAGGAGACTCTTGAGAGTCCCATGGACTGCAAGAAGATCAAACCTATCCATTATTAAAGAAATCAGCCCTGAATGCTCACTGGAAGGACAGATCCTGAAGCTGAGGCTCCAATACTTTGGCCACCTCATGAGAAGAAAAGACCCTGATGTTGGGAAAGATGGAGGGCACAAGGAGAAGGGGACGACAGAGGACGAGATGGTTGGACAATGTTCTCGAAGCTACCAACATGAGTCTGACCAAACTGCGGGAGGCAGTGGAAGACAGGAGTGCCTGGTGTGCTCTGGTCCATGGGGTCACGAAGAGTCGGACTAAACGACTAAACAACAACAACCTTTTATTTTATTTTACTATTTCTTAATAAAGCTACCAAACTTGGGGTACTAAAGTTCTTGCTTGCAAGTTGATGACCCTGAGGGGTTCATGGAGCAGAGAGCCTCCTCCTCAGCTCTTCTCTAGAAATCTTAGTGGTGTCCAGTAAGGTCTGGGGGTCTCCCTGACCCAGGCTGGCTGAAGGGGTGGCAGCAGCATACAGGGTGAGTGGTAGACTCTGAAAACCAGATCCAGCTAAATCACCAAGGCCTGGTACCCAGGGTTTGGGGAGCAGTCCAGACCAGCATGACCAGTGAGTGGCTACATGCTCCCCAGTCCTGCCACAGCTGCACCACAATGGTCTTTGCCCCACCTGACTTCCTCACCCGATACCCAGAGACCAGCAATGGTGTTAGCAGCTTAAGGAAGGAGGCAGGTGTACCTTAAATTCTGGATTCTTGTTCTTATCGACGCACGGGGAGACAAACATGGGCCTCCCCTCCACATTTTTTCGATCTAGGCTGAGGGCTTTCAGTGCTGACTTCTCTTCCTTGAATTCCACGTAACAGTAGCCCCGGAAAGTCCCTTTGTTGGTGAAGATGGGACGGACCTCCACCACATCCCCACAGTCTGCAAAGAGATCTTTCAGCTTCACCTCAGGCTCTGCCATGCTGTAAGAGAGGTTGCTGACGAAGACAGTGAGGTTGTCCTTTTCGCTGTCATGAAAGGTTTTGGGGGTGTCTTTCCACTTGGAAGCTGCCGCCTCCTCCTTGGGTCTCAAACCTGCATTTGTGGGCATGTTCTTTCCAAAGAGCCCTGTTTCCATCTCCATGTCTTCAACCTCTTCTTCGGCCAAAGTATCACCGTCACCGCCACCCGTCTTGTGCCTCTTGCTGGGCTGTTCAGCTGGTCAAAGAGACATTAAACAACTGAGACATTCCCAACTGAAGTGGCTCCATTGCCACATACAGGCTTTTGTAGTACAAAATATTAAGCAGAGGCTATGAAAGAGAAGGGGGAAGCTCCACCTGAGGCTATCGCTTCACATCCCACCGCACGTACTGGAACAAATTTATGAAAGCCACACAAAAAAGGGGTTAAGGAGCAGGAGGGGGCAGCCATTGGCCTTGTCACTCCAGTGTCCACAGAAGAAAGACAAGGGAAAACTGGGCAGCAAACATTGAAGGCACATTCACACCATACATTTACAGCACTATGGCACTACTTGAAAACACTAATGAAGCAGGCAGAAAGGCCAGGAAGAGAGGGAGGGTTCTGTCTCTCCCACTGGCTGGAAAGTTTCTGCCAAATAGAAGACTGGGTTGCTGCTTAGGGCGTTCCACACAGAAGAGCAAAGCTGCACAATTTATTGGGGAGAGGGGAAAGATGCAGGTCGCTTTTTTACTTTAATCTGTTATGTTCTACCAAATTCAAAGCACCAGCTCCCTAGCAACTGTGCACAGGATACTATTTAATTAGTTTCTCAAATGTTTTAATTGGTTAATTTTGATTTTACAGATAATTTTGTTTTATCCTTTTGTAAACTGCTTTGCTTTTTTAAAAAAATCATTCAACTGGTGCAATTATTTTACTCATAAAATTTATACACCACTTTATCACTTAGAAAAATTAAAAATAATTTAAGACATATGAAAAGTTAAAATAACAATAGACTAAAAACAAGTTAGAACTTGTATCAGCTTTCTGAACACCTGCCAGGGTGAATAAAAATCAATGGTTTTTTTCTTTTTAATATTTTTTTTAAAAATCAGATTTTTTAAATTTAAATTGCATTTTTAAAATAAAATGTTTTTGGAGGAAAAATCATTCTAAAGATAGTTTTCTATTTAAGTTACATTATAGTCCAAAAGCTATTCATCAGGAAATAAGGATTTGTTTTAAGTTTTTCATGTGTGCTAAAACTCAAAGTTTTTTGTTTTTTAAAATAAGTTTAACCACATCAGTTAACAAACATGGATACATATGTTATAATGTTATTGTTTTAGTTAAATAAATTGTTAAATTGTTATTAAGGAAATGATTATTTTTCTCCTTCCAATAAAATACAGCAGAAAAGTTGTACAAATATAAAGTTAACTTATAAAACCTCACAATCATTTCATAATTATCTATGTATTTCTAATAGTATAACCCAGGGGTAGGCAACCTAAGGCCCGTGGGCCGGATGCGGCCCAATTACCTTCTCAATCCCCCCACAGACGGTCCGGGAATCAGCGTGTTTTTACATGAGAAGAATGTGTCCTTTTATTTAAAATGCATATCTGGGTTATTTATGGGGCCTGCCTGGTGTTTTTACATGAGAAGAATGTGTGCTTTTATTTAAAATGCATCTCTGGGTTATTTGTGGGGCATAGGAATTAGTTAATTTTTTCCCCTTCAAAATATAATCCGGCCCCCCACATGGTCTGAGGGACAGTGGACTGGCCCACGGCTGAAAAAGGTTGCTGACCCCTTGGTATAACCTAATCAGTAATTTTTGATACAACTGTAAAAATCACTCTGAAAATTTGTAAATATTAAGATTATACCAGCAAGAATGAGTCTTTCTGTAAAAAAATGATTTAAATCAAGTCTTACTGACTAGTGATTTAAATCGATTTGATTTAAATCAAATCCACCCTGACACCTGCATAGGCTAAAATGGTTTTATCAGGTGCTAAAAAGAGAACCATGAAGCCGCCTGCTTGATAGGGACAGGCAGGGAGAACCCAAGTGCAGGTGCTGCCACACTAAAAGTTTCTTACAAATGCTGAACGGGTAATTCTGTGGCACCGTTAACAGTGCCAGTTCGCCAACCAAAGCGATTGAGTGGGCACATATAGAGGAAGGCACTAACTGCAGCTTCTGGATCCAGTGCGAGGGAAGCCCCACATAAAATGCATTGCAGTACAAAAGTTTTGTGAAATAAAAACAGGTGGAGCCAGTACCTTCTTCCTCCTCGTTCTCCTCCCGCCCCCATTCACCATCATCACTGTCAGCCTTGCGCTTCTCTCCGGTTTTCAGCTTCCTGGACTTTTTGGCAGCCCTCTTCTTCTCTGCCCGCGATGGCTTCTGCTGCTCGGCTCGCTGTGCCTCCTGTTTCGCCAGGACAGCCTCCCTCTCAGCAACCTACAAACAGATGCAACGATGTGAGCAAAAAGTTCCAACTGAGGCCTTGGCCTCCTAACAGACTCCTGTGCCCTAACAAGCAGAGGAACCCCCAGGCCTTGAGCCTTCAGATCCAGATTCCTTCCCACCCAACTGAACTAATCCAAGGAGCTGCTGAACAACGATGGATGAAGGCCAGTATATACTGTAAATTAATAAAATAAAATGAATAACAGATAAATAAAGGAAAACCCTGTCACTACCTGAACCACAGGAGACCTCATCCCACCCAAGGTTTAGTGAAAGTTTTGCTTAATTTGCAGGGTCTGCAATTAAAAATATGCCTTTAAAAAGCAAGGGAGGAGCACTATGTTTGAATAAGGAAGACTTCCCAACCAGGTGCAGGATGGGGCTGGTTGTATTCATAGTCCAAAACACCTGGAAGGAACCAGATTGGGAAAAGCTACAATAGGAGATTTAAAAAGATGCATGTATCCTGACCTTAACTCTTTGCTCATTGACTCGAGCAAGCCGGTTTTCCGTCTTCTGAACAGCTGCATCCCAGTCTTCCAAAGTGCCTGAGAAGGATTATTTTTTTAACCATCTGCCAATTTTGCATACGCCTCCTTCAGAACTGGGTATACATTGCCAATATGCAATATCCAAGGGACGCGGATGGCGCGTGGTCTAAACCACTGAGCCTCTTGCTGATCAGAAGGTCGGCAGTTCAAATCCCTGCAACGGGGTGAGCTCCCGTTGCTCAGTCCCAGCTCCTGCCCACCTAGCAGTCCGAAAGCACGCTGTGGCAGGAAGTTAAACGGCTAAAAAAGTGATGTTTATTGTTGCAATTATTTTATGTGAACCACTTTGTGAGGCATGTCTGAAAAGCGGTATATAAATAGCCTGAATAAATAAATAAAATTAGTCTTCTCGAGCTTATGTAGCCAAAACTGCAACACTCATGCATAAGAAAAGGGCATCAACAGACTTGGGGAGATTTGCAGAGAAGCAAAAAATCATTTAAAGAAAGTTTGTAAAAAAAAAAAACAAAAGCGTCGGGTTATAAGGAGATGGCACAGAATGCTGTAGGAGGGGGGAACAGAATGCAGGGGCTGGAAAAGGAAAAAGCACAGTAGAGAAAAAACCATCTCATAGTCTTGGGAGATGACTTCCTGGTTCACATTGAGAAGCCATTTTAAAGTATCACCAGAGATGGAAGTTAAAGGCACCCCACAGAAATTATTGGAGAAATCTAAGTTTTTAATGTGGTTGGGGGCTGGGGCACAGTGTGTCCCAGCACAAGCGAGCAAGAAACATTAACTATGGGGCAGGAAGAGAAAACAGGCCAATAAAGATGGAGCATGCTCAGCAGGCACAAAATATTGACCACTGGGAGGGAGAACATGGAAAACTAGTGGAGAAAATAATTTTTTGCTGCAGAGTCTAATTTATTTTCTAATGAAGGGCTCTTCACAAGAAAACAACATACAAATCACACCAAGAGGAAGAGGAAGCCAGACCCAAAGCCCCCCTGTTTCCCTAGTGAACAGCTTTCAGAACATTCTGTGACACCACAGCAATTCAGCCAATCAGGGTTTTAGCCACTACAAACGCAATACACACAATAGCTTCACAAAAGCAGCTGACCTTCAATTCTCTCCAGCATAAGCAGCACTTCACAGACATGCTCTGGGTAGTCGTTTGTGCATTGCACGGCCCGGTGTAAGGCCTTCCTGCAGTGTTGGGTGTCGCCATGTGCCCTGGAATTGGAGGGAAAGAAAGGTTTTGGCAGCTGTGCATCAAGCACAGCCTGTTTGTACTTCCAAAGTGTTCTTGTAGCACATTTGTGCTTCATGAGTGGCATCCCAAGTAATTTCACTAGCTGCAGCCTGTGGACTCATGTTGGACCCAAGCTTTCCACCTGGGAGAGGCCCAAAGCCCAGAAAGGCACACTGGGAACAAAGAGAACCTGTGCAAGAACACTTGGAGAGCTCCGGACACGGCTTAAAATCCAAAAGTACTTGGACCCCACACAAAGGGAATACTATATTCAGGTCCTCCCGAACCTGGTTCCCTCCAGATCCTTCTGGACTCCATCAGCTCCAGCCAATGCCAGCGATTATTGGCCTCATAATCTAACATCATAGTGTGGCAGCAACTACACTTTGGAACTCCTTGATATTGATATCAAGTAGGTGACTTCATTGTACTCTTTTCGGTGCCTGCTAAGAACATTGTTTAAACAAATGTACCCAGATGCTTGGAAAGTAGAGAAAATTCTAATCTGTTTTAGTATTTTAACCTCTTTATGTTACAAGGTATGGCTGTGCTTTTTTTCTTGATTTTATTGCTTTATCTTTTTTGTAAACTGCTTTGAGGGTGTTTGTTTTTACAATCAAGCGGTATATAAATTTTATGAAATAAAGATATAAACAAACAAGTCTTGAGGGTTAGGGAAGACTGCCAAAGAGAAAACCCTGGCATCTTTATCTCACTCTTTTTTTAAAAAAAGCTACACTATCAAAAAGGACTTGCATGGTTTGTTTCTGTCTGACACACCTAGGGAGATCTGAATGATTATTTTCTTAACTGTAGGGTTTCTGAACAAGAACCTGGGACGCCGTAAAATGGGTCCAGGGCCGGAGCTGAAGCATCCCAGGAAGGCAGCTGCCAAATCTCTTACCGTTCCAGGTTGTAGTACTCCAGCCACATGTTGGCATACTTGGCATTGCCCTTGGTCATGATGCTGTCCCAGAGTTCTCGTGCCTTCTGCATGTTGTTACACAGGCGAGCCTAACAAGGAGAAACAAGAGGATGCCCAACATCCAAAGAAAGGGCAGCGTTTTACAGCTCTGATAAGAATAGCACATCCTTTTAGACTCACAACCCCCCAACCCCAAAAGCAGAGCAATACATACACCATGGTGGAATGAGCCAAGGTTACCTCAATCCTCGCCCAGGTCTGCATTACGGTGCATGAAGGATCCCCACTCTCACTAAAGCCTGTGGGCAAAGTGGGGAAAGCATGATTCCTATAAGATTGGAACAACATAGGAAGTGGCAAATAAATCTCTGATAAGGAAAGGTCCTGTGTATCATTATTATTATTATCAAATTGATTGCCCACCCATCACTGGCAGGTAATTTGGAATTGTTAACACATATTACATTCACAAGAATAGGGTGGGTCCTGAAAGCATACACCTCAAGTGTCAAAAGCCAGGGTAAAGAGGTGCGTCTTCACCATGTTCTGAAAGCTGTATAGTGAAGGTACCAGATGCACCTCAGTGAGGACGGAATGCCACTGCTTAGGGGCTGCCACAGAAAAGGTCCTTTCCTGGGCCACCACCACTTGAACTTCCAAGGGAGGTGGAACTATCAGGAGGGCCCCATCTGATTGGAACTATCAGGAGGTGGAACTATCAGGAGGGCCCCATTTTCCTGCTTGGCAGGGGGTTGGACTGGATGGCCCTTGTGGTCTCTTCCAACTCTATGATTCTGTGATTCTGTGATTCTGTGATGAGTACGGCACCCAAGAGGGTCTGTAAGGGCTTGGGCAAGCAAGCAGGGGTCACAAATTGCACCAGAAGCTTTTAGTGCTGTATGCATTCACAACCCCAAAATATACATATCCTTTTTAAAAATAGAAGCCCCAACATACGTTCTTCCACTTCTTGCTTTAAGTATTCTATTGCATGGGCAAAGGCAGACCGAAGTTCTTCCAGCTCTTTACTGGAGTCTGAAAAAGACCAAGTGAAAGAAGAGCACCATTCAGAGACCAAAATGCTCTTAAGAGTTTTCTGCTGTGATGTTTTCTGTACTAAAGTGGCAGAGACCAGAGACAGGATTGGCTACCTCATTGACTGGCAGTAGGAACTAAGTCTAGAAATACTGCAATCGCCCAAATGACTATTAGAAGATTCTCCAACACCATATTAAATTTTACCTTGAGTAAAATCCACCCTTCTCCTCAGGTAATCCAAGTATGCCTGCCAGATTTCCACATAGTCAGTAGCTTGAATGAAGCCAGCGTTCAAAGCCTTTTCAAAGTTCTCTAAACACAAGAAAGAAAAGCAAGTGGCATGAATGGGGCTTTTGTGATCTGCCCACCCCACCCTTCCTGGTCAATTCTTTAGCTTTAATTCCTGCATTGCAGGGGGCTGAACTAATTGACCCTTTGGGTCCTTTTCCAACTCTATGACTGTATCCTCCCATTGGTAGCAAGATGAAATTTGGAGTTCAGCTCCTGGATTTGGGAGTGACCAAGTTTAGGGCTTCCCTCAGAGCCTTCCGTTCTCCCAATGGCAGGGAGGGTGTGCGCTGGCTACAGTCACAGGAAACTGCCAGACAGAGTCAGTCCACTGGCCCATCTAGAGCCTAGTGTTGCCCACACTAACTGGCAGTGGCTCTCCAGCGCTTCAGGCAGTCCTGCCTGGAGAGGCAGCCAGGGACCTTCTCCCTGAAGAGCAGATGCTCTACCAACTGAGCCCTTCCGCCAGGGCCATTCAGCACCCAAGGATGGGCAATACATTCTCACAAGTGAAGCACCACAGCCAAGACAAAACGGACGGAGGCATCACTGCTTGAATGACATCCAGTGTAAGGTAGCAACGTAAGTCTGTGTTCCATTAAACTGAGTGCTTCTTTACCTGAAATCAGCTCATGCTCAACATGATGCCTCTCCATGGCCAGGAGGTACTGGTTCCACAGCTTGACAGTCCACGGGCAATTCCTGACGGCTCGCTCATGGGCGGAAAGCACCAGCTCCTTCACTTTCAGCTGCCTGTCCTGCAAGACAAAGCCGATTCCAAAGTTAGTGTGTCTGTGTGCTCAGTTCCACAGGCGCACAGAACGTGGCCTCTTTTGCTTTATGAATAACTTTTTATTGGGTTTTATAAACAAGGATCATAGAAATAATAAAGGATACAAATAAACAGCCTTCTCGTGTTGTTTGAGTATCACAAAAATAGTGTCATAAATTTGCAATAATATCTACAGCACATGGTTCTTTATTAGTGAATAATGTGTAAGTTTTTGATTTGCAAATTGGTTTAAACCAAAACAAAGGGGAAACGGGACAGAACTGAGTTAACACATAACATTCAACATCACAGAACTAAAAGCCAAATCAGGAGCCCTTGTGGTTGTGCTCAGATTAAGCGAGAAAGTAATAGTCATTTTTCCTATGTTACCAGTGAAACAATATAAAGTGTTGGTATACTGATAAATATGGGAGGGGTGTTCAAAATGAGGATAATAATTTATGTTTAAATTTAAATTTAGATAAACCAAATTGAACAAAATACTGATGGGAGGGATTGTTTGTTTCCTAGAATACTGGCATATGTTACTGAATTAAACTACACCAGCGTAAAGCCATCTCTGTTCACACTTAGTTTATTTGTTAATCTCTCAAGGACGGATGTTTCCCAATCTGTTTTGAACTTCTGCTTTGTGAAGGTCTCTGCTCACGATTCTAGGCCACATGGAGGAGATACACGTGAAAACAGGGGACATCTGCTAAAACCACATTAAGCCAAAGAAGTAGCTAAAGCAAGATGCCTGTGATTCAGAAGCCCCCTCCCCACAATGAGCAAAATCAGAATGAACTATACAGTGTTCATGAGCAGTCATGCAAACCTGCACTGCACATTCATGGGGTCTGGATGTCTTTGGAGAAGCATTTTAAATTTCTTATAGCAAGCAACACAGCTCTGGTTAAAACTAGTGGCCTTAGACTACAAGAAAGGTGCCTCCCAGGAGGCTCAGAGAAACCCTCTCAGGGCTCCTTACCAGATACTGCGTGTAACGAGCCCAGAGGTCTGGCACAAGGCAGTTCTCCGCCAGGGCACGCTCATAGGTCAGCTGAATGCGAGCCGGGTCCCCAGCCTTCGTCTCAAACTCAATATAGGCTTGGTATTCTGCCAGCTTTGGTGTCTCAGCTACTAGCTGAAATTAAAGGGGGTAGCGGGAGGAAGGGAACCATTTCAGGATGTTATGAAATTATCATTAGTAGTAGTAGTAGTAACATATATTTATTTATACCTCACCTTTTTCCCTGACAGGGACTCAAGGTGGCTTAGAAATAAAATAGGAACAACCGGTGGAGAAAGGACTTGATTTAGTTACATGTGTTCCGTATTTTCTACCAATAAATCTCATAGCAAAAATGCATTACAAATGTAGTTTACACAAATAAAATCATCAGCACACTAAGAAATGAATTAATGAATATACAACAAGTGAATAACTACCGGTATGGATTTTTATCCTAATGTTGGATGTTTGTTTTGTTTTGTTTTGTTTTGTTAAGTTGACATACCGGACTGAAGGAAGACTATGTTTGACATTTAGTTTGACTGGAGAGCCCCATTTAACTTGGGATGTCTAGGGTTGAAGATCAGGAAAACATTGCCTAGCAGAATGAGCAGCAGCTGGATATTATATTGGAAAATAGCTGGATACCATTCTGGAGTGAACACTTTTTACTATTTTGAATAATCTTTAAGTACATAATAATAATAATAATAATAATAATAATAATAATAATAATAATAATTGTAATAAATTTTGACTTATACCCCACCCTCCCAAGCCAGGGCCGGGCTCAGGGCAGCTAAAACCGAATATAAATTACAATAAAACGTAAATAGAAAAAGGGGGGGAAAGAAAAAGAAAAAAACCAGTTAATTAAAATACGGCTTAAAATACAGCTTAAAATGCAGCCTCATTTTAGTAGTACTACATAAATCAAGACCATTAACGGAGGAAACATCAGATATTCACCCAAGCCAGCTATCCATGCTGGTCCTACATGGGCCAGCAAAAAAACCAAGGGAATCTCTGACACAACAGAGATTAGTTTGATTTGTTTGTTTGTTTTATTATACGGTATGTTGCAAAGTTTCAATAAAAACACTTTGTTAAAAAAACCCACCCCACCCAGCCCAACTGGCTGGAGTTGATGGAAACTGCAGTCCAAAACTTCTGAAGGGTGCCAGGCTGGGGAGGCTGGAAGCAGCTCTCCAAGGTCTCAAAGAAGAGAAGGGTTTTGTAACTGGAGATGTCAGGGATTGAGCCTGGGACCTTCTGGCAGCAAAAGAGGTGCTCCAACACTCAGACACAGTCCTTCCCCTACCCAGAGTAAAGTAGTAACAAACAACAAATACAGTCATGGGAAAAAGAAAGTGCACCCTCTTTGAATTCTGTGGTTTTACAAATCTGGACATAATAGCAATCATTTGTTCTTTAGTAGGTCTTAAAATTAGGTAAATACAACCTCAGATGAACAACACATGGCATATTACACCGTGTCATGATTTATTTAACAAAAATAAAGCCAAGATGGAGAAATCATGTGTGAAAAACTAAGTACACCCTTACTGCTTCCATGGGAATTAAGAGGCTAAGTAGCAGACAGGAGCTGCTAATCAAATGTCCTTGTTTAACTGATCATTAGCAAGTGTGCCCACCTCTATAAGAGCCAAAGTTTTAGCAGTTTGCTGGTCTGGAGCATTCAGGTGTTTTCAATGGCAAGGAGGAAAGATGACCCAATGCTCTAAGAGAAGCAAGTGCTGCTGCCCATGAAACTGGGAAGGGTTCTAAGGCCATCTTCAACCAATGTAAAGTCCATCATTCTACAGTGAGAAAGATTATTCAGAAGTGGAAAACATTCAAAACAGTTGCCAATCTTCTCAGGAATAGACGTCCCAGCAAATTCACCCCAAGGTCAGACAGTGCAATGCTCTGAGAAATTGCGAAAAACCCAAGAGTTACATCTCAGGCTCTACAGGCCTCAGTTAGCATGTTAAATCTTAAGTTCATGACAGTACAATTAGGGGGGGGGGGGAACTGAACAAGTATGGTTTGTTTGGAATGGTTTCCGAGAGAAATATTCATCTCTCTAAAAAGAACATGGCAGCATGGCTTTGATTTGAAAAGTTGCATCTGAACAAACCACAAGACTTCAGGAACAATGTTCTTTGCACAGATGAGACCAAAGTGGAGATGTTTGGCCATAATGCACAGTGCCACAGTTAGCAAAAACCAAACACAGCATATCAGCACAAGAGCCTCATACCAACTGTCAAGCACGGTGGTGGAGGGGTGATGATTTGGGCTTGTTCTGCAGCCACAGGACCTGGGAACCTTGCAGTCACTGAGTCGACCATGAACTCCTCTGTATTTCAAAGTATTCTATAATTAAATGTGTGGCCATCTGCCCAACAGCTGAAGCTTGGTCATGCAACAGGACAAGAATCCCAAGCACACCAGGAAATCTACAACAGAATGACTGAAAAGAACAGAATCAAGGTGTTGCAATGGCCCAGTCAAAGTCCAGACCTCAACCCAACTGAAATGCTGTGCAGGATCTTAAGAGAACTGTGCATAAACAAATGGAAGCAAATCTCAATGAACTGAAGCAATGTTGTAAAGAAGAACAGGCCAAAATTCCTCCACAATGACGTGAGAAACGGGAAGAGACAGAAAACATTAATTTCATGTTATTACTGTACTGCTAAAGGTGGTTCTACAAGCTATTGAATCATAAGGTGTTCTTAGTTTTTCACACATGGCTTTTCCATTTTGGCTTTATTTCTGTTAAACAAATAATGACATGATATATAATATGTCATGTGTTGTTGCTCATCTGAAGTTGTATTTACCTAATTTTAAGACCTGCTAAGGAACAGATGATTGTTACTTATGTAAAATCATATGTAAAATCACAGAATTCAAAGAGGGTGCACTTTCCTTTTCCCGTGACTGTATGTGAGAGAAAAATTCATTCTCAGAGGCCAGATAAAACACACACTGTATTTGAGCTTCAATGACATCAGAGACTCTGTCTAATACAAGTTTGCGATAAATAGGTTTACACTGCAGGAGGTGTAGAGGTTGGACGGGACCTGTTTGGATCCTGTCCAGCTCTACATTTCTATTATTGCCACTGCTGGTAAAGAGCAGCCCCACTCCACCCAGCAAGGAAGCACCTTACCAGGGCCTCTTCGTACGGTTTACATTTAGCCATCTGCTGCAAAGCCTTCTTGTAGTTTCTGATCACGGCTTCAGGGACTGGCTCCTCAGACCACTCTTCGTACTCTGCATATGTAGCCTCCATATCTTGGCATAAATAACAAAAACCATTTCAGAATATTTCCTACCTGCTTAGCATGGCCCTCAGCATTTGAAATGAGATTTTCTTTTCATGAGGATGAAAAATTATATTATATTGAGACTTAGTTCTCTGCCACAGGAAACCAATAGCAAAAGTTATTCTCCCTTAAAAAATGCATGCCACATTGGAAGTTACCTGTTTTCCCCCTCCCCCTTCAATTCCCTCCTTAAATCCCCAAGACCCATTTAAGAAAACATTCCAAAGAGAAAGTTGTGTTCAAAGGCTCTCTGGGCAATACACCTTCTTAATGGCAGCTTAGTGTCACCTTCTGTGCCACTGCCAAAAGGAATGCCTGCAGTCCCCCACAAGCTCAAATGGAGAAGGCACCCAGAGCTTTGCACCCAGGTCAGAATCACAGCAGATTTGTCTCGCGGTGCACACTGCACACACCCCAAGCAGAGGCAGTTCCACCAGACTGGAGCCACTAAAGCTCACAGGTTCTTACCAATCAGTGGAATCCCCAGCTGGCGCCTAAAGAGCACATGAATCCTTCCAAGCTGTGCGCTGACTGTCTGCTGCTGCTCAGCAGATGGAACACTGCCGGCTGCTGGCTGCACAAGGAGAGAGGAAGAAAACAATTGGTGAACATCAGACAAGGCTACCAGACGCAGCAAGGGGTGGAAGGCCTCTGGGAGCCTGCCAGCCGCATCAGAAACAAATGTGCACGTACACAAAAGGAAGTCCCAAGCAACAAGGGCTGCTGATAGGGGCCCCTGAGGCCATTAAGTTGCACCATCATCCCCGGCTTGGAATGGGGACAGAAAGCAGACCTTCCTCCCCAGATGAAGGCTCCCCTCAGAAGGCTACTGACCCCCACCCCACTGCACTTCTTAGTGGCCAATTATTCAAAAAGAGTTTGCAGGGAACCAGGAAATCCCACTTCCCCAGAGAGTCAATAAGTCATCCTTGCACCTCAACAGAATACAGCCCCTTCTTGGAGATTTGCCATCCGCACAAGTACAAATTAAGGGTAGCAAAGCAAGGTATTTGTATACTGCTATACCATAAAAAATATCAGAATGCTATATATATTAGAAACACATAAAAACTTAATCTTAACTAACCATAAAGCAAATTATGTATTCTTAACTCCCTGCATAAGCTTGGACATAAAAAGTTGACACAGAAAGCACCTCCTGAATCTCTACTGGCAGAGAGTTTGACAAGATTGGGCCAATGACGCTCCTGCAGATTATCTCAGTAATCAAACTGCGATATAAAGGTTCAGGTGATCCCAGAGATACCCTGGACTCATGTTGTTCAGGGATTTGTAAATTAATACAAGGACCTTGAATCTGGCTCAATGGCAGCCAGAGCAATGTTGGTCCATCAGCAATCTGGCTGCAGCATTCTGCACCAGCTGGAGCTTCCAAACCAGGCCCAAGGGGAGCCCTGCATAGAGCACATTGCGGTAATCCAGCCTCAAGGTTACCAATGCATAGACTACAGTGGTCCTTTACCTGCACTGTTTCCAGGATGGCATTTTCAAACTCCCGATATGCCTCCCAGATGGCAGCTCCTTTCGTCATGTGAAGGCCAACAGCAGTTAGTGCCCTTTCAAATATTGAACGAACTTTATCAATGCCTCCCTCCTGGCCAATGCCTCCAATTGAGTACTGGGCATATTCCAGCCATATTTCCGGACCTAGAAAAAAGCACCAGAATGCTGCCCACTCAGGTCTGCAAGCAATTCATTCCAAAAGTGCAGCTTTAAGATCTTTTAACTCTGATTGGTTTTAACTGGGTTCTACCCGCTCTTTTTCATTCTTGACTTCTGTACTGTAATTTTTGCTGCTGAATTTATGTGTAAGCCACTCTAATAAATTTTATGTGAAGAGTGTGGAAACAATTCTTTTAAAGATGAACTTATAGATTTCACTGCTCAAGCATAAACATGGATAAAAGCAAATGCAACAGTCAACATTTGTAAGGGAGTCTTGGGAAGTTAACCAGAGATCAGGAACCCCTAGACCTCCAGACGTTGCAGGACACCAAACTCCCATGAGCCCCAGGTAGCATGGCCAATGGACAGTGATGATGGGGACTGCAATTCAACAGTATCTGGAGGACTACAGGTTCCCCATCCTGGGTCTAAATTATCTCTGTATTGGGAGAGTGAAGGCAGAAGAAGACAAACCAGCCTAAATGGACCTCACTTTTGCCTATCCCTCAGCTCTTCTCCTAGAGCTACCTGAATTCATTCTCTCCCCATTCCGATTATTCTCTCCATGTACCATGTTTTCCAACATGGTACAGAACAGAAACAAACAGCAAATATATGAAACCCAGAACTTTGCAAGCCAAATTGCTAGGAATAGTTAAAGATTCGGACAATCAACCTTCAGTTTACACTTGCCTGGCTTACAATTTAGCATCCTGTAGTTTAGGTGGCTTGTTTAGGCTGTTTTGGCTTAGGAACATGTCAATGTTTTGTGGTGTTAGGTGTTTTTTTAAGGTGAAAACTTACAGATGTAGTCTTTCACAGCTCTCTCAAAGAGATCATAGATCTTGTCTCTCTCCGAGTTTTCTGAAGCCATCCGAATCTCATCCTTCAGCCAGTCTAGCCAGATTTCTGCCGTATACAGGATATGTACATCCATATCAACAGAACATGAGCACAACAGCATTTCCCCCGCTTGTGCTTCCCAGCAACAGGTAAACAGCCTTTCAACTTGGAGGTAGCACATAACTGTTATGACTAGTATCCTTTGGTAGGCAATCCATAGGGGACAAGGCTAACTCCCTTTTAAAGCCAGCACCACATCGTGTAGAGGAGCCAGTACAGAGTAGTGGTTAGAGTGCTGAACCAGAACCAGGGAGACCAGGGTTCAAATCCCTGCTCAGCCATGAAGCTCACTTTGTGACTTTTGTGCCAATCAGTCTGTCAGCCTAACCTACTTCACAGGGTTGTTGTGATGATAAAATGGAGAGGGAGAGCAGTGTGCATGCCCCCTTGAGCTCTCTGGAGAAAATGTGGGATATAAATGAAATAATAAAAGAAATAGCATAAGGTTATGGCAAATCAAGCTTATAAAGACAGCCTACCTTCTGTAAGGGGAAAGAGTTCACTCATCTTCTGACGGGCTCTTCGGAGTTTGACTAATTCTCCTTCCTGGTGCAACAATTTTATGAGATCCAGGTGACAATTGTAATCAAATACATTGATGGATAGCTTAAAGACAACAAAAACAGTTTTATTTGTAAGCTTTTAGTGGAAGAACAGGCAGCAGTCAAGCCGCATTGGCTTTTTTCTTGGGTGTGTTCTTGACTTAACAAGGCACCACAAACAATCATTCTAGGGGTGAAGTGAAGGCACGCTTAGGAGTTGGTTGCAGGTGAGCTGCGCCAGAGCGAGCTGATTGCAAGCTCGGCAGACTCTTTATTAGCAAGAATATGCACACGTTTAGGAACAGTTTGACCTTTAGTGAGTTTACATCATGAGCTGACACGTATGTTTCCTCTGACATTTGTGAGACCTGCTCCACCACGTCATGTTCCTACCCAGTGGAAAGTGAGCCATGCCGTTGCGAAAGCGGTAAAGGTCAGAGACATGAGTGTGACGCATGGGACAGGCTGTGGCCTACCCAGGTCAGGCCTGGGTGATTGCTACATAGGAGGATCTATGCACCCATTCTCCCAGGTCATGCTCAAGTCCCTGATATTTCTTCACAGCACACTAAGTTGCAGTTTGCACCAGCTCCAGCACATAGACCAGGAACCTGAAATCTATGCGCACCACTGCCTAGTTATGATGGCTTCCAATACATGTCACCACCCAGGGCTGGCCCCCTTCCCCAAAAAGTCAGGCATGGTTTGCTCAAACATGGTCTCAAAAAGTACCACAGGGGGATCTCTCGATCTCTCTCAGTACAGAGGCACAGGGGATCTGCCTACATTGGAGGGCAGTAGTAGAGTGTCAGGTTTGCATGTAGAAGGTCCTAGGCGCAACCCCTGCTTCCTCCAGGCAGGGCTGGGAAAGACTTCTTGCTCATTTTAAACTGAGTTAATTAGGTCAACGGGAGCCAGTGTGGCATAGGGGCTAAGAGTTGGGGAGACCACGGTTTCAGCCACTCACTCTCAGCCTAACCTACCTCACCTCTCCCCATGTGAACTGACCCGGACCCCGCAAGCATCACCTGAGGCCCTTATTCGTGTGCCCCCTCCATGAGACGCCTGGAGGGTGGCAACATGGGAATGGGCCTTGTCTGCGGTGGCTCCCCTCTTGTGGAACGCCTGGAGCCTTCGTTGCGTATCTTTAGATGCTGAGCAAAAACATTCCTCCTCTCCCAGGCCTTTGTTTAATTAAATCAATGAATCTATTGGGGGGGGGTCTGCTTGTTATTGTTACATATCTTTGTGTTTCTATGAAGCGAACCCTTTGCAATCCTCGGATGAAGCACCCTTCAGCATAAAAGTGAATAAGTTATAACAATGGAAAACGAGGAAGGAAAAGGTGTGATATAAAGCCAGCAAGACAACGAAGTAAACGATTAGACTCGGCATCAGGCAGCTTCCTAGGGCGCCTTGGTGCTGCCAGCTGCACCCCTGAGAACGCCACAGCCCTGGGGGGAGGGGAGGATGTCCAGGCTCACACAGGAAGAGAGAGACCCCCCCCCTCGCCCTCCCTGGAGAGGCCTCGCTTCGGGAGGGGGAAGCCGCTCTCGGCGCCGCAGGGCGGGGGGCGTGGCCTTCTCCGCCGCAGCCCCGCCCCGCGCGGCCCTCACCTGCTCTTCCAGGCGCTGGATCTCGGCCTCGTTCTCCTTCTCCGCGTCCTCATCCTCGCCTTCCACGGAGGACTCCTCGGACTCCCCATCCTCTTCTTCTTCTTCTTCGCCGTCGCCTTCCTTCTCGCCTTCATCTTCCGAGGCCCGCGCCTCCCGCATCTCCTCCTCAGCGGCTCCGCCAACGGCCGCCATTTTGTTCAGCCGCCGCGCGCCCGCGCTTCTCTCCCACTCAAGGAAAGGCCCCCTCCCGCCAGCCTTTTCGCCCGCCGCGCTTCCGGGCTGCCCTGCTCTACCGCCTGACTGAAAAATAGAGGCAGCTGCTGCTCCGAAGCGGGGATGTCGGTCCCGCGGAGCTCTTAAGAAGGGCTGCTGGACAGGAAGCGCCTCCGGCAGGTGAAGGCCATCGCCATTTGGTTCTTTTCGAACGGGCATAAATGTCGGGCTTTCCCAAAATCACGGCGCGCCGCAGTCGCCTCAAAGAAGGTCAGAAGGACCCTCTCCATCGCTTAGAGAAAGGCAGGCCGGGGCCGCCATATTGAGTGTGTCTGCGTTGGTTTGAAAGGAGCATGCGCAGGAGAACTTCCTGATTGGTTGTGTCTCGTGTGTTCGGGGTGGTTGTGTGTGTATTATGACACTGATATCCCGCCTTTTCCGTAGGGAGCTGAGGGTGGCGTACGTGGTTCTTCTCCCCTCTCTTAATTGCAGGATTTGCGCCCAAGTGGAATTAGGACTGCAGACAGAGCAACAAATCAAAACTTGCAATAATAATAATGATAATAATAAGACAAATAACAATAATGACAATAACATCCAGGCAGCAACAGGTTAATTCCCTCCCCAGGCGGGTTAAGTTTATTCCTCCCGCAGGGCGTGGCTAATGACGCCCGTTTCGTTTTGCCCTCAGCAGGGCGCTGTGGCCTCACCTGGCGCTGCAGGCGTGGCGTCACAATCTCGCGCCGTCCTTTTCTCCTGCGTTGCGTCCTTCCACAGCAGACAAGATGGCGGCGCTGAGGGCGAGCGTTGCGCAGCGGGCGGCGGCGGCTCTCCTGAGGCCTGGGCCGGGCCAGGCTCCCCTCGCCGCGGGGTACCACGAGAAGGTAGGGGACGGGGGCTCGCTCACTGAAGGGGGGCTTTGAGGGTCTCAGGAGAAAGGCGGGCGAGGGGGGAGGACCCAGCAGAACAGGGGTTTTCGGGGGGGTCCCTCCTTCCCTGGAGGGTTTTAAGAAGCAGAAGCCGGGCGGCCACCTGTCAGGGATTCCTCAGCTGCCACTCCTGCATCGCAGGAAGACGCACTCGAGCACCCTTGGAGGGCCCCTTCCAGCTCTGCAGCTCCAGGATTCTATAAGGCAGCGGCTGTCATCATGGGGGATATCACAAGGGGGTGTAAGGGAACGCTGCGCAGGTATATGCGTCATAAGGGGTGTTTGGGGGGTACCTGGGGGATGTGGCTTGGATAGGGGATGCGATAATGATTTGAGGGACTAAGGTAGAATTGGGGATCTTTGTAGACCTGGGGCTGATACCACAAGGGTGGTTGGAAATTGAGTGGACCACCAGAAAGAGGGTGAGAAGGGAAGCCCGCACAGATTTGGGGAGGGGACAGTTTAGTGGGCTTCAAACAGAATAGATGCCTGGGAGGGGTTAATTAGTATTAATAATGAGGACACTTCATTATTTTTTAAAGTAATCAATTGAGTGGTGACCTTTAACAAATAGCTGGTGGTCAGAGGGAGGCATGGGGAAAGGCCTCGCAGTGGGGCAGGGGCTGCATTGTGGGTAGATAGAGAAGTTGGTGACAGAGGTTGCCCTTTTTTACTCTCATCCATTTTCCATTTTGTATCATGGCTTCTAGATTGTTAGCCTGCAGGCAGGGACTGCCTTGCTCTTGTGTACAATGCTTAGTGAAATCCATGTGCTCTAGGAATGATTAATGATAATGATAGGCTGTGGGAGTTGGCGTGATTCATGGAGGGAAGGAGGAAGGACTCAGTAGAAGGAACAGGGCTAACATAGAGAGCTGGCATATGAAGGGTGGTATACCAAAAGGAGGCACAGAAGGAGAGGCAGGAAATGGCGCACAGTGGTGGGGGTTTGCAGACAGCTGGCTTAGAATGTAGAATGTTAGGCTGGATACTGTGCACCAGTATATTCCCTGCTAGGTTCTAATGGCCATGCTGTTTGTTTCTCCTGCCCATAATGTGCAGGAGCACTTTGACTACAAGGCTGTGTACACAGGGCATTGCAGACACTCCCCCTTCCCTTGACAGATATTTTATGAGACTGGAATAAGTTTTAATCATTTCTTGGGGATTTAATGCTGTATTGTTTTTAACACTCGATTGGGAGCCACCCAGAGTAGCTGGGGTAACTCAGCCAGATGGGAAGGGTACAAACAATAAATTATTATTATTATTATTATTATTATTATTATTATTATTATTTTATTATTGGGGATCTCTTTAAGTTGTGCTGGACTGAGTGGCAGAAATCATACAATTGGAAGGATCCCTGTAGGCTGCCTTGTATAGCCACCTGTGTGATGATGCAGAAAATCCAAAGATAGACCACCCCTGATGTCTAGGGCTCAGTCAAGAAATGTCTCTAGTAGGTGGCAGTTAGAGACTTTGCGACTCCATTAAATGATACATGAATAGCCCTAATCATAGAATTGCAGAGTTGGAAGGGTCCAGGATGATTATTTCATTCAAGGATTCACCTTTGTCCCCTGAAGATGCATATCAAACCTTTGCCTTTGAATTCCAGGTTGTTGATCACTATGAGAACCCACGAAATGTTGGCTCCCTGGATAAGAATGCAAAGAATGTTGGGACTGGCCTTGTGGGAGCACCAGCCTGTGGGGACGTTATGAAACTGCAAGTAAGTTAGTGCTGCCTTCAGGCACCAAAGACTGAGACAATAAAACCTCTTCCAATCCGTCACCTATTCTCTGTGTAATTGTGAGCAAGTGTCTTTTTCGTTTCAATGCAATGCTTAGTCACTCTCATGAAAATGTCCTCAGGTTGAAGTAGATGAAAACGGAAAGATAACAGATGCCAGGTTCAAGACGTTTGGCTGCGGGTCAGCAATCGCTTCGAGTTCCTTGGCTACTGAATGGGTGAAGGGCAAGACGGTAAGTCTGATGCCTGTCGATATATACCTTGGCCTTGTTTTGGAAAAAAACCTTTTGTGCTGCGTTACCATCTCTTAGGCTGCTTGAAGAAAGTCGTTTCCAGTCCAGGGAGGGTAGATTTTGCAGGCATCATCCTAAGGGTCTAATAATGTGGAAGTCAATTGTGGGTTACATCAGTGGAGTCCTGCAGCTGGATCAGACCAAAAGTCCATTTAGTCCAGCATTCTGTTCTCAGTGATCAGCCAGATGATTCTGTGAAGCCTGCAGACAGGATATGAGTGCAGCAGCACCCTTCCTACCAGTTCCCAGCAGCTGAATTTCAGAGGCATACTGCCTCCAGCAGAGGGGTAGTAAGCTGGCAATAGAAAATGAAATTGTGTCTGTGGAGCAGAGTTAGCAACAGTTGCTATGGAAAAGCTGTAGCTGACGCACCTGTTTTCTGTTCAGAAAGTATTAGGTTCATTCCTCAACTTCTCTAGGTAGGACTGGGAAGATCCCTTCTCTGAAAGAACCACTGACAGTTATTGTAAACAACACTGAGCTAGATGGACCTGAAGTCTGATAGTGCAAGGCAGTATTCCTGTGTGCCTAAGTCCATGGTATGAAATGGAAAGCTAAGCACTAAATAGTAATTTTTGTATGTTTCAGGTTGATGAAGCCTTGAAGATCAAAAACACAGACATTGCTAAAGAGCTCTGCCTTCCTCCAGTAAAATTGCACTGCTCCAGTAAGTAACTTTTTTGTCCTTTGCAGACAAGTTGTTGGAAAGAAGCACCACAAGGCCCCAAATGCAAAGTGTCAGTCATGAACAAGAAAGGTGGACATAAGTGAAGTTCTTTTACAGTGATGCCTTCTATGTACTTAGTATGTTCTTGGAGAAAGTGAAGAGCTAGAATATAAGGGCATATGCCTATCTCTGGTGCTAAGGAGAGTTGTAATCCAACAACATCTGTACAGCTACAAGTTCTCCAACCTTGGGAGGCTGGAAATTGGTTCTGGAGCGAGCGTTGTGATAGACTGAACCAGGAAGTTCCTGTTATAGTTCCTGCCGTTAAACTCAGTGGAAGGCTGTTGAAAAGGGAGTCAGGGTTGAGACACAGAATAATACTGGCTTATCTTTATAGGGCTGTTGTAAATAATGCTGAGAAGGCAAGTGAACTGCTTTGTGCACAGGTGCTATGCCCATGCTAAGTCATAAACTGGCCTAAGAACACGCCTCAAAACTCAGAAATCTGGGTACATAAGAAATCTCTCCTTCGAATGTGGGGGTTTACTGCCAAGGATGTGAATTGGCCTGCTGAATTGCAGGAGAGAGCCAGAAGCTTCTCCCAGAGTCCTTGGCACTCAGGATTGAAATTATTTTGCTTGTTGACTTCCACTGTTAAACCAGTGTAATATTTCACTTGTGTTCTTCCTCCCTTAGTGCTGGCAGAAGACGCCATCAGGGCTGCCTTAGCAGATTACAAGTTGAAGCAGGGGCCGAAGGGCAGTGAGCCAGGAAAAAATGCAAGCATGGCCTAGGAGGTGCTACGTGTCAAAAAGCCTGGAGGCCTGTCCCACTACAACCTTGTCATTCCAATTGTAATTTAGCAGGGCAATTACAGCAAGAGGCCAACAAATCACCTTAGTGCATTTTGGAAGCATGCACAACGTCAGGCTGCATTGGAACCACCTCAGGGCAGTCGCCTTGATCATCTTTGCTACCAGCTTTTCTGTTTTCCTTCCACATGTGGGAGGAAAGAGAAGAACCTTCTTGTGATTTCAGTGTGAGAATTTTGCTATAAGTAATTGTTCCAGCTTTCAGTGTGTAGGAGGCAATTGCCTACATGTTTCCTAGGGCATGGCCTGTTGTTGCAAGGAGCAGCCCCATCTCCACTTCGGGCAAAGCTGCCTGGTACGAGAGAACAGTCAGGGACCTGTGTAACAGCCCCATCACTTTCCTGTAACTCTCCCCACAGGAAGGGAAATTGAACACATTCTAGATACCTTTGGGGACAGAAGAGGGTAGAAGTTGCTCTCCTCCTGCTGTTTCTGCAGATGAGGCAACAAGAATCTCCCTTCCCGTTGCCAGCAGCACATTCTTCTAGTTGGGAGGGAGGGAATTTACCCCTAACAGCAGATTAAGGCAGAAACAACCATGTTCCTATCCTTATTCCCTAGTTTGGGTTTTAAAGAAAAGGATTGTGTGATCAGACAGTTTATGCACAAGTTTTCAGATTTCTTTTATGTACAGTGTATGCTATATAGAGATAATATATGCTGTGCTCCATCTCAATGAATTGTGTGTTTCTCCCTAGCAAATTTCAGGCTGAATTTAAAAGAGAAATTGGTATAAATGAGACAACAGTATTCAGCCAGACCACAGAGAAATAAGAGAGAGGTATCAGCCTGCTTGGGGTGGCAAGGGTGGGTGGGTGTGGAGGATGCAACATAGAGTGACAGGGGGAAGAGAGAAAACAAACTGAGGGGGGAGGGAAGACTGTGGTGCCTTCCTTGGAGGGAATGGCTGGCTGGGACCCTGTAGGGTCGCTCCTTTTGGGAGAGAATACACAGTGACATTTTGCTGCCAATTGCTTGTATGGCCCTGAAGGCCACAGTCCTCTTGCATGAAGGCCACAGTCCTCTTGCTCCCCAGCAACTGACACTCAGGAGATTTGCTCATCATCCTTGGAAAATGCCAGCCCTGTGCTCTTTGAAACAGCCTTGAAAAGCAGTAAGCCCCATTAGAGAACAGCATTGCTTAGAAGGACAAGATACCTCAGTTTCTCATTAAGAAAGGCAAAAAGTCCTTCACCAACGTGAGGGGGTGTATTCATAGCAAAATCTGCATCTACCTCCCCCCCCCAAGGAATGGGAGTGGGGGTGCTATTGCCCAGAAGGACTCAGCTGGGGTTTTCTTACACCATCCTTAGCTTCAGGAATAGTGACAGGTCAGAAGTACATTTCCAGGTTCCTTGACTGATTTACAACCAAAGCAATCTGAAAAAAAGGGGGGGGGGAAAGGTTTAATGAACTAGTACTTGAGGAAGACTTCCCTTTTTAGTTTCTGGGTGGTGAACAGGGGAGGAGAGAAAAAGTCATGTTTCAGTTGGACTGATTTTTGAAGTGCGTTTAGTAGTGGAAGGGGTTGCCTTGGGTGGCATGGGACGGCGTGGCAATAAGAAGTCCCTGAGGGGAGCCTGCCCTGTGCTCCCTAAGCTGTCTCACAAAGACATCATCAGCATCCAGACAAGATTCAGCTGCCAGTCCAGCTTCTGTGCATGAAATGGGGGTGCCATCTTGTCCTTTGCCAGCTGCTGCAGGGCTCCCCTTACATAATCTTAACCAACTGACTATATCCAGCCTGTCCCAGGGGAGCATTTCAGATTGAATCACTTCCCCTTGCTTTACACCAGGGGTGGTCAACCTTTTTATACCTACCGCCCACTAATGCATCTTTCTTGATGGTAAAATTTCCTTACTGCCCACCAGCGCTCGATGGAAGGAGGATTCAGCTTGTGCCATAGAACCCCCTACCGCCCACCTAGAAACTAGTGGGCGGTAGGGACCAGGCTGACAATCCCTGCTTCACACACTCCAGAGAGCTGCCCAGCACCATCAGTGAGGTGGGTCCACTCACGTGTGAATCACCCCCATTAACAGAAGACATGAAGAACAGCCCTGCTGGATCAGGCCACTGGGTGCCCATTTAGTCCAGCCTCCTCACAGTGGCCAGCCAGTGGGAAGCCCACAAGCAGGCCCCGGGTGTAAGAGGCCCTCTCCTGCATTTCCCAGCAACTGGTATTCAGAAGGATTCCTCTGATCATGGAGGCAGAGCACAGCCATCCTGGCTAGTAGCCATCAACAGCCCCCTCCTCCATGAAATTGTCCAGTCCTCTTTTAAAGCCTGCCAAGTTTGTGGCTATCACTGCCTCCTGCGAGAGGGACTTACATAGAGAGTTCCATAACTGCTGCATAAAGTACCCTCTTAAATCCCAAATCTTCTAATGCTCAGCTTCAGCGGATGTTGTACGTACATGCCCTCAACAATTCTGCTCTGCACCCCTCTGCGAGTGAGAAACGCTTGCCACTTTTGCAAGGGACTTGTGAGTATTCCAGTTTATGCCTGAGCAGCAGTTGCTCTCCCATTGGAGGTCTGTGCCACGTCAAATAATTTATTAGTAGCTCAGGTTTCTAACTGAAATGTCTCTGCAGCTGCTCCAGCGTCATGGTTTATAACAGCAGCTGTGCACCATAAGACAGACTTTCAGGCTGTAAAACTATTCCTGTTGCCAGTGCGTCGCTCCTCAAATGCAGGAAAGGGGGATTTATATATATAAAAAGCACACATCTGAAATGTTTAGATTTTAAAAGCATCTGGTTCTTGCTGGAAAGTCAAGATGTCCCAAAAGGGGCAAAAGCTGAAGGGCAGGGCAGCTCTGCCCCCTCCCAGTGCTGAGCTAAAGGATAAGTCTGCTTTTTGTGTCCAGCACAGCTGATGTCTAGCGATCAGACACTTCTCCAGGGGTGTAGCAAATGATGTAGTGCAGGATCTCCCTGTTATGTCCCCCATAGACACATCCTTATGGAGAGCCCCCAAAAGCAGGCAGCTGTGTTGATCCATCTACATACATAGCCCTCCCGAAACAGCAGCACAATGCAATATTGTGTTTAATTTGCCGGATGCAAACCTTTGCAACAGAGCACTGCATGTCTTGCTTAATTGTGCATTTCCCAAGTTGGGGAACAATGCTCTTCTCTTGTTCAAACCCTTCACCGTCCCTCAGCGGGTGATTCAAGCCCTTAACCTGCCTTCTGGAGGTGGCCAGAAAAACCTGGAAATTGGGTCAGCCCTGAAGGTCTGGCAAGCCTAGTCTCAACTCCTCCAAGGGTGATGCTCAACCCCCCCCCCCATCCTGAAAAACTCTTAAGGTAAAGGTACCGCTGAACATTAGGTCCAGTCACGGACGACTCTGGGGTTGCGGTGCTCATCTCGCTTTATTGGCCGAGGGAACCGGCATACAGCTTCCGGGTCATGTGGCCAGCATGACTAAGCCGCTTCTGGCGAACCAGAGCAGCGCATGGAAACACCATTTACCTTTCCGCTGTAGCGGTACCTATTTATCTACTTGCACTTTGACGTGCTTTGGAACTGCTAGGTGGGCAGGAGCTGGGACCAGCAACAGGAGCTCACCCCATCGCGGGGATTCGAAGCGCCGACCTTCTGATTGGCAAGCCCTAGGCTCTGTGGTTTATCCCACAGCGCCACCCGCATCCCAAGAAAAACTCTTAGCACCTCTCTCCTGTTTTATCAGAAGCCTCTCCAAAAGGCCCACTGATAATGCTTTCTCTTAGCCCACAGAGCGGCCAAGGCACCAGAAAAACCAGCACTAGGGCCTCTCGGCTTTTGCCTTTTTGCACAAGTATGCTGGCTATTTCCTCCTTTAATCCCAGGAGAGAAATAGATTTCATGACAGCTTCCCCGCCCCCTTCCAGATGTGGCACTGAGACATGCAGGCGCTGGGGAAGAGAGGCTGGAAAGGAGTCGGGGGGGGGGGAATCCAGCCTTCCATTACTATTTCAAAAATGAGGGAGCAAGAAGAGTTGCAGATCAACACAAAGGGCACAGAGGCAATGACACGTGGCTGGTCTGCACAGTGGCAGAAGCGTCCAAAGTTTAACAGGGATCTCAAATACAAAGAATAATCTCACTCCATTGAGTGGATATTGAAACACGCCCTGTATTTTGAACAGTCATCTTCGTTCTGTGGGGTGTTCCAGAAATTTGCAATTTAAAAGGGAAGGTGGCAGATCATGAATTCTGTCATTCCGACTGAAAGCGGCCACTTGTGTAGAATTCTGATTGCAACATATTGGAAGAAAAATGAAGTACCGGACGTTAAAGAATGGCAGGAGAAATTATTCAGCTATTTAGGTAAAGGTAAAGGGACCCCTAACCATTAGGTCCAGTCGTGACCGACTGGGGTTGCGGCGCTCATCTCGCTTTACTGGCCGAGGGAGCCAGCGTACAGCTTCTGGGTCATGTGGCCAGCATGACAAAGCCGCTTCTGGCGAACCAGAGCCACACACAGAAACGCCGTTTATCTTCCCGCTGCAGCGGTACCTATCTACTTGTACTTTGACGTGCTTTCGAACTGCTAGGTTGGCAGGAGCAGGGACCGAGCAATGGGAGCTCACCCCGTCACGGGGATTCGAACCGCTGACCTTCTGATCGGCAAGCCCTAGGCTCTGTGGTTTAACCCACAGCGCCACCCGCGTCCCTATTTAGACCTAGCTATATTAACAGATGCAATCAGAGGACGCAGCAACCAAAAATTTCAACAAAGTTGGGAGAAATTTGGAGAATACCTGAAAAAGCAATGCCCCACCATGAAGTCTTGGATCCATTTCTAAATATTCTGTACTGGAAATTATTAGTTAATAGAATGTGAAAGGTGAAAATAAGATAAAATATAGGTATAAAAGGTATTACAGTAGCTAAAAAGAACTGGTAAAAAACCCGAGAGGATGACAAGTGGAAGTCGGTGGGTGAGGGGAAAGAAGAGGGAAATGATTTATTAAAAAGGTATAAGATAGTAGAGATGAATAAGTGTATGAAGAAATGATGGAATAGTGAAAATATGGTTAAAGGACAAGCTTAATGTATCTGATTGGATCATATTTCTTTTTTTCTTTTAGTTAGAATTAGATTTTGATTTAAATGTTGTATTTGATTTATTCTTGATGTATTTTATGGATTTATATTTTTAAGTTGATTTCAATAAAGTTTTTTAAACTAAGAAAGAAAGAAAGAAAGAAAGAAAGCACCCACTTGCGTGTTCACCTATGGAGAGTAGGAATCACCTGTAGATAACCAGGGGACATTAATTTAAAAAGGATTCTACTTTTATGCCATCCGAGTGCCACAAATGCATAATAAAAGCATGTCTGTTCAGATGGACTGCTAAAAAGAAAAAAGTGAATGCAAGTACAGTGGTACCTCGGAAATCGAATTAAATCCGTTCCGGAAGATCGTTCGACTTCTGAAACGTTCGAGTTTCGAAGTGCAGCTTCTGATTGACTGACAGCGAGGTTTTTGCATAGCGGAAGCCGCGTCGGACATTCGTTTTCTGAGCACTTCCTGGTTTTTGGTGTTCGGGAGCCAAAACGTTCAAGAACAGAGCCATTTGAGTTCCGAGGTACCACTGTAGTAGTTGTTGTCTATTTTTAAAGGATGAATTAAAAGAAATCATTACCTGGTTTCAGGTATCTCAGGCTCATTCTTCATTTGGAGCACAGGGGACAAGGCCTACACACACTTGCCTTGTTTAAATCCTGAAGGGTGCTACTTCCCTAATATACAACAACCTATTAGATCATGAAGTGGGGGTGCTAGAGGCCTTCAGATTGTATGGGGATCAGATTTAGGCCACCCAAACGAAGATAACAAATGAGAGGGAATCTGGACCCCACCCCACCCCATCAAAACCATCTCTGCTCGCTTACAGGAGGCCTCGCTCAAGGTCATCTTCCAATGGCACTGGACACTGGTCAGGCTGGCAAAAATGAATCCCTCCCTCTCCCCAGTACCTTGAAAGGGTTGTGGAAAACATGGTTCATTCATTCATGTTGGGTGAGAATGCCCCCATGTTAAAAACTTTTGGAGTAGGGTATACCCCATTATATCCATAATTACAAGCCAACCTCTTTCTCCAAATCCTGCCTTAGCCCTAATATCTTTGGACATAGATGGGCTCCATTTTGCACGACAGAAAACCAGCAGGCTTCTTACTGACCACAACAAGATTAGCGATAGCTCAGCAATGGAAGAACCAGACTGAAATACCCCTGACGATATGGGAAAATCATATTTGGGATACAGCAATGTCTGAGCTTCTCAGCAGACACAGGATGGCAATTAAAGGCTTTGGTGCATACAGTGTTTAGAATGATCCCTGCTACTCCCCAAGGAGGAAGAGACAAGTGGGGGTGGTGGGTGACTCCCTACTGAGGAGGACAGAAGAGGCTGTAGCGTGCGGAGGAAACAGGATGTGCCGGGAGATGTGCTGTCTTTCCCGTGCAAAGATTCATGATGTGACAGAGAAGTCGCTAAGTCTTACAAAGCCCACTGACCACAGCCCTCAAGTCTCTGCATAAGGGATGCTCTAGACCTGGCAACTCTTGGTCTAATCACTTCCCCAAGGCTAGCCCAAAATATTTTGCTGCCTGAAGCAGAATAGCATGTGGCACCCACCCTCCACCGCCCAAGTCAAAGAACTCAGCGTTCATGGCTGGCCAAGTTAACTTGGCACCCAATGCAGAAAAACCCACAAGTGCCCCTCCCATGGAAAGAAGGAATCAATGCAGAACATAACCATCACTTTGATCCCCATCCACAACACCCAAGTGCCCCAATCTACTCAATGGTAGAGCTGGCCCTGCATCCTTCAAGAGAAAAGCTATTTGAGGTGGAGGCTTGTTTGTGTCCAATGGAATCTGATATCCCCCCCCCCCTTGAATTGATACTCTTACACAGAGACGTATTGCACCTATAGCATATTAAAAAGAAAACATTTCTAAACTTCTGTCTGTCTGTTTCAAAAGCAGTTTACCACAGAGCAGCACACAGAAAAAACGAATGACTGAAAAATGGAACATAGGTCTGCATAGGAATGTGTATTTGTGTGCATGGGTAATTAAAGGTTTAAAGAGGTTGTGAAAGGAGGGGCAGGGAATATACATTGCAGTCTGCAACTTTACTTAATTAATTTGTTTAATATTCAGGTTATTTCTTAAGTAATTGGTTAAGATTTCAGTTTATAAAATTGCAGAGATAATCCCTCTGGTTTATTTCTCTGTGACTTCTCAACGAGATGGCGATGATTTCAGATATTCTGCGGTGGTTGCCCAGGGACCGAATACAGTTTTGCAAAGCCTGCCAACATTTTCCATGGAAGAGTCCAAGAGAGTAGCTTTGGTGGAAGCCATTCTTCTTAGGAATCCCTGTACTGGTCATCATTCCCCTTCCACACTTAACGCCAAAGTAGTTTTGCAAAAGGGCCCCAAACTCCGTGCAGTGAGTAGCCTTGGCCTTTTTGTACCCTGTGTAGTTTTAAACAAAATGTTTTTCAGAACATGGCATAGCCACTGAATGGGAAAGTTGCTTTTTCCATCAGAGAGAACAGGCACTTCCAGATAAATCATTATTCCTGCCCAAGTAACTCTAGGCCATGAGGTTCCTGGTTGAGGCCCTGTAGCCCTTGACCCCCGGAGTCTTAATCAGCCACGGACCTCTGAGCCCTCCTGCTGCCTTTGCTCCCCCTGGTCACGCAAAGGGATCTCGGAAGCTGTTCACCTAAAACCACCCAATCCATGGTGCTTGTTGAACAAGAAAGCATGAGGGGGAGGCCTACCCGGGTTGTTGGGTCCTCCTGGGTTTGAATGCAAGGGGCTCCAGGGTTCTAATTCTCCACAGCACCCCAGGAGAATGGTGTGCATGGTATTGTGGGATAGAAGACCATCACAAGAGCACACGCCTCTTTGGTGCCTTCCAGCATCTGGTATTTGGAAGCATATTGGGAAATTTAAATGGAGGCTGGACCCAGCCAGAAAGAGGGCAGGGCAAACATCACTAATGCATTGCAGGGGGTTGGACTAGATGGCCCTTAGGGGTGCCTTCCAACTTTACAATTCCATGATCCCAACCTAGTTCCCCAAGCCCCTCCATGGCACACAGCCATAGCTGAAAATGAGGGCCCACCAGCCAGCATTAACAAATCCCTGTTCTTAAAGAGGGCATAACCATCAATGCTTTTTTGTTGGCTAACTAGACTTCAGAGAGGGCTTCCCTTTTATCCCGTGTTCTGAGGAATGGCCACAGTCATAAATATTATCAGAACCTTTGTGAAGAAGCTGGGCGAAAATGGTCCTCCCCCAATAAAACCCTCCGCTCAAATTCTTCAAGGCTTGTCACATATAAAGATAAAGAGTTTCTTGGTCCAGCTGTAATGTTTGCTAAAAGTATTCCTCTCTTTCCTGAGCAGGCCAGAGAAGAAAACGTCTCAGAATCCCAAATGGAAACAATAAAGCCACTCAAAAGTCCTTCACCAAAGTACAAAAGTGAGTTTTTAAACAATTTAGTTTACCTCCCCTGAACCCTGTCAGAGCTGGTAGAAAGAGTAAAAATGTCCAGCCAACATTTACTGGCATTTTAGGCAGATTTTTTGAGTTTCCCAAATATATGCTGTTTCCACAGATATTATAAATTCAAAATTATCTTGATGAATGAAGATCCTTTGCTGATACAAATGCTTCAGGGTTCAAGTGGCATGAAAGGCCAGTTCTGGTGTGCTTCTCTCACACATGATTGAGGTCCTTCCCACCCCAAAATTCTTGTAATAATATAAATGCCCGGATGTTTGTGAAACTTTAAGCATGCCAGTCAATCAGGTGGGCACATCCCAGATCCGAGCCCATCCTCTTGAGCAAGGATCTTGCTTGAGCACTGAAATTGACCACCATCTGTGGTGTCAAAGTTGGTGTCTCTCTGGCTGGTGTCAGAAGTGGCATCCATTATCAAGTCCAACTGAGGTTTCTGTGTCACGTGGATGGGAGTTAAATTTAAAACCTAACATCACGAAAAAATATCCAGGAGAGATCTGGGGAGCAGAGCTGCCCTGAAATTTCAGGACTGGATCTTGGACCAGAACCTCTAACAAAGATTGTCAGGCCACATGCAGACTTGTAAACAGTGGCAGAGATTTTTTCTGAGAGGTGAGCTCTGCTTCCACCCATGCACCTTAACTCCTCAAAGGGCGCATATACTCAGCTTCAAATTGAATCCAGATTGTAATTTTGCCAGCCACATTTTTAAGCATCATGCATTGTTCTTTTATCAAAAATTTGTTCAGCACCTGAAAAAGGGCTCCAAGTAAGAGTGAGGTGGCTTTGTGATTGACACGAAGGGCTGACCAATCAGTGCTGTGCTAAGTCCCTACTTTCAAAAAAGGCGGGTGCAGTGGCTTTGTAATTGACCAAAAGGCTGGCCAATGGGCGTGTTGCACAGCCTTGCTTCAAAAGGAGAGGTTGGCTTCATGATTACCCAAAAGGCTAGCCAATCAGCACTGTGTAGATTCAGCTTTGGCAGAAAACCAGAATGGGTTACTGATCCCAGGGAGAGTATAGAATATGGAGCAGCCAGGCATTCACCTGGAAAGTGGGGATTAGGAAGGCAGCTACTATTATTGGGGCCTGAACCATAGGTTCTACTATATCTATTCACAAAAAAGTGTTTCAAAATAGGTTTAAACCCAACAGTGGTTTCAGTCCTACATTTGGATCTCAGTCAGCGCTCAGTGCTGGATCTCCTCCAGTCATCCTCACCTACTAAATAATACCTTGTACTTGTGTCAGAGGAGAGCGGCTAAGTCATTCAATGAAGAGACTGTTAAGTCAAAACCTCAGTATGCTACTTCTAATGGGGCTTCTCTAAAATGGAGGTGGGAAACGTCATATACTGAAGGGCCTGGTGTTGCCCACAGAGTAAAAGTAAAGTCCATCACAGGTTCAGTATGATCAGCTTTTCAACACAACAGCCAACGGGTGGAAAGCCAAGCAAGGGAGGCCCTGTGCCCTAGTCTCCTGAGGTGCAAGTACTATCAGGGGGTGAAGCCCCCGGCTCATCTGCCTCACTTTCTGAGACTTGTTCTGTGGAATTATCAGTCCCTGGTGATTCCTTGGGCTCTTCTGGAGATGCTGGGTGTGTTTCTTCTTCCACCTGTTGATCCTTCACATCTTCACCATTGATTTCCGCGTCTACCAAGTTTGGCAGGGCTGGAGTCTCAGCCTCCTCTTCTGGACCATCCTGTTCTTCTGGAATGGCTTTCTCTTCCTTCTCAGCCTCTTCCATTGTCTTTGTCCCTTCCTCCTTGACGTTGGTTGCCCTGTCCTCCATTTTGGCACTCTCCCCGTTCATCGTGACAGCCTTGGCTGGGGATTTGAGGTTCTGTGCAGCAGCTAAAATATCCGCCTGCAGCTGTTTGGTGGAGTCAACGGGCTCTTCCTGGTCGGCATCAGACAGCTTCTCTGGCACTTCGCTGAAGGCCTTGGCCCCTCCTGACTTGTCGTTCTGGTCCACGTACTTCTTCTTTGGAAAAGATGATGGATAGTAGGCCGAAGCCTTGTGTTTCTGCCGGACGATGACGGCGGCACACACGATGAAAAGGAAGAGGAAGACCAAGGAGCCGACCACAATAATCAAGAGCATGTACTTCTGGAAGAAGTCCACAATCCCGTCCAATATGTTGAGGGATGTCGAAGTCCCATTCACAATGAGGTCATTCGAGGTGGGGTTTGCACCTAGCGTCACACTTGCAGGGGGTGGGATGGAGGACGCCCCCTCGCTCTCTCCGCTGCCACCGTTGTCTTCAAGCCCTGCATTGTGTATGGATCTTGAGGCACACAAGGGCACCATCAGCATAACAAGCAGGCAGATATCCATCAGGAGGGCCATGTCAGTGGTTGGGTGTGGCTAGTTCTCTGGAAAAAACAACAAACACAAACACAGAGGAACGGTTATTCTTAGATGTGTAGCATGCGCAAATGAGCTAAGTCCCATTCTTAGATCTGGAGAAACTTCTTCCATGGGGGTGGGGGTGGGGCTTGCTAAAGTTAATGGTGAGCCTCTTTGCACATGCTCAGTGGGCCTCTCATCTGTCCTAATGACTTTGTGTATTCCACAACTAGTTCTGGGGTTAAGCTCTGGTGAGTCCCTACCTCAAACTGAGATGTGGGCATAAGCAAATATAGCCAAGGAAATCCCAGGAAATGGACACAATCAGTGAAGTTTCAGGCCCAGCCAGAGGTAGGGCTTCTTCCACACATACTGTACATAGTTCGTGGACAAGATATGTTATTTCTCCCCCGCTCCTCTCACTCTTGTTGTCTAATGGAATTGTAGAACTGCAGTTGGAAGGGACCCCAAGAGACATCTAGCCCAACCCTCTGCAATGCGAGAATTGCAGCAAAAGAATCCCTGACAGATGGCTATCCTACTCTGCTTAAAAGCCTCCAGTGAAGAACACCTGCTGCACATGCAGAAGGTCCCAGGTTCATCTCCCAGCAGCAGGTGGTGGAGAGGAGCTGTCAGTCAGAGTAGACAAGACTGGGCTAGGTGGATTAAGACCAGGGATATGACAGTGACTCATAGCTCTGCAGAAGCCAACTCTGTATGTGTCAGCCCAGAACAGCGGCTCAGGCAGGCAGCCTCCTCTGGTCTGTCCATACAGTCAGGAGTGATTGAACGATCCTAATCTCATCCAGTCAAGAGTCCGAGGCAGAAGGAGATCAAAATAGCACCCCTCTCAGGGGAGGAGCATACAGTGAGATGGACGGGCTTTGGGCCCACAGAGATGTTTGGATTGTCTAAATTCATTTATTTCTTAACACGCAGAGTTGGGGGCTTACTGGTTTGGAGTTCTAATATATCTCTGAGCTCCTGAGCTTGATCAGATCCTGGCCTGAGCACACCGCAGTGGTTGGTGGGTAAATTCCTGAGATTTGAGGTTTGCAATGGAAACTGTTACACAGACCAAAAAGCGCAGACTCAGGCATGCAGCCCCTGCTGATCCAACTCAAGGTTTACTTCACCAGCTGTTGGATCTGTCAGTAGATCTAGACAGATGTTTAAATGCTGCTGTTTCTGTTCTGACTCTCCAGTGACACGCACCCAGTTTTTAATATGGAAAACAAAGAGGGCTTCCTCCCCCCCACCACCACCCTTTGCCTTCTCTGGAGCTCTGCCTTCTGCCCTCAGTGCTGCACCCCCAATCCCAAGTGCCAGCCTGGCAGTCAGGAGGTGCCACTCTGCACATGTTTGGAAGCTAACATGCTCCTCCTGAACTTTCTTCTCCTCTGCTCCTTTTTCTAAGCAGCATATTCAGAGTCCAGATGTTCCTGCTGAAAGGGGCTGTGCCTGATGCAAGCAATTTCCCCTTGACTCAAATGCAACGTGCCCAGAACCTTTGCCAAGTTTGGAGACATTAACTTCCTGCAAAACTGCTAACTGAAACCTGGGGTGCAGCCTCAGCATCTGGAACAGCCAGAGGTCCCTGGATGAATCATCTGGTAATGTGTAGCCTCAAAAGAGCCCTGCAGCTGATCAGGCCCAGAGCTCATCTAGTGCAATGGAGACCAGCCCAGATGTGTCCGAGAAGCTCACAAGCAGGGCATGAAGGTGGCAGACACCCGCTGTTGTGTGTCCTCAGAATCTGGCCTTCCAAGCTGCCTTGCCTCTGAACAAGGAGTTTCCATCTGGCTCACAGCTGATGACCAACCTCTCCAAGGATGTTTCTTCCAATGTAAATTACAAAGACTTTTGAAATCCATATATAGGGATGTTTCCTTCGCAACAGATATCTGGGCTTCTCACTTCCGCTGGAAATGAACATTCCACCCAAGAATTTCTCCTTTATCATCTCTCCCTGACCCCTTCATCATCTCTTCTCTCCTTAGGAGCAATTTAGCTCCTGATCCACAAAATCCAGGCAGGGCACTGACACAAGGGCCCTCTGTAATTGTTTCTCCACAGCCCTTGGTATTCAGAGGTAGACTGCCTTTGGGCATGGAAGCTCTGTGGAGCTGCGGAGGCTAAGCTATCAATATCCTTCCCACCATGAAACCCAATTTGAGCTCCATCCTTGCAGCACTTCAGCAGGAATCCAGAACTTTTATGCTTGCCAGAAATACGGGGGAAAGGGGGGAGCACCTCTTTTGTCTTAGTTAATCCTATCCTGGTTTCACTGGCATGTCTGATGGATTAGGCAACACGGAGCACTGGAGCCCTCAGTTTCTTCATAGAATCATAAAACGGTGGAGTTGGAAGGGACCCCGAGGGTCATCTAGCCCAACCCTCTGCCATGCAGGAATCTCAGCTAAAGCATCCATGACAGATGACCATCCAACCTCTGCTTGAAAACCTCCAAGGAAGGAGAGTTCTTGCACCCTCCCTTGAGAACCAGGGTCAGCAGGATCCCATCAAATGGATCAGCCATATCTATGCAAGGCCTGCAGCCTCTCTCCAGATCCCAGTGGCAGGCCAAATTCCATACCCTCCAACATTGTCCCATTCCACAATGATTTCTTTACTATTGACTGGGTTGCCCCAGCCACTCTGGCCAGCTTCCACCATACATAAAAACATAATGAAGCATTAAAAAAAAACCTTCCCTACACAGAATTGCCTTCAGATGGCTCAGGGGTAGGATAACTCCATACCCTCTAACATTTCTCCAATGAAAATAGGAACATCCTAAGGAAAAGCGGGACATTCCGGGATCAAATCAGAAACTCGGGCGGCTTCTCTACATCAGGGATGTCCCTGGAAAATAGGGACATTTGGAGGGTCTGAAATTCTTCAAACTCTAAATGCACATAGTCTCCCCCCCATCCCTCTGCCTCCTTTCTTCCTCCTCCTCCCTAGATGCATAAAACATCCCCTAAATCCCCTCTAGTTTTAAAAGCTGTGTAATCTGAGAACTACCCCATCTTTTCTGAGCTGGAGCAAATCAACTGGCAATTAAATCAGCAGACAAGACCTTCCTCTGGACTCTGAGCACAAACCTTCTCAGATAGCCAGCTGTATAATGCAAGCTTTTAATTCAATTTTGTTTTCATCAGGTTGTTCTTCTTCAAAGGCATCCCACAATCTTAAAGCAGCTGATCTACCAAATAATAGTGTTGATTTGATTGCACCAAAGTCTATGCTGCTCCTTTAACAATTCAAACACATAGATTAATAATAATATAATAATTTAAAAGGCAGTAACATTAAAAAAGCAAACCACCTCACATTAACATCAATAGAGTATATATTGCCTATGATTCAGAAATATTTATATACTGCCTTTGATTCAGAAATATTAAGATGGTGCAGAGTAAGTAATGAACAAGTTAATTAAAATGACACATTAAATAGCAACGAATAGCTAATTAACTGTTTTATTTGCTTCTGTTTTGTAGTTTCAGATTCTTCTGCTTTATATTTGTCTGTGGTGTGGTGGGTTTTTCCATCTTTATGTTCATATTTGAAGCCACTGTGGACGGTGCCTTGTACGCCTCCTTCTGGCAGCTCCTTTGGCCAAGCTCATGCCAAATGTCTTGCTCTGCTTTCCTTTGGACCCCATCAGCAAAGTGACTTCCTTTTTCTTGTTGTCTGGGCAGCCCAGACCCTCCAGACACACTGCCCAGACTTGCACCCTGGGGAAGTCACTTTGGGGCTGCTAACACAGCCAAAACAAGCACTACAGGTTGCTTCCGTCAGTGGGAGAGATCATTGTCTCTCACTGGTCAGCTGGGCCTGCCTTAAGCTGGGCCGCCCCAGTCAATGTGCTGACCCGCCACGGTCCGCTTGCTTCAATGGGTGCTGGAGCTCAGAGAGAGAAAATGCCCTGGTGCATCTGCAGCAGCACAACCGGATGCCTTCATCTGCCCCAGCTGCAACAAAACATATCTCTCCCATATTGATCTCTACAAGCCACAGCAGGTGCCGCAGCCTTCCAGCGGTTTGGCTTCACCCCCAAAGGTGCCCTCCCCCATTGTCTTCTGAGACAGATGAATGCCAGCAACAACTATGTGGTCTTTGTACAGATATAAAGTCCTCTAAAGAAGCAAAACAAACCACCACAGGAGGAAAGGAAATCTGAGGTCACACGCTGCTCCATTGGCACCGCTAACAACACCAACTCAAGAGACTCATGGGTTGCAATGGTGCTTGGGCCTGTCCTTCACCTGACCACAAATGGGACCAGTGCTAGATGACCCATAGGGTCCCTTCCAGCTCCACACTGTGATTCTATGCAATCAACATTATGTGAACGCTACAATCAGCACCCGCAGGGCAAGCCCAATGCTGTCGGTGGCCGGGGGTGGCAGTAGAAGGCCGCTTCCTGTGCTCCAATGTCTCTCTAGATCTGCATTATGCCACACACCCCATGGCAGGCCATCTGGGACTGGTGCCCTCAGCACCCTCTCAACAGTCGGTTGGTAACCCCTGAACAAAATACTTAGAAGGTCAGGTGGATTTGGAGTGAGGCTTACATGCAAAGCCTGCCTGCTTGTGCACATGTTCTGATTTTGCCACAGGACTCCCCAGGGTGGGGAAGGATTGGCAGATCCATTCTGCACACATCTGAGCCTGAATCTAACACGCTGGCAACCGGGCAGGGAACCATGGCAGGAGCAGCTGTGATTTTTCTCCATTCTTGTTGCATGGATGTTTTTGGTGTGGAGGCCAAAGAGGTGGGCTATAATTACAATAAATGATAATAATGATTAACACCTCTGAGCATGTGCAGAATGCTCTGCATGTTTCTTCCCCCTGCAGCCCCGCCACTGCATAACCACAAACCCCCATGTGTGCCACACCTCCCATGACATAGCTCCAAGGAAAGCACAAACCCCAGGATGTGTTGAGGAATCTCTGCTTCATAGCCGGGGTCTTGGGGCACAGACCTCTGGGAAGTTCTCCTGCATATGCACACACACACAGTTCATTTCAACAGTGCAGGAGAATTTCCCAGGGAGCTGCCCCTAAATTTTGAGTTTTCCTAGGGAATAGCAGCCTCATCTTCTTCAGTGTGCAAGGCAAAATCAAAACGGGCTCATCTAGGACAGAATTGATTACAGGGTCCTGCCTCTTCACAGGAACATAAGAAGAGCCTGGCTGCTGGATCAGGCCAAGTGGGGCCCATCTAGCCCAGCATCCTGTTCTCACAGTGCCTCAATGGGAAACCTGCAAGCAGGATCTGAGCACAAGAGCCCCGTCTCCCCTTCTGGCATTCAGAAGCATCGCTACTTCCAATTGTCCTGGCCAGCAGCCAGCAACAGCCCTCTCCTCCTCCTTGAATTTGTTCGGTCCTCTTTTAAAGGCATCCAGGTTGGCGGCCATCCCTGCCTCCTGTGGCAGCAAGTTCCATGGTATAACTCTGAGCTGCATAGATTCCTTTTATCTGTCCTGAACCTTCCAGCATTCAGCGTCCTGGGATGTCCCCAACTTCTAGTGTTCTGAGAGAGGGAGGAATTTTTTCCACTGTCTGCTTTGTCCGTGCCACATATACGTTTATGAACTTCTATTGCGTCTTCTTCGCCTTTTCTGCAAACCAAAAGCCCCAAACGCTGCACCCTTTTCTTACAGGGGAGTTGCTCCGTCCCCCTTGAACCAACCCGTTCCCAAGCAGGAAGGGCTGAACTGAACAGCAGGGGAGGCTTTTGTGGGGGCCCCATCCTGCCCGCACCGAAACACTTAGCCGCAGTTGCAAGCCTGCCAGAAGTCAGCAGGAGTTGAGAAAAGGTGGGGTGGTGCTGGGCCCCCAAGGTTTAGGGTGAGGGTGGGGAGCTGTGTGGCATTTACTCACGGGAGAGGAGACTTTGCCGTCTTCTGCTGGCCTCCTGGCTCTCTGCTTCTGCTGCTGAGTTGCAACCCCTTCCTCCTCCAAGCTTGGCCGCCTCTGTGCCTGGCCAGCTTTTTTGCATTAAGTCTGGTTTCATGTGGGGACAGGGAGGGAGGGAGGGAGGGAGGGAAGAAGGGGAGGGCAGCCCCCCACATGCGGCTCTCCTTTCCCTCCCCCTTTCTCCTGCAGGCAGCCGCCCTCCAAGCTGGGAGGGAAGGAGAGGGAAAGAGGGTGGATAAAGTTTTGCTCCGTCTGTGCATCCCTCCAAGGGAAAAGTTCCCAGCAAAGCAAGGGCCAGAGGTGGGGGGGGTTGTTGTTTATCCAGGCAAGCAGCTGAGGAGTTAGGAAGTGGGGGGAGATGGTTGGTGGGATTAAAATAATCTCCCCAGAGAAGATTCTTCCCAGAGGTGACATGATAAAATGATGCATGCATGGAGAAGGACAAAAGAGAAAAGTCTCTCTTCCTCTCTCAGAACCCGGGGACATGCAATAAGGCTTGAATGCTGTAAGATTCAGGACAGAGAAGAGGAAGGGCTTTTTCATGTAGCACATAGTTACACTGTGGAACTCACTCCCACAGGAGACAGTGATGGCCATCAATTGGGATGGCTCTTTTAGAGGACTGGGGGGGGGGGAATCCCGGAGGACAAGGCTACTAGTCAAAATGGCTGTGCTCTCCTTGCTGGAAAGCGCAGGAGGGGAGTGTTGCTCCTGCTTGAGGGTGTCCTAGAGGCCATCTGGTTGCCCCCTGGGAGAAGAAGCTGCTGGGCTGGATCTGCTGGCTCTTCTTGTGTTCTTACCAGCTTCCTTTTTCAACCCTCCTTTCATCGGTCCCACTTCTATAACAGGGATCAGATGCAATGTTAGGAACTGAGAAAGATGAATTACAATATATCCAGGGATTCAGTTCTATCACTTGTGGAATGAACTGAAACAAAGGATTTTAGCACATTTTGTATGCTACTTGACTTAGCGATGCGAGGGGTGTCCCTGTTATCAACAACTATTTCGTGGGTTGCCTCTGTTAATTAGGTACTTATTATCACTGTGTCTGCACTTTCCCATATTAAATTTCCTTCTGACCTTCATATTTACAACCCACCAACCATGTACTTGCAGGTCAGGACAAGATTTCACATGTCTGATGAAGTGAGAGGGACTCCACAAAACTTTATGCTATAATAAATTTGTTAGACTTTAAGGTGCCACAAGACTCTTTGTTTGTTTATCCTGCAATGAACAGCTCCACTCAGTGATGATTGTAATAAACTATTAAGGGTCCCAGGAAGAAGCATCATTTCGTTCTCTCTCTCTCTCTCTCTCTCTCACACACACACACACACACACACGCACACACACACACATCAGGAACCTGACGTTTTTCTCTGAGTTCCTTTAAGAACCAGAGAGAGGAAGAGATTGGGTGGAAGGAGCCAAGCAAGGGTTAAGGGCTGCTTCTTCTTCTTTTAAAAAAGGTCCAAAATTCCTTATCAGCCTCATAAATATATTGCTGTGTCATGTCACTTAAGATTCCCCAAATCATGCATTTCCCGTGAGAAACAGAAATAAAATGATGGGAAGAGGGAGACAGAGGCGGGGCAGAGATGTTTAGTCATTTTGTTTTTCAGAAGGAAAACGGAGTGTGACCAACAGAAACCCCTTCCAGGGAAGCGCAGGAGTGTGTGGACCAAGATGACTGGGGGGCCAGTTTGGGCTTAACTGGGGGAAAAGGAGGGCAGAAGCCAGGGAGGTGGGAGGGGAAACCTAAACCTAAACAGCCCCCTGCATATTGGAGGCAGGGGGGAGATGGCAGCAGCTGGCTTTGGAGAATCCCAAACTTTGGAGAACTACAAAAAACATTGTACTCTGGAGGGCCACATCTGGAGGGCATAAATGTGGGTCATTTGGAAATTCACAGATCAATTTCTAGAGAATCCTTGAGCAGCAGAGCTGGAAGGGGCCCTCCAAGGGTCCTCAAGTCCATCCTCCTGCAATGCAAGAGTGACAGCTGAGGAATCCCTGACAGGTGGCCACCCGGCTTCTGCTTCTTAAAACCCTCCAGGGAAGGAGGGACCCCCCGAAAACCCCTCTTCTGCTGGGTCCTCCCCCCTCGCCCACCTTTCTCCTGCGACCCTCAAAGCGCCCCTTCTGAGCGAGGCCCTGCCCCCTACTTCCCCTACTTCGCCATCTTGTCTGCTGGGGAAGGACAGCGACGCGGGAGGATGTTGCTACCATATCAAGTGTGCCCTCTGTTCCTCCTCCTGAATGTGTCCAACAGCAGAGGGAGACTGTGCCAGGAGGTCCTCTGGTCCAACTCCCTGTTCCATGCAGGAGCTGCAAGGCACTCCCTAGGCCTCATGGGGCCACCACACATCAGTCCCTGCGTCTCTGTCTTCCCATATGTCTGCTTCTGTGAAGCTGAAAGGCAGGCAGGTTTGGGTCAGAAATCTCTGCTCCCCTACTTGCATTCCAGTGGCCTCAGCTCAAGGAGGATCATGTGCAGTTGGAGAAGGTTCAGAAATGGACAGCCAAAATGATAACGGCGGAGGAGCAACTCCCCTGTCGCAGCATTTGGGACTTTTTCATGTAGTCCACACTTACCTTTTTGCTCAGTGCTTTCCAGGCACACGCCTGTGCTTTAAAGCTCTGTGTCTGAGCATTCTTTCCACCCCAGAGCTTTCCCTGAGAAAACTCACTCTTTAAAGCTGAAGTGCAACAAACAGCAATTTGAGTCTTCTGCAAATTGCTGTCTGTTCCGATTCAGCGGTAAAGAGCGGGTTTTCCCAGGGAAAGCCACTCAGAACTTTAAAGTTTTGTGTTTTATTATGATCATTACTATGCCCCCCACATTTTTTTTTTCTTGTTCTTCTCTCTCTCCTCTTTCTTGTCTTTTTGATTTTATTTGCTCTAGATACTATTTTATTGTATTGTGAAAACTTCAATAGAAATCTTTGGGGAAAAGAAGGTAAAGGTAAAGGGACCCCTGACCATTAGGTCCAGTCGTGTCTGACTCTGGGGTTGCAGCGCTCATCTCGCTTTATTGGCCGAGAGCCGGCGTACAGCTTCCGGGTCATGACTAAGCCCCTTCTGGCGAACCAGAGCAGCGCACGGAAACGCCGTTTACCTTCCCGCCGGAGCGGTACCTATTTATCTACTTGCACTTTGACGTGCTTTCGAACTGCTAGGTGGGCAGGAGCAGGGACCGAGCAATGGGAGCTCACCCTGTCGCAGGGATTCAAACTGCCGACCTTCTGATCAGCAAGCCCTAGGCTCTGTGGTTTAACCCACAGCGCCACCTGGGTCCCTCGGGGAAAAGAAAGCACAGTGCAAAAGGAGGGGCCCTAAGAAGCGGCACAACTCCATAGTTGAGCATCTGCACTGGCTGCTGAGCCAGCTTCAAGGTCCTTGCGCTAATTCACAAATCCCCAAACAACTTGGGTCCAGGGTACATCAGGGAGTGTTTGAACCCTGACACCCCAGCGCGGTCACTGGGATCATCTGCAGGAGCGTCACTGGTCGTTCCCCAAGTGGGTGAGGCTCATTTGACAACAAGAAGAAACTGAGCCTTTGGTGTCATTTGCCCTGTCCTGGGGAACACTCTGCCACTAGAGATTCACAGGCAACATTGGTGCCAACATTTACATGACTCCTGAAAACTTTTCTATTCTGCCAGGCTTACGTAGGCCATATCTTTTCACAATAGTAAGCTGATTTCTGATTTTAATTTTTTATATTGTTTTTATTGCATGGTTTTACGTACGATTGTTATAAACTACTGCAATGTTTTTATATAGTGGTATACTGTATAAATATTTGTATCCTTAATTAATTTTTATAATCAATTACCTTTTTTAAAAAAATCAAAAATAGCCCAGTAGGCATAGTGACTTGGAAGTTGGTGCACTTTTCCACTGGAGATTTTTAAGCCGAGGTTGTGTAGCCGTCTGTCAGGGCGTCTTTAGCTGTGATTCCTGCATTGCAGGGGGTTGGATTAGATGACCCCAAGGGGTCCTTTGCAATGCTACAATTCCATGATTCTGCCAGGTGGTAGAATAAGGGCTGGTCTCTAAACAGAAGCTGGCAAGCACCTTCTCTATCACACTTTCAAACTGTGCCTTACTTCCACTCCTCTAGCCTGAAAACTGAGCCGCCAAAGCTCCTGCCTTCCTTGGCCACGTCCTGCCGCTGTCCCCTAACCATGCCCAGGTCTTCTTGCACGGCCTCCTTGGCCTGGCTGCCGCTCTGTAATTTAGCTCTTGTGGAGTGTGCTGCAGCTTTGTGGGAACACTTCAAACCAACTTGCAATTTGACAAACAAAAAACAAAAACCCTCTAGGCCTGGCGCTGCTTCTAATTTGGTTGGCCAAGGAGGTTTTTCGCTGGGTCAGCAAGTCTGCAGCCAGACTCCTCAGCCAATTCCTGACTTGCTGTCCTTGCCTGCATGCTGGGGAAGGGACCTCGCAGGCCAAGCACTCTGCTGCTCCCATAACATCAGGGGCGTCTTGCCCATAGAGGCAAGTGGCACAGGGCACCAGGGCGCCAAGTTCGCGCCGAGTTCTGGAGGGCGCCTGGGAAGAGGCAGAGGCTGGACACGGCGCCTCCTGGCATCAGCTCACTGCCCTCACCCGCCGCGCCGAAGCAGCGCCACGCCCGGAGCCTCTGCCTTTTCCCCGCGGTCAGCAACTCTGGGAAACGGGGTGGGGGGCGCTGGAGGGATCTTTGAACCACGGCACCGGATAGGCTTAAGACGGCTGTGCATAACATATAAGCCAGAAGGTTTACAGTGGATTTAGGAATCTATGTCCTTTCTCTCCAGTCTGCTCCTACCAGTCCACCTGACTCCACAGCACACCCAACACAGCATTAAAGGACACGGTTTCCCCACCAAGAGTCCTGAGGACGGTCATTTGCCAAGGGGGCTGCAATGGTGGCCCTGCAGCAGATGGCAGCACCCAGGCCTCGGGGGGGGGGGGAGCCATGTGTGTTGGATGTGCTTTCAGCGCATAGTGAGGCTCTGCCCTTTGCCCTTTTAAACAACCCACAAGGAGAGGCAAATGGTTATGCCAGACTTTTGCCAAGCTGGTGTGTTGGCAGCGGCCGATGAGAGCTGGAGGTCACCAGGCTGGTGAAGGATGGGTTGAACACGGCACCCCCCCCCCTCACCTATACATTTGCAGAGTTCTGGATCACCCACCAGCAAAGCAGGGGCACGCAAACAAACAGAAATACTTTTAACAATAATTTAACATTTAAAAAAAGGCACTGGAGTCATCATCCTGAGAAAAATCAGAACTTTGTTAGACTTCCTTGCACTGTGCCCCCCACGCTTTTTCCTAATTTTTCTGTTCTCTTTTTATTACTTATCTCCCACTAAACCGGGGAGAGAGGAGCACCCCACTAACATAGATCAGAATGCAAAGGAATCAAATCCTGTCATGTGTTGCACATGGTATAAGTTTTGTGTCAGCTAAAAAAATATACTTTTACTTTCATTTGAATTACATCTAGGAGGAGCATCCTCCTCTTTCCCAGTGCCGGGAGTCTCTAAAGGTCTTTCTGGCTCATACCCGGCATGCCCTCATTTTCAAGCCTGGTCTTTTTTAATCATGAAGACTAAGAGCTTGCACCTTAAAAACAAGCAAACTAAAATGCAAGTTTTGCAAGAAGCTGTGCTGAGTGCACTGCACAGATCTCAGTAGGGAAACCTCATTCAGGGCCTGTGGTCAAAAGGAGGCTAAGCGGAGATGCCAGCAGGATTTCCCGGGGTGTAGCTGTACATGGATAGAGCCCCTGCATCCTGCCCTCGCTCCTTACAATCTGTTAACGAGTTCTGACTTATGTACCTCTACTAACTTAATATAAGAGTGGGGAGGAAGAGATACATAAGCTTGAAAGGAAGAGCCACATATTGTTCCCTGTCGTCCCAACCTCCGAGTAGTGCAAGATTCCAGGGGTTCCAAGGCACTGACTCAGGGCTCGTCCTTTTGGGACAGAGGCACAGTGGAGACTGGGGTGTCTTTAGGATATAGGGCTTATTTACACATATATACAACCCGAGACTACAATGGAGGAGTTCACGGCATTAACACCTCAGAAAGGTCTTGTTCTCCAAGAGCTACAGTCTCTCCTCAAAGAGGAAAAAAGCGAGAGAAGAGGGAGAAAGAAGCCATGGGAAAACATCCCACCAGGCCACCCAGAGATCCACACACTACAGTTAAAGTACATCCAATGCACATTTAAAACACATGACTCCCCCTGCCCACCAAATCCTGGATACAGAGCTACAATTCCTAGCCCTGTTAACCCCCCTTACTTTGGGGGAAGTCCTGTGCTTTAAATGTGCATTGAATGGGCTTCAAACGTACGGGATGCAAGTGACAGAAGCAGCATGGTGTTGACAGGCTGCCTTGCAGGGGGGGGTGGAGTAGATGAGCCTTTGGGTTCCTTCCAACTCTGCAATTCTGTGACAGGGAGCAAGGGGACTGGGAGCAGCCACAGAAGCTGCAACTGGGTTTTGTTTAGAGTGGCTTTGAACTAGCAACCAGGCACAAGATGCTGGTCCACAGGACATTTGGAAGATGCCATGTCAAACCTCTCACCCTTTGACTCTTGAAAGTTGGGAAGTAAAGCTGATTTGTGTGGGTTCAAAAGTCTGGCACCCTTCCAAATTCAAGATTAGTATTTCGACAACAGATCTGTAGAACTAATACTTAAGCCTGGGTCTAAATTTGCCTAATATAATATACAATGTGTGGTTCCTCTGCCCCCCCTCAAACAGGCATCCCTGAAACTGCAGCACAGTTTAACAAATAACGGGTTAGTTTAGGAAAGCCACACTTTGGCAGTCCAGTTTCTGACTTTGCCCCACTTGCCTGAGAATTGTTTCTCCTGGGGGAGGGGGAATCTGGCACGCAGCCCCTGGCCCCGACCCAAGGGCCAGAGAGAAGCCTCTCTGCAATGTGCCAGAACTTCCTTAGGGAGCTGAGAAACCTCAGCCCCAGAAATTAAAATAAGACACACACAACTCTTCGCGTGAGCCCCACCAAAAGGGCCGCCTCCTGAAAATGTCTGAGGTTGCCAGACCCCTCCCCACCCATTATTGAGATGCAAGATACGGGGTCGAGGCTATTGTGGGGCTGCAGGACTTTGGCTCTTCTCTTGTAAAGTTATCTGGCAGAACTCAGTGTTGAGCTTTTGAGCAAATACACAACTGGGAAGTGGCAACGCATCCCACCCCCATTGGAAACCTCCCCAACCCCAAAGACCGTTTTTGCAGGAAAGATCCAGGCTCCCCTGAACTCTACGTGAAGAAGCTGCTGCAGCTGCACAACATTGTTTATAGGAGGCCAAACCACAGATTTTTCTCCTCTGATTTGTAAACAATGGGGGGCCAGCAGGACGGACGGACCAGGGGGGGGGGGCTTGCAGGGTGAGAGAGGATGAAGGAGGAAAGGGGGAGGTTCATGTACTGCGTGGGTCTGCGTGGATGGGAGGGGCCACATTTCCCTCAGACACCCCCCCAGCAAGAGGAAGTCCTTTTAAACAACGAAGTTCCCAGCCGCAGACCTGTTAAAACATGGCCATTTATCACACAATGTGATAAAAAGGGTTTTTTAAACCGTGATATGTCAATTGCAATTAAAATGAGAGCATCATCTTATGAGACCGTTGAGCAGAGAAGAGGAACTTGGTCACTAACTCTGTTATTAATCATAGAATCCTAGTTTTGCAGAGTTGGAAGGTACCCAAAGGGTCCTCTAGTCCACCCCCTACCCCCTTACCAGCCAAGAAATATTTCCAAGTACTGTTCCAGTGTGCTTCCTCCTAATTGCACAAAGTAGCCTGTTACCAGGGGCGGAGGAAGGGGGGTACGGTGGGTGCGGGCTGCCCTGGGTGTCACCACTGAGGGGGGTGACAAAATGCTGGGCGGCACTCACCACGGGGCCTGCAGCGTGCCTGAGCCACACGTCTCTCCTGGGAGAGACGTGGTGGCTTGGATGCACGCAGGCGCCATGCTGCCCAAATAATAATAATTTTTTATTTGTACCCCGCCCATCTGGCTGGGTCTCCCCAGCCACTCTGCCCACTGCCTCCCCCCCAGCTGTAGGGCAGCTGAGTGTGAGGAGGCAGGCAGACTCCAGAGGCCCCGCTGTGCACCCCACCCTCGCCCCACCCCAGGCGCCCGAGCAGCTTCCTCCGCTGCTGCGTGTTGCGTCCCTTTCTGTGAAGACTACATTCAACAAAGAGGTGACACTCAGTTTTGGCTACTTCATCTCCACAGGGACACAGGTGATATAGAAAAAACCTGTTCCCTTTCCCTTTTCTTGGATATGGGGTATCCAAGAGCCCCTACAGAGTCCTTAAGTGGGTTCCCTATCGGTAGGAGAAAATGACAGAGGCCAACCAGAGAATACTGAGAAGCAAAGCAGCTAGTAAGGCTGATCTTTAATAAACTGTTGCAACAGGGACCTCATTCACCGCACGGAGGAGGAACCCAGAACAATGGTGTGCAAGCCCTTATATAGACTTCTGAAATTGCCCACCCTGTGGCCAGATACCACCCCCAAAACATCATACATACATCACAGAAAGAGGCGGTCTACAGCAGAAATCCTGTTTGCCAGGATACCTGATAATGGTCACTGATTGCTTTACCTGGGCAGTCTGGCCATTCTTTTGTGATGGTAAATACCTTAATTCCTGAAACCAGGTCACAGGCTCACCCTATTCATACACACATATGCCCTTAAGACAGGTACCAGTAATCAAAAGACAATGGGGAGGCTTTCTCATTTCCTTCCTCCTTGCAGAAAAATATTTGAGGTCAATTTGGGAGAGTCACAATAGTTTCAGGATTGCTCTCCTGTACTATTTCAGACACTGGGTTTATATACTTATGTGTGTATTTGCCTTGTACATTTATGAACATTTATTTTATATTTGGGACCTTAGAATTCTTCTAACACAGGGGTCCTCATTCAGGATACTTCCATTAAGTGGCCTGGTGATACTTGGGGATAGTCCTACTATTCAGGTATCTAGCATATCTAGGAAGACAGGAGTGCCTAGCGTGCTCTGGTCCATAGGGTCACGAAGAGTCGGAAACGACTAAACAACAACAACAAAGCATATCTAGGAAATTCAAAAGTTAACCTAAGATATAAACAAGACTGTTAAGTTGTAATGGGGGTTTTGGCCACTAGCTTTAAAGCTTTTTAAAGCTTTAAAAAAACATTTAAAGCACTGAGATACCACTTGAAACCACCATGGCTTCCTCCAAAGAATTATGGGAACTGTAGTTTGCTAAGGGTGCTAAGCAAAGACCCCCTTCCTCCCCAAGAGCTACATTTCCAAGGGTTCTCGGTGAAGAGGGATTGGTTGTTAAACCACTCTGGGAATTCGACCTCTCGTCACCCTTATAATAATTAATAATGTTATTATTTGTACCTGGCCCATCTGACTGCTGCTCCCAGAATCCTTTGGGGGAAGCCATGACTGTTCAGAGTAGTAGCATGGCCCTTTAAAAGTATGGTATGAATGTGACCTTGGTGGGGGCACATAGGAAAGCCTTCCAATCTCAGGGTCCAGATAGGAACATATCAGAGGAGGCAGTCCAATCATCACCAGTCATTCGGTCAAAATAATCACGTGCAGGATCAGCCCAAGGGCCCATCTGGTCCAGCACCCTGTTCTCACAGGGACCACCCACATTCTCCCAATGGGAAACCTGCAATCAGGATTTGAGCACCAGAGCAACTCTCCTGTGGCTTCCAGCAACTGGGATTCAGAAGTGTTTGCTTCCTCCACCTACGTAGGTAGAGCGCAGCCATCCTGGCTAGTAGCCATCAAGTGTCCTCTCCTCCTCCATTAATTTGTCCCATCCTCTTTTAAAGACATCCAAGTCGGTAGCCATCCAGAGTTCCAGAGTTAAACTGTGCACTGCAGAAAAGCGTTGGTCAAATATGCAGAATTTATACAGGCAACAGAATTTGAGCTGACACTTTAAAATAAAAAAGTCAGTATGCCCAACCCTGACCCCAGGGGATGAGAAAAGGTCATTGTTTGGCTGTTCTGCCTTGCAAGCAGAGCACTACTCCAGCCAAGCACCCCACCCGCCACCTTAACATGAAAAAAGAACCACATTCTGTAAAAAGAAACTTTGTAGACAATTTTTAAAAAATGCAGTTTCCACAAAGCCACTTTCTGCTCCCTCCCTCTGTGTCTATCTCTGGAAACAGAGTTTTTGCATCTTGTCGGATGGTGGAAAACTTAGAGCATCTGCTATTTCAGTTGGGAGTCTAAAAAGAGCCAGAGACACATCCCTCTGGCCTCCAAAGCAGCAAGAATGCCTGTGATGTGTGCGTTTTGGCCCTGGATGTTTTAATTGTGGAAACACGTAGGCCTTCAAAAAAAACCTGGTTGGCGCTTGAGGGTGTATTTCTGTCCCCCAGAACAGCCGTCGCCAGCAGGGGTGGTCATTACAGAGCCACAAACCTCTCATGTTTGCAAAAAGGGGAATGCAGATGCAAGAGCCTAAAGCCAGGGATTCTTTAAATAATGCAATTGTTGACATAATGATGAACATAAATCAGTGTTTGGCTAGGGAACAACCTCAGTGGCAATATCTATACGTTAGATGGATCTAAGCAATCGATCAAGGGGGCAGAACGACTTTCCTATGACGAAAAGGAGTTTTTGATATTTTTTCAGTTTAGAGAAAATGTAACTAAGAATCTTAGACTGAAGGGAAATTGCCACAGGTTGGCACAGAAAGGACAGTATGTGAAGTTCAGAGGCTCTCCCCCCCCCCGCCCTTTCTCATGCAGATGTAGTGCAAACACTTGCAGCAGCATGAGGACTGTGGTCCATGGGCTGGAAACCTCAAGGCTGGATTGCGCCATTGCGCTCTCTGTGGGGCTCCCCTTGGGCCTGGTTTGGAAGCTCCAGCCGCAGAATGCAGCAGCCACACTGCTGAAGGGGGCACCTGGCCAACAATATTTGACACCATTGTCCAAACATCTGCACTGGCTGCCCATCTGCTACTGAGTCCTTGTCTCAGTTTTCAAAGCCCCAAACAACTTAGGGCACTTCAGCGACTGTCTGATTCCTTATATCCCAACTCGACCACAGAAATCATCTGCAGGAGCATTCCTGGTTGGGAGTTGGCGAGGCTTGTTTGACAACTACAAGAAACTGAGCCTGTAATGTTATCACCCCAGCAGTCCTATGGAACTCTCTGCCACTAGAGATTCAGCAGGCACCATCTGTTTTAAATTGTACATGCCTGCAAAAAACTTCTATTCTGCCAGGCTTATGCAGCCAATTAAGAATCCATATTTCCACAATAGTTTGCTGGTTCCTGATTTTTTAAATATTTTTTACAGGGTTTTTATTGTGTTGTTTCATGTATAATTGTTGTAAACTGCTCTGATTTTTTTTAATGAATCACAATAAAATATTCCCTCTGAGCATGTGCAAAGTGCTTTCACCACGGACTCCTCCCAAGCAGCTTGCTGCACCTCTGAGATCAAGCAGTACCTTCAACATTGTGGCAGGCTTAAGTCTCTCTGCTGTTGCAACTGAGCACAGGTCAAAACGCAAAAACCAATGGAGAGAAGCAGAATGGCCGGCCACCCACAAACTGCCAAGAGCACATGTGTGGACCAGGCCTCTTGGCTTTGAAACTCCCACCCCACTTGGAAATTATGACCCCACCCCCACCGCTACCAGGAGGCAAAGCCACCACAGCTAACATCTGAAGTTTCTCCACTTTGATTCTCGATTTGCAAAAAAACGAGGCAAAGATGGGCAGATCCTGCAATCAGCAGAGTGGCTGTGCCCCAGAGCTCCCCACCTAATGAGCAGAATGCTTCTGGCCGCAAAAGCTGAGCAGATGCTGATTCATTTCTTTGCTTGACGTTTACATTCACCAGAGGGATCGCGAGAGAGAGTATGAACCTCAGGCGGAAAATATTCAAAACACAGGAAGAATGCACAAACACAGAACGGCTCCAAAGGCCACAGCAAAACAGAAGAACCAGCACCCTGTTCTGCCCACCTGCGATTCTCAGCAGCTGGCATTCAGAAGCACTCCTGCCTCCAACGATGGCTCTGCTCTGGTCTGCTCTGCGGTCCAGATTCTCATAGCCCCTGGATGAAATTCAGCTAATATGAGTGCCTGATTTAAACCTTCCTCTCTCAAAAGCAAGGGAAGAGTCAACTATGTGTAACATCAGGAGAGCCTGCAGGATCAGGCCAAGGGCCCATCCCATCCTGCATCTTATTCTCCTATCGGCCAACCAGATTCCTGTGCAAAACCAGCAAGCAGGATTCAAGCGCAAGAGCCCTCTCCTCTGCTGTGGCTTCCAGCAAGTGGGATTCAGAAGCATTTACTGCCTCTGACTGTGGAGGCAGAGCAGAGCCACCAGGGCTAGAAGCCACTGGTGGACTTCTCCACAAATTTGTCCAATTGTCTTTTGCAGCCATCCACATTGGTGGCCATCACTGCTCCTGTGGGAGGGAGTTCCATAGTTTAACTGTGCGTGAAATCCTGGCTATTTGGCTTCTGAGGGGCAATTGCTCTGGGGGCTAAAGCCACACCCCAAAACATATTTCAGAGGACCTCCTCTAGAGCCAACGGCACCTTCAAACTCTAAAAGGACAGAGCAACATTTAAGATTGGCAGGAACTGGTTGAGATGGCAACCTCTCTGCCCACCTAGCTTTGCAAAGTTTGGGGTGGGAGAGAGGATGGCAGTCATAACACAAGAGCAGGAAGCTGCAAAGGTCAGTGCAGGTTTCATGAACTTTCACACAGGCAACTCAAAAGGTCCAATCAAATGTTGGAATCCTGATAGGGGTTTATAAAATACAATGGGGCATCTCTCAACACAAGGATAAGAGAACTGGTTTTGGAGGGGGCTTTTGCTAAGTGTGTGCAGAGTGCCTGCTTCGTACACAGGTCTGAGGTTCAATTACTGGCCTCAAAAAGTGGCTGCCAGTCAGGGGAGACAATACTAAGTGAGATGGTCCGCTCTGTGTAAAGCAGGTTCCTAAATTGTTTTTATCATGCTCTTTAGCCCCAAACTGCTCCCAGAGTAGCTTACAAATGCCAATGATAAGGCAGTTCCTGACTTCCATCTTGCAATGTGAAAGACATGACGCCAAAGGAAAGGGGCTTGCAGGGGGGAGCCAGCTCAGGTATTGCTGCAACGACAGAGGTATTGCAATGAGCCACTGGAACAGAAATAGTCTGAGGCAAGGAGGAGCCAGAAGTAGCTGGCCTTTCAGCAAGACAGGTGCAGCAAGGCAAATAGGAGCCATGAATGACCAGTGACCAGGCTGGGGGTGGGTGGGAACACTCATTTTGCAGGCAGAAGTCTTCCTGGTTCAGTCCCCACAGGCTTCTTCTCTTTTTAAAGTGTCTTTGGCAGCAGAGGATGGGAACAGGCAGCCTGTCTCTGCCAGAGATCTTGGAGACTCTCTCAGAGAAGATAACACTGAGGACCAGACACACCAATGGCCTTGCTATGAGGTGTGCATTTGAACCTACATGTGTGCTAAGCACTCCCACATACTGTATCTCTATGCACATGCCCAAGCGGTTTAGGATCTTTTGTTGGAGTCAAACATGCTTCCATTATGAATACGTTTTTACCAATAATCATGTCCCATACAGTAGTTACACACACCAGGAAATAAAGCAAGTGGTTTATTACATGACATCATAGAATCATAACAAAATAAAAAATAAAAAAATTCCTTCCAGTAGCACCTTAGAGACCAACTAAGGTACTACTGGAAGGAATTTCTTTATTTCTTATTTTGTTTTGACTATGGCAGACCAACACGGCTACCTACCTGTAACTGGAATCATAGAATCTTAGAGTTGGAAGGGACCCCTGAGGGTCATCTAGTCCAACCCCCTGCAATACAGGAATCTCAGCTAAAGTTTTTCCAGATGTTTAGTCAGAATCTCCTTTCTTGTAACTTGAAACCATTAGTTTGAGTCCTATCCTCGGGAACAGGAGGGGGGGGGAAACCTTGCTCTATCTTCCACCTAATAGCCCTTCTGACTTTTGAAGATGGCTGTCATACTCCTCTTCGTCTCATCTTTTCTAGGATAAACATACACAGCTCCTTCAACCTTTCCTCATCAGGCTTGGTTTCCAGACCCTTGATCATCTTAGCTGCCCTCTTCTGCACACCTTTCCAGCTTGTCAACATCCTTCTAAAATTGTGGCGCCCAGAACTGGACACAGTATTCCAGGTGTGGTCTGACAAAGGCAGAATAGAGTGGGACTATGACTTCCCTTGATCTGGACACTAGACTTCTGTTGATGCCACTCTCCCCAAGATGGAAGAACAGAAGCCTCATACCTTCTTCTTTTCAAAATCTCCACTCCTTGTCTGCCCTGTTAATAGAAGCTAAGTTTGGTCTCCACCTTAAACAGAGAACATCTGGTTTGAATTGCAGCACTTGGAATAAATAAACAACCGAAAGTGTAAGGAGATATCAGCTCCCAAGGCCAAGTGAACGTACAGAATATGCAGCTGGACGAGATCTCTTGATAAGAGATCTCTGTTCAGGGAAGCTTTTAATCTGTGATTTTAATGTTTTGTTTTTTAATATTTGCTGGAAGCCGCCCAGGGTGGCTGGGGAGACCCAGCCAGATGGGCGGGGTACAAATAATAAATTATTATTATTATTATTATTATTATTATTATTATTATTATTATTATTATTATTAGAGGCAGAGCCCGAGTCCTGAACTCAAATCTCAGTGCTGAAATCAACATCCCTCTCAGGGAAAAGGTCCTCAGAGCTTTCTCTTCCTCGTCCTGCAGCTGCAGGGAGAGTCTGCAGAGGCTGTGATCTCCCAAACACAGGCTCCATCTTTGATCTAAACCACCTGTTTTGTAATCTAGAAGTATATTTGGCCTGAATATTTCACTGCTATTTTGTGCTTGAATCGAGCCTGCATCTTTATGTAAGTAAACAATATTTTTATTTTCTTGCATTACAGACTTCCGTGTTCTTACCGGTACTTTGTTTAAACTAGGGTTAGATCCTGCGTTTTGAGTTTTTGGCCACCAGGTGGTGGTGTTGCACCACCTGGCAAGCACATGGTGACTTCTTTGTCTCCAATTGTAAAGGGATCCACCCCCACCCCCCTCACGCCACATCAGTCCCACAGCAGAACAGTGGTTAGGCAGTGAAGATTTTCATTCTGAAATTTAAGTTTGAAGTACATGTGAATTTGGCAGATTTTTCTCAATTTCCCAATTTTGATAATTTTTCCAGCTTTGGATTTTTTGAGCTGGCTAGTGAGAATTTCATTGCTGAGGCAAACCTTAAACTGCCCATTCTTACAGAGGACGACAGTGTCCAGTGGAGAAGATTAGAAGCAAGATTATTTCAAATGAAACACATTTTTCCATACATAAGAAGAGGGAGCCAAGAAGCCACAGCAGCAAAAGAGAAATGGAATGGACAGAATGGTATAGCAGTGTCAATTGTCTTGGGCAATATTTCAGATTCTCAAATGATTCAAACAAAGAAAGGTGAAACTGCTGTTCATATTCTTAATAATCTGGAGATTGCACTTGTGTATACAAGCAAGAGATTTCATAGATCATGGTTGAAAAATCTATTCAGAAAAATCTATTCCCTCTCATTCTTTTTCTCTCTTCCTACTTCCTGGAACAAGCAAAGAAGGAGCCATGCAGTCACGGCTCCCTGCAAATGAATAGAATCTTCTAAAATGAGGTTTTACAGCTTGCATCTTTGCTAACCCAAAGACCACATGATCTTTTTTATAAGGAAACCAAGTCATTTCCTTGGGTTTTTTATTGTTTTATTGCCAAGCATGGAGACTTGTTTGCTGAACTTCAGAGTGAGTAGAATTTTCACATTTGCAGAGCTAAATGTCTGTGATTTATTCTAGCCTAAGCATTTTCATGGGGAATATTTGTTTAAAGTTGGAGGAGGGCAGATGTAGATCTAAGTTTTAATGTGCTTGGTCGCGATTGCCATTGTGCTTAACTCTGCTACTGGAGAGTAGGGATCTGTCTTCCAAACCTGAAACCTCTCTCTCCAAAAAGAACATGAAGTACTAGCTGAGAATTGCAAATTCACTGGTGTTATGATTCATTCAGATTGCAGAATGTATTCAGCACTGAGGTCATGGGTGTTTGCATGCAAACCCTGTGTTTTCACTTTTTAAAAACATACTCTGAAAGTCCCTTTTGTCTCATGGCTCTCCTAATGCAAGCATTGCCAGGGGGCGGGGGCGATATAGCTGATTGCTGAAGGGTTGGGGCTTTGGTAAATGCAGGATCAGGGCCATGGTGGCTACTCAGCCACAAGCCTCCGAGGCTTTCCTGTGTCATTCTGAGAAACCATTTCCCCGTCTCCAACGTCACATCAGATACAAGGGAGTCTTGGCTATGACTCATCTCACTTCTCTTGCAAACTATCAGAAAAAGACGCAAGACCCTCTTCGGCTGTTGCAGCCAAGATCCTCTTCTACAGAAAAGGAAGCAACCATGATAAAAATGTGCGCAAGCACACACCTATCAGCAAGGATCTGTTTGAATAAAAACCTTCCAATCCCAAGAAGCCAAGGAGAGTTTTTAGCATCTTACTGAATGACTGCTTTGAAAGGCATTGATGCACACTAAGCCCTCCTTCGTTTTCAGAGAGGATTATGAGTGAAACCTCCAGCTCCAGAGGAAGTCTACCTGTGAGTACCATTTGCAGGAGAGCAGCAGCAACAGAAGCCTTGGTGGCTTTCCTGTTCTGCTTGAGGGTTTAGCAGAGGTACCTGGCTAGCTGCAACAGGAAGCCAGGTGCCAAACCTATGTTCTGATCTGGAAGGGCTCTTTTCAAAATTTTAAATCTTTGTTTTATATTCAGCAAGCACAGCAACATCAGAAATACCTACCAAATACATGTATTGTTTTAATACACAAACTGAAAAAACTAAAGAATTATTACCATTTAATGACATATGATTAAAGATTACCGAGTCTGCTTTAAATCAGTCATCGCCAGCCTGGTGCCCTCCAGGTCCCAGGAGCTGCAGCCCAGTTGGAGCCCAGCAAAATATGGCGTGACAGACCCTCCCGGGCTATGTGTGCCAATGGGCCAGCTCAGGCCACTTTAAACAGCCATGGCTTCTGGTAAAAGAAATCGAAGTCCCATAAAATAAATGCACATACATCAGTGCACTGATACACATCCAGAAAAACACAAACCCATACATGAGTTTGCAAACCCACACCATCACTTCAACAGTGGTGCTTTGAATTGGCACACTCTCCTGTGTAACTAACCAGGGGTGCCCACTTAAATAAAATATTGGGGTGGGGGCGGGTAAGCCCCCCCCCCTGCATAATCAATCACATGGCACAGTGCACACCATTTGAATGGCAATGCCCGTCAACTTTGGGGGCGACCCCCTCAATTATTTTATTGGGGGGCTGAAGGGACCTTGGCCCCTAGGAGTTGGCTCCTAGGCTCAGTACCATTAGCAAATGACAGCTCCCAGAATCATTTGGGGGAGCCATGACTGTTCAGAGGAGTATTATGGTGCTTGAATGAAGAGCATCTTCCTAGGAGAAGGAGGGAAGGGGCAGAAGAATGATACAGAGGAGGTGAGAGAGAGATGGCCAAGGCCCCCTTGGCCACCTGACCTCACCGTGACACGGAGACAGCCTTGCTCCCAGTTTGACGCCACGATACACTTTCATTTCTGCTACACAGCTCCTGGTTCCCCTTCCGCTCCATCTCCAGCTGTTGGATGGAGAACAGAAAGCCCAGGGCTGGAAGAGATGCCTGCTCTCTCACTTGGCCCCAGACTAGCTTTGCTTTGTTGGGCTGCCCTGAGCCGCCCTTTCCCACATGCCTCACACCTGACTGCCCTGTGACTTTGCCGCTGTCCCCACCAACTCCGTAACTTTTGATCTTGGCAGGAACAGCCTGGAATTGATATGTGGGAGAGGGGCGGAAGTTGGAGGAGGGTCGGGTAAGAAGGAGAATCTAAACCAATGGAGTTTAGGCTGGAACACTTATCAGTGGTGGTGTATTTTTATAATACACTAGCTGGCCCGGCCACGTGTTGCTGTGGGTTATTTTGTGAAATTGGATAAGTTAGAGTAAGTGCATGGATACTCACAGGTGGAGTAAGTTCATGTTGCATGGTTTGTATGTTGTTGCGTTTCTTCTTTGTTGTTGTAGATGGATTAGTAGGAAGGTGATAGTGTTCTTGGAGGTGGATTTGTTTGGCGGTTGCAGTTTGAATGAGGTTGTTTTTTCATTCAAGTTCAGCTTATCCCGATGAACTTCCGCCTGCCTCCTCTCAGCCCCCCCCCCCGTTTTTGGCTAGCTTCCGCCTGTTTTCGGCTGCCGTGCCTGTGCAGGTAGTGCAAGTTGTGCAAGTGGTGGAGGCGGCGTCTAAAACCCAGCAAGGGGAAACTGTGTCTTTCCGACTGCCCTGACTTTCCAGCCGCTGACAGGAATAGCCGTTTTGGCTGTTGGCGATGACAGCAGCGGCCTTTGTGAGTGGCCTGCCTTTCTTTCTATTGGCTGGTGGTAGTGGCATCCTAACAGGAGGAGGGCTTTGAGTCGTTTTCAGTGTGTTATGCTGCATTTCGTCCCCTGGAGGCCACTGTTTTTTTGGCACAAAATCACATTTTTCGGTGGGTTAGGTGTGTGTTTTGTGTTTTTTAGTGTCATAAGTACACTCCCCCATGGTCAGGAAACGTTGTGTCCAAATTTGAAGTAAATCGGTCAAGCGGTTACGGAGAAAGGTGGTACAGCACAAACATCCAACTTGAACGATTATATATATATAGATAGTGCAGGGGAGGGGGTGCTTGGGGAAGAAATAGACAAACCTCTTTATAGCCTAAAAAAAAGTCACCCCCCACCCAGTCACCTGCATGTGTCTAATGACTGAGCCGTGGCTGTGGCTTCTGCCCTCCCCGGAAGGGGCCACTGGGCGGGGGGGGGGTGCCTCCTGCTTTGCTGCTTGAGGTGAAACTGGTGCCGCCGTGGAGGGAGCAGGGGGGGGGCTTGGAGGCTTTCTGCCACCCTAAGTGGCTGCTTCAAACCGCCTCATGGGTGGACCGGGAGATGCACTCAAATTCCTAACAGGCAGCAATGTATTTTATTTCTTCTTTGCTAAAAATAAGAAGAGAGTGGCCCATTCTCATTAGGAAGGCAGCACACAGGAAGGAGAGGGCTATTTCTTTGCTGCCTCCCCAAGATCAGAATGCAGATCAGGCTACAGCTTTATATACATTAAAAAGCCCCTATTAAGAACATCCAAAGAGCCCTGCAGCTGGATCAGGCCCAGGACCATCCAGGCCCCAATCCTGTTTTCACAGTGGCCAGCAGTCAGACGCCCCCAAGGGAAACCCCCAGGCAGGACTGGAGCTCAGCTCAACTCTGATCCTAAACCGCCACTGCCTGGCAGGATATCTTCAGGGGAAGAAAAGGCTCAGGAGGAAACCCTCCACAAATCCAGGGTGGGGACTCTAAGGCAGTTGGATGGCGCCTTGTCCGCCTCCTTCTGGCAACTCATGTGGCCAAGCTGGTGCCAAATGTCGGGCTGTGCTTTCGTTTGGTGAGGCGGGGGGGGGGCGTATTGTAGTCTGGGCAGCCCCCCCCCCCCGCCGACACACTGCCCAGGTTTGCGCCCTGGGGAGGTCACTTGGTTGCTGCTCACGCAGACGAATGTGAACAACATTGCAGTAGTATATAAAGTATAAAGCTTTTGTGTCAGGATCAAGTAAACAGGTACCTTATTTTTGTTGGTTCATTGCCCCCCCCCCAAGGGTTCACAATATAAAATTACAATATAAAAAATACAAAATGCATAAAAACAAAAACAACCCAATAATCCCCCCTTCCACAACACCTTTAAAAGTGCATCGGATGTCAATCACCCAAAGGTCTGGTTAAAGAGGAATGTTTTTGCTGGCTGCCTAAAGATGTATAATGAAGGCAACAGGTGAACATCTCTGGGGCAAGCGTTCCAAATGGGGAGCCACCACAGAGAAGGCCTGTTCTCATGTTGTTGCCCTCCTGACCTCACAGGGAGTGAGCACAGATTATGATCTCATATAGAAAGAGGCGGTCCTTGAGGTCTTGCGGTCCTGAGCTGTTTAAGGCTTTATAGGTCAAAACCAGCACTTTGAACTGGGCCCAGAAACTAATTGGTAGCGAGTACAGTTGGACGTCAAAGTGCAAGTAGATAAATAGGTACCGCTCTGGCGGGAAGGTAAACGGCATTTCCGTGCGCTGCTCTGGTTCGCCAGAAGCGGCTTAGTTATGCTGGCCACATGACCCGGAAGCTGTACGCCAGCTCCCTTGGCCAGTAACGTGAGATGAGCGCTGCAACCCCAGAGTCGGACACGACTGGACCTAATGGTCAGGGGTCCCTTTACCTTTACAGTTGGACCAGGATCCGTGTAATATGCTCAAACCATCTTGCTCTGGTGAGCAACCTGGCTGCTGAATTCTGCACTAGCTGAAGTTTCCGAACCATCTTCAGAGGCAGCCCTACGTATAACGCATTGCAGTAATCTAACCTTGAGGTTACCAGAACATAGACAACAGTAGTTAGGCTATCACTGTCCAGATAGGGGCGTAGCTGGGCCACCAGCTGAAGCTGATGGAAGGCACTCTGGGCCACTGAGGCCACCTGAGCCGCAAGGATCCAGGAGGACCCCCAAGATATGTAGTAGCCGCTCCTTTAGAGGTAGGAATGGATATTTTGTTAGGGAATCAGACAAGGGAGATGATTAAGCAGGGATTAACTCCCTGTGGGGGTTTTATTTTAAAACTGAAACTAGCTTTTGACTGGCTTTATACTGAACTGAAAGCTGAAACTTGCACTGGAGCCTGTTGACTGTAATTCATAAACCACACAGAACAATGTTAAATGACGCCTGCTCCACACTTGGTCTGATTCCCCCACCCCCCAGTTACCTTCCATTTTAAATTATAAGGTATACTCTAGTTTTTAAATACTAAAGTACTCTTTCACTGGTTTTAAACAGAACTGAAAGTTGCTTTTTCCGTTGAGTCCTACCCTTAGGCTTTAAGCTTTCATGCCACTCCTTTCCACCTAAAATACCCAAACTTTTAAAACCGAAGAACCTGAAGTCTACACTGGGCTCAACCAGATAGCTAAGTCTATTTTTTAAAATTCTAAGCTGAATATCCCACTAGCTATGTGTGGAACTATATATTAATCTTTTTTTCTTCCCTCCCCAAAGTTGGGATTTAATCAAGGTTTCTGGCTTACTGTGGCTCTTTAAAAGTCCCCTGCTAAGGTAGAGCTAAAATCCCTATGTGGTAGAGCTGAAAACTAGGATTCTCTAGCAGGGCCGTCTCTAGCAACTATCCACCCAGCGCCCCCAAATTACCACGGATAGTGTTGGGGTGGCCGTAGCTGCGCACTGCCAGCCATGGGGGGGGTGCAACTCTCCCCCATGCTGCTGCGGGAGAGCGATCCCCGCAGAGGCTTGGGAGTGAAGTTGCACCCCTCCCAAGCCTCCGCGGGAGGAGAGCGATCCCCACAGAGGCTTGGGAGGGATTTGAGGAAGCTGCACACCCGCCAGCCTTATGGTTGACGGGGCGCAGCTGGCAGGCGTGCAGGGAAAGGGGAGGCCGCCGGCAAAGCCGTGCAAGCTCCCCCACTTGCTGGGGCACCCCTGAGAGGCCGGCGCCCTGGTGCAACGCACCACTAAGCCCTATGGGAAGGACGGCTCTGTTCTCTAGACTTGTACCTTTAACTCCCGAGCAATGTGAGTGGTGGTGGTTCATTTTTGTTTTTTCAACAGGCTTTAGCTTCTAGCACAGGGGTCAGCAACCTTTTTCAGCCATGGGCCGGTCCACCGTCCCTCAGACCATGTGGTGGGCTGGACTATATTTTTGGGGGGAAATGAACTAATTCCTATGCCCCACAAATAACCCAGAGATGCCTTTTAAATAAAAGCACACATTCTACTCATGTAAAAACATGCTGATTCCTGGAGGGTCCACAGGCCAGATTGAGAAGGCGATTGGGCCGCATCCGGCCCCCGGGCCTTAGGTTGCCTACCCCTGTTCTAGCACACTGCGCCTTTTGACAGCCACGAACTCCAGAATAGGGTCCAGATTGTATATATATGGTGGTATAGTGGTTTTTGGGGGAGGGGTTTACACCAAACCCTAGAAATTAATGAATTCTAGGATTGTGATAATTTGGGATGGGAAGGGAGAAATATAAGCTGCAGAGGAATTCCTGGGTAGCCTGCCCAAGCTAGGGCCATTAAGGGAACCCTAGAGCAGTGTTTTTCAACCTCCTTGGGGCAACGGCACACCTGCCCCACGAAAAAAATCTCGCGGCACACCACCCGGGGGGCGGGGTGTCCGCGCGCCCTGGCGGGAGGGAGGGGAAGGACCCAGGCGGGCGAAAACGGAGTGGGAGATCGGCGGGCCAAGCGCCCGCCCCCCCTCCGCCTCCCGCGCCCAGCCCCCCGGCAGCACCTTCAGCCGGCCCTGAGCGAGCCCAGCGGCACCGGCACCTCCCGCCCGTCCCCGACCGCGGCAGAGGCAGCAGGCGAAGCGCCCGGCAGCCCGCAGCGGCCGACGAGCGAGAAGCGGAGCCGAGGCGACGCGGCGCCAGCCACCCGGACCGACCCGGAAGCGGCCCAGGGCACCGCCGGTCGCCCCGCCCGCGCCCACCGGAAGCGGCGCGCCCGGAGGGGGAAAGAAGCCGCGGAACAGCAGCCGGTGTCTTGCGGCACACTACTGTGCCGCGGCACACCGGTTGGGAAACGCTGCCCTAGAGGGCCATCCAAGTGGCTGTCCAATGAGGCCTTACAAATAGCGGGGGAGAGAAGGCAAGCAAAATGTTAGGGAGATAGCGAAAGATACAGGAAATTGAATGCAGATTTCCAAAAAATAGCAAGGAGAGACAAGAGGGCCTTTTTAAACGAGCAATGCAAAGAAATAGAGGAAAACAACAGAATGGGAAAAACCAGAGATATGTTCAAGAAAATTGGAGATATGAAAGGAACATTTCGTACAAAGATTACCACAATTAAGGACAAAAGTGGAAAGGACCTAACAGAAGCAGAAGACATCAAGAAGAGGTGGCAAGAATACACAGAGGAATTATACCAGAAAGATATGGAGGTCTCATACACCCCAGGTAGTGTGGTTGCTGACCTTGAGCCAGACATCCTGGAGAGTGAAGTCAAATGGGCCTTAGAAAGCCTTGCTAACAACAAGGCCAGTGGAAGTGATGATATTCCAGCCGAACTATTTAAAATTTTAAAAGATGATGCTGTTAAGGTGCTACACTCAATATGCCAGCAAGTTTGGAAAACTCAGCAGTGGCCAGAGGATTGGAGAAGATCAGTCTACATCCCAATCCCAAAGAAGGGCAGTGCCAAAGAATGCTCCAACTACCGCACAATTGCGCTCATTTCACACGCTAGCAAGGTTTTGCTAAAAATTCTACAAGGCAGGCTTAAGCAGTATGTGGACCGAGAACTCCCAGAAGTGCAAGCTGGATTTCGAAGGGGCAGAGGAACCAGAGACCAAATTGCAAACATGCGCTGGATTATGGAGAAAGCTAGAGAGTTCCAGAAAAACATTTACTTCTGCTTCATTGACTACGCAAAAGCTTTTGACTGTGTCGACCACAGCAAACTATGGCAAGTTCTTAAAGAAATGGGAGTGCCTGATCACCTCATCCGTCTCCTGAGAAATCTCTACGTGGGACAAGAAGCTACAGTTAGAACTGGATATGGAATAACTGATTGGTTCAAAATTGGGAAAGGAGTACGACAAGGCTGTATATTGTCTCCCTGCTTATTTAACTTATATGCAGAATTCATCATGCGAAAGGCTGGACTGGATGAATCCCAAACCGGAATTAAGATTGCCGGAAGAAATATCAACAACCTCAGATATGCTGATGATACAACCTTGATGGCAGAAAGTGAGGAGGAATTAAAGAACCTTTTAATGAGGGTGAAAGAGGAGAGCGCAAAATATGGTCTGAAGCTCAACATCAAAAAAACTAAGATCATGGCCACTGGTCCCATCACCTCCTGGCAAATAGAAGGGGAAGAAATGGAGGCAGTGAGAGATTTCACTTTCTTGGGTTCCATGATCACTGCAGATGGTGACAGCAGTCACGAAATTAGAAGACGCCTGCTTCTTGGGAGAAAAGCAATGACAAACCTAGACAGCACCTTAAAAAGCAAAGACATCACCTTGCCAACAAAGGTCCGTATAGTTAAAGCTATGGTTTTCCCAGTAGTAATGTACGGAAGTGAGAGCTGGACCATAAAGAAGGCTGATCGCCGAAGAATTGATGCTTTTGAATTATGGTGCTGGAGGAGACTCTTGAGAGTCCCATGGACTGCAAGAAGATCAAACCTATCCATTCTTAAAGAAATCAACCCTGAGTGCTCATTAGAAGGACAGATCCTGAAGTTGAGGCTCCAGTACTTTGGCCACCTCATGAGAAGAGAAGACTCCCTAGAAAAGACCCTGATGTTGGGAAAGATGGAGGGCACAAGGAGAAGGGGACGGCAGAGGACGAGATGGTGGGACAGTGTTCTCGAAGCTACTAACATGAGTTTGGCCAAACTGCGAGAGGCAGTGAAGGATAGGCGTGCCTGGCGTGCTCTGGTCCATGGGGTCACGAAGAGTCGGACACGACTGAACGACTGAACAACAACAACAACAACAAAGAGGGCCATTCCATGCAAGAGAACTTCTTTCTCCCTGCGCTGGGGTATGAACAGAGGGCAAGGGGTTTCTTGGAAGAAGGGCTGAGATCCATCTTTGGAGGGTGCTAGCTGCAGGTTGCGCAGGTTGCTGCCTCTTGCAACGACCATGCCATAAGATCTGGACTCCCTCCATGCAGACTGAAGGTGTAGATAGGTGAATAAACCATATTTCTTAAAGCCAGATAGTCTCCACAGCGTTTTCTATTCTCCAAAGGGACACAGACCCCATGGGCTCTTGCCACCCCTTGGCAGAGAGAGGGGCAGGCACCTGACTTTTGTAACAATGTATTTGGCCAGACAGACAGTGCATCCTGACTGCATTTTATTAAAGGATGTATTTTATCATTTTGGATCTCTCATCTGCAGGCATTTCTAAGGCATGCCTCAGAAAATGTGAACTTAGAAAGGAAAGGAACCCCCAATATTGAAAATGCCAAAAATCCAAAAAGTCTTATGCATGAACTTAGAGCCACTTCTGTATTTCAATATATTTAATCATTTGAAATACACATTATCTTTAGGACCCACATCCAGACCCCAAACACATACAAAATACATTCAAGAAGTCCCAAGAAACACTAGGTTGTGAACACACCAAAAACCACAGGAAATAAACTGGCTTAGCTTTCTGTAGATTTCATTAATGTGACACTATCTTTGCCTTCCTGTATGTTTCACTCCCAGATTTACAGCTGAAACTTCACAAGATCAAAGTAGTCAATCTGTGGGGAGCCCAGGGGGCCGTGGCTCCTTCTCACCAGTAAGGGCAAGAGGGAGAGCAAAATCCAGAGTCTGGCATGACTGGCAAATGCTCTCTGCTTGATCTCCTCTCTGCACAATCCTTTGGCATGCTGCTGTTTATTGGCAGAGTTAGAGCTCACACACATTTCAGCCTGCGGTGGGTGAATCACATGGAGGGAGCAGCCCTCCTCAGGGGGATAAACATCTGATTGTGCGTAATGGGTGCTTGGCCTGGGTGCCCAGGATTAGTCTGTCCCTAAGAGTGCCATACAGCAGTCAGAGAGGTTTGCAGAAGACACACTTTTGATAAATGAAAACTTACAGGATTGCACCTGCAGGACGCAGGGCATGTGCTGATTGGAAACTGCTTCAAATCTTTTTCAAGTGCAAACAGTATTTCCACTGTTTATTTCCTTGTCTGCAATCCCACATTATTTGTGCTTGTTGATATATCTTCATATATCAGATGGGTGACTGAATCAAATGGCCAGCCATTGCAGTGGGAGCCCAGCATCCTCTACACCCCCTGCCCTATGACTAGCAAACCTGAAACAAAAGAAAATAGTATTTGTTCAAAGTGCATGATTTAGACAGGTGATGGGATCAGAAACCTCCTGGCCTTATCCTGCCTAGCACATCCTTTTCTTAGGTAAACTGCAAGTGATAGGTTGCCAGGGGAAGTCAAGAATTCGTTCATGGCTTCTTTGGGCCAGGTGAAGTGGGAGATGTGGGTGGGGACACGGTGTGCCCCACAGCCTGCCCTCCTGCCCCAAACTAGCTCCTTTCAGGTGTGGCAGAGGATGCGGCCTCCTTGCCCATGTGAGACTAAGATTCAATTCTCTGCTCATCTTGCTGCTGTTTGGGGAATACGGAGGTTGGCAGCAGCTCCTTTCTCTCAGGCAAGAAAATGTCTTGGGCTGGCCCTGTTGTTTCTGGATACAGAATCATCTTCTGAAGAGAAAAATGGAAATTAGAGGAGGGGGACAGAACTTTCCTCACCTGTTTAAAAGTAACCAGCAGTTTTGAGTCAGAGACAAAAAAAGTCAAGTTTTGGGCTCTGCTAGGCGACTGGCAGTCTCCCTGGAGATCTGACGTGAGGAGAGGGGCCTTGGTTTTCTGTGTGAGTGTGAGATCCGTGCCACCACATAGTTGTAAATTAGGGCTGCCATATTTCAAAAAGTGAAAATGAGCATCTTCTTTTTATTGCCAACCCCACTTCCAATATGGGTTGCCAACCAATTTTTTAAAATTCCACTACTTCCTACGGACGAATCCCTGATGTGTCAGGGAAATTCCGGACGGTGGTCTCCTTCAAAGGAAACTAGACTTTGCTAAGTGCTTCACCTGTTGAACTGCTCGCCACTGAGAGATGTGTCGTGAGTGTAGCACAACATGTATTTTAAAGATCGTTCTGGATGGAGTAAATCTGGCATGAAAGTGCTTCGGATTGTAAAACATAACTTTGGTGAATGTGAGGAGTTTCTAGAAAGCACCAGAGAACCCTGAAGTGCAATAAGAGGCTATATTAATGCTCCGGCAAGAAGCTGTTCAGAGTCAGGTTGTCCATATCCACCTCTGATCCATTCTCCCCAAGCATCTTTACCCTTTTCACCCTGGGGTGCCTCCCACCAGCCTCCTCTGCTTCTTCAGCAGCTAGCAGGGATGAGATGCACACCATCTCTGTGTGGTTGCGCTCATTCATTTTGTAGGCCCGTTTCTGGCGCCAGAGCATGGTCGCGAGGACCCCAGTGGCCACTATGAAAATGCCGGCAATGAGGGCCAGGATGAAGATCCACAGTAAACACTTCCCTACCAAGATGGTGGTGCCACTGAGAGATGTCACTGAGGGGGGCTTCACCTTGGCGGTGGTGATGGTGGCTGAGATAGGAACCTTTGCTATGAAGGAAGGCCCGGTTGTGCCAATGGCTTGCCTCAACTTCGCTGTGGAAACATCTGAACTGGCCACCATGGACTGAGAGCTTGTCACATCATCCAACAATAGCCAATCTGTGGTGGGGCTTGGCTTCGCAGTTGAGTGAGGAAATTTCACCTTTCCCTTTGCTATGAAGGAAGGCCCGGTTGTGCCAATGGCTTGCCTCAACATCGCTGTGGAAACATCTGAACTGGCCACCATGGACTGAGAGCTTGTCACATCATCCAACAATAGCCAATCTGTGGTGGGGCTTGGCTTCGCAGTTGAGTGAGGAAATTTCACCTTTCCCTTTGCTATGAAGGAAGGCCCGGTTGTGCCAATGGCTTGCCTCAACATCGCTGTGGAAACATCTGAACTGACCACCATGGACTGAGAGCTTGTCACATCATCCAACAATAGCCAATCTGTGGTGGGGCTTGGCTTCGCAGTTGAGTGAGGAAATTTCACCTTTCCCTTTGCTATGAAGGAAGGCCCGGTTGTGCCAATGGCTTGCCTCAACATCGCTGTGGAAACATCTGAACTGGCCACCATGGACTGAGAGCTTGTCACATCATCCAACAATAGCCAATCTGTGGTGGGGCTTGGCTTCGCAGTTGAGTGAGGAAATTTCACCTTTCCCTTTGCTATGAAGGAAGGCCCGGTTGTGCCAATGGCTTGCCTCAACTTCGCTGTGGAAACATCTGAACTGGCCACCATGGACTGAGAGCTTGTTGCTGCAACCAACAGTTTCTTACGGACCCCTAAAACCATCATTGTTTCTTGGAGGGCAGTAGCAACCTTTTCTGTCTCAGTAGGCATAGATTGTGATACAGTCGTGCCCACTGTGGGAGCAAGACGGCGGACACGGGGCACTGGCGCATGAGAGCTCTTTGTGGTACTTAAATGGATTACTTCTTTGGTGGTGCCAACTTCTGTGGATACTTTCCCAAAGGTATCTAGAGTTGTTGTGGCATTAGTAGGCACTGTGACTGTGAGACTTTTCTTGGCTTGTTCTGCGGTGGCCGCAGGAGGGTGCTTACAGCTACCATCCTTCTTTCCGCAAGGTAACTGAGGGGATTCCTGGCCATCATGTCCTGCTCTCTTCCACACCCACTGTCCTGGGGAAGCGGACTGAGAGCCTGCGTTGGCAGGGAGGTTGTATGACTCCACATCCTCAACAGCAGCGCCATCTTGGATAAGGAGTCTTAAGGTTGGGAGCCTGAAACTGCCAGCTGTGAGGAGACTCCAGAGAACCATCCAGAGGGAGAGCCAGAAGGGAGCCATTTCACCTGGCGTGGCTGGAGAAAGGGAGCCAAATACACATATTAATATTTGTCCCCAAGTCTCAAACCCCTCACCTCCCTCCACCTTACACCTCAAAATGGCTGCCACAAGAGACTCTTGGTTAAGTATTGGGGACAACAGGGGTGCCATCTGGGGCTGTTACTGAGGGGTTGTCGCCCCTCTCCTAAAGGTTCAGGCAGAGCATTGTCTGACTTGGCTACTTTTTAATTTGTTTATAACATTTAATAACCCACCCCTCTGCCCTATCCTGGAGGCTGGCGGGAGGCACCCCAGGGTGAAAAGGGTAAAGATGCTTGGGGAAAGTAGAGGTGGGGGGGAAAGATCCAGTATCAATACATAGCAGCCGAGTCAGAAGAGCCAAGGGGAAGAGCAAGCATCAATCCTAACATTATTAAAGGACCGAACGGGTTAAAATTAAGGAAAAGAAATGGCCCCTGGTGCTTAGTGCCAACCAGCAGTAGATTCAGGGTCAGGCAAGTCTCTCTGGAGAGAACAGCATAAATAGGGGGCATTTTTCAATTCTCCTAATCATTTTGCTTCAGACAATTAAGATGTTTCCAACATGTCGCCCATGCCAACTCTTCTCAGCATGGCATCATGTGTTGCAGGCCAGGCGCACCCATCTGCAGTCTGGCCACTGCAATCTACACCCGCTGGGGCAAAGTTCTGCACCAGCCCCAAGGGCAGCACCACATAGAGCACATTGTAGCAATCCAGCCTCGAGTTTGCCAGCGCATGGGCTGCAGCCACTCTGCAAAACAAGCTTAAATGCAAAGCACACCATGAGTTGCTGCCACTGCGAATCTGTTAGGCTTTGAGATGCCATGAGGCTTTGTATCACCTGAATTAGCTCGGATGCCCAAAGCAGGAATGAAAGTTTCTGCACGCCTAGAAGCAGAGCAGCCTCTTGCCCATTTCCTGTGTCGCTTAATACACATTAAAGTGCTTTCAGGATGGGCAGCAAGCAAACCACAAATGCTTACATATTTTTCTCTTGCAACTCAGCCCAGCCCTAAAGCAAAATGGGTGGTGGTGGTTTATGTTTTTTTAAGGTTAAGGGAGGCCAGATTGGGAAATAAATTACTTATGTCCAGTGTACTCCTCATGCATGAAGAAGATGAGCTCAACCAGTGCCTTCCTGCCTGCCCTCAAGGATCCCCTGCCATTTTAAATCGACAAGGATGACGGGGGGAGAGGAAGAAGCAGACAGACAGGGATGAATGTGAATAAATTCTGCTCTGTGCATTTAAATTGGGTTTACTTAGAAATCCCCTACCATGAACTCAAGCCCCCCCCCCAACCACACTGGAGAGGTCGAACTGGCGACTTGTGTCCTCCTGTGCGGCTCTTTTTACTGAAATCTATACATAATTGAGCCCATTTAATCAAATATGCCAGGAGAATCAGATGCTTTTGATATCATTTTACTGCTTTCAAGTCAAAATGCATCTATAACATTCAGTGTGGCCAAGTTGTTGCAGCAAGCAAAACTCGCCAGGAACTGACCTCAGAGACATTCTGCAATTCTCCTCTTTGGAGTTTATGACAAGTCTATCAGTTTGAAGGTGTTGCTGCCCATTTTATTTTATTCTATGCTACTTTTATTTCATTTGACCCTATTATACACATCTGGATAAGGTGTTTCAAGTGCTTAATTTTTCTGCCTGTCAGTCTACTGCTGAAATGCAGTGGGATTTTGTTCTGTTTTGTTGATCTTTAAGAGCAAGCATTGTCCAGGGAAAAGTCAAAGAGCAGACCAGATGAGTCACTGTCCGCCCAGCGGCTGAATCTCTGAGTCCCTCTGGGTTTGGACATCTCCTCCAAATGAGCTGCTCAGCAGTTCAGCTTTGGGCCACCCTCTTTCTTGTGACCCCCAAAGGCAACTTCATCACCCCACCCCAAAATATACATACCCCGAATGCAGAACAGCCCAATGAAGAGAGGCAGGCAGCTTCCTTTGTCCACAGACCCAGGGGAGGCAGTCACACAGACAGGACACGTCCCGGGTGTTAAAGGTACTGAACTTAGCAAATGCCTGTGGCTTCAGGCTCCCCAAAAGAGAGAAGCAGCTGCCTACTTCCATGCGCACGCATCCATTTGTCTTACCTGCTGTGGGGCAAAACAGGAAACCTTCTGTGAGGCAGTACGAGAAAGAGAGGCGAAATCAGAAGAGTTGTGGTGGTTTTGGAGAACACACATGATGCAGCTTCCTCTTCTTTGGCGGGGGAGGAGAGCCAGTGTGCAAACAGCGGGAGGTGGGGCTATGGGCCCTACACTTGCTCTCCTTGGGGACCCTGAAGAAGACCAGGCCTCAGGATGCTGGGCTTTTCTTAAGGGCTTTTCTGCATTTGCCTCCACAAGAGAAAGGGAGGAAGGGGACCACTCAGGATTCATTTACATATACTTATTTGTTTTAATATAAAAATCGGCCTGTGATTGCTATGGAAGTTATGCAGCCTTATACTGAGTCCATCTAGCTCTGTATTGCCTGCACTGACTGGCAGCAATGGCTGTCCAGAGTTTAAGGCAGGGAGCCTTTATAAGCTCTACCTGGAGATGCCAGACACTGAACTTGGGACCTTCTGCATGCCAAGCAGGTGTTCCACCACCAAGCGATGTCCCTTCTGCTCATTTCCAACTTCAAAGGGGAATCTACTAGGGAGGAGGCAGCCCAATGAGAGTTTACTTTGTGGCAACCCAAGGCAGGTCTTCCCATGGGGGCTAGTGTCATGTGAGGCCAGGTGAAATTGATCCAGCTGACATATATCTGCTCCAAAAAGACAGTTTGTCTCCTGCAATACAAAGTAAGAAATCTGGAAAAGTTGGTATCTCTGGTGGAAGACCATTAGTCAGACCTTTTACTCAGAGTAGGCCCATTCAAATGAACAGACCAAAGTTATTGATGCCCTTTTATTTTGACAGGTCTGTTCTGAGGAGGCTTAACATTGGATCCAGCCCTCTGTCTTCAAGCATGAGGTCTTTCTGTAGTGTTGAATGAAATGCTGTCACAAAACTCCCTACACTTGTGCAACAAGTCTCACACAAGGAGCTACCTACACGTTGTATTTTTCTCGATTGGCCAGGGTGCTGCAGCAGTTAGAGTGGCAGACCAGGGTTATGTCCACATGAGGGCTTGAAGTGCAGCAAGGCCCAATCCTCTTATAAGAATACCAGAATGTAAGCGCCTGCTGAATCAGGCCAATGGACCATCTAGCCCAGCATCCTGTTCTCACAGTGACCAACCTGATGCCTGATTCCCTGTGGGAACGTCGCAAGCAGCACAAAAGCAACTCTCTCCTCCTGCTGCTTCCAGCAACTGGGATTCAAAAGCATCGCTGCCTCAACTGTGGAGGCAGAGAAAAGCTATCCTGGCTAGTAGCCATCGATAGCCCTCTGCTCCACCATGAATTTGTCTAATCCTTTTTGAAGACCTCCAAATTGGTGGTCATCTCTGCCTCCTGGGGGAGCTCCATAGTTTCCCTTTGTGCCGCGTGAAGGAGGACTTCATTTTATGTGTCCCAAATCTTTCAACATTCAGCTTATGTCATGAGAGAGGCAGACAAACTTCTCTCTCTCCACTTTCTGTGCCAGGCATCATTTTATAAACTTTTCCCACGTCACCTCTTACCTGCCTCTTCTCTAAACTAAAACGCCTGAAGGGAGCCAGGTTGGCAAAGGCATTTAATCGGGCACTGCAGGAGCTGAAGCCCCTCTCTTGGCCGGGTTGCATAGCCAACCGTTAAGTGGCAGGTTTGCTGCTGCAAACTTGATGTTAATTGACACCTGCAGATCTCACTGTGCAGGCAGGGGAGTAGGAAGGGAGCGGGGGGCGGGTCGCCCCAGGTTCCATCATGGAGGGGGGTGACAAATTATCAAGGAACAATTATTGCCCTACTAGGGCGGTTCATAAAAAACGTTTTTTTGTTTTTGTTTTTAAAAATGCCTGCTCCAAAGGTCTTGTTTTACTACACTAGGGATTATATAGCTATATATGAAATTTCATGCATATCAGTTAATATCTTGACCCTCCTCCACGAAAATAGCTGTTTACTTGGCTGTTTTCCTATGTCGTGAAGGCTGAAATTTCAATTCAGTGGAGCACTTACTGTTTCCAACGCTAACCCTGCGGAAAGCCATCTAATTAGACTTTAATTTGATTTTGACATGTTTTTAGGAGGTAATTTAATTATTGTTTGATTTTATATCAATGTTATGTATCTGATGTTAGCCGCCCTGAGCCCGACTTCGGCCGGGGAGGGCGGGATATAAATAAAAGTTTATTTTTACTTATTATTATTCCTTTGTAAGAAAATATGAAATAATGTAAAACCATTTTTACAGGGGGGGAAATCAATGGGGGGGTGACAAGAAATTTTCCGCAGCCTCTGTGTGCAGGACATACCTAGCTTTCCACCTTAATAATGGCAACTTCCACACATGGATTGCTGCTAGCTTATGCTTTTCGTTGTTTTAAATTGTTTTTATTAAAGATTTTCTTGGGTAACAAAAGTACATACAGTGTCTCTGCTTTCAATGCACAGAGTCCTTTCTGCAGATCAGTTAAATTTGATGTGAGACACTAATGCTATGGACAAGATGAGATTGGAGAAGAGAGAAGGGGGGATATTGAACTTTTGGTCTTTTATACAGAGTTCATGAAAGGTTTTTATGTCAGTATCATGTGGGTAGGTTCTTTTTCTATTCATTTATTACTTTTGATTGGCTACTTGCTTTTGTTGTCTTGATGAGGATATTTCAATATTGCTTTGGTGTACCTAAATTTTTAGCACACCGGGTGGTGCCCAACGTTAGCCTGTCTCACAGAAACCTGCTGAAATTAATGGACATAATGACTAATGGACAATTCTAATGGAGGTACTCTTTGGGTATACCTTATCTTAGGCAGACTTCTTCCAGTGGCACTGCTAGCAGAGGGACTCAGGAGCGGCGGCGGTTTCACAAGCGATGTATCGCCCAGTGAAACCGCCATCACACTTGCTGGGGGGGGGGGGAGCTGCATCTGCGAGGTGCTGATACACCTTGTTCCTTCCTCTGCATCTTTAAACTGCTTGGCTGAGGAGTGGAGACTCAGCCAAGCAGCTAAGGCAGTGGTGGCGAACTTATGGCGCGCGTGCCAGAGTGGGCACTCAGCGCCCTCTCTGTGGGCATGTTCACCATCACCCCAGCAGGGCCATTGCTGGGGGTTGGCAAAGTAGGCAGCTGCTCCCCCCACCACCACTGCGGTCCCCAGGATGGCCTGTTATATACTATGGGCTTTAGGAGGCATCTGACCCTCACCTGAGCCTACTCCAGCTGACGCATCACACACCTACTTCCCCACCTGGGCTATTTCACTATTCAGGTCAACTTTACAAGGTTTCCCCTCCAAGGTTTGTTCATCAAAACTCCACATTTCACAGCACCCCACAAAATGCCCCCTTGGCGCCCTAACTCGCGGGGTCAAGATTTCGCCGTAAATTCCATGTTAAATCGCCGTGTTGGCACTTTGCGATAAATACGTGGGTTTGGGGTTGCAGTTTGGGCACTTGATCTCTAAAAGGTTCGCCACCACTGAGCTAAGGGATCCCAGAGCTCAGCACTGGCTCCTGCGCAAGCGGGGAGAGCACCGGGGATGGCTTTGCGGGGAATGGGGAGCCCTCCCGCGCCCCAGCTGAGCTGTACAAACAAGCTGCCTTGTCCCAGCCAACCGCCTCAGCTCCCCCAGCAAGACTTGCAGCAATTTCACCCAGCGCCTCACAGGCTGAAGCCCATGCAGCTTGTTTTTTCAACATTGCGGTATATCACCAGACCGTGATGTTTGGCTGGTGATATACCACGACAAAAAGCTGTTATCACCCAGGCCTAGTACACGTTATGATTGGTAAACTCATCAGGCCTGATTGTTTAATAGACAAGGAGGAAGACATTGTTCCCCAATAACAATGTGTCATCCCCCCCTATGTTCTTGCATTTCCACAGCCACTGTTTTTCAGGGAGGCAGCTTCTGCAGGACTTACAGGAATTTATTTCACAAGCTCTTTTGATGCCACTTCCTGTCTTATTTATGCAAATTGATGATGCAAAAGATGCAGGACGTGGGAGGGATCTCGTTCCTGGGCCAACCCCCAAATCTCTGGCTCTCAGGGCAGTGCCACACTGCTGGCTTACTCCGAAACAGACAGCAGTTTGCTTAGGCCCACCTTCCTCCCCATCCAGTCTTCTTTCCTGTCTTTTTTTATTGCAAGCCTGTTGAGAGAATGTGGTTTTTTGTGTGCGATTCTCAAGCTGCTGTGGTAGACTTTTTCTGTCGGAAGAGAGAGATGAACGTTCTTTAAACAAATCAATAGCCAAATCATGCTGTGTTCTGCTCTGTAGTGTTTGTTTTCTAGAGAAGAGGCAACAGGTTTTTATGGGTTTGATGATGTTTGGGCACAGTTGAGACCCTGATTGCCACACTTCTGAAATTCCAAGATGGAGTGCCTGAGTTACGGACCTTGACAACCAGGGCTAGGGCACCTGTGGCCTTTCCAATGCTCTCAGACTCCCCATGAGCCGCAGGCAGAGATGGCGGGAGCTGTGGCCTGTCCACACACAGCGGGTCTCAGGCTCCACAACCCTGTTTTAAACCAAGCACTACCTTTCCCAGTGCCCAGTGACTGGTTTTGTGCATTTGGGTTACACGACTGCAAACTGAAAGCAACCACCTCCCTTTACCTCTGGTAACTTCCAAGTACAAAATGTGGACTTATTTCTAAGTTTCTACACCCCCACAGAAGCTCAGGACCGGAATGTGAAGGTTGCACACAGTACAATGACTTCGTCCAATGTTGCTGGAAGAGGCAGCACGAGGGGGCTTGTCTTAGGCTAGACAAATTCATGGAGAATATCTAAGGCCTGGTAGAAAGATGGAACCTCCAGGTTCAGAGGAAGTCTATCCCTACATGCTAGTTGCTGGGGGTTGTGAGTGAGAGAAGGCTGCTGCCCCCTCATGTTCTGCTTGTGAGCTTCCTAGAGGCTTCTGGTGAACAGGATGATGGATGAGGTCTGATCCAGTGGGGCTCTTCTGGTGTTCTGTGTTAGCCCTGCAGGCACCATAATGTCTAGTTCCAGCATCACATGTGGGGTGAAGCCCACACTTGGGCTCTCGCTCCATTCCCAAGCAGCCAGTGCAGGAAGATGTCACAGGGGACCACACCCAGAGAGGTGAGCCCGTTTTCGGAGGAAAATAAAGACAACCACAAAATGCAACACGGTTTGGGTTTTTGTAATCAATGTTTTTTTTTTAATCTCTGAAATTGGAAGCAACTATTTGGACAGAACACTTTGGGCACTCTATAAGAGCGCATCTCTTGAATCCCTTTTGCTGGGTCTCGTGGGGGGAATGTCACAGCTCGCAAGAAGCTGCAGGCACTGACTCCTTCTGAGCCTGGTTAGGCATCACCAGTTCTTTTAAATAAACACAAGCTACACATCCAAGGAGGCCCTTCTCCACGCCCCTCCCTTCAGAAATAAAAGGAGAGAAAATCACACCGAGGAAAGCCAGTCCTGCTGTGGGCAGAGGGAAGTAGGAAATTGGGAAGGGGACGACACCTGGCGTTTGGAAATAAAAAGCTCATCTCTCCTCCTCACCAATTTAAAAACAAAAAGGTCTCCAGAGGACAAAAGACTGAAGCAACATTTACAGATGGACAAGGTAATAACTCTTGGGTGGGGGAGCAAGTTCTCTTATTCCTTCTGAAAATTCACACTACCTCACCAGCCACCGAGCGCAAAACACCCCAAACATCCACTTACCTCAGAACTGCCTCAACTACAGGCTCCCACCAACGCAGTATTGGCCACAATTGCCCTGGTGCTTATTTCACACCCATCTGACTACCTGACCCTGTTCAACAATGCACATCCATCGCCCCATCAGCACATTTGCAGCGAGAGTTAACTTAGCTGTCCCCCGTGGCATAATTTCCCACCCCAGGCAGGCATGAAATATCTTCCCCAGACCACAACATTCTTGCTCTGAGAGGTTTCAACATGCATTTTTTTTTGGGGGGGGGGGATGTCCACCTTAAGACATTCTATCTTCAACTACTGACGGTAAAGACACAGTTTGATCCCAGGTGAAGCTGTGCGGGACTGCCATGCCTAAAGGCAGTTTCTTTAGACCAGGTGGGTAGAGAGTGTGGTGTGTGTTTTAAATAAAGAAAAAGAAAAGTATGCAGGACTCAAAAGCTTTTAAAAGAAAGAGGCTTCCAAACAGATCCACTGGCCCACACTGCTTTTGCAAGATGCTGGGTTTTCCCATGGGCCAGCTGATTTTAGCACACCTGCAAAACTCGGAAGCCATGGGGGCGAGGGGACAGTGTGAATAATCCTGACTAGCCAAAGCAAATCCAGCACAGCAAACTGTGGACTTCCCTGCAGAGAGTCCCCTCTTGAAGTGATGCTTTACTGTAAAGTGCCGCAACACAAAGCATCAAGGTGACACAGTCAGCCATGGATGCAGACTGGCTCTGGGTGTGTTTGGCAGTAGCATCCAGCTTTGCCCCTAGTATGTGACCATGCCTGTTTGGTATGAAAAGCCTCACATACCCTGTGGGGTGGGAGGAGGAGAAAGAAGAAAGGGCAGAAGACCTCATCCATCCAAGCTAGAAAGACCCACTTTGGATTCGAAAACAGCTAAGGAACTCATATGAAAAGAGACATTGCCTCTTCTGCTGTGGTTCATGCCCTTTATGAGCAGCCTGCAGACACCCTGGAGCAATTAAGCCAGGGGCTATTTATGTGCCAATGCTAAGAAACGCCTTTGAGGGGTGGGGGAGAATCCTGCAGCTCTTGTTTACTAGCGATGGAACTTGGCTGCAGCTGATGTTGCAAGAGATTATGGCAGATTCTTAGTGGGGTAGATGTCTTGGAACTTGCTCATTGGAGCAGCTTGTGGGCTTCATCTTCACTAAAGGCAGCCTGGAGGCGGCAAGTGCAGCTTCCAACCTAACAGAGATCAATCAGGTGATCCAAAAGGATCCCTACCTGGGCTGGTTCCTCCAGTCCAATGCTCTTCCCAGGCATTGACTGAGCTGCTCAGACTGACTCCCTGTCTGCCTCCAAGGCACCGTGACAATCAAGGAGTGGCTGCCCTGCACCACCGAGATCAAGGGGGTGTCCTGTGACAATCAAATTTGGACTGAAAACCCTCAAGGGACAAGATACTGTACTTAAAAACACACACACACAATTCATTTCAGAAGACCTCAGTGGCAAGGACGAGGAAACCCTGGCAGGACCCACCTATGAAAGTTCTAGACACAGAGGATGGAAAGAAGAGCAGGGATAGCAAATATTCCCAGAGGGCAACTCAGCTGCTTGCGCAACTTAATGGTTGGTTGTCTGTCATTCTTAAAACTTTATATATAGACGATAAATAGAACAAATATTGGAAGGGAAACATGGACCCAAAATTAGCAACCACCACGACATGCCAGGTTTTGACACTATTAAGATTAAACCAGAAGCACAATGTAAGTTTGAATAATGGCAACACAGACTTCAATACTCAGCCCTGGAAAAAGCATTCAGTCCCTGTGATGGTATGGAGGGGAGGGGAGAAGAATGGGCTGCTACACGCCAGGTTGATGGATATCAGGTGTTTGGGATGCATTTGTAAGAGGTCAGAGAGCTGAAATTATTTTCAAGGTTGGATCTTTCAGACATGGCAGTGGACCTACCACTTCAACTGTTCAAAGATTAAAAGGCTTACACAAAATTCCTTTGTTCTCTGAATGGCACATATACACACAAAGCAATGTTCCTTTAGATTAAAAACGCAAAAATACTGCAAAATAATAAAAAGGGGGGAAATCATGACTTTAAAGTTTTTTTTTAAAAAAAATGAATTTTTTTAAAAGGGATTTTTTAAAAAACGACGTAATTTTGGTCCTGAATCCTAGGAAGTCTGACAGATTGGCTCCTCACTGGAGAGGTGGAATGGTTGGCTTTCAGATCAATGAGAGGAAACAGGTCACAACAGCAGCAGTTTTGAAATGGCCACACAGTCACCAAGAACACCAGGAAATAAAAAAATTATCACTAAAATGGTTTGGCTTCAAATTGGCTTCAGCTGGTGCTTGTAAATTTGGGAGGAGAAAGTCTTGACTGGAAAGCGCCCAAGGGGGAGGTGCTGGGGCAGCTCTGGAAAATGAGCGCCTCCCAAATGGCAGTGACTCCCCCCAGCCCCCATCCTGCAGTCGGCTCACAGCTTGAGTTCTGCTTCCTTCCTTCCTTCCTTCCCTCCCCAGTCACCCAGCTGCTGGGCTCTCAGACTGCAATCTTTGCCATCTGCTGTTCTAACTTGGAAATGCGCTCATCTTGGTGGGTGATGGTGCCTTTTAGAGATTTGAGCTCTTTCAAAATTTCATCCAATTTGGCTTCGTTTTGCTACAACAGTGAGAAAGAGAGACAGAAATGGAAAACAATGAATATTAGAATAATAATGGGAGGAAGAAATCCCACGTAGAAACAGAGTGGAACATACCAACACATGCAATTTGTTCACACGGCAAGGAGGCTGGATTGCAAGAACACTGATCTAACCCCACCAGAAGAAGCAGAGGTTTCAGCACAGAGCAAAGGAAGCTGCCATATTCCAGGCTGGACCATTACGCATCTAGCCTTAGACTGCCTGCTCTGACTGGCAGTGGCTGCCCAATGTCTCAGGCGGAGGTCTTTCCCATCCTCTGCCACTAACTGAACCTGGAATCTGGTCTGTGTCCAGAATGGGCTCTAGCACTGAACTATGGAAGGGGCAGGGAGCTTTGCCCCAAAGGCCACTTTTGCTTTTAAGTGCCCATCCCAATATAAGAAGCCTGCTTATGTAAAACCTGCATTCCACAGGAAGGCCAAGCCAGCAGGGCATGCTGAGTGGGCCTGGAGAGGCAACTCCTGCTCCAAATTTCTCAATAATCTAATGCAAGTGGGGAAATGAGTCTATTTCAGACTCCATACACTAAAAGCTAACAAGTTATTTTTTTACTCACAGTGTCTGAGGTGTCCACTGCTTTTTTGGGGGCACTGATGAGATCACTTTTCTTATTTGCTGCCAGCTTGTTGTCTAGTATGTTCTTCTTGACCACCTTGAGATCCCTGTTTTTGCCAGGAATGTATCCATGCTTCAGTGAGATAAGGATGGGGTCGGCATTCTTTCCATCAAACCACTCCTCGGCTTCCAGGGAAGCCTCTGGACCAGCCGTGTCAGGATAGAGATCATCCTGGAAAAGGTCAGACTGCAAAAGGGAGGTGGGGGAAGAGACAACAGCCACATGGGTAACTGCGCTGCGGAAAGTCCTCCAAAACGCTCACATATCTGAAACAACGCAAACACTCACCTTCCGAGGGACAGTCATGATAATGGGCTCACACTTTCGCTCATGCAGTTTGAAGAACCTTTGAAAGAAAAGAAGCACATGTAGAGGTAGAGGTAAAGGTAAAGGTAAAGGACCCCTGCACAGTTAAGTCCAGTCAAAGGCGATTATGGGGTTGCGGCACTCATCTCGCTTTGAGTCTGGCTGCTGAATCAAACCAAAGGCCCTTCTAAGATCAATATCCTATCTGACCAACCAGACAGATGCCTTTGGGAAGCCCACAAGCAGGACATAAGCGCAACAACACTCTTCCCATTAGCATTCAGAGGCACACTGCCTCCAACGCTGGAGGGAATATATAGCCCGTGTGACTAGCAGCCACTGATTCATTGTCCTTTTTAAAAGTCAACTCAACTCAAAGCTAAGGCATGGCCCAATTTTCCCCCTCTCTAGGCCTCAAAAGAGCAGCTGAAACCAAAAGGACTTTCCATTGTTAAGAAAATCCTGAGGCTGGGTAGATTTTTCTTCCCAAATATGGAAGCCACAACATGCATTTCAGGAAAGTATTTTGCTGCTGACCGATGAGATCCTAGAAGTGTCAGCATGTGGGGCTATGACAAAGGGAATGCCACCTGGCTTGCTTTATTTGTCAATTTCTTCTTTTAAACAGATTATTTTTCTGATGTAGACAAGTTACCCTGACATCCAGCATGCCTTGAGACATCGCTTCCTTTACAAAATCTCCCATCCCTACATCCTTTGAAACAGTTCAGATTGTATAGCGCCAAGTGGTGGACATGTGACCCAGAATTTCAGGGTGCCAAGCTAGAGATCCCGGGGCTGCAGACGGGGTCGCTGGCACTCTCGTTACCTTGCTATCTCGCACTTGTTCACATCCAAGCCCCTCTTCGGCATGAAGCCCATCCCTCTCTGCGGCTCTTTGCTGCTGAAGGTGCTGAGGTAGTGCACATAGGGCGACTCATCTGTGATCTCAAAGTAGCGAATGCTGCTGTCACCCTGGAAGAAATTGGGGAGGGCAAGCAAGTGACTACAGGCCAGAAATCCTGCTCGTGGGTGGGAGGGAGGAGGTGTGTCACACCCACCCTTCAGGTACCTGGTGTCTCTGGCACATTCATGAAGCCCCCAGTGTGAATTATGTCTAATGACACGTGAAGCCGCCTGCAGGACCAAGGCAGAGGCCTGTGCATCCACCCTGCTGCTGCCCACAGGGGTAGCCAGAAGCCTACCGGTACAAGCAATGAGCCTTTCTTCACTGCGGCCCCCTTCCCACCAACTGGGATACAAAGTGGCACAATGGCTTTGAACAATACAATTTTTTAGATACAGCTTGACTGTATCTAAAAAATCCATAATTTAGTTGGGTGTTTTGCAAAGCAGGTCTTTCTTCTGCCTCTCCCAAACCTGCTAACTAGAGGGCTGGCATTAGGAGAGGAGGAGAAAAGCTTTACTCTCCCCCTGCAGCCTCACCATTAGCCACAGTCCTTGAGCTCCTTCATATAGCCCCAAAGCAGTTTTTAAACAAGAGGGCAGCTAGTTTTTTCCCCTACTGCATGTTCAAGATTTCATAAAGCCTCACATATAAGGGCTGCAGAATCAAGAATCACACCCCCCACAATGGATGACAGCACATTGTTCAGTTAACTCTGCCTGACAAAATTCTCAACGTATCAGTCTAACAGGTGTCTGTTTAGGACAGCTCAAACCTGCAGCCTGGGCAGATGGTTCTGATTAGCCTTTCAGGACTCCACCCAAATAACACAGGATGCAATGCAACACCAGTCTTGCCCCCCACCCCAAGAAATCCAAGGTGAGAAAAAGAATGATTCTCAAACCACAGGTGAAACTTAACAGTGACCCTGTGGTTTTTCAAATTGCCTAAGCCACAGATTGAGAGGGGGCCATGAAACCATTGGGAATCCCTGGGTGGTGCACACCATATCTTGAGGGCAGCCTAAAGTCCATAACATCAGCAGCTCAAAACACTGGGCTGGGGAAGCCCCCACTGACACCTGAGGAGCGACCTGAGATGGGGCGCCATCAAAGAGGTCTAATATTTGGAATTTATTCCACAGAGAGGAGTCGTCTTCCCAGGGTCAAGAAGACCTCTTAATTGCTCAGGCTATTTAGATGCTCTGATTTATCTTAGCAGTATGGGAGTTGAGAGGTTTCAATTTTTCATAATGTTATGTTTTGCTGTTTTAAATGTGATTATTACCGTTTTCTGTTGTTTAATTGTTAGCCACTCTGGAATTTCTTTTAGGACAGAATAACAAGGTATAAATATTTGTAAATAACTAAACAAATATGTATCTAAATTCCTATGACAGACTAGTGGTCCTGAGGGAACAAATGATTTGAAAACTGTTAAGAAGAAGTAGAGTTGTTTTGTTCTCTCCTTTGGTATATATCACGTGTCGCTTATGATGTGAAGTTCTGCATTCTCTTTATACAGATACACACATGAATCCACACACTCCAGAGCAGAGTGGGGGGGGGAGCGAGAATAAATAATTCCCCCGAGAACAAGGAGATGGAGTAGCAGCCAGGACAACCTTTCCAAACAGGCTGCTTTCCTTAGACAACCGTTCTCTTCAGCACAGCAGCCATGACCTACCTTTCCACATAAGTAAATGATGTTGGTGTCTGGGTCATAGAAGGGTAGCAACACGCCATTGCTGGTGTCCATTTCATGGAGGGCAATGGGCTCTTCCATGCTTTTCTGCAGAGAGAAGAATGACATCTTACATTTGGAAGACATGGACTCTGGTGACCCTGCTAGTCACAATGACATTGATGTTGCTGGCTGCCCAGAGAGCAAAGACCAAAATAAAATTTAATGTACAATATCTGAGAACTACAATTTGCTGCAGTTGTCACACTTTTTGCATGTGATAGAGCTCATCTTCCAGAGCATTTTGGTGTTTGATATAGTTTGTTGCAATGAGTTTCAGATTAAGCCATATACTACTGACCAAATTATCAGTGCTCTAAAAAGACCCTATCACCTGCCTCTGTCCTGAGGTGTGAAGGGCCTGGGCTGCAAAAGGCAGTTGCAGAATTAAATAAGAGTAAGTAAATTAACCCTTTAGGTCCCTTCCAACTCTACAATGCTAGGATTCTAAGTTAAAAGTTTGTTTCCTAAGGGAACATCTCCTGAAGCATCAGGACAGAGTTGCAGAGGGCACAGGTTTGTTGTCAGAATAGGGTGTTGCTGTTGTCTGCTGAGCTCTATGGCAATGTTTGATGGCAGCTAAAGCACTTACAGGGTTCCAGAGCGCAAGCTGCCTTTCGCTCATCCGGCTGAAGCCCGTGGTGAAGACATTCCCATCCGAGAGGAAGATGGCTCTCATGGGTCGGGCTCCCTCATGAGCCTTCTCTTTCTCCTGGTTTGGGGGAGGAGAAGCAAGAGAGGAAAGAGATGGAAATGGCAGCAACAGTCACTGATATTATCTCCTAACTTCCCCAATGAGACTTGCAAAGCAAGCTGTGAGGGCATCTGAAACCAAAAAAAGATGAATGTACTTACAAATGGAAGGATTCACCCTCCACTCATGATGTCTAGCCTTCAACCCCCAATCTGCATGAGCAGACAAAGCATGAATGCAGAAGCATCATGTACACAACAGAACATAAAACCCAATCCCCAAATGCTGATGAAGCCACAAGTGGCCCAACGGTGCCTTGAGTTTCGGGAAGACAAGGGCCTGATGCACAATGAACTTGGCTTTAAGTGAGGGAAGGCGCCGGGGGCAGGGGGGAGGATAAGCAGCACAGCTTCCTTGACAAAGACTTTAACAAAACCACCAGTTGCCAAAGTAGTAATTATTATTTTTAGTAGTAGTAATAATAATTATTAAGTAGTAATTATTATTATTATTACTATTATCATTATCATTATTATTATTATTATTTCCCCAGCCACTCTGGGCGGCTCCCAACAGAATATCAAAAAAGCGATAAAATATCAAACATTAAAAACTTCCCTAAACAGGGCTGCCTTCAGATGTCTTCCAAAAGTCAGACAGTAGTTTATTTCCTTGACATCTGCTGGGAGGGCATTCCACAGGGCGGGCGCCACCACCGAGAAGGTCCTCTGCCTGGTTCCCTGTAACCTCACTTCTCGCAGCAAGGGAACTGCCAGAGGGCCCTCGGTGCTGGACCTCAGTGTCCGGGCAGAACGATGAGGGTGGAGACGCTCCTTCAGGTATACTGGGCTACATACAGCATATACTCACTGCAACAATTTCTTGTTTCCTGGGGTCAATCACTCGGATCTTCTTGTCCTTGGATGCTGTGCAGATGAGGCTCCCATTCCGATTCCAGCTCACGTTGTAAATCATGTCTTGATGCATGTCGTCCAGATTTATGAGGGGCTCACCTGTCCCCACATTCCAGATGATGATAGCATTATCACAGCCTGAAGGAAGGCAATTAAGAAATAAAAGTCCATTACCTGTGTGTGTTTTAAGGGTTAGGTAAAGGTAAAGGGACCCCTGACCGTTAGGTCCATTCGCGGACGACTCTGGGGTTGCAGGCTCATCTCACTTTACTGGCCGAGGGAGCCGGCGTACAGCTTCCGGGTCATGTGGCCAGCATGACTAAGCCGCTTCTAGAGAACCAGAGCAGCGCACAGAAACGCTGTTTACCTTACCGGTAATAAAGAACATAATTAAAACAACACTATCAGCACTTAGGATATGGATAACCATTTTCCAATAAATGAGTTTTCTATATAGAAAACCAAGGAATGGTTCTCCCCCCCCCCAATATCACTGACCCTGCACATTGAGTTCAGCGATGCATCTAAAAGTAACACCCCACACTCCATATCTGAAAGCCAAGGTTTGGCACAGAATTGGGGGGAAAGCACTGTAGGTTTAGAGTCAAAAGAAAAGGGGAGGGGGAAAACAGGAAGACTTACTCCAAAAGTATAAGCAGCTTTAAAATAACTTAATGCAGATTAGAAATTTACTAGTAAATAGAACAGAGTGGGCAGACTACCTGGTGAAGAGCAAGAAAACTAGAAGGTAATGTAGGTTTTCAAAAGAAGTGGCTGTGACACATGACATAGGGGGAAAAGGAAGGCCAAACCCTCTAGGAAGTGGATCTTGCCCAACTGGTCATGTGAGCAGAGTATGACCTTGCCTCCTTTCTTAACCACAGGAACATTTCCATTCATGGCTTTGGGATAAGTTTTTTTGGCTCTGCAAGAGCTAAAGGCCAGGCAGCTGGGTTAAGCCAATTCCTTTTGTTTCTCAGGGATCCAGAGCCTACCTGCGCTTAGCAGCACGTTGTGCGCAGTGGGGTGCCAGGCCACAATGCCCACCCTTTTGGAATGGCCTTCCAAGATGACCACAGGCTCTGTCAGGGACAGCGTAAGCCCATTCTCTGGGATCTGCCAGACCTGCAAAAATGAAAAAAGAAGAAGGGTGGGGGTGGGAGGAACCATGGTTACTGGGATATTGTCACTTTCCAAAAGGTGGACAAAACCATAGCTAGTTGGAGATTTGCCAAGCTGGCATTCAGAAGTGCCAGGTCCACTTCAGAAGCCATGATGCCTCTGCTGGCTGCTTGACTAGCCAGATGCCTCCCAACTCAGGCTCTTCATTCTGTAGTTTGAGTCATTCTTCCAGAGATGTGTTCCCTGCAAATCACCTGAAGGGCATGGCAAAAAGTTGGCTTACTTCTTCAAAAGGGAGCCATTCTGACTGAACCATCTGCCAAGGTGCAACCGGGGGGGGGGGGGAGGCATCTAATTTTACACACAGATGACCAAGAAACTTTATCCTGTAATGTACATGATTAGAGCTGGGCGATTTCTTGTCCACCCTCAACCTACACAAGATCTGTGACCCACCAAACTGACTCTCCCATGCACTGAACCCTCTGCTTTACTGCCTGCCCCTGTCTACACTCGCATGGAGGATGCACTCATCTTACTCAGGGGCTTTTGAAAGTGTGTAGGATGATCCCATGCTGAGCAACCACATTACCGTATTGGCCCAATTATAAGCTGCACTTTCCCCCCAAATTCGGACTGTGAAAAGTTAAAGTGCAGCTTATATTTGCAACCTTCTGCCGCCCGCAAAGCGATGTGGCTCCCCCCACCCCCAGGAAGCAGCCCGGGAGCGCAGGGCAATGGCACACCACCTGCCTGCTGCTCCCAAGCCTCCACCAAGCCGCTGGAAAGAAGGGGGAAGGCCACTGGCAAAGCAGTGCTGCTCCCCCCCCCCCCCAGGAAGCAGCCTGGGTAGTCTTTTTCCCTCCTTCAATTTTAAAGGTGCAGCTTATTTGTGGGTGTGTCTTATATTCGGGCCAATATGGTAAGTGCTTTTCTTTCTTAGCCTAAGAGAGCACAAAAGGCAAAGGGGAGTACTTAATTTTTATGTCCAAACTCAAGATCTTATTTGTTTTATTATCACAAATGGCATTCAGTGCTCCAGGAGGCATCAGCAACCAAGGGAGGGTGGCATGCTCCCAAGAAGGTCTACAGAGAGCCCCAACCCTCCCTGCATCTGCCAAATCTATTACCATTACCATTACCATTATTGTTATTATTATTATTAGAACATCATCATCCTGAAGATCACAGGGTGATTCACGATGTAAGCGTACAAAATGAGAACACAAAATATGTAATAAACCAAAAACAAAAGCAAACCAATTACCCCACCCCACCCTTTAAAGGCCATAGAATGTTTAATTAGCCAAAGGTCTGGTTACAGAGAAACATTTTGCCTGGTGCCTAAAGATGCTTGCACGTATTCCTACAGGCCTGAATGACAAAGTCTGAACCACCAGCCACCAGCACACCCACCCAAAGCAGCCTTTGAACCCCAGGATCCTCTTTACAGTGCTTTCAGGGAGGGCAAGGCTAATAAGGAAGTGTCTCCTGGGCATCTTCTGCATGAGTCACCAGTGGCCAATCATGGTTTCTGAACCAGAGCTGACCTACATAGAAAAGGGGGGGGGGGGAGAGAGAAATGCTGAGGAAGCATAATTAACCACCAGCAGATGGCGGCAAAGTAACAATCTGCTCTATAGTCTCTTATTGCCTGCTTCTGATGAGAATATATTATTACTGTGCAGGCTCCAGCAGAATTCACATCCAAGACTCTAAAGCAAGCAAAGCCAAGCGGCTATTACCCTCCCAAGGTCTTGTCATAAGAGGCAACACTCACATCAGAGTTTCTCATGATGGCCCACTGAAAAGTTTGAGCCAACATTCAAACCAAAGCAGGTAATTCAAAAAGAACCGCAAACCATTCCAATTTAATGGGCTGAATTTGCCTAGTCAAAACAGCAAAGCAATAGTCTGATCATGAAGCTTAGGGAGCTGGGAAAAGCCACAGACAGCTAAAACGGATGATAGTTCTTGAAAATTTGAAATGGATTTAAAACTTTGCAACACTTAAGAACCAGATTAAGGGAAAAAATATTTGCACTCTGAGTTTCTTGCAGTAAGCCAACTGTGTTTTGGTGTGTCCAAATCACAATTTCCTGAATTTATTGTTTTTTTCTGATAAGTGTGAGAAATATGTGGAGAGCTGAGATTTAGAGAAGTGCAGAAATGTCACACTGTTCACGGGGGGGGGGGGGGGGAGAACAACACAGAGAGCATTCCACAGACGGGGAGCCACTGCAGAGAAGGCCCGTTCTCGAGTTGCCACCCTCTCGACCTCTTGAGGAGGAGGCACATGAAGAAGGGCCTCAGAAGATGACCTCAGGGTTTCATATGGAAAGAGGCGGTCCTTGAGGTCTTGCAGTCCTGAGCCGCTTAAGGCTTTATAGGTCAAAACCAGCACTTTGAATTGGGCCTGGAAACTAATTGGTAGCCAGTGCAGTTGGACCAGGATCCGTGTAATATGCTCAAACCAACTTGCTCTGCTGAGCAACCTGGCTGCTGAATTCTGCACCACCTGAAGTTTCCAAACCGTCTTCAGAGGCAGCCCTAAGTATAACGCATTGCAGTAATCTAACCTTGAGGTTACCAGAACATAGACAACAGTAGTTAGGCTGTCCCTGTCCAGAAAGGGGCGTAGCTGGGCCACCAGCTGAAGCTGATGGAAGGCACTCTGGGCCACTGAGGCCACCTGAGCCACAAGGATCCAGGAGGACCCCCAAGCTACGAACCTGCTCCTTCAGAGGAAGTGTAACCCCATCAAGAGCAAGTGATCTCCCACCCATCTGGTCTAGGGAATCCCCCACTAACAGTGCCTCAGTCTTATCTGGATTGAGCTTCACTTTGTTGGCTCTCATCCAGTGACTGAGGCAAGACACTGGTCCAGCACTTCCAGTGCCTCACCTGCAGATGTAAAGGAGAAATAGAGTTGAGTGTCATCAGCATACTGCTGACAACACACTCCAAACCTCCAGATATCCCCACCCAGCGGTTTCATGTAGATGTTAAACAACGTGGGGGACAGGATTGAGCCCCGCGGAACCCCTCATTGAAGGTTCCATGGGGCTGAAAAGCATTCCCCAAGTAACAGCCTCTGGGAACAACCATCCAAGTAGGACAGGAACCACCGCAAAGCGGTGCCAGCCACCTCTAGTTCGGAGAGTCGCTCCAGAAGAATGCCATGGTTGATGGTATCAAAAGCTGCTGAGAGGTTGAGAAGAATTAACAGGGATATGTTTCCCTTGTCTGTCTCTCAACAGAGGTCATCATACAGGGCAACCAAAGCAGTTTCTGTGCCAAAACCAGGCCTAAACCCTGATTGAAATGGATTCAGAAATTCAGTTTCTTCCAAAGCGCCTGGATCTGGTCTGCAACCACTCGCTCCAGAACCTTGCCCAGGAAAGGGAGATTAGCAACTGGCTGGTAGTTACGTTTTTCTGAATCCAGGGAAGGTTTCTTAAGGAGTGGTTTTACCACTGCCTCCTTCAAACAGGCAGGGACCACCCCCTTTCGTAAAGAGGCATTGATCACCTCCCTGGCCCAGCTGGTTTTTATCAGCCAAGAGGGGCAGGGGTCTAGAGCGCAAGTGGTCGCCCTGACCTATCCGAGCACCTTATCCACACCCTCGAGCCTTACCAACTGAAACTCATCTAACACAACAGGACTAGACTGTGCTCTGGACACCCCATGAGATTCATCTGCTATAACAGCAGAGTCAAGGTATTGGTGGGTGCAAGTGATTTTATCCTCAAAATGCTTTGCAAACAAGTCACAGCGAGCTACCATTGGTCCTATCACTTCCTTTGGGCCAGCCTGTAAAAGGCCCCATACAACCCAGAAAAGCTCTGCTGGGCGACATAATGAGGATGCAATGGAGGCAGCAAAGTAGGCCTTCTTTGCTGCCTTCACTGCCACTAGGTAGGCTCAATAGTGAGCCCTTACCAGTGTTTGGTTGCATTCATTTGGATCTTTCCTCCACTTGCCTTGATGACAGCAAGGCAGCCATATGGCCTGCAACATAAGGAGAAACGCCAATCCTTTAACATGAATGGAGCTGTTTAACTGGATTGAAGTGTGTGAGAGTACACTACTGGAAGATTTCCACAGGTAATTGGGGAAGCAGGAGGACTAACAGACAGATCAGATTAACAGCACAGCAGCAGAAGCCAAGACAGGCCTGAGTCAGGTCTATGAAACATGGGAAAAAGACAAACAGGTCCAAATCCTTTTCTGCAGGAGTGCTCAAAGTATGGTCTGGGGTATATATGGTGTACCTAGGCCACAGCCTCTCTTTCTTTGCTTGCGAGGGTTGGCCTACAGACCTATCAGTTGCAGCTCTCTTGAACTGCTGCGCTCTGGTAAATTCACAACCAGTCGGGCACTGCAGACAGACTACACTCAGGAGGCCAAATATTACATAATGGGAAATGCCCAAGCAACTACCGGTTTTGCTCCAGGTGCACAAACGGAGAACCTAATACATGTGCCAACTTGAATGCTTACAAGCAAAGACATACTTGATCAGGAAGACCCAAACACACATGTCATGCAAAATAAGGTAACTAAAGCAATACCAAGATTGGGTCTAACATACCTAGTTTTACACTGGCCCAATTTTTCCATAATTCATAAACATTCTGACCACAAAAGCATTGCTAGATTTGGCTGACATTAGAAGTCTAGGTGCCAAGAATTTACATGATGTCAAACACATTCATTCCAACAAGTGACACCTCTGACAACCATTTTCGTTGACAGCTGCCCTAAAAAAACTGCAGAGCTTCACAGGATTCCTTCAGACAATCGGTTTCTGGAATATTCATCCTAATTTGCTTGCAGAAAGTTTATGCAGAGGTTATTGAGCAAGTTGTTATGATCTATTTGCAGAGAGGTTGGGTAGTATTCAGTGATGTCTCTAATTACTAAGTTGTTGTTTGTTTATCTCTAGAAGAATAAAATACTACTGTTCAGCTACAAGAGACCTCAAGGCAGTGTGCAAAATTTATTAATTACAAAGAGCGCTCACTAATGGTTCCTCATCACCCAGGAAAAATGACAAGTGGAGTGCTACAGGGTTCGGTCCTTGGCCCCTTGTTGTTCAACGTCTTTATAAATGAATTGGATGAAAGTACTGAGGGGATGCTCATCAAATTTGTAGATGACACCAAACTGGGAGGCGTAGCGAATGCCACAGATAGACTCAGAATTCAAGATGACTGTAACAGATTGGAGAACTGGGCCCAAACTAACAAAATGAATTTCAACAGGGACAAATGTAAGGATCTACACTAAGGCAGGAAGAAGTAGCTGCACAAATATAAGATGGGGAACACCTGGCTTGCCAGTAGTACATGTGAAAAGGTTCTGGGGTCTTAGTAGACCACAAGCTGAACATGAGTCAACAGTGTGATGCAGCAGCAAAAAAACCTAATACTATTCTAGGCTATATCAACAAAAGTACATTGTTCCCATCAAGGGAAGTCATAATACCACTCTATTCTGCCACGCTCAGACCACACCTGGAATATGGTGTCCAGTTCTGGGCACCACAATTTAAGAAGGATATTGACAAACTGCAATGTGTGCAGGTGAGGGCAACCAAGATGCTAGGGGTCTGGAAACCAAGCCTTATGAGGAATGGTTGAGAGAACTGGCTATGTTTCACGTGGAGAAGAAGAGACTGAGAGGAGATATGATGGCCATCTTCAAATATCTGACGGGCTGTCACATGGAGGATGGAGCAAGCTTGTTCTCTCCTGCTCTGGAGGGAAGGACCAATAGCTTCAAGTTACAAGAAAAGTGATTCTGACTAAACAAAAGGACGAACTTTGTGACTGTAAGAGCTGTTCCATGGTGGAATGGACTCCCTTGGAAGGTGGTGGATTTTTAAGCAGAAGTTGGATGGCTCTCTGTCATGGATGCTTAGTTTAGATTACAGGAGGTTGGAGTAGATGACCCTTGGGGATCCCTTCCAACTCTATAATTCTATGCCAAGATATCACATAGAATTGCTCCAATGTTTTTGTATTCTTCCTTTCCTAAACCAATTTGCCACATGAATGTCCACAAGGAACAAACTAAAGCAGCCACATCTGGCAGAACAGCCCCTAAATATGACAAAGGCAGCCACTTGGGAAGAGATGGTTTCAGCTGTTCATTTCTACAAAGATGAATTTCTAGGGCTGAAGGGAAGCCACATCCTCTGATCTGGGAGGCTGGTCCCCAATTCCAACTGTGTAGAAAGAACCTGTAGTTAATTTGGTGGCAAAGGAAATGTTCTCTGCACATGTACAAAGAAGAGCTGAGCCAAAGTGAGCCTGGCCTCAAACTCAACCCTGGTTAGAAATTCCTCACCCCCTCAGCTCTGCTTTCTCCATTTCCCTTCTGGATTTTACACTGCCTCAAGAGAGTGCTTTGTCTCAGAGCCCATAATGAGTTTACCAGTTCAGTTTTGAGATCCCTCCATGGCGGGATCTAGTTATAATTATTTTTCGTCTCACTGGGGTTCTGTCTTATATCACACCCATCTACCACCCATGACATCCAGGTGCTTCAAGGGAACTATAGGCCGCCAGTGACTTACGGAGAAAACCCACAGTTATCAGCATAATACATATGTCTGGAACTTCAAGGATTCACTTAGCAAGCCAATGGTCATGACTGTCAACTGTCAACTCAAACCTTTTGCTTTTTTGAAGATCCTGGATGTCCAGGCAAACCAGAAGAACAGACTGAATGACTCAGGCTGAAATTAATTCCTCCCATTTGAGAAGAGCCATTTGGCATCCTCCACAAAACCCTAATATAATCCAACATTCTCCAGCTGAAGAAGACAAAACCTGCAGTACATTACCAACATTCAAAAGGTTCTGAAGAATCCACATTTAAGCAGTTCCTTATTTCCTGGCATGAGAAAAATTGTTCTTCAAAGTGAGCATTCAGACTAGACGGCCTCATGGCAGCATTTTACAGCAAACCCCTCTAGAAGTTAAGCAAGAAAGAAGCCAAAAGGGCTGGACTGCTCACCTCTCTGCATTGTGAAAAAACTCTTATTATTTTTAAAAAACATGCAAGTCTTCTCTCACTGCTGAAGCTAATGGGTCTGAATGGACCTGGATGGGAGTCTGTGGGGGTCCCCGTGTAAGAAGAGGGTAGAAGGGAAACTAAATCAGAGACTGACTGTCATCAGTGTGTTTAGGAAGACCTTTTAAAAACGTAAAAATGTTTTGCTCTGGTAGCAAAATGAGCAAAGCGAAGTTGCTTGGAGAATCTCTGAGGAATTATGGGACTTCAAAAGTGATTGCCTCAGAGAACACGGAGCAGGGCCTCAGCCACGTGATTGTGTAAATTTCTCAGTTTGGAGCTGTTGTCTCAAAAACTGAAAAGCAGCCTGGAAGGGTTTTCAATAGCAGAAAAGCTACAGGAAAAATAGGCTGCTTAATCTTCGCTCTTGGTTCTGCATGTCAGCCCAAGATCACTATCCCCAAGCACATTTACGGTACTTCCCTTTGGCTCCCCATATCCCCCTCCATAAGGTGAAAAAACAGCTGGGAGAGGATGATTTTGAGCAAATAGCTCAGTAACCTATTGTTCCTCCACCCCCCTTAATTGCAGTCCCCAAGGCTGCTTTTCAGTTTAAAATAAAACAGGGAAAGAAATTCCCAACTGCATGTAATGTAGGGATAGGGAATGAATGGCCAGTAGGCCCATTTCAGCCTGGAATTAGCGGCACATCCATCACAATAAATATTCACATTGATTTTAATTGTATGTCTATTGCTTCTTTTGTTTCTTACGTTTTGTATTTTATTGTATTACAGTTTGAATTCCATAAGATTGCAAGGCACAGTGCATTACAGTTGCTAAACAACAGGTAGAAAAATCATTAAGTGGTCCACCCAGATGCTCAGCAGTTTTCAAGTGAACTGTGGGTGGGTTTGGAAACCACTTCTCTGGATCATTCTCCCTAGTTCTCCTTCCATCTCCCACATAAAATTCTAATAATCTTAAACTCTGTGAAATTCCTCCCCGTGGCGTTCGCACAGAGCCCCCAGTTGTTCTACTACCCTGCACCACCACAGCTTATCTTTTCCACTGCCATCAACCAGGTTTCCCCGGTAATATATTCAGACTCAGTCAGGTTGTAACGTATTAACAAAGATTCCAGTTTATTGTGAATGCAAACAAGTTACTTTCAAACTTTGTATTCCGATTCACTCTCTCTGTCTCCCATGCCTCCCACCCACAAGAAACCAACCAACTGCCAAAACCCGTGTTGAGCCTTAAACACAGTTAGGCTCCGCCCCTGGGCTTTCTTATTGGTCAGCCTATTAACCCTTTCTCTCTCTCCCCCAGTACAACATTTCCATAATGAGTGGGCAAACGCCACACTCCCAATGTTAAATTTCTCCTTGTTGCCCTTTCATGCCTCAATTCCCCCTCTCTTACCCTACTTTCAGGTTCCTTCCCCCTTCTCCTTCTTATTTATTAAATGTATACAGTTGTACCTTGGATCCCGAATGCCGCAAAGCCGGAACTTACTGTTCCAGTTTGCGAATGTTCTTTGGAATCCAAACGTCTGACGGGGCTTCCATGGTTCCAATTGGCTGCAGGAGCTTCTGAACGTTTTGAAAGTTGAACGGTGTTATGTACTGAGCTGAATCCTTGAACAATAGGATCCAGAATGCAGCAGACTGATTGGTCCGCAGGAGCCACCCAATCCAGCTCCAGGTGGAAGTGAAGCAGCGACCTGATTGGCCTGCAGGAGCAGCCAATCAGGCTTCTGGAGGAAGTGAATCCGCAACCTGATTGGCCTACAGGAGCAGCCCAGAATTAGCCAATCACACAGGGCCCATTGTGTAAATAATGTATATATAGCAGCCGTTTTGGGGGAAGTTTCATTCATTGCTACTATGAGCTGAATAAAGAGCATGAAATTCACACTCGACTCCAAGTATATTTCAAACGGACTTCCGGAACGGATTCCATTCGACTTCCAGGGTACGACTGTAGTTACTTTTTTGCCATGGGAACTCAAAGTGACTTACAATATTTTAATCCAAAAACAAAACAGATACCTTAAAATCAGTATAAAAAGACATTTTTTTTTAAGTTTGTTTCCCCACTGTGCATCTTAATACAGCTTTCTTGTCTGAGGGCTATACCTGGAATCAACAAGTTGGGCCAATTCACATGACACTGTTCCAAGCCAGGGAGAGGCGCGGAACGTCTCGGATTACTGAAGATTTTTGAAGTGTTTTTAATTTCCTGCCTTTTCATTTTTGCTTGATTGGGACATTAAGCTTACGGCCAAAAGGGTATGAAATTTATCCCCCTCCAACTTGACCAGAGAGAAAAGGCAATTATAATATTAATATAACTATCTATTGTTTATCATTTATCCCAACCATGCACTTGAGATGAGAGAGAAACACAAGAACAAAACAGGAGGAGAACAATGAATAAGTGGAAATAGAACAAGAGGCAGGTATAAGCACCAGGCAGGGCAGGCAGGCAGTTAAGCTGTGAGGTTATTTCCCTCAAACCATGCCCAACTGCCCCATACCTGATGCCATATGTGGGGAACTCAATTGCCCAGCCCAGCCCTGCAGAAAGCTTTGCAAGCCCTAAGCTCAGGGCTGCTAAGCACTGGGCTGGCAAACCCCCTTGTGCTGTGGTGCCTGACAACTAGCTGGCTGTCAGGCGTGTGGGAAGCACTGTGCAAGGGATGTGGATAGGCTGGCTTTCCTGCCACCTGTCAGTTAGGAGTCTGGGGGGGAGGGAACAGATGAGGATGGCAGGATCTCCCACCTGTCCAAGGCTCCTCACCCTGGTGTAACATGTCACCAGGTGCTGAAGCTGTGCTAAGCGGTAGGTTTGAAATGTGGGCTTAATCCTGATTAGGAGGGAGAGATCCAGCCTCAAGTTGTGGGAGGAGCCTCCCTACTCCACAGTCTGTCTCCCCACTTCACTCTAACATCCTCACCTTTCTGCTTCAAGCAGGATACGCTCACTTAAAAATTAAAAAAAAAAACTACCTTCTTAGGGCATTCAATCGAACATACATTTTGTCAGAAACAATATCAACTCTTAACAAATTTTTTTTTAAAAAAAACAATCCTGAGAAGGGAAAGGCAAGTGACGTCACTTGAGTCAACTTGAGCTATCCAACAGGAAGAACCAGTTTTCCCTGGGGTCAGTCCTGAAGATAAGGCTATACCTAAATACATAATAGGATAGAGATGCCATTTTCTAGCTCATTGCTCAAGTTATGTACACTTCTACATAGCCTCAGATACTTTATGTCCCTAATGAACAAATGGCTTTACCATTCTGAGGCAACGGTAGATGACAGCAAACGAGGGTCTTCACAGTTCTCCCCAGTAAGCAGACAGCAAATGGCCACAGACACCCAAACTTCCCATGATTCCTCTTGTCTCTCAACTGGTAAAATGAATGCGGGGGGGGGGTGTTGCATGGAGAGAGAAGATTTCACCATGGAGAAGATCCCTGCTTTGGACATTTCCCCCCTATACTCATTAGAAAATCAGTCATCACCAAACTGCAAACTGCTCTGTAAAAAAAAAAACCACTCCCCTCCAATGTCAAACAAGTTTCCCCAATCAGCTTGGGTTAGAGGCAAATATCTCTCTCTGTCAAGAAGCTCAAATTAACTTCTATCGAACCTCCAGACGGCATTCATTACATTTCATGTGCCTTCTGAATTATGTTTCTTACAGTACGTCCCAACATCCTTTAGCATACAATCCTGTTTAGTGGTGAACTCTCCAAACCCAAATTGCTTCTTTTTAAATGTCAATGTCTTCCAAAGTGAGATCACAGGAGATGGTGTAGGTCAGGATAAGCCACCATGAGATAGAAAACATATCCAGAAGTCAGATGGATTAAGAGGTGCAACATACAGGTATGAACTTAGTGCTATATAAAATTAAATCCACCTATCTTGATAGTGTGACTTTTTAATTCAATTTTTAGACAAACAAAAATCCAGAACAGAACTATTTCAAGTGCAGTGAAGGCCCATTTTCCTTTCAGTGTTACTCACTCCAGTTCTGCATGCTGTGATAATGCAAGTAATATGTTCTGCCTTTCAGTGTACCATCTATAGGCCCACAGCAGTTGTATTTTAAAGGTGGAACAAGGATGACTGGCTGCCAGTATAAAATGACTACCATAAGGCTAACTTAATGAAGGGCTACAAAACTACTTCTGAGTGAAAGCAAGAAACAACTTTTTGAGATGCTTAATGCAGTGACTCACCATGACAGTGCAGTCTTCTGAGCCGCTGGCGATGACTTGATCATTGTGAGGACACCAGTCTATGTCAAGCACAGGTCCCGTATGGCCACAAACTGTGGGGTAGGATTTGTCAATTCTACCTGTCTGAAGAGAGTGAAAAGAGTGCTGTAATGTACAGAACAAGGAACAGAATACAAACAAGCCAGGGATGGATAATCTGCCACTCTCCAAATGTTGCTGAACAACAACTCCCATCCATCCCAGCCAGCATGCCAATGGTCAGGAATGATGGGAACTGCAGTCAAACTTCTGGAGGTCACAACTCCCCCCCCAGTAAGCACTTCATGTTCACTAAATTATCTCTTACACACAAAATATAGAAATGTATGATGCTAAGGTTATATATTTTAACAGTCACACCTTGACTGCAATAGATTAACTGAATGCAAAGTTGGTTGCTCAAATTCACATAGACAGACATTGGCAGCAGCTCTCCTGGAGTTCCATCAGACTGTTTGGCCATGTATCCCAGTGTTGCCTACTCTGACTGACAGCTCTCTAGGATGGGATGAGAGAGGCCTTTCCCATTAACTGCTGCTACCAGAGATCCTCTGACTGGAAATGGCAGGGACTGAAGCCGAGGTCTTCACTTAAGTGTTTTAACATTCACCCCATTTATTGAACTGTAGGCAGATCCATGACAGCTGCCTTTTTCAGACACAAACACCTATGACTGGGTTTCCTAAGCTACTCTTTGCTCCTTATGCTGCTTGAACCCTGGATCATGCATCCAATTACTGCACTGCTAATTCCAGGGAAGTGAGTTTTTTTCAAATTCAGAGTTGACTGTGCATAAGGTTTCAGAAACAGTGATAGCCATTAGCTCTTGCAGACTGACTGACCTTAAACCTGCTTGTCAAAATCAGGAGAGGGGCAAGTCCTAAAGGACTATGAGACACAGCAACAAGAAACAATCCTTACAGAGTTCCACTGAAACTGAATAGATAGGTATCTCTTCTTCACAGCTGGGAACATGCCATGAGCATGGCCACTTAAATGCCTATCTCGTGCCTGTGACCAGATGGAGAGGTGATTATGCACAGCCTCTGATCAAAGAGCAAATTGCTTCTGCGACCTTTAAGCAACCACCAAACTGTTTACTGGCCAACGGTGTGTCAGACCAAGCCAGCACATAAGGCACTACCACCTGCAAGCCCCTGGGCAGCAGCTTCTATCTGCATGTACGCAATATCTTAAATCAGGGTGGTGATCCTCCAGCCCACCAATGTTGCTGGCACTGAGGGGAGTTGGGAGTTCAACACCATCCAGAAAGACAAGGCTCTCCACCCCTGTCGACAGGAAACACCATGGACAGGACTGAGGGGAAGAAAATGGCTCAGGAGGATGTTAGGGGTAGCTGAGGAGGGGTACCCCCCCTTCTTGCTGTCTTTCCCCTCCGCTTGCCGCAGAGACAGCGGCAGCCAGTGCGGGACCCTCTTTCGCCCGGGTCTCACCCCCCTTTTCTCTAGTTTCCCCTTTACCCCACAGGTTGTAATACAAGCACACACACAAACCCTCGTGAAACTCAGTTTCAAGTGGTTATTAATACTATGTGGATATATTGTATCAAGTTGAACTCTGAGCATGTGCAGAGCCTTTAAACCTTTGGAAATTCATTTAAAATCACAGCCTCCATGGATTTTCTCTTTCTTTGTGCCCTTCTACTCCTGCTGGCCTTGCCCCCCAGGTCAACCCTTGTCCTCCATCATCCCTAAGCAGGAGACCATGTACACACACCTAGGGCCTCAGGAAATGCCACACCTAGGTAATCCTCTCACAAGCACCCATCCTCAGGTTCCCAAGGCGACAGACAGCCTCCAAGATGTTTTCCATTGTTCCACCCCGGTGGAAGCTCAGGATGTATATTAAGCCCACCCAAAACCCATTTACCTGTTCCTGTAACCTTTCACCCATATGTTAAATCTTGTTTACCCATATGTTAATCATGTACCCTCCTACTCTCCACCCCTTCTTGACGTTTTGCTTATGTATTAGTGATGTAGTTGTGATGTATGGTGAACTGTATTCTGGGTTGTAGCGGGAAGTTTTAAAAGTTTCTGTCGCCCTTTGTTCTGGGTCCAGTCCCGTGGCTGTAACCTGTTGCGCAATAAACTCCTTTGCCTTTGCTCCAACTTCTGGCTGTTCTCCTTTGATCTCCGCTGCGAACCACGGGCTTCTCTCGTAGGGCTGGGTGCTGAGCAACCTCTAACCCAGAAATTTCCTCTAACAAGGAGAAGGGACAAAGATTCAGAGGCCTGTGAGCCTGGGCGGTACCTACTGAGGAAGACATCCCTACACCAGTGTGGAGTCCTTCAGGTGCAAGGGCGGAATGTGTCCCACCAGGCCTCTCCATCTGGTCCCCCCAACTCCCTCTAGGCCACGCCCTTCACTAGCCCTGCCTGCTCTGATCATGCCTCTTGCTTGTCAGGATAGAGAGGGTTGTGTGAGTGTGTGTAGAAACTAGCCTACTGCACAAAACTGACCTGTGCTGCTTTGCCCACTTTGCCTCTAGCCCCTGGAAGGCTGCCCAGAAGCAAAAGCGGCCCCTGGCCTGAAAAAGTTCCCCCACGTCTGCTTTCCAACCAGTTTGCATATAACACACTGAAGAAGGTGGGGAGGAAGGCAAATGCATTTCCTCTAGGCCAAAATCTAAATGGAGTGGTAGATGGATGGTCTGGGCGGGGGGCGAGGAGGGGGGGAGATACATCTAAGGAATACAAAATCAACAGGTTGAGGGGCTCATGAAAAATTTCAGTCTCTAACATGGGAACACTTGAACATTTTAAAGAATAAAATACAGAACTATCTTAAGAGAGAACCAACACTGTGTAATCCAGACATGTATTAGCTGGTGCATACATATTAAACTTGCAAATGCCTCTTGTCTGTATGAACAAGATTAAGACCAAACACCAAACATTCAAACAAACAGCTGAGTGCTCAGTCTCACTCAGCAGCTTGTGTGAAATGAATGGAACGTATGATTTATTATTATTTTTTTAGTTATCTAAAATGGCAATTCATTTGCTAAGACACAGACCTACAATTATCACTCTCTTCGTGTCATTATCTTACTGCCCTTTTATACACTTAAGAGAAAAAACAAATATAATTGCATGGGGCCTTACACTAAGTGTGTCACAGTTTGGGATGTACCCGGGAGTCTTTTATTCATATATAATGACTACTTACTAAAAACTTGGTAAACAATCTCAGAATCAAAATGAAGTTTTTCCTGTTTGATGAGCTTCACCAATCAGACTGGCAGGGTCTCTCAGATTAAGACCTGCAGAAGTTCATCAGAATGGAAAAAATGGGCTTTCAGCTATGAAAATTAACTACTAAATTCCCCACCACAAAGGCTTCCAATAATGAGTCAGTGGTAGTCAAACGGGACTTTGGTCTGCAACAGAGCATCCACAGGCACAATTCACTGCAACTCACATTTTAGCTTACTTTTAGGATCATGTGAATCAGCCTCTGATTTGCCCAGTTTATGTGTCATCTCACCAACCACCAAACCATTATTGAACCCTGCAGGTTCATAGGCTTCTTACTCCATCCATGGAAAAATAATAATCCTTCCTCCTGATTTGCAGTGACTATGGTTAACTATGTTGTCCAAAACAAAGTTACTGCTAGCTACAAATTGCTCTCAAATCAGAGACTGAGAAATCCGGATTAGAACCTGGTTTTGAATGGTCTGAGAGCAAACTATGGTCACTAACCATGGCTTAGTGTTATGTGCAAACCTGCTCATTGGGTGGGAGAGATCCCAAAATATAATCCTGGTTCCTCACTGGGGCCAACATGTACAGTATGTTAGTACTACATCATGACAGGGGTTTTTTATGTTAAATGCCACAAAAAAATTAAGTGCCTAAAAGTAGGCTGGTCACTTTAGAGCAATCATTATGGATGTTGATAAAACTAAGACAAAAACAAATAAGCAGCTGTAGCACAGAATAATTCCTAGCAATTAGATGTATGGGATATTATGCTTAAAACAACCCTTAACTGACTTGTTTTGCAAAGCATTTTGACTATAAAATCGCTTGCATCTGCTGGGATCTTGAATCCACTGTTAAAGATTAATCTTGAGGGGTGTCCAGAGCACAGTCTAGTCCTGTTGTGTTGGATGAGTTTCAGCTGGTAAGGCCTGAGGATGCAGAAAAGGTGCCTGGATCAGTCAGAGTGGCCACATGCTCTGGACCTTCGCCCCTCCTGAGTGATAAAAACTAACAGGGAAGGGACATCTGGTTGGGCCAGGAAGGTAGGTGATCACTGCCTCCTTACGCAAGGGAGTGGTCCCTGCCTGTTTGAAGGAGGCAGTGGCAAAACCACTCCTCAAGAAACCTTCCCTAGATTCTGGAAATCTAACTAACTACCAGCCAGTTGCTAATCTCCCTTTTGGGGGGCAAGGTTCTTGAGTGGGTGGTCATGGAACAGATCCAGATGCTCTTGGAGGAAATTGATATTCTAGATCCATTTCAATTGGGCTTTACGCCCAGTTTTGGCACAGAAACTGCTTTGGTCATCCTGTACGATTACCTTTGTTGTTTCTTTTTCTCAGGCCTTTGGCTATTTACACAATCTATGGGCTATTTTTTTGCGGGAGGGGGGTATTTGTTTGTTACTACGTTATGTACTTTTGTCTTTTTTATTTTGTAAACCACCCTGTGATCCTTGGATGAAGAGCAGTATGGAAATGTAGCTGATAAATAAAATAAATAAGCTAGCCTTTTACACAAACCCTTCCAGAGGGTTTAACGTTTACCAAATAAGACCATTTAATGAAGTCACACAGGCCAAAATAGATTTCAGTGTAAAAGTCCTGATAGAATGGGCAGGAAAACTGCTGCAGTCTTCCACTATGACTAACCCTGTCTTTCTCCTAGAAAGAGGCAGCTAATCGCAGAAATATACTTCTTAGATAACTGAATGTAGAAAGTCACTTCCTCAGGAATGTCTGTTATCGCCCCAGCTGGAAATAAGGAAGTGGCACCAACTTGCACATTCCGCTTTGTGTATGCTGAAGAACAGAGCAGAGAGGGGAAGGAAACTGGATCACAAAGAATGGGTTTGAAACACAAACTAAGCTCTCTCCTTCATAGAGAAACAGTTTCTCCTATGGCCTGGCAGCAATTCACCCCCACCTCAAGGTTCAAAACCTCAGTCCCACCTCTCATCATTTAACAAAACCTGCTGTATCTATAGAGCACCCACATCTACCAACACCAGATGGGTTATACCCAGGTGCTAGACTTAAATGAAGACCACAGTTGATGCAGACCATGACAAATGGCCATTAGTCATCCAGCAAGCCGGCCAAGCTCTCCATGACTAACCCTTGCTAAGATAAGGAAACAGGGAATATAGTAACACCGCCATCACTGAAAGACTGCTACAGAGCCATTTAAGTTGCTCTGGGGACAGAAAACTTGTACCTTCCATCAAAACTCACAGAATACATTCAAGTAACATCAGTTAGCAATTGAAAGTTCTAGCAAAGCAACTGGTTGAAACATGAACAGCTATAAGATGATCAAAACTCATTCAAAGTCCCCTCAGCTTGTTACAGGGCACCAGTAGCAGGCAGACTGAAGATGTTCATGAGCTAACATGGTGTGTGTGTGTGTGTGTGTGTGTGTGTGTGTGTGTGTATAAGAAGCAAGATGTGCATATAAATTGTGCCTTTATAGTCCTATGGGACTGTAAGAGTGGGGAAACAAGGTAGAAAAAATAATGACTGAAATGTGAATATGGGGTTTTGGAATCAAAAACATCTTTCCCAGAGCAGGACTACCCATGACACATACCTTAGCACTGTTTGGAGTTGAACTGATAGTAATGGGGGGGTGTTTCTGACAGATAGTTCCATGTGAAATAAGTACTTTGGAAACCTTGAAGAGCAACGGACTGGTTGCGAAAAACACCTTTTACACTCGTGTTTTAATAAATAATAATATCCAGTTTGTAGTTCTACATTTCGCAAAGCACCATCACACTTAGAAAGTGGGGCCCTGCTTTGCAGGATCCAAATCTTGAAATGGTAGAAACAAAAATGGTGTGTAAACCAAAGGGTTGCCATATTTTTCTCAGGAAGCTAACTTATTCTGATCCATTGACCACTGGTTGCAATTCAACAGGAACTCCTCCAGCACACAGGCCCTATTGGAGTAAACGGAAGTAACACAAGGCTCTCCGTGGGCTACTCCCTCCCTGCTCCCATTCCATTCAGCTCAAAGCACGTTGTGCAAGAGAAACTCCTGCTGGAGACCGCCATGGTCAGCAAGAGACAAGCTTTAAAGCTATGTGATTTGTTATCAGGACTCAAATGATTTCTGGCTCAAGGATTTTTTTAGAAACCAGGCCTGTGCGACTCAATTAGTTTTTCAAATATTCAAATAGTTAAGAGGTAGTAATAGGGTTGGTATCTCAACCCACTGGGAAGACTAGAAACCAAGCAGCCGAATGACTTCATTGCTCAGTGCCATGTGCTTACGACGGAACACAGATAAGTGCTAGGTCCAAGCACAAAGGGCCCTGAAACTGCAGTAGATTCCATGGAATATCTGCCCTGGAAAGATCTATGCCAATGTGCAGAAATTCACCGCAAAATTAGCTGTGACAGATACAGACAGAACAAAACTGCCAACTTGCTTGCCAGAGGAAGAAATTGAGTACTTGGCACAGCTACTGCATTTCAAGTGCTAAACAGCAGTTTGTTGCTACTACTGTATTGGGAGGGGGGAGGAGAATTGACAAAATCTAGAAGAGTACATTGGTACCTCGGTTTAAGAACAGTCCTGTTTACGAACGATTCGGTTTATGAACTCCACTAAACCGGAAATAGTGTCCCGGTTTGCAAACTTTACCTCGGTTTAAGAACGGAATCTGAATGGTGGAAGGGCACCGGCAGCAGGAGGCTTCATTAGAGAAAGTGCACCTCGGTTTAAGAACGGTTTCGGTTTAAGAAAGGACTTCCAGCATGAATTAAGTTCGTAAACCAAGGTACCACTGTATCTACCATGCATTCCTTAGAAACCAGAAGAGGCAGACCTTTCTATGTCACTACTTCTGAACCACTGTGACTGCCCCCAGGGGTGCCCTCCTCTCTGCCATCCATGAAGCCCTGACCTACAAGACTGGCCACTATGGCTGAAATCCCTTTTTTATAGTAATGTTGCACAATTTCTTTTTGTGCTGTATGTAAGCTGGGAAAGCACTAACAAGGTTTCGGGAAGGAGGAAGGAGGACTCTAGGACCCTGTCAGAACACTCATGCCTCCTTCCCAAAGCCAAGCACCTCACTTACCAGGCTTTGGGAAGGCAACATGAAGGGGGGGGCAAATGAAGCTGAGGGTCACCCAAAAAGTCATCGAGGGCCGCATGTGGCCCTTGGGCTGTGTGTTGGACCGCCCTGCTCTGTTAGTTACACTGCCTCTGCAGTTACACTACACAGGCCCTCAGTCAAGTATACCGGTATATTAAGTATATATTAAAATGAGAGGAGGAGCTGAATTTAGAGAAATCACAAAAGAATGGGATGCTACTTATTTCTGCAGGGATGACCGCAGCCTGGAGAGGATTGTCAGGAAAGGACCATTCAAACGTGTTGGGGACTTTCACAAGGAGTGGACTGAGGCTGGAGTTAGTGCATCCAGAGCCACCACACACAGACGGATCCTGGAGATGGGCTTTAGATGTCGTATTCCTCTTGTCAAGCCGCTCCTGAACAAGAAACAACGTCAGAAGCGTCTTATCTGGGCTACAGAAAAAAAGAACTGGTCTGTTGCTCAGTGGTCTCAAGTCCTCTTTTCTGATGAGAGCAACTTTTGCATCTCAGTTGGAAACCAAGGACCCAGAGTCTGGAGGAAGAATGGGGAGGCACACAATGCCTGATGCTTGAAGTCCAGTGTGAAGTTTCCACAGTCTGTGTTGATTTGGGGAGCCATGTCATCTGCTGGTGTTGGTCCACTGTGCTTTATTAAGTCCAGGGTCAACGCAGCCGTCTACCAGGAGATTTTGGAGCATTTCATGCTTCCTTCCGCAGATGAGCTTTATGGGGATGCTGACTTCATTTTCCAGCAGGACTTGGCACCCGCCCACACTGCCAAAAGTACCAAAACCTGGTTCAATGCCCATGGGATTACTGTGCTTGATTGGCCAGCAAACTCGCCTGACCTGAACCCCATAGAGAATCTATGGGGCATTGTCAAGAGAAAGATGAGAGACATGAGACTGAGCAATGCCGAAGAGCTGAAGGCTGCTATTGAAGCATCCTGGTCTTCCATAACACCTCAGCAGTGCCACAGCCTGATAGCATCCATGCCACGCCGCATTGAGGCAGTAATTGATGCAAAAGGGGCCCAAACCAAGTACTGAGTACATATGCATGCTTCTACTTTTCAGAGGTCCAAAATTGTTATATTTGTAATCCTTGTTTTGTTGATTTCATTTAATATTCTAATTTTCTGAGATTGTGAATTTGGGGTTTTCATCAGCTGTACGCCACAATCATCACAATTATGAAAAATAAAGGCTTGACATCTCTCGCTTTGCATGTCATGAGTCTATCTCATATGTTAGTTTCACCTTTTAAATTGAATTCCTGAAATAAATGAACTTTTCCACGATATTCTAATTTTTTGAGTATCACCTGTATTTCTGCTAAATTAACTTGTGCCACAAAACTGTCTACTTAGTAGATGCTGGGGCTGAATTTTGAAGGCTTCACTTCCACATCAAATTCCTCGTGAGCATAAAAGAGAAGGCAAAGAACAAGAAACATGATAATCCTAGGTTGGTGGCTTGCCCATTTACTGGCTCGTGGCCTGCCCTATTAGTCACAGCCTCACTCCATGCCACAAAGTCCACAGACCTTAACTTCTACAGCAACCCAACACTTGCAGTTTCTTCCTCACTGCTCTCAGGACAGGAATGACATATTTGGCTGGCAGAGGTTCAGCTGTGTGGAGCAAGCAAGAGATGCTGTTTCTAATTCTGGTCTTTCCCCATAAAAACAAATAGTGCAGCTTTCAAAAATGAGGAGGGTTTTTGCTCCCAAGCTTCAAATTTGCACGCCAAGTTTCAAACTAAAACTAACATTTTCATAGGCAAGTTTTATGAGTGAAAGTGCTGATAGTCCCTCAACAGAAGAAAACAGTAGTAATGTACTTCAGTTAGCACTCTCCCCCCCCCCACCCCGCCACTGGAAGATCCTCAAGGGATGCCTGTCAAGGCTTCTGGTGTCAGCACATGCAAGTAAGTTCAAAAAGGGATCTTCCTGGAGGAATTAGGAACAGGAAAGGTTGAGGGGAAGGGCCCGAGGTTTCATACAGATTATACAGATGCAAACTATAGGCATATTCCCCTGCAACTGCAGGTTTCTTGATTTCTCAGTTGTGCAGTAAGATGAAACACCATATCCCTCAGAGATGACACAACTGAATGCCCAGAAGGAACATTTGAAGGGCAGGAAAGACCAACTATGGGTACAACATATGGTGGGGGCTTTTATCCTGCACATGCAATGGTTTGCACACTATTCCTGAGGCAACAGAAACCACAACAGGAGAGAAGCAAGATTAAGTTTCATGCAAAGAGGAGAGCATATCCCATATTCTCACAAAAGGACAAAAAAGCCAGAAATAAAGAATGCAAGTGCATCATTAGGTTTTTTAGTTGCCATTTCCCCCCCTTAAAGGAACATGTTTGCACCAGACCATTCTGGCCAAGTCCTGCCACCTGCCCTAGATTATACAGGCAACTCCCCCACGTTCCAAGCCCCCACGTGCATAAGCGAAATGCATATGTGGGGAGCACTCTCTAAACAGCTGTTTTTACCTATTTAGAAGCATAGATCACAAGGGTGATCTAAGGGGCAGCGTAGACCCCCTTCCTCCTCCCCTCAATCTTGCCAGAAAGGGCAGGGAAGCTGCACAGATGAGCCCACTGCAAGGAACGGCTTTCTGCCCATCAGCTGTTGAGTGGAGTAGCACAGCAGCAGACAGAGCTCCCACATGCCATTCTGAGGGGCAGTGCCACAGCTTGTAAGCTTTTTATAATGGAAAACCTTTTTGCTATCAGCTTCAGAAGCAGAAGGGGCTTTCCTCTGGAAGAGTATCCACAAGCTTCATGACCCCAAAGAGGCTGAATTCTCTGAATATTAGTTGCTGGGGGCAACAATGGGATGGCTGCTGCCTTCATGTGCTGGTTGTGGACTTCTCAGAGCCACCTGCGTGGTTAGTTTCAGAATTTCTGATCCTCTGGGGCTCTTCTTTATTGTTCTTAGTCAAGAAATAGGTTTCGCTCCTTTGAGAATTAGGCCTTAAACATAAGAAAAGTCCTGCTGGATCAGACTAAAATGCCCAGCTAGTCCAGGACACTGCTTCTGCCACTAGCCATCCTGGTGCTTCTGGGAAGCCCACAAAAATATGTGAAGGCAACAGCCAACTTGTGGCTCCCCAGCATCTGATTTCAGCCACTGGTGTTCAGCAGAAGTTTGCCACAGAACCCCAGTTGCTGGGCACTACCTACTCTCGCATGCTGTTCTAACAGCAGCCAAGCAGATCCTGCCTGCAAGCAGGACATACCATGTCAGTATGCAGATAACAGCTCATACATGGCTGAATGCTTTCCCATACAAACTAGCTCCCCCAACACAGAAATTTAAACACTCTTCTCCTGACATCCTTAGTGAAGGAAATTTTCTTCTGTAGAAATAACTTTAAACAACCTGAAGTGATACGGTCCAAAAACTTCAGCTGAACTAGAACTCCAGACACAAAGTACTTCTGCTTTTCAATCTGCCTCTGCACCCCTTTTCCAGCATCATTGCCGAACGAGAGCTCCAAATGACTGCCGTTACACACACTCACTAAAATAAGTTGGTCCCTTAAAGAAAAGGCTGCGTGACTGAAAGGAAAAACACAAGGAACTTCCCAGTTTTATTCACAACATCTGGCTTAACAGGAAAAATAGTTTAAGCCTTTAATTCAAGTGCCAAATATTCCCAAGGAATTACACAGCACCACCCCCTCCCAAAGTTTCATCTTGTTCATAAAAGATCATGGCCAGAATGAAGAAGGTTCATTTGCTGAAGAGCCCCTACTCTGCTGAAAGCCCAGCCACATGTCTGGTCTCAGCAGGGCTTGGCAACCCACCCGGGGCCACTCACTGCACTCTGCCAAGGAGAAAGCAGGGAGCAGGAGAACAGGGCTGCTCTCAGGCACGCACAATCCCACTTCACGTTGCAGTTTGGCTTTTGCTGGTGCCTAGATATAGTAGCCACTGGCTTCAAGTCTCCACAAATATCATGTGGGTGGTGCTGTGGTCTAAAGCACCGAACCTCTTGGGCTTGCTGATCAGAAGGTCGGAGGTTCAAATCCATGAGATGGGGTGAGCTCCCGTTGCTCTGTCCTGGCTTCTGCCAACCTAGCAGTTCGAAAGCAAGTAGATAAATAGGTACCGTTGCAGGGGGAAGGTAAACGGCGTTTCCGTGCGCTGCTCTGGTTCGCCAGAAGCGGCTTAGTCATGCTGGCCACATGACTCAGAAAGCTGCCTGTGGACAAATGCCAGCTCCCTCGGCCTGAAAGCAAGATGAGCACCGCAACCCCATAGTTGCCTTTGACTGGACTTAACTGTCCAGGGGTCCTTTACCTACTCCACCTGAATTCTGACTCCCTGGGGGAAAGAGTGGGCTCTAAACAATGCTTGAAGATCTACTTCCTCATATTCACTTTTTAATCTAAGGTTGTTTTTTAAAAATAAAAATGCAGACTTCTCAAGTACTCTGCAATAAATAAGCAATTTATTGATCATGTGAAGCCAAACTGCTGCACTTTCTGCCATCCCAGGCATTTGGCACATCCTTTCCCTTCCTTGCTGTAAAGGGTTCCTATCAGGAAGAGATGCTTTAACAGCACTGGTTCCCCCCCCCCTGCTTTTTAATTCCATACATAGCACATTACAGCCAGGGCTGTCAAGAGCTGCACATGGTGTGTCTCCCCAGATAACCGTATGAGAATTATTTAAACCTCTCACTCACTTGCACACTCAGAAACCGAGAGAGAGAGGAGCTGCCAGGTAGAATTCAGCTGGCACATGCATGGGCGATACAAAAACCCGGCAGCAAAGAGTTAAGCCGCCCTTTCCACTTGACTCAAAGTTGCTTCTCCCTTTTTTGCAGAAGAGCTCCTATCCCATCATTCTTCCAGGCTCAAAGTGGCCAATCAAAGCAAAGGGTGGAAATTATTCAGCCTGCCTCCCAACCCAAAGAGCTGTAATGGCCATATATGGTAAAAACCACTGTCAGAGCCCTGCACTGACAGCTGTGGAAATGCTGTTGCAGCAGCCGTGGTGGAGGCAGGGCTGCAGAGGGAACACACACACACACACACACACACACACACACACACACAGAGAGAGAGAGAGAGAGAGAGAGAGAGAGAGAGAACAGGCAGTTCAGCTTCCTCCATCTCTCTCTCCCCCCCATCCCCTTAAATGAGAGTGGGAAATAGGCACTCCTCTGCCCTGCCAGCATCAGGGCCACAAAGCACACATGAAAACACCCACTCAGTATATTGTGAGGGCTTCTACACCAGGCCTCTGATCATAGTTATTATTCCTGCTATAGGAATATGGCAAAAGCATTCATAGGAAGAAAAAAGGAGGCATTTGATTTGTTTGTTGCTACAGAAGGAGGGTGGAAGATCAGGACTGTTGCCTGATGCTGCTGACACAGCTGGCTCTCCCCAGCCCAGTTCCATGCAAGAAATGTTACAGGGAGGCCTGTACCCTCCTTGCCTGGAGGCAACAGCCTGTTGGGAGGCAGGTTCTCCACAAAGCAGCTCCCCAAAATCTTACATGGCCTTAACAGATCCTTTGAATGCCACTGAAATGTACCGTATCTGCTGCAGACAGCAACAGCCACCTAAAGACCAGCAGGGCTTCAACATTAAAACACATGTGGTTTTAAGAGTATCCACGTGGAGGAAGGAAGAAAGCCTGTCAGGCTGGGACTGGAACAGATAAATTCAAGAAGGCTAGGGGTGCTTGAAATTCTATTGTCTATTCTGAGGCGCAGAGCAAGCCCTTGCTGCAAGAAAGGCATATGAAGTGCTGTTTGACAGCTTCACTTATCACAAGTAAGGAAATCTAACATAGCTGCATAGGAATGGGATTTCACAATATTCATACAGGTTCTGGGCTACTTTTTTATTATACTGAAAACCCTCTGGTACTTAGCTTATCTAACAGATACCCTGAATTATCAACTATTGCTTCCATTTCAAATTTTCAGACTGCAAGGGTCTGCAACCAAGGCAACAACATCCATGCACAACAGAGATACAGCAACATGCTTGGGAGAACACTCAAGGTTTGTACACCCCCACACAAAAAAAACCTACAGAAAAAACCCTAAGGGAAGAGACCCAAAAACAATCCAATGAGAATTGAGTATGTTCAGTGGGGACAAAATGTTGAATGTTGCTGAGAAACAGAAAGAGTGGCCAAATAGTACTTTACACTGCAACATTTTATTGCAGTCCTTGACTTACCCTGAGACTGCAGAACTGAAGGGAAGCAAACACACACACTGGGTTCAGAGGAACAAGGGCCATAGGAGGTTGTACTCCCTGCCTCCCAGGAAGATCATCATGTCAAGGGGCAGATCAGTCTCGTCCCATTGGCAGCTGTGGAGAGACTGTTTTCCTGCCAAAAAAGGCCACATTGATCCAACTATCACCTGCCCTGGGACAGGGCTTTTTTGAAATCTGTGGTAAGCTGCCCTGAAAATAAGTCAACCAGAAGGCAGAATACAAATATTCAAAATAAACCGTCAGGGCCTTTTGCTTCCTAGTCCCCTACAAAAATACTAATTCATTTTAGCCCAGGTTCTGAATTCTGAGTCTACATCCAAGTATAAGAAGCAAGATCCCTGATTGCAAAGTTAAGGCTATGTATGGACATTCCAAATGACCACAGCTCAGTGGTAGACAATGTGTTCCATCCCCAGCATCTCCACATATGGTGGGAGCACCCCTGCCTGAAACCCTGGACATCACACTGTCAATGTAAACAAAAGAAAGTTAGATAAACCAATGGTCCAACTCAGTATAATGAAGCTCCTGATGTTTCTATTATGTTCACACAACCATCTGAACTTGCAGTAAGTCAGTAGGTGGAGCCTGCCCGCAGGGTCCCACTCCTACACACATGTTCACTTTATAATCGTGGCAGCATGAATAGGGCTGTTCTTCCATTTTGTATTTCTTCACATTTCTATTTAAAAAAAGAATTAAAGCAATTTCAAATACAACATGCCAAGGATGGGAGCCGTTAGTTTGGAGAGAAAGAGGCCTCTAAGCTAGCAAGGTACTTCTTGTTTTCCTGAATTAGACTGATGCTTGTTAAGATACAAAATGACTATAATGAATGTGTTGCCAACACCACCAAATTCTAGAAGTCAAGTGACCCATGTTTCTATCTACTGGACTTTACGTATTCTGAATGAAAAATAAAATATTGTAATAATTGGGCAGAGTAAGCTACAGGACCATGTTTAAACTATTGTTTAAAATACCACTTACCTTATGTAGAGGCAGAACCAGGAATGCACCACCACCGCTAGCCTCTATTATTATTGCAACAAAGTTGGGATTTACTGCACAAAAAGAACTGTCCCACGTCACCCGAGAAACTCTAATGTCATCGTAACACTGGTCGTTTTTCACTGCTTGACCAAACACGTGCCGAAACTTGCTCTGTCGTACCACTCGTCTCATTGTTTCTGCAGAAGAAGAAAATTCAGTATGGGTTACTGTTTCTTGGATTCCTCCAGTTCGGGTGCTTCCAGATGGAGGTTTCATATCGCAAATGGGTTGTTGGCAATGTTTTAAAAGAATAAAAATACATCAGATTATCCCTTTCTGGATTAAGTAGGGAAAATATACAGACTAGAATTTTGACATTGTGTGGACACAGGGAAAAAAAACGCCTTGCACACATGAGGAGCACCAATAAACACCCATCTGGAAGGACCCTGGAACAGCCTAGGTAACTCCTTTGCTCCACTGACAAGATAATTTGCAAAGCTAAGCAGGGTTTGGTATGTTTTCAAATTGGATGGAGAACCGTGTGTTGAGATTCCTGCATCACAGGGGGTTGGACTGATGACCCTTTAAGATCCCTTCCAACTCCACAATTCTGTGGTTCTAGGATATAGTCTATTTTTACATCAGTGTGCTTCCAAATACCTAATATTGAGCTCTGGAGCAGTGCCAGCTAACCCATAATCCAGATTAACTATTTTGTTTAAATATTGTTGTTTGGTTATCTGAGTTCACTGTAGTTTATTGAATGGTTTGTTGCAATTGGGAGCCCATTATCCAGCTATTCAAGCAGAATATAAATTTATTGAGTACACACCCAAGCTTAACAGGGCTACTGTGGAGTAAGCACATCGATGCTTGCACCCTTCATTTGTCTTCATTATGTTTCAGAATAGGAATCTTTCCCAAAAACATTGCAGTAACACTAGAAATATGCCAAAACTCAGAAGAAGGAAAGAACAAGTATCCATGATTGCATGTGGAGGAGGACGTCCAATTTTAGTCAACATGACTGGCAACAATCTCATGAGAATCAGGAACGCTGCCAAAAATGATACTCTCCAAAATCACCACCTAAGACTATGTTTGGACATTTGACCAGTCTAACAAACCAACCAACTCCATGCAAAACAAACCATGATCAATTGTCTGATCAAATATTGTCCAGTGTACCTTTTGATGATACTTATGCTAATTACAATTATAAATTAGCTAACTTATTGTGATTCAGTAGAAGCAAAACATTTAACTGAATTATTTTAACTCAATGTTAGGTAAGGTTCTCTGATTATCCATGGCATTATGGCTGCAAGGAATATCTGACCACCGTCAAACAACTGGTCATACTATTTGACGTGTTGAATGACCTCAGCACCAGCCCAGCTGAAAATTACTGGGAACATCTTTCGCCTGATTAGGATTTTACAGAATTCCAAGCAATAAGTAAAAAAGTGCTTAAGCACAAGGTCCTTGACAGAAACCGCTGGTTACCAAACCATCAAATCAAACGCTGCATCCTCCCACCCCACTTAAGGTGTAGGCCATTACACACAAATCTGCCTGCAAATAAGGATTAGGGAAGTGTGCTTGACACACAGAGACCCCTTTTTTAAAACCAAAAACAACCCTTAACTGCTTGTGTGATTGAACCTAAACAAAGATAACCTGTTTTTGTTAAGTTTGTGAGCAGAGAAGTTAATGGCCTGTACATCTACAGTTAAGAATGTGAATCAACTAAGCAAAACATGGAAATACCAGTTACAGGTAGGTTGCTGTGTTGGTCTGCTGTAGTCGAAACAAAATTTAAAAAATCCTTCCAGTAGCACCTTAGAGCACCTTACTAAATTGCAAAAGCTCATCTGCAGTGCACGCTGCATTATAAACAAGAGAAAATGCTTTAGACTTCTATCAGCTTCCAGCAAAAGCTCAACATTTTTGGTAGCGTTCTAAAAATGCGGCCACGATTTCTGAAGCACCCAGGTTCCTGAGAGGTGCTCTGCCTCATAGCTAGCTTTGACCCAAGTCAGACATCTTTATATGCAGTGTGTTGATACTACACAGATTGTAACATTAACCCTGAAACAATAAAACTTGTTAAAGCTACCAGGCGAGGCGACTACAATGGAGTCAATTCTCCAAAGCACCTGAAACTTACTAAAGCCCTGTCCTATGGCTAGGAGGAGGACTGCCCAACCCTTTCTGCAGAGACTGGTAACAAGGAGCCAGTCATGGAGAGTGTGTCTCAAGTCCAGTTGGTCCACCTGGGAATAGGCTACCAGCTGATTCCACACAGACCAAACAGCTGCCAAATTGTAAGGACAAACATTTAGTAGTGACCTGAATGGAGTTCAAGACAGTGATCCAAAGGTGAAAGATTCCATCTATCTTAATCCAAGAGTCTTAGGCAACTCCGTGGTGACAAGCTTTTTAAAAAAATTACATTAGTGGGAATTTTATACTTTTACAAACAGCAGAGCAGATGGCTCATTAGCACACACGCAAAAAAACCTTTTATCAACAGCAAAACTATTTGTGGGGGAAAACGATGGCAAACCAGGAACGGACTACTGGATTCAATATCTGTGTATATGTGCCTGGCATTTTCATCCTCAGGCATCACCTTGTTATGGTTTAAATAAGAGTAATGAAACACCAAGTCTTTGGAATTGCTTTCCTTGGAGGTTTTCAGAAAGACAAGACTGGCCATCACAATAAACCAGGGTGAATAGTCTGCCTTCAGTGTGCAGATGGCTCCTCCCTCGCTCCTCCGCTAATGGGAGCAACAAATCACAAACCATGACTGATAAGCCAAAAGCAAACTTTGGGTTGCTATCTGGGCTTGTCTGGTGCAAAACAAACCCCTGCTCTTGGTTCAAATGTAACACTAGGCCAGGGACCCTGGCTTGCTCCTATGAAAGGAGCAGCAAAGTGGGAACCATCTGCATGTTCACAGCAAACCATCATCTATGTAAATATGTAAATTCAGTCACTGTCAAGTATTTCTTAACGGTGTTAGGAACTCAGATACATAAGCTAATCACCAAATGGCACCTGAAGGTTAGGTAGCCACAATGGAATGTCTAGGCACCATTCTCGCCTCCCCACTCAATGAATTGTGTTACTTTTGTTATTAATTTCATTTCTATACCACTTTATATTTTAAAGAAAAAAATCTTAAAGTGGTTTACAACACGTGAAAACATCAAATAAAACAATTCAGAACAAATTCAATCTTCAAGGAAAATATTTCAGATCCTTCTCCAAGTAACATTTTGCTTTCCCCATATTTATTTACCTACTTAATTTAGCTCATAGTACTGTATAGCAGAAATACTCTAGGAAGCCAATGGGGTGTAGTGGTTAGTGTGCCAGAGTATGACCTGGAAGATGAGGGTTCAAATCTCCACTCAAGTCATGAAGCTCATTGGGTGACCTTGGGCCAGCCACAGCCTCTTAACCTACCTCAATGGGTTGTTGTAGGGATTAACTGAGAAGGGGAGCGAACCATGGACATAAATGCGATAAATAAACACTTCTGCTCACCTGCTTAGGAAGGCTGGAGGAGTCAGCCAGATAGAGATGTCAGTTGCTAACCTGGCAAACAGAGATCTCCATGTGGTTGCAATTGGGCCTGCACCAGTTGCAAAACGCACCTGGCGAATTTCAAACACTGCTTAGGGATGCAAGTCTGAAGTACAGGCCATCCTGTCATAAGGCAAAAGAATCAACGGGCACATTAACAGCACAGATTAACTAGGGACCTCTCCTCTTCATGCATGAAGCTTTGCAAAGTGTGAAGAGTAGATGTCCCTGCTTTAAGTAATCAATACTGTAAAGGAGGCAAGAAAGTGAAGAGAGGGAGGCAGAGACAAACTGGGGAAGAACAGGCATTTATTTCAGTTGCACCTACTTATGCTTGGTTGCTGTGGGATATGAGGTGTCACTGCACTCTGCAGGTGAGGGCCTCCTTGCAGACACCACCTTAGCAGGAGGTTCCACAAACTGCCCTTTTGGAATTCCCTTCCCTTGACTATTAGCTAAGCATCATCTCTGCTGCCTTCCCAGCACCTAGGAAAGACCTTCCTCTTTCAACAAACCTTTAAACTGAAATCTTCCTCAATCTGTATCTGCACTGGAATTGTTTTTTTTTTTATTGTTTTATCACTTGTTTGTCATGCTAGGTGCCTTTGGGAGGGTGAGATATAAATTTGATTAGTAAGCCAATAAAAGAAAGGGTTCTGTCGAAGTCTCTTTGGAAAAGGTGGGTCTTGAAGAGGAATTTAGAGGAATAACAGTTATTCCCACTACCAACTGAATGTTAGTATGTTCTGTGGGAGGGGGCCAGACATCACAAGCAGAATTCTCAGCACGCTGACTCAACACTCACAATTCCCACAACTCTCTGGGGAAGGAACAAAGGGAGCCATGGTAGTTAAACCAGTTTAAAACCAATAGAACTTTGCACTGTAGATATATATATGCTCAGATTAGATCCTTTCTATGATTTTGGGCTGATGATTACTAACATCTATAATTCACTCAGAATCATTTACTTGGGACTCTCTCATTTAAAGGTATGTGGGAGGTTAATAGTAGAATCCCACACATGTCTAGTAGTCAGAAGCATAGACACTGCTGAAAACAATCAGATTTCCTGCTTTTGAATTATGGTGCTGGAGGAGACTCTTGAGAGTCCCATGGACTGCAAGAAGATCAAACCTATCCATTCTTAAGGAAATCAGCCCGGAGTGCTCACTGGAAGGACAGATCCTGAAGCTGAGGCTCCAATACTTTGGCCACCTCATGAGAAGAGAAGACTCCCTGGAAAAGACCCTGATGTTGGGAAAGATGGAGGGCACAAGGAGAAGGGGGCGACAGAGGATGAGATGGCTGGACAGTGTTCTCGAAGCTACCAACATGAGTCTGACCAAACTGCGGGAGGCAGTGGAAGACAGGAGTGCCTGGCGTGCTCTGGTCCATGGGGTCACAAAGAGTCAGACACGACTAAACGACTAAACAACAAACAACAACTAGACAATTTGAAATTTGCCAGGCGCATTTTGCACCTGGATATTGGCCACTTGCTACCAAGTGAAGATGCCTGGGCGCCAGAATGGCATCTGACACCTCTACCATCTGGAGGTGCATGCCTGGAGATCTTTGGATCTTGACTGTTTTCACACACTAGCAACACATCCTGTAGAATTCTATCCATTATATTTTATCTGCACAATCAGAATGAATTTCAGGAACCAAAAAGTCATATTGAAAAATAAGACTTTTGAGCCACCTGTCCCAAAAATGGCAACGACTACCGGTAGGAAGAATCCCAGTTTATGCTCTCCAAGCTACTCAACCAGTAGAATAAAGGGTGGGAAATGGAAACAGCGCTATCCAGCCCTGTGGTGTTGCAATGGCAAAGCACAATGGCTCTCCTACTTCCCACTCAGCTACACACTCACTTGACAGATACTGCGCCCTTGCAGCAACACCCTTCTTGCTCTGGCTGCCTGGTTTGTGGTGACTCATTTATGTATGCATTTTGTCATCATGATAAGATAGGCAAGGCAAGACCTGTACTTGGGCCAGTAAATTTTCATAACAGCTTTGCAAGAACATCCACTGGTTAGTTTTCCTCCCACAAGGCTTGCCAAAAGCTATATAAATCTGATGTTTTACAACAAGCAAGTCAGAAATGAAGCTGTCCCACACAAGCAACACTAAACCTACACACCAAAAGTCTATTTAAAGTCACTGCACAAGTGAGGAAGTGAGCGAAAGTTGACCAGAATCTCTAATACCTCAGCAAATAGGAAAACCAAGGTGTACTACATCAAAAAGGACCTTTCAAAAATTACGGTACACATTCATATACGACATTTTTAGTTGTAGGTACAAACTTATTTGTAAACTACAGAGCCTAGGGCTTGCCAATCAGAAGGTCGGCGGTTCAAATCCCCGCAACGGGGTGAGCTCCCGTTGCTCGGTCCCTGCTCCTGCCAACCTAGCAGTTCGAAAGCACGTCAAAGTGCAAGTAGATAAATAGGAACCGCTCTGGCGGGAAGGTAAACGGCGTTTCCGTGCGCTGCTCTGGTTCGCCAGAAGCGGCTTAGTCATGCTGGCCACATGACCCGGAAGCTGTACGCCGGCTCCCTTGGCCAGTAAAGCGAGATGAGCACCGCAACCCCAGAGTCGTCCGCGACTGGACCTAACGGTCAGGGGCCCCTTTACCTTTACAAACTTCTTATATGTGAATATGCAAGAATACAATTTTTCAATTGATTAAATGCCACCTGTCCATGTTTCCACCCGCCCCCCCCAACCCCTAATAATCTTAAAATGGCCGAGGAAGTGTCATTTCTAATAATGGGGAGAAAATTTACAAAATGACTATTTTGCTTTCTACACACACACACACACACACACACACACACTCCTTTCTCCCTTGGTTTTCCTGTTATGAAGCCACAGTCTCAACAGAAACTGTGCAAGATGAACACACACATGCTCAACAGCCTCTCCAAGCCTTCATTTCCATAGCCAAGGGAGTGATTCTTGGCTTTGAATCACAGTCATGTTGATTTGGCTCCCTTTCAAAACAAAAGAGGTGTATGAGAAGTACAGAGCAGACAGAAGAAACATGCAGATTCCATTTATGAAAAGAACAAATGATGGATCCCCTGAAATGCATCCAATAAAGAGTTCAGATGAAAAATTAAACAAAGGTTACCTAGTGTCTGAAAGCAAGAGGGATTTTGCTGCCTCCATTTTAAGCCCTGAAGACCATTTTTCTAACCTAATTAGGTTTTTCATGTAGCAAAACATATGCCCTCCCCCATTATGATAAAGGGTGAGGTGTGTGAAGAGCCCTGGCACCAAGGTTTGTTCACAGTTATCAAGATGAGCTGGGGGAACAGAAGGAATCTGAAATGGTTCCATGTGCTACAGAGGGTGAGGTATCTGAGAGAAAAGGGAGAGGAGGAAGTAGATGGCAGAAATTGTAAAGGCCCTTCCTATTTGGAACAAGGAGTTTGGTCCCTGGCAAATAACACCACTAGTCCACAAGCTTGGTAATGTTTCCTTAACTATATTCAGTAAGAAGATGAAAGGAATTCCAAGTGCTTTTGTTCATAAGTACTGCATTTTATATAGCATAAACTAAAAAGAGATACAAAGCAAACACTTTTCATTGCACCATTTGCTGGGGCAATAAGACACAAAATTCTTTATCAGGGAGCATGAAGAACAGTGTTAAATACATCCACACAAGTTGTGATCCCCTTTCACAACAGTAGGCAAGGAATGATCCTAAATTCTTGTTCTCCATTCTACCTTAGCTGAGAAATCAATTCTCTCCCAGAATCCACATCTGATAGCAAGTTAACACTGTGATAGACATCTCCTCAACTTCCAAAGGATGTCAAACTTTTGAAACCTGATGAACTGACCCAGCTTGTGATTGTCAGGAAACAGTCAACTGCCAATCAAGTCCCACCTGGGTCCCCAAAACACTTAAAAGTATATTGTGGCCCATACACTCTGGGACTCAAAACTCAACTGACCATCTACACTGCTTTAAACATAAGGAGATCAGAAGACTCTTTGTAAGTAGAACTATTAGAATAGCTAGACTTGAACTAAAAGGTTTTGTTGTTGTTTTCCTGAAGCAATGTTCTGCCTCTTACCTTTTAAAATTCTTTATAAATTTTGGCTATCCTCAGAGAGGGGCAGGTAGGCTGGGTGCTCTCTCTGTCTCTCCTATTGGATACCTGCCTTGAACCCCTAATAATCTCTCCTGTCAATGGGTAGAAGGTGCTAAGGTGGTGTGGTGGAACCTACGACCAGCTTACCTTGAGTGGTAATTGTGGGAGGAAAGGAGTAAAAAGATTCTTTACCTCTCCTTCTGTTCCCCTACAACTCCCATCATTCCTAACCATTCCTAGCTTGACAATCAGCTTTCCAACCAATGCAGGTTTTACATTCACACAAAACTCACTTTAATTCTCTTTTATCTCTTGCAGGCAGGAGGCCCAGAGTTCAGGTATTCCACCATGGTTTGTAGGATCAGGAATGTGCCATGGAAACCACTCCTTTTGGATTGTAGTAACCAAACTCTTCTTTCAAAGAGCCTCCATACCATTATTTAAAGTGAGTTTGAAAACCATGATTTGGAGATTAAAGCTAATCACAGTTTGCCCAATTCAGACATCGCGGCAACCTGGAAATGGAGGAAATGTTGGCCATGCATGAGAGCGGAGGGGAGTGCATGCAGGCCTGCAGCATTCTCTTGATCCTCCAAATTATGGTTTGGAGAACTGTCTAATCTGAACATATAGGTTGTAGTGTTGTTCTCATTTGTCACAAAAAAGGATTGAAAGTTGGCACATTTTCCTGTTTTTAAGAACTGTCTAAAGAGGAAAGCAGATGTACTTCTGAAGCTTGGAGGAGTTTCAACCTGTTTATGCAAGAGGAAATACATCCTGCTAGGGAACACTTACAGGAAAAGCCACTATAGGAGCAAAAATCCTGCTTTGCCTATGAAAAGGGAGATGTTTACACAGGGCCAGAGATAAACGAAAAACTCAAAATCTGTATTTCGCTTTGAATGATGTTTTGGACAATCCAAATTACAGATCAACTTGACAAAGGAAAGCACTCCTTTGCCACATCATCCCAGTGCCTACAGGCCTTTTCCTTCTTGCATGCTATGGTTCTGCATTCCACTTTGGCCATCAGGGTATTTATTCCTGATTCCCTGTGGATGTGCACCCAAAGGGTGCTCATCAATGGCTCCTCTTCATCCTGGAGAGAAGTGACTAGTGGGGTGCCACAGGGTTCTGTCTTGGGCCCAGTCTTATTCAACATCTTTATCAATGACTTGGATGATGGGCTTGAGGGCATCCTGATCAAGTTTGCAGATGACACCAAATTGGGAGGGGTGGCTAATACCCCAGAGGACAGGATCACACTTCAAAATGACCTTAACAGATTAGAGAACTGGGCCAAGGCAAACAGGATGAATTTTAACAGGGAGAAATGTAAAGTACTACACTTGGGCAAAAAAAATGAAAGGCACAAATACAGGATGGGTGATACCTGGCTTGAGAGCAGTACAAGTGAAAAGGATCTAGGAGTCTTGGTAGACCACAAACTTGACATGAGTCAACAGTGTGATGCAGCAGCTAAAAAAGCCAATGCAATTCTGGGCTGCATCAATAGGAGTATAGCATCTAGATCAAGGGAAGTAATAGTACCACTGTATTCCGCTCTGGTCAGACCCCACCTGGAATACTGTGTCCAGTTCTGGGCACCACAGTTCAAGAAGGATATTGACAAGCTGGAACGTGTCCAGAGGAGGGCAACCAAAATGGTCAAAGGCCTGGAAACGATGCCTTATGAGGAACGGCTTAGGGAGCTGGGTATGTTTAGCCTGGAGAAGAGACGGTTAAGGGGTGATATGATAGCCATGTTCAAATATATAAAAGGATGTCATATAGAGGAGGGAGAAAGGTTGTTTTCTGCTGCTCCAGAGAAGCGGACACGGAGCAATGGATTCAAACTACAAGAAAGAAGATTCCACCTAAACATTAGGAAGAATTTCTTGACAGTAAGAGCTGTTCGACAATGGAATTTGCTGCCAAGGAGTGTGGTGGAGTCTCCTTCTTTGGAGGTCTTTAAGCAGAGGCTTGACAGCCACCTGTCAGGAATGCTTTGATGGTGTTTCCTGCTTGGCAGGGGGTTGGACTGGATGGCCCTTGTGGTCTCTTCCAACTCTATGATTCTGTGATTCTGTGATTCTGTGCACTGAACTCCCAGGAAGCAACTTGCTCCCTTAATACCTTATTATGGGTTATCTGTCCATTCAGTGTGTTAACAGGAGGACCTGGATTTTTTGTCAGGCTAAAATGTTAGGAGGAGGACGTGATATAATATTAGAAAAATCAAACTCCCCCACCCCCCACCAAAGGAAGTCTGGTAAGTTCTGCTGCAGCAGCATCCACACGCCACTTCCAAGTATAAAAATAAGGACACAGTTTCTAGGTTTATTTGTTACATCAATCCTTGCTATTAGCATAAAACAAGCTAACATAAGATAAGGACATAGGAAACTGCCTTATACTGAGTCAGATTCCTTGGCCTATCACAATCAGCACTGTCTACACCAGGGGTCAGCAAACTTTTTCATCAGCGGGCAGGTCCACTGTCCCTCAGACCTTGTGGGGGGGCAGGACTATATTTTGAAAAATATAAATACCCTGCAAGCTGGTCCTGCAGCTGCCTCTGGACCTGGAGGAGAAACGTACTCTGCAAGCACTCAGGAGCGCATCTCTGCGGTGCTCGCTCACCAGCATTGTTGATGAGCAGCAGCCACTCCATCGGCCCGTCCCCATGGAGCTCCTAGGTGGCATGCACCATGCGCTGTGGCCCATCGTCCAAGGCCAGGTCAGCGGGCAGGCTGTGCACACGGAGCGCCAGGCAGACAAGAGCACAGCTCCTCCTCCAGCTGCTCCAGCGCGCCACCAGCAGCAGCACCGAGGCGGGCGCCAGGCGTGGGGCCAGCAGGCACACCAGGCTCCGGCTAAAGCCCCACGACACGCCTGTCACGATGCCCAGACCCGCCGCCCGCCCGCCAGCCTCTTCGTCCATGGCCATGCCAGGTTTAACTCAGTGTGTGGCGAGGCTTCAGATTGGCTGCAGGAAATCCGAAGCCGCTCCAGCGTCGCCGCCACCCAGAAGCCGTGCCAGCATTGCGGAAGTCAGTCCCCGCATGGTGAGGCGTCCACAGCGCGCTGGGACTGACAGAGCTGGCGGCAGGGTCCACGGGCCACATTTACGAGCCTGAGGGGCTGCATCCAGCCCCTGGGCCATAGTTTCCCGACCCCCTGGTCTACACGGAGCAAGGGAACAGCTCTTGCAAGGATTTTGAGAAATGTTTCTCTCCCAGTCTACCTAGATGCCAGAGATTGGACCGGGGACCTTCCCCACACAAAGTACATGCTTTACCACTGAGTTGTGGTCATTCTTCTGTGGTACAAAGATCTTTTACATTGCTTTTTTTTTCTTTTTCTGTTGAGTGTCTTTAAATGTGGATGGGTTAGGCTAGTCATTTCCAAGCTGCGTTCCAGGGAACCCTGGGTGCCTCACAGATTAAGATTAAGATCAGCAATGCTCAATAAATTTTCCTGAAGAACCCTTTGCCTGCAACTACCAATCTTACCATGCTGCAAACAATTGTATCTCAATACAAGCAGAATAGTGGCAAGGCGTAAGAGACCTGAAACAAGCCACTCAGGAACTGAGTTGTGTGCCACAGAATTGTCTGCAATGTGCAAGGGTTCCTGGGTGAACAAGTTTATGTGGAAAGGGTTCTCTTAGGGGCTAGGAAGTATGAAAATCACTGGGGCTAAAGCCATGCTCCAACTCACCAGCACTTATTGACCGGGGGCTGCCTAGCTTAAGACAGGCACAGCTGAGCAGTGAAAGACAATGATCTCTCCCACCAACGTAGGCAACCTGTAGTACTTGTACCTTATGCCAATCAGGTGGAGCTTATCACTCGTTACTGCTGCTTCCTGTGTTGTTTTTGCTCTGTTAGCAGCACCAAAGTGACTTCCCCAGGGTGCAAGTCTGGGCAGTGTGTCTGGAGCAGGGGTCAGCAACCTCCGGCCCATGGAGACAGTTTTACCAGCCCACGAGCCGCCCCTGAACCGAGTCGCCTGCTCAGCAAGTTCCCCACGCGCTGCGCTAAATAAGCACACCGCACCGCGGGGACTCGCCGAGTGGTGCCGGAAATTGCATCTGCGCATGTGCAGATACTGGAAATCACTTCTGCGCAGGCGTGATTTTTGGCATCTGGACATGCGCAGAAGCAATTTCCGGCGCCGTGGTCATGCGCAGACGTGACTTCTGCCGTCACGTTGCGCCAGTCCGGCCCACGGACGATCTCCGTGGGAGTGATCCGGCCCATGGCCGGTAAACCTTGCCGAAACCTGGTCTGGAGGGTCTGGGCTGCCCAGACAACAAGACCCCCCTCTGGGACTTGCTGATGGGGTCCAAAGGAAAGCAGAGCAAGACATCTGGCATGAGCTTGGCCAAAGGAGCTGCCAGAAGGAGGCGTACAAGGCACCATCCAGCTGCTTTGGGGACTCTGCTCCAGATTTGTGTTTACTCCTTCACCTTTTCTTCTCCTGAAGATGTCCCGCAAGGCTGCGAGTAAGGAATATGCTATATATTACATTTATTCTATTTAGAAGGAGCCTAAAAAGAGCAGGGTGCAAGTATAAAGGCTGCATTTTTAAATAGTAGAAATTAAACTATGGAGCCTATTCAAAAGAAACAACCATTAACTTCCTTCTAAATATGATGAAAGTCGGAAAAATCCTTATGTGCTATATTGGGATTAGTGCAACATCTTAAAGGCCGGGGCAGCTCTGAGATTCAGAAGCAGAGATTGCTTAAGAAAAAGAAAGTGCTACTTAAAGCCCAAAGGACACAATGACTTGTTACCGGTATTTTTTTAAAACAGCAACTGGCAGTGTGGGAAGCAGAAAGCTGCAGGATTAGAATTCTGATCCCATTTTCTGCAGCAGGAACTCAACAGAAGAATCAGGTCAGAACCCAGCCCAACCTAGCCCACACATAACCCAACCACAATCCTGCCAGGAGGGGAAATATTCCCATAATTCAAGGCAGGAGATAGGTATGCAAATGATAAACCTTTTCTGCATGTTTTGCCTTTTGTGGTAACCTAATTCTGTTTACCAGTGCAACAAGATTAATAAGGCAGAAACATCCATTTCAGTTTCTCACTAGCTTTTTTAGCTATTTCAATGCCATTTCACAAGCCACTGTTATTATTATTATTTTTTCACAAGCCAATTTTATTTTTAAACCACCACAACATAGTATTATTATTATTTGCTTCCCAGCCTTACCCAACATGATGCCCTCCAGATGTTCTGGAATACAATTGCCACTGGTCCCAACATCTGGAGGGCACCAGGTTGGGGAAGGCTTGACTACCCTATTTGTTCATGAGAAACATTTCAGGAGACAGCAGGTATGGAAGACTATTTTCTACCCTTGCAAATCTAGTCTGTTAAGCCAAAGTGTTAACATTTCATCATTTCCACATTAGTCATTAGCAGATGTAAGTTGGTAAATAGCCTTTCTTCAAAAGCAACACATTTCAGTAAACGTGTGTTGCCCCACCCCCATATATGGACACCAAAACTTAATCAACATCAGTTCCTATTGCTACTGTATGAGAACAAGTCCCCAAGGAGAGGTGAGCAGCTAGCTGCATTGAACATGCCAGAGTTGAACATGGAAAGAGCAGCACACTCTGGATACAAACAAGCATTTCTAAGTGTGAGGGAGTCTTTCCTTAAGTGCCTGAATTTTTCCAGGCCTTGTAAAGTGAGGTTTACTAAGAGCAAAATGATAACAGAGCAACTGGAGGCCAACTTAAAGCAGCGCAGCAGTTCTTAACTGCTAAACATGGCTCAGAGAAAATTCAGCTCCATAAACTCTCACCCAGTCCACTGAAGACTCAGCTCAAAAGAAGGATGTTCCTTAAAATTCAGAGACTATGAAATGCAAAGGGCAGAGGAAGCCCACCACTCCCACACCGCTCTGGGCAGGCGGCAGAGAGGAGGGTCCCAATGCACTCGCCAATGGCACAGGCGATTGACAGGCAGCTCCCAAGAGTAGATGGTGAAATGGGGCAGAAGCAGAGTGGGGAGCCTAAGCCAGTTCAACAGACAGATAGGGGCCTGATCCAGTTGTCTCTGCTGAACTAGCCAGAAGCTGGTTCACCAAATTTTAAATTCTTTTAAATACCGCCCCCCATTTTTATCCTGGTCAAGCATTGGGGTTTGGGGTACAGTGGTAGCTCTATGCTCTGTTCAGCCCCACTGCTCCCCAGCAAGGAATCTGGAATGATCCCTTACTGAGCAGTTGCAATGGGAGTAAGGCACCTTTGGCCATTAAGATGTTGCTCGACTACAACTTCCATCATCCCTGCTCATGCTAGAGGGGCTGGTGGGAGTTGGACTCCAATATCTGGATTACTGCAGGTTCCACACCCTGATGTAAGACATTAGGAACATGGGAAGCTTCCTTATTCCAGATCAGACTACTGGTCCATCAATCCCAGTAGCTCTGCTGATTACTGAAGTTCTGGAAGGCCGTCATCTGCTACCTTAAGGCAGGATCCAAGGGACAGAAGCTGGGGCATTTGCACCCAAAGCACATGCTCTATGATAGTTATCCCCCACCCCTGTAGCAGCAATTCAAGTGAAAGAGAATACATTGAATTGTTGCACAAAGTCAGTAAATCGCTTCAAATTGTTAACTGTGCAAACCCCCACAATATTAACTTCTCCAATATTGTCACTGCAAATTGGAACACAATTTCAAACTGGAACATCACTCTTCTGCCCTACAGTGCAACCTGTAGTGGGGAACCAAGAACTGACTTCTAGATATTTCAATCTTATAACTTTACTTCAAATCCCTCACTTGTGGTACCAATTATAGCCTCTTTAACATCTGTTTTAACAAATGCTTTCAAGATCAACCACACTTCCTCTCTCTTGTACAGATGTTCTTTATCTTCAAGCTTAATCCCTTTTCTTCCCAGAGCCACTGTTTTGAGCTACTGAAGAGCACTATCTTAATCTAGAAGTATCTGTTGTCCACACAACTCAACATTAGTGTAAGAATAAGCACATTTACAAGATGCAAAGTCAGAGGGGGCAACATGACTCAAAGGACATTTGCTGTAATTACTGATGCTCAGCAACATGTTATTTCAAGACAGCAGTGCTGAGGTGGTTCTGCACACAAGAAAAAGATTCCCAATATAAGATGACAACTTATCACGTGACTTTTTAATGCAGGGTCTCACAAATTTCAAGACATTTTTTGTTACAGGAGCACAAAAGGGAACTGCTTTCTATCAGGATCATTAAGTACACTGTGTTGTTCTATACAAACTGAGGGCAAAACTACCTCACATACCCCTGCAATGAAGCTGGAATCATCTGGAGGAATTTAGGACTCAATTCTTGCATCAGTAAATGATGATGGATTTGTCAAGAACCAAGGTTCATGTTTCAATAAGCAAAATGTGACATTCCCAGTCAGGTAAAAAATCCCAACATGCACAGATAACATAAAGAGATTATAGTATTGAATATTCAGAAAGTTTCTCAACCAGGCTTCAAAGAAATCAACCCCTGTTTCTTGCTGAAACCCCCACAAAGCAAGGTAATTATTTGAAGTCAGAACACTTGCAACATCCTACACCTTTCAAAATAATTTCAAAGGAAAAGTCTGCACAATTTTACAATTGCTCATCTAGATTAATTGTGTTCAAAAGTCTATGAAGAGATCACATCTTTAACTGGCACTGAAAACCAAAGAATGAAGCCACTAGTAATATGTCTGAGGGACGGGATTTCCATTAAATGGGGTCCACCACAAAGACAGTCCTATCTTGCTATCATTGCACAGGGCAAAAAGGAGGGCCTCCCCTGCAAATCTCAGTGAACACTCTTGGGACAGAGTGCTCTCTGTGCTGTGAACCACTTATCTCCGGATAATTTCTAGCTTTAATTACATCTACTATATATGTGCAACTGATCAATGTTAAGAGACATGTACCGTACATAGAATCATAGAGTTGGAAGAGACCACAAGGGCCATCCAGTCCAACCCCCTGCCAAGCAGGAAACACCATCAAAGCATTCCTGACAGGTAGCTGTCAAGCCTCTGCTTAAAGACCTCCAAAGAAGGAGACTCCACCACACTCCTTGGCAGCAAATTCCACTGTCGAACAGCTCTTACTGTCAGGAAGTTCTTTCTAATGTTTAGGTGGAATCTTCTTTCTTGTAGTTTGAATCCATTGCTCCGTGTCCCCTTCTCTGGAGCAGCAGAAAACAACCTTTCTCCCTCCTCTATATGACATCCTTTTATATATTTGAACATGGCTATCATATCATGATTCATGTTCAGTTTTTTGCAAGTTCAGGACATTACCAGCCAATTAATGGTGCTGGTACATGAATGGTGGGATTGGGAGATTTGCAGGGGTGGGAGTCACCTCATGCTCATTACAGCCTTTTATTTTAAAATATCATATCAGACTGGTTGCTATAACTCTGGATCAATAATAGATAGAAGAACCTGTTTGTTTCTTCCAAAATATTAGTCCTGGTGTTCACAAGTGCTGTCTGCATGGCATGATGTTTTTTGAAAGAGAATTTCCATGCAACTCTTTTCAAGATTCCATCCAAGGGCTCATAATCCCTCCTTTAGACACCTGATTATACTCCATTTTAATCGGTTTAGGGTTTGTGCTAGCATTATTTTAATTTCATTGCTCCTGCTTTTTAAATGGAATTATTGCAGGGGAGGAAGGTTTGCATCAGTGAAGAAAGGGAAAACTAATTACATTAGTAGAGATTAAGCTCACTGTCAGATCAAATACCCATGGCTCCTTAATCAAAGGACACCAAGGCCAGCTGAAAGATGCTCTTGCCACACTCTGACCAGATGCATTCTCTGCCCCCACCAGAAAGAAGGTTTCCTACAAATTCACTGCAACAACTCCCTGAAAATACAGTGCACACTCCCAGTATATGTTATCATGTATATGAGACAAGCAGGCTTTGTAGCTCATTAAACATAGGTAGGAAGCTGCAAATATCAGAACACCGTTTCAAGTCTTAATGCCAACAAATTTCCCATCCTCCGTAAGATTGACCACTTTTAAAATCCGTTGCAATGCAAGGAAGATCTTCTTTGTCCTCCTTTGCAGCCCTTCATCCTGACAAAAATATTGATCTCATGGAGCTCAAGCCTAGCACTTTTTGAAGTAGTCCTTGTGAGGGTTACACTAACCCCCCTTTTTTTCTTTTGTCCTTCCCCTCAACTGGGTACCTCAGGACTCTGCGTTTGAAACCCTCTTGCCACCTGTGGGACCTCCCTTCCTGGGTTCCCACCTACTGCAATTTGCCTTCCCTTTAGGCACAGTAGTGGCTCACTTGGCTTCACTGTCCAGCCCTCTGTATGACGTAAGACTAAGCAACCAGTTTCCTCTCCTCTCAGGAAAACTTTGCTCTCTCCTCTTTGCCACACCTCTCAAGGCACTGACACTCTGCCAGAGTCACCAAACGTTTAAACACATTTAACTTTATTATGGTAACGAGAACACATGGATGTCACGAGCTATTACGGTTACAGGTCTTCATTTCATAGGCTTCCGCTTTGTTATAACATATCCTATGTTTCTTTAGTCACTTTCCAAAGCCTAGCCTCCTAGTTTCCCTGTCTAAACCTCCAACCCAACTGCCAACCCCCCAACTGTCTTTCAACTGAACTCTTCCTCCCTTTAGAATGCCCACAAGCTCCGCCTCCCAGAGCACACCGGCCCAACTGGGGCGTGATAAATTAACCCATACTGAGCCTGAACCATCAGCAGGCCCCATTCCGCCACAGTCCTCAAGTACAGGAGTGTTCTTCCCACCTAACAATCCCACAATGTTGTTTATCCAGCACACAAAGAACTGCATTTCCCTCCTCACACTTCTTCATTTTCTCTGTGTGCTATCTTGCTTTCGCTCTGAATCAGACATACTGTACCTTGTTAGGCAGGATTTTTACCTTGACTCAATAGTGGTTTCTTCTGAAAGCCACAGGTAAAAGAGAAGTGTACCGAACAAGAGATCTCACACTAAACTCAGATACTTGCAGGACAACCCTACCGTCTATTGCTCACCTATGTAAACAACACGGGTCTCAAAACCATTGTTACACAATGCAAGCAAGCATATCACAAACGCAAACTACTGAATTGTCATGGTTCTCAAAGAACCACAAGAACTGCAGTTCTGCAAAGGAGCCCAGTCAAAAAATTATCCCACCTTCGTTACAACTATAAGTCCCAGCCCAGGATTATCTGCTGGTATACATTTTTGTTGTATGTGTGCACTAAGGGAGCACTCTAGAATGCTGCTTGGAATACTGGGTAGACCTCCCTAGATGGCAACATCTGCGACATGGCAACCCAGCCTTTGCCAATGAGTGTTCTCCAGATGCCTCAGACTACAATTCCCATCACCCCCAGCTGGTGCGGGATTGGGACTGATGGGAGCTGTAGTCTAAAATGTCTGGACACTGTATTGGCAAAAGCTGCAGCAATGCAATGCAGCTTCTGTTAGAAAAAGTACACAGCTCAGTTTTCAAAGCAAATCAAAAGTTAAACTGGTCCTTTTTTTAAGTCAATAGAAGTGTAAGATAATTTTTAAAATGTGTTTTAAAACAAAGCTCGAGGCACTTTTAGTGGGCCAAATTGTCTTGTAATGCTCAAATGATTCCTTCAATTATGTGATTATTTAAAATGTCCAATTTTAACATGCATGCAATAAATATACAGTTATTAAGCACCATTAGTTTCTCCCTCTCTTCTAGCCTATATCACTATGATGCAATTTTAATTTCCCTGGCCTTACATTTCATTGCAGCTACATCCACTCTCTGCCTCGTGCTTGGACGCAGCCCAACTGTGACAGATGCAATAAGCATGAAGATTTAACTCGAAAAATCCAATGATGTTTGAAAAGGCAGTTCATCAAAAGACAGAGCAATCCCAACACAGTATGTATGGGGAAACACCAACATGGATTGCAGTTCTCTCACTCACTCTCTACAGCCATCCATTATAAATTTACAATTATGTAGCAAGACACAAAAACAAATGCAGTCGGGTGTGTATTTGGGGATTTTTGCACTTTGATCTTTTACCTCTGCAAACACAGCCTTTGAAAAACATGAAGCAACAAAATAACATCAGCAAGTTATATATAGCAACTTTTTTTTACATCAAAAGATAAGCTATATTGCCCCAATTTGTTTTGTTCCCCAGCTCCAGCATACCTAGACCACCACCCTGCTTTTCTCCATGGGTCTATCCTCAGTCAATTTATCATTACAATTCCCTTAAGCCAGAGACTCAGGTGTCCCATATGCCACACTCAATCTCACCTCAGCCTTTTACCACCTTTGCACTCTGCTTACAAGTTCTTTCTCAACCAATTTATTGTACACCCAGAGGGAGCAGATTGTTCATGAATTTGCATCCAACCCAAGTGGATACAGCAGCCCAGGGAAAATGGGAGGGGGGCGGTATAGCACAGGTATTACCACATCCCAAAGTGAGCCTGCAATACCCCACACACCTCCTCTTTACAGTTCTAGGGCTTGCACTTTAATGAACTCACTGAGCATTGTAAATTGTGTAAAATGTTTTTGGCCTATGTTTTTAAGCTGTGGTCTTATAAATATTTCAGTTGTTTTAGGTTTTAATATATTTTAGATCCTGATTGTAAATTACCTTTGGAAGGATTATACACAAAAAGGTAGCCAAGAAACGTTTTCAAAAAAGGAAGTAAGCAAAGCATGAAAGTCTGGCATCTACCACATGGATGGAAAGGGAAACATACATGGGTTGTGCGAAGGGATCATGTGGGTCACAGATGAAGAGCACCCTCCACGTGTGAAGGCCCTTGCAAACAGATTAGCATATGGTTACCATAGCATCTCTGAACCAATCAGACAAAAAAATAGGCACACAGAGCAAACAAGCTGTAGTGCAGCCTTTATTGTACATGCAGAGCAGCTCAACTTTATGATGACCTACTACACTAGTCAGTTTTATTTCTATGTCTAGTCAGCTTGCAGCTGATTTCTTCATCATTTTCTTATACATTAGTACAATGATGCATTGTTCAATCTTGAAAAGGAATGGCCATATGCTTGAGAAAGGTAATTAGTTTACATTTTGTGAGTTAGAAAATCCATATAGCATTTCACGAATGGTAAGAAAAGCTTCTAAGAGTTCAGAATTACTCCACTTTCAATGAAAGTGGCATCTTACAGAGGCCCATTTTCCATGCCAAGGCAAACCATAGTTAACGGCTTACTGTGTATTCACAGACCTGACCACTTTGTTTCTCCCACTTCCCGCACAGAAGAAACAAGCTAGGATCCCAGCTGTAGTGTTACACCTGAGTCAGAGTGGTATATAGTGATCAAGAGTGTTGGATTGGGGTCAGATATGGGAAGGTAAACGGTGTTTCCGTGCTCTGCTCTGGTTCGCCAGAAGCGGCTTAGTCATGCTGGCCACATGACCCAGAAGCTGTACGCCGGCTCCCTCGGCCAGTAAGGCGAGATGAGCGCCGCAACCCTAGAGTCGTCCGTGACTGAACCTAATGGTCAGGGATCCCTTTACCTTTACCTTTACCCTGAGGATCCTACAAATGAAATTTTGACAGAAGGAAACAGGGCATGGAGAGAAAGGCAGAAGCAAAATATGCAAATACCGGTAATTAAGAGTTATGTAAATTTACAATACAAGCCCATGCTTACTTTGTGTGAAGACAATGAAATGCTTTTGGGTGACAGAGGCAGAACTGCTCAACACCTACTTTACCTCTGTCTTCACCCAAAAGGAGAGTAATGCCCAACCTGGTGATAACATGATAAACAAGGCAAGGAGAGAGCTGCATTTCAATAGGGACAACTGTAAGGTTCTACACTTAGGCAGGAACAACCTGCTGCACAAATATAAAATGGGGAACATCTGGCTTACTAGCAGTACATGTGAAAAAGATCTAGGGGTCTTAGCAGACCACAAGTTGAACATGAGTCAACAGCGTTATGCGGCAGCAAAAAAGGCTAATGCTATTCTAGGCTACATCAACAGAATGTTCCCATCAAGAGAAATCATAGTGCCATTCTATGGTTAGACCACACCCAGAATATTGTGTCCCGTTCAGGGTGCCACAATTGGATATTGACAAGCTGGAACGTGTGCAGAGGAGGGTGACCAAGATGATCAAGGGTCTGGAAACCAAGCCTTAGGAATGGTTGAGGCAGTTGGGAATGTTTAGCCTGAAGAAGAAGGGACTGAGAACAGATATGATAGACATCTTCAAATATTGAAAGGGCTGTCATGTGGAGGATGGAGCAAAGCTTGTTTTCTCATCAATAGGAGTATAGCATCTAGATCAAGGGAAGTAATAGTACCACTGTATTCCGCTCTGGTCAGACCCCACCTGGAATACTGTGTCCAATTCTGGGCACCACAGTTCAAGAAGGATACTGACACGCTGGAACGTGTCCAGAGGAGGGCAACCAAAATGGTCAAAGGCTTGGAAACGATGCCCTATGAGGAACGGCTTAGGGAGTTGGGTATGTTTAGCCTGGAGAAGAGAAGGTTAAGGGGTGATATGATAGCCATGTTTAAATATATAAAAGGATGTCATATAGAGGAGGGAGAAAGGTTGTTTTCTGCTGCTCCAGAGAAGCGGACACGGAGCAATGGATTCAAACTACAAGAAAGAAGATTCCACCTAAACATTAGGAAGAACTTCCTGACAGTAAGAGCTGTTCGACAGTGGAATTTGCTGCCAAGGAGTGTGGTGGAGTCTCCTTCTTTGGAGGTCTTTAAGCAGAGGCTTGACAGCCATCTGTCAAGAATGCTTTGATGGTGTTCCTGCTTGGCAGGGGGTTGGACTGGATGGCCCTTGTGGTCTCTTCCAACTCTATGATTCTATGATTCCTGCTCCAGAGGGTAGGACCCAAACCAATTGATTCAAGTTATATGAAAGGCAATTTTGACTAAACATCAGGAAGAACTTTATGACAGTAAGAGCTGTTCAGTAGTGGAAAAGACTCCCACGAGAGGTGGTGGACTTTCCTTCTTTGGAGGTTTACAAGCAGAGGTTGATGGCCACCTGTCATGTATGATCTAGTTGAGGTTCCTTGGGGTCCCTTCCAACTCTACAATTCTCTGATTCTATTAATTAAGACCTGCTGAGCTCCACTGGACTTACAGCCCTAGCATGCATGGCAGGCACAGTCATCTACCCTCCCCCCTTCTTCTTAGACATCATGTTCCACTGCATGCATGCCACACACACTGTATGCAACTGACTAATATTTTCCCCTCCTCAAAAATAGTCAACAATCTAAAGAACAAAAGAACCCTATTCCATCCCACACAGAAGTGCTCACATTATTCTTAGTCATAAAATGTGCAGCACTGAGGAAGAATTACAGTTTTCACCATGACAGGCTTCTTCTCCGCAAAAGATGCCCATTCTTTGAGCAGCGGACTCAGCTGCCTAGTCCAGCTCTGTGACAGAGGTATCCCACGCCAATTGAAGGCATTTATTACTATCTTCTAAAAACGCTTCCCCCACATACAGAATATACTGCTGTATTCTTCTGTGAGGTATTTGAAGGAGACTTTTATCCAACTGCAAGCCTCTCTCCAGGGTTGCAGAGTATGTGACAGCTTCCTCCTTTAGAAGGAATCCTATCTATAGAAGACAGGCATTATGAAACCCTCTTCAGAGTTCAATTTCCTAAAATTTCTCTTTACAACCCACGATTTCCCAGTATTCAGCTGTAAAAATTGCACACGCACAATTTCCCCAAACAGAAAACCTGATTTCCTTGAGAATTCCTTTTTAACATCTGCTGCTGTGCTGCTCTCCCTCAACCATCACAGGGAGACATACCCCACCCCAAACACCTGCAGCTCCGCATAAATGGACATCCTTCTTGTCCCACTGACCTCTCCATAATTTGCAACAGAGCACCAAACACCTGCCTGCAGCTTGGGGAGCACCCTGCCCTAACCATGACATAACCCTATCCTCCCTCCTCAATTAACTGCTCCCATAAAGCAACACACCCAAGTCCCTCCTCCGTCACCAGCACCCAAGTCTCAACTACACCCTGCTGACAACCCGCCCCCTCCACAAAACACAGAACCCTTATCGCCTGCACCTGAATGATACACCTCCCTCCCCAAACTGGAAAGCTACCCACCACCGTTTATCAGCTTCCTGGGCTGCCTGGACTTAACACCTTGAGTTGTCTCTCACATTAACAAACCTTTATGTCCCACTCAGTTCATCCCTTGCAGCTGTTCCTCCCCAGTTACCCCATATGCCTTCCCTTCTTGCCCATCCATGTTTCCCTGAAACTGCACACGGTTTCACCATGACCGCTCACACAACCCCCAAGCCTCTCATCCTAACCCCACATCTGCAGCCCCCCATGTCCCACTAAATCCCACACCCTCAAGACACGCCACCTTGCCTGCCCCCCTTTTGCATCTCTATTTCCAAAGAAGCCCAGGCTCTTTCCCTTTCCAGCTCTTTTAAATGGCATCTGACTGTAGCTTACATAAGCTGCTTCCAGAGCCCTTTCTCCCCCCCCACTTTTGAGTCAAAAGATGGAAATTATTTGAACATACCACTCAGACCACCTGACAATTGCAAACCTCCACTTCCCTTCTCCAATTTCAAACCTGGCATGCTCTCACCTGTAGTTGCAGATTTATAAATGTATATGCTGTGTTTCAGACATGCAGCATTTTTTTTAATAAGGAGATGCAAATGTCTTTTTTTAAGCCTCCCCCCCCATGAGACCCACATATTCCATACCACTAATCTGTTGTTGTTTTATAAGTGCAAACATAAATGCATTGTTTTGTTGAATTCCTATAGGTACTTGCTTTTGCAGGAAGATCCTGCAACCTGTGGGGCGGGAGGCCTGTGAGGGGGGAGATGGGCAAGGTGAGCGGGCGGCGTCGCCGGGCGACTTCTGCCACCAGCAGCCACGCCGCTCTTCCGCCGCTTTCCCGGGGGGGTGGGGGGGCTGGATCCGCTCTCTACCCGTTTCCCCACGGACCTCTCGGAGGCGGCAAGGAGAGCGAGGAACGAGGAAGCGGCCCCGCCAGAGCACCAAGAAGGGAGACCCCCCGCTCGCCCCAAAACCCACACAGGTCGCCCCCCTCGCTGCCCACCTGCGCCCAGGCCCCACCCCTGACCCAGCCTCCTCGGGAACGCGGCCGCCTCGGGCTCTCTCCCCAGAGGGACACGCGACCGCGCATACACACGTACACGCGTCCGCCTCCCCTTACCTCGCCCTCCGCCACCGCCCCGCGCGCCTCCTTTCTCCTCGCCTCAGACGCCGCCGCCCGACTCCGACTGACTGACGGACACGCGCGAAGACCGGCCGCCAGGGGGCGGGACCGGCCCAAGCCCCGCCCACGACCACGCCTCCGCCGCGCCCTGCGCCCCCTCCCTCTCTCGCGTCTCCTCAGCCAACCCCATGCCCCTCCCTCCCGGAGGGGAGAGGCGAGGGCAGCCAATCGCCGCCCAGCGCGGGACGGAAGGCGTCCAACCAGCGTCTCTCGCTGGAAAGGGGAAGGGCGGGGCTGGCGCGGCGCGAGAGGCGGCCGGGGAAGAACAAGAGGAAGCGAGGAAAGGGGAGGCGGGGGGAAGGGGGGCGGCGCGCTTCAACCTCAGCGTGGCGCCGGTTGGGGAGGGGAGCGAGTGCTGGACGCGGGCACGCGCCTTTCTTGTCCCCGGCACCTGCTTGCCCGCTCGGCCCCCCACGCTCGCACACGCAACTACGCATTCTCACGTGTCAGAGTCAGACTACAAGGGTGCGCACTCGTGTATGGTCAACGGACATGGCGTATATCTTCCCTGAGACCTTCTAGTGAAGGGCTGGATTATGAATATGGTTCATAAATAAATATTTCTAAACAGTAGATACGTTTTAATCTATTTCAAATATTGTGGGGTTGTGTTTTTTTGTAAAGACATTGAGCACTGTAGTCCTGCACAGTATGTGTAGTTAATTCAGCAAAGAACAGTGCTTTTTGAAAGATGGGTTGGGGTGAAAGAAAGCAGTGGTAAAATTAAAACAGACGTTTAGATGATTATTTAAAAAAACAACAACATTTGGTAAAGGAAAATGTCATCATTTACATTGCCATTCTAAAATCACAAAAGTCTTCATAACCTGCCTTTCACCCAAGAGTCCCAAACACTGCAACTTCCCCACCCAGCGGAGCTGCTCCATCCCCTTGGCTTGTCTTTTTCTGCAGCTGGCCTGGAGGAGGGCAGCAGGGCACTATGCCCGAAATAGTCTTTCTGGGGCTTGCCCTGAATTTCCTCACTTCTAAGCAGCAAGAGGAGGACCACATTCAGGGGGTTCAATAAGATCAGCAGTTCATAGGCACACCATATACTGCAGCTGATCTGATTGCAAAGCAAAAGCCTCTTGAGCCATTGTTCAAAGCTCTCCGGCTTTGTGTTGTGAAGAACCTCTGCAGCAATTCCATTTTCGGGCCTGTCATCTGCATGGCAACTACCTTTAATTGTGTCTATTACTGGGAGCCACTTACGAGGTCTTGGACTACAGTGGTGCCTATATAACCTTTCAAAATGTTGCCCCCTGCCAAGCGCGCAGGCCCAGGAGGGCACAAGATCTGTGCATCTACTCTCTAGCTTGGAGTGGCTAGGAGCCTGCCCACCCACCTGCGCACTCCCTGGGGTGCTCCCCTGTTGCTCTGGGTGCCTCAGCGGAGAGGGAGGGGACTCTGAGACAGCTCCTTGCCAGGGGCACAAGGGAGCCTAGGTATGTCTCTGCGTGGCAGCAAATTCCTTTGCTAATTTTGCCCAAGACCGCTATGTGCTGTCTTCTCTCATCACCAAGGCAACTGAAAGGGGGGGGGGGCACCCAGTTCTGCATATGAGAATGCTATACCATTTTTGGAATAAGGCGGCATCTTTTCCAACCAAAGAATAACCCAAGTATCAAATGCTCAGAATAATAGAACATCCGTAGCATCCCAGCTACAAACTGTGTGATGCTAAATAAATACCACATTGGGGGAAATTCTAGTTAAAAGCAGACAGTCCATCACTTCACAGGGGCTTAGTATTGCAAACAGGCTGTCAGCAATGGATTTTTAAAACAGATTTTCGGTGGAAAGGGTAAATGCAGAAGGCATGGACATGAGCTGGCATTTTATAGAAATACAGAAAGCTGCCTTCTACTGAGTCCATCGAGCTCAGTACTGTCTGCACTGACTGGCAGGGGCTCTTGGGGAACAGGGGATCTTTCCCAGCCCTCTCTGGAGATGCCATTGGGGAGGGAGCCAGGGACCTTCTGCAGGCAAAGCAGATGCTCTGCCACTGAGCTCAACTAAGTTACTTGGATGCTGCAAATATTGCCTGAGGAGGAGCATCCACCCCATAACATGCTCATGTGGGAGCTGCACTCAAAGTCACGCCATGGCACTAAAAGGACGTGATGCAGCTTTGCAGTCAGATACTCACCTGAAACGGGATGGGGGTGGCACTGTGGGTTAAATCACTGTGTGATCCTTTGCAGGTTTAAGCAATACTATGGTATTGCTGGTTTATTTGATTTATTTTCTCCCTTCCTTGATATTTAACTCACATCAGTGATCCCAGCTTTCTTCCCTGGTCAACTTCACAGGCAAATCACACAAACAATCTCTCTCTCTCTCTCTCTCTCTCTCCCCGACCCAACACACTAATTTATTCCTTCCTGCTGTTGGACATCCAGCCTGAAGCAGAACTCTGTGCCACTCCAGCAATTTTTGAACACCTGCCGATCTAAATACAAGATGCTCTCTTACCTGTTCCGTGTTCTTGTGCTCTGAGACCAAGATGGCGGCCAAGAGTTTTGTTAAATGCTCCTCCTTAGCCACTGCAAACATAGGCAATCCTGCCCCAGTCACAGTACCCCTGTCTCACCTTTCCGAGCAGGTGGGGGGGCAGCCTTCTCCCCTGCCGGCTTCTGCTTCTCAAACGTCTTCTTCATGTCTGCCACCCTGAGTGCTTTTTCATCCTCTTCTTTAGTTTTCCTTTGTTCCTGCAGCCGACAACATTCCCCATTTTCTGGGGGCTTTCCTCCAGTGGTTCTGCTTCCGCCACTTTCACTGGTCTTGTGAGGGGGGTTTTGCAGGGTCACCACCATGACTGCCGTGGCTGCTGTGGGCTTGAGGTTCTCTGCTGCTTCTGCCGCTTTCCCAGGGCTCGGCAAGCCACCTGCCTGGCTGTTTGACTCAAGGCCCAGTTCATTGCAGGCCCCAAGGTCTTCCCCACTCTTGCGGGATTGGCTGCTGCTCTCCCTGGGATGTCTTTCAGCCTCCCCACAAACCAAAGCAAGGTTTGAAGCTGCCAGCAACTTTATCTCAAGGCCCTTGGCTCCCTTATCGCTGCCACGAACCTCCCTGGCCTCTTCTTCTACACCAGTCAGGGTAACGTGACTGCAGCCAGTTGCTGCTCTCTCAGGCCAAGAGGCACAGCCCGCCATCTGCATGTGGTCTCCACTTTGCCCATTGGGAAGAGCAATCAGTGGGCCTCCGGTTTCCCCGTGGTTTCGTAGCAGAGGGCCTTCCATCTCTCCATTTCTTGGCTCCTCTGGAGAATCCAGGGAACTCAGGAAGCCAGCCTTGGTTTCCTCGCCAGGGGAGTTCAGCATCAGCTTATTCACTTGCCTGTTCTCAACGCTGCTTTCTGAATCTGAGCACGTTAACTGCCTCCTCAATGCCCCCTGGAAAGTGCTAGTCATATCTGCCCTCACAGCCTCCCTTCCTAAACTTTCCTGACTGCCAAAGTTATTTATTTGAACCAGTGGCCAACTGCACGCTGTCATTTCCCTTTTCCTTTCAGATTCTGGAAAGTCAGGTGGGTGGGTTTCGCCCTCTTGGGTCATGATGCTGTGCTTGCTTTCCTCTAGCCTATACAAAAGAGCCGTGGTCTTCCTGCCTTCTGCGTCTTCGGAGCACTGCCTTCGGAGCACCTGCATAGAGGCTGGACTTTCCAGGCCCTTCCCATGCGCCTGCATGGCCATGTGTGGCACAGAGAGGATGGGCTCCCCTGCCAGCTGCCCCGTGGAAGCTGCCTCACCTGTGGCTCTCTTCATCTGCAGGTGTCTTGTGGAGACATTAACTCCACAGGCTCCATCCCTGGGCCCGGTCCCCTCACACACCATTTGCTTATCTGTTGCCAAAACAAAGGCATCACATTTCACCTTTGACGTTTTCCTGGTGTGGGGAGCCTCTTTCCTTTTTGCGATGCTTTTGCTGTCGAGTGAATACCCCGAGTGGTGCCATGCAGGGGTTTCCATGGCAAGCAGCACAGCGCCTGGATTGCCTGGGCCAATGCCTGTGCAGACAAGACCCCGACAAAACCGGTTCCCCAAATGTCACTCAGTTCAGAATCCTCCACATCAGCTTCCCCTTGTATTTTTTGGGGGACAGACGATGCACCCACAAACCCACCAATAGCTTGGAAACCTCTCGCTGTGGTTCATCAGAAGCTCTATTATCAACATTATCAACATCCAGGGTGGGTCACCCCTTGGAGAGTCACAGCATGCATTTCTCTACCAGAACAGGACACACAAATATACTAAAAGGAAATGCACAACATGGATTTTTCCCCCACCTGAGCAAAAGACACATCCAAAAGTCCAGCGGATTCCAAGCTGCAAACTTCTTTGTCGAAAGGCTGCATTACATTCTAGCAAATGTCTTTCTCCTTCCCAAGAGCAGGTTGCAAGAAGCTTTTCCGGCGATTCCCAGTGATTTCTCTTTTGGACCAACCTCACGATGACGATTCACAGCCCTCCCTTTGCAGTCATTTATGGTCAAGATGCTTAGATCTCTACACATCTGAAACTGGCGCTCTGCCCGTGGCTTTTTGGAAAGACTGAAAAGCAGAGGAGCCCACACATTGGTGCCCTTCCAGCTAGGTGGTTCTGGCTTGTTTGATTTTTAAAGATGACCTCCCTTGTCCCAATCCCCTTTTACCCAGACACTCCTTCCTTAGATAGTGTGTCACACAGGCAGCGTAAGACTGGACGTTGCTCGGGGGAGAAGGCATTTTTCAGGCAAGGAGGGAGATTGAGCCTGGAACTGTGTTGCAGACATGTGTTATTGCTAAGCAAATGGCTGTGCCATCAAAAGTGTACAGGAAATAAACAAAGAGCCTGGCAGCAGCCTTGGAAATAAGATTCCTCATGGATGCCACACTTACGAGGAAAAATGCTGGGCATTTGCAAAGCCTTTCCTGTAATGTCCTCCCTTTGGATCAAGGCTCTGCTGATAATAAAGTCCTTTAAATCTCCCCCCAAAGCAGAGCGTTGTTGTTGTTGTTGTTAAAGCTCCAAAGATCAGCTGGTTCGGTGCTTGACACCTTCAGCCCACAAGGGGGCTGGGCTGTGTGCAATGGCTGCTGTCCAGGACCCCCCCTCCCTCCACTCCTTGCCTTTTATGGCTTGCTAGGTATGAGGCTTCCAAGACTCCCTTGCAGGGACAGAGCAAAAACACAAGAGTCTTGGCAGGGGGTCTGGCTGCTGCTGCTGCTTGGGGAAGCCAGGCTGGTTCTCTGGCCCCCAGCTCTGCATCTGGTCTGGGCCCAGCAAGTAGAGGACCACCCCTTCCCCCCCAGCACCTCCTTCCCTCTTCATGGGACATGATGGCGATGACAAGCAGGGTCTTGCAGCAATACGCCTCAGTGCCTCCCCAGCTCCGGCTCAGTACTTTAGTCAGCTTGGAATGAAAAATGCCTCACAGCAATATTTAGAGGTGCTTTGGGGGGGGGGCGAGTCTTTTCTTTCTCTTTTCCCTAAACCAGAGTATTGTTATCGCGTTGGCGGTGGGGTCAGTCTGGATGACACCCCTGGTTCTCTTCCAAACCTATGGTCCTGTGAATGTGAGACCAGAATAAATAAACAAGGAATCTTGCTAACCCAGCTCAACCAGTTCCTTGGTCAAGGTCATTGCCTCAGCCTAGTACCTGTCCTGAGCATCTTCTTTTTATAAAATATTTTTATTAAGTTTTACATAACAAATTTCAATTTAAACATATCATTCACCTTCACATTTAGGATTCTCAGAATCCCTTGACTTCCCCCTGCCCTCCTCTGGTTTCATTGTTAATCCCTTTTCTCTCAGTTCATCCCCCCCCCCAAATTGTTATACCGTATTGGCCCGAATATAAGCCGCACTCGAATATAAGCCACACCTTTAAAATTCGGGGGGGGGGGGAGGAAAAAAGGCAATACCCGAATATAATCCACTCCCTTAAAATTCTGCAGGCACTCACACCCATTCCCTTTTACCATAGGTCTGTTTCAGCAGCGATATCGTAAAAGCCAATTTTTGTGAGGTCATGAATTTAAGCTGCACTTTTCAGAGTCAGAATTTGGGGGGAAAGTGAGGCTTATATTCAGGCCAATACAGTATCTATTATTAACTTTTTCCATTATATTTTGTCTTTTACTAGTATTACTCTAATCCTGCCAAAGTTTTTAGTTGTTGACAATGTTCTCTTAAATAGACTATAAATTTTTCCCATTCCTTCCTAAACTTCTTCTCACCCTGGTCTCTGATTCTACCAGTCAATTTCGCCATTTCAGCATAGTCCATCATCTTCATCAACCATTCCTCTGGTTGGAACTTTATCTTCTTTCCATCTCTGGGCCAGGAGTATTATCGCTGCTGTCGTCGCATACATAAAAAGTCTTTTCTGCTCTCTCGGAATCTCTGTACCTAAAATACCTGAGTTTATATGCAAGTTGTTGTCTTGCCAAATGCAAGGTGGTTCTTTTAAAATTAGATTCCGAGGCAATACAAACACAAGTGAGTGAGAAGATTAAAGATTTTATTCTAAACAGCAAGCATTATACACATTACCGAGCAAGCACTTCTATCTGCCACTGGGAAGCCCTCAAGAAGTGGCGAAGTGACACCCCCAGGCAGTCTTCCGTTTTTGCACGACCCTCTGGCCATCAGTTTGTGCATGAGCTTCTCCCAAAAGTATACCCAACACCATCCGATTTATAGATAGCTAAGCTGTGTGGCTTGCCTGACTGCCCAGTGCCTCACTTTCTTCAAACAATGTCTAAGATCAAAGAAGGTGAAGGTACCCAGCGCTATCCTTTCCTTCCAACAGATTAATGGTAAAGGGACCCCTGACCGTTAAGTCCAGTCGCGGACGACTCTGGGGTTGCGGCGCTCATCTTGCTTTACTGGCCCAGGGTGCAGGCATACAGCTTCCGGGTCATGTGGCCAGCATGACTAAGCCGCTTCTGGTGAACCAGAGCAGCGCATGGAAACGCCGTTTACCTTCCCGCTGGAGTATTTATCTACTTGACGTGCTTTCGAACTGCTAGGTTGGCAGGAGCAGGGACCGAGCAACGGGAGCTCACCCCGTCACGGGGATTCAAACCGCCAACTTTCTGATCGGCAAGCTCAAGGCTCAGTGGTTTAGACCACAGCGCCACCCGCATCCCCTTAGATAACCCTTTTAAAAACAAATGTAACAGGGTCCAATATATTCTAAATATTATATTTTTGTTGTATGAGCCTCGCTTAGTTTATAGCAGGCCCTGCTAGAGAACCACAGACCCTATTTGGTAAAATACAAAATTTCCAATACTATCTTGGTTTGACGCAGAGTGCAGAAGAAGCAAAATCAGCTAGATCTTTTAAGGACAGACAAATCTGATGATCAAATTAGGAGTTTCTTAGCCCAGCAAAGTGCACATAAGAACATCTTGAGAAGGAAAAGGGAGTGTTATGCTAATACATTTTGGAAAGATATTGGGCAAGCCATTATCAGGAAGAATGACAAATATTTATGGGGCCTTGTAGCACGGGGACTGAAGCAAACATGACTGATGGTAGAGGACCAAACCCCCACAGCCAAATGGGTTTTGCACTTCAGCAACATGTAGAACAGAAAGTCTGAAGTGGGTCAAGCAGCAGCCTATGGAACAATGAATAAGGCAGCTTACTTGGCCCTGTTGTAGAAGCAGAAATAAGAAGTCTTCCTGGACCTGAGGCCGCATGAAATGTATATATAATAAATGTCACAACAGTCTTTTAAAAAAAGAAAATAAAACCATGACAATAAATCAAAATGTCTAAGGCAGCTTTCTGAAGGGAGGTGGGTAATGACAGACGATGGGGCTTTCTCCCTTGTGGCATTCTGCCTGTTTCCTGTCCAGTGCCCTTTAAGGGAGGCTGATCATGTTTCAGGTTTTTTTCTTGCACGTTTCATTGCTTTCAAATTATTTTATTACTGTATTTCATTGTTCAAAAGCACTCTAAGAGTATTGCTGAATTGCATTGCTATGTATATTATAGATCAATAAGTGAATTTTTAAATGGTTCCGGGAGGCACCAGCTGGCCATCCCTGCAGGGGGGATGTTACGAGGATGGCGTTGCCGCACTTGCTGCTGCTTGGGGAGGCACTGGGACACCCCCAGAAGTGTCAGCAATACTTCTGCATCAGCTGGAGCCCAAGCAGTGCAAGACCCCCAACAAGAGTTTGTGTGCAGGGCTGATTCTCCCTTGATCAGTTCAAGAACAAGAAGAGGAGAGGGGAAAAGTCCCTCTCTGCCCAGGAAACTAAAACATATTTGGTTGCTGATTGTTGCCTGGCTTTGCCATGGAAACCTTCATAACAGGATATAAACTTTCAATCTGTTGCACACACACAGAATAAAACTCGCCAGCAGTTGGATACATGGAACATCCTAGGTTTTATGATACTGTCTAACAATGGCTGGTGATAACAGTGTTTTTGCTCCCCAGTGCAAAACAAAACAAAAAATGCCTTCAAGGATGCAAAAGTTCAGCTAGCTTCTGCATCTGCTAATTCTGGGGATTACAGAAGAACCCTTAAATCAAGGTTTATCTAGAAATCTGTTATTGTTTTTTAAAAAATGAAAGACTCGTGAAAGTTTCCTTTTGTTTGGGACTTTTTAGTTTAGAGAATGGCGAGTGGGAGGCGACATGATAGAAATTTATAAAAATTTTGCATGGCATGGAGGTGGACAGATAATCTCCGCCCCCCCCATAACACTAGAACTCATGTATTTCAAATGAAGCTGAAAGTTGGAAGATTCAGGCCAGATAAATGAAGTTTTCTTCATGCCGTTAAGCTATGGGGCATGGGTCCCCCAGGAGGCAGTGATGGCCACCAACTTGGATGGCTTTTAGAGTATTCAGAGGCTACCAATGGCTACTTGCCACGATGGCTCTGCTCTGCCTCCACAGTTGGGAGGCATTGGTGCTTCTGAATGTGAGTTGCTGGAAAGCACAGGAGGGAAGAGGGCTGGACTAGGTGGGCCACTGGCCTCATCCAGCGGGCTCTTCTCAGGTTCTTACGTTAACAGCAGATGTCAGCAGGGATCAAACCTGGGACCTTGTGCTTGCAGAGTCTGCACTGACCTTCAGTTCTGCTCCTCTCCATCCCCAGGTCTTCACCCCGCTAGGCGAAGGTCAACACACACAAAAGGGGGCTACTTGCTCTGTGGAACAAGAGCAAAGAGCAGCCTGTACAGCTGGTCAAAGCCCAGAAACATGTCAACTCCAAATGGTAATTAAAAGCATTCCTCATTTCAGCTGCAGGTAGATAGCCGTGTTGGTCTGTCATAGTCAAAACAAAATAAAAAAATTCCTTCCAGTAGCACCTTAGAGACCAACTAAGTTTGTTCTTGGTATGAGCTTTCGTTTGCATCTGAAGAAGTGTGCATGCACACGAAAGCTCATACCAAGAACAAACTTAGTTGGTCTCTAAGGTGCTACTGGAAGGAATGTTTTTATTTCATTTCAGCTGATGACTTTTAAATGGTGAGTAAGAGACTGGCAAAGCACAGGGCAATCCTTGGGCTTGGATTGCTCTGCTAAGATAAACACTGAGAGTTTCTTTCCTTCCAGCATGAGGACAATTTCAGGCGCTCCAAAAAACCTCACCCACACCCTGGAGACAAAGGCTGGCTGGTCGCCTTTAAAGGCAAAATTTGGTAGGGCTCTTACAGGGCCGACTCCCTGTGAAATGGAAACAAAACTGACTCATCCCAAAATTGTTACAAGTAGGTTTTTTAATCCCACGATTTACAGCTAAAGAGTCAAGAATGCCAGTTGTTTATTCTGGCTAGACACACTTTCAAATGGGGTTCCACACTCATTAAAGTACACTGGTGTTAAGTGAAAGTAACACAACAGGTTCTAGGCAAGCGCAATGCATTCCCTTTTAGCTCCATTGTTGTGGCTTCAAAAGCGGGAGGAGGTTGCATCAGAACTGGACCCCTTTGGCACACCAGCTGTTGATGTGGCCGTCATTCTCAGGTTATAAACAGTGCAAATGAGGCAGACACATGAAATCACTATTAAAACTGCCCTCTCTCTGAGATCAGGCAAAAATGAATGTAGAAGCCCAGTTGGTTAGAGCATGGTGCTGATAACGCCAAGGTTGCAAGTTCGATCTCTGTATGGGACATTCCTGCATTGTGGGGGGTTGGACTAGATGACCCTCAGGGTCCCTTCCAACTTTATGATTCTCCACTATAAGTCAGTGTCAAGATGAACTGGCAGCAGACTCTGGCTATACAAAAGGAGACAGTCCTTCACACAGTGCATAATTTAAATGAGGAAATTTGCCACCACAGGTAGCAGAAATGGCCACTAAGTGCAGGTTAGCTTCAAAAGCAGATTTGACAAAGTCGCGGAGGAAGACAAGATGTCTATTGATGGCTAGGAGCTAAACAGAACCTCTAATGGCAGATGCTACTGCTTCTGCAGGCATCTGGTTGGCAAATGCAGGAAGCAGGATGTGGAACCTTTAGACTGATCAAATTAATGAATTAATTTTGCTCACACTTTTGTACACCACCTTTTTGACAAAATTAAGAAATATTTGAAACAGGGACTGTACATAAATAAAAAGTAAGCACGGGCAATTTTAACATTCGTACTTTCCTTTGGGACATGTAAGCTAAGTCACCTAACACCTTCACGTTACTGAGGCTGCACAGCTGCCTTCTCCAACCTGGTGCCCTCCTCTATCAGAACCAGAAAGAATGCTGGTGCTTGCAGGGGCTGGTGCACACTGTAGTCTAAAACGCCTGGTGGGTGTTGGGTCAGGGATGGCTGTTCTGAAAGCAAGGCAGAAGGGGCAAAAAGTATTCCATGCTGCTGACTCTGTTACTGGGCTTGCAAAGACCTCTTCACCTTGTGGTTTGCTGACAGAAAGATTAATATCCCAATGACTATTGTAAGAAGCTTAAAATAGAATCATAGAATCAGAGTTGGAAGGGACCCAAGTGTCATCTAGTCCAACCCCGTGCAATGCAGGAATCTCAGCTCAAGCACCCATGACATACGGCCATCCAACCTCTGCTTAGAAACCTCCAAGGAAGGAGAGTCCACCACCTCCCATGGGAGTCTGTTACACTGTCAGACAGCTCTTGCCATCAGGAAGTTCTTCCTGCTGTTGAGTCGGAATCTCGTTTCTTGTAACTTGAAGCCATTTGGTTCGACTCCTACCCTCCACAGCAGAAAACAAGCTTGCTCCATCTTCCATGTGATAGCCCCTTAGATATTTGAAGATGGCTACCAGATCAAGGGAAGTCATAGTCCCCCTCTATTCTGTTTTGGTCAGACCAAGCCTGGAATACTATGCGTCCAGTTCTGGGTTGCAGAATTTAAGAAGGATATTGACAAGCTACAACGTGTGCAGAGGAAGCAACCAAGATGAGCAAGAGGCTGGACCCCAAGCCTGTGAGGAATGGCTGAAAGAGCTGGGTATGTATAGCTTGGAAAAGAGGAGAGAGACTGATAGGTGATATGACACGATACTTTATCAACTTGGTCACCCTCCTCTGCACACCTTCCAGCTTGTCAATATCCTTCTTAAATTGTGGCAGCCAGAACTGGACACAGTGTTCCAGGTGTGATTTGGCCAAGGCAGAATAGAGTGGGAATATGACTTCCATTGATCTGGACACTAGACTTCCGCGGATGCAGCCTAGAATAACCTAACTTTAAGATCCCTAGATCCTTTTCACATATACTACTGACAAACCAGGTGTACTGCATCTTATATTTATGCAACTGGTTCTTCCTGCCTAAGTGTAGACCCTACTGAAATTCATTTTGTTAATTTTGGCCCAGTTCTTTTCTATATTTTTCTTTTCATGCTGCCAATATGGCTGCATGTGGGCTAGTACGGTAACCTTTTGTTGGAGGCTTCTTGGCTGGGCTGCTAATCAGCAGTGCCCATTTTTGCAAAACATGCTTTCAAAGGCAGACTGTGCAGAGGGGAATTTTCATTCCAAAGACTGAAAACAGGCGGTTTGTAAAGAATTTTTTATTATTATTTGTTTCTTCATGAGAAGCACATAATACAGTACACTTTTACTAACAAGTAAAAAAAAGTGCATATTGCATCCCCTACTGTGAATGTACAGTCATACATACATACATTCACTCTCTCTCACACACACACACAAAAACACAGTGTACATAGGTGTTTTTTTTAAAATAAAAAATAACAACCCTAGAATAAAAAACAAGATGTACATTGTACCAGGAACATAGTTGTCAGCTTGAATTATTTCACACATTGATAAGGCCAGTTTAGATGGTGAAGGGCTTTGCTAACAGTGGACACTTGAGGTTTGGGGAGGTGAGCTTAGCTTGCATCTTGGATGCAACTTATGAAGTGTCATGGAGCAGGTGCTGATGCATTTGGGAATGTAGATGCCTTTCTATTTGTAATGGCCATTCTTTGCCCTTCAAAACATAAACCCCGCTTTCATTTGCCCTGCTCTCCTTTACCACGTCTGGTGGTGGGTGTTAACTGGGCCTTGTCAATATCTGGACCAGCCAAGATTTTACGAAGAAGCGGTTCCATCTATGGACTTCCAATTTATGCTTCAACGAGCCCATCAAGGTACATTGGCAACACAAATGATAAGCTGACTTGGACTGTAAAACAGAAGAATAAACAGGAATCAAAATAGGGCCATCTCATTTAAAATGTTCAGGAAGAGCATAAGCTGGAGGAAGTAAAAGGTCTCCATTTGTGCATTTCAGATTTTAGGCTGGGACACATGTTGGCAGGGAGCACAGGCTCCAGGAGATCCACCTGGTGGAGAGGAAAAATTCCTTCCGTCTTTGAGATGCCTTGTGGAGTCCCCGCCTGCCTTTGGCGCTGCATAGATTAATCCAACAAGTGTGCAGTGTGTGTGGAAAGAGAGTCTTTGTATAAGAGCTTTGTCTTTTTAAAAACTCAAAACCACTGTTGACAATTTCTCAAGTAGCAAATGGGACGTCAACGAGCCATTCCAAATGACAAAAGTAACTTCAGGTATGTAAGCATGATGTCAACTAAAAGTATTATAGATGGAGCTCTACGGGCACCATGAACATCAGAGGTACCAAGACAAATAAGAGTAAGAACTTCACATAAATACACAGTATTTGTAAACTATCCACAAGGCACTCAATTTAAAAAGAAAGTAAGAGAAGTACCACCAATACATGGAGAAAAACGAACCAGCTACCATGCCATGCATCCATCTAAATAAGCTAGCAACCTCCTGCGGATTTAAAAAATATTAATCTTTGAAATGGCACGCTAAAGGCTAGATACTTGCTATTGGCTTAAAGACCTTTGCGTGCATTTGCGTTTTTTTTTAAAAAAGGACAATGTCGACCTGAGATATACTAAACAAGGTTGCACCCCCAGTTGAACTTTTCCAGGGTAAAATCAAATGTTGCAGTCTTCCATAGGCAATAAAGAACTATTTAGGCCATGAACTAAATTCTTAACAATTGGCTCCCTGGAAATGAGAGGATAAACCGGACAGCAGCCCCTTTCATGAGTCAAGATAGAACTCTTCAGCAGGGCTGCTTAGGGTTGGTTTAAAAAGTGTATTGGTAAGCTGTGCTGTGCTCTTATTCTCCACTTGGCAGCCTTAAGGGCTTCCAAGAATGTATATTGCTGCAAGTTTCAAGTTCTATATTGCAAATGAGCATTAGAATGACAGGGTGGTTCCCAGCACCTGCTGTTACCAAAATGTATCATACATTAAAGGAGGGAGGAAGCTAAGCAACCAGAAAGGCAAACCACCACTGCTCCACCAGGAGCAACACCAGCTCCACTGGGAATGCACAGTTGCCCCAGCAATGACCGGCAAATCTGGTGGTTCTTGAGAAAGCCTGTGGGACCCTGGTCTGTGGCTACATCACTGTGGGAAAATGGTTCAAAGGTGGCACAGCAATTCATCCCAAAAAAAATCTGTGGCCAGTGAGCCAACTGGGGTCAGGGCACAGGTACGAGAGGTCAGTTGGTGTCCTGCTCTCCTTCTGCGGCTGCTGCCCTCTTGACTCTCAGCTGATCGGGGCTGTAGAGAAATGGGGGCAGGCTGCTTTTTGGGGTTGGCGTTGGGACGTGAGTGAGGGGAGAAGAAAGAGGGTGGCAGTCGCCTTTTGATACCAGATGTCACACAGTACACTGGGTAGAAAAGCCAGGTGACAAAGCTGAATAATCCCACGGGTGGCGACTTCTGCAAGAAGCAAGTGTGGCAATGAAATGACTTTCAGCAGTGGACAAAATGAAAAAGGAACACTAAACACAAAATGCATTTCATGCTACACACTACAAGAGTCTTGAACCCTGAAAAGGTCTTCTACAGTACTTTGACATGGCCGGCATAAAGTAGTGTTGCACAAATCAACACCCCAGCCCTAAAATTAATGAATCAACCGATTCACTCCGCACGGAACCTGCTGGCCACACAGACGCAACCAGAAACAAGGACCTCTGTACCGTGAGGAGACACACCCATGGGTTTTTGAGAATTGGAGGACTGCAAATTAATATGTTGAGTACAGCTCATGAAAAGATTCTGAAATTCAGATTTGGCCTCCAAAGCAGTCCTGTGGCTTCCTCCCTGAAACACTGGTCAAAGGGCTCCAGAGGAACAGGTCCAACATGGTAAGGTTGAATGCTGGGCATCTGGCCTGTGCAAATCTGTTTTGTACCTGGATAGGAAAAGCCACGTGGAACAATACTTATAATAAGAATACACACAAAACAGCTTTGTCTGTTCCAAGCTTATACTCCAAGCAAAGAGCAAGGCTTCTGGCTTACAGCATTTGCAGAGAAAGGGTTCCAACAGTTGGCACCTTGTCTGACTTGCCATTTTTCCCTTCTCAATTTCCACCACAAAGCTTCACTCACACCAAAGGCTAGAGTACAGAAATCAGTGCCGACCATCTCATGCTTGCAGGCTTGAGTGACAAGACCTGGAGAAGAATCTCTTTCTGAGGTGTCCCTAAGCCAGCAACAGAATCATAGAATTGTAGAGCTGGAAGGGACCCCAAGGGTCATCTAGTCCAACCCCCCACAATGCAGAAATCTGTACCATGTCAACAGGCAAAGGAAGATGCCCCAATGACCTGAGTAGGAGATACCCACAATGCAAGTGGAAGCTCTGTTGTGGACTTCAAAAGGTAAGAGCTGGCATGCTGGCTACCACAACTATTCTTAACTGTCACAAGGGCCGCAAGGAGTGACCCCACTGACTATCCTAGATATCTGCCAGCCCTGATGAAATGTGGAGAGCAGCAAGCAGCAAGCCCTACTCTGGGTTCTCAGTAGCACCTGCTCATCAACCGGGACATGAGGCAATCCCTCCTGGACCTTTGAATTACAATGAATATTGCAGAGAGGACCCCCCCCCACACATCTGGTCTTATTGCACAAGTCCTTGTGGTGCTCAGAAACCAGCACAGGCCTTCCCCTTGAGCCCCAAAGACACTCTGGCCTCGATCAGCAAGACCAGCAGCAACAGCAGACAAAGATTCAAGTAACCTTTGACCCACTGTGTGACTGGTGAGACGCACCTCTGGGAAAAGCGTCAAGAAGCAGTCCTTTTTCTTCACCCCCACGTGGCACCCAGGAGGGAAAGGACCTCCAAGTGGGTGATGATGCCCCTGTCCACAAACAGCTCTGGAGCTTGGCAGAGAGCACCATCTGTTCCTGAGGCAAAATGCAGCTTCCTTCTGACTGCTGCAAGTTGAGCAAAGCACACAGTTAATTTTTACAAAAATATTAAAAGACAAATGTGAAAAAGCCCCCGATTCCACAGAAACTCTCCCCAATTTCCAAATGTAGGTCAACAGTAGAAAAACAAAACCAACCCAACAATTATACACTGCCACCCAATCCTTTATTCCATGTGTGATCAGCAACATTAGGACATCAGGGTTATGGGCCCCAGATGTTGCTGGACTACAACCCTCTTCACGGGTGGCAGAAGGAGCAGGGCAACATCTGGGGGGGCACAGACTCCCCCTTCTTGTGCCACAATAGCTTTATGATAAACTCCCAACTCAAAAGGTCGACAACTCAGAATTCAGCTACTGCTGTTTTTAACAGGGGCTCCAGGTTGCCGTCTCCAACAGCATTGATGGAATTGTCTTAGCAAAGCCACATGACAACAGAAGGCAAGGAGCCACAGGATGATCATCCCACATCCCAGGAGATACTCAACACTCCTTCAACCAGGCGAGTAAAGTCAGACCAGAAAGACTGTCACTCGGGGCACATAAACTGAAAGTCGGCAGGAACGGGGATCTGTGCAGTGGTGCTGCCAACCATGACTGAACTGTAACTGTTCAAAAGGAGAACCATCAATTTCAGAGCAAGATTGATTTGTGTGTGTGTTTTTAAAAGAAAAATCCCATGTATAAATACGTGAAGAATGGAGGTAGCATGTTTAGTGTTTCCCTCTTAGGCTCTTACCTCAAGTGCCTCTCTGAACTAGGAAATTGTGCTCAACTCGAGCCGCCAGGGAAACCTTGCAAGAAAGAGTTGCTGCTTTTTCAGCATGGGAGGGGAAGAGAATCTGCCCCTCTGCACCCCCCCCCCAAGAGGAAAGAAGAGGCCCAGGTCACACATGCCACCATCGCCTTCTGAGCTGGGAGGCTGCGAGCGCCTTGGGTTGCTAACCCTGCCAGTCTCCCCCTTTCCCCCGCTACTTGTGGCATCACACGGGAAGGGATGGGGGGAGGGCAGAGAACTTTATCATCTTTCTGCAAAATGATAAAATTGCATTTAGTAGAGACAACTATAAAAGGAACAAGTTCTTTTTAACAAAGGTCACAAATATGTGTCAACTCTCCCCCATCCACGGCCTGCCCTTCAACTTTGCCAGAGCGGCTTCTGCCAGTGGCAAGGCAGCTTGCTCTCCAGTGGCCTTCAGGGCGGAGTGGCAGCGCACCACCGAGGACTCGCTCGACTTGGTCTCCCTGGAGTCTGTCAGGGCGGACAGGTCCGTCTCGCTCGCCAAGTCCTCTGAGGACAGGTTGAGGCTGCCCAGCTTGGCCAGGGAGTTGGAGCGCTTCAGCGGGGAGGAGACCGTCAGGCCAGCCAGCCGCAGCCTGGTCTCGATCTCCTGGGTCCGCTGCCTCACCAAGCCAGGCTTCCCTCGCACGCTGTGGATGCTGTCGCTGCTGGAGCTCCGCGTCAGGTTGGAGCTCCGGGACGACGATGGCGTGTAGCAGACGGTCTTGAGAAAGTCCTTTGTGAAGCTGCTTGTGTGGTCCACCGTCCGGCACAGGACAGGAGTGGAGGTCTTCTGAGACGCCCCACCTACCAGGGGGCTTTTCTGCAGCTTCTCAGCGTCATTTTTCATACCCCTGGGTATGGGAAGAGGCTGCTGCTCCTGCTGGGCCACCTCCAGCTCCTGGGTTTCTTCTGGAATGCTGGCGTCCGCTGGGCCCCCAGGGCACTCCCTCCCATGAGCAGCTGCTTCAGGCGCTGGGAGGCTCTTGAGGCGCTCCAGCTCCTTCGTGTGCTTCCGTACCAAGCCCGCTTTCTGCAGCTGCAGGAGCGACTCCTGGTGCTGCATCAGGTAGCTAGTGGTGGTCGGCTTCTCCAAATCCTTGCTGAAGAGCAAGTACTTCAGGTCCTTGGTCTGCCGGGCGTCCCTTTTTGGCGAGGAATCCTCTTTCATCCCATCGCTGAGGATGGGACTCCTCTCGCAGAGAGAGTTTCTCAGGCCAGCTGGAGCTCTAGGGCCATCTCTGGGCTTCTCAGAAGCACTGCAGGGCCAGCCGGCAGCAGGTTTGCTGGGATCAGCGCTCTGCAAGTCACTCCCTGCTAGTAGCGGAGGCAAGCTGTTGTTCTTTGCAGTGTGGCTTTCTTTCGGGGGGGACTCACAGAATGCCTGCTCCAAAAACGCGGGTGTCCTGTGCAGGAGGAATGGCGGCTGCGTACAGACCGTGGAACTGCGGGAGGGGGAGGCCAGGTGCAGGGGCTCACACGGGTCCCCAAAAGCGTCGGTTGAGGCGCCAGCAGTGGCATACATGCAGTCGGCACAAGACTTGTAGGAAGGCTTCACTTTGCTGAGGATCCCAAAGATGGCATCGTGCTGAAGGGGACAAAAGAGGCCAGGTTAAGAGGTGCCAGGCATGGAACAAAAATGGCAAAGCAGAACCTGCAATCCCTGCATTGCGGGGGGTTGAACTAGACCTGGGCACATCATCATGGTAGGGGCACTCCTTGCCCCTGGAAGCCTCCCAAGATGATGCAGTAGGAGAGGGACTGAGCCAGTGTAGTATAGCAATAACAGTGGTTTGTGTGTCGGACTAGGACCTGGGAGAGGAGAGTTCCACTTGGCCATGAACTAAGGGAGCCTGGGCTAGTCACTGCCTCTCAGCCTGTCACCTTGGCAGGGGGGAGGGATTAAACGAGACCCATGTGCACCACTTTGAGCTCTGTGGTGGGAGAGCAATGCAATAAGTAAGAGTGATTAGAGGGGTGTTTCTGGGATCAAGGTAAAACTGTCAAACTCCCTTGTTGTTTTTGCTCTTGCCAGATGTAATGTGGTTAGTGCAACTGTGTTATATTTGTAGTACTGAAACATTGTGCTTTTGTTATATTTCCTAATACACTGTTGTTCTATTATGCTATCATGAAATTGTTCTTGTGATGACTGATTGTGAGATGCATTCCTGTTTTCTTGGTTGTAAGCCACTTTGAGCACAGAAAATTTGGCCCAGAATTAAAATTATGAATTGTGAATGAATGAAGGTCTATCAGTGGCTGTTTAGCAGGTCTGCCAGCACATCAGGGCTAGAGCTTAGCCAATCAAGTGCATGAGCTTTAATCAGTCCATCAAATCCACAGAAGTTCTAAGGGAAAAACACAAATGTTGGTTTTGGACTGCTTTAGAAGAAAGTCTTCCTCACCACTTTCCTGCACCAGACAAAAGTCTGTTATGATGCTGCACGTTGTCTGCACTTTTTATAAATACTTGTATTAAAAATGATTTTTAAAAGTCTTTGCCCAACTGGTTAGGAGATGTGGGTGGCACTGTGGCCTAAACTACTGAGCCTCTTGGGCTTGCCAATCAAAAGGTCGGTGGTTTAAATCCCCACGACGAGTGAGCTCCCATTGCTCTGTCCCAGCTCCTGCCAACCTAGCAGTTTGAAAGCATACCAGTGCAAGTAGATAAATAGGTACCGCTGTGCCAGAAAGGTAAACGGCATTTCCATGCGCTCTGGCTTCCATCACAGTGTTCCGTTGTGCCAGAAGCGGTTTAGCCATGCTGGCCACATGACCTGGAAAGCTGTCTGTGGACAAACGCTGGCTCCTTCGGTCTGAAGCGAGATTAGCACCGCACCCCAGTCACCTTTGACTGGACTTAACCGTCCAGGGGTCCTTTACCCTTTCCCTTTTACTTACTAGGTAATTGGAACCTTTTGTGTCCCAAGGCACTGTGTCTCTGAATTACCAGGTGCTGGGTGGGTGGGTGGGTGTGGAATCATAGAACTGTAGAGTTGGAAGGGACCCCAAGGGTCTTCTAGTCCAACCCCCTGCATTGCCGGAATCACACCTAAAGAATTCCTGACGAATTGCCATCCAACCTCTGCTTAAAAGCCTCCAACAAAGGAGGGTCCACCCCCTTCAGAGGGAGACCATTCCATTGTCCAACAGCTCTTACACTCAGAATGTTCTTCATAATGTGTAGTCAGACTCAGAACAAGGGAGGGCTGTGACTCACACACTTCTTATGGCTATCTGGCTGGCTGCTCTTGGAAACAGACTAGACTAGAGGCGGCCTGTGCCTCCTACCACTAGGCTTGGCAGCCCAGTCTCCTGAAAGGGCACCGTGAGGCTGTCCTTGGGGACCCCGGCTGGATTCAGTGGGGCTGTTCTTCTGTTAAGGGCATAACTGGGTGGCAAGCCAGCCATTGAGAAAAGATCCCCCACTACCTTTCCATCTAGGAGCCCAAAGTGCACACTTTGCCAGGAATGAGAGCCCCTCGGCCTGTAAGCCACCAGGCTGCTTTCCTGAAGCCATGCCAACAACTCATGACGTCAGACCAAGTGAAGGGACTGAAGCCCCTGCCCATCAGTTGAGATTCAGGGAGTTCAATTCTGCTTGGGCCCCAAGGGCCAACTCTGGCAGGTGGGCAGGACAAACCACCTGTCAATTATCCCCATATGTCAATATAACGCCTGATGGCGGCAGGTGGGTGGTTCCACTAAGGTGGGGGAACTTACAGGCCTGGCCTTCCACCCCTATGCTAGGCTTTCTGCATTTCAAAGTGAAACTTCCAGAACCAGGGAAGCCAAATTCACAAGGAGTTGCTGTGGCCGGGAGGAGTGTTTCTTGGGACCTGGAGTGTGGTGGCCCAAAGGGGTTCAAGCCTCATCTCTGCCTTGGAATCGTGACACAGACCTGGTCTACCACGCTCTCTTAGACTCCTTTAATGCAGCAGGAATAATGCCAGCACACCTTCCTGGGAGGGCAAATGCAACTGAAGATGTAAACCCTTTAGCAAAAATTAGAGGTGCTATGGAAGTTAGGAGGGAATTATAAACACCATTTTTTCATGGTCTGAGGGCTTGGTTTAATGCATCCAACCCAGCTCAGAAGCGGGGGAATCCTTGGTGACACAGCACCACTACTGGGGGTCCTCTGGGGAGAGGACGACTCAGGAGAACCAGGTTCACAGCACAAGCCCCACCTCAGCAAGCGGCAATTTTTCAGTTCTGCCCTGATGGCAAAAACACAATGAATCCCTACTGTCCCTCTCTGGTTTTTAAGAGTGCAAGAAGGAGCTGCAGAAATTAAGAGAAACTTGCTCTTTTAAAAATAATGGATGACAACGCTCCAAGGGACCTCTTGGCTGGCACACGCCACGCACAGCGGTGGAGAAAACCAGTGCCAGAGCACCCAGCTTCCTCCCTGTGAGTCAGGATTTCCTCCTTCCCGCCAGACAAAGCCACAGAGAGCTTCCTCACTGAAGCAGCTGTCACAGAAATAGCAGCCTTTGTCAGCATTGTGGGAGATTTCCTCAGCTGCTGGCCTCCTCCTGCACAGGGGTGAGCTTGAGGGGCCAGGCAGGATGCTTCTGACTGAGAAGTCCGACTGGGGAAGTCTTTAGCTGCTTGAGGGAAACAGTCACTCAAAACTCACAGTTGAACTCCCTCCCTCTGGAGGGAGAGATGGCCACCAACTTGGATTGCTTTAAAAGAGGATTAAATAAATTCATGGAGGAGAGGGATATCAATGGCTCCCAACCAGGATGGCTCTGCTCTGCTTCTGCATACCAGTTGCTGGAAACCATGTCTGAGGAGACTGCTCTTGTGCTCAAATACTGCTCTCTGGTTTCCCACAGGAATCTCGTTGGCCGCTGTGAGAACAGGATGCTGGACTAGATAGGCCATTGGCCTGATCCATTCTATAGTTTTGTTTACCATGAATGTGCTGCTTTACCTGCTGCATTCTGAATAAGGATGGATGCAAGTGACCTTCCTTCTCATACCCTCCCACTCTGACATGCTGTGATCTTTTCCATCCACAGGCTGCAACTTGGGAATATAGCATAACTGGTTTGTTTGAGGAAGAGGCTCAGTGCGTAAGCTGAGCTGCAAAACTCTCAAATGTCCCAGGGGTTGCTGGCTGCTGAGTTCATGAGACTTATTTGCCCGGATTGGTTCTGCTCAATTCCTAATATGTGGAGAACACAAAAGTAGGAAGGGGTGGTGAGCTCTGTTTCTCTAAACCCTCACTTCAGAGGAGGCATCAAAATAAGAAGGGAATAGGAATATTCAATCTTTTTCCCAACAAAGTGTCCAGATCAAGGGAAGTCATAGTCCCGTTCTATTCTGCCTTATGTCAGACACCACCTGGAATATGGTGTCCAGTTTTGGAAGTCACAATTTAAATAAGCATATTGACAAGCTGGAACGTGTGCAGAGGAGGGTGACCAAGATGATCAAAAGTCTGGAAACCAAGCCTGATGAGGAACAGTTGAAGGAGCTTGGTATGTTTAGCTTGGAAGATGGAGCAAGCTTGCTTTCTCCTGCTCTGGAGGGCAGGACCCAAACCAATAGATTCAAGTTACAAGAAAGGAGATTCCAACTAAACATAAGAAAGATCTTTCTGGTAGAAAGAGGTTTTTAACAGTGGAACAGACTCACTCGGAAGGTGGTAGACTTTCCTTCACCGGAAGCATTTAAGCCGAAGCTGGATGGCTACCTGTCAGGGATTCTTTAGCTGTGACTCCTGCATTGCAGGGGGTGGACTAGATGACCCTTGGGTCCCTTCCAACTCTACAACTCTATTATTCTCTTTTTAAGAAAAGACAAGTATACTCCTATTGCTATTTCTCCATGTGAACTTTCCCAGAGACCGCTTACATGTTCTCTTCTGCTATATATTAATAACTGGGCCTCATCCAACCCTCCCAGGCTGCCTGTGTCCCCAGAAAGGAAAGCACAGTTCAGGGAGGGATATTCCATCACATGATGCATCCCTGAAGAGGATCCTGCTTCGGGGGACAATATGAAGCATGGACTTGCGTACTAAGTATGAACAGCGACAAAGTATGACATGACCTCCTGAAGGACTCCAAACAAGAGCAACTACCATGATCTGCCTTTGGTCATGCCAAGACATGCAACAATATCCGTTTGTGTGTGTGTGTGTGTGTGTGTGTGTGTGTGTGTGTGAGAGAGAGAGAGAGAGAGAGAGAGAGAGAGAGAGAGAGAGAGAGAGAGAGAGAGATACACACAACCAAACACTGATGTGCTCAACTGAGCTCCACAGTTCAGTCCAACACACACCTCAAAATCCTCAGGGCAGCTCCTCTTGCTGTTGTTGTTGTTCAGGTTCTCACAGTTCCACCGGCTCTCCTCCTCTTGCGCAGATGAGTGACGCTTCCAGCGCTCAATGAGCTTCTCCTCTGCAGGGTCTCCTTCTTCTGGGACAGCAAGCCTGGGTACAGCTCCGGCCTTCAGGAGGCTGACCTCAGGATTCCCCTCTGCAGTTTTCTCCCCAAAGCCAGAGACCTCTGCTCTCTCCAGGCTCTTCAGCTTTTCCACTGGAGGCTCGTCAACAAACCCCAGGAAGGGCAGCTCTGTTGCTGCCAAATCTGCCTCCTCCTCCTCCAGCAGAAAGTCCCTCTCCAGGTCCTCCAGCTGGAAAAGTGACTCTCTGTTCACAGGCAAGGAGTCAGAAAGGCGCCTGAAGCAGTAGTGGAAGCCCACGGCCTCCTGGCTTGTGCGGGGGTCTGCACAGCTGGGCTGGCAAGGAGCATCCAGGTCAACATCCAGACTGTCGAGCAGATAGTCACTTGGCCCACCAGAGCTGCCCAAGTTCTGGGGGAGGCTGTCCTCAGGCTGTTGCTTCCATAGCTTGTTATGACGCTGTTTGCTATGGGGCAAGGCAGCCGGGTTGGGAGGGGGAGAGAGAGAGAGAGAGAGAATAAATTAATCATGTGTTTCTCAAAGTTCCCCACCAGGCCTCCTCTCTCTCAGCTGTCACCTGGGGGCAGCCATTCCATAGGGAGAGATGGCAAGCAGCAGGGCTCATTCCATCAAACTCTGCTGAAATGCCCAGAAACATCAGGCACCTCCTGCCCCTGAATTTGCCAGCTGGTCATTAGAAGAACAACTGTTTAGGAATGGGTGCCTAAGTTTGATTTCCCTCCCTGTCTCTTTCCCCATGTGTGTTATATGTTGTTCTTATTTCTTTCCTTTTTGTTAGTTTGCAAGCCTGTGGGGCAGGGACTGTCTTGTTTTAACGGATGCAAGTCTCTGGTAGCCTTTTTGGTGAGCAGGGTACCAATGCTCTAAATGAGAATGAATTAATGTATGAATAAAACCTTGAGTCAGGCTCAGAACGGACTGGCAGCCCATGAAGACTTCATCACCTGCATTTTCTTTTCTCTTCTTTTAAAGTAATTTGTATGGCTGTTTGTTTTTTCATTTTAGAGTTAAGAAAAAACAAAGGCAAGACAAAAATAAAAGAAGCAATGCAAACCAAAATGGAACTGGGGTGAGGATCAGAAACAGATAATGAGACACGCAGAAGAGGTGCACCTGGTGCTGCATGACATGAAGGAAAACAACTTTCACCATTATGTAAGTAAAGTCGAGCAGAAGAGTAAAGCAAAGGGAGTCTGAGGCATATGACCTCTGAATGTGTGGCTCTGTCCTGAGCTCCACCATTTCAGACGGAAGAACAATGGGGTCAGTGGCAGCGTGGGGCCAATGCTTACCCTGCTCCAACCACTTTCCTTCCCAAGCACCAGCACCTTACCTGGCATCCAGAATGCCCTCGTACTCCAGGAGCTGCCTCATGAAACCGGCGTTGGGTCTAGCGATGCTGCGCTTCTGCTTGACGTAATTGTATGCTTTCTCCAGGGGCCAGCCAAATTCCTTCATGGCGTACGCGATGACGGTGGAGGCAGAGCGACTCACACCCATTTTGCAATGGACTAGACACTTGGAGCGGTTTTTCCTGTAGAGGGGAGGGAGGAGATTGGCAGCTGGGGGAAACAACCATTCTTGGTCCTGCAGCACAAACTGGGACACTTTAAAGGTTTTGTGAACCAAGATTCCAAGCACCTCTTTGCTTTGTCAACAAACAAGCATTTATTTAGGGCATGGCTAAAGTAGCTTTGGCTGCCTGGCAGCACAGCACAGGTGCTCATAACAGCAATGGCCATGAAGCCTCTGTGAGTGAGAAAGAGCTCTGAAATCAAATCCCAGCCCACCTATGTACTGGTTGGGAGAGGGAGAGTGTTAAGGCAGATCCATCTCTCTCCAACTCAGCTCCACATCTGTATATAAGGATAATGCAAACACACTCTGCAGGGCAAGTGTGAGAATGAATGAAGCAGAGGGTCATAAGGCGCTATGCAGAACACAACAAATAGTGCCATCCACATCAGAGGCATGGCTGGTGGTGACATGAGAGAGAGCCTTATCTGTGGCTGCTCCCATATTGCAGCATTCCCTCCTGAGAGGCTATATGGGCTCCCTCTTTCCATTGGGAGGCTGATAGCTTCCTGTTCAAAAAGGCCTCTGGAAACTGAGGTGCAAACAATGCTGATCGCAGCTGTTCGGCAAACTGTAGTTTAACTGCTGGCTCTAAATGTGTTCTTATAACTTGGTTTTTAACTAGTTTGTTTTCCTTTGCATTTTATAATGATGTTTTTAAATGTTGTAAGCCACTTTGTATCCCAACTTAGGAGAAGGGCAGATTGTAAATACAATAAATAAACAGTTAGCTTATGCAATTTTTGTCAAGACACCAGCATCAATGATTTAGGGGACAGGCCAGTTGGTGGCTCTCTCTGGGCTGGTGCAGCCTAGTGGCTGAAACACTGGCACTGCTGGGTGCAACATAGGAGGAATACTGCCTCACAAGACTGTTGGAAGGATTACTGAGACAATGTTTCCAAAACTGTTTGAAGGTTCCTTTGTGCCATATGAATGCTAAGTATCATCAGTGAAAACAGTTAGCAAGGGAACCTTTATTTTCACCAGCAGGACATGTAGCTGCCTGGGCATGACTGCTGCCATCCTGCCTGCCTTTCTTGTAAACTTTGCTGGTGAAGCTGCCCTTCTGTTTGGAGGCAGAGCACTGGGCAGTATGCACCACGGTGAGGCTCTCCCAGCACCCAGAACAGGGCTTCCCTCATCGCTCCCAGAACACAGCATACGAAAAAAGTGTCCCTTCTGTGCATCAGCTTACTTGGCTTTGTTGATGAAATGGTAGGCCTCGTTCCAGTGGGCAAGGAGGTCGGTGGTCTCTTCATCATAGACCCTGATGTTGTGGTATGCAAACAAGCCAGGGAAAAAATTGTCGATCTCCCTTGTGACGTTTAAGATGTAGTCAACGCTGTAAACATAGGAACAGATCAAGACAATGTTTGTGCAAAACAGCTGAAATGTCTCCTGCACTAGCACCACTTGGACTTACAATCCCACCTGCTCAAGATTACCCAAATGATGACCTCTTGGCCTTTCTATTGACTGCTGCCCATATGGAGATAGCCAGATGCTGGAAAACTGGCATTGGGCTGAACAGTGATTCTTGGTATGGTCAATAGCATTGGCTGAACAACTAACATGCCAGGTCAGAGCAGCAAAGGGCAAACACAAACTATTCATTTTATAACATATGGCAGATGTTTACTGAATACATAAATTGTTCAGACTGTGGCAGGAATCCACCCAACACTCATGCGAAAGTGTGGCATGATCTTTTGGAGTAATCAAATGAAACTTTGTTACATAGCATGACAAAAGTCTGTAATTTTATCAGGGCAAGTTATTTGTTGTTTACTGTTGTAACAACAGTTTTATAAAAGACTGTGGTTTTATCATGGTGGTGGGGGCAGGGAAAACAGCAGCATTTCTCTCTGTCACAAGGCCATTGGCTGGTTTGTAACAACAGAAATTCTGCACCAGGAAAACCTCAAGTTCTGCATCTTTCATGACATATGCCAGGCATCCCCAAACCGCGGCCCTCCAGATGTTTTGGCCTACAACTCCCATGATCCCTAGCTAACAGGACCAGTGGTCAGGGATGATGGGAACTGTAGCCCAAAACATCTGGAGGGCCAAAGTTTGGGGATGCCTGACATATGCAGACATCTGCCCATCTATCTTTACTTCACATAAGCTATTCTGCCATTTTACTTGTTTGCATAATGTATTCTATTATGGGGTAGGAAAAAGAGCTGTGCTGGGCACTGAAACTCTCCCTGGAGACCTAGAAGCCTCGCTTAGCCACCCTGTGAATCATAGAACTATAGAGTTGGAATGGCTTCCAAGGGTCATCTAGGCCAACCCCCCTAACCCTAACCCCCAACAGAGGACAAGGCTCCTGGGACTTAAATCAGCAGCGCAGGATGAGGAATTTTAGCACGTGCAGCGCTGCCACACCACAACAGGAGAACCTGCACTTGATGAAATTCTCTCTCCTAAACCACAAAAGTCAAACTGGCCAATTTGCCACCTCTCCTCGACTGAGCTAAGGCCTCCTTTGTGCTACTTAAAATGCAGCAGAACTCAAAATGTTTTGATCAGAACGAATTGTGAAAGTTAGAGGAAGACACAAAGATTAACCTGGTTGAGCCTCAGCATTCATACCTTGGAGTATTAAGTTGCAGTCCGAAGTTAGGGTGGAAAAATAAATACTTAATTCCAAAGCACCAGCATCAAACATTGACAAGTCAGCATGAAATGCACAGCAGCTGGTTTTGGCACAGAGCCAACATGTCCTCCCTCTCCCCCCCCCCCGGATGTTTCAAAAGAAGAGCATCCGTGACCAGGGATTACCAGCTGAGGAGCTGGAAAACATGGTACTCACCCAGAGCCCCGTAGCTCCTCCAGGTTGGAGGCATTCCACTCGGAACCCTGGAAGAACCACACCAGAGTCAAGACACACAACCAAAGCAGCACCACAGAGGTGTTTGTGGCAAAGGCTTTCAAATGACTGGGCTCACCTGCTTGGCAACTTACCAGGTACAGATGGTCAAAAATGAGAGAGGGCTTGTCCATCTGCCCCAGGATTAGCAGCATCTCATTGTCAATGAACTCTTTGAACTCCTTCAAGTTGCAGCTCATGTGCTTCTCCAGCTCATTCCGTATCTACACGGGTGAGAGAGTAGCAGAGTGAGGAAGGTGGCCAATCCACCCAAGAGTGGACTGGCCACGAAGGGAGTCACTGCTCAGCGTGAAGGAAGCCCCGGGTCCAACCTCTGGCACCTCCTGTTAAGAGGATCAGGCACCATGAGGCCTCAGGAAACAATCCTGGGCTAGATGGACAAGAGCAGCTTCTTATGTACCACATTTACTTATTTATTTAAAAAACATTTATATACTGCTGTTCATAAAAAGCAGTTTACAACTATTGTACAAAAAACCATACCATAAAAGAGATATTAAAAAATTAAAATAAGAAATCAGCTGGCTATCAAGGAAATATGTATTCTTAATTGCCTGCATAGACCTGATGGAATAGAAAAGCTTTTAAAAATTGGCACTGAAGGAGCCGGCTGAATCCCTAGTGTTCCCCACAGCTGGGCCAATGACAACAAAGGCTCAGATTCTTCTTGTTGTCAAATGAGCCTCACCAACTTGGGGAACGACCAGTGACGCTCCTGCAGATGATCCCAGTGATCGTACTGGGATGTCAGGGTTCAGGCACTCCCTGATGTACCCTGGACTTAAGTTGTTTTGGATGGGCAGCCAGTGCAGATGCTCAACTATGGTGTCATGGGTTGTCAGCCAGGAGCCCCCATCTGGTCTGGGGCCTACACAGAGAGAAGTACTTTCAGGCTCCTAGGCAGAAACTGTTCTCAGAGCTATTGGAGCAGAACACTCTTCAACTAGTGAGGTGGCACCTTACAGTTGATACCAAAGGGAGGGCCCCCCAAGGTCAAAATCCTGGGAAGCCCCTCAGCTGTGGGAACGGATCACCAACACAACAGTAACAACTAGGTTAAGAATGTCATGGGGGGAAAGTAAGTCAAGGAGTCACCCTCAAGGTTCAAACTATCTAAACATTATTATCTGCAAGGGAGAGGGGAAGCACAAGGAGGTATCTGTGGTTCTCCACCTCCTCAGGTAGGTTGGACTGAGAGAGGCAGTGACTGGAGCAAGGTCAGCCAGAGAACTTCATGGCCACACGGGGACTTGAACCCTGGTCTCTCCCAGGTCCTAGCCAGACATTCCTACCACTGCATCACATTGCAACAATAGTAACAACAACAACGACAACAATATAGGGCCTCCGATTTTGTTTGCTAGGCAGCGAAGGAAGCAAGGCAGTCCCAGGACAGGCCACCGGAGGCTCTGCTTACTTCTTTAGAGGTTACGTTCTCCAGATCTTTGCTCATCATAATACTTCGGAGTTTGGCCTTGATGTGGCGTTCTGCCCGCTCCCTCTCAGTTGGTCTGGAAAGGCAAGAAAGGGAGATGGGAGTTTCCCAGCAAAGAAATCTGTGGGGCTGCAAACCACAGAGCCTGACTCCCAATGAAGAGCTGTTCCCTGGGAACCCAGGAACTTCTGCTTTCATTGCAAAAGCAATCAAGTTACTAGTGCTCATGTGAAAGAAAAGCTAAACTCAGGCTACAAAGTCAGTTTACACTGAAGATTCAAGCAGACTGGATGTGTAGTGGTTTCAGTAGCTAAGCAGTGAAAATACCCTATCTTGTTCCTCCACAGAGCTGCATCCCAGTATTTCCCCAAATACACCCAAGTACCTATCAAAATCTTACATATACTATCCCCTTCTTGCTTTCCACGGTTCCATCCTGGTTTTGAGGTGGAGGAGGGGAAAGAACACATAATTTCTCCCAGAATTGTAGATCCACCAAGAACAATTTATGCCCAGGAATGGTTTTCACATTAACTCTAAGGAGAGCCCGCTGGATCAGGCGAATGGCCCATCTAGTCCAGCCTCCTCTTCTCACAGTGGCCAACTAGATGCCCATTATGGGAAACCTGCAAGCAGGACCTCAGCACAAGAGCCCTCTCCCCTTCTGTGGCTTCAAGAAACTGGTATTCAGAAGCACTAGTGACTGTGAAGGTAGAGCTCACGGTGCTCATAGTAACTGATATCCTCTCCCCGATGAATATAAGAACCCTTCTATTTGTGGGATTTCTCTAGTCAGAACACCTCAGACCAAAACCAAAAGGGGAGGACCCACGTGTCCACATATAGAGCTGGCGAGTCGGGGCGTGTGGACTCCAAGTCCTGCATGGCGTTCCATTCATTGATGCAGCTTTGCTCGGAGGCGATGCAGCTCTCGTAGTATGTGGCCCAGACGAGCGCCATCCCGCCAGGGAAGTAATTGTGCCTCCGAGCCACCTCACAAGCCTTGTGGAGGATCTGCAAGGCGGACCTGCAAGCATGGAAACCCAAAGAGACAACAATTTTGCCCAAGCGCCAAGGACACAGGAATGGGGGGGAGGCAGAGGGACTGATAAAAGAATCTGCAGAGGAGCAAACATTAGCAGCGACAATCATAGAATCATAGAGTTGGAAGAGACCACAAGGGCCATCCAGTCCAACCCCCTGCCAAGCAGGAAACACCATCAAAGCATTCCTGACAGGTGGCTGTCAAGCCTCTGCTTAAAGACCTCCAAAGAAGGAGACTCCACCACACTCCTTGTCAGCAAATTCCACTGTCAAACAGCTCTTACTGTCAGGAAGTTCTTCCTAATGTTTAGGTGGAACCTTCTTTCTTGTAGTTTGAATCCATTGCTCCGTGTCCGCTTCTCTGGAGCAGCAGAAAACAACCTTTCTCCCTCCTCTATATGACATCCTTTTATATATTTGAACATGTATCATATCATATCATTTTATATATTTGAACATGTATCATATCACCCCTGAACCTTCTCTTCTCCAGGCTAAACATACCCAGCTCCCTAAGCCGTTCCTCATGAGGCATCGTTTCTAGGCCTTGGACCATTTTGGTTGCCCTCCTCTGGACACGTTCCAGCTTGTCAGTATCCTTCTTGAACTGTGGTGCCCAGAACTGGACACAGTATTCCAACTTCCCAAAGTTTCACTATGGTTGAGCTGTTGAATTTATAAATTAAGAACATAAAAGAGCCTGCTGGATCAGACAAAAGGGAGCCCATCTAGTCCAGCACCCTGTTCTCAGTGGCCAGCCAGATGCCCATGGAAACCCACAAGCAGGACCCAAGCACAACAGCACTCTTTCTTCCTGCAATTTCCAGCAACTAATATTCAGAAGCATCTACTGCCTCCAGCTGTGGAGAGCAGCGCATAGCAATCCTGGCTAACAGCCAATGATATCCTTAATCTCCTCCATGAATTTGTCAAATCCTCTAATTACCTTCACATAAGTCTCAATTTACAAGCATATGATAAATACAACTAGAATACCAAAAATGAAACAAAAAAGAAAAAGAAAAGAGAGGTTTGAAATCAGAATCCATGCTAACTGGTTTTACTGAATTAAGATGCAAGATGAACAGTTTTAGGCATCTGAAGCAGAATTATTAGGTGATGCTTTCCCATAAGTGGGATGTAATTGCCCAGGGATCGCTCTGAGTGTTTAGAACTACAAAATCGATTTGAAGTGCTCTCAAATCTGGAAGATGAAGAACAGACTCCATTGGAAGATCTCTCCCTCATCACAGTTGATGAGGTATATGAAGACGAGCAACATAGTCAGTCCTCTGGGAATGTGCAGGCGACCTTGGAAGGGACAGCACATGTAAGAATCCCGACCAAGCCTAAGAGGAGGCGTGTAGTAGTGATAGGGGATTCCCTACTGAGGGGTACGGAAGCAGTGATCTGTGGGCCTGACAAGATGTCTCGAGAGGTATGCTGTCTCCCCGGGGCCAAGATCCATGATGTTACAGAACGGCTGCAAGGAATAATTAAACCCACGGATAAAAACCCCTTCCTTTTAGTCCATGTGGGAACCAATGACACCGCAAGCCATAGCCTCCAGAAGATCAAAAGTGATTATGAGGCTCTGGGCAGGAAGCTGAAGCAATTAAATGCACAAATTGTCATCTCATCTGTCCTCCCAGTTGAACGCCGTGGCCCAGGAAGAGAGAGGAAAATAGGAGAAGTGAACAACTGGCTTCGCAAATGGTGCCGGCAGGAACGGTTTGGTTTCTTAGATCACGGTCTGCAGTTTCTTGAAGATGGACTTCTGGCAAGTGATGGGCTGCACCTCACAAGGGTTGGGAGGAATGTTTTTGCCAACAATCTCAAAAACCTCATCAGGAGGGCTTTAAACTGACTTATGTGGGGGAGGGAGACAGTGGTCCTGAAGGTAGGAGTCTATCAAATGCTGAAGATGATCATCCAAAAGTCAAGGACCAAATGGAGCAAACAGCGCACAGACCTAGTGGTGGGAGGAAAAAATCCTTAAGTAGGAGACTAGGGGGAATGATCAATGGTTTTCAATGTCTGTATACAAATGCACAGAGCATGGGAAATAAACAAGATGAACTTGAGCTCTTGGTACAGCAAACTAAATACGACATAATAGGCATCACTGAAACCTGGTGGGATGAGTCTCATGATTGGAATGTAGTAATAGAGGGATACAATCTATTTAAGAGAAATAGACCAAACAGGAAAGGAGGAGGAGTGGCGTTATATGTCAGGGATGTGTATACCTGTGAAGAGATCCATGATTTAAAACTTCAAAGCCAAATTGAGAGTATCTGGGTCAAAATTAAGGGAGAGAAAAATAACAGTGATCTCATGGTGGGAGTTTACTATAGATCCCCAAGCCAAACTGAGGACATAGATGATGCCTTCCTGGAACAGATGACCAAGCATTCAAAAGGAAATGAGATAGTAGTAATGGGGGATTTCAACTATCCTGATATTTGTTGGATGTCAAACTCAGCCAAGAGCATAAGGTCGAACAGATTCCTCACTGGCCTTGCAGACAATTTCATTGTCCAGAAAGTGGGAGAAGCAACAAGAGGATCAGCCATTTTAGATCTGGTCCTAACCAATAGTGATGACCTGGTTAGTGGGGTAGAAGTGGTAGGATCATTAGGTGGGAGTGATCATGCTCTTCTGGAGTTTATTATACATCAGAAAGGAGCAACCAAGCATACTAAGACTCAAATTCTAGACTTTAAGAAAGCCGACTTCAGAAAACTTAGGGAAATGCTGGGTGTGATCCCATGGTCAGTAATACTTAAAGGGAAGGGAGTTCATGATGGATGGGAGTTTGTTAAAAGGGAGATATTAAAAGCACAACTTCAAGCAGTACCAATGAGACGAAAACATGGAAGGTGCCTAAAGAAGCCAGGGTGGCTATCTAATGAACTTTTAACTGAGTTAAGATTTAAAAGGGATATGTACAAGAAATGGAAAAAGGGGGAAACCACCAGAGAGGAATTCAAACAAATAGCCAGCACATGTAGAGACAAAGTCAGAAAAGCTAAAGCACAGAATGAACTCAGGCTTGCTAGAGAGGTTAAAAGCAATAAAAAGAGTTTTTATGGGTATGTCCGTAGCAAAAGGAAGAACAAGGAAACAGTGGGGTCACTTAGAGGAGAAGAAGGTGAAATGCGAACAGGGGACGCAGAAAGGGCAGAACTCCTCAATACCTTCTTTGCCTCAGTCTTCTCCAAAAAAGAAAACAATGCCCGACCTGAAGAATATGGAGCAGATGATTCAGCAGGGGAAACACAGCCCAGAATAAGTAAGGAGGTAGTACAAGCACACTTGGCTAGTTTAGATGTATTCAAGTCTCCAGGGCCAGATGAACTACATCCCAGAGTATTAAAAGAACTGGCAGAGGTGATTTCAGAACCACTGGCAGTAATCTTTGAGAATTCTTGGAAAACAGGTGAAGTCCCAGCAGACTGGAGGAGGGCAAATGTTGTCCCTATTTTCAAAAAGGGGAAAAGAGAGGACCCAAACAATTACCGCCCAGTCAGCCTGACATCAATACCAGGAAAGATTCTAGAGCAGATCATTAAGCAAACGGTCTGTGAGCACCTAGAAAGGAACGCTGTGATCACTAAAAGTCAGCATGGGTTTCTGAAAAATAAGTCATGTCAGACTAATCTGATCTCATTTTTTGACAGAATTACAAGCCTGGTAGACGAAGGGAACACTGTGGATGTAGCCTATCTTGATTTCAGCAAGGCCTTTGACAAGGTGCCCCATGATATTCTTGTAAAGAAGCTGGTAAAATGCGGGCTAGACAATGCTACCATTCATTGGATTTGTAACTGGCTGACTGACCGAACCCAAAGGGTGCTCATCAATGGCTCCTCTTCATCCTGGAGAGAAGTGACTAGTGGGGTGCCACAGGGTTCTGTCTTGGGCCCAGTCTTATTCAACATCTTTATCAATGACTTGGATGATGGGCTTGAGGGCATCCTGATCAAGTTTGCAGATGACACCAAATTGGGAGGGGTAGCTAATACCCCAGAGGACAGGATCACACTTCAAAATGACCTTAACAGATTAGAGAGCTGGGCCAAGGCAAACAGGATGAATTTTAACAGGGAGAAATGTAAAGTACTACACTTGGGCAAAAAAAATGAAAGGCACAAATACAGGATGGGTGATACCTGGCTTGAGAGCAGTACAAGTGAAAAGGATCTAGGAGTCTTGGTAGACCACAAACTTGACATGAGTCAACAGTGTGATGCAGCAGCTAAAAAAGCCAATGCAATTCTGGGCTGCATCAATAGGAGTATAGCATCTAGATCAAGGGAAGTAATAGTACCACTGTATTCCGCTCTGGTCAGACCTCACCTGGAATACTGTGTCCAGTTCTGGGCACCACAGTTCAAGAAGGATATTGACAAGCTGGAACGTGTCCAGAGGAGGGCAACCAAAATGGTCAAAGGCCTGGAAACGATGCCTTATGAGGAACGGCTTAGGGAGCTGGGTATGTTTAGCCTGGAGAAGAGAAGGTTAAGGGGTGATATGATAGCCATGTTCAAATATATAAAAGGATGTCATATAGAGGAGGGAGAAAGGTTGTTTTCTGCTGCTCCAGAGAAGCGGACACGGAGCAATGGATTCAAACTACAAGAAAGAAGATTCCACCTAAACATTAGGAAGAACTTCCTGACAGTAAGAGCTGTTCGACAGTGGAATTTGCTGCCAAGGAGTGTGGTGGAGTCTCCTTCTTTGGAGGTCTTTAAGCAGAGGCTTGACAGCCACCTGTCAGGAATGCTTTGATGGTGTTTCCTGCTTGGCAGGGGGTTGGACTGGATGGCCCTTGTGGTCTCTTCCAACTCTATGATTCTATGATTCTATGATTCTATGATTCTATGATTCTAATTATTGAAGAAGTTTCACACTTTGGATTTTCTCCCATCCCATAAAGACATAGGAGTTGCACCATCCCTGTCACTGGCACAGGACGACAGAGGCCAAGTAGCAGGAACAGCGAGTTATTTGTTGATTACATTTCTCTCCTCTGTACCACCATGGAACCCAAGGAGGCATTCGTGGGGATCCCTGTGCAAGAACTACTGCTTCATGTGCCTTCCTCAAGTGGCAGGAAGGATGCTTCCCAGAAACACCACCCACATGGCTGCAATGCCTGGCCCCACCCCCTGCTGTTGCACTGGTGCGGTTGAAATTTCAGGAGGCCCTTCCCACCAATCTTTCACTACAAAGAGCAGTTTCCACACCCCTGCATTTCAAGCAGGACCACCACATGGTTTGTGTCTATAAACTGGGCCTTGGTAACATGCAAAAACGATTACGTGCAGGGCAAGAACATAATCCACTGGTGGCTGGGCCCATGCCTGCGCCAGCCCTTAATATTCTAAGTGGGGTGGCACCCTCTCCAAGCCTCCTCTGGGCACTCTTTTTGCATGTGAGCAATACAGGCACAGGCCATGCTGAACTGGACTGGAAGCACAACAGAAAGTAAGCCAATGTGCAAAAGTCCCCTGTGAGCACAATGGAAGCTTGTTAGCTGTGAGCTTGTTAGGTGACAAGATAACAGATGGCTAAAGATGGCTCTGTTCCACTTGGCCTCAGGCAAAACACTTGACTGGGTATAGGATATTAACATGTGGGGTCAAACAGCAAGTTGTTCACAGGACAGCTGCAGTTATCACTCATTAACCTGAAAGTGTGAAAAATGTTCTCAAGTCATCATAGATCATGGCCTCTGCTCCCCCATGGCAATTATACAATTAGCAAACAGCAAGGGACACATGCATGGGCAGAGGTGAAAAGAGATCGGGGAGGCACTGAAGATAGAAAGAGCCTCCCTTGCAGGCAGAAGGAGCTGGGCTCAATCTCTAAGGGCTGTGGAAGACTCTTCTTTGTCTGAGACCCAGGAGAGCCACTGACAGTCAGAAGAGGCAATGATGGGCTATGCAGACCCGAGAAAGTGTGCTTCCTATGTTCTTCATCATTAGGGTTGCTATAACTTGAGATCCCTCCTCTGCCCTAGGCTGTATCCTACTAAGGCTTTGTAAAAGACTGAGTGCAGGAGAGGGTTATAGGGAAGGGTGAAGCTGCGATGTTCTATGAAAAGGTTTTAAGGATGGATTTCATTTCTTGGCGTTCTACAACTGCAAAGCTGCTGCACAATTTATATACCTTTTTCTTCATGCTGGGCACTCCCTCCCGTTCCTCACATTATTAGCCTTCCTAAATCATTTACCATTCCAACTTCATGCTCTGGTTCAGCAAGACACCAGTGTTGAGACTCTCCCATGAGACAGAAATTCAATTTCCCAGCCTGTCTTTAGAAACCTAAAATGTAAGGGTGGGTTTGCAGCCTGGCAGATTGGATGGACAAGGAACAATGGTTCCAATTTATTCATCTCAACCATCTAGTTTCCCTCTGGTGCTTTTTCTAAAGAGAGAGGAGCTAAGTTATATCATAATTTATGGTCAAGAGTTGGCCTAGCCTTCTAGGACCCCCCCCTCCAGCAATTGCAACAATTCAGTGATTGAGTTGTTCTGGGGGGCGGAAGGCAGGGATTGTTTGCCAGGTAGGGGCACTCTTGAGTGTGGGTGAAAGGCTACGTTTTATCGTCTAGAAGGGAATGAGAAGAGTCAACTGCTGAAGAAAAAGAAAAAAGTTACTCACCACATTGCTTGAACTGAAACGGGCTTGAAGATGTGCATCCTTCCTGCAGTGCTGACACTGAACCCACTAGCAAGGAGACCAACAGAGAGAAGAAATCACTCTATGCTCCTGGGGCCATGCATCGCAAGCTATTGTCGCTGTGGTTATTACTATTATGAAGAAGAAATCATTCACACTCTTAGGGCTATGCATCACAAGTTGCTGTTTGTAATACTATTCATTCTTAAACTGCTTTATAACCAAAGCTCTCATAAGGTTTATATAATGTTGTATTGCTAACTACAGAGCTGTATATTCAATAAGAAGTTGAGGGTTTGGTCACGTACCAAAAAGACACACCCTTAACAGTAGCTAAATTATATCTATACAAAAAGCTCGGAATTTAATGAAGTGGCCTTTCCCAGCAGACCTGCTCTGCCTAACATCACCTTCGCTTTGCTAGCCGCCAAAATGCTTTTGTTTCTTACCCGTCACCATCTAGATGGATCTTTGTGTCACTCCACAGACGCAGAACCATCCCGATGGTGCAGCTTTTGCTACCAAGAAAGAGAAATGACAATGTTTGACAGGCTTCAAACACATGTGGACCTCAACAAAACAACGGCCAGATTTCATGCATTTGGTTAATTACATTTTTATTCTGTTGGGGTGACATATGTGGTGGCCTCCATTTTATATTCCCTGTGAAGCAGGTTAAGCGGAGAAAAGTGACTGGCTGTGGTGATCTTGATGGCAGACTAGGAGCTCTGGTTCAAGTCCAAAACTCCGGGCCTCTCACAATTGTTTAACATCTTCAAGATGCCTTTCAATTCCCACACAAACATCCCGGGCTGGTAGAGAAGGAGCACCTTAGCAAACAGCCACAGATTTCTGGTGAGTGTTCTTGCTGTGGGTGGGAGTAGGTATCCAGAGTTTGCCCCTACACATGAACATATTTTATATTTTATTGTCAACTCAAGTGTCACTGACACCCTAAGCCTTTGAATTAACATAAGATCATGCTTAAGTGTGTGGCTTCTACTGCAATTCTTTTGGATGATCTCTGACCCCCACAGAAAACAACAGGCTGGTGGCATTTTTTCCCCCAAAACTGCACTCACCTCTCCTTGCTTGAAAAGTCTACTCCCAGCAGGATATTCTCCTCCGTGTCTTGGCGTCCGGTGCTATAGACAACCACCATGTACCTCACCCGGTCTGTCCAGACACTTTCCAGACGCACAGCCTAAAAACCAGCAAGACAGTTCTCAGTGCCCACTTCCTTCACAACAGCCTCTGAGAGCCCATATTCTGTTCTATTAAAGTTACAGGTGCTCCTCTTCAAGTCAGTGCCTCAGATTTTCACAAGCTCTGTATTGGCTTGAGGAGATAAAAGGGAGGGTGACTTAAATGGATTTGCACCCCACCAAGCAGTTGGCACTTTTGCCCTGCTCTGTTAACAAAGTGAGGAAATGCTCTCTAAAGGAGTGGTGGAAGACCTGTGGTGGCCCGCCAGCTGCTGCTGATGGGAGCTCGGCAAGCTCTGGAGGGCTACACCTTCCCCACCCCTGCTCTGAAATAGGCTGCTTGGGGCCTTTTAGGAAGCAGCATCTTGAATGGTGCCCAAGAGACAGTAGGAAGCCAGTGCAGATGCTCAAACCACAATTCAAACAAGGCAGCACGCTTTGATTTCAATGGGAGAAACTGCACTCAGCTTTGAGCTAGTTTGTGGCTCAAGCTGGATTACTGTGCCAGTAAAATGATTCCAAGGGCAGCTCTTCTTCAAATGCTGCCTTCACCATCCTGGATTTTAAGCACCACCTGCGGATCTGCCATACTCTCTCACAAGTGAGTCCTTTATCAAGCACTGCAGAGAGGTTGGTGGTCCAGACACCTGGGGGTTGGGGAATGAGCAAGGCCTCTTACCAATTTGATCCTGTCCTCACAGCGAAGGAGGTTGATCATCACCTGAAGATGTTGGGGCAAATCACCTGCAGATCCACAAGTGAGAAGTCATCAGTAGATATGGATTAGCCTTTTGCCTGATGCTTTGAACTGTGTGATATTCTACGTCAAGTCCACATGGTTCAAGAATGGTATGCATAAAACTACGTTGGTTTTGCTTCCCATTCCTTTAGACTTCCCCAGTCTGCCTCAGGGAGTTTAAGCGATGGCAGAACATAGCTTCGTTAGCTTCATATTAGATCAGCCCTTGCAAACCACTGCTCTGTTTAGCACTCCTTCCCTGGCTCCCAGAGAGAAACATTTTTAACATATCAGCCTACAGAAAACCACTGCCTTAAGTTAGTGTCCCGCCCCAATGTTTATTTTTCCTAGGTTGTCATGCCCAAGTCATGAGGACTGCCCAATAAAAAACCATTTTGCTGTGACAATGCTTACCAGCATGTTTGTGAAGGTGAGTAAGACTTCGTGGACCTTGAGGGCTGTTTCCTTGCTGGAGGAATAGTGCAGCACCTTTCACCATAAAAAAGCTCTCGCTCAAGCTGGAACACAAACAGATGCAGGAGATCAGGCTCAGGGAGGGGGGATGCAACAGGGAGGGCTATGAGGGTAAATAGCAAGTCTGGGTTATCTCAGTAATGCTAGCAAGGGTGAAATCCATGCAACACATGTGTTCTCCACCTAAACTGGCCTGGGGGGCAGCCCCAACACTCCAGTCCCACTGGTTTGTAAAACACTGTCAGAATTGCAATGAAAATCATTTACAGACTTCACAATAAAGCCCCATTCCAATTCCTGCATTAGAAATATGGCATAATTATTTCATTTGTGCCGTTTGGGGATACTCGGGGAGAGAATAAACCAAGATGATTTCATTTTCCCAATTTCTTTCTATAACATATGTAACAAGCTGAAGGTACATTTATTTCATATATTCATTTCTCAAGTCAAAGGCTACAAAGCAAGTCAATGACATACCAATAGTCAAGTAAACATTGGAAATATTTTTATCTGTTTTCCTCAAAAAAGTTCCTCTCCCCTTGAGGAAAAAGTGAGTGTCATGCGCTTCCAGTGTTTCTGGAAATCTCAAGACAATTACCGTGACGAAAGGATTGTGCCTTATGTTCTTCAAAACACTTGAGCCCTTGTTAGAGTCAGCAGCAAAGTCCCAGGCTTTAAACGGCTGGCTGTCATAATGGGCTGGTGATGCTTTGCTGCTGGCAGAGGACTTTAAAGGCAGCAGGGCTGCAGGTGCTGGCCTTCTATGTAACTTTCCAACTGGGTTTCATGCTTGGCTGCTCCAGGACTTGTTTTTGCAGGGGAGGATGTGACCCTCCAATTCAGTGACACAACAACACTTGGTTATAAAAATCCAGGTTGTGAGAACAGTTGTCTGTATGAACTTTTAATGTATCTGTTTCATGCAGAGTTTCAAGCTGCTCTTTAAAAACTTCAACTGCAGGTGATTCTTAGAGAGGAAACTACCACCCCCTTTTCATGCCATCTTCCAACTGCACTTTTTGAAAAGAAATGTATGGGATGAAAGGGAAGAACAAAAATAAAGCTTGGACAACCCAAACTTTGTGACGGAAAGAAACTGGGACGTTGGCAAGGGCAGTCTGGTTCTGTTGTGCATTTCTCATTCATTTCGCCAGACTTGGCCAGTCAAAACTGCACATGTTTGAGAGATTCTGCATGTTAAAAAGCTGTAAAAGAATGGTCCTATCTCAAGAAAAAAGGGAGGTCTGCCTAACCTAGACTGGCTTGCTGTGCTTAGTAGCAGCTCTCTAGTGCAGCCTTTCTCAAACACCTCCAGGTGCTTTGGAGAAGGTTCCTCTAACTCAGGATTTCCCAAACTTGGGCCTCCAGCTGCTTTTGGACATCCTCAGCTAGCAAGACCAGAGATTATGGGAATTGTAGTTAAAAACAGCTGGAGACCCAAGTTTGGGAAACCCTGTTCTAATGTGTTATTCTGACAAGGGTTTACCCAACTTTGAGATCTTTTAAGTTGGAGATGCCAGGAACTGAACCGGGGACATCCAACTCCTTCCCGCTTAAAAAACAGATTTCTAACTGACTGGGGACTTCTCTAATGAAGCCTCAATGGAAACAGCTGGGATTTGTGAGAAAAGAGGGCTTTTCAGCAGACACAACACTTGCAACACAATAAAAAGAACAATAAAATGAAGCACACGATCTTTTTTATTCCTGAATAACTTGGGTTTCCCCCCACCCCAAATTTATAATTCATTCTTCAAGATCAGCCTCAAAAACTAACAATCCCCCCCCACCAAGATGAGCTCATTGACAGGCCAACACTGAAAAAAGATATTGTGGGAAATAACTGGACAGCACATAAGGAGATATGTTGATGAACAATGGCAGTTTTTTAAATAAAAAAAAGTCTGAAGTCAGAAAAGCAAAGCTCCCATGAGCCACAAATCCCAACAGGCAATCTCTCCTAACATTTCCTGCCATTCTAAGCTCAGCAATACACAATTCCTGTTTATGATAAAGAGGAGAGAGAAACTGCCAACTGCCCGCAAACTCCAAGCAGCTTTATCAAGCATTGATGATATCATTCTACAGCTAGGCCTAATGAAAGTGAAGTCCACAGACGATGCCTTGATTCTGCGGTCATGCGGTCACCACTGGACAGGGCAAAGGCGTTCAATATGTTTCAAAAAGCTTGTTGATAGCAAAAAATGTAAAATAAAATAGGCGTGCTTCCCGGATTTCAGCAGCTGCCTCACAAGCAAATGACATGGCATTTTCACTGCCACAGACATAAACATCATCAAAGTTGGCCTCAAATATGGCAATATTGGGCAATCCAGCAAATCTGTATTGCAATGACTGTTTTTAGGAGGAAATGAACATCTTTTCAAGGACCACACGAGCATCTGTGTTGAGCACCCATCCCAAACACACACAAACCACATTCCGCTCACACTAGTTGCCTGAAAAGTATCTTCTCTGGCCGTTGCCCCAAGACAGCACAAGCAATGATGAACCCCCAACCGACTTAAATCAGGCTTGCTTCTATACAGCTCCCTTAAGATGCAAGTGTTAGCAATTATATGTTAGCAATTTTGCAAACAACACACAAATAGAAACCTTGCATCTTTGCATTTTAGTTACCAAAACATCAGATCTGAAATAAACACCACGACACAGAAGATTTCACTTAAGGAGAAGAAACCTAAACAAAACCTAGAAACCTCAAGCAAGCAAAGCCATAGAGGGGAGGGGAGGGGAGGGGCAACGTTCCATACATACTATTTTGGACGGGGTTTCTTTGAGCAGCAGAAGCATCGCACTGGTCGAAAAGACAGGCAGAAGTCAGCGAAATCTGAAAGGTTCATAACCAACATCCTCTCGCTACTCAATTTTATTATTATTTTGGCAAGACAAAAGAGGAGAGGAGAAAACGGCCACCAACTGTTGAGTGAAGGAGAGAGAAATCTCCAAGTGTTGATGCTACCCAGGAAGGGGTGGCTTTTGGGAACACTGTGCTCCCCCCACCATATCCTGGCTCAGAAAGCACTTGCCCTAACATATCCTGATGAAAGAGGGCCTTTCAAAAGAAAGGGCAATGGAGGGGGGAGAAAACCAGCTGAAGCTCATCAAATCATTAAGCTCCTACAGGCTTTTCTTCTTTTCAGGCTCTGTAAAACAGCAGCAGCACCTCTTGTTATCAGAAGAAAAGTACAGTCCAACAGCTGGGCTCCAAAAGAACTCCAAATTCATTTGAACCTCAGTAGATTAAGAAGCGTCACACTGACAAATGAGTAAGTGAAATTCTCCCCCCCCCAACCCCAGTTCTGCACTGCACTGCATAGAGAGAGAGTGAAACAGCCATCATTACCCTGTTTCTCCTAAAATAAGACGTAGCCATAAAATAAGACGTAGCAGGATTTCTACACATTTGTCAAATATAAGCCATACCCCGAAAATAAGACATAGTGACGCGGCGCCTCTCCCTTAAGATGGCCTGGATAGGCGTGGCTATGCAGCATACCGGCGCAGAGTGGTTAAAATAAGACATCCCCCGAAAATAAGCCATACTGTGTTTTTTTGAGGGGGGGAAATATAAGACAGTGTCTTATATTAGGAGAAACACGGTATGTTAAGATTTCACCTTGCATACTTCCTTGCTGGGCACCATTTCAGTAGCAAATAGGTGAACGTAAGGCTGTTTTTATACAAACAATTAGGCTTTTGTATGGAAAACACCAGCCTTGTTATTTCTTGTTGGGTCAATTTTATAGAATCATAGAATTGCAGAGTTGGAAGGGACCCCAAGGGTCATCTAATCCACCCCCCTACAATGCAGGAATCTCAGCTAAAACATCCAGGACAGGTGGTCATTCAACCCCTGCTTAAAAACCTCCAAGGAAGGAGAGTCAATTTAGAATTGTACAGCTGGATAGGGTCTCAAAGGTCCAACCTCCTCCTGCTGATGCAGGAGATCTGTTGCTATAGGATCCATGAAAAGAGGTGACAATCCAGCCTCTGCTTAGAAATCTCTAACAAAGGAGGGTTCATCACCTTCCAAGCAGGACGTTGAACCTATAATCTGACCCAGACCCTGTGATCATCACTGGAGGCCCTTCTCTGTGTGCCCCCCTCCACACGAGAGTGGGCCTTTTCAGTGGTGGCTCTTGGCTTGTGGAAAAATGCTCTCCTCATCTTTAGGCACAAAGCTTTTGGTTTTTAATTATCTGTGGGCTCCTCTAGTGGGTGGGGTGTTTTAATCCTGCTTTTTAAAAATAAGAATGTACTATTGATTTGTTCTATGTTTTGTTTTATGGTGGTTTTATTGATGGATGACTAGATTGCTGTAACTTGCTTCAGGGTGCATTGGCAAAAAAAGGTGACTACCGGTAATGTGTTTAAGAAATTAAATAAATAAGTTTAACCTAAATCAGGGATAGGCAAACTTGGCCCTCCAGATGTTTTGAGACTACAATTCCCATCATCCCTGACCACTGGTCCTGTTAGCTAGGGATGATGGGAGTTGTAGTCCCCCCAAAAATCTGGAGGGCCGGGTTTGCCTATGCCTGACCTAAATCCTTTTTCTTGTTTTACCCTCTGGAGCAACAGAAAACCATTTTTATCCACCAACTTGGCAAGAGCCCTTCAAATACAGTCAACTCACAACTTGCAAACATTTAACTCATGTAATCGCCGCTTTACACACTTGGCAGCCAGCCAGCTGAAAATCCAAAGAGCTTAAATATGGTGGCAACTTACAGGACTGTGCCCATTAAGGCAGCCTAACAGGGGTTAAAGAGAGGGGCTAAAGAACTGGACAACTTGTGCCTTGGTATTGTCAGAAATCCTGAAGCTTTCAGTGGCTCTCTTAAAGTCTGTCCATTTTTCTAGAAACACCTTCCCTCCTACTTTCTTTGGAGAGAAGCTACCAGTCCAGGACGCAATGAAGTAGCTCCCAAATAGCTGGGAAGCAGGAAGCAAGGAAGGCCACATCTAATGGGAATTGCAAGAGGAAATTAAGACACCAGGATTGAATTGCCAGAGCTCACATTTGGCTATGACACCTTTAAGCTTGCCAAAGAAACTGCTGTGGGATCTCAAGCTTGCTGCTGATTTTGCGTTGTCATTTAGAGAGATGCCATCCATCCAGCAAAGATATGGTGAACTAATTATCAACATATCCATTCTGCAGATTCCCAACACTTCTATTAAGAAAGGAAGGCATTTGCATTCCTGATGGTGTTTCTGCAGCATGCAGTCCAGTGCCAGAAGCAGTCTTCTGAGTCAAGGCACCCAAGAGGCGTTTCAGACAGGTGCTATAATCAACTACCTGAGAGAGAAAGTCAAGCTCATGCTCGTGCCATGGCTCAAGACTATATCACAACCTCAGCTCTGCTGGGCCTGCACTTTCCAAAGAGAAACCACAACTAGCTGCGATTTTGGCAGCAACAGGACTTAGGCTGCCCAAGACGCTTGATCTACAAAGTGTACAAGTTTCCACTGCAGATCAGCTATGGATAGGTTGATTATATACAGACTCACCATGCTGTATCTAGCCATTTAAATTCTTAAAACCGCCTTCCCTACCTTGAGGTCCTCCAGATGCTTTTTAGACTTCGATTTCCATCATCCCCAACTACTGGCCACAGTAAACTCTGTAAGGCTGACCAGCTTAGGAAAGGCTGCCTTAATGCACTAGCTCCTTCCGTCTTCGTTGGGACTATGTATAGTTTTAATGAACTATGCACAATCTATCATGATTGGAGGAAGACGCTAAATGTCCCCCCGTTTGTACTTTTTCCTTAATAAGGAAGGAATTAACTTCTGCCATAAAACATGTTTGATAGTCTCTGGAACAGATGCTTTACAAGCAGATGGAGCCAATTAATGAATGAGTGGTCTATCAATGACCATCAGTCATGTGTGGTACATGGAACTCATGTGTGGTACATGGAACTCAAGGAAGAGCTGCTGCCCTCACCCTGATCTGGATGTGAGCTCTCCAGAGACATCTAGTTGTCCTCAGTGGAAACAAAGTTTGAGCTAGGGAGACCTATTTTATTTATTTATCTCATAAAATGTATATGCCACTTGATTGTAAGGGGAAAACCCCCCAAAGTGGTTTACAAAAAGAAAACAATAAAGTTATCAATAAAAACTACTATTTAAAACATTAACAGAGGAATTAAAATCAAAGATAAACTAAAAACAGATTAAAACATATGTCAACACTATACATATCTGGACAAGCTTGGGAGAGGAGTTACTGGTTTTTTAATGCATTTTGTATTCTCATTTTGTATTTTTCTCCTGATCTTTGGCTGAAGGGCAGTATACAAATTTAATAAATAATAAAATAATAAACAAAAATGCTTTTAGCAGGTGATGAAAAGAATACAGTGAATATGCCTGCCTGGTGTCACTAGGCAGGAAGTTCCAAAGTGTGAGTGCTGCCACACTAAAAGATCAGTTTCCTACAAACGTGGAAGGGGTCTTATGCAGTACCAGTTCCACAGATTGAAGCAGTCAGGTGGCCATATTGGGTCAAGGGATCTTGCAGGTAAACTGGCTCCAAGTTGTTAAGAGCTTTATATACTAATAAAAATGCATTGGACTTGGTAGCAAATCAGCAACCACTGCAGGTCTCTGAGCACAGATGTTCTATGCTGCAGTATTATGCACTAACTGCAGCTTCCAGATCAAGCGCAAGGGAGGCCCCTTTGGTCTGATCTAGCTGACCTATTCTTATGCTGCTTGGCAAGCTCTAAAATTTGTTGCTTTTTGTGTAGTCTGACACAGTTCACGAGTATGAATTAAATGATCAACATTAAATGCTTAATTATACCAAAATGAGTATAGTTTTATTAAGAATGTGTCATGTCAAAGGCAGGCTCCCCACAGAGAATTCTCATCGTAGCCTCTCTTAAAGGAAGCACAATTCCACCCATCAATTTGCCACTGGTTTACTCCTGACCAGCAGCAGTTGCTGTCAAATTTCTGTGGGAAGAACCAACAGCCTCTTGATGCCTCCTTGGAGATGTTTGAAACAAGCAGCAAAGACAGTTATGGGATGGAGCACACTGACACTTTGGCCAGGAGGGTGAGCGCCCTTTCTGGAGGTAACATCTGATGAGGCCTCCGCTGCCTTTTAGATACAAGGGCAGGCGGCAAGCGAGAGTGGCTGGCAAGTTTCGCTCCAAATGCCTGCAGCGCTCTGCCAACAAAAGTTATCTTCTGAGCAGGGTATTGTTTGGCCAAGAGGGCGTAGGCTGTGTTCACTACCCAAGAATTCCAAGCAGTATTTTCAGAGACTGCAGGCCATTCACGGTGCCAGATGCAAAAGCTCTTTCAGGGCAAGGAAGGAGGAAATCAATCAGGGAGCCCACAAAGGCAGATTTCCCAGCAGGAACAAACTGCCAGCGATGCCCGCCAACTCTGCCATGGTGACATGGATTTGCTTCATCATGATTGCAATCTGCACATTTCTGTCAGGAAACTCAGCTGCAAGACACACACACCACAGGAGAGGGTTCCACACAAGGAGAAAAGCCACGCTGTGCAGCGTCACAGGCCCACCTTGGGGGGAGTCAAGCTTAATCTCTCATCTCCCATCATGCAGCAGGCTTAGATACAAACACAAAGGACCCATTTTCAAGGATGGCCATTTGAATGCAAGCAAGCAAACAGGCTTAAGTAGCGTAGGCACAATCCACAAGGAATGTCTTCTGGGTATGCCTTGCTGAGGGCAAGTGGAACCACCCCAGGAGAACAAGCACTCCAAAAAGAGGGTGCACAACTGAACATTAAGATCATGCTTAGCATTTGCACAGTGCTTGATCAGCAGATATACCCTTTATAACATTGTCACTCAGTGAAGCAACAGGCTCTTCAGTTGAGAGTTTGGTGAATGAAGTATCAATTACAAGTTCTATAGCAGAGTCTAGCATCTTGAATGTTAACTGTCCACTTGCTACAGGTAGGTAGCTGTGTTGGTCTGCCATAGTCAAAACAAAAAAATAAATAAATAAAATTCCTTCCAGTAGCACCTTAGAGACCAACTAAGTTTGTTCTTGGTATAAGAACAAACTTAGTTGGTCTCAAAGGTGCTACTGGAAGGATTTTTTTTAATTTTTTATTTTGTTTTGTCCACTTGCTGATAGACTCTTGTCTTCTGGGTTTCTGGGGGTTTCCTGTTGTTATTCTGTCTCTCACAGCTACAATAAACCTACCATTAAAATTATGGACTGGTCATTTCTTCATCAGAGGGCAAACGGGCAAATTTAGCAGGGGATCAAATACTTTCCCCCCTCACTGTATGTATTTATAATGTGTTAAACTCTGACTTTTTATTAGAAGTGGAATGTGTACTTGGTTTTACTTTGGTCAATCAACTAAAGGCTTGGTTAAAGAGGAACATCTTTGCCTGGTACCTAAAGGTGTATAATGAAGGTGTCAGGTGAACCTCCCTGGGGAGAGCATTCCACAAATGGGGAGCCACTGCAGAAAAGACCCATTCTGGTGTTGCCATCCTCCAGACCTCTCGTGGAGGAGGCACACAAAGAAGGGCCTTATACTCCATTTTACAGCCTCAAAGCTGTTTACAAAACATGCTTGCAATTTTAAAAATCACATTAATTCAAGAGGAACAGAAATGAAATGATGTATCCCTATTGCAACAGGGTTATTCTGGTGGCATATCCTGCCCTCCTCCTTGGTGTTGCCCCTTTGGCCTTTGCCCACTAGGCAGCAAAGGCCAAAAATGGTCTCTGAGGCAAAGGGGTGAGTCGGAGCAGTTGGAACTCACTTGGTCCAAGACAGTGACATGTTTTCACTAGATGGAGGCAAGTCACTACTCCATCAAACATTCAGGAAGATGGATTCAGCTCTAATGAGTCTTATAAGAGAAAGACTCTGGCAAGTTCAAGTAATCTGGGCACAACAGTGTATCCAGAGAAAGGCTAGGAGATCTTCCCATGCAGAGATTGGGGGGAAAGTATGTGCAAACCCCGCCTCTCGCTACCTGGTTTCCTATCCCTGAGGCGATCTGATGCCATCCAGTGTCCACCACACAATCAGGGCCAGCCACATTTATGCAGCTTAGGGCTGCAGCTGAGAAAAAGAGGCAGAGGAGCCACAATATAGCCTTCAAGACTACCTCACAAGCACCAAACAAATACGTGCTAGCATTCCAGGCAAACAAATGCCTCCATTTCAAGGCTGAATCTAGGAAGCTGAACACATTATGGAAAATGTGGGTTGCATAGTGTGGAGTCCATGACTCGGGTCACAGTTATAGGTCAGTCACAATTACAGGGCTTTGAGTGAATGTGCTTAAAGTAGAGTGAATGGAGTCTTTAGCAGCCTGCTGGGGGGAGGGGGGGCTACGCCTGAAGACAATAGCCATGCTGTGCCATCCCACGGGCTGTGATCCCTTGTTGTCTTGCAGCTGAAGTCAGCAAGAAGTGGAGGCAGAAGCTGCTGACTCTATCAGCTACTTAAAAACAGGATGCTGAATCACATCCTGTCAAGGCTGCAGTATCCTGACTGTAGTGTGCTCTGAGCAAGGAGGAGGCAATTTGGTTAGCTTGACAGTGGTTGGAATTGGCTGCCACATGAGCGTGGCCTGGGAAACCAGTACAAGGCCTGTGTTCTGTGCAATGCTGGGGGGCAGGGGAACCCGGAATGGAAGGGGCGGAATCTCCTGCTCTGCAAGGGTAAATTAGCAATGAGGCCTGGATCATGCAACCCCACCCTGTAGCCTGGAGCGCTCCAGTTCATGCTACAGCATATGGCCCAGTCTAATTTTCCATTTTGTTTGCAATGTTTTAATGCACTTACAAATGTTTCTCCGGTGCTTTTAAGTGTGTAGAATTCTGTTTATTCAAGCAAGCCTGTGCCACAAGTGTGCAGCTGCCCAATGATTCAGGCAGAACCCCTTACTCCCAGAACCTGTGTGCCAAGTGAGCCTCGCCCAGCAAGCAAGGCGGAGAGCTTAAAAGCTCCTTGACCACCAGGAAACCCAAGCAGACCTAGCATGAAAAGAGCTTTTAAGCTCTCTGCCTTACTTGGAGGGCAAGGCCCACTCAGAGCGCTGGCTCTGGAAGGCATCTTGCGGGAACTCAGATGGCCCTGTGAGATCTTGCAAGAGCATCCCAGAACAGGTGTGCTGAGTGGGCCTTGCCCAGCAAGCAAGGTGGGGAGCTTAAAAGCTTTTTCCATGCTGGGTAACCCCAAGTAGACGTAGTGCAAAAAGAGCTTCTAGGCTCTCCACCTTGCTTGGATTTTATTTGTGCAATTTCAACCAGCCTGCCTCCAACGGTGTGTTGTTGAAAGATGAGATCATATTGTATTTAGCTCGACACTGTTCAGCTGTTGCCATATTCTGTTCCTCATACCTTGAATCCCTAATGCCATCTACCAGTGGACAAAACAACCAACCAATGCTTTTCTCTGGCTCTTTGGCTAAAAAACGCAGACAAGATTTGGAAGTATCAAAAAGGTGGTTTTGCCCTTCACCATTCTTAGTTTCCTTATGTTTCAGTTGCAACGTGTATTTAGTGCAGTGGTCCTCAGGCCTGATCCTGCCAGGCCATTTTGGGGTGACCGCATCCACCTTTCTTGGGCTTATCAGCGTAGCAAAGTTCATAGAAGAATCTTCCTTTGCGTTAAATATAGAAATGCTAAGAAATAATAATATGTCAAGTGAAAACAGGTGGCCAGCACCACTCACCTGTCCAAGTGACCTGTGGAGGGTCGGTCACTTCTGGATCTTGCCTTCCAGCTGGATCTTTTCCCACCCTTGGTTTAGCAATTGCGAGTTCAGCAATAAGAGTTGTATTGGGATGCTGACTATGTGAATAGGTAATGTGGAAGGGGATGAAAAACCTGATGTATATGATGAAAAACCTGATGAAAAACCTGATGTATAAGAAATATAGATGTGACCACACTCCCCACGAAGGATTAAAGTTAGCTGCTTGAGAGTGCTCATAGATCCATTACTGTCACCACAGCAGGCACAACGGTAAGGGTGCCTTCTACCAACTACAGCTGGTGTCTATATCTGGGTAGAGATATCCTGGCTTCAGTGATCTGTGCTCTCATAAGCCCAGGTTGCATTGTAGCAATGTGCTATGCTGGGCTGACTTTAGAGACAGCTCAAAAACCATGGCTAGTGTAGAATTCTGCAGACAGATTATCAACAGACACCAGATGATTCAAACATACAGTACCAATTCTGAGCCAGCTATGCTGGCTGTCAATTCATCTCCAGGTCCAAGCATGGCTCAGGACAACAATCCCTCATGCACTGCTTTGTCAGAGACCTCAAAACCATCAGATGCCCTTACTTATTTATTGCATTGATATCCTACTTTTCCTCCAAGGAGCTCAAGGTGACTTACATACTTCTCTTCCTCATTTTATCCTCATAGCAACCATGTGAGGTAGGTTACGCTAAGAATGAGTAACTGGCCCAAGATCACCCAGTGAACTTCAAGGCATTGTAGGGGGTTGGACTAGATGAATCTTGGAGGTCTCTTCCATCTCTACATTTCTATGATTCTTCCAAGAGAAAGCGAATGGGCCTTTTTAGTGGCAGCCCCTTATTTGTGGAATACTCTCCCCAGGGAAGTTTGCTGGGCACCAGGGTGGATTTGATTTAAATCAAATTGATTTAAATCACGATTTAAATCACTAGTCAGTAAGGCTTGATTTAAATCACTAGTCAGTAAGACTTGATTTAAATTTTTTTTTACAGAAAGACTCATTCTTGCTGGTATAATCTTAATATTTACAACCATATGAAGGTTTCATTTTTGGAATAATAAATTTTCAGAGTAGTTTTTACAGTTATATCAAAAATTACTGATTTGGTTATACTACTAGAAATACATAGACAGATAATTATGAAATTATGGTGAGGTTTAATAAGTTAATTGTTTATATTTGGACAACTTTTCTGCTGTACTTTATTGGAAGGAAAAAAATAATCATTTCCTTAATAACCATTTAAACAATTTATTTAACTTAAACAATAACATGATAGCATAAAAAAACTTAAGACTGAGTTTTAGCACACTTGATAAATGTAAAACAAATCCTTATTTCCTGATGAATAGCCTTTGTACTACAATGTAACTTAAATAGAAGACTATATTTAGAAAGATTTTTCCTCCAAAAGCATTTTATTTTAAAAATCCGATTTAAATAAAAAAAATCCGATTTTTTTGATTTTTTTTTTTTTAAATCATTGATTTTTATCCACCCTGCTGGGCACAAACACAGACATCTTTCAGCACAAAGTGAAGGCATTCCTATTCTTCCAGGAACTGGAGTGATAATACTGCTACAGTCTTTCCAGCTATATTAACTAGGAGTTTGGTGATCCTCTTGTGTTGTGAGAAGGAAAGGGTATCTTTACTACAAACTAGTCCTTTTTAGTATTGCTATCATTGGTTCCAATTCTTGCTACAAAAGCAGCATTTTTCTTTAATGTATGAGTTGCTTTGAGACTTATCATAAAAAGAAACAGTTAAAAATAAATAAATAATATAATATAATCAAAAAGAAAATTTTATGTACCGTGGATTTCATCCATGTTCGATGAAAGACTATTTGGCTCCCATCAGCCCCAGCTAGCATGGCCAGGGATGATGGGACTTGTAGTTCAGCAACATCTAGAGGGTCAAAGGTTCCCCCCATACCTGATTTAATCTTGGCCAACACTGAAAGCTGCATGGTTATATCTTGTGAGTGTGGTTGACTTTAAATACAAACACACCAAATTAAGACTGAAACCCAAATTATTCTGATCTCTCCTGGACAGAGCTTTCCTGTCCTAAAGATTACATTTACAACTGCAGGTGTTGCTCTGTTCCAATTGCCCTCTTGACTCCTGCAGCTGAAAGGGCCTGCCTTTCAAGCCAACTTCTGGGCCTACTAGAACGGCCCTATCTTTCCTGCAGCAGCCTTCTTATGATTTCCTAGCAAGGTCGCTGTGGATGTAAAAGCTAGACAAAACTACAGTATATCACAGAGAAAACAAGGGGCTGAGAGTCATCTCAGAAGCAGACTGAGAGTGCCCCCCAATGGACTCACAGCGCAATACAGCAACTCTAAACTATAAGAACATAACAAGAGCCTGCTGGATCAGGTCAATGTTCCATTCAGGACAGCATCCTGTTCTCACAGTGGCCACCCAGGTGCCTCTTCCGGGAAGCGCACAAGAGCCCTCTCCCTCGCTGTAGTTTCCAGTAACTGGCATCCAAAAGCGTTGCTGCCATCTGAGCATAGCCATCATGGCTAGTAGCCATTGACAGCCCTCTCCTCCACGATTCTGCCCAATTCCCCTTTAAAGCAATCCAAGTTGGGGGCCATCGCTGTCTCATGTAGGAATGAGTTCCACAGTTTAGCCATGTGATACATAAAGAAGCACTTCACTTTATGTGTCCTGAAGCTTCCAACACTCAGCTTCATTTGATGTCTATGAGTTATAGTGTTATGAGAGAGGGAGAATAACTTTTCTGTCCACTTTCTCCACACCATGCATCATTTTATAAACCTCTATCATGTCACTTACTTGTCTTTACCCAAAACTAATAAGTTTCAAGCAAATTGTCCTTTAAGTTCTCTCTGTTCAAGAGACACAGAGTCCTCCACCTATCTGACAGCATCTCCAATAATAGTGGTGAACAACAAACCAGGATGCAAAATTTCGAGTCACCTGATTGCCAACAGGGACCAGCAATTACTGAATTCTGCCACTGGAGGTTGGCTGCTTCTATGCTTAATTAGCATCATCTGCTGCTGTTTGGCAGCACAGCACAAGGACTGCCAGCCATCTTCCCTGAATGAAGGTGCACCTGCTTGGCTGTCTCATCTCAGAAGTGGAGCCAGGAGGCAATTGCTGCCCAGCAAAGGAGGAGTCATCCAAGGCAGCAACCTAACTGGGATCCTGTAGTTTGAAATGGGGACATCGTGTGGCTGGAACTTGATCCCAGGGAACTCACTTTGTAAGCTATGTGTACTCATTTATCAGCAGAATGGGAAAAACCAGAGATCTGTTCAATAAAATTGGAGATATGAAAGGAACATTTCGTACAAAGATTACCATAGTAAAGGACAAAAGTGGAAGGACCTAACAGAAGCAGAAGACATCAAGAAGAGGTGGCAAGAATACACAGAGGAATTATACCAGAAAGATATGGAGGTCTCGTACACCCCAGGTAGTGTGGCTGCTGACCTTGAGCCAGACATCCTGGAGAGTGAAGTCAAATGGGCCTTAGAAAGCACTGCTAATAACAAGGCCAGTGGAAGTGATGATATTCCAGCTGAACTATTTAAAATTTTAAAAGATGATGCTGTTAAGGTGCTACACTCAATATGCCAGCAAGTTTGGAAAACTCAGCAGTGGCCAGAAGATTGGAGAAGATCAGTCTACATCCCAATCCCAAAGAAGGGCAGTGCCAAAGAATGCTCCAACTACCGCACAATTGCGCTCATTTCACGCGCTAGCAAGGTTATGCTTAAAATTCTACAAGGCAGGCTTAAGCAGTATGTGGACCGAGAACTCCCAGAAGTGCAAGCTGGATTTCGAAGGGGCAGAGGAACCAGAGACCAAATTGCAAACATGCACTGGATTATGAAGAAAGCTAGAGAGTTCCAGAAAAACATTTACTTCTGCTTCATTGACTACGCAAAAGCATTTGACTGTGTCGACCACAGCAAACTATGGCAAGTTCTTAAAGAAATGGGAGTGCCTGATCACCTCATCCGTCTCCTGAAAAATCTCTATGTGGGACAAGAAGCTACAGTTAGAACTGGATATGGAATAACTGATTGGTTCAAAATTGGGAAAGGAGTACGACAAGGCTGTATATTGTCTCCCTGCTTAAAACTTATATGCAGAATTCATAATGCGAAAGGCTGGACTGGATGAATCCCAAACCGGAATTAAGATTGCCGGAAGAAATATCAACAACCTCAGATATGCTGATGATACAACCTTGATGGCAGAAAGTGAGGAGGAATTAAAGAACCTTTTAATGAGGGTGAAAGAGGAGAGCGCAAAATATGGTCTGAAGCTCAACATCAAAAAAACTAAGATCATGGCCACTGGTCCCATCACCTCATGGCAAATAGAAGGGGAAGAAATGGAGGCAGTGAGAGATTTTACTTTTTTGGGTTCCATGATCACTGCAGATGGTGGCAGCAGTCACAAAATTAAAAGACGCCTGCTTCTTGGGAGAAAAGCAATGACAAACCTAGACAGCATCTTAAAAAGCAAAGACATCACCTTGCCAACAAAGGTCCGTATAGTTAAAGCTATGGTTTTCCCAGTAGTGATGTATGGAAGTGAGAGCTGGACCATCAAGAAGGCTGATCGCCGAAGAATTGATGCTTTTGAATTATGGTGCTGGAGGAGACTCTTGAGAGTCCCATGGACTGCAAGAAGATCAAACCTATCCATTCTGAAGGAAATCAGCCCTGAGTGCTCACTGGAAGGACAGATTCTGAAGCTGAGGCTCCAATACTTTGGCCACCTCATGAGAAGAGAAGACTCCCTGGAAAAGACCCTGAAGTTGGGAAAGATGGAGGGCACAAGGAGAAGGGGACGGCAGAGGACGAGATAGCTGGACAGTGTTCTCGAAGCTATCAACATGAGTCTGGCCAAACTGCGGGAGGAAGTGGAAGACAGGAGTGCCTGGCGTGCTCTGGTCCATGGAGTCATGAAGAGTAAGACACTACTAAACAACAACATTCTTCCACCTGACTGCCTCAGAAGGAGAAGGAAGGCTCACTCTGTTGTCTCAGCTATGACCAAATGCCATTCTACAAGGTCATTATGAAACTGGAAAGTTTTGGAACTGAAATTTCTTTGTTTTCCTGTTCCACACCCTGAAAACTGCATTGATAGATCAATATAGATACCGTGTTTCCCCTTTTTTAAGACACCGTCTTATAACTTTTTTTCCTCAAAAAAACACAGGGTGGCTTATTTTCAGGGGGTGTCTTGTTTTTTATTATGTCAGGAGCAGCACATCTCTCGTTCGCTGGCTCCCTGCGTGCGAGGAGCAGGCAGGACTCGGGTCAGAGGCTGTCTTTTATTTTCTGTGCCTCTCGCTGGCTTGCTGGCTCCCTGCGGGGCAGGGAGAAATGTAAAGTACTACACTTGGGCAAAAAAAAAATGAAAGGCACAAATACAGGATGGTTGACACCTAGCTTGAGAGCAGTACATGTGAAAAGGATCTAGGAGTCTTGGTAGACCATAAACTTGACATGAGTCAACAGTGTGATGCAGCAGCTAAAAAAGCCAATGCAATTCTGGGCTGCATCAATAGGAGTATAGCATCTAGATCAAGGGAAGTAATAGTACCACTGTATTCCGCTCTGGTCAGACCTCACCTGGAATACTGTGTCCAATTCTGGGCACCACAGTTCAAGAAGGATACTGACAAGCTGGAACATGTCCAGAAGAGGGCAACCAAAATGGTCAAAGGCTTGGAAACTATGCCTTATGAGGAACGGCTTAGGGAGCTGGGTATGTTTAGCCTGGAGAAGAGAAGGTTAAGGGGTGATATGATGGCCATGTTCAAATATATAAAAGGATGTCATATAGAGGAGGGAGTAAGGTTGTTTTCTGCTGCTCCAGAGAAGTGGACATGGAGCAATGGATTCAAACTACAAGAAAGAAGATTCCACCTAAACATTAGGAAGAACTTCCTGACAGTAAGAGCTGTTCGACAGTGGAATTTGCTGCCAAGGAGTGTGGTGGAGTCTCCTTCTTTGGAGGTCTTTAAGCAGAGGCTTGACAGCCATCTGTCAAGAATGCTTTGATGGTGTTTCCTGCTTGGCAGGGGGTTGGACTGGATGGCCCTTGTGGTCTCTTCCAACTCTATGATTCTATGACTCTTGACTGAAAGAAAAGGGCGGGCAACAGCCACCGCCAAGCACCGTGAGAGAGTCTGAGGGAAGGGATGTGTGTGCTTCGCCAGCATTGACTTCCAGCCCTCTCTCCCCAGCCCTGGGATGTTCCAGGGGAGGGAATGGCAATTGGCGAGGGAGGGAGGGAGCTCCTCCGAAGGGCTGCTCTCACTCACTCTCCTGGGGGGGGGGGGTGGCTCGCTTAATAGCAATCTGCTACACTGGAGCTTCTTAAATTTAAACCAGTATAATGGAATCTATCTGTGCAGTAGCCTATACTTAAATAAGGATCTCTACTAGCCAGCTGCCCAAGACTTAAGTTCCAACAATGCACTTTGCAGCAAACACTGATAGCAAACAGGTACTGGCTGAGAACAGAGAAAACAGAGATAGAAAACAAAGAAGCCAGCTGAGCAGCAATTAAGATTAAATGGTAGCAATTAAGGTGCAAATGAGCCAGCGTCCTGGAGAGAAAGAGAGGACCTTTCCAAACTACTACAAATCCTTAAAGGGGCAGCTCCACAGACAATCCTCACTGCAGCAGGCGTTTTAAAAGGCTGCTTTATGCAAGGAGACACCTGGGAGAGCTGCCTGCTCTGCGCCCCTCAGCTGATCGGCAGAGCGGAGGAAGGCATTCTCCAGCGAGTGCGGGGAGAGAAAGAGAGGACGCAGGAACTCTCCTTCGCTTTCAAAGCCCCCGCCCCCCCCCGCCTATCGCTATGGCTTATTTTCGGGGTGTGGCTTATTTCTCGCAAATGTGAAAAAACCCTGCCATGGCTTACTTTATGACTACGTCTTAAAAAGTGGGAAACACGGTAGATACAGATATAGATAGATAGATAGATGCAATATAGATAGATACCTTGGAAGTCGAACGGAATCTGTTCCGGAAGTCCGTTCAACTTCCAAAACGTTTGGAAACCAAAGTGTGGCTTCTGATTGGCTTCAGGAAGATAGGCAACAGGATTAAAATTATATCCAAAAATATAGGGGAAATTAAGAGGTCTTTGCTTGGCACTCAAAGGACCAGCAAAGGGAACCTCTATGTGGAACGGTCTAAACACCCGAGGCACCAGCACCAGGAAGCCAATCACCTTACTTCATAGGCTGTCAACTGAAGACGCTAATGTACAGGTACATATGGAATCAGGTGGCCCTTCAAGTATGCTGTCCCAAGGCAGGAAGGGCTTTAAAGGTAAATCAAATTGTAAGCATGAAAGAACAGACTGGCCTGTTTTCTTAGCATCACACAGTGCAAAGAAAATCTTAGGTACTTTATGAACAACACCGCTCATGTCTCAGAGGCACAAATGGGAATTCCAGAATACATCATCAGCCCTGTGACTGGCAGCCAGTGCAGAGCCTCTGGCTTGACCAGGTCTGGTATTAATCCCAGGAGCTTCTGCTCTTGCATGTTCAACAGAACAGGTAAAACATAAAAACCTGTTGCTCTTCTAGCTCCAATGCAAAAAAAATTATCTAGTTCCAGTTAGAAAGCTCCTTCCCAGGTCTGGATTCAAGTACAACCAGTGACAGTCCAGGCCCTGCCCTGATATAGTCTGCACAGATGAAGCCACACAGCCTGGAGGAACAGCCAAGATGCACATTGTTCTCTCTCAAACTGGACCACGGGTCCCTGGCAGGTGGAAACCATCACTGATAACCCCAAACACTAGGCAGATATCCTAACAAATAACACAGACAGTCACAGGCATACACACACAGCAATGCTGTCAAAATTGCCAAATTAATTTGGAAGTGCACAAAGTCAGCTGGCTGTTAGTATCGCATCTGAGGTGCAACTGACCCATGTATTAGTTGTCTTCCTGCAGGTACAACCAAAGAGAAAATTGATGCAAAGCAAGAAAGACTCACAAGGCACCAAAGAACATCCTAGAGGAGAAGACAGAGAAGGAAACTATGCCATCAGAGGTAAAACCTCTGCCCTTAATATGTAGATTATTTCCTTAAGTATTATGTGTGTGGGGGCATGTATTTTTCAGAATCATCAAACTTGAGGGGACGTCAAGGGTAGTCCAACCCCCTGAATCCCTGACAGATGGCCATCCAGTCTCTCTTTAAAAACCTTCAGTGAAGGAGAGTCCACTACCTTCTGAGCAAGACCGTTCCACTATCAAACAGCTGTTACCCTCAGAAAGTTCTTCCTAATGCTTAGTCTTGTAATTTGAATCAATTGGTTTGGGTCTTGCCCTCTGCAGCAGCAGAAAACAAGCTTGCTCCATCTTGGCAGGAGGGTGCTCTGTTTGTCCTGGCCCAGTGTAGAAACCAAACTGGCTGCTGTGGAAGTACCCACTGCATTTTCACACAGGCCACAGAGGATGGTGAGCCCCCTCCTGAGAGTACAGCATGGAAACCAAGAGGGCTTGCAGTGGAAGAACAGACTGCTGTGCCCCTTTGCCACCATCCCATTGAGTTCCCGCGCTAGACAACCTAACATTCTGTACACCCAGCACTAAATCATGCCAGGCTTGCAGCAGGTGGACAGAGATCTGCTCCTCTGCTGCCGAACAGCTGCATTTCCATGCTGGCCACAGATAAGCCTCTTCCTACATGGCCAACATACAAAGAAAGTGAACTAGTGTAGGAGACAGGGAGCACTCCATATAAATTCTATCAGCCCATTGGGCTTCTAACCTGCAAAAATTTTTGAGGCTGCAAGGTAGTAACTTTTTTTGGGAGGGGGGGTTAACTTAAAAGACTGCAGTAATGCATCCACTTATTTCCTGGGGATAAGACTAGCTCAGACACAATTCAAATGCAACAATGCATGTGTAAGGAAATGCGCCATAGCAACATTCCAGTTTCCAGGGTGGATAAAAATCAACGATTTTTTTTAAAAAAATAAAAAATCGGATTTTTTTTATTTAAATCGGATTTTTTTTTTTATTTAAATTGGATTTTTAAAATAAAATGCTTTTGGAGGAAAAATCTTTCTAAATATAGTCTTCTATTTAAGTTACATTGTAGTACAAAGGCTATTCATCAGGAAATAAGGATTTGTTTTAAGTTTATCAAGTGTGCTAAAACTCAGTCTACGTTTTTTAAAAAAAATGTTTAACCACATCAGTTAACAAACATGGATACATATGCTACCATGTTATTGTTTTAGTTAAATAAATTGTTTAAATGGTTATTAAGGAAATGATTATTTTTCTCCTTCCAATAAAGTACAGCAGAAAAGTTGTCCAAATATAAACAGTTAACTTATTAAACCTCACCATAACTTCATAATTATCTATCTACTAGTAAATTAAGCCCGTTAAGATAACGGGCGCTAGAAAGTATATGGGGGGAGCGGCGGCCACCCTTCTCAGCCCGAGGCAGGAGCCCGCCGAGCAGCCGCTCCTCGCGCGCTTCATCACCACAGCCGCGAAGAAAGTTTGCTCCTCTCTGGACGGGGCGGGTGGGCGGAGGGGCTGGCTTGGCGGCGCTTCTAGAGCATATGTGGTCAACCAAGCCACCCACCCCCTGCACCCCTAGACCACCCCCAAGCCATGCAGTCAAGCCACCCACCCCCTGCACCCCTAGACCACCCCCAAGCCATGCAACCAAGCCACCCCCCTTGCACCCCTAGACCACCCGAAGCCATGCAACTAAGCCACCCCCTTGCACCCCTAGACCACCCCCAAGCCATGCAAGCAAGCCACCCCCTGCACCCCTAGACCACCCGAAGCCATGCAGTCAAGCCACCCACCCCCTGCACCCCTAGACCACCCCCAAGCCATGCAACCAAGCCACCCACCCCTTGCATCCCTAGACCACCCCAAGCCATGCAGTCAAGCCACCCACCCCCTGAACCCCTAGACCACCCCAAGCCACCCACCCCCTTCACCCCAAGGCATGCAACCAAGCCACCCCCTGCACCCCAAGACCACCCCAAGCCATGCAGTCAAGCCACCCACCTCCTGCACCCCTAGACCACCCCAAGCCATGCAACTAAGCCACCCCCTTGCACCCCTAGACCACCCCAAGCCACCCCCCTGCACCCCTAGATCACCCCAAGCCACCCACCCCCTTCACCCCTAGACCACCCCCAAGCCATGCAACCAAGCCACCCCCCTGCACCCCTAGACCACCCGAAGCCATGCAACTAAGCCACCCCCTTGCACCCCTAGACCACCCCCAAGCCATGCAACCAAGCCACCCACCCCTTGCATCCCTAGACCACCTCCTAGCCAGGCAGCCAAGCCAGTCTGGAAACCGAACGTGAAAAGCTGGGACGAAAGAGAGAGGGGAGGGAGAGAGAGAAAGAGAGCAGCGAAAGCGAGGGAGGGAGGAGAAAAAAGAAGAGGGCCTTGGATCTCGGCAACCACCATAAAGTGGGAGGAGGAAGCGAAAACAGCTGGCCAGCCAGCAGCCGAAGGGTTGGCTTTGACCCCCTTCGGGCGCTGCGCCCTTTTTTGGAGAGGGAGGCGGTGTGTGTGTGCGCACGCGCGTTGCAAAAGGAGAAGGCAGTAAGAAGAGCGAGCAAGGAAGGCAGAAAAAGGAAGCAAAGGGAGAGGGAGGGAAGGGGCGGGAGGTTTCTCTGCTTGGAAACTGCTCTGCCGCCGCCGCCTTGGACCCGCCGCGCGGAGAGGAGGAGGAGGAGGTTGGGGCGCTTCGCTCAGCATCCCCGCCGGCTGCGTCCGCCTCTCCGCCTTCTCCTCCTCCACCGGTTGGCTGCCTGCCTGCCTGCCTGCTGCTGCTCCTCCCGCCGCGCTCAGAGAACAGCAGCAAACCAAGCCCAGGCCAGCAGCTGCTGCCGGGAGCCCGTCGGACGCAGCAGGCGGCGAGGGGAGGCACCTTCTCCTCACGGGAGCCCCTGAGCGGAGCGCAGGGAACAGCAGCGGGAGGAGCAGCAGCAGCAAGCAGCTCAACCGTCTGCTTGCCTGCTTCGCGCGCGCCCAGCGTTCGGCCGGCCCTGATTGGTGCGCGCGTCTCTGCCCTCCAACCCGTGTCCGTGGCGCACATGCGCAGTAACGAAAAACCACTGACACACAGACGCACGCAGGGACATAGGCTCTTTATTATATAGGATGTATTTCTAGTAGTATAACCAAATCAGTAATTTTTGATATAACTGTAAAAACTACTCTGAAAATTTATTATTCCAAAAATGAAACCTTCATATGGTTGTAAATGTTAAGATTATACCAGCAAGAATGAGTCTTTCTGTTAAAAAAAATATTTAAATCAAGTCTTACTGACTAGTGATTTAAATCAAATCCACCCTGCCAGTTTCACATTTAAATTGGGCTCTGAGCTGCTACACATGAAGCATTAGCATGTGTAGTGCATTAGTCATGGATCCCTCCATGCCTCTGCACCAGTGAAACAACTTGGGTTTAAACGAGAAATATGGAAGACCACCAAGGTATGTTTTTCCTAAATGCCCCATGTCACATTTAATATTGGGCCTCACTCGTATCCAAGGTTCAGATGAAATAAATGGCAGTAATAGACCAATGAACATGGGGTGGGTAAGAGGAATTCAACCAGCAGCAGTTTCCATCCACCTGGAAATTGGAACATTCTCCCCAGTTCTTCACACAGAATTAAGGCCTTATATGGGATCACATAAACCAATGAGGGGGGCAGGGGATGCCAGAAACAACTTTTGGAGCAAGAGTTTAAATAGCTCATGCTTACCTCAGATTCAGTTTGCGGTCTTCATCACTGCCAACCTCCAACTGAGGGGGAAAGAGCAAGAAGCATTAAAGGCTCAAAATAATATGATTCAAAAGGTTTTCTTGCAAGTTTTAAAAATAGCTTCAATAAAATAATAGCATGCATACATTTATTGCCCTATCACCACATGCTTTCTCCAAGGAGCTTAAGAGAGCCACCCCTACCCCATATGCCACCCCTTCCCCATTTCCTCCCAACAACCCTGTGAGGTAGGTTAGGGAGACAGAGAAGCCAGAGGTCACCCAAGCAAACCTCATGACTGACTGAAGTGCTGAGTTCACAACCTCAGTGCAACATCACACTGGCTTTGCTGCTTCATTTAATAATATGAAAAGGGAAATAATATGTTACATGTTTCAGGGGACAAGGACTAGATCTTTGCCTCTCTTTTAGGGCTGAAAGCTTTAATCACAAGTGTTTAATGGTTATTGTATTTGTAAAAAAAACAACACCCAATAAAAATGTGTTAGTTCCCCCCCCAAAAAAAGCTTTAATCACCAGATTAACCTAATGACGATAACAGGGGAAAAAGAGAGAGAGAAGCTAACAGGTTGAATCCTGACAAGACAGAAGTACTGTTTTTGGGGGATAGGGGGCCGACAGGTGTGGAGGACTCCCTGGTCCTGAATGGGGTAACTGTGCCCCTGAAGGACCAGGTGTGCAGCTGTCCATGGAGGTGCAGGTCAATTCTGTGTCCAGGGCAGCTGTCTACCAGCTCCATCTGGTACGCAGGCTGAAACCCTACCTGCCCACAGACTGTCTGGCCAGAGCGGTGCATGCTCTGGTTATCTCCCGCTTGGACTACTGCAATGCGCTCTACATGGGGCTACCTTTGAAGGTGACTTGGAAACTACAACTAATCCAGAATGCGGCAGCTAGACTGGTGGCTGGGAGTGGCCACCGAGACCACACATAACACTGGTCTTGAAAGACCTACATTGGCTCCCAGTACGTTTCCGAGCACAATTCAAAGTGTTGGTGCTGACCTTTAAAGCCCTAAACGGCCTCGGCCCAGTATACCTGAAGGAGCATCTCCACCCCCATCGTTCTGCCTGGACACTGAGGTCCAGCATCGAGGGCCTTCTGGCGGTTCCCTCACTGCGAGAAGTGAGGTTACAAGGAACCAGGCAGAGGACCTTCTCGGTAGTGGCTCCCGCCCTATGGAACACCCTCCCATCAGATGTCAAGGAAATAAACAACTATCTAACTTTTAGAAGACATTTGAAGGCAGCCCTGTTTAGGGAAGTTTTAATGTTTGATGTTTTGTTGTGCTTTTAATATTCTGTTGGGAGCCGCCCAGAGTGACTGGGGAAATCCAGCCAGATGGGGGCAGTATAAATAATAAACAAACAAACAAACAAATATTATTGCTGCTACTACTACTACTAATATTACTATTATTATTATTATTATTATTATTATTATTATTATTATTATGTCTTACTGGAATAGGGACTGAAAAGGAAACAAATATAGATGGCCTTTCCTAAGTGGCAGCCTGTGTTTTGATTTCATAGGTTTCCTAACGCTAGCTAGTTCCAAGGAATGGGTCTTAAGGCACAGGAGGCTGCTACTTGCTGACGTTAACAGGACTGGGGCTGGTCAGTGCCTGCGAACCACATGTAAACAATACTGAGTTTCATGACAAGAGGAAGTTATGAATTTAATATTAAGGAAATATTCCTTAAATATTTCAAAAAGGCACCTATATGGAGGTTTGGTTATGCGCACTTTAAAATTTTACAGATGAACCAATTAAGAGCTTTAGAAAGCAGCTATATATCATTTCATTCCAGTTACCGTTTTTATCCTCTGATCAAAGCAAGCTGTCTAAAAAAATACATGTTGTCTTTTGGAATCCAATCACTAGGCTGCTCTAAATAAAATCCAATCACTAGGATACTTTGAATGACAGATGAGAGGCACAGAGGTCTCACGAGAGGTGCTCCCCCACCCCTGACAGCATCTTACACAATAGGCAACCTAAAGATAGCAGAGAAGAAACATGAATGAGATGCAACAAACCCAACATACCACTCACAAGCACAGCAATTTAATCCCAATAACTTCAGTCAGGATTAATCCCAATACAGTGGTACCTCAGGTTACATACACTTCAGGTTACATACGTTTCAGGTTAAGAACTCCGCTAACCCAGAAATAATGCTTCAGGTTAAGAACTTTGCTTCAGGATAAGAACAGAAATTGTGCTCTGGCGGTGCAGCGGCAGCAGGAGGCCCCATTAGCTAAAGTGGTGCTTCAGGTTAAGAACAGTTTCAGGTTAAGAACGGACCTCCGGAACAAATTAAGTACTGTACTTAACCAGAGGTACCACTGTATACTACTGTGTAAATGGGTTCACAATGGGTTCGTGTTTTTCTCCCAGCAGAACTGCCAAATGTAGGGCATTTAAAACTGAAGCTCTCTACACTGGTGGAAACATTTTAAATGCTCACACTAAGCATGGACTCCTATGCACACTCACCCTGAAAGTAAGGCCCATTGAACACAGTGGGAGTTACTTCTGAGGAAACATGCACAGATTGCATTGATGAAAACCACAGATCAAGCTCAACTAGGCAGCAAGTCTTTTCCTTGTAGAAGATGGAATAGCACCAAAGCTAACCATGGAAGGCAACCATATAAACTTTTTTGGGCATGAAGAACATTTCAACTACTGGTATTCAGGAGCCACCTGTAGACACGGGGGGGGGGGGGAGAGATCAACCAGATCCTGGATGTGGCAAATGAGTTCTTTAACCTGAAAGCTTGGATCTGAGAATATCCCACAACCCACACAATATAGTGGCAGATGGCAGATCAGGTGCATAAGACCAAGCGTGTAGAATATGGTGGGTGCTTTCTGGGTCTCAGGATGGTGGACTTGCTCTAGAGAACCAGGTGAGATTAGAATCATAGAATCATAGAGTTGGAAGAGACCCCAAGGGCCATCCAGTCCAACCCCCTGCCAAGCAGGAAACACCATCAAAGCATTCTTGACAGATGGCTGTCAAGCCTCTGCTTAAAGACCTCCAAAGAAGGAGACTCCACCACACTCCTTGGCAGCAAATTCCACTGTCGAACAGCTCTTACTGTCAGGAAGTTCTTCCTAATGTTTAGGTGGAACCCTCTTTCTTGTAGTTTGAATCCATTGCTCCGTGTCCGCTTCTCTGGAGCAGCAGAAAACAACTTTTCTCCTTCTTCTATATGACATCCTTTTATATATTTGAACATGGCTATCATATCACCCCTTAACCTTCTCTTCTCCAGGCTAAACATACCCAGCTCCCTAAGCCGTTCCTCATAAGGCATCGTTTCCAGGCCTTTGACCATTTTGGTTGCCCTCCTCTGGACACGTTCCAGCTTGTCAGTATCCTTCTTGAACTGTGGTGCCCAGAACTGGACACAGTATTCCAGGTGCGGTCTGGCCAGAGCGGAATACAGTGGTACTATTACTTCCCTCGATCTAGATGCTATACTCCTATTGATGCAGCCCAGAATTGCATGGGCTTTTTTAGCTGCTGCATCACACTGTTGACTCATGTCAAGTTTGTGGTCTACCAAGACTCCTAGATCCTTTTCACTTGTACTGCTCTCAAGCCAGGTATCACCCATCCTGTATTTGTGCCTTTCATTTTTTTTGCCCAAGTGTAGTACTTTACATTTCTCCCTGTTAAAATTCATCCTGTTTGCCTTGGCCCAGTTCTCTAATCTGTTAAGGTCATTTTGAAGTGTGATCCTGTCCTCTGGGGTATTAGCCACCCCTCCCAATTTGGTGTCATCTGCAAACTTGATCAGGATGCCCTCAAGCCCATCATCCAAGTCATAGATAAAGATGTTTGTTGAATAAGACTGGGCCCAAGACAGAACCCTGTGGCACCCTGGAAAGTCACTTCTCTCCAGGATGAAGAGGAGCCATTAATGAGCACCCTTTGGTGAGCCAGGGTTCTTCTCTTGTCTTTCCCACTCACTCCACATTGCCTCCCATGTGCCAAATTTCAGTTCTAAGCTGTTCAAGGCAGCCCTTGGCTGGCCAGTTAAATACAGCTAAGCCTCACAAGTAGAAAATTAGCACTCTAGGCTAGAAATTTCTCTCCCCATTTCTGGCTTTGTTTTCTACTTCCAGGCAAGTTTTAAGGGTGTTTAAAAATAAAAATAAAAACATTTCACAACGTAACAGTAAATATGACATCATCGGGCTTCGTTAAGAAGCGGCCCGATCCATCCTACCACTTCATTCCCTTGCGCACACAAACTTTTCAAAGGGCTGTACATACATTAAGAACAGAAAGCACAAGCCCCTCGCCTCCACCCCCAAGGCTCGTGTCTGCGGGAAGGGGCGGGCAGCTGCCACGAGAGCTTCGGGCACTGAAGGGTTTACTCTTTCCCAAAGAGTGGCTCGTGCACCCCTTGAGGGGGCCGTGGAGGAAACGGGCCTGGGGGGCGGGACAGGGCAGAGAAGAGGACGAGCCCCGAGGGGGAGGCCGGGCAGGGAGAAGCCGCGGGGCCCCGTGGGGAGGCCCGGCCCCACCGGCGCCTGATGCAGCGGGGCTGGCGAGGGCCCAGGAGGCAGGCCGGCCACGCTGTGGGGAGGGGCAGCCCTGGGCCTCCAGGCTCCTGCGAAGGCGGCCGGGGCCGGGCTCCCGTCGGGGCGGGCGCTGCGGAGAGGCCGAGCCCCGGCCAGCGGCGGGTGAGGCCCGCGGGGCCGGCGGCGCCTGCGGAAGGAGGAGCCCCCTCACCTCGCTGGTGCTGGCCGACGAGGAGGCGGCGCTCGGGGTGGGCGAGCGCTGCAGGGTCACCAGCGCCATGGCGGCGGCGGCGGCGGCGGAGCCCCCTCCTCCTCTTCTTCTTCTTCTTCTTCTTCTTCGTCCTCCTGCTCCTCCCGCGGGCGGCTTCCCAGGCGAGGCCTCCGCCTCCTGCCGCCGCCTCCTGGGCCTCCGCCGCCTCCTGCCTCCTCCTCCTCCTTCTCTGGCGGGCGGAGCAGCGCAGGCGGAGAGAAGGACTGGCTTTTCTGAGGGGGAAGAGATGCGACAGGGCTTTTATATTTGCTTGGGAATACGTGACGGGGTTTTTATCTTTCAATGCGAAGTTGTGAAAAGATTTTTATTTTTATTACGTATATGGGAAGTTGTGAGATGATCCCCCCCCCAGAATATGCGAGGGGATTTTTGTTTTATTTTTGTCCTTTTTTTTAATAGGAAAGGGGTTTGTTTGTTTGTTTATACCCCACCTTTCCCCCTGACAGTTTACAGATAAAAATAAGAACAGTTAAACAGCTATAGATATATATTTTACTTTATGGGGATATATGAAAGAATTTTATTTTTTACTTCACTGGGATAGGTGAAAGTATTTTTATTTCATTTTTATTTCATGGGAACATGTGAAAGGAATTTTATTTTATTTCTAATTTTTATGGGAATACTTGAAAAGATTTTAATTTTTTTAATTGTATGGGAATACTGTGTGTGAAAGAATCCTCTTTAATCTTTTTATTGAATTTTAAGTAAGAAAAAATAGAAAAGCATACATCACAGGAACTAATAATTTAAAAAAACCCACCAAAGTCACCCCAACAATAAAAACCACCACCTCAACCACTTGGTTCTTTTAAAAAAATATCCTTTAAGGCTAGGAAGAATGCACCGGATTACAGTCATAGGATTGTAGAATTCTGGAGTTGGAAGGGACCCCAATGATCCAAGCCCCTGCAATGCAGGAATCTCAGCTATAGCATCCAAGACAGATGGCCATCCAACCTCTGCTTAAAGACCTTCAAGGTAGGAGAGTTCACAACCTCCCAAGGAAGACCGTTCCACTGTTGAACAGTGCTTACTGTCAGAAAGTTTACCGGTAGTCAACATCTCCTTTCTTGTAAATTGAATCCATTGGTTCGAGTCATACCCTCCAAAGCAGGAGAAAACTAGCTTGTTCCCTCTTCCATGTGGCAGGATATTTGAAGATGGCTATCATATCTCCTCTTAGTCTCCTCTTTTCCAGGTAACATTAACTTGGTGTTTCAATATACCGGTAATTTGTTCAGATTCTACATAAAAACGCATTGAAAGCCCAGTAGAATACTACTGTTAGCTCCCTTTAACCAGCTTGATTATCCAGAGAAGGTTAAAGTGCTGTACAGTAATTGGTCTCAAGAACTTGCCCACAATGAGTTTGTAGTTGCACAGATTGTGCACATTGTACAGAATGCCACAGCAACACCGTCTGTGCCAAGAGAGCTGGGCATCTACAGCTGCATGCACACCACACCAAAGGCAAAGGAGCTGCTGGGCTGTGAAAGTGTGAGGCGCCTGCAATGCTAAAAGCAAGAGATAGGCAAGTAATAGAGTAATTAATGTAATCGGCTTTGCTGAGTCTCCATAAAGTCCTTAGCCATTGAGGTCCTCAGGTGACCGACTTTCCTCCCTCATCCCAAAGGAGATAACTGATGGCAGAGACTCACCTGCGGGATTCACCTCTTAAGGTCTGCAGGGATTGCAGCTAGTTGGGTTGAGGAGTTTCCCACAAACTAGCCCAAATGTCTGGCATTTTTTATTATTTATTAAACTTGTTAGCCACTTTTTTTACCAGTGTAACTCAAAGCAACTTACAACAATAAATAAATAACACATGCATTAAAACAGATACAACTCTTTATGCACCCTCCCTGTCCATGCACACAAACCTCATTTGGTCTCATAGTTCTGTTTCCTGGTCAAAGAACAGTGACAGAATGCTGGGAACAGACTTTTAAAAATACATAGTTGTTTGGTTCATTCTTGAATACAACAAAAGTTAAGGTAACCTATGAGCTGAATATAAATCTATTTCATAAACAAAACAACTTTAAAATGATAATGTTATAAAAGGTATCATAGCTCAGTTGCCAGTAGTCATCCCCATATGCAATGACAGACAAACTGAATACATATTCAGTACCATATTGGCCTGAATATAAGCCACACTTTTCCCCCAAATTCTGACCATGGAGAGTTAAAGTGTGGCTTATATTTGCGACATTACAGTACGCAACAAGGAGCGCTAGGCAAACAGCGCCAGGAGCATGGCAAAGCGGCACCCACCCCGCACGTAGTCCCCCGTCCTCTCCCCAAGGCCGGGAAGGGGGAGAGCGAGGAAGGGGAAAGGCCACTGGCAATGCAGCGTGGCTCCCACCCCCCATGCCCAGTATGCAGCCAGGAACAGCAAGGAATGGAGCGGCTTATATTCGGATGTTTTTTATTTCTCCCCCACCCCCTTCCAATTTTAAAGGTGCGGCTTATATTCAGGCCAATACGGTAGTTGTACAAATCAATGAAAATAAAATAACATGCAATTGTATTTCCCAAAGCCAACTTGTGTAGCCAGACATTTCAATGAATTATTCAGTGGTGGATAATTGATACAGAACACCAACTGGAGCATGAATCCTGAAGGTATAGTCATTTTGATGATGTGCAGTGGTCAGATATAACAGCCACACATAGCATGCATTACAGTAATCCAGCCTAGAGGTTATCAACACATGGACTATAATGGTCAGGCTATCCCTGTCCAGGAACAGCCATAGCTTGCGAACCAGACAAAGCTGATGAAAAGCACTGCTAGCCACAGATGACACTTGGGCCCCTAGTGACCAAGATGTATCCTGGGGTCACCCCCCCCCCACTCCAGCTATGCACTTGCTTCCTCAGAAGGAATACAACCCCATCCAAAACAGGCAACTTGCCATTTTCCCAAACATGGGAACCATCCACCCAAAGAGCCTCTGTCTTCCCAGGATTCAGGCACAGTTTATTGGCCCTCATTGCATGTAGACAACGGTCCAGAGCTTTGGCAGCCTCTCCTGATTCAGATGTTACGAACAAGTAAAGCTGTGTGTCATCAGCATCCTGGTGACACATTGCTCCAAAACTCCTGATGACTGCTCTCAAAGGCTTCATAGATGTTAAAGAGCACTGGGGAGAGAACAGTACCCTGCAGAACCCTATAGCACAACTGCCAGGGAGCTCAGGAACACTCACCCACTGCTACTTTTGGACATGTCCCTGAAGATACAAACTGAACCACTGTTATACAGTACTGTACCTTATTTATAATACCTATCCCTTAAATCAGTCCAGGAGGATACCATGGTCAATGGTATCAAAGGGTACTGAGAAATTGACTTCCGGGTAGCCGTGCTATGGCGGACGGACGGCGAGTCTGACAGCTCTGTCAGACCCAACTTCACAGAGCGTTAGGGGGCAGTGCTAAGATGAAGCACACACACCCCCAAAAAACCTCAGAGGGTTGTCTGAGGTGTTGAGAGGTCCTGCAATCTGCGAACGGCGGCACCAAAACTATCCTTGCCCCAGTGCCAAAGAGCGCCAGGAAGGGGGGGGGAGCAGTGGAAGCCGGCGAATCAGATGAAAGCGCAACTCTGTGGAAGTGAAGTCATGGGATATGTTCAAGAGATATTTACAAAAATGTAACAGCTACCAACATGAGTCAGACACGACTAAACAACAACAACTGATATAACATCTATGGCAGCGTTCGAATGACCCTTGTGTAAAGTAAATATTAATAAATAAGGAAAAATGGTACGACATGTTGTAAGAAAGTATTAGAAAATATATTAAGAGGAAGTTAATAATTAGAAGTACATTCAATATTACAAACATTAATTACATTGGGAAATGATGGGAAGTCTATTTTATTTTTTACTTTATTTTACTTTATCTTATTTTATCTTAGTTTAGTTAGAAAATATGCGGAAAGAGTAATTTAATATTTAACTGTAAATTTATGTAAGGTTATTTTTCCTTTGTATGTGTGGATTTAAGATACTGTATGGTATCTATGAACTTCAATAAAGGATATTAAAAAAAAAAGGAAGTGAAGTCTCCGAACCAGCCTTACAGCGGTCTACTTTCCCCCCAAAAAACCCAAACTGACAGTAAAGGTGAGGAATATCCAATTCTATCAATTCGGCAAAATCGGGAGAGTAAAAAGGAAGTCCACCCCGTCTATGGGCATTATAATATGCATGCAAACCTCTGCTTAAAAACCTTCAAAGAAGGAGAGTCTACAGCCTCCCAAGGGAGACCGTTCCACTGTCAAACAGCTCTTACTGTCCAAAGTTCTTCCTGATGTTTAGTCATAATCTCCTTTCTTGTAACTTGGAGCCATTGGTTCGAGTCTTACCCTCCAGAGCAGGAGAAAACAAGCTCGTTACCTCTTCCATGTGACAGCCCTTGAAATATTTGAAGATGGCTATCATATCTCCTCTCAGTCTCCTTTTTTCCAAGCTAAACATACCCTGCTCCTTCAACCATTCCTCCTAAGGCTTGATTTCCAGACCCTTGATTATCTTGGTCACCCTCCTCTGCACATGTTCCAGCTTGTCAATATCCTTCTTAAATTGTGACACCAAGAACTGGACACCATATTCCAGGTGATAATTTTTTTGAATCTTAACTGAAGAAAAAAAAGTAGAGGTGGGAAATATTATCTGATGAGATTTTCACCCTGTATTGCTCTGACCATGTTTATTTGTTATCTACACAGTGGAATGGAATAAGCTATACCTCTAAATCAGGAGTGGTAAATTCCCCCACCCCCCAGCCTCACAGGACACCACTGATTTTGACAGCACTGGGAGTGCAATTTACTCCATCCCCAGCCATCAGGTTGATCAATGGGCCAGTCTGAGCACACCAGCCCTATATAGCCGTGACCCCAGAACTTGCACCTCAGCCTGTCTTTGGTGGGAGGATGCTGCCTGGAGTCTGCCCTTGTTCTGTTACTACTGCTTTGGAACTTGCTCCTGTCACTTTAGACCATGCACCTGCTTCCACTTCAGCTGATCACTTCATGGAACCTGACTGCCTGGAGTTTCACCCTTGTCAAGGCCTGACACAGAGTTCCAATTTGAAGTAGGGAGTTCTCTAGGAAAATTGCCAACTCTTCAGCTTTGGCAGCACAGAAGGTTAAACTCCACCTCATTCTCCACAATGTTCATTCTACAGGGAACTTTGACCCCTCTTTCCAAGCTCCTGAAATACATAAGGTTTGTGACTAGTCACCTTGCAAGTCGTTCTCAGGATCCAGTCTGGAGACTGCCTGCCTACAACTTGGGCCCTGGTTGAGTGAAAAAGCATTTCTGGAAAGTGTATTTTGTCAGCAAGAGGGTAACATTTATTTTCTTTCTTTTGACTTGCTAAAAACAAATGTGCCTGCCTGGTGGTTGTGTGTGCTTGCAGAAAACATTGCTTTCTTTCGTTGTTTCTGAATTCTGCCCTTCCATGGGATTGGCTTGAAAGCAGTAGGAATTGGCAAAGAACTGGCTTGAAAGGAACTGAAAACAGGCTTGGCTTTCCGTATTCAGTTATCTCCTGGGCTGCTGTTGTTTTGCAATTTGGTGAAATGTGGCTTCTGACATGTTAAGTTTTCAGAATTGCAGCTTCCATTGTGAATAATTTTAGAAGTCCCTGCTTCTGAGTCTTTGCAGTTGTCAAGCAAGACATGATGGTATATGGCAAGCTAGTTTCCCCTAAACCCTTGGAAGACACAGGGAATCTGGGTGATAATGCCAGCATATCCTCAGCATTTCAGTGATTAAAATGAGGAAACACTTCAAATATCCATAGTTTCACCCAAGGTCAGTCCAAGACATTTTGGCACCTGAGTTGAACCACAAAATGGCACCTCCCCGCTGCCAGGGAAAAGGGTACGTGAAGATCTGCACTGGAAACAAGGGGGGCATTCAAATCAACCTCACCCAATGGTTGAACTGGGAATCAAGGTCTGTCGGGGGGGTATGAATCATGCAGGGCAGGTGCAGAGCCCAGGAGATGCCAGAGGGTAGCCCTCCACCATTTCCTCCCTAGGGGTGGGAGGCCAGCAGCACCTCCTATTCACCCAGAGGCTGCTGGGTGTTGTAAAGCAGGCGGTGGATCTGTGGTAGCAGCAGTGGCAGGTAGTGCTTACCCTGGAGGCAGGAACTGCTGCCCCTGTGGATCCTGCCACCCTAGGCTGTCTCCTCATGTTGCTTAATTCCAAACAAAACTGCCTGGACTTCCATCCCCTACATCACACATTAAAGAAGGCTGTTATTTGTTGCATGCTGTGTTCATGTACTCTGCACTAAAGAGGTTCTCTGTTAACTTTAAAAACAAACAAACCCACAAGGGTGAACGCGGGGAACTGCCTTATCCCAAGTCAGACCATTAGTTCACCTAACTCAGTATTGTCTACACTGACTGGCAGCAGCTTCCCATTGGTGCACATTCCACTGTGTGTGCTCCTTGAGTTAAAGATCTACTAGAAAATCCATACTTGTTTCTCAGTGTGTTGTCTACAGTTCAAAATGCACTTTGGCAGCTGCAGGGGGGGAAATGGGCAGACTGTGCTCTGAACGGATGCCTTACAGGCCTTCCTCCCCAGCCTGGTGTCCTGTATAAAAACATAAGAGCCTGCTGGATCAGGCCAGTGACCCATTGAGCCCAGCATCCTGTTCTCACAGGATGCTGTTCCTGTTCTCACAGGAAGCAGTTGCCTACTGGAAGCCCACCAGCAAGATTTGAGCACCAGAGCACTCCCCTCTCCACCTCCTGTGGCTTTCAGCAACTGGCATCCAGAAGCCATACTGCCTTCAATTGAGGGAGCAGAGCAGAGCCATGTGGCTAGTAGCCATGGATAGCCCTCTCCTCCTCCACAAATTTCCAGTCCTCTTTTAAGGCCATCTCAGTGGGTGGCCATCACTGTGGGAACCTGCTCCACAGTTTAGCTCTGTGCTGCATGAATAAATCCTTGTTAAACACCTGAATTCAGCTTCATTGGATGTCCACATGTTCTAGTGTTATGAGGTGGGGGGGGGGGTTTCTCCATCTACTGTCTTTATGCTCTGCATGATTTTAAACACTATCATGTTTCCTCTTACTCATCTTTACTCACAGTCCCAAAAGCTGCAACCTTTCCTCATAGGGAAAAGGGCTTCATTTGACCATTTCCTGGGACAGTCCCTGGCTGTTTTTTTTTTTTTTTTTTTTTTTTTGCAGCAGCAGTCCGTTATAAACTACTGTCCAGTCTATCTTTCAAAAGAGAGCAACACATTTTCTGTTTGTATCAAACTGCAGCATTACCAAGAATATTCATGTTTGATGGTTCGTGGAGGAAAAGGCTACTATGCTCTGCCACCATGGTTGGAGGGAGGCAGTAATTTTCCTGAATCCCAGTTGCTGGGAAGTGCAGGAGGGGAGAGTCCTCCTGTGCTCGGCTCCTGCTTGCTGGCTTCCCATGGGGGCATCTGCTTGGCCATTGTGAGAACAGGAGGCTGGACTAGATGGGCCATTGGCCTGATCCAGCAGTCTCTTCTGTTCTTATGGAAGAAAGCAAATTCTTTTTTTAAAGCTTGCACAGCCCCCCCCCCAAAAAAAACCCCTCACATTTTGTTATTCTGGCAATAAGCTTTTCTGCCCTTGCAGGCTTTCTTTCTGCTGTCTTTCTCTGAAAGAAACGGCTGTGCTGATAGAATAGCCATTCAAGCCTCTGCTGCAAGGGAAGCCAAGTTCTCTGGCCCGTGGGTGCAGAGTTTTGAGAACTGGGAAGCAGCCCTTTCATGCAGGCATTCCTGTGCACAGAGGGATCTATTGTTAGCCCCTGAGCATCTGGAGGGTGTGCCAGGCTCAACCGGCTGGAGTGTAGCACACTGACCTAGAAACTCACCAGCCTGCATGCTTTTGTGCCTTCCAATCTTAGGGTTGCCATATTTCAAAACGTAAGTACCAGGACACCCCAAATGTTGTTGAGCTTTTTGGTAAATCTACCAGAGAATAAAATAAAATTGGGATTAAGGAGTTTTCTAGGGACACGGGATGGTGTGTGTTCTTTGTCTTGTGGGTGTAGTGGTGGCAGCACTCGCCCTTCTGATAGGAAATGCTCTACGGTGGGGGGGACAAAAAATGGGGAGGTTGAAGAGGGTCAAGGGGCTGGGGAGTGAGAAATGTCCCTATTTTCATCTGAGGAATGTTGGAGGGGATGCAAATAGTTACCAAGCCTAGGTATGGTCACCCAGGAATGAGTTCTGCTATGTTTGTTGGGATTTAATGCCAGGTGCACAAAGCTGTAGCCATTTTCTTCCCCCAGGAGAGAATTTAAGCACCCCACCATGCGTGTTGCTGTGATTGGAGCCGGCATCATTGGATTGTCCACAGCCCTCTGCATCCATGACCGATACCACTCGATAGATCAGCCCCTGGAAATAGAGATCTATGCTGACCAGTTTACGCCTAATACCACCAGCGACGGGGCGGCGGGTCTTTGGCAGCCATATCTCTATGACAAGGGAAACACTCAAGAAACGTAAGACCCCTTTCACTCTACGGGACGGTGGAGTCAGGGTTGGCAGTTGGCGGTGGTAGAAAATGTCATGGGACGTACGTAACAGACAACTTAGAGGGGTATTTGACAAAACATCATTCTCAGTTGGTTGATTTTGGTTAGTTGAATTTGTTGTGTGACAACAGGGAGCAGTCCTCCACCCAAATCTCCATTGTCCATTACGGACAGGTATTATATCTAAACATTTTTGGCCTTTAGCTTAATTACTTCCTTTGGCCTTCCAGACTGCTGTTTCTACACCTTACTTAATATAGTGCTCTCTGATTGCTTTACATTTTTTTCTGTACACCATCGGTGACAGGACCAGGCTCACAGCCAAGTTTTGTTAAGCAGGTTGTGTTTGCCACTACGTAATTTTTTATTTGTCTGAGAAAATTTCCATAAAAATCAATTTATTTATAAAAACAAACAAACATAAGACTAAAAGCTTTGGATTCCCTGATAATTGAGGAATTGCATCCCTATACAGGTATGTTCTCATCTGAGTAGTTCATCCGTACACTGAGCCTTGTTGGTTCAGTCTCCCTGCTCTGCTTGTGTGGCCACTTCAGTGAGGACTAAACTGCAGAGAGGCAAATCTGAACTAAATATTCAGAAAAACTTCCTAAGGATAAGAGCAGTGGAGAGGTTGGTGAGGTATTCTTTCTGTGAAGGCCTAGACAGGCAGGCAGCAGAAGTATGCTTCAAGCTGAAGGCAGTCAGCCATTTTGAAGGGAGTTGGAAGCGTTTCAGTGGGTCATTGTTTCCCATGGATGACACACAAGCAGAGCTGGGTTGGGTCAGTGCCTGGATAGGTGGAGGCCTGGAACACACACATGCACCCCTTTGGGATCCCAGATCGAAGAAAGGCAGGAGATAAAGGGAAGAAAATGAAGGGAAGGAGCCTGGCCTCTTCCCAGATCCATGTGTTTCCCTGCCTTTCCTTCCAGTACATCTGTGAGAAGCAGACTGGAAGCCATTTTGGATTAACCATGGCTATGTCAATGTTGTCCAAAAACAACAAACTGTGGCTAATCAAACTGTTTTATGAATTTGGTTGAAACACATGGTAGCTAAGGTTAACCACAGTTTAGAGTCTGAATGTAATGGTAAACTGTGGGTAGTTGAAATTAAAAGCAAATACTTCCCAACTCCTCCTTGCAGACATACTGGAGAAGGGGAAGAGAAGGGAAGCATGCTGGCCTCGGTGGGGGTGGGTTGGACTAATTCCTGGCACAATAAACAATCCACCATTATGGGAAAGGCATTGTATTGACATATTTGTCTTGGGAGAGGCGTTGCATCGGGAGACTCATCCATTCTGTTTTCTGGTAGAACATCAAGTTGCAGGAAAATTTACAGTACAATCCTAGAGCTGTATGTGTATAATTGTCTGCCTGTATTATTTAATATGACAGACTCTGGAATAAAGAGACTTTTGATTATCTTCTTCAACACATTAATTCACCAGAAGCTGAGGAGATGGGGTTGTTTCTGCTCTCTGGATACAATCTCTTTACGCAGCCAGTTCCGGTAAGTAACTGATGTTAAATAAGAGCAATTATTTCAAAGGATGTTTCATCCTCCTTTTGGAGTATTGTATAGACAGATGATAATGGGAGATTGCTTTCAATGGCCTATTTGTATGACTCTCAATATGGCTGTTTTTGCATCACTGCAAAGCAGAGGAGAAAACCCACAACCAACAGGTGTAGGAACATGAGGCCAAATGCATCTCAGGTGCATCTCTCTTCGTTAGTGGAATCTATTCTAATTTCTTGAATGACTTGTTCACGAAGTTGTGTCAACTACCAGTGCATGAGTCACAGGTAAATGATGCCTTTTGGTACAAATTATCAATTTTCATGGAGAACAAGGTGACTGGACCAGAGCATCTTAGACATGTGAACTCTTCCCTCAGTTGCCTTATAAATGGGGATGACACAATACTTTCTCCTCTGCAGGACCCATCATGGAAGAATATCGTTTTGGGATTTAGGACCTTGTCACAGAAAGAGCTTGAGCTCTTCCCTGGCTACAGGTATTGATCAATTCTCTCTTGCCTTTAGGTTTCGGGTGTCATGGTTTGCTTTGTGAGATAAGTCTGACACCACCTGGGCTGGGAGGCCATCCAGAGCAGGACTAAAAGGAGGGGGAGAGGTAAATTCCAGTGGCATAAATGACACTCCCTGGATGTGACGGCTATTATAGGATCATAGACTTGTAGAATTGGAAAAGACCTCTAGATAAAAAGAAACCGCCTCCAGCACCTTCCAAGACTAACAGTGGCCCTGGGCACCAGGAACCACCGACCCCCTGACTCCCAGCTCAACATTCCAGTCACTGGAGGCAAGCAGGACATGCACTCAAAAGGGTGCATTGCCACTCGAGGAAGGTGGATGGGATGGATGGAGTCTGCCGAGAGAGAGTTGCTTTCCAGCCTCTCTCAACAGCACCCTCTCCACTTTATGCGATTTCACATATATGCATGTAGTCCGGGAACATAGCCCCCGCATAAGTGAGGAGACCCCTGTATTTCAGATGGTAGCCCATTTCTATGTCCTTACCTTTCATTTCCCTGGTTTCAGCTATGGCTGGTTCAACACGGCTCTGATGCTGGAGGGCAAACGATATCTACCCTGGCTTACAAAGAGGTGTGTATGATATTTGCTTTCTTCTCTCTGTTCTGACAATATCCATATTGACCATGAGAAGGTGCCTTGTCAGAGTTTGACCATTGGTCTGCCAAGCTCAGTATTATCTCTACACTGACTGGCTCTTGAGCATTTCCGTCAGGGTTCCCTCCCAGGCCTACCTGGAGATGCCCTTGGGAACTGAACATGGAACCTTCCACAGGCATAGCAGGTGCTCTACAAGTGCCCTTTGTCCGGAAGAGGCTGCCAGCCAGCCAGCCAGCCATGGTTCCTGTCAAGATACTCCATTCCATTCCATTTCTCCCACTCCAGCTGGCTTTTCAGGGTTCCTCCTGCCCTAATAGTCACCCAGCATCCAGTGCCAACAGTCAGCCAGCATGCTGAGACCTCACTGAGCTCTTTCTAGGGATGTCACCAGAATTGGAGAAATGTCAGAATGTTAGTCATCAGTCACAGTGGCTCACCCTGTTGTTTACAATGCAACATTTGTCTTAAAGGTTAAAGCTGCAGAGCATCAAGTTCTTTCATCGGAAAATTGAGTTCTTCCAGGAGGTTAGTTGGGAATTTAAATGTATTCTGGGAGGGGCATTGATAAAGGCATTTCCCTTCTCCACCAGCTGTGGACAGGATCAGATAGAGGGGGAGGGGTGGGTGGAGTCTATTGTTAGGGTTTAAATATGGCTGCATTTTGAGCAGAACTGGAGCAAGGAATTCTGGGGAAGGAGAAAGCTAGAGGTCAGCATTTTGAGGTCTGAGGTTTTTCAAAGTCCAGGGGTATACAAATTTCAATAAATAAATAAATTCTAAATTCCTGCAAGATTGTAAAAATCATAATAATAACCTACCCATACATATGTTTACATCTACTGTATTTAATTTATTGAATAACACAATATAAAAACAATTTAGTTATGATTCTTGCATTGCACAGGTTTGGTTTAGAATTAGATGACCCTTTGGTTCCCTCCCTACTCTGCTGTTCTATGCTTCTCTGAATTAATGTGGCCCAGTTGCTTCCCTTTACTCAGATTAGCCATAACCCTGGAAGGTGGGACCAGCCTTAAAACCTTCCCACCATGTCTGGAGTTGTTTCCCCCTGGCATCTCCAGCGGTCATTCCAATCCTCTCCTGGAGTTTTCTTAAATACACTTGGATAGAAATACAGTGGTACCTCGGGTTAAGTACTTAATTCATTCCGGAGGTCCGTTCTTAACCTGAAGCGTACTTAACCTGAAGCACCACTTTAGCTAATGGGACCTCCTGCTGCCGCTGCACCGCCAGAGCACGATTTCTGTTCTTAGCGGAGTTCTTAACCTGAAGCATACTTAACCTGAAGCGTACTTAACCCGAGGTACCACTGTATGTCAGTTGCTGGTAAAAAGCCATTCTGGAGCTTTGGAATCTTTGACAAAGGTTTACCAACAACAAAGTTGAAATTCTTCAGTGTTGCCAAGGGACAATGTGTTGTCTACAACACAGGATCAAAGATGATAGGATATTCCAGACTAGGAGTCCCAAACTTTTTTTTAAGCCCTGGGGGTATATTTGGAAACTTTGGAAACTGTTGGTGACACAACCAAAATCCTTTTTACAAAAGAAAAACCGGCAATGTTCAGAGACGACCCCCCCCCAGACAGGTGATGCACCTGTGCTCCCCCCTCAACACCTCCTTTAAATTATAAACATTGGAAGGGTAGGGGGCACCGGCAGGTGCCAAGGGTTATATCTGAAGGTTCCATGGAGTCCTTCGGAACCACGTTGGGAAACCAGTTTGACACTAGACCAGCCTTGGGTCCCAGCTATTGTTGGACTACAACTCCTCCCATCAGCCTCAGCCAGCATGGCCCAGTGGTCAGGGATGATGGGAATTGTAGTCCAACAATATACACCACACATTATGATGCCACTTTAAACAGACATGGCTTCCCCCAAAGAATTATGGGACCTGTGGTTTGTTAAGGGTACTGAGACTTGTGAAGAGGCCCCTCTTCCTCTCCTGGAGCTACACGGATGCTTTAGCTGAGATCCCTGCATTGCAGGGGGTTGGACTAGAAGATTATCATTGGGGTTCCTTCCAACTCTACAATTCTAAGATTCTATGACTCCCAGAGCGATTTAATAATCAATCCCTCTTCACAGGGAACCCTATAGCTCTGGAGGTTTCATAACAACTCTCAGCATCCTTAACACACTACAGTTCCCAGAATTCCTTGGGGGGAAGCCTTGATTATTTAAAGTGACAACCTAGTGCTTTAAATGCTTGGTGTGAATGTAAGCCCCAGGCATCCCCAATCAGCTGCCCTCTCTCTAGATATTTCTGGAGTATGGTTCCAATAATTCCTGCCCTGCTTTAGGCAGATATGGTGAGCTTTCCAAACCATTTTTTACTAAGCAGGACAGAAAACCAGGGTGGCCACCTCTGGCCTTCCATATGTTTTTGGATTCCAGTTCCCATTTGCCTTCAGAGACAGTGACACCACAAATCTGTCTTTTGCTTAGTTGATGGCTGAAGGTGTGGACGTCATAATCAACTGCACAGGGGTTCGTGCTGGGGAGCTACAACCTGACCCTGAGTTACGCCCGGGCCGGGGGCAAGTCATCAAGGTGAGGCCAGGCTTTCTAGGATTCTTTTGGCTGCCTTGCAAGAAGAGAAGAAGCTGCCTGTGTCTGAAGAAGCACATCCTGGTGGGGCTATGATGGGGTTGATGGGTCAGCAAATGCGTGACATTGCTCAAGCTGAGGAGCCAGACCAGAGTCAGGAGTTTTATAGGGCAAGGTGGGGCTTGATTTGTTCCCCAGGTCACCTGATCCCTGCTGGGGTGAATGCAGCAATACACCCTTGCTGTTGCCTCTGCTTGTTTTGGCTTTCTAGGTTGAGGCCCCCTGGGTGAAGCATTTCATCATCACCCATGATGTTGAGACTGAGATCTATAACACACCTTACATCATACCTGGGTAAGGAACACATAACTGACTATGACAGAATGTCGTCTTCCCCAATCGGATGCCTTCCAGATGTTTGCTCCTCTAGCTCCCATCAGGCCCTGTCAGTGTGCTGATGAGTTGTACTGCCAAACATCAGGAGGACCCCTCGTTGGGGAAGCCCAATGGCATTTGTGTTGTGGACCCAAGTAAATGCTTGTTTCAGGGTTGGGGAACCTCAAGCCCAGGGTCTGGGTGCAGCCTTCCAGGCCTCTTTGGTGCTCAGGACCCTTCTTGGTCTGCACCCTCCCTTCACACCATCTGCCCACGGCGGCCCTGCTGGCACCCACCTCAAGCGCTTTAACCTGCTTGGATGTGTCCTTCCACTGGGGCAATGCTGCTTGCTTGCTTGCTTGCCTGGAGGGAGGGAGGGAGGGAGGGGCGTTTGAGGTGTAGGGTGCAAAGATTTCTGACTTTTGTGCAACTAATGTACAAAGATAAGCGTCACACCTCACCCACTTTTGCCTTTGTGGGGATGGACAGATCTGTCCTTCCGAGTCCTCTCAGTTTCTAATTTTTCCAGCCTTGGATTAAGTTGTCCACATTTCTGCAGCAATGTCTGATTTTTTATTTATTTTTTAATCCTCACAAAAATTCTTCAGCTTTTTATGTACAAATTTATCCTAATTAACACTTTTTTTCATTGGGGATAGAAGGAGCTGTCCATTTCAGTTCTCTCTCTTTCTGGTTTTGCTAATCATAACTTCAGTTCACATTTTGCAATTTTAAAAAACCCTTCATGAAAATTATTCAGCATTTTACATGTAGATTTCTGCTAACAAACACATTTTTATATGTAGTTTTGACTCGTACACATTTTTGCAAACTCTTTCCCCTCATACGGTGCATTTTTGCATGTTATTTTCACAATATATTCATTTCTATGCACACTGTCACCTAATAAGCGCATTTCTGCAAATATTTGTTGGAGAACTGCATTGCAAAATTCAGTGAAGTGCAAATTTCGAAGGATGACTATGCTTTGGTTCTCATATTGTTTCAGAAAGTGCAGCTTTGATACATTTGAGTTTAAATGCAAACAGAATTGAAATTCTCCCTCAACCCCAGCCTCCAATCACTACTGGAATGTGGCCCCTATGAGGGTGATGTGGCCTTTGGGCTGAAACGTTTCCACCCCCTGTGCTTTATGTGATTTCTTAACTCTTGTTCACTTGGCCATTTCAGGGTCTGTTGCCCATCCCAACCCACAACACACAGAGGTAACAGATAGGACAGTAATCATGGGTCACATCTACACCATGCATTTAAAGTGCATGGCTTCCTCTAAAGAATCATGGGAACTGTAGTTCCCCCCCCCGAAGCTACAATCCCCATACAAACGACAGTTCCCAGGATTCCTTGGAAGAAACCATGTACTTTAAATGGTGTGGATGTGGCCTAAATGATCACAGGCCCAAACAGCATCTCCTTGGGGCCTCTGGCCATCCTGGAGCCCTGGGATGTTCGTGGTGTGATGCACACAAGCATTGCTTGGGAGACTCAGAGCGTCACTTCTCCCACAGGCAAAAGGAGAAGGAGCAGGATGCTGACACCAAATGCAATTGTGGCTTGGCAGTAGCCAGCCTGGCACACTTGCCCTTGCTTGACACCATTTCTTCCAACCTGGCTTAGGCCCGATTCCACACACCCACCCTGCCGCTGCCGCTTCCCTTTCTGTTTCTGCTGTAGGAGCAACGTAGTGACCTTGGGAGGAATATTTCAGCTGGGAAACTGGAGTCAAGAGAACAGCCCCCAGGACCACCAGCGCATATGGCAAGGGTGCTGTGAGTTGCTGCCTAGCCTCCAGGTACAGTGACCAGCGTGCCGTCGCGCTCTCCACGCCTTCCCTGCACACAGGGGGAAGTTCCAGGCGCAGAACAACCTGCTTTGAGTTTCCCTTGGGTTAAAGGAGTTCCTTTATTTATTTTTTTGGGGGGAAATTATTTGATTTTACAGATTCATTCCCACAAGTAATATTATTACAGACATTAAAATTTGCACAAGATTCTTCCGAATTGCAAGACTTCCTCCCCTCCATGGGTTCTTTAAATAACTTTTTAAACTGCATATTATAAGTCCATCTAATTTACCATCCACCATTGTATCCAAAATCTTGTATCATTGCAAGAGTTATTTAAAGCCTGCCAAAGAGTTCAAGTGTTTACAGTCGTCTTTCAAGTACAATATATCTTTATCCGATTCTTTATTGAAGTTTTGATCCTCCTGATTTCTGATTTCCCCTGGTTAATCTTGCAATCTGTGCGTAGTCCAATAATTTCATCTGCCAGTCTGCCCTAGTAGGTATCTTGTCGTCTTTCCAATTCTGGGCAAGAAGCATCTTTGCCTCTGTTGTAGCATACATAAAGTCTTTTCAGTTTCTTCAGTATCTCTGCACCTACAATTCCTAACGAAAAGGTTTCTGGTTTTTTAACAGAAGTTATTTTAAACATCTTTTTCAGTTCATTTTATATCATTTCCCATAATTCCTTTACAATTCCACCACATATGATAAAAGGTGCCTTCCTTTTCCTTACATTTTCAACAAACATTTGAACTTGTCCTATACATTTTTGCTAATTTACTCGGGGGGTAAATACCAGAAATACATCATTTTCATATAATTTTCTGTTAAAGTATAACACGTAAATTTCAAATCCTCTCTCCATAGTTTTTCTCAGTGCTTATTTTGTGGGGGGATGCAGGGGGATGCATATCCCTAAACATTTTGTGAAACTTTGTACTTTTGTCCATTTACTGTATTTATTTTTCCTGATTTGAACTATAAAATGGTGATTTTCTTGAGTCAAAATGAGAGTACCCCAAAACATTTTTAAAAGAAAAAAACACTGGTTTTTCCCATGCTGCAAACTGTATATTATACCCAAAATCTCTTGCCCTGGGTTAAAAGAGTTCCTGGTGGCTTAAAGAGTTTGTACCATGTTTGCACAAACAGACAGGTCATGTATAAATGGAGGCCAGTGGCAGGACATGCCTATCAGGTGGCAGACCTATTTCATAACATTTGTATACAGCTTGATTGCTAAAAAACAGCAACCACAAAGAATAAAACAATGAAATTGTTAGTAAAAACAGTTATTACTGTTATTAAAAAAAATTAAACCAACAATAAGCTAAAAAGCAGATTAAAGCACATGTCAACATTCTCATAGCTCAGTCTCACTGTGCTTCTCGCTGTGTGTTTAAGGGTCTCTTGGCTTATTTCCACCTCTAGAATAGATTGTGTGGAGGCTGCAGAGGAGGGCTTTTCACATTTAGGGTTCTGTCACTGAAATTGCTTGGATGAAGGGTGGTATATAAATTAATAATAATAATAATTTGTCTAAACCACAGAGCCTAGGGCTTGCCGATCAGAAGGTCGGCGGTTCAAATCCCCGCAACGGGGTGAGCTCCTGTTGCTCGGTCCCTGCTTCTGCCAACCTAGCAGTTCAAAAGCACGTCAAAGTGCAAGTAGATAAATAGGTACCGCTCCGGCGGAAAGGTAAATAGCGTTTCCGTGCGCTGCTCTGGTTCGCCAGAAGCAGCTTAGTCATGCTGGCCACATGACCTGGAAGCTGTACGCCGGCTCCCTCGGCCAATAAAGCGAGATGAGCGCCGCAACCCCAGAGTCGTCCGCGACTGGACCTAATGGTCAGGGGTCCCTTTACCTTTACCTTTTAGGCATTAAAGCATCATAACCTTCATGTATGGGAGCTCTCAGGGGGATGAGGGGTTATGTGAACCCTGTTAGGATGCTGGAAGCAAAGTTCTATGAGGAAGAGAAGCAGAATTTGTTGCTATCTCCCCCCCCCCCGCCTTTTTTACTTTTTTCTTTTTTGGCTGGGTTTCTATATTAATCATCATTCTGGCAGGCAGAAATTCAGCAGGTGGGGAAGATTTCCTTTCAATATTGCTGTTGGATAATTGTAGTGCTTTGAAGTCATTTCTGCACCAGGTAAAGTAAATTTAGGCCCCCCATTCTCCCCACCTTTCCTTTATTTTGCCTGCCCCGTCCTGTACTTTCCCCAACCCAAGGTGGCATCCCTAGATATCAGACAAAGGCTGCCCAACCCTGTGGCCCAGGAATGGGGGACTCGCAGGGGCCCTCCAGATGTTGCTGAGCTACAACTCCCATCACCCTTGACCAGTGATGGCCAAACTTGGCTCTCCAGCTGTTTTGGGACTACAACTCCCATCATCCCTAGCTAACAGAACCAGTGGTCAGGGATGATGGGAATTATAGTCCCAAAACAGCTGGAGGGCCAAGTTTGATGTTGGGAAAGATGGCGGGCACAAGGAGAAGGGGATGACAGAGGGCAGTGGTTGGACAGAGGGCAGTTGTTGGACAGTGTTGGACAGTGTTCGCGAAGCTACCAACATGAGTCTGACCAAACTGCGGGAGGCAATGGAAGACAGGAGTGCCTGGCGTTCTCTGGTCCATGGGGTCACGAAGAGTCGGACACGACTAAACGACTAAACAACAACAACAACAACCCTTGACCATTGGTCAGGCTGGCTGGCACTGATGGGGAGGGCCCACATCTGTTGCAGCCTGCTATCCTTGAGCTGGAGATGCAACACACCAGTCTTCTACCACCGTGCTATGGCCCTTCCACAGGAAGATTCAGTATAAGCCTTGATAAAGTGGATTGCTGTCCTTGTTTCCCATGTTTTCTTATAATTGCCTGCTCTGAATAACCATACATGTTGCTGCTTCCAGAAAGCCAAAATCATCCATGAATGGAGCGGTCATCGTCCCGTACGGCCAAGAGTCCGATTAGAACACCAGGCTGTTCGCCATGGGATGTTACAATCAGAGGTGGGTAACTTTCCGTATGCATGGTGTGAATTGATTTGTGGAACAGGATCAGCCCTTGCATGGTATCTTACACATGCTGAGGCTAGGACTCTCATATATCCGGGGGCGGGGGGTTACTTCAAGGCTGCAGTCCTATCTACGAGTAAGCTAGCCCTACTGAAATTTAGTGAAACAAAATGCAATTCTCTGTGTGTTTGATGTGTGGATGCTGTATTAATCGACCCTGACATTCAGTTGCTGTAGGAAGTAAGGTTTCCCTTCCTGCTGTTTTCCTTGGTGAAGTAGCTCTCTTCTTGCCTTTTCCTTCTCTCAGGTGATCCACAACTATGGCCATGGCGGTTTTGGGCTCACCATCCACTGGGGTTGTGCCATGGAGGTAGCCCATTTGTTTGGGAAGATTCTAGAAGACCAAAGGTTGGCCAAGCCACCTCATGCCAACCTCTGAGCACGTGGCAACAGTTCAGGCCACTTCACTGACCTTTACTTGCAGGGTGGATCTGACTTTGCAGGATTAAGGAGCCTAGTTTTTAACTGTTTTCATAGATTGCTTTGCTTTGTTTTTCTTGTATTACTTTGTTCTTCTTGTAAACTTCTTGGAGTCCCCCACCCCCTTACAATCAATTGGTATATACATTATATGAAATAAAGAAATAATACTCTTAAAGAGTATTCAAGGATGCAAGCTGAAGGTATGATCCTGTCTACCTATTAAGACAATTTCTGCCAAAATAAAGGCAACATCCCTCAAGCTTTTACTATGCTGGTATTGGATGCCTGTTAGACTGTTGCACATCCTGAAAGATACCTCACTGCTATGCTGGAGAGCCTATGGTCACAAGCGCACCTTCCTTCATATGTGGTGGGAGTGTGAAATATTAACAGCTTATTAGTGGTCTATATTCATGGACCTTTTGCAATAAGAAACCAGTCTCTAACCCCAGACCTGGTATTAGCTCTCCTGGCCATTGACAGTGACTTAAATCCCACCCTTGTTCACAAGGAGCTGCTAAGACTGTTCTTTGCAATAGCCAGGCTCAACATTGCCAAACATTGGAAACATGGAGCAGGTCTCTCTAGGGATGGGTGTTTTGAAAGGGTACAGGACATTGCCTTGTCTGAGCATTTAAACCACCATAAGAGGGTTTTAAGAGGGTTACAAAACAAGGCCATTTTGATGTTGTATGGCAGTGGTTCCCAAACTAGGCAGTACCACCCCCTGGGGGTCAGTGGGATTACCAGAGGCATTAAGAGGCAAGGGGGCAGTAGCCGGGCCCTGGCGGTGTAAATGAATTACCAGACTTTGAAAAGCTGCTGTCACTGGATCATGTTACTGGATTTTGTCGAATTAATTGAACTAAATAGTTTCAACTAGATTTTGAATAAACGTGCAGTTGTTACCATTTGGGTCTGCTGGCACCAGAGCCCCACAACTCATCCCTTGAACCCTTAGGAGACACTTCTGCCATTGGACTCTAATGACTGGATCCCAGACTCCTCAGAGGCTCAGGAAAGACCTGAGGAGCTTTCTCTAAAGATACTCCGGCAGCTTGAAGCCCTGTGGCCAAGACAAAGCTAATGGTTGCAGGAAAAGGCACCAGCCTGATAATTGGAAGACACAGTAGCCAGAGAGCAGGGCCTTAGTCGCTGTGGCCCCCTAGCCCAGACTATAAAACTTCAATGCACTCCTGAGACAACCTGCTTTGCCTGCCTCAGTTGCAGAACAACTCAGGGCTCATCCAGACTTACCCTTGCCCCAGCGCTTTCCCCCAAAGAAACCTGATATTTACCGCTGAATTGGAGCAAATGTCAATTGGGCTTTCTCTGGATTGATGTTTGGTCCAATTTATCACTAAAGAGCAGGTTTTCTGGGGGGAAGCAGCAGGGCAAGGGCAAAACAACGAGGACCTGTGCCTAGAAAGTGTGGGACACGCAGAAAACTGCTTGGATCCCTGCTTTCTAGACACAGGACAAGCCCATGTCTGGATAAGCCCCTAAATGCAGTCCTCCTGAAGCAGCAAACTTAGCTGCCAGGTTGTTCCATCATCTCATGAGGCTACTCTATCAGGCCAGGCCTATCTGCTTAACCTTGGAGTTAAAAATGGAACCTGACATGGCTTCCCCTAGACTTCAGCTCTTGGCCAACTCTGCTCCATGAGGTCATTTTAACTGGACAAAGCACATGGCCTGTGGACACCCCACACTTAATGGGGCAAGAGAAGGAAACGTCCAGTCATTGTTGAGAGGGATGGAAAAAAGACGAACAGCTAGTAAATGAGTGGAAGGGCTACTCCACCAGCTCTTGGGTGGTTTGTGGTCCAAGTCCATCCATGCTTGGAGACATAAATAGGCTTTTTGAGAATGGTGTGTCCTGAAAACCTAGGGAGGAGAGGTGTTCCACATTTTGGGTGCACAGCAGCCACAAAAGCTCCCATAAAGCTCACTATTGTAGAAACTATTCATTTATTCAACATAAAATATCCAGTGTGGAATCAAACCATCTAATTTTGCATCATTAACAGAGAAACAAAAATTAAGAACAACAAGCTCAGTTTTACAGAAGTCTTATTTTCAACATGAATGCACATCTAGTTTAGAAACTGTACATAACGCAGTGGAGACATTCAAGTGTTCTCCCCCCACCCCAAATCCAGCAAGCATTGAGCAATACACAAAGACCATTCATCACAGAGTATGGAAAGAATCACTTTCCCCCCACAATAGCTTTGCACATCAACAAACTGGACAACCAACAGAACTCTGAACACACAATTAAGTTCAGTTCCAAGTGATATTTTTACATTGGTGATTTTTTATTTTTTAATGGTTTCCAGGAGTTTGTAGGCCTAAGGCATCAATGCCAGATTTTATATAGAAAATCTGTTTTCCAGAAAAGACAACAACACAGATTTCCATAAGAGTCAAGAGCTTTTACTAAATTAAATCTTGGTTTCTGCTACCCAAGCGAAATCTTATGGATTCAAACTGAACAACCCCCACTTTGATGGCCATCTCTGTTAAACAAAATTTGTGACAGTTGCACAGCAAGTTGCATGTATACTTTTCCATAGGACTGAATAAAGCACAAGCATACCTAATTGGTTGGTTTTGTCATACAGATATTTTGAATTCGGCAGCCACCATGATTTCATATATCCTGCCTGAGGCAGGCAGTTAAAGGGCCATAAACTGGCTCTAGCCTACAAAGCTTTTAATGTGTGTTGTGGGGGGACTCTCTCCCAAATGAGAAGCCCCAGATCGAAAGACCTCTGGGACCAGATGTGGGTCAAGGGCTTCAGGTTGGCAGCAGCAGGGAAAGGGAAAGCTGCACAATGTATTTCCATCCTACAAGTCCTCTTGGACTTAAAAAAAACCTCCATTAGTAGGATTAGAACCACACACACAGAAACAGGCACAGCACAGTTGCACAAATGCAGACCATCTTCATGGATGCTGCCTCTTGAAGTCCATCTGATCATAGAATTGTAGAGTTGGAAGGGACCCCAATGTCAGTGGATGTTCCTTGCAATCCTTAACAGCCCTTTTCACATGCAAATAAGCACCGACAAATTCACATGGGATACACTTATCAATGACAACTAAATGGAACCACCTTGTCTGGAGGCAGTTTACCTCTGCAACATCAGGCAGGGAGGGGAAACAGCAGGGAGAGCTATTGCCTTCATGTCCTGCTTCCTAGCAGTTATGGGCTGCCCACTGACAGAAGCAGGATGCTGGGCTGAATGGACATTTGCCCAATTCAGCAGGGCTCTTATTTGTACCTGCTTCTCATTACAGGGTAGTTTTATTCAATGTGTTTCCAGCCCTGTTCATTTTGGGACTTTTCTAAATCTTGGAGTATGAAATGAATTGGCCGAGGAACCCATTTTTGGGAGAGCGAGGACTCCTACTTTTTTCATTGTTCAAAATTCCAAGCCATGAGGGATTGAGCATAGAGGCCGCACTCCATCCCCATCATGCGTGGGCTCCTTGACTTTCCACGTCAACCCTCGGATCACTCCGACTGACCAGACAACTGCAGAAACAGCCCCAGCAAAGTGTTACAGGGGCTGGGACCCAACGGAGAGAGCCACAGCATGTATTTCTAAATGCACACATACATGTACACACCTGGAATCACAATACCAGGTTCTCACTGGCTTTACTGACAGGGAAATGAACCCCAAGAAAATGAAATTCTGCTTCCTGTTCTGATGGGTGAACGGAAAGATCTGTCTAGTCCAGCATTCCTTTGTTCCACAGGGGCCAGCCAGATACCTCTGGGAAGCCCACAAACTTGCTTTGAAGCCAACAGCCTCTCCACTGCTCTTGTTCACCCCAGCTAATTGTTTTGGGTGGCATAGACTGCCCCTGAAACTGGAGGTTCTGTGAGGTCATCAGGACAAATAGCCTCTTTCATGAATTTGCCAGAAGCAATATAACCCATAAATCAATGAAGTCTTTAAATTAAGGAATGAATTTCCTTTGTCTGTGCTGAATCTGCTGCCCCCCAGTTTCTCTGGATGATCCTGAGTTCCAATATTATGAGAAAAGCTTTTCCCTACTGAATTTATCCACGCCACCCATAATCTCATAGACCTCTCTCCTGTCCTCCCCTCAGGTTGCCATGTTTCTAAACGAAAAAGCCTCAGATGCTTAAATGTTCCTCTTAGGAACATCCTTTCGGTCCTTCAGCTGCCCCTTTCTCCACTGCCATGAGGTGACCAGGGCTGCTTGCGCACAACATCCCAAATGCATGGCCCTGTTTGCAGACTTCACCTCTAGGGCAAGCAAAGTGGTGGGTTTCTTTGTTTCTTTGTGGTTAGTGGAAGAGCTCTCAGAGCAGCATTTGCTGAAGTTCCCAGCTGCTCTTTAAGACTCAGAACCTCTCTGGCAAAGAGGCTCTCAAAGGCTGATGGTCGTTCATGGATGCTGATGGGAGTGCAAGGCAAGTGATTAATTCACAAGTGCATGAGATTGATGGAGGGCTGCACTGGGATCTAGGGCACAGATCTGGGAGCCCACTTCCTAGCATTGAGGGCATTTGTGCAGAGCCAAATCCTGTCCATCGATCTGCCTGCTTGGCATGGAGCGATGCTTTTGGCGTTAAGAAACTAAGCTTGTTTGTCATCAACCACACGAAGGGGCAGACAGTTTGGCAAAGGCTCCCATTTCTCTTCCTCCCTGGCTTCATCACATTCCTCCCCCGAAACTCTCTCCCGCACGTTCACTCTCCAGATTTAATACCTCTCCTTGCACAAGTGGACAGTGATGGGTGCGAGTGAAAAAAGGAGCCCAGGACACAGGTGGAGCGTTCTTGCTTTTGGACACACACGGCGGTGACAAGACATTCTGCTTCTCGGGTGCCAGAGCTGGAGGGGCGGAAACTCCTTGGACGACCTTGTGGCTGGGCCAGCGCATCGCGTCATCACCCCTGAGACCCAGAGTTTGAGTGTGGGACTCCGCGCCCAAACATCTCCTGCCCCCATTCCCTGTGGGTGGACTCCTGCAGGCCACGGCCTTTGGTTTCGATGGGCAGCAAGCAAGAAGCGAGAGCGGCCAGGATGCAGCAGCCGCTGTAGACTATCAGCGTCAAATAGACAGAGGACTCCAGCATCACCTGAAAGGGGGGGGGGGAGGAAGTCAGCAAAGGCAGACACAGAAGGGCCTCTGAGTCAACTCTCAGGGTCAGAGAGTTCTGCAAATACGAGTGGCTTGGGTTCACCATTAAGGGTTGGAGTAGATGAGCTGAATGTTAAAGAGCATAAGAAGATGCTTCTGGTTTGGGCCAAGGGCCCATCTGGCCCAGCATCCTCTTCTCACAGGGACCACCCAAATGCCTGTGGGCATGGATTAATTGGGGGGCAGGCTTTATGTTAGGGGGGCAGAACCGAGTTATCTGTGACGCAATTGGTCAGTTAGTTAAGTATTCTTATTTATTTACTTGATGGGGGGCAGCTGCACATAGTAGCACAGATCCCCCTTTAGCACACAGGGGACCTGGGAATTCTTAGGAATAAGGTTCAGGATGCAAAAACAGGCCTAGCAAATGTAGAATTTAATGTCCAAACTCTATGCCTCTGTGTAGCAACAACCCTACTCTCTCCCCTCCAGATTCCTCATCCCAGGACCCTAACTAGCATTCTGAAATACCCACCTGGATCAAGTAATGGATTTAACACACTGTTACCTGAGCGATAAATGGTGTGATGAGTGCGCCGACTCTGGCTACCCCGCTACAGGTCCCGAGACCCAGAGCACGAGTGGCCGTGGGGTAAACCTAAGGAGAAATTCATAGGTGCATTGGCACATGGGGACATCTTGCGTTGAGATTCTTGCACTGCAAAGGGTTGGACAAGGTGGCCCATGGGGTCTCTTCCAGCTCTATGAATATGATTCTACATGCCTCACTTCTCTGGATCTCTGAATAGTCACCAGAAAGGTGATAAAGGGCAATGGAGGGAAAGGATGCTTCTGGCCATATGCAGAAAGCAGCCCCCAAGCAATGGGCCAACACATACTGCCCTCAATCATTTGGGATTTGGGGGCAGGGATTCCTCCAGGTCAAAAACAGACTTCATGGCTGGTGCTAATGGCTGAGAAGGGTGTGCAGGTGCCACATGCTAATAAAAACACAACAAGAGATCCTGGGATCACCAGACACACACACATCCCATGTTCCACTGGGCAAGCAGGAAAGGTGGAGGCCGCTACCAACTGAGGAGGTACTTACTGGATCTCATGAATCATAGGATCATAGAATTGTAGAGTTGGAAGTGACCCCAAGGGTCATCTAGTCCAACCCCCCGCAATGCAGGAATCACAGCTCAAGAATCCCTGACAGATGGTCTCCCAACCTCTCCTTCAAAACCTCCACGGAAGGAGAGTCCACCACCTCCTGAGGTGTCCAACAGCTTTTACTGTCAGAAAGTCTTTCCTAATGTTTACTCAGAATCTGTAGTGCATTCTGGTCCCCCCCAACCCTAAAATTACATGGAACTGCAAGGGATTGTTGTGAAAGAGACAACACAATGAACACAGCAAGCCCTCTGGAGGCAGCAGCACAAGCCTCTCTTTCCCATGTGCTCCATGGAAACAGAGAGATCCCAGAGACCCTGCGAGGGCTTGGTTTCACAGTCTCTGCCTTGGTCTTCCATGCCAACCACTATGCCCCCTGCCCCCATCACGACCTGCTTGCTACTAATGCTCCTTTGCTCAGGCCTGCCCCAAATCCTCTTCCTGGGCAGGCCCCTTCCTCACAGAATACTTGGCTTCTCACTTTCTTACCTCAGGGGTGTAAACATAGGCGGCTTGAAATCCTCCCGAAATAAAAGCCCTTGCAATGAACAATAACACAGTGAGAACTTTCCTGTAAGGACAGAAGGACAGAGTTTTTGTTTTGAGAAGATGCTGATACGTTTTGACCGGATGCATTCATTGTACTGCTGTATCATAAGAACATGATGTTATGGGTTTGTTGGGGGTCAGATTCCCCTAAATTCCCTTCCCCATAATTCCAGTCCCTGCTCCCCAGCTACGCCACTGCATTTAGGTGCAGGTTGTATATCAGTGTAAATAAAACCCTATAACATGAAGACACTGCAGTCTCTGCTGTGCCTCATTGTCCCCAAAGGGAACACAGCCCCTGGTAAGCATGCCTCCAACCCCTGAGATCTTGCACCACTTGTGCAGATGGGGGTGGTGCGTAACAATAACATCCTCCTGCTGGATGAGGCCTCAGTCCAGCATCCTGTTCTCACAGTGGCCAACCAGGTGCCCTAGTGGGAAACCCACAAGCAGGACCCAAGCACAGGAGGACTCTCCCCTCCACAACTGGGATTCAGAAGCATTTCTGCCTCTGACTGTGGAGGCAGAGCATAGTCACCCAGGCTAATGACCATCCTTAGTCTTTTCTGTGGTCTCTTGGAAGACCAAAAATGGGAAGTGGAGGGCAGAAGCATCACTAAAGCTACCATTTACATTCTTTGTACTGGTCTGCAACCTTCCCTTTACCACGAATAATACTCTTTGTGTATCCCCCATGTGGATACCTCTGAAATACTTTGCTCCAGGTTTGCCTGAAAGTTTAGAATTTGCAGATGTGCAGACTGCCTGCTCCTCACACCAGTATGGAGAACCTTCACACAGTTAGGTAAAAGCAGGGGTCAGCAACCTTTTTCAGCTGTGGGCTGGTTCCACTGTCCCTCAGGCCATGTGGTGGGGCCGGACTATATTTTTTTTGGGGGGGTGAACGAATTCCTATGCCCCACAAATAACCCCCAGAGATGCATTTTAAATAAAAGGACACATTCTACTCATGTAAAAACACCAGGCAGGCCCCACAAATAACCCAGAGATGCATTTTAAATAAAAGGACACATTCTACTCATGTAAAAACACGCTGATTCCCAGACCGTCCGCAGGCCGGATTGAGAAGGCAATTGGGCCGCATCCGGCCCATGGGCCTTAGGTTGCCTACCCCTGGGTAAAAGCATTTATAGCACAACTTTGAGCATGCCCCAGCCGCCCCACAGAAGTGCTTTGCGGTGCCTTCCTTGTGGGGGCTGGGCCCCCCCACCCGCTGGTCTGGATCACTTTGCTCACCTTCCGACGCAGAGAAAGAGTAGGAGGCTGCAAAATGCAAAGACAAAGAAGCAGAGGGCCATTGTCTTCTTACGCCCAATCCGATCAATAACCCATAAGGTCACTAGAACACCTGGAGGAGGAGGAGGAGGAGGAGGAAGAGGAGGAGGAGGAGAAGGATGTTACTGATTGAAGCAGGCTTGTGAGTAGCCCTCTGCTCATCCATGGTACATGGCCACAGCCTTCATGTCAAGCAGGCAGAGCAACAGTTATGGAAGCTGTTGCTTTTTTATGTTCAGGCCATCAATGACTAACATAAGCTCTTCTGGGGTAATGGGCTTGCAGATTTGTTTGTTCTGGCTAGCAACTTTTCTGAACTTATTTTCAAAGCCTTCCCTGCTTCTCTGGATGGTGTGCAGCACCCAATTCAGATGGGTCATGGAGGCAATTCTGAGGTTGGGGTTTGTGTGTGCTCGGAACATCCATAAGACTGATGCACAGGCATGAAATCTAGTGGGTCGCTTGCTTGCTTGCTTGCTTGCTTGTTTCTTTCTTTAAAAAATTGGCGTTTCTCCGGCACATGTTCAAGACAGTTTACAGCAACAGAGAGAGAAGGAGGATTGCTGAGACTTTGACCATAAGAACGAGATACAAATACAGAAATAAAGGAATTTGCCTTATATTGAGTCAGATCATTAGTCCAACTTGCTCAGCATGGTCGACACCAGCAGTTCCCTAAGTGGGTGATACTGCCCACCCCCTGGGGGTGAGGGTGGGATTTCCTAGGGGAGCAGAAGGAGGCAGGGGTGCTGGAGGCATAAATGACTTGGAACAGCTGGTGTCACTGGATCACATTCATCAGTTTTGTTGAATTAATTAAGCTACATAGTTTTAATTAGATTCTGAACAAATGTGCAAGTTTTCCCACTTGGCTAATCGGAGCCTTTTATTTCCCAGCAGTCTACCTGGGAACTCGGAGAGAGTGGTCCACAGCAGGTCGATGTAGTCCTTTTCAGTCAGGTATTCACATGCCAGGCTGCACTTGGCCTTCACTGCTTTTCTCTTGCTGGATACTTAGATGAAGCAGGAGGAGGAGGAGGAGGGTGAATATGTGATATTTTAAGAAATTGTTCCAACCTTTCCCCCACCCCACCCCACCGCCTGCATGGATTCTTGCACCTTTGGGCCTGGCGTGCCCCTGCTGCAGTTTTAAGTTGCGAGGTGAACCACCGAGTTGTGAGTGTCACCTGCGAGATCCCCTCTCCCTATGTATGATGCCCACTTGCCCACTTGGATCAAAGGCGCTGGCACTGTGACATGTCTTTTAGTCTGGCAGCAGCTGCCCTCTGGAACTCCCTGCCTGTTGTACTCACAGCTGCAGAGGTCTCCTGCTTGAAAGAGCTCCGTGGTTAGTAAAACTAAGCCATAATAAGAAAAGGCATTGGAGAACCTGGAGTGAAGAGAAGCAGAGAGAGTGTTGCAGGCAGGCAGGTGCATTGAAAAGGAACATGACATGGCCCTGAATCTGGGGTGGGGAGAGGCTGCAGGCTCAGGATCCAACGGGGGAAATGGGGTTGTGCATGCGTGTGCACAGTGCAGCTAGATTCAAGCTCACAGTCAGCTGGGGTAGCCAGGGGCAACCTTGGTCCCCATCGTGATTCGCAGTTAGCTTGCCACAGTACAAATCCAATGTCATAAATTCAGTCAATAGTCCTCTGAACATAAGAACATAAGCAGAGCCTACTGGCTGGATCAGGCCAATGGCCCATTTAGTCCGGCATCCTGTTCTTGCAGTGGTCAACCAGTTTCCTGTGGGAAAGCAGGGAGCAGAACAGGAGCACAAGAGCCCTTCGCCCTCCTGCAGAAGCAAAGCTGCCTCCAGAGCCGATGTGGCTCAGAGCCATTGATCGCCTCCTCCGTGAATCTGCCCCGTTCCCTTTGCCTCTTGTTTAATGGCATGTGCTAAATTCCCTTTTCCTCGGGCTGCACTTTTAATGTTGTTGACCAAAAATAGAGAGGGGTCCTGATCAATTTTAATAGAAGCACTAGAGGGAAACACTTTTGTTGCAGCGGGGCTGTTGCTCAGTTAAAGAAATATGAACTTAACTGCACAAGTTTTAATCAGCAGAATAAGTGGGGGAGGCACTAATTTACACCTCTGGCTATTTAAGCATTTGCATTAATCAATTAATTGACTTGAGCATATGTGATGGATGAACTAGGATGCCTTTAATCAGGTGACAGCCTCATCTCTTGCACTTTTACTAAAGAGCATCCCCCCTTTTGCATTTGAGTTTCCCCCCACCTTGGCTGCCCCTAGCCTCTCATTGCATCAGGGGTGTTGGCAAAAGAAGTCAGGCATTGCAGCGCCCCCACGGCAGGTGGCCAGGTGGTGGTACTGCATTGGTCAGATCCAGGGGGGATCGTGGGGCTTGAGAAGCCAATTGAGATCCCACCTGACTCTATAAAGCTGCCAGATCTGTGCCCCGAGTTCACAAACCAAGCCACAGGGCCACCCGACTGATGTGCCAACTTGCCCTCAGGCCACCAGATCTCATGATGAAAGGGCGTTATATACAGTAGGTCTAATAAATAAAATAAATAAAGCTCAGAGAGGCAGGCTGACCCTGAATCTTCTCCATCTTCCTCTTACCATATAAACCAAAGCAGGAGCGTTGTCCATCTAAACTGGGGGGTGAAGAGGTCCCTCATCTTCCCTCTGTCTTCCTGTTTGAAAACAAACATATACATAGATATAGGAAAGCTTAGCACTGTCTGAAAACATCGGCCAAAGGGGAGGCACCATGGATTACTTAGGAGTTTGCCTGGCATTCCTCATTCATCTGATGAGTCCCTGCGGCAGCTTCCCCGCTGTCAGAAATACAGCAGCGCCACATACAGGAGCGTCTCCACCCCCACTGTTCAGCCCGGACACTGAGGTCCAGCGCCGAGGGCCTTCTGGTGGTTCCCTTACTGCGAGAAGCAAAGCTACAGGGAACCAGGCAGAGGGCCTTCTCGGTAGTGGCGCCCGCCCTGTGGAACACCCTCCCATCCCATGTCAAAGAGATAAATAACTACCTGACATTTAGAAAACACCTGAAGGCAGCCCTGTTTAGGGAAGTTTTTAATGTGTGATATTTTAATGTATTTTAGTGTTTGTTGGAAGCCGCCCAGAGTGGCTGGGGGGACCCGGCCAGATGGGTGGGGTACAAATAATAAATTATTATTATTATTATTATTATTATTATTATTATTATTCACACCATACATTTAAAACACTATGATACCACTTTAAACCAATGTTGCTTTGCCCAAGGAATCCTCGATTCCCCTCTCAGAGCTGCAATTCCCAGAGTGGTTTAACAACCAGCCCCTCTTCTCAGGGAACTCTGGCAATTGTGGCTCTGGGAGGGGAAGGGGGGTCTTCTACAACAGCGTTCTTCAACCGGTGTGCCGCGGCACAGTAGTGTGCCGCAAGACACCGGCTGCTGTGCCGCCCTGGGCCGCTTCCGCTTCCGGGTCGGTCCGGGCTGGCGTCGCCTCGGCTCCGCTTCCCGCTCGCCGACCACCGCCTTCGCCGGGGCTGCCGGGCGCTTCGCCCGCTGCCTCTGCCGCCCCGGTCGCGGTCGGGGACGGGCGGGAGGTGCCGGTGCCACCGGGCTCGCTCGGGGCCGGGTGGAGGTGCTGCCGGGGGGCTGGGCGCGGGAGGCGGAGGGGGGGGCGGGCGCCTGGCCTGCCGCGGGCGCCGATCTCCCGCTCCGTTTTCGCCCGCCTGGGTCCTTCCCCTCCCTCCTGCCAGGGCGCGCGGACACCCCGCCCCCCAGGGCGGGGGGGTCGGGGTGCATGTGGTGGTGGTGTGCCGCGAGATTTTTTCCATGGGGCAGGTGTGCCGTTGCCCCGAGGAGGTTGAGAAACATTGTTCTACAACTCTCAGCACCTGTAACAGACTACAGTTCCCATAATTCTTTGCAGGGAGCCATAACTGTTTGTTATCATAGCACTTTACGTGCATGGTGTGGAGATGGGACCTTTTCAGCAGTGGCACCCATAATATGGGGGGGGACCCCACCTCAGGGAGCTCCACCTGCCCCCCCTCCTCCGCTTACAGCAAATACACTTTTATTTTAGCTAGTTTTCATAGGTTATTTTAATATTTTTTACTGATGTTGTACATATTATTTATTGTAAGACATCTTAGACATTTTATTGTAGTGAGATATAAATCTTGCAGACAAATGAAGAAAATAAATAATCCCGAGTCTGAGCCAAGTGACCCATGCACACTTTTGTTGAAGCTCGCTGGATTTTGGGGTGGTTGTTTCATAGAATCCTAGAATGGGAGAGTTGGAAGGCACCCCAAGGGTCATCTAGTCCAACCCCCAGGAGTCCTGAGTGCTTGTCTGCCTGCCCTCACCTGCCTGGAGATGATCAGTTTCCCCAGAGGCATTGGAGATCCATTCTCAGTTGCTATCCGCTTCAAAGTGGCAAAGGCTTTCTCCTGATTCCCAGATAACACATCGTATCGTGCACTTTCTGGTAACCACTGTAAAGGTATGATAAATTTATTTTATTCATTTCATAAAATTTATATACTGATTGATTGCAAAAAATACACCTCAAAGTGGTTTACAAAAAAAGAACAAAACATGAAATTATCAGTTCATTTAAAAAAACCTATCTAGAACATTAAAAAAAATAAACAATAAGCTGAAAGCCTGATTAAAACACTTGTCAATAGTGTATATATCTGGATAGTCTTGCCCCCCCCCAAATTTTTTTAGCAGGTGCCGAAAAGAGTACAGTGAAAGTGTCTGCCTGATGTCAATAGGCAGGGACTTCCCAAGTGTGTGTGCTGCCACACTAAAATATTGATTTCTTACAAATTGGTGTCCAAAGGAAGGAGACCAACCAAACGGATAGGACTACTCTGAAGCCGTGTGTCCCCCCCCCTCCCTCCCCAAGACTTTGGGAAGCCAGAAGGAATACCTACAAAACACAAGATGGCAAAGAGCAGAAGGGGGGCCGCCGAAAGGATGAGCAGCCAGCGCCAACCCAGGGTGGGCATCACGAACACCGCCAGGAGAACCTCAAAGACGGTCCCAATGGCCCAGAAGACCTGCCCGTGTGGAAGGACGGAAGCGGGTTTGGAGATGTCAGCCCCATCGCAACAGGTGAATAACAATACATCTCTGTTCTTGACCCTCTGCAACATGCTCTACGATGCCTGACTCCCAGTACGTTTCCGAGCACAATTCAAAGTGTTGGTGCTGACCTTTAAAGCTCTAAATGGTCTCAGCCCAGTATACCTGAAGGAGCGTCTCCACCCCCATCGTTCTGCCCGGACACTGCCCGCCCTATGGAACACCCTCCCATCAGATGTCAAGGAAATAAACAACTATCTGACTTTTAGAAGACATTTGAAGGTAGCCCTGTTCAGGGAAGTTTTTCATGTTTGATGTTTCATTGTGTTTTTAATATTCTGTTGGATGCCATTCAGAGTGGCTGGGGAAACCCAGACAGGTGGGTGGGGTGTAATTATTATTATTATTAGCCAATCTCCTGAGGAAGCTGGCTGGACTTATGTTCTAGGCCTTGCTAAATCTATTGATCAAACCCCACATTTACTAATTTCATAAAGTATGAGGCACCCAGGAAACCTTGCCCCCTGCGACTCCATAACACTTTGTTAACTGTGTGCTATTTAAATGTATTTCTTGTTTAAACAAATAAATAGATTTTTTTAAAAAATCATATTGAAAATATCCCTGACAGTTCACTGTGCTCACTGCGACTGATGGGGCTAAAGTCTAAAACATCTGGAAATCCCCAGTTGTGGGAAGGCTGCAAGCATGAACCACAGCAGCAACGGGGTTGAGGGCCAGCTGCCTCCTTCCCCCACCCCAGGAAAGGCTTTGAAGGAAGGAGCACCCACTGATCTCCCGATCACTTCTGAACATTCGCTCGGGATGCTCTCTGTCCTGGGATGGCCTTGCATTTCAGAGCAGAATGGGAACCCCTTTCCTGCCAACAGCCTTCGCGCCTCTTTGTTTTCCCACCTACCTCAATTAACAAAATGCATTTTGCTCTAGATTTCATTGGGAGGAATTCTGCATACAGCGTCACCCTGGAGAGAAAGGAAAGAGAGGAGGCAATGTCTCAAGGAACACACAGAGGGCGTGTGTGTTTGGAAATCTGACGGGCTTCCTCCTGAAACTGACACTGGAAGAACTTAATACAACTTTATTTCCCCTGGCCAAACAACTGATATACCTACACATCACAACCACACAAAATATTATATATATAAATTATCTATTTTGGGGAGGCAGATGACTTCTAAATGTGATATAAAAATGTGATATAAAAATGTCTTCAATAAATGTGATATGCAAAGAAAAGAATTATCACACAAATCCTCAGAAAAAGGAGCAGAGCTAACATGTTTGAACTAATCAAATGGCATTAATAAGATTCCCTTGCTAAGGATCGCTAGGCAGACTTGGGCAAATTCAGTGCTTGGCAGCTGATATAGTGGAGTCCAGAGTCCAAAACTGGTGGTTTCCCCATGGATTTGTGGTTTGGAAATTCATCACTCTGTAATGGTTCTGAAAGCTTTGGTTTGATTTTGTTCTGACTCCCAAAAAAACTTGAGAGGTGGGGGCAGGGACTGACTTTATTTTCAAGTGGATGCTGGTGCCTGTTAAGGAAACCCATTAGCCATCAATTAAAGACCTGTTCAGATTGCTTTGAAACAGCCCACCTGTGGGGCAGAGGATCCATGTTCACAGGTCCAATGAATGGGGAGAAGGAAGGAAGTGCTTCTCCTGACCAGAGCAAAGCAGGCGTGGAGTCATTCCAGGGGCACAACTCTTGGGGATGCCTCATCCTCCCAGTTCATGCCTTATTCAGGACTGGTCTCTCCTGCCCCTCCACTTTTCCCTGCCATTTTCATCTCTGAATTCTGCCCTTGTCCAGGCCACGTTTGCCTTCCCAGAGGCACCTGGATCCACACTGCTAAATGTAAGCAGCTGAAAAGGTTGGGCTTCCCAAATGGAAGTGCTTTGCAGTTTAGCTGAGCTCCTTTAGATATTTGAAGATGGCCATAATGCTTTTGGGGTGGGGAAGATGGAAGGCAGTTACTAAATGCAAAAGAAGTTTGGGACATAGTCAGCTTTTCAACTAAAGCACTAAAACCACCAGGAAGGGAGGGCAAGGAATGGGAAGACGGACTTACGACTGAGGGACTCCTCCGATGCCAAAGCCCACCAGCCCCCTCAGCACCAGGATCCAGCTGTAAACGGGTGCAAAGCCGCTAAGAATACCATAGTATAAGGTCCAGAGCACACTGATCTTTAACCCCTGCATTGGATTAAGAAATACAAAATTGAAAGAAGACCACTGCCATACTCTCTGACAAACTTCTTCCTAACTTCAAAAGCAATTCTCCTTCTCTTACGGGGCCAACCACAAAGTCTGTGTTGTCAAGCTCAAGACTGGATTACTGCAACACGCTCTACCTGGGGCTGCCCTTGGGCGTGGTTCGGAAGCTCCAGCTGGCGCAGAATACGCCTATCAGATGGCACATAACATGTGACCCCATTCTTGAAGTGTCTGCACTGGCTGCCCATCTACTACCAAACCAGGTTCAGGCCCTTGTGTTTCTCTATAAAACCCTGAACAACTTTGGGGCATTGTTGGTTGTTCCCCAAGTTAGTGAGACTCATTTGACAACAATGAGAAACTGAGCATTTGGTGTCATTGGCCCAGCCTTGTGGAACACCCTGCCACTAGAAATTCATCAGGCACCTTCCGTTTCAACATGCTGGGGGAAAATATATATTCCTCCAGGCCTATGTCAGCAATTAAGAATACATCTTGCCACAACAGTTAGCTGATTTCTGATTTAAACATTTTTTTAAAATGGTTTTTATTGTATGGTTTTATGTACAACTTTTCTAAACTGCTCTGGGGTTGTTGTTTTTTTAAAAAAATTAGTCATATATAGCTATATTTATAAATAAATTAATAAATATCCACTATATCTTACACCAAGGAAAATGAATCTGTGGCCCTCCAGATGTTGTTGGACACCAATTCCCAGCAGTCCCTGCCAGTATGACCAACAGTGAGGGATGATGGGAGTTGTAGTCCCATGATCATCATCTGGCGGCCCCAGGTTCCCCATCCCTGCTGTAACTCAAAAGAAAAGCAGAAAGGTAATTGCAGCCCAAGAATGTGGAAGGGAGGAGTGAGCTGAATTTAAACTGAGTCAGACTTGGAAAGATTAGTCCCAAGTTGTGGTAGAGAGGTACACCAAGCCCCACTGCCTAACCACTGAGGGCCTTCGTGGCACTCAGTTTGGTGGCAGCAACTACTTCTACCTGGCAAATACTTCAGGGGAAGGCCGGAGACTTACTGTTTTTCTGCCATACTGGTCTGAAATGTTTCCCCAGAGTGTGGAACTGAACATCATTCCCATAAACACCACCTGCATCAAGTGGAAGAAAGGATATTTGTTATTCACAGGCTGAGCAGGGAGTATTCTGAGAGAACCATCTAGAAAAGAAAGTGAAGAAGAAGAAGAAGAAGAAGAAGAAGAAGAAGAAGAAGAAGAAGAAGAAGAAGAAGAAGAAGAAAACATTCTTAGCCCAAGTTTGGCAAGATCTCAGAACTAGAATTTGGCACACAAGCACCTGAATTTTGAGCCACAACTTGACAAAATGTCCTATTTTTGGATGATCCCACAGGGTATGGGAGATCTGTTATGATGGTTGACAGATAGCGTCTTAGAGGCTGACAGTAAAACAGCAATATTGTGAGGAGTGAGAGACAGATATATCCATCCTAAATTCCTAATATCAATCTTTCCGTTTTTAGGGGAGAGGGGTGCGGGAAATCTGACCTCAGATGCTTTGGCCTGCTAACATTGAGGCTAGATGGGGAGGGTTATGTACAGATTTTTGTTATAATCATCTGCTAACTGCATGGTGGAATCAGTCATACAGCCCAATGAGTGTCTTTTACCAGTCACATCTGGTTGCCCAGCTGTGGCCATTCCAAGACAGAGAGAGCCTTCCCAGAGTGATCCACAAACTCCTGGACTACAGCAATGCACTTTGTGTGGGGCTGCCCATGGAGCTGGTTCAGAAGCTGCACCTAGCTCTTGGCGTCTCTCCTGGGTGGCCTTTCGGGGGAAATGAACCACCAACCCTGAAAGCAAGGTACTGGCTGCTGAACCTGCTTCAAGGCACTGAAACTGAGGTTGAATGGCCACCTGTTGGGGATTCTTTGGCTGTGATTCCTGCCTTGGACTTGATGACCCTTCCATAGGGTCATCATACAACCCTTCCGTAGGGTCATCATACAACTCCTACAACCCTATGAGTTTGAGGCTTCTCCTGCGCAGACTGGCCTGTTTATGAAGATCTGCCTGTGAGGCTCTCTCAGCCGAGTCTTCTTTAGCTGAGGCCAGGAGGAGGGAGAGGCTTTCCACCGGGGGCACCCCAACTTTGGAACCCCCTATGCATTGAGATTACAGCCGGTGCCTGCCCTGAAAACCTTTTGACACCAGCTGAAGGCCCGGTTATTTGCCAGCCTTTGGGTGGATGGTTTGGGTCATGTCTGAGGTTTCTTTTAGTTGGCTGGTTGTAACCATCTGCCTTGTTTTTCATATCTGAATGGTGAGGTATCTAGTTTTGTTTTAATTTGTAACACACCCAGTAATGAAATTTGCTATGAAAAGTGAGTAAAAGATTTTTTTTTTAATGGCACCATTGTAGTCATGTCCACACTATATTTAAAAAACTTTTTAAGACACATGGCTTTCTCCAAAGAATCCTGGGGACTGTAGTTTACCCCTCACAAAGCTGCCATTCCCAGCACCATTATTATTGTTACTATGATGAGATGCATTATCCACCCTTCTCTGGAAGGTCTCAGGGCAGGTTGCAGAAATATAAAATACAGCATTAAAACAAATTACAATCACAACTAGAGTAGGTACTAAAATATATAGATATCTCAATGGTCAAAGAGCCAGGGTGACAAACTACAATTCCCATGATGCTTTGTGGGAAGCAGTGTGCTTTAAATGTGGTTTAAATATATGGTGTGGATGTGACTTGTGTCTTCAGGAAACATCAGCGCAACCCTACACTGGAATATGGTAAATCTACCAGTCATGTCCAACTCCTTGTAGACAGTGTGTAGCCTCAACAGGCACCTTCAACCAAGCCCCATATTCCTGCAATTCAATGGGTAGTGAAAAGGTTGCCCAAAGGAAGAATAACCCCCACCAATAAGCAATGCTGAAATCCGGTGAACGTGAAGCAAGCCACAGTGCGAGGGACTGTAACATGCAGGTGTCTTTGTGGGAGAAAGAGATTCCTTCAACACTCTTGGGCGTTCCGCAAACTGGTGAACTTGCTGGACAGAAAGGGGTTTTTGACTCTTTGAACAACCCACAGTTAACGAGTGGAAAACCTTACAGAATACAAGAGCTGTCTGGTATTTTCCTACCGAGGTTAGCAATGCAACCTGCCAGGTGGGTAATCGCCACTCACAGTGAAGCTGAGGTGCAAGGATGCTCAGAATCATCATTTCCATGGCATCAGCCATCTAGAAGGGCGAGAAGGAAGAAGGCATTAGTTAGAGCACCAGCTGCCCTGACAGTTCACCAGATTTCTCTTCACCTTCATATGTATATGTATATATATATATATATATATATATATATATATATATATATATATATATACTTGATTTGTTAGCAACAACAACAAAGTGCAAAACACAGCACAAGGAAAGCAAATAAAGAATCACAGCCTGGAGGGATAACAGTACAAAGACACAGCACAGCCCAAAGCGATAATAAAGTGTTAACTCATAAAAAGATCCCCTTTGCAAATAATAAAAACATGTAAAAATACAAGTATTCTCCACCTGTAAGTTCCATCATTATTGAGAATAAAGGTTCTGAATAGTCTTAAATGAGCCAGGCAACTGCATGTACTGGTGGCTTTGAGCAACTGTGTGCCTCAACAGTTGCCTAAAATCAAGCCATATATCCCAAAGGCAGTCTCTTCTGGCTCAATGCCCCCCATTGTCCAGACCAGGGAAGCTGGGGAAAATTAAGGTGGGAAATAGTTGCAGTTTGTGGGCCAACCATCCCCTGTCCCTGGCTTTGCTCTTTCTAGCAACCTCTACTTGCCCATGCTAAGCCTGTCAGGATGGAGAGTTTCCACTGGAACCTGCCAAATCCGATGGCTTCCACCGCATCTTCCACCATAAACGTATCTAGAACAACAAAACAATATAATAGTACAATGTAATAATAACTTTAAAAAATAGCAATACCCACTAAAAGACAAAAGGGGGGTCCTTGGGCCAGCAACCACAATCCATTTGAAAGAGACGAAAAAATGTTTACAGTGTTAAAATAAAGTTATGAAAGGCTATGAAAAGTTTTGGGGGTATTTAATTTTTTTAACAACGCATATTAACATTTTGCTTCTTCCTCAGGAGTGGGAGCAGATGTCCGCACAACTCACCATCAGTTGGGTTTGCAAACTCCTTTGGCACCATCCCTCCATCTTCCAGCTCCACAGCCTCTAACTGCGTCTGGACACCCTCAATTTGGACTTCATGCTCTCCTGAAATGGCATCTTCATCTGACCGTGAACTTTCCCCTGTGCGACGGAACTTGACAACCCTAGTGGTGTGGGAACCATAATGAATTCATGGCATGGGTGTACAGAAGAAACAGGGATGCATCACGTAAGTGCTTTCCCTCAAGGGTGAGGAACCTGTGGCCCTTTGGATATTGTTAGACTAGAGCTCCCATCATCCTTAACCATTGGCTATGCTGGCTGCTGAGGCTGCTGGGAATCAGAGCCCAACATCTGGGGGTCCTGCTTGTGTCTCCCACAATAATGCAACACCTAAATCATCTTATTCTGTTTGGAAATCACAGCAATGTTTCTTGTGGGCTTGCATTTCAAGCTTGAAGTGAATGTTTTCACCTGTGCCTAATTTTATATTAATCTCCCATCCAAAAGGGCTCTCAAGCCCAGAAGGCAGCCTTGTGAGTCAAACAAACATGCACAGCAATTTTCCTTGAAGGTGAAGGACACCTGACAACCTGACAGAATCCAGATTCTGTTTGTTTCTGCAGAAGAGAATGACACCTAATAGGTTGCAATAAGTACCCATGGCTAGGGATGGAAGGAACTGGCAATTTTCCTTCTCTCAGTTTCTCATTTTTCCAATCTTAAATCTAGTTCTTCACATTTCTGCAGAAATTTGCAAAAAATAATAATTGTAATCTACATGAAAATTCTTCAGCATTTTAGTGCAAATTTCTCCAAATAAACACATTTTTGTAGGCAGTTTTGACCAACATATACATTTTTGCAAGCATTTTCTCCAATATGATGCACTCTTTTATGCTATTTGCACAAATATATTTGTTTTTATGTACACTTTTCCCCAGTACATGCATTTCTGTAAACCTTGTCTGGTCAGAGAACTGTATTGCAAAATTGGGATAAGTTTGCATTTCAAAAGATGGTCCCAGTTTGCATGTTGTTTCAGAAAGTGAATTGCATAGATTTGGCTGAACTGAATTTCTCCTGCATGCCTATCCATGATAGGTTACCTTTATAAAGTAAAGGTACCCCTGACAGTTAGGTCCAGTTGTGGGCGACTCTGGAGTTGCGGCGCTCATCTAGCTCTATAGGCTGAGGGAGCCGGCGTTTGTTTGCAGACAGCTGGTCATGTGGCCAGCATGACTAAGCCACTTCTGGTGAACCAGAACAGTGCACAGAAACATCGTTTACCTTCCCGCCGGAGCAGTACCTATTTATCTACTTGCTCTTTGACGTGCTTTCGAACTGCTAGGTGGGCAGGAGCAGGGACCGAGCAACGGGAGCTCACCCCGTCTCAGGGATTCGAACCGCCGACCTTCTGATCAGCAAGCCCTAGGCTCAGTGGTTTAGACCACAGCACCACCTGCGTCCTTTACCCAGCTGTAATCCTATGCCCACATACCTGGGAGCAAGTCCCACGGAACTCAGTGGAACTTACTTTTGAGTAGACACGTATAGAATGCAACCCACAAGCAAAAGAGGCAAAATCACATTAGATATACTGTACACACGTGGACAATACTTCATTTTTTTAAATTGACATTTTGAGATAGGAAGCAAGAAAACAGCATCTTTTCTACCCAAAGTGACTGCTTTGCTTTGCTTCATCATAAAACTGGCCCTGGAAAAAATTCTCATTGCTTGCTAGCTAGAGCTGGGTGCTGAGGCCCTTGCAACTGTTTCCTAGGGCTAAAATTAAATGCAAGCATTTTGAGCCACTAATGTCTTCACAATATGAGAATATCAAACCCCTCTTCCTCACACACCCCATTTAGTTCCATTTGCAAACTATCAAAAAATAAAAGACATCAGGATAGTTCTGAAATTTTCACTGGTGGTTCTGATGAGAGGCTACAGTTTATTTTATTATTTTATAATGGACTGGTGCTGTTTTTCCAGGCAAAGCCCATCCAAGGTTGCTTACAAGTTGTTCTAGATTTGGAAGGTCATGATAACAGATTTGGTTGGCATGCATATCTGTGGTATGAAAAGGTAAAAGTACATAAAGAATTTTTAACACATTTGGTAAGAAAATCAATTTATGGTGTATGGGAGAAATATAAAAAAATTGTTAGAGCAGAAAACACCACGGTGGCTTTCCCCACTAAAAGCGATACCATTGAAAAAGTTGAATGCAAAAAATAAATGGGAACTTATAAAGAGCTGTTAACGGAGGTAGAGAACCAATTGAAACTAAAGAATTTTGAAGATATAAGAGAGTTATTAACAGATTGGTTACAATACCATCAATTAAATGATGTATTTAAAAAGGATTTAAAAATGGACTCAGTAATGAAATCTCAAGGTTTGAAAAGGAATTGTTGGAAAATAAAGTAAAAACACTGTCTAAAATGTAAAAGATGTTGTTAGAATGGTATACTAAAGATGAAGAGGCTAACTTGGCAATGATACAAAGGGGAAGAGATTTTGGATACAATATTCAACTCTCCTCTTGGGAGAAGCTATGGAGAGAGGATTTAAAATTTACGGCATGTAGAACACTGAAAGAAAATTATATGAAGATGGAGTATAGATGGTATTTGACTCCCAGTAAGTTAGCAAAAATGTATAAGACTAGTTCAAATATGTGCTGGGAATGTAAAGAAAAAGAGGGCACCTTTTATCATATGTGGTGGACCTGTAAGGCGATAAAAGCATATTGGGAAATGATATACAATGAGTTTTTAAATAACCGTTGTAAAAAAACAGAAGCCTTTTTATTAGGAATTTTAGGTGCAGAGATACCAAGGGACTTCAAAAGACTGCTCATGTATGTGATTACGGCAGCCTGGATACTCTTAGCCCAAAGATGGAAGGAAGACAAAACACCTACAAGAGAAGAGTGGACAACAGAATTGATGGACTATGCTGAGATGGCTAAAATGACTGGAAAAATCAGGAACCAGGATGATAATTTTTTTAACAAGGACTGGGATTTTTTTTTAAATTTTACTTGAGAGAACACTGTAAACAGCTAAAAACATTAGCAGGACTGAAATAACACTTGCAATGTGAAAAGAACCATGGATATAAATTTATATTTATATATAAATATAAATACGGATAAATAGAGGACGATGTGATATGCAGTGGAAAATGGTTATTAGCAAACTCCACTTTTTGATTCTATTTTATGTGTGAATGAAAAATTAAATTGGAAAACCAATAAAAAAATATTATAAAGGTTTTTAAAAAACTGCTTACAAAAATGGAAAACTACAAGTCTTAATAAATAAATAAACAATAAAGCAAGCTAGAACCAAGAATAAAAACTGATTCACATAAATGAAAACAGACTCAGAATTCCCAGGACATCGTGATATTCCAGCCTCCATCCAGCAAGCTGAGCAAAAAGGTTACACAGGGAAGGCAAATAAAAAGGAATGAGGCTTTAAGTCCTTCCGAAGATTCCTGAAGTGCTGCTGCCCACCACAGCACTGCGAGGAGGAAGGGAGGTCCAAAGGTGTGGAGCCACCACAAAAAAGACTCTATCTCTCTGTCTCTCATGGTTGCCAAGCACACAACTAAAATCGAGAATTACCCCTGCAAAGAAATACAACACTGTATCAATATTATCCAGAGTGCAATGGGAGAAGAGGCATGGCTCAATGGCAGAGCACATGTTTTGCATGCAGAAGGTCTCAGGTTCAATCCCTGACATCTCCTGCCCTGAAACCCTGGAGAGCGACTGGCAGTCAGTGTTGACAGTACTGCCCTAGATGGACCAAATGTCTGACTCAGTAGAAGGCAGCTTCCTGTGTTCCTAATTAGTAGTGTTGCTCTGGAAGAGTGAATGTTCTTGGTCAACATATCCAGAAACGGGAGAGGATGGTAGTGCATTCCATCTACTATTGGTTTTCACCCTTTGTCCATTCATATTTTATCCACAAGTACTTCATAAGCAAGAAGTGTGCATGCACACGAAAGCGCATACCAAGAAAAAACTTAGTTGGTCTCTAAGGTGCTGCTGGAAGGAATTGTTTTTATTTTTTATTTTGTTTTTTCATAAGCATTGTAGTCCATGATGCAAGAAGCTGGCTAACTGTTCTTTGTTTTTAGCAACACCATGTCTTTGTGGCTTCTGCCAATGTAGCTGAGTGGGGAACTACGGCTCCCAGGATTTGGAGGGGTAGTCATTTGCTTTAAATGTGTGGATCTGCTCTTCAGCCCCACTGAATTCATTGAACAGGACTTATTTATGAGTAGACATGGTTCAGATTGCACAGCTATTGATCTGTGCCTTGAAGTGGGGGAGGGAGGTCTTGATTCCTGAAATGTTTCGTGGCCGTGCTCTTGTGTGCACTACAGAACCGTATGCCCACGAAATGGAGCTAATTATGCCAACGCTTGAAAGAGACTTAAAAGAAGTCTTCACCGACTGCCAAGGAAGAAATCTTATTTGCTCTCACGAGCTGTGCCTGGACTGCAAAAAAGAATAATCTTCCCTCCCCCCACAAAAACAGAGCCAGACAGTCACAGAGAAGCAGAAGGTAGTGAAACCCTAACCCCTGCATTTGTGTGGGTGTCACTGCTGGCTGCACATATCCAAGGAGTGAGCACCCTCCCCCCCACCCCCACCCCACCCTGTGCGGCAATGCAAAGCACCTCTTCTCCAAGCCTCATAATGTCCAACACCAGACCTGGTGGACCCCTGTACAAAGCTCTGTTTTCAGAGGAGGGAAGATCCCCTCCCCATTCCAGAAGGAGGCATCATGTTAGAAGGAAAAGCCGGTGAGGGGGATGTCTAGAATGAATATATTTAGCACCCCTAGTTGCAAAAGCATTGGCTGGGTTGGATGGTTCCTTCTGAAATCTTAAAAATACTCCCCTGGTTTTGATTTAAAAGGCGTGACCGTCATTCATAAAGCGAGGCTCTTGCGTAGGCAAGCAAGGAAAATTGCTGGCTTCCCTGAGACCTTGAGGCCAATGGCCCCCTTTGGAAAGAAAAACCTCGCTGCAGGGAGGGAGCTGGGGATGGGGGCTTGCGATTCTCCTGAAGGTCCTGGGGTTATTATTCCCGCCCCTCCCTCTTCCCAGCAGAGCTCTAGCCCCTCTCCCTCCCCGGGTTACTCACGGCAGCTGTCTTAGCTGGAATAAATCTTCCTCCATTGTAAAGGTAGGGCTGGAGAACCCTCGCTCATCTCTCTTACATGGTGGGAGGAAGGAGAGGCGCGAGGATTTCAGGAGGTCTCCGTGCTGGACAGCTCCCGTTTCTGCAAGCCGATCTGTGCTAGGGAGACCCGGGAGAAGGCCGAAGAGGGGCGGAGGGGAGGAGGAGGAGAAAGGGGAGGAGAGGAAAACGAGGAGGAGGAAAAAGAGGCGGAAATTCAAAGAGCAGAGAGCGCAGGAGCAGCGAACTCCCTCTGTCTGACCACAGGAATCTGCCAATTCCCTTCCCATTTATCTTTAGCTACCCGCTCCCCAAACTCCAAGGTGCGATACCAATTTTTGCTAGGAGACTGATAAGAACATCAGAAGAGGCAGCTGCTGGATCAGGCCAATGGCCCATCTAGCCCAGCATCGTGTTCTCACACTGGCCAACCAAATGCCCTAGTGGGAAACCCACAAGCAAGAGTGTGTTGTGTGTTGTGTGAAGAAGGACTTCCTTTTATCTTCAAGGTTCAGCCTCACTGGATGTCTGTGAGTTCTCGTGTGATGAGAGAGGGAGAACGTGGGAAGACCATTGGTCCCTCTGACTCTGTCTACACTGATCAGCACCAGCTCTCCAGAGCTTCAGGAAGGAGCCTTTCCCAGCCCTGAAGATGCCAAGAATTGAATGTGGAACTTCTGCATGCAAAGCAGGTGTTCTACCTCTGAGCTATGGTCCTTCCCCTTAAGAATAAGGTAATAGTCCAGTCCTTGTTGCTCCAGGGCTGGTTTAACTGGGAACCCTCAACAGTGGTCCACCTTGCTCAATACTGTCTACACTGACTGGTGGCAGCACTCCAAGGTTTGAGGCAGGACTCCTTCCCAGCCCTACCTGGAGGTGTCATCTGGGACTGGGACTTTTTCATTTGGAAAGTGGCTGCTCTGTTACTGTGTTCAACCTGCAAGGCTCAGAGAAAGTGGGCAAGATGCTGATGGAGAAGAAATCAGAGTTTTCTCTTTGGTGCTCAGGTCCACTTCGTTTCATGAAGTTATATCCAGTGAAGTCGGCCCTTTTGTCCTTGAAAGCTTCTGCAGCCATAAATGTGTCAAGTCTTTCTAAAAGTACCATAAAAGGTAAAATAAAAAGTGCCCCAAGACTCTTTGCTGTTCCCCACCAGCACCAACACCAACACCCATGAGATAAGACTTGCTGCGGCAGTCAAGAGATGAGCAGAGTGATTGCGGAAGGAGTCTTTGTGAGGTGCATGAAAGTCCAATACTTGGGCATCTTTAAAAAGGGTCAGGTAGGAAGTGGAATGGAAGGTCCCTGCTTAAGATCATGGAGAGCTGCTGTCAAAGTAGACAATACTGGGTGAGATGGATATATAGCATGACCTGGTATCTAAGGCAGCTGCCTATGTTACCCCTTTCCATTGACAAAAATTAGGATCAGAATATCAGGCGGCTAGTTGAGCCCTTCCATGAAGCTGCAGAGTAGAGAGAGGGAAGGGAAACAGGGCTGTTCTGTTGAGATACCAGCTGCCTTTGGCTGTGCCTCAATTTATACACAGCAGCAACCATCCCATCAGACTATCTGAACAGTTTCCATCCAAGCTGGTTATTATAACAACCTGTAACTTGGCCCTGAGTTTACTTTTGTTTTTATGTCCTCCCTCCCCATCCCTTTTTCCTTTGCGCTGAGACAGTCTTCTCCTGTTTATATTGATAAGCAAACCAATCTAGGAGCAGTGGTGAAGCTGCCTGAGAGCAGGCGGGTGTGTGGCTGGCGCCCGCTCCAGCAGACATGGCATGCATCCCGGGGCGTGGCACTCATCCTGGGGCATGACACACGTTCTGGGGGCGTGGCACGCTGCATGTGGGGTGTGTGGCACCTGGTACGCGGGGGGTGCACAGTGCATGTCCAGGGGGGGCGTCACGATGGCACCCTACCAGATAGTGGTGCTGGGGGCGGTCCGCCCTCTCCACACCCCCTTTCCTCCGCCAGTGTCTAGGAGTCTTTTTAGCTGCTAAAATGTTAAGATAACATAAGTATTGCTGGGATAATGCAAACATGACAGATCCTGTCCATTCCAAATCCCCTCAGAAATTGTGGGGACCAAAAGATGATTTGCAGGGTAGTGGGGAGTTCATCCGTTTCTGGTGGTGAAGCTACCTTAGGTCAAAAATCCTGGCTGCTGGGATGAAAATAGGTGTAAAAACCAGCAGAAAGAGAAGCCAACAGAAGGAAGCAGCAGGAACCTTGTATATAAAAGAAATACGTGACATATAGCACTTTATGGAGTGTTTTGAGAGGGCAAGAGCTGCTAGTGACTAAAGACCTTGAATGATATGCGTACAGCTTCCGGGTCAGTGGCCAGCATGACTAAGCTTCTGGCAAACCAGAGCAGCGCATGGAAACACCATTTACCTTCCCGCCAGAGCGGTACCTATTTATCTACTTGCACTTTGATGTGCTTTTGAACTGCTAGGTTGGCAGGTGCAGGGACCGAGCAACGGGAGCTCACCCCGTCGCGCCGACCTTCTGATCGGCAAGCCCTAGGCTGTGTGGTTTAACCCACAGTGCCACCCGCGTCCCTAACGGTCAGGGTACCTTTACCTTTACCACTAGCCTAAGGAGTCTCAAAGCGACTAACAATCTCCTTTCCCTTCCTCCCCCACAACACTCTGTGAGGTGAGGCTGAGAGACTTCAGAGAAGTGTGACTAGCCCAAGGTCACCCAGCAGCTGCATGTGGAGGAACGGGGAATCGAACCCGGTTCACCAGATTACGAGTCTACCGCTCTTGATCACTACACCACAATTAAAAGTAATACTTTTAATACTCATTTGAATACTAATAATTATTGAAGTATGCCAGCCAAAAACAATTCAATTTATTGTTTTTTATTATTATTTAGTTTTAGGAAAGATTGACTCCAACTCTTTCTATGTTTCACTGCTCACATTAAAACATTATTGTTGTCTTGTGCAATTGCAGGTTATTATTCTTTATTTATTGCATTTACGTATATACCACCTTTCTACCAAGGCACGTGAAACGGTTTATGTAGGAAGCCGCCAGCCCCCTATTGTCTAGGAATCAGCAGCTGCTCTTAATTAAGGTTTATTGTCTGCTCAGATTGATGTTAAGTATCAGCTCTGCTCTGCTGTTTAATATAGTTAATTGTATTTGTTGCTTGATTTTATTTATTGCCTTCCTCCTGCCAATATGGTTTACAATTTTAAAAAATTGACTCAAGCAGATGGTGCAGTCCATTCTTGGGTTGACTTCAGGCCACAGCTTTCTCGCTTGTGCCATCCCAATGGCTTCCCTCTTTGTTGCATTCTTCTTGTTTTAAATTGAATTTTACTATGCCTTTGCCCAATAAGACGACAGGCCATTTAAAGTCTGCAACACTTAACAAATATTATGCATGTGGCTTGTTATTCATAAGGAGCATTGCCTATTTACTGCCCGGTTCTACTCAAAAGCAAGCCCCTTTTGAATTTGCTAGTACCTTACTCCCAAGTAAAACATATTTTCTGTTTTGTTTCTGTTTTGTTTAAAGTGCTTTGTCTTTTTCTCGCTCTTTCTCCTCGGGCGCATTTAAACTAACACAGGCAAATCAGGAATGCTTTTTGCTTTCCTCTTTTACCCTTGGGTATATATGGAGAACAATTAAAATCAAGGGTGAAGGACAGTGCCGGATTTAGGTTTGATGAGGCAATAAGCTACTGACGGTAATGGGGCCCTTTATATGTCCAGCTGTCCTTTGTCAACAACAAATTGTTGCTGTTTTTTGTGTTGAATATATGCTATATGGTAATTTATGGACCTAATAGGTATCTAAAGCCATTTGCACATAACAAAATATGTATTTTATCAAAGTAATTTTTGAACTGAAATACAATTAAGAAGTATATTAATAGTGAAATATGATTAAAAAGTATATTAACAGTGAAATAATTATTAAGTCACGAAGAGTCGTCACGAAGAGTCACCAAGGGTCACGAAGAGTCGGACACGACTAAACGACTACAAACTGTATGTAGGTTTTATTTTGTTTTTTATCTTATATTTTGGAAATGTACATCCAAGTTTTTCTCCTTTAATTTTTGTTGGGTATAGCTTGTTTAGCTTATACGTAAATCCGGCACTGACCCTGGCGACAGCATTTTGCTTGTTTTTGTGCCACGGAACCCTATGCACAGGGCACGGGCGGCAGGGCGGGAGCCTCAGAGCAGCGCACGTCTTAGCAACAAAGGGCGCGCGGAGATAGGCGGGGAGAGCCCGTTGCTGGGGAGTCCGCGCGCCCCAAGGGTCCGGCTGGCCCGCTTCCGTTCCGCCGCCTTCTCCCTTCCCCGCGCGCCTGACGCCTTTCGTTCCGCCCGGGGGCAGCCGCAGCAGCTGCTGCACGAAGCCGGGCACTTCAGGGCGGGATGCTGCTGAGCCGCCGCGGGGTGGAAGAGGTCGGCAGGAAGGCGGCCAGGCGGCTGTTCCGGGCCGGAGGGGCGGCCAGGTCAGTCGGCGGGGCGGGGCGCGCCTGGCTGTGAAGGGGCTGCTCGTCCTCTGGAGGGCGGAATGGAGCCTGCATGTGCTGCAGCAGTCTACCTCTGAGCGCCAGGTGCTGGGGGGAAGCACCCCACCTGCAGGCTTCTGGGGAGGGGGCATCTGAGTGTCCGCCCTTGGAAGCAAGATGCTGGTCTGGATCCAGGAGGCCCCGTGGGGGTTCAGGGGCAGCATCCCGCTTCTTCTTTGTCGTCGCTTTCTGCGTTTATATCCCACCTTCCCCCGCCCCCAGCCTCTCCCTCCTCATTTAATCCCCTGAGAGAAGGCCGTGACTGGCCTCCTAGGTCACCCGGGGATCTTCATGATGGCAAGTGGGGGAGTCCCAAGTAAAGAATATCAGCATTATCTGATTATCAAGTATAGTTCCAGGTTTGCCAGGATTGTGATGAGGGTTGTATGCAATAAAGGAATGCAAAATCATATAACAAGTGTCCTTGTCAAAATCTCAAATAATGTGGTTGTTGTTTTTTTTCCAATTACAGCTATACAGTACAGTCATACCTTGGTTGCTGAATCCCTTGGTATGCGTCCGTTTTGGCTCCCGAACGCCGCAAACCCGGAAGTGAGTGTTCCGGTATGCGAACGTTCTTTGGAAGCCGGACATCCGACGCGGCTTCCACAGCTTCCAGTTGAGTGCAGGAAGCTCCTGCAGCCAATCGGAAGCTGAGCCTTGGTCTTCAAACGTTTTCGGAAGTCGAACGGACTTCCAGAATGTATTCCGTTCGACAACCAAGGTACGACTGTATTCTGGAGTGCCAGTGTAATATTTTGGGCTGTTTGTTTACAGATGTATATTGGGTTCACCCCCCTCTCTTTTCTTCTTAGGTATAAAGTAATGAAGAATTGGGGAGTGATTGGTGGGATTGCAGCTGCTCTTGCTGCAAGCATCTATGTCTTGTGGGGCCCCATCACAGAGAGAAAAAAACGCAGGAAAGGTAAATGAGAGAGAGACTAGGGAGGAGTGAGTGGGGCAGGGGAGTTTGCACTTTGCGTCTCCTGATCCCAACAAAGAGTCTCATACAAATATTGGGGTCTTCCTTTGCCACTGAATCCCGACAGGAGAACCCTTTTGTCTTTTTTGAAGGTGTGTTGTTGTGCCTAAAATGGCTAGTGGTGGCCATACAGAAAACTAAAACATAACTGAGGCCCTGTCTGCAGGATGATTGTCTTAAAATTAAAAACCTGAGGAAGGAAAGCAAAATGGAGGAAGACAGCAATTGGGACTAAGAAGAGTGAACAAATGCTTTTTGAGGACACTCTGGAATCAAAAGCAGGAATAAAGACTGATGTCAGGTGGAAGGGTTTCCAACTAAAATGGGGATGGGGAAAACTGGACCTCCAGGTGTTGTTGCCAACTCCCATTGTCCTGGCCACTGACCATGCTGATTGCAGTTGGAGACCAACAGCACCTAGAGGGCTGCAGATGTTCCCCATCCCTGAACTATAGGAGGATGCAACTGACACATGCGGAATGGCGGGAGTGTGTACTGCAGGGATGGGGAACTTGAAGCCCTCCAAAGGTTTTTGTACTCCCAACTCCAATCAGCCCCAGCAAGCATGGCCAACACTCAGGGATGATGGGAGCTGGAGTCCAGCAACCTCTGGAGGGCTGCGGGTTCCCTTTGCTGGTAGAGGGAAAGAAGGGAAGATTAATAAAGAAGAGCAAGACCACAGAGATGTTTGGAAGTAAGTCCAAAAAGTTTAATTGGGAGCGGAGAGGGGGGAGTGGAGCGCAAATGGAGGAACAAGGTCAGAACAACATGCAGAAAAATTGTTCGTTTATTAAATTCATTGGGAGCTTGTTTACCAAGGCAACTCAACACTACTTGCAATGTAATAAAGGAAACATATACATTAAAACCAGCATAAAAGAATAACAAAGAAAAATCTAAAAAACAATCCTATTTTTAAAAGGCAGGATTAAAACATTCCACCTACTCCAGAAGACCACAGATAATTAAGAGCCAAGGGGCTGGTGGAAATGGAGTGTTTCTGCCTGGTGCCTAGAGCTGTGTGATGGTGGTGTCAGGTGAGGCCCACCAGGGAGAGCATTCCGCAAATGACGGGACAAGGAGCAGCATTTAGGGCAGGGCAGAGCAGAGCAGAGGTGCTGGAGAGTAAAAGCAGGAAGGCTGTGTTCAGAAGGTTGCAGCAATTGCAGTGATGTGTTTTCCCCCCAGGGCTAGTGCCAGGTCTTCTCAACCTGGGAAACACATGCTTCATGAACTCACTTCTCCAGGGGCTGTCTGCTTGTCCGTCCTTCATCAAGTGGCTGGAAGGATTCACAGTTCAGTACCAGGTCAGCCAGAGTGAGACGTCTGGGAAGCAGTATTTGTCCCTGACCTTGCTCCACCTCCTGAAAGGTAAATGTCCCTTTGTGTTATTTTGGGTGCATAACACAAAGCTTAAAGCAAGCCACTTCTTTTCCTTTTATCAAGTACAGTGGAACCTCGGTTGTCAAACACTTCGGCTTTCGAATGCCGACAACCCGGAAGTGAATGTTGCCGTTTTCGAACGCACCTTGGAAGTCAAACGGCTCCCGAGGTGCATTTCTCTATTTTTTCAATTGATTTTGCTGACCGCCCATTGTGTCTTGGTTGTCGAATGTTGCGGAAGTTGAACAGTCTCCCAGAACGGATTACGTTCGACAACCGAGGTACCACTGTATGTCTTTATTTCATTTTGTTACATAAGTAGAGAAAACAGTTGCAGAACTCAAAACAAGAAAACAATGTTTAAAAAAGAACAATAGAATAAAGGTAAACAGTACAGGGGACCTACAAATACTTAACATCACATACCTTATGGGAAAAAGCACCTCCAAGCTAAGATTGTAAATGATGTACAAATATTATATGAGATATACCAAGAATACTGGGCAATCGCTTTCCTGAACTGTCTCATTAACAATAAGAATAATCAATCAATCCTCTTCAAAACATAGATTAACATAGGTAGACCACATGTCCCAACAAGATATCCAAATGACCAGATAAGATACACATTCAATCATAGAAAGGGCAATGAGGATCTTCAGACCACTGAGTAATGCATGGTGAGTGCTTATCCTTCCAGCATACTTCTCAGCAACTGTAAGGGCTCACAGGATTAACTTTTGTTGCCTATCTGATAGTTCTCACATCATAGGAATATAATTGTGTGTAGTCATTTGCAAGTATCAAGAATTTTTCCAAAACAGTCAATATGAACAACAATTTCTGTCCAAAAAGAAGACACCACAGGACATCCCCACAAGAGGCATTATAAGTATTACATTGCCAGCATCTAGCTGAACTGCTTTGTTCTTTCCTATAAAGGTGCTATGGAGCCCAAAACATATCTCATCATATTAGAACCCAGTGGAGTTATCCCATAAAGCTCAATGCTGGAAGATTCAGGACAGACAAAAGGAGGTCATTCTCCACACAGTTAAACTTATGGAATTTGCTCCCACTGGTTGTAGTGATGGCCACCAAATTGCACAGCTTTAAAGGAGGATTTGCCAATTCATGGAGGATAGGGCTGTCAGTGGCTGTTAGTCAGGAAGACTGTGCTCTGCCTACAGTCTTGGGTGGGGGCTGTGTGCCTCGAGTGCTGGCTGCTGGGGAGCATGAGTGGGGAGAGGGCTGTTGTGCTTGTGTCCCACTTGGAGGCTTCCCAAAGTCCACTGTGGAAAGAAGAATGCTGGGCAAGATGGTTCTGTGCACTGATCCAGCAGGGTTCTACTTAATTCCGTTTACACAAGTGGAGAGAACTTTCTGTAGAATAAGAGGAACGTATGTTTAGGATGAGTGAATTCATTTCTGTGCGTGGTCTGCATTGACTATTTTGTGTTTGATGCATTCAGCTTTATCCTGCCAAGAGGTGACCGAAGATGACTTCCTGGATGCAAGCTGCTTGTTGGAGGTCCTGAGGATGTACAGGTGGCAGATCTCCTCTTTCGAAGAGCAGGTAGTGGCGTAAGGCACCCGAGCATGCTTCTCTGTTGCTGTTGTTTTCTACAGTCTTGGCATCTGGCACATAACAAGCAAAAGCCAGTTGCTGGGGACACGAGCAGGAGAGGACTATTGCTCTCTCATGTCTTACTTGCAGCCTTTCCAGATACTTCCCGGAGGCATTTGGTTGGTCACTGTCAGAAGGAGGTTGCTGGATGAGATAGGCCTTTGGTCTGATCCAGCAGGGCTCTTGTGTTACGTTAAAGAATTGTGGCTTTGTTTACAGCAGACGTGGGGAGCCTGCTGCCCTCCAGATTTTGGTGGATTATGACTCGCACCATCCATGACGGCTGGCTGTCCTGGCTGGGACTGATGGGAGTTGGAATCAGCAGCCCCTGGAGGGCCTCTGGTTCTTCACCCTTGATTTACGGCATTCCCAGATTTATTTTACCTGCTTTGCGCTGCCTTTTTATTTGGGTGGTGAAAGGTCTGAATACTCACTGCAAGGGTGGGGAACCTCTGGTCTGTGGTCTGAATGCAGACCTTAAGACCGCCACGTCTGGCCTTCAGGACTCTCCCCAGACCTCAACCCACTTCTGCCCTCCTCCACACACCCCTTGAGTACACTCAGTGCACAAAGGAGACTGCCTGCCCACTGCATCTCTGTCTGAGGCACAACTCTAGTGTTACCTTTTTTTTTATTCTCCCCCTGCATGCAGATATGTGGGAAGCTGCCTTATAGTCAGACTATTGCACCGCCTAGCTTTGCATTGTTGTCTTTGACAATCAGTGGCTCTCTGAGGTCTCGTGCAGAGGGAGGCCTTTCCCAGATCTGCCACCTCAGATCCCTTTGATGGGGGGTGACAAGGTGTGACTCTGGGAACTTCTGCACACAAATCTGCTCCTTAGACATGAAATAGGTTTGAAAATTCATGAGATTTCCCCCCAACTTGCTGTGAAGGAACCCTGGCCTCTTGGCCTCATGTTGCCTTGCTGAAGGTCCATCTAAAAATGCAAGCTGAATTTTCAGGATTCAACTTTTTTCTTGGGAGCTGTAAAAATGTACCTCGAGAAATGTACTTTTCTGGTGAGCTTGGCCTGGCATTCTGAGCTTTCTGGTGCTTTTTCGGTAGGATGCTCATGAGCTGTTCCATGTCCTCACCTCCTCGCTGGAAGATGAATGGGACCGTCAGCCACGGGTCGTGCATCTGTTTGATGTGCATTCGCTGGAGGTGAGCACTCAAGAGACACGGGGGCTGCAAAGCAACCTTACCTATAGGCAAGGTTGCAGCATTTGGGACTTTTTCATCTGGAGAAAAGGTGAGTAAGAGGTGACATGGAAGTTTATAAAATTAGTTGGAGGCAGCAATGCTTCTGAATCCCAGTTGCTGGAAACCACAGGAGGGGAGGGGGGGCTCTTGTGCTGCTTGTGGGTTTTCCAAAAGAGGCATCTGGTTGGCCACTGTGAGAACAGGATGTGGGACTAGATGGGCCTCCATTGGCCTGATCCAGCAGGCTCCTATTATGTTCTTATAATTTGGTGGGCTGCCCAGCTGAAGAGACCTACGTAAGATTCTGCTTTTAAGCTGTTTTTTTAAAATTGTGCTTCCCTGTACTGCCTGGGGTGGTATTCAGCCAAGTATAATTCCGAATGGACTCACTGAAGTTAATTAACATTAGACCCATCAATGTCAATGGATCTACTCTTGAGTATAACTGGGTTGGATACCACCCTTGTCACTTAAGTGTGCAATACTAAATATATCACCATGTGGAAAGTGTTTTCTTTTTGTAAACTAACTTTATTTTGTATTTGTCTGTATAGAAGCCAGAAATTGCACAAAAGCAAATATGCTCCAGGACAAGAGGTAAAAACACTTTTCTGATTTGGTGAAATGTAGCAGATATTATTTGTACTACTGATATAAAAACCCAAACACCTTTGGGCTGTGGCCTGATTTTGTTGTCTTCATGGGGCGACTGACAGGAGCTGAAAGGGTGTCTGGCTATTGGAATCACTCTTTAACCTTGTCTAATGACATTATTAAATTTGCATAGCACCCTTCATTCGCAGATCTCAGTGTGGTTCACAATATAAAATTGCAATATAAAAACCACAAAATACTTAGTAAAAATAAGAACAAACCAATACACGCCCCACAAACACATTTAAAAGGGCATCGGATGTCTATTAGCCAAAGGCCTTGTTGAAGAGGAACATTTTTGCTTGGCACCTAAAGTCTTTAAACTAGCCTAATGATTTCCCTATGGTGCTATTGCAGTCTTCCCTATCCTGGTGCTTCCAGTTACAAGATTATCAAGAGGGCACCAGTCACTGTGTCTTGCAAAACAATAGAAGAGTCAGACGGAACAACCTTTGTTTTGGTTTGTAGGGCCTCCTCCTCCTCCTGTGTTGAGTCACTGGAAGCTACAGCATCCTTTTCATGGCAGGTTAACGAGCAACATGGTCTGCAAGCATTGCAAACACCAGGTCCGTAAGTCTGTGTGAGAGAAAGAGGCAAACAGATTGCAGGAGATCAATGGGCGGGTGAAGCTAAGACCCAGGGAGGACCCAGTCACTTCCCATGTAGATGGGCTGAAGAGGAGCTGCCAAGGAGGATCCTCTGCTCCTCACAACCGAGACTATTCCTTGGGGGGGGGGTATTGCTTCCAGGATGGGCAGCCTGCTTTGAAGAGTGGTTGTCCTTGGTATTGCTTTAGTGCAGGAGAGGGGAGCCTCTTTAACCTTCTGGTGGGCCACATTCCAGTGGTGGGAAGGGGTAGAGGGTAAGGTTGGCAGAGTTGTGTCTGTGACTCTGCTCTTTGGTACAGCAGGGTTCATTTCAAAAGGGTTTCATAGACCCCATCTCTTTATTCTCTGCCCAGACAGGCAAAGAAGTTGGGAGGAGTGAGAAGTGAGGTGTTTACATTATAAATGCTCGTTGAGACATTTGGGCTCTTTTTCTTTCAGAGTCCCCTCAGATACGACACTTTTGACAGCCTTTCCCTGAGCATCCCTGCCACCATGTGGGTAAGGCACCCTCCTGTGGGAATCCCTTGCAGCTGCCCAAACACAGCCCTTTTCCGGCTCGCTGGGATTAAGGACGTGCGCCAACACTTCCTGTTTTACTCTCCCCCCCTCCACAGGGCCACCCACTGACCCTGGACCAGTGCCTCCACCACTTCATCTCCACCGAGTCAGTCAAGGACGTCTTGTGTGACAATTGCACAAAAGTAAGTCTCTTGCTTTCAGTGACCCCCTCCCCTGGTGCATTTGGTGCAGATTAATTGCCCCTTGATACATCTGAAAGATGCTTTTATTTCCTAGGTACTCAGTTCTCTTCCTGGTCCTCTTGTGGGCTTAGAAACAGGATGGTTGGGGTTTTTTTGTGTTTCTGGCTGATGTTGTAGATCTTGAAGTTGCAGAAGATGCTGAGCCCCATTCATGGTTTTGGTGGGGAGCCTTTTCTGTTGCAGGAACTATGATGCACCTGCAGCTCTTAGAATGGCTGGCAACCCTTCCATGGTCTTACTCTAGGCACCATCCTGGTTTTTCGATGTGGGTAAACTGCCCATGGTTAGAAAGACCAGCTTAAAGGATTCTCCCCCACCCCCAAGTAAAGCTAAAACTGCAAAATTTGCAGTGCTTGTGAATTATGCCATCTGCTTCAGGATTGCTACACCTGGATACATCAAATGTAGTACATTTAGTAAGTAGTACAGTGTGATCGTATTTAGCACAGGGATGGTGCATGTATGCCGAAACATGTATACTCAAACCGCCCCTGTGCAACCATCCTTATCTTCTGGAGCTGGTGCACCAGGCAGGTCTCCCGCCCTGCCCCCAAACAAGGGCACAAGTCCTGCTCAGAACCTGGGCTCTGCGATCTCTTGTGAGAGCTTGCAAAAACTTGGGCAGCCCCATGAGATGTTGCAAGAGCATCCCAGAGCCTGCACACTGAGCAGGACTTGCCTGATAAGCAAGGCAGAGAGCTTATTTCAAGCTCTCTGCCTTGTGTGCAATTAATTTGCGCAATTTCAGCTGGCCAGCTTTCAACTGTACAAGGTTGAAATTGCGCAAGTTAATTACTTGTAAGATGTGATCATACTGTAGATTTCTCAGAGTGGTCTGTGCCTATACTATACAGTGGACCCTTGACTTACGATGGTAATCCGTTCCGACGGATTCCTCAGAAGTCGAAAAAATCATAAGTCGAGTCCCCATAGGAATGCGTTGAAGAACGCATTCGTAGGTCGAAAAAAACCTTCGGGACTCGAAAAAACCGCATCTAAAGCGGCCGCGGCTTCCGATCGGAAGTCGAAAAAATTCGGAAGCGGCGACCGCTTTGATCCCTCGTAACTCGAAAAATACGGAAGTCGGGTCTTTTGTAAGTCGAGGGATCACTGTACATGGTTGGTTTAGAATTAATTTTGGCTTCCTCCATCCACCCACCCCCAGATTCAGGCCGAAGGGACTGGGCAAATCATGGAGAACCAGAGAACAACATTTGTCAAACAGCTAAAACTGGGGAAGGTAAGAAACCCGTCTTAGCATGGAGTTTCCAAGACCACCATAAGAGCAGTTTCTTATTTTCTTTACCAAGAATCAAAATAATATATGCAAACTACACCAAATTATCAAAATGCTGTCAATAAATTTAGCCTGCTGCAATCTCACACTTTATGCAGCTTGCCTTTTAAAAGGCAAAAAAAGAACAGAAATAAAATATTCCCCCTCTTCTTTGTTTACCAAATAAGATTCTCAACTTACTAAGTCAGTTCAAGTTTGAATTTAAATCATTATAAAATAAAATAATAATAACAATAACAATAACAATAATAATAATTTATTATTTATACCCCGCCCATCTGGCTGGGTATCCTCAGCCACTCTGGGCGGCTCCCAATCGAATATTAAAAACACAATAAAGCATTAAATATTAAAAACTTCCCTAAACAGGGCTGCCTTCAGATGTCTTTTTAAAATAGGATAGCTGCTTATTTCCTTGACCTCTGATGGAAGGGCGTTCCACAGGGCAGGCGCCACTACTGAGAAGGCCCTCTGCCTGGTTCCCTGTAACTTCGTTTCTCGGAGTGAGGGAACCGCCAGAAGGCCCTCGGCGCTGGATCTCAGTGTCTGGGCTGAACGATGGGGGTGGAGACGCTCCTTCAGGTATACAGGACCGAGGCCGTTTAGGGCTTTAAAGGTCAGCACCAACACTTTGAATTGTGCTCAGAAACGTATGGGGGGCCAATGTAGATCTCTCAGGACCAGTTATATGGTCCCGGTGGCCACTCCCAGTCACCAGTCTAGCTGCCACATTCTGGATTAATTGCAGTTTATGAGTCACCTTCAAAGGTAGACCCATGTAGAGCGCATTGCAGTAGTCCAAGCGGGAGATAACTAGAGCATGCACCACTCTGGCGAGATTGTCAGCAGGCAAAGAGTGTCTCAGCCTGCGTACCAGATGGAGCTGGTAGACAGCTGCCCTGGACACAGAATTGACCTGTGCCTCCATGGACAGCTGTGAGTCCAAAAAGACTCCCAGGCTGCGCACCTGGACCAGGGAGTCCCCCACACCCGCCCGCCCCTGTCCCCCCCCAAAGTAATTCTGTCTTGTCAGGATTCAACCTCAATCTATTAGTTGCCATCCATCCTCCAACCGCCTCCAGACACTCACAAAAGACCTTCTCCGCCTTCACTGGTTCTGATTTGAAAGAGAGGTAGAGCTGGGTATCATCCGCATACTGATGAACACCCAGCCCAATCCCCCTGATGATCTCTCCCAGCGGCTTCATATAGATGTTAAAAAGCATGGGGGAGAGGACGGAACCCTGAGGCACCCCACAAGTGAGAGCCCAGGGGCCTGAACAGTCATCCCCCAACACCACTTTCTGGACACGGCCCAGAAGGAGCGGAACCCCTGTATGACAGTGCCCCCAGCTCCCAGCCCCTCTATACGGTCCAGAAGGATGTTATGGTCGATGGTATCAAAGGCCGCTGAGAGATCCAGCAGATGAATAAATAAATGTAATCTTAAATGCTTCAACAATGCTTATATTTGTATGTATTAATATGGGATACTAGTTGAAGAACTAAACAACTAGTCTTAATTTTGGTGGTTTTGGAAACCTATAGAATTATTTGTTTTTCAGACATGTCTGTAGTGCGTAACAGTGGTTTATGTGGGCCTCCCCATCTGTGTGAGAAGTGATGGATAGCCAAAGGAACATGACTTGCCTTTGGGCTTTGTGTGAAAACCAACTTTTTGCTTGTGGTGCTTAGACTCTTAATTTCTGATTACATGTGTGCACATACGTTGACTTGCACACCATTCATTCCATGTCTAGAAAATTAGAAATGTTGGTGGATTTTGAATAAAGCTTTTAAAGAGTGATTCAGTTTGGCATGGTTGGTGTTTCATTGGGTGGGAAGACCTTGCTTCAAACCCCTATGCAGCTATGGCGGCCTACCATGCAAGATAGTTGTGGAGAAAATGGGGTAGTCCGGGTATTCTGGAAACCAAGGAGGCAAGATTTGAAGCACAAGGTTGACGAAGGCAACAATTGAGCCTTCTGTGGCTTCTGGCCTGCTTGTGCTGGAAACCCTCTGCCTCTATGGCGTCCACCACGCATCTTGGAACTAGGACAGCCACCTTTCCACCCCTTTCTTACATTTTGCTCCACAGCTCCCTCAGTGTCTCTGCATCCACCTGCAAAGGCTGAGCTGGTCCAACCATGGCATGCCCCTGAAACGAAACGAGCATGTGCAGTTTGGCGAGTTCCTCATCATGGACGTCTACAAGCACCGCTTCCCTGCCCAGAAACCCAACCCTGCAGGCAGCCCACAGGCATCACCGGACCCAAAAGCCGGTAGGCAAGCAAAGTGAATGAGGACTTGGAAGGGAGAGGACCAGCAGGGGAGTTAGTCCTTGTGGTTCAGAGGCAAGCCAGTTCATTCCAGAAGCTAAGAGGTAAAAGATTTGGCAGGTCCGTGGAAGACTGTGGGTCAATATGATTGGCTCACCCTGGGCTCCTTATCATGGAATTGGAAGAGACCCTGAGGGTCTAGTCCAACCCCCTGCAATGTAGGAATCTCAGCTAAAGCATCCCTGACAGATGGCCATCCAACCTCTGCTGAGGGAGGTCATCCACTGTGAGAAGAGGATGCTGGGCTAGATGGGCCACTGGCCTGATCCAGCAGGCTCTTCCTATACATATGACCATGTCAACAAGGCTGCACCCATCTGCCCTCCACCAGATGTCGCATCTAACTTCAGGTGTGGGGCAGGTCAAGACGTATGTGTGTGTGTTTATATTGGAATTAACAACTGGGCTGGCCAGCCAGATGTAGCTTTATGCCAGTCTCTGATATGAAAAAGTTTAATGTCCACCTCCATGTGGCTTGCCTGTGGACAAGATTCTCTTCCAGCTAGAACTAAGAGGGCTTGTGTGGGGCCCATTTCTGGCCCTGCTCTGTGTCTGGAGGGAATGTGATCTTGCCTGGACAGAGAGGGCTAGGTGTAGAAACCTAACTTTTCCATGGCTGGAATGGAGCCAACTGTGCAAAGGTAAAAGGAACATCTGTTGCTGCACTCCCATTGCCATCTGCTCTCCACATTGCTAGCAAGCAGAAGGGAATGTGGCCCTCTGACTAAAGGGTTGCCACCCCTAGTTTAAAGCCGCCTTGCAGCTCAGTCCACAAAAGCAATTTGTAGCCCCACAGAAGAATCAGTTTCCCTGCCTAGTTGCCTGGAGGCAATTTTTAGTCGCCATAGGAAAGCAGCCATGTAGCTGTTTACAAACCAAATTTCAGAGCTTTAAATAAAGGACACTATACAAACCAGGCACAGGAGCATCCCCTTCTGTAATAGCAAGTGGCCAATTTTAATAATGATGATGCACTGTGATTTTGGGGTCTTTTCGTAGACGTGGAACAGGCGGGCAACAACAAATCCTCTTTTATGAATGGTACCTGCTCTCCATCCTTCCTTACATCACCAGTAGCTTTCCCATACTTGACAGCACCTGACTGTAGGTAAGTAAGAACATTTGAAACTACTTCTAACTTTTCCCAGTGACCAGTAAATCTCCAGTCGTTCTTATGTTCCATCTTGCCACTGATATTTTCTGTGGGGTGTCTGGGTCTCCTGTATCAAAAGTGCAGTGAAATTCTGACTTGTTCAGGCCAGCACACGTTTGCCTGCTTGGTTTATCTCAAGTCTGGATGCTGCTACAGGAGCATGGAAAGCAATTTGCAAATGGAGCCATTGTTGCTTAACAAGGCTGGATCCCCTCTGGAAATAGGCCTAGTAGTCCATTCCGTAGAATGCTCTTGCTCATGGCAATACAAAGGGCACCATTGCTGCCTTGGGACTAAACCAGCCTTCCTGTGTTTTTCCTTCATTTGGCAGTTCTCCATCATATCTGTACCGCCTGATGGCCGTTGTGGTCCACCATGGGGACATGCACTCAGGACACTTTGTCACGTATCGCCGATCTCCACCGTCTTGCAAAAGCATGCTGGCCACCAGTAACCAGTGGCTGTGGATTTCAGATGATGTGGTGCACAAGACCACGTTGCAGGAAGTCCTTTCGTCCAGCGCCTATTTACTCTTTTATGAACGTGTCCACTCTAGGCTGCAGCGCCAAAGCCAGGAGCATCGAGCTGAGGAGTGAAATGAATGGCTGGGCAAGTGCAGCTCCAGCTGTGAGCTTTTCTGAGGACAATGGCACACCCCCTGTCTTGCCATGCAAACGTCTTCCCCTACCTGTAAACCCCTGGTCAGTGGTCTGTGTTTGCGTGGCAGGAACAAGCACTTTGAGTTGGTCAGCTGACATTGTGCACTCCCCTCACCCCCTGCGGCTATGCACAGCAGCATTAGAAAAGTGTTTTTTAAGTGTTAATAATCTTCTCAGCAGACAGACTTAAAGACCTTCTAGCATCCCACTTCCTGTGTTGTGATGGAATTTCTTAGCGTTAATCTCTCACCTTTTGCAACAGGCTCAGTCAGATGAGCAGTTGCAAAGAACTTGTCCTAGTGAAGAAGAAGAGAGAACCTACAAGTGCCTTGATCGTATTTTGAATCCAGACAGGACTGGCTGTGTCAAGCAGTGGGGACAGGGGACAGGTGGTCTCTTACCACGTGGCTGCTTACCTAAAATTCCCAAGGGGGAGCAGGCAGTGGTGTGAAAATGCGTGACTTGGTTGTGTAGCTGGGAATCTGCTGCTGACTCTTCATGTGGCAGTTTCAAGTATGTGTGTGCAGAAGAAAAGCAGAAAGTGTCCAGTTTCTTTCTGCCTTCAGTGATGTTTTAATGACTTTGTCAAAATGATGATGCAATGAGCTGATAATTATGTCACATTTTCTCTTAAGAGTCCAGCTTGGCAAGGAATGGAACAGCTTTTCCTGTTTCTGGGTGGTTCTATCACCATCCCAGGAAAAACCCTCCTCTGTGTCTTGATTTGAAGTCTTCAAACTTTTGTACATAATAAACCTGTTTCTGCCAAATGTAGACTGTTTTGTGTTGGTATAAGTAAAAACCTGTTCATGTCTATGTGAACTGGTCTTGTTGCTACATAAAACTAGTTAAAAGGACCCTGACATGGTACTAATAAACACAGGTGTGTCACACACCCTAAAGAGAACACCCCAGTGTTGACAACTGCGGTGGTCCTTCTCTGCCCTTATGCTACCCTGCATCCCTAGCCTTAGCACCTGTAGTGGAAGCACAGTCTGCCAGAAACTCTCAGGCTAGGATTTGTGGCAATTATTCTTTTCCCTTCAAATTGTTGTAGTTTACAAGCACAATGAGTCTCATGGGCAGCAATTATTCACAATAGGATCTTGGATTTACTACTCATTTCAATAACGTGTGGCAGAAAATCTACCAATCTCCTTTCCAAGGAGCTGTGTATTTTAACTTTTGCCTTTTGGCTATGAGAAGTTTCCTTCGTGCTGCCAGAGTGAACTTCTGCTGCACAGCCCTGAGGGGTCATAGGCCCAGCCTTATCTTCCTACGGCTATTGTATGACTTGCAAAGGCAGTCACTATAGGACTAGGTATCCAGGAGTCACCCACACCCCTCTCCCCTTTTCTGAGGCTCAGAAATTGCCCTAAGGGCTCCCCAGAGTGGGTTGGTTATGGTGGCATGTATCATACTTCCATTAAGCTTTGTAACAGGCAGGAAACTAGCTATTTCTTTCCCGCCTGTGACCGTCTGCCATTGCTGTTTCCGTAACTGAGTCCTTAACAACCAAAACAACCAGGAAGGCTGCTCAGGATCACTGGAGTGTAAGCCTGAAGCTAAGATGCCTCTTTCGCCTTTATCTATGGGTTGTAGCCATCTATGTCCTACTCAGAGGAGACCCATTGAAATCAATGTCCATTAGTCATGACCTTTAACTTAAATGGGACTACTGTAAGTAGATATAGCACCAGGTACAGCCCTTATGCTTTTGGAGTCATACCAGAAATAATATTAGAAGAGGACCTGACCTTTGTTGCCTTTGTTCCTGTGGATGATTAACAGAACTCCCTGTCTTGAGATATTCTATAACAAATCCATTGATCTGCAAGATTTCACCCTCCTTGCCTGGTACTGCTTCTTGCAACACTTGTGTGATGTCACCCCTATCCTCCTCCTCCTTCCTTTATCACCCACTTGCTTCTTTCCTGGGTTGCTTTTTAGGAGGGTGGGGACTGGCTCCCTTATGTTTGGAAAATACTAAATAAATGGATGGTGCTAAAGAAGGAAAGATCCAAAGAATCCTTCAGCTAAAGACTTAATGACTTTTAACCCAATATGAGCAAGAAAATTGATTAACTGACATCTACAGTTAATACCTATCCACAATAACTACTAAGCAAACTGAACTTTGAGTAGGTTCCAAGGGACCAAGACTCACTGGTTATTTGCATGCCAGTTTCTATAAACTCAAGAATAGCTCTGGATGAGGACTGGGGAAGTGGGAGGGTGGGGAATACTGTCTTACTGTCTTCATTTTTAGTTTTGTAGAACTATAAAATCCAATCAATATTTTTAAAGAGTTGCTCTGGGTGATACAAGGCTGGGGGAACCTGTGGCCCTCCAGGTGTTGTGGTACCTGGATCCACCAACCAGAAGGGCCTATGGTCAGGCTCCCCAGCCCTGTATTACAAAGGAAATATACATCAGGGTGGCGGGGGAGGTTTATCTTTCATTACTGCTTTGCTTCAGAGAAGATTATAGAAGCAGCTTTTGCCTAATGATCATGGACTACTGGCCATCCTGCTAGTCACTCCCTTTTCTGCAGCCACCTACCCCCAAAGCGCCTAGGAAATCCTCAAGCCCCGTTGGAACATGATCTGCATTTTACAAAGCAAGCATAGGCTCCCCCACCCCACTCCACCTGGACACTGACCTTATGAACTATGGCCATACTAACATCTGAAATTCAATGATCAGCCAAGTATTTGACCCCAAATGCCTTTTTATTTTTACCACAAAGGCACTAAAAGGAACAAGAAAACACTCTTGAAAACTCTCTGTTTCATGCCTACAAAGAAACTAGATGGCCAAACTCTTGAGATGAACGAACACTGTGTGGGAGTCGGTGAGCCATCTCTCCTGCTCTCATTGCCCTGGGGTCAGCGCCATCACTTTTCGAAATGTCAGGTTGATTCTTGGAGCCAGGAGCTTCTTGCGACTGGGCAGGCTGTGGTACCAGTAACGGTTGGTGGGGAAGTTCATCATCAACAAGCTCCCATGCTCCAGCTGCAACTTGACAGCCTCAATGTAGCGCGAGGGGTTTTTGCCTCGGGAATCCTTGTGCCGGAAGACAAAGTCCCTACAGGCTCCAAAGGACACGGATGCGATGGGGCTGCGAGGGGCCAGCTCTCGCTCATCGTCTCTGTGCTCCCCCATGTGATCGTGACCATCCTTATACCTGGCAGGGAGGGGAGATGAGTGATGCAGTTAGGTAGTTTAGACTATGGACTCAAATGCACTTGCAGAGTGGAGGACTATACTCTGATGTGCATGATTTCACTTGCTTCAGAATGCAGTAAGCCAGCCCTGCTGCTGTGTTTGGGGTGCTGGTCTCCTGCTCGTTCTGTTCAGGGGGCAGCAACTAGACTTCTGTCCTGAAGGTCCTGCCCCAATGGTCCCACAGAAGAAGATCCACGACATATCTCCTCCTTTCCAACTTAATCTGTACTATACCATATGGGTTTCCTACAGGCATCTTTTTGGCCACTGCAAGAACAGGATGATGGACTAGACTGGCCACTGGCCGCCAAAAATTCCAGAAGAGAAAACGAAATACTTAAATGCAGCAGTAACAGTGATGGAATTACAACAGTCAATTAACCAGATAAAAACAGGTAAATTGCTGGGGCCAGATGGGCTATCAGCGAAGTACTATAAAAACTATAAGAGCTTTTGGTACAACCTTTGAAAGATGTAATGAATAAGATTTTGAATAAAGGGAAAGTATCAGATTCTTGGAAAGAGGCATATATTACATTAATTCCAAAACAAGATACAGATTTACTATCAGTAAAAAATTACAGGCCAATATCTCTGCTAAATAATGGTTATAAACTATTTGCCAACAATGGCAAATCGTATGAAGATGGTGTTAAAAGATTTAATTCATCAAGATCAAGCTGGCTTTCTTCCTGGCCGCCAGATGAAAAACACCTGGAGAGCAGCAGTTGGCAAACGGAGTCAAGGGCAGCTCCTGCAGAATTGCAGCAGGATGTCAAGCTCCTCCTGCACTGCCTTCTGTATGTCACAACACCAGTCACAAGTTAGTGTAAGGGACTGGGCATGGAGAACTAGTTCACTGAAGCTCAATGCCATACAAACGACCACCACCCGCCCACAGTTACCTGTTAATGAGAACAAAATTGAAGGTGTCCCTGGTGGTTAGCTGGATTTGGTCTCTTATGTGATCCAGAACTGGAATCCATGGTTTGGGTGAGAAAGTGACACCTGAGTATGTGTACGTCAAGCCAGCATCCCCGTAGGTCACTTGTTTCCTTGGGATGTTGTGCCACTTTCCAAATATGTGGAGTTTAGTGAACTCTCCTGCTTTGAAAAAGAATGACAAGCTCAAGATGGGCTTTCATAACCAGATGCAGGGAAGAAATGCCACCAAGTAAAGATTAAAAATTTCCCCTGAGAGCAGTGGTGGGGAACCTGTGGTGGCCCCCCGATTCAATTCATGGGGCCTTCTAGACATTGTGGTTGCTCTCTGCTTCCTGCATCACCACCCCTCAGGAAATTGCTATTTCTTCCATCCCGTGTGTGTGTGTGTGTGTGTGTGTGTGTGTATATATAAAGGAGAGAGGGAGAGCAGGAGACACAGATGTGGAGGAGAAAACCTCTTGCCGTGAGTTGGGAGAGGCCAGAGGGAGAGAAGAATGTTTCACACAGAGAGACATACACAACAGTATGCAACTCTGCAAATTTAACCTGATGCAAAGCAGGTGCTCTACCACTGAGCTATGGCCCTTCCCCATTAAACAACCCTCTTCACTGCAGTCCCCCTCCCAATGGCCACTCAGTGAGAAACTGCTTCTCGGCCTGGCTATTATTATCATTACTGCCCCTGAAGACGGTTTGGAAGCTTCAGCTGGTGCAGAATTTGGCAGTCAGGTTGCTCACTGGGGCAAGACGGTTTGAGCGTTCACACTGATCCTGGTCTGATTGCACTGGCTGCCAATTAGTTTCTGGGTCCAATTCAAAGTGCTGGTTTTGACCTATAAAGCCTTAAACAGCTCAGGACCACAATACCTCTGTACTGGCTGTTTGAGGAATGCTCTCCCAGGAAGGTTCGCTTGGTGCCTTCATTATATATTTTAAAGCACCAGGCGAAAACATTCCTCTTCAACCAGGCCTTTGGCTAATTAATATTCTACAGCCTTTTAAACATGTTGTTGGGGGGGTTATTGTTTTGTTTTTTACTTTTTATTTTGTGCTTTTATCTTGTATCTTTATCTTGTCAACCGCCCAGAGATCTTCAGATGAAGGGTGGTATATAAATTTACTAAATAATAACAGCCATAAAAATGAGGAAATCTATTTATAGTATGCTCCAGATAACCCTGCTTGCACGGAGAATTCATTAAAGATTCAAAGATCTGTTTACCTTCAAAATATTCCACTTCCTTTTCAAGCTCCTGGAAGATCCTGTCAGCCTCTGCTTTGTTGAAAAGGATCCTATAATCGCAGTTTAGCCCTTCTGCCTGGATGTGTTTCCACGAAGCACCTACCAAGGAAGTCTTGCTTTGGTGGGATGCATCCAGCTTGGGCCTCTTCTTGCTTCTTCCACTGCCTTCCTCACCAGAGTCAGCCTCCTCCCACTTTGGCCCAGGGGACTTCCTCTTGTTCTTTGTTGCTGTGGTCTTAAGAGGCCCCCGGACAATGAATTTATCCATCGCCAGTTGCGACGCACCTCAATCGAAGCTGTAGGAGGGCAAGCCTGTGATTGACCAGAACCAGATAAGCCTGGAGTGGGGCGACCTGGGAGGATCTTTTTGGTTGTGGGCTCCTGGCTGTGGAGTGCTATTTTTACTAATATACTTGCAGCAGCTGGAAAATATAATTTGTGATGTCTGCAAAGGATCTCTTTACTCAAGGGATGGGGAGCCTTTGGCCTGGTGCTGGATTCCAATTCCCATCAATCCTAGCTTGCATGACCAATGGTCAGGGATAACAGGGGTCACAGTCCAACAACATCTGCTGGCACCTGGCTGGGGAACACTGGCTTGGACAAGCTGACATCTGTTATTATCTAGGCTGGCAAAATGGAACCTCCAAGTTCAGAAGCAATGTACCCCTGTATATCAGGTGCTGGGGATACATTGTAGGGGAAGGCTGCTCTTTCTTGCCTTAGGGTTAAAATGCTATGGCTGCATTCCAATGCACGTCTTACCTCCTGCGAGCCCCACGTAAAGCAGGATATTCTCCAAGGCTCCTCCTGGAACCGACCTAGAGGCCAGTGAGCCTCGCTGCCTGAATCCTGTTTCACGTCCCACCTTCGTCTACTTTCCAGTCACTCCTTGGAGCTCCTCCCTTCCTGCAAAAGGCACTAACAGAGACCCCTGCCTGCTAGAAAGAAAAATGGTAGTGTTATTGAACAAGAAAAAGTCTGTTAGCTCCATTTTGAGGGCTTCCCAAGCATCGTAAAAGCTCATTAATGTAAAATCAAAATTGCAAAACATAACTTAGGAGCAGTACAGGTGCAGTTTCCAAATATTATTTTTGATCACACTTTGTTTGTAAGTTTGATTCTACATTGATTATGATGGTGATAATAATAATGTTTATCGTTTTGCACAATACGAAAGGAATCTGCGGAGGGGGAGACACTGATCTCTCTCCATACGTTACCTTCCCCCTAACACGCATGTTAATCACGCAAGTCGGTACACACAGCGTGCAATAGAAGGCCTGAACGACCCTATTGCAAGGATTACGATCATTATTGCTATTTACTACTGTCTCCGTTTGCCACAGATCTACAGTACCTTCCAAGAACAGGAACAAGTGTTATAGGGCATTGCGCATGCGCACACGGAGCGAGTGGGCGCGACCAAGACGCTCCTCGGCTGCGCATGCGCGCTCGCTTTCGCGCCAATTTTAAAGGGTACCTTAAGCGGGAGCGAGCGGCGGGTCTTGCCGTGAGGGGACAGAAGAGCTGAGCCAGCGGCTGCGCCTCCTGCCTTTCCCTCTGCGCCCTTCTCTCCCGAGCTGCAGCGCCGGAGCCCGTCTGCGAGCGGAGCCACCATGATCGGCCAGAAGACGCTGCTCTCGTTCTTCTCGGCGGCGCAGACCAAGAAGCGGAGCCGCTCCCCGGAACCAGTCGGGGCCGCTGAGGTAAAAAGGAAGACAGGGGAGGGGGGAGGGGGAGCTCGGTCGAGGCGGCGAGGAAAACGAAGGGGGGCCGCTTCCAGCGTTCATATTCGCGCGGGCGAGAAAAAGGCGCCTTCCATCCTGAGGTACCGGCCAATGGGAAGCGTCCGGGGGTGGGACTAAATCCGACTCTGTGCTCTTAACCAATAAGAGCTAGTGCTACCTTAGCAACAGAGATAAACTGAAGGCAGGGGCTTTCAAGCAGAGCTGCGATAGGGCGAGCGGGCTGCAGGGCTCGGGACCGGTGGCCAATTAGGAAGCTGTTTTGATGGCCCGTATCCAGTGAGAAAGGAAGGGGGGCGTTATCTCGCAAGTGATAGGCCGATTAACCGGCGCTTTTGTTGTCGCTGGCCAATTGGGCGCGAAAGTCGCACGTGTTTCGTTGCGCGCGGATTTATCATGGCGGCGGCGGCGGCGGCGGGTCCTGGTGTGGCGTCGCTCCGCTACTGCCTCCCTTCTGCTTCCGTTTTGCCGGCCCTCACCCGCTTCTTCCGCCTGCAGGCAGGCTGCCCTAAGAGGTCGAAGGCTGACGCTCCGGCCCCGCAGTCGCCGCCTCTCAGCCCGGAGCAGCTGGAGCGGATCCGCAGGAACAAAGAGGCGGCCTTGCAGAGACTCGCTTCCCGCATCAGCAGCCTCGCTCCTCCGGAGATCGCGCAGGACTGGAGGGTCGCTCTCGCCGGGGAGTTCGCCAAGCCGTATTTCGCCCAGGTGGGCCAGAGGCCGAGAGGGGCGCTCTCCCGAAACCGAGCCTCCCCGCTGCTTTCTATGCATCTCCATTAACTACTTCAGGAAGGCGGGGCTGCCATGGGCAGTGCAAGGGTGAACTCCCGTCAGGCGGAGAAGGGTCTTAGCCCAGCTCCCCTACCTGACGTCCTTTTAACTGGAGATAAGGTCGATTGCAACGCACCTTATGCGAGCAAAGGATGTGCCTCCCGCACGGAGCTGCAGTCCGTGCCACTTTGATATAGTCCCCCCCCCCCATAATTTATTAAATCGAAAACCGACCAGCTGTTGCTGTGATGTGTTAGAAGGACTGCACCAAAATCTGCACACTTGCCTGCCTTGGTGCCTGTCTCTTTCCTCCTCCTTTACAGACATGCATTTCTTCCCTTTCTGTTTTATGCCACGATAGCTTATTCAGTGCTTTATAGTAGCATTCTATGCTTGTTACTCAGGCAAGTGTGCCACAGGGTTCAATAGGGCTTCCTAGTAAGTGTGTGTAGGGTTATTTACATATTATTAAAGTTTTCCTTGCTTTACACACCTTGTCTCTTTTTTCAAGTTGTACAGTGATACCTCGGGTTACAAACACCTTGGGTTACAAACACTTCAGTTACAGACTCCGCTAACCCAGAAGTAGTATCTCGGGTTAAGAGCTTTACCTCAGGATGAGAACAGAAATCGCGTGCTGGCAGCGCAGCAGCAGCGGGAGGCCCCATTAGCTAAAGTGGTACCTCAGGTTAAGAAAGGACCTCCCGAACGAATTACCGTATATTCCGGCGTATAAGACGACCCCCCAACTTTTCCAGTTAAAATATAGAGTTTGGGATATACTCGCCGTATAAGAAATACGACCCGGCGTATAAGACGACCCCATACTTTTGAGAATATTTTCCTGGGTTAAAAAGTAGTCTTATACGCAGGAATATACAGTAAGTATGTAACCAGAGGTACCACTGTACAGTCTTTCCTACAGATCAGTTACATTGTTGAGTACAAAACAAAATAAAATAAAAAAAATCCTTCCAGTAGCACCTTAGAGACCAACTAAGTTTGTTCTTGGTGTGAGCTTTCGTGTGCATGCACACTTCTTCAGATACACTGAAAAAGAAGTCACCAGACCCTTATATATAGGGAGAGGGTGGGGAGGGGTATTACTCAGAGGGGTGGTGGGAATGGGTGAAAGGCTGATAGCTGTGGTAAACCTGTTGACGACTGTTAACGGCTGCAATTAGTCTTACAGGAAAAAGCAAGGGGTGATACCCCTCCCCACCCTCTCACTATATATAAGGGTCTGGTGACTTCTGTTTCAGTGTATCTGAAGAAGTGTGCATGCACACGAAAGCTCATACCAAGAACAAACTTAGTTGGTCTCTAAGGTGCCACTGGAAGGATTTTTTTTATTTTATTTTGTTTTGACTATGACAGACCAACACGGCTATCTACCTTTAATTGTTGAGTACAGTATAAGGTTAGGGAGAGGAGGGGTGGTGGTGAAATTGTGTGTGTAGGCTTCTAGTCCTACAACCTGGTCTTTTGTATGTTTGCATGGAAGCAGTTCCTTCTATATTTCATGGAGCTAACACTCATGGAAATTTACATAGGATGTGGTTTTACTATTTACAGAATAATTAAGTGGTTATTCCTGTCTACCGTGCGGGCCCAAAGTGGTATTAACAGTTCCTCCGAAACTATTATTGATCAGCCTTTATATATGAGAGAGATGCAAAAGAAGCTCCTGGTGGCTAGAAGTATTTTTTTAATTATTGAGCATGTATCTTGCAGCAACTAACATCTCTGAGTCCATATCAGTATTCCAAAAATCTATTTTTAAGAACTAATACAAGGCAAGAAGTTGTGGCTAAGAATTGGAGAGGGGCTCCAGGGTCATCACTTGTCCTGAAATAGGAGACTCCACCTTACAATGTTCCCCTCACTTTCAAGCATGTTTCTCGTTTCTGTATCTCTTGAAAGTTCATCACAACTTTTCTGAAAGCTCAGCCACCTGGTTTATATCATGGGATCCAATTTCAAGTCTGGGTGAAGCAAACTCTTCACATCTTTAAAAGCAATTGGCTGGCTGGCCTCTCTTTAAAGCCTTGGGCATTAATGGGATGTGGTATTGACAGGAGAAAGCTTTATGCGTTAACTGAATTGAAAATTAAAAATGACTGCTTGAAACACAATCTTGTGTGTGAAGCACTATAGCCTAGATGCTTATGTGCAATCAAACTGCTACCTACTTAACCTGCTGGCCCTCCTTAACCAGGATTTGAAACTGTCTGCTTCTGTCTCTCAAAACAGCTAATGGACTTTGTTGCTGCAGAGCGCAAGCGCTACACAGTGTATCCAGCTGTGCATCAAGTCTTCACCTGGACTCAGATGTGCAGTATCCGTGATGTGAGTAAACCTGGTACAATCAGCCCTACATTTATTCTACCTTTTCCTTCAGGAGTCACTAAGTTGTCAGCGGTATCTTCTCTTTTTTCTGCCTCTAGATAAATGTTGCACTTTTTGTCTGCATTGTTTTGAAAACCATGGGCTAGTAACAATAATGTTTGGTGCTGCTAGTTGCATTTTGGCCTCAGAATGTTTTGCATACACTACTGTATTTAAGTTGTCCTGAATGTAAAGGGAGGCCACTATTAGTTAATCCAATTGGATAAATGCTACCGGTAGGTGAAGCTGAAAGAGGTGGGGGTGGGATGGAATGGAATGGAATGGTGGGGCTTCCTTAAAACTACACTGAGAGTTCCAGATTGTTCTGAAATTTGAACATGGAGCTTTTAATCAATCACTGCTGCATAATAATAATTTATAATCATTTATTATTTGTACCCCATCCGACTGGGTTGCCCATGAACTGTGGTGTTTATATAGTTGTCCCATTGGTCTTCTCTGAAACACATGAGAGAAAGAGTGAGGGATAACCAGCCACACTCTGTGTCCTACCAAAGGGACGTATAAAACTGGGCAGAGATGAATGTCAGCAGGAGTGATTGTATTGAACAAATTTCTGCTTTTGTAACTCTGTTCAGGTAAAAGCTGTCATCTTGGGCCAAGACCCATATCATGGACCCAACCAAGCACACGGACTCTGTTTCAGTGTCCAGAGACCAGTTCCACCTCCACCCAGGTAAGATTAGACTTTAAACTTTGTACAGTGGTGCCTCGCAAGACGAAATTAATTCGTTCTGCGAGTCTTGTCGTCTTGCGAGTTTTGTCGTCTTGCGAAGCACGGTCCTGCGAAACGCTAGATGGCGCTGTTTCCCATAGAAATGCATTGAAGCGCGGTTTCCCATAGGAATGCATTGGGAACTCGCAAGACGTTTTCGTCCCGCGAAGCAAGCCCATAGGGAAATTCGTCATGCGGAGCAACTTCAAAAACGAAAAACTCTGTCATCTAGCGAGTTTTTCGTCTTGAGAGGCATTCGTCTTGCGGGGTACCACTGTAGTCATATTAGGACCAGATATGCAATACTGCCTTTCCATTAGTCTTTCATTTGCATAGTTATCACTAATATGTGGTTATGTAATAAATGAAATCACTATGATACAAATGCATGAGAGGAAGTCTGTCAAAAACCTTTCTTATTTTTGATCATAGCCTAGAGAACATCTACAAAGAACTGGTTGAAGACATAGAAGGCTTTTCTCATCCTGGCCATGGAGACTTGACCGGGTGGGCTAAACAAGGTGAAGCAGGATCAAAGTTTGTTGTGGACTTTCCCCCCTGTGGTGGGCTTCCCCCAGCTGCTATCATGTTTGTTTCACCTTCTGGATACAGATTGCTTCTTTCCAGCAGCCAATGGTAGTACTTGCAGCAGTGGATGGAGAATTCCTTTCAGCACTCCCCAGATTTTAGCAAGGAAACAGCCCCTGAACATCCAACACAATCCCAGCCTCCTGCTGCTTCAGAGAAACTAGATCTTGCTGAAAAGAGCAAGCTTAGCTCATATACATACTTTACAGAACAGTGGATAGTTTTGCTGCTACACGCAGCTCCCTTACAGAACAGCTGGTTATTATAAGTTTATACAACCATTAGCATAAAATTTAACACACAAGCTACAATAAAATGCCCTCAAATACACTGGGAGGTGGGGATTGACCTGGTGTTGCAGAATTTGGCTGGGATAAACATACTGTGCAGAGTATTGATCATTTGCCCTTCGTAGGAGCAAAAGCAGCTTATTTTTATTTAATGTTTTCTGCATGCTTGCTCACCCTTTCCTGTTTCATTTTCAACCTAGGAGTACTGCTACTCAATGCTGTTCTTACAGTCCGAGCACACCAAGCCAATTCCCACAAAGAGAAGGGCTGGGAGCAGTTCACAGATGCAGTGGTCTCCTGGCTAAACAGCAACTTGGATGGTGTGGTCTTCATGCTTTGGGGGGCCTATGCTCAGAAGAAAGGCAGCTCTATTGACAGGGTAAGTGCAGCATTGCTTTTCCATTCCTCTGGAAGTGACACTAGTCCGGACAGTGGGGAAAGACTGGGAGCTGGTCTGTGTGTACTGTGTGGTATGCAACATGGAATCTAATCCTGAGCCTGGATTATGGCCTCATGCAGTACACATTTCTGTACAAGATTCTGCAGATATGGTGGCAGTTCAGTGGTGGGGGGACAGGATGACTACAAGGTCTTAACATCTCTGATTTCTTGCAGAAACGGCACCATGTCCTACAGACAGCTCACCCTTCACCCCTGTCAGTGCACAGGGGTTTCTTTGGCTGTAAGCATTTCTCTAAAACAAATGAATTGCTGAAAAAGTCTGGGAAGAAGCCCATTGATTGGAGCACCCTATGACTGGTTTGCAGCAGCCTCAAGACCACAGAATTTGAAACCAAATTCTTAGAGTACAGTCACTACTTGGGGATAATTCTTTGGATTTGTTTTAATTGAATGTGCAAGATCAAAGAGTCTACTCCAAATCTCTTATTTAGGAGTAGTTTTGAATTTAATGGAATTAATCCTGAAAATGTGTTTTTCACATTCTTGGTGCATTTTGGGACAAAAATAGATTGGCTAAGATGTTAGCCTTTTTATGTTCACTCTGGCTAGTGCCAAGGAAGGCATTCCATTCTGTTATTTGCTGTTGTAAGATGGGCTTGTTGGTTATTACTCCCCATCTTGTACATCTCACGTTGAGGGAAATGAAAGCACCTTTTCATATATATTTTTACACCAAAGAAGCTACTTTTTCATTTTTGGCCCACTCAGTGAAGTATCCATTTAGCAAACTGTTTATGATGTACAAATCAATGTCTTATTTAGTCTTCTAAGCTTGTCCTTTTATCAGTTGTCAATTAAAAGTTGCATCAGTTGCTGTGAACTGTGGCCCTGTTTTCACACTGTTTTCTGAGGTCTGCAGGAATTAGATCAGCTGTGGCAAAGTCAAATGATTCCAGTTGCTTTTTTCTTATTGGGATAGGGAAAAGATGGAGCCAGATGTTGGAAAGCCTTGCCTGGCCTAGAGGAGAAGTGGGGTTTCCAGTGCTAATAATGGTTGTGTTAGGGAAAACATCACACATGAAAATCTTATTCAGCCACAGTTGGCAGCTAAACTTCTGTTGCAGGTATTGGGCTTGTAGAAGCCGTCATTATCAACTTCTATAAATTATAAGGAAGTCTGGCATACCCTTTTTATGTGCAAATTGCATAATAAGATATTCTGTTCTGGTATGTTTTAAATACCAAATTATGACTTGTGGTTTTTTTTACTCTTTGTACCACTATCAGTGATGGCTAACCTTTGACACCCCAGATGTTTTGGAACTGCAACTCCCATCATCCCTAGCTAACAGGATCAGTGGTCAGGGATGATGGGAGTTGTAGTCCCAAAACATCTGGAGTGTAGGTGATAACAATGTTACTATTTGTTTTTTACAGTCACTGTATATTTGTTATAAAAATAAACATCTTTTTGATATTTGCTGTTTGTTGGCTCCCCCTACTGCTTCTTTTGCATATGTGTTATTAAATTTATTACCCACCTTTCACCAGCAGTTCCCATGGTTGGTTGCAACAATTTAAAATTGGGAATTAAAAACAGTTAAAATGTATTGCATATGCAAGAATAAGGCGGATCCTGAAAACACAGATTTCAGGTGCCCAAAGGCCAGGGTAAAGCAATGCACTTTAAGCGCTCTCCAAAAACTTTATAGTGAGGCAGCCAGATGTACCTCTGGGAAAGGAGCTCCACAGCCAAGTTCCACAGATTTATTATTCCAATTAGTTATTGAAATGAGAATGACTGTTAGCGAAACACATTGTTACCACAGTTGTTCATGCGTAGTGGGGTCGCCAATAAAGTGAGATGAGCGCCGCAACCCCAGAGTCGGACACGACTGGACCTAATGGTCAGGGGTCCCTTTTCCTTTACCCACTCATCTCCCCATAAGTACCCAGGATGTACAGGGCAATTCTATACCTCCTTGCTGCTTTCAGATACCAACCCTGCTACAACATACAATGTTGCCATGTTCTGCATAGCAGTGCTCAAAATTTGTTGGATGATGACCTGTGCTACAAACTAGATTTAATGAACACTCATATTGGAGTGCTTTGTAAATTGATAGCCATAGTCTTTTATATAAAGTACTAACCTTTTATGCTCTTCCACATCTGTTTAATGCTCCTAACACTTCTTTTAGATTATTTTAGCTTCTTATAGTTTATATATATATATATCTTCTGTTTTAATAATTTTAGCTTTCCAAAATGTTTTACAGATTTTAAATGATTGTACCGCATTCTACTTATGCTAGTCTATGACCGTAATAAAGATTTGATTTGATTAATAATAGGACCCACAAAGGGGAAGGTGGAAGTCCAGAAGATTCCTAGGAATCTTGTTTTTATGATTTATGTTTGATATATCTCTGTAAAATTTTAATTTGAAAAACCAAATAAATTTGTAAAGAGAGAGAGGGAGGGAGAGAGAGAGAGAGAGAGAGAGAGAGAGACTGAACTGGCTCAGTCAGGCAATATGCTTTCTGCACGATTTCAGGTGGCAAGTTCTTTGCAAAAGAAAAAGGGAAAGTTAAAACTTAGGCCAATAAAAAACAACCACCACACCATCAAGACAAGCTTGGATGACATAGACTGGAGTACTGGGCCCAAGCTAACAAGATGTCAGGTTCTGTACTTAGGCAGGAAGAACCAGCTGCACAAATAGAAGATGGGGGACACCTAGCAGTACATGTGAAAAGGATAGAGGACCACAATCTGAACATGAGTCAACAGTGATGCAGCGGAGGGGGGAAGCTAATGCTAATACTAATGCTGCCTCAACAGAAGTCTAGTGTCCAGGTCAAGAGAAGTAATAGTCCCACTCTATTCTGCCTTGGTCAGACCACACTTGGAGTCCTGTGTCCAGTTCTGGGCGCCACAATTTAAGGAGGAGATTGACAAGCTGGAACATGTGCAGGGGAAGGTGACTTAGGGTTGGGGTTGTTTTCTCCTGCTCTGGAGGGTAGAACTCAAACAATGGCTTCAAGTTACAACCAAGATTTTGACTAAACATCAGGAAGTTACAGCTGGCAGTTACAGCTGTTTCACAATGGAATGGACTCCCAAGAGAGGTGGTGGACTCTCCTTCCTTGGAGGTTTTTAAGCAGAGGCTGGATGGCCATCTGTCATGGATGCTTTAGCTGAGATTCCTGCATGGCAGAGGGTTGGACTAGAGGACCCTGGGGGGCCGTATCAAATACCTATTTTTGGTAACAGTTTTGAAATAAAGTATACGTCAAACGCTGCTAGGTTCCAGAGACAGGTGTCACGCAGCAGTGACTACAGTTCCCAGCATACATTTGCGTGCTCAGTGCTTGTTCTTCAGCCCTTCCAGCGGTGCATGCTGGGTAACATAGTTCTCCCATAGTTCTAGTTCAGGCATAGGCAACCTTGGCTCTCCAGATGTTTTGGGACTACAATTCCCATCATCACTGGCCCTGTTAGCTAGGGATCATGGGACTTGTAGTTCCAAAACATCTGGAGAGCCAAGGTTACCTATGCCTGTTCTAGTTACAGGTCGGTAGCCGTGTTGGTCTGCCATAGTCAAAACAAAATTTAAAAATTCCTTCTAGTAGCACCTTAAAGGTAAAGGGACCCCTGACCATTAGGTCCAGTCGTGACCGACTCTGGGGTTGCGCGCTCATCTCGCTTTATTGACCGAGGGAGCCGGCGTACAGCTTCCAGGTCATGTGGCCAGCATGACTAACCGCTTCTGGCGAACCAGAGCAGCGCACGGAAACGACATTTACCTTCCCACCAGAGTGGTACCTATTTATCTACTTGCATTTTGACGTGCTTTCGAACTGCTAGGTGGGCAGTAGCAGGGACTGAGCAACGGGAGCTCACCCCATCGCGGGGATTCGGACCGCCGACCTTCTGATCGGCAAGCCCTAGGCTCTGTGGTTTAACCCACAGCGCCACCTGGGTAGCATCTTAAAGACCAACTAAGTTTGTTCTTGGTATGAGCTTTCGTGTGCCTGCACAGTCCTCCCAGTGGCTAGTTTCCACACAGCTGCCGATGGGAGGTTGCCGGAAATGCCTCCCTCCCGAGGCATGCTGGGTAGTGTAATCTGTCCATGCAGCTAACCTCCGTAGGAATAGCTTGCGGGCGAAGGAGCTTTGTGCAAGGCATGCTGGGAAGTGTAGTCCTCTCCCGCTGGAACAGCTCTCAGGCTGCAGTCCTGGGCGACCCTGCTCAGTCCTGCTGGGTGGGCATAAGCATAAGGTGACGCTGGATATAGAAAGTCTGCCTCCCCCAAAGTCTGCCTCCGCTGACTGAACTGCAACATTCCTGGATCTGGTGTTCTATAGCAGCAGGGCTGTGGTGCAAAGCATGGATGCCAGGAGTGGCTCCTGATTCCACTCTTGAGACCACCAGCAAAATGCTCTTGGATCCTTCCTTCCTGTGAGGGTGTCTGCACAGCTGTGCTGCTGCCTGATGGATTAAGGCAACCTTGTAAAGTGAAATACGAAACTGACATTCGAATAATTTCAGTAGTAGCTTTAAGAAAGACATGAGATCTAAGACAAATTAAGGATTAGTTAAATTATGATAGACGTGTGTACTGGCAACAAGTAATATACAGTATAATTGAAGTAAGGAATAGACGGGGGGTCGGGTCTATACAAAGACCAAATCTTGCTTTATTGCTCTGTAAATAATTTTGTGTTCATTATTATTTTCATTTGTATTTTTGGTTTTCTTCCTTTTCTCTCTCTCAGTGTATCAACAAAAAAGCAAATGAATTTTTATTTTTTTAAAAAAAGAAAGAAATACAAAACTGACAGAAATAAATTCTATGATGCTTCCCTTTCCTTTCTTATCTCAGGGAGAGGCTTCTTAACCTGAATACTGTTTGATTTTTCTTGTTTATCCTTCCTTACGACAACACACCATTGATCATCACCAGGGTTTACCGGAGATTGCTTTTGAGTCCATAGACTTTTCTTAGCTATTGACTTCCTGGCTTTGTTCACTGTGATTGCCTTTTCACAATCCTTGAGGCTTTGTGACTTGGAATCATGGTTTTGCACAATGCCCATGTCAGGAAAAACTTTTTCTACAGTTTTTACAGTTCAGTCTGTGGAAATGGATATGATCTGTGATTGACCGAGGTTTTGGAGGTCTCTTCTGTCAAAATCATCTGAAGTCAAACAAGATCCATTTTTTAAATGTCCTGAATTCAACTTTTGCCTCCATCCTGGCAACATTACATTGCAAGTGATAAGCTTAATGGGGAAGGATAGTGTTGCCAAGAGGATGCATTTGCAAAAGTTGGATTTCTCATAACTGCCAGAGCGGCGCCTGCATTGTAAATCAACCCCCCAGCATGAATTATTAAGTCCCATTCATTGCCCTGGAATTAAAGCCATCTCAACAGGAGGGGCCTGCTCTAAATTAAGGGCTTTGGTATGTTTATCCACATGTAAAAAATTTCTTCTGCACCCCAAGACCAGGCCTTGTTAAGAATCTGATTCTGGCCCAAATACAGAAGAACACTTAACTTCGGAAATGAGGGGTGCTGAGGCTTCAGCTTATATCCTCTGCCCTAGAGAAGAGTTCCTCAGTGTTGTGGTGTGAAAAAGGTATTCTGCACATGCCTAGAGGTACTTTTGTCTTGCTTACTACTTTTTGTGTTTCAAGACTTCCATATTTATGATATAACACAAAGCTGTATGTACACAGAAAGGGTCTTTGGCATATTATAGGTGTTGATTGGCTTATAAATGCCAGGTCGTCTGTCTTACCATCATCTTTTTTGTGAAATACAGCAGTGAATTATGCAATTATCACTATCTATACCACATATTATTTTCATCTGACCTCACTGTTTGTAATCCACCAAAGCTTACACCATAGTACATCTTTTTGTTTTTAAAGTGCCTTAGGACTCTTTGTTGGTAAACTTATACATGTCAGCTCAGAAGTAAGTCCCACAAAGTTCATTGTGGCAAACTGCCAGGAAACTGGGCAAAGAGTTGCAGGCTTAGGCATGTTTTATACTTTTACAGTATTTGATATGGTTGTTGTGCAGTGTTAAGAGGTTTGGGGGCAAAGTGCCACCAGTATGCCAAAGACACACATCTATACTTTTCCATAACATCTGAGTCAAGAGAGGCTGTGCATGACCTGGACCACTGTCTTGGCACAATAATGGACAGGATGAGGATAAATGAGCTGGACTTGAACCCTGCGAAGATGGCACTCTGGGTGGGTGGTTCTCATGTCTGGGAGGTTGGTCAGTTGCCTGTCCTGGGCGGCATTGCACTCCATGCGAAAGAGCAGCTTTGTAGTTTGGGGTGGCTTCTAGGTCCATCTTTGTAGCTGGAGGCTCCGGCAACCTCAGTGGCTAAGAGTGCCTTTTACTAATGTACCAGCAATGATGGCTGTTCTTGGAGGGGGATAGTTGGGCCACAACGATTCATGCACTAGTAACATTGATTCCAGATTCAGGTAGGTAGCCATGTTGGTCTGACGCCTTGGTCTGACACCTTAGAGACCAACTAAGTTTGTTCTGGGTATAAGCGTTCACTTCTTCAGATAGACGGAAACAGAAGCCACCAGACCCTTGTATATAGTGGGAGGGTGGAGTGGGGTTTTCCTGAGAAGAACCTTCTGAGAAAAACCCCACCCCACTCTCCCACTATAAGGGTCTGGTGACTTCTGTTTCAGTGTATCTGAAGAAGTGAAAGCTTATACGCAGAACAAACTTAGTTGGTCTCTATCTAAGGTGCTACTGGACAATTATTTTATTATTTTATTTAGTAACCTTGAGTTGTTGAATGAGCTCTAGGTGGGACTGCCCTCACACCTGGGCTGGGGGCTCCAGCTGGAGCAAAACTCTGTGGCCAGACAGTTGATGGAGAAATACTATCCCCAGCATATACCTCCTGAGCTTAAAAGCTTGCCTGACACCTACAGGGCCAGTCAGGGGAAGAGCAGAACTCCATGTCGCACTATTACACTTGCTGCATTGGGGCAAGCATTTCCGCTCGCCTGATGGAATGATCTCCCCCCCACCCCCGCACTGTTCTGAGTGCTCTCCTGGGTCCCTCCCCTGAGCCACTTTGGGGTGGGGCAGAAGAGGAGACAAAGCCCCAGTGGTGCTTGTGCTGACCCCCACTATGGCGACTGTATAGCTGAGTCCAACCCAAGGTATCTGCATTAATTTTCAAGGCCCTTAACAACTTGGGTCCAGGATGCCTTAAGGACCACCTGATTTCTTAGACCTCTGCCTGATGATCCCTGAGGTCTCAAGGGGAGTCTGTGTGTGTAGTCCTTCACAGCTCATGTTCACCAAGTTCAGGCGCATGGGCCCAATCCTGTGGAACTCCCTCTGAGCTGAGATCAGACAGGACCCTCTCTCTGTTGAACGTCTGGTGCCTAGCAGGCATTTTAAGACAGTCCTGATTATATAGTTAGGCTTTTTTAAAAGACAAAACAAAACTCTGTCATATTTGTTAAGCTGACTGCACACTGGTTAAAGATGCTTCTGATTAAGTGGTATACATGCATTGCCAAAATAAAATACAAATTATCATAAATTGGGAAAATAAATACAGAAAGGCTAATTCAGGGGGATTAGGTCAAACTGCCCCCTACTTCCCGAACCCCAGCTAATGTCCATCCATCCCTCCTTCCCTTTTGGAACAGTGATTCCCTTCCCAGGTCCGTTGCGAAGTGTTGTCATCCAGCTGGCATGAATTATTGAATGTTGCTAAATTTTTTATACAGATCGGATGGCTTAATGAGCCCCTGCATTTGCCCTACCCTGTTAGATCCGCTTGATAAAGACGCCCACATAGCAACGCCCAGCCTCCCTCTCCTGCTTGCCTGCCTTCTTCTTCCCAAAGCGGAGGGTTGGAAGGCAGGCACAGGCCTGACCCCCGTTACACAAGGAGTTCTTCCTTCAGGGCCACTGGAGGTGGTTAAATGCTGAGCTTTGGGTGTGGTCCCAGGAAGCCCTTTTCTCCACGCTAAAGCAAAGCTTGGCTACTTGGACATGTGAGCGTTAGTGGAAATAGCAGAAAACTGAGTCATGATATGGCTGCACCCACCGAACGCAGAATAACAGGTAAAAACCCCCGTAGCAGTTTCACAAGCTTCCAGGTAGATTATACTAAACTTGTGTAAGACATTTTTTCTCACAGACTTCAAGCTACAGTACAAGAATTATCATTCTTGGGGGCAAAATATAGTCTGGTTGTGAGTCACCTTTGGCCTCACCCCTTGGGTCTCATCCTCCACTCAATCAAAGCCAACAGCAGACTCTCTCAACCTGGTGCCCTCCAGATGCCCTCTCTCAACCTGGTGCCCTACAGCTCCCATCAACTTCCGTCAGCGTGGCAGGTGGGAACCCTGCTGCACAGTGCTGAGGCTGATAGGAATTGTAGTCCAAAGCATCTGGAGGGCACCAGGTTGGGGAAGGCTGGCCTACAGGCACATGGAACACCTGTTCGCTGCTGGCTGCTTCCTCCCACCCGTTGTTAGTTTCCCTTCCTTCTGCCTTCACCCACAGTGGTCCTAGCACATGGGTCACTCTCCCAGAGGTATCGTATGCAGCCATGCCCAGTTCCTCCTTCTTCTTTGGCGATCCCTCATAGCCGAGTAAGATGGTCTTCCATGAACATGGTCTGAACAGGGAGTCCATGACTGTGGAGGCCAGTTCTGGATCCACACGTCCTTCCACAGTGGGGACATAGGTTTCTGGGCAGGAGTTGGTGAGGATTTGCCAAATGTGCCTTCCTCTTAGCACGTTTCTGCCTTACCTCAAACATGTTCAAAGCCCATGGCACCTTTGGTAAAGGCCGTTCTCCAATTGGAGCACTTGCAGGCCAGTGTTTCCCAGTTGTTGGTGTTTATACTACATTTTTTGGCCTGCCCAGTTCCATGCAGTCCAGGCCCATCCCAGGAACTAGCAGCTGTGGCAAGGAAGATACTGAGAGCTGCCCTGCAGGGTTACAGGAAAGGGTTAAGGACAGCTGTGCAGGACCAGGCCCATCTAATCCAGCATCCTGCTCTCACAGTGGCTAACCTGACAGGTGCCTGTGGGGAACCCACAAGCAGGATTCGAGCATAAGAACCCTAAGCCCTGAACCAGTACAAGTTTTCTTGTACTGCTGCAAACCTCAGAGTTCCTCTGAACATGCGCTGACTTCCCCTCTTGCTTCTCAGTGGCCCAGTCTTGTTTGTTACAGTCCTGTTGGCACTCAGCACCTGTGTTTGCTACGCACAAATGTCTTTCACACATAGATACCACATAGCAGAGCAACATGTTATAATAACATCAGTGAATGGAAACAAACATGATAGAGTGTAACATAGGATGAATGTAGCTCTGATCATCTTCAATAAAATACAGCAGAAGAAAGATATTTTTGCCCAACCAATTTATGTGCATCCAATTGATGTGTGACTGCGCATACATGCATTGCGCTGAACCTAGAAGTGACTTTTAAAAGGCCAAAGCAGCCCTAAAAGAGCCCAGAAAGGGCAATAATAATAATAATAATAATAAAATGCACCGAGGCCTGTGGAGAGTTGGAGGCTGAGAAAGGAGGTTGTGCTTTACTTCCAGCCCTGGGCAAGAAGTAAAGCACAAGTCCCTGGGCAAGTTGACTTCCAGATTGGCGACTATGGGATGGGAGCTGTAAACACCTGGAACAGCAGCAGCAGCAAAGGTAGAGGGGCTTTCCCCCCATGAAATCCTAAATGGCAGAGCTGGAAGTGACCCCGAGGGTCATCTAGTCCAAGCCCCTGCAGTGCAGGAGTTTCAACTAAAGCATCCATGACAGGTGGCCGTTCAACCTCTCCTGGGAAGGAGAGTCCGCCACCTCCCCAGGGAGCCCGTTCCCCCGCCCTCTGCCCATGTCGGCTGCGGAGGGCGGGCAGTTCCGCCTTCCCTCGGGGCGGCGACGGAGCGAGCTCCGCCCCGGCCGCCCGCCCGCCTCTCGCTGGCTGCCTGGCGGGCTGCTCGCTGCCTGGCTGGGCTCGGCTCGGGCTGCTGGCAGTGTCGCGTCGGAGCGCCATGGCGCTGCTGCTGGAGTACGAGTTCAAGGCGCTGCCGGCCGACAAGCAGATCGACACGGAGCCCTTCCTGGAGGCCGTGGCGCACCTGCCGCCCTTCTTCGGTGAGCCCTCGCCAAGCGCGGCGGCGGCTTCGCGCTTACTCCGGAGCAGCTGCCGCGGGCGGGGACCGGAGCGCGCTTGCAATGCGGGGCTGAAGCCGCTGCTGCGCGCGGGGGCGGGCGGGCGAAGGCTGCGCGGGGCCGCGCTCCGGCGCTGCGAGCGTCGGGCAAAGGCCCCGCGTCGCCCCAGGGGCGCGTCCCAGCGGCCGGCTGCTCGCCCCGCGTCTTCCGCCCCGCGTCTCCCGCGTCTCGGCCGCCTCCTTCCTCCCAGCAGGAGACTCGGGAGGCGCCTTGGGCAGAAAGTGCGGAGGGAGCCCGCTCTCCTTTAGGAGCAAACCGGGTGGTACAAAGATGGGGTGCGCGCGCGCGCGCTCAGGGACACTTAACGAGAGCAGCTGATAGCCATGGGAGGCGTCTAGACGTGTCCCCAGGCTTCATCGCGTTTTCTGGTCATAATTCGGACAACAGCCCTGCCAGGTAGGGGGCCTGGTTCTCCCCCCGCCCATTTTGCGGAGGGAGGGGGTGAGGCTAGGAGAGAGAGAGAGAGAGAGAGAGAGAGAGAGAGAGAGAGAGAGGCTGGTCTGCCACTATCCATAGAGTAGAATAATTTTCATTCCGTTCTCAATTTGTATGTTGCCTTTCTGCAATGCTGTACACAAACAGCAGTTTAGAAAAGGTAAAAGAAACTACAAAGATCCCACAACCTGTACAGCCTGATCCAATGAAAATAACTTGTAGTGATAAAAAGGACTATACTGTAAATAGCTCTAGACCCAGAGTGGTGTTAGAGTGGGGAAGACCAGGGTTCAAATCCCCACTCAGTCACTGGGTGACCTGAGGCCAGTCACTGCCTCTCAGCCTAACCTACCTCACAGGGCTGTTGTCAGGATAAAATGGTGACAGGCAGAAGTGTATGGGCCACCTTGAGCTCCTTGGAGGGAAGGTGGGATATAAATTCAATAAATAAACCTCTTGTATTGAATATTGCTATTGAATATTTTGAGTGCTTCCTCTTGTATTGGGCATTAGAGTTTCGCCCTTCTGGCCCAGGCCTATGTCTCTTAACATCTCTTCACTGCACAGCCTGGCAGCAGCAGTGGTTTTCTTTTCTTTTCTGCTGTCTTTATGGGTGAATTGCAGACCTGAGTGACATTGTGTGGAACCTGCATGTTAGGAGGCAGTATATCTGTGCCAAATACTAGGTGCAAAGCAGGAGGGCATCACACATTGAGCAGGGTGCAAGCATCTAGTGGGCCAGTGTCAAAAGCTTGATTGCAGGAGTGCCAAAGGCAGGTCTCTGGCCTGATTCAGCAGCACTGTTTCGAGGTGCTTGGAATAAACGGTGCCAATTCAGAGATGGAGTCTCTGTGCTGCTGGACACCCAACTCCCATCTCAGTCACTGCTGTCTCCAGGTAGGGCTGGGAGACACCCAGGTCTGAACCCTTGGAGACCCGCTGTCAGTCAGTATAGATCAGCTTTTGCCAACCTGGGCCCCTCAGGGTTGTCAAGACTACAACTCTCATCACCCCTGACCATTGACCAAGTTGGCCGGGGGTATTGGGAGTTGTAGTCCAACAACCTCTGGGGACTCCAGGCTGAAGAGATCTGATGTGGACAGCATGAGCAAGAGGGACCTCAGGCCGGACTCGGTGTTAAGGTGGCTTCCTCTGGTGGTGAGGTTAGAGTGCTGGGAGACCAGGGTTTGAATCTTTGTCCCGCAGCAGCTTTGGAGCCCTTGGCATGGAGTCATCCGCTGTTTTGTGCTCTGCCTCAGCTTCTCCATTTCTAAAAAAAGCAAGAAAAGAAATGATTTAATTTCAGTAGAGTTGCTGTGAGGACAAAGACAGCTGTTGTGCAAAAGAAGAGCATTTTATGTAGGAGATATTTCAGGTCCACCAGTAGAGATCTTTCAAAGGAAGACTGCTTCAGAATAAAGAGGTGCCATTCAGCTATAATTTCTGCTCACCTCACCTCAGAAAATATATTTCAGAGTTGGAAGAGGTTCAGGAAAGGGCATCCAAAATGATGAAGGGGATGGAGGGACTCTCTTAAGAGGAAAGGTTGCAACGTTTGGGACTTTGTAGTTTAGAGAAAAGGCAAGTGAGAGGCGGCCAGGATAGAAATTTATAAAATTATGCATGGCCTGCAGAGACTGGGTAGTTAGAGGAAAGTTTTTCTCCCTCTCTCATAATGCTAGAACTTGGGGACATCTGTTGAAGCCGAGCGTTGGAAGATTCAGGACCGAGTAAAGAAATGACTTCCTCATGCAGCACATACCGTAGTTAAACTCTGGCACTCCCTCCCGGAGGAGGCATTGGGATGGCTTGATAAGAGGATTGGACTAATTCATGGAGGGCAGGGCAATCAATGGCTAGTAGCCAGGATGGCTCTGCTCTGCCTCCACAGCTGGAGACAGCAGGTGCTTCTGAATGCCGGTTGCTGGAAACCGCAGGAGGGGAGAGTTGCTCTTGCGCTTGGGTTCTGCTTGCATGTTTTTCATTGAGGCATCTGGTCGGCCACGGTGGGAACAGGATGCTGGACTCTTTCCTAAGGTTTCCATCTGTCTCTTCTGACAAGTTTTGGCAAGGCCTTTGCTGTGCCCTTGGGCCTTTGGCACGTGGGGCACCTGCAAAGGTGTGGCTGGGGAGAGGAACCTGTGGGGAGGTAGCACCCCTGTCACTTGGGTTACCTAATTGCCAGCCTAGCCTTACCCTGCAGGTGTGTGCCCACTCTGAGAAGCAGGGACTCAGCTTTCCTTCTAAATCCAGAGGCTGGATCTTGGCAGCACCCAGCAACCTCTTTTTCTTGCCTCCAGCCCTACAAGAGAAATGGGTTTTTTAAACGCAGCTGAAGAAATGGCCATCAGAAGGATGCTGCTGGATCTGACCAGGGCGCCCTGAAGTCCAACATCCTTTTCTCAAAATGGGTAACCAGGCCCCCCCAATGGAAAGCACAGAAGTGCAACAGCGCTCTCCCCACCTGTGATTCCCGGCTATAGCATTGTTACATTTTCTTATGGGGGGGAGGGTCAGGCTGGATGATACATGTCCCGTCCAATCCTGTGCATGCAGAGTTACAGTCAGTGAGAGGAAACCTATTGATCCAGTTTGACTAGTCTCTTGGCTAAGCTAATGGCCTCAGCTTGCTAGTTAAATACTGCTGTTTACATGTCCAGAGAGGTTGCTCTGTTGCCATAGAGACAAATGGGTGGGCCTTTTCCCACCTCACCTGGCAGATCCTATGTCATTCTAGGATGGAGAACAAGAGGCCAAATATCAGAGGGGGCCCTGAGGTATGCACAACAATATTATAGTTCATCTGAGCATAGCCATGATGGCTAGTAGCCATGATCCTTCATGGATATGTCCAATCCTGTCTTAAAGCCATCCAGGTTGGTGGCCATGACTGCATCTTGTTGGAGCAGGTTTCATTGTGTTAAGCTTCTGCTATTTAAAGAAGCCTGTCCTGACTCTTCCAACACTGAGATTTACTGGGTAACCCCAAATGATTTTTGTATGACGAGACAGGGAGGAAACCTTCTTTCTGCCTGTCCACAGTCTCCACAAATGTCTCCACAAATTACCTTCTCTTTGCAAAGCCTTTGTGCTTCTGGTTTTCCCAGGGACTGGCTGCATCCCTCCAGACCATGGAAAGGTGCTTTGGACATGCTCAGAAAGGCACCTCAATTGCAGCATGTCCTGTGGGAGCAGCCATTAAATCCTCCAAGATTCAGGAGGAAGGAAGGAAGGAAGATTGAGGACAGTGAAAGGGCTTCTGCACTCAGTACGTAGTTAAGCTTTGGAATTCCCTCCCACAGGAGGCTGCAATGGCCACCAGCTTGGATGGCTTTAATAGAGGACTGGACAAATTCATGGAGGAGGAGAGGGCTGTTGGGGGCTCCTAGCTAGGATGGCTCTGCTCTGCCTCCACACTGGAAGGCAGCAGTGCTTTTGAATACTACCGGTAGTTGTTGGAAACCACAGGATGTCAGGGGGCTGTCAGGAAAGGCAGGTTCATCCACAGGTCAGAAGGAAGACTCAATGTGAAGTCAGCTTTTAGCAGAGTTCACCCAGGCTCAACTGCCCTAGTTGAAGACATTGCTGGCCCCTCCTTTGCTCTCCAGCCCTCTTCCTCCGGACTCCTCTCAAGCAGTTGTCAACTATAGCAAGAAGGAGGGATCCCCCTCTAGGCCTGTTGCTCAGCAGCACACAGCTCTTCATGATCTGGGTGTCAGTGGAGGAGGAGAGCTTGCTGTAGAGGGACTGGCCAACTGCTGTGAAGCTGAGGCAGTGTCCGGCTCCTCTCTCTGCTCTCTTTCAAACTGAGACCCTTGGCACCCAGCCCTGTCCTTGAATGGCTTCCCTGGTTCATGGGGTCAATAACCAGATCCCATCTTCAACACTGTTTTTGAGCTTAATGGTGTCCTTCTGAGCATGCACAGAGTATCTTTCCACTGGAGTAGCCACGGCCTGGAATTGTGGGGTGTGCCTTCTGGGCTTGGGCGTCTTTTCCTGTGATTCTGAGTATTACATGGCACAGTCTGTGCATCTAGATATCTTTATTTTTCATGAAGGAGTATTTGTAGTTGGGGGGGGGCAGTTGTCTGTTTTCCTGCCTTCAGGAGACGCTGGAGCAGCTCCTCTGAACGGGGTTTGTCTAAGGAAAATCTCTGTGTTGAGGCCATGGGGTAAACCGAGAAGTTGAGCAAATGTTTGCCAAGGAGTCGCTGAGCGCTTTGTCCTGCCTGGCTGCATTTCTTGCCACCAGCGATCAAAATGCGCCACGTAAGGAAAGTGATCGCTGGCTTGTCAAATAAGGAGCGCACTTTCATAATGGATGTAACTGGAACTCTTTGCTCCCTGGGCATCTTGGGCTGATTATGTTTTATGCGCTGCCTTCTCACTGTACAAGCCTCAGGGGATCTGTTGAGCAGAGCTGTCAATTGTTAAAAAAATAATAACCTTAAATTCATGAGAGCCCAGAGCTCATAAAAGGTCTTAATCTGGGAAGGGATCAGGCTGGGGACCAGTTCAGAAGGCTGGGACTCAGGAACAATGAAGCAGGGTTCTGATATGTACCGGTATATCCAGGCCCACTGAGTAAGTACAGCTCAGCCCTGCTCACCTGGGGGATTCTCTGCCTCTCTAGAGCATTTTTAAACAATGGAAACAAGGCAGTTTGCAGCCTGCAGGCTTACAATCTAAGAGGCAGGACACAAAAAGGAAAAGCAGGGAGGGAGGAAAGCAACACAGCTCCAAAAAGGAATTTTGTAGTTCTTATAATGGCGAGTTGTTAAGCACACATTTTGAGAGGCTGGTTGAGTGCAAGAATGTAAAACTGAATCGGAGCAGCCTGTGGAAATTGCCTTACTTTGGGGAAGGAGTCATGTTGAACTAGCAGAATTCAACAACCCACCCCCACCCCTGTGCAATGGCCTTGATGCCAAATGGAGCCTGTATGTTTGGCGACCAGGGGGTTTGATCCAATCTAGCGGCAAGGGAGTGGCAGAGGCAAGGAGCTGGCTTGTTGGAGCAGCACCCTGCCCTGCCCTGGCTCTCCCTTGAGTGTGGAGCAGAGACTGGCTGTTCTTTCTTCATGCCCAGACGTCTTCTTGAGCAAGGGCTCCTGCCGAGTGCTGCACCCTAGAAGAGAAATCCGCTGTTGCAAATCCCAGACTTATCTTTGCTTTCCATCTGCCCAGCAGCTAGGCAGCGTCTTCCTTGGGGAGCTTTGTCAAAACTTGAAGGATTCTCCCCAGGGTGTTTTTTTGGGGGGTGGGGAGAGGATAGCTTTCCATTTAGGGTGATCTGTTGCTATTTCATAAAGCACTTCATGAAAAGTGCAGCCTGTTCTATGAACTTGATTGTGTTCTGTATGAGGGCATAAGGAGAGTCTGCTGGATCAGGCCAGTGGCCCATCTAGCCCAGCATCCTGTTCCAACCAGATGCCACAATGAGAAGCCCGCAAGCAGGACCCGGGCGCAAGAGGAACTCTCCCCTCCTGTGGCTTCCAGCAACTGGGATTCAGAAGCATTGCTGCCTCTGGATCACTGCTTCCTGTGGGAGGGAGTCCCATAGTTTAACTATGCGCTGCATGCATAAGTGCCTTCATTTATCTGCCCTGAATCTCCCAACATTGAGCTTCCTGGGATGTCCATGAGTTCTGGTGTTTTGAGAAACTTTTCTCCCTCCCCTTCCTCCAGGCCAGGCATAATTTTCTACACGCCTATTGTGCCGCCTCTTCCTTGTCTTTTCTCTCCTCACAACAGCCCTGCCATGTAGCATGCTTCCATTTTTGCACAACTTTAAGTTGCATTAATCTGAGGTAGCCCTCCAGCATACGTGACGGTGGTCCATAGTGTGAACTTTAGGGTGTGTTCACCTTCATAGGAGGAGCTTGACGGCACTTGGGATGCTGGGAGAGTTTCACAGATTCTGCACACGGCACCTTTTCCTCTCCCACAAATAAGAAAATGTTTGTGGACATCATGCAAAGCTACCCGAGAAACTTCTTCTGATGTAATTCTGAACCCTTGGTGGGTATATATTTTGGAAACGTATTTTTAAAAAACCTCCAGCTGCTTTTTGGATCAGCTAATTTAGCCCCAGCCAACCTGATGTCCTTGAGGTATTTTGGACTACAACTCCCATCACTCCCAGCCAACACTCCAGATTGGCAAAGGCGGACCAAATCTCTGAAACATAGGAGTATGAATGCATATATAAATGTTAGAATCCCAGTTTGTAACCATAATTAATGTAAAGCAGGGGGATAGTACAAAGGAGTGGACCAGCTGTTGACAGCCATCTGGCTTGGGAGACAATGGAGTGTGCCTCCGGGGGTGAAATCCAACTGCTGTGTTTTAGGGATCATTTTAGGGACTCCACTCTGGATTTGTGCAGCGTTTACTCCTTAGCCTTTTCTTCTCCCAAAGATGTCCCACAAGGCAGCGGAGGTTTACGATAAGAGTTTCCTTCTCATAGATGGGCTCCTTTCTCAAGTGGATGAGCCCCCTCTGCCCCTCTCTTCCCTCTACAACAAGGGCAGAAACCACCCTCTTCACCATTGGATCCACCACGGGTCACATCTGCTCAATCCGCCAGAGCCTGTCTTGGCATGCAGGAGAAGTCCCTAACTCCCCAAGGGTTTGAGAGCCATTGGCCACCCTCACCTGGTTTAGCTGGCCAGTTGAGGCATTCTCGGGATGCGGCCGCTATAGAGTGGGGACCAAAGATGAGCAAATTACCCCACCAGAGGTACTATCCCTCCCCTAACACCCCATACATCCTGGAGTGGACCAAGGGAGCATATATTTCTGGAAATTTGGTGTGGAACTGAAAAATATCCTGTAAAAGGTTGAGACTTCACTTGGACTGTCTCCTCCAGGTGGCATGTCTACTTGAGAGTCTAGCCATTGTTGTGAACCCCAATTTGAGCTGGCTGCTCACCTGCGCTCTGTTGGCAATAAGGCCTTTCCTGGCTTCTCTTTCCCAACAGGGGGAAAAGTTGGATAATCAGGCAGGGCCACAGAAGAAGGCCAGTCACCTTCCTCTCGTCCTCCTCCCTCCTGCAACCTTTTGCACTCTTCATCTGCATGGGATGCTGCCTGACCGGCTTGACGCAGCAGCAGCTGCTGAAAATCCTGCCGCTCAGGTTCAGGCCCTTTCTCTGACCCAGTTGGCTCTAGGTGCAGGCACCTAGGGGTGGGGGTGGAAGCGCGTCTCCCCTTGGGCCAAATTGGCAGGCGACTCTTGCAAGGCAGCTGCTCTGCCATTCAGCCACGGCTCTTGCTCAGGTTGCTGGTAAACCTGCCTGCAGGCAGGTATTGTGTGGCTGGAACCAGAAAGGCAGGAATGTTGGGTCTGTTGTTGCATTTGGCTGGTGAGAAGGTGGCACTGATCCGCAAAAGCTCTTGGGAACTGTTAGAAAGTTGGGCAGGGGTTGTCTCACCAACTGGCCTTCTGGGGCGCTTTGGACTCCCCCATAGACTGCCTGGATGAGGCCAAAGTTCAGTGGCAGAATGTCCCAGGTTCAGTCCCCTGCTTTTCCCTGTTCGGGCAGCGAAAGACTCCTGTCCAAAACTGCAGACAGCTGCTGCCATCCTGGGCCAGACTAATATCCTAAGCCAGGGGTCAGCAACCTTCTTCAGCTGTGGGTCGGTCCACCGTCCCTCAGACCATGTGGTGTGCCGGACTATATTTTTTTTTGGGGGGGAAATGAACAAATTCCTATGCCCCACAAATAACCCAGAGATGCCTTTTAAATAAAAGCACACATTCTACTCATGTAAAAACACGCTGATTCCTGGACCGCCTGCTAGCCGGATTGAGAAGGCAATTGGGCCGCATCCGGCCCACAGGCCTTAGGTTGCCTACACCTGTCCTAAGCCCATCTAAGGCAAACATCTCGTGTTTCTATTTAAAGCAGCCCTTCCATTCAGAACCATGAAGACCCACCGGGCTCTCGGCTCGCTTTGAAGGGGAAGGCTGTGGCTGAAGTGGCACATGGAGTCACCTGCTTAGTCATTTGTTAATTGCATTTGTATCCCACCTTTTTCTCCCAAGGAGCTCAAGGCAGGGCCCAGGGCTCTCTCCCTCCTCATTTAATCCCCACCACAACCCTGTGGGGTAGGTTTGCCTGGGATGCCGTGAGCAGCCCAAGGCCATCCAGGGAGCTTCATGGCTGAGTGGGGATCTGAAAACTGGTCTCCTGGGTCTCAGTCTGACACTCTAACCATTGAGCCACGCTGGTTCACATGGGCTTTGTATCCAGGTGGGGCTGACAGGGACATGATAGATTGCAGCAGCGGGGGGCGGGGGGACCCACGGCTGGCCAGGCAGACTCCAACTCCCATCCACCATCCCTGACTACTGGCCATTCTGGCTGCGGCTGATGGGAGTTGGAGTCTGAAACATCTGGAGGAGAGCAGGTCGACTCAGGGATCCTGACCACTACCTGTGGGCATTGGACAGGGCATCAGAACTAGACTGGATGCCCATTTCCCCACCCATTTTAATTGATTTGGTGAAAGATGGCAAACACATGGATGCTAGACAGAAAAATAAGGGCTGCTTCTTTCCATGGCTGAGGGCAGGGATGGGGAATCTGTGGCCCCCCAGGTGTGCCGGGCGCCAGCTTAGTGTGGGGTTTGACTAGATGACCCTTGGGACCCCTTCCAACTCGTCTATGAATTCCTCTTCACCAGAGCCATCATGGCCAGTGGGACTTGTAGGCTGGCAACATCTGGAGGGCTGAAGCTCCCCCCCCCAGCATCAATGGTGATGCAGCCAGTGGATCCTGCTGAGATTCTCCACCCTTGCGCTGTGTTGAGAGACATCCCCCTCTGACCGATTCCATCACTCCAGAGAATGCTTTCGACAGACAATAGGCAGGCTTGTTCTCTCCTAGGCTTCACAGTAGGAGCTATTATGTTAGGAAATGCATTATAAAAGCTCTCTTTGCAGCCCCTCCCCGCAAACTCCCTTAGTCTGGTCAGCTGTACAAAGGCTGCTTTGAGAGCCAAACTGCTTCTTATGGGTATGTTGGTAAACTGGTTCACTTGGCATCTAGCAAAGCGTTTCTCCCTCCAAAACTGTATGAATACCTGACGGCTTCATAAACTGATGTGAGCTGTGAAGATATCACAGGGTTGGGAGGAACTGTGGAACTCCTCGCGACTAGAAACTGGCCAACAAAACATTTTCAGGAAGTACTAAAAGGCTGAATGCATGTGTTAAGCAGGTACAGGGTGTGGGCGCATCCAACTTTATAACTTTTGGACTGTCTCTCCAAAGAGATCAGGCTGTCATGCATCTGGTTTTCCTTTCTTATTATCCCCACAGCACCCCTGCAGTGTCAGTTAGGTTGAGAGAAATTGATTGGCCTAAGGTCACCCTCAAAATGTTGGCCCCTCTGCCCACCTCCCATGCTGCATCATCTCTGGTTGGATTAGATGACCTTTGCAGTTCCTCCCAAATTAAACAGCTCAGGACCACAAGACCTCAAGGACCGCCTCTCCCCATATAAGCCATCCCAGACTCTGTGTTCATCCTCTGAGGCCCTTCTCAGTGTGCCGCCTCCATGTGAGGTTCGGAGGGTGGCAACGCCAGAACGGGGCCTTTTCTGTCCTGGCTCCCCATTTGTGGGGTGCTCTCCCCAGAGAGGTCCGCCTGGTGCCTTCTTTACATAGCTTTAGATGCCAGGCAAATCTTTCCTCTTTAAGCAGGCCTTGGGCTGATTAATACTCTACAGCCTTTAAAATGTGATTGCGGGAGGGGGTTGTTATTTTGTTGTTTTTGTGCCTTGTATTTTTATCTTCTGAGCTGCCCTGAGATCTTTTGATGACGGTTGGTATATAAATCTATTAAATAATAATAATAATAATAATAATAATAATAATAATAATAATAATAATAATAAAAAATATATGATCCTAGGTACCTCTCCTTGGAGACTTTCACCCCTCCTGATACCTGGTTCCATTGACTACACTCTTGCTTGCAAGGCATTTTTCTTGAAGTTCAGCCAGAATCTCCCTTCCTGAGTTTTCACATTCTTGTGGACCAGAAAACTAGTGCGAACATGTTGCCCCCCCTTCTCATGTGCCCCCTTACTAGGGGGTGGTCTTTTTTTAAGGAAACAGCTCCCTTTCTTCTTACTGGGCTTTAAGCAGGAGTCTAATGTTGGGTTAAAATTTCATTTTATAATGTATAGAAAACAAGGCGAACAGTTATAACGACAGGTGAAAATTGAAAGACGAAAAACAAAGCTGTAAAAGAGGCACGTAGAAGAATGAGTACAGTTGCACATGGGATAAAATAACAAAGTCAAGAATTTTCTGTTTAGCTGTCAGTCACATTGAATCCTGGAATGTACACGAGGCTCATCCTGTCCAGCCCCCTGCAATGCAGGTTTCTTTCGTCCAACGTGGGGCTCAAACCCATGACCTAGAGATTAAGAGTCTCGTGCTTAACTGACTGAGCTATCCCAGGAGCAACCTGCATTGCAGGAGGCTAGACAGGATGACCCTGGTGGTACCTTCCAGCTCTACAGTTCCAGGATTCAATGTGACTGACAGCTAAACAGAAAACCCTGTTAATATAAAAGGGTTTGCTTATCCTGAGCCACCATTGGAAAGTCAAGAATATTCATGTTATTCAAATGTTAAGTTTGGTCTAGATTTGCCAGGCTTCTGACGAGGGCTGTCTTCAAAAAGATGGTTCTACTGCCTATGTCATAAATGAATGCCAAATCATATAAAAAGTGTCTGGAGGTTCTAGTCCTTGTCAAAAACTCAAATGATGTGTGATTTTCTTCATTATAGCTATATTCCAGTGCCCAGGGCCCGATTCTGGGCTCCTTTCCGTGGCAGCTGTGGTTTGTATTAATGCCAGGCTGCTCCTTTTCCTTTCAGATTGCTTGGGGACGCCCATTGTCTATGCGCCAGTCAAAGCCGACCTCTCTGGGAACATTAAGGTAAGGGCATTTGTGAGTCTTTGGGAGAGGATGGCCAGTCAATGCAATGGTGGGCAGAGCAGGACCACAGCCCAGGGGGAAGCAGGGCCAAAACTAGGCTTTCTGTCACCCAGGGCAAAGACCCAGTTTGTCACACACACACACACACACACACACACACACACACACACACACACACCTCAACACATTTGTTCATAAGGGGCATAAAAAGTAGGTTGAAAGAGGCTGGAGAAGAGATAGTCTTTCCAAATACTAAGATTGTCTGTGTATGTATCTGGTTTTCATTCAACCTTAAGTAGAACTCCTCAGAGAGTAATAGATCATTTGAGGACTTCTAAGAAGTATTATGGAGGGACCCAGGTGGCGCTGTGGGTTAAACCACAGAGCCTAGGGCTTGCTGATCAGAAGGTCGGCGGTTCGAATCCCAACGACGGGGTGAGCTCCCGTTGCTTGGTCCCTGCTCCTGCCCACCTAGCAGTTCGAAAGCACGTCAAAGTGCAAGTAGATAAATAGGTACTGTTCCGGCGGGAAGGTAAATGGTGATTCCATGCGCTGCTCTGGTTCGCCAGAAGCGGCTTAGTCATGCTGGCCACATGACCCGGAAGCTGTACACCGGCTCTCTTGGCCAATAAAGTGAGATGAGCACCGCAACCCCAGAGTCGTTCGCGACTGGACCTAACGGTCAGGGGTCCTTTTACCTTTACCTTTAAGAAGTATTATGACTGTATGATATACTACTACTACTAATGATAGAAACTGTGGTAATAATCAGGTACACACTTAGTCTCTACATAGAGACTAAGTCCTATTGAACTCAGTGGAACTTACTTTTGAGTAAAAATGCTTAAGATTGCAGATTGACTGTAGAATCTTTACACAGTTACCTGGGAGTAAGCTCCATTGAATTCATTGGGACTTATGAGTAGTAAAGGCTAAGTAGTAAAGTTTAAGCCTCTAAATAATAAAATAAAAGAATAAATACTCCACAAGTTTCCTTAAAAAATTGCTGAAGAATTTAAAGTGGAAGGGATAAATACAAAGTGCTTCGTATATCAGCATCACATTTCTTTCATTACAGGTATTTTATTTTCAGTATAAAGAGGACTCAGTTTTTGTAGCTGATTGTATGCATCAGTGCCCTCTTTATGTATTCTCATGGTGTAAACATGTATGTTGTCCTCTAAATCCAAACACACACACACAGATACACACACACAGAGAGAGAACACATAAGCAAGCAATACCGTACTCCAAAGTGCTTCTGTTTCCAAAAAGGGCAGCAGGAGGGGGTGTTCTGATCTCTTCACCGCTTTTAATTGATCTCTGAGATGTTGAGGGAAACAAAAGAAGAAAGAAAGCTTCCCCTTTTCAACTTTGCTTGGAGAGCAACCTTCTCCAGGATTTCTCTTTCGCAAACAGTTCCAAAAACAGAAAGAGGGAAAAGGGAAGGAGGATCTTTTTCCAGGTTTTCTTGCATCCCCTAGCAAATTAGCATCCCTCTGGTTCTCAGCAGCTCCGGATCCACTCTATGAAAGACTCAAAGACTTGAAGGATGCTTTTAGACTCGGGAGCTGCAAGGAGGGGCCGTGGTCAGAGGAAGCCCCTGCAAGCTGGGAGCCTCAGTGGTGTCCCTCTAGACCAGGGGTAGGCAACCTAAGGCCCAGGGGCCGGATCCGGCCCAATCACCTTCTAATTCCGGCCCACGGACGGTCCAGGAACCAGCGTGTTTTTACATGAGTAGAATGTGTGCTTTTATTTAAAATGCATCTCTGGGTTATTTGTGGGGCATAGGAATTATTCATTCCCCCCAAAAAATATAGTCCAGCCCACCACATGGTCTGAGGGACAGTGGACCAGCCCACGGCTGAAAAAGGTTGCTGACCCCTGGTCTAGAGGCTTCACCCAGGGATGAGACTCTGGCTACCCCCCCATTAACTATGGCCCTGGTTTCCAGGCTCAGTCCCCCAGGGCATCTTCAGTTAAGAGGACGGCTGATGGGAAAGACCCCTTGCTGCCAAAGACCCATGGAGATCTGCCACCAATCAGAATAGTAAATACTGGGCTAGATGGACAAACAGCCTCACCAGATACACGGCAGTTTCCTATCTTGTAATCTTAGTTGAGATTCCTGCATTACAGCGGGTTGGAATAAATGAGCCTTGGGGTCCCTTCCAACTCTACAATTCTATAATTCTCTTGTTGAAGGTGGTATTTCTTGCTAGTATAATAAAATCACAAGTCTGTTGTCATGCTGCAGTTCACAGGCCTGGCAACTCCAGTGTGGCTGGTGGCCCAGGTGAGCTTGTTTAAAGGAGCAAGGTGCTTCAGAGAGCAGTTTGTCAAAAGTGAGGGAGCATTGGTCAGGTGTAGAGGGAGGATGAGGCGGCCAGGTGTGGAGAAAGGGGAGCCAGTGGGCAGGTGGGTTTTAGCCATCGATGAAGCAGCCCCTACTTAAAAACATTTTTAATTACATGGTGAGAATTCAAAATTGGTAGCAGCCACTGCCTTCCCCTCGGTCTTCAAAACAAAAGTGAGATGTACAAGGGAGATGGCAGAAACAAATAGAGCAAAAATGACTCTTGAGTTCTTGCTATTTGTCACCTGTGCCACGTTCTCTGTGTTGTTGAATTGACCTTTCTGTGTTCTTTTTGTTTGATTCCATTTCAGAAAATACGAGCTGTTTACGAATCAAACCCAACGAAGTTCAAAACGCTGCAGAACATCTTAGAGGCAGAGAAGGAGATGCATGGAGCGGCTTGGCCAAAAGTTGGGGCAACCTTGGCACTCATGTGGCTGAAAAGGTGCCTGCGGGCAGCGGGGCCCGATCTGGGTTAGAGGGTGGTGGCTTGGAGGCATCCCTGGTGCCGGGGGGGGGGGGGCTGATGGGATGATGCAATGTGGTCACCCAACAGCCTCTGCCAAACGAATAATCCTCCAGAAGATTTCATCTCCCAACTGCTCTCCGTCCCAGCCAGGAGAGCCATGCCGGCCGGGGCAGATGGCAGTTCTAGTCCAAAATACCCAAAAGGTACCAGCAAACCCTGAGCTATGAGAATGCAACAAGGAGTGAGGTGGGAATGGATGAGGCCTTTGTTCCCTCCCCACCTGGGTGTGGCGTGCCAAAGAGAAAGACAACCCATGGCATCATAGAGTTGTAGGGTTGGAAGGGACCTGCAAGAGTCATCCAATCCAAGCCCCTGCGATGCAGGAATCGCAGCTCAAGAATCCCTGACAGATGACCATCCGAGTTCTGCTTAAAAACCTCCAGTGGAGGAGAGTCCACCACCTTCCAGCTTCTTTATTTACTCTGAAAAATAATTTTATTTATTTCATGAAATTTATAGACTGCTTGATTGTAAGAAGAAAAACCTGAAAGCAGCTTACAAGAAGAATAAAACAATATAATTGTCAAAAAAGCAATTAAAAACTAGCTATTTAAAACTTTCAAAAATTAATTTAAACTGACGATAAAGCTAGAAACAGGTTGAAACACATGTCAACATTCTGCATCGCTAGATAGTCTTGCCTAAACAAAAACATTTTAGCCAGTGCTGAAAAGAGCACGGCAAAGGCACCTGTTTTATGTCAATAGGCAGGGAGTTCCAAAATGTGTTTCCTGCCGCAATATGATCCAAGCTTTAGGAGAGAGTGGAGGGTGAGAATTGGCAGGAAAACATGGGAACAGAATTGTTGGTGTGAAGTTTCTGCACAAATATAAAAGAAAAATGATCTGAATATAATATATACTGCCTGTGGTAGGAAATGTTAGCATCAGTGATTAAAACCATTTCACTGATAACCTCCCCCCCCCCCCCATTTTGACAATTTTATTAGTATAGATGGGTGAACAGCTGGAGCGTAAAGAAGCACTAATAGTGACACAAGAATGAAAAAAAAACCATAGTAAAATGATGGTTTGCAAGAATCTGGAAGGTAACCATGATGCATCAGCTGGGAAGGCTTAGATAGATAGATACAAATGATACTATATGCATAGAGGTATTTGTTATATTTATGCAGTTCTTGTATTTTCTAAGTAAAAGAAAACAAATTATTATTTTAATCCATTTCAACCTGCTGTTGAACACTGTTCAGCGCTGTGCGCTTCTTCAAGGCTTAGTAGGCTTAGTTCGCTGTGTTCCTCTGCCCACCGCCAGCATGCAGCCAGTTTAATCTTTGTATCCCAGAGCACTCCTCCTTTGAATGAAAACAATCAAGTCTTCAGTCCTCAGTCCAATTTCACCTCTTTTGCGAGAGAGACCACAACGGGGCTGGGCTTCAGTCCAGGCAGGGTCTGAAGAGGATTCCAGCTGCTCAGTTTTCTCTGCTATGAAGGGAGTTGTGCTGCTATCGTTTTTTGGGAGGGGGTGGTGGTTATTGGCTTGTTTTCGTTTTTGTCTTAAGATGTATTTTGCATTCTCATTTTGTATTTTTCTGTTGTGAACCACCCTGGGATGGTCTGATGGAGGGCGGCATACAAATAACAGCCACTCACATCAGCCTCAGCCAGTGGAGCCCAATGGTCAGGGGCAGTGGGAGTTCTAGTTCACAACAGGCGCCACATTGGTCACCCCTGTTTTAAGTGACAAAAGGTTTGGGTGCTGTGTTTCATGGCTGTGCCTGGCAGGTGCCTCGCTGTGACTGAGTGCATTCAAGCCTCTCCCAGGGCAGGTGTCTCCCCCTCCCCTCCCCCCCACCTCACCTGCCCCATTTCTCCCCACAGGGGCCTGAAGTTCATCCAAGTTCTGCTGCAGAGCCTGTGTGATGGCGAGAGGGACGAGGAGAACCCAAACCTCATCCGGGTCAATGCCACCAAAGCCTATGAGTTGGCACTGAGGAAGTACCACGGGTGGATGCTCCAGAAGCTGTTCTTGGTGAGTGGAGCTGAGCCAGCCTGATCCCAAGGGGCTCCGTACATCATGCCTAATTTTATAAGCTTCCTGTCGTGTCGCCTCTCACTCACCTTTTCTCTAAACTACAAAGTCCCAAACACTGCAGCCTTGTTTCATGGGGGACTCACTCCAGCCTCTTGATTGTTTGGGTGGCCCTTTCCTGAACCTTTCCCAGTTCTGCAGTATCCTTTTTTGTGGTGAGGTGGCCAGAGCTGTGAGGTAACCGGAAAGGATAGCTGAATGGAACCTCCTTATTCTGAAGCAGTCTATCGTTGAATGCCAGCTACGGGGGTAGGGAGAGCTACCGGAGATGCCTTGGTTGTGGATTTGCCCCAGAGTGGTTTGGTTGGCCCCTCTTGGATGCTGACCTAGATGGGTCTTAAGGAGAATCCTGCTGGACGTCCCATTGCTGACTGTGCTTCAGGCTAGGAAGGCTAATAGCCACTGACTAACCTGTTCTCAGTGTAGAAATCTAACCCAGAGTTATACCTGTTTTGCATTTTGAAAGAATTCTGCACTAAGGTAACCTGAGTCTTGCACCAGGAAAACAAGGTGAATCCTGCCATGTGCATCATTTTCCCCCACCTGTGTGTGTGTAATTCTGCTAGTTACTAGGAGGGGTGAAGCAGCACACGGCGCTGAGGGCGCAGCTCATGGAAATCCAGCTCCCCTCCTCTCCTTCTCCACTTCTCTGGCTCCTGAGATTTTAGCTATTGTTCTACACATGCTTTCAAGTCTGTCTTGCTGGTCATGAGGACTGAAATTCTCACATCATTGGGTCTCCCACCCGCTATCCATTTCTGTGCTTGCCAGTTGCAGAACGCAGACATGCCCAAACATCCAGGAGCAGAGAGTTCCCTAGATTTGCATTCAACTGATAAAGAATTATTCCCCTCTCTTTTTTATCTTTTTTTCTTAAACAAGACAAAACAGTGGATCATCCCTAAGAGTATGTTGGTCTGCAGTTCAGGTGGGGTGGGTGTTTAACTCCAGGCGGTTTTGCCACACCTTCCGTCATCTGAATGGGTTGGCATGTTGGCCACTTTTCCTGGGGGGGGGGGATGAGGGAGGGCAGCCCTGTGCATTGGTCTTCTGGGCGAGGAGGGCAGAGATAACTCAGGCTTCATTCACACCAGACATTGAAAGCAGTCATGGCTCCCTCCAAAGAATTCTGGGAACTGTAGTTAGTGAAGGATGCGGAGGGCTGCTGGGAGTCCCCTGTTCCCCTCAAAGAGCTACAATTCCCAGGGTGGTTCAACCATCAACCCAGCTTCACATGGAGCTCTGAGAATTATAGGCCTCTGAGGGGAGTAGGAGTCTCCTAACACCTCTCAGCAACCGTACAGACTACAGCTCCCAGAATCCTTTGTGGGGGCGCCATGACTGTTGAAGTGGTCTGAGGCTGCTTTAAATGTATGATGTGAATGAAGCCTCACTCTGAACATGACAAATGAGTGCAAAGCTAAAGAGAGGGATTCACACCCTCTCCAAGTGTCCTGATTTTCCAGGGACAGTCCCTGAAGCCACCCCGGTTTCTGATTTGGTCCTGGAATGTCCTGCTTTTCCTTTTTCCTCCCCTCCACATCTCGGATAATAATTAAACGTGGTGTGTGTTTGTGTGTATGTGCAAAAACAGAGTCCTGTCTAAACAGACAATAAAATTCCTGCACCCAATGAAGGAAATGCTGAAGCATTTTTATACTGGGTAGTAGATCGCAGCCTATTTGAAATTGGACATGCCTGATCTAGTTCAACCTGCTGTGATGCGGGAATCTGCAGCTGTCCCATACGGGAATCAAACCTGCAACCTTGGTGTTATCAGCGCCCCGCTCTAACCAACTGAGCTAGCTGGAGTTTCTTGCTTCATGCGACTTGGGTTTATTCTGTCTCTCTTTTGTCCTCACCCAGGGCTCTGTGTATGCTCTCCCTTACAAATCGGATTTGCTGAAAGCCCTGGAAAAAGGCAAAGAGGTGAAGGAAGAGGAGACCTTAGAGAAGATCCACCAGTTCCTCTCCAAGGCGACACCCATCCTGGATACAATCTACGAAATGTACACAAAGATGAATGCTGAACTGAGCTACAAGGCTTGACCAAGCCGCCTCCCTCTGCCCCCCCCCCCCGGCCAGATGTTCTCCTGGTCAGTGGTCTCAACCTGGTCTCAACCTCCGGAGAAGCTCGACTTAGAAATGTGTTTCTACCAAAACCGAAGCAATACAACCTTGAGATCATCTCCAGGATCTTCCTGAACCTTTTGTCCTGCTCGTTCAAGAGCTTAAAAAGTATTTTATAATCTTTAACTAATAGATTTATTTATAACCAGTCTCCGGAAGTGAGGGGCACCTGGCAATAAAGCTTAGCTAACTGGTACTGTATTCCATATATATATATATATATATATTCCTAAAATATGTACTTTATACTCTCTGTATATTTTGGGATTCCTGTATAGTTAGATGCCTCGATGGTGCAGCAGGTATGGCTGTTTGTACCTGGTTTTTTGGTGTGCTGACTGAATTGGGTGTTTCTGCACAACAGATGCCAGCAAAGTGTGTGTGTGTGTGTGTGTGTGTGTGTGTGATTTGCACAAAGAAGTAATAATGAAAACCAGCCTTCAGTTACCTTTCCTGAGTGGCATTTTTAATCTCACCGGAGTCAGAATATTTTCTCACTCCTTTTTGCAACTGTTTACTTCAGGGATAACTTCTCACTCTTTGAACTACCTGCAACCTGCCTCCTTTCCCCATTGTTGCCTTTTCAGATATTTTGGTTTCTGAGGCACAAGAACCATTTTAGGCCTTAAGTGGATCACTGCTCATCCAAGCCTTATATTTTCTTCGAGTAGCAACAGAGAAGACAAAAATAAAATAAAGTCTGATGTGGGGAGATATGTGTCTGTGAATTTATTTGTAGAGTTGAGCCATATTCACTCCACACATTTAAAGGGCTAGGATGCCATTTTAAACAGTCCTGGTTTCCCCCAAAGGATTATGGGAACTGTAGTCTGTTAAGGGGGCTGAGAGTTGGGAGGAGGCCCGGAGCTTCAGTTCCCAGACTTCTCTGTGAAGAGGAATTGAGGGATTGACTAGGGAGAAGCCACGACTGTTTAAAGTAGTATCATAGCACTTTCAGTGTATGGTGTGATTGTGGCCTGTGTGTCTTTTGCAGACAACTGAGGGGAGGGCTTTGCAAACCCCTGCTATACAGGTGGCCCCCCCTCCATCCTGGAAGGTTTAAAGTCTTTCCATAGGCTACAGTTCCACAGGAGCAGATCATGCCTGCAGAAGGAGGTATTGAGGGACAGAACCTTAGTCTTTTTATTTCTTTTTAAACGGTTAGGGCTCGCCCACACTTCTGCGTTCCCCTGGGAAAACCTGCTGTTTACTGCTGAATCAGAGCAAACTTTGTCTAGTTTTCTCTGGATTAACGTTTGCTCCGATTTAGCACTAAAGAGTGGATTTTCGGAGCAAGGGCAAAACTGCTCTGAGCTGTGCCTAGAAAGCCTGAGGCAAGCAGAAAGCCACTTGGACCTGTGCTTTCTAGGCAGGGGGCAAGTGGAAGTGTAGAAGATATGCTTGAGAAGGTCAATTCTTAGAAGGAAAAAGGGTAGGGAGAATCACACTGCCAGTGGTTAGGGGTTGGGCTTTAGCACTTTGGCGACTGCAAAAGCAGAGTCAGGGTAAAGGTAAAGGGACCCCTGACAGTTAAGTCCAGTCGCAAATGACTCTGGGGTTGCAGTGCTCATCTCACTTTACTGGCTGAGGGAGCCGGCGTACAGCTTCCAGAGCAGCGCATGGAACCGCCTTTTACCTTCCTGCCGGAGTGGTACCTATTTATCTACTTGCACTTTGACGTGCTTTCGAACTGCTACCGGTAGGTTGGCAGGAGCAGGGACCTAGCAATGGAAGCTCACCCCATCATGGGGATTTGAACCGCTGACCTTCCAATCGGCAAGCCCTAGGCTCAGTGGTTTAGACCACAGCACCACCCGCATGATGTCAAATAGTAAAACCAGCAGAAAATAAATCAATACAAATAGAGAGAGGGAGAGGGAGAAATGCAAAATTAAACAAATTTTACATACCGTAATTCTCACCTGCTGCACAATTGGGCTTTCCTTGGTGCAGAATCCAGCCATTATAGTTATTGAGAGCATTTGTTTTTTGGCCAAAAAGGCTCCTGAAATGATTAACGTACATTTACAACAGGATGCTCCCTGCCCCCAGGCTTACAATGCAAAAAAACCACGGCACACAAGGGGAAAGGGATTGGGAGGGAAGAGGAAAAGAAAAGCCAAGCTCAGGCACCAGTTTCTAAAGAGCCTTTTGTTCCTATAATGAGCAGCAGTTCAGGGACAGGAGGCGCCTGATGGAGCTGGGCTTTCAGCAAAGCTGATGGCATGAATCTGGCTTCCTATCTCTCCAGCCGATGGAATGGCTGCCCCAGGTGACAGCTGAGGGAGAGTATTGTGTTAATTTGTGATGTACAATTTTGCCTTTGCTGGGTCAGGTGAAGTGGTTGCTTAGCTCAATACAGTATTCAGTCTGCTGGCAACAAACAGCCTCATATTTTGTGGAGGGTCCCACCTGTCCTCTGTGAGAGCCCCAGCCATGGAAGTCTGCTGTCCCTGAATGTGGAGGGTGGCCCTGTGACTGCTGAAGGGACCAAGCATTCTTTGAAGCCATGCCTATCGCCACCCATTGTAGCATCTCGGTGCTTCTAGATCCATAGCTGGAAATTTCCATGGAAATAATTCCATTTATTGACCTGCTGCCTGTTTCCTTAGGCAAGGCAAAAAAGTTTAATTATGCAGACCTGAAGATGTTGGGGTGCTCCTCGGATTTCCTCTAAAACAGCCTTTGCCATCTGGGTGCCCTCCAGATGTTTCTGACTGGCTAGATGAAGATGATCATCCAAAAGTCAAGGACCAAATGGAGCAAACAGCGCACAGACCTAGTGGTGGGAGGAAAAAATCCTTAAGTAGGAGACTAGGGGGAATGATCAATGGTTTTCAATGTCTGTATACAAATGCACAGAGCATGGGAAATAAACAAGATGAACTTGAGCTCTTGGTACAGCAAACTAAATACGACATAATAGGCATCACTGAAACCTGGTGGGATGAGTCTCATGATTGGAATGTAGTAATAGAGGGATACAATCTATTTAAGAGAAATAGACCAAACAGGAAAGGAGGAGGAGTGGCGTTATATGTCAGGGATGTGTATACCTGTGAAGAGATCCATGATTTAAAACTTCAAAGCCAAATTGAGAGTATCTGGGTCAAAATTAAGGGAGAGAAAAATAACAGTGATCTCATGGTGGGAGTTTACTATAGATCCCCAAGCCAAACTGAGGACATAGATGATGCCTTCCTGGAACAGATGACCAAGCATTCAAAAGGAAATGAGATAGTAGTAATGGGGGATTTCAACTATCCTGATATTTGTTGGATGTCAAACTCAGCCAAGAGCATAAGGTCGAACAGATTCCTCACGGGCCTTGCAGACAATTTCATTGTCCAGAAAGTGGGAGAAGCAACAAGAGGATCAGCCATTTTAGATCTGGTCCTAACCAATAGTGATGACCTGGTTAGTGGGGTAGAAGTGGTAGGATCATTAGGTGGGAGTGATCATGCTCTTCTGGAGTTTATTATACATCAGAAAGGAGCAACCAAGCATACTAAGACTCAAATTCTAAACTTTAAGAAAGCCGACTTCAGAAAACTTAGGGAAATGCTGGGTGTGATCCCATGGTCAGTAATACTAAAAGGAAAGGGAGTTCATGATGGATGGGAGTTTGTTAAAAGGGAGATATTAAAAGCACAACTTCAAGCAGTACCGATGAGACGAAAACATGGAAGGTGCCTAAAGAAGCCAGGGTGGCTATCTAATTAACTTTTAACTGAGTTAAGATTTAAAAGGGATATGTACAAGAAATGGAAAAAGGGGGAAACCACCAGAGAGGAATTCAAACAAATAGCCAGCACATGTAGAGACAAAGTCAGAAAAGCTAAAGCACAGAATGAACTCAGGCTTGCTAGAGAGGTTAAAAGCAATAAAAAGAGTTTTTATGGGTATGTCCGTAGCAAAAGGAAGAACAAGGAAACAGTGGGGTCACTTAGAGGAGAAGAAGGTGAAATGCGAACAGGGGACGCAGAAAGGGCAGAACTCCTCAATACCTTCTTTGCCTCAGTCTTCTCCAAAAAAGAAAACAATGCCCGACCTGAAGAATATGGAGCAGATGATTCAGCAGGGGAAACACAGCCCAGAATAAGTAAGGAGGTAGTACAAGCACACTTGGCTAGTTTAGATGTATTCAAGTCTCCAGGGCCAGATGAACTACATCCCAGAGTATTAAAAGAACTGGCAGAGGTGATTTCAGAACCACTGGCAGTAATCTTTGAGAATTCTTGGAAAACAGGTGAAGTCCCAGCAGACTGGAGGAGGGCAAATGTTGTCCCTATTTTCAAAAAGGGGAAAAGAGAGGACCCAAACAATTACCGCCCTGTCAGCCTGACATCAATACCAGGAAAGATTCTAGAGCAGATCATTAAGCAAACGGTCTGTGAGCACCTAGAAAGGAACGCTGTGATCACTAAAAGTCAGCATGGGTTTCTGAAAAATAAGTCATGTCAGACTAATCTGATCTCATTTTTTGACAGAATTACAAGCCTGGTAGACGAAGGGAACACTGTGGATGTAGCCTATCTTGATTTCAGCAAGGCCTTTGACAAGGTGCCCCATGATATTCTTGTAAAGAAGCTGGTAAAATGCGGGCTAGACAATGCTACCATTCAGTGGATTTGTAACTGGCTGACTGACCGAACCCAAAGGGTGCTCATCAATGGCTCCTCTTCATCCTGGAGAGAAGTGACTAGTGGGGTGCCACAGGGTTCTGTCTTGGGCCCAGTCTTATTCAACATCTTTATCAATGACTTGGATGATGGGCTTGAGGGCATCCTGATCAAGTTTGCAGATGACACCAAATTGGGAGGGGTGGCTAATACCCCAGAGGACAGGAACACACTTCAAAATGACCTTAACAGATTAGAGAACTGGGCCAAGGCAAACAGGATGAATTTTAACAGGGAGAAATGTAAAGTACTACACTTGGGCAAAAAAAATGAAAGGCACAGATACAGGATGGGTGATACCTGGCTTGAGAGCAGTACAAGTGAAAAGGATCTAGGAGTCTTGGTAGACCACAAACTTGACATGAGTCAACAGTGTGATGCAGCAGCTAAAAAAGCCAATGCAATTCTGGGCTGCATCAATAGGAGTATAGCATCTAGATCAAGGGAAGTAATAGTACCACTGTATTCTGCTCTGGTCAGACCTCACCTGGAATACTGTGTCCAGTTCTGGGCACCACAGTTCAAGAAGGATATTGACAAGCTGGAACGTGTCCAGAGGAGGGCAACCAAAATGGTCAAAGGCCTGGAAACGATGCCTTATGAGGAACGGCTTAGGGAGCTGGGTATGTTTAGCCTGGAGAAGAGAAGGTTAAGGGGTGATATGATAGCCATGTTCAAATATATAAAAGGATGTCATATAGAGGAGGGAGAAAGGTTGTTTTCTGCTGCTCCAGAGAAGCGGACACGGAGCAATGGATTCAAACTACAAGAAAGAAGATTCCACCTAAACATTAGGAAGAATTTCTTGACAGTAAGAGCTGTTCGACAGTGGAATTTGCTGCCAAGGAGTGTGGTGGAGTCTCCTTCTTTGGAGGTCTTTAAGCAGAGGCTTGACAGCCACCTGTCAGGAATGCTTTGATGGTGTTTCCTGCTTGGCAGGGGGTTGGACTGGATGGCCCTTGTGGTCTCTTCCAACTCTATGATTCTATGATTCTATGATTCTAGCACAGATGTGTGAGCTGGCGCTAATGGGGATTTCACCCAAAACATCTGGAAGGAACCTGGTTGCCACAAACTGCTTTACAGATGTCTCGCCATTCCTGAAGCCTGAACTTCCTTATTGCATCAGCACATTTTGTTATCTGTCACTTGTTCCACAAGTTCTATCATCCCCTTCTGTGCTGGGTATAGGCCCTTACTATTTATTTCATAAAATTTATACACTGCTTGATTGTGAAGAAAAAAATCCCTCAAAAAAGTTTTACAAAGGATAAAACAAACAAATTATCAATAAGAAGGATTAACAATGATTGAAGACTTTTGGGAAGTTAAAATAATAATAGACTGGAAACAGATTAAAACTTGTGCTGCCTTTCTAAACATCTGGGTAGGCTTGTATGAACAAAAAATGTTTTTAGCCAGTGCCATAAAAAGTACAGTGAAGGCGCCTGCCTGATATCAAGAGGCAGGGAGTTCCAGAGTTTGGGTGCTGCCACTCTCAAAGCTCAAGTTCTTACAACTGTGGCCAGGGCTGTCTTAAGCATATGTAGCACCAGGGTGCAAAGATTCGCCCGAGGGCCCCTCCCCCGGTTGCCCAGTCCCAGGTGCGCAGGAGTGCGGAGCCAGCCAGCTGCCTCAGCGTCTCGCTGGCTTGGTTGCCCCCGAACTTGCGGTGCAGAGCTGCCCACAGCAGAAGTGTCTGCCACAGTGCTCCGACCGGCAGGCAGGCTCTTGGACCCCGGACTCTCGGCCTGACGCCCCTGAGAGTCTGGCGCCCGGGTGCCCCGCACCCCTATCGCCTATGTGTAAGACGGCCTTGACTGTGGCACCTGTCACAGTGCCAGTTCTGCTGATCAAAGCAGTCAGGTGGATGTATATGGGGGGATGCCATCCTGCAGGCAAACTGGTCCTAAGGCATTTAGGCCTTTATATATGACAGCAATGCCAGTGTTGATCTCTTGAGCACAGGGGTTAGATGCTGGCAAGGCGTCACACCTGTCAGCATTCATGCTGCAGCATCCTGCACTAAACTGTAGCTTCCGGATCAAGCGCAAGGGAAGCCCCACATAGAGTAGTCCAGCCTTGAAGGAACCAGTGGCCAGGCTCTCCCAGTCCAAGACTTGGTTGCAGTTGTCAAAGCAGCTGCAGTTCGAAAACGGCCCTTCTACCCCCAGAGGCCACCTGAGCCTTCCAGCTACTTCCTTCGGGTAGCTAGCTGCTAGTGGGCTTGGGGGAACCCCAGGTCTGCAGAAGTAAGGGGGGCAGGAATGCCACATTCCATAACACTTGGGGGAGGGAACAACCCAGTGAGCCTGCTCAGAGTGCTGGATGGCTATGGGAGTGGAGAGGAAATCTGGAGGAGGAAATGGAACTGAGTAACCTAGAAAGATCTCTCCCTCCCTCCCTGGAATCCTGAACTGAAGCAGCCCACTGAGCTGCAACATTTTGTTGCAGTTGCCACTTGTCCATCGCTTAGGTACCTTTTCAAGCTGTGTTTATTTTTAAACACTGCATCATTTATTTTTGCATTCTTTGCCAGAGATTAGAAACTAATGTAATGGGGGTGTGAGCCAGCTTAATCTCATTTATGTAGCTTTGCCCTACTTCAGTGGGTGGCATTACCAATGTCTTCCATGGGCTGACTAAGAAATTCTTCCCTTGCAGAGTTCTAGCCCATTGCATGCTAAGTACAGGGCCGTCCCCAACCCTATCCTGGCTCAGAAAGTAGCAACAAGGGATACTCTGCGTGGGTGCCCATGAAAGCATTTAATTGGAGCCAAGCCTTTTCCTAGCTTGATGGAGATGTCGGTTGCCAACCTGGTGCCCATAAATCTCCACGTAGTTGCAATTGGACCCGTGACAATAGCAAAATGCGGGGAATTTCAAACACTGACCACAGATGCATATAAATATATTACAATAGTGGCTGCCTTATTTCCAATCTCTTTCCTAATAATATTGACCATTAAAGCTGCCTTTTACAGTGCTACCTCAGACTGAGTCCATGTTTTCACTAAGGTATCCTCCACAACCCTAAGATCTCTGGGCAGCTGGGAGGGGAAGCCGGTTGGGGGCCTGAAGAGGGTGCTGCCTGCTGCCTCCCTCGCTTTCACCCATCGCCGGCTCCTCTCCAGCCTCCTTTCGTCTCCCCTGCAGCCTTCAGGGAGAGAAGCCAGCAGCCCCCCTCCCAGCAAGCAGACCAGGTGTCGTCCTTCCAAAGGGGTTCGGATCCTTCCCTCCAGCTGCAGGGTTGGAAAGAAGCTCAAGGACGGATGGGGGGAGGCAGGCTCAGCCAGGGGGGCAGCAGGCTCTGGTGCCTCTGTCCTGCCAAGGCTCCCAGCCTGTCTGTCCTAATCCTTGTGCTCTCGCTACATTCCGGTGGGGATTAACTCCCTGCCTTTTGCTCTCTGGAAACAGGGTTGGGGTGGCCGCAGAGGGGACTTTGGGAGCAGCCTGGTGGACTGAAGGAGCCACAGAGATGGAAAGCCCAGGCAGGTGCCTTCTGCCAAGCAACGCAGGCCCTGGGTCCACTGACAGCTCAGCAGTGCCAGCACTGACTGGCAGCAGCTGTCCAGGGTCTCAGGCCCAGAGCGACCTAATAATGCCAGTTACGCAGCTACCAGTTGTGCTGGTTACTGAGAGGTGAGGGAAAACACACTCTGCATGTCCTCAGAGGCATGATGGCGGGTTGCTTGCCCAAGACATAGGCCTGGAAGGAGGAGCCTGTGGTGACCCCACCCCAAACATTGCTGAAATAGAGCTCTGGTCACCTCTGACCATTGGCCATGCTGGACAATGGACAGGATGGGGATCAGACCTCAACTAGAGCTGGGGGACACCCAGGGGTGGAGGAAGGGGATGGTGGGGGCGGGCTGCCCCGGGTGTCACCACTGAGGGGGGTGACAAAATGCCGGGCAGCACTCACCGTGGGGCCTGGGAGTGACACAGTGGCTTGGGTGCCCGCAGGCTTCGCGCTGCCCCAAATGGTCCGCCTGCCACCTCCCCCTCAGCTGTAGGGCAGCTGAGTGGGAGGAGGCAGGTGGACTCCTTGGAGGCCCCGCAGAGCGTCCTGCCCCGGCTCGCCCCGCCCCCGTGGACGGCTGGCCCCACCCCTGGGCGCAGGGCACTTGCGCCACCCCAGGCGCCCGATGGGCTTGCTCTACCACTGGGGACACCCAGGCCCGCATCCTGAGCAAAGGCCATTTTGTTTGTTTGTTGGTTTATTCATGTCTCCACTCTCCTCCAAGGAACTGCAGGTGGTGTACGTGGCTGTCTCCAACTGCTCATTTAATCCCCACAACAACCCTGTGAGGTAGGTCCGGCTGAGAGGTGGAGACTGGCCCAAGGTCACCCTGTGAGCCTCATGACTGAGTGCGGATTTGCGCCCTGGTCTCTCCCAGGTCCTGGTCTGACACTCTAAGCCTTGCAGAAGGAAAAAGGTAACTTCAATCAGACGAGCTGATAGGAAGGACTGAGCTTCACAGCACCTGCCATCATCCAGAAGAGTGCAAAAGGGGGCTGGGTGGAGCTGGAAGCAGAAACGCAGTTGCTGTCCACTTAAGGTGCCCGGATTCACCCACCAGGACCACAGCTCAGTGGCAGAGCAGCTTGGCCTGCATAAGTCCCCGTGTTCAGTCCCCAACAGGGCTGGGAAAGACTCATGCCTGAAGCCCTAGAGAGTTGCTGCCAGTCTGTGCAGGTGTTAGTGAGCAGATGGAGCAGAGCATAAGGCAGCTTCATATGTTCCTGAGCCTAGGGGTAGAGCAGCTGCTTGGGCTGCAGAAGGCCCCAGGATCTATCTCCAGCTAGGGGCTGGAAAAGATTCCATGCCTGAAACCTGAAAAGCTGCTGCTGGCCAATGTCAACAACACTGAGCCAGATGGGCCACTAAGGCAGCTTCCTATGTTTCTTTTCCACTCCTCCTATGAAACTGACAAGCTTGCAAATTCAAGCAGAATCAAGCCTCTTTTAAAACAACAACAAAAATGGAGGTCAGTTCCCATTTTTAACATTGGCAAGAGGCAAGAGGGTGCTGTGGGTGAGGCTGTGTTTCCACACATGCTTACCTGAGAGTAAGCTCCCAGAACTGAGTGGGTCTTACTTCCAAGGAAGAAGTGCAGAGAACTGCATAAGAAGAGAAGAGGACCAAGCCAACGGCCCTTCTAATTCAGCATTCTGTTCTCACAGGGGCCAACCAGATGCGCTAAAGGGAACCCCACCCGAGAAGGACCTGCTGGGCTCGGGAGGGGGCCCCCCTCTCCCCTCCTGCAGGTTCTGGCAGCGGGGATTCAGAAGCCTTGCTGCCTCCGGCTGCGGAGGCCGAGGAGAGTCATCCTGGCTAGCAGCCGTCGAGATCCGCTCTTTTCAGTCCATCCAAATTGCTGGCCATCGCTGCCTCCTGCGGAGCGAGATCCATAGATTACCTGGTACTTTATTTTATCTGCCGCCTTGAATCGTCCAACTTCCAGTTTCCCTGGTTGTCCGCGAGTTCTAGTGTTATGAGAAAGGGAGAAAAACTTCCCTCTTCTCCCTGCCAGGCATAATTTTAGACACTTCTCTCGTGTCGCCTTCCTCTCGCCTTTCCCCTAAACTGCAAAGTCCCCAACGCTGCCACCTCGCCTCCTCTGGATCCATTTGGTGGCCCTTTCCTGCCCCATCTCAAGCACCGACCGGGCTTTACTCAGGAGCAACCCCTTCGCCCCGTCGCGGATCGGATCTTGCTTCCGAGCAATCGCTCACTGCAAGGGCGCGACGGCGGAGGACGGGACCCAGGCGTCCTGCGCCCCCCTACGCGCCCAGCTCACGTGGGATGCAGAAAGGAGGAGGCGCTGCCCGGAGGAGGATGGTCCGTCCGGTGGGCTGGCCCGTCCGGGGGGCGGAAGGTCAGCGAGGCCGGCCGGCTGCCTGCGGGGTGGGCAGACCTGGCGACGGCTCCTCCTGCGCGGCTCCAGGTAGGGGATCGGGGCCACCGCCCTTCCCCGGCGGGGCGGGTGGGTGGGGGGGTTGTGAGCTAGTACCTCTTGCTTTAGCCAAAGGCGCGTGGGGGTGGGGTCAAGCCCCTGCCCCTCCCCCCACCGCGCATTCCAGGGCTGTGCGCCCCCGAACCTTTCCAAGCCTCGAGGCGGCCGGGCCAAGCCTTGAAGGCGCGTGCATGGAAGCCCTGGAGGAGGAGGAGAGAGGGCCCGATCCCCGGGCGCAAAACTTTACGTTCGAGCCTTGGCCACGTGCCTGCCTGGGGACCTGAGCTGATGGCGAGCGAAATGCCCTCTGCACGCGCTCAGAGGCAACGTCTCCAAGGGAAGCCCTCTACCCGCTGTTGAAAGCGGAGAGGAGGCGATCCATGGATCCCCGTGGTTGGGAAGGACTAGGAGGACCCTTGCTTTGATCCAGGCCCCACCCCTGCTCTTCTTAGAGTCTTTCTGTTCACACGTGCTTCTCTTCTGACCAAGCTAATGCTATATTGGCACCTGAAACCTCAGAAGGCCCTGCTGGCTCATTTAACCCACACCACAACCCTGCGAGGTAGGCCAGGCAGAGAGCCAGTGGCTGGACCCCAGGGTCACTCATGGTTGAGTGAGGATTTGAATCCCCATCTCTCCCAGGTCCATCCCTCTAACTATGACACAATACACAGCTATGGAAGACTTGCAGATGGTTTGTGTAGACTAGAGAAACGCTTTCTGGGATCTGGGTGTCCAGATTGTGCCTCTGTCTTTTGAAGATCCCCCCCCCCCCTCGGCCACACATGTGCCTGGGAGGTGATGAAGCCTTTGCAAGCCAAGCGTGGCTTTTACTTCTTCATGCAGTGCATAGTGAAACTATGGAACTCCCTCCCACAGGAGGTAGTGACGGCCACCAACTCCGATGGCTTTAAAAGAGGCTCAGACAAATTCCTGGAGGAGGGGAGGGCTGCCGGTGGCTCCCAGCCAGGATGGCTCTGCTCTGCCTCCACAGCTGGAGGCAGCCATGCTTCTGAATCCCAGTTGCTGGCAAGCACAGGAGGGGAGAAAGCTCCTGTGACATTTCACACCCTACCTTGCAATCTTAGCCTATCTTATTCAGTCCTGTCTACACTGAGTGGCAGTGGCTGTCCAGGGTTTCAGGCAGGAACCTGAGACCTTCTGTACACAAAGCAGATGTTCTGCCACTGAGCCACAGACCTCCCTTCATGTTTGTTCAGGAATAAACTCAAATGGGAATTTACTTCCAAATAAGCCTAGGGCTTGCTGATCAGAAGGTCGGCGGTTCGAATCCCTGCGACGGGGTGAGCTCCCGTGGCTCGGTGCCAGCTCCTGGCAACCTAGCAGTTCGAAAGCACATCAAAGTGCAAGTAGATCAATAGGGACCGCTCCAGCGGGAAGGTAAACGGTGTTTCCGTGCGCTGCTCTGGTTTGCCAGAAGTGACTTAGTCATGCTGGCCACATGACCTGGAAGCTGTACGCCGGCTCTTGGCGAGTAAAGCGAGATGAGCACCACAACCCCAGAGTTGTCCGCGACTGGGCCTAATGGTCAGGGGTCCCTTTACCTTTACCTTTAAGTTTGCATAGTATTGTGGTGGTTTTTTCTGGGTTTTTTTTTAATACATATATTTTAAAACAACAACAATCCTGTGTGTTTTTGATCCAAAAGCTTGGATATTTCAGTTTTGTTTTCTGTTAATGAAATTGTCAGCGAGGCAGTGGAGGAATTTGTTGGAATCTTGACAGAGTATGTGTTCCAACAGATATCGGGATAGTTGAAGTCTCCCATGGTTACTACATCACTCCTTTTTGGAAAAAAGCTAACGCTATTCTTGGCTGCATCAACGGAAGTCCCCCCCCCCCCTTACAAATCAAGAAAAGTCATCATCCCACTCTATTCTGCCTTGACTAGACCCCCACCTAGAGTACTGTGTCTAGTTCTGGGTACCACAATTAAAGAAGGATGTTAACAAGCTGAAATGTGTGCAGACGAGGGCAACTAAAATGAACAAGGGTCTGGAAACCAACTCCTATGAGGAATGGTTGAAGGAGCTAGGTATGTTTAGCCTGGGAAAGAGGAGACTGAGAGGAGACATGATAGCTATCTTCAAATATCTTAAGGGCTGTCACATGGAAGAGGGAGCAAGTTTGTTTTCTCCTGCTCTGGAGGGTAGGACTCAAACCAATGGCTTCAAATTACAAGAAAGGAGATTATGACTAAACATTCAGAAAAACTTTCTGACAGCAAGAGCTGTTCTATTATTTATTATTATCTATTGAAAGGCATTCTGCCTGTGTCGTGGTGTTCCCTGATAGCAATTCATTACATTGATTATTTCTTGTTTATTCATTTATACATACATTATATAATTATGTTTATGATTTGTAAATTTTGGATTATATTCTAACTACTACTACTAATACATTTACCATACTTATTAGCCATGTGTTGCGGCTGTATTTGAGTAGTAAGAGCTGTTTGGCAGTGGAACAGACTCCCATAAGAGGTTGTGGGCTCTCCTTCCTTGGAGGTTTTTAAACAGAGGTTGGATGACCATCTGTCATGGATGCTTTAGGTGAGATTCCTGCATTGTAGGGGGTTGGACTAGATGACCCTTGGGTCCCTTCCAACTCTATGATTCTATGAATGTTTGGTAATCTCTGCTCTCTCTGCTCTATTGAGAAATTCCTCATTTAGCCCTGTAGGTCAAAGTGTGGATAGACAGGCCTCAAGTTTCTGGAAGCTGCACCTTCTCTTCCAGGAAGGCAGCCAGCTTGTGTTTCCTGCAGGTGCAGTTTTGCACATTCTCCGGCAGGAAGAGAAACAACACGGGTGATCGCTGTGGTTGTTTCCTCGCCATCCTTGTCTTTTGGTCTTATGTGCTCCATGAGGTTGTTTCATTTCAGTTCCGGCAGTATGAAGGAAGTGAGGCTTGCTGGGGGAGCCGGCAGGAGCCAGGTTCAGGTGTGGGGCTTCTGCTACAGGGTAGGCTTTGTGGGGAAAGCAGCTCCTTCCCTGCGGGGACATACCAGGAAGTGGGTGGTGCCGCACTCGGTGTGTTCCTACGTGCCCCCATAGAAGCAAGGAGTGGTCTAGAGTTGCCACAGATGATTCCATTTGTAGGTGGAGTCAACATTCCTTAGGACTGGAGCTGAATGCTGATCTCCTCTGAGAGACTTTGGCAAATCTTCTCCCCCCCCCCCTGCCATCCACTCCCCACTTTGGTTGCATTCCTGGTTCCTTGGAATGACGCTTGCAGGAGTCACATTTATTCAGCAACAGCAGAGCAACTAGCAAGAAGCCGGCTTTGGTGGTCCTGTGTGGCACTCGGGAATGAGATTTGGATGCAGGGAAACTGAGGCAAGGAAACCCCTCTGTGGAGCTCCTTGAGACTTCTCTGTTTGGTGTGTGGGGCCAGCCTCCTGACATTTAGGTAAGCACAAGTGGGGCAGATTTGGGAAGGGGAGAGGGACTCTGTTGAATCCTGGATGGCATGGGGGGTGGGCCAGCTATGATTGTTATGGAACAGTGGAATCTCAAGTGGCAAAGTCATCTTGCATGCCAGGAGTCTTGAATGCTATCCAGCATCCCCATGTAAGGAATCTCGAGAACAGAAGTGTAGAGTCCAGATCAAGGGAAGTCATAGTCCCATTCTTTTCTGCCTAAGTTAGACCACACCTGGAGTACTGTGTCCCATTCTGGGTGCCACAATTTAAGAAGGATGTTGACAAGCTGGAACGTGTGCAGAAGAGGGAGACCAAGATGATCAAGGCTCTGGAAACCAAGCCTTATGAGGAACGGTTGAAGGAGCTGGGGATATTTAGCCAGGAGAAGAGGAAACAGAGAGGAGATACGATGGCTATCTTCAAATATCTTAAGGGCTGTCACATGGAGAATGGAGCAAGCTTGTTTTCTCCTGCTCTGGAGGGTAGGACTCAAACCAATGCCTTCAAATTACAAGAAAGGAGATTCCGACTAAACATTCAGAAAAACTTTCTGACAGAGCTGTTCGGCAGTGGAACAGACTCTCATAAGAGGTTGTGGACTCTCCTTCCTTGGAGGTTTTTAAACAGAGGTTGGATGGCCATCTGTCATGGATGCTTTAGCTGAGATTCCTGCATTGCAGGGGGTTGGGCTAGATGACGCTTGGTCCCTTCCAACTCTATGATTCTATGAATGCTTGGTAATCTGCTGTAGGAAGGCATCATCCAGGCATCAATGCAGTCTGGCTTGGAGGTCTATAGCGGACACCCACACTAGTAAGGTCAGTGTTGTTCCTCTCTCCTACAATTTTTACCCATATACTCTCAGTCTGCCTTCATTGCTCCAGTTCATAGAAGTATTCACAAGTGTACACCAGTGTGTTCTGAGGTCTGCAACCGCTGTCCTTGCTCATCTGGCCCAGAATCGGTGTCTGAGGCGAGCTCCAGTGACAAAGCATGGCTCCTGGCAGTCCTGCTTCTGTGCGTCATGTTCCTCCAGGGGTTCATCTCCTGCACTGCCCAATCTTCCTTCTCCCTAGCGGCACCCCCTCCTGCGCCGCTGTTCCAGGACAGCCCTCTCTGCTCTATTGAGAAATTCCTCATCTAACCCAGTAGGTCAAAGTGTGGATAGACAGGCCTCAAGTTTTTGGAAGCTGCACCTTCTCTTCCAGCAAGGCAGCCAGCTTGTGTTTGCTGCAGGTGCAGTTTTGCACATTCTACGGCAGGAAGAGAAATGGCCCGGGTGATCGCTGTGGTTGTTTCCTCGCCATCCTTGTCTCTTGGTCCTACGTGCTCCATGAGGTTGTTTAATGTTTTAGTTGAGACTCATGCTTTGCAGGGTTGGACTAGATGACCCTCAGTGTCCCTTCCAACTCCACAATTCTATGATTCTAGGAGAGCTGGGCTTGAGCTTTGCTGCCAGCTCTGCTTGGCCTCCTGTTCCCCCATCACTACAGCTGGTGTACCAAAGATCACAAGCTGTGAATTGGGAGACCTCCAGTTCAAATCTCACCTCTGCCAAAACTCCTAGGAACCTGCCTTGCACTGAGTGAGACCACTGGTCCATCTAGCTCAGTACTTTCTGCACTGGCTGGCAGCAACTCTCCAGGGTTTCAAGCAGGGTTCTCTCTGAGGCTTATCTGGAGATGGGGGGACCGAACCTAGGGCTTCCTGCAGGCAAACAGAGGCTCTAACAAGGAGCGAAGTCCTTCCCCAACTCATGAGGTGACCCTGCAGAAGCTTTGCACCTACCTCAGCCCCCCACCCCCAATAGCTTATTTAAATCATAAGAAATTTGGGGAAATGTTTCCAACACACACAAACTGATAAGTGGTTGTTAATACTACTGCTGATTAATGTTTGTTTATATCCATGAGAGAATAACCTGCCTGTGCAATATTTGGATGATAGGGTACCCCTGCCCCATACTGGTGAATATTTGAAGCTTTTCCACAGAGGTTTGAGTGTCTGAACTTGTAAAATGGTGGCTTTTACCTTTTGCCATTGATGATTGTGAATGAGTTACAAAGAATGAACTTATTCAAAAAACAGAGCACACCAACCTAGGGGCTGTGGGGGATGGGACATTCCATTCACTCTTGACGAGGGGAGGGGGATTCGAATCAGTTCACATTTAGCGGCAAACCTACCTATTTCACAATTTCTGAAATGATCACAAATCAAAACACAGTCCTTTGAAATCCACACATTGCTGAGTTTTGCAGTGCAGTTCTCCAGCAAAGCAGCGTGTACCAAAATGCATATATCGGTAAAATATGCATGTATGTATATTGGTGAAAATAGCACACAAAAATTGCATTATTTAAGGGGAAATTGCTTCAGAAATGTGTATATTAGATAGAAGTGGGTACAAAAATGAGTTTATTAGGATAAATTTGCAGTAAAATTCTGTTGAATTTTCACGAGGACTTCAAAAATAACAATAATATGCAACTGAACTTCAGGTGGGCAAAATGAGGAACAGAGGAAGGGGACAGATCTGCTCATCCATACTTTTGACACCCCTTCCCATATGTCGAATCATGACCTTAAGTGCTTAAAACTAGATTTAATGTCACACCCATCACCACAGCCCTGCAGGCAGGTTACAGCTATAACCATTTTACAGATGGGGAAGTGTGCACTGTGAATTCCAAAAAGTCAGGACTTGAACCCAGGTCCCCTCAGTTCCATGTTCGGTGTATACAAGCAGGCAGGCAGCACTTTCAGTGAGGAGTTTGAAAGAGCACTCACAGAAGGGTCACAGAGCACCTGGAATTTGCGCACAAATTTTATTGCATTCCTCAGGGTTTGAAGAAGGATTAAGGGTGGCTGGCGCCATAATAAGTAAACTCTAGTTCATTGGGCTGGGCATTCACTATTGCAGTAAGTTCAATACGAGGTTGTTTTGTATTCCTCTCAATGTTTCCCATGTTAAGTTGCCTCTTTTCCATCTAACTCCACTTCTGACACTTGATTTAGGCAGCTGCACAAAAGTTACGTTTTTCCTCTGCAGAAATGATCTCTGTGTAGGAAACATTGTGGAGCATCTGTGGCCAACTTGGTGCCCTCCAGACGTTTCAAGCTACACCCAGAGTTGCAGCCCAAAACATCTGGAGGGGCCCAAGTTGGCGAAGATGAGTGAGGGCTGCAACTTGGGGGCTGAGCACCAGCTTGGGACGGCAAATGGAAGAGGTGGCAGGATAGACGCTTATAAAATGATGCCTGGCAGGAAGGAAGTGGATAGATAGTTTTCTCCTTCTCCCATAACGCAAGAAATCACGGGCATCCAGTGCTTTCGAAAGATTCAGGACAGATAAAAGAAAGACACAGGGAAACTACAGAACTCCCTGCCACAGGAGGAGGCAGTGGGGGCCACCCACTTGAATGGCTTCAAAAGAGGCTTAGACAAATTCATGGAGGAGGAGAGGGCTGTCAGTGGCTACCGTGTTTCTCCTAAAATAAGACACTGTCTTATATATATATATATATATTCCCTCAAAAAAAGACAGTATGGCTTATTTTCGGGGGGGATGTCTTATTTTAACCACTCCGCGTCAGTACGCTGTATAGCCACACCTATCTAGGCCGTCTTAAGGGAGGCGCCGTGTCACTATGTCTTATTTTCGGGGTATGGCTTATATTTCACAAATGCGTAGGAATCCTGCTACGGCTTATTTTATGGCTACGGCTTATTTTAGGAGAAACGGTACTAGCCCAGCTGGCTATGTAAATGCTTCTGAGGAGAGCAGAAGCTTCTTGTGCTTGGCTCCTGCTTGCACCTGGATGACCACTGTGAGCTAGTTGGGCCCCCCCTGGCCTGACCCAGCTGGCTCTTCTTGTGCCTCAAGCTGAATCGCCTCTGGGATCTCAAGTGGCGAGTTCTGAGCTTGGGGACCCAGATTCCTGCTGCCTGTCAAGCTGAGCTCGATAGACTAAGGATCTGACTTGGGATCCAGTGGCTTCCTGTGTGTTCAGGCATGTACACTATTTGCTTGCAAAATTAAGTAGTAGCATTTTCTGCTTGGCCACCAGCTCATGAGTTGGGCAGCCTTCTCTGAGAAGATTCTCCACACAGGGCATGATGGAATGAGTCAGGTGAAGAGATCAGAGAATCATAGAACTGTAGAGATGGAAGGCACACCCAAAGTCCAACCCCGTGAAATGCAGGAATTGGAGCCAAACCATCCCTGACAGATGACCATCTAAGTTCTGTTCAAAAACGTCCAAGAAGGAGAGTCTGCCACATTCCAGGGGTGTCCATTCCACTGTGGAACAGCTCTTACTCTCAGAAAGTTCTCCCTAAGGTTTAGTCAGAGTCTCCTTTCCTGTAACTTGAATCCACTGGTTCAGGTCCCACCTTCCAGAGCAGGAGAAAACAAGCTTGCTCATCCTCCATGAGACAATGCTTCAGGTATGTGAAGGTGGCTATCCATCCTGTCACCTCTCAGTCTTCTCTTCGTTGGATTAGCCATCCAGGCCAGGCCCAGTGGAAGCAGCCTGGAAGGCTGGCTGGCCAGGGACTCCTGCAGGGGTGCGTTAGGGCCCCTCATTCTTTGATGAATAGATTTCTGCTGCTTCTCCCATCCTGTGCTGCCAGACGTTCAGTCCCGATGAAGTCACTGCCTATGGTGACGAAGCTCAGAACCTCCCTGTTTGCTCTGGGCTGTTCCCTCCCTCCTTCCACGCTGCTGTCCTGGAGCTGGAGAACAGAGCCTGGCTCTGTGCAGCTGGATGCGAAGCTTGAATCCCCAAACCTGTGAAATTCTACAAACTGCTTAAGCAAACAGGATGGTCAGGAGGAGGGGAGAGGGGGACGGGAGGCCAAAACTGAATCAGTCCCTTGTGCTGCCGTCACCTCAGCAGACTGGCCCTCCTGCCTATGGGGCTGAGCAGGCAAACTCTGCCTGGGGCAGTGCTCCAATCACTGCCCCCCTCTGGAGCAGGCCACTTCTCTGGGACTTTGACCACTCCACTGGGATGCTGCCTGCCCCACCTCAGCCCTCCCCGTCCCTCACACTGGAAGGTTTGGCCTCAGATACACACCCGCCTTCCCCACACCTGGTGCCCTCAAGCTGTTTTGGGAGACGGCTCCCAGCAGTAGCACCCCAGCACCCAGTCAATGTGACTATATGACGCTGGGGCTGATGGCAACCCCAAGTTGGATGGGACCCCAAGGGTCATTCAGTCCAACCCCTTGCCATGCAGGGATCACAGTTGATTGCTACTCAAAACTTCTGGAGGGTGCCAGGTTCCAATATAGACAGGCTGCTTTCCTTTAAGTGCCCAGGGTGCTTGGCTTTGAGTTTTGTAGTCTGTTTCCACTTTTATGAGGGCAGAAGATCATGTCTGAATTGACATTGGGAGAGGATTCCGTTTTCAGGGCATCTGAAAGCCTCTACTTTTTATTGGTTTATTTAGCTGTGATTCCTGCATTGCTGGGGGTTGGATTAGATGACCCTTGAGGTCCCCCTTCCAACTACTGTTCTGTGATTCTGCTTTAATGATTGTATTTGTATCCTGCCTATTTTCTCCAAGGAGCACAAGGCAGTGTTCATGGTTCTCCCTGATCCTGTGGGGGAGGTTAGGCTAAGAGGGGCAGTGGCTGGCCTGAGCTTCATGGCCAAGGGGCTTTTGAACCCTGGTCTCTCCCAGGCCCTAGTTGGACATGCTTACTACTACGCCACTCTGGCTATATTTTTGGAAACATTGGTCCAACAGCCCCACCCTCCATCTTTCAATGCCCTCCATTCTCAAACAGAACCTCTCTAGGGAACATGATCCTCAGGCAGAGACTGAAGGGCTGGGAGTTGCAGGCTGTTTTCAGGGCTCTGGTGAAGGGTCCGTCATAAACCTTTACTATTTCCTTTGATTTGATTAAATATTTGGATTCCGCTTTTCCAACAACAAATGTTGAGTTCAAAGCTTTTTAATGTTTTTAATGTTTTTAGTGTTTGAACCCAGTCAGATGGACGGCATACAAATAATAAAATTATTATTATTATTATTATTATTATTATTATTATTATTATTATCATCATCATCATCATCATCATCATTAAAGTGGCTCCCAATAGTCACGATAGCAGCAGCAAAAAGCAGCAAACATTGCAAGCAGGGTAGCATAAAAACAAAGCAGACGACAACAGCACATTCATTGGAACAGTTAATGCAATTCAATAAAGTCACGATAATTCAAAATATCGGAATGAGCTGCTGAGCACCAGCCCCGAGGCAGGTGACACCCTCTCTCTTCCGATATGTGGCTTTGCCTCCTACAAAAACTGTCCCCTCTCACCATGGGGACTCCGACAGCCAGTCCAGAACATTGTTAGCTGTACCACGTTATTAGGCTACGCCACGGCCCAGCCCCAGAGCCACGCTGGAGGCAAGCCAGGCTGGAAATAAGCAGCAATGCTCCTCCTGGCCTGTGTCCTGATACCGCAGGGCTCCCTCTGATGTGGTCTCCTGCCCCTTGTGGTTCTGTGGGCTGAACGGAGGGAGCCGCCTCCCATCTGACCATTGGCAACCCTGTCTATTTTCTTGATTGCTTTCTATAGTAACACAGGGTGGGGCCCAGCTGCAGGCTGCTGTTACCCCCCCCCCCCAAATATGGGCTTCTAGGATATCACCAGCAGGAAAAATAGCACAGAAATCTCTGTTCCACAATAAAGCCTGTGTGGTGTAGTGGTTTGAGTGGCAGACTAAAACCTGGGAGGCCAGGGTTCGAATCCCCACTCAGCCACGAAGCTCACTGAGTGTCCTTGGGCTAGTCATTGCCTCTCAGCCTAGCATACCTCACAGGGCTGTTGTGAGGAGGGGGGCATCCACCAGAGTCACATCTAGCAATATGGGGCGGCACATTTCCTAAATTCCCTGTCCTGAAGGGAGAGGGGAGGGGCATTTATTGGAATTAATATACCTTCTTAAAAATCAATGAAACACATTTTTTTAGACAAAGTGGAAGCATCCCATGAAGTCGAATGCTGGAAGATTCAGGGCAGATAAAATAAAGTGTATAGTTTAACCATGGAACTCACAGCAGTGATGGGTCACCAGACTAGACAGATTCATGGAGTCGGGGGCTCTCAGTGGCTTCTGGCCACAATGGCTGCGATCTGCCTCCAGCAATGCTTCGGGGGGGGGCGGGGAGTGTGCTCATGTGCTCGAATCCTGCTTATGGGCTTTCCATTGGGACATCTAGCTGGCCTGATCCAGAAGGTTCTTCTTACTTTCTTACACAGTTTCTATGCCCAAACCAAAATATGGTCGCCGTGAACCCCTGTTTCAAAGTGGTGAGGTTTCTGAGCGGTGCTGGCATGTTCCTTGACTTTGGTGTCCTTGGAAGGAAGGTGACTGGAGGCTGATGTTGTTTCTGTGATATTAGGCATTATTTGCATATCTATCCAGGCTGTGCTTGAGATGGAAGGTTCAATAGCATCAACACTCCTAATAGATCCTGCTCTACACACAACACCACGACTTGGTGCAGAGAGCAAGTTTCAGAGGGCAAGTCAGGCCACTGCCTGTTTTTGGCCTGTTTTTTCAAGATTGCCAGCCCATTCTTCTCCAGACATGCCTACTTCTGGAAGGATCTCCAGCCATTTAGAGTCTATGGCAACACATTAGCTGTACATGGCCATCTCTTGAGCTATACAGAAGCTCAGTCTCCAAAATACTGTGTGTCTGTGCAAGGCTAAAGTGGTCCACCTGGTATGACCTCTTCAGTGGACAAAAGTCACAAAATTGGGGTAGGTAGAGGGCCCCCAAATCCATTTAATGTAAACTCAATATCATTACAGCATTTAGTTTTTTTGGCAACAGTAAAATGTGGAAAAACAGAGCAGGCTCTTGCCAAGTGGAATGCGTAGTTGCAAATGAGGAATTAGATCAAAACTGGGAGGAAGGCAACTTAGTCTGGGAGCCCAGGTGAGGAACTACGCAGTCATAGTGGCAAGGGACAAAGTGTGTTCTCGGACAAGCAGGAGGAAGCCTCTTCTCAAATTTTGAGCAAGAATACGTAACAGATTCTTAGAAACGCTCCAACTGAAAGCAGAACAACCTGGCATCAAACTTATGTGACTGTTTGTCACCAGATCAGAACTGACACTGGAACAATGGCCACAAACCCCTGGCCCCAGAGGTGGCATGGGGAGGGCTCCGTGCCTCTTTTCACCAGACAAATATGGGGAGCGGCCTGTGTGCGGTCAGGACCCCGTGTCAGGCAGGTTGGGAAACAGTCCCGGAAAAGGCTGGTGGCGAAAAACTCTCCCAAGTGATCGTCCGATGGGCCTGAATCGCTCAGCTTCCATCACATTTCTGATATTTGGCTTCAACTGCTAATTTTATGTTAAGGATATGTAAAAACAACACCAAGACTGAGAGAAAGAGAGAGAACTGTGTGGTTATTTATATGCACTGTTGCACTTATTCCATTCTCAAGCAGCAGAATTTGTAAAAAATCTGATGGGAAATAAAACAGGCAGCCCATAAATATAGTAGTGATTTCTGCATGCTGTGGGAGTGTCTAGACCTATATTGGTTCCTAAATATATATTTTAAACCCCTAAAACTGCCCAGCAAAGAACAAAGTTGATAAAACACAGTATGTATTAGGAGGCAATGTTCTTTCAGGAAACAGTTAACCTATTAATAATTATACTGCCGGTAAATCTAAAGGAGGTGACAGGCTTTTAATCAAACACAGCATCTTTTAAACTTCAGTTGTTGTTCAGTTATTTCACTTGAGGTAAATGTTACAGGTTTTTAGGTTTTAGATGGCAAATGCTTAGCTTATTTCCAATTTTGTTACTTCAGTTTCTTAAACTTAATTGCGTAGGCCAGGGGTTGGCAACCTAAGGCCCATGGGCCACAAGCAGCCCATGGGGGTCATTTAACCGGCCTATTTAACCCCTGCCGCCCTCTTGGGGACCCCCGCCTCCCGCCCGGTCGGCTCCCATGCACCGCGCTAAACCGGTGCGGAGCAGAGCGGGGACCGCCTTCCGCGATGCTGGCCGGCTTCCCATTGGCTGCAGGAAGCTCCTGCAGCCAATGGGAAGCTGCGCATGCCTCCTCCGTGCCGGAAGGAGCGCCGGAAATAGCGTTTGCGCATGCGTGTGTACGTGCACTGTGGCCCACCGCAGCGCCTGCAGGACCGTGAACCGGTCCAAGCCACAAAAACTTTGCCGACCCCTGGAGTAGGCGTTTCAGCTTAATACTTTGGTTCTTAAACAAGGCACTACATTCTGTCAGTTTCCCCATCTTATATCAATCGCACTCCTGGGGTACTTCCAGCAGTATAACAGATCCCTCTTCACTGGCTTGGGATTCTTCTCTCCCCTCAGGACTGACATGAGACCCAAGGAGATGCTATCCTCACAGCTCTACTTCTCCTGGCTCAAACTCAGCCCTGCAGTTCACTCCTGCCTGAATACTTCCCCTAGACATTACACACTGTCTTCCAGTCTAAGCTCAGAGGCTCCTTTTTCTAGCTGTAGATATTTTCCTCAGCGTGGTTGTTCCACACAGACCAGAACCATCTCTCCTTCTCTCCCTCCGGCTCTCTCTTCAACCATCTCTCCACCTGAGCTCTTTCTCTTTTATACTCCCTCCCAAAGTGCTGGCTCCACCCCCCTCTGACTAGCTGTCTTGGGAGCCAATCAGAGAGAGGCTCCAGCCCTCTGGTGGAGTTCTGAGGAACTGCACCCCTAGACCCTGCTCTGGCTCTGCTGTCCGTCACGAGGGGCTCGCAGCATCCTCAGTGGGACTCCAGGGAAGCCCCAAAGGACAGCTTTGAGGTCAAGCGCAGAGCAAGTCATGCCTGTGTCTCCTCAGCCCAAATGTGCAGGCCTCTCCCGTGCACAGCCCCGCTGGACCTAGGAGGATGTGGCATCTAGCCAGGTGAGGGGGGAACAGGTCCACAGCTGTTCATTTCAGACCCGCAAAGGTCTTCTGAATGGAAACAGGACCGTGAGCCTGGAAGTTTCTGGCAGGACATTAATCTTGAAAGTCACAATAGGCGGCTGCTTTTTGTCCGGCATCCGCCCGTCCCCCTGGGCACAGGGTACAAAGGGTTTAGGGACAGAGGTGGGGGAAGCCGTGACGCAGTGCAGGAAGGCAGCATGTTTTGCACCACTCCGGTCTTTGTGTCGGGGAAGAAAGGGGGATCCTCCTGGGACTGAGCTCAAAACCCAGGGACTTGCAGAGCTGGGAGGATCCCCCAAAGTCATCCAGTCCAACCCCCTGCAATGCAGGTAGAGAGGGCTGCTTGCCCAACCTGACAGGCACCTGCATTTTTGGCTGGGTGGTGAAGAATGGCCAGGGGTTTCAGTGAGAACGACTTGGTGGATTGGGCCCCTCTGAAGCCCTGTGTGTTCCACTCTGAGCACCTGAGCACCTTGAGCTGGTGCACAGCAGGGGGGATGGGAAAGGGTTTGTGGAGGAGAGGTCCCCCACAGCGACTAGCCATGGGGGGGGGGCAGCACAGGTGTGGGGAGGGTAGCTGCTCTTGCACTCCTGCCCTGTTTGGGGGCTTCCCGTTGGGGAACCTGGAAGGCCACAGGATGCTGGACTCGAAGGGTTGTCTCTTCTTACGCTAAATATACGTAATATGTTTTTAAAATAATAATAATGATGATGATGATGATGTTGCATCAGAACTACCAGGAAGAAAACACAATCAAAGTTGCATGATGTAAGAGCTGCACAAAAGCTGTATTTTCCAAATAAATAGAGGGAAGATCATGTAGAAAAATAAATGCAGCAAATCACATTGGGAAACCAAATTTCTCCATTTCAGTGGAGGAAAGAACATTTTGCGTTTCTCAACCTCATAGAATCTCAGAATTGTAGAGTTAGAAGGGATCCCGAGGGTCATCCAGTCCACCCCCTCGCAATGCAGGAATTTCAGCTAAAACAATTTGATGCCTAAGAAATGAAATTCCAACAAACAGCATAGAAATGTCTTCCTTACCCTCAGAGACACGTAATTTGTGAGTTCATTTCTCTGCCATAGCCAGTGTCCACATATTCTGGTACCACAATGAGAGGTTTAATCCCTTTAGTGTCTTCCATTTCTGGGCCATGGAAGGTCTTTGGAGAACTTTGTTTTGTCTCCAGGCAGTCTTTTGCAGACAGCTGTGGCCTCCACCGCCTTTGAATTACTCCATGTTGCTTATATTCCATTGTAATTTGGCCTGTTTGGACCAGGCCTCTGATGCCTTCTGAACAGCACCTCGTTTTCTCAGCCCTCGAAAAAGAACTAACATTTTTATTCTTAGTAAGACTGGGCAGCTGGAGAGGCCTTGGCGTTTGCCGCTGTCCTCGAAATCACAAACCCTCCGTCATCCAGAGGCACCGTCCTTGAGGCCTCTTCCAGTCAGGCAGGGCCAAACAGCAACAGGAAGGGAAATGAATCATCGGTGCTTCAGGTGTGTCTGAAAAGCAAACGGGAGCATGGCCAGTGGGTGGCCCCAAATTTTGGTGGCCAGCAAGCCAACGGAACGGGAACAAACGGGCCTCTGTGTTCCTTCAGGCTGAGCTCATGGCCTGGCATCTCCCTAGAGCCAGGGGCTGCCTCCGTTTCCCACCCTTTCTAGCTGATAAACCATTGTGCATTTGGCGGCTAAATTTGGAGAGCCAGCGTGGTGTGTTGGTTAGAGAGTCGGACCGGGACCTGGGAGATTAGGGTTCAAATGTGCACTTGGTAATGAAGCTCACTGAGCGACCCAGAAGCCTGTCACCGCCTCTCAGCCCAACCTACCTCGGAGGGTTGTTATGGGGATTCAATGAGGAGAGAGAGGACCAGGTATGCTACCTTGAGCTCCGTGGAGGAAAAGGTGGCAATTGAATGGAATGAAAACATCATCATAATAACTAATAATAAATAATTTTGCATTCTTGCCATATCAAGAATTATAATAATGTTTTAATTCAGTGTTTTGTTATCCCTGGAGGGCAGCAGACATAGCAGCAAGTCCTGTATCTTTCCACAACAAATTTCTCCTGTAGTTTAGAGCACCAGAAGAGGCTGCTGGATCAGGCCAATGGCCCATCTAGTCCAGCATCCGGTTCTCACAGGGGCCAACCAGACCAATTCACATATTGCTTTGAAAATCTTATATTTTATATATTGTAAAGGATCTTGGCTGCATGCAATAAACTTGTCTTAACTTGACTATTTCCTTCCACCCAAGCCAGCGTGACCAGACGTTGCTGGTGATGGAGCTGTGTGGCCCCACAGCATCTGGGGGGGGGGTACAGGTTCCCCATTGCTGCCCTGGAGTTTTCCAGGTTGCCCCCCAAGAAGAGAACTGCATTTCCAAAACCTGCCAGACACTGCAGAGAACCTGCTTCTCACTCTCATTTCTTTGCTGCATCAAATCATTGGAGGATTTTAAGCAGCGGTCTTGTGTCCACCTGTCAGGGATTCTTCAGGTGTGATTCCTGCTTTGCAGCAGGGTTGCACTAAATGACCCTTGGTAGTCCCTTCCAACTCTACAATTCTGTGATTCCAAGTCCCTCTTTCCCCTCTCTAGGTCCCGCCCCCCGCCCCCCACCAAGCTTGAGGGCTTCCCAAGAGGTCCTTGGCTGTCCATGGCAGGAGATGCCCCTTTGGTCTGATTCAGGGCTTATTCTCAGGCTGCTCACTCCTGCGACAACCTTGCTTCTGTCCTCTAGAATTTGCCCCCTGCACCCTCATTGTTGGAAAACTTGTGAAGATGTATCAAATAAAGAACACATCTGCCAAAAGGAAAAGGGGCTTTGCTTTTGCAGAACTGCTTCATGGCACACTCAAATGTGCATTTTTTTCGAGAAAAACTGGAGGGCTGTGTGAGAGAAGCCTTTTTGCCAAACTGGTACTCCCCAGCTGATTGGGGTGATGGGAGTTGCAAAAAGGCTGCTGCGGGGGGCTGCAGCTTCTCCTCCTGTTACAGCACCCCTAAACAACACCACCCTGTGAAGAGGAGTGGGGATCCTGCTGCAGAGGGGCTTGGGGATCCCAGGCTGCCCTTGGGGAAGGGGACTGGGTGGGACCTGGCAGCCGCCAAGTGTAATGACAGGCTGCGTAATGAGAGGAATGCAAAGCCAGCGCCATGCCTCTCCCATGGGAGGGCTTGTCAGACAAGGCTGCCGCCAAGTAGAAAATCACAGGGGGAAGGTGGCTTTTGCAGGTCCCCCCCACTCCCCCCCCCGCCCCACTTCCCTGTCCTGCCAGAACTTGGAGGAAAGGCTGCATAGAACTGCATCTGCTTTGATTGCACGAGGAAGAGGAGAGGCGGAAGGCTTGGCCCTTTGGCAGACTCCTTCACCTTTTATTGTGACTGTCAGACTGGCGGCTCCAACTGTTGGAGGGCAAAACTCCTTCTCTCTCCTTTCTGGTTTCAGCCCTGAAGTTTGTTTACAATCCTGGTGCTTAGTTACTAGATCAGAAGCATGTGCAGAGGGCCTTCCCATCACTGCTGCATCACTGCAACAGCTTTCAACTTCTTAGCAAGGATTCAGACCTCATTATCATAGCAATGGTAAAAATTAAAAGCACCACCTTGGATTTACTCTAGAGTGAAGTGTTTTGAACACTCTGAAAGTGCTTTATTTGCCTCATTGGAGGTTTGTAAGCAGAACTCGGATGGTCATCTGTCAGGGATTCTTCAGTTGTGAATCCTGCATTGCAGGGGGTTGGACTAGATGACCCCTTGGGGTCCCTTCCTACTATTCTGTGATTCTAATTATTTAGTCTGCTTCCCTTGCAGAAGTCTGGACCCAAAGCATCATCTAGTCCAACCCCCTGCAATGCAGGAATCACAACTATTTCTATTATTATTATTAGTAGTAGTAGTAGTGGTAGTAGTAGTAGTATCATCGGTCACATGTTGCCGATTGGGGAGGTTTGCTGAGCTGGAGAGGCTGCCCAGGGGTGTTTGTGCCTTGCTGGTTTGTGACGGCAGCTGCAATACCTGGGAGTTGGCCTCTTTCAGCTCTGTGGGAGTGAGCCCTGAGCAGAGATGTGTAGAGGTGCTCTATCAGTCTCAGAGCATCCACTAGAGAACACAGGTTAGCAGCAGGTAGATTGGGAACTACTGGTAGATCTCTGGGCAACTTGCAGGAAGGGTTTAGCAGCATCAGCATCAAAATGACTTCCCCTGCTCCGGATTAGGCTGGTGAAATGAAGAGAGCTAAGCCAGAAGTTGACTCTGATGGGAAAGGATGATAGGATCAGTTCCATTCTGGTCCTGAAAACAAACCCCTGGGCTCAGAACCAGAGCCGGACCCTGGCCTCAAATGTGCCGCCCGCTGCCTCTCACACTTCATTCTAAATAGTGGTTGTGATGCCCCCAATACTCTGTGCCCAGTGCAACTGAGCTGGTCCTGCTCCCCTAAATCTGCCTCTGTCAGAATGTGCTCAGAGGAAGCCTTTTCTTCCTTAGAACACAATTTGCTGTTCCGGGAATCTTTGCCTTGGTGATGGAGCGGCTCGGGGGCCCCTGAAACTTCAAATCCTCCTGCCTGTCTACATCCCGAGGAAGCTGGACTTTGGGTGGGGTTGGGCTGGTGAAAGCTGCCCTTGTTTCCTTGCCCTGCTGGCGTCTGTGCCGTAGAGCAACCACATCTGGGCGTGGGTGGGCTGGTGGCCAGCCCCACCGTCCTCCCCACAGCGCTCTTTGAAGCAGGCCCTGGTGGGGCGGCTGGCAGATGGGACAGAGCAGCAGCAGCAGCAGCAGCAGCAGCGTGGAGCTCCTCCAGCCTCCCTCCTTTCCCCAGTTCCTCCCCACACCACTCTCCTGTGTGCCTGGGGAGCACATCTGGCACATGGAAATAGTTGCCGTTTCAGCCCAGGAGAACGAGCGCCAGGCAAATCCAGCTTCTTTTCACTTGAGAGCCCGAGGTGGGTGGTATTTAGAACACAATTGGAGTTTCAGGTGGGGTGGGGATTTGTACCCAGAGCCAGGTCTGAAGTTAGGCTGGGGTGGTGGGGTCCTTGCCTTTGCAGGCATATTCCAGACCCTTTCTTGGCACAGGAACACAGGAGCTGACTTTTCCTGAGTCAGACCCCTGGTCCATCTTAGCTCAGTAGTGTCTACACTGACTGGCAGCAGCTCTCTGGGGTTTCAGGTGCCATCGCTTCCTGATCCCTTTCAGTGGTGATGCCTGGGATTGAACCCAGGCTCTTCTGCATGCAAGGCAGATGCTGCGCCACTGAGCTATGGCCCTCTGCACGTTCGGCTTTCATTTAAAACAACCAAAGGAACCCAACACAGCAAGTTTCTAGTCCTCTTTGTTCTGGAGGCACAAACAGGTGTTGTGTTGCCCTAATGGCTTTGTAAGAGTTAAAACTGCCCCCCCCAGCAGAGTTCCAAGGTGATTGACAAGCCCTTAGTGCTTTGGGGGGGGTTGCTGAAAGTTTTAAAAATGAAGTCAATTTAATTTAAGCAGATTAGGCTACCTGCAGTTAAGCACTGCAGTTCCATGCAGATTTACAGGCTCTCACCCCCCACCCAATGTAGACTTTTAGTAGAAATGATTCTGGTGACTGTGGCAGAAATTCCACAGGGATTCCACAGGGACCACAGGAACTGACCCTTTGTTTCTTTTTTTTTTGATGTATCCAAATTTTGCCATTTGGGGCAGAGGCAGGAATATGTTTGTCTGGAATATGTCTTCAAAAAATGAAGACAAGGGATCCCTGAGCTTACAGAGTCCTTCCTAAGCAAAAGGTGGTCTCTTGAGCACCCCCAACACATCTGAAGGCTTTGCTTGTCAGGGGATGGGGATTAAGGGTGCTTCTGGACCAGCATTTTTTGGTGATAAATTAGGACCTTCCCCCGCCCCCAACTGTCATTACTAAATATGTGAACATGAAAGCTTGGTTGCTCTGAAGAGCTTTGGACACGGGTGTTAGGATGCAGCTAGGATTTCAACAGCCTAGCAATGGGACATAAGAAGAGCCAGCCCTCTGTTCTCACAGGATTTGCCAAGGGCTCTCTGCGCTCCTGTGGTTTCCAGAAACTGTGGAGGCAGAGCAGAGCCATGGTGGCTAATAGCCCTGCCCTGGATAGCCCTCTCCTCTTCCAGTGTCATCCCAGTTGGTGTCCCTCGCAGCCTCCTGCGGGAGGGAGTTCCCCACTTCAACTCTGCACTGCATGAAGAAGGACTTTCTTTTATCTGTCCTGGCTGAATCTCCCAACACTCAGCTTCGTTGGATGTCCATGAGTTGTTATTGGGGGGGGGGGAAGCTTCTCACTCGCTTTGTCTCTAAACTAAAAAGTCCCAAATGCTGCAACCTTTCTTCATAGAATTCTTTTGGTGGCCCTTTTCTGAACCTCGAAAAGCTTGAGAAATCTGCATTTGACTGTGTAATATATATATATAACTTAGGGACTTTGACAAATTTTGGGGGAAATGCACGCAAGCTGCACATTTCCAGGGGGGTGGAGGGCCCACAAGACTTTGGACTTAGATGCTCCACACTCTACATACGGATGTCTCGATTTATATTGGCATGCTACCTTTTCTTTCTCTTATTCTTTATTGCTTGCTTGCTTTTTATATACCGTATGTGAACAATGTTAAGAAAGATTTGTAAAAATTGGGGCATGCTCCCTTCTGTTCTTTATTTTATTCCGTTCCTTTTCCCTCTCCCAGACCAGGTGTGACCCTGTCTGCCCCTCGCCACAGCCCTCATGGCAAATCTGGAAGATGCGGCCCACGCCAGCCCCAGTGAGTCCGCCGAGAGTCCGAGTGAGGAGGTTTCCCCACAGAACGACTCCTTCCCACTCTCCTCACTGGCCAACCTGTTTGAGAATGAGGACGGAGCCCCCTCGGCCGAGGCTGCGCGAAGCCCCCCAGGAGCCCCCGAGGATGGAAAGCAGAACCTCCGGATGAAATTCCATGGGGCTTTCCGCAAGGGTGTTCCGAACCCCATGGACCTGCTGGAGTCCACCATCTATGAGTCTTCGGTCGTGCCAGGACCCAAGAAAGCCCCCATGGACTCCCTCTTTGACTACGGCACTTACCGCCATCACCCGAGTGACAACAAGCGGAGGCGCAAGAAGGCCCTGGAGTGAGTATGGCGGCTGGTCCTGCTGGATGGTGGCATCTTCTTGGGCTGGAAAGGGGCTGAGAGCTGAACTCCATTGGGCTGGTGCTGGGGTCAGGGCAAACCGTTCAGCCTCAGAATATAGAATGTACGGTAGGATGTAGAACTGCAGGGTTGGAAGGGAGCTGAAGGGTCATCTAGTCCAGGAGTCACAGCTAAAGAATCTGTGACCAGTGGACAGCCAAGCTCTGCTTAGAAGCCTCCAAGGAAGGAGTCTCCACAACCTCCTGAGGGAGTCCATTCCATTGTCAAATGGCTCTTACTGTCAGAATGTTCTGCATAATGTTTAGCTTTAGTTCTTCCTAATATTTAGTCAGAATCTCCTTTCATCTGAAGAATATATCCCAAAGAACATTTTTTTTAAACCCAGAAAAGGGGAGCAGTCAGAAAAAAAGCGTAATGATGATTCACCCTTCACCAGCAGGTCTCAGGGCGAGTTAAAAAGAGGGTCTGTAGGGAAGGATCTGGGCTGACCTGAGTCATTTATAGCTTTAAACAGAAACACCTTGATTTGGGCCCAGAAACAAACTGGGGCTGTACATAATCTAAAGGGAACCCCAGCCAGTAATCTGGCTGCTGAGCTGCAACTATATGCTGCCCCTGGGAGCTTACACTGAAGGGTGGCTCTTAAATTATTATTATTGTTCTTCTATTCTTATTAAATTTTTATACTCCCTCCATCTGAAGATCACAGGGTGGTTCACAACATAAAAATACAAATAGAATATCTGTAATGTCTGAGAAGTCTGTTTTGGGTATGAGATGCATAATTTCTAAGGAAGATCCCTGGAGTTCTGTATTTGCATCTTGACCTTCCCACTTTTTGTGGTTAATTTCCTGAATAAGTTGAAAAGGGGGGGGGGGGAGGAAGGGAGTGAGGAACGACCACTAACATAGTTTTGAAACACCACTAGAAAACAAGCATTTTGCAGGATTCACCACGAAAGGGCATTTTTGCAAGACTGTTTCCCCAAATGAATGTCTTGGGTGGTGGGATACATTCCCATGAGGGGCCATTTTTCACCTGAGCAAACGATGAGCAGAGCGTAGGCTCTAGTGGGACGCATTGCAAAAGGAAGTGTGTGCGCTGACTTGGCAGGACATCAAATTCAGGATGAAAAGGGTGTTTCATTCTCCCCTCCTTCAAATTCTGACACTAAAAATGTACCCTGCCGTGAGGTCATTTTGGTAACAGAGGAAAAAGAGCGGGAGGGAGAATTGGTGTTAGGAAACGTTACTGGAGCCCACAAGAGTCGGTCCCTGTAATTTGTGATGTGATGATAGAGGATCCTTGAGCATGTGAAGAATGCCTTTCTCTCTCCCTCTCTCCCTCTCTCTCTCTGCACCTGGGATTGGATAGCCCAGCTTGAGCCCTGCCACGCCCCTCCCTCCTTCCCCTCCCCAGCTAGGGAGAGCATCTTGTTCCCACGTGGCTCTTTGGGGCCAGGTGTGGCAGGAGTGGCGCCTGGTCAAAGAGGCCTCTGTGGATGGGCCTGGAGGGGGGGAGAGAGGCAGGGTTGCACCAGCTAGATGAACGGGCTGCTTGCTTGAGGAACACGGGTGCCAAGAAAACCCCACAAGGTGGCAGGAGGCCTGGGGTGGGCACATTGCCTCTCTCTCTCTGAGGCCCAGCCCCATCCCTCCTCCCGACAGAAGATGGATGAGGTGGAGAAAGGGGGCATTCATTGTGGGAGGCGATAGATACACCTTTTGCTCCTCTGTGTTTATATAACATTGTGTGCCCCACAATCTCCGAGCGCCAAGAAACTCCAAGGGTTCCTGTGCTTTCCCAGGTTTGGTTTCCTGGGAATGAAGGCCGATGGAGAGACTGGGGTGTTTTATTTGCAGAGGAAGGAGGGACTCAAGAGCATCAACACCCCAGCAGATCTTGGCTCTCTTTTAGGGTTTCAGGGAAGTCCAGCCTCTGTGTCTCCAGCTTCAAGCACCAGCCAAAAACTCTCTCACACAAACTCCTTGGCCTGTTATTCCCCATCCTAGGAGGAGGAGGCATCCAGCTCAGTGAGGTGGGGAAAAGGCTTGCCCATTTGTCTCTATGGCAACCCCTTCAAATATGTAAATGATGGTACTATCCTGACCAGCCAAGGCCATTACCTTGCAACAAAAATGGTGTGACTGGTTTAGAGGCTTATTCTGCTAGACTGTAAACCTTACCAGATACAGTTTGCAAGGCCTGGAATATGGGTTACAGTGCTCTTTTGCAGCCCCAAACAACCAAAGCCGCCCCTCCCACATCTAGGACTGGAAACTGAGGCGTCAACTCTGCAGGGTGTGATAAATCCTGGCAACTTCGTAATGGACTTCAATTCCTCCAGGCCACTCTGTCGCCTGCCACCTCTGAGGCTTGTTTGGTCCCAGAGCACACAGAGGTTTGCTCACCAGCTTGCTTCGTCCCCAGGAAGAAACCCCCCAGCACCAAGGGGCCTGCCCCCCACCCACCGCCCATCCTCAAGGTGTTCAACCGGCCCATCCTCTTCGACATCGTCTCCCGGGGCTCCACCGCCGACCTGGACGGGCTCCTGCCCTTCCTGCTGACCCACAAGAAGCGCCTGACAGATGAGGAGTTTCGAGGTGAGGGGGACGAGAGACTGGGGCACCCATCGGTGAAGGAGGGTGTTGAGCAGGTAGTGGCTGAGGTGTGTTGCCAAGGGAGATGGGTGCTCCCTGGTCAAGGGGCCTGTAGCTGGCATGAATTCTGCAAATGCAGACTTACTTTTTAACCTGATGAGGGCTGAATCTACACTGACCCGTTTAACGTTATTAGGACGGAATTAGATATATCGTTCTAAAATGTCAAAGGCCATACTGGTAAATTAAAAGCATTTCGTACCTTGTTTTCTCCATAAAAACACTGTTACTGTCGGTTCTTGGTTCCTCTGCAGCGTCTTCTGGTGTCACATTTTAATAACGCATTATGAATGTTAAAAGCAGAATGTAATGTGTCCATCTGTGTTATGAAAACCAATCCTTAACCCTTCCTTATTGTTATAAACCATAAGTGTAGATCAGCCCCAGGGAAGGGAAGGGAAAGGGGGGCAGCAAGGTGTCCCTGTCCTTGACGTGGCAGGATTGTTATTTTATTGCACTTCATAGACACCCAGGATTGTCGCGTTGGAAGGCATCCAAAGGGTCCCTTGTCCAATTGCCTGCAAGGCAGGGACTTATATCCCCCTGTTTTCTCCAAGGAGCTCAAGGTGGCATGTGTGGCTCTTCTCCCCCTCCTCGTTTAATCTCCACAACAACCCTGTGTGGTGTGTCCGGGCGAGAGGCAGTGACTGGCACCCAAGGTCACCCAGGGAGCTTCATGCCCAAGCGGAGGTTTTGAACCCGGGTCTCCTGGCTCCTCAACTGACAGGACACCACACTGGCTCTTTCCCGCCTACTGGATGCTGGGAGTCTTGCTCAGTTCTCCTCCTCCGCTGGAGATGGACAGGAGCTTTTCCAGAGCATGGCTGGCGTTTCAAATATCCATTGTGGATTGTGTTGTGGAGGCTCCTCTGCTTTTGTCCCTGTAGTCAAACAGGTTGGGCAGGTTTTTGTTTTTGTTTTAATTGTTTCAAAATCTGCTTGGCCACAGACTACAGTGGGGCAGAAGACGTCTGTGTCTGTGTGTCTGTGCCTGCCTTTAGAAGAGAAGACACTTTCCCTGTTTATGCAGGTTTTTTGTTTTGTTTTAAAAAACCTTTCTCCAGCAGCAGGGGGGAAAGAAAGAGACCAAACCTCACCATCTACCATGGTGCTACTAGATCATGGCTCCTAGCCCCTTGGCTGTGCTCTGCCTCCACAGTCCGAAGCAGCGGATGCTACTGAATGCCACTTGCTGGAAGGCGCAGGAGGGCAGAGATGCTCTTGCGCTCTGGTGCTGCTGCTGCTTGCGGGCTTCCCATTGGGGGCATCCTGGTGGCCATTGTGAGAACAGGACGAGACGGGCCCCCATTGGCCGCACCAGCAAGGGCTTCCATTCTGTTCTTAGAGCATTCCAGTGAGATTTCCTCAGGTGGATCAGAATTCTTAAAAAGCAAAACGATGGACAAATACCTTGTTGTGCTGTTCAGTCCCTTCCTCTCCTTCAGCTCACTTCAAAGCCACAGTGCATCTTGAGCCCAATATTCTGTCCAGCTTTTCTGGTCCAGTTTCAGCTTTCTCTCTTTAAATATAAGCTGTAGAAAGCAGCTTTAAAACACAAAAATATGGCTCAGAATGCACTTAATTGCTCGTGCCCAGCAATATTGATGATGTGGAGCCAGGGCACTGGAACATCGTGCTTTGCACACATGCTCAGCATGCAGAAGAGAGGGGGAATGGACCTCAGTTTGTCAGCATAGGGTGATGCAAATGCACATATAGAACCATAGAATTGTAGAGCTGGAAGGCACCCCAAGGGTCATCTAGTCAAACCCCCCGCAATGCAGAAATCACAGCTCAAGAATCCCGCCTCTGTTTGCAAACCTCCTAGGGAGACCATTCCACTCTCGAAAGTGACTGGAGAGTGACTACAGTTCCTGATGAGGGTTGGAGAGACCTGGGTTCAAAACCCCCACTCAGTTGCTAGGTGCACTTGGGCCAGCCACTGTCTCTCAGACTACCTCACAGGTCTGATAAAAACAGAAGGTGGGGGGTAACAACGTACACTGCCCTGAGCTCCTTGGTGAAAAGTTGAGAGGTGAACATTGTAAAAGAGTAATTGCTGAGCATACTCCAGAGAAGGGCCTTCTTGGGGAGTGAGCAACATCCTGTTCTGTCCACCCCCCCCCTGCTCCCACCCCAGAGCCCTCCACTGGCAAGACCTGCCTCCCCAAGGCCCTGCTGAACCTGAACAATGGCAAGAACGACACCATCCCATTCCTGCTGGACATCGCGGAGAAGACAGGCAGCACGCGGGAGTTCATCAACTCGCCCTTCCGGGATGTCTACTACCGAGGTGGGAGGGGGACTCTGGCAGGAGCAGTTTGGGTGGGTGGGAGGGCAGCTGGTGACCGTGCCTGGCGACTGGGGTGAGCTTGGCCTCAATCCCTCCTTGAAATTATTCCCCAAGGGGCCTCAATCCCATGCTTGAGTCCTGATCAAGCCAGTTATCTACAGGCTCCTATTTCCCCATCTTTTTACTTTGGTTCTGCTATCCAAGGGAAACAGCTGAACACCCAGCCCTGAGATTCCACCAGGCACTTCTTTCTGGATTTCTCAGTCCTGAGGACCAGAAACTTGTTTGTTTGTTTTTAAATGAACACCATTATTATTATTATTTATTACATTTATCAATCACTTTTCTTGCCACAGAAACTCAAACCGACTTATAATATTTTAAGCAAAAAACAAGCACATACATACATTAAAGCCAGCATCAAAGAACAAAATCCAATCTATGCTAAAACATCCCACCCACGCAGGAAGGCCTGATGAAAGAGGATTGCCTTGGCCTGGCACTTTAAGATTTGTAATGATGGCGCCAGGCAAGCCTCCCCAGGGAGAGCATTCTGCAAGCAGGGAGCAACCACTGAAAAGACCCCGTTCTTGTCTTGCCACACGGAGCAGGGCCTCAGGTGATGAGCGCAGGCTCTGGGCTGGTTTGCATGAGCTGAGCTGGTCCTTGAGGTACTGAGCCATATAATGCAGTACAAAGGCAGGGGGTCACACCTCATGCTCCACCCACTTTCCCCTCTGGCCACGCCTACCGCTGGCAGGCGAGATTCCAAGTGAGCTGAATTGACCAGGCGGTGGCACTCGGGTCTGATTTGTGGCGGAATCGCAAGGAAACATATTAGAGGGGCCACAGGCTTGGCAGCGACAAGATGGGAGATTGGCTGGCAGGCCTAGTGGTGAAGCCTAGTGGCTTGTGCCTGAATGGTGGTTTGGGTTGTGTGCTCCCTGCAGGCCAGACTGCGCTGCACATTGCGATTGAGCGGCGCTGCAAGCACTACGTGGAGCTGCTGGTGGAGAAGGGGGCAGACGTCCACGCACAAGCCCGGGGGCGCTTCTTCCAACCCAAGGATGAGGGCGGCTACTTCTACTTCGGTGAGCGGGACGGGGAAGCTTCGAGATCCCTCCGTGGGGTCTGTCCTGATTCTCTGCCAGTGGCTGCTGCCGCCGCCTCATGAATGTTGTTCTTTTTGCAAAAACGTAGAAAAGAGGAGCTTGCAGTCTGATTCTTTTTCCAGCAGAGAACACAACAGAGGAGGAGAGAAAGGCATGGCAGAAGGAGGAGAACAAAGCGCACCTACAGATGTAGATGGAGGTGCATTTAGGTGCATGGAGATAGGAGATCTGGAGGTAGACAGGGGCACCGAGTAGGACAAGTTTCGCCATGGGCACATTTGGATTTTAAGCGAGTGCCATTGGATCCATAAACTAGGGACCTCCCTGCCACCGGAGTCAGTGATGGCTGTGAAAGGGGATCAGACCCATTCTTGGAGAAGGAGATGCTCTTGATGGCTCCTCGACCCAGTGGCTCTGCTCTGCCTCCACAGCTGGAGCCACGCCAGCCATGCTTCTCCATACCAGTGGGCAGAGGTCCTGCCTGAGGACTTTCCAGAAGAGGCACCTGGTCGGCCGCTGTGAGGACAGGATGCTGGCCTAGATGAGCCTCCTTTGGGCTGGTCCAGCAGACGCCGCTGGTGCTCTTGTGTTTAGGAGTGGGAAGATCACCCCCTCACCACCAAGGGAGCAAAGGGGATGATTTCAGATTTGTGGGTGTCAGGGAAAGACCTCAAGTGCACCCTTGTAAGCATTCAAGGAGGGGGTGCATTCAGAGAGTGAGAATTTTAAGAAACAGGCATCTCCCCCCCCCATAAAAGTCAGTTGGCTCTTGCAAGAGTGCAGCACCCAAAGGCCAGGGGTCCCTTTTCCACCCAGGCTTTGTGGCGCTCTGCAACTGATCTGGTTGTCTTTCTCTTTTTCATAGAATCATAAAATGATAGAGTTGGAAGGGTGACCCTAAGGGTCGTCTAGCCCAACCCCTGCAGTGCAGGAGTCACAAAAGCTTCCAAGGAAGGAGAGCCCACCACTTTCCACTGGGCAACAGCTCTGACCACCAGAAAGTTATTCCTAACAGCTGGTCGGAATCTCCTTTCTTGTCATTGGACTCTGTTGGCTCAGGTCCCCTGCTCTGGAGCAGCAGAAAGCCAGCTTGCTCCGTCTTCCATCTTCCCTCTTTCCTTCCGCCCTCCTGCCCAGGTGAGCTGCCCCTCTCCTTGGCGGCTTGCACCAACCAGCCGCACATTGTCCACTACCTGACAGAGAACGCCCACAAGCAGGCCGACCTGCGGCGCCAGGACTCTCGTGGCAACACGGTGCTCCACGCCCTGGTGGCCATTGCAGACAACACTCGTGAGAACACCAAGTTTGTCACCAAGATGTATGACCTCCTCCTCATCAAATGTGCCAAGCTCTTCCCGGACACCAACCTGGAGGCCTTGCTGAACAATGACGGTCTGTCGCCGCTGATGATGGCTGCCAAGACGGGCAAGATTGGGGTGAGATGGGCATCCGGAGGGGAGGGAGCAGCTCGGGAAAAAGCCAGCCATGTTGGCCCAAGGCCCGGCGGAACACCAGGTGCCCCAGGGCGAACAACCTCACAGGGTTGTTGTGAGGATAGGAATGTAAGAAGTGGCAGCTTTGGAACTGTCTGACTAGGGATACCAGGCAGGCATCTTCACGGCATTCTCTTCAGCTCCTGACAAAAATATTTTTGTTTAGACAAGTCTCCCTGGATATGGGGAATGTTGACATCTGGTGTGTTTTTTAGCTTATCACTGATTTTAATTACTTTTTGAATATTTAAATCTGCTGTATTTAAATGCTTTTCTTGCTAATTTTTTTGTTTCATTCTTTTTGTAAACCACTTTGAGCTTTGACAGTCATGGGGTATATAACTTTTATGAAATAAATAAATTAAAATAAAATAATCATGGGGGGGGGAGCCATGCCCAAAGTCCTGAGCGACTTAGAGGGTGTAGGGAGGAGTCGGGCTTCACAAGAGAGCAGGCGGGCTGCCCAGGCAGCATCTCCAGGGAAGAGGAGCTTCTGAGCGGGTGGGTGATAGAAAGGGGCCTCTTTTGGCTGGAGACCCTGGGGAGTCTCTGCCTTCCACCCCCAGGCGTTCCCGTCAGCCCTAGCTGTCATGTGACTTGGGGCAGGACTTGTAATGTGGCTGCTCTTGTTCTCTAGAACAGCATCCCTGTCAAGGCATGACAGGCTCCTACTTTCTGGAAACAGCTGAAGTCATTTTTGTCCCAACTGGCTTTCTCTCCCATGGATTTGTCCACTCCCCTTCCAAAGCCATCCAAGTTGGTGGCCATCGTGGTCTCCTGCAGAAGCGAGTTCCATAGGTTAACTACGCACTGCATGGTGAAGGAGCCCTTTCTTTCGCTGTCCTGAATCTTCTGTTTCAGGACGTAATGGTCCCAGAGGATGTCCTGCAATTGGGGTGCCTTTCTGAGCATGTCCAGAGTGCCTTTCCATGTTGGTGGACATTGCTGCCTCCTGCAGGAGGGAGTTCCGCAGTTCAGCTCTGCGCTGCGAGGGGAGGGCCTTCCCGTCATCTGCCTGACGTGCTCCCCACTTGTCTTGCAGACCTTCCAGCACATCATCCGGCGGGAGATCAAGGACGAAGACGCTCGGCACCTCTCCCGCAAGTTCAAGGACTGGGCCTATGGCCCTGTCTACTCCTCCCTCTACGACCTCTCCTCTCTGGACACGTGTGGGGAGGAGGTCTCGGTGCTGGAGATCCTGGTGTACAATAGCAAGATGGAGGTGAGGCTCTGGGATGGGGGGGACGGACAGATCAAGGCAGCTTGGTTGACGGTGCTGGGTCTTTGATGTGGCCAAGCGGGGGCTGCCGCCGTCTTTGTTCACCGGGCCCCTCTCCCCGCAGAACCGCCACGAGATGTTGGCCGTGGAGCCCATCAACGAGCTGCTTCGGGACAAGTGGCGGAAGTTTGGGGCCGTTTCATTCTACATCAGCGTGGTCTCCTACCTCTGTGCCATGATCATCTTCACCATGGTGGCCTACTACCGCCCCCTGGAGGGCACTGTGAGTACTGCACCCACTGCACCATGGCGATCACAAAGGCTGCTGAGCAGGACAGAGTGGCTGCGATTTAAATTGGGGCGCTGAGGTTTGGGGCAAAGCCTCCCATTTTCAGCTCCCATGATGCCCCAGCAAAATGTTGCTGCGCTGTGCTGGGGCTGATAAGAGATTGGCAAATGTGCGGTGATTTGCTTTGATCCTCTCAGGCATTTGAACATGGTAAATAATGAGGAACCCGTGACTGATCAGCTTGCTTTATTTATACCCAGAACTTCAGTCTGGCAATTCCACAAGAAAAGTAGTGGTGGGGAGTGAGAAAGCTGCTCAGCCCTGCACTTCAGGGGGATGGACTAGAGGACCTTTGGGTTTCCTTCCAAGTCTACAATTCCATCATGCTATGAGTCTATAATCTCTAAATGCTTCTTTAACTTGGAGCAGGGGAAGTATTGGAGTTGAGTGAAATGGAGGAAGCCCCTCAGGCTTAAGGTAGGCAAGCAATGGCCTCCTAATTGGCCTTGCTAATTAAACCCCCTCGTTTAGTGCAGCAGCTCCAGCACAGAGGTGGGCTCAAAGGGTCTCTTTGCCAAGAAGCTCACAGACGGGGAGGGTGTGTATGTGTGTGACCTACCTCACAAGTTTGTAAGTTCCCTGGGGCGGGGCAAGCTCAGGATAATCAATAAATCACCATAAACTCTGACTTATGAAACAAGCCTGTAATAGACATTGTATCTATTGATAGGGTAAGAATGGCACCTCCGGGTTCAAAGACAATCCACCTCCATTGATTAGACGCTTGGGATTGAGAGTGAGGCAGGGGGAGCTGTTTCCATCACATGAGCATCACGATAGCCATCTTCCGATATTTCAAGGGCTGTCCCAGGGAAGAGGGAGGGAGATCACTTTCTCCTGCTTGGGGGGGGGGGCCTCAAACCAACAGCTTCAAGTTACAAGAAAGGAGATTCAGACTAAACATCACGAAGAACTTTCTGACAGTAAGAGCTGTTCAATAGTGGAACCGTCTCTCTTGGGAGGTGGGGGACTCTCCTTCTTGGAGGTTTTTAAGCAGAGGTTGGGTGGCCAGATTCGTGCTTTGCAGGGGGTTGGACTAGATGACCCCAGTGAGTCCCTTCCATCACCTTGTGACCTTCCCAGAGGTGCTCTTTACCCGGCTGCTGTTGGGAAGGCAACATGCTGAAGCTGGCCGTCCCGTTGGAGCGTGGCCATAGCTGCGTGCTTAGCACGTGTCTTTCACATGAAAATAGTAGAAGGGCAAGAACTCAGGCCACAGAAGTAAAATAATACTGGGTAGTGGTTCAAATGATACAAACGTTTCAAATAGTCTCTTCTGTAGAGGGATTTATTTTTAGAAGTTTATACGTCAGATGAAGTTTATACACCAGGACAGGGCCCTGTTTTGAAAATTCTTCTTCAGCTGGAATAAGTTGAATATACATTCATTAGAGACCCTCTTAGCATATTAATTATCATACAAACATATATACGTAGCCATCAAAAATGTTTTTAAACATATATAGAAAAATGTGACAATGAAAATATAATCTTACCGGATAGTCTTAGAGTCCATGTGTACTTTCGGCACAGCCTCTCAGCACCGTCTCTTCCCCTCTGCAGCCCCCGTACCCGTACACCACCACCACCGACTATCTGCGTCTCGCTGGGGAGATTGTCACACTCTTCACGGGCGTCCTCTTCTTCTTCACCAATGTAAGTGTGAGCCGTGCGTTACTTGGCAAAGGGGTCTCTTCCTCCTCCTTTCCCCCACCATTGCCCCCTTCTTCCTCGCCAATTTAGCAGATGTGTTTTCCTTTTTCCCTTTTGTGGGCTCCTCCTGCCATCTAGAGGATCCTCATTGCCTGATTACAGAGCTTGCAGGCCACATTCTCATCATACTTTTAAAGTGCTTTGATACTGCTTTAAACAGTCATGGCTTCTCCCAGAGAATTCTGGGAGCTGTAGTTGCTGAGTGGTAAGCAAGTCCCTGTTCCCCCTCAAAGGCCTACGATTCCCAGAGATCCCTGGGAAGAAGGATTGACAGTTAAGCCTCTGTGGGAATGATAGCTCGGTTGGGGGGGGGAGTAGGGGTCCCTCCTTAGCCATGACTGTTTGCAGGGCTGCCAAAGTATGGCGTGCATGAGATTTATCAAATCACACGCAGTCTTGCGCACCAAGCATGCTCCCACTGGGGCGCCTGGTTGGCCCCGGCAAAGGGGCCTTGCTTGGATCTGAGGATGATAATGTAGCTTTGGTTCTTAACAAAGTTGCAGGACTAAAGGAACAAAGGTTACACCCACACCATGCATTTAAAGCTCTGTGGTACCACTTTAAACAGTCCTAGTTTACCTGGCACACCCATTTTTTTGGAAAGGAAAAACAAAGTTAACCTCTTTTGTCTCACTTTGGTGTGATTTTATTGAATACATAAAAAGAGAAAATTTGCATTTGTCTCTTCCACAAATCTGTCAAAAAATCTGGAATAAGTAACATCTGCTTGGTTTTTCCTTGATGTGATAGAGAGCCGTTTATTCTTGGTTCTCCTTGTGCCTCTGACGGTTTCAGTCATACGTTAATGTTTCTGTATCTCTTGCAACTCCTGTGCGCCACATCGCAAACATCCAGATAACCAACTTTATCTTTTCTTCTTGTGAATGTAACATCCCATGCCAACCTCCGTTTGGACTGGTTTAATTTTTATGTTTTTGACTCATGAAGTTCCAATTTGGTTTTTGGGTTATATGGATAAAAGTCAACAAAAATACTCCCCCCACCCCACCCCCCACAGAAACCACAACCCAGTCATGGCTCCCCCCAAAGAATTCTGGGAGCTGTAGTCTGTTAAGGGTGCTGAGAGTTGTGAGGAGACCCCAGTTCCCGTCCTAGAGCTACAATTCCCAGAGTTCCCTGGGAAAAGAGTTGGGCGGCTAAGCTGAGATGGATGTCTAGAGGGCACCCAGGTGGAGGAAGGCTGGACTAAAAATGCCCAGTTCCTTGAGTAGCTTCTGCCTCCTTTCCGTTGTGGACATTTTGTCTTCTCTTCTTCCCCAGATAAAAGACCTCTTCATGAAGAAGTGCCCTGGGGTGAATTCTTTCTTCATTGATGGCTCCTTTCAGTTGCTCTAGTAAGTAAAAAGAAAGAAACCAGAGTGCAGCATGATCAAATTTGCGGCCTGTGCGTGGCCCCCCGACAGGTCAACCAGGGGCAAATGTGGCCCTCAGGCCAAAAGGCTAGCCACCCCTGCATTTAAGAGTGTGGGGGCCAAACATCCCAGGGCATCTGCTGGGGGGCTTTCTGGCTCTCCCCTCAATTCATTTGGGGGAGGGAGCCAGAAAAGACATCCAATGCACATTTGAAGCCCATGACTTCCCCCAAAGAATCCTGGGCATGGTTGTTTGCTAAGGGGACTGGCAGGTGGTAGCTCTGCGAGGGGTTAAAATACTGTTCCCACAATTCTTGCATGGGGGTGGTCACATGTGCTTTAAATGCACATTAGATGTGCTTTAAAACTATGGTGTGAATCTGCCCATAGATTTTGGAAGCCCTCCTGGGTGAGGTTATCTGGTGGTTTCAGTGTTGAAGTGCGCACCCGCTGCCCCCCACCCCGTCTGCCCCTGACTGGGCTTTGATGCTTCTTGCCTCCAGCTTCATCTACTCGGTTCTGGTGTTAGTGGCAGCTGCCCTGTACCTGACGGGCATCGAAGCCTACCTGGCTGTCATGGTCTTTGCCCTGGTCTTGGGCTGGATGAATGCCCTCTACTTCACCCGCGGCCTCAAGCTGACTGGCACCTACAGCATCATGATCCAGAAGGTGAGCGGGGCCCCTCTGGGTCTGGGAGAAAAGCTGAAGGGACTATGGGATGCTTGAGGGTTTTGACCAGCAAGGCTGCATTCCTGGGTGCTTATCCTTGCAAAACCAATTTCTCATGGTTTCTTAGGAACCAGGTTGTGCTAACTTTGTCACCCCTCTAAAAGCTTCAGCAGAGCACCCTGTCAATCCGCTCCGAAGAGTGTGGCTGATGGGGTCTTGCCTTAATCAACAGAGTCTCAAACAAAACTTCATCCTAAGGGCGCTGTGAAGCCTTGGTTTTGTCTTCCTCACTCTGGGAAGTGTGGAACACTTGGGGAATGTGGGGTGTTGCCACCACCCCTCCCAATTGTGCAAGATTTGCTCTGCCTCCTTGCTGTAAACGTTCTTTCAGATCAGAAGTGGGAACCCTTTTTAGCCCAGGGGCCACATTCCCTTCTGGACAGCCTCCCAAGGGCCACATGGCAGTGATGGGTGGGGCTGGAGGCGGAAGTGGGCAGAGCCATTTTTATCTTCCGTTTCTACACCTGGTCCCATGCCCCTCTCCCTCCAGGCAAGCAAGAGGTGTGACCAGAGGTCAAAGACACATTCCAGGCAGGCATTTGGGGCCAGTGAAAGGTGTGCCCTGGGGAGGGTTCTGAGGGCCAGACAGAGAAGCACAGAGGGCCAGATTTTGGCCCCCAGGGCCATAGCCAAGAGGCAGTTTCCAGGTGTGCTTTACTGCCTCTGCAACAGGTGAGCACATCCCAGCCAGGCAGGAACACAGAAGGAGGGTGTGAATCAGGGTCGAGGGACACATTTGTCACACTGCCTTCAGACTGTTAGACGACTAATGTGGGGCTCACCCCAGAAGCAGCTGCCTTGAGCCCTGGTGTGTTGAGTGGCTGCCTTCCCTCTCTGCTTGCAGATCCTGTTCAAGGACCTTTTCCGCTTCCTGCTGGTCTACGTGCTTTTCATGATTGGCTACGCGTCTGGTAAGATGGCTGCCCTTTTCGGAGTGCTGGTTTCTGGGCTCCTTGGTTTTCCTATATTTGAAAATCTGCACCCTGCTGCTCAGCTGAGCCAGCTCCTCACATACCTGCAAAGCTTGAAGCGGGCGTTGCCAAGGCTCTTCTTGGGCAGCAACATTCCTTGACACAAATACTGTGGGATTTGGAGGTTTTTAAAAACAGCCTCCAAGGTGTAAAAGATGCTGCCTCTGACAAGCTGCTGTATGGCACTTCCAAATGTTTATTAGTGAGACTTAGACATCAAGCAATCTATTAGCACATAACTTAAAACAAATCAATTCCAATTTGGAAACCACAAAACTCAAAACAGCAAATTTAACAAGTCTGGTTAGCAGCAAAAACAGAAAGAACATTTCAGTCACCCAACCACATTCCTGAACAGCCAAGTTTCGACTGCTTTTCCTGAATGAACTTACTCACCCAGGCAGATGCTGGTTTGTTTTAAAAATATTTATTTATTGAATAGTTATGAAATACAAATTAAAAATGAAATTAAATGAGACAAATGCAAGGGGTGAGTTATTGATGTTAGAGGTTTGAGACAGCTCAGTAACTAGACAGCCTTATAACTTCCTTCCTCTATATTTTCTTTGTGGACTTTCGAGATGGAGAGATGACTCAGAAAGTCCATCGTCTTGTCCAGTGGTTCCCAAGGAGGGGTCTCCTGCCCACTGGGGGGCCATGGGATTTCCTAGGGGTGCTAAGATGTCAGGCGTGGAGTATCCTCTCCTCCCCCGGCAGCCTCAGAGGCAAGAAGAACACACAGTTCGTATTTTATGGTTTTTTATTCCGTCATCTGGTTGCAAGACAAAGGATCCATGTCTCCATGCAAAGGAGACATTGGCTACTCTGAGTCCCCCTTCTTCCGTCTCCCACAACATCCTGGAAACCTACGGGAGTCACATCCCTCTGCATTCTGTGTACTTGAATGCGGAGGGACCCTTGGACCAGGAGGGTCTCCCAGACTCTCCAGGGAGGTCTCTGCTGTCTGCTTGCTAACTGCCCCACCCTCCTCCTCCACTATCTCGTAACTAGGGATTTTCTCATTCAGCTGTACATCAACACTGTCTCCCTCTCCTCCTGAAACTGCTGGGGACACAGGGTCAAAACTTCCCACTCCTCCTCTTCTTCTGAGAGGAGCCGAATAGACCGAGGGCTCAATCCCCCCCTCCTGTTCAGTCCAGTCCCTGACATAAGAGGCAAGCAGGCAGCCGGGGGTGTGTGTGTGTGCTGGGGGCGAGTTTATGGAATCAAGGGGAGAGCCACTGGGATAGAGTATATCGGGGTGGGGGGCAGACTTATCCTTTACAATTGTATAGTAAACAAGCACTTTCCATATTTCCCCAAATGAGTCCCTTGTCTTCTGTACTCTGGTCACCCTCAGGATTGTGTCACATTGCCACACTTGGGTTGATATTTAAAACCATTTTGGAGAAGCATTTTTTAAAATGGTCCTGTTCAATAGAAGTGGGATGACCTAATGTTGCTCTTTCCTGCCCACCTAAAGCTGAGTTTTGAATTTTGCATGCTCAATAGAGTGGATTTTCACGCTCAAATTGGTTGAAATTTTTCTGGCACTCAGTCGGCAGGCAGGTTTAATTCCTATAGATAAACATTTGGAGTTTGATGACATTAAGCAGCAAAATGACAGGCTTGGTATTTTTAAACCTTGTTTTCCCCTCCAAAAAACTTCTAAATCCAACAATATTTAAAACTAGAAGCACTGCTGTGAAAAAATATTCAAAGCAGGAATAACATCACTTTGGGTGCCTTCAGACATTGTGAATATTGTGTGAATTTTCCTGAGGTTAGAACTCCTGCCCTGTTTTCTAATTAGCATTCTGCACGGCATGCCTCTTGCCGTGAACTATGGCTTTGTGACCAATATAGCAGCAAGGGGTGCTAAATTTCATTCACACTGGGGGTGGGGTGGCCGGACAATCAGCACCATTGGGCAGCGTTGCTACTCTGCCAGCCTTTCTGAACATGCCTGCTTGTGCTCCCCAATAATTCCTCCATGAAAACTGAAGCCGGTAGACCCCCCCCCCCCGGATTTTGTCACTGTACTGCGGGTTTTCAGATTAAAAGGCCTGCAAACAGTTTTTTGTTTTTGTTGTTTGCTAGAATCAAATGACACATTAGTTTTCTGGAAGTGGCTTTTACATCATGTGAAAGCCCAAATATGAGGCAGAAATTGAGCAGTTAGGAAAACTTCAGGAAAATGGGAGGGGGTGTGGTGCAGTGGTTAGAGTGCTGGGATCGGACTTGGGAGACCAGGGTTCAAATCCCCACTTGGCCATGAAGCTCACTGGGTGACTCTCATCCTCCCCTACCTCACAGGATTGTTGTGGGAGTTAAAGGAGGAGGAGAAGGAGACCCACGCACCTTGAGCTCCTTGGAGAAAAAAAGGTGGAATATAAATTCAGTGATGAAATGACAGTAAGAATAAAATGGACTAAACTGTCCTATGAATGCAGCTTTTGAAGTGTGCCTGGATTCGGGACTGTTTAGCCTTGACACCACGTTCTCATCCAGAGGAAGGTGATGTGGTGCCCTCCAGATCATTTAGACTCCAGCTCCCATCAGCCCCACTCAGCCAAATGGCCAATGCTCAGTGTGCAGCCCCTAAAGGGCCCCTCCATGGCAACTCTCCCAGGGCTGGTGCAACTTGGCTGGTGCAACTGCTCAGCACCTCCTTGCTTTCCTGCAGCACTGGTCTCCCTGCTGAACCCCTGCCCCAGCAGCGAGGCCTGCAATGAGGAGCGCTCCAACTGCACAGCCCCTGCCTACCCTTCCTGCCGGGACAGCAAGACCTTCAGCAATTTCCTCCTGGACCTCTTCAAGCTGACCATCGGAATGGGGGACCTGGAGATGATCGAGAACGCCAAGTACCCTGGGGTCTTTGTCATCCTCCTTGTCACCTACATCATCCTCACCTTCGTCCTTTTGCTGAACATGCTGATCGCCCTCATGGGGGAGACCGTGGGGCAGGTGTCCAAGGAGAGCAAGCAGATCTGGAAGCTGCAGGTAGGCGAGTCGCAGCAGTGGAGTCAGCCGGTGGGCTTGCAAAGGGCCCAGAACACACCTTGATGTTCTGGAACCACCCCTGGGCTCGGGAATGCAATGCAATTAGACTGTCTTCAGTTCTGAATTCTAAGCTGCTGTAACCCACCCTGGAACCTGCTAGTGAAAGGCAGGTAACAAATTTAATAAATGATAATAATGATAATAATAGGTTTTATTGAAGTTTCGTAGCACAGGGATGGGATGCTTGCATCTCTTCCGTTGCTTCTAGACTTGAACTCCCGTCCTGCTGATTGGGGCAGAGACTCCCGCAAGAGAGCTGCCGGTTCCCATTCAGATCTAAATTAAAGCCTGGACAAAACCCAGTTGTAAGGGAGTGGCTTAGTAAAATGCAGGGCACTGTCAATACAATACAAGAAATCACTGGTTTGCAATGTGGGATTCCTCTATCATTTCTTGGAAAAAATTAGTATGATTTGAGAAATTTGGAGCTTTATAGTGTAGGCAAAAGTTGTAGAAGACATGGTGGGGGTTTGTTGCTGATGTTTGTTTTTTGCTGTTTTCATGAATAGTATGAAATTGAGTTTGAATGATTATAAGGCTGATTCCAACAAATGGACTTTCTCATGCCCTGTCATGTGATTTGACTCCATTCTAAGATGACCTCAGCATTGGTAGCATCCGAAAAGGCTGCAGAGGCAATTGTGCAATAGATCACTTCCGACAACATAGTTTTGACTTGCTATAATTCAAACACTCAAAAAAGTAATTAAAAAAGTTCTTTGCATCAAGTGGGTTGCCTGAATTTGCCCTTGGATTGGTCTGAGGGTGTCATCCTGAGACTGACATCTGGATCAGCAGAACCACTGAAACCCTGTCAGGAGTGGACTCTCATACTTCTCCTGACTTCTCTGCTTGCAGTGGGCGACCACCATTCTGGATATTGAGAGGTTCTTCCCCGTGTTTGTCAGGAAAGCCTTCCGCTCAGGAGAGATGGTCACCGTTGGGAAGTCCTTGGATGGGACGCCGGACCGGAGATGGTGTTTCAGGTAAGGGCGGGGAGTCCCCACGGGAGAGGGAGACGTTGACTAAATGCTTTCCATTTCTAGATTAGGCCCTTGAGCCAGAGTTGTCTGTTGGAAATTCTGCACCAGTCTGGGTGACAACCCAAATTTTGCCCCAAGGAAAACCTCCCCCCCACCTGGGGTGTCAGCAGGCATTGTCCGTGCCCTTCCAACCATCTCTTCACATGCATGAGGACTAGGCACTTGAGATACTCAGGGAACTGCATCCTGGATTAGGGTTACATTTTCTGCACTCCTGCAGGCACAAAGGTGCACCCAGTGCTATTGTTCAAGAAAAGGAGGCGCCAGAACTTGCCATGAGCGCCTCCCTTGTTCTCTTAGAATCGCAATGGTGCCCACTGGAGAGGGGCCAGAACTGAGTTCTGGTGATAAAAGCCTTGGGTGCACCCATTCTGACACGCACAGCCTTCCTCTTTGCCTCTGCAAAATACTATTCTTGACGCTTTGCAGAAAGCCTTACATCTCTTTCCAACATTTAGAAGGTGCTCTCCAAACTGGAATCTTTTTTCTTTTTCTTTTTTGTATTCTGCCCTATAATTTTAAGACCAGGGCAGGCAATGCCTGTTTTAAATTAGACAGCGCTCCCAAACCAGCTGTTTTTTGTCAGTACCCTTCATGGTGCGGAGAGAGCAACGGAGGGATATAGGAGAGCCAGAAAGGGGGGGCACTTGGGACGGCATTTGAGTGGTGGGGTGAGGATTTAGACCCTGAACCAGGTCTGAAGCTTTGAGGGAAGATGGTTCCAGGCCCTTTCTTGGCACAGGAGTGCAGGGCATTGCCTTCTGCAGAGTCAATCTAACTCAGTAGTGTCTACACTGACTGGCAGAGGCTCCCCAGAGTTTCAGAGAGGGAGCCTTTCTCAGCCCTCCCTGGAGATGCTGCTGGAGATTGAGCTTAGGGGCTCCTGCATTCAAGGAAGATGCTCTGCCCGGGAGCTACGTGCCTTGCCTGCCTGCCCTTATCACATGGATGCCCCACCTTTTTCTCCAAGATGCTCAAGGTGGCAGATGTGGCTCTCTTCCTCCCCATTTTATCCTCACAGCAACCCTGTGAGGTAGGTGAGGCCAAGAGACTGTGACAGTCCCAGGTCACACTGTGAGTTTTACAGTTGAACCGGGATTTCATAGAATCATAGAGTTGGAAGAGACCACAAGGGCCATCCAGTCCAACCCCCTGCCTAGTCTCCCATTCTAACCACTCTATAGCACTGTCCAGGTCTGCTAAACCAGTCACGTTTCGGACCGCCCAGGATGACCTCAGCTGCCACCTCTCCTCCCGCTCAAATGCCACAATGCTTCCTTCCTAGAGTGGATGAGGTGAACTGGTCTCACTGGAACCAGAACTTGGGCATCATCAATGAGGATCCCGGCAAGAACGACACTTACCAGTACTATGGCTTTTCCCACACAGTGGGCCGCCTCCGCAGAGGTAAGTGCTGTTGATTGCTGGAGGGGTGGGGTGGCGGGCTGGAACGGGTCAAGGGATCGGGGGGGGGCATCCTGGAAGCAGGCACTTGTCAGCTTGCTCACAGGAGAGTGGGGTGCTTCTAGAGTCTACACGGCGGAACCTGCTCCCGCAAGAGGCAGCAATGGCCCCCCACTTGGATGGCTTTAAAAGAGGACAGGACAAATTCATGGAAGAGGATGAGGCTTCCAGCAGCTGCTCTGACTCTGCAGTTGAAGGCAGAAAGGATTCCCGATCCCAGTTGCTGGAGATGAGGGTTAAAGAGGCTCTGGCAGCTGGACGAGGGATGTGATCCATTGCTTCGCCATCCTGGAGCCCTGCAGCAGATCTGGGCGGAGGGAGTTGTAGTTCTAAACACCTGGACGGCACCAGGTTGGTAGAAACAGCAAAAGTGCTGCTGGGGGAATGAAGTCCAGAGGTGCAGCTGTCCTGCCCCAAATCAGAGGCACTTGGTGCTGGAGGCTGTGCAGAACCCAGGGAGTGGGCTGGGCAGGCTTCTCTCCCACATCGGTGCCCAAGTGGAACTGTGGAGGCCAAGCCTCCCTTGTGGGGAACGGTTGAGGGATTTGGATAGGCTTCTCCTGGAGAAGAGGAGACTGAAAGAAGGACAGGACAGCTGCCTTCAGTCATCTGAAGAGCTGTCACCTAGAAGATGGAGCCTACTTGTCTTCTCCTGCTCCGGATGGTGGGATCCAAACCAATGCACTCAAATGGCAAGGTGGGAGATCCCAACTAAGCATTAGGGAGAACTTTCTGACAGAGAGCGCTGCTGGACAGTGGAACGGACAACCTCGGAAGGGAGAGGACTCTCCTTCCCTGGAGGTTTTTCAGCAGAGATACCTGCCATGTATGACCTAGTTGAGATTCCTGCATTGCAGGGGGGTGGACAATGTTATGATTCCGTGATTCTTTTTCTCTCCCTGTAGATCGGTGGTCCACCGTGGTGCCACGGGTGGTGGAGCTGAACAAGAACTCGCAGCCGGATGAGGTGGTGGTTCCCCTGGACAGCATGCGCTCCCCTGCCGCAAATGAGCACAAGCCCAGCTACCCCCAGAGCTGGAGGAAGGAGGACTCCCACATCTAATGGGTGGGCAAGGAGCAGGGGCAGAGGGAGCTGGTCTCTGGACTAGGATCAAGAAGCTGCCTGGCCTCTTTGCCACCTGCAAGCGCTTGGCGGGCACAGCACAGCTTGGACCCTGTGCGGAGGGACCCTCTTGCTCCAGCACCTTCACGTGAGGGTCCCGCTTGTAGTCTGCAGAATGTGGCCCACCTGCCTCCTCCAGAGCCGCGTGCAGGGGGGGGTGAGCCTTCCCCAGGTTATCAGCTGGAGGTGGGCAGCAGAGGCACATCTTTATGGGTTTGCTTTTGAACACAAAAAACAGGGTTGTCACAATACCAAATTATGCGCCCGTGGGTGGTGACTGGGAACATCGTCCTGTGCGGTCAGGCTACCAGCTCCATGACGCTGACGTTACAGGAGGCAGGGTGGCGACGGTGACTCTTGCAGGGGCTGTTTGAAGTGGCCAGTGACTCCTGGAGCGGCTCTTTGTGTCCAATGGGGCTCTAAATTCAGGGTTAACTTCTGTGATGATGAGCCGGGGCAAATGGCCCAAGGGCTGCTGCATTTCTTACTCTACATAGTTTTATTTTGCACAAGGTTTTATCTGATTATTTATTTAGTAATAAAAGCCAAAGTATGTCAGCTGCCCCTCCTTGTCTTGCCTGGTGGAGAGAGGGGGTGCAAGGGTGCAACAGCCAGGGAGGCTCACACTGCTGCCTCTCATCCCATGTTGGCCAAGGAGGCCTCTTTCTCCCTCCCAGCTGCTCAGTTTGCACAGAAAACCCAAAGTTTCTTTGTGCCATTTTTTATCCAGCGACTCTGTTCTTCCAAATAGGTCTGTTTAGTCTGCCCCACCCCGAATGGCTGCTGAGTTGCATGACCAGCACAATCATGTGCTCATATGCGTAGAAACAGGGCAGGGGTTCTGTGTGCCGGGGGGAGGGGGAGCCTGTAGCCCTCCAGATGTTGTTGGACTCCCAACTCCAATGGTCAGGGATGGTGGACGTTGCAGTCCATCCACCTCAGGAGGCCTCCAGGCTTCCTCATCCCCATTCTGGACTGTACCACTTTGGGACACTGCCTGGTAAAAAGCTTCTGCTAAAACCATGCAGTTCTGAGGTGGTTCATTCTAGCAAGACCTGCACCACCCTGGTCCTGCTGATGGGGTGGTGGGGCTCTCAGCTGCATGCTGCAATTCCCAGAATTAGAATACTAGAATCAGAGAGGTTGGGGTTGGCGGCGTAGGGTGTGATTGTTCATTTGACACCAAACCCTACATATATCACGTAAAATAGAAACATCGTCACCCCACCCACCTCTTTCCCCATTTTCTTCCTAATGTCTCAACAAACGAAACTGATCTGCAAAAATGTTACATGGAAAAAATACGAGAGAGACATTGCACACACCTTTGTAAATCAAGAAAATCTTAAATAAATAAATAAATAAATAAAATACTAGAATCAGATAATTGTGGAGTTGGACGGGCCCCCAGGGGTCATCTAGTCACACTCCCCGCAATAGAGGACATCACAGCTAAAGAATCCCTGACAGGCGGCCATCGAACATCTGCTTAAAACCCTCCAAGGAAGGAGAGCCCTCCACCTTCCAAGGGAGTCCGTTCCACTGTTGAGCAGCTCTTACCCTCAGAAAGTTTTCCTTAATGCTTAGTCAGAATCTCCTTTCTTGTAAGTGGATTCCATTGGTTTGGGTCCTCCAGAGCAGGGGAAACAAGCTTGCACCCCCTTCCATGTGGCAGATGGTTGAAGATGGCCGCCTTCTCCAGGCTGAACATACCCAACTCCCTCAACGGTTGGCAAAGTTATTTGGCAAAATTGTAGTTTTAGTTTTGTCACAGGATTTGCAGGCAGAGGGTGCCTCTCCTAGTTCAGCTTGCATAGCAGCTTTAGCGAAAGGGCAACAAATGGGCAGGGGGGGGAACCCCACATCCAAGCAAGGGGGGGGCAGTCTGGTATCCGTGGTGTACAGTGAAGTTTTAAAATCACATCTAGGGCAGAAGAAGACATTACCCTTAGCAGCTCACAGCAAAGCCTCTGCATTGCTGCCTATTAGAATGGTTAATAAATGTTGCTTAATAATATATTAACCATTGAAATAAATACTTGAGTACCAGCGCACAGTGCCAGCCTGCAACTGCAACTCTGAGCCACCAGGGGGCAGTGCAGCCCCAGTTACAGTCTCTGCTGGGATCTGTTTAAAGAGAGAGCAGTTCTGAGGGCACTTCCTCAGGTTGTGGCAGGCAGGCATCCAACAGGTATGGCGCTCCCATGACTGCTTGGAGCTGACCCCTGTTAAAGCAGTGGGCTTTGGACTGCCTCTCCCATTGCCCCTCCGCACTGGCCAAGCTGTCTGGGGCTTCAGTCCCAGCAACATTTGGAGGGACCACGGGTTCCCCATCCCTGCCAGGGAAGAGAGATGGTCCCTCTGAGCATGTGCAGAGTGCCTTTCCCAACCAGCAAGCAGCTTTCTTTGAGAGTTGCTGTAGGGCAGCACTGGGTGCATTTCCACCACAATCACAGAAGTGCCATTCTGCAGAAAGGAATCCCCCCCCCCAACGGTGCTTTCCCTGTCAGCTCCCCCATAAGCCCCCCCGCTGCCCCCCCACTTGGTTTGTGTCCTCATGGTTTGACAATGGGAGAGGAAGAGGAGTGAGATGGGCGTGGGGATCCAAGGGCTGAGGAGGCAGCATCTTGTGCCAACGAAAGTCAATTACTGCTGGGGGTCACAATGGCGCTTGGTCACGTTGAAGCATGACAGGCGCCTGGGCGATGATGGAGCGCAGCATAAATCGCCCGCGTCAGGGGAGTCTGCCGGCAATGGACTAAGCAAGTGATGTGAAATTGCAGAGTAAATATTCCAAGGAAGGCTCCCTCCCTCCCTCTTCTCAGTAAGCACTTGACTAGCCCAAAGCGCAGTAGAGGAAAACTCCAAATTGCATCTTTACAGCTCCAGCGTTAATCTCATTTTTGACACTGATGAGGATTTTCTCAGTTGCTCTCTTAAAGGAGACCTGGGAAGAGGCTGACAGCCTGCTCTAACAAGGCTTGGGGTTGATGTGTGGGAACACGTGTTGATTTCTGAAGGGAGCGCTGGCTCTTGGAAGAGTTCTAAAACAGAGATCTTTCTGGGGCTTAACAGCTTGGCCTGCTGAACAATGCAGTGAGACGCAAAAGGTTGCACATTATTCCACCAGCCAAACTGCTGCAATGAAAATAAATACATAGGTGACGCATTAGTACAGTATTGGACCCATGTGACTCTGGTCAGCCACTTTTACCACCCTGCACTCAGAATCCTGAAAATGTAAAATAAAACTGCAAAATAAAACCTGAGATTAGAATCCTAGAATTGGAAGGGACCTCAGAGGCCATCCAGTCCATTCTGCTGCAACGCAGGAACAGATTGCAGGGGATTAATTAACAAGCCCCATCGCCTCTCCTGGAATTTGACGGCCTCTGCAGCTACTGCTTCTGCTGCCCAAACAAGTTGTCTCCAGTTTGGTTATGTGTGGCCTAATTGCCCAGTAATGGAGAACAGAGGGGCTTCCAGAGGACGTGAAGCGTGTCCACCAGCTCAGGCAGGGCTTAAGCATCTGTCCCAAGCAGGCCCAACAATCACTTGGGGGAAAGAGCAAGACGTGGGGGGAAGATCTATTTAATTTCTAGGAAGGAGAGAAAGATGCCAGGGAGATTTATTGCACGCAGTCACAAGCGCACAGGGCGCAAATGCAACAGGTCCCTCCTGCTAATGAAGGCCATGGACTGGATCGTTTGGCCGAGAGAAGCTTTTCTCCCTCGTAACACTAGAACTTGAGGACGTCCAACGAAAGCGAATGTTGGAAGACTGAAGACAGAGGAAGGAAAGGACTTCTTCATGTGCCACATAAAGAATGGCACTCGCTGCCACAGCTTGAGTGGCTGCGGAAGAGGACCAGACCCATTCCTAGAGGAGAGGGCTGTGCTCTGCTCTGCCTCCCCCATGGCCTCTGAATCCCAGGAGGAGAGGGGGCTCTTTCTCCTTGAGGCACCTGGGTGGCCACTGCGAGAACCGGATGCTGGATGACATGCCCCCCCCCCCGGCCTCATCCAGCAGCCTCTTCTTGTAAAAGTTGAGAGAAATGGGGACAGCGGTGAAGAGAGCAGAGAGAAGCCTGGTTTGTGAAGCTGCTTTTCATTTTTCAAGAAATGGATTCTCCAGCATTCATTGCAAGACAATAAAAACAGCTGACAATAAGTGCTACAGTAATGAACGCTTCAGGAGTGGAGGTAATTGTTCAATTAAGATTAACACATTACCAAAGTCCCATATTCACTCCCCCCAGCTCTTTATTCTCCTATTGTAATTTAAGAACGTCAAGAAGGGATTTAAAAGCCCCTCCTGTCAATGCAACACACAATCATTTTTATTATCATCGGATCCCTCCCATTTCCCCCACCCTGGCATAACAAAGCGAGACAGACTGATGGGGGGGGGAGGCAGGAACATCAGAGGGAAGAAAGGGGGGCTTTAATGAAGAAGCCAAAGACAAGGAGAGAAGGAGGGGTGGGGCCCAGAGAAGTTGCTGCCACCCACATTCTCACTTCTGCAAAAAAGGGAGGGGGGCCTCCTCTGATTTTGCTCCCCCAACTTAAATTAGGGCTGCCGTGTTTAATTGATTCATTGGCTCCATTGATGCACACAACTTTTTGACAAAAAGCCCCCCTTCCAATAAAATGGTCAGATTTGTTTGTTTGTTTTTAAGTGTTTTATTACATCTCTCTCTTAGACTTAAAACCAGCTTAAAACACAACTAGGTTGTTCTTTTTCTCAATCGAAGCCAGTTTGGGGGGAAACGCATTTGAAATGCAGTTATTACATAGGCAACAAAAGGATGGACACCAGATAGATATGGATCGGGGCCAACATTGTGTGTCTACCCCTTCCCAAGCCAGCGGATGCAGAGTAAACGGGAGTGTGTATATAGCCTTAGAGTAAAATCCAAAAAAGTAATTTTTGCTTCAGAACTGTTGGCTTACTCATACATAGATTTACACAGATGTAGATTAGTCAGTGAAATCTCTCACTGCCTCCATTTCTTCCCCTTCTATTTGCCAGGAGGTGATGGGACCAGTGGCCATGATCTTAGGTTTTTTGATGTTGAGCTTCAGACCATATTTTGCGCTCTCCTCTTTCACCCTCATTAAAAGGTTCTTTAATTCCTCCTCACTTTCTGCCATCAAGGTTGTGTCATCAGCATATCTGAGGTTGTTGATATTTCTTCTGGCAATCTTAATTCCGGTTTGGGATTCATCCAGTCCAGCCTTTCGCATGATGAACTCTGCATATAAGTTAAATAAGCAGGTAGACAATATACAGCCTTGTCGTACTCCTTTCCCAATTTTGAACTAATCAGTTATTCCATATCCAGTTCTAACTGTAGCTTCTTGTCCCACATAGAGATTTTTCAGGAGACAGATGAGGTGATCAGGCACTCCCATTTCTTTAAGAACTTGCCATAGTTTGCTGTGGTCGACACAGTCAAATGCTTTTGCGTAGTCAATGAAGCAGAAGTAGATGTTTTTCTGGAACTCTCTAGCTTTCTCCATAATCCAGCACATGTTTGCAATCTGGTCTCTGGTTCCTCTGCCCCTTCGAAATCCAGCTTGCACTTCTGGGAGTTCTCGGTCCACATACTGCTTAAGCCTGCCTTGTAGAATTTTAAGCATAACCTTGCTAGCGCGTGAAATGAGCGCAATTGTGCGGTAGTTGGAGCATTCTTTGGCACTGCCCTTCTTTGGGATTGGGATGTAGACTGATCTTCTCCAATCTTCTGGCCACTGCTGAGTTTTCCAAACTTGCTGGCATATTGAGTGTAGCACCTTCACAGCATCATCTTTTAAAATTTTAAATAGTTCAGCTGGAATATCATCACTTCCACTGGCCTTGTTATTAGCAGTGCTTTCTAAGGCCCATTTGACTTCACTCTCCAGGATGTCTGGCTCAAGGTCAGCAACCACACTACCTGGGGTGTACGAGACCTCCATATCACCTCCTGGCAAATAGAAGGGGAAGAAATGGAGGCAGTGAGAGATTTTACTTTCTTGGGTTCCATGATCACTGCAGATGGTGACAGCAGTCATGAAATTAGAAGACGCCTGCTTTTTGGGAGAAAAGCAATGACAAACCTGGACAGCATCCTAAAAAGCAGAGACATCACCTTGCCAACAAAGGTCCGTATAGTTAAAGCTATGGTTTTCCCAGTAGTGATGTATGGAAGTGAGAGCTGGACCATAAAGAAGGCTGATCGCCGAAGAATTGATGCTTTAGAATTATGGTGCTGGAGGAGACTCTTGAGAGTCCCATGGACTGCAAGAAGATCAAACCTATCCATTCTTAAGGAAATCAGCTCTGAGTGCTCATTGGAAGGACAGATTCTGAAGCTGAGGCTCCAATACCTTGGCCACCTCATGAGAAGAGAAGACTCCCTGGAAAAGACCCTGATGTAGGGAAAGATGGAGGGCACAAGGAGAAGGGGACGACAGAGGACGAGATGGTGGGACAGTGTTCTCGAAGCTACCAACTTGAGTCTGACCAAACTGCGGGAGGCAGTGGAAGACAGGAGTGCTGGTGTGCTCTGGTCCATGGGGTCACGAAGAGTCGGACGACTCAACGGCTAAACAACAACAAAAAGATTAGTCAGTTAGTCAACTGAAACTCCTAATTAAGGGACTTGGGCCCCATCTGCAACCTATGGTTAAAGCAGTATCATACCACTTTAATCAGAAACAAGGAATCCTAGGAACTGTAGTTTGTTCAAGGGGCTGAGAGTTGTGAGGCGGCACCCCTCTCCCCCTCTCAGAGCTACAATTCCCAGAGTTCTCTATGGGAAGATGGAACGTTCAACCACTTTGAAAATTGTAACTCTGCAAGGGGAATAAGCTACTGTGACTGCTTTAAAGGTGTGGGGCAGATGGGGCCCAAGTCCCTTAATTAGGAGTTTCAGTTGACTTAGTGGGGGGGGGGAGATTTATTTAATGGAGCATCAGCCCTAACCCTTGCAATGCTTTTGCCCTGGGGAGTCCATGGGTGTGGGTGTGTGTGTCAGGTTGTGAGATAAAGCCTTCATGGGGCACAAGTCTGAGCCTCTAAGAGCCTGTGAAAACAGGTCTGGGGGCTCAATGTAGTGAACACTGATGCCTATGAAACACCACAAAGCCTCTGGGACTGCAGTGGGGGTTTATTTTGGCAGTTCTGGCAAGTTCCTGGGATTTGTGGGCAGCACCACACCTGGCAGGTGAAAGGTGTTGCCCCGGGGCCTCAAGCACGGCTCCCCCCCCCCCCGGCCTGGGCCAAGCGCGGCTCCTGGGAGAAGGTCACATTCCAGGCCACAGTCAATATGATGTATATTGCCCCAAAGCCACAAACATGGCGCTGCATTAACAGTCCTGGGTAATAAACAAGTATCGACATCTTCTATAGTCAATGCAGGAGTGAACTGACCTTTGCAGCCCATGCTAAACTGACACACAGCAAAAGCCAACACAAACACACACACACACACACACACACACACACACACACACACCCCAGCAGGAGAGAGAGCAAGGGGACTGGACACTTTAACGGGAATATAGAAGAGTGTTTTTTTAAATGCAGGCTCTGCTTGTTATGAGAAAGTACTTGAATACTGAATGATGACATCACCCCATGGATTGAAAGCACTGCGATAACACTTTAACTGCCACGGCTTCCGTCAAGGAGCTGGGAGCTGAGAATTATTAGGGGGTGCCTGTTCTCCTCCCAGAGTTACAATTCCCAGGGTGGTCTAACAATCAATTCCTCTTCCAAGGGAACTCTGGGAATTGTAGCTCTTTGAAGGGAACAGGCCCTCCGAACGACTCTCAGCACCCTTAACAAACTACAGCTCCCAGGTTTCTTTGGGGAAAGCCATGCCTGTTTAAAATAGTATCATAGTGTTTCAGATACATGGCCTAATGCACAAGATCACGTGATGTGGCCTTAAACCGAGCCAACCCATCTTCACCCACCTGGCACACTACCAGTGTTTTGGACTACAACTCCCCCCACCCTTGAAACCCCCAATTCAAAAGACCTGCAGCCACCAGCCAGCGCTGACAGACCTGCTCACCCCAAACAAAGGAGGAGCCAGAGACAGCATGCAGTTGAGCAAATGCCAAGCACAGCGGCAAATTTATTTTTAGATAAATTTGAAGGTTAATTTTGGAAATGAACATTCAATCAAAGTGAGAGATGGAGGCTCCCCCCTCCCTGTTTAAATTCTTTTCTGAGCTGTGCAGTTTTACAGTAGCTGCCTCCTGAGACCTGCTTTATCAGATGCTTCCCTTGAAATTATTTTTATCCTCCTGACCGTATTTTGATCAGGTCAGGTCTGCAGGGGGGAAATGCTGCTATCCCCTGACACGTTATGCAGCCTTGCAACTCTTGGCTTGGCTTGGATGCTTGGGAGATAAATGAGAAACGTCCCCTGGATACGTCAGCCTTCGGTGCTCCTTCCTGCTGAGTGTATTTTGGAGTCCGGCAAGGAGCCTAGACACAGCTTTCGCATGCATTGACACCATCAACACTTTTGCCTATTTTGCTGCATAAGTTTCTATGCCCCTGGAGTTTTCTAAACAGAGGCTGGATGGCCACCTGCCAGGGATTCTTTAGCTGTGATTCCTGCATTGCAGGGGCTGGACTAGATGACCCTTGGTAGTCCCTTCCAACTCTACAGTTCTATTAATCCTCTCTGGGAGGGAATGTGGGTGCTTTGTCCTTCAGTGGCACTGAGTGTTGTGCCCCTCACCAATGCCACTTGCCACCCCTCCCCTTAGATCTTCTCCCAGTCTCCCTGATGGAGAAACTGCAGTTCCCAGGACTCTTTGGGCTGGGTCGTGGTGTGACTCTGCTCCTCATCAGCGCAGGAGGCAGCCTGGCCTGCTTGGAGTTGGTGCCAGCAAAGGCAGGCGGGGGGGGGGGGGCAGAGCTCAATGGCCAATGTGGGGGGAAGCAAGAAGTGCCATCCATTTCCCAAAGGAGGGAACTTTTTAAACACAGCCAGCAAACTCACATGTATTTTCCAGAGCTGTGCCATATGTCGGGAGATGCTCTGAGGATTCTCATTGGTTGCTCCCCACTTCAAAGGGGCAGATTAATGGAGGAAGAGACTCTGAGATGAAACAGTCAGCTGGGGCTGGGGGCTGGGGAGAGATCAAAGAGAATTGACATTAGACACGCGGGCAGGGAGAAGTCAAGTTGGCCCAATCTCAGGGGCTCCTCCGGCACCTGACTCCTTCCAGGCACCTTGGCTGCAATATCTGGTCATACCTTTCAGGCCAGGGATTCATTTTAGAAAGAGCTTGTAGCCCTGACCTGGCCTGGCAGGAACCAGGCTGGAATGGTGCATATGCCAGAGCCCTAGGAAGTCACCTGCTGAGTTTCCACCTGTCACCGCAAAGATAAGGCCAAACAATATTGATTTTTGGTCAAAATAAATATACATAATAGGAGTCTCAGGAGCTGCCTTATGCAGAGTCTGACCCATTGGCCCATCTAGCTCAATATTGTCAACACTGAGTGGAACAGCTCTCCAGGGCTCCCAGTCGCTCCCAGCCCTCCCTGGAGATGCCAGCAGGGATGGAAAGTGGGACCTTCTGCATTCCAAGCAGGTGCTCTGCTGCGGAGCTACGGCCCTCCCTAATAACGTTATAACCCTGCAAACCAAAGGACAGCAGCCATGTTCCTGATGCAGAGCTTCAGCTGCGGCCGGGGGGGGGCACACTCTTTGCCCTGCCCCGCCCCCCACCAGAGCAGCTCTGAGATATAGGCCAGCAGCTCTGCAAAGTTCAAAGGAGTCTGCAAAGCCAGCTTGCTTATAGCTTTCCTGCCAGTAACTCTCCTAATGCAGGTAATGAGATTTCTGCGTTTGCAATGCAGCCTAAAGGCCTCAGCTCTGGCAGGGGAGTTGAGTCTCATCTGCGGGGCCAAGGGCAAGGAGGGAGGGCGGCCACCCCCCCCCGCTGCCTTTGCCCCTGGGTGTGCCAGAGGAGAGCACCAGTATCTCGCGAGTGCCAGGGAACGTAATGCCAGCAAAGACACACCCAGACACACTTCTCCACTGGCAAAGGACAAGCTGGCTGGCTGGCTGGCAAGCAAGCGGAAGAGGCAGGGCGAGTTTCAGGGCTTGGGCTGAGATGCCCCGTGAGCACCAGGCACCTAAGCGGGGTGACGTTAGTTTAACAGGATTTGCAGCATAATGTGCTTAGGAAGGAGGGCATGTTTGTGCAGCTCGGGGGAATAAATAACCCATTTTGACGGCTGTCGAATGTCATCAGAAAGCTGCCTGGAAAGGTGGGGAAGGAGGCCATGGCACAGGCCCTGAACTGCCCCCATAGCAGCTGGCCATCAGCAGAGCAACTAGTTCACTTGTTAGAACTGGTGCCTGAGTTTGCTTGCTTCATCTTCCCTTCTTATCCGCTTTTCCTTTTGTGTCTTTGAGGTTGCAGGTCTGTGGGCAGGGACTGCCTTGTGTGTGTGTTCATGGACTGCACATCATATGTAAGCTACACCAGAAGCCCTGACATCTGAAGAGCAAGCTGGCCTGTGGGATTCAAGATACTGCTGAACTATAGTTCCCACAATCCCTGGCCATGCTTGCTGGGGCTGAAGGGAGTTGCAGTTCAGCAGATACCTGGAGGGCCAAGCGTTCTGCCTGCCTGCTGTAGGTAAAGAAATGACCAGGCAATAATAGGAATTCCTGGGATCCCAACAGAGCTGGGTTTATATGCAAGTAAGACCCTCAGATTTGAACCATTAGTTTTTAAAAAGAAAAGTAAGTCTCCAGTTATGAAGCAAAATCTGCAGACCATCTTGTACTCTGGGGGCGGCCAACCCAATGCAAGTCAAGGCATGAGTCGTGCTTCTCCCGCACAGAGCACTTGATGGAGCTGCCCACCCACTTCCGACACTGGTTCTGGTTGCCTTGGTAGACAAAACATAATTGTCTTTAAAGTTTGTAAAATACAAAACAACAACTCCTCTTCTTTCTGGAGGGAAGGATTTGCCTGGTCAGCCATTGTCACTGTTATTCCTAAGAACCAAAGAAGCCTGCAGAGTCCACAGAAGGACAGAACATTGCAGGGAGTTGGATCCTTCCAGCTCTACCAGTCTATGATTCCAAGAGCCCCACGGCTGGATCAGACCAAAGGAGCCCATCTAGTCCCCAGTGGCCCACCAGAAGCTTCTTCTGGGAAGCCTGCAAGCAGGACCCAAGCGCAACGGGGCAGCATGTTTTGCATCATCAAAACATTGGGGTGTGTGGTTTTAGAACATGTGAATTTGCATAAAATTTGCATATGGCAATTTACATGCCTCCCTTTCTTCAGGGTTTATTGGGCTGGACAGCCCTTCAAATACAGGGCTGCCCTCTGATGGCCTTTCAAAAAAGAGGAGCGCCCCCTGCAGTCACTGTGTGGTTGGACAAGGCAAAGGGGAGTTAATGTTTGGGTGCATTTTAGGATGAGGGCCAAAGTGGAATCCAGCCCACAATAACATACCTTCCAACATTCCTCAGGTAAAAATAGGGACATTGCTCACTCCCCCACAACTGACCCTCCTCCGCCCATCCCCCCCCCACATTTCCTATCAGAAGAAGGGCGAGTGTCACCACCATGACACCAATGGGACACAGCACACCTGCTCTCCGCCATCCTGAGAAAACACCTTAATTCTTATTTTATTTTATTCTTTGGTAGATTTGCAAAAATAAAAACACACTCCAATAAATGCATTTTATAAAGGGATAAGATTAGATGTGGATGCACAAAGCCTTTTTCTTTTTTAAAAACCAAGCCTTCTTGCTCTCCGCTCTGTTCTCCATTTCCCCCGTCCAGGGCAGCCCTGCCCTCGGCCTGCACCTCAGAGCTGCCACATCTTGCAGGGCAGCCTCTCCTCCTCCTCGCTTGCTCTCCATTGCCGCTCTCAGCTGCCCAAGGAAGGAGGCTGGCAGTGGCGACCATGGAGAGGCACCAGGACGCTCCCCTGCAGCCCCCACTGCTGAGGACAAGCCCCAGCTCATCCTCCTCCCCAAGCTTGGCAGCGGCACTGGCAGGGGAAATAGGGACATTCCAGGATCAATTCAGAATCTGGGATGGCTTTTGTGATGGCTGGACTGTCTCTGGGAAACAGGGACACTTGGAGGGTATGCAATAAAGTTGGTTAAGGTGCCACAGCAGGACTCTGCTGCTTTTGCTGCAACGGACCAATGCTGTCCCCCTTCTGCGTTAGCATGCAAACAAGTTGCTCAGCCTGTTCCTTTGATTGCTAGCCCTGTGTATGACCAGTGCAATTTAGAAAGGTACCCAAAGGTTGGGTTTTTGTTTGATTTATTTTATTGCATTTACACCCTACCTTTTCCTCCAAGGAGCTCAAGGTGGCACACGTGGCTCCCCCCCCCCTCATTTAATCCCCACAACTAACCCTGTGCTTTAAGTCAGGGTGATAGGCATTGACTGGCACCCAAGGTAACCCTGGGAGCTTCATGGCCGGGGGAGGATTTGAACCCTGGTCCCTGCCAGGTTCTAGTCTGACATTACTAACCACTACACTGCACTGGCTCATGTGCTTACAGACTGTGGTGAGGAGAGACAGGGGAGCAGGAAGGAGAGGCTAATCTGTGCAGGGGGAGGGAACTCTGCTCTTGTAGATTAATTAACATAAAAGCCCAAGGCTAAGACCTTGTACATGCAGCATTAACCTGGATCCAGACAGGCACGCTCACCTTCCTTCCTTCCCTGCCTCCTTCATTCTTTAGTTTTTCTTGCCAGAAGGATGAAACGCAGTGCCTGGCAGAATTTATAGGGTCAGAGGAAGGGCTTCATCATACCTGGGTTGCCTCTTCTAAGGAGATTCATTACAGCCGTCTTCTCCCGTCCCCAGGGCCCCCTCCAGAAGTGAAACCCAAGGCAGCAAAGGAACTGACCCAGCTCAGAGGCTGATCCCACAGTAAATCAGGTGTCATTCTGCAAATGTAACTGGAGAAAAGTGTTTTCCATCTTCTTTTGTGTAGGATCAGAAAAGCCCTGTCTTCCCATTGCAGGGGCAGACCTGCTTTCCTGTTGGAGAAAGAGGAAAAGCCTTTCATTCACAGAGCTGGGCTGGCTGAGCCCTTAAGAGCCGAGTCGCTTTAGAGACTTGCTACTGCTTCCTCCTGTCTCAGAACCAGATAAACATCACCTGTTTCTATCAGCCCCTTGCAAAATCCCTTTTCTCTTAGTGTGACAGGTGGGTGTACCGAGCCTGTTCCTTTCTTGGTTTGCACCATGCAGGTTCACTGGAAGAGAGCATTTATGTGCACCCTGTGGAGTCAATAAGGGATAGTGCTTTGCTTGCACCCTGCTGACTGGAGGAACAGTGTACCGGTAATTCTGCTGCCTGTATGAGGCAAAATTGGAAGCCCCACCCTCGGCACTTGGTCATCTGTTGGGAAGCTGTGGGAAGAAGCATTTAGCAAGGGGGGGGGGGAGCACATTGCTAGCACCAGATATTGTTCAGAAATGTATAAGGATACGATTTATTTTTAAACAACTTATATAAAGAAACAGCCGCCCAGAATGGCTGGGGCAACCCAGTCAGATAGGTGAGGTACAAATAATAAATTAATATATTATTATTATTATTATTAAACAGCCTCAAAAGAAAAATGAAAAACTGTTTTCATTTGCTGAATCCTGAGAGGGGATAGTGCTTTGTTTGCACCTGCTGCTTGAATGTTCTATGACTCTCTAGGGCAGGGGTCCCCAAATTAAGGCCCGGGGGCCGGATGCGGCCCAATCGCCTTCTAAATGCGGCCCGCGGACGGTCCAGGAATCAGCATGTTTTTACATGAGTAGAATGTGTCATTTTATTTAAAATGCATCTCTGGGTTATTTGTGGGGCATAGGAATTGGTTCATATTTCTTTTCAAAATATAGTCCGGCCCCCCACAAGGTCTGAGGGACAGTGGACCGGCCCCCTGCTGAAAAAGTTTGCTGACCCCTGCTCTAGGGCACCAGGAGTCTGGGAGCAAGCGGACACCAGGATGCCAGTGTTGAGGCACAGCTTTGCTTGTCCATAACATCTGAATCAGGAGAGGCTGTAAAACTTTCCTATTCCTCAGATGCAGGCTGTCAAGAGTACATTCCCCACAATGGTCTACTGAAGTTTGTGTTTAACTTCTTTTGGTTTTTAACTTCTTTTTAACTTTTTGTGATTTTATTGTTTGGTTTTATGCTTTTATACTGTTGCAAATCGCTCTGGTATATTTTTATGATACAGGGGTATATAAACATTTCCATTTAAAAAATGCAATTGGGAAGTTCATAGAATAACAGAATTGTAGATTTGGAAGGGACCCCAGGGGTCATCTAGTCCAACTTCCCGCAATGCACCATTGGTCCGTGTAGCTCAGTATTGTCTACACTGACTGGCAGCGGCTCTCCAGGATTGCAGACAGGGGTCTCTCGCAGCCCTACCTGAGGATCGATGTCGACCCGGGGACCTTCTGCATGCAAAGCAGCTGTTCCCCAAAAGGGTGCAGCTCCGCGGTGTCTTCACGGACTGGCAGCGGCTCTCCAGGACTGCAGACCAAGAGCCTTTCCCAGCCCTACTTGGAGACACCTGGGACTGAAGGGGGTGGAGGGCTCTTTGCATGCCCAGCAGCTGCCCCCCCTGGCCAGCTGTTCTTACTGCCCAATTGTGCCGTCTTTCCAGCTTGGGCCAAGCGAGCGCGGCTTTGGCTTACAGCGCTTGATGTGGCAACGCTGAACCGAGTGGCTCCAGTCTCTTGCCGTGAGAAACTCCTCCAGCCTCCATTCCCCCCCCCCGTTTCCTCCGCAGAATGCAGCACCTCCACGTGTCTTTTATTCGCCTCTCTCCCCCTGACATTTTTTTTAAAAAAAGATCTAAGCAAATATTTTTCCTGAAGACAATTTAATTTGAACGTGCCACGAGGCAGTCAGATCTCTTGCGCTGATTTCTCTTCCCCAGCCCCCTCCTTCTCTCCCCCCCCCCCGGTAGCATGAGCCTCAGTGAAATTCCCCCCTTTGTGCCAATCCTTCTTTGTTCCCTTGATTGGCTGTCATGGTGGTTACAGTGCCATTGAGCGAGCGCTTCCTTCCCAGCTTGCCATAAATATCCAGAGAAACACTGGGAGCCGGAGTTACGGGAGGCAATAATCCATCTGTCTCCTGCGTCCTCCCTCCCTTGTCCCCACCAGAAGGGCTAGCCTGGGTCCCACACCTCCTCACCTGGGGAGCATTCCCACCTGGCCTTCTGCTGGGCCACCTGAACACTCCACGTCTTGCACGGAGCAGAGCACAGACATTCAAAGTAGAGTTGGAAGGAACCTCAAGGGTCATCTGGTCCAACCCCCTGCAATGCAGGAATCACAGCGAATAAGAAAGTAAAAGCTGGGGAATTGAATGCAGAGATGTGGGAAATTCATGTGCAAATTCTCCTCTTCCCTACAAGCAAAGTCAGAGCACGCATGACATCAGCATGTTGCATGACGTGCGCACATCGCCTGGCAGCGCCCCCCACAATTGCGGGGGCAAGCTGGTGCGCTTGCTTCATTGGATGTCCTTTGCTGGATGTCCATGGTGCTTCTCAACTCAGCCACCACAGCAGGAACAAACCTTTCCCTGGCACAACTCTTGGCCTGGCATCCAAGTGCAGTAGTTAAAGGAAAGGGCTGACCTTTCTTCCATGTTTAGGCTGCAAGAGTGGGAATGGAAGGGGTCCTGCATCCTCCTAGTGTGAGGGGGGAAGCCTTTGCCCCCCCCATGGGCCACATGAAAAGCAACTGCTGAAATGAGAGACTTCCCCATTGCACCCCCGATAGTGAGATCTGCAGGCCCTCCAACGAGGCTTAGTCATTTCTCCCAAGCTGGCCTTGAAATGCTGTTACTTGGTAAGGGGGAGGAGGAGCTGGGTTGCTTGATGCATCTGGGAGGAACAAGGGCTGGAAGAGTCAGATTTCCCTGCTGAGAGATTGTCCTTGGAGAGGACCAAGTCTTCTAGAGGATAAGAAGTCTGGCCAAGTTGCAGCCGTGGGATCCAGGGACATTTCCCACAGTGGAGGCAAGGGTTAATCACGGCAATGGAAACCCTTCCCTTGACCCTGGGATCAGAGGTGGATTTAGCAGAGTTCAATCCACTGGGCACAGAGCCTCGGGGGTTCTGCAAGGGGTGAAGAAGGCAAGAGGCGGTGGAATAGAGAGCCTACGGTCTGCCACTGCTGGGATGGTGTGCATGTGGACTGTACTGAATGAAGAGGAAGCACTCTGCACGCACCTAAGAGCAAGTGTCACATCAGGCTTCTGGCATGCATTGTCTGTATTCTGCATGCCCAAACCACACAGTGCATAGTTGAGAGGGTAAGACAAATTCACGGAGGGCAAGGCTACCAATGGCAATGAGCCGTGATGGCTCTATATGCCTCTAGCATCAGCCTCTGAATGCCTGTCATTCAGCATCATGATAAAGACTATTGCCCTTCTGTCCTGCTTCTCGACAGAGACCGTTAAGCGAACAAAACCACTCTGCGCTTAACATGAAAAATAAAAAATATACATAAAAAACAGATATAAGATTTATCAAAATAAGAGTTGAAAAATCTGGTTGGCCACTGTGAAAAAGATCATATAGTACTAGATCAGCCTGTCTCAACCTTGGGTCACCTGATGTTCTCGAACTACAGTTCCCATCATCCCTGGCCAATGGCTATGCTGGCTAAGAATGATGAGAGCTGTAGTCCAACCACAACTGGCAAAGGTTGAGAAAGGCTGAACTAGACGGACCTTTGGCCTGAACCACTGCTAATTGGTACTTTCAGCACCCATCCTTTGTATAGTTGGGAAGGGCCACACGGCTCAGTGGGTACAACATCTGCTCTGCATGCAGAAGGTCCCAGTCTCCACCCCCTGCTGCATCTCCAGGCAGGGCTTTCTAAAACCAGGTTCCAACTTGGTGTAAGGCACTTTCCTGTGTTCCTCCTGCCATTACCTCTACCATCTCCAGTGGGGAAGTTGGCAATGGCCAAGGCAGATTATCCTGGTGGGAGACACATGCCGTCCTGTGTGACTGTTGAAATGGACATCTCTCTGCTGCTTGGTCCTCTCTCTCTCTCTCTCTCTCTCTCTCTCTCTCTCTCTCTCTCATCAATCGATCATCTTTTACATTTATAGCCCACCTTCCTTCTATCATGGAACCCGAAGCTGTTCCCTCCTACCCAGGCACTGACCAGACCCAGACACAAGTACACATGATGCTCTTACAGCATCTAACTAGATGCCTGTGAAAAGCTGCCCTGTCAACTCCAACTGCAGCCAAGTGGTGGTCATATGCATGCGCTGCTTTCCTGGGCCATGTTCTGACCCTCTTTCCAAGAAGTCTGAAGCCGGGGGTTCCTTCACACAGGAGCCATTTTCTGCCAGCAGAGGGACACCTTTCTCAGGATTCCTGGCTCATCTGCCTTCCCCTCTCCATGCAGAGCATGAAATTTGAAGACAGGTTGTTATGTGTGGCAAGGAAAGACAAATGGAGGCAATTTTGAGGAGCATCCCACAGGCGCAGCCGTTGCCCAGATATAGAATAACCTTCGTGTGAGCAGTCAAACCGACAGCAGTGCCACACCTCTTCCAAGAAAGGGGAGCGCTTGGGAATTGGGGGGCACATGTGGGGAGAGAAGACATCACACAAATTCCACCTCTCCTGGTAACAAGCACATATTTTCATCCATGCCAGGTCTCTCCCCTTCAAGGCCACGGCATAAAAACAAGTAAACAGAAATGAAGAGAGCACACCAGACCTCCTGCCCTGATTCAACAAAATTACCTCTGGGGCTTTTGTGCATCATTTCAGCCAAGGGCCCATTTTTCAGTTTAAAAGCCCATGAAGCGCCCCCCCCCCCCTTTTAAAGGTGCTGCCACATTTCCATCTGAGGTCTTTATTTGGAAGAGGTGCCGTTTTCTTCCTCTCTGGATGAAAAAGCGAGAGGCAATATGGGAAAGTCTTGCCCTCAAAGCGAGCGTCCTCCCAGCCTCCCAAGCGCAAAAGCCCTTTTCTGCGAGGCCAGAGGCCCACATAATGGCACACCATATGCCGCATCAGGGGGGAGACAGGGGCGTGAGTGATAGCAGCTCTGCGCCGAAACCTCTTTGGCATTTAATACTATTATCCCCAATGCAAGGAGCTCATTGTTTGGGGCAGTAATCTGCCCCCTCGCCCACAGCGGATGGGGTCATGGCAGGGAGAAGGCGCTGCTTCAGCTGCCTGGGAACCCCAGAGGACAGACCCTGCAGGGACGCACGAAGGAAGGAGCCTGCTGGCCAACCCCCCCCCCCCAAGACAAAAAATAGCATTCCTCCATCACAGCTTTTCCTGACAGGAGATAAATTCACCTCAGAGAGAAAGTGTCTTGGGGTGTGTGTGTGGGGGGGAGGCTTGTGGTCTTTGTCTTAGGAAAAGGAGCACAAGGTTTTTTTAAGAGGACGGCATGGCTGTGTGTCTTGGGGGGGGGGCATATCCAGACCACCAGCTGGATCTGAAAACCCGCTTCAAGAGCCGGCATAGAGAGTCCTGCTGTTTGGCAAAAAGCTCCACTCCTTATGCATCATATAAATTATCTATTGACCTTTGCGGTTGCCAAGGAAATGCCCTGGACTCTTAATCCTTTCAGAAGATAAATAAAAGCCCCCCTATGTCCCAAAGTCACCGGAAAAAGGGGTTTGGAGGATCATTTTCTACAGGGAAATAACACCACAAGGGGGAAGAGAAAACTGTTTTGTAATGATTCGCCATTATAAAATTTTGCTTGGTGTGGTAAAACTGTGGTAGAGGGACATCTATCATTGAAGAATTCGCCATCTATTTTCTGTTTTTTCATCCAAACAATGAACAGGGGGGGGGGAGCACTAGCAGGGTGGCTCAGCATTCAGTGTTGACACTTTCCTCTAATTTACACATTATTCTGAGGAGTACAATGCAAGCTTATCTGGTGCAAAACATGAGGGAAATCAGTGTTTTAATTATGGGGTCAACGCTGAATCAAGCAAGGCACAGCTAAGAGAAGCAAAATCTCACAAAGAAAGAGAAGAGGATTAGCAAATGTTGAAGAAAATATGGCTTCCAAATTGTGTGGTAATATTTTGCATGACTAGAGAGGGGGAGCACATGAGGGGAACAGGAAATCTAAAAAAGGAGGGGTGACGTCTTATGCCGTATGAATCTTCAGAATGTCAATCAATCAAGTTATAGAAAAACCCTCCCCCCAAAAGTTCAACACTTCCTTATAAAAACTCATTTCTGAATAAAACGATACACTGGGGGAAATCTGACACACCAAAAGTTTGACAGAGGACCCATCCTCAGCCCCCTTCCTTGGGGTGATCTGGCTCTCCCCTGCGGTCAGTAATGGGCAGAAGCTGTCTGCTCCCCATCTGGGGGCCCACATGTGTTTCGGTGAGGGTGGGGGGGGCTCCCCAATGCTTCCCCAAGTGTGTCTAGGGAGACCCGGGCAGGCCTGTTCCTTCTGCTGAAATGGGTGGCGAACTTCCTTTGTGGACGGAGGAACTTCACGTGGCCAAGGTTGCTCCCACCACGGTGGGGCCATGGGGGTCCCCCCTCCGTGTGACTGGCCCTGCTTCCTCCCCCCCCCCACTGAAGAACAGGAAGGGAGAGCAAAAGGTATACAAGCAAATTCCAGAACCAGACAGCCAGTGAAAGCCCAGGTTTAATTTTCTTTTGGGTGGTGGGTGGGGGTGGTGGGGGTGGGTGGGTAGAGAAAAAAGAAAGACAACATCCAGAGACACCGTTTGCTGTTTTTTTTCCAACTTTTTGTTTTCTCTCATTTTTAAAACAATATAGTGCACAATGCACTTCTCACAGTAGAATATAATGGTCGCTTTTTCATATAAAAACACATTCTCAGAGATTTGTAAATGCACTTAGTGCTGGAACAGGTGGTTAAGGACACAGTACCTCTATATTCAGAGCACAACCCCTTTTGTGCCACTCTTATTTTTCCTTCTTTTAAACAGTGGGGAGGGGAAGGAGGAAACTCCTCTGTGATTCCCGCAAAGCAGGTCCCTTGAATAAAACTTATTAAAACATAAATTACATGGGTTGAATGACAAGAGCAGAAGGAATATTTTTGGAGAGTTATTTTTTATAAAAAAAGGAAATTAAAGTATGCAAATTATAATATGCTGGAAAGAAAAACTAAACACAACACACTGGATGCATTCAATGGGATTAGTCCTACTCCTCTCAGCTGCAACCTGCCTCTCTAGCAGTATACACAGCCAACAACAAAACAGCATGTATTGTTTGAGAACCCAGAATACTCCTGCAACTTGATCAGAGCAGGCGGAGACAAGGAGGAGTTGTGTAAGGGACACGACACCGGCTGGGCTGAGGAGAAATCTATGCTCGCCTCCAACTCTTCTGAAATCATTTCACGAACCCACCTGTCCCACCGCCCAGCCATGCTTCTGACCTGATTTAGACCTGGGTCCAGCCTAATGCAAAAATCACAAGCTGCAAGGAGGACACGTTGCATGACGTCACATGGGCCCTTGGGGGTCCGATTCCATTAACTTTTTGGGAGAAACAAAAATGGAGCAAGTCTTCTGCTCGTGACATTTCAGAGGTAAATTAGCTTCTTTTCCGCACTCTGCCCTTTCAAATTGTGCATCCGCAGGCAGGTGCAACAGAGGTGGGCTTGAAAGAGACAGAAATAGTCAAAATGAAGGGCCAACGGGGGGGGGGGGGGGCTGGGGGGGAAACAATCCTTCCAATATGGCCTCTCATTCTTTCTAGCACAACTTCCTGGCTGAATAGGCTGGCTTCCCAGACAAAAACAGGCAATGCAATATTGCCGTTAAAAATAATATTAATATTAATAACAATAAAATGTAAGGTTTTAATTTTAAAAAATCACCTAGGGCTATGCTGACATAGGGCCGAGGGACTCCGTTCTGTAGCAGCCAAACGCAGAAATGTACAGTAGATTCAACTAAAACAAAACAAAAAAGTCGCTTCAAGTTTTTTTCAAGTGTTTTCTTCTTTCTTCCTTAAATAGGCTTCACACCTTTCCCCAATTATTAGCTTTAAATCGAAACAGTGCAAGTTACAGACTTCAACTAGAAAGTAGGCAAGGCTACACAACTAAGCCACCTGGATTCCTAGGAGCAGGCTGGGGAAGGGGCTCGATCCACTCCCGCCCACCCCCTCACCGTGATGCACGTAACGCTCCCCACTTGAACTCAGCACAGGACAGAAACTTCTTTCTGGGAGAGGGGAAAGGGACCCTCCACATGCAAATCCAACTGGTCACAGACTTGCACACCCCTTCTCTCTCTCTCTCTCTCTCTCTCTCTCTCTCTACACACACACACACACACACACACACACACACACACACACACACACACACACAGAGCAAAGCCTTCTCTCCCTGGATTAGCAGCAAAATTGGACAGCATCTCCCTGTTCACATTCTTAAGAAATAGAAACAAAAACTTCTGAGCTATATAGACAAGCAATTTCCTCCATCCCAGGGCAGCCGGTTGCACAACCGAAGCTCTATGATCCCAGCGAGTCTCTGGATGCTGCTGCCTGACTCTGCCTGCGTTCCTCGGGGCCCCTGCTTGCCGCGCCGTCTGGGCCCTGGCGGTGCCGGGGAGGGCAAAGCAGGGAGAAAGGGGGGTCCGTAGTCGAAGCGGTTTGTCCTCCAGGTTCAGAGCAGAGAGCCGGCGGCCCTTATCTGTAGACGGGCAGGCGGATGTGGGCATGCTGGTGGTCCAGGAGCCGCGGCACGGAGACCGTCTCGTACCCCTTGCCCAGCATCTGCTCCTTGATGCACGGAGGGTGGATGTCGTTGATGAGATACTCCAGCGACTGCAGGCTGCTGCTGAGGACAGAGGTGTTGCAGAGCGTCTTGCTGGGCAAGCTGGGCAGCCCATCCGAGGGCTGGACGCCCAGCTCCCGGTGACCGTTGGCCAGCTCCGGGGGGTTGTAGCAGTCGCTGTTGGGGGTGACCAGGATGCTGTTCCAGGGGGGAGCAAAGTAGTGCCCTACCGAGAAGTTCCCGTGCATGCCCACGCAGTTCAACGGGGACGAGCTCACCTTGTCGGCCGTGCCCGTCATGGGGTAGGCACGCAGGATCCCGGCGCACACCTCCGGGGACTTGCTGACGGCGCCCCCGCCCCCACTGCCTGCACTGTACATGCGCAGCTGCTGCTGCTGCTGCTGTGGCTTCTGCTGCTGCTGCCAGAGCAGGTAGTCCATGCCGTCAGGGTAGAGGCTGGCCTTGGCACCAAGGTGCCCACCACCCGGGTGGGAGCCCGCCACCAGCTCGGCCCCCTTGCGGCAGTCAGGCAGCACGGCGCCCGCGTACGCCACGGCTGCGCCCACTGTCGCCATGGTGGCAAATCCGGCAGCGCCGGCGCCGTGCTTGGCGGGGCTGGGGTTGGCTACCACCACCCCTTGGCATAGCGGCTGGCCGGCCTGCGCCTGGCATTGCTGATTGATCTGGAAGATGATGTTCTGGATGGAGGGTAGGTTGGACTGGGGCAGCGCCAGGCTCCTGCCAGCGTGTGGGATCGTTGAGGTGGCTACCGTGACGTTGGGGGCCGCGGGGGCCTCCATCTGCTTCTGGCTGCTGTGGTAGCCCAGCTGCGCTGCGCAGGAGGGGCCTGGGGCTAAAGTGCTCGTCACAGGGTAGGGGGCAACGGCCACATGGGCAGGGGACATCTTAGTCCGCTTGCCCTCCGTGCTCTTCACCACGCCTTTGTTGGAGGAGGAGGAGGAGGAGGAGGAGGAAGCCTTCACGATGGCCAGCAGTCCCTGGTAGCCGCTGGCGTGCACAGGGTAGGGGCTGTAGCGCTGCCCCGTCGTGTCGTACCCGTTCACTGTCCGGTTAAGGTGCTTGTGCTGTGGGACCCTGATGTTGGCGGGGAAGATCTTGATGGTGAGGGGGCTGTTGGCCACTTTCTGCGCGTAGGCATCCAGTTCAGCTGGGCTGGGGTATCGCGGGGAATGCAGGGGAGCCATGACTTCACCTAGGACACAAAAAGGCAGGCGGCAGCGTTAAGTGGGCATTCGCCTATTTATTTCACAAATAAATTGCTTTTTTAAAAAACACCTTCAAAATTGGTTTATTCTCTCCGAAAACCAACTATTGCTTGTCCAAAATTAATGTTGCCAAATATTTTTGGATGATACCAATGTCAACATATTGTCAAAAGAATCAGCTCAAATAGTTATTGCAACTCAGCTGGAAACAGCCCAAAATCCTACGCTGGATGCCTGGTGCCCTCACTCTGGAATAATGGAGAAGATTGTGCCTAATTTGTGATTTCAGGAAGGACCAAAACCTCCAGATACTTTTAAGGTGCTTTGCCCTTTTGTATTACATATATGGCAGATCCGTCCTTCTGAAGACCACTCCAGCTTCCGTCAGCCCCAGGAAGCCTGGCTAATGGTCCAGTGGGGTGGAGGAGAAGACCCTCCAGGGCCCCTCCCAATTCCACATTTCTATGACTATCTGGGATGCACCAGGTTGTGAAAAGGCTCACTCTTCTGAACTGGATCACAGCAACCAAAAGAAACACACGACCCCCCCGCCCCCCCTTTCCTTCATTCTCCAAGCAGCCTAAATAAACTTGGTGTGGAGAGAGGAAGCATCTCCTTAGCCAAGGAGGGTGGAGGGAGGGAATCTCTCTCGGAGATTGGATTTAAACTACATTATACAAGCAATTTCATGGGTGCTTTACGCTACTATGAGAGCTCCACACACACACAAAAGGGGGGGGATTCCATTTACCAGCTATAAATCAGCACTTCTTATAATGAGCACAAAAATGTCACTTTTATGCAATTTTACAGATGAACAAAACTGGCGAAATTAACTGTGGTAACCTACTGTAGTCAGCAAAAGGCAGCGCCAAGAAGAGGGGGGGGGGGGAGGAAGGAGAAATTATATATATTTTGCTCCTCTCAAACTCCCTTCTTGAGCAAGTTTCTGCTATTTCTGGTGCAAAAACTCATTTGTCGTTCCCATTATACTTTCATTTGGAGTTTATCTTGAGTATCCAATGAGCCACCAACTGTGAAAATGATTAAATCTACAAAATCTATCTAATAGATGGAATAAATTAGGTGTTTGAAAAGGCTGCCTCTGAGAGAGGGCGGAAAAAAGGGGAGAGCTGCTACCAAGTCATTTAAAAACAACATGCGAAGTCTTTCTAGGGGCTCAGACCGTTTCCCACTCGCCAAGGGAGGGAGGCAGACCTGAGGGACACACCGGCCTCTTGGTTTGTGCTGCTCCCTCGAGGCCACGGGCACAAGAGGGTTTTAAAAGCAGGGTTGTATTCCATTATCCACGTGTTCAAATCCTTGCTTGGCCTCTTCGCCTAACCAACCTCACGGGGTTTTTTGTGGGGATTAACTGAGGAGGGGAGTGCTCCTTGGAGAAAAAGGTGCAATATATATGCAATAAATAACTGTAGTAATAATAATAATAATAATAATAATAATAATAATAATAATAATGAAAATGAATAGTTGGTTCCCAAGAATGGAGAGGCATATCTCCAAAGACGGATGTGAGACATGACACAAAGAAAGAAAGAAAGAAAGAAAGAAAGAAAGGAAGGAAGGAAGGAAGGAAGGAAGGAAGGAAGGAAGGAATTTGTTCCTGAAAGTCTATTAAATGGATCTGGTATGGACAGCCAACCCTCGGCCTAATCCTGACAGAACTTCCTTTAAAGGAACAGAAATTCTGAAGATAGCACCGTATTCGTCAGAATATTTCTTTTAGAATTCCACAGGGCATCAGGCTCTGCCCCCACCCAGTAAGTTTTCTGTCTTCTTCGGCGGCACAGGAGCAGAAAGAAACTGTTTTTGAAAACCCTTGACCCTCTCTGGGAGTGGAAATGGCCGGCTGCTCCTTATACCATGGCAGGAAACCAAAAATACCTCTAGCCCCCCCCCCCATTTCTCCCAGTGGCGACATTAAAGCCAGCTCAAAGGACTGGGTTTTAATTGACTTAATAGACTCGTTAATAACAATGTCTATTTAAGACACCTGTAAAAAGCCCATAACATTAACGTAATGGGGAAATGGCCAGTGAACCCATCCGCCTTGCTTTTTAAACGACCTGCTGTGGTGGGTTTTAATGGAAGCCTGCGATTAATGGACCGGGGGGGGGGGGCAGCTGCTCAAGTGAAGCGCACTTGCATGCCGGCTGATGCCACGTCCTGCTGTTGTTCTGAGGACGGCAGATCCGCCCTCGCTCTGTCCTGCCGCCACAGCCAGGAAAACCAGGAAGCCCAAATAGGTGAGGGGTGGGTGTGTCCAAATGCTCACCCATTTTCACCTGGAGAGCTAACAATGAGCTAGATCCACGGCTGCATTTGAACCAGGGGTTCCCTCCCCCCCCCCAGAATCCCCTACCCTACAAAAAGCCCCTGTTCAGAACAGTGGTCTGCACAACCCGCTAAGGATTTGCTGGAAATCCAATGGTAACTAAATCAAGAAAACGGATGAACTTGATCCAGTGATGGCAACTTTTCCAAGCCTGACAGCCATTTACACCTCCAGTGCCCCCTACCACCCTCTTGCCTCTTAGCACCCCCCCCCCCGGGTAATCCCACCACCCTCTTTGGGCACCACTGATGTACACAGCCAACTGTCCCAGGAACCTTTGGGAAGGATCAGCCTTCTTGGTGTCTCAACAGCTATGAGTTGTGATAATGAAGGATAAAGCCTTCTGCTTCTGAGGCAGCCTACCCCAGAAAAACCAGGTGCCAGGGATATCAAAGCAGGGGAAAGTTGCTGCCTTCATGCTCTGGCTGGCGACATCTCAGAAGTATGGACTTAAAGTGGCTTTCTCAAATGCCATGCCTTCCAGATGGTTTGCACCAACATCTCCTCAGCCCAGCCAGCAGGGCTGTGTTGACAGGAGACAAAAATATCTGTAAAGCACCAGGGAGGCGGGGAGCTGCTCTAAAGCATGGCATAAATCCCTGGTGTCCCTGGAAAAGGATGGCAGCTCAGTGCTCTGCACATCCGCTTTCCACCCCCTGCATAAAACCCAAGTGACTGAAACAGGAGAGGGCCTTCTTGGTGGTGGCTGCTCCCTGACTTTGGAACTCCCTCCTTGGAGAGGTTTGACTGGCTCCCTCCTTGTGGAATAAGCCTTTCTTATTCCAACAGACTTTTGGGATTAGGCTGTTTTTAAGGAAAGAGCTGGTGCTGCAATGTTTCTATTGTAATTATTTGTATTGTTTTAATAGATCATGTGCATATAGTTTTAATTCTATTCCTGTGTGGGTTTTTTCCAGCTGTTTTGATTTTATCTGTAAGCCGCCTTGAGTCTGTTGGGAACAAGGCAGGATATAAATAAATAAGATAACAATAAATAAGACAACCATAATACCCCACCCTTGTTCACAAGAAGCGGCCAGGTCTGCAATGCCATGCACAGAAGCCTCCATATTTGGGGGGGGGGATTGAGAGGAGGTGGAATATCGCCTTGTCTGAGCCTGCAACTCAGACAAGGAGGATTTTAAGAGAGGCTACAAAATGAGGCCCCCTGGACATTGTAGGGTTTCTGTTCCTGTACTTTGTAAGTAAAAGGAAGGTGTTGCACAGGCCCCCAACAACACCCACTTCTATGGGGCATCTGTGATTCTGATTTCCAAAATTATGGTTATTTTCACCATTGTTTATTAAATTTGTATAACACAAATTTAGGACACAGGCCCAGCACACTCCAGAAGAGCCCCAGACGGTCAACTGTGGTGTCAACCTAATATGAGTAGCCAATTCAAGGTGCTATGGTGGGTTTGCTTGTTTTTAATGTTCTGTTTATGATTTTAATTATTACATTTATTAAATTTCCACACCACCCTTCATCCGTAGATCTCAGAGCAGTTCACAACATAAAATTATCTATCAATCTCCTTTATTGGCATAGAAAAATTGCACTGTATACATGGATCAGAACACAACAGAGTTAACAAAACATAGTAGGAGATACTTTAGGATAAAACCGTCCAGACATAAAGTTACAAGATAAAAAATAAAAAATACATAATATAAATAAGAACAAAAACAAAAACAACCCAATAACCCCCGCTCCCACAACACATTTAAAAGGGCATCGGGTGCCAATCAGCCAAAGGCCTGGTTAAAGAGGAACGTTTTTGCCTGGCACCTAAAGGTGTACAATGAAGGTGCCAGACGAGTCTCCCTGGGAAGAGCATTCCACAGATGGGGAGCCACTGCAGAGAAGGCCCCGTTCTCATGTTGCCACCCTCTGGACCTCTCGAGGAGGCGGCACACGAAGAAGGGCCTCAGAAGAGGTCAGTTATATGGAGAGAGACGGCCCTTGAGGTCATGTGGTCCTGAGCCGCTTAAGGCTTTATAGGTCAAAACCAGCACTTTGAATTGGGCCCAGAAACTAATTGGTAACCAGTGCAGTTGGACCAGGATCGCTGTAATATGCTCAAACCGTCTTGCTCCGGTGAGCAACCTGGCCGCTGAATTCTGCACTAACTGAAGTTTCCAAACTGTCTTCAGAGGCAGCCCTACTTATAACGCATTGCAGTAATCTAACCTTGAGGTTACTAGAACATAGGCAACAGTAGTTAGGCTATCCCTGTCCAGAAAGGGGTGTAGCTGGCCACCAGCCGAAGCTGATGGAAGGCACTCAGTGCCACTGAGGCCACCTGAGCCGCAAGGATCCAGGAGGATCCCCAAGCTACGAACCTGCTCCTTCAGAGGGAGGGTAACCTCATCAAGAGCAGGCAAACTCCCAGGACTATATGGAACTTGCTGAAATGACCTGGAAAATATGCGACCAGAGGGAGGAGACGGCGGAAGAAGACTGGAAAAAGTTTAAAGTTTATTTAAAGAACTATTGTAAGATTGAAAGTTAGAAAAAAGCTGGAAGAAACGATAGCCTACAGATTAGAAATTAAGATTAAGTGAATTAAAATATGAAGTTTTATTAGGACAATTAGAAGATAAATAATATAAGTATATTCAGAAAAATTAGTTAATGATGAGAGGGAATTACTAAAGATGATAGACAAAGAAGCGCAGTGTGAGGGGCGTGAGGAAGTCCCCCCAAAGATGATTAGACAATATGAAAGGTAACAAAGATAAATGTGTGTGTTTATGTATTTTGTAGTGTATTTTGTATGTTTTTATTATGTTTTGTTTGTATGTTATATTATGTTTATGTTAAAAACCTAATAAATATAATAAAAAAAAAGAGCAGGCAAACTCCCACCCACCTGGTCTAGGGAATCCCCCACTAACAGTGCCTCAGTCTGATCTGGATTGAGCTTCAGTTTGTTGGCTCTCATCCAGTGACTGAGGCAAGACACTGGTCCAGCACTTCCACTGCCTCACCTGCAGATGTAAAGGAGAAATAGAGTTGAGTGTCATCAGCATACTGCTGACAACGTACTCCAAACCTCCGGATATCCCCACCCAGTGGTTTCATGTAGATGTTAAACAACGTGGGGGACAGGATTGAGCCCTGTGGAACCCCTCATTGAAGGGTCCATGGGGCTGAAAAGCATTCCCCAAGTAACAGCCTCTGGGAACAACCATCCAAGTAGGACAGGAACCACTGCAAAGCGGTGCCAGCCACCTCTAGTTCGGAGAGTCGCTCCAGAAGGATGCCATGGTCGATTGTACTGAAAGCCGCTTGGAGGTCAAAGAGAATTAACAGGGACACATTTCCACTGTCTTTCTCCCGGCAAATGTCATCATGCAGGGCAAACCAATGTCCCTTTGCGGAATCTATTTTATTATGACGTCTGCACAAGTGTCCTGAACCTTCTGTTCATTTTATTCCAACTTCAATAATGTGCTCCACACAGTACTTGTCCTCTGCTTTTTTGTTACTGTTTGTTGCCGTTTTGAAAAATCAAGAAACATATATTAGAAGAAGAAACACCCAATACAACACAACAGAACAACTGAGGGTCTGACTCAGAACCAGCCACTTCCTGTCTCTTGGCAGCTCTTAGCATGGAATGACAGGCTAAGATCCTGTCTGTGTACAACACCTGCACTCACGAGAGCTGCACTGGCTGCCAATGTGCCCCTGGGCCCAGTTCAAGGGGCTACTATTAATATGTGAAACCCTTAACAACTGGGCATCAGTTTACCTGCAAGATTGCCTTACCCCGAATATGCCCGCTTTGATACACTTTGATCTGAGGTGCCACATGACACGCATTCCCAATTTGTTAGAAATCAATCTTCTAGTGTGGCAGCAGCCACACACTTTGTAACTCCCTGCCTTCGCTGTCCTCTTTTCGGAGCCTGCGAAGTAACATCCTTGTTTAGGCAAACCCACCCAGACATGTAGAATGTTGATGTATGTTTTAATCTATTTTTAGTTTATTGCTGATTCTTTCTTTCAGTTTTTTTGTTTTTACTGCTAATTTTCTTGTTTTATTCTCTTTGGAAATGGCTTTAAGTTTTTTTTAACAATCAAGCAGTGCATTAATCTTCCAAAATAGATAAATAAACAAGAGCACCAGGTTCTGGGAGGAAATAGCAATGACTCAAAAGAGGGGAGGCAGACCTCTTTCTTGGGAGGAGGGGTCTGCTATTAACCGTGATAAGTGAACACGTTGCCCATATTCAGAGACAGCCTCATTATCAGTGCCTTATGCTCAAGACAAATACAGGTAGTTGGAGCAGATGACCCTTGGGGTCCCTTCCAACTCCACAGGTCTATGAGTATATGATTTTGTAGGAGAGCTGCTTGCAGCACCTGGACAGCTGCTGAGGGGCCCACCTTGCAGGGCTGGCGCCAAGGGTTGGCATGGCCAGGCATCTGCTGCAGAGAGGGGTGTAGCAATGACCCTCGCCTGACCTGGGTAGGCCACAGTCTGTCCAGTGCATCACACTCTTGTCTGTGACCTTTACCGCCTTCGCAAAGGCATGGCTCACTTTCCACTGGGTAGGAACATGACGTTGTGGAGCAGGTCTCGCAAATGTCAGAGGAAACATACGTGTCAGCTCATGATGTAAACTCGCTAAAGCTCAAACTGTTCCTAAACGTGTGCATATTCTTGCTAATAAAAAGAGCCTCTGCCAGGCTAGCCATCAGTGTGCTCCGTGCATGGCTCACCTGCACCAACTCCTCGGCGGTTGTCTTCACTTCAAGGAGGCTGAGCATTTTGCTCAAGGCCCCTCCAAAGTCTGGAGCCGACATCCTGCCCCTTGGCCTGGCCAGCAGCACCTGCCTTTGGGAACGGAGCCAGTTATCCTTGGAGCCTCTGGAGGCCTCCAAAGGCAAGACATGTCTTGGTGTCTTCACCCTGACCGCTCTCTGCGAGGATTACAGCCGCATCACATGCCAGCAAGACAAATATAGCCCAGGACATCCAGATGCCACTTGATCCTTGGCTGCCAATATCTCGTCAATAGTCTACCCCAAAGGCCCAGCTAAGCCTATCACTTATGGAGGAAAATAGCCAGTCTGTCTGTCTGTCTACGCTGGGCAGGCTCTGTGGCTGCAGACACAATGCAGGCCGATGGGGACAGGAGGCCCTCCCAGAGGAGCCCCACAGAGGCAGGCCACTTTGTCCCCCCCCCCCCAAGAAATACTTGTTTCTTAATTGCTTCCAAGAAGCTCAGGGTTCTCAGGTTCTCCTCCCCATTTTATCTGTACAACAACCCTCGGAGGTAGCTCAGGCTGAGAGAGGCCCAGTGGGCTTCACGGCTGAGGGCGGACTTGAACCCTGGCCTTTCCCAGGAGTGCACCCCACCAGCCCATGTGCTTATGGACTGTGGTAGGGAGGGCCAGGGAGCAGGAAAGAGATGCTGATCTGATCGCAGAGATGATGGCTGGCCAATTCCACCTCCCTCTCATCCTCCAAAGCCACCTTTTCCTTGAAGTCTTTGGGCACACACAGGGGTGCCAACTTGAATAAAATATTTTTATTGGGGGGGGGTTCAGGTAAGCCCTAACCCACATAATCACTCATATGACATGGCACACACACACCATTTGAATGGCAATGCCTATTAATTGGGGGGGCTGGCCCCCTCAAATATTTTTTTGGGGGGGCGCAGGGACCTCAGACCCTAGGAGTTAGCTCCTATGGGCACATGCCAAAGTCCTCATGGTGGGAGCATGGTCAGATTGGCTGGGGCTGACATCTGGGGGGCACCTGGTTGGAGAAGGTTGCCATCTTGCATGCCTTATTTGCAAATAATCTTCAGCATGCACCACTGAGCTGAACTCGAACCCTCGTGTCCTCCCATCTCTCAATGTCAAAATCCAAGCACAGTAACCTCCTTGAGGTCTTCTTGTCACAATGCACATTAAGGGAGCAAAGATAATTGCAAGCAACAATTAGCAGTAGCAGGATGCCTCCGCTGCCGCCATCCCATGGGAGGAGGAATGCACGGCAGTGAAGTCCCACCCCTTGACTGCTGCCTCCCTTCTCAGCAGGCATTGCCCACGGGCATCCAGGCAAACCTTCCCAACCCCTAAAAGGACAAGAACTGTGTTCTCTTCAGATAAGGCAAGTGGAGATTCTCAGGCAATTGCATTCTGCACTTCCCCAACACGTCCCTGGTGCTTGCTTGGATTCTTGGCGGCCTTGGCTACTAGCCACAATGGCTATGTTCTGCCTCCATCGTCAGAGGCAGCAACGCTTGTGAAGATCAGTTGCCGGAAACTGCAGGAGGGGGCAGGGCTCTTGCGCTCGGCCCTGTTTGCAGGCTTCCCTCAGGCACCTGTGAGAACAGGATGCTGGAGTTGGTGGGCCACTGGCCTGATCCAGCACAAGAACATCAGAAGAGCACCTGCTGGATGAGGCCAGCAGCCCATCCTGTTCTTGGCCGACCAGATGCCTCCATGGGAATCCTGCAAGCAGGACTCTCCCCTCCCGTGGCTTCCAGCAACTGCCTCGGACCCTGGAAGCAAACCATGGCCACCATGGCTAATAGCCTTCCAGAGCCCTCTCCTCCTCCATGATTTTTGCCTAATCCTCTTTCAAAGCCAACCAAGTTGGTGGCCACCCCCACTTCCTGTGGGAGGGAGTTCCATAGTCTAATGATGTGCTGTGTGAAGAAGTTGTTATGCCTCAGTATCCCTGCTCTGTTGGGCAGAGCAAACAGTACGAAAGAGACATTGCCTAGAGCTCCAGGAGCCCTAAACATCTTCCAGAGGAGCCAAGCTCTCTGTATGATCTCTCCCAAGAGCTCACCCTGCAGGAATGCCCTGCCACACTGTGGACTACCCAAGGGCAGTGCTGGGATGGGGATCTGCCCTGTGGTCTGGCTGCTGCCGGGACCCAGGGCTAGAGGAAGACAAGGCCAGCTGCCACCCCAACCACCCTCCGGACGACACATCTGCATTCCCCTCCATGCTAGCGCGGCTGTCCTTGGAGGAGGAAGCACGGCAAATACTCAATTAACATGACACTAATTAACTGGTGACACTCGCAGAATCCCTAATGAAAATGGCTCCCAGTGAGAGGGCTGGCGGGAAAGGTTCCTGTCTGGAGGAAGCAGGAGGTGGGAGCAGCGGGGCACGTGCCCGCAAGGTCAAGCTCCGTGGTGCCCTGCAGGTGATCCAGCTGTGCTGTTGCAGTGCTTCTGAGCCCCACAGCCAGAGGAGGAGAGATCAGCTGCGGCCATTGCTGGGGCAGGAATTGCACAAACTGCTCTCCTGCTCCGTGTCACAATGCCGGTGAGCCACACCAGTTGCTCCGTACGGGCGATGTCCTGAACAACGGAGGTGCCTGGCGACTTGGGTTCACTTGCTCTGCAGGCATCATTCACTGGGGTGCATTGGCTCCTATTCTGTGTGTGTTTCAGATCAGACTAGATGGTCCCCCCCCTCTCTCCTCCCTCTTCCAGCTCTTAGGAGTGTGTGAATGATGCAAATTCTTCTGTGCACTTATTCCCTCTTTTCAAATCCCCGTTGACTTCAATGGGATTTCAAGCTGGGGTCGTGAGTCGCCCAGGCTGAAAGTTATTAACATTCTACTCCCAGGCTATCCGAATCCTGGGCCAAGAAGAGCTGAACTCTATGACCCTGAATAAATTATGTCTTTAATTCCTCTTATTTTGCATAATTTATTCCATAGTTCTTTACTGATTTGCATAATTTAGCTTGCTTTTCCCTAGCCTTCAGGAGGGAGGGATACAGTACTGAGAAGGGCACTGAAGGTCTGCCCCTCTGACCGTCAGAAATCATTGGCTACCTGGCTTGCTCCCGAGGGGCCACCAAAGCTCTCCACCTGCTCATGATTCCCAGGAAGCTCCTATCCTGCACCCAACGCAGCAACTGATGGGCTGCAGTGCCCACCTGCCCTGGCACAAGCCAGACTGGGTGCCAGCCTTCTGCCCCTGCGAGTCAAGCACAGGAAACGCACCAAGCAGCCCCAGATCAAAGGGAGAGAGGCTGTGTCACTGCCTGAACACCAGTTGGGCTCGCTGTGACAAGCTGCAAATTCCATGTGTTGTCACATCTCAGGGTGACGCAGCGAACCCCCACTGGGAAAATTATAGAGCTACCAATTTCCGAGAGGGTTCCTGGCGCACTCCTGCACTCCACTGGCAAGCGCCTCTCCCTCCCTGCAGTAATTACTGCTTTCTAACGGGCCGTAATTACTCTCCCCAATCACCCCGTCACCCGTCATGCAAAGGCAGCCTCGGTTGCCAGCACCAACGGCCTGCCCTTTCCCTCACCCCTTCTCCCCTTGCAAGCGGAGCTGTCAGCGGCTGTGGCAGCAAAACTCTTCTCTGGCCCAAGCACCAGGTGCTCCTCCGGTGGGGCTGCTGCCATCTGCTCCGGCTGAGCGCTGACTAAAGCCAAGGCCGCCTCCGGGCAGAGGGGCTTCAGCAATGCCATGGCAGGGGAGTGGGCTAGGTGACCCTTGGGGTCCCTTCCAATCTTGTGGCCTGGAAAACTCTGTGCCCGGGGGAAGGAATCTGGATTGGGCAGGGCAAGGCTGAGCCCACTTCTGTCATCTACTGATCACAGACCAGTGAGAAGGGAAGAAAAGGCTGCCTCTGAGAACAATTTTGAACAGAGCAACACTGGAACTGAACCGAGCTCAGAGCCCTTTCATAAAAAAAAAGCCTACACCCGGTTTGCCTTCTTCGTTTCAGCAGCCAAACTTAGGCAGAAAAGCCATTTTGCTGGTGCCATTTGTTAAACAGTCACTGAACCTCTCTTCTGAAGCCCCCCAAGGCTGTGCTCCCCCACCCGTTTACTGGGCAGGACTCTTAATCTGAGTTCAAACGACTTTGTCCGACATGCACGCGAATCCTGTTCTTTTTTTATAAAACTCTGGTGCTGGACAGGGTCACCAGCCAAGTTGCGAAGACCTTTGTGAAAACCTTCTGTGGGGCTGAGGGTTTCGGCTGTGCGCTCCTACCTGAGTGTGTGCATAATGGGAGCCACCCCCACCCCTTTCTTGCAGCCCTTCTTTCAGGGAACTTGGCCTCTTCTCACACTCCTCCCAGCCTGGAAGTGCAAGGGATCGAGAGATCTCTGGGTGTTTGGGGAGAGGCGAAGGTGCTTATGATGGCGACAAGCAGGCCTGGGGCAGAGTCAGCCCTGGCCTGTCATAGAATCATAGAGTTGGAAGAGACCACAAGGGCCATCCAGTCCAACCCCCTGCCAAGCAGGAATGCCTCCTGACACCAATGAAGCCCTGCTGATGTGAGGAGCTGTGGGGGAGCACTCTGAAATGGCCCCCAAGCCACCTACAACTTCACTGTGAACACACCCAACGCTAACAGCCACCACAACGTGTGGCTGCAGATTTATTCAGCAAGACATTTATATTCTGTCTTTTCTTCCAAGGAGCTGAAGGTGGCACCCATGGTTCTTTTCCTTCCTTATTTTATCCCCAAAGCAATCCTGTGAGGTAGGTTAATCGGAGAGGCAGTGACCGGCCCAAGGGGGCTCAGGGAGTTTCATGGCCAAATGGGGGGCCCAGGCCCAGCACCCTTAACTGCTGCACCGCATGGGTCCTATGCTTTGTAGAGTTGGAACTGGAGGGTCAGAAGGGACCCAAAGGGTTGTCTAGACCAACCCCCTGCAATGTTACTTGAGCCCCACAAAGGAGTCCTTCCTGTTGTCTGTCAGTTTCGCTGGGTGGCTCTGAATTCTAACATTCTGCAGGTGGGCAAAACTTCTCTCACTGCCCAGTGGCGCTGGTTTGAGAGCCAGTGGTGGTGTGATAGTCAGACTAGGGCCTGGGTTCAAATCCCCACTCAGCTCTGAAGCTCACTGGGCGAACTTGGCCAGTCACTATCTCTCTCAGCCCAACCTACCTCACAGGGTTGTTGTGGGGATTTAATAGGAGGAAGAGAACCATGCACGCTGCCACCTTGAGCTCCTCGGAGAAAAAGGTGGGGTAGAAATGCAATGAATGAATGAATCTATGGATAAAGGAAATTGGGTTTAGAGGCCTGCAGCTCTTGTGGACTACAACTCTCATCAGCCACAGACAGCACAACCGATGGGAGATGTAGTGCCAAAGAGCAGGAGGGCGCCATTGCTGGGGGAAGCTGTTCTTTTGTATCTCCAGAAGAGGTTAAAGCCTCAAAATGCTCTGACCTTTCCTTGCAGAAAAGCCAATGGCACACCCTTGTGGCCTCTGCCCCAGCATCCCATGATGCTCCCCTCTCACAGCTGGCTGCTTTTTAGTTGGCACAAAAGACACTGCCCAGGACAACAAACCCCAAACCAGCAGTCCTCCCTCCCTCCCTCCCGTCTCCCAACCCCACAACCTGTTCCCTTCCCCCCATCTTTGCATTCAATAACAGCTAAATAATTGAATCATCTCAGCTGCTGAAGATTTGCTTTGAATTTTATTAGAATTTTAAATTGTTTTGTTTCTTCAGTATTTTATTACTGTAAATGGAAAACCTATCGCCTGCAGTAATAATCCGATGGCTGTTTATATTACTCTGCGCGTCTATACTGGAGGGAGAAGGGTTTGCAGGCAGGCAGGAGAAGCCATTAGGACGGCAGCAGAGGCTTATGAGATTATGCCTGCAGCAAGGCGAGTGTTTTGCTCCCTGCAAATTGGCCAACAGGCTGGCTCGGAGGCAGATTTAGGCCCAGATCTGGGAATATTGCAATGGGAAATAAATCGTAGGACTTGACTGGGGGGGTGGGGAGAGCTGATGGATGCCAAGCCGGCCCATGGCCTGTCAACGTCTAATTTGGTACATCTAGTCTGAACTACACATGGCATGGGCTGTGAGTTTATTTGATGTCCCTGAGTGCAACCATCATTTGACACCCAGGGCGGTATGAAGGGTGGCAAAGTCAAGGTTAATGAGGGAGAAGGCCAAGTCCCAGGCACACACCCAAAGCGCACCAAGGCCAACTTTACATTCACACAAGTGTGCGTCTGCATCTCACACCATTCTGGTAACTCTAGGAAATGGAGACCCAGCAATGGGAGAGGCCTGTGGCTGTCCCGGCCCCCTCATCTGGCTGGCTCTCCGTGGAGACCAAATGCTGGTCTGTACACTAGATCCCTCTTTGGATCCAGCCAAGCAACTCTACATTCTTCAGAATGGAGGGGCAAAATATGAAAAGCAATGCCCCTGCCCCACAAAATCTGGAACACTCTCACATTGTACAGCACAGGTAGCAACGCAGCAGCAATAGGGAGAACATGAGAAGAGTCTGGTGGATGAAGCCCAAGGGGGCACCCTGTTCTCACAATGGCCACAATGGTTTCTTCTGTGGGAAACCAGCAAGCAAGACCTGGGCACAAGAGCTTTCTCCTCCACTATGGGTTCCGGCAACCGGCATCAAAAGCATTGCTGCACCCTCAATACTCCTGTGTTAAGGACTGTGGCCCAACAAGTGAAGTCGGCCATGGATTGCGCAAACAACTTGCAATGTTTCCTGGACAGGTTGACCAGCATATGCACTGTCACAGAACAGAGTTGCATGGAAGACCTGATGCCCACAGCAGCATCCTTCCCCTGGGATGAATGCTCAGGCGCCACAGAGGGATGCTTGGGAGCTCCCTGGAAAAGACCCAGCCCAGGAGGTTTGCAGCAATAACAAGGGCTGAGCTAACAAGGACTCACTACTTTCCAGGAACATTTTCAGCAATGTCGAAAAGTATTCTCCCAACTTCCTTTGGAAGTGATTCAGACAGTGTTGCTGAGTTGACTACATCTGTCCTCAGTGACGTGGACAAGTAGGGCCAGCTATTTATCGTTATGACTGACTGGCGGGCTTCACCCACGTGAAGGAGAAAAGGAAAAAGCAGCTGCTGCTGTGGGAACTAATGGCATTGAGAGGAATTGAGGGGAAACAAAATTCTTGCAGGGAAAGCATCTGTCAGGAGTGACCATTTATGCAGAGAAAGTGCTTGGCCCAAAACAGAAAGAGGAGTATATTTGGGCTACATAATAAAAGGTAAACACTACAGAGACCAGCAGCCAAGACGCACATTACTTGGAATCAAGATGCAAAATGCAGAGGCTCCCCGCACCCACCTCCAAAACCCTCCATCTCTGCGCCTTCCTTCGGAGCCCTTGCCTTTGAGTAACATTCTGCAAGCTCTGCTTCCATGAGGGGCAGCCAGGAAACCTTCACCAACAGCAGTGAACATGCCGTGACATCACAGGAGTCAGGGCTAATGAGGACGGCTCCCAGGAGACGCACCAATTTCAGCCCATTGTATATATCAGATTAACCGGCACAGGGCTGGAGGGAAGGCATCCCGCAGGGGGCTCAACAGAAGCATTCTTACTGTCAGGAGAGGAGGGGGAAGCCCCTAATTGGGAAGCTGGCTAGGCCTGCGTGAGGCGGCAGTCGGCCTGCCCAGACTCACAACAGTTACCAATTAAAGCAGACTACGCTGTGAAACCAGTTCCGGTTAAATTCAGGCACACAATGGCCTCTGCCAAGGCCCAGCTGCCAGGGCGCCTAATTAACCCTGGTTTTTAACCGTACACTTTTTTAAAAAAAATGTGCCAAAAATCAGTTACAAAGTGGAGAACAAGGCAGGGTTAATCGTGGAGCCCCTTCGATTGCAGAGGCCCTTGCGGAGGGGGTGGGAATGGGTCCCCCCCCCAACTGCTCAGCTGTCAGCCTGTCTTGCGATTTGGCTCCCAAGGAGCTCAAGCTACAACGAAGGAGCAAGGGCTCATCTGGATGCTGACAGCTAAGATCTCAGAGCTGCGAGGCTCAAGGCAGAGATGGCAAATAGAGGGAGGTGGCAATCACCCACCCGCCCTCCTCCTCCTCGCAGGACCAGAGTGGGCGCCAGAGCCACAAGCTGGCAAGGGGGCCTCCAAAGAAGGGCTGCTTCTTCACTCTCTCTCACACAACTTCCCAAACCTCCCGAGAACACACAAAGTCGCAAGGAAGCCCTGCCCACGGCTCCATCTCAGCCCAGCCTCACACACCTTGCTTTGACAGCAATTAAAACTCTGGGAGAATCTGCATGCTGAACGACCAGAGCAATTGGGTTACTGCCAAAGTAAACAGAGAAGCATCTTGCCCGTTGGGGCTTAGGGGGTGAAAGGAGCAGGGGGCTTGTTCTCATGAGCTACCTGCGACTAGAGAGGAGCTCCCTTCATTCTATGGGCACCAGTTTCTGTTCCTCAACTGCTCCTCACATACCTGGCTGCTGAGTTTGCACCCCTGGCTAGACTGGAGCAGTGGGAAAGGTGCTGCCTTTTTGATTATCTGTTCAATCTGTTCCCTGTCCTTCCTTGGTTAGGGTCTCAGGGCAGCTTACAAAACGACAGTTAATAAATTCCAAAAAATCATCATCTTCTTTTTCTTCGTTGTTGTTATTATATTAAATTTGTACACCACCTCTATCCAAAGATCCCAGGGCAGCTCCCAACAGAAAAAAACAAAATGAGAACAGATAAAACATACTAAAACAAAACCAAAACCACACCAAAAAATCCCCCTCCCACAAAAACATTTTAAAAAACCATAGAATGTTAATCAGTTGAATGCCTAAAATAATGCCTATGTAGGGAAGGCGCCAGGTGAACTTCCCTGGGAAGAGCCTTCCACCAATGGGGAGCCACTGCAGAAAAGGCCCGTTCTCATGTTGCCACCCTTCGGACCTTTCATGGAGGCGGCACACGAAGATGGTTGCAGAGCTTGGGTTGGTTTCTATGGGGAGAGGTGGTCCTTGAGGTCTTGAAGTCCTGAGCCGCTTAAGGCTTTATAGGTCAAAACCAGCACTTTGAATTGGGCCCGGAAACTAATTGGACCAGGATCCGTGTAATATGCTCAAACCAACTTGCTCTGCTGAGCAACCTGGCTGCTGAATTCTGCACTAGCTGAAATTTCCAAATCGTCTTCAGAGGCAGCCCTACTTATAACGCATTGCAGTAATCTAACCTTGAGGTTACCAGAACATAGACAACAGTAGTTAGGCTGTCCCTGTCCAGATAGGGGCGTAGCTGGGCCACCAGATGAAGCTGATGGAAGGCACTCTGGGCCACTGAGGCCACCTGAGCCGCAAGGATCCAGGAGGAGCCCCAAGCTACGAACCTGCTCCTTCAGAGGGAGGGTAATCTCAAGAGCAGGGGAGGGTAATCAAGAGCAGGCAATCTCCCACCCATCTGGTCTAGGGAATCCCCCACTAACAGTGCCTCCGTCTGATCTGCATTGAGCTTCACTTTGTTGGCTCTCATCCAGTCCATTACCGAGGCAGGACACTGGTCCAGCACTTCCAGTGCCTCACCTGCAGATGTAAAGGAGAAATAGAGCTGAGTGTCATCAGCATACTGCTGACAACACACTCCAAAACTCAGCAGTTTAATGTAGATGTCAAACAGCATGGGGGATAAAATCAAACTCTGATCTTTGATTGATGTTTTAAAATAATAATCCATCCAACACCTTCACGGAGGCCAAAAACAGCAGCGATGCCTCTGACGCAGAAGGCCTGCATGCGGAGAAGTATCTTATGGCCTCACACAGAACACGGGGAAGCACAAGGCACCCTGTTGCTTTAAAGCACTATTGACACCCCTTTAAAGAGCCTTGGCTTCCCCTGAAGAATCCTGGGAAGTGGATCGGGGGCTTGAGAGTTTTTGGGAGGCATCCTGTTCCTCTCACAGATCTGCAATTCCCAGAGTTCCGCATGCAGAGGGATTGATGGTTAAACCTCTCCGGGGTGTGGAGCTGGGCAGGGAAGTCTGGGAGAGTGCAGACGGAGGCCCAAGGGGCTGCATCCAGTTTCTGTTGTGGGCGGTCAGCTTTAGCCCTCAGGTTGGCCAACTGCTGACCCCTAACCCATGCAAGCTGCATAGCCCCTGTAATCACAAAGGTGTATTTGCAGCGTAAAACCCAGCAGGGCAGGGTGCACAGGAGATTCCCCCCCCCCCACTCTGGTGGAGCAAAATGCTCCCTCCACATTTTTCTCATGACTTTGTGCGTTGCTCGCCTGAAACAGAACAAAGGTCCTGGTGCCAAATGCCGGGGGAGGGGGAGAGAGCAGAGGTTCTAATTCAGTCAACTGGAGCTGGCCAGGCCACTGGGCCTTTGGGTGAGGCTGCCTGCTGAAATACAATCGATGCTCCCCGCATTCTCCCCCAGGCTGGAAATATTACAAATTAAGGCAAACAGCGCTTCAAGGTCCAATCTCTCAGCATGGGAAGCTGCCTCAGCAGAGGAGACGTTTTTCCTTTGAGGAGAGGAAGAGTGTGTGTGTAGCTGTAATGATGATGGCAAAGGGTGATGCCGGATGGAAGCAGAGGAAGCAGCAGGAGAGGGAGGGCATCAGTGCCACGACACCCGTGTCAAGAACAAACCGGCTGGCTCTCCCCATTGCCCCACCCCAGAAGGCAGCAGCACGGCAGGCCTGGTGACTATTCTTGCTGGTCTGCAGCAAAGGAGATGCCAAGTGCACAGCCAGCTGACTGCGTTGCCAGGGTCCTTCCATAAGGGTTTCATCACTGCTCACTACAGCAACAAACACAAAAACACATCTCGCCTTGGTGACATTGGAAAGTGGTCAGGATGCAGGCTGAGGAATCATTTGCCACAGCAGCATATGCTGAAGTTACCGGGGGGGGGGGGCCTTAAGGCCATCTTAACCACTGAGCTCTAATGGGTTGATCCACAGCTCTATAGCTGAGGAAGTGATTGGCACAAGTTTCAGGCTTGTTTGATGGCTGACCAACATTGCCTTAAAAAAACAAAAAACAACCCATATCTTAAGACTAGGAAAGATCCACCCCCCTCTCCCTGAAGTTCCGGAGAGCTGCTGTTGACCAGAACATACAATACTGGGTTAAGACAGAGCAAAGATTTGACTTTGTATAAGCCTACTTGGTATATTAGGGGAGAACAGGCACACCTGCTGGTCCCAGATTCAGTCCCCAGTGCCATCTCCAAGTGAGGCTAGGGAAGATGCCGTGTCTAAGACCCCAGAGAGCCACTACTGCTTGCTACTGTGGAGCTACAGGACGGACTCCGACTAAGGAAGCGCTCCATGCTGGGACGGCTGAAAGGACAAAGCGCTTGGGAGGTGGTGGACTCTCCTTCCTGGGCGGTTGCTGAGCAGAGGATTGTCCTCCCCATTTTCTCCAAATCTGAGGGAGTCTTGCAGAGCCCAGAAAACAAGGCCCTGCTGCACCCTCCCAACTTTCCCCGTGTGACAAGACACAAGGGAACAGATGAGGCGACTCCACTGCTGCCACCCCAACAAGCCCGTCCGTTGGCACGCTGGCTTTCTACGTCTGCCATGTCAGAGAGGCTTTTCAAGACGCCATTGCCAGATCCGCTCACCTCAGGGCAAGCTCTTTATTATCTGCCGCCGAAGTGTCACCGCAGATACTGCTACACACGTGTGTCATGTTGCATTTGTCTCCTCGTGAGGAATTGGCACTGTTGACGCCACACAGTGTGCCACTTAGGGTCAGCACAAAAACAAACTGTGTGTGTTTGTGTGCCTGGGGGTTCAGAATAAGAGAGACAGGAGTGTTTTCTTCCTGGGCGGCCTTGTCGCCTTAAAACAACCTCCAGCTGGGTGTCTCCATCAGGTCTTGAAATATGTTGGGGGGGGGGCTTCCTGGAGTAGGGATGGAGGGAACCCTCTTGGGCTCAGTAATCTAGCAGGGCACAGATTGGCAGGCCCCATTAGGACAAAATCAGGCGACTGCTAAGCCCAGAGGCTGTAAACTGGAGCAAACCGGCATAAACTAAGAGGTGTTTGCACCAGCTTATTCTGCATAACCTCTGGGAACCTAAATCTCAGAGGAAGAGCAAAACCAGCACCAAGGGAGGGTCTGCGACCCAGCTCCTCCTGGAGGCTGAGGCTGGAGGATTGCTTGAGCTCAGGAGTTGGGGGCTGCTGTGCCGGCCACAAAACAGATCACCGCCCAGGTTGCACCAGCCGGTCTTGTCAAAAGCTCCTTATGTGATTCCTGCGGGTGTGTGTGTGTGTGTGTGTGTGTGTGTGTGTGTGTGTTTGCCCACAAACAGGGAGGGAAGAATTTCTCTGAGTCCCACCTGGCAGGAGAACAGGATGCAAGGAACTGACCCCTCCATAGCAATGGAGACATTGGCTATTTTTCTGGGCTGCTCTTGGGAGGCAGGTTGTTCAGGCAGGTTGCAAGTGGGTCATTGACAACTTATTGGGTCCCCCATCCCCCAAAGGTAAATCTGGATTAAACACTGGGAGGGGGGAGCTGGACATATGGGCTGGACATCTATGCCTAGATCCCCTGAAGATCCTGCAACAAACAGCCATCTGGAAGTGCCCTGCCTCTTCAGTTGGCTTAAGAGTTGAAAGGTTGAGCTGGGGGAGAAGAAGCTGGGTGGGTGGGGGCAGAAAACATTGGAAGCTGCCTTATACCACCATTGGTCCATCTAGCTTAGTCTTGTCTACACTGACTGGCAGCAGCTCTCTAAGGTTTCAGGCAAGAGTCTCTCCCAACCCTTCCTGGAGATGCCACTGGGGATCGAACCTGTGGCCTTCTGCTTGCAAGAGAGAGATGCTCTTCCACTGAGCCCTGGCATGTGGGCTGCAGCGCCTGCAGGGTATCTGAGGACATCTTTCTACAGACTTTGCATGGGACAAAAGTTACTTCCCTTCAGTTCTCTGCTTTAAAGACCAGCACTTGTGCGTGGAATCCCTCTAAATCTATAAAAGGAAGAAGCAAAGTCTCTGTATGCAAAAGAGATGCAAACACATTGATTGTTACTCCATTCTTTCTAGCAGTCCTGTGAGGCAGCCCAGTCCCTGCGACAGAGAGAGAGACACCTGCCCAAGTGCCTTGCGGTCTGTGGCAGAGGTGCATCCTAAGAACCCAGGAAGAGCCTGGATGCTGCATCAGTCCAATGGGGGCCCATCTATCCCACCAACCAGAGGTCTCTTTTGGAAAACCCGCAAGCAGGATCCTTGCACAAGAGCAACTCTTCCCTCCTGTGGTTCCCACCAACTGGTACTCAGAAGTATTGCTGCCTCTGTGAGATCTGAACCAGGGCCTTTCTGGGAATGCCCTTCCTCCTAGGTCATGCTGCCTCTGCTACGTGAGGCAGAAATCAAATCCCCACAGAACCTGGCACAAAGAGGCAGTCCTTTTGTGGAAGGGCTTAGGGATCTGAGGAGGGAGGCACCTGCGGCTGCAGAAGCAGCAACACTTTGCCTTCGAGGGAAGCAGGGGAAGGAAGCAGCAGGCGCAGAGAGATGGGGGCGGGCAGATGTCAGGACAACAGGAGAGGCTGCACAGAGGATGGCGCATAAACGCAACTGAAGGGCCCTGCAGGATGCCGGAGGCGCTTCCCAGCCTCTCTGTTCTGCCATTTAAGCAACATCCTCCTAGAATGGCTGCAGATTAATATTTGATTCGCGGGAAGGGAAGGGGCTTCCTTTGCGCTGACGGACCCCACTGGTCAGGCGCGGCGGAGGGACCTCTTGGGAGACGCTCGACACTCTGGCACAAACGGCGACGGCAGCGGCGCCTGAGTTGGGTTCCCTGAAGCTTCTGACTGGAGGCTCCTTTGACTCGCGAGGAGGTGGCCGTCCCAAGAGCAGAGCCTCCAGCGCAGAAATGCTCTCACTGCATTTAGACTCCCCCCTCTTTCTCCAAGGAGCTCCCCCTCCTCACTTAATCCCCACAACAACCCTGGGAGTTTAAGATGAGAAAGTATGAAGAGGTAAAAGACCGTTTGGAAGGATGGTTTGAGTACCATCAATTAAATGAAAAATTTAAAAAAGATAAAAAAATAGGATTCAACAAAGAGCCTTCAAAGTTGGAGTCTGTGCTAGTAAAGAATAAATATGGGATAATATCTAAGATGTATCGTCTTCTACTTGATTGGGAGGTTATGGAAGAAGAAGTGAAGGATACAATGATTAAGTGGGCACAGGATATTGGTAGACCAATTATGATGACAGAGTGGGAAAGCCTCTGGAAAATAAATATGAAATTTACAGCGAGCTCCAGTATTCAAGAAAATATGCAAAAAATGTTACATAGATGGTACTTGACACCTTCACGACTGTCCAGAATGTATAAAGATTTATCGAATAAGTGTTGGAGGTGTGGAAGTAATGATGGTAACCTATACCATATGTGGTGGACATGTCAAAAAATTAAAACATTCTGGGGAGTGATACTGGAAGAACTCAAAAAGATGTTGGGAATTACGATAATTAAAAAACCAGAGGCTTTCCTGCTGAGCATTGTTGATAATGATATACCAAATAAACTAAAGGAGGTCTTTTTGTACGCAACGGCAGCCGCACGTATTTTGATCGCAAAAAAATGGAAAGATCAGGAAGCCCCAACTGTGAAGGAGTGGCAGCAGAAATTACAAGAATTTGCGGAGATGGCCTATCTTACCAACAGCATGAGGGGGAATACTAAAAAAAAATTCGAAGACAAATGGAGTAGATATAAAATATATGTTCAAAATTATTGTAAAAATATGATAACCATGACAGCTTTTGAATGACCTAGGAAGAGATATAAGAAGGATACGATTGGAAAGGAGTAGAAAGATAAGGGAATGTATTAGGAAAAAGGTACGAGAGAAATAATAATTAAGAAATCATTCATTTTATAATGTTTGATTATGCTTTTGTGTTAGACAGGAAGTCAATGTTTTTAATGTTATGTATTTGTTGTGTTATAAGTTTGTTGGGTGTTTTTGGGGGGGTAGGGAAGGAGGGAGGGAGGTGGGAGTAATAATAGTAGGGCTTGAGAAGTGAAGATTTGTATATAGGTAAATGTTGTGTAAATAAAAATTTAATAAAAAAATTAAAAAAAAAAAGTAATCCCCACAACAACCCTACGAGGTAGGTTAGGCTGAGAGAGGGTGAGAGAAAGGCAAAGGGGGCAGGGGTAGTAAACATGTTTTATGGCCAAGGATATAGGCACATAAAACAGGAAAGCAAAAGAGGGTAGGCACATTGCAAAACAGACCTGTAAAAATGCACACTGTCTTGTTTTTTACAAGCTTACTCCCCCCCCCCTCCCGCTTGTGGCTTTGGCTGTGGGTGCAGCAGGTACAGCCCCCCCCCCCCCAGCTTGGTAAAATGGAGAATAAGGAAACCCCAAAACAGCATCTCTGTCACTACCTGCCATGCAATAGTGGAGAAGGTCCATCTGCCCACCTGTCCCCGGCAACACAACTCCTGGAGGGCTGCAAGCAGAGAGGAAGGGGCCAGAATTTGCAAGCCAAAGCAAGCCAAGCTGCAGGAAAGGGAGATTAGGAAGAGAGAGGGAGAGAATGGCCTATGTATTTGTTTATTTGATTTGCATCAATTACGGATTTCAAAATCTAAAGCAAAGGAAATGCTTTTAAATAAAAAATAAAATAAATTGAGATCGTAGGTTGGTTCACAACAATAAACCAGATCAATGACAATCATCAAAATGCCTATATATTTTAATCGTTTTTTGTTGAAAGTTTCCAACATAAAATACAACAAAAGTCGAACTAACCTAAGAGAGAGAAAATGCCTAAATAAATCAAACCCCAGATAATGCACGAGTCTTCATATTAGTGAGGCAGAAGATAGACCAACACATACAACCCCAAGCCTGGGTGGATAAAGCCAATGGTCAAAACTCCAAGTATGAGGATGACGGTTGCACCTCCAAAGGCGCAAGGAGTTCCACAAGTGGGGTGCCACCACAGAGAAGGCCCTGTCCCTCTCACTGAAAAACAGCAGTGCCCATCAGAGGGGACCATGATAACACTAAGATAAAGATGCAGGCTGACAAGCATTTGGGCCATAAATTAAGATTATGCAAACCAACAATACAATGCACTTAAGAGGAATGAATTCAGATATAGCAATACTGGGAAACTGTTCTATGCAGAGTTGGTCCGTGGTTCTCCCGTGGTTCAGCCAAGGGACGTTCTCAGTCCTACCTGGAGCTACCAGGGACCAATGACACCCCATGCAATGATAACCAAGAAGGAAAATGGAGACTCCAAATGCTTTCTGCTGATTCAAAACCTGGGGGTCAGTTAGCAAAGTCCTGGCAAGATGGAAGAGTACTGGGGGTCAGCTCCAGGCCACCCAACTTCTTGTCTTCAATTACGGCAGAGAATTCATTTCCATGGTCCTAACACCTGGGAATGCAGCTGAACAGGGCAGAGTCGAGGGAGGCTTTTGCAGCCGCCTTTCTGGGAATCTTGTCTCAGCTCCTGTGTAAACCCATGTGGAAATTAAGGTGATATTTTATGGGTGCGTACAAAGGAGAAAAACTTTCCTGCTGCAACTTTGTCAAAATACCATGGGAATTAGTATAATATATTATTTATAGATGCTGAGAAGGTCTTTGATAATATTTCTTGGGAATTTATAATAAAATTTTTGGAATTAATGGAAATGGGACAGTTTTTTTTATAAAAGGGATCAGAGCAATCTATTCAGACCAAAAAGCTAGATTGACTGTAAACAATGTGTTAACTGATAATTTTGAAATTACAAAGGGAACCAGACAAGGTTGCCCATTATCGCCATTATTATTTATAAAAGTCCTGCAAGGCCTTCTAAGAAATATGAGAAAAACTGACAAGATTAAAGGACTTAGTGTTAGTCGAAAAGAATATAAATTGAAAGCCTTTGCGTACAATTTTGTTATAACAGTAGAGGACCCATCAACCAGTGCAATGGAAGCACTGGAAAGAATTGAACAATTTGGACAGGTAGCAGGTTTTAAACTAAATAAAAAGAAAACAAAAATGCTTGTTAAAAATATGGATTAATATGTAAAAGACGAATTGCAACAAAAATTAGGTATTGAGGTGGTAAAAAAGGTTAAATATTTATGAATCTGGTTAATATAAATAAATATAAATTTGTTTAAAGATAATTATATACCGGTATGAAATGGTATTAAAAGAGATCTAGAAGTGTGGGGAAGAATGAAATTATCTCTATGGGGTAGAATTTCAGTGATCAAAATGAATGTGCTACCCAAAATGTTATTTTTATTTCAGTCTATCCCAATTATAAATGGGCTTGGTAATTTCAAAGAGTGGCAAAAAGTACCGGTAATAACAAATTTATCTGGCACGGGGGAAAACCAAGAATAAAATTCCAATTGCTTACAGATGTTAAAGAAATAGGAGGTTTCTCCCTGCCAGATTTGAAATTGTATTATGAAGCTTCTTGCCTTTGTTGATTAAGGGACTGGATATTGTTAAATAACACAGATCTATTAGGTCTGGAAGGATTTGACAATAGGTTTGGGTGGCATGCATATTTATGGTATGAGAAGGTAAAAGTTCATGAACCACATAATTCGAAAATCAATCTATGAGGTATGGAGTAGATATAAGAGTTTATTAGAACGTAAAACACCATGATGGCTGTCACCATTAGAGGCAACATCTATAAAAAAGTTACAGTATTTTCCTGCGTATAAGACTACTTTTTAACCCAGGAAAATCTTCTCAAAAGTCGGGGGTCGTCTTATACGCCGGGTCGTATTTCTTATACGGCGAGTATATCCCAAACTCTATATTTTATCTGGAAAAGTTGGGGGTCGTCTTATACGCCCAGTCGTCTTATATGCCGGAAAATACGGTAAATATGGAACAAAAATGGGCCACCTATGGAGATTTGGTGAAAGAGATGGATAACCAGTGGAAATTGAAACCTTATGAAGAGATAAAAGTCAGTAAATGCCTTTTACTGATGCCTTTTACTGAGTAAGTCAACTGACCCATATGCCTTGGTAGCAGCTCACTAGGGTTTCAGGGGGGGAATCTCTCCTAGTCATGAGCATAGCGAAGGGGATTTTTAAATCAGTATTTTTTAAAATCAATCATTTTTAAATAATCGTGATTTTAAAATCAGTGGTCTAAAGCAGGGGTGGCCAACTCCCAAGAGACTGTGATGTACTCACAGTTAAAAACAGGCAGTGATCTACCCCATTTTTTTGGGTTCAGGTTGTTGGGCTTTTTTAAAGGAGGAAAACCCATTTTTAGGGGTTCAGGTCAAAGTTGTTGAGCTTCTTTGAGGGGAGCCAGTGATCTACCAGTGATCTACCACAGACGTCCAGTGATCTACCGGTAGATCACGATCTACCTGTTGGACATGCCTGTTATATGCAATAACTTGAGCGAGAATGTTATTAGCCCAAAGATGGAAATAAGAAGATTTACCAACAAAAGAAGAGTGGCAGATGAAATTACTGTACTTTGCCAAATTGGCAAAACTGACGTGAAAAATCCGGAACCAGCAGGATCAGACTTTTCTGAAAGACTGGAATAAATTTGTGTTATATTTGAAGGACAACTGTAAACAACTAACATCGCTAGTAGGGCTACAAGAAGTTTTGTAAGGTCAAACTTATTACATTTAATTATAATATATCTTATATTATATATATAAGAAAATACAGTACATAGAGAACAGGTTTGAGGGGAGAAGTTGTAGGCTCATGAAGCCAAATGTTTTATTTACTTTTGTACACTATGATGTTATGTAAGAAAGTATATGTAAAAACCAATACAAATTATTATTATAAAAAAGAATTTGTATAATATATTAATTAGGAGGCTATTAAAAGAGATGTTGTTGTTGTTGTTTAAAAAATGCAGATGCAATTAAAACAGCTTTTATCACTCAACAGAGGGAATTTCCACAAGTGGAACACCCTCATGGTGTACCCGCAGACAGATCGTAAAAAGCCAGGCTCCATCGCTATGCAACAAACTTAAGACTGTTTCCTAGAAAGACCTTGGGAATTGTTCCCTTAATGAATCACCCACAACGTAGGCCAGAGCAAATGAAAAAGATTAAGAATCCACAGCTGCCTACAATTTTATGCAGAAAGAAACATTACAGAGTTTCTAAGAAGGATGAGAGGAGGTGGAAGGCTGGTCTGCTACAGGTGGACAATTTGCGCACAAAATCAGATGCAAAAGGCATGGAGGTGAACTTGACATGGATTTGGTAAACAGGCTTGCATGTGTAAAATCACATGAAGGTAGCACAGAAAATGCAATGCCACAAACTCCACAAGCTGCCTCATGAACCCCCGCACTTTGCCCCAATATGAAATGGAGTTGAAGGAGAATTAATTGCCTATTAGGGGACTGGAGCCCAACTCAAGCAATTGTTGGAGAGGCCCAGGGTGCACAACATTTTTAAGCCAAGGCAGTTACATGGGAAGGATGATCTTCCCGCCCCCCACATTGTTTTTCACACAAAGAGGTGGCCATGGATCCCCTGGGAGACACAGGACTGTGCTACCTTTTGCAAAAGCATCAGGATGGGAGAGAGAGAACACTTGCTTTGGAAAGGGGGTTCTGCAGAGCCTGTGTCCTGAAGCCACGGCCAGGGCTCTGAGGTGCACCAGGGACATTCCCAGATTCGCTGGGTGCTTTTTATCACACCTGGAAGCAGAGCGGAAAACAACAGAGCTCTTGAAGGGTGGGGAGGGGGGGTTATCATCTTATTTTCCACCTCCGGCACAGCGGAGCTTTAAACAAAACCCAACAGAAAGAATTAAAAATATCCTACAATCTAACAACAGGGCAGGATTCTTTGCATGCAGCTGTTAAAATCCAGAGGGCCAAGGCAGCTTTCACCATAGAATCACAGAGCTGGAAGGGACCCAAAGGGGAACCTTGGCCAAGCCCCTGCAATCCAGCCTCCTCCAACTTGCCTAGGGGTGGGGGTCCTCAGGCAGAGGTCCCAATTCTCCCTCCATCTGGCCCGCCAGACTCTGCCCAGGTTCCCTCCCCCTGCTCCAAGCAAATGCCACTGAGCTGTGCCAATTCCACTTTCTCAGCTAGAGGTTGGGCAGATGAGGTGGGGGCAGGTTGAAACTTCTGCTCTTTTGCACACCTGTACAAGAGTAAGAGTAGAACTGGTGGCTCCGCTTACTTTGTTCCTTTGGCTCCTGCCCACCAAGGGCATGTGGGCCTGGGGCATTTCTGGTTGAGCCCAAGAATTGCCCAAGCAAACTTTTCTGGCAGGGTGGGCCACAGGGAAACAGACCACACAAAGCAGCAGCCCCCCCCCCCGTATCCACAACACACACAAAAAGGTTTCTGCAGATTAGGCTAACAGTATCGTTTACATGCGATAGCCTAGAATTTTGTACAGAAACCTGATTTGTTGATTTTGTTCCCTTTATATTTTTAACACATCTATGATTAATGAATAACTGAACCTCCTTCTAGTTTTTACCCTGCAGAGGAGGGGACCCTTGGGAAGGGAACATGGGAGACACAGAGCATCATTTGCTGGAAAGACCTGTGAGTGTAGTGCCTGCCACATTCAGGAAAATATTCCTATTTCTGGTTGGGCACGAAATCCAATCGTGCTCAAAAGCAGCGTTTCCACTGCAAGAGGTGGCATTTGAAGTGCAGCGTCAAAGCCCTTTTGTTCATTGGCAGGCTCTGGTAAACAAGCAGCTCTTGTTATCTCCCCTTTCAGAGACACACCTGCGATGGGAGGAAACACCAGGGCAGCACACAAAGAAAGCAAGAGGTCTGCTGCCACCAGAGGCACCAGGAAAGAGTTTGTGAAGATGCAAGGACTTGCCACATCTCACGGGCCATGACTGGCCCACCAAGACACGGCCTCCTCTTCCGGCCCTTTTTAGCAGCCCCTAGATACTTCTTTTGTTGCTCTAGTGCAGGGGCTCCCAGCTGGTGGTCCACGGAAACCAGGGGGTCCACGTAATCCACTCAGGGGATCCATGGCACCATTCGCATAACAAAACCTACAATGGAGATATCGACATTTTACAAAGTAGAGGGTCCCTGGTTTGGCTTTGGAAAAACAGGGTCTGCAGTACTTAGCTAATTGGGAACCCCTGCTCTAATTAATTTGACTTGTTAGCTCCCCCTCCCCCTAAGAGCAGCCAGTATGGTATGAATGATAGCTGAAAATAAATAGAGGTAAACTCCTGAATCTTCCAACATCCAGCTTCACTCGATGTCCACAAGTTCCAGGGTTATGAGAGAGCAAGAAAAACTTTTCTCTTTCCTCTTTCTCCAGGCCCTGCCTAATTTTATACATTTCGCAGGATTCTGAGTTCTTCTGCATAGGATTTAAGCGAAGTAGGTACAAGTTAGCCGCGATTCCTGCATTGCATGGGGCTGGACTAAAGGACCCTTTCAGTCCCTTCCAACTCTACGATTCTATGATCCTATCCTGCCACATCTTACTTGGCTTTTCACTGAACTGAAAAGTCTCTGCCGCTTTGAGATTAAGATTGGACTCAGTCACATGACGTGGTTCAACCGAGGAGACATTTGCACAACCGCATTCTGTAAGAAGTCTCTCGGACCCCCTTATGCCCAAGGAAGCTTTGTGTGTGCCCTGGGGAAGAATGCAGAGCACACCCTCAATTCAGAAAAGGGCACCATTCATGCACGCGCAACGCATTAGTGTGCCTTTGAATGCCCATGAGAGCTTTCGTTGGTCTTTGGCACATACAGGCACTTAAGTTCTAGTCTTCGAAAGCAGGATCTCAAAGTACCCAAAGGGTCTCTCACTCAGAGTCAGCAGCAGCAGCAACAACAACAAAAGATGCCTCAAAAGCATCCCTGAACAGACAAGAGGCTGAAAACCTTTGGCAGATAAGCTGCCAAAATCCTTTCAGGGAACACAAAAGGACACTGTGTAATGGGGCCTTGGAAAAGGACTTCTGAAAAGTCTTGTCAACGCTCACACTACTTTTCTTTCCCTCTCGTCTTTCTTCTCCTCCTCCACCTCCACCTCCTTTCATCCTTCTCCGCATCCATGGGGGACCATCTCTCATCCCTGGAGGGGAGAAGGAAGGCCAGGATCAGCCCCCATCCAAGGGGGGGGCAAAGAGATGGAAACAGAGAAGACTGAGCAAGATAACACTCTCTGATTATATTTGGGGGGCTGGGGGTGACCCAACATCTGTATTGGGGGTTGCAGATTTCCCATCATGGGCATCTGGTTGGCCCCTGTGAGAAAAGGGTGCTGGACTAGATGGGCCACTGGCCTGATCCAGCAGGCTCTTCTTGAGGGGAGGGGACAGCAACACACGGCAGGAATAAGTCCCGTCAAACCCCCCCCCCCCGTGTGGCTGGGAAGGCATAAAACTGAAAGTGCTCATGTGCAGACGAAGGTGCACCAATGGACACATGGGACCAGCAAGCCACCCACAAACACATAAGCTGTACTGCAGGCCCAGTCTACCCCCATTCCCCACCCCATGGGGTTTCATTCCCCCCCAGGAGAGAGACAGCCAGCCAGCACCCCACAGCTACTGTGGACACCCCCAGCCTTCTCCAGTGGGATGTTTTGGGGGGTTTGTTGAAAAACAGGGTGCTGACTGAGATGGACCTTTGGTTAGACCCAGCAAGTCTCTTCTGATACCTGCAAAAATGACCCACCACTTAAGGGCTGGGAATCTGACCAGACAAAAAGGGATCTGGTCAACAGATCCATGAGGCACCGTCAAGGAACACGGAAGCATCTTCAAAGCCTTAATGTTGTGGGAGCAAAAAAGGCGACAGCCACCAACAAGGTTTGAAAAACATACTAGTTATGGGGAGCAGGGGGATTATTAGCTCCTATCATCAAGGGAAAAAGGACATTAAATAAAATATTGAAATCTGCACAGTGGTATTCTTGGAATAACCAGCAGCATTTGTACACAGCTGATTATTGTTGTATTAAAACTGCTATTGATATTATTATTGACAAGTAGATTTTTATCTTCCCGAAGGAGCTCACCAGGGTGACCAATAGCAGGGAGTCCCTGATAGGAAGCCAACGGATCACATCTGGTGGATCACTTGAGCAGCACAGCCACCTCCGCAAGCACATGCCCATTTTTACAAGTCTGATGGCCTAAACCCCCTCTTCCCTCCACCTCTCATGAGCCTAGGCTGTGTCTGAGCGCCAGGACATCTCCTTTGCATGCAGAAGCTCCCAGGTTTAAAACCTGGCATCTCCGGGTAGGGCTAGGAAGATCTCCCGGCTGCAGCTCAGAAGAGTGTAGGCCATACTGAGCTAGATGGACCAACGGGACAAGAAAGCTTCCTGGGCTCCTGCCATTTGCTACAAAGCCCGGCACAACTGCTGGGGACCGACACTGCCAGCCTCCCCCAGCTCTGGAGCAGGCCATCTCTGAAACTAATAACTCCTAAAGATGGTGCGTTGGAGGGGACAACTTTGGCCAGGAGGCAGTGAGGGCCACCAACTTTGTTCCACAGTTTCGTTCCAAGAAAAACGAAAGTTGAGCCCTGCCAAAGAAGGGAGCAGGAGAGCCTCGTCCAAGGGTGGTGCCGGCCAGGGTGCCTGGCGCTTTGTGAGCAGTGGCAGGCAGAGGAGAGGCACCAGGACCTGGGACAGGGGATGCACGTCCCAGACTCAAGATGCCCCATTGATTGGCTCCATAGAGACCCCTCCAAGAGGTATTTTTTAATTGCTCGTGGAAGAAGACGCCAGCCAGCTCAGGAGAAGAATATTGATCTCCTGCGTTTGTAGTAGAAACAGCAGCCAGGGTTCCAGCAGCAGCAGATACAGGCCTAGACAAAGTGCAAAGGCAGGGGCATGCAGAAAGTGACATTTAATTAAAATATAAGCCAGGGCTCTGCAGCTGCAGGGAGACAGCAGAGCAGTGAGAGGGCAGCTAAGCAGAGGAGGGGGTGTTTGATTTTTTTTGGGGTGTGTGTGTGTTTGATTTATAATTTAAAGTAAAGCCCCATGCTCCTATAAACGCAGAAGTGGGGGGAGAGAAGTTGAAGATAAAAAGACCATCACCTGACACAGCTAAGGAGAGGGCACAGATCCAGTCTGGTCACGATCCCTTTTGTGGTCCGCTTTGCTGACAGACAGTGGCAAGGAAGGATGGTCAGAGTTGTTCTGTTCCAAGAAAACATTCCCAGGCTACAAACCCAGGCTGTGTCAAAGAAGAATGGGCAGCTAGCAGCCAAAGTGGTGCAGAGGTCAGAGTGTCGGACTAGGACCTGGGAGAGACCAGGGTTCAAATCCCCACTCCGCCATGGAGTTCACTGCCTCTCTGCCTAACTCACCTCGCAGGGTTGTTGTGGGGATTAAAGGAGGAGGGAGAGAACCACATATGCCACCATGAGCTCCTTAGAGAAAAAGGTGGGATATAACTTGTTGGCCTCCGTCTGTCTTGAGAGGCAATGGAGTGCACATCTGGGGGTGAAGTCAAGCCATTGTGTCAGCAGCACAAGCCTAGGCAGTGTGTACAGAGGTCCTGGGCAGCCCAAACACAAGAGCCCCCTCTTGGCCTCGCTGATGGGGTCCAAAGGAAAGCGGAGCCAGACGTTTGGCACCAGCTTGGCATACAAGGTGCTGCCCAACCGCCTTAGGGACTGCACTTGTGGAGGGTTTACTCCTGAGCCTTTTCTTCTCCTGAAGATATCCTGCCAGACAGTGGAGGTTTAAGATCAGCGTTTTTCTTCTCCTAGATGGGCTCCCTTCCCAGGTGGATAGCCCCATCTGCCCCTCACTTCCCTCTACAACAAAGGCAGAAACCACTTTCCTGACTGTTGGACCCCCTCTTGGTCTCATCCGCTCCATCCGCCAGAGCCCGTCTTCGCATGCAGGGAAGTCCCTAACTCCCCAAGGGTTTGAGACCCATTGGCTCCCCTCCCCTGGTTTAGCTGGCAGTCAAAGCCGTTTCCTGGGATTGTGGCCGCTGTTGCATGCTGACAGCTTCTAGGAGCTGCAAGCAAGAGCTAAGTGCAGGGTGGGGACTAAAGGTGGACAAATGACCCCACCAGAGGTACTACCCCTCCCCTAAAACCCCATACACCACAGGATATTAATGCAATGACTAAAACCAAACCACAGGCCAAAGGCGGCTGGGGAATGACTTCAGCTGGTCTACCCAACAGAACCACATTTGGGTCTCCCTTGCCTCAACCTTCACTGGTTTGTTTGTTTTTAATAAAAAACCCAAATATTTAATAGGATTTATGATCTGATTGCGGGTGGCGCTGTTGGTTAAACCACAGAGCCTAGGGCTTGCCGATCAGAAGGTCGGCGGTTCGAATCCCCGCGATGGGGTGAGCTCCCATTGCTCGGTCCCTGCTCCTGCCAACCTAGCAGTTCAAAAGCACGTCAAAGTGCAAGTAGATAAATAGGTACCGCTCCGGCGGGAAAGTAAACATCGTTTCCGTGCGCTGCTCTGGTTTGCCAGAAGCGGCTTAGTCATGCTGGCCACATGACCCAGAAGCTGTATGCCGGCTCCCTCGGACAGTAAAGTGAGATGAGCACCGTAACCCCAGAGTCGTCTGCGACTGAACCTAATGGTCAGGGGTCCCTTTACCTTTACCTTTATGATCTGATCGCAGGTGTCCCAATGTCTTGATTAACCTGGCCTGAAGGTTAACAAGAAGGAAGCTTTTCCAAAGTGAAAAGCCCCCAGAGTTTTATACAAGAACAAAATATGTTTCTTCGTTTTCCTTTACTCCATTTAAAGGGAGATATATAAAAACCTCCTTTTGCAGGACCAGCTAGTCCCCAAATCAGAGTTGGAAATAAAAGTCCACATGCTCCATAGCTCAGGGATATCGATTGCTTCTAAAACTTCACTGCTTTGCACACTAATGCTGCCTGGTATGAAAAATATATAAAATCATATATTAAAGGGGAAGGGAGAAATCCATTACTAAATTTAATCAGCAGAGTGAGAGAAGTGCTTTCCCCACAGAGACGGAGAGGGCAGGCTGCTTCCTGCCCCGATCTTTAGCGGAACAAGCACTCAGGGGGGTGCCCAGCTGAAGAAGAAAGGCAGCTGCCAAGGCTTGTCCTCATGCAGGTGGGAGCAGAGAGAGGAGGATCCAGCTCCGTGGAGGATGCATCGGGGGGGGGGGGGGAGAGACAGGTGCAAGGTCAGTTACCTCTTTAAAAATAAGCCAGGAGAATTGGCTCTGAGTGAAACATCTTCACCACCAACATCATTGCTGTTATTGTTATTAGAATTTATATATCGCTCTATATCCACAAGTCTCAAATGGACAACTGAGGCCCCCAACCAGCCCTGGCTCCTTGGCCCTCACTACCTCCTTGATGCTGCCCCCACAGAAGCCACAACAATGAGCAGGACCTCACTGCCAAGCTTCCAGACCCACCAGGGGCATAGCACTGGTTGCATTGGGGCACATGTGGGGCACAGACATGAGATCCTCAGAAGAGATCTACAGATGAAGGATGTTATACAAATTTAATAAACAATAATAATGATAATAGTGATAACTTATGGAGGCCAACAAGCTCACCCTTCCTGTAAACGCACCACTATGCGAGACGAAGGAAGCCCAGGAGAAAAGGGAGAAGGCAGCAAAGAGAAGGAAAACCGGGAAGAGAGAGGGGTGGTTGTCAACAGCCCCCCAGGGCAGCCAGCCAGCCAGTGTGTCCACAGCAGGAGGAGAAAGGCAGAGGCAGAGCCTCAGAAATGCCAACATCCCCTGTGCCTTCCAGCATTAACAGGCTCACCTTTGATGTGAAATTAATACAAAAATTATTCAGCAGCACAGGCAGGATAATAGGATTCTGTGGCGGTGGCAGGCCCAGCCGCTGCCACGCTGCGAGGTGGGCTCATTTAATATCGACGGAAACGACGCCAGAGGACAAGAAATAAGGCCCATAAAGATAATTGTCGAGATACTCAGGAGCAAATTAAGTAATCAGAGTCGCTTCTAAATCGTGCCTAGTTCTAAGAAGAGCCATCTTTTCCGATTACCCCAACAAGCGTTCATCAGAGGACAGGGAGGAAGGACGGCAAGTCCAGCTCCTCAAATGCTATGCAGGCCATCATAAGATGAGCTTCTCTGCAAGAATATCCTGGGGGACTTTGTCAAAAGCCTTAGTGAAATCAAGATACATGACGTCACATCATTCCCCTGATCCACCAAGGTTGTAACTCTGTCAAAAAAAGAAATGAGATTTGTCTGGCATGATTTGTTTTTGAGAAACCCATGCTGGGTCTTAGTGATCAAAGAAGCTGAAATGTTCATCTCCAGGCCTGGAGCACTGCAAATACTTGAAGGGGGAAGAGGAGAGAGTGCTCCTGATGGAAGACAGGGGGGGGGGAACCCCCCAACATCCAGCCCTCCGATTTAAAAACACACATTCATCACTTGAGACTCTTAATGCGCCTTTGCAGCCGGAGAGGTCACCGCAGCCCCCCTCAACTGGGCTCATTAAATAGACATTTAATCACAGCTTTGGATGGAGAGACAAAGACCGCAAGGAACAGGTGCTTTGGTGAGTGACCTTTCGGAACCTATTTTAATGTAACTAGTTTACGGCTTATCTGAAAGGCCAACTCATCAGGAGCTGCAGAGTCACAGCAAAACCCAGAGAAATAATTACAGAGGCCTGAGGAGGAAATAAAAAGGAAGGGGAGGCAGGAAGCAATTCCTCAGAAGCAGGTGACCAGGGCATTGGCTGCATGGGGCCCTGGCTGGCGAGCACCCAAGTCGCAGCACGGCAGCAAAGGGGCACGGCCAGTCACGGGGCACTGCCCAGCTTAAAGTGTCACTTACCTGGGCTTCCTCCACCCGCCCAAGCCCAGCTCCAGTCTTCACTTCCCACCTGCCCTTCCTCTTCTTCTTATTTGCTAAATAAATATACTTTTCAAAATGGCCAGAGAGCATCAAGGGGAAGCAGGAAGGGCCAGCCGTTCTCCCTGCTCAGAGAAAGGGGCGGCCTGAGCCCAGGCTCTCTCTCTCTCGCCTTCCGACTGCCACCCTCGCATTTGCTCTCACGCCAGGGATCCTTCTCCACGCCAAACCCTGGTCAAGCTCACTCGGGGGGGGCAGTGTTTTTCCACGTGACATGACTCGGAAGAGCGCAACCCCCGCTCCACCCACCCCAGTCAAACGGTTCCCTGCTCCCAGCACCCACCAACCAGCAAAGGGATGCTGAGCCAAGATAGCAACAGCATGGCCCAGAATCCTCGTGGGATGGAGAGCCGCTCCCATGCCACCAATGGCTGCACTTTTGCTGGGGGAGGAAAATAGGCCGATTGACATGGCCCCCAGACTGCAGGCTACCCCTGAGCACCCACCCACTTTCCACTCTCTCCTCCGCTCTGGGCCCCTTTATCCCTGGCCATTCCTTGGCTATACGGACTGAGCTCCCTTCAAACCATACATTAGAAGCATTACAACGCCACTTTAAGCTTCCCCCAAAGAATTGTGGAAGGTGTAGTTTGTTAAGGGTGCTGGGAGTTGTTAGGGGATAACTGTCCCAGCAATTTCCCTCCCAGAACTACAATTCCCAGAGTGGCTTCACAATCAATCTCTGTTAACAGTGGGGGGTGCGGTGCGGACTCCTAACAACTCTTGGCACCCCTAACAAACCACAGCTCCAAAACTCTTGGGGGGAAGCTGCAGCTGTTGGAAATGGTTCCATAGCGATTTCACCCATATGGTGCAGATGTGGCCACAGAGGCACATCTTGGAAAGTGTCCCACAATGGGAATCGTTATGACTAACACCAGCTTTGGTTTGTGTGAAGGCAGTTGTGAGTCGAGTCCGCAGAAGAACCAGCGAGGGTGTCTACTCACACTTGCGTGGCTCCAGGGCCTTGTTTGGGCGGGTGAGGTGCTGGCTGGGCGGGTTCTGTGTCCTCTGCAGGCAGGCCAACATGACTGGTGGCAGGGAAAAGGCTCCAGTGGCGTCAATCCAGAGTGCACTGCGAGGGACCCAAAAAGATGGAAGAGTGTCAGTCGGCAAAACTAGAGGGAGTCATAGTATCATGGAATTATCTAGTCCAGCCCCCTGCAATGCGGGAATCTCAACTAAAGCATCCCTGACAGATGGCCATCCAACCTCCAAGGAAGGAGAGTCCACCACCTCCCGAGGAAGCCCATTCCACTGCTGAACAGCTGCTACCCTCAGAAGGTTTTTCCTGATGTTGAGTCAGAATCTCCTTTCTTGTAACTTGAAGTCATTGGTTCTGGTCCTGCCCTCCAGAGCAGGAGAAAACAAGTTTGCTACATCTTCCATGGGACAACCCTTGAGATATCTTCCCTCAGTCTTTCCAGGCTAAACATACCCAGCTCCCACAAACATTCTTCCTACGGCTTAGTTTCCAGACCCTTGATCATCCTGGTTGCCCTCCTCTGCACACGTTCCAGCTTGTCAACATCCTTCTTAAATTGTAGCACCCAGAATTGTCCAGGTGTGCTTTGACGAAGGCAGAAGAGAGTGGGACTATGACTTCCCTTGATCAGGACACTAGACTTTTGTTGATGCAGCCTAGAATAGCATTAGCTTTTTTTGCTGCATCACACTGTTTACTCATGTTCAGCTTGTGGTCTACTAAGACCCCTAGAACCTCACTAGTCAGTAACAACAGACATCACAGACAGGCTAGGAAAAATGCAGATTGCATCCACACAACAGTTTATTTCCACTTTCACGTTTCCCTAGCTATTACCTTCCACATGATATTTGAGCTTCCAGACAATGTAAAAGCTACTTTCAGAAATATAGCGTAATATAGAGCAAGTTTAGCACTGATTCCCATGTAATTTGTTTCCAGTAAAAAAATCTGTTGGAAATAACACTGAAATGAGCACTAAACATGCTCTATATTCTGCTAAATTTATGGAAGTGGCTTTTAAGTTGCATGAAAGTTCAAATATAATGCAGAAATTAACAGGGAAATGTTGTGGAATAAACTGCTGTGCGAATGCAGACTAAGCTGTGTGATTCCCCCACTCCAGAGGACCTTGCAAACTGAGTCAATAAGAAGACTGCTAAACAGAATAGCTCAGAGTGCAGCACCAGGCAGCTGAACTCAAGGCAAACGAAGGACAGGTTTCTAGGCCTTATGGTGGTGGAGATGTGCTTGAAAGGACGAGGGCGAGACTGCCAGAAGCCTCAAAACAACAGAAGTTGCTGAATGCTATTTCTAGGGAATTTCTGAGGCCCTATCCATGACTAACAGAGCCAGAATAATGTATGCAGAATGGCAGAGAGGAAAATAAATTACACCAAATAAGACATATTGTGCATAGTTGCCTAATTTGCATAATGCACACAGTTTGCAGTATCCAGCTTTATTATTGTTTTTCTTGACGCAGAATCTGGACAGCCTTGGCAACATTATTTAAATTACTTATGTTTAATCACCCCACCCCCACCACCTTCTGTCCTAGCCCTGAGTGACTTCCAGAATGGTCCGATCATTACAATTTAAATGTGTGCACCATGGAGTACTCAGCAGGCCGATCCAAGAACACGACAGAAAGTACCGGTAAACTATGGAAGTTTTCTGAAAGTGGTTTTCTATCACTTCTTTTCCTTCTGGGTAGGTAGGAACACCAAGTTCCCACCCACCCAAACCCAGAAGCATCAATAAAAGCTGAAGTGGCCCAAATGTGGGCTCTTTTCTCAGCAGATGATAGAATCATAGAATTGTCTACTTGGAAGGGACCCAAAGAGTCCAGCCCCTTGCAATGCAGAAATCACAACTAAAGAATCCTTTATTTGTTTGATAGGACAGTCCTCCCAACAGAGCAAGTTTTACCAGCAACACCTGACTGGAACAAACAAAACAAGAAACTTTCCCCAAGTTTTAGAAAACACCCAACTCACACTGGATGTCCCCCCCTCCACCCAAAAAGTAGCAAATGATACCCCCCCAGCATGCAGCATTCGCTCTACCCTCCCCCAGGCAAAAGGGGAATGTGGGAAGCCCAGCGCCATTTGGCTCAGCAGCTTCCAACTGCCACATCTCAGGCTGCTTTCGAAATCCGGATGACAAAAATCAAGGCGAGGGGAAAGAGGCCAAAGTCACCGGTTTGCTCCTTTGGAGCTCAGCACACACATAGCACTGTCCTTTGGGAACTGCAGCGCATGGCATAAATTATGCTTCGTTCCTCTCCACCCTGAGTGACGTCTGGAATGGCCTCGCCATTGCAACCGGGCGCAGGAAAAAGGTCGGCTGGGAATGTACAAGGTGCAGACAGTGTCCTTCCGAGCGGAGGTTTCTGTTCCATTATGCTTCCATGCTGAAATTCACTGACAGCTGCTTGTCAGGATGCATATATCACATCACACACAGATCTCTGGCTGCTGGAGGAAAGACTGGCCTACCCAGGGAGCAACAAGCAAATGTGGGGAGAAGAAAGAAGGGCAGGTCGGTAGCTTGCATGAACTCCGCATATGCCTGGAAGGACAGGTTCTCTGACCAGGAACGCTGCCTCTTGGTCTCAGGAGTGCGGAGCCTGGCTGTCACTGAGGAAAGGCACTTGTCTCCCTCTTTCCCCTATTGCCTCCACTTGTTTCAAGTGGACTGACTTAAAATTAGCCTTCCAACTTCCAGATTCATACAAATCACCCAAGAGGCATGCACACTTGTTGCTTGCTGCAAGAATTAAGACATCTGGTTTGTTGCTCCAGGAGCAGCCAGAGCCGGATTCCCCATGGCCCAGAAAGTAAATGCCTCGGGGGCTAAATTAGGGATGAGCAACCTGTGACTTTCTAGACGCTGCTGGATGTACCTCCCACCATTTCTGACCATTTGGCATGTTGGCTCAGGGGGGTGGGAGATGGGGAGCAACTGGATGGGGGGGTCACAGGTTCCCCCATCTTGGTCTAAATATTAACCAGTGCAACAAACATACAAAATACTGAGGTACAGTTAACCTCAAAAAGTCACACTACTTCTTTTAAATGGAAAAATTGACTTTTATCTAGATTTGTTGTTGTTGTTGTTGTTTAGTGGTTTAGTCGTGTCTAACTCTTCGTGACCCCCTGGACCAGAGCACGCCAGGCACTCCTGTCTTCCACTGCCTCCCGCAGTTTGGCCAGACTCATGTTGATAGCTTTGAGAACACTGTCCAGCCATCTCGTCCTCTGTCGTCCCCTTCTCCTTGTGCCCTCCATCTTTCCCAACATCGGGGTCTTTTCCAGGGAGTCTTCTCTTCTCATGAGGTGGCCAAAGTATTGGAGCCTCAGCTTCAGGATCTGTCCTTCCAGTGAGCACTCAGGGCTGATTTCCTTCAGAATGGATAGGTTTGATCTTCTGGCAGTCCATGGGACTCTCAAGAGTCTCCTCCAGCACCATAATTCAAAAGCATCAATTCTTCGGCGATCAGAGCCAGTGTGGTGTAGTGGTTAAGAGCGGTAGTCTTGTAATCTGGGGAACCGGGTTCGCGTCTCCGCTCCTCCACATGCAGCTGCTGGGTGACCTTGGGCTAGTCCCACTTCTCTGAAGTCTCTCAGCCCCACTCACCTCACAGAGTGTTTGTTGTGGGGGAGGAAGGGAAAGGAGAATGTTAGCCGCTTTGAGACACCTTCGGGTAGTGATAAAGCGGGATATCAAATCCAAACTCTTCTTCATATCTTAGATAAAAATTCATGGATTTTATTTTAAGATATTATGACTGAAAATGTTTGGACTGTATCAGATTCAGATTGCATTTTAAAAGGTTGTTCCTAAGGGACACTTCATAGGATGGACATTTTTTAAATATGAGGTTTTGTTTTTTTAATTGGCCTTTGATCTAGATAGATAGCTATGTGATCTTCCCTAAAACATTCCTGGTCTAAGCCCAGGCATCATAAATAGGTTTGGAGCAGATTTTCCTCTCTTTAGAACAATTGTGCGCTATTTCTTGGAACTTTACTACCACGATTGTAGGTGGGGAATTGCATGTTTAGATTCCCTCTCATGTTTTTTTTTTAAAAAATAAAATAATCCTTACACTTAGAAAATTAGCAGGTAATGGTTAAAGTTGGGGCTACAGCCTTCCTCCCTTAGCTGCTCATTTCTAAATGCAGGGATGCTCTCTCTCTCCGTGTATGTTTTCTTTAAGCACCAAGAACACAAGAAAGCTCATAACATTTTAGTGTCCAAGGTGAAAAGACAAAATAAATGGTGCCCCCCACCACACACACACACACACACACACACACACACACACACACACACACACAAACACACAGATAACTAAATGGTTGGTGCTTCTTTGCCCTTTAATGTTAACCCCCTAGTTGTGCCACCTTCCCCAAAGGGGGCTATTTTTAAAAAAAATGAAGCCTGCAAATCTGCAAGCAGTGAAGTCCCAAATATCAGGGTCCTACATGATTGCTGTGCATGTAAAGATCAGCTCTTTGTCCTGGGCTCATATTAAACCCTGCAGCGGATCTCCACTCCTCTCTTCCTGATCCTTCACCCTTGCGGCTTTCCAGCTCCCTCAGCATGGCAGGCGCAGGAGCAGCTTGTGTGCAAATCCCTTTTCTTCACCATTGATTCTACCTGCAGAGGGAACTGCTGTCCTGCTCTGCTCCGGGTGACTTTCAAACAATTCATGGTAACCTTTTTGGGCTGCTAATTAGAAGCAACCTCCTGAGAAATGCTGGAGGGATGGGCGGAGCGGAATAGGGACGAAGCCAGAAGAACAGGTGCAAGACCTGTTAGCTCCTTTCCCTCTGCCCTGCACCAAATCTCCTCCTTCGGATATGCCAAATGGAAGCAGGCACCATTTTCCCAAGGCTGCGAGCGAAACGTCCCCAGGAGAAATTACACAGGTGGAACTAAGGCAGGCCCATAAAATCTCAGAGCGGTAAGGGAAACAAAAAGAAAACCTAAATTGTGTGGGATGTAACATCACAGAAAGCAGTCAAATACAACATTTCCTGTTTGTCCAGAGTGGACCCACCCACAGGGGTATGTTACTCCAGCCAGGAGGACTTTCTGTCACACCTGTCTGGAGCATCCTCCTCCATGTGACCAGGTAGATGGGCGTGACCCTGGGAGACCCCATAAAAGGGCTGGTCACGCAGCCATCTTCCCTTCTTCTTCTTTGCTTTATTCCATCCTGATGCCGTTTGCTGTCTGCTGGCTCTCAGCCAACAGCACATGGGCTCAATCCCCATATGGGATGAACCCACACTCTCTTCTGTAAAGCCTGCTTTCAGGATCATACTGTGAACTGAATGTAAGTAAACCTGGTTACTTTTAAAAGAAGATTGTTGTGTCTTTATTCTTTTTAAGAGAGAACAAAGGGGATTTACCAGGAACAATCCAATCTGGACAAGCCAGATTGGATTGCTTAACTCAAATGATTCTCACGAATCCATCAACTAGTTTCCTGCAATATACAGGGGAATGTGCTCTGCTACTAGCTCACTAGCATGAGTGAGGAAGGATAACATTTAATCAATATATCCTCTCCTACTATCCACAACATTCCCACAAATTGCAAGGAGGACATCACAAAAGGAAGGGGGAAACTTCATGCAAAGTGGGGCTTTTGTCTGATCCTCCAAAGCAGATTTTGAACTGATCCCGCTGTCTTGTAATGGAAGTTTTGCCTCCTGATTCCTTTCAACAGTTTGGCTCTCAATGCTGGTTAAATGCTTTGCTTTGCATTAGAAACTTGCAACCCAAAGACATGAGCCAGTTAATTCTGTTCACCTCAATGCCACCCTTGGCTCTTTCACAAGCAACATTCTCCCTGCGCTCCTTTGCTCAGCATATGGCTGGACATGCCAGTTTCTGGCTGCATTAGTAACCGGTTAGCCTGTGCTCTCCGCATGGGGTGGGAACAAGGTGGGTTGGAGATGAGGAAGAGGAAGAGGAAGGAAATGGTCAGATGGGAAGAAAAGCAAAAGTCCCTCTTCCCCCCGCTCCGCAATACTCCATTTGAAAGTCTGCAGCGAGATACAGCTTTGCCCCATATGACCCCCATAGCTCAAGCCACACAGGGTGCAGTAAGTACTGAGGAAGATGCCTTTGTTAAGATTCCTGCAAAGCTGGAGGTTGGACTAGATGACCCTCAGGATCCTCTCCAACTCTACAATTCTATGACTCTATACCTCCAAGGTCACCATCGCCCAGGCTGATGGGGAAGAACTTCACCAATAAAAGCTCACCATCAACCTCACACGCAGAGAACAGAGGCCCCAAAGGGTCGTCAAACTGCTCCCCTTTTGAGGGCTCTGGTTGTTAGAAGTCTTGGTCAAGCTGGTTCCCTCACGGCCACCAATGGCTCCTAGCCCCTTGGCTGTGCTCTGCCTCCACAGTCCGAGGCAGCGGATGCTACTAAATGCCACTTGCTGGAAGGCGCAGGAGGGCAGAGATGCTCTTGCGCTCTGGTGCTGCTGCTTGCGGGCTTCCCATTGGGGGCATCCTGGTGGCCACTGTGAGAACAGGATGAGACGGGCCCCCATTGGCCGCACCAGCAAGGGCTTCCATTCTGTTTTGGACTCTACTGCAACACACAACCTGCAACACCAGCTTGGCAAGGCCTGAAAGTCCCTCTGAAGCTCGCCTGAGTGGAGCACCAGACTCTGTCCCAAGGCAAGCACCACCCTGTCAAGCCAACCTTGTCCCATACTACTTTTGAATGGAAAGAAAAGCTTATTTTCTTAAAGAAGTTGTCCAGGCAAACAGTAGCATCTGAATCCAAAGAGCTGGGAGATCATCATTAGGAATGATTTATTAAAATTTCATATAGTGGCACCGATGCACTTTAAATGAAGCAAGAGAGAGAGACCCACTGCTCTAATTTAAATTTCAACAATAAAGAAAGCCAAATGAAATAGAATGCATGCAGACAAAGTTTCAAATTAATAAAGTTGAGGGAAAGCAGTTGCAATTCCATGCTGCGCCAACTCCATTTGCATGGAAAGCAAACAAAACCGCCCGCGGTCCTCGAGGGAAGTGGCTGTTGGCTGGCCAGGCTCAAGGTCATCGCTCCTGGGATGTTTCTGCGGGAGGGAGCCCGGAAGGGGCCACTGCCAGCCCTCGTCCCGCTCAGAAGCGCAGGGAAGGGTGCTGGGGAGAGGCAGGGAAGTTCCCTCCTGCTCTGGCGCTTTGCGCATGGCATGATTCCCCCCCTGGGGATGTTTCCTCATCCCGGCTCCTTAAGTGGGAGGCTGCACACCGTCCGTCCCCTCTGACTGGAGTGAACTGGTTAATGGTTATGTCAGCGCGATTTAGCCCAATGTCCTTCCCCCTGAACGCAGCCGACAGGCGTGAGCGGAAATGGCTGACAAATTAGCATGGACAGGAAGGAATTGCTCGCTCTCAGCCTCCCTGCAGATTGCCCTCCTCCCTTCCAAATACACTTGTGTCCTTTGCTGCCTCAGGAGGGAACTCTGGCCTTTCACATAGGGGGCAGGCAGGCAGGCAGGGCAGGGCAGCCAGAGAGGCCACCTACGGTACTCCAAGAGACACCAACCGCAACCCTTTCCCTTAACAAGGGCGGCTATCATGCAGTATATTTATGGGCCACTTTCCTTACCAATGGCAACTCAAGGCATTGCAGGGGGTTGGACTGAGTGACTCTCGGGGTCCCTTCCAGCTTTACAATTCTAAGGCAACTTGCAAGCAAGCAAGCAAGCAAGCAAGCAAGCAAGCAAGCAAGCAAGCAAGCAAGCAAAAAGCCAGACGGGTACAGGTACATTTAAAACCAAGGAAGGAAGAAAAATACATTTTAAAAGCACCCCACCCACCCAGATCTCATAATGGAATGAAACAACAACTGAAGGGGCAGCACTTTAAAGGCACCTACAGAGCTCATTGCCAGACATTTCTCTGGCTTGCTGCTGTAGCTGAGAGCAGCCAGCCCAGCACAGGCTTGGACTCAAATGGGTTTTTATGCTGCCTGCAACCTTTGCTGCTTCTTGCTGTTTATTCTGCCCTCTGTCCCTCCTGCATTCCTCTATGGGAGGTCCAGAATGGGGCCTTCTCTGAGACGGCTCCCCACTTGTGGGATGCTCTCCCTAGAGAGGCCCTCCTGGCGCCATCATTCCGCATCTTTCGGCACCAGGCAAAAACGTTTCCTTTTCACCAGGGCTTTGGTATTTTAACTACTTGTGGCCCTTTGAGTGGGTAGGATATTTTAATCCTGCCTTTTAAAACCATAAATGCATTTTCGATTTTTCTACGCTTTTGTTTTGTGATGGTTTTAATGTATGTTATCTACATATTGTTGTGAGTTGCTTTGGATTGCAATGGCAAAAAGGTAGCTAGTGAGTTTAATAATAATAATAAAAGTATTTTTTAATGACTGTATATATGCAGGATTTAAAATAGTTTTTTAAAACTCAGTTGCTGCACAGCAGTAGGCACTTAGACACTTTGCAATTTATTATAAGAAAAACAAGGAGGCAAGCCACAAATCCTGCTTGTGGGTTCTTGTCCTGTGAGGAGGAAGGTTCAAGTCCCTGCATCAAAACCAGGCCACGCTGGTGCCACTTATAAATGTGTGCATGTTTGTATATATCAGATTATATCAGATTTCATTGCAAAAGTAAAAAAGAATAGGTATCTAAAAACTGAGCTAGTGGAGAAACAGCAAGATGTAGAAAACCAAATTAAAAAATATTGAAAAGCAAAACACTCACAAAAAGGAGAAATCAAACCAGTTCCAAAATGCACATTTCTTTAAAATTCCTAAACAGCTTTTACAAGTATACATTTCCACCCCCTCTGCCCGTTCTTGTAAGCAATCAAGGCACACAGCACATGGGGTGTGCCAAAGTTTGCACAACTGTTCCTTGTGTGTAGGGAGACCTGACTTGATTTCTGGTATTTTTCAGAAACCACAGAAGCGTTTGCACCTTTCTGAAGCCATTCCCACAGGGCCAGTTGGGCTGAAGAGGCCCCTTCCGCCGTCCCTTTCATGGCCATCTCAAAGGATCCATTTCTCCTCCAGCCAAAAAGTTCAGCAAAAACATGCTACGCTTGCGAGGGAAAGGTGCGCCGAGAGAAAAGTTATTTAATCCTGAACAGGTGCCTGGAGTTGCCAAATTGGTCCACTTTCCTCCTAGTAATGAAGTATTCATGAATAAAAGCCTTTTTCACTATTTTTCTTAAGATGCTAATTTCACAACAAGAGTTCGTTACCATGTAATTATCCCAATCTTGTATTTCCCCATCTGTAGCAGCCTCTCTCTAAAAGCAGAAGACAATCACACAACCACCTTTCATCACTGACTATTTTACTTTCTGCAAAGGTACCTTGAAAGAAGTGATTTTCCTCTGAAAGGGACTTTTATTCTGTTTCAAAACCAATTTTCTCCTATTACTGTCTTTAAGAAAAGGAGCGAGACACAGAGAAAGGAGCATTCGTTATATGTCCCTCGTTAATGCAGCTCGTGGTAAAAAGCAGCGATATCCATTTCCCGGCTTTGATTTCTGGTAATTTTAAAATATGATATCACAATCAGTCAGAAATTATGTAGTTGGAGAGAAGGAAATACATACACGCACACACATCTGAGAACAGAGCAGGGCTTATTTGGGAATTGAATACACTTGACTGATAAGCCAGCCAGCTGCTCACCTCCACAATGCCAGGATTACAACCTTGGCCTGGTCATACAGGGAGCTAGCAAGCCGCCAGAGTGCTGGGAAGCAGCTCAACTCCACAACAACAAAAGCCACAAGGAAGGCGGACAGAAAGAGGCAGGAGGTGGGGGTTTTAGGGCGCAATCAGATGCAATTCATGCAAGGTGCAAAAAAACCAGCCAGAGGCACTCCAGGTATCCTGACACTCCCAGTTTGTGAGTTCCCAGAGTGAAGAGGACCAAGGCCACCCGTGGCTCCTGGTGGCTCCTGCTGCCCCTACCCAGGCAGGGCTGAGCCACGGTGTGGCTGTGCCATGGGGCTGGACCTGGACCAGGTCCACAGTTTCCAATTCTTGGATGGTTCCTGTGTCCTCAACACAGCCAGCCCCTCCCAGCAGAATGAGAAGCCAGTGCTCCACCAAAGCATTTCCAAGGTCCTAGGTTCAATCCCTGGGGAGGCCAAGGCGCTCTGTGTGGGGCTGCAGACAACACAGAAACTTTCATGGGTCCAAAATGCAGCTGTCAGATTACCAGCTGGTGTTGTTTAGATCCACATAACACCCGATTTAAACGAGCTGCACTGGTTGCCAGCTCATTTCTGGGCCCAATTCAAGGTCCAAAGCCGTAAACAACTCAGGCCCCCAATATCTGAAAGACCCCCTCCTTCCCTACAGACCCACTTGGGTGCTGCCATCGGCAGAGGGGGGCCTCCTAGTACTTTCCTGCACCCTGAGAAGTGGCCTGGGAGTGGAGGGCCTTCTCTGTGGTGGCCCCTCAGCTGAAGAACTTCTGCCCCCCAGAGGTGCACTGTCATTATGCAGTTCCTGGCAAATGCAGAAGATGTGCCTCTTTACCCTGGCATTGAACATTTGGAGATACAGATTTTCACAATCCACCCTATTTCTGTGGCTGTAGGCAGCTTTAAACTGCTTTTATTACTGTCTTTTAAGGTTGCACCCAGCTCTGGGACCATAGGGGGAAGGGAAAGTAACCATAATAATAATTTTAAGCATCAAGACTGGGTCAGGCCACTGCTGCTTTGTCCAATTGTGCTGGGGTGTGTACGTGTAAAAATAAAACATTTTTAAAATATTGTTTTAATTACTTTTAAAAAATTATTATCCTTTCTATGTTTTTAGCTTTCCCAGTTTTCTTTTTTTTTTTTTTTTTTAAATAATTTTTATTAATTTTAAAATTTTATACATATAAAACCTTACATTTCGGTCAGTATTCATCACTCCCCACCTCTCACCATGAGGAGTTATTTAATCTTACCCTCCCTCTCACAGAGGTAAACCCATTCATTATTTTCCCTGACCTTAGACCAATCATTATCTAACTTCGGCCTAACCCTATTCTCAGGTAGACCATTCTTGGTTACAAAACATATCCATAATGACTTCCTCCGCACCTCCCCAGTGGCTGCATTAAACAAAACATAATTCTGGTTCAGGTACATAGGTGTGCTAAACATATCTTTAACATTAATCCAAAACATAATTCTAACTCAAATACAATATCCTTAATTCTTATTTCAGCTCATCTTCTAGTTCCAACCTCCGCGTCCTCCTCCCAAATCTTCTATAAGGTTCCTTCTGACTCCCCTTAATCTTCAGGCTCCTAACTTCAAAAGATCCTAACATAATCCTAACTCAAAACCATGTCCAGCATAGATGTTCAAAATCCGCATATATAATCAGTCCCTGGTTGCCCACCTACCCTGCTCAACCCTCCCCTCGCCGTTCCCCAGTCCAAGCCCAAGTGCTTGCTTGCAGTTGGGCTTCATCATCTCTGTGTCTTCTCCGCTGTTCCAGCTCCCAGTCTTTAAAAAAAAACTTCTTCTCCTTCATTGAGGTCCTCTTGCGCTGAAAAACGTTAACTTTCGCAGATGTTGTTTTCTTGATTCTTTTCTTGGGTCCAGTTATCTTGTGCCGAGAAGAAATTTTCCTGCAGCGAGGCTTCTCTTTAACCTTGGGGGGGATTTCTCCCCCTTCCATCCTTTGTGCAGCTGGGATGACATCACTGTTGTTTACAACTCCTCTCATTCTTGCGGTTTCCGCTTGGAACTCCTTTCTCAGTTCCCAGATTTTTTCAAGGACCCTCTTCCAGCCTCCTTTGTCCAAATCATCCTCCATTTTCAAAGACATAGTTATGCAAAGTTCCACACCGAACCAAATCCAAACTCAAAATCCAGGTTCTACAATAAAATCCAACAGGTCTGATTCAATCCACACATGTCAAAATTGTTAGTTAGTTGCCCCCCCGATCAGGGGTGTCAAAAGGATCGAATCTCTGTTGCCAAGCCAAATTCCGTTACAATTTCAATCGCATCGGTAATAAAGTTCCTGATTTAGTGCCACAATAGCAAGGGACGGACCTCCGTAAATTACATCCCTGTACTTCGTCAAATTAGTCCAAATTCTTCGGTACTTTTCTAGTACTCACGGTTAAGGTAGCCAATCTTGTCGTTTTGCGGAGAAATCAGCGCGCTCAGCTGGGAAGGGCTCGCAGCTTCAACCCGACGGGCAATGGCGGTCCGTGGAGCTCCGTCGCCCCGCGTCTCACACGGCAGCCTCTACTGTGGCCGCCGCGGGAGTTGGGGCGACGTTGAGAGCTGCTGCCGGACCTAAGGTCCCGGGATCAAGACTCCCGGGAGTTTTGGGGGCTGCGTCGCCGTCGCAAGCACCCCTTTAAAGCCGGTCGGGTCGGGGAATGCCAGCAGCGGCATGTCCCCCGACCTTCCCCTCCGGCGCGCCGACCGGAAGCCCTAGCTTTCCCAGTTTTCTCTCCGTTTTTGTATTTTTATCCATAAGCTGTCTGGGGAAAAGGCAGAATGTAAATAAATAGCAATAACAACAATCTGTCTGGAGTAGACAGATAGTGTTCTTTATCTGCAGAGCTGAGATGCTCCCTGAAATAAAGGCGCCTGCCGCTCCCCTTTCCGCAGCACTTCTCCTGCACAGCCATGGCGCTGCTCCAATCCCTCGCCTGCCCTCCTTGTCCTAAGCCTCATCCCACCTGCCGTCTCCTCCAGCTCTTGATGACCAGCCAACAGGTACTCGCCATCTGGGTCTCTCGCAGGAGGGGGGTGCTGCTGCTGCCCGCGTGGCGGTTTGTGTTAACCCTCCTGGCAAATCCACAGGCAGCCCTCCTCTCCCCGGAGACCAGCGCTGGGCTTTGGTGGGCATGCCACCTGGAGAAGCCGGAGCAAAGGCGGCTGGGGAAGAAACTCTGGCAAGCAAAAACTCTTAGAAGTGCAGCTTCCCATTTTCCTCACCACACAGAGAGTGACGTACATTATGACAGACCTCAAACCTGAGAGGTGACCCACTCCTGGAACCGAAGACAGGGCGCAGGTTAACGCAAAACCAGTTGCCTCTTATAATCCGTATGGTAACAAGGTCAAGCTGGTTTGCACCGGTGCCTGCCAGGCTCCCCGGCGGATTGGCCCCTCTTCTGTGATGTCATGGAACATGCACAGACAGACCTAAAGCTGCTCAGCAACCATGCGAGTGCAAGGAAGCGTCAGGGTCTCTCTCCATGCGGCTCTGCCTGGAGACCGACAGGGACCCTATTCCACACCAAGGGCACATATGGGCAGCCTTCCGGGAGCCCCATGCCAGAGAAAAGGGGGGGCAACGCAACAAATGCAAATTTTAGCTTTGCACAGCTCTGCTCTGCCTCCACGGCCAGAGGCAGCATCACTTCCGAATGCCAAGGAGGGAAGAGGCTCTTCCGCTCGGGTCCTGCCTGCGGGTTCCCCACAACAGGGACTTGGCTGGCCACCGTGAGAACAGGAGGCTGTGCTGAAGGGACCCCCACTGTCCCAAGCCAGAGGGGCTCTTCTGGTGCTCTAGGTCAGGAAGGTCTGGCTTGGTAGGAGGCAGAGGAGGGAATGACTGAGGGAGCTTTGGACCAGAGAATGAAGGGAGACCAACTAGCCAAGCTGATCTACCACATCTTTAACGGGACACCTTGTGCATTTCGTTTACTCCATCTGCTATGTCCCCCCCCCCGCCATGTGCCCACTGCAGCTTCTGCAGCATGAGCTCAAGGTACACTGCCAGACATGAGCTGCCATGAAACCTATGGAAGGAGCAAACCTACTAGGAACATGCTAAGCTTTGTACAGAGTCAGGCCATTGGTCTATTCCAGGGGTAGGCAAACTAAGGCCCAGGGGCCAGATGTGGCCCAATCGCCTTCTAAATCTGGCCCACAGACGGTCCAGGAATCAGCGTGTTTTTACATTAGTAGAATGTGTGCTTTTATTTAAAATGCATCTCTGGGTTATTTGTGGGGCATAGGAATTCATTCATTCCCCCCCCCCAAAAATATAGTCCAGCCCACCACATGGTCTGAGGGATGGTAGACTGGCCCACGACTGAAAAAGGTTGCTGACCCCTGGTTATTCACTTCAGTATTGTTGACACTGACTGGCAGCAAAGGCTCTCTCTTTCAGACCTACTCTTCTGCCTCAAAATTAAAAAGCTGCTTGGATTTTGCAGGAAAATACACTGGGCCAACTGTGGGGGTTGTGTGTCTCGAAATGGGGCAGAGATGGGGTCTCCCAACATGGAGTTTAAGCTGCAGGTGAGTTATTATTAGAATATTTATTTATACTCCATGCTTTCCCCCCAACCAGGACTCAAGGTGGCTTACATCAGTTAAAGCAACACAGATAAAATCCAGAAATCTAAAAACACATAAGAACACATCTCCAAATATCTGAAGGGCTGTCACATGGAGCAAGCTTGTTTTCTGCCACTCTGGAGGGGAAGATGCGAAGCAATGGAGCCAAGTTACAAGAAAGGTGATTTCGGCTAAACATCAGGAAGAACTTTCTGAGGGTAAGAGCTGTTTGACAGTGGAATGGACTCCCTTGGAGGTTGAATGGCCACCTGTCACGTGTGCTTTAGTTGAGATTCCTCCATTTCTGGAGGTAGGACAAGATGTCCCTTGGGGACCCTTCTAGGATTCCACCCCAAATGCACAGACATTAATCCTGCAAAACTGTAACCTTCTGCATCCCTAATTCCTACAGGAGTTACCAGCATGAGAACCCCCCTCCCCCCCCACACGTCAACCTAACGTGGTCTGCACATGGGAGGGCAGAGATGGGGCACAGAAGGCAGCTGTCCTGATTGACTCATCTGAGGGGGCACCAGGCAAGGCCCTGAATCAGCTGATGAGACTTTGAGGCTGATCTGTTCAAATGCTTAACATTAGCTTAGTTAGCTTCATCTGCATCTGAACTAATTCCCAATCACCCCAGATTGAGTTCCAAGCTGGCTCTGGCCAGAGACAGAGCAAGAGACCATGCTCAGCACACATTTCTCTTCCTGCCCACTTTAGCCAGTGTTTGCTGCCTGGGCTTTCTAATATGGACACTGAAAGTGGAGATGGTGGGCTGGAGGCCCATTTGCAGCCCCTCCAGCTGCTGCTGACTCCGCCTCCCACCAGTTCCCTCATCCAGGCAGGCCACTGGGACGCAAAACAGCCCAAGAGAGCGGAAGGCTGGAGGATTCGGAACAGAGAAAAGGAATTATTTACACAGCACATAGTTAAACTATGGAACTCCCTGCTACAGGAGGCCGGGATGGCCACAAAGCGTGGGTGGCTTTAGAAGAGGACTGAACAGATTCTTAAAGAATAAGGCTACTGATGGCCACTAGCCACAAGGGATCCGCCACAAGGCCACAAGGGATGCTCTGGATCCCCCGCCCCCCCAGCTCCCACAACTCTTTGCATCAGGCTCCAGTTGGGTCTATTTGGGGTACTAGTAAAGAACAGCCAGCGCAGCTCAGATGGAAAAGGACTGCTGGCCTTCTGTTTTCACCTGAAATAGAGAACCGCACAACAGCAGAGGGTCACCCTTACAATAGGTGGCGACAGGAAGGAAGAGAGCCTGCTGGACCAGCTGACAGGGACTCCAGCATCCTGTTCTCACCATGGTCGGCCACATGCTCATTATGGGAAACCTGCAAGCAGGACCCAAGCAGAAAAGCAACTGTCCTTTCCTGCACTTCCCGCAATGGCTACTCAGAAGCATTTACTGCCTCTGATGAAACTTTGAAAGCAGAGATGCAGCGAATGAGATGGAGGTGTTCTCTATGTGCAGAAACACAGCCTCCGTCCTCATAGCAGCCTGGGGATCCTCATGATCTCACAAGGCCAGGTCTTCCAGGGAGCCAGGGAGGCTTCTCTCCAAGGAGCCACAAATTACGGCTGCATTGGGGAGCCACTGTTTGCCTTCACTAGTCAGCTTTCTGCTCCACACAGGCAAAGTTTAAGTGCACATTGTGTTTTTCAAAAGCCTCCAACCTACATGACGCTGATCCTAGCGCAAGACACTGTCTGGGGCCATTTTGAGAGTCTTCCCAGCAGGTTTACCAGAACAAAATTAAATTTCTAGCCATCACCGTTTGTTAGCAACTGTATTTGTGGATCCCCATTTCCTTCTCTGGGTCACTAAACTCACATGGCAAGGCAAAGAGGCAAAGGGTGCCGCGGGCGCCAGCATCCTTCTCATGCCCCCCCCCAATAAGTTCCTCTGACAGGTTCTCCTAGAAAAGGTCACATCACTCTTAATTAGCCACAAAACCTCAAAGCACCTGAACCTGGAGTGATGCTTTGGTGCCACTTGTCTCCTAGAGCATCTTCTGCCCACCTCAAGAAGAGGGAGTTCTACAGGTACAAGATCTCCGCTGCACCCTGGCCAGGCCGGAGCCACCACTGGGGCACACTAAGGCATGCTGCCCGTCAGCACCAATGCTCACAGCTCCTTCTGGTTTTGTTTTAAAGAGGGAGAAGGGGGGAGGCAGGCATATTGAGAAATGGGGGCCCCTCTGCCCTGCAAGCTGCAGCTCAGAAAAGGCTGAGGAGGACCCCTCTTGCAATGGCTCAGGATCTCCAGGAAACAAAAACAAACAAACAATGCACTTTTGACATCAATTGTTAAAATCCATGTTGTTTTCAAAGGTTCAGCCTTGATTCAAAATGGTGTGCAATCTTACACAAGCACAAATTTAAACCTGCCCCTTGATCTCAGGAACCACCATGCCAAATTTGATTATGGTATCTTAAGAGTTGTCCAAATGCACAGAGAACAGGCAAACAAACAGCTTCCTGAAATATATCGGAAGTGCTGGATCTGGGCTGAATATAGCAGGTCACCTACAGAAATGGGCAAGGTGGGGGCTGGGGGTTGGGGAGAGAAAGACTCCATCCCAGGACTCAAGGGCAAGGAAAACTGCGCATTGCAGGAGGGCTGGAGCAGCACCTGGGCCCTGCTGGATCAGGCCAGGTCCTGCCTCCTTCTGTAGTCATCAGCTAAGTGCCCCTAGGAAGCCACACAGGAACCAGGGCTCCTCTGTGGTTCATCCCCAGCAGCTCATCTTCACAGGTATACCGATTCTGAACATGGAGGTTCCACAAAAGGATGTTAGAATAAAGGCCCCTGCTGGGCGCCTTTCTAGGCCCTCGCCCTCTGTGGCCAGCCACTGCCGCCACTCACTCTGGCTCCCCTCAGGTAGGGAGGCAGCGGCCCAATTGATTTCCAGGGCGAGTCTCTCTCTGTGTCCTCCCTGCACACCCTCCCTATTATGCAATTCCACTTATGTGTGCAGGGGCCCAGAATGCAAGTCCCTGCTGACAGACGTTTCCCTCCTCCTCTTCGAAAGATCTGTGTGCTTTACAGCTCTCTGGGCAAGGGGCTGTCACCAAGCAGCTTGTGGCATTGCATTCCATAAACTTATTATGGGGTGTAGGCAAGGGGCCAAGGATCCAAGGAGGCAGAAAGGGAGGGAGGGAGGGGGAGGTCCACCCCAGGTTCTCTGGACAAGAAGAGGCATTTTCTGTTGACCATCAATGGTGGAGGGTCTGAATCACACCTGCCAACTCAAAACGGATCAGCTGCACCTTTTTGCCTTCAGGCTTCCCGTAATAGCAATGATACAACACAATGCATTCAATATCCGCTACTCTCCGGTTTTTAAAAATAGCTGCCTTTCTAAAAGTTACCCTATGGCAACCAACTGTTTTTTCCAGCTCCCATTTCACAGCCTTTTCTCTTAACGCCTGCTAATTTTGAAAGCCTATCGTTAAAATCGAGGCTATTTATAAGTCCAAGGTCTTTGTGACTTTTTTAATAAAAGAAAAAACCCAGCCGACAACTAATGCGTCAATGATAGAACTCTTTGGCACGTTTTCTGACATCCGCAGGCGATAAGATGGGCCTTATCTCCAGCGCTGAAGGTCCCCATTGCAAGATAAGGTGCCGCACAGCTGTCGATGCCCTACTCTCCCCCCTCGCCCGGCAAGGCTGAGATAAAAGGAAAACGGGATGGAGGCCGGAGAGGAGGAGAGAGACACATTCAGAGCCAGAGAGGCCTGCTGGAGAAACGCTAACCAACCCAAACACGATTTCTGAAGATTCGGGAACTGCCGCAATCTCAACAGGCCAAACAGGTGGCTCCGTGGCACAATGGATAGCAGCACACTGGACTTCTAGGGATGAAGGGATCAAAATCAGGGCTGCAGAAGGAGACGCGTTCAGGACACCCTGGGCCCCTGGGCAAGTGAGCAGGGCTATCCACCTGCCAGTCACACGAGGACAGGTGGTTTAAGACTTCAAAGGAAAAAGGCAGAGCTCCCAATTCATCTTCTCAATCCAAGATGTGCATCATGGGCAAATCTTCCGAATTTGGTGCCCTTCCCCTATGGATATGCTCAGGAGTTCCCCAAACCCCATCAAAAGCAGAGACATAGCAAGGTGCCCAATTCAGACAGCACCAAGTTTCACTCAGGGCTACAACAGAACTTGGCAAACAAAAAGGAAGATAGTAGTACCTGAGCATTCACTGACACGGGAGCCAAATCCCCTCTTTGAGATGTTCTCCTGCACAACCTTCTGCATTTCTATCCCCTTGCACATCTCCTGGCAGGGCTGGCGCAGGAGAAAATCCCAAAAGGTTCTCACAGCAGGTCAAAAGCTGGGCATCCGGCTCTGGCACAATCCATGGCAGCCCCAAAGCCATGCCATTTTGGCTGCCTCTGTTTACCTCACAGGAAGGCAGCTATCTTTTCTCCAAACTCTGTCCCTTTTTGGAATGATGCCTTCTCCCTCTTCAGGACCTTCTTCATTACCAAAATCGGTCCTCAGACCATTCAAACATCTCCACCGATACTCAACATTTCCCTGGCCTGTTTTTTGTTTTGTTTTTTAATTCTTAGTCATAATCTTAAATCCACCTGGCAGAAGGGCCCATAAACTTCCACAGAATCACATAATTGTAGAGTTGGAAGGGACAGCAAAGGGTCATCCAGTCCAACCCCCTGCAATGCAGAAATCACAGCTAAAGCACCCATGACAGATGGCCATCTAAGTTCTATTTATAAACCTCCAAAGAATGAGAGTCCACCACCACCCAAGGGAGTCTGTCCCACTGTCGAATGGTTCTTACTGTCAGAAATTTCTTCCTAATGTTTAGTCATAATCTCTTGCCATTTCAATCCACTGGTTTGGGTCCTGGAGCTTGCTCCATCTTCCATGTGACAACCCTTCAGGTATTTGAAGATGGCTATCCTAAATATCTCCAACTCCCTCAACCGTTCCTCATAAGGCTCGGTTTCCAGATCACTGATCCTCCTAGTCGCCTTCCTCTGCACACCTTCCAGCTGGTCCATATCCTTCTTCCAAGTGGGGAGCCCAGAAGTGGACACAGGAGTCCAGGAGGGCTCTGGCCGAGGCAGAAGAGAGCAGGACTATTACCTCCCCTGACCTGGACCCAAAGTTCCCTTGTCTGTACAGCACTAGCACAGTGTTGGTGCACAGACAGGTCATTACAAATAGCAGCCAGGAACTTTAACACCATTTCCCACAATAGTTATTTCACAAGTTCATGTTAGTCCCCAGCAACCCTGAGAGGTATACTGGCTCCATGTCCCCTGGTAAGCTGAACGGTCAAGAGCTGAATCTGGACCCCAGGCAAGAGCCAGTGTGTTGTCGCAATCAGAGCATTCGGAGTAGGCAGGGAACTCCGGGGTTCAAATCTCCACTCCGCCACGGAGTTTGCTAGGGGACAGCCCCCCCCCTCTCAGCTTATCCTACCCAGCAGGGTTCTTGTGAGGATGTCACTTGGAGGGTAAAACCTCAACACAGAATCATAGAATCATAGAGTTGGAACAACCCCCTGCCAAGAAGGAAACACCATCAGAGCATTGCTGACAGGTGGCTGTCAAGCCTCTGCTTAAAGACCTCCAAAGAAGGAGACTCCACCACACTCCTTGGCAGCAAATTCCACTGTCGAACAGCTCTTACTGTCAGGAAGTTCTTCCTAATGTTTAGGTGGAATCTTCTTTCTTGTAGTTTGAATCCATTGCTCCGTGTCCGCTTCTCTGGAGCAGCAGAAAACAACCTTTCTCCCTCCCCTATATGACATCATTTTATATATTTGAACATGGCTATCATATCACCCCTTAACCTTCTCTTCTCCAGGCTAAACATACCCAGCTCCCTAAGCCGTTCCTCATAAGGCATCGTTTCCAGGCCTTTGACCATTTTGGTTGCCCTCCTCTGGACACGTTCCAGCTTGTCAGTATCCTTCTTGAACTGTGGTGCCCAGAACTGGACACAGTATTCCAGGTGAGGTCTGACCAGAGCGGAATACAGTGGTACTATTACTTCCCTTGATCTAGATGCTATACTCCTATTGATGCAGCCCAGAATTGCATTGGCTTTTTTAGCTGCTGCATCACATTGTTGACTCATGTCAAGTTTATGGTCTACCAAGACTCCTAGATCCTTTTCACATGTACTGCTCTCAAGCCAGGTGTCACCCATCCTGTATTTGTGCCTTTCATTTTTTTGCCCAAGTGCAGTACTTTACATTTCTCCCTGTTAAAATTCATCGTTTGCTTTGGCCCAATTCTCTAATCTGTTAAGGTCATTTTGAAGTGTGATCCTGTCCTCTGGGGTATTAGCCACCCCTCCCAATTTGGTGTCATCTGCAAACTTGATCAGGATGCCCTCAAGCCCATCATCCAAGTCATTGATAAAGATGTTGAATAAGACTGGGCCCAAGACAGAACCCTGTGGCACCCCACTAGTCACTTCTCTCCAGGATGAAGAGGAGCCATTGATGAGCACCCTTTGGGTTCGGTCAGTCAGCCAGTTACAAATCCACTGAATGGTAGCATTGTCTAGCCCGCATTTTACTAGCTTCTTTACAAGAATATCATGGGGCACCTTGTCAAAGGCCTTGCTGAAATCAAGATAGGCTACATCCACAGCGTTCCCTTCGTCTACCAGGCTTGTAATTCAGAAAATAGTTCTGGTCTGTTTTAAGCCTCATCAGATCTAGCTTTTACCATCAGCCGAGTGTTAAAGCTTCACATTTGGTGGAATCCCATCTGGCAGGCTCAGCAACTCACCAAACTCGACATGACCTGAGTTCTAGGGATCTGCCCCATCTTCTCAAAATGTTATTTTTGGCAGGGAAACAAATGTCAGCACAAACAAATAATTTGGAGGCTCCTCACCCGATTGTTAAACTCGACCTGTTCTGGTCTTCCTAAGCAGGGGGTTGGATTAGATGACCACTGGGGTCCCTTACAGCTCTACATTTTGATGATCCTAAGGGCATCAACTGTTCAGCTCCCCACGTCCTCTTCAAAAACCCCAACAACATCCCAAGAGGCTTGAGGATTCAAGACCACATGGGGCAACTCCACCTGAGCCCACTCCAAGCTGCAGCACGGGGAAAGGATAGTAATGCACTCTGCACATGTTCAGAAGGACCCTATGTTCCTTCCTCACATGTTCCAAGGCTAGTCACTGCTGAATTACTGTGTGTTTGCGGTGTCTGTGTGTGTCTGTCTGTCTTCCTCCTCCCCCCAGGTTGCTACGCTGGAAACTGTGGCATAATTTATGCTCAACCTTGAAAAGGAAAATGAGTGGCGACTCAATTAGCAAAGCTGACAGTTTGGGTGGTGGAATGAGTTAATCTGGGGAAAGGTCACCTCTCTGTAAATTATGGGAAATATAAAATAAAAAACCCAAAAGGGAAAGTTCACTAGCACCTTGCCAACGGCTTGCAATAAAGCAGGCGGGGGCCTCATGGAGGCATGGCTGACCTTCCCCCCGCCACCCTCCTTTCCCCCACCTTCACTTGAAAATGTCTCCATCAGACCCGCCTAATATATTTGGCAAGGGGGGGGGGAGCAGCCTGCTTGCTCAGAGAGAGAGAGACCTGTTAATAATTAAATGTTAATCTAAAAAGCAATTTTAGCTGCCGTTCTGAAGATGTGGTTCAAGATTATATTAGCATGTTAAGAGTCAAGGGTAATTTTCCTCTAACCCCTTGTGTGATCTTTAAAAGCCTGGTGATCTTAAAGAGACACAGACACTGCTGATTAAAAAAGGGGGCTTCTCCACAGATAATGCCTGATGGGGGGGCTGGGGGCGTCCCTCCCCCGCTCCGCTAAGCAGTGTTTGTTAATTTAAAGAATGATAATAATAAAAATAAATTTTTATTTATACCCCGCCCTCCCCAGCCAAGACCAGGCTCAGGGCGGCTAACAACAAATATAAAAACAGTTGATTAAAATACAGCTTAAAAACAGAATTAAAAACAACATTAAAGTGCAGCCTCATTTCAGTAGAACTCAAATCAAAACTATTTGGGGGGAAATGCCAGGAAAGTCCCCAAATAGGAGTTCCATCTCAGGAGGAAAAAAGGAAAAGGGGGGAGGGGGGGTAGGGAAGCTCGGTTGTCTCCTTCACAACAATATTGGGGGGGGGCGGCAGGGGGAAATCACTCAAGCCCTAACCTGCATTAGCCCTGTGCCCCAGCGACAACTATGGGGTAGCCCTCCATCTGCCACTGGGAGGGAGACCAGCTCCCATCATCTGTTTGGGTGGCCATCTGCCAGTGATTCCTGCATTGCAAGAGGTTGGACTAGATGACTCCTGGGCGTCCCTTTTAACTCTCAAGGCAGCCTGCACACTCCTCACAGGACTGCTAATTTTATTACTTCATGTATACAATATGGCAGGTCTCCCCAAATCCTTCCTGCTCCAACAGTGGATTTTCATAATACAGCCAGTAACTCCCTTCTTCTGCCTCATTTGCATTAAAAATGCTGCCTCAGGAGCTCTTTTCTGCTGCAGGTGGGGGCCTGTGACTATTGTGAAGCTCAGCCCATGACAAGTGAGTGAGAGGGAGGGACAAGGCTGGATCTTGGAGCATTAAAAGCTGCCATCCCATGTGCTTGTCCTGGGGAACTCAATGGGACTTACTTCCGAGTAGACATGCCTAAGATTGCTCTGCAAGTAAGAGAGCCCCTATGCCTTTATTTATTTTGGAGAGGGGGCTAGATGTTACGTGTGAAGTTTTACATTTCAAGATTAAAAAGAAAAGTCGCACAAGAGGATCTGAAGGCAAAGCAGAGGAAGACCAGCCTTTGGAACGGAGAAGCCACAGGGCGAGAGGGGCAAGGGGCTGCCACACAGGGCCAGCAGCTGTAGATTCCTTATAGCGGCATTTTTCCCAGGCAAGTGTTGTGTGTGATAGCAGGCATGGAATTTCTCTCTCTCTTAAAGTAAGTTCCTAGTTCTCATGGATTATGGGGGAAACTGTGGTCTGGAGTGTTCATGAAACCAAGAGTTCTCGTTTTGAAGCCCTGCAGCATATCTAACCAGCTGCATATCCATTTCCAGAAGGCTATCCCCGCTATCGTCAAGGCTGCTAAGTATCTAACATTCTCTGCCAAGCTCTAGCTTCTAGGATTCTGCAAGCTGAGTAAATCATGTCACCTGCACAGACCTGCTAATTCTGCATGGCTGCATCTGCTCCACCAAGGCCTGGGGAAGGATACCGGTGAGGTGCAAAGCCCAAAAGACACACTCTGAAAAGAGAACTGCTTAGCCCCCCCCCCCCATTTCTAGGATTTCACTTTGCATTCACGAGAGCCAGCAACATGTCTATTTCGTTTTCTAATTATCTATCTACCTGTCTGTCTGTAAGGCAGTCAACATGCAGTCCCCGTTGGAGGAATTGGTGTGCCTCATCACAGCGTCACAGTCCTGGATTTGCATGAAGTGAAGGCAGCTTTGAATAAAACAGAGGAGCTGTGAGGATACAGGGATGTTTGGGGGTTTGGGTGAGGTGTAAAGAGAAGGCTGCTGGTGGGTTGGCAAGGGGAGTGTGGGGCTGGTGGAGTTTGCGAGAAAGGCAGCAACAGTAGCTTCTAGTGTGCGTGTGTCTCTAGGTGTGTATACCCACAACACAATCTCTGCCCGTATGAACACAGAACAAAGACAGCCAAGCTAATCCCTCCGTGTACTTCAGGCTCCCAACCACTCTTATCTCTTCCATCCACAGAGCATACTTTCCCCTCCATCCCCCAGCAAAAGAAAAGGGGGGGGGAGAACCACAGTTTAACCCCCCCCCAAAGTCTCTAAAGAGCAAAACTAAGCAAAGTAAATCATTATCTGCAAATTGATTTAGTTTGCATACATTTAGCCCAGGCAGGCTTCCCATTCAAACCTGATCTTTATCAGCACACAAGGAAAGTCTAAAGCGGCAGAGGCACAAAAGCTGAAGGAAGCTGCAGCTGGCCTGTGCAGGATGTGACCCAAGCAAGGTAAACAACACCCACGGGCCTCATCCTGCAGCCTGCCAGAGAACAGATAAAAATCCCACTTCAAACATGCTTTATTTTCATTTTTCAAATATACTAAATGCCCCTTTAAACCTGGTTTAAAGTAAAACATAAATTCAACATGAACACCACCAAGCTGGAACTCTGCACTTGCCCCCTAAAAACTGAATCATGACCTACCCAATTGACTGGCCCACGGCAGCCAAAATGCAAACCAGAGCTTGGAGCAACAAGAACAAACCTTAGGAAGCCTTATGTTTCCACATGCATGAGCTGATGCGCTCCAGTTTATTGTGTGCAGCAACTCTCTCTTTGTAGAATTGTAGAGTTGAAAAGGACTCCAAGGGTCATCTAGCCCAACCCTCTGAAATGGAGGCATCTCAGCTGAAGAATCCTGTTGCTTCTAGTTTGAAGCAAAGGCTAAACTCACACAGCTGTTTGCGCCATTCCCCTGATGTTTCCCCTCACTGTTAATTTCCGCATAATACTTGAGTTTTCAGCTAACATAAAAGCCATTCTGGAAAACTAGTGGAATAGAGACACGTTTAGTGCTCATATCCACGTTGTTTGAGTCCAGCAACCATCTGCTTAAAGTCTCTTTAACCTGGAAGATTCACCCCTTGGGGGGCTATCTCTGCAACAGAAGCATGCTGGGGGGAAAGGTATTTATTGTCACATTCCAGCACATCACTCAAAAAGTCACAGTTCCATCACACAAGAGGTAGAAAACGGGGAAGAAGAAGTGCTGGCGTTATGATCCGGAAAGCTCAGTGTTTCCTGCGTCTGAAGGAACCCACTGCAGCTTGCCCGTTTTGTCCACATGGGCAAATCACACTTTGAATGGGAAACCTAGCAATGGTTTGCTTTAAAAAAAGCAAGAAAAAGCAGAGAGAACAACCGTGAAGCACTTGGGACCCAGGTGTGGCTATGAGACTCGCTGTAAAAGGACTGGGCAGATTCCTGGAGGAGGCGATGGCAATGGATGACTTCTAGCCTGGATGACTGTGCTCAGCTGCTGGAGATAGCAGGAGGGGAGAGTGGCTCTCACACTCAGGTCCTGCTTACTGGTTTCCCACAGGCATCTCATGGTGGACTCCTGGGCATCGGATGCTGGACAAGGAGGGCGATTGGCCTGATCCAGCAGGCTCTGCTCATGTTCTTCCACATCAGGGGTAGTCAACCTTTTTATACCTACCACCCACCAATGCATCTTTCTTGATGGTAAAAATTTCCTTACCGCCCACCAGTGCTCCATGGAAGGAGGATTCAGCTTGTGTCGTAGAACCCCCTCCCTCCCACCCACCTAGAATCCTGAAACGCCCACTAGTGGGCGGTAGGGACCAGGTTGACAACCCCTGGTCTACACCCTGAGGTAAAGGTAAAGGGACCCCTGACCATTAGGTCCAGTCATGGATGACTCTGGGGTTGCGGCACTCATCTCGCTTTACTGGCCGAGAGCCGGCATACAGCTTCCAGGTCATGTGGCCAGCATGACTAAGCCGCTTCTGGCAAACCAGAGCAGCGCACGGAAACGCCGTTTACCTTCCCGTTGGAGCGGTACCTATTTATCTACTTGCACTTTGACGTGCTTTTGAACTGCTAGGTGGGCAGGAGCTGGGACCGAGCAACGGGAGCTCACCCCATCGTGGGGATTCGAACCGCCGACCTTCTGATCAGCAAGCCCTAGGCTCTGTGGTTTAACCCACAGCGCCACCTGGGTCCCTGTTCTACACCCTACCATCTTCCAAAGAGGCTCTTTGTCTGCCAAGTGAGGCAGGAACCCAATGGGAGAATCTGATCTTACAATGGTTTCAACTCTGGTCAAAACATATCCGCTTGTCCAGGTGTTTTAAAGCTGGCTGTTTTACTATTTTCAAATACGGCTTTTGTTTTTATATGCTGCCCTTCTCCCGTGGGAGCCCCAGGAAGTGAATGATGTCCACAGAATGGAATCTGCATAGAGACAAATTACACTATAAATCAATCTGCAACAGGGGTGGCCAGATGTTTGACTGGGATCTACTAGCAGATCTCAGGGTGGTTTACAGGTGATCATCAAAGATCTCTAAATCCCCACCATCCCATATAAAAGCAGCAGCAGCAGCAGCAGCAGCAGCAGCAAAACTCCCCCCCCCCTTTCCAAATTACACTGTTGAAATATAGAAAGCTGTGGGTAACAAAATACTACTAGGTTCAGTTCTGGTACTCAAAAACAATTTCCTGAGCTCAGAATACTTTCATTCCAAGTGTGTGCCTTTTGGATCAGGCTCCAATTAATGGATCTTCCAGTTGAGGGGGGGCAACATCGAGTAGACCCTGCAAGCCTGAAGTCTGCCCCCACCCCAGCTCCCAGGCTCTGTTCTGTAGGGTCACAGAAGTTCAACCAATCAGAGCCAGAGGCTTCATTGCCCCAAGCTCAACATCATGTCAAGTTCAGTGATCTGCAAGATTGCAGAATTCTGTTCTTTTTGGTGATAAAGATTGTGGGTCCTCCAGGGCTGGGTGTGGGTTTTTCTAAGGCACATAGTGCATACCGTTCTGGTTATAAATCAGCATTTAGGATCGGGGAAAAGTGCGTTCACCCTGATGGCGACAGACGCCAGAGATCCATCTAAGCTACAGGGGGGAAAGTCACCCCACACTGCTGGAACAGAGCCAGTTGGGTAAAGTTGCACAGATCTATGTTGACTCACAAGGAACCGAGACAGATGTCTGATGGAAAATTACAAATGGAATTACAAATTATGCCACTGTCAGCAGCCTATTGATTGGGCACAGTCACTTCCAGAGGCACTCTTGATTTTTTTTTTTTAATTAAGAAAAGCAGAATTAGCACTATATATAATCTAATCAGGGCAATTTCTAGCAAAGAGATCCAAGATCTACTTTAGACAAATAAAAAGGTCATTTGCATTCAGCCACTTCTAGAAGAAAAAAGAGGCAAATCCCCCTACTGAGAACTCCTGCAAGGGACAGGAGTAAATGATGGCAAGCTTTGCCGACCTGGCGCCCTCCAGGTGTTCTGCACGACAAGGCTCCTTAGTCCCAGGCAGCACAAACTGATGGGAGTTGTATTGGAGTACCTGGCTGGAACGTCTGGAGAACAGCTGAAAAGGCTGAGCGATGCACTGAGCAGGTCATAGCGGAGGAAGTGTCCTGACCTCCTGCAACAGAGATGGGCGCCTTGGAGGTCTGCACCTGTGTGACACAGAAGTCTGTTTTACACCTGTGTGTTGCAGCAGAAGCCAGTGCACAATTTCAGCCTCAGTCCCTTACCTGGAGCAAGATGGGCAGCTGCCTGATAATCAGGTCAGGCCAGCGACCCATTTCACCTAGTACTTACTCTGATGGGCAGCAACTTTTAACGATCTCAAGCAGAGAAGGGCCCTGCCCAGCCTTGCTACCTAAAATCCTTGTGTGGCACCACCAGGGGCTGCCTGGTTGGTGCTGGCCTGTGACAGGGCCTTTTCAGTGGTGGCTCCCCGGTTGTGAAGTGCCCTTCTTGGTGAACTGCGCCTGTCTCTCCATCATTATTCACTTTCAGGAGGGAACTGGGGGGGGGGGGAAACCACAGGCCGATCTGGTCCAGCATTCTCAGAGGCTGCCCAGGGGCAGTTGACAAGCAGGATGTGAGCACAATAGCATCACTCACTCTGATTCTGAGTCTCAGGAATGTGGCTCGCGGCGGCCATGATGCACGAAGGGGCATTCCTGCCTGGCGCACAGTTCAGTGGCAGGGGGTGAAACTCCATGCAAGTGGAGAGGGCACCTCGTATCCCATCTGCACCCCCCTTCTGCCTGGAAACCAGTGCGGTTCCTCCTGGCCCTCCTTCCCACTGGCTGCATCTCTTCCCGGCGCCTTCATGCTTGGCTTCCTTGCCTCGCCTTTGTGCCAGCAGCCCGACTTCCTGACCTTTCGCCCCCGGAGCCACCTGCAAAAAGGAGCTGTCGTGGCTGAATGGAAGGGCCCATTTTTCACTCACTCCCACCGTCTGGGGCGTTTGGGACTCGCCCCATCTCCCTCTTGCAAGGCAAACGCACACAATAGGGCCTCTGCAGCTCTCTCCTCCTGGGACGGGCCTGCCAGCGCGGCTTCAGGAAGCATCCAACTCTTGCTTGGAAGGAGGGGGGCTCTTTTGAAGGCGGCCCCCATTATCAGAGGCACACAGCGGGAGCAGAGAAAGGATTTACCAGTCGACAGATGGGGTTCCCATTCAGGGGCTCCTGGGGAAGAATGTCCTTAAGCACCATTGGCTCCCAACCTCTGCTGTGGCCCTCCCCTGCCTAATCGGGTTACGGTTTGATGGGACGTCCATCACCCCCAACACTGTTTTGCAACACAAAGCTCTAGGACCCCTAACCCTTCTACAATGGATGCAATTCTTTAAATGAGACAGTTCAGCTGGGGGAGGGGGGGGAGAGAGAGAGAGGAGAGAGAGAGATTCAGGAGGTTGCTGTAGGGTTTTCTGAAGCAAATAAATTTACAGTGGTACGCTTCAGGTTAAGAACGGACCTCCGGAAAGAATTAAGTACTTAACCCGAGGTACCACTGTATAACTTTGGCCAGGAACAATGAAATATTAAAAAACACCGGAACAGAGAGAGCCATGCTGAGCTCTTTGCCTGGAATCGAAATGGGAACCCTACTTGCAAGCTTGGTGTGGTTCGTTTCTGTCAGGAAATATTCAAACATTAAATCATTACCTGCTGCAAAAGAAAGTCCAAAAGATGCCAAGAAATGAACTTGTAGGACAGGTTCACTGGACACCAACATAAAGTCATCGTCCAAGGCAACCACTGCAGTCATTTGGCACTTTGGACTTGTGTGTTTGCAAGGTTGGAAAGGGGGGGGGGAGTACAAGGAGGTTAGAATACCATTGTTTGTAGAAAAACAAGAAAGGGGAATTCCCCCCACCCTGTCTCTCACAAAACTCAGAGGTCACCCAATGGAAATCAGAAGGCAGCAGATTCAGAACGGACAATACCGGTAATAATCTGATCATTCACACAACATCTCACGTGCCACGAGATGGAGCGATGGGCAACAGCTTCCAAAGGCAATCGAGTCCAGGGGGTGATGGGTGCACTTCAAGACCCCTTGAGGGACCTGGGTTTTCTTCCCTTACTCTAGATCCCTGAGCCCCCCCCCAAAAAAAAAACAACTATTGCAAACAAAGCAGGATTCAGAAATCCTTGGTAATCTACTGAAAATCCCTTCCGCCCACCTATTAGGCCTGGGCAATATCGGCTTTTCAACATTGCGGTGTCTTACCAGCCAAACATCACGGTTTGGCAATATCCCGCGATGTTGAAAAACAAGCTGCATTGGCCTCTGCCCGTGAGACACCAGGTGAAACTGCCCAGATCTCACCTGGGGAACTGAGGCGGTTTCACCCAGGCACTCACCGGCTTGTTTGTGCAGCTCAGCTGGGGATCGGGAAGGTTCCCCCTCCCCAGGCGAAACAGCCCCAGCCGCGCTCCTGCTGCTCCTGGAGGAGTGGGCAGAGTGTGGGGCTCCTTTGACTGCTCAGCTGATGCAGAGGGAGGGGCAAACTGCATGAGCACCTCCCCAAGACAGCTTGAGTGGGGTGGCGGTTTCACTCAGCGAAGCTGACACCACAGTATGACGGGCGATGTATCAGTACTGCAAGAGAAAATCTACTTTAACATACTTCCTCACTTTATTTTTTTTTAAAAAAAGACTAATTAAAATTGCTAGGATGGTGAGATGAAATTTGAGGGTGCTTTTGTTAGGACTGTGAAATTTGAACAATTCTTTGGTCAGATCAAGCCATTTTCGCCGGCTGCAAAGCTGGCAGCCTGGTGCTGAAACGGGTCAATCTGGGAGGTGGGGAGGGGTCTATGAGCCCCTTCTAGGGGCAGCCTGTGCCCAAGTTCCATGGGACTGGCTATGAAGAGGGACTGAGGGTCGCTGTGGGAAAACAGGACACTGGAGGGGGCGCAGGGCTCTTCCTACAGAGCTGCCCCAGATTCTGCTGGAGCAACAGCTGCGTGGCATCCAGGACTCCAAGACCAGGGAGCACCCATCACTGAAGCACAGAAGGGACCCCAAGGGTGCCGTGCAGGATTTGCAAAGTGGCATCAAGACAAGCCTAGGCCAACCTGGTGCCTTCCAGGTATTCTGGGCTCCATCCCCCATTAGCCCCAGCACACTGGGCTGATGCCAGCTGTGCCCCCAAACACCTGCAGGCACCAGGTTGGTGAAGGTGGGTTGTGGGGGCAGGGCTAGCCAGGTGCCTCCTGAGAAGCCCCTTCCTTCACCCAGGTGGCAGCTGCACTGACCCAACGCTTAAGCAAGGTCCAATCAACCAAATACCGGTAATTTTAAAAATCCACTTCTCCTTTTTCTTACCTCATGCAATTTATTATTATTTTTAGGTTAACAGAGCAGTGCCGCGACCCCATCAAACCATCTCTGATTTCGCACTTCTCTCCTCACACATAAACAACTTCCTTCAAAACATTAAAAGAAAAAAGATGCAGACTGAGCCCCCAACCCCCCCCCCAAGCCTTAGTAAAACATCTGCTACATTCAGAGCAAAGCGAGCGTCTCGTTGTGGAAAAGAGGAATTTAAACAGGCCTTTCCTATTTAGCTGCAGATAATCTTGCACAGCCACCGGATCAGAAAATGAGGCATCTATCAAGATCTATGTATTTGTTTTACAAAGGCCCACTTTCTTCTCCCCACTCGAGGCTGCCTGCGAGGACCAGATGACAGGCAGAGAAATACAAAATGATTAAAATGAACATACAGAACAATGGTGAATGCTCACTTGGAAAGGGGGGTGGAGAAGAGAGAGAATGAGGCACTCCCCCCCCCAGCTCCCCTTCTATGTTTATAGCAATTGTATGAAAATGTACAACACAGAACGGCAACAGCTGACAAATGAGATCAAACAGACGCGATTTCAAGTTGGCTCCTTCCTGGCTCCTGATTGGCATTAATTGTGAGCGTTTGCAAAGCAGAACAGAGAGAGGCTGACATTAGCTTCAAGCGAACATTTCCCTTCTAATAGTTTTAATGATTACAACGGGAGCCCATGATCAGCGTCGTGCATTAATAACCCAGGAACAGCTGGGCGGGCAAGCAAGCGGGCAGGCAGGCAAGGAAGCAGGCAGGCCTGTGGCAGGGAGCAGGGCCCCCCTCCACCGGGGGTGGGGGGTGCATTTTACATATCTCCACACACAGAGAGACAAGGTAAATCAGCTGCACTGAGTCCACCTCCTGCTGGACAGAGGCCCTTTCTGGTCCTTTTTCCCCCAAACCCAGAGAAGTTGGGCAGAGTGGACCTCACCCATGCCCCCATTTTTTTTAAAAAAGTTATGCTGATATTTATAGTCTACCACTGTTTCACAATTAGCACACATAATTGAAGGGGCTGTCTGGGACTGCACGGACTTCTCATGACAAAAGCATCTTGCTTTTTCATTGCATATGTCTCCCACCTTTTCTCCAAGGAGCTCAAGGCAGTAGGCAGCATTCTGCTCCCCCTCCTCAATTGAACCCAACAACAGCCCTATGAGGTAGGTTAGGCAGAAGGGCAGTGACACCCAGCCTGCCAGCCTCACGCCCAAGTGGGGATTCGAACCCTGGTCTCCCAGGTCCTAGTCTGACACTGACCACTGTGCCACTGGCTCTCAAGCAATAGAAGAGTCCTTCACCGAAGAACCAATGACTTGTCTCCCTGTTGCATTAAAAGAGGGACAGAAAGCCCTTTCCGTCTGAAGGGCCACATTTCCTTGTGGGCAGCTTCCAGCAGCCATGTGGCACGGGTGGCACCAGGGCACTAAATGTGCCCCTTCCTTTTGCAAAGACTTCACTCCAGAAAACTACATTCCAGTTGCATAAAAAGTCAAGAGACTTCAACATCCTCCCCCCCCCACCTCACCTCTCCATCCTCCAAGGGCATCACTGCCGCCCAAGGACACATCCCAGCAGGCAAAAATACTCCATGGAGGCACAGAACAGGGCGGGGGTGGGGGGGCGGGAAGAGTCCTGGGGGCCTGATAAGGTGGCGCCCAGACTGCCACACCCACACACAGCAGTGGGGCTGCTTCATCCAGGTCTCAAACTTCAGAGAACACCCCTTTTCCCTGCTGCCTACTTAGGATGGGAAGAGGAAGGGAAAGGGAGGGGGTGGCATATGCTCTTGTGACGGCTGCCAGAGGAAAAAACTGGGAGAGCCAAGAAAAGGGTGCCAGCCAACCCAGTGAGTTTTCTGCCAGGAAACCAGGCAAAGACTCCCACTGCTTGTGGGTAGGGAACAAAACCAGCAGAGACAACACCTCTTACAAGCAACAGATCTTGCCACAGGAAAGAAGTGCCAAAGACTTGCAGGAAAAGGCATCTCTCCCCCACCCCAGGCTCCTGAAACCCCAGAAAGCATGGCACACAGGCACTTTCCAAGCATGCTTTCACAGTCATGAGGGCTAGAGACTTGGCCTTTTTTGACAAGTAAAACGGCAAACAAGAAAGCGGGAGGTTCTTAGGAAGCAGAAGTCTGCTGCTGACAGCCTAATTTTCTACGTTCCCTTGGACTCCTGGCCCTGGTGTGTGCATGTGATTCTTCTTCTCTGGGGGCAGTTGATGTGTTGAGTGCAAAGCCGATTCCAACCACACCTGAAGAGTAAAGGACAAAAGAGTGGGAGGAAGAAAACTGGAACACACACAAAATAAAGAGTTACTGAATAAGCTGCATAAATCCAGCAAAGAGGCAATTAAACCAAGATTTCATACAATCTAAAGCTTCGACAGGGAACTTTTAGTACGCAGTTTATATCCCTGACATCCTTTAACAACCTCTCGGCTTTATTGCAGTAACAAATTTTGGAGCAGGAACAGGACGAGGGTCAGTGCCTCTCTAAAAGCAGCAACAACGGACATGGGGGGGGGGCAGGAGGTGGATATATGTTCAGCCAGGAGGGGAAAGAGGAAAGAGTCCAGAAAGAAAGAAAGAAAGAAAACCAAAGACACATTTTCACGTTGCACCCTCATGTTGCCTTGAGTGGCTCTGATTTTTAGAGAAGGATCAATTGACCATCGATCAGAGATTTTAAGTGGGAGCTGAAACGCTGTCAGGTTGGCAGCCAGCCAGCTCCGCTCATAATGTCGTAAGAAAAGGCTGCTGGATCAGGCCAATGACCCATCTAATCTAGGATCCTGTTCTTACAGTGGCCAGCCAGGTGCCCCAATCCCAAATGAGAAGCCAGCAAGCAGGACCTGAGCACAATGCTGCCTCCGACTGTGGAGGCAGGATCCACCGAGAGCTTTGTCCTCCACAAATTGGTTTGATGATCCAAAGAGGATTGGGCCAGGGTCAAGAAGACAGGGGGGACCATTTCACTAGTCCTGGCAGCCTGTCCACATCCTCAAAGGTAACAGGTTGAAACCGACCCCATACAACTTGACTAGACAGAGCTCTGGGAATCTCCCGCACTGGCCCTGCTCTCACGGTGGAGTCTATCTCCTTCCAAATTCGAGTCATTCTATCCGCAAAAAACTTGTTGCAGGAGATCTTGGAGTTCTTATTGGACCCCGATGGCGAAGGTGTTTCTATCACCCTACGGACCACCTGAAAGAGTCTGCTACAACTGTTTTCTGCAGATGCAATAGAGGCGGCGAAGAACATCTTCACCATCACCACTTGGTAGGCTCAATGTTGAGCTCTAACCCATGTTTAGCCCAATTTGGAATGAGTTTTTTGGCCACCAACGTTCTAGCCATTTCAACTCCCTCAGCCCCAGGGGAAACCATGGGGCCATCTGAACTCCATGCAATCGGAGAGGGCACTTCAGAGCCAGACAGTCATTCCAGCAGAACACCAGGGAATCAGATGAGAGGCCATCAACATAGGATAAGACATCCCCTACCACTCTCTGGAAACCATTTGGATCCATTAAGTGGCAGGAGTGGACCACCTGAATTAGTCCCACCTCCCTGAAGAGGGGAGAAGTCCAGTTGCACCAAGAAGTGATTTGACCATGACACTTCTTTTGTTCCACTGGAACTTAGTGTCAGAATACCAACGTCCACAGAGGCAAACACCAGATCTAAGGCATGTCCACGCCTATGTGTAGGGCCAGTTATTCAGGGACTCCTTGCCACAAGATGTGGTGTGGGAAACCGGCTGAGACAGCTTTAACAAAGATCGAAGCCCTTCTTTGACTATCCATGTCCACCCTCACAGCTCAATAATAATATTATAATAATAAATATATAAATAAAGCAGTAGCGGCACTCTAGCCAGTGAGTGTCCCTCACCAAAGACTGGTCTGCTAGAGAACCACAGCAGGAGAGGGCTACTGCCCTCATTTCCTGCTTGTGGGCCCCCCAAAAGCCATCTAGTTTGTCACAGTGGGAAGCCGGGCTGGACTAGATATGCTTTTTGTCTGATCCAACGGGGAGATTCTAGCACACACTAAAATGTAGGTTTTTTTTTTTTTTTAAGGGGTAAACGAAGTCAGGGAGCTCATACTAGGCGAGGACAGAATAAACATGTCCAGGGCACCCTCTCTCTCTCCCTCTCCAAATGCCAATCTGATGGGTTGTGCCAAAGGGGAGACCTGCCATTGCTTTCTTATCCTGCCTGTGGATGTCCTGGAGGCATCTGCTTTGGATTCAGGAAGCTGGACCAGATGGAGCTCCAGCCAGCTCTAGCAACTCCCTTTTTAATATCCTCTCAAAAACAACTAGAGTTGGTGATCCATCATCTCTGTCTTCTCAGCCATTTGATCTGTTGTTGGCTTTAATTTATTTGCCCAGCCTCAACTTCACCAAGGGTTGAGTGAGATCTTGGCCGGGGGAGGGAAAACAATATCATCTCAGTGTCTCCCCCACCCCCACGGACTAGGAAGCTGCCTTATACCATTCCTACAACATCAGATGCAGTATTATCCCCGGAGATTCTTTCAACTGGCAGCCATCGCAGACTCAACCTGTGGCCTTGTGCTATGCTCTGCCACTGAGCACCTTCAGAATGGAACCGACGGCATGCACAAATCCAGGAATCATAGAATCATAGAATCATAGAGTTGGAAGAGACCACTAGGGCCATCCAGTCCAACCCCCTGTCAAGCAGGAACACCATCAAAGAATTCTTGACAGATGGCTGTCAAGCCTCTGCTTAAAGAAGACACAAGCAAGGGAGCCAAGCCACAAAACTGCCTCCAAACGAGAGGAAAGTAGGGAGGGATCAGAATTCAAAAAACAGGTATGAGTGCATCTAAGCCCCCCACCAGCCACCACAAAGGAAAACTGGAGGGCCAGGGCCTATTTAACGCTTTTGGAATCAACGCACGACATTACAAAGCGGATGCTCACAGACAGAAAGGGCTGCACCACTTGCCCCAGAGCCCTGCCAACCCCGGCCACACTCACGACGTATGTTGAAAGCGCCATGATACCACGTCAGACAGTCCTGGCTTTGTCCAGAGAACCTTGGGAGCTGTTGTTTGCCAAGGGTGCTGGGAGTTGTAGGGAGACCCCTGGTCCCCTCTCGGAGTGGTTTGATAATCAAGCCCCCATCCCTGGGGACTGTAGCTCGGGGCACCGTTGCAATGTTTTGAGATGCCAAGCAAAAGGAGAAAAGAAGAGCCTGGTGGTTCCAGCCAGTGGGAAACCTGCAAGTCGGACCGGAGCACCAGAACCCTCTCCCCTCCTGCGGTTTCCAGCAACTGATAGGTGGAAGCATTACTGGAGGCAGAGCCTAACGATTGTGGCTAGTAGTCCGTGTAGCTAGTAGCCCTGATAGCTCCCTCCTCCATGAATTTGTCCAATCCTCTTTTAAAGCCATCCAAGGTGGTGGCCCTCCCAGAGCCAAGCCAAATTTGTCCCCACCAACTGACCTTCCCTGATACAGAAAGAGACACTCTGGTTCAGAGCTGGGGGAGGCTGGCAGGGGCTGACCCATCCACTGCCTCCAGTGGGAGTGGGTTTCACAGTTTAACTATGTACTACATAATTTCATGCACTGCCATCATGTTTCCCCTTCAAAGAGGTGTGAAACCTGGTATGGTTGTGCTGTGAAGATGGACAATGGCAGGTCCAGCACCAACGACAAGAAGAGCTTCTTTGGGCAGCAAATCCATTTGCAAGTGCAACATGTACCAATGGCTGCCAACTTCATGGGCCTTCAATTGGGTTTGTACAAACTCATGGAGGATGGGGTCATCAATGGCTCCTAGCTCCACTGTCAGAGGCAGGATTGTTGGGGATCACAAGAAATCGTAGAGCTGAAAAACCCTGAGGGTCATCTAGTCCAGTGTTTCTCAACCAGTGTGCCTCCAGATGTTTTGGGACTACAACTCCCATCATCCCTCGCTAGCAATACCAGTGGTCAGGGATGATGGGAATTGTAGTCCCAAAACATCTGGAGGCACACTGGTTGAGAAACACTGATCTAGTCCAACCCCCTGCATTGCAGGCATCGCAGCTGAAGTATCCCTGCCAAGACCTCTGCTTGGAAGCCTCCAATGAAGGGGCACCCGCCATCTTCCAAGGGAGTCCGTTCCCCTGTACAACGGCTCTTACCCTCAGAAAGGTTGTCCCATTGGTTTGGGTCCCACCCTCAGGGAGAGGAGGGTGCTGCTTCTGCACTCAGCTTCCACTGCTGGAAGCAGGATGAACATGACAGGCTTGAGTCTGACACAGCAGCAGCACTGCTTTGACGGGATGCTGAACCCCAGGCACCAGGGGCAGCTCACCTGCTTCCTTGCTGGGGGTTTCCCAAAAACAATTGGCCATTCAGTATGGCAGGCAAACCTTCCAGTCCAAACCAGGAGGGCCCTCACTGGTCTGGGGTGGCTCCCTGAGGCCAGAAGCAGTTTTACTGGTTTACAACAAACTGTAAACAAATTGTCAACTTTTCAGTTAACAAATTTTATCTTGTTTATAGGAAACCACACAGATCTCTCCAACTCTGAGGAATAAAGACTCCCAAACAATTCCTCTCTTTCTCCTTCTACTCTTTTATACCCCCCCCCCCTATTTCTGGACCAGAGAAACAGCCTCTTATCTGCTGGGATGTACCCACTAATTGGGTCGAGCAGCCTTGTCTTGTTCAGCTCGAGGAAGCTAAATCAAGGAAGTGCAGTTGCTGCAAACTAATTATATCTCCGGACTGCAGACTCCGTCTTGTCTTGCCAGTTATTGAGTTAGAAAAATGGTCCCCAGCCTCAATCTTCTCTATCCCTCTCTCCCCGCACCCAACTGCCCAGGCAACTGGAGGTGCAGAAGGCCACCAGCTTCTGCCCCCCCCCCCCAGAGCCGGGGCTTGGGGCACATCCATCAGGGTGGGGAGGGCACAGTTAGGAAGGGGTCCATGCAAGAATCCAGCAAAGCAACCAACCCTCAGCTGATGACTCCAGCCACATTTCACAGAACTGGAAGGGGCCCCCGAAAGTCCTCTAGTCCAACCACCTGCAATGACAAACATCAGGCTGCAGCCTAAATGCACAACTAGTTCCACCAAATCTGTGCTTTTCTGCCCCGGTTCCATAAGGGATCACTGAGTCATGATGAACAGGCAAACCGATCTATCATTTGTTGCAGGAAGAGCTGCTTTGTAATATATTCACAGCAATCCAACCCAATCCAGCCAGGTGCACCAGACACCAAAAGCTACAGGCCACTCTCACCCCCTCCGCAGTGTGTTAACTCGTTATTCGCAACATGTGAATGAAGTTTAGCTACAGTCGCTGCAAATATAATTCTTTCATTCTAAGCCACTGATTTGTAAGCGTCATTCAGCAAGAGGCTTACAAACCTTGCTGGTCGCCCGGCTATTCCACTCACTGCACCCTGGGACTGGGGGCAGGCTTTATACCTGGGGCAGAAGAAGCAATAGCTCCTTCTTTGTGATGGAATTGTTCTGCCATGGACAGAACTCTCCGTTTTGCAAACCATCAGCAGGGCCTCGATATTTAAAATGATCCGGATTCTTAATCAACATTCCGTGTCCAAGAGAATGCATGAAAATTACCTGTCAATGCATATTTCTGCTTTCTTCACCTATTTTATTCTTGCAGTGGTGGAACAGGGCAAAGAGCTTTTCTCAGATACCTGATATTTCACCTGCAATTGCCTACATCTTGTTCTGTAATACCTCTGGTCCCATGTGGTCTAGAAGCATGCTTTTGTTTAATTGGTCTCCTAAAACATAAAGTCACCCTCAGATGAGTAACTGCACACTCCATAACCTGCCTGGGGTCACAGATCACAGCAGGGCACTGACACAGCTGACAAATTATGGCATAAGAGTAGGAGGGTCACATCTTGCTCGTCCTGCCAGGTCCTGGGTATCCTGGATGTGTGGGGCAGATGAAGCCCCTGAAGTGTAAGGTTTTACTGCTCTATTAGGGTTTGCTTACCAACGACAAATGCAGCTTTGCTCCCAGCTCCCCCACCCCATGGCACTCTCCTCCTGCTGCTAAAAGAAAAATGGCCTACAGAAGTTACGCAGGTGAAACAAAAGGCTTCTTTTTTAAAAGGAGAAGCGGCTGGAAGGCAGAGCAGCGCAAGGATGGAAGGGCTTTCCCAGGCAACACCCAGAGGGGCAGGGATATCTTATGGAAAGTTATTCACTGCGACCAAGCCCATACGAAAGACATCTTCAGGTATTTCAAGGGCTGCTGCATGGAGGATGGAGCCAGCTTGTTTTCTTCTGCTCTGGAGAGTAGAACCCAAACCAATGGATTCAAGTTGCAAGAAAGGAAGAACTTTCTGGTGGTAAGTGGAACAGACTCCATCCTCGGAGGTTTGTAAGCAGAGGCTGGATTGATGGGCAACTGTCATGGAAGCTTTAGTTGAGATCCCTGCATTGCAGGGGGTTGGACTAGATGACCCTCAGGGTCCCTTCCAACTCTACCATTCTATGATGCTATGAGCCCACAAGACAGTTACTGGCTAGTAGGCATGGACCAGACCCATTTTTACCCCCACTAACATATATAAACAATGGGACAGTGAACTGTCAACAAGTGACATTGGGCAAGTTTGAGAACGCAAGAAGAGCCCTGTGCTCCGCTGGATCAGGCCGGGGGGGGAGGGCATCTACCCCAGCATCCTGGTCCCACAGTTGCTCACCAGGTGCCCCACAGGAAACTGGCAAGCAGAACCCAGGCTCACTCGCTCCTGTCACTTGGGATCCCTTCCAACTCTACCATTCTATTACTCTATGAACCTGTGTTTAAAAAACTCCTTCCAAAGGCGTCCGTTCCATCGTCGAACAGCTCTTATTGCCTGGAAGTTCCTCCTGATATTTAGTCGGAATCTCCTTTCTTGTAAGTGGAAGCCATTGGTTTGAGTCCTACCCTCCAGAGCAGGAGAAAACAAGCTTGCTCCATCTTCTGTGTAGCAGCCCTTCCAATATTTGAAGAGGGCTATCACGCAACATTTCAGTTTCCTCTTTTCCAGGATAAACTCACCCAACTCCCTCAACTGTTGCTTCCTCAGGCTTGGTTTGCTGACCCTTGGCCGCCTTGGTCCACTGCCTAGTCCGGCATCCTCCTTCCCAGTGGAGAAAGAGAGATTTCTGCCTGGAAGAGGGACATGAGCCCTCTTGCCTCTCAGGCTCCACAGAGGCAACCTGCCTCCACCACTGCAGGGAACGTGTCACCATGGCAGCTGGTGGCCAGTGACGGCCCCCTCCTCCGCCATGGATTTGTCTCATCCCTGTTCCAAGCTGTCCAAGTTGGTGGCCGTCACTGAATCTCACGCGGCTGAAACCCATCACTGACCTATGCACCGCCTGTGTGACGACAGACACCCTTCCTTCTGCCTACCCTGAATCTTCCAGGATTCAGCTTCATTAGTTGATCCCAGTCGGTTCAAGAGAGAAATGTCTCTCTCTGCCCCACATGGTTTTATACCCCCCCCTCCATGTCCCACCCTTGCTTGCCTTTTCTCTCCACTAAAAATCCCCAAACAGGGCAACTTCCCCGCACAGCAAAGTTGCTCCGGCCCCTCTATTACTTTGGTTGCCCTTTTCTGCAGCTTTTATTGAACTAACATGCCCAAGGAAGGCCGGAATCAGCCTTCCCTGGGGCAGCCAAAACACTTGAGGTGGCCCCTGCAGAGATCACCAGAAATCATCTGGCCTTTCTGCGGGGGTGGGAGGAGGCTGGGGCGCCGGGCGGGGGTGGCATGACAGCCCTGCTGCTCCCGTCTCCTCCTTGGCAAGAGGAGTCTCCAGGGCAATAAAAAATCCCCAGCAGGCTCTTGTCGGTTTCAGGTCATTAACTTGTTTTTATTGGAAGCTTGTTTACAGCCAGCCATAAAGAGATGCGTTTGTGCGCCTCTCCAGGAAAAAGCCACCACGAGACCCTGAAATGGAGGGAGGGGGAAAAGAAGAAAGAAGCGGGCGGAGGGGGGGGACAGGATGGGACTGAGCTGCTGCATTCATGGCTTCCGGCTCAGCGCAGACGGACTCCCCACAGACCCCACAAGCCCTGATTTTGCATTTGCATTAAACGCAAAGGGAAGCAAAGGGGGGCACAAAGGCACCTTGTTTGGCCCATTGAAGATACGGCAGAAGAAGAGGGTTAAATAAAAGCCCCAGTTGGGGGCAATTCTGCTCCACAGAGACCAAGCCAGCTCCTTGCAAAAGGAGCAGGGGAGCACCCAGAGGACAGTCAGAATCACATCCAGGTGACAAATAGGGGCAGGTATTTGCAAGGCTTGTTTTAAGGACCCCCATCAGCTCACAGAACTGGAATTGTGCTGCAATCCTCCCACAGCATTTACTGCAAGGGGGGGCCGGGGCGGGGGGCAATCACTGGGTGCTCAATTTCTAAAATAGTTAAGTGCTGGGGCTCAAAACCTCTAGGAGGAAGGGAGCATTTCCATTACAGTTATAAAATCAATGCAATGCACATCCAGTTAATCTTCCCATGTGCCCCACCACAGCCCTCTAGGACAGGCCTAACGGGAGGAGATAATGGAATCCACCAAGCTAAGAGGATGGACAAAAGCTGGGCAAATGTGCTTAATTCCAGCAGCCGATGAGGACCAAGGACTTTCAAACTGGGGTTCCTGACGCTCATTGTTTGGCTGCTTCTTACCAAGGAGCAAAACAACTTTCCCAGAAATGGCCCCCGGGAAGTTCAGTGGCCCCTGGGGCTCTGCGTCCTTCCCCCACAGAAGCCAGGCACCCTCTGGGCTGCAGGCTTCCCCCTTTTAATCTCACTGTATACAAGTTAAAACAAAATAAAAAAATTCATTCCAGTAGCACCTTAGAGACCAACTAAGTTTGTTCTTGGTATGAGCTTTCGTGTGCATGCACACTTCTTCAGATACCTGTATACAAGTTGTACAAGTGACAATAAAGTATTTCATTTCATTTAAGCAGAGACAGCATCCATCATCTGCCATCTTGAGCGAGGAATCTGCACACCTTCCCGTCTTCAGTAGCTCACAGCCCTGGAGATGGAGCTACTGAAGCTGTGTGCATCTTCAAGAGGTCATCCTAACCTCCTACCCCCCCCCCCCCGCCCGTCAGCTTATTTGCTAAGTGAGGTAATGTTCAGCCCAACTCTAAGTGCGTCCGCAGCCCCTGGTCAAGAGAGACTTTCATGTGCCATGGTGGAAGGGTGCACTCGGGGTCACCAAGAGACCCATAACAGGCTTAAACAAACATCTCTTCCCCCCCCCACCCCAGTTTTTAATGCCATGTCACAAGGGATGGGAATCCAATTTGGCATCCCAACCAGAGGCTTCTGCAAACTTCTGGCAGCTGGAGGAAGCTTTCATTCCAGATCCAAAGTAGGAACCTGTAACTCCCTCTCAAGAAGAGAGGCTGCTGCAACTGCCTCCCAGCACCTTCCTTGGACCCTTGAAAGGAGGAGCTGCTGCTTTAAGTCCTCCCTGTGGCTCTCTTTCTTTTCATGTTTTTGTGGGGGACAATCTGCTGTCTTTCTGGCAGGAAAAGGAATGCCCTGGAATACTTTGGAAATGTTACTCTTCCGTCTCATTCTCATGGTGCTGCATTTGCATTGTTTGTGAGCCGCCTTGGGGTCTCCTTTGGGCAGAAAGACAGCAGATCAATAAATCATAACTTAGCTATGGCACATCAGAAAAAGGAAAAGAAAAGGTAGCCCTTCTGGGTTGTGGGGGCTCCCTGCACATGGAGGAGTTGACACCCCACCCACCCCCCATTTTTTGAGTCTCCTTGAGAGACAGTAAAGTGGCTGTCTGCATGTTTAGGGAGTGTCCGAGTGGCTCCATGGCATCCCGTGAGGACGCACAAGGCAGGATTTTCCACCTGTTTTGGGAGGAGGTGAGGCCATTCACTCAGACAGGGTCACAACAGGCACCCACCCTGGGTGGAGCCTTCAAAATTATTCAGGACCCCACAGTACTGAAAGTCAGGAGACACACCCAGCAAGTTAAACGGGGTTCAGTTATGCCTTTGAGTCTGGATGACTCAATCCATTTCGAAGGATACTTAGGGATCCCAATCCGTTTTAGACCTGGTGATGTCCGTGCAAGCAAAGACCAGCCACTCAGGATTCCAGAATCTAACAAAAGGAGACACAATCTCATGGGCCCTGACCTCCGCAACATGTGGAAAAGGGACTTGGGCCAACTTCACAATGGGATCAAGCAGAGCTCAATTCAGTGACAGCATTTTGCTTCATTTCAAAAGAAAGGCATTTGATAACAGAGCTCTGACTGAATGCAACCCGCCCCCCAGCTATTAACAGTGGGGCTAGGGCTGCCCCAAGGTGGTGCCTAGGCTCTGCAACAGCCCCCACAAACCCCATTACACCTGTCCCATGCACTTCCCCCTTTACCTGGAGACTCCTGGGACGTGTGAATCAAAAAGATCACCGGATCCTTCATACCGGTACTTTCTTTTTTAAGTGCTTTCTTAGAAGGCCTTCTCAGTGGTGGCGCCCTTCCTGTGGAACGCCCTCCCTTCAGATGTCAAGGAGATCCATAACTTTTAGAAGACACCTGAAGGAAGCCCTGTATTGGGAAGTTTTTAATGCTTGATATTTTAATGTTTTATATATGCTGTAAGTCACCCAGAGTGGCTGGGGAATCCCAGCCAGATGGGCAGGGTATAAATAATAAATTATTTCTCAGTCAAAACAACAAGAGCTTTCTCCATGCTGGAGTACTTTCAACCCAACATCTTTCTTCATTTTCTCCAAACTGGAGGTCTACCGAACCACAGTATCATTTTACTTACTGGAGCAGCTGAGGGGAAAGGAACCACCATGATTTTTACATTTTTGGGGTTCAGTTATTTAACATCCAGCTCATGTGGCAAAGGGATTAAATGTTGGACAGGACAGCTCAGATCCTGGGTCAGGTACTTGCTGACACACTGGATGGCCCACCTCAGAGGATACACCAGGAAAGCCGGAGGCTCACTGTCCTGAGCTCTTTCGACAAAAGACAGGAGGGCAGGAGGGACACATCCAAGCATATGCTTTGCACGCAGCATAAGGTCTCTGGGTGGGCACATCCAGTTAAAAATATTTTGGGACAGCAAAGGCAAGAGGAATGGGGGGAAATTCCTCTCTGTCCAATAACTTAAGACACTCCTGCTCCGACTGGACTCGGCTAATAATAAATGTTATTTTATTTAGTTTTTTGAATTTGTATTTACTGGTATGTATTTTCAGAGACTTATAATATACATCTTACATTTTCATTCTTTAATTTCTTATCAAAAGACTTCCACCTCCCCCCCTCCATGGTTCCTGTTTGTTTGTTTGTTTGTTTGTTGCTGCATATCTTTTACACCACCCAATTCATCTTATATGTTTAGTAATTTTATTATTTATACCCCACCCATTTGATCTGGGAAAGGGCATAACTCAGTGGTAGAGCAGTTGCCTTGCATGCAGAAGGATGGACCCAGGTTCCATCCCCAGCATCTAAGGGAGACCCATTTGAAACTCTGGGGAGCTGCTGCCAGTCAGTGTAGGCAATACTGAGCTAGAAGGACCATTGGTCTGACTCTGTGTCAGACACTACAAAACCAGAGGGGGGGAGGGAGGGAGGGAGAGACTTAGATGCAGATAGGGATGCAGCCTTCAGCAGCCTTGGTAGCATCTAGCTGCAGGCTAAAACATTTAGGGCACCAGGTGAGCAAAGGTTGCACAACCAAAGTAGAAATAGCATCCCTGCCACAAACACTACAAAAACTCAAAGAGGTGCGCTTTTTAGGAGACATTATTAGGCAGCAGGCTGATAGTTATGGCGGACCCCTCCTTGGGGGTTGAGCAATTATGGGAGACGCAAGCAAGTGGTGCTGCCCCCCCCCAAGTGCCAGGCACTGACCAGCTGGCCATTTCTCCTCCTCTTCTCTTCTCTTCTCTTCCTTTGCAGTGCCAAGCAAACACAAACAGAGATACTGAGCGGCACAATAGCTCTTGACACACAAATAGGTTAACATAATAAAGCCAGCTTTAGCCAGCTCACTCGAGGGAGAAAAGCAATTCTCGAGCAAGCAGGAGATAATAAAAGCAGGGGCTTTTGTAAGCATGCCTCTCTGCCGCATTTGCAGACAGGAATCGTTGTTTGATTGAATTACCTTGCAGGAATATTAGCTTTTTCCAAAGAATGCACCAGGCAAGAGAAAAAGGAGAGAAATGTCCTTCCTCTCTCGCTCCTTCGCTTGCCTGGAAAGTCCTGAATACAATTTGTCATTTATATCTGGCATAGCGGCTTGTCCAGAGAGTCACATATTTTCTCAAGGCATTAGCAACAGGCCAGCTCTTTCCTCCTTTACAGGCTTGCAAGGGATCCAAGCAGAGTTTTTGACCTAATCAGGATATGCCCCTTAAGTACTAGTTGCCACAGAGAAAGAAGGCCAACTGTGGCTGTTCAGGAGCAAGAAGGCACTCTGCATGTGGGCAGGAGGACAGAGGGGAGGCAGAGAACCTCATGCACCACATTTTGCTCCTCAAAAGAAAGATGGGAGAAGCATAATAAAATAAATGTCAGAACTGCAGGTTCAATCCAAGAGGCCACTGGGGGGATGAGCAAACTTTGGGACATGATCACTTTCGCAAGATGCCCAAACAAGAACAAATGTGTTTGCCTGGTGTAAACAGATGCAGGAAGGGCCCCAACTCAGAGGTTATGCCCAGTAAAGCAACTTCCACATACAAAGGACTCAGGAAAGTCTCCGGCATGCACCGCTCAGTCCCAATTGCAACTGAAAAAACCCCATATAAAGAACCCATGTTTACTCAGATCTCCACTTCCCCCCTTCTCCATTTTAGACTGTTGTATCATCCTGTACTCTAAAGCGCTGTAATAAGCTCAAGATAATTATTTTCAAATGAAAAACAAACAAACCCATATATGCAACCTGAAGAAGGATGCAAAATGGGCTGCAACCAATTGTAACACATTTTAAATTATTCTTAAAATGACATTAGCTGTGTTTTCTTTTCAGTACAGAAAAAAGTTAAGCATGTTTTCATGGTGAATGGCAAAAATCTAGCTTCTCCGCTTACTCGGAGGCTTAGTAAGGGCAGCTGGCAAGGCAGACCAGGGCAGCCATTAATGGCCCCCACACCTGTAACCTTTACACACAGCAAAGGCACATTCAGCCACTTGACACGACTCTCTTGCAAGCAGGAGCTGACCACCTGAGCAGCGAGATGCCCCTCCTCCACTGCCTCTCCTCCCTCTCCACTCCAGGGAGGAGGACAGTTCAGAGAGTTCATACTTTTCCCAACCACCGCCCCCCTTGGCTCCATGAACTCACCCCCAGTACCCCCTCCCCTGCCATATAAAAAGCATTATTCAGAATAGTGGTCTGCAGGACCCATCAAGGAAGATAATAACAATAAAATTCAAAACTGCAACAATGCATTACACCTTTATTGTAAAATCTAATTAAAGCTACTTAGTCTAATTAATACAATGAAACTGATGAATGTGATCCGGTGATACCAGCTTTTCAAAGTCTGATAGCCATTTACACCGTCAGCACCCCCTCCCCCAAGGGCCACTGTCTTAGCAACTGGGTTGCAGGATCAGGACTCTTCCAAAGTGAAAGGCCGTCAAATTCCCAACAAGTTCTGAGCGCCACTCTCAACTGAAATCCGCTTTGTAAAGAAATATTTCCTTATCCTCACACATGGAAAGAGGACGTTGTCCCAGAGAACAAGGAAGGTGGGCCACTGAAGTGCCATTTCACTACTTAAGCACACGGCCAACGTCTTTTTAAAAAAAAAAAATTAAAGATTTCTTGGTTTACAAAGGTATGTGCTATGTCTCTTTTATCAAGTTACATTTTCTACAGATCAGTTTCATTTGTTGAGACTTTAGTGTTACATTAGGAAGAAAAGGGGGAGAGAGGTGGAGGGGGGGCATGGTGAGGTTTTGCCTTCCTGCAGCCCCAGATCACTATCCACCAGCTCAGAGCCTTGCATTTTTAATGGCCCTCCCTCTTCAGGCTTGAAATATCTTGCAGCATGAAACTGAGAGGTGGGACGGACTTGGAAGTGGAGATTTATTGACCTGTTAAAACCGGCGATGGATCTTTATGCAGGGAAAAGAAAGTGGCAGGTGCCACTTGGGGAGACGGACCCACCAAATTCTTGGAGCCTTTCAAAAGGTGTATAAAGTTGAAGGAAGCCAAGGGTTTTATTTTGTTCCAAATGATCAAATCTATAATCTGCAGGCACCATCACTATCAAGAGGTTCCAGCACAGGAGGAGGAAATGAGCTGGGATTTTGCTACAAATTCAAATAAACTCTTTCCCTCTTTCCATTCCCCCCGACTATTTCAAGGTTTTTATACTTGCAACTCCACCACTGCCCAAGGAGCTTACAACCTTAGAAGCTCCCATTTACCTTAGTTTCTCCCCCCACCCTTTTTGGTTTGTTTTATCATTTCATATAGCAGAGCACCAAAGTCTTAATCTGAGGGTCCTGGATTTGACTCTCACGGTCCCTTCCGACTCTGCCATTCTATGGCAATCTTGTTTCAGCCTCACAACAGCCCTGTGAGGTACACTAGGGGGGGGGCAAGCTAAGGCCAACATAGAGCGTCATGGCTGAGGGACTGCAGCCCGGGGGGGGGGCAAATCCAGCCCTCCCTTCTTGCTTGCTTGGATGGAGGCAGCACAGTGAGAGGTAAAAGGCACATTTGTTGCTGTGCCCACTTTTGCATGTGGCCCTGGAAGGCCACCCAGGAGGGAATGTGGCCCTCAGACCACAGGTTCCTCACCCCACAGCTACCATCTTTCACTCCAGTGACTAAAGTCGGGTTAAAAAGTACACAAGCTTTAAAAGTTCACAAGGGCTGGGCTATTTAGAAAGCAGGTTTTTCCTTGCGAAAATGTATTCAGCCACTAGCGACTCGAGCCAACCTGTTCCATCTGCGCCAGAAATGTTGCTCTTCACATTTCACCTAGCAAAGCACCCTACAAAGCCTGAAAGCTTACATACTTTCGCTCCAACCTAAGTTTCTAAAAAATGAATAATAACTACTTTACATATGGTTTATATCTGCCAACTAAGGTCTGCAATTAGCCCATGGTGGAAAACTCCAGACACCAGCTTAAAAAGTAAAATTTTAAATCTGGCTTTGGCACCCAAGAACCATGGAGGCCGATAGAACAAGAAGGTGGTCTTTCCCATCCCTCAATTTAGCCAGTCTTAAACTACAAAGCAAGGAGCATGGGTCTGCTCAAAGGTCAGAATATTTACAAATCAGCTCCTAACACTGAGTTACAAACCACAGCTTCCTACTCTGCTGCCACACCACATCCATATGGATCAACAGCATGGGAGCACATTGCAGAAAATGATCGTGGCAGTTCCTTGCTGCAACAGACACCATCAAGACCAGCTGGGGAACGCAGGAAGCCGCCTTGGCCCACTTGGCTCAGTGCTCCAGGGTTTCAGGCAGGGTTGCTCTCTTGCTGAGCCACGGGGAGAGGAGGAGGCCGGGATGCTTAAGTCCAGAGGGTCACAGTTTGCCACTGTGGGAACCAGCAGCCAGGAACGCTACTCTCCAGTTAAAACCACTTTACTGGCATCTGATCTGATCCCAGGCACAACTCAAAGTGCTGCTGATGACCAGTAAATCTACAGCCTGAACCTGCCTGGGTGCAAAGATCCTCAGGGGAGCACCTTCTCTCAGTCCCATCAGCACCAGATGCAGGAGGGGATGCAAGAGCTGCTCCCAGAAGGTCGGATTCCCTCCCAAGAGAGGCCAGACGGGCTCCCTCTTTTGTGCCTTCCTGGAACAGGCCTCTGGAAACGGAGGTGCAGGCAGTGCTGACCACTGGGCAGCTGTCAGGGCAAACTGCTGGCTCTAAACGGGGTCTGGTGGTTTTTTAAACTAGTTTTTTTCACTACTTTGTATTTTATAACGGTAAGAATGTACTGGCCACGGGCCAATAACTTTGCTGACATTGCGTGGGTAATTAGACCCTTGGAATGAGAGCCATGCTCTTCAGGAACCTGGAGAAGGGCTTTTAGTGTGGCTGCCCCGTTCTGTGGAAGAGCTTCCCTGGCCACTGACACCTGGGAATTTTCCGACAGGCTTCCCCAGCTGGGTAAAGGGGTCTTTACCACTTGTCAGGGCACCAGTCTTGTTTTTAAAGGTATTAGTTGTTTTTATGCTTTTAACTGTTTGTAATTATTTTATGGGTAAATCGCCTCAAGACAATGGCAGAGAAGGCGATTAATAAATAAGTACCACTAATAATAAATAATAATAATAATAATAATAATAATGGTGCTGTTTTTAAACGTTGGAAGCCACCTTGAATGTCAATTTGGGGGAAAGGAAGGGATATAAATAAATTACATACAAACAACGGTGGCATCTGACACAGCTCCCCTTATCTCCATTCACAGGCACCCCTCTCTCCCCCACCCAAGAGACGGGCGGCTTCGCCCCTTTAAGACCCCTTGCCTGAGTTTCTGCCCTTAATTCGCCAGATGCCTCCGACCTCGGATTACGAGATGCTCTTTGGCTGAACAGCTTCTTTGTAAGAGACACTAAAGGGAGCTCTTCTGCTCCTGCTCAGCCAGAGAGAAGGAGGTTAGTGCGCTCATCCATCGCTGGTCATGTGAAAGGAACGAGATCAGCTTAAATGGGCTGGGGGGGGGGCAGAGAGACACACAGCCTCACTGCAATTTAACTCTTGCACAGCCTCTGCCTCTTCAGACCCAGAATTATTGTGTGCAGTCCAACCCATCAGGCACTATGCAGAGAGTGCACTTTTTAAAAAATAGGGGGTGGGGGAATAAAAACATTTTCTGTAAGCTCCTTTCATGGAAAGAGAAGGGCCAGCTGGAAGGTGAGCTGTATTGCAAGGGGAGGGGGGAGATAATGTTTGCTGCATTTGTTTGTGCCTCTCACAACACAGCCAAGCAAACTCCTACTTCTCAGAGCTTGTTCTTTCTTAAAAGATCTTAGCCGGAAATTAGCTATTGTTGCCTGATGTGGGCACAACAAACGAAAATGCAAGTTCTGGAAAGCCTCCATCTCCTCCAGCAAAATGGGATTTCTCTTAATCTATAGACTAAATAAGTAAACAGAGGAACATCAAGAAGATCATCTCCCTGCTGGGTGAAACCTACTGAGTCCAACACTCTGTCCCCGTCATCAAACACCTGCTCTGCATGGCAGACTGCCCCTGCACATGGAGGCTTCCTTCTCAGCAGCCAAGGGAACTGCCGCCTCCCCCCCCCCCCGGGCATTTTATCTAATGTTCCAAAGACAGAATTGCTTTGGTGGACCAGACCAGCAACCAGCTGCAAGCCAGGCAAAAGCCTTTTGCCCACCCACCCCCTCTGCTCACAAGAGGCTCAGGTAGGTCACCTTTGTACATGGTGGTTCACAGCAGGGGTGGCAAATGTGTGGCCCTCCAGAGGCTGCTGAAGCATCAGCTCCAGCCAATGCGCGCAATAGTTAGGGGCAATGGGCATTCAGGAGCACAGCAGCATGCAAGTTTGTGAAGCGTTCCATAATTTAATTTAAAAAAGGGGGGTCCAGCTACATCTGCAGGGCCCCCCCAGGTTACACATCTCCGCGAAGGAGGCCAACAGTCTTGTCAACCCTCCACTCCGTTCAAAAAAATATTGTCTTATTCAAGACAGCAGATTTCCTCTCGCTACCAAAAACCCCCTCCATTTACATGTAATGCCAAGAATTCCAAACAGTAGCCTAAAAAGAAAAACAAATGTACTGCTGAGGTGGGTCGGTTGAGATCCCCCTTGCTCTCCCCCCCCCACTGCTGCCATGAGGATGTGGGTCAGCAACATTTACCCTTAAAAGCACCCCTGCGCTCCTTTAGAAATGAAAAACCACAAGTCCATGCCCACCTCCTGCTCCTGGGGGGGGGGGGTGAGGCACCTTCCTCTATTCATGGGCAGACCAACCTATCCACATAGATCACAGACTTGCAGAGTTGGAAGGTACATCCAATCCCCCCCCTGCCACACATGTTCCCAGGGTGGGGGGCAGGTGATTCAAACACAACACAAGCCTTGCCAGGTAATCAAACAAAAACACCACTCTCTTGTCAGCTCTGAGAAAGCTTCACTACACTTTCAGGGCTGAAGCAGAAGCAATTCTGCCACTCATTCCAATTTTATGGGGGAGGGGAGCAGATTAATCATCCAAAGGAAAGATTTCCAGCCATTTACCCCAAAGTGAGAGATTCCATAGCATGCAATAAGAGGCCACCAGGGTAGTCTCAGGAAAAATAAGTAGCCAAATTGCAGAGCCGCTTCTCCTCCCACCCCAGAAAAAAGCTCTTCCAGGCAGGCAAGGACTTTGGGAGATTCCCACTGTACCTTGGCCAAAGCACCCTTTTCAGGTGCCCACAGAGGCACCCAGTAGCTCAACCAGCAAGTTCACTCCACTCCCCCCCTGCTTGCAGGAGCAACATGCAGGAGCAAGGCAGATGGCACAGCAGTAATTAGTCTGGGGATATTTCACCAAATAAGAGGTGGCAAAACCAAAGGCAGTGTGGCACAGTGGTCAGAGCAGGGATGGGGAAACCCTATGGGGACCCCTGCAGACCTTGTTGTACTCCAGTGGTTGGGCTGGCAGGGCGACAGGTGCCTTTTCGCTGGGGTGACCTTGGGCCAGTCACTTAACATTTCTTAGATCAACCCACCTCGCAGGGCTGTCCTGAGCACAAAAGAGATGTATGTAAACTAACAGGCAGCTTGATGGCAAAAATAGAACAAGACAAAACGCTCAAAGTGGTTAACAAAAGGGAGAGAGCCGGGCGAGAGCCCGGAAGAGAGGAGGGTGTCAGGCTGAGCCCCCCCCCCCAGCAGCAGCCTCCCTCCTCTCTCCCGGAGCGAGGCCGGAGCCCCGCGTCGCCCCGCGGCCCTTACCCGGCAAGCGCCGCCGCTCCTCGCGCGCTCCTTCCTCTTCAGGCCGCCCCCGGCGGGAGCAGCCGGCGCGTCCTTGGAGCCATGGAGCCGCGGCGGGAGAAGAAGGTCCTGGCCGGAGAAAGAGCGAGAGGCGGAGATCCAGGGCGGCCGAGCCGAGTCCGCGCGGGGTCAGGCGACGCGCAGCAGCCGCCACAGGCGCCGCGGGCCGGGCCGCCGCCCCCGGGTCCGCCGCGGGCCGGGCATGGGCCGCTTCACGGGCAGCGAGGGCCGGGCCGCGGCACGGCGGGCCGGGGGAGCCAGCAGCCCGCCGCGCTCCTCTCCCGCCGGGGCCGCGCGCCGCCGAGCCGAGGCGACATGGAGGGAGGGAGGGCGGGCGGGCGAGCGAGGACGAGCGGCGGCGGCAGCAGCGGGGGACGCCGCCGGGCGGCTGCTCCCTTTGTGTGCGCCCGACGACCCTCCCCGGCCGCCCCTCGCCCGCCCGCTCGCAGGCCCGCCGGGGCGCAGGAAGGGCGCCGAGGAGACGAGTGGGGTCCCCGCGCCCCAAAAGGCGGCCAAGGGCGCTCCGAGGGTCTGGGCGCCGGCAGAAGAAGGGGCGGCGGGCTTCTCCGACTCCGGAGCCCAGGAAGGCTCGCCCTGCCTGCCTCCGACGGAGGAGGCGAGCGGCGCCCCAGCTGCCCCGGCGCGGAGCAAACGGAGGACGCGGCGGCGGCGGCGGCTTCGCGTTCCCTGGAAGCGGCGAGAGCGACAGCCGAGTCGGCGGCGCGGCTGCAAATCCGGTGTTCGGCGAGGCTACGCAGCAGCCGGGTCCTGGCGGCTGCGCATCTCCGGAGGCGGCTCCACGGCCCGGGCCTCCGGCCTCCGGCTGGCTGCCCGGCTGGCGGCGGCGGCGGCGGCGCTGCTGCTGCGGCGGCTGATTCCTCGCCCGCTCCGTCCGCGGCGGCGGCTCCGGCGACACTGAGCGCAGCCGAGCCGGGCGAAGGCGGCCAGGCGCGGGGCGCGCGCGCTCCTCCCCGGCGCAAGGCGCACGCGGCTCGGCCACGCCCCCGTCTCCCCGGGTAGCCGTTGCCCCGGCGACGCCACGAAGCGTCTCTCGCGCTCTGTGCTCTCCCCCCCCCCCCGCCGGCAAGGCACGTGGCCCCTTTCGCGGGAAAATTCGAGAGCGGGACCCGCCGAGGCAGAAGGCGAATCAGAGGACCCGGGACTACGGGGTATATATTAATGCGCCTATTATACAGACGCAGGCAGGCACATACGTGCATTAGGTGTGCTTCAGCTTCATTGATTTCGCAAAAGCCTTTGACTGTGTCGGGACCACAGCAAACTATGGTAAGTTCTTAAAGAAATGGGAGTGCCTGATCACCTCATCCGTCTCCTGAGAAATCTCTATGTGGGACAAGAAGCTACAGTTAGAACTGGATATGGAATAACTGATTGGTTCAAAATTGAGAAAGGAGTAGGACAAGGCTGTATATTGTCTCCCTGCTTATTTAACTTATATGCAGAATTCATCATGCGAAAGGCTGGACTGGATGAATCCCAAACCGGAATTAAGATTGCCGGAAGAAATATCAACAACCTCAGATATGCTGATGACACAACTTGATGGCAGAAAGTGAGGAGGAATTAAAGAACCTTTTAATGAGGGTGAAAGAGGAGAGCGCAAAATATGGTCTGAAGCTCAACATCAAAAAAACTAAGATCATAGCCACTGGTCCCATCACCTCCTGGCAAATAGAAGGGGAAGAAATGGAGGCAGTGAGAGATTTTACTTTCTTGGGTTCCATGATCACTGCAGATGGTGGCAGCAGTCACGAAATTAAAAGACGCCTGCTTCTTGGGAGAAAAGCAATGACAAACCTAGACAGCATCTTAAAAAGCAGAGACATCACCTTGCCGACAAAGGTCCGTATAGTTAAAGCTATGGTTTTCCCAGTAGTGATGTATGGAAGTGAGAGCTGGACCATAAAGATGGCTGATCGCCGAAGAATTGATGCTTTTGAATTAGGGTGCTGGAGGAGACTCTTGAGAGTCCCATGGACTGCAAGAAGATCAAACCTATCCATTCTGAAGGAAATCAGCCCTGAGTGCTCACTGGAAGGACAGATCCTGAAGCTGAGGCTCCAATACTTTGGCCACCTCATGAGAAGAGAAGACTCGCTGGAAAAGACCCTGGTGTTGGGAAAGATGGAGGGCACAAGGAGAAGGGGACGGCAGAGGACGAGATGGTTGGACAGTGTTTTCGAAGCTACCAACATGAGTCTGACCAAACTGCGGGAGGCAGTGGAAGACAGGAGTGCCTGGCGCGCTCTGGTCCATGGGGTCACGAAGAGTCGGACACGACTAAACGGCTAAACAACAACAAAGAACAGAAGATAGAAATGTTCACAGGGCTTTTGATTTATTTCAAAACATTTACACACTGCTTGATTGACTTTTAAAAAAAAAAGAACCCTCAAAGCAAAAAAAGATAAAGCAAGGAGAGGCTTTGGAATGTTAAAACAGCAACTGCAAACTAAAAACTCGCAACTTCCTTCTAAACACATTATATACACATTCTAAACACATTATATATAATTTTTCTGTTTTACAATTTAGAATACTCATTTAAGCAACCTTAAAATATCAATGACTTCTTCTCTTTACATGGTTCATTTTGCATATCATAAATCCCTGCATATTTTACATAAACTAAACCATTCAATATTCCCTTATTACATCCATCAAGACTTATTTACACTGTTGAATTTATCTTAATGCTGGCAACGTTTTCAAGTGTACACAATTTCCCTCCATATATGCAATAAACATTTTCCAATCTTCTTTCAACGTATGTTCTTCTTGTTCCCTTATACTATATGTTAGGTCCGCAAGCTGCACATATTCCATCAGTTTAGTTGGGACCTCGCTCGTTTTCCATTTTTGTGCTAACAAAACACAGGCCACAGTAGTCGCATACATAAATAACCTTTTTTGACACCTGGGAATTTCCAACTGGATTATCCCCAACAAAAAGGACTTGGAGTGGGTTTTTTTTTCCCAAAAGTACTTTTAAACATTTTTTCAATTCATTATGAATTATTTCCCAATACTCTTTTACCCTTTTACAGGTCCACCACATATGAAAGAATGTTCCCTCAACCTCATTGCATCTCCAGCACTTATCTGATTCAGTCTTATACATCTTAGCAAGCCTACTCGGAGTTAAATACCATCTGTAAATCATTTTCAAGTAGTTCTCCTTCAAAGAATAACATGCTGTAAACTTCAGATCACTCTTCCAAAGATTCCAAAGATGTAAATCTGGGACCAGTGAATGAGGCTGAGTTACTTTAAAATGTGGATGGAACAAATGTCACTTTCATCCCTAGTAAGCAAATACGTATATTTACTTTATTGTAGGCATAGGATCACAGGAAGCTGCTGTATACGAGTCAGATGATGTGTCTTTGTACAGTACAAAATAAAAAAATTCCTTCCAGTAGCACCTTAGAGACCAACTAAGTTTGTTCTTGGTATGAGCTTTCGTGTGCATGAAAGCTCATACCAAGAACAAACTTAGTTGGTCTCTAAGGTGCTACTGGAAGGAATTTTTTTATTTTGTTTTGACTATGACAGACCAACACGGCTATCTACCTGTAACTGGTCTTTGTACAGTAGTTCAGTATTGGCTACACTGATTGGCAGCAGCTCTCCAGATTTTCGGACAGGACATCATTCATCATTCAGGGCACCAAGCATACAAAGACTCAAATTCTAGACTTTAAGAAAGCTGACTTCAGAAAATTAGGGAAACGCTGGGTGTGATCCCATGGTCAGTAATACTAAAATGGAAGGGAGTTCATGATGGATGGGAGTTTGTTAAAAGGGAGATATTAAAAGCACAACTTCAAGCAGTACCAATGAGACAAAAACATGGAAGGTCCCTAAAGAAGCCAGGGTGGCTATCTAAAGAACTTTTAACTGAGTTAAGATTTAAAAGGGATATGTACAAAAAATGGAAAAGGGGGAAACCACTAGAGAGGAATTCAAACAAATAGCCAGCACATGTAGAGACAAAGTCAGAAAAGCTAAAGCACAGAATGAACTCAGGCTTGCTAGAGAGGTTAAAAGCAATAAAAAGGGCTTTTGTGGGTATGTCCGTAGCAAAAGGAAGAACAAGGAAACAGTGGGGTCACTTGGAGGAAAAGATGGTGAAATGTGATCAGGGGACACAGAAAGGGCAGAACTCCTCAATGCCTTCTTTGCCTCAGTCTTCTCCCAAAAAGAAAACAATGCCCGACCTGAAGAATATGGAGCAGATGATTTAGCAGGGAAAACAGAGCCCAGAATAAGTAAGGAGGTAGTACAAGAATACTTGGCTAGTTTAGATGTATTCAAGTCTCCAGGGCCAGATGAACTACATCCAAGAGTATTAAAAGAACTGGCAGAGGTGATTTCAGAGCCACTGGCAGTAATCTTTGAGAATTCCTGGAGAACAGGCGAAGTCCCAGCAGACTGGAGGAGGGCAAATGTTGTCCCTATTTTCAAAAAGGGGGAAAGAGAGGACCCAAACAATTACCGCACAGTCAGCCTGACATCAATACCAGGAAAGATTCTAGAGCAGATCATTAAGCAAACGGTCTGTGAGCACCTAGAAAGGAACGCTGTGATCACTAAAAGCCAGCATGGGTTTCTGAAAAATAAGTCATGTCAGACTAATCTGATCTCATTTTTTGACAGAATTACAAGCCTGGTAGACGAAGGGAACGCTGTGGATGTAGCCTATATTGATTTCAGCAAGGCCTTTGACAAGGTGCCCCATGATATTCTTGTAAAGAAGCTAGTAAAATGCGGGCTAGACAATGCTACCATTCAGTGAATTTGTAACTGGCTGACTGACCGAAACCAAAGGGTGCTCATCAATGGCTCCTCTTCATCCTGGAGAGAAGTGACTAGTGGGGTGCCACAGGGTTCTGTCTTGGGCCCAGTCTTATTCAACATATTTATCAATGACTTGGATGATGGGCTTGAGGGCATCCTGATCAAGTTTGCAGATGACACCAAATTGGGAGGGGTGGCTAATACCCCAGAGGACAGGATCACACTTCAAAATGACCTTAACAGATTAGAGAATTGGGCCAAAGCAAACAAGATGAATTTTAACAGGGAGAAATGTAAAGTACTGCACTTGGGCAAAAAAACTGAAAGGCACAAATACAGGATGGGCGACACCTGGCTTGAGAGCAGTACATGTGAAAAGGATCTAGGAGTCTTGGTAGACCACAAACTTGACATGAGTCAACAGTGTGATGCAGCAGCTAAAAAAGCCAATGCAATTCTGGGCTGCATCAATAGGAGTATAGCATCTAGATCAAGGGAAGTAATAGTACCACTGTATTCCGCTCTGGTCAGACCTCACCTGGAATACTGTGTCCAGTTCTGGGCACCACAGTTCAAGAAGGATACTGACAAGCTGGAACGTGTCCAGAGGAGGGCAACCAAAATGGTCAAAGGTCTGGAAACAATCCCTTATGAGGAACGGCTTAGGGAGCTGGGCATGTTTAACCTGGAGAAGAGAAGGTTAAGGGGTGATATGATAGCCATGTTCAAATATATAAAAGGATGTCATATAGAGGAGGGAGAAAGGTTGTTTTCTGCTGCTCCAGAGAAGCGGACACGGAGCAATGGATTCAAACTACAAGAAAGAAGATTCCACCTAAACATTAGGAAGAACTTCCTGACAGTAAGAGCTGTTAGGCAGTGGAATTTGCTGCCAAGGAGTGTGGTGGAGTCTCCTTCTTTGGAGGTCTTTAAGCAGAGGCTTGACAGCCACCTGTCAGGAATGCTCTCATGGTGTTTCCTGCTTGGCAGGGCGTGGACTGGATGACCCTTGTGGTCTCTTCCAACTCTATGATTCTATGATTCCCAAACCCTGCACAGAGAAAATGTTGCGGGCTGGATTTGGAACCTTCTGCATGTCAAGCTGGTGCTCTTCCCCCTCCCCACCATCCGTGCACAAATCCTCCTTGCACAGAGTCAGTCCGTTGATCCATCTAGCCAAGTGGTGCCTGCTCTGACTGGCAGCACCGCTTTAAAGTGCCAGGCAGAGGTCTTACGCATCACACAGCATACATGAACTTTAAAAGTACCTCACCTAAGACTCCTAAGTAAGCTTAAAGGTAAAGGGACTCCTGACCATTAGGTCCAGTTGCGGACGACTCGGGGGTTGGGCGCTCATCTCGCTTTACTGGCCGAGGGAGCCGGCGTACAGCTTCCAGGTCATGTGGCCAGCATGACTAAGCTGCTTCTGGCGAACCAGAGCAACGCATGGAAACGCTGTTTACTTTCCCGCTGCAGCGGTACCTATTTATCTAATTGTACTTTGACGTGCTTTCAAACTGCTAGGTTGGCAGGAGCTGGGACCAAGACACGGGAGCTCACCCCGTTGTGGGGATTCGAACTGCCGACCTTCTGATTGGCAAACCCTAGGCTCTGTGGTTTAACCCACAGCGCCACCCGCATCCCTAAGTTAGCTTAGCAGTCAATAAATAAGAGGAGGTCCTCTTGTGGATCAGGAATTGGCTAAACATCAGGGAACAGGAAGTAGGAATGAATTAACAGCTCTCTGAAAGGGAAAGTGGAGTCTCCCAAGGACTGGCATCTATTGAATCATAAAACTGTAGAGTTGGAAGGGATCCTGAGGGTCATCTAGTCCAGCTCCCTGCAATTCCTGAGTCACAGCTGAACAATCCCTGACAGATGGCCATCCAGCCCCTGCTTGAAAACCCCCAAGGAAGGAGAGTCCACCACCTGCCAAAGGAGTCCGTTCCACTGTCAAACAGCTCTTACCACCAGAAAGTTCTTCCTGATACTGAGTCAGAATCTCCTTTCTTATCCTGTGAATCCATTGGCTCAGGTCTTACCCTCTGGAGCAGCAGAAAGCTGTCTCCATGTTCCATGTGGGAGACCTTTAGATATTGGAAGATGTTAGAATCCTAGAGTTGGAAGAGACCCCAAGGGCCATCCAGTCCAACCCCCTGCCAAGCAGGAAACACCATCAAAGCATTCTTGACAGATGGCTGTCAAGCCTCTGCTTAAAGACCTCCAAAGAAGGAGACTCCACCACACTCCTTGGCAGCAAATTCCACTGTCGAACAGCTCTTACTGTCAGGAAGTTCTTCCTAATGTTTAGGTGGAATCTTCTTTCTTGTAGTTTGAATCCATTGCTCCGTGTCCGCTTCTCTGGAGCAGCAGAAAACAACCTTTCTCCCTCCTCTATATGACATCCTTTTATATATTTGAACATGGCTATCATATGACCCCTTAACCTTCTCTTCTCCAGGCTAAACATACCCAGCTCCCTAAGCCGTTCCTCATGTTAACTTGTCCATAAAAGATCTAGAGTTCACCCAGGGCCCAGACTAATTCACGGGTGGTCCCCAAATCTCCCACAACCTGATCACCTCACCCTTGTGTCTCCCTTTCCACTCCCTCTGGCTGCCTGCTGTGGGTCCCCTGCCCCAGTCCCTCAGACTGTTCATGGGACAATAAGAGGCAAGCACAACCTGTTTCCTCTTTGCTTTTGGCAAAGGCTTGCCCTCTAGGCTTCTGTCAATCCTCCTGTCACTGTTGCCGCTTGGGGCCTCTCCCCACCCCCCTTGTCTCCCTCCTGCTGCAATTGGAAAACAGAGAGTGGAGGCGTCTTCCTCTAACAGTCCACCCCACACATCTGCCTCCATCACTCTCCAGCTTTACTGCCTTTCTTACCAAGCAGGAAAGATATAAAATAAGCTAAAACCTCGCATCCTTTGTGGATGCAAAAACAGGCCGCGTCTTGGCGTTCAAAATGTCAGCCTTTTTTCATTTCAAATGGCTTTCAGCGGTCTGCAGGACGGAGCGATTTCCTGGGAATTAAAACCGCGGGGGGGGGGGGAGGTTTTCAATGCATTCAAAGCCCTATCAGCTTCTGCTCCCTTTTGTACAAAGTTATTGACTTATCAAGGTTAAAATACATTCAGTGCAGTCCAAGGAAAGAGGGAGAACTCAGCATTACGCTGTCATCCAGAGATCTGTTTTCATGGCAACAGGCCTCCTTTTCTGCACATTAAACGGTTGAGTTGTGCAAAGTTCAGACATTACATAAACAGAGAGGTACCAACAACAACAAAAATCAATGGGTGCCTAGGCATGGAACAGGGAGATAGCATTGATTTGTTCGGCCATCAATACGTGGGGATCATTGCTTCTTACCCTCTGCAAAACCCTCCCCATATTGGCAGAGAAGACAATAGGCTGAAGGACGTGCCAAGAGGAACCACATCCCTGCGTCGCAACCCTGCCCTTCCAGCTGGGAAGGATTCAGCAGCTGGGAAGGATTCAGCAGCCTCATGATATTTTAACCATTTCACCCACAACCCCAGCCATCTCCATGCTTGCAAGCTAAAGAAGCACAAAAAGAAAGGGAGAGGAGTGGGTGGCTTGCTCTTTATAAAGCCTTAAAGACTACAAAACCCATGGTGCAATGCAACGACCTACACATGTTAAAGAATACCATAGGCCTTCCACTGAAATGAGAACTGGCAGTACTGACAGAATAAAGACAATACAAAGGGAAAATATTTAGCCCCAGATTTGGAAAGGCAGCCAAATTTTCTGGAGAAATCTACCGAAATTCTGGTTACAGTCTACAGCTCTGCACACTGTCAACGTTTGTTCAGGGCAGAGAACCTTTGCTTGCATCGCTCTCTAAAATGCTGTGTACACTGAGCACCCTGCAGTAATGCTATTCATCCCCCTTTCCATCCAGATACCTAAATGTAGGCCATTTTTCCTTATCCTGGAAAAGAAGGGACCTTGCCTGCTAGTTCTTGCCCAAGGAAGAGTGGCCAGGTGACAGTTTTTGCAGAATAAAGTGCACCGCAGGATAAATGTGTAGGCCACATGCAGTTGCAGTATTTTTACATCAGTGTTGAATTTAGGATCAGTTCCCACATGCAGGGATGTCAAGGTCAAGAGGCCAACTGCTTATTTGCTGTGTTGACCCCCCCCCCCCCATTTATTTATAGTCTCCAAGAGTTGTTCAGCCACAACAAATCTCTTACAGTCAAATCCTGGCATAGGAGACAGTCTGTGCTTTCAGTATAGCCTCCTCTAGTCCACAGGAAGTCATTCAGGGATGCGGGGTTTGCGGGGATGGACAGCTGAAGTTGCAGGAGACGGGTTCACCAGTAAGACTTTGGTTGATGACTTTGGTCATCTAGTCCAACCCTCTGCAATGCAGGAATCGCAGCAGGTGGCCACCTAACCTCTGCTTAAAAGCCTCCAGTGAAGGGGGGTCCACCGCCTTCCGACAAAGTCTGCACCTGGTTCTGGTCCCAATCCTCCCAGGAGTCCCACCGCAGGATCTCTCTCTTCTCTTCTCTTCATTTCCCATCCGCACATTACGAGGCTAAAAGCAGCCTGCTGGAAGTGCCTTTATTCTGGTTTTATTCCTCCGTGAAAAGAGGCGAAAGAGCCCGGCCTCAATCCAAGCTGGCTGTGTGCTCTTGGCTCTGGCTCGTCACGCGCCTTTTGATGCCACCAGAGATACAGGATGACTGACGGGCGATGGTGGCTTATCTCGCTGGGATGCATTTCATATCCTGTGTAGGCCCTGTCATAAGGGGCTCTTTGTTACTGCCAGGTCTCTCCTGAGCAAGATGCAAAGCCAGAGGAAGGGGCCAGGGCGGAGGGAGGAGGCCTGCTCAGAGATGGCAAACGGGGTGGGGGGGCATGGGGGTATGCATGTGTGTGAGAGAGAGAGAGAGAGTGAAGGAGTGTGGGCAGCCCAGCCCAGAGGCTTTTATTTCTCTTTGACAGCTGAGCAGCTCTGGAGTGGGAATCATGGGATGGTCGAGCCAAAGCCTGCAGCCAAAAGAACATTCAAAACCCACAACACTCGCTTCCAGTTTCTGATTGTTCGGGAGCCGGAACATTTGACTCCCAAGGCGTTCGGGAGCCGAGGTACGACTAGACACAACTTTCAGAAGACATCTGAAGGCAGCCCTATACCAGGAGTTTTTAATGTTTGGTGTTTTATTATGTTTTTATACATGCTAAAAGCTGCTCAGAGTGGCTGGGGAAGCCCAGCCAGATGGGCGGGGAATAAATAATAAAATTATTGTTATTTATTTATTTATTTATTTATTTATTTATTTATTTATTTATATTATTATTATTATTATTATTATTATTATTATTACTACAGATAAAGAATCCTTGACTGACAGCCATCCAACCTCTGCTTAAAACCTCCAAGGAAGGAGAGTTGACCACCTTCCATTCCACTGTCAGAATCTCCTCTCTTGTAACTTGAATCGTTTCGTTTGGGTCCTACCTTCCGGAGCAGGTGAAAACAAGCTTGCTCCCTCTTCCATGTGACAGCCCTCGAGATATTGGAAGATGGCTATCCTGTCACCTCTCAGTCTTCTCTTCTCCAGGCTAAACTTAGCCCACTCCTTCAACTGCTCCTCATAAGGCTTGGTTGCCCACCTTCCAGCTTGTCAATGTCCTTCTTAAACGGTGGTGCCGAGCTGGACCCAGGACTGGCAGGCAGGGCTGGCATCAGCACCTCTTGGGGCCCTGTAAGGAAGCACAGCCAACCCCTGCCCTCTGCCCCAGCCTAGTTCTCTGAGCAGCACCTGGTGCAGCACCTGTTCAGTGAATCTAGCTAAGACTTCAATTGCTCTCTACCCCAATCCTGAAAAAAACATATTGTATCCCATTGTGAGAAATGTAAATAGGGGGCCCTGGTCACCTGCATCCCCTCACTGCTGCTGCTTCTCACCACACACAGGTAAGCCCACTGCAGCCCATCAAGTGAGTTCACCTGCTTTGCATGCAGGCGGTCCCAAGTCCCATCCTTGGCCTCTCCAGGTAGTAGTAGTAGTAGTAGTAATAGTAGTAGTAATAATAATAATAATAATAATAATAATAATAATAATAATAATAATAATTTACTATTTGTACCCCGCCCATCTGGCTGAGTTTCCCCAGCCACTCTGGGCGGCTCCCAATCGAGTGTTAAAAACAATACAGCATTAAATATTAAAAACTTCCCTAAACAGGGCTGCCTTCAGATGTCTTTTAAAAATAGGATAGCTGCTTATTTCCTTGACATCTGATGGGAGGGTGTTCCATAGGGCGGGAGCTACTACCGAGAAGGTCCTCTGCCTGGTTCCTTGTAACCTCACTTCTCACAGTGAGGGAACCGCCAGAAGGCCCTCGGCACTGGACCTCAGTGTCCGGGCTGAATGATGGGGGTGGAGATGCTCCTTCAGGTATACAGGACCGAGGCCGTTTAGGGCTTTAAAAGTCAACACCAACACTTTAAATTGTGCTCGGAAGCCAATGTAGATGTACTGGGAGCCAGTGTAGATCTCTCAGGACCGGTGTTATGTGGTCCCAGCGGCCACTCCCAGTCACCAGTCTAGCTGCCGCATTCTGGATTAATTGCAGTTTCCGGGTCACCTTCAAAGGTAGCCCCATGTAGAGCGCATTGCAGTAGTCCAAGCGGGAGATAACTAGAGCATGCACCACACTGGTGAGACAGGTAGAGCTAGGAAGAGACCCCTGCCTATAACCCTGGAGAGCAGCTGCCAGTCAGTGCAGGCAGCACTGGTTTAGATGGACCAGTGGTGTGACTCAGTAGAAGGCAGATTTCCATGTCACTCCTGTGGTTGCAGATGGCACAAGCCAAACCTGGAGCAGGTGCCACTCCCTCAAGATGAGCCCTGATGTCCATCCTGATGTGGATTCTGTAGGTCAACCCCCCTCCAAACTGGAAAACATAAATAACTGGATGGAAACAAGTAGGGTCTCTGTTCCCAGCTGCCCCGTGAGCCTCAGGAGCCTGGATGGGGGAGGCCATTGGGATTTAACCAGCAGACTAAGCAAGGACAAGGAGGAAAGAGGCAGGAATGTATTTATTTATAAAATGTGTAGACCTGCTTTTCACCAGGTTGTGGTCCCAAAACAAGACACCATTTAAAACAAAACGTCAGTTTAAGGTAGTGCAGTTTTTCTAGAAAAAGAGGTGCCGGAACTCACCATGTTCTCTTAGAAGGGCAATGCTGCCCACCTGAGAGGGGCCAGAACTGAGTTCCAGCGAGTTCCGGCTGAAAAAAGTCCTGGTTAAAGGACAAATCTGTGGCAGGCAGCACCTTCCAAGAGAAAGTGTCCTAAAACTCCCGAGGAGACGAGAGGGCTGGTCAACTCCACCTGCTGCACTGAAACCAACAAAGAGCCTGATAGACAAGCAGATTTAGGGTGGTAGAAGGTTTGGGGGGCATCTGAGAAAGTGGTACTCCAGGCCACGGAATTTGCCACAACACTCTGTGGGGGCTTTTTTTTGGTAATAAACCTCCCACTCTCAAGGCAGGTCCCACATTTACGTTTCAGCAGGATCTTTGAGGGATCCTTCTCAGCAAAGGAAGAGGAGATCATTGTCCTCATTTTCAGGATTACACTGGGGGTGGGGAGGCTTTGTCCTCCCAGCCAGTATGAAGCCATCTTCCCCCATAGCAGTTACACAAATAGATCACAGCCTGGCTCTTTGCCAGCCCATTTTCTCATTATTAATGATAATTATGGTTCTGCTCTACATAAGAGTCCCTCTAGGCAAGGGAGTAATTGCCCTTTAAGAGTGGGGGGTGGGGTTCAGTCTAGCAGAAGGACCTATCAGAAGTGATGGGGCCCAGAGGCCAGGCAGGGGTGGGGGGAGAGGCTGGGTGGCCCCACAGAGGACAGGGACCCCCTTTCCCTAGTAAAGTCAAGAATACTGATTTTATTGGAACAAAGATGGCATGGATAGGATCTGCCCCCCCCCCACACACACCAAAAAAAAGAGCTGCCACGTCCAGCAATTCTGTTGCCAGGGGCTGAAACAGCTTGAAGGAAGGAAGTTGGACCTTCCTTTGCTTCTGAGCACAGGCTGCTACAGGAGCCACCTTCCCACAAGTGTCTTACCAAAGTGCATAGAGCTTTTTGCAATAAGAAAGCATGTCTTGTTAAAATAAAATGGGGGGAAATCAACATTGACTTTTTCTAATTTGCAATCTCCTCAGTCACCCAGCAGCATCACCTCAGCCCCCACTGATGAAACTCCTGTGCGTGTTGCGTTTCCACGTCTTCTCTGACAGCACACAGCAACCATTGGAGGAGAACAAGGCAGGAGAACGGCTGCATGTGATGGCAAGACACCAGCTGTTGTTTTGCTGCATGTGACTCGGGAGAGCTGATTACCTTTCAGCCCCATAGTGCAGTGACTTCAGTATTGGATCAGGACCAAAGCAGCTCTGGTTCAAATCTCTAATAATAATAATAATAATAATAATAATAATAATAATAATAATAATTTATTTTTATACTCCGCCCATCTGGCTGGATTTCCCAGGCCACTCTGGGCGGATCCCAACAGAACACTAAAAACAGAATAAAACTTCAAACACTAAAAACTTCCCTAAACAGGGCTGCCTTCAGATGTCTTCTAAAAGTCAGATAGTTGTTTATTTCCTTGACATCTGATGCGAGTGCCACTACCGAGAAGGCCCTCTGTCTGGTTCCCTGTAACCTCATTTCTTGCAGTGAGGGAACTGCCAGAAGGCCCTTGGAGCTGGACCTCCGTATCTGGGCTGAACAATGGGGGTGGAGATGCTCCTTCAGGTATACTGGTTCGAGGTCGTTTAGGGGTTTAAAGGTCAGCACCAACACTTTGAATGGTGCTCGGAAACATATTGGGAGCCAATACAGGTCTCTCAGGACTGGTGTTATATGGTCTCGGTGGCCACTCCCAGTCACCAGTCTAGCTGCCACATTCTGGATTAGTTGTAGTTTCCAGGTCCCTTCAAAGGTAGCCCCACGTAGAGCGCATTGCAGTAGTCCAAGGGGGAGATAACTAGAGCATGCACCACTCTGGCAAGACAGTCCGCAGGCAGGTAGAGTCTCAGCCTGTGTACGAGATGGAGCTGGTAGACAGCTGCCCTGGACACAGAATTGACCTGCGCCTCCATGGACAGCTGTGAGTCCAAAATGACTCCCAGGCTGTGCATCTGGTCCTTCAGGGGCATAGTTACCCCATTCAGGACCAGGGAGTCCTCCACACCAGCCCGCCCCCTGTCCCCCCAAAACAGTAATTCTGTCTTGTCAGCATTCAACCTCAATCTGTTAGCTGCCATCCATCCTCCAACCGCCTCCAGACACTCACTGCCTTCACTGGTTCTGATTTAAAAGAGAGGTAGAGCTGGTTATCATCCGCATACTGATGAACACCCAGCCCAATCCCCCTGATGATCACTCCCAGTGGCTTCATATAGATGTTAAAAAGCATGGGGGAGAGGATGGAACCCTGAGGCACCCCACAATTGAGAGCCCAGGGGCCTGAACATTCATCCCCCAACACCACTTTCTGCTTGGAGGAAGGAGTGGCACCACTGTATAACAGTTCCCCCAGCTCCCAACTCCTCTAGATGGTCCAGAAGGATGTCGTGGTCGATGGTATCAAAGGCCGCTGAGAGATCCAGCAGAACTAGGAAACAGCTTTCACCTTTGTCCCTAGCCCGCCGGAGATCATCGACCAGTGTGACCAAGGCACTTTCAGTCCCATGATGAGGTCTGAATCCCGATTGGAAGGGATCCAAATGGTCCTCTTCTTCCAGGTGTGCCTGGAGTTGTTCAGCAACCACTCACTCAATCACCTTGCCCAAGAATGGAAGATTTGAGACTGGGCGATAGTTGGTCATATTGGCCAGGTCCAAAGATGTTTTTTAAGAAGCGGTTTAATGACCGCCTCTTTCAGCGGGTCTGGGAAGGCTCCCTCGCAGAGAGAAGCATTCACCACCCCGCAAAGCCCATCGCCCAGCCCTTCCCAGCTTGCTTTTATGAACCATGATGGGCAAGGATCAAGGAGACAGGTGGTCGGTTTTACTCGTCCAAGCAGCCTGTCCACATCCTCGGAGGTAACAGATTAGAATTGATCCCATGCACTCAGCCCATTTGCTGTCCAAAATCAATGCTACTGAATATTTTTGATGATACAAATATAGAAATATTGTCAAAAGAATTGGTCTTATATGTTATCTTGACAGTTCAGATAGGAATTGCAAGTTAGAGGAAAACAGCCCCAAATCTTACACTGGACCCTTGACACTACTCACTTGGAAATACAGCTACAATGGAGAAAGCTACAAATAATTAGAGATTTCGACAAGGACTAGAATCTCAAGGCACTTTTCATATCATTTGGTATCCCTTTATTACGTACAGACGGCCTTCGTCGCAAGCGTGGCAAATATGGAACTAAACTTGACACTCAAATAACACGAATATTATTTGTTTATGCAAAGACAACTTTTTTGGCATTATAAAATTAAATAAAGAAATCTTCACTACAACAATGACAAATCCCAACTCAGCAATGAAACCCTTCAGGTGACTTTGGGTTAATCGCTCTCTCTTGCCCTTACCTACCTCACAGGGCTGTTGTGAGGAAAAATATAGGGACGGAAGCAGAATAGTGTGTGCTGCTGCTGCCTTGACTATCTTGGAGGACATAAATGACCACTTAGCGAAGACAGCCTTCCCCAGGCTGGTGTCCTCCTCCCAAGGCTGGGCAAGGCTGAGTTGGGCCCAAGATATCAGAAAGCCACCCACTGCCTTCCTTTAGGCGATAGAAGAAGCAAGTGGCATTTGGAGTCCAGGAACGCCCCTCTGCCCTTCAGCACATCTCTCTCTCGCTTGGCAGTGTGTACTTTGGGTTTAATGGATACTAATGGGCAGAGGTCTCTTTCCTCATCAGGAGTGCATGGTTCCGTTTCCAAGGAATTGTCCCCAGCGACCTGGAACACACGGGGAAGATTAATGAAGATGTATCCAGTCTATGAATGGCTGCGTGGCCCAGTGATGGATGCCCGCTCTCCCTTATAAATCCTCTGGTGGAAGAGCAGTTGTATGATGAAGGGTGCACCAGCAATGTTCCTACCGTAATGCGGGAAGGGTCAGCAGGAAGAAGAAGGGCTGGCCGCAATGAAGATGGATTTCGTTTGGTTCACAGCCAAGCGGTGCTCCCCCCCCCCATGCGCATCATGTTGATTATGAGCCTCCAAGAAATAGGAAACATTTACAGCCTGAACATAAGAAGAAGGTGATGGCAGGAGAAAAAGCACTTCCGTTTGTTCCAGTCTAGCTTGAGATTCCAAATCACCAGTCTGGAGTTCTCTGAAATGTCTCATTGATAACGTCCATTATGAGGTTGGGAGTTCACTCAGAAAGGATTTTGGTCTGGACTAGTGGGGCAAAGTCCAGGGAGAAGCTCATAGAGGAGACAGCGATGAAAGCTGAGCAAGAACGAATGCATTTGAAGCCAAGTAGATAAAATTTATTTGTTTAAAGCAGTCAAGTCACAACAAATCATAACATAATTATGGTGTGAATCAAAATGAAGATAAGGCAAAATGCAGAATATAGGTGTATCTTGAAAGTGCTTTGAGGTAAGCATCTGACGCTGAAGGGGGAGGCCACTTGGAAGAACCTTCTGGCGCTCTGACTTGGTGCTGCAGCATGCTGAGAAGAGAGCCTCACTGGGGACAAAACTCAGACAGCGTGGTGGGCAAATGGGGGCCATTTGGGGAGATCTGAGAGGAGGGGAAGGAAATCCGGCATCCAACAGAGAGTAGTGCCTTGGAGGGGGCGGGGAGCTGTGGTTCAAAGGGCCCCTCCTGCCCCTCAGTTCTGATTTTAATGGTGCTTTTAATGACCAGGATAATAAAACACTTTCCCCTGTCTGCTGCTGAGAGCCGCCTGCAGTTCCAGAGCCACATGGCCCCTTTCCATCACATGCTCCCTTCCATCCCTTTCCTGGGGGTGGGGGGCTACACAGACACACAGACCACCTCTTAGGAAGGAGGTGTGTGGATCCCAGGGAAGCGAGATCTTGCAGAAGTCCCTCTCCACTGGAAAGCTGACTGGTGACCCAAAGGGGCTTGGCCTCCGGGTCCACCGGACGCATCAGGCCTTCCTGCTCATGACTGGTCCTCCTGAGCTAATATTAGAATACGTGCAATATTCACACCACTCAGAGCTGATTGGTTCCTGGGGTGCTGGAGATGTAGGTTGAACTGGGCTTGGTTCCGCTCACCTGGCTCCTCCCACACCTGCTTGTGGATTCCAAAGAGACTTTGTGTTGGGGCTGATTCCATGCACTTCCCAAACTGCAGTGTCCCAGGACATGGAAGGGTCCTGCCTTTGTGCACCGGTCCCCACCCCAAAGAAACCTGCCACACATTACCAGTGGGTGGGGGGCACACTGGAAATCGCATTGGGGTGCAGGGAGGTAGACTCTGCAGTGAAGAGCAGGGCCAGAAATCTAAGGGCATGAGTAGTTTGGCTCTTGAATGAACTTCTGCAAGTCAACTCATCGCAAGAGGCATCCCGCAAGCTCTGTCTGAATCCGTACTTTCTTCTGTCCTATCAGGCTGGTGACAAACCTTTCATGGAAACCTCATGGTTGTGTTACAAGAATTCTAAGAATTCAAATATAAAACAAACATCCTGAAACTATTGTGACTCTCCCAAATTGACCTCAAACATTTTTCTGCAAGGAGGAAAGAAATGGGAAAGCCTCTCCATTGTCTTGTGCTTACCTGTCTTAAGGGCATATGTGTGTATGAATAGGGTGAGCCTGTGACCTGGTTTCAGGTATTAAGGTATTTACCATCACAGAAGAATGGCCAGGCTGCCCAGGTAAAGCAATCAGTGACCATTATCAGGTATCCTGGCAAACAGGATTTCTGCTGTAGACCACCTCCTGTGATGTATTTCTGCTGTAGACCGCCTCCTTCTGTGATGTATGTATGATGGGTTTTTTTGGGGGGGGTGGTCTTGAGCTACAGGGTGGGCAATTTCAAAAGTCTATATAAGGGCTTGCGCACTATTGTTCTGGGTTCCTCCTCCCTCCGGCATGTGGTGAGTAAGGACTCTGTTGCAACAGTTGAATAAAGATCAGGCTTACTAGCTGCTTTGCTTCTCAATATTCTCTGGTTGGCCTCTGTTATTTTCTCCTACCGATAGGGAACCCCCTTAAAGACTCTATATGGGCTCTTGGATACCCCATAAGGGAAAAGGAGCAGGTTTTTTCTTATAACAGTTGCCAGGGGTATCTTTAGGGTTCCCTGGCTGGGTGTTATGCAATGGGCTCCCCATAATCCCTCCTCCTTCAAAGTCCCCCCCCCCTCTCATCTTTCTCTCTCTCTCCTTTTCCTGTGGTTACAGGATTGCTTCACCTTTGGAAGATCTGCATCTATATGTATACATTAGCACCTGTGAATTTCATGCAAACCTGTGTCACAGGCCTGTGCAAGGGGTTTTCCTTGCAGAAAAAGTATATTGAGCACTGAGAGGAAAGGCTAAGTCCATTTGAATTTTTTGGAAAGTTGAAATGGCCTCTGATGCTCTACTTTTGTGCTTGAGCAAGATTTATTTAAGAAAAGAAGATGCCACAACAGCTGGCACATCGTTTTACTTCATCATAATCACAACACCTAGAAACTTCATTTAAAAGAAAGAATGATAACTGCCCCCCCCCCGGCTAGTGCTATACCTTCCCTTCCTGAGAATGCTACAAAAAAAATACATCTTGACATATTTTAGGGGGGGGAATGGGGCATGGGGCAACTCAAGGAGAGAGTAATTGATCTCTGAGGCCGTCCGCGTACACTGAAGGCTCCTTGAGGTGCTCAATTATCTCACTGCAACCAGCGCAATGCCCTTGTGCCCAGTCCCAGTTAATCTGTGCCTTGAAAACAATTTAAACACCATTATAGCATTTCCCCTTTTGGATGGCGTTCTCTGCATTGATCACCAAGGGACTGATTTCCATCAGGTCAGGCTGCAGTAATTAGACAGAGATGCATCCAGGGCCTGGTGGTGCAAGGTTACCAAGATGCATCTCTAGCAGAGGAACATCTCAGTCCTGGCCCCAGGTGCATGGCTGTTTTAGCAAAAGGGTGCCCTGCCTGGCTAGTACAGACACAAGCAACTCTCATCCAGGAGCCATCATAGGCTGGGAAGGCAAGCTGGATTTGCCATGGCCCTACCACTGCCCAGTGGGGCAGCTGCCTCAGGTGGCAGATGCTGAGAATGGCAGGCAGAGCTGCCTTCCACCTCCAAAATGAGCTGGTTCTGCTGCCCTCAGCTACAATGGAAAATGCCATCCTGGTGCCAGGGCAGACGTAAGGTTAAAAGTGCCTGTCGGGGTGTGTGTGTGCGTGTGTGCACCAACCTGCCCTAGGCACCAAAATGCATTGAAGAAAGGTTGCAGCGTTTGGGCCTTTTTAGTTTAGAGAAAAGGTGAGTAAGAACACTGGTGTAGGAAGGGGTGTGTGGCAGGTGTGGTCCGCCCTGGGTGTCATCACTGAGGGGGGTGACAAAATGGCAAAAATATGTGTTTTTAAAATAAAATAAAAAAATTGGGGCTCACGGCACTTTTTTTGAAAAAATAATATTTATAACGAGTTTCATAATTTCGTCTGACAATTAATTAACCTCAACAAGTCAACGTATTGAAACTTCAGTCAACCAACGCAATGAAATGTGGCTGCAAGTGGGCGGCAGTGCTGCTGCCCACCTTCCTCGGCCGTGGCACACCTCACGCCCAGCGGCAGCAGCTCATCTGACCCAGTGGCAGAGAGCAGCCTCCTCAGCCATGGCGAGGCACACCCGGCCACAGCGGCTCCATTGCCGGGTCAAGTCTGACCCGGTGGCAGAGAGCAGGAGAGTCAGTGGCACTCCTTGGCGTTGGCGCCTCACACCCAGCTGCAGTAGCTCCACTGCCAGGTCATGTCTGAGAGCAGGAAGAGAGTGAGCAGCAGCTTCTCCTACCCTGAACTGTGGCGCGTGGGAGGGCATCTTCTGCCCCCCTCGGGGGTGTGCCCCATGCACTCGCCCTGGGCAGCATGAGTAAGAGGCGACATTATAGAAGTTATGAAACTGCAGATCATGGAGGAATTTGATTGAAAGATGTTTTTCTTCCTCTCTCATAAGGCTGGAACTCGTGGAAATCCAGGGAAGCTGAATGTTGGAAGGTTCAGGACAAGAGTTAAACCATGGAACTCCCTGCCACAGGAGGCAGGGATGGCCACCAACTTGGATGGCTTTAAATGAGGATTAGACAAATTCACAGAAGATGAGGCTCCTAGCCATGCAACTAGCCATAATGGCTATGCTTCGCCTCCTTATTTATTAATTCAATTGAATACCGCCCTTCATCCGAAGATCTCAGGGGGAGGGCAGTTCACCCACACCCCATAAAACCAAGAACAAGAACAAAACAAACAAATAACCCCCCTCCACACACACAAACACAAAAGGACATTGAATGCTAATTAGCCAAAGGCCTGGTTGAAGAGGATCTATAGGCTAAGGATGGGTCATGAAGGCACAAGGCCCGTCTCCCTTGAGCTCTTTTGCTCAAAACCTCCTTGAGGGTCTCCCACAGGCATCTGGTTGGCCACTGTGAGAGCAGGAGGCTGGCCTAGATGGGCCTCCATTGGCCTGATCCAGCGGGCTCTTCTGATGTCCAACATTGCGCTTGAACATAGGGACATTCTACTCTAAAGTGATGGACCATCCCTATTTTCATGCGCCATGTTGGAGGGTGGTGCAAAGGTGGCTGTCTTTCTCGGCCCCCTGACCCTTTTCCTTGTTTCCTCAAGGTGCCAATGAGTTTGGGCTCTTTGCAGGGCAGCTTGCAAGCCTTTGCTTGGCCTGACAGAGGGGGCCACACATATTTTTGGCTCTTGCAAGAAGCCCGTGGCTCAGAGGACAGCTGCTGCATTTTATGGAAAAGACCTGGATCCCTCCTCCATCCGTTGAAAGCAGCAGACTCCCAGCCTGTAAACAGGTTCGATCCCCGGCACCTTCTCTTAAATTGCAGGGCCATCAAAGTTGCCTAGCAGACACCCGGCCGGTCCCTGCAGTGCTAGCCCAAGCAGGCCACAGATGCTGGGGTGTCCAAATGTGTGCCATTTGGTAGCCCTTCTGTTTTAAGGGTGGGAGGCAAAAGCCCCCTGTTTTAGGACATCCAGCTTTCACAAGTTCTCTGAGCACTGAAGCAATCACTTGCTCCTGCAGGACTTTGATCCTTAATGGGGAGCGGAGCTGCTGCTTGGTGGAGATGAGGGTGAGATGGCTTTGAAGTTTCAGCCATTAAACAAGGGGGAGTCCCAGCCAGACTTTGAAGGCGGCTCTTTTGTTGATTATTGTGTGTGCAGAGTTCCTGGAAGAGCCACCCTGCCAACCTGACCAACAAAATCTGCCTCCTCTTGCCTCCTCTGCCATTAATGCTTACCAGGAAAGGCTGAGATCTGGTGGACACTCACCTAGGTTGGATTAACAAAGAGTGGGCAAGATGTGCCTATTTTTCTTTTAAACTATGCATACCCCCATCTCTCCATTAAAAACGACAAAAGAGGGCACTCAAGGTGGCTTAGAACATTTCAAAACAGCGGGCCTATTTCAGCATCCACATTTCAACAACATCAAGAACAAGGAAAACTATAGAACAAGAGACAAGTCACAAGGGATAAAATAAATCAGAGGGGTCAATAAAAAGGCCTACCTTTACAAAAAAATATGCAACTGGCCAATGGAAATCCCCAATGGAGAAGGACAATAGCTTATTTTAAATACTGACAATACCTCACATCTTTGTGATCACGGCACTGAGCGCTGCCAGGCACAATCCTCTATGCCTGTCTACTCAGAAGGGCTCTCCACTAGGCTCAGCGGGTCTGACTCTCAGGGAAATGAATAGTTGTAGCCCCAGGCTCAGGGTGCGGATGCACACAACATTTCATTCCAGAAGCAATTGGTTTTTCTAGGTGGTCCACACACAGCCTAGATCTACTGAATTTCTTTTGCCCTTGAAAAGCACTTCTTGAGAAACTCTCTGGCCCTTCCTGTCTGAAATGAAGACCACCAACCCTCGCCCAGAGCAGCTTCATAGGGCTGGCTCAGAAAGCAGACACAGCACAGCTCTGGCACACAGTTGTTGCAGCAGCTCCTAAGAAGAAAGAAAGAGCCCAGCTGGTGGATCTAGTCCAGCCCCTGTTCTCACAGTGGCCAGCCAAATGCCTGGAACCCACAAGCAGGATCCGTGCACAAGAGCCATCTCCCCTCCTGTGGAGGCAAAGCCAGTAGCCATCAATAGCCCTCTCCTCCTCCATGAATTTGTCCAATCCTCTTTTGCAGCCCTCCAGGTCAATGGCCATCACTGGCTCCTGTTGAAAGGAGTTCCATGGTTCACCTATGCGCTGAGTGAAGAAGGCCTTCTTTCCAGCCTAGTGCTGGGTTTTTGAGCCAGAACAAACGGACCTACAGTCTGATCTCAGCTGACTACCAGTTTGCTTCATTCAGAGGTCTCCTCGTGAGGAGAGTCTCAAGCTCTCCCTGAATCCCAAGGCTCCTCGAAATCAGAATCCCCCTGTGTGGCGCATTTGACCCAAATAGCACTAATGCCATTCTTGTGTTGCTCTTGTGGCATTTTGTTCCTTCAATTGAATATTTATACAGAGCAGGAAGCCATGTATATTTTAACATGGGCATCCATGCACTGTTTGGCTGACTGAACTTTCTTCCTCCTGGGGAAGGCACTTTTGTTGAGGGGGGAGGTGGTGACAAAAGGAAAACCAGCAGGAGGGAGGGGGAGATCCTGGCAGGATTCCTGCTGGGATCTCTCCTGTTTTTGAGACAGCCATATTACTGCCTAAATTCCAGATGGGAATGGGAAAACATTGGCAGTTCTGGAAAAAAATGATTATTGGAAGACGAAGTAATAAGGCCAAACAGCAGCTAATAAGCTACACACTTCAGGATTTCCTTGGCACAGAACAGTTGGGTTTTTACTTGCTGGTGCCTGAGTTTCAACACAGTTTCGACAATTGCTCTCCATGCCCAAGAACGCTAAGGGAAGCCTGGCTGCTGGGCCAGACCAAAGGGACCCAGCGAGTCCAGCCTCCTCCTCTCAGAGGGGCTGACCAGGCGCCCCCAAGGGAAGCCCCCAAGTGGCAGCCGCTCTCCAGGAGTCCAGGCAAGAGATGCCACCGAGGATTTGAACCTGGGACCTTGAACATGCCAGGCAGGGACTCTGCCACTGAGCCAGGGCCCCTTCCAAGCACTATCCCCACTCGTGATCCCCAGCAAGTGTTACTCCGAGGAGGCACCCCACCTCCAATAATGGAGCCATTATGGCGAAGGCTGCATTTGCACCACAGAGTTAAAGCCCTAAGATGCCCCTTTAAAGAGCCATGGCTTCCCCCAAAGAATTATGGGAATTTGTTATGGGTGTTGGGTGGCACTGTGGTCTAAACTACTGAGCCTCTTGGGCTTGCCAATCAGAAGGTCAGTGGTTTGTGATGGCGTGAGCTCCCGTCGCTCTGTCCCAGCTCCTGCCCACCTAGCAGTTCAAAAGCACGGCAGTGCAGGTAGATAAATAGGTACCGCTCTGGTGGGAAGGTAAACGGCGTTTCCATGTGCTCTGGTTTCCGTCACGGTGTTCCGTTGCGCCAGAAGCGCCAGAAGTCATGCTGGCCACATGACCTGGAAAACCGCCTGTGGACAAATGCTGGCTCCCTCGGCCTGAAGCAAGATGAGTGCTGCACCCCATAGTTGCCTTTGATTTTACTTAACCGTCCTTTACCTTTTACCTTTAAGTTGTTAGGAGGTGCCCTCTTCCACCCACAGAGCTGCAATTTCCAGAATCTCCTGGGAAGAAGGACCAATTCCTAAAGCACTTTGGGACCTGTATCTCTCAGAGGGGAATAGGGGAATCTCCTAACAAATTGTAGGACCCTTAACAGCTGCAGAATTCTTCAGGGGAAGCCATGGCTGCTTAGAGGCATCAGTGCTTAAAATGTGCTGTGTGAAGGTGGCCTGACAATAGCCATCGATAGCCCTCTCCTTCTCCATGAATTTGTCCGCTCCTTCTTTAAAGCCATCCCAGTTGGTGGCCCTCTGTGTTGCGTGAGGAAGTCCTTCCCACATTCAGCTTCCTTGGAGGTCTAGTATTATGAAAGAGGGCTTTCTCCATGCCATAATAACTTTTATAAACTTCCATCATGCCACCTCTCACTTGCCTTTTCTCTAAAAAGTCCCCAATGCTGCCAGTCAGAGCTGGCAATACTCGGCTCAATGTACAAATAGCCTGACCTGGCAGAAACGGCAGCCTAGTGCCTTGTCTCCTTGCTCTGTTTTGTTGCCTCTAATGCAGGGGACAAGGTATCAAGAAGGCTGAGTTGGGGGCAGCTGGGCCTTCCCCCAAAATTGCAGGAGTTCTGCCCACCTGGACTGGAATCCCACTGCCTCACCCCCCCCCGCCAATGTCAGAGTATCCCCCACCACAGGTTTGTGTTGGGGGGGGGGAGCCAACGTTAAGGAGAGGGCAAAATATTTAGCAGGAAAGCCTCCTTGACTTGTCACAGGTGAAAAGGGAACGGGGGGGGGGTCAGAGCCCTCCCCTTGTCAAGCCTATGATTAACTTGATTATAGTCATTAACACAGCCCCTAATTTCCCCCACTTTTATCTCTTATTGCAGGCAAAGAGGATTGTGGGAGGCCCAGCCCCCACCCACCCCATTTTCAGTGCCCCCCCATTTTTGTTATCTGCCTCTGTGTGGAAATTCAGGGCAAAGAGAGGATTGCAACTAGCTGTGTGTGTGGCTTTATTTTATTTCATTTTTGCAAAAGGGGGGCAAAAAGGAAATGCATCTATTTTCATTTATCATTTCTGGGAAACAGAATAGCTGTAAGCCTCTCCCCCCCCCCCCTCACTGAAGCATCCATTATCCACAGCTGTGTAATTGAAGACTGTCGCCTGGGCTGCAGGAGTTAAAACAGCCTAAAAGCTCAGGCACACGGGAAGCCTCAGCGTTATAAATGGATTTGCTAGGAGGGAAGCCTTAATTACAGAGGCTTCTATGGGTACCTGTTTTTTATGGCACCCGGACCAGGATGTGGGCAATTCTGCCTAAAATGTGTTGATTAGGCTCCACTTTATGTCCCTGGGCATATTAAGAGGGCCCTGGAAAGCTATTAATGTTGCAGCACTATCAAGAATTGATGAGAGGTGCAGAGAGAGAGAGAGAGAGAGAGAGAGAGAGAGAGAGAGAGAGAGAGAGAGTTGGAAGGTAAGCCCATTAAAGACGGCCTCTGTTGGGAGATGTGCAGGCAAGGAGGGTTTAAATTTCTAAAATAATATTCACAATAGCACAGAGGGGGCAGAGGGGAGGGGAGGGGCTTTAACCAAGCCGAGAGGTAGAGACTAGTCCCAAATTTGTATTTATCTATGGGAGAGAGAGAGAGAACAAGGCATCCAAGGCAAGGCACACCCAGATTGGAAGACATGAGATTTGTGGGAACTACCTTGTGTTTAGACCCCAAGACTCACCAACCCAGTCTGGTGCAAAAGACTAATACTTTGAATTCTGAGCCAAGGAAGGGCTGTTCCTTGGAAGACGAGCAGCCTTGATTTCTGCTGCTTCAAAGGGTAGGGACCAAACCAGTGGATTCAAGTTACAAGAAAAGAAATTCTGACTAAACATTCAGAAAAAAAAGTTCTGATGGGAAGAGCTCCTTTGGCAGTGGACTGGTCTCCCTTGGGAGATCATGGACTCTCCTTCCTTGGAGGTTTCTAAGCTGAGGTTTGATTGCCATCTGTCATGGGTGCTTGAGCTGAGGTTCCTGCATTGCAGGGAGCTGGACTAAATGACCCTCAGGGACCCTTCCAACTCACAATTCTATGATTCTATTAATAGAGCTCACATTTTCCACAGATAATTTACTCCTAGGTTTTGGTTACTCCACACTTTCTTCATTTCAATGGTTTTTGTTGGGCGGGGGAGTGGAATCTCACAACGTTTCTGTTATCAGAAATCCCTGAAAATCACTTCAAAATCAACCAGAGATCTTCTGGCAAATCCAGATCTCCCTTCTATGCACCCCTATGGTTCCTCCTTCCATTTGTCCTCACAACAACCCTGTTGTGGGATGTAACATAAACAGTCAAATACAACATTTCCTGTCAGCCTAGAGTGAACACAGGCAGGGGATGTTACTCCAGCCTGTTGAACTTCCCGTTCCACCTGGTCTGGAGCATCCTCCCCCTGCATGTGACCAGGTGCGTGACCCTTGTAGACCCTACAAAAGCTCCAGTCATGCAGTCATCTTTCTCTTTTTGACTCTCTTTTGATGCCATTTCTTCTCCACTCTGCCAGCGGCACATGGGACCATCCTTACAAGGATGTAAGCCATACTGTATCTGTAACTACAAGCTAAAGCCTGCCTTCAGGGATCCATCTGTGAACTGAATGTGAGTAAACTTTTCATTACTTATAAGGAAGACTCTTGTGTCTTTATTTCTTTTAAGAAGGAATCAAAGGGGTCTTACCAGGAATATACTCCAATCTTGGCATGCCAGATTGGATTGCTTAAGTAAAGAGATTCAAACAAAGCTGCAAACTAGCTTCCTGTTATATATTGGGGAACGAATTCTGCTGTATGACTAGCGTGAGTTAGGAAGGATAATATTTAATCAATATATCCTCTCCTAGTATCTACAACATTCCCACACCTGTGAGGTTGGTTACTATTTTATTAAAGTATATACACTACTTACTGCAATTGTTCTTAAGGCAGTGTACAAGTTAAAACAATAAAACTATAAAATCACAAGACTACAAATAAAATGCAACTGATAATCCAAAGGACACCATCCATTCATCCATAGCATTGAAAACCAGAGGAAGCTTGCGTTTCACAGGTATGTTTTAAAAAGCCAAAGTAGCCCAACAATCATTGGGGAAGGCTGATCTGTTTCCACTTGAACAATTCAGCACTGAAGGACACTTGTGCAACAGAAAGCTTGCAGCATTTGGGACATTTTCATCTAAAGAAAAGGTGGGTAAAAAGAACATGATAGAAATTTATCAATTATCTATGCATGGCATGGAGAAATTGGAGAGAGAGACATTTGTCTCCCTCTCTCCTAACACCAAAACCTGTGGCCAACCAATGAAGCTGAATGTTGGAAGACTCAGGGCTGACAAAATGAAATACTAGTTAAACTATGGAACTCCCTGCCACAGGAGGCAGGGGTGGCCACCAACCTGCATGGCTTTAAAAGAGGACTGAACAAATTCATGGCGGAGGAGAGGGCTAACAGGGGCCACTAGCCACAATGGCTCTGCTTTGCCTTCACGGTCAGAGGCAGCATTGCTTCTGAATGCCAGTTGCTGGAAGCCAAAGGAGGGGAGAGTTGCTCTTGCGCTTAGGACTTGCTTCTCACGAGGGCATCTGACTGGCCCCTGTGAGACCAGGATGCTGGAGCAAATGGGCCGTTGGCCTGATCCAGCAGGCACTGACTATGTTCCTCCCAGCTCCATTCTTGCGGCCACCTGCTGTAGGTTGTAATAATGTTCTCTGCCACTGGAAAACACCAGGTGAGACTTGTCATTTTTGGTCCACCTGGCCCAGCCTTGCATACTCTGGCTGGCAGCAGACCTCGAGGGTCCCACGCAGAGAAAGGTTGTTCCCACCCCCGGCTTCCTGGATCTTTTAGGGGGAACTGAGTGGGACCTTCACTTGCCCTTTGGAGCCAGTCCCAGGACTGCTGCCTTTCCTTTCCCAGACTCCAGGTGCCCAGCAGTGCTCATTCCTCCACTTGTACCTCTTTAAGGACACCCAGCGTGTTCAGTGCGATCCTGGCACCATCTCTGGATGACTCCAGTCAGTCCCTGTGTCAGCAGGCAGCTCTGCCATTAGCATTAGCTGGTATGACGACTCATCTTCATCCAGCAGATTGATGGGAAGGAAGGAAAGTGTGGTCGGGTGAGGGGCCATCCTGGAGATGGGCTCTCCCAAAAGAGCAGGGTTGTGGGGAAAAGATCCCCCACCCACCTTTGGGGTTGAGTGGAAACATGCCTTCCAGTTAAGAACAGAAGAAGAGCCTGCTGGATCAGGCCCCTGGCCCATCTAGAGCTACAATTCCCTGGGAAGAGGAACTGGTTGTTAAACTGTTCTGGGAACTGTAGTTCTGTGAGGGGAATAGGGAGTCTCCTAACAACTTTCCCTGTCCTTAACAAGCTCCAGTTCCTAGGATTCTTTGGTGCAAGTCATGAGCGTTTAAAGGGGCATTATGCAAGGTGCAGATGTGGCTTGAGGAACTACAACATTGCTGATGCAGAAGCCAACGTGAGTCAGTTCAGCTGCTTCCTGGACAATCAGAGTGTGCAAACCTTTTTCCTGCCAGATGAAACCCATCCAATCACCGTTTGATCATTCAGAATGCATGTCCTCCAACATTCCTCTGATGAAAATAGGGACGTTTTTTATTCCCCACAACTGACCCTCCTTGACCCCATCCCATTTTTTGGTTCCCCCACCTCCTGCGGAGCATTTCCTATCCAAAGAAAGGCAAGTTCCAGCACCACTACAGAACAGCACAGACACCCTCCACCATCCCAAGAAAACCCTTTAATCCCATTTTTATTTTATTTCATTCTTTGGTAGATTTACAAAAAGGAAAACACATAACAATAAATAAATTTTAGAAAGAGGCAAGATTAGACATGGACAAACAAAGGTGTTTGTTTGTTTGTTTTTAAAAAACCAGGACTCCTTGTGCTCTACTCCCTTCCCCCTTCCTTTCCTCTGCCTGCACCTCAGAGTTGGCGCATCATGCAAGGCTGGGCCTTGGCAGCCTCTTCCCCCTCCTCACCTGCGGACCAGCAGCCACTACCAGCTGCCCAAGGGAGGAGGCTGCCAGCGGTGGCCATGGAGAGGCAAGGAGTTGCTCCCTCGCAGCCGCTTGGGACAAGCGCCAACTCCTCCTCTTCTCTGTGCTTGGTGGGGGACATGGGGACGTTCCGGGATCAAATCAGAAGCCAAGCTGGCTTTCGTAATTCCAGGACTGTGCCTGGAAAAATAGGGACACTTTGAGGATATACAAAATGTCTATGTTGTGCCTGCTTCCCGGCTTCTCAAATACGTGAAAAGAGGGGGAGGGGAGGGAAAAACCCCTCCTGGAAAGGCAGTTGATGGCTAATCAATTTCCCGGAGTCAGAAAGAGACAAACTGTCCAAACGCATCAGCCTTTAAACACCACCTTCCCTAACGCAATTTTACAATTTCCTATAATTGAGTCGCTGTGTAACTTCCCCCGCGCTCTCCCTGGTAATTACATGGAACAAGATCAACTCTGTTCAGCACTGGCTTGGAGCTACTCTCTCTCTCTCTCTCTCTCTCTGTGTGTGTGTGGGGGGGGGGGGAGAGAGAGAGAGAGAGAGAGAGAGAGAAGCGTGTGAATATAAAGGAGCCCACCCACCAATGCTGCCCCCACCCAGGGGCGTAGCAAGGGGGGACGATGGGGGCGGGCCGCCCCGGGTTCCACCCCAGAGGGGGTGACACTTAAAAAAAAAAATTAAAAAAATTTTTTTTTTAATTTTTTTAAATTTTTTTTTAACTTTATTGGAAAAAAGAGATAATAGACACATACACACACAACCCCCACACCTCACAAAGTGGCACCATCAGAGGGGGGGACACTTCTTTATTTTTTATTTTTTATTTTTTTTAAAAAAATTAAATTTTAACTTTATTGAAAAAAAAGAGATAATAGACACACACACACGCAAAAAACCCACACCTCGCAAAGTGGCACCATCATTTTTGGGGGGTGGGGGGTGACTTGCTATGCCACTGGGTGCAGCTCTGCCAGTGCCCTGGCAAAGTGGGGGGGGGGTGACAAAAAAAATTCCGCCCCGGGTACCACCTGGGCTGGCTACACCTCTGCCCCCACCCTAAATCTTCCCAGTGCCTCTTCTGGGAAACCCACAAGCAGGAGCTGAGCACAAGAGCAACTCTCCCCTCCCTGTGGTTTCCAGCAACTGGTATTCAGAACAGGGGCGCCAACTTTATGGGGGCTGAGCTGTTTTGCCCCCCCAAAAATATCTTCTGGGGGGGTTCGCCTCTTACTCGTCTTTTCTCTAAACTGAACATCCCCAAATGCCACAGCTTTTCCTCACAGGGCAGTCGTTCCACCCACTTGATCATTCTGGCTGCCCTTTCCTGAACCTTTTCCAACTTTACAGTATCTTTTTTGAGATGAGGTGACCAGAACTGCATACAGTATTCTAAATGTGACCACACCATATGCATAACATTATGACATTAGCAGTTCTATTTTCAATCAGGACAGGGTTTACATGTAGCATTAAAGCCCCCAGCTAACAGCCTGCTCTACGGCAGCAGGCACCCTCCCCAGGTCCAGGCTCATCCCTGCCTCAATGCAGTCTAGTAACTTGCTCTTGTGTTTGCTTCCTTTTTAAATGTAAGCTGAAATGTTCAGGGCGGCTGATTCTTTGCCCTGTCCTGGCCTTCTTCAGCCTTGGGTCTTTGGATGTTCTTGGACTACAACTATCACCACCACCACCACCACCACCATCAAAATCATCCCTTACCACCATCATCCCTTACTATTGGCTAAGCTGCCTGGGGGTGATGGGAGTTGTAGTGCAACAAGGGAGCCAAGGTTGAAGAACTCTGTCCTGTACCAAATGCTCAAAATGCTCCTCTTTGTGGAGGCCCCCCACTTCCCCAAGGCAAGTAATGGTAGACTGACAGCATCCCCCCCCCCGATCATCTGCCCTTTTCCTCCTCTTTGCCAGCCCACCCCCATCACTTGATTTTGCTCCCTCCTTGCATCGCATCAATGCAGCAGCAGAATGCTAACCAGGAAGCAAATTCCTTGCAGATCAGGCCATGCTATGTCATGCTCTGCACAAGGCATCTGCTGCTCGCACAATTTATTTCTGCCATTTGCAAGCACAGGTGTTTTGCTCACCCAAGTGAAATCACAGATAATTTACCTTCCCAAAGACTTAAGAAAAATGAAACCTGAGGTGCTGCAGTCCCCACCTGCTTTCAGAGCTGGAGAAATCCAGCTTTATAGCCTTTTGCATTGAGAACTTACTTTTGGCTGGGGCTGGGTAGGTAGTGGAGCATAAAGAGTCTCCCCAATAATATTCCACACTGTTTGACAGTGACACCGTTCCTTTGAGAGAGAAACTGTTTGGAGGATCTCCTTGATCCAGGTTTGGCACCCAAGGCACCTTATGCACCAGTTGCAAAGTTTCCTGCCTGGATAGAGAGAGCCTGGCTCCCGAGACCCCTCTCTGGTAACCCCCAGTGAGACCCCAGAAATGCCCTGTCTGGGGAACTGCCTTTGAAGAGGATCCAGAAGTGCCGGTTAGTGCAGGTTGCAGCTGCCTGAAGCCAAGCGGAGTCTGGACATCCCATTTCTGGGACCGGTTCAACATTCTAGCTTTTAGGGGCCAAACTAGGCTTTATTTCACGCGGGTCAGAGACCCGGTTTGGCACACCCCACACATGCCTTTGTGTACATACACACACAATCTGGGAGCCTCAATGGCGCCCCTCTGAAGGCTTCACCTGGGGCAAAGAAACCAGCTAGCCCCCCCAAGCTACCAGGGAGTTGGGCTAGATGACCCTTGGAGTACCCTTCCTACAATTCTATGATTCTTTGATTCAGCTGGCTGGATTAGTGTAAATGAGCTTTACACACCTGCACACTGTTCTGAGCCAGGTGGAGAAAGGGAAAAATGTCAACATATTTAACAATTCCATGCTGCGAAAAAGGTCACTCTGTACATGCTCAGTTTTACTAATCCCACACCTTCCAGCCTTTTTCTTGCCTTTCAGAACAGATTCCGGTGCTGAGCCCTGACTCAAATTTAAGCCCTGTCTGCAGAATATAGTGCTGGCCTCTTCTGCCTTGAAGCCTAGCTTGCCTGCACCCAGTAGTTGAACCTAGATTGGTCAGAAAGAACTAACGGGGGACCCCCTCCATGTGCAAAGGAAACAGGCCCTTTCTCAGAAAGGAGAGAGAGACATTACACATACTTTTGTAAACCAAGAAAATCTTTAATAAAAATACATTTTAAAAAAGAAAGAAAGAAAGAAAAAGAAAGGCCTGCCCGAAGTGGGTGGCGTCTGGGGCACCCACCCTCCTCAAGGTTAGAGCTGGCAATTAAGGGGCTGAAATTTGCATGCAGCAAACGGAGCTAGCTAATTACAGGTTGAAAAGGAAAATGATTTCAGATAGGATTGTTTGCAAGAATCAGGCCACAAAAGGGAGGCCATTGCATTCAGCACAGCAGGCACCTGCTGGGATTAACCCATTTGACGCTGGTGGCTAAACAGCCTCTCTCTCCAAATCATAGAATTGCTGATTTGGAAGGGACCCCCAGAGACACCTGGTCTGGTCCAACCCCCGTGCAATGCAGGAATCACGATGATGGGGGACCATCTCAGGCAACAGGAAGTCCTGGAGAGCCAAAGGCCAGCAGGATGCATGGAAGCCCCGGGGCACAGAGGGGAGCCTGACCATGGGGGACGGATCCTGATGTCTACCCACCCACCTCAGAGACTGGAACATCATCCTGATTGTTTTTCTGCTGCTTCAGAGGGTGGGACTTGAAGCAATGGACAGTGGCGGAGCTTCATGCTCTGGCACGGGGGTGGGGGGTGGGGTGGCGGAGAGCAGGTGCGGGGGGGGGCAGCCGTGATGGCACCCCACTGGGATCACGCTGGGGGGCGGTGCGCTCCTCTCCCCCACACTCCTCTTCCAGTGGCAATGGATTCAAATTACAAGAAAGGATATTCTGACTAAACTTCAGAAAGAACTTTCTGAGAGTAAGAGCTGGTCGGCAGAGCAATGGGCAGAAGGTGATGGACGCTCCTTCCTTGGAGGTTTTTAAAGAGAGGGTAGATGGTCATCTATCAGGGATTCTTCAGCCGTGAGTCCTGCATTGCAGGGGGTTGGACTAGATGTCCCTTGGGGACCCTCCCAACTCAACCATTCCAGGATTCTAAGATTTATTTATTTACCTGCCCTTCACCCTAAGGTCCCAGGGCAGGTTACAACAGTTAAAACACAATATCAAAAATAGTTACAAGTTAAAATTGCAGAAATAAGGCGGGTCTTAACTACATCCATCTCAAGGGCCAAAGGGCAGCCCAAGAGGTGTGTCTTCAGCATCTGCAGGAAGCTGTACAGGGCAGGTGCCAGGCCACCTCTGTGGGGAGGGGCTGCCACAGAAAAGGTCCTCTCTTGGGCTGCCCACCCCACCAAACATCTGAGGGCAGGTGCAGCAACCAAAAGCCCCCCCCCCGCCCATCTCAGCACCCAAGAGGGTCTGCAGGGAAGGTTTCATGGACTGGTTGGTCACAGAGTTGTGGAGGGAGGAACCAGCTGGGGACCCCCAAGGGAAGAAGGTTTGGGGGGTGGGGACGACAATGAGGGGTCAGAGGGGTCAGAGGGAGCAGACTGGCAGGAGGAGGTGCTGGAAGAGGCCACAGGGTTTGGTGAGCAGGAAGAGTCTGTGGCGGAGAGTGGTCCAGGCTCGGAGGCAGGAGAGGACGGGGCCCAGGAGACAGCGGTGAGAAGCCGGGGAGTCCCCCCCTCTTGCTGCGACCAGATCCTCTTCGCCCTGGTCTAGAACACGCCGAGAAAGGAAGAGGGCCGAGGAAAGAGAGAGAAGCAGACAGAGCCTTAAGCTGCTGGGGAAGGAGCCTTAGAGAGCGGTGGAAAAGAGGGACCTTCAGCCCTTGCAAATGCCTCATGGGGGCAAGAGCTGCTGGGAAGGGCTGCTGTCACCACTAGGCCTGCGCTGCTTTGTTTCTTTGAACAAATGACTGAAATCAGGTGTTTTATCACTGACCTGCTCCTGAATCTGGCTCCTGACAGTGGGGGTGCCCCAGAGTGGGATTCAGCTGATCAGACCAGAACCCCAAGTGCTCATTCCTCTCCAACCAGATCCAAAACGTTCCCCTTTAAACCTGGGAGAGTGGATCTTGCCATTTCAAAGTTATTAACGCAGCCAGAGGGGGGAGGCGGAGGGTAACAGGCAGCTCCCTTTAATTTGCTCTCCTCATTGGATCAAGAGCAGGGTGACATTTGGCAAAAGTTGCTGATGAGGGATTGAATGATTAATTGCCATGGCAACCGTCCTCCACTTAATGATGGGGATGAGATGGTGCCTGAGTGCTAAGACAAAAGACCTGGCCTTGCAAAGAGCAAAAGTCTAAATTAGGGGGCCTGTCCACCGTTTGCCCTCTTAGCTAGGAGGGGGGGCAGGAAAAGGTGGGGGAGAAAAGACCCCCCCCACAAAAAAGTAGCTGCGCGTTTGTAATGAGAGGTTAACAGCGTCCCCAAAGTAATTACAGACAATTGAAGAGGTAGTTCGTAATTCAAGGATTAAGCTTAACGAGACTCACCTGCGGCGTTGCCATGCCGACAAAAATTTAGAGAATTGACAAGCAAAGAGAGAGAGCAGAGGGGGGAGAGATGTGCCTCATGCCTGCTGCAGAGTTTTCAGAGTTTTTTTCTTCTATATAAACATTAAGCATTTTTCTTGTTGACTTTCACTAGGCTTCCATGGGTCCTGCTTCCAGCTCCGTGTTGAAATGGAATCCATTTGTCACCGGTTTGTGTTCACACATGAGGCTCTGTGTTTCCCTTGGCTGTTCCTCCGCTTCCTTCCAGTGAGGGTTAAATGGAATCTCCTGTGTTTCAGGGGAAGAAACCAAGAATAAAATATAAACTGCTACAGAAAGAGGTGGATTCTCTCTGCCAAACCTGAGATTATACTATGAAGCATCCTGTCTTTGCTGGTTAAAGGAATGGTTGACATTGAAGAATACTCAGGTGTCAGATTTAGAAGGACATGATAATAAGTTTAGTTGGCATGCATATGGTATAGAAAAGTCAGAGTACTTTTCAAATTAAGCCTCACAATTTAAAAGAGACTTATGAGAAAATAATGTCCAAGTAATTTCCTAAAATGTATAAAGTGTTATTAGAATGGGAATCAAATGATGAACAGGTGAAATCAGTAATGATACATTGGGTAAGAGATAGAGCAGGGGTCAGCAAACTTTTTCAGCAGGGGGGTGGTCCACTGTCCCTCAGACCTTGTGGGGGGAGCCAAACTATATTTTTTGGGGGGGGGGGAATGAACAGATTCTTATGCCCCACAAATAACCCAGAGATGCATTTTAAATAAAAGCACACATTCTACTCATGTAAAAACACCAGGCAGGCCCCACAAATAACCCAGAAATGCATTTTAAATAAAAGGACACATTCTACTCATGTAAAAACACACTGATTGCTGGACTGTCTGCGGGCCGGATTTAGAAGGCGATTGGGCCGCATCCGGCCCCCGGGCCTTAGTTTGCCTACCCATGAGATAGAGGTTATAACATTGAAATGGCTGCATGGGAGAGGTTGTGGAATGTAGATCTGAAATTCACAGGATGTTACACATGGAAAGAAAACTACTGTATATGAAAATGATGTATAAATGGTATTTTGACACCTAGTGAATTAGCAAAAATATATGTCAAAATCAAATATATGCTGGAAAGAGAAAGAAGATACTTTTTATCATATGTGATGGTCTTGTAATATAGCAAAAGCTTTCTGGGAAATGATTTATAATGAATCGAAGAAAATGTTTAAGATAGCTTTTACTAAAAAACTAGAAGCTTTTCTCTTAGGGATAGTTGGCACAGAGTTACCAAAAGACCAAACAACAACAACAACAACCTCTATTTATGTAAGCTACAACTGTAGCCAGAATAATTAACCGGTATGCTCAGTGATGGAAAGAAGATTCTTTTCCAACCAAGGAAGACTGGCAGATTAAATTAATGGACTATGCCAAAATGGCAAAACTGAATGGAACAATAAGAAACCAAAAAGAATGGGGGGAAATTGTGGAATATCTGAAAATAATAATAATAATAATAATTCTTTTATTTGTACCCCGCCCATCTGGCCGGGTCCCCCCAGCCACTCTGGGCGGCCTCCAACAGATATAAAAATACATTAAAATCACAGGTTTTTATATACACAAAAGCTTTTATATACATAGAAATTCATTAGCAGGATTAGCGTAAAACAAGCAGTTAAATGTAACGTTAAAGAAAAATTAGGGAGTAATTAATAAATGGAATAACGCAGGAAATGCAGTGTTAAAAATTAAAACCATAAGAAACCACAAAAGGGGTGGAGGGAAGTCAAAATATGTATGTTTATTGGGAAATTATTTGATTTGTATCTCTGTAAAATTCTTAAAACTGAAAAATGTAATTTATTTTTAAAAAAATGAATACCAGAGGCTGGGAGCAAACAACAGGGAAGGCTTGCTGCATTTCTGGGCCTCTCTGCTTGCCAATGTCCCCCTAGAAAGTAAGCAGGGGACTAGACCAAAGTTTGAAGGCTTCCCAAAGGTCATCTAGCCCAACCCACTGCAATGCTGGACTCACCACAAAAGAAGTCCTGGCAGATGGCCATCCAACCTCCTCCAAGGAGGGAGTCTGTTTCCACTGTTGAATGGCTCTTACCTTCATAAATTTCTTCCTAATGTTTAATTGGATTCTCCTTTTTTGTAGTTTGAATTCATTGGTTGAGGCCCTACTCTCGGGAACAGCAGAAAACAATGAATCAGCCCTTGGGGTATTTGAAGAGGGCTGTCCTATCCCTCTCAGCCTTCTCTTCTCCAGCTCTCTCAACTATTCCTCACAAATGGCTCCGTTTCCAGACCATCTTGGCTGCCCTCCTCTTGCCACCTTCCAGCTTGCCAATATCCTTCTTAAACTGGGGTGCCCAGAACTGGACACGGTATTCCAGGTGGGGTCTGCCCAAGTGTCGCGACCCGACTAGACACTGATAGACCGGGGTCCGCCAGGGTCGCGCCATGCGGGCGCCAGGAAGGGGAACCATGCAGCGGGCCAGAGAAGGGGGCGACTGCGGAGCCAGGCGCGCAGGGGTTAAACCGAGCGCAGCAAGGCCCGACCTCGCCCAGGCATGCCCCGCCCCAGAATGGGCGATAACGACCGCTAACCATCAGCAGCGGGCGTGGTGGAACCGGCAGCATCGCAATAACAATGCAAAAAGCACCCATGAATGGTGCAGGTAGACCAGAGCAGTTAACTCTTTTGTCCAAGCCACCCCGGGTGGGGAAGAGGATTACCCCCGGACCTTTAGGGCAGAAGGGAGGGGGGAATTGGGAGTCACCCAGCAAGGTGTACATAAGGGGGATTCTGAGGTGGCCTCCTCAGAATCCTCACGGACTTTCCACGTTTCTCTGTGTGCTGTACAATAAACTTCAAGACAACTTCCGCTGACTTCTCGGAGTGGCGTGCATTCTTGACAGCTAGCTACAGTCACCATTGGGGACACGACACCAAGCCAGCGTGGAGTGGCATTATAGATCTAGAAACTATGGGTTGTGCCCAGCATGTTCTGTCTATAGGCAAAATGGGCTCCGATTGACTGACCCAGATTGCAGCTTTCTCTGGGCATGAGGTAGTTCTTCTTCCCCGTCGATTGCAATTTGCAGCCCTTTGTCTCTCACTCACTCTCTTAAAAAATATCAAATCCGTAAAGCCTCCAAGTACAGTATCTTTAATTATTCCATCCATAAATGATAAGTACCATTCATTTTGAGCCTCTCATTACAAATTTATATCACTGTTTAATGTGTTCACTAACATCAGACGTCCTAGGGTGTTCTCCCTGAAATATTGAGCAAGACTTTCTGGGAAAGCTCAGGGGATGCGGAATGCATAGTGATGATTTCAACTTTTTTTTCTGAAAAAGGGATGGGAGGAACTACTTTTCTGGGTGGGGGTGGCTCTCACAAGCTGTTCCTTAAGAGGAAGAGAAGCTGTCACTGAGACCACTTTCATAAGAACTGGGATTGAAATATGCACACAGAGACAGAAAGCCATGTCGGCTTCCTCAGCTGCTGTTTTATTTTTTAATTTATTCCATTTACCGGTATATCTCACATTTCCTCCAAGGAGCTCAAGGTGGTGTATATAGGTCTCCTCCTCCCATTTTATCCCCATAACAACCTTGTGAGGTAGGTCTGGCTGAGAGATATAGTGACTGGCCCAAGGTCACCCACTGAGCTTTGTGGCTGAGCAGGGATTTGAACCCTGGCCTCTCCCAGATGCTAGTCTGACACTCCCTTCCCACTCTGCCACACTGTCTCTCCACTTATTTTATAATATTTACAGCGAGCGCAGATCCTAGTCTGATACTTTATATCACCACTAGCTCTCTGGGAAAAATCTTGCAACCTGAAAACCACAGTGGCATTTTCCCACCGAGGGCCCTTCCACGCCTCACCTTAATGCAATGCAGAACAGGCACCCTTTGTGCATCCTTTAATTCACCAGAAAGAGAGGCCGTCCCAAATTTTACTCTCTGCTACTTTGAGAATTTCCGCATCCTTGGAAAATCCAAAAGGACATCTGCTCTGCTTTAAAAGTGCTCCTGCCAGCTTTCTGTGGATGCCTCCGCCTGGGATTTATCTATCATCTATCTATCTATCTATCTATCTATCTATCTATCTATCTATCTATCTATCTATCTATATCTATTTAAGTGTGAGTGTTTTCAACGTGGCACAAAGAAGTATGAGTCTGCTCTCCCAAGCGAAGGCACCTGGGACTGTGGCCTCTGCCCTCACTTACCGCCTACTGCCCTGCCCTCCGTTCCACCAGCCCAACTGGATTTCAAAAAGAACAAGACAATGAAATTATCAGTAAAAACAGTTAAAAACAACTATTTAAACATTGAAAAATTAATTAAAACCAACAAGCTAAAAAACACGTATTGGGTAGGCTCTCCTAAAGAAGAATGTTTTTAGTGGGTGCCTAAAAGAGAAGAGCAAAGGAGCCCTCCTGGTGTCAGTAAGCAGGGAGTGCCAAAGTGTGTTGGTGCTGCCACATGAAAAGATTGGCTTCTTAGAAACATGGAGCATATATATCATGTGGTGACTATAAAAGTGCAGTTCAAAGTAGACAAGTGGGCTTATACAGGGCAAGGACATCCTGCAGGTGAACTGGTCCCAATTTGTAAAGGGTTTCTATACTAACACCTTGAACCCTGCATCAGCCCCAGCCAGCCTGACCAATGGTCAGGTTGTGGTTCAACAGCAACCCAGTCAGATGGGTGGGGTGTTGTTGTTGTTGTTGTTGTTGTTGTTGTTGTTTTGTTGTTGTTGTTGTTGTTGTTATCTGGAATAGGGTTGCCTGATCAGCAGCATCCCAGACCCAGAGATGTCAGAAGCCAAAGTTAATGGCTCTCCATCACTGGCGTAATGTCCGAGGCTGTTGGTGTTATTTCAGATGTTGCACTTATCCTTTTGCCCCCCCAAAATCCTTGGTTTAAATCTGGGAGGGAAGCCCCCCTCTTGGTCCTAAATGAAAAGCCCTGCCAGAGGGGGCAGCGGTTCAGCTGCCAGGAATCCTTAGCCAGCTAGAAAGGGGGATAATCGTTTGAGAGGAGAGGCTCTCCCTGGAGGGAGCGCAGAGGCTAATTTTATGATAAGTTATCTTCAAACATAAGCAAATAGTACATAATTCTATTTGACCAGCGCTCATCTCAGCCTAATACAAAACAAGGCCTTGAATATCAATGCTGGAAGGCCGGTGGTGAGGGGAGACTTTGCTGCCTCTCTCCTGGCCTCTTTCAAATGCCTTAGTGCCAAAAGAACTGCACAGCCCTTTCTGGGGCAGCCTGGTGGCCTTCCCAGCTCTGGTTTAACAGCATCCATGTGACTTCTCCAATACCCTTAAAAGGAGAGAAAGCCTGCAGCATACAGTACTTAAAACCCACCATTTCCTGCACAAATGGTAGGGAGCTACATGAAAGCACACGTCTCAAGGATGGGCCTGAGACGTGTACCATTTCACAGTCTAGTTGTGGTGACGATGGCAAACGCCATCTCCAAAGAGGCCTGGCCAGTTTTGAGTCCTCTTTCTCTCATGCAGGAGGGAATCCCTCTTCCAAGAGGATGTGCTCTTTGACATTACCACATAGCATCCAAAAACAAATAAATTATCTTTCATTTCAGAAATACTGTTTTTTCTCCAGATGCAAATTGATAATAATAATAATAATAATAATAATAATAATAATAATAATAATCTACAGATAAATAGATCTGTCAGCTAATACTCATACACTTAACCAACAAGGAACTCCTGAACTGGATGACAGCTTTCGTAAATGTTCAGTTTTCTTCAGTTTTCTTTCTGAAGGCTGGACTACGTGGGGTGGGCCATTGGCCTGATCCAGGAGGCTCTTCTTCTTCTTCTGTTCTTATGCTGGACTACAGCTCCCATCATCCCTTGGTCATGCCTTCTGGAGCCCCACACCGCAAGTTCCCTCCCCTAAGGGACATTGTAGGTCTGTGACAGCCTATAGCAGATTCCAAGCATGGATTCCCTGTCAAATAAGGGATATATAAACTTCAAACCCTCCTCCCGAAATCTACAGTTTGTCTCCCTTTGTGCTGGGTTCATCATGGAGATGCAGCCGGCTGGGGCTGTATTTCAGCCGGACTTGTCATAAATTAAAGAGGATTATGGGGACTTGGCAACCATTAAGTGAGCTGGGGGTGGAAGCAAGAAATTTTATTATGCCACAGATAATGGAGATTAGGAAGAGTGAAGGGGATGCATGAGAATCATCCTTTGCAGAGCATATGGAAGGCAGGAGGACACTTGATACCTCCTTTGCTCCCCACCCCCACCCCATAACCAACTTTCAGAGATCGAAGCAGAGCCTGCAAGAGACATTAAGGTTTTAATGGCAATTGGCTCTCCCGCTTGGGGTTACAGCCACCAGTGCATTAACTAACTGTAAAAAGGCATCAAGCATTGATTGTGCATTAAAATTTGTCTGTGTCAGTAAAAATGGGAAGATGATTCAGGAAATAATGTTTACCTCTGGAGAGGGTACATTTGGGGGTGAGATGGGCCTCCTCTCCAGTGGGACAAACCAGTTTGCAGAACTGATTTGGGGATCCTCTTAGGATGTGGTGGAAACAGCCTTGAGTTTACTTCATGACGCAGCAAAGTGGCCATACGTGATTGCTCCTTAAGACGCTCTGAGAAAGCCACTCACCACATGGATCTGGGATCCCTTCCAACTCTACCATTCTATGATTCTATTATCCTTACACAGCTTTGGACAAGGTGACCAAGTCTGGAGATGCATTGAAACAATGAGGTGGTGGATAACCCGTGTTGTGTTGTGTTAGGTTTTCCTGCCTGTATTTGCCCAGTTGTAGATCAGGGGTAGGGACACGGGTGGCGCTGTGGGTTAAACCACAGAGCCTAGGGCTTGCTGATCAGAAGGTCAGCGGTTTGAATCCCCGCGATGGGGTGAGCTCCCGTCGCTCGGTCCCTGCTCCTGCCAACCTAGCAGTTCAGAAGCACGTCAAAGTGCAAGTAGATAAATAGGTACCACTCTGGCGGGAAGGTAAACGGCGTTTCCGTGCGCTGCTCTGGTTCGCCAGAAGCAGCTTAGTCATGCTGGCCACATGACCCGGAAGCTGTATGCCGGCTCTTGTCCAATAAAGCGAGATGAGCACCGCAACCCCAGAGTCGGTCACGACTGGACCTAATGGTCAGGGGTCCCTTTACCTTAGATCAGGGGTACAGAAAGGGTGCAGGCCTGAATCATCTTGGTGGTCAAATCTTGGCTATGGGGTGTGCTGGGTGTCCTGGGGGAAATGACTTTTTCACCTTATTCCACCACATCATGATTTTGAGAGGAACAGACCAAAACATTATGCAGTCTGTATCTCTATTTGATTCAAAATTATTTTTATATATTAAATTGCTTTATATATGTTTTTTTGTTTAACCGTTTCACAGGAAACTATTCATCAATGCAAGTAAATAAATAAATCTCAGGGTCTGGCATTTGAGATCTGTTCCTAGGAGTTGCAGGCATCATCACATCGTCTTAAGCCAGACGGATACTAGCATAAGAAAATCACATGAGCCCTGAAGGTCGATTGGGCCGAGGAGCCCCATCTGAGTCCAGCAACCTGTTCTCACAGTAACCTGTTCTCACACCAGATGCCTTCCAGCAGCACCTGAGCGCAAAAGCAGCAACTCTCCCACTTGTGATTCTCAGCAGCTGATATTGGGAGGCATGTGGCCCCTACGGGGGACACAGCCATCAGGGCTAATAGCCACAGAGAGCTTCATTCTTTGGATTTTTGTTGACGTCTCAGAACCCAGCACACAAAACAGAGGGCTGTGGTAAAGAACAGCACATTTTAGAGAGGACCCAAAGAGACTTTACAGGAACTTTCACAGCAAACCAAGGGCCTCAATTGGTCAGTAGCACTGAGAATAAATTTAGCAAAAGTTCATATTTGCAATAGCTTGAACTGCTTCCTTTTAATCAGTTTCTCTATTAGGAGAGCCCTATTCAAAGGTGTCTCATTCTCAAATATACCAAGTTCCATTACTATTTTATTCCTGAAAGTTTATGTGAAAAAACTTCCACACAACTGTAGTTCCGCTGTCCCTGTTGTCAGCTGTGTTATTTACAAGGCAAGAGTAAATTGATAACCACCCGAATGGTTTCCTACGAGATAAAGGGACTGTCATCTTTGTGGATCTCGCTCACCTGAAGCGCCCATAAAACACCTTCTTCTTGAAATCCCGCTCCCCCACCTCCGTTCCTTTCTTAGTGAATGATGGACTTCTGGGTGAAATATCCTTGCCATTCTGACGACCAGGCTCCTATATAAAAATGAATTGTGCAATCCTGGAAAGCTACCCGATCCGTTATCTCGCCTGGCATAACCACCACCAGGTGTATTTATTGGCGGCAGGAGGCAACTGAACTACCTGCATGGGACACACAAGTAATTCATCCCTGCGACATACATCAATGGGCAGGCACTCCGGAAGCAGAGAGCAGAGGATGTGCAGGGACAGGTAGAACAGGTGCGGAGAGAAAGCTGGATCAACTGCAGGAGGCCCAGGAATCACAGCCAAAGAATCCCTGACAGGTAGCCATCCAGTCACTCTTTAAAAACCTCCAAGGAAGGAGAGTCCACCAGGGAGTAGTCCGTTCCACTGTGAACACTTCTTACCCTCGGAAAGTTCTTCCTAATGTTTCGTCGGAATCTCCTTTCTTGAGTTCAGGTCCCCCCCCCCTCCAGGGCAGCAGAAAACACGCTTGATCCGCCCAAGGTCTGGGCCCTCCTTGAGAAGGCCTGGGGTGGAGCCTGGGACCTTCTGCATGCCAGACAGCTGCTCTGCCCCTGAGCTCTGGGCCTCCCCTTCCTGCTTTCCTCCCTGGTGCCAGGGGGCAGCCCATCTCCAGGCGCAGAGAAGGGGTGGCTTCTTCCCCCCAAGTGCCAGGCCTGCTCCCGGCGGCCCCAGGAGAGGCAGCTCTGATTTATTGACCTTCCTTTACACTCCTGCCGCCGTCTGTTCCTCAAGCTGCCTTTGTTTGTTTGTTTGCTGTTTTACCAATGAGTCAAATCAATGGAACATACCGTAATACATATCTATGAAAGAGAAATAGGAGGCTAAGCCGTTAAAGCCCCCACGTGCCCCCCTCCGCCCCCTGTTCCTTCCCTGCAGTTCAAGGATGAGTTTCATACCAGCCAAAACCAGTTCATTGTTTTATCACCTGTTCTGTCCCCACAGCAGATGGGAGCCATTTCTGTAGCTTTAGCAGCCACAGAGCAGGCAGGAATCCAACTGGTGTGGCTTATCCTGACATGGAGGAGGCAGTGACTGAAATTTCTGTCTGTCAGTTGTTAAAAGGCACCGGAAGTCTCCTAGAAAGGGAAAAGGTGGCAACCCTGGCAGGGAACGAATGTTTTCCTTCCCTGCAATGGCTTGAGGCACAGATTGCTGTTCCCTTGGTCTACCCAGTGATAAAAGTGTGCTGGGATATCAAGGTACTAGAAAAGTGGAATCAGATTAATACAGTAACAGGGAATACAGTAACAGGGAAGAACACCACAAACTACTGTATCACTTTGAAAGTTGCCAGAATTTTGTTGTCACACTGCACATAATTTGCAGTTCTCCAAAACAGTTTGAAAACTTTGAGAACTTTGGGAGAAAATATATTTAGAAATGAGTATTATCTAAATTGAGGTGAGGGGGAATATGTTATCTTAAAAATGTATTTTTATGGCCTTCTTAGTGATGGTTCTGTCCTACCCCTCTGGAATCCCCTTCCAAAAGATCTTCGGGGGCTCCATCAGTTCAGGTTTGAAAGAAAGCTTTCAGTTTTAAAATGCTTTTTAAAAAATGTAAATGCATTTTCCTTTGTATCTGCCACTGCTGTAGTTTTTTGGCAATTTAAAAATGTGTCATGCAAATATCTTAAGGGCTGTCATATGGAAGATGGAGCTAGCTGGTTTTCTGGAGGGGAGGACCTGAACCAATGGATTCCAATTACAAGAAATGAGATTCCAACTGCACATCAGGAAGACCTTTCTAGCGGTAAGACCTGTTTGACAGTGGAATGGAAGGTGGTGGACTCTCCTTCTTTGGAGGTTTGTAAGCAGAACTCGGATGGTCATCTGTCAGGGATTTTTGAGCTGTGATTCCTGCATTGCAGGGGGTTGGACTAGATGACCCTTGGGGGTTCCTTCCAACTCCTCAATTGTATGATTCCATGGTTCTGTGTACGGTATATTGTCATCCTGGCCTGTTTGCTGTGCTCCATTTAAAAACAGATGCCGTACGTCCATGTGGTCCCTCTGCCCTCATCTTCTAGCAGGTTAGATCCATTTTCAATATTTGACTTTTAGATTTACATGGCATTTTAATAGGAAGTCTCATGGGCTGGTTTATTTTGCAATTGGTTCCATGGAAATGACAAGAGCAAACGAAAGGCTGACAAATAATGGAAAACAAAACTGCTGCAGGTGGTGTTTCCTTCCCCTCCTAAAATGAACCCACTGGGAAACACACAACCCGGGTAAGGCATTTGTACATTTGATCTTTGTTATATGTGACACATTTTAATATCAGAAACAGAAGATTGGATTTGAAACCCAAACTAAAATAAAGATATTTTAAAATCAATTTCTCTCTGTCTGTCTCTGTCTCTCTCACACGTATCACACAAAGATCTGGGCCAAAAACCTCACAAATTAAATCGTTGTTGATTATGCAAACTTGATCTTGTGTTTTCTCATAAATAAAGCATGGTTCCCTGTTTGTGGCCTTTCCATCCCTTCTGCATCAATATCCACTGAATGCAAAGTGGGTGCTGTGCCAGAAGGCAAAGGAGCTGACTGTTTATAAGAGAAGCCAGATGAGCCAAGCGAGAGATGCAACAACTTCACATTCCTAATCATTGTAAGTACAATGATCAACAGGGCTGGGAGTTTGTGGGAGCAAAATGCACCATTTAGGAGCCAGCCTTCCCCATGCGAATTATTTGGATAGTTGCTCAATTACCCAATGAAGCCATTTAGTTTGCAAAGTGTGCAGTGTTTGCCTAGTGAATTTTAGTCAGAGAGTAAACTTTACCTGTTGTGTGCTCACAAGGAAATCATAAAGTTGACTATTGTAGGAAATGCATGTCTTGGAAAGAAAAGTTTCCAGCTGGAGTCTAATTAATCTAGAGAAGAACAAGGCAGCCATGCTTGCTGCTTTGTTCTTAGAGGATAGATCCAAGGTGACCTTTCATCTTGAGGTTGAAGAGTGAAGTGTGAGAAGCAAGTGGTAAATGGGATGCAACCTAAGACGTATCAGTCTAAACGAGAGAGAGAGAGAGAGAGAGAGAGAGAGAGAGAGAGAGAGAGAGAGAGAGATCAGCATAGAGATAAAGGTACCGGTATAGTTTGGGGATCTGATCGAGGTCCTACTTCATCTGAATCTGCAGGCTGTTCCTTAAACCTGTGGGGTACCAGGTCAGAATCCCACCCTCAAGCTCTGGGCCAAAGGATTGCCAGGCAGACCTAAAAGGCCAGAGTAGATTTTGAACAAAGAGACCCAGTTTTCTTCTGGGGTCTGCTATGGACTTGCCTCATCCTCACCTATTCCAGAAAACCAACCATCCTAGTCTTTTTTTCTGCGCTTGGTCCAGAGAAGCCAAGAGCATTTCATTTCCATGATCTGCAGCTGCAGCGGTTTCAGGTCATGTGGCAAGAGGATGTCCCTGATGCGAAGGATGAGATTATATACTAGGTGCAATTTTGTTGCTGTTAAAGAAAAGAGCAAAAGGAGCAAAAAAAAGAAAAAAGAGAGGAAGATCTCAGATTCAATCAAAGGTCCTAGAACATTAGACCCCTGAGCTTAGCCATTCAAATTCACGCCATTGATTTCCTGTCTGTTCTCTCAATATTGCTGATGGCCTGGCTTCTATAGATTATGATGAACATGCCCACCGGGATGGCTACTACTCTGGAATGAAGGGGGGGAAGCAGAGGAACACACAGAGAGAAATAGCCCCAAATGCTAAAAAATCCCCATGACAGACCAGTTTTTAATCTCAGCCACTCAGCTGGCAAGGAAATGCAACTTTTGCCAGGGTTTCTCTGAGGCTTTGCAGGAAACCGTTTGCTTGCATTTTAAAGGATTTCCTTAGTAAGAGGCCAGTTTCGCTGCTGCACATGCTTTTTGAAGGACCCAGCCCTGCAGCCCCCTCTGTTTGTTGTTTTAGCATACAGCTGCCAGCTTGTGACCCAGGAACTGCCCAAGCCAAATTAACGGCCAGCAGCCATGAAGCTTCCATGAAGCAGATGCAATTTCTCAGATTCTGCTCTGCCCTCGCCTGTTTGCCTTCATATAATGGCAGAGTTGGAAAGGATCCCATGGGTCTTCTAGTCCAACCCTCTGCAAAGAAGGAATCTCAACTGAAGTACCCATGACAGATGGCCATCCAACCGCTGCTTAAAAACCTCCAGGGATCTCCAAAATTGAATGTTCCCTTCTATCTCTTTTTCTATAATATGGGCATATTCCAATTGCAATAGCTTTATTTTTTGTTTTATTATCTCACTAGCTGAACCGGCCACGCCTTGCTGTGGCTATGTGTGTGAATGCTGTGGTGTTGATGGCTGCGTCTGTGGGTGGTGGTAGGAGAGGAGAGGGCCGGCAGCGGCTGTGGGGATGGTGTCCGGCCTGCCTTTCATGGCAGCTGCGGTGGGGAAGTGGGCAGCGGGCGGCCCAGGCTGGCTCTGACAGCGTTGTTGTGAGCGGCTGTGGAGAAGGGCCGGGGCCTGCCTTTCACGGTGGCGGGGTGGCTAAGGGGCCTGGGCGGCGGTTGGGCTGGGCCTGCATTTGATGGCATTAACAGTGACGACCCGGGCTGTGGTGACAGTGCCGGCCTAACTTTCACGGCTTTGTGAAACTGAAGAAGTTCCCCTGTTCAAATTCCATCTGCCCCTTCTCTGTCTCCACCCCCGTTTTCAATTACCAGTTTGCAAGCTTGCAGATGGCTGACAGAGCTCTGAGGTTTTGCTGTGATGTATAAAAGCTGTGCCATTGTTTTGCTTTTGTAGCTGTAGTACCAGTATAGCCATCGCTAGAGGGCGCTGTTTTGCTGATGACATCTAATGTCTGCGATGGGGTTTTTTTGCGTTTAAACTTTATTTTAGGTATGACAGGTGTGGTTTTTATGAATTTTTATTATGCCAGATTAGTATGCCATGGTAATGGAACGCTGTGTCCTAATTTGATGTGATTTGGTCCAGCGGTTACACAGCAAGGGTGTTTCGGACAAACACGCAATGGGAACATTTATATATATATAGATTTCCCGATTTCTTCCTATACAACTGTTTTTTTTTTTCTTTTTAATTTCCTCTAATAAGTCTAATTTTTTCTTCTCTCTCTTTTTCCTTCTAATTGAGTTCTGTTGTATAAAATAACCTCTGGCCACCGCCTTGCTAGCGTCCCAAACCACTTTGATATCCACACCCTGGTTGCAATTTAGATCAAAGTATTATTTCATTAATTCTTTACCTCCTTGCAATATTTTTTTGTCATTAAGTAACACTACATTCATCCTCCATCTCCTAGACTCTCTTTCCCCCTTTCCCCTTAATGTTAATACAACTGGATTATGGTCTGAAATTGTTTTAGGTTGTATTTCTGTCTTTTCAACTCTTGTCAATAATTATTTAGTAATCCATATTCCATCCAGCCTGCTTGCTGTCTGGTTGGGATATGAAAAGTACGTAAAATCTCTTTCCAGAAGATGTTTATATCTCCACACGTCTATCAAATCGAAGTTTTGTGTTAGTTCAAAAAAACTTCTTGGTAATTTCCCTTCCTTCCCTCCTCCTTTCTTGGAGGTCTTGTCAATCTCCTGATTTGTTACACCATTCAAATCGCCCAATAATATAATTTTTTGATCTATGTATTCCAACGTCTTCTCTTCAAGCATTTTATAAAAGTCAGCTTTTTTCTCATTTGGTGCATAAATTCCTGCTATTATAATTTCCTCCCCTTGTAATGTTATTTTGATTATCACTATTATTCCATTTGTATCCTTATATAATAGTTTAGGTTCTAAATTCTTTTTTACATAAACTACTACTCCTCTCTTTTTTTGTCATCTGAAGATATAAATTCTGATCCTAGTCTGGCATTTACTAATACCCTTCTGTGTTTTTTCTTTATATGAGTTTATTGTAAACATAAAGGTAAAGGGACCCCTGACCATTAGGTCCAGTCGTGACTGACTCTGGGGTTGCGGTGCTCATCTCGCTTTATTGGCTGAGGCAGCCGGCATACAGCTTCCAGGTCATGTGGCCAGCATGACTAAGCCGCTTCTGGCGAACCAGAGCAGCGCATGGAAACGCCGTTTACCTTCCCGCTGGAGCGGTACCTATTTATCTACTTGCACTTTGACGTGCTTTCGAACTGCTAGGTTGGCAGGAGCAGGGACCAAGCAACGGGAGCTCACCCCGTCACGGGGATTTGAACCACCGACCTTCTGATCGGCAAGCCCTAGGCTCTGTGGTTTAACCCACAGCGCCACCCGCATCCCATATCGAGTCCCAATTTTGTTTTACCAATATCCGTTCTACCTTATTCCTTTTTAAAAATCATTTAAACCATTTACATTCCAGGTTATTGTTTTCAGTTTCATTTTTATTGATTAAAACCCTTTAATTATACAATTCCAAATGAGAGTGCTCTGTATTTCCTAGTTCTTCCTTTCCTCCGCCTTGAGGTTATTTAGTCAAATCTAATTAATTGTCTTTATTGTCCTAGTTACTATTTCCTTCTCCATCCGACTCTGAGGTTGCTGGTTTATTATTTGTGTCATTACTAGTTGGATTCTTTTCTCCTTCTAGTTGCTTCCAATATTTCCTCCAAAAGACATCTACCTCTCCAAGCGTTTTGAATCGTCTTCTTTTCCCCTTAAAGTTAAATGATAGGGCCTCCGGAAATTCCCATCTAAAGTTAATTGATCTTGCTTTTAATGCTTTGGTAAGGAATTGGTATTTATCTCTTTTTCTTATCAAACGACCCCGGTCAGATTGGCAAAAATGTATAAAAACTGTAGTGGTGTCTGTTGGAGATGTAACAACGGGGCAGGAACCTTTCTACATATGTGGTGGGAGTGCAAAGAGATAGTGGGATTCTGGGAAAATATTTATAACAAATTGAAAAAAATGTTTAGATTTTCATTTGGGGAAAAACCAGAATCCTTTCTCCTAGGTATCATGTCAGAGGAAATAAAAAGAACGGTCAGACCAATATTTATGTATGTGACTACGGCGGGAAGGTTATTGATTGCCAAAAATTGGAAAAGCAGCAGCATCCCAACTAAAACAGACTGGCTATCTAAAATGATGGACTACTTCCATATTGCTGAACTAACAAGGAGGATAAGCGGAAATATGGTACAAAAAGTGAACTTTAGTAGTGGGCTATCTTTAAGGAATACATCAAAAATTATGTGGAAAAAGTACCGGTAGAACTTCTGACAGATATTGAGTGAATCCAGAAAATGATTAGAATGAAAGGAAAGGAAAGTTAAGATAGAAGAAGAGACTAAAGAAATAATGAAATGCGTTTAAGCTAGTTGAAAAATAAAGTAGCGTAACAAGAACGTCTGGAAGTCAAGTCACTTGGTGGGTGTCCGTGTGGGGTAGCTGTGTAGGTATGTTGATATGTATAGTATAGGTAGTATATTATATAGACCAATGTACAGTGGTCCCTCGATTTACGAATTTAATCCGTTCCGAATGCACATTCGTAGGTCGAAAAATTCTTAAGTCGAAAAAGCGATTTCCCATAGGAATGCATTGGAAACGGATTAATTCGTCCCTGAGCCTAGGAAAATGACCCAGTTTTTTGTGCATTATCCACTGATAATGGCTCCTTTCCTCTCTCTCCCTACCTCCCTTTATTACGCACTCTCCTCTGAGGCAGCGAACGGGGCGCGCGTGCGAGGGGCACGCGTGCGAGGGGCCTGTCGTGGGCTCCCGCCCGGCGCCTTCTCCGCCTGCCCAGCCCGCTCTGCTTTCGCAGCAGCAGCAGCAGCAACAGCCATCGCCACTGCTGCCTTTCCTCCTCGCGCGTGTGCGAGGGGTCTGCCGTGGGCTCCCGCCCGGTGCCTTCTCCACCGGCCCAGCCCGCTCTGCTTTCGCAGCAGCAGCAGCAGCAACAGCCGTCGCCACTGCTGCCTTTCCTCCTCGCAGTGAGGAGCCTCCGGGAGCCTCCACTTCCGCCACCGCTTTCGCGATAGCAGCTCCTCGGCGCGCTCCCCACCTTGCATTGACCCTCCTCGAGTCAGCTGCTGTTGCTGCTGCAGCGGCAGCTGCTGATGCTGCTCCTGCCGCCGTGGCTCCCGTGCCTTCACCGCGTTTCCCTCCTCCTCCGGCACCATGTCTGGGTGCGACATCCGTTCAGATGTCGAAAAATTCGTAGGCATGCGGCCACTTTTTATCGTTCTTAAGTCAAAAAAATTGGATGTCGAGTACTTCGTAAGTCGAGGGACCACTGTAGGTATGTTTTATGTTATGAAAATAAGGTAGTGTGTTGTGTATGTGTATTGTGTAAATGTAAACGTATGTGTTTTATATGTTAATAAAAGGTATTTTAAATTTAAAAAAAAAAAACCTCCAGGGAAGGAGAGTTCGCAACCTCCTGAGGAAGTCCATTTCACTGTTGAACAGCTCTTACCGTCAGAAAGTTCTTCCTGATGTTGAGTTGGAATCTCCTTTCCTGTAACTTGAAGCTATTGGTTCAAGTCCAACCCTCCAGAGCAGGAGAAAACAGTTTTGCCCCATTCTCAATGTGACAGCTGTTGAGATATTTGAAGATGGCTGTAATATCTGTTCTCAGTCTCGTCTTCTCCAGGCTGAACATGCCCAGCTCCTTCAACCATTCCTCATCAGGCTTGGCTTCCAGGTCCTTTATTAAAACTGCTCCAGCTTCTGGAAGTGAAGGGCAGACAAAGGAGCCAGAGGAACAGGGGAACGGGAGACGTGTGACCGTGTCTTCTTTTCTGGGGCACACTTTTGGGCAGCTGTTCCACTGGCATTCAGCAACCCTAGAATTGCTTGCCCACTGGGGCCAGGCCTGCCCCCTTTGGAATGGGGCCTGCTTCCTCCGCTGACTCAGGTGGCCTGGGACAGGGGTTTTGCTCCTTTGCTGTGGCTGTCTCAAGACTCTCTCAAGGCAAATTTTAAAAAATGTAGTTTAAACACCGACAACTGGGAAACACTGGCCTGCGAGTGCTCCAATTGGAGAACGGCCTTTACCAAAGGTGCCATGGGCTTTGAAGACACTCAAACTCAGAACGAAAGGGAGAAACGTGCTAAGAGGAAGGCACGCTTGGCAAACCCTCACCGTGATCAACTCCCGCCCGGAAACCAATGTCCCCACTGTGGAAGGATGTGTGAATCCAGAATTGGCCTCCAGTCACTTATGGACTCACGGTTAAGATCGTGTTTATGGGACACAATCTTACTCAGCTACAAATGATCGCCAAAGAAATAAAAGAAGAAGAATTACCAGAGACAAAAGGAATGCAGGATTTCATGCAATGCGTAGTTAGCTTGTGGGACTCACTGCCACAAAATCCAGTGCAGGATGGCTGATAGCAAAGTGTCGACTAGTCACATGATGGCTCCAGGGTAGCAGAAGTAGCCTTAGAGTTGAGATCGAGATTTCAGGGCCTTGGGTGCCCCCTGGTGATCTCATGGGTAGGCTGGCATCACGGAGAGTGACGTAATTAAGCACATTAAGCCTTAATGACAAAGAGGGATGCGGGTGGCGCTGTGGGTTAAACCACAGAGCCTAGGGCTTGCCGATTAGAAGGTTGGTGGTTCAAATCCCCGCGATGGGGTGAGCTCCCGTTGCTCGGTCCCTGCTCCTGCCCACCTGCCCACTGCTGTTCGAAAGCACGTCAAAGTGCAAGTAGATAAATAGGTACCGCTCCGGCGGGAAGGTAAATGGCGTTTCCATGCGTTGCTCTGGTTTGCCAGAAGCGGCTTAGTCGTGCTGGCCACATGACCCAGAAGCTGTACGCCGGCTCCCTCGGCCAGTAAAGTGAGATGAGCGCCGCAACCCCAGAGTTGTCCACGACTGGACCTAACAGTCAGGGGTCCCTTTACCTTTACCTTTAAGCCTTAATGACAGCTGCCAAGAGTACATCACTCAAATGAAAAACACAAACTGGCTGGAAATTAAGATGGTAAACTTAGCTCAAAAGCATGTTCCCAGATGCAGCTGACATGGGAGAATCATTCCTTCTCACCTGCTTAGGGAACCTGAGCAGGGAAGGAAGGTCCTGTCACCCCCCTGCAGATCTAAGACCTCCCCCTGCCACCTATGGGGAGTCAGGCAAACCTGGAGCCCTCAGCTCCACACTGGGGGTCTAGCAACCCTAGATGTTGCTTCCTTATGATTGATTCTCCATAGACACCAGCAGATGTTCTTTTGCTTCCCTCCGTGCAACATCAATCTGTGATGCCCCCCCTCCCTGCTCCTTGTTTTCAGGTGAGGCTTGTCCCTCAACCGGATTTCTTCTGCAGACCTTTACGGAGGTGACTTTCCCACATCCTCCCTGTCGGAGGCACCTGCCGCTTGCGCAGAAACTTCAAAAACTGAAAGGAGATCACGTGAAGCTAACAAAATCCTTTTCTCGTACAATACCTGAGCGAAGACCTAGTTATGTTTCCTGTCAGTTGTTTATTCTGGGGGATGAAGAGATCAGACACTTTGCTTTGATGTTTGTGGTAGGTAGAGGGAAGAGGGAGCACTTCAGAGTGATGGTGGTGGCGGAAAAGGAGGTGGGGGAATGCAAGAGAGAGAGAGAGAGAGAGAGAGAGAGAGAGAGAGAGAGAGATGGGAAGGGAGAGATGCTGAGCTCCGACGGGCGAAGCTTTGCTTTTACTTTGAAAGGGAATTATAAGGAGAAGTGGAACAAAATGGCACTTGGAGGGGGATTGTGAAATGGAGCAAAACACACACACACACACACACACACACACACACACACATGACATCAGCAGGGCTTTGCAAATGGTTTTATTTGTGAGAGGTGCTTTGATGCAGACAGTCCCCTGCCTATCAAGCCTCCTTGGCCTCTTTTTCTCTTTCTCCCATCATCAGGGCTACATCCGAGCTACAAGTGATGATTTGCTTTCATGATGCTAACAGGGAAGTCCCATGCAATCCTGCTTTCAATACTGCTATGCACTGCCCCAATCTCTGAGAGATGAGAGACTCCAGGGTGCCTGCGTCTACCCAGGGTTTGGTTTCCTTGGAAAGAAGGGCAGTAGAGACTGTGGTGTCTTTTAGATATATGGTTTTATTCATGCATGGCGCTGTGGGTTAAACCACAGAGCCTAGGGCTTGCCGATCAGAAGGTCGGCGGTTCAAATCCCTGCGACGGGGTGAGCTCCCGTTGCTCGGTCCCTGCTCCTGCCAACCTAGCAGTTCGAAAGCACATCAAAGTGCAAGTAGATAAATAGGTACCACTGCAGCGGGAAGGTAAACGTTGTTTTCGTGCGCTGCTCTGGTTTGCCAGAAGCAACTTAGTCATGCTGGCCACATGACCCGAAAGCTGTATGCCGGCTCCCTCGGCCAACAAAGCGAGATGAGCGCTGCAACCCCAGAGTCGTCCGCGACTGGATCTAATGGTCAGGGGTCCCTTTATCTTTACCTTTAGGATGGAGGGCCCACAGCATCAACACCCCACAGCATCTTGCTTCCCCATTAGGGTTCCAGGGGAGTCCCAAACACAGCTTTGGTTCCAGCACAGAGACAGGTCTCTGTCGCCCCAGATTCCAGCATCAGTCCCAAACTCACATGTAAGCACAGTCCCTTGCTTGGCCTATGTTCACCATCCTAGAATGAGGTGGCATCCAGCCAGGTGAGGTGGGAAGAGGCCTGCCTATTTGTCTCTATGGCAAGAGAGCAACCTCTTTGGACATGTAAATAGCAGTTTTGAACTGACAAGCCAAAGCCATTACCTTAACAAAGAAACTGGCTACCCTCACAGATACAGGATCACAGTTGGGGAAGGGACCTGGGGCATCATCCAGATTGACCCCTCCCAAACCTATGGCAATACTATTTGTGCCTGCAAACTTTGTTGGGATTTCATAGCTCTTGGCTTCCAATTGGTGCACGTCCTGTAACTTACTGCTGAAATCCTGTAACATTTCATACCACAAATGTTCTAGGCTTTCTTCTTCTTTTTTGAGGGGGGGGGGGGTTTCCCGCTTTTACTGTGCTGTAACCTCTCTGGGCAACAATAATATGGCAGCATTGGGGAAGGACTGCAGAACTATTAATAAAGTGGAATAAACCAAGCACTAATGCGCCATGCTCTGCCTAACTATAAGGCTGGACCTGGAGGGCTATCAGTCCATGTAGACCTCCACCCTTGTCCTTTTCTTTTTTAGAAGTAGCCCCCTAAACAGCCACAGCAGGCGGCCTAGGAAGAATATTCCCCCCTTCCTTCCTTCCTTCCTCCCCGCACCCCCAGTCTTTCCTGCGGTTCCTTCCACATGGGCTAGGAATCATCACCTAATTTAGAAAAATGACGGCGCCGTCACTTCCCCACTGACATCGTCGCTCCTGAAAATTTACTTCAAGGTTCATTGTTGGCAATGTCAAAAGTGATGAAAACCAATAAAAAGAACCAGCACGGCATGAACGTCTCCCTGACAGCGTCTCTGAGGAGATGGGGGGGGGGAGAGAAAGAGAAGGTTGTGGGAAGGAGGGTGAGAGAAGAGGAGCAATGGGGGGTGAGAGGGAGCTGAGTGGCTGGGAAACAGAGAGAGAGAGAGCTATTGCCTGCATCCGTATAGATAAAAGGTAATTGAAATGTTAGTTCCATTAATATTTCAGCCTGCCCCATATCTGACAACCAGGCTCCTTGAGGCGTGGCAGGCCTCTGTCTCTCTCCCACTTCCAGGAGCGCCTCAGAAGCACCAACAGGCCAAGAGATGGCTCCTTTCCATCTCTTGGGCTGAGTCTAATGTCAGAAACTGCTTTATATATATAAATACAGGATGGGAGATGCCTGGCGTGCCAGTAGTACATGTGAAAAGCAACTAGAGGTCTTGACGGACCACAAGCTGAACATGAGCCCATAGTGTGATGCAGCAGCAAAAAAGGCAAAGACTGCACCAACAGTGTCTAGTGTCCAGATCAAGGGATGTCATAGTCCCACTCTATTCTGTCTTGGTCATAGAATCATAGAATCATAGAGTTGGAAGAGACCACAAGGGCCATCCAGTCCAACCCCCTGCCAAGCAGGAAACACCATCAAAGCATTCCTGACAGGTGGCTGTCAAGCCTCTGCTTAAAGACCTCCAAAGAAGGAGACTCCACCACACTCCTTGGCAGCAAATTCCACTGTCGAACAGCTCTTACTGTCAGGAAGTTCTTCCTAATGTTTAGGTGGAATCTTCTTTCTTGTAGTTTGAATCCATTGCTCCGTGTCCGCTTCTCTGGAGCAGCAGAAAACAACCTTTCTCCCTCCTCTATATGACATCCTTTTATATATTTGAACATGGCTATCATATCACCCCTTAACCTTCTCTTCTCCAGGCTAAACATACCCAGCTCCCTAAGCCGTTCCTCATAAGGGACTGTTTCCAGGCCTTTGACCATTTTGGTTGCCCTCCTCTGGACACGTTCCAGCTTGTCAATATCCTTCTTGAACTGTGGTGCCCAGAACTGGACACAGTATTCCAGGTGAGGTCTGACCAGAGCGGAATACAGTGGTACTATTACTTCCCTTGATCTAGATGCTATACTCCTATTGATGCAGCCCAGAATTGCATTGGCTTTTTTAGCTGCTGCATCACACTGTTGACTCAAGTCAAGTTTGTGGTCTACCAAGACTCCTAGATCCTTTTCACATGTACTGCTCTCAAGCCAGGTGTCACCCATCCTGTATTTGTGCCTTTCATTTTTTTTGCCCAAGTGTAGTACTTTACATTTCTCCCTGGTCAGACCACACTTGAAATACTGTGTCCAGTTCTGGGCACCACAATTTAAGAAGGATGTTGACAAGCTGAAACATGTGCAGAGGAGGGCAACCAAGATGATCAAGGCTCTGGAAACCAAGCCTAATGAGGAGCAGTTGAAGGAGCTGGGTATGTTTAGCCTGGAGATATGAGAGGAGATATGAGAGCCATCTTCAAATATCTTAAGGGTTGTCACATGGAGATGGAGCAAGCTTGTTTTCTGCTGCTCCAGAGAATAGGACCTTCATGTGTCATCTAGTCCAACGCCCTGCAAAGCAGAAATCTCAACTAAAGCATCCATGAAAAATGGCCACCCAGCTTCTGCTTAAAAGCCTCCAAGGAAGAAGAGTCCACTACCTCTCAAGGGAATCCATTCCACAGTCAAGCAGCTCTTACTGCCAGAAAGGTCTTTCTGATGTTTAGTTGGAATCTCCTTTCTTGTAACCAGAGCCTGGATAGCTCAGTTGCTTAGAGTATGGTACTGATAATGCCAAGGTTGCAGGTTTGATCGGTGTGTGTGTGTGTGTGTGTGTGTGTGTGTTACATATTCCTGTCTGGTTCAGGTCCTATACTTCTGTTGAGGCAGCCTAGAATAGCACATGCTCTTTTTTTTGTTGCTGCTGCCGCCTCACACTGTTGATTCATGTTCTACTAAGACCCCAAGATCCTTTGTCTTCAACATTCACCAAAAGTGAAACCAGATGCACCTCTTTGGGGACAGAAGTCCACAGCCCCGATGCTGCCACAGAGGAGGCTCTCTCTGAGTCCTGGGCCACCCCCACCCCACCCCCGGAGCTGCCTTTTAGTCCAGCTGAAGTTTCCGAGCCGCCTTCAAGCCTCGGGGCTCTGCAATCTCTCTCTCCACACCCTGGGAATGTATGGACCAAGGGCTGTCTGACTACAGAAGTAACCCAACACACATACAGCGCAGTCATTTCATTTTTAAAGTGGGACCTGTGCAGCCCGCCCACCCAGGATGCCCTCAGGGTCCCTTGCCGCATTTCTGTAGATGAGACACCGCTCAGATCATGCCCAGCTGCTTGTGGGGGCCAGACGCCTTTCCACGCTGCCTCTGCCATTGCCAACACACCCCATGTGCAGATGTGAGGCAGTCAAGAGTCAGTCATCCTAATTAAATCGCTACTGACTTTTACTTGCGTCGTCAGTCAATAGGCGCTGTAATGCTCTCAGCAACGGAGTTGGCACTCGGCTAAAGATGTTTCCTCATGTGCCTCATTCGCCCTGACTGCTAACGGATGGCTTTTGATCGGAGGAGGAGGAGGAGCAGGAGCCTGGCCTGGGGGGACATCACAGCCATGGCTAGACATCCAGAGCTGACAGGAGGATCTCGGATGGGATTATGGAGGCTGTTTGCCAAAGGCCGGTGGGGGCTTCAACCCAAAGTGGAGGGCCTCGTTTGCTTGGACACGTTTGTTTGTTTTGCCCACGTTTGCGTTGGCCTAATAAAGGTATAGCCTGATGGGGATTTGGGAAGTATGAGCTGACGCGACTGACTGTCCGCCTCTTCCTCATCCTCCTCCACTTCAAGAGACCTGGTCCTGGCTATTGTCACCACGATGGTGTTGCCCCCTTGGGGTCATTTTTGTTCCCCCTCAGCTTTCCCCCCTGAGCTTCTGTGGCTTCTGGTGCTCATGTTGAGCAAGATCCACAGCACCTGCTACAGACAGGCCACTTTCACAACACACATTCAAAGTGCTAGGATGCCCCTTTAAACAGCCATGGCTTCCCCCAGAGATTCCTGGGAGCTGTAGTTTGTTCAGAGTGCTGAGTGTGCTTAGGAGGCCCCTCTTCTCCTCCCAGAGCTACAGTTCCCAGCGTGGCTTAACAGCCAATCCCTCTTTCCAGGGGGTGCTGGGAATTGTAGCTCTGGGAGGGGAAGAGGGGCCTAATGTCTCTCAGTCCCCTTAACAGACTACAGATACCAGAATCCTTTGGGGCAGTCCATGGAGTTTTGGAGTGCTTTCATCGCAGCTATAGTTTGGCCTTGTGCCTTTGAACTCCTGTGGCCACAGCAGAGGCCAAGGAAGATGGGCACACGAGGTTTTAAAAACAGCAGCAGCAGCAGCAGCATAGCTACCCTTGTTTGTGCACACATGCACACCCCCTGGAAACTTTTCTTTGCCATATGAATTACATGTCTGCCTTAGTAAGCTGATGTGTTTCTTTCCTTCTCCTTTCTCCCCATTCCCCCCCCCCCGGCTTGCTGTCAGGGCATCAATCATTTTGTCACGTTCTATCATCTCCAAGGAAACTTCCATTAGAGCTGAGTCAGCCACAGAAAGGAGAGGTGCTGGTGCTGGTAACCCGAGGGATGTATTGTGTGCCATGAGTTTGCCACTGAAAGTTACCTCGGTGTAACGGGAATGACCTCCCCTATCATGCCTCTGGACAGCGGCACAGCATATGCTCATGCTGCCCAGGGCGGGCGCACTCCTGAGGGGGGCAGAGCATGCTCCCAAGGGGAGCGGGGCACCGAGGGTGCCCTCCCAGGCACGGGATAGCTGCTCGGGGGCACGGAGCGGTGCGTGTGCCCTGCAGCCAGGGGTGGAGCAAGCCACCCATGACGGTCATTCAGCGCACTGCCTGCCCACAACTCCCAAGCCTCCGCCAAGCTGTCAAAACGAAGGGGGAAGGGGGGAATGCCGCCGGCAAAGTGGCACAGCTCCCCCCTTCCCCCGACGGCTCGGGGTAGGCTTGTGAGTCGCGGGCGGGCAGCTCACCAAATGTCACCCCCCTCAGCAAAGCCACATGTGGCGGTCCACCCCTACCACACACCCCTTCTTCCACCCCTGCCTCTGGATACCACTTTCTGGGGAGCTCAGGTGTGGAGAGGGAGCTGCTTCAGGGCTCCCCAGAGGCAGCTGCCTGGCTATTTTGGCAAACAGGATGCTGAACTCGATAGGCCTTTGGTCTAATCCAGCAAGACTGCCATTAAGGGAAGGGGCACCCACAAGGACATCAGAAGAGCCTATGGATGAGATTTTCTAGATCCATTTCAGTCGGGGTTTAGGCCTGGTTTTGGGACAGAATCTGCTTTGGTCGCCCTGTATGATGACCTCTGCTGGGAGAGAGGCAGGAGATGTGTCCTTGTTAATTCTCCTTGACCTCTCCATGGCTTTCAATACCATCAACCATGGTATCCTTCTGGAGCGGCTGTCGGAGTCACGGGTGGGTGGCACCGCTTTGCAGTCCTACTTGGAAGGCCGTTCCCAGAGAATGATGCTTTGGCCCCATGGAGCCCCCAATGTGGGCTTCCTCAGGGTCCGATTTATCCTCTGTGCTGTTTAAAATCTTCATGAGTGGGGCCATCCACTGGTGTTCAGAAGCATGACTGCTTCCAACCATGAAGGCAGAGCATGCACACCATGGTCAGTAGGCATTGATCCTCCAAGGATCTGCCCAAGTCTCTGTTGAGGCCACTTCAGTTGGTGGTTGCCGCAGCCCCTGTGAGAGTGAGTTCTATAGTTCATGCATTGTGTGAAGGACTTTCTTTTTTCTGTTTTGAATCTTCCAACACTCAGCTTCATGGGATGCCCAAGAGTTCTTGTGCTTTGTGAGAGAGGGAGAAAAATGTATCCTCTTTCTCCAAGCCATGACACCCATCTCTTCTGCAGTCTGATTGCTTGTTGGTGGTTGCTGATAACTGATTATTGGTGGCTTTAGTTCAGAAGCACCTCCACGTGAAGCTAAGGGGTGGGTGGGGCAGAGAAACCATTGGGCAGCCAAGGGGCAATCTGTCAAGGACACAGGAGTGCTGGCTGCAAAGATGAAACATGAGGAAACCTCCAAGGCCCACTGTTGCTGCCTTAATACTACTTTAAAGTCTACCACTGTGGCACTGTCTGCCTGGGTGTTTGCTTTCTTTTCGGGGATTCTTTGGCAGTGGTTCCTGCCTTGCAGGGGGTTGGACTAGATGGTCATTTGGGTCCCTTTCCACTCTACCATTCTAGGATTCCTTCCTTCTCATGACAAGATAACTCTTAAATCTGACCCCCGGGAACCAACAAATGCTTGGCAAAGCACGTTGCTGCGTGGCAACTCTAGAAATGAAAAAGTAGTATAACACAGAGAAGGTTTCAGTCACTGCCTTCTTCCTGAGCTCTTGAGCTGCAGGGGTAGCGTTGTCCCCCTCCCTGCCTGCCACAATGGAGCATTGAAAAGTGCCAGCTCACCGCTCTCAGCCTGAACTGGAGTCGGAAAAGTTTACCTGTTAATGCATCTGAATGTACACCTAGCCTTAAATTTGGGAGCAACAGTTGTGCATGGCGTTGTGCAGCTCTCTCAGATAAGGTAGCTAAGACCCTAGGAAGAGCTCTGCAGCTGGGTCAGACTGAAGGTCCATCTAGTCCAGCAAACCCACAAGCAGGACTTGAATCCAGTTGCAGTCTCCCATTTGGGATTACCAGGAATAAACTGATAGCCAGATGCAGTGCTTTTTTTTCTAGAAAAATGTTTAGGGGTACTCGCATTTTGACTCAAGAAAATCACCATTTTACATATAGTTCAAATCGGGAAAGATAAATACAGTAAATGGACAAAAGTACAAAGAATATGCATTACACATATTGAAATACTGCCCCTCAATGAGGCTAAACTTTCATCAGTAAAACACCACACATCCACATTCCATACTGCTTCACACATTAAACGCTCGCTTCTGTCTGAGACTCAGGAAACACCGTGACAAGAAATGAGGCCGCCATCAGGGTAGCAATGGAACTGACAATTCACCATGCTATTCAACAGAACTGATTATTCACCATGTTAGAGAAGAAACTTTAAAAAAAAAAAAAAAACAACAACCATTAGTTTCTTCTCCCATTAGATTCACAAAATGTTTAGGGGTATGCGTACCACTGCGTCCCCCAGAAAAAAGCACTGTCCAGATAAATATTGCCTCTGAGATTACTAGCAGCTACTGGTAGCCTCCTCCTCCATAAATTTGTCCAATTCCCCTTTAAAGCCACCCCAGTTGGGGGCCATCACCAGATCTTGTGGCAGGTGGCCTTCAGGTGTAGCCCTGGGAGGAACCTGGGCTGGAAGTGGTCTCAATGATCAGCATGTCCTGCAATTCACATTAATTATTGTGCGTAGCTGCATTTTTCATCCCTACCGTAGAAAGGTAAGGGTGGCTTCTGCAAGGCTTGGAGAAAATTATTGACATAAAGGAAGGCAGCTAAAGGGGCAGTGTTACTGTGCTGAATTTCTCTTCAGTTCACTGAACCCAAATCAAAGCCTGCAATCTTGAGGATGGCTTTGCTCGTATCCAAACATCTTCCATGTTGGTCTGTCAGAACAAAACATGGCATCCATTCATGGATCAGAAAGTTCTGGTTTGGGGAAGAAGGAGCTTGTATGATTGATCCCTGGTGCAGAGGTGAAGCTGTGTGGCTGCAGTAGAGAAGACAAGTTTCCGTCCCACCTCAGGGCTTCCCACAGTTGAATGAAGGCAGCCAGAAACCTCTTGGAACATCTGTTCTTTGAGTTGGAGGAACCTTCTCTTATTCCATTCCAAACACACTCAGCCCCTCAAAGCTCCTCACCCCACAGGGAGACTCAGCTGAACTTTAATTTGAATAAAAACAAAATAAAAAAATTCCTACCAGTAGCACCTTAGAGACCAACTAAGTTTGTTCTTGGTATGAGCTTTCGTGTTCAGGTATCTGAAGAAGTGTGCATGCACACGAAAGCTCATACCAAGAACAAACTTAGTTGGTCTCTAAGGTGCTACTGGTAGGAATTTTTTTATTTTGTTTTGACTATGACAGACCAACACGGCTATCTACCTGTAACTTTAATTTGAATGTTCATTGAGCATGTAAAAAGGGGGGGGGGATCCATTTAATAACCTGTCTCCACAACAGTGCCTGGAGGCTGCTTGGCGATACGCAGCCTTCAGAACTTTTGAAAAGTCTTTTGTCTTGTTGTTTATAGTGGGCTCCATAAATGCAATTAGAAGTCGGGAAGGAAGCCGCTGCTGCACTCATCATGCCCATCACTGTGGAGCAAACGCAGGCTCCTCCAGGCCATCAGCAGAGCAAAGGGTACAGCAGGAGGAGGAGGAGGAGGACATCCCAGAGACAGTCCAACCACAAAATGATTTCCTTGGGAGAAAAGTAACAACAGAGACACAATGCAATGTAAATGGAGATCAGTCACTAAGGCTCTTAAGTTTTTGATGCCATACAATAGCATCCAAAGTGTGGCAAAAGCTCTCAATCTGCCTTCAGAGTTCAAGCAATTGCCTCCAGCATCTCGTGAGGCTTGCTTTGTGCGAAAGAACTTGCTGGTGGATTGACATGTGTCAACTATTACATTTGTATCTCTTGCCTTTCTTCCATCATGGAACTCAAGGCAGTGCCCAGGTGATTCCCAGGGAGCCACTCATCCAACTCCTGACCAGACCCAAAACTCCTGGCCTCATGAAGGGCTTGTCTTGGCTGACCACACCCTGGGGTGCCCTCACATGCTTATTTAGCTGCAGCGTCTGACTGTGGGCTCCTCTTCAGCTTGTGGTCCACCAAGACCCCTAGATCCTTTGTCTGCATGCCACCTTGGAGAAGGACCAGGGTAAAGCTTACCTATAGTCTAGGCACTGAAGGCTAGAGTCTACTAAACAAAACTACCAGCAGCACAGAGAACGCTCACAGGGTTAAACTTAATCCTGTTTCTAGCCCTAGAGCAGATCTTTATAACAAGTCATAGAATCATAGATTTTGAAGGGACCCTGAGGGTCATCTAGTCCAACCCCCTGCAATGCAGGGATCTCAACTAAAGCTTCAATGACAGTTGCCCATCAATCCAGCCTCTGCTTACAAATCTCCAAGGAAGGAGAGTCCCCCACCTCCTGAGGGAGACTGTTCCACTGTTGAAGTGCAGTAAGAAAAGAGAGAATGCACTTGAGCATAATCAGAGTGCCTTTTTCCTGGCACTACAACCCAGCTTGAAACCTCGGGGATTTGGAGGGGAGAAGGGGCTGGCACGTGAGCCATAGTGCATTCCTTCTGGATTCAAACGAAACATCAGGAAGAACTTTCTAACAGTAAGAGCTGTTGAGCAATGGAGCGGACTCTCCTTTCTTGCAGATTTGTAGACAGAGGTTGGAGGGCCATATGTCAGGGAGGCCCCTCCCACCTCTACGATTCTATGACATTAAGCATTGGCTGAGCTCTTCCATGATCGTTGGCTCTTCCATCAGTTGCTTCTGTCCCAAATGACTTCCTTGTTAACGGGTAACCCATTTTTTTGAAGAAAAAGAAAAGATTGCGTTGGATTAGGGTGCTGGGTTTTTTTTAATGCTGTTTCTGAGGCCCAGTTCTCCAGCAGCTGTGTCAATCAGCACTCTTCAAAGTCAATCTTCTCATTCACTTGACAAAGAAAGAAGTGTGTGTGTGTGTCTTTCCTTTTCTTTTTTGGAAAGTAAAACTTGATAAAAATTGGAAGGGTGCCTGTCTTTTACAATAGGGAGGCAGGAAGACTTGCTTGTGCCCATCAATCAGAGCCCCGCTAAATATCGTTCTAGCTGTCGACCGCATGGAAGGAAGCCAAACCAGCAGGACGCAGGAGGAGAAGGGAAGGGGGCTCTTGGTGCGCAGCTTGCTCCCTGCCACAGGGACACCCCCCCATCTTGTGACAGAGCAAGGCTCCTCATTTGGGCAAAGTGGGGGCAGCAGCTCTGAATTCCACCACTTTGCCTTCTGTGAAATGGGCTTGGGGAACGGTTTTGTTGCAACCGTGAGTCCATTAGCTCTGCTCCACCACACTCAATGGGCACCAGCAGCCACTGCTGGGCATACAGGTGCATCAGAGAAGCCGAGCAGCTTCTGTGGGAAGGACTGTCCTGGGCAGAGGCACTCATGCCCAGTGCCAAGGCCACAAAGGGAGGGCGGCTTGCTCTTTGTCCCAGCGCCTGGCAGCCAGAGAGAGAGGCTGCTTCTGTCTATGGAGGTTCCATTGGCGTATTCTGGCTCTCAGCCACGTGAATCTTTGGAACTCCCTTCAGCTGACGTCAGGCAGGCACCTTCACTTTCCTCTGCAGGGCCTGCTAGAAACATTTTTGCTGAGACCAGGCTCTACAGTCAGGAGTCTTCATGCTGAGGCACAAGTGGCTGGGAAGGATTTCTGGCTGATAGGCACAATCTTGTTCCCAATCGTGCGTTTGGACTGGGTGTGTGTGTGTGAACTCCCCATTATATTTATCTATTGTGATGTTTTATTGTTTCGCAATATATGCAGCATTTTCTCTTTTAGGGAAATTGCCGCATCACATCCCTTCCTCCTCTCTCTCCCCCCCCTCCCTCCAGCTCCCTCACCCTTGACCTAGAAAGAAACTAAGCAGAACTTTAATTTTAATGTTCATTGAGCATGGAAGAGGCATGGGGGGAAATCAATTTAATAACCTATATTTGCAAACAGCGCCTGAAGGAAAGCATGGTGTGGCTGGCGTCTGGGGAAACCCTTCACTAATAAACTCTCAGGTTTCCTGCCTCCAACCGGGAGCTCTCCACACACCTTCTTTGCAAAAGAGATGGGGGCAAGGAGGGAAATGCAGTGCAGGAAAATTCACAGAAATACTACATATACCTAAACCAGGAGTGGGACTCTCAGGCCCAGGCCCCTGGCCCCCAGGACTCCCCTAGGCTCACCACCCTCTGGGGGACACCTGGCTTCACAGCAAAACATGTGAAAAGAATAGGGGGGTCTTAGTGGACCTCAAGCTGAACATGAGTCAACCGTGTGATGCAGCAGCAAAAAAAGCTAATGCTCTTCTAGGCTGCCTCAACAGAAGTCAAGTGTCCAGATTAAGGGAAGTCATAGTCCCACTCTGATCTCAGACCCTCCAAGTGTCCCAATTTTCCAGGGACAGCCACGGAATTTGATCCTGGATTTGACCCCAGAATGTCCCAGTTTTCCTTTTTCCTCCCTTCCATGTCTCAGAGAACAATTTAAAGTGGTGTATAGGTGAAAAAAGGGACCCAGGTGGCTGTGGGTTAAACCACAGAGCCTAGGGCTTGCTGATCAGAAGGTCGGTGGTTCGAATCCCTGCGACGGGGTGAGCTCCCGTTGCTTGGTCCCTGCTCCTGCCAACCTAGCAGTTCAAAAGCACGTCAAAGTGCAAGTAGATAAATAGGAACCGCTCTGGCGGGAAGGTAAACGGCGTTTCCATGCGCTGCTCTGGTTCGGCAGAAGCGGCTTTGTTATGCTGGCCACATGACCTGGAAGCTGTACGCCAGCTCCCTCGGCCAGTAAAGCGAGATGAGCGCCGCAACCCCAGAGTTGTCCGCGACTGGACCCAATGGTCAGGGGTCCCTTTACCTTTATAGGTGAAAAAACAGAGTCTTGTTTCTATTGAAAATAAAATACCAGCACCAAAGGAAGGAAATGGTGAAGCTGGCATACAAAGTCCTTCCAATAATTTTGAAGGAAAAGGTCAAAAATCCACTTTAAATTATTTAATTGCAATGCTTCAGCAGCCAGCATTTAAGAAGATATTGACAAGCTGGAACATGTGCAGAAGAGAAAACAAGATGACCAGAGGTCTGGAAACCAAGCCTTATGAGGAATGGTTGAAGGAACTGGGTATGTGTAGCCTGGAAAGGAGACTGAGAGGAGATATGAGAGCCATCTTCAAATATCTCAAAGGGCTGTCACAGGGAAGAGGGAGCAAGTTTGTTTTCTCCTGCTCTGGAGGGTAGGACTCAAACCAATGGCTTCAGATTACAAGAAAGGAGATTCCGACTAAACATACGGAAGAACATTTTGACAGTAAGAGCTGTTCAGCTGTGGAACAGACTTCCTTGGGAGTGGACTCTCCTTCCTTGGAGGGCGGCCATCTGTCATGAATGCTTTAGCTGAGATTCCTGCATTGCAGGCGGTTGGACTGGATGACCCTCAGGTTCCCCATGATTCTATGAACCCAAGGGCAGAGCTGCACAGGGCACAGGTCAGTAGCTTGGAAGACCAACCAGCTTGCAGGCACCAATCCAACTACAGGCACTTAGTCCAGGAGCTCTTTGCTCTCAAGTAGTGCAGTGACATTGGGCTCATAGGTGCCCCCCCTCGCCAACCAGTTGCAGGAGGCTGGAGCTTCTGGTTCTGGTACTTTGTGGTGCTGGGGGCTGGTTCCTCCTCCTCCAACACAGATGGGGGCTCCTCTGCTGCAGGTAAGGCAGGAGGCCCACTCCCAGAGGGCTCTTCCTGAGAATTCTGGGTCCTTGTTGGGTCATGGCCAGTGCAGGGTAGTAGTTAAGAGTGTCAGACTAGAACCCAGGAGAGACCAGGGTTCAAATTCCCACTCAGCCACAGGGTTCACCTTGGCCAGTCACTATATCTCTCAGTCTAGCCTACCTCACAGGGTTGTTGTGGGGATTAAATGAGGAAGGGAAGAAACCATGTATGCCACCTTGAGCTCCTTGGAGAAAGGATGGGATATACCGGTACATGTGATCAACAAACCAACAAACCAATGGCCTGGCTTGACTGTCTGGTCCAAGGTCACCCAGTGAGCTTCCTGGCTGAGTGGGATTTAATACTCTGGCCACTCGACTGCCCGGCCTCCTCTTCTAGGCCCCCCCACCTTGTTCTCCAGAATGGCACCTGCTGGTTGCTGTGGATGTTTTGTAGGATCAGATGTTTCTGCTCCTTAGCAGCGTTTTGTTCCTTGCTTTGTGTTCTAATTTCCAGTCATCAACAGAGGAATGCCTCCAGGCAGTGAAGGAGGAGGGGGAAAGAGAAGAAGGGGGAGGAGGGGAGCAACCAGCATCTGGGGAGACCCTGTGATAATAAACGAACCTCTTTTGCTTGTACAAGTTTCGTCACCCTTAGTGCTTTTGCTTGTAGCGAAAAGAAGAAAGTTACCGTGTCAAATTGGAAGTGGCAGGAAAAGTTACCCAATTATTTGCAAAGGAGATTTTCCAGGGTTTCTTACTGAAGCAAAATTGAAGGGCATCTGTTCAGTTGCTTTCAGGAAAGTTTCCAGCAAATGATGCAATGTGAGATCCCACGCTGCCCTTTCGGGGAAGTCAGCATTGCTGGCAGCCCAGAGCCTGGTGCTAAGCATAGGAGGCCCAGCCTGGCATCGGCTTTGCCATGACACCAATTGCATCCTGCGCTCACGCCTCTCTGATGGACAGCTGCCACCATCCCATATCTCAAAGACCTGGAACACAACCTGACCCTCTAGCCCAAGAACAGGGGGATATCCGGGCTTACTGGTCACTCCACAACCTCCACCATCTAATACGATGTGATATCCAGGAGGCTGATTTGCTCTCCATGGGGACATCCTGCATTCGGAAAATGCTGTGAAGCTGAAGGAACAGCAGCTTCTCAGACTTGAAAGCATCAATATTCCAGATTTCCACCTGCAAAGCCACAGGGCCTGAGGATTTAAGGCAGGCATTCATACTTTCCTGCTCCCCCTTAGGGAATCCCCCCCCCCCCGAGATGGCATCTCTAATCTTATTAGAGTTAGCAAATCATCAAAATGCTTCCAGATGAGGAAGAATGCGGGGCACTGTGCAAGTGTTATCGCCTTTTGATTCCTGCCTGGGTGACATTTTCACCGAGCTGGGCTGGGCTGATTGTTTTGATCTGCAGAGCCTGCCGGCTAATCCCCACAAGGCCTGGAGGGAAGCCCCAGCCCCAGAGCTCAGGGAGCCCCCACCCCTGAACGGGAGACCTTTCCTAATGCATACTCTCAGCTCTTCTGAAGGCAACCACTACCAATTTAAGCAGCTGTGAACTTTATGAATTTGGTACCCACAGCAAGGCCAAATTGGAAGATGTTCAGAGGCAAGGCAGAGAGTTCATAAGCCCTGCTGGATCAACATAATCCCAGGTGCAAGGTTGCATTTTTTCCTCCTCTGCCAATTAGCAGCATTTCTCCCTGGCCTTGTGCTTCCTTGCTCCTTCTCTCTGGGAAATGTTAACTCTTCCAGGTCTCCCCAAAAGCTGCAGAAACAGAGCGCCCAGGAGTTTTGCAGGTATAAAGCTGAATGTGAGTCAGCTTGGCTCTTTAGCACCTGGGGGATTCTCCAAACAGCTAAAGGAGAAGGAGAGGAAAACCCTGCTAGTGTCCTAATGCCATTAAACGGTCTTTAGTGCAACCACTTTTGGAATGCTGTGCACAGTTCCAACTGTCTTCCCTCCCCTCAAAACGGATATTGTAGAGCTGGAAAAGGGTCAGGAAAGGGGATCCAGAGGAATGAGCGACTCCCCCCCCCCCCCCGAGGAAAGGTTTCAGCATCTGAGACTTTTCCGTTTAGAGAAAAGGTGAATAATGGGCGACATGAAAGAAGTGCATGGAATGATGCCTGGCAAAGAGAAAGTGGAGAGACAGAAACGTTCTTCTCCCTCATAACATTAGAACTTGAGGACATCCAGTGAAGCTGAATGTTGGGAGATTCAGGACAGAGAAAAGAAAGCACAGACTATGGAACTCCCTCCCCCAGGAGACGGGGATGGCCACCAAGTGGGTGGCTCTAAAAGAGGATTGGACTAGTTTGTGGAGGAGGAGGAGAGGGTGAGTCATGGCTACCAGCCCCGGGGGCTGTGCTCTGTCTCCACCAGTGGAGGCAGCAGTGCTAATCCTAGAGTTGGAAGAGACCACAAGGGCCATCCAGTCCAACCCCCTGCCAAGCAGGAAACACCATCAAAGCATTCCTGACAGGTGGCTGTCAAGCCTCTGCTTGAAAACCTCCAAAGAAGGAGACTCCACCACACTCCTTGGCAGCAAATTCCACTGTCGAACAATACCAGCTGCTGGAAAGTACAGGAGGGGAGAGTGATCTCGTACTCGGGTCCTACTTGCAGGTTTCCTGGGATTAAAAAATTCACCGCTCGTTTGCTTCTGTTGAAATGCCAGATATCTTTATCTCCAACTGTGCCCCAATGGCTGCATTTGCACCATCCATTTAAAGCACTGTGATACCACTCTAAACAGGCATAGCTTCCCCAAAAGAATTATGGGAAGTGTAGTTTATTAAGGGTGCAAAGAGATGTTTGGAGACACCACTCTTCCCCTCCCAGAGCTACAATTCCCAGAGTTCCCTGAGAAGAGGGATCTAGTGTTAAAACATTCTGGGAATCATAGTGAATGCAAAGGAATGCCTCTGTTGCTGCTCTGTAGTCCTCTCCTAGCCAGGGCTGTTCTCCAAGTCACAACCAGAGGATCCTCATCCCACCTCCGTGGGTCAACAAACAGGCACTAAGGTCCAGCAGATCAGATGGGCAAGATGAAGAGGTCCGCAGAAAAGGCTGACCCAGTGAGATCCTATCCTGCCAGGCAGCACCCCAAGACCAAGACCCCTGACTTGGAAAACCAACAGATGGGGTTGGTTGTGGGGTTTTTTTGGGGGGGTTGCTTGAGGGTTTTCGGGGGGGTTGCTTGATACGTTTTTCTCCTTGTTTTTCTCCAAAAAAATTAAAATGAAAACCCAATACTTCTGGAGGGGGGGCAAGAAAAGATTTGTAATGCACCAGGAAGCCATTGATTTCTTTGAGATGTTGTGAATTTTCTCCTGGGCAGATGCTGCAGAAGTTTTCTGTGCCATGTTTCAGGCTCAAAAGATAAATGTTGCAGATATGGAAACAATGGAGGTAATTTACACATGAGGAGCAGAGGGTGTCCCATGCTTACCGGTATTTCTCCTCCTGCTCTCCAGGAGTTCAGTGCCAGGTGACCAGGCGTGAAACGTGGCAGCTGTAACCCTGCATCCTATGAGCCACATTCACAGAAACCTCCCAAAGGATTGTGGCCAAAGGTGATTTTGGAGATTTTAAATGTTTTAGGTCAGTGGTTCTTTTGGGCGCCTGTCCTCTTGGCTCCATATACTCGTCCCCAGTGCCTCCTTCCCTACTCTGTGAAAAGCATTATTCAGAAGAGCAGTTTGCACAGCCCACTAAGGAAGGTAAAGGTAAACGTAAAGGGACCCCTGACCATTAGGTCCTGTCACGGACAACTCTGGGGTTGCGTGCTCATCTCGCATTAGTGGCCGAGGGAGCCGGCGTACATCTTCCGGGTCATGTGGCCAGCAGGACTAAGCCGCTTCTGGCAAACCAGAGCAGTGCATGGAAACGCCGTTTAGTAGTAACACAATAAATTCAAAGCAGTGACTAAATCCCCACCCCCACCAACAATCCCCTTGCTTAAGAACACCCAGTTACTACTCCTCAGCAGGTAAGTGTGGCAAACAGGTAGCAGTTTAGATGATGATGATGATGATGATTATACCACCTTTCACCTGAAGATCAGAGAGCGGTTTCAAATCTTAACACATACCAAAATACATTAAATCTACCAAAAGAGCAGTCCAGACCCTCGTATAATGTGAAGCAAATGCATTGGCATCATGTGACTCTTCAGCAAAGTAATCATTCTTGCTTGTCCCCTAATTGCTTTCAGTTTATATGTAAGTTTTTCCATTAAAGACTCTCCCATGCCAGTATTCTGACTTTGCACTCTTTAAATCAGGCTTCCTCAACCCTGGCCCTCCAGATGTTTTGAGACTACAATTCCCATCATCCCTGACCACTGGTCCTGCTAGCTGGGGATCATGGGAGTTGTAGGCCAAAAACATCTGGAGGGCCGAGGTTGAGGAAGCCTGATTTAAATGCTGCCTTAGGTTGTGATCTCTGTTGACCTGCCTTTGGCTTTGCACTTGTTTTGGGTTGCTTCAGCCTTCTGTTATAGAGTTGGAAGGGACCCCGAGGGTCATCTAGCCCAACCCACGGCACTACAGGAATCTCAGCTAAAGCATCCATGACAGAGGGTCATCCAACCTCTGCTTAGAAACCTCCAAGGAAGGAGAGCCCCTCACCTTCCAAAGGAGACCCACTGTCAAATGGCTCTTAATGCCAGAAAGTTCTTCCTGACGTTTGTTCTGGTGCCTCAGAGCACAGCTCCTTGGGCTCCACACTTGCCTCGGCCTCTTTGCTCCTCACCTGTCTGCTCTGATGCCTCTCCTGTCCGCTGCCCTCCTGACTCTTGTCCGCCCCCACCCAAACGGGATCTCAGTCAGTCCCATTCTGCCCTGGAGCCTGACTGGGGGCTGACAGTGGTCCCAAACGGGCCGGTCAAGGGTCAGGGCAGCAGGGCAGGATCAGAGAAGGTGTGAAGTCAAAACCAGATGGGGACCCAAACCTGAAGCTGCCGCCAGGGCAAGAAAGTGAAGGTCAATAGGCAGGGAGTTCCAATGTTCTGCTGTCGCCGCACTAAAAGATCAAGTTCTTACAGATGTGCCCGATCTGCAGATCGAAGTTGTTGAGTGGACATACATGGGGAATGGGACCCAGGTGGCACTGTGGGTTAAACCACAGAGCCTAGGGCTTGCTGATCAGAAGGTCAGCGGTTCGAATCCCTGCGACGGGGTGAGCTCCCGTTGCTCGGTCCCTGCTCCTGCCCACCTAGCAGTTCGAAAGCACGTCAAAATGCAAGTAGATAAATAGGAACCGCTGCAGCGGGAAGGTAAACGGCGTTTCCGTGCGCTGCTCTTGTTCGCCAGAAGCAGCTTTGTCACGCTGGCCACATGACCCGGAAACTGTACGCCGGCTCTCGGCCAATAAAGCGAGATGAGCGCCGCAACCCCAGAGTCGGACACGACTGGACCTGATGGTCAGGGGTCCCTTTACCTTTACCTTTACCTGGGGAAAGGCGATCTCACAGGTAAACTGATCCCAAGTTCTTAAGGGCTTTCCATATTCACAGTAACACCTGGAACCTGGCCTGGGAGCAACCTGGCAAGCCGTGCAGGTTTGTGAGCAGCCAAGGTGTCCTGTGCTGACAGGGTCACGCTCCTGTTAGCAGTTGTGCCAAGATCACTCCAAGTTGCACGACTTTATCCTCAGGGGGGAGCCGTGCGCAGCCACCTTGAGCTCCTTGGAAGAAAAGGTGGGGCATAAATGCACTAAATAAGTAACAAAATCATCAAGGAAATCCGGTGACCTCTCTGTGAGCAAGGCCCTCTTCTCCTGCCCCTCGTTCCCTGTTAAACATCAAACGGCACAGCGAGAGAATCAATTTTCCTTAGGAGCCATTTGGTATTATAATGATTTTTACATTGATATAATTACCCACTCCAAACTCACAGCTTCTGCTGAGTCGGGTGGAAATTCCTTGCATCTCATTGATGAAGATGGGCTCCCATTTACTCCCCCCACCCCCAGTTTTTTGCACGCACTCATTAAGTGGTTTCCTAGACCATACCAAAAGGCACCCCCAGCCCTCCTCCTCCTCTGCCAGAAGGAGAGGGGGGAGGAAGAAGAGTTGCATATTAAAGAACTGTTTGTGATCAGCTCCTGAAACATGTAGCCTTTTTATCATTACATTTCAATATCGCTGCAAATGACATCAATTATTCAATTTTTGCCATGGAAGGAAGCAGCACTGGGGCCTGTGCGACGCCTCAGCTGTAACAATCTCGCCCTTTCTGAAAGGATTTTAAATTCATAAGGGATCCATTTGAGTTCCATTAACTTGTACTTTTGGCTTTCGGGTGGGGTGGGGGAAGGGAACTGATTCAAAGAACTTTCCATTTCATTCTTGGAGACAATTTGCATGGGGAAATTGCAGGAAGAAACTTCCCCGGCGATCGCCCCCACACAGCAGCTGCTGTTGGAGCCCACCCGTTGCAGCCAGCGGTAAAATCAGAAGTCCTGGTTAAGCCTCTTCCTAACCCTGCTTTTGAAATTCAGTGTTGGTTGAGCCTTTTTTCCAAAACAGCTGCTGATTTCTGAAACTTCTTTTCTGTTGGATCAGACCACTGGGGGGACCAGCTAGTCCACTATCCTGTTCTCTCAGCAGCTAACCAGTGGGAAGTCCCCTCCTGCTCTTTCCAGGATTTGAGGTGGAGCTTTACTTCTGCCTTCCTTCTGTTCATCCCTCCTGCATCTGGTTGGCAGCTGTGCAAACAGGAGGCTGGACTAAGATGGGCCACTGGCCTGATCCAGCAAGCTCAACTTAAGTTCTTATCTCCAAGTAGGGCTTTCAAGGGCTCTTACCTGAGACCTCGGAGAGATGCTGCCAGTCAGTGCCAGCAGTACTGAGCTAGGTGGACCAATGGTCTGCCTTGGTATAAGGCAGCTTCCTGTGCCCCAGAGCCTTCTAGATTTCATTTCAGTGCTAAGCCTGCCGTGTCATCCATCTATGCCCAAAGCAACCCCGGCCCCTCCTTCCACTTGGCAGGCTCCCCACCCCAGCACAGATGGCGGTGTCACCATGGTTCAGGTTCGCCGTGGTGCATCTGGCATTTCCCTCTGCAAATTGATGGATTGGGCTGGCCCAGCTACCTGCCCCCCCCCCCCGTCCACAAGATTGATGGAAGGTGGGGACCGGATCCAGAGACAAGAGGCAAAGTTCAGGAAACTCCTGCTGTGAGTGCCTTCAGGCCCCCCTGCCTCTTACCATCTTGCCCAGGGTGGGGCCTGTTGGGCTTCATAAGGACTGCTTGCTGTTGGAGCTGCTGCCCAGGAAACTCCTGCTGTGAGTGCCTTCAGGCCCCCCCTGCCTCTTACCATCTTGCCCAGGGTGGGGTCTGTTGGGCTTCATAAGGACTGCTTGCTGTTGGAGCTGCTGCCCAGGAAACTCCTGCTGTGAGTGCCTTCAGGCCCCCCCTGCCTCTTACCATCTTGCCCAGGGTGGGGTCTGTTGGGCTTCATAAGGACTGCTTGCTGTTGGAGCTGCTGCCCAGGAAACTCCTGCTGTGAGTGCCTTCAGGCCCCCCTGCCTCTTACCATCTTGCCCAGGGTGGGGCCTGTTGGGCTTCACGGGGACTGCTTGCTGTTGGAGCTGCTGCCCAGGAAACTCCTGCTGTGAGTGCCTTCAGGCCCCCCTGCCTCTTACCATCTTGCCCAGGGTGGGGTCTGTTGGGCTTCACAAGGACTGCTTGCTGTTGCTCAGCAGAACTCATAACAGCATAGAGTTCTTTTAAAAATGTTTTTAATTTTTTAATTTTTTATTATTATTTTTTGGTAGGGTGGGTGGGATGGATTCTTAGTTAGTTTGGGAATTTGTGTAATGTTGGTATATTTGTAATTCTATTGTTTTTGGGTTGTATTGTTTTATTGTGTTTTTTCTTTGTGTTGTATTGTTTTTCCTTTCCTTTTTTGTTTTTGCTGTTGTTTTTATATAGGTTTTATTTTGTTCTTAAGGGGAGGGGTTAGGGCTGCCGGGGAGTGGGTCCCAGCCAACAGAATGGCTGGGGCAAGTTCCACAGGGGGGGATGTATTGGGACACCCGATCTCAGTGATCACGGGCAGGAGGAGGAGTTACGCTAAGGCCAGACCATGTCATTACCGAGGAGACAGGCTTAGTCGTTTGAGGACTATCCCTGCCTCCGGGTCTGGCCCTGACCGGATGGGTACTGGAATCAACAAGGGATACCCACATGACCTGAAAGTGTTGCTGTGTAATGCCAGGTCAATGATGAACAAAACCACTGCCATCCACAACCTGATTGTGGATGGAGGATTTGACCTGGCATGTGTGACAGAGACTTGGTTGGATGAGGCAGATGTGCCAGTCCTTGCCGCTGCTTGTCCACCAGGTTTCTCTTACGCACAGCAACCCAGGCCATCTGGGCGGGGAGGGGGGGTTGCAGTGATTTTTAGGAAGTCATTAGTTTGCACCAGGCGTCCTATTGGGAAGACCCAGTTTTCTGAGTGCATGTTCTGGAAGTTGGGCAATAGGGGCAGTACAGGATTCCTTTTGGTGTACCGACCTCCCCGCTGCACCAAGGATTCCCTGGCCGAGCTGCTTCAGGTCGTGGCGGATGTGCTCCTGGAGACACCTAGTTTGGTTGTCTTAGGGGATTTTAACATCCATGCCGACACGACCTTACAAGGGGCCGCTCGGGACTTCGTGGAAAGCATGGCCTCCATGGGGCTGTCCCTGAATAAGTTTGGCCCAACTCATAGCCGCGGACATGCCTTAGACCTGGTGTTTACCTCTACGGATGTTGGTGATCTGACACTAAGTAAAAGCGAAACAAAAGAAGTGCCATGGTCAGATCACTTCCTGGTGCAGCTGGACTTCTCCGCGACCCTTCCCCTCTGCCGGGAGGTGGGACCGATTCGGATGGTCCGCCCCCGCCACTTAATGGATCCAATTGGCTTCCAGAGAGTGGTAGGGGATGTTTTATCCCATGTTGATGGCCTTTCAGCCGATTCCCTGGTGGCCCGCTGGAATGTGGAGCTAACCAGGGCTATTGACTGTCTGGCTCCGAAGCGCCCTCTCCGATTGCATGGAGCCCGGACAGCCCCGTGGTTTTCCCCGGAGCTGAGGGCGATGAAACAGTCGTTGAGACGGCTAGAGCGCCGGTGGCGAAAAACTCATTCCGAATCAGACCGGACACGGGCTAGAGCTCAACTTCGAGCCTACCAAGTGGCAATGGCGACGGCGAAGAGGACCTTCTTCGCCGCTTCTATTGCATCTGCAGAAAACAGCAGCAGGAGACTCTTCCAGGTGGTTCGAAATTTATCAGAACCACCGTCGTCACCGGGGTCTGGTAGGGACCCCGAGATCTCCTGCAATGCTTTTGCAAAGTTTTTTGCAGATAAAGTCGCTCAGATTCGGGAAGAGGTAGACTCCACCGTGGGAGCAGGGCTGGGGCGGGAGAGTGCTAGAGTCCTGTCTAGTCCAGTTGTGTGGGATCAATTCCAATCTGTTGCCTCCGAGGATGTGGACAGGCTGCTTGGACGAGTGAAACCAACCACCTGTCTCCTTGATCCTTGCCCATCCTGGCTTATAAAAGCTAGCCGGGAAGGGCTGGGCGATGGGCTTTGCGGGGTGGTGAATGCTTCTCTTTGTGAGGGAGCCTTCCCAGACCCGCTAAAAGAGGCGGTTATTAAACCGCTTCTTAAAAAACCATCTTTGGATGCGGCCAATATGGCCAACTATCGCCCAGTCTCAAATCTTCCATTCTTGGGCAAGGTGATTGAGCGGGTGGTTGCTGAACAACTCCAGGCACGCCTGGAGGATGCGGACCATTTGGATCCCTTCCAATCGGGATTTAGGCCTCATCATGGGACTGAAACTGCCTTGGTCGCACTGGTCGATGATCTCCGGCGGGCTAGGGACAAAGGTGAGAGCTGTTTCCTAGTTCTGCTGGATCTCTCAGCGGCTTTTGACACCATCGACCATAACATCCTTCTGGACCGTCTAGAGGGGTTGGGAGCTGGGGGCACTGTTATACAGTGGTTCCGCTCCTTCCTCCTGGGCCGTGTTCAGAAAGTGGTGGTGGGGGATGAGTGTTCAGAACCCTGGGCTCTCACTTGTGGGGTACCTCAGGGCTCTGTCCTCTCCCCCATGCTTTTTAACATCTATATGCAGCCGCTGGGAGAGATCATCAGGGGGTTTGGGCTGGGTGTTCATCAGTATGCGGATGATACCCAGCTCTACCTCTCTTTCAAATCAGAACCAGTGAAGGCAGTGAAGGTCCTGTGTGAGTGCCTGGAGGCGGTTGGAGGATGGATGGCGGCTAACAGATTGAGGTTGAATCCTGACAAGACAGAAGTACTGTTTTTGGGGGACAGGGTTCGAGCGGGTGTGGGGGACTCCCTGGTCCTGAATGGGGTAACTGTGCCCCTGAAGGACCAGGTGCGCAGCCTGGGAGTCATTTTGGACTCACAGCTGTCCATGGAGGCGCATGTTAATTCTGTGTCCAGGGCGGCTGTCTACCAGCTCCATCTGGTACGCAGGCTGAGACCCTACCTGCCCGCATTGCATGCTCTAGTTATCTCCCGCTTGGACTACTGCAATGCGCTCTACGTGGGGCTACCTTTGAAGGTGACTCGGAAACTGCAATTAATCCAGAACGCGGCAGCTAGACTGGTGACTGGGAGTGGCTGCTGGGACCACATAACACCGGTCCTGAGAGATCTACACTGGCTCCTAGTACGTTTCCGAGCACAATTCAAAGTGTTGGTGCTGACCTTTAAAGCCCTAAACGGCCTCGGTCCTGTATACCTGAAGGAGCGTCTCCACCCCCACCGTTCAGCCCGGACACTGAGATCCAGCGCCGAGGGCCTTCTGGCGGTTCCCTCACTCCGAGAAGCGAAGCTACAGGGAACCAGGCAGAGGGCCTTCTCGGTGGTGGCGCCCGCCCTGTGGAACGCCCTCCCATCAGAGGTCAAAGCAATAAACAACCACATGACCTTTAGAAAACACCTGAAGGCAGCCCTGTTCAGGGAAGCTTTTAATCTGTGACTTTAATGTTTTGTTTTTTAATATTTGCTGGAAGCCGCCCAGGGTGGCTGGGGAGACCCAGCCAGATGGGCGGGGTACAAATAATAAATTATTATTATTATTATTATATTCACCCTTGCCAATCACTTCTCCCTAATGAAGAATCAATTGGGAACATGCAGGGGCCAGAGGGAGCCAGTCTCGCTCCAGCCCCATTTGCCCTTTCCACAGCTCACTTACGCAACAATCCAAGGACAGTGTCCCTGACCGGCTTCCCTGCATGGTTAGGATTTTCCGTTTGGGAGCTTCTCACAGGCTGAGGGAGATCAGTCTATCTGCCATTTGAACCCTTTACACCCCTGCTTGTTCCCTGAGATCATCAACAGGAGCAGCATTGCCTGAGGTGGCAACCGGATTCTTTAGTGTCATTGCTCCAGTCCTGGGGAACTCTTAGCCACTAGAGGTTCCGCAGGCGCCTTCTGTGCCAACTTCTAAATGCCTGCTGAAAACTTTTCTATTCCACCAGGCAATTAATTATTAATTATTATTATTATTATTATTATTTATACCCCGCTCATCTGGCTGGGTTTCCCCAGCCACTCTGGGCAGCTTTCAACAAAATATTAAAATACAATAATTCATCAAACATTAAAAACTTCCCTAAACAGCTGCCTTCAGATGTCTTCTAAAAGTCAGATTGTTGTTTATTTCTTTGACATCTGGTGGGAGGGCATTCCACAGGGCAGGCGCCACTACTGAGAAGGCCCTTTGCCTAGTTCCCTGTAACCTCACTTCTCACAGGGAGGGAACCGCGAGAAGGCCCTTGGCCCTGGACCTCAGTGTCCAGGTAGAATGATGTAGGTGGAGACACTCCTTCAGGTATACTGGGCTGAGGCAGTTTAGGGCTTTAAAGGTCAGCACCAACAGAAATAGAAATAGCTAGGCATCCAAGAAATATCTTTTAGGATCTGTGTCATGTGTTTTCTATTGGCCACCCCAGCCAACATTCTGCACTACGGCCACATGCACACCATACATCAGGGTCAGCAAACTTACCAGGCCCCAGGCCGGTTCCTCCAGCGCCGATTGCGTGGCTGGCCGGAAGGCGGGGGAGAGCGCCCCCATACGCATGCGCACACGCTATTTTCGGCGCACTTCTGGGTCGGAGGAGCACCGGAAATAGCTTGTGCGCGTGCACCCGGGCCTCCTCAGACCCAGAAGTGCGCCGGAAATGCTTGCGCATGCGCACAAGCTATTTCCGGCACTCCGCCAACCTGGAAGTGGGCAGCCGCGCCGCGCTGCGCTGGTAAGAGCGGGTGGCGGGGGTTGCCGGGGGCCGGCTAAATGAGCCACTCGGGCCGTATCTGGCCCCTGGGCCGTAGTTTGGGGACATCTGCCATACATAATATAACAGCCAAGGCAACACGACCCCAACCATGTGGGAGTCCCTTGCAGACAACTAAAGCAACTGGAGACAACCAGCCAAGTCATGTATCCACAGCAATGACCAGAGGAGAAACAGCTGCTGGGAGGAGTGCAGAAAGAAGAAATGCCCTGGTGCATCTGCAGCAGCACAACTGGATGCCTTCTTCTGCCCCAGCTGCAACAAAACATGTCTCTCCCCTATCAGTCTCTACAGCCACAGCAGGCGCTGTAACTCTCCAACGGTTTGACTTCACCCACAAGGGCGCACTCCTCCATTGTCTCCCAAGACTGACGGATGCCAGCTTCTCCCAAAGAGTGCCAAGAGCCCAAGAGGGAAGTTTTGTCAGAAGGAGGAGGAATTGATGCTGGTTTACATGTATCAGCAACTACATTTTGTAAAATTTGTTGTTCAAGTTCTGTGCAGTTGCTTTGATCTTCTCTCTCTGTGTGTGTGTGTGCGCGCGCATGCGCGCGCGCGCACACACACACACACACACACACACACACACACACACAGTATATGGGAAAAGGAATGGTCTGAATGAATGACAAGCCGTCCAATGCCCTTGAGCAGCCATCTTCAGCTTGTTCCAGAAAACATAAACATAAACATAAACCTTTGCTGATCAGCAAACAATCAGGTACAAAAACTATCACTCAATTGTGGACCAGAGAATTTCTCTGAGACTCCCGTCCCCAGCTGGCCCCCTCCTGAGGGAACAAGACAGCAGTTGGGTGTTTCTTGTCCTTGACCTGCGCTGAATGATCAGAAGGGAGGTTAGGCTGCTGTGTTGGCTCTTAGATAGTTTCTCTTCCATCTTTTTTGTCTTGTCCATAACTGATTTTATTGGTTTAAACTAGCAGTTCCAAAACTTTTTTTGGCCACTGCCCCCTTGTCTCTACGAACTCATTCCCAGTGCCTGCCTATATGCCCTATAAAAAGCATTATTCAGAATCATGATTTGCACAACCCACTAAGGAAAATAACAACATAGTAAAATTCAAAACAGTAGCAATTAATTGAACATTTATTCACAACACAGTTAAAGCTATTTAATTAATTGAAGAAAACTGATGAACTTGATCCAGCGATATCACCTTTTCAAAAGTGACAGTCATTTGCCCCCAGCCCCCCCCCCTTGCCTCTTAGCGCCCCCAGGAGTTGCCCCTGCTCACTTTGGGAACCACTGTTTTAAACTTTGGATTATATTTCTTGGCACTTTTAAATAAGTTGTAAACCTCCTAAAGGGCCCAACCATATATTTGTTATATGGGTAGCATATAACTCCAAACAGTGGAGAAATGAATGCCTATCATGGGTCCATCCATCTGCCACAAAGGGTCTGTGCGTCACTTCCGTGGAGAGTTGGGGGCAAAACTTCATGCAGTGAGGTTGCAAATCCTCTCTCTCTCTCTCTCTCTCTCTCTCTCTCTCTCTCTCTCTCTCTCATTTGTGCTCATTCTTCCCTACCTAGTTTACTGCCAATGACACTCAGATAAATAGCCTCTGTCAGCCGTCCCTGGTCTGTGCAAAGAGAAGGTGTCACAGTGATTTATGACACTATCTTGGGAAGGCCTTCCCCACACACTGTGGGCAAGCAAGCATCCCACCTCTGTGCACACAAATATCGGCCTCTTTCTCCCTCCCCCCCCCGGCCCCTCCCTCCCCTTCCCGGCCCTGACCCAACAGGAGGATGCACAATGGTGGGTAGTCTGGTCTAGAGCTCTGGTCTCAGGATTCGTGCTCAAGAAGCCCCCCTCAACAATGAAGAAGGCAAATTCCATGCTAGGGATCATCTGGAGAGGAGCGGAAAATAAAACTGCCAATATCATCATGCAATCATCATACAAAACCATGGCGTGACCACATTTGGAGCTTGTGTACCTTTCTGGTCACCTCACTTCAAAAAGGAGGTTGCAGAGTTGGAAAAGGTTCAGAAGAGGGCAGCCGAAATGATTCTGGGGATGGAGCAGCTCCGCTAGGAGGAAAGGCTGCAGCATTTGGGACTTTTTAGCTCAGAGAAAAGGTGAGGGTGAGGCCACATGACAGAAGTGTATGAAATGAAGCCTGGCATGGAGAAAGTGGAGAGGGGACAGCTTTCCCTCACTTCCTCAAATCCCCAGTTCACTGGATGGGATCCCAGTTGCTTAGCCTGGCCTACCTCACAGGGTTGTTGAGAGGATGAATGGGGAGGAGGAGAACCTTCAGCTCATTAGAAGAAAAGGTGGTGTATATACATGCAATGAATGACTAAATAAATAAAACACTCTCCCCTTTATGTATGGCTCTTAAAGGCACAGGGGTGCAGGTGCCCCTGCTGAAACCTTCTTCCTCCCTGGAGCCCCCTCCCCCCCCCCTGCCAAGCCCAGTTTGAAATCAGAACAGCAGGAGCCAAGACAAATCAACAAGAGCAATATTTTTGTTTTCTTCTCCCAGCTTCAGATTTGCAGCCATGCAACTGATTTTGCTCATTCCCATTGACATTATTCTTATTCTTGTTATTATTTTGCCTGGCACAGGTATGATTAACACATCAAAAGGCTGCTTTGCTTTGCTTAACAATATTGTATGCCTAACTGCTTCATTAATTGAATCATTGCAGTGTTTGCTTGTGAGGGCTGCTTTCTTTCCTCATAACAAATCTATTTTCTTTGTGACTTGATTTTAATGCCCTTTCCCTTCCCTTCCCTTCCCTTCCCTTCCCTTCTTTCTCTCCCCTCCCCCTTCCCACTCCCTTCTTGGAATTTCTCCATTGTCCAAATGCCATGCAGCTCTTTCTCTAGAAAGCAATAAAGAGAGTTTGAAATGCATCCGTTGCTGTGATTTGTTCATTGCCACTGGATTTACACAAGGTTACTCCAAGGAGATCATCAGGAGGTCAGGGAGCCAGGGTGGCCTAGTGGTTAGAGTGTTGGACTGGGACCTGGGAGAGACCAGGGTTTGACTCCCCCACTCAGCCATGAAGCTCCCTGGGTGACCTTGGGCCAGTCACTGCCTCTCAGCCTGACCTACCTCACAGGATTGTTGTGGGGATTAAAGCAAGAGACGAACCAGGTACACCACCTTGAGCTCCTGGAGGGAAAGTTGGAACAGAGATGCAATGAATAAATAATCATGTGGCGCAACCTTCCCCACAGAAGTGCAATGGGCCAAGCTTGGAGAAGTGCTCACAGAAGCCATGGGTTAATCATGGAAGGGATCCTGCTAGAATTCAAGATAGGAATCCAGAGATTCTTCAACCTCCACCTCAGATTGAAAGATGTTGTCGTGTCCTGTCCTGTGTGATATTGATGTGGGTCTTCAAATCACAGAATCACAGAATGCAGAAGTGGAAGGGATCCCCAAGGGTCATGTAGTCCAACATGCTGCAATGCAGGAATCACAGGCAAAGGAATGGGGACCCCAATGCTGGTCAGGTTCTGCCCCCATATCTACTGTTCCAATGCCAGAACAGTTTTGCTGCTTTTATTTTTCTTCATGATCTGCTCTCCATTTATCTGGGAAATGCAACCTCTATGTTTTGTATTTTTGATTATTATTATTTTTTGTACTCTCCATTTTACATTACTAAAAAAAACTTCATTAAAACACACACACAAAACAACAACAACAACTGGAGAGGTCAGGGTGTAAACCTGGGCAATACCTGAGGCAAAGCAAGGGCCCAACTACCCCTTCCTAAAGACAGAAATAATAATAATAATAATAATAATAATAATAATAATAATAATTTATTATTTGTACCCCGCCCATCTGGCTGGGTCTCCCCAGCCACTCTGGGCGGCTTCCAGAAAGATGGTGTCTGGAGCTAGTTCTTCCTGGCTTTTGCTTAAACACAATGATGCAGGTGCTGAGGGTGAGATCACCACCCCGCCTGTCTTGCTTTGGAGCTCTCCCAGGTGCTGAAAGCTTCTGTTCTCTGGAACATCCCTCCTGGTGGCACAATCCTTCTCACTCCAGACCCTGCCTGGATCTGCTCAGCCCCCTCAGGCTCACCAGCTCACCTAGTCAGGACAAAGTAGGACTCAGTCATATGACTTTATTTCACTTCCTAGCTTGGTTTGGAAAATCTCCCTCCTTCTCAAATAAATGCCGTCTGTCAGGGTAATGGACTGTGGCTGTCCCACCCGACATGTCGAACTGCAGACATGATGTATGGAACCTTCTCATTTGATACATTAGCTACAGTCCTGATAAAGATTTACCGGGTGAGGTGTGCTCTCAAGCACCGGCCTCAGCTGCCAGAGTCAAGCCAGGTCAGGCTTGGCCCAGGTTTGCCAACTTTCCCAATCATTAGCAGATGCACAGCTAGCCCCCCCCTCTTATTCCTGCCTCACTCCCATCCTCCCCTCCCTGCAAAGCATTTTTCTCCATTGTTTTTGTATTTGCATTTTTTGTAGCTGTTACCTTATTGCAGTATGAAAAACTTCAATAAAATCTTACTGAAGAAAAGAAGCTTGTAAAATTATGCCTCACATGCAGAAAGCGGAGAGAGAAAAGTTTATATCTCTCTCTCAGAACACTAGAAGTCATGGACATCTTATGGCATTGGAGATTCAGAACAGAAAAGAAAGTCCTTCTTCACGCAGTGCATAGTTACACTATGGAACCCCCCCCCCCCGAGAAAGTGATGGCCACCCACTTGGACGACTTTAAAAGAGGCTCAGACAAATTCCTGGAGGAGGAGAGGGCTATCGATGGCTTCTAGCCAGGATGACTCTGCTCAGCCTCCGCAGTCAGAGGCAGCAAGGCTTCTGAAGGCCAGTTGCTGGGAACTGCGCAGGGGGGGGGGTGAGTTGCTCTTGTGCTCGGATGCTGCTTGGCAGGTTTCCCACAGTCACCTGGTTGGCCACTGTGGAAACAGGATGCATTGGCCTGATCCAGCAGGCTTTCTGTATGTTCTTATGGGCCTGAAGTTCCCAACAGGAGTGTCAGAGAAAGTGGTCTTGCAGTGGGAGACAGAGATGGATGCGCAGAGGAGCCCAGACCGCATGGTGCAGCTTCCACCCAGCCTCTGTTCCTTTTCCCTCCTGCCACAAGGCTTGATAAAAGGAATTCAGCAAAGTTGTTTGATCTGAAGCATCTCTCCTCCTACCTCACATCAGTTTAGAAACTCTCCCTTTTGAACATTTTAAATATGACAAGCATCTATCCTTGATGGTAAACATTCCCCAGTGCTTTAATTTATTAATTATTTGGAAATTGTCACACTCTTTGTGCTCTCTTAATTGATCCCCCCCTCCTGCTGAAACTGGTCCTGCTTCCGCTGGAGCCTTGTTTATTCATGTAATTTGTTACAGCTTCAGAAGAATATAATAACATGAAGAAAAGTAGGGTCAGGCCCTAGAGCTCCGTGGTGGAGCTCATCCAGTCTCAGTCCCCAAAGGCATCTTCAGAAATGGTTGGGAAGGGCCATTCTCTGTCTGAAACCCCCTGACAGGGTAGGCTGGGGTGGTCAGCCTCCAGCCTGCAGACCAACCTTGCCCCCCACCCCACAAGGTTCACATTTGGCATGTGAGACCGACTCCACCAAACCCCATACAGGATGTCACATGGTGATTTCTAAGCCTATAGCTCCCTCTCCCTCTCAAGGCCAGGATGCAGCCCATCACCTCTGCCCTCCGCCTCCCCCCTCCCCCGGGGTCAGCAACAGGCAGCTCCTGCAACTGCCCCCACCCCACCTTCCATTCTAGTCTGCCAAGACCCTCCACGATGTCTTTTTGAAACTCGTGGCAGGGCTGTACATGAGCAAGCAAGCAAGGGAATCTTCTGCTGCTGCTGCTCCTCCCCCAGCACCGCTGTTTGGGCCACAGGGTGAAGCAAGTGAAGAAACAAGTGGGTTTCAATGGGGAAGAGAAGCAAACCCAGGGGGCTCTTGTCAGTGGCCCCCCTCTCCTTCGGAACAGGACCCTCATAGAATCATAGTTGGAAGGGATACCCGAGGGTCATCTAGTCCAATGTCCTACAATGCAAACATCATAGTCAAAGAATCCCTGACAAATGACCAATATCTGCTTAGAAATCTCCAGTGAAGAAGAGTCTACCACCTTCCGAGGAAGCTGATTCCACTGTCGAACAGCTCCCACCCTCAGAAGGTTCTCCATAATATTTAGTTGGAATCTCCTTGCTTGTCGTTTGAATCCACTGGTTTGGGTCCTATACTCTGGAGCAGACAAAAACAATGATATATAGATGGTAGCTAACATCAAGTAAATTAGCAAAGAAGTATAAATCAACATCAAATCTTTGTTGGAAGTGTAGGACTTTCAGTTTAGCTTGCCATGGCAGAGGCTGTTGATTACATCTGCACCGTTTCGCAAGGAATATTTTGAGGATGAAATGGGAGTAACCATCCTCCCAACCCCTCCACGGCCGGGGGAGCAGCTTCACCTGCAGATCACCCGACACCTGCCCCCAATCCGGTAGGGGGGCAGGGGTCGCTGGGTGGTAAACACTGTGCGTCTCTTTGGCAACTCACCAAAGTCGCCACCATGAGTGAACAAACTCCTGTTTTTTAAGATGATAATTCCGACTTCATTAATGGGCATGCTCTGAGTGAGGGGAGATAAACTACTCTACCAATTGATTCAGTCACTGAGGAGCTAAGGAATTCGAATGGAAGAGAGATTATCTTTACTATGGAACTAGTATGTCGGAATGGAAAGGGGGGGAGCCTCCTTTGCTTCTTTTTGTTATACTGCGTATTTGCTATTTGCAAATCCCCCTGGAAAGTCTGAATACAGATGGATTATGTACGCAAGTGAGACTGGACTGTATTGCAATATTGATATAATTTTGATCTAATTATTAACTGTGTGGAAAAGATATAAGGACTTGCAATTAATTCTGATGGACTTTTAAGAGTGGAAGATGGGAACTGAGGCTTCTAGCCAAAGTACAGGCTTATCATTCTGGTATGAGATGAAACAGAAAGGTTTGGACATATGGAATAATTGGCAGAAAGCCAGATTTCCTCCATTTTGGGATGTGTCGTATTGGATAATTACTGGCATGAAGAAGTGAAAGTGAAAGACATGAAGAAAATAAACACCCACACAGAAACATACTGTTTTGATATAACTTGCTTGCTGGATGAACTCAGAGGCTGTGAAAACAAACGAAGGATTAACATCGGATTGATTTATGGGAATGACCTGGACTAATTAAGAAAGCCAAAGTATTGGAGCCTCAACTTCAGGATCTGTCCTTTTAGTGAGCACTCAGGGCTGATTTCTTTAAGAATGGATTGGTTTGATCTTCTTGCAGTCCATGGGACTCTCAAGAGTCTCCTCCAGCACCATAATTCAAAAGCATCAATTCATCGGCGATCAGCCTTCTTGATGGTCCAGCTCTCACTTCCATACATCACTACTGGGGAAACCATAGCTTTAACTATACGGACCTTTGTTGGCAAGGTGATGTCTTTGCTTTTTAAGATGCTGTCTAGGTTTGTCATTGCTTTTCTCCCAAGAAGCAGGCGTCTTCTAATTTCGTGACTGCTGTCACCATCTGCAGTGATCATGGAACCCAAGAAAGTGAAATCTCTCACTGCCTCCATTTCTTCCCCTTCTATTTGCCAGGAGGTGATGGTACCAGTGGCCATGATCTTAGTTTTTTTGATGTTGAGCTTCAGACCATATTTTGCGCTCTCCTCTTTCACCCTCATTAAAAGGTTCTTTAATTCCTCCTCAGTTTGGCCAAACTGCGAGAGGCAGTGAAGGATAGGCGTGCCTGGCGTGCTCTGGTCCATGGGGTCACGAAGAGTCGGACACGACTGAACGACTGAACAACAACAACAATTAAGAAAGCAGCACAAATGTGAGATGATGATGATGATGATGATGATGATGATGATGATAATAATAATAGATTTTATTTATACCCCACCCTTCCCAGCTGAAACCAGGCTCAGGTCGGCTAACACCAATAAAAATTACAATAAAATATAAAAGAAAGAAAAACCGTTAATTAAAATACAGGTTAAATACAATTTAAAATTTAAATGCAGCTTCATTTATCGCCCATAATCAAAACCATAAGGGGAGGAGACATCAGACTGAGTCCAACCCGAAGGCCAGGCAGAACAGCTCTGTCTTGCAGGCCCTGCGGAAACATGTCAAATCCCGCAGGGCCCTGGTCTCTTGTGACAGAGCGTTCCACCAAGTTGGGGCCAGTATTGAAAAGGCCCTGGCCCTAGTTGAGACCAGTCTAACAACCCTGTGGCTCAGGACCTCCAAAATGTTGTTATTTGTGGACCTTAAGGTCCTCTGCGGGGCAATCCTCTGACCTCAGAGCATGGGAAGTCAAACAAAGATTCATGATTTGGCTTAATATTTGGACTGTTTGATTATTTTATAATTCATAATGTTTTTAATGTGGCCTTTATTGGATTGTTAAATTGGAAAACTTAATAAATATTATTTAAAAAAGGAGGGGGGAGAAAAGGATATTTAAGGTAACTTTCCCCAAAAGACCAGAAGCTTTTTTACTAGGGATAACTGGAGCAGATATCCCCCAAACACAGATAAATCTAGTTCTTTAAGCAACAGCAGCAGCATGAATATTATACACTTAAAAATGTCGCAATGAGGTGGCACCTAGCCAAAGAGGAACAGCAGCTGAAATTGATAGAATATGCAGAATTGGCAAGTTTGACATATAAAATTAGAGATGGGAAAATGTTTGTAGAATACTTATACTTAAGGGGTATAAGATATGCTGAAACACAAATAGGATTTGAGTAAGTACAGTGGGGGTGAACTTTTTGTTTTTCTTTTGTGATAAGGTGAAGGTATAGAATAACTATACTATGCAGCATAATCGAAACTTTGGGGGAACCATGGAGGGAGGGAGGAGAAGTCGTACGTAGAATGACTGATTGCTAAATTTGAAATGTTGTTGAATTGTTTATTTGTTGAGAGAGAGAGAGCAAACAAGCTGGCTCTATCTTCCATACAACAACTTTCAGATATTTCAAGGTGGCTCTCATCTCATTTCAGATATTTCAAGGTGGTGCCTCAGTCTCCTCTTCTCCAGGATAAGCATACTCAACTCTCTCACCCAATCCTCATAAGGCTTGGTTTCTAAACCCTTTATTGTCTTGGTCACCCTCCTTGGCAGATGCCTGATCTTGCCAACTCTTGAGGCCAAACCTGCACAGAGCCCAGCAGTCTGTCACAGGAAGCTACTGGAAGAGCAAGATGATTGATGGGATCCATATTGTCCCCAATATCTGGAGAAGATGCTCAAGGTTGCTGAAAAAGGACCAGGAGACTGTTGAAAAGCTGAATATCTGCATCCATCTTAACTCTGTAAGATGTTGGACAGGTGCCTCGGCCTCAACAGGGAGGGCATTGGAAGGCAACGTCAAATAGAGGTGACACAACAGATTAAATTTCAGTAGAGCTGGTTGGCAAATACTAAAAATTAACAAATCAATAGGTCCAGATGAAACACATTCAAGCAGTCTTAAGGAATTCAGGTGTGAAACTGCTGGTCTCTGGCCAAAAAGGAACTTTCCCAATTGGATAAATGGGCAACAATATGGCAAACAAGACTCAGCCTAAGTAAGCGTAAAAGGTTCCCCATTTGGGACAAACATTAAACATTTCACATATAAATCAATGTGGTCTGAAGTGGCAGTGAATAGGCAGGAAAGACATATTGGGGTCAAGATGGATAACTCAAAAAAATGTTAACTCAGAAAAACAAAGAGAATTCCTCACCAAGATTATTGAGAACTAGTAGACATTTAGCCCGTTAAATTAACGGGCGCTAGAACATATGTGGTCAAACATTTGTAAAAACAGACTTGTTCCACATCGGGGACACGCGCAGAGCTGACCGAGCGACTCCCGCTTGACATCGCTCGCCCGCCGCCACTTGTAATGGCCGCTGCCGCTTAGAAGTAAGTCCACGCGAGCGCACACCCGCTGCGTGCCCGCGCACACCCGCCGCTTCTGCAGTTTCGCCCGGCCGCCCGAAGTCTCTGCGTTCCAAGTCCCAATGGCTTTCTGTGGGGCACATGCACAGTAGCGCAATCCCAGGGACACAGGGACTGGACGCAGAGACACTTGCACTTTATATATATAGATTGGGTGATGGAGTCAGGCTGGGAACCAAAAATTCCAGCTTTGGGAAATGTCTTTGCATAAATCTATCATATAAATGCATTTGGAATACAATATTGTACAATTTTGAAAACTCCATCTCTGAAAGACATTCTAGAGCTGGAGAAAGTACAGAAGAGGACAACCAACATTATTAGGTCAGCGAGTAACTAGAGAAGGCAAAAGTTTAAGCTGTTGTTTTCACTGGGGCTTTCTTTTAAATGCTGGTTGTTAATGCTGCTGGTATTGTATATTTTAAAGTTGTATAATGCTGTGAAGACCCCTTTGGGCGGGCTATCCCCATAAACATAATCCTATAGATAATTTTATAAATAAAACAAACAAAGAAAGCAGTGGTTTTCAACCAGGGTGCCTCTGTCCCTCTTTCCTTCCCTCCCCCCTTGATGCCTTCTTGCGTCTCTGTCTCCCAAAGGCTTGCACAGCGCTTTGTTGCAGCAGTCCTGGCTCCAAGCTCCCCAGGCTGATGGTGCCTCTGGGAGGCACCTCTCTTTCAGGCAGTGAGGGAGACCAGGGATGGCAGCAACAGCTGCCCGGAGGACTCCCAAGAAGAGGTAAGACGAGAGGAGGCTGAAGGGTGAGGGGCTGCCAGCCCTGCAGTCAAGGGGTAACGTAACTGGGAGCCGCAGAATGTAGTTGGTCAAGGTCAAGGGAGCCATGGACTCAGAAAGGTTGAAAACCTCTGAAATAAAGTGTTTGACTTGGTTCACAAAAGAGTAACATGGGGAGATGTGATTAGAGAGTTTTACCATTATGGCTAGTGTGGGGAAAGTCAGCAGGGAGAAATAGATCTCCCTCCTACAACACAGAATCTCAGGTTCCCCATTGTCCACCCATTTAAAAATAATTTCCTTTGCAGCCAGAGTCTAGCTCTGAACAGCAGGCACTGTTGATGGCAGATGCTGGAGGGTGGAAGGGCCCTCATAGCTCAGTGGAAGTGTGGCATGCAGAAGGTCCCAGGTTCAATCCCCAATGGCATCTCCAAGGAGGTCTGGGGAAGGCTCATGTCTGAAGCGCTGGAGGGCCGCTGCCAGTCAGGGTAGACAATACCAAGCTCGATGGGCCACGTTTCCATGGTGTGGCTCCAAGCAACCTTCCACTGCTCCTCTGTACTGTGAAGTGTCAGCAGTGTTGTGTGTCTGGTGTTGCCATCTTCATTTTACTGTTTTGGAGGGAAGAAGGGAGGCTGAAGGAACACAACCCCAGAGAAAACTGTTTTCCATTAAGGGTTGGACTGGATAACCCTTTGGGTCCCTTCCAACTCTACAATTCCAGGATTCTATCTAAGAGCTGCCTTTGAGACAGGCACAACTGAGCTGTTCTCCCTACCAGGCCTCTGTCGGCATTTGTGACCCCCAAGCCAAGTGGATAAGATACAATCTTTAGAAGACATCTGAGGGCAGCCCTGGATAGGGAAGTTTTTTAATGTTTTTAGAAGTTTTTATATATGCTAGAAGCCGCCCAGAGTGGATGAAGCAACGCAGTCAGATGGGTGGGATAATAGTAATAGTAGTAGTAGTAGTAGTAATATCACTCCTCTTTTCATCAGAGAAATGTTGGGGGGTATGCAAATGCATTTGTTGTGCCAAATGAAGTCTCTGGCGAAAGCAGCCATCCTGGGGTGGGTCATGGGGAGAGGGGTTGTGGTCAAGCAACTGCAAACTGGCATTTGTGGCAAAAGTTCATCCTCTCCAGGCCCAAAGGAAACAGCTGTGGTTCGAAGATTGGCAGCACATAGGCCTGGGGAGAATCAACATGGAGGGGCAGCATATTCCCCACAGAATGCCCCTGAAAGATGCAACACCCAGAGCATTCTGGGAAAGAAGATGGCAACCACCAGGAGGCAGTTGCTGAGAGAGCCATTAGTGACACCAGCAGAGACAAGGGCAAACAATGGCTGAGAGAGAGAGAGAAACCGCTGAAAGAAAATGAATGCAGTTTGTTTTTACAGAGAAATAATAAAACAAATATGTAATTTGCAGAAAGTTGCTAATAGCAAAAACTAATAGAACTACAAAGTTTTTCTTTCTTTTTCTTTCTTATTTGCACAACTCTAATTTTGACGGGACAAACCTAGACAGCATCTTTAAAAGCAGAGACGTCACTGTTAAAGCTATGGTTTTCCCAGTAGTGATGTATGGAAGTGAGAGCTGGACCATAAAGAAGGCTGATCGCCGAAGAATTGATGCTTTTGAATTATGGTGCTGGAGGAGACTCTTGAGAGTCCCATGGACTGCAAGAAGATCAAACCTATCCATTCTGAAGGAAATCAGCCCTGAGTGCTCACTGGAAGGACAGATTCTGAAGCTGAGGCTCCAATACTTTGGCCACCTCATGAGAAGAGAAGACTCTCTGGAAAAGACCCTGATGTTGGGAAAGATGGAGGGCACAAGGAGAAGGGGGCGACAGAGGACAAAATGGTTGGACAGTGTTCTTGAAGCTACCAACATGAGTCTGACCAAACTGCGGGAGGCAGTGGAAGACAGGAGTGCCTGGCGTGCTCTGGTCCAGGGGGTCACGAAGAGCCGGACACGACTAAACGACTAAACAACAACAAATTTTGACCTGCACCCCTATATTGCCATAAATAGCTAGATGCCAGCCCCTTTTTATTTGAATGAAAACTCAATGTCCAGAGGGAGGGTTTGGAGGACCAGGGCTACAACAGACTTCCCTCTGACCTTTCCTGGACCCCCAGAGCCCCATAACTCCCTGGTCAGTTGCTCTTAGCATCTCACGGAGAACTCCTGGCATAAGCTCCATATTGCTGAAGACCGGAGCTTCCAGGCGGATTCCTGCACTCCAAGGACACAGCATCGGAAAACGAGAGTTTTATGCGGCCAGCCAAATGGAGAGTTATACCTTCAATGTGGGAATAAACAGCACCAGGAGCAGATGAGCTCTGAAATGAAGCCAGGTTCTATTTACATGCAAATGTCTTTATTAATCAAGGATGAGTGGAAGGGGTGATGAGGCCAAGCAGAAGGGGGTCAGCTTGCCCTTTGCCCACAAGCAGCGCCGGCTTTTTATTTGCCGGAAACACGCCCTTCTTTGGGGAAACCCAAAATTCAAAGCAACAGTTTGTTAAATAGCACATTCTGCATGGTAATAGAGCAGGGATAAAATGCTCACCAATTTTGAGATGGGTGAAACAGCTGAGAAATGGCCCGCGGCAACTTGGCATAGGGGTGGGCTTGCAGCAAGGATGCTGCTGCTGCTGCTGCTGCTTTGTGGGGACAGATCCTACTACAGAGCTGGTATCATTTGCCTGCCTGCCTGCTTGCTCCCTACCTGGTCCTATGGGGCTGTTGCATGCCACCCTAATCTCTCTCTCTCTCTCTCTCTCTCTCTCTCTCTCTCTCTCTCTCTTTAAAAATAATTTGTATTGATTTTCTTTTCTCATAACAAATATTCAATATCATCACTTAGCATTCATTTTCTAGTTTCCCCCCTCCCTGTTGACTTCCCCCAACTTCCATTTCTGGTTTGTTACATTCTGCTGTTTATACATAATGTTACATGCCACCCTAATCTCAAGGGTTTCAGGTGCTTACCCAGGGTTCGTGTTTCCTTTGGAATTAGGCACATATGTGGCTTATTTACACATATCCTAGAATCCTAGAATCATAGACTTGGAAGGGTCAACAAGGTTCATCTAGTCCAACCCCCTGCGGTGCAGGAATCTCAGCTCAAGCATCCAGGACAACCTGAGCCTACAATGGAGAGGTTCAAAACGTTAACACCCCAAAAGGTCTTGTTTCTCCCATATTGCTGGAAATGTTGAACTCCCCCCATGGGCAATTCCTCCCCCTGGCACTGGGGGCTACTCAACACCTGCTCTCCCCACAAAAAGCTGCTATTTGATATAGAATAGTTCAGTTGGAAGGGGCACCTAAGGACCATCAAGTCCAACCCCCTGCAATTCAGTTAGAACCCCTAACAAATGACCATCCAACCACTGTTGAAAAACCCCCAAGGAAGGAGAGCCCCCCCCCACCTTCTGAGGGAGTCTGTTCCACGGTCAAGCAGCTCTTACCCTCACAAAGTTCTCCCTAATGTTCAGTTGAAATCTTTCTTGCATTTTGAATCCATTGCTTCAGGTCCTACCCTCTAGAGCAGAAAAAAGCAAGCTGGCTCCTTCTTCCACATATATCTGTACCAAACCCACCCCATCATTGCTTTTTTGTAAGGAAAGGGAAGTCAGCCTGGGATTAAGGAATGCAATGGACGGTCCTTTTGGTTTGGCCCCAAAGCTCTGACCCTGAGGAGGCTGGAGCTGAGCTGTGAGGGGCTCCTCTTTGGATTGCCCCCCTCTTTTTGTCTCCTCCTCCTCCTCCTCCTTCCCAATTAGAATGCAGCTGCAGCAGGAGCCAGGGTCAGGCCTGAGATCAATGTGCCCCCCCCTTCCTGGGGTGAAATGTTAACAGCCAATTAACCTTCAAGGGATAAGTTTGCAGCAAAGCTGTCTGGCTCCATCCACCTGCAGAGTGCAAAGGACGATCTGTTTTTGCAGGCGCTGGAGACAGGCAGGCAGGCAGGCAGGCAGACACCCATCCGTGGGATGGGGGAATGAGGGTGCGGGGGGGGGGGAAGAGGCCTCACCTGGGCTCTCTTCGTTTATTATGGTGCCAGACTTTCCCACAGCCAGTTTTAAATTGTAAGCTCCTTGCAGAGGGAACTCTCTGTCTCTCTCTCTCTTTCTCTTTGCTAATAATTGTCTTGTATGCCAACGGGGTTGTATTATTTCATACTTACTAATTGATTAATAGTGACTGACAATATTTGGCAATGCAATCCTTGGGAGAGGCAGTGTGGCATAATGGTTAGAGTGCTGGACTTGGATCTCGGAGACCAGGGTTTGATTCCCCACTCAGCGACGAAGCTCATTGGGTGTCCTTGGGCCACTCACCACATCTCAGCCTAACCTACTTTGCAGGGTTGTTGTGAGGATAAAATAGGGAGGGGGGAAACCATATGCACCACCTTGAGCTCCTAAAAGGGAAAGGTGGTGTACTGTAACTATGTGATAAATAAAAAAATAAAATAAATTCTCTTCAATGTGACAGGCCTTGAGATATTGAAGATAGCTCTCATATCTCCTCTCAGTCTCCTCTTCTCCAGACTAAACATCCCTAGCTCCTTCAACCGTTCTTCATAAGGTTTGGTTTCCAGAGCCTTGATCATCCTGGTTGCCCTCCTCTGCACACGTTCCAGCTTATCAACATCCTTCTTAAATTGTGGTGCCCAGAATTGGACACAGTATTCCAGGTGTGGTCTGACCAAGGCAGAAGAAAGTGTAGCTGGATCTAGACACATCAAAGAAGTGATTCAGTTAAACGCATTGTAAACTCATACAGGGAAACCCAGTTGGGAAAGACAGGACACCACAGCGCCATCTGGTGTCACAGTGTTATATTGCATATACAACGCATATACAATTTTTCTTTACCAGCCAATCAATAGTCCTGAGACTATTGCTTCCCTTGTTCTGGACACTATACTTCTGTTGATGCAGCCTAGAATAGCATATGCTTTTTCTTTTTGCTGCTGCTTCTGTATCAAAGTGTTGACTCATATTAAGCTTGTCCCCTAAGTCCCCTGGATCCTTTTCACATGTACTGCTAGTAAGTCATATTTGTGCATCTTGTTCTTCCTGCCTAAGTGCAGAACCTTACATTTCTCCCTACTGAAATTCATTTTGTTAGCTTGCACCCAGTTCTCCAATCCATTAAGGTCATTCAGAATTCTGTCTTCTGCGGCATTAGCTCCCCCTCCCAGTTTGGTGCCATCGGCAAATTTGATGAGCATCCCCTCAATTCCTTCATCCAAGTCATTTATAAAGACGTTGAACAACAACAGGCCCAGGACAGAACCCTATGGCACCCCACTTGTCACTATTTTCCAGGTTGACGAGGAACCCTTAATGAGTAGTCTTTGGATTCAGTTAGTCAACCAGCTACAAATCCACCTAAAAGTTATCTCATTCAACTCACATTTTACCAGCTTCCTCGCAAGAATATCATGGGAGACTTTGTCGAAAGCCTTACTGAAATCAAGAGATACTACGTCCACAGCATCCCCCTGATCCACCAAACTTGTAACTCCATTAAAAAAAGAAATGAGATTTGTCTGACATGACTTGTTTTGAGAAACTCGTGCTGGGTCAAAATAATAATAAAAATCTTCCTCCAAAATTTGGAGATGCGTTCATTTCATGGTGGTTAAGAAATGAGCCTTTGCTTCTATAACCCAAAGCCCAATTCCCATGGGAACATTTTCTGTCTCCTCTCCCCATTCCAAGGAACACACACACATTAATCTCTGAGAATTTTGAAGTGTGAGACATGGACTCTCTTGAGACTTGTGACAGAAGGTTGTCTTTAGGAAGCAGACAGAGATGAAGAAGAGTGTGCAGGGAGGTTATTTTTAACACTGTGTTGCATTCCTACTCACCACCCACTTTCTCCTCCTTTGCAATGCTTTATTGACAAGAAGGAATGCAATGCAAGGACTGAAATTCACCACCACAAGTTCCTCTAACTCAGGTGAGTCAATTGGTCTGGGTTCCAGCCTCTGGGTTAAATGACTGCAGCTGGTGCAGAATTCGCCGGCTAGGTTGCTCACTGGGCAGGATGGTCTGAGTGCGCGCCACCAATCCTGGCCCAACGGCACCAGCCACCAATTAGTGTTGACAGGATTGCAGCCCAAATGAGGATATGCTGAGAAAGAAACGGGAGGGATATCGGAGGTTTGTGCAAGTACAAAACACGTTTTACAAAAATTTAAGGGGGGGGGGGAATCTAAAACAGTCTCAGTGAGGACTGAGGATGCTCATTAGGCTGGCATGCGAGTGATAGAGAGAATCAGAAGACGGAGCAGGGGCAGGGCAGGAGAGAGAGAAGTGGAATGATCTGCTTTGAGAAAATAGAATCATAGAATTGTAGAGCTGGAAGGGTCCCCAAGGGTTGTCTAGTCCAACCCTGTGCACTGCAGGAATCACAGCTAAAGAATCCCTGGCAAGTGGCCATCCAACCTCTATTTTAAAACCTCCACCACCTTCCGAGGGAGTCCATTCCACTGTCAAATGACTCTTGCCATCAGTAAATACTTCCTAAGGATGCAGGGGGCAGCGGAGGCACCAGAGCACAGTGTTGAGTAGAGACAACACCAACTGATCAGACACAAAGCATAGAATCACAGAATCATACAGTTGGAAGGACCCCGGGGGTCATCCAGTCCAACCCCCTGCAATGCAGGAAGCTCAACTGTCAATCCATGACAGATGGCCATCCAACCTCTGCTTAGAAACCTCCGAGGATGAGGGAGACTGTTCCACTCTCAAACAGCTCTTACTGTCAGAAAGTTATTCCTGATGTTTAGTCAGAATCTCCTTTCCTGTAACTTGAAGTGATTGGTTCAATGAGTTTAAGATATAGCAATAAAGAAATGATTCAGTGGCTCTACTGAGCAAGGCAACAGTCTCAGGTCCCTCCCAAGACTACAATTCTGTGAATGGACTCTCCTTCCTTGGAGGCTGGGTGGCCATCTGCGAGGAATTCTTTAGCTGCCATCCCTGTATTGCAGCAGGTTGGGCTAGATGACCCCTGTGAGTCCCTTCCATCTCTACAGTGCTAAGGTTGTATGGTACTTGGCTGATGCATCCATGGACACTATGGGAAAGAAGCTGTTTCTCCTCTCCAGCATCCTGGCCACCCATGTCCTTTGCAAACCTGTGGCTTTGTCTTTCCCGAGTCCTCGTCTCCTTTTGTCAGGGCATTGCGAGTACCGACAACAAGGCAGGGTGTGACTCCTCTGAGCCCCCACTGGTGTCACTCCCAATCTGCCACCGCAAATCAAGCGCTCCTGACGTTCCTGCCACAGCCCTTTCTTCTCATATCACTCATGCCATTTCCACGCTGCATTGTGACAAAGGGGTGTAATTAAGGTGTCAGTATATCATTTAGCCTTTTCAGTATGAAAAACAGGAGGATGTGAAGTCTTCGCTAATGAAGAATGCAAGTGGAGGAGAATAACAATGGAAATGAAAAGTTGAGGAGGAAAGGAGAGAAAGAGGAAGGAGGGAGAGGGAGAAGTCAGCAAGGACAAAAGCAAAATAGATTTTTCTCATCCCTAGGCTTTTCCTTCCTGTGGTGATGATAATAATTATTATCTAGCATTTATATAGATCTTTGGGGTGTTCAGGATGCTTCACATAGGTTATCTCAGTCAGCCATACAACGATCCTGTGAGGTAGCCTCATTGTGTGGCAGAGGGAAGCTGGGCTGAGAGATCTGAATGATGCTGTCTAGCCACCTGGGCCTTGTTCCAAAGTCAGCATCACCGAGCCGATCACGATATCTTTCCTTCAAGACCAGGGTGGGCGCCACACTTAGCACAGGGCTAGCAAGCAGGCATGCCTATGAGTGGGTTGGGCGTGCCAGGTCTGCCCTTGGAGATGCCAGCTCGGTGTCCTCCAGTTTTCTCTCAGCTGCCACCTCCTCCTCCTCTGTCTGAAGGCTCCTCATTGGCAAGTCAGAGGTGAGGGGGCAGCCCCACAGCAGGAGGGATTTGGCCAGTGGTGTCCAGAGTCACAGGGATGGGACACTCCTCTGGTCTGTCCTCAAAACCTGACTCTCTGTCTGCTGGGTTACTCATCTCAACCCAAGGTCTGGACACTTCTTGCCATGCGGACCTCGCCTCCCTCATCCTGCCACGACCCTCCCAAGAATTGTCCAGCTCCAAAGCCCTGAACTCCCCCCATTCCTCCTCAGGATCCCACCGTCCATGATGTCTTCACAGGAGTCATAACCACAGCCATGCAGCTGTGTTCTGTGCTCCTGGACCAAATCCAAGGGTGGCCCCACGTGAAGCACATTACAGTTATCAAGTTCTCAGGTGTGAACCAGTGTCATCAAGCTATCCTTGCTCAGGAGGGGTCATATAGGCTGGTGTGGAAGAGAAAGCCGGCAAGAGGCAGTCCTAGACACCAGAGACACTGGAGCTTCACTAACAAGGCTGGACCGATGCCCCCATGTGACACACCTGCCGTTTCCAAGGCTCCGTGTCCTCACAGCAGAGGGATCCTAGCTGGCCCCACAAGGCCCTCCTGCATGAGAAAGAAGATTCCGACTAAACATCCCGAGGACCTTTCTGGTGGGAAGAGCTGCGGTTTGACAGGAATTCCTTTGGGAGGTGGCGGACACTCCTTCCTTGGAGGTTTTTAAACAGAGGTTGGAGAGCTGTCCATCAGGGATGCTTTCACTGAGATTCCTGCATTGCAGGGGGTTGGACTAGATGACCATTGGGGTCCCTTCCACTCTACCAGTCTAAAATTCTAAGAGCTTCTGGTTGGTTACATGCTTTGGAGTGACCCCTGAGAGCAGGTCTCCCTGCCACACTGAATCTCCAGCCTCATCCCCTGAAGAAGGAGAGTCTGGTGGAGAGGTGGTGGATCAGACAGATCTTGGATCTAACCCCAGAAGGCTCATCTTTGGCTCTGTCTAACTCTACAGACCTGCAACTGCCTTTGCTGCCATTTGTCTTTGCTTGCTTCCTCTTCCCTCCATTTCTTACCCTTCCTCCTCTTCTCTGTTGCCTCTCATGCTGGTGAAATTCACACTGTAAGTGGCTCAGGGCAGGGACCTTTCCTGTTTTATTTGCTGCAGGCATAGAGAGCCACCCTAGGGTACAGGCAAGACATTTGCACCTATGACATAGGCACCAACTCCTAGGGGCCAAGGTCCATTCACCCCCCGTAAAATATTTGAGAGGGTGGACCCCCTGAAGTGGATGGGCATGGCCCTCCAAATGGAGTGTGTGCTGCATCTTGTGATCCATTGTGTGGGGTGGGGCTCACCTGGCCTCCTTCCCAATATTTTATTCCAGTTGGCCCCCCTGCACTCGGAGGCACCTGAGTTGCAAAGCGCAAGCAAGGCAAAACTGATGGGGATGAGGCCTGTTTTCACCTTGCACCAATTTGGGCTGGCAGGAACGTGTCCAGTCTTCTGCCTTGCACAGGAATCCTCTGGCAGAAGGCCAGCAAGAATGAAATTGTTCCCCTCCATGATCCCTTCTTCCAGATGTCCAGGGTTGAGAGGTGGGTGTCTGTTTTGCAATTACTCTCTGGCAACAGGTGTCTGGATTGTTGCGCTATATTAAAGCATCATTTAATCACTCTGAAAGGGTGGGCACGACCTTGTGGCTGAGGAAAGTTCCGGGCCTGCTCACTTGCCAAGAGGACATCCCGGTGTTCCATCCCTCCCTCCCTCACTGCCCAGGCCCCTGCCCCCCAGAGGCTGCAAGCGACGCCACGGCAGCAGCTCCCCAGGCCACGGCTTCGTGGGTAATTGCTAATCGGAGTTTTTTAATTATCTTGTTTGAATTGCCTCTCTCCCCTTTCACCTTTCCTTTAATGAAATCACAGGTGAGCGAGACCGCCAGCAGAATTAATTTGACAGCTCCTCTCCTTGGAAGAGGGAGGCTCTTCTGGGGCCTGTGGGGCTGCAGCAATGCCCCCTCTATGCAAATGTCCTGCTGAAGAGGCTGGCATGGCGCACGGCATCTTGAGTGTTCCAGTGGGAGCCCATCAGTGCCTTGTTAGCTCAGCTGGATGTACGCTTGGCTAGGCCAGGCGGCAGGTGGGGTCCCCATTTGGGCAGGCCTGCACCCCACCCACTTGGCGCCACCCTGCAAAGCAAAACCCACTTGCAAAAGGAGTTTGTGCGAGTGAGATTTTGCTGATGCTGGAAGCTGGGGTATTTTGATCTGTGCTGGATCCGAAGCTGGACTTAGGTGCTTCCCTGGAAGCTCATGGGGAATGTTAATTTTGGCATCCCCTCCATCCTCTGCTCAGGATGTGCAAATAAAACCACACACCCTGAAGACACCCCAGTCTCCGCTCACCTTCATTCCCCTGGAGTCGCTCGGAGGCTGGAGTAGCACAAAGCCAAATGAGTTAGCAATCCTCTCCTTGCGGCTCCCTGCTCCCCACCAGCCCCAAGACCCCTTTGCCAATCTCTGCTCCTCCTTCTCCAAAGGGCCACTGTGCCCCATCCTCGCTTCCTGCCAGCCACTCGGCTCGCATGATGCAGACTAATAAAAACAAATTAACTTGTATAAGCATTAATTTTCCAGCTACACATACATCCTGGCCTCATTAGAGTTGGGATCCCAGGAGCCAGAGGTTCTGGCACACTGTAATGAGTGCGCACGGCAGAGTAAAAAGGCCTTCTTAATGGGATTTATTTACTGTGATTTTGATTCAGGGCACATGGCCATTATCTGGGTGGGGGGTGGGGGTGGGGACACACTGGCAAGGACCCAGCCAGGAGGAAGAACATTCCCCTCAAGTGATTTCCAAGCAGGATTTCAGAACAAGGCAGTCGAGGGCTGGGTGGGTTGCTGGACTGCCCCACCCTGACACCCGCCATTAAGGGCTACAGGTGAAGAGCACAGTTCTTTTTTGCTGTGCCACCTTTTTACTTCTCTGCTCCCTTCAGCGAGCTGCCTGGCCCTCAGACATTAAGGAAGCGAGCATTTTCCTAGCAGTGGCGGGCAAGGCTTCCCCAGCTTAATATCTGCCTGCCAGGACCCTATGAATTCCACACACTCTCTCTCCAAGTCAGAGTCTTTGGGCTGCTCCTCAGAGCAGCTTTGTGTGTGCCCAGCCCTCTTCTCTGGGAAAACCTGCTCTTTAGTGCTGAATCGGAACAAATAGCAATGCTCTGAAGACCCCGTTGACATTTGCTCTGATTCAGCAGTCAAGACTGCATTTTCCTGGGGGGAAGCAATGGGACAAGCACTTTCCGGTAGGGGAGAGCAGCAAGGGAAGAGCTGGATCTCTTGACAGTGCAGGCTGCAGGAGTGGTGCCACTGCCCAAGATCTAACTTTAGTTTGCTTTATTTTTAAAAATGTCTTTCTCACCATTCATCAAAAGACGCCTCCCCCCCTCCCCCCAGGGGAGCTTGCAATAAGGAAACTTATTCTGTGATTCTAATAAGATACATAAGAAAACAAGGCAGCCACAGCTAACTAAAACATCACCTATCTGTCTGTATAATCCTGTTTACAAATGACAGGTGCAACTTGTGACATGATGCAAGCGGACAGTGTGCCTTTAAGCATATGCAGAGTGCTTCTCCTTTGCTACTCCCCACCCCAAATATATGGCATGCAGAGGCAGGCCTGATCACCAGCTCCTTGGTTTTGAGAACCAGATCTCTGCCTCCTGGGGGACAAGCACCTCTCCGCAAGTGGCTCTTGCGGATCTGCCAACTGGCCTCCTTCTTCCCATGGGAGCAGGAGGAGGACGCTTCCCTCTCCCGCTCCTTCCTGGGCCAGATGTTCCCAAGCCGCCATCTCCATGTCCCCGACCCTTCTCGGCTCTCGGCTCGGCCTCTTTGGGGCAGCCTAGCAGCGCAAAGTGGATGACAGATTGTGGTGCAAGAGGCAGGTGACCCAAAGGAAGAGGGGGTCACCTTTCATTAATAAAGGCTAATTAGGAGGAAAACACATCAGAAGCAAGCCCTAAATAATTCAAGAAGGTGCTAAGCTGCTAATTAACCCCTTTGAAGCCCTTGCTGGATGTGGGTGTCTGAATGTGCTGGGAGGACCTCAGCAAAGTGGGGCACCAGGGGGCTTTGCTTGAGAGAGGAGCTCTGGGACAACAGACAAGGCAGAGACCCGGGTCCCTCTGCACAGTGCAGTCCCTGTCCCTGGCTGGCCCACTTTCCCCCCATCATCATGCAAAGCCTAACCCCTCTGCTTTGTGCTCCAGTTTTCATTTCATTTCTAAAATCCAGTACCCTGCTAAATGTTTAATGCCAAATCCTAAAGTCACCCTTAATAATATCCCTGTGACAACTGAGATGCATTAGAAATGTAAACATTTGCAACTGTGCCAGAAGAGACGGCTCAATTCTCCTTGCTGGATTAGAAGAATTGAAATGGTCCCTCAAGAATAATGATGATGATGATAATAATAATAATGATAACTATATATATTAAAGCCCAGGCATAGCTACCAGTCAGACATGCTAAAATATGATTATGGACCTTGTCCCTCTGCTGCTATTTGGCTCTTAATTTTTCAGAAAAATGCACATAGAGGCATTTCTATTAAAGACTCCTCTCTCTCTCTCTCTCTCTCTCTCTCTCTCTGTGTGTGTGTGTGTGTGTGTGTGTGTGTGTGTGTGTGTGTGTGTTTTAAGATTCACATTTCTGCTTTAAATAACCCTATCTCCCAAGCACTGAAGTTGTTGCTGATGGAACAACTTTGGAGATCTGTGAATTGCTGATGTAATTGAATAAAAATAATATCAAAAGGAAGAAGAGAAAGTTTCTGCTCTATAAACACAAATCCTAATGAAATCACCTTAACACAGAGGAGAGAGTGATGGCTTGCCTTGGGATTTGTGCATATCCCAGTAATCCTAAACCTATTAGCATCGGGGCTCCATATGAACCACAAGGCAAGGATTAAGACCAAAAGGGGGGAAAGGGGGGAGACCTCAAGGAACAGAAGAAGATGCTCAGTTTTGATCACACCTCCCTTTGTGTCCATGCTGCTGAGCAATTATCTGCACCCAACCAATATTCAGAAAGCAGGAGAAATTTTCTCAGATTTTGTTTCAGTGCAATACAACCTGATTCCTACTCCCCAAACCAACTGAAATAAATTATTATTTATTCCCCCTTACTTGGTTTCTAAAGATTTTTATTATATATCTCAAACTATGAACATTTAACATAACAATATAAAACCAAAGTAATCAAAAATCAATGCAACTATCTGCAAATATTTTATTTATTTCATAAAACATAGGATTAAGAACATAGGAAGACCCTGGCTGCTGGACCAAGCCAATGGGGGCCCATCGAGTCCAGCATCCTATTCTCACAGGGGCCGACCAGATGCTGCAATGAAAAGCCCACCAGAAGGATGTAAGCATAAGAGCAGCCTCCCCACTTGCAGCCCACAGCGACTGGCATTCAGATGCATTGCTGCCTCGTGGCTCGTTAACGGCTCTCCTGCTCCCGAGGAGACCCTAATAAGGGTCTCCGGGAAGCGGGCGGGGGGAGCCGGAGCCCATCGGATCTGATGACATCTATCCCCCTGACGGGCGCAGCTGCCGGGACTTCTCCTGTTCGTGCGCCGGGATTCCTCAACAAATTAGTGATTTGGACTCGGAGATCGTGAGTAAATTGAATGTTTTGGACCAATTTGAGAGCAAAGTATAGGGCTTAAAATGGAGGCCAGCCCTATCGTTGTTGAAGATTTAGAGACGGGAAATGGCAGCAGAGGCAAAAGCGAAAGTGGCGTTTGATCAAAGTTTAGTCTCAGCGCAACCAGCCCCTCTCTTCCCTCATGCCAGAGGAATCTGGCGAAGATCGCTATTTTGTAACTACAACTGTCGCAGTGAAGTAAACAACTGAAAGATTGTATCTTTATTGGACAAAATGACAGGCATTTCAAAGGCAGAGCTACAAGTTAACCTATTTCTACAAAGATTGCAAGAATTTAGTGATGCCTTTGATGCTGCCTCGGAAAGACTGGAGAGACGTTTGGACCAACTCATACCGGATGAACTGTTGCCAGAAGGTTTTCACGCTGATGTGTGTGAGAACCAGAATGAGGATTTAGTTATGGAACACAGTTTTCGCACCCAGCCGCGTATCAGTAACGGGTCTTCTGGAAGCAGGACTGTTTATAGGAAGACAAGGGAAAATAAGAATCCTAAGAGAAGGAATGCCAGCAAGAAAAAGAAAGAACTTAAGAGATGGAATGTCAGCAAGAATGTCAGCAAGAAAAAGAGCTCGCAACAAGCACAGCAAGTAAATATGGCTTTCCTGGATTGTGACGCAGGACGAAGGCGAAGGAAGAAAAGAAGATTGCAGCAAATCACTTGGAAAGAAGCTCTGATGGACTACATGAACTGGACATTGGTGAAACAGCGAGTGGGTGTGGGTTGAGATGTTGTTATTGTTTTTTTGGACTGATTTAATGGTTTGGAGACAAAAGTATGTGCTTTAATTTCTGGTATGAAAGGAAAAACGGACACTAGATTCTGGGGTGTGGGGGGAGGGGGGGGAAATTAAGTTTAAAAATTAGGATGTAAGGCCAAGGGTAAAACCAAGGTTTGTAAGGAGGATTAAGAGAAAGTTAAGAAGCAGATATATTCAAGTTAAGTTAAAAAATAGATGATAAATGTATTAAGACCAAGATAAGAACCCGTGAGCCAAGTAGTATTTAAGAATTCAGCAGGGAGGGGCTGTGGAAGTCATTTGATAATAGTTAGAAATGTAGATGCCTGGTCTGGAAGGAGATCAGGCCCAAGCAAAGTGAGGGTTGTGTTTAGATGGTTAAATGATCATTGTTTTTTAAAAAAATACCTCCGTGAGAGGGAGGGAAGGTATGTACTGCTTCCTAAGGTGGGAGATGGGAGGCAAAGGAAATTTAACCGGACTGTTATGTGCTTGTAAAATTTGGAAAATTAAATAAATATAAATTTAAAAAAAAAAAAAACAGATGCATTGCTGCCTCAGATGGGGAGGCAGAGAATAGCCTTTCTGGCTAGTAAAAAAAAGGTGAAAGGTAAAGGACCCCCAGACGATGAAGTCCAGGCGAAGGCGACTATGGGGTTGCGGTGCTCCAATCGGAAAGCCCAAGAGACTCAGTGGTTTAGACACAGCGCCACCCGCATCCCGTCCTGGCTGGTAGCCGTTGAGAGCCCTCTCCTCATCCATGAATTTTTCAAATCTGCTTTTAAAGCCATCCAAGTTGGCGAGATGAGCGCCACAACCCCAGAGTCGGACACGAAACCTTTACCTTTTGAAGTTGGTGTTCAACACTGCCTCCTGCAGAAGCGAGTTTTGTGGTTTAACTGTGTGCTGCATGTAGAAGGAAGTCCTTTTATCTGTCCTGAATTTTCTAAATACTGTCATTTATTTATTTTTAAACTCGAAACAGTTTACAAAGAGAACAAAACAATAACATTAGCAGCAAAAGTGTTAAAAACAGCTATTTAAAACATACAAAAAATACTTAAAAGCAATAATAAGCTAAAAACAGATTAGAACACAAGTCAGCATATAATAACAGAAGAATGTACATATAAGCATATGGGCAGGTTGGGGAGCAGCAGGAGGCAAGCCGGACTAGAGAACAAATGGGAAAGGTCTCTTTTTGCTCTGTTAAATGCTGCTGGGTTAAATGCAAATAGCTGGTTTCTCTAATGATATTCAGGTTTCTCTGAATTTTTTGATTAAGTTCTCCAACTCCAAAAGTGCACATAGCAATTCTTAAATAACCTATGAAGCTACATTGTATTGGAGAAATTTGTTGGATAAATGTGTACATTGGGTAAAATTGTGCACAGAAATGCAGGTACAAGGAGGAACTCACACAAAAATAGATGGGTGCCTCTTTGTGGGTGAAGGGGTGGGTGCCTTTCCTTCCAGGCCTCTCCTCCTTCCTGGCCCCTGAAACAGCATCACACAAGATCAGATACACTCACTTTACAGCTGGTAAACCAGAGGATCCAATCCTGCATGGTGCCAGTGCACCCCCTCCTGACCATATTTTTAAACCCTGTTTTAACTGTATGCCAAAATAGGGTTTTTTAAAAACCCTTAGCTCCAACCCCCAAATTGCTTCAGAGACGGATCTGGGATGGGTGGCCTCCAGGGTGATTCGTCCCAATCCGGGGGCCATGGATCAGGACCACAAGGTGGGAGGGGGAGCTGTGCAGCCCTAATGTTCACAGCTCCAAGGGCAAATTGTGTTGGGGGGGAACTATGAAGATTATTGGTACAGACTTTTTAAAAAAGGTTTTTAATTATTGTTTTTTATTGTTTTTGCTGATAATTTCATGGAGCTTTTTTATTTTTTGTAAACAACAAGTTTTCATACAATCAGGTGACATATGCATTTTAATAAGGCAATGATTTTTCATGGAGGTGAAATGCTAAATGCTGGCCTTCCCCGCATCCCAGTGCCTGCCAGATGTTCTGCACTTTAGCTCTTGCAGCTTGAACCATCTGGAGGGCACCAGGTTGGGGAAGGCTGCTCTGAAGCATCTTCCCTTGGAATAATTTCCTCCTTAATACCTATAAAGGCTTCACAATCATGGTGGTGCACATCAATATTAATGGAGGCATTAATTTTACTTAAGTGCTTCTTTCCACCTCAGAAAACATGATTATTGCAAAGAGGCAGCTGTGTTAAACAACAAGAAGCCTGGGAGCAGAGAACAGTCGTGTCAGTTTGTGCGTGGGGAGGGTGGATGGACTGGGGTGGATTCAGGTTTGGGGAATCCAGGGGGGCAGGACAAGCACCTACAGAGGGAGCAGGTGGAGGAAATGATCAGCAAGGGATGTGAATGGCGGGTGTCTCTCTTCCTCTGGGGGAGGAGCCATCATAGAATTATACAGATAGAAGTGTGCAGAGAAAAAAATGAGACCGAGAATGAGATATCTGAACGGCTGCTGCCTGGAAGACAGAGCAAGCTTGTTTTCTCCTGCTCTGGTAGGAGAAACCAATGGTTTCAATTTACAAGAAAGGAGATTCCGACTCAACATCAGGAATACCTTTTTGACAGTCAGAGCTATTCGACAGTGGAATGGTCTCCCTTGGAAGGTGGTGGACTCTCCTTCTCTGGAAGTTTTTAAACAGAGGTTGGATTGTCATCTGTCATGGATGTTTTAGCTGAGAATCTTGCATTGTAGGGGGTTGGACTAGATGACCCTTGGGGCCCCAACTCTACAGTTCTATGCCTTTCTGATCCCCCTATGAGGAAAGGTTGCAGCATTTGAGGCTTTTTAGTTTAGAGAAAAGGCAGGTAAGAGGCAACATTATAGAAGTTTAGAAAATGATGCATTGCCTGGAGAAAGTGCGTAGAGAAATATTTTTCAAGTCTCTCTCATGGACAAACAACAAACCTGAAGATTCAGGACAGATTTTTTTAAAAAAAGGACTTCTTCACCATGCAGTGCATAGTTAAACTGTGGAACTCACTGCCACAAGAGCCTGGGATGGCCACCAACTCGGATGGGCTTTAAAAGAGGACTGGACAGATTCATGGAGAAGGAGAGGGCCATGGGAGGCTACTAGCCAGGGCAGCTCCGCTCTGCCTCTACGGTTGGAGACAGCAATGCTTCTGGATCCCAGCTTCTGGAAGCCCCTAGAGAGAACAGGGCTCTTGCACAGTCCCCATAAGCATCTTTCTGGCCGCTGTATGTGAGAACAGGATGCTGGACCATGCAGGGCCCCCTTGTCCCAGTTCTCAGAAGCTGCTGTGCTCCTGCTGAGCGCCTGTTCACCTGGATGGTGCCCTAGTCCTCTAGCAGCAAGCCGCTTCTCTCCACTTAAAGCTCATTCTCGTGTGGTTATTATCGCTAATTAAAAAAGGCAGCGAATGAAAGAGACAGCAAGGAGCATTAGACTTGTTCTTGTCTAATTGCAACATTAGGGACATTATATTTCACACCTCCTCTGCACAGTTGTCAACCCACTACATAATGTTCCGCTCTTATGTTGGCACCGTTTGGCGGAGTGCTAACAGGAGTTTTCCTTTATATAATCAACCACCATAAAAATCACGCACAGAGTTTTGGGAGGGGCAGCGGGGGACGTGCTCCCACGGCAGAGCCTAGCGAGCGAAGGAGGGCTGTGTGGGTTTTCCAGCAACACACAAGAATGCATTGAAGTTGCTCTTTTTAGAAAATTTCCCTGACAGGCATTCCCTGGTTTTGTTAGCCATTGGGGCAAAGTTGAACCTCCATGTTCAACGGCAGTATGCCTCTGTATTCAAAGATGCCAGGGACAAGACATGGGATGCAGATGTTGCTTTCATAGTCCTCCTTGGGAACCTCTCAGAGTCAACTTGGTTAGTCACTATTGGGAATTAAACACTGGATTGTAAGAGGAGCCCTGCTCAGTCAGAACAGGCATGCGCAGAAAGACAGGAGGCTGCCTTAGAGTCAAGCCTTTTGTTCATCTCAGTTGGCATTGTGCGCACTGACCGGCAGCAGCTCCCAGGGTTTCAGTGGGGAAAGGGGTGCAGATGTCGGGGATTGAACCTGGGGTCTTCTGCAGGAAAAGGCTGCCCTTTGGTTCCTAAGAATAGTAAATGGTTATGAGGGGTCCTTCCCCAGAGCTCTGCACACGGCCTGCAACACCCTGTCCTTCAGCCAGCATTATTTATTGCATAGAATATATACCCCACATGATGTGAGGGGAGAGAGTCTTCCCACATGGGGTCCCTGTTGGAAGTGGAATGACTCTCAATTTGATCCGGCAAGACAGTTCTCATGCCTTCTCCTTACAGCCCTTTCGTCAAGAGTCTGAATTGGTGGGTCCCAAACTCTATTCCACCATCTAAAAAAAAACAACTAGAGTGGAGTCTACAAACATATAAAAAAGTTCTGAAAAACTTTTTTAAAAAGCGTTTTTAAAAATACATTGAATTTTCTATATTGCACTTAAAACATAGGACTCAGCTACACAGCTGCAAATAAAACGTTTTAGATGCGTTGTAAAGTGCAATATACAAATGTGACACTAGATGGTGACAGTGAGTTATGCAAAATGCAATGTATTTTTCAAAACATTTTTAAAAAGCATTTTCACAGTGTTTTTTATATGTGTGTAGATTCCACTCTAGATTGGCAGCTGACTCTGACTTATACCCTGGCAATGGAGCAGCACTCTCCACTGTCCCTGAGGGCAGCAAGACTTAGTGGTGCAGTTGGAACACCCACCTCCGCTGCAGCCCTGTGGGGGTCTGCTTCATTCTGCCTCGTGGAGGGCCATCCCCTCTCCCCAAAGCATAGGGAGCTTACAGTCAACTGGTATATATATATTTGACAGGCGCCAGAAGTTGCACCAACTGGGCAGCTGCTGAAGGCCGGCAGTGGCACCTTCTCACTGTTCTGAGAGTAAATTCAAGGAGCCAAAGGGGAGACGGGTGTGGCATCCCCCACCCAGCCTGGCTCCCCGATTCCGTAATCTGCTCCACTCCACTGCGCTCAGCAAAAAATAAACTTGCTTATGCAAAACCCAATCTTCTGGTTTTGGAAGGATGCGCTCGATGGTGGCCGTGCCTCCCATGTCATTTGTCTCCCGAAGCAAAGTGTCAGTCCCCGACACAAGGGCGGCTTTATCTCTGGGAGCTCCCTGTGCCCTCCCTTGAGATGCACCAGTAGAGCAACTGCCCCAGCTGCCTGAGAGTCCTTCGTAGCAGGAGAGCTGATGCAGGAGAGCTCCATCGACAGAGAAGGGGCAGGCGGGGGTGTCGAGAGGGGCCAGCCATGGCTGAGAACCAGCTAGAAAAGCACAGAGCAAGACAAAAACGAAATGCTTTGGTGCTGTTGACCCACAGAGATGAAGGAGGTCAGGGGAGCTGAGCGGGTGTTGGAGGGTGCCATCCTGCCCGTGAACAGCACAAGAATGAGAGATGCTGGCTGGGACTGGATGCGGCACCTTCAGCGTCATGCAAATCCAGAATGCTCCCAATGAGCCACAGCCCTCTCCCACCATTTTCATCTGTGAGGGACGGGGCTTATGTGTGGTTGCCCCTCCTACAGGAATGACTAACGCTGCAGGATCAAGGGTGTAAAAACAAGACTATTGGTGCAAATGTATGCTCAGATTTATGCAGGTTGCTGTACTCTGTATTTTTCCTGGCATAGAATCTCTGTTTATTTTTTAGTGTAGAGGAAGCCTCGCCCTGCATATTGTAGATGGAAAAGTCATTGCAATGATGGAAGTAAAACATGCAAATGTCAATGACAATATCAGAGCAAATGAAGAGATCTTGTGAGACAACCCAGGTTCCTGCAAGCTCTCCAGAGAACTTCCTTCGCCTTCCAGGGCCGGTGGGGTGAGCAAGCCTTGCCCTCCAAGCAAGGTCGACAACTCAAAAGTGACCCTGTCCCTTGAGCAGGACTTCTCACAGTTTCTGACATAAGTTCAGCCCCTCTCCAGATATCGTCACCAAACGTGGCACGAGGGTTCCTGAGATGAGGGTGGCCGTCTTCATTGGTGTTTGGGTACCTGGCACCATTTTGATGCAAGATGTCTAACTGAGACATGACTTTGGCATGACTTTGCACATTTGGGGGCACAGGTTTTGGCCACTTCCTCAATATGCCATCGCCAAACGTGGCCCAAGCGTTCCCAAGATGGTGGCACAAGTCTTCATCAATGTTTGGGTGCTGGGTGCAATTTTGAATCAAGATGGTGGACAAAAACATGACGTGCACAACTTCACCTGATTTTTAGCATGATGGGCCCAAACTCACAAATTGAACCATTTAGAAATAAAAATATTTCTTGCTTTCTGGAGATTCCTGGGCAGTGCTGGGCACACCCTGCAAGTAAATAATAATAAATAAACTGGAGAATAATTGTATGTGTTATGTGTGTGCGTGAATGCACCCACACTTTAAAGTCCAAGTTAATGCATGTATTATTAGTATTTAGTGCACCACATGAGTCTGACCCAACTGCAGGAGGCAGTGGAAGACAGGAGTGCCTGGCGTGCTCTGGTCCATGGGGTCACAAAGAGTCGGACACGACTGAACGACTCAACAACAACAAAGCGCACCACAGGCACCGAGCTGCTCCTGACATGGGGGGGGGGCTGACATCATGTGCCCATTGCGCAGGCATGTGGTGTCAAGTGTGTCATACACGTGATGACTGTCATATAGGGAGAGGCTGACCAGACATTCGCCTGCCAGGCCCCCTCTGTAGAGGCCTCAGCCCCATAGAGTTGGTGTACTTCTAGCATAAACATGATTGGGGTGGGGGACACACACAGATATTCATACTATAATTCTCCCTCCTAACATTCCAGCTGTTACAGAAATGACGGGGGCACATCTTTAAATAATAGTAGTAGTAGTAGTAGTAGTAGTAGTAGTAGTAATAATAATAATAATAATAATAATAATAATAATAATAATACCGGTAATTTATTATTTATACCCCGCCCATCTGGCTGGGATTCCCCAGTCACTCTGGCAGCTTCCAACAAAATATTAAAATACAATAATCCATCAAACATTAAAAGCTTCCCTAAACAGGGCTGCCTTCAGATGTCTTCTAAAAGTCTGGTAGTTTTTTCTCTCTTTGACTTCTGGTGGGAGGGCATTCCACAGAGCGGGTACCACTACCGAGAAGGCCCTCTGCCTGGTTCCCTGTAACTTGGCTTCTCGCAGCGAGGGAACCGCCAGAAGGCCCTCGGCGCTGGACCTCAGTGTCTGGGCTGAATGATGGGGGTGGAGACGCTCCTTCAGGTATACTTTAAAATTGTTACAATGTTACAAATATTATGCCTGAATGTATCCTTTCAACTTGATAGCTCAGGGAAGATACCTAGCTTTATAAATTGATTTAAAAAATCCATACTTTAACCAACTCTCCTCATTCCAAGGCCATTTTAACCCTTAAAGAAAGGTGAATTTGGGCTCCACCTCCCTCCATGAACCAAGAAGCAGGAAGTCACGCAGGCAGCAGGAACAGAGCTTCCTGCCATAATTCCCCAAGTGTGAGAGCACAGACACGGCCCCCACCCAGGAAGTGACCAAGGGGGCAACAAGAGACATCCGCAGAGGCAGTTTAGCAAGTTGGGTGTTTGAAAAGACCATCTCCAGACAAGTCCTGAGGGCAAGGCTATGTCAAGAGTTTTATTGTTCTTTCGGTGGTGGAGACTTAAGAGGTGTTTGGAGAGGTGTCTGATAAAGTGACCTAATGTTGAACTTGTGTCACCCTTGTCTGTTGTTGTTGAGTCGTTTAGTCGTGTCCGACTCTTCGTGACCCCCTGGACCAGAGCACGCCAGGCACTCCTGTCTTCTCACCCATTTGTGGCATGCCAGTGATGTAGTGATGTTGTATCTATGATGCCTCTCAAAGTGTATTCTGGGGAAAAGAGGGAAGTTTTAAAAGAGTCTGTCACCCCATGCTCAGGGTTCTTACTCCTGGGGGGACCTGTTGCGCAACAATAAAGATTGTGGTCTACTGACCGCTGTTTTGCTCCAAATTACTTGACTGGAACTTCCTTCTTTTACTGACTGCATGGACTTGCACCCCAACGAGCTGGGCTGTTGAGTAGTCTCTCACCCGGGATTTCCCCCCCTTAACACAGGGAATTAAACTTGTTTTGGGGGGGGTGCAATTTAACACCCCTTCTGTACTTGCCTGTGGTTCAGCATGGAGCACAGACAACCCTATTGCAGGTACCAGTACTTCCCAGGCAGAAACTCAGCACTGCCAGGCCAACAGCTCTGGTGGATGTGGGAAGACAACAGTGGGAATAAGAAGCAAAGGGGATGGTGGGCAGAGCTCTAGGGGAAGCATTTGCCTGCCAGCTGTTATCCGTGCAAGACCACCCTCCTTTGCAGCCGGATGGGGTTGCAGCCGACATCCAAACCCTGCCCTGATTTCCCAGAACAACCCGTTTTAAGGCTATAAATATTGCCATAGTAAACAAAAATGTTTTTTTTTTAAATGCAAGGGTTTTATTATTTCAGCTGAGGAAAAGCTTTCAAAGCTGAGCTATCAGCTGGCTATTAATACGCCTCGTAGCAGGATGCCTGGGCCCAGCAGAGCCACTAATGCTCCGTCTGTACCAAAAGCTGTCAGATGTTCTTAGGGGAAGCAGCGCGGAGAAGCGAAAAGAGCGTGGCTTTTCATCTGACCTCTCGCGACCTTTCACGCTCTTTGACCTTTCCCCGTGTCTTCATCCAAAATGTCACAGAGCACCTCACCCTGTCGGATTAAATGTCATTAAAAGGTGCAGCCAGCTCCCCTGAATCTAGCCAGGTGGATTGGGGGGGGGGAAGCAAAAGGGAGAAACAATTTGGCCACCGTGCACAGGCTGAAGTTGACAAAACTGGACATTAAAGTCGCAGAATTGGGGGATTTTCCTGACTGCAATCTGCCTTAGGAGCAAGGGCAGCGAAGCAAGTTGCTGGATCTCATGATTCAGAAAAGTATATGAATGTATTTATTTCGGTTTTTAAACTGTCCTACCCACAATAGTTCAGGGAGGAGAAAATAGGTATTACATGAATTAAAAACCACATAAAATAAGTGAATATTTTGTTCATGTGTGTAAACAAAAAATTGTAAATGGGATAGATATTGCGATAAAACACAAGTAAGGAGAATCTACTATTAGATCTGGGAGGTTTGCAATAGATTGACAAACTTTCCAATCCTCAATTGTTTAACAGCAGGAACAGCAAAGTCATTCCAAGGACACCTAAGCAGGATTGCACTTCCATTTGTGCAGTGAGAACGAATCCTTCAGCTCAGAGCATGCTCAGAGGCACCCTTGTTCTGCATCTGTATTGGAATTATTTCACTGTTTTTATATACAGAATGGGTTTTAACTGTTTTCACACTATTTCCTATTTTGTAGTGATTTTGATGTAGGCAGCACACAAATGTCATAAGGCTAAGTGGGCAAAGTGCAGCCTTATGGCATCTCAAAACTGGGCCTTTTCTGGGGGGGGGGGGCAGAAACAGCGGCAAGCTTAAACGCTTCGTGAAGTCCCATCTAGTTAGGAAGGCTTTCCTTGGCTCATCAGATCCATCGTCCGGCTATGTTTTATTATTTATTTATATCTTCCTAAATGTTTTATGGATGGATTCTCTGTTATTAGATGCATTTATTTTTATTTTTAGTGGTATGGTTGAATATAGATTTTTTTAAAAATGGTGTTGTGTTTTTATGTAAACTGCTTAGGGATTTCTGCCTTATACCAAGACAGACCATTTATACACCAGGGGTCAGCAAACTTTTTCAGCAGGGGGCTGGTCCACTGTCCCTCAGACCTTGTGGGGGGCCGGATAATATTTTGGAGGGGGGGAGAATGAATTCCTATTCCCCACAGAGATGCATTTTATATAAAAGGACACATTCTACTCATGTAAAAACACGCTGGTTCCCGGACCGTCCGCGGGTCAGATTGAGAAGGCGATTGGGCTGGATCTGGCCCCCGGGCCTTAGGTTGCCTACCCACGGTCTACTCACTGACTGGAAACAGGGGTCTTTCACCCCCCACCTGGAGATGCCGTCAGGGACCGAACCCAGGACCTTCTGCAAATCCCCACTCGGCCAAGAAGCTCCCTGGGTGGCCTTGGGCCAGTCCCTACCTTGCAGGGTTGTTGTGGGGATTGAATGAGAAGGGGGGAGAATCATGTACACCACCTTGAACCAGCAATAAAGTAAAAGATAATTGCACATGGTATGTCTTTTTCTTGGGAGAAAAGCAATGACAAACCTAGACAGCATCTTAAAAAGCAAAGACATCACCTTGCCAACAAAGGTCCGTATAGTTAAAGCTATGGTTTTCCCAGTAGTGATGTACGGAAGTGAGAGCTGGACCATAAAGAAGGCTGATCGCCGAAGAATTGATGCTTTTGAATTATGGTGCTGGAGGAGACTCTTGAGAGTCCCATGGACTGCAAGAAGATCAAACCTATCCATTCTGAAGGAAATCAGCCCTGAGTGCTCACTGGAAGGACAGATCCTGAAGCTGAGGCTCCAATACTTTGGCCACCTCATGAGAAGAGAAGACTCCCTGGAAAAGACCCTCATGTTGGGAAAGATGGAGGGCACAAGGAGAAGGGGACGACAGAGGATGAGATGGTTGGACAGTGTTCTCGAAGCTACTAACATGAGTTTGGCCAAACTGCGAGAGGCAGTGAAGAATAGGCGTGCCTGGCGTGCTCTGGTCCAGGGGGTCACGAAGAGTCGGACACGACTGAACGAATGAACAACAACATGTCTGAGTCGTAGCATCCTTAGCTTAGTGTGGAGCCTGCTGCTGCCTGTGTGAGACAGCTTCCTTTCCCACGCCCACTCCTGGGCCTGATGCATGCCAGAGTCAGGAATGGAAGGGTTGTTGGGCATGTGGGTCCCTGGCGATTTATGGGGAAGGGCCATAGCTCAGTGTTAGAACTTCTGCCTCACATGCAGAAGGCACCAGGCTCCATCACTCTTGGTATCTCCAGGGACGGATGGGTGAAGCCTTGGAGAGCAGCTGCCAGTTAGTGTAGACACTACTGAGTGAGGAGGAGAGCAGGGGTCAGCAAACTTTTTCAGCAGAGGGCTGGTCCACTGTCCTTCAGGCCTTGTGGGGGGCCGGATTATTATTTTGGGGGGGGGATGAACAAATTCCTATGCCCCACAAATAATCCAGAGATGCATTTAAAATAAAAGGACACATTCTACTCATGTAAAAACACGCTGATTCCCAGGCCGTCCGCGGGCCGGATTGAGAAGGCGATTGGGCGCATCCGGCCCCCAGGCCATAGAGTAGAGTTAGGGTTAGAGTTATAGGGGGTTAGGCTTAGTAGGCACAGCTTCCAGACCCTCCAAGTATCCCTATTTCCAGGGACATCCCTGATTTAGAGAAGTCGTTCTGGTTTCTGATTTGATCATGGAATGTCCCGTTTTCCTTAGGATGTCCCTATTTCCATTGGAGAAATGTTGGAGGTTATGACCTTCCTCTGTTTGTATTTAGCCCTTTATTCATGAGGACTAGAACCCTACCTTCCATTTAGGGGACTGCCCACACAGTTCAGTGGCGCAGCATCTGTCTTGAATGCAGAAGGCCCCAGCTTCAATCCCTGGCATCTCTTAGGTAGGGCTGGGAGACTCTTGCCTGAACCCCTGCAGAGCCATTGCTGCCAGTCAGTGCAGGCAAGACTGAGCTAGATGGCGCAATGGCCTGAGTTGGGATAAGGCAGTGTCCTGCGTTCCCCTCTGCCTGCTCTCAGCCGACGTTTAAGTGGGATTGACTGTGTGTACTGAGGCGGTTTCAAACACAAGCCATCTTCATTGGGAAGACAGAGGATGAAATATTCTCCATCTCAGCCCCAGTAAATTATGGGGTCTCCAGCCAGTGGCAGCAGCACATAAACCATTCCTTTGGCCGGTCTTCTCCCTCGCCTGGCCTGCCAACCTCCTTGGCCATAAATCACCAAGCAAACGGCTGGTCAGCCTCCGGCTGGGATTCACCTCCGTAGCTGAGAGAGATCCGGCCAAATTTATGGCCTCCTGGAGGAAGCCCTCCATTCTTGCAATGGGCCCTGAGGTTGAGGGGGGGGTAAATCAGGGCCCAGGGACCCTTCAGGCCTTTGTGGGGGGCAGAGAAGGAGCCAGATCCCCAAATGCTCTGAGCCTGACCTTTGGCTGCAGGGGAGAAACAGTGGGAAGCTCCTGAGAAGTAGGAATTTTCCCAGGACTCTGTTCTGATTGCTCATATCCAGGGCAGGAATAGGAAAGAGTTTGTGGTGTGTGTCCCCCCCCCCCATACATGCGGTTCAAAATCAAAACAATACTAAACCATAAAATAAAATCCTATACATTAAAATATATATCTCCGTCCAACAGTTTGATTTCACCCCCAAAGGTCCATTGTCTCCTATACACACACAAACACGTATAATTGATTTGTTAACAAGCAAAACAAAAGTACAAACAACAAAAAGAAAGAAAAGAAAGATGTTAAAGATGTAAACCATAAAGTGCCACAGCCTGGGAGGACAAATGTATAAAGATACAGAGCAGCTCCAGAGGGATAATAAAAGGAAAGATCTTTATTACAAATAATAAAGTATAGATCTATTGTATAGATCTTTATTACAAATAATAAAGATCTATACAAATAAAAGCGTTCTCCACTTACTTTTTAAAATAAAACAAAACAGTTTTTTTGTGGCACGTAATAGAATCTGATTTCCTAGCATTATTTTGATTTACATTAGTAGGACTATCACCCCCACCCCAATTTAGGGGAGGATAAGTAATAAGAATGGAAGAAACGGGAGAGGAGGGTTGAGTGGAGAGTAAGGAAGTCTAACTAAGTTCTGATTTCTCCCATGAGTTCTATTTCTATGCTTTTCTTTTTAGTTCTCTTTCGTTTGGCTCCCACTGCTTTGCTGGTGCCCTGAGCCTTAGTCTGCCCCCCAGTGATGGTCCAAGGAGAGAAGTGTCTGGAGAAGCAAACCTGGAACTTGCTGTGACTCCCTGCCAGACCCGTCCCCCTCACCTCTCCTGGCATCTGCTCAGCACAGAGAGGCTGGAGCGCAAGGGGAGGCCTCCGGGGCGGGGGGGGGGGGGAAGAATCCTGTGGGGTGCCATCCCCACAGGCCTCCTTCCTGCCCCTGCCATTGCAGCCAGGGGGCGCATCTGGGGCAGGAAGCCACACAGGGGCCGAGCATACCTTCCCGTTTTGCCTCAGGCACTGAAATGGAAGGGGCTGTCCCTGATTGTCCAGATTATTATCATTAGTATCATCATTATTCTTTATTAAATTTATATACTGCTCTTCATCTGAAGATCTCAGGGTGGTTCACAATCTGCCATCGCACACAAGACTTTTTTTACCTCATTTCATCCAATGTTCTTAATATTTTGCACACTTGTTGAATGATCAAAACTAAGTTTAAATCTAAAATATTAATTTTTTTATCGCCTCCTGTTTTTGAGTTATGAGGGTTTGAAATTTAAAAATAAATAATTGGTCTTGCCAGACTACACAAAAACCTTAAAAGCTCAGTCCAGAATCAAGATATGTCAAAACTAAAAACACCGATCTCTTCAGAACTTTAATATGGGCTTTAATATGATATGTCACATGATGGACTTACTTTAAATTTTAAATTTAAGTTACAAAAATTAAAAGACACTTGGGGTGGGGATCTGCCTTCCTCCCCTTTCCCAATTAACCTCTGTCTCCAGAGGGAGCGCAGAGGAAGAATTGCCAGGGGACACTCCTGAAACACTGCCAGGGTCTGCCCCTAGGTCTCAAGTTTGGGCGCTGAAATCTGACCGTCTGGGATGCCTCTGACTTGGCCACCCTAGCCTTCAAGATAGTATATGAAAAAGCCAGGTGTTGTTTTGCTTAGAGGCTTAGTCGGGACAGCTGACTAGGCAGAGTGGTGCTTATGCAACGGTGTTGGAGCAGGAGCAGTCTATCTGAGCAGCGTTAATCTCAGCAGCAGCAGCAGCAGCAGCAACAAAGGCCCTCAACCATTATTCGCTTGCTCAGGAACCGGCAGCCTTCCTTGCGTGTATGAAATGGCAGTTTGTGGCAGGCTGCGCCAACCCATCAACATGGCTGCTCTGGCAGGGACACATGGAGTTCTGTGAAGGCACCAAGCTGACAAAGGCTAGATTATGGAGGGATGTGGATTTGGGGCATAACCCCCCCCCCCGGTTTAAACCCATTAACAAGCAGAGCTGGGGGCGGGGAGGGGACACAATTGTACTAACCTTCTCTGTTCACCTTGTGATTTGTTAGATTCCTATCTAAGCGCCAATTCCTTCTGTTTGATAGGATCGGAAATGTCAGGGAGAGTGATCTTTGTGCAGCTGAGAATCCGGCAGAGAGAACTGCAGCGCAGCTAATCCCAATTGTGGCAGCCGGGGGTGGGGTGCCGTGGGGGGAGTCTCTTCTAGAAAAGGAAGGTGGAAGAAGGGGGGATAAAATAAATAAATACAATTCCTCCAAGTTTCTCCAATCATTGTGTTGGATTTGGGGAGATGTTATTCCTAGTGACAGACAAGGGCAATTATCTGCTATCCGCCAGCAGTTTTAGCCTAATTTCATTACTGCTCTGCAATTCTTCCTTGGTTGCTAGTCTATCAATGTCTCCCAGAAAGGATTAGGCTGCACTTTCTTCATCTTCAAATGAATTTTAGCTGTCACTCCCTTGATGAATTGAACAGCGAGGGCTGCTAACCCAGGCAGGGAAGCGTGTCTCTGTGGCTGCGGGGGGGGGGGGGGGGAGGATCCAGGCGAAACCCGATTAAAATATACCAAAGTGTCAGGAGGGGGGAAGAGGAAGAGAAGCGGGGGGGGGGCTGTCCTTGGCTAGAGAGGCAGCCCAGCTGAAGCTGCGGGGGGGGGGGGCAAAGGGCGAGGAAGGGGCAGATCTATACATTTCTCTCAGCTTCCATTGCACCATCATCATCATCAACAACTGCATTTATATCCCAACTTCTTCTCCAAGGAGCTCAAGGTGGGATGCATTGTTCTTCCCTTCCTCATTTAATTCCCACATCAACCCTGTGAGGTAGGCTAGGCTAAGAGGCTGTGGTTGGCCAGAGGTCACACCGAGTGAGCTTCATAGCAGAGCGTGGATTTGAACTCTGGTCTCTCAGGTCCTAGTCTGACACTTTAACCACTACACCACACTGGCTCAAATTAAACAAACTATTTTTAATTTTTTTTATTAAACTTTATGTTTATTAAACTTATTGGTCACTTTTAAAAAAAGGAGACTCAAAGTGACTTACAATAACAATCAGATAACATTCACATTAAAAACAGAGGAAAAGAAAACAGAGGAAAAAATCTAAAGCACATTCATATTTTTAAAAGGTAGGATTAAAACATCCCACCTACTAAAATAAACCACAGATAATCAGAAGCCAAAGGCCTGGAAGAGAATAAATGTTTTTGCCTGGCACCTAAAGATATGTAATGAGAGGTGCCAGGCGAGTCTCCCTGGGGAGAGCATTCCACAAATGGGGAGCCACCACTGAAAAGGCCCCATTCTCGTGTTGCCACTCTCCAGGCCTCACGTGGAGGAGGTACATGGAGAAGGGCCTCTGATTATGATCACAGGGTCTGGGTTGGTTCACATTCCTGCATCAGTCTGCAGTTTAAAAAAAAGTCCTCACAACAATCCATCAGTATTTTTGTATTAGCTTTCATGGGCCTTTTGCCTAATACAAGCATTTTGCAAGTAATCTCACCTTACATGACATATTTTTATATGTTTTATTCACTATACAGTATTTGCTTGGTGTGCTACACTTTCCCATAATATTTGCATTTTTTTGGTTGAAGAATTGCATCACAAAATTCTTAAAGGTTTGGAAGAAGAGCTGAAGTTCAGTTTGGGGTTGATTTTTAAAATTATTTATTAAACTCAATAACTACACATACCAATAATCTTAATACTTTATTCCACCTTTATATTTTCTTCACAGGGTTTTCTTTACTGGGTATCAAGGTGAAGAGATACGGTAATTCAAAAGGTCCGTAGTCCAGAGTATATTGAGAGTGAGGAGCAGCATCCTTTGCACAACGTTCATTTTGCGTCTTGTTTTGGAATGTGGACATTAAGCAGGTTTGACACTGAAATGCAAGGCAATTTTCCCCACATTCCCAGAGGCAGGTAACCTGGTGACATAATAAAGCACAAAAAATGACTCTCTCTAAAGCAAGGGTGGCTAGGCTGCCATGGCCTTCCTTGCAGCCTTGTTGGACTCCAGTTCTCAGCCAGCTAGGTAACTGGTCAGCGATGATGGGAGTTGTAGTCCAACACCTGGAGGGCAACCAGCTGCCCAAAGGGCCAGTGAGGCAGCAGGCAGAGCGCTGCGTTTGGTTCTGGGAAACCCAAATTCAAATCCCCCTCTGCCAGGAAGATCACAGGCTTGGAAAGATAAGCATGCGTTCTTTCGGCCTTACGCTCCTCTGACAATGGTTGTGATGCCATGAAAACAGAAGTGAGTAAGAGCTGCACAATATTTCACCTGCACTTGTGCATCACTGTAAGCCAGGGTTTACCATGGAGATGCGTCACCACCTTTATTTCAAATACTTTGATCCTGCTTTTAGTCTAAAAGCACTCATTGAGTAGCTTACAAAATGATGGTTCCTGCCTTCAGGATCTTTTAAAAATTATTTTTGCAAACTGCTTTGAGGCTTTTTCTAATCAAGCGGTATATAAATATGATGAAATAAATAAATAAATCTAAAAGTTATGGCACAAAAGGAAAAGGACCTTGGCGGGAAGAGGAATCAAGCAGCTTTCCTCCGAGCAATTCTGATAGCATAAAGGTAAAGGGACCCCTGACCGTTAAGTCCAGTCGCAGACGACTCTGGGGTTGCGGCGCTCATCTCGCTTTATTGGCCGAGGGAGCCGGTGTACAGCTTCCGGGTCATGTGGCCAGCATGACTAAGCCGCTTCTGGCGAACCAGAGCAGCGCACAGAAACGCTGTTTACCTTCCCGCTGGAGCGGTACCTATTTATCTACTTGCACTTTGACGTGCTTTCGAACTGCTAGGTTGGCAGGAGCTGGGACAGAGCAATGGGAGCTCACCCCATCGTGGGGATTCGAACCACCGACCTTCTGATCGGCAAGCCCTAGGCTCTGTGGTTTAACCCACAGCGCCACCCGCGTCCTTCTGATAGCATACATGGAGATTATTCCATTTTATCTTCACAACAAGCCTGTGAGGTAGGGCTAGGCGGTGGGGCCATGATTTACCAAAGGTGAGCTTCAAGGCAGAAAAGGCTTCTAAACCAGATCCCCACAGTCTAGATTGCAGTCAATCCAGTACTCCACCCCAGTTCTCAGCACCAATCCTATTAAAGACACACATGATTGGTCAGCCACCGTTTTAGTCTGAATAACAGCATCTCCCATAGGCTTACTTTCCCAGCCTCTCCTACACCAAAATATTGTGTGTGTGTGTGTATGTGTGTGTGTGTGTGTGTCACAGAGTGAGCTGGCAGTAAATCACACTGTTCAAAGTTGGAGTTAACTCTTTATTAGCAAAAGCAGGATCTCCACAGACTTGGTATCAGACCTAATGAGCACAGCAGCTTAGCCCCGGGAGGTCTGGCCCCATGAATCACTTGCCAAGACTGAAAGTCCCTGCCTCCCCACAGCCATCTAAGTCTCCTTCCTCCTCTCCAGGGCTTTCCCCAAGCCACCAGAGACTATGTCTTTGTGCAGCCTATCACCGCTCCATCTGTTTCAACCCTCCTCTGGCTCTGGGAAGGGGGCAAGCTTGTAAGCACATCAATGTGGGTAATATAAACCATAATTTAAGTGTCTTTTGCAAGAGCCAATCCAGGGGTGTTGAAGAGTCAAAGGGAAGGAGCTGGTCCCTGAGGGGTGCTGCCCCCCTCCGCCCCAAGCCATTTGGAAGGGTCAATAATTCTCTGGATGGATGCTGCAAGGAGTGCAGGCATCAGCATTCACATTTCAGCAAGGGAAATCCAACCCTAATATCCAGTTTCAAAATCCAGCTGACCTAGAGCAAATACACTTAAGCTCTATTTGATACCTTCACCTGAAATGATGATTTGTCTTGCTTTCATAGTATTCTGATTGCTCTTTGAAAGCTGCTCCAGCAAAACTTCCTTTCTTTCCCCAAACTTCTTTTTTCAATGCAGCCTCATACCTGTTTTCTAATGAGTGCTGCGCTGCTTCAGGGAACTAAACAGCAAATCGTTTTTTAAAGAATTATTTAAAGAAATATCCTCATATTCATAATTCATATTTTATTTCAAGACATCTGCTGCTGATTACATTACATTTAACTAAAATTAGATGAAGCTCAGAATGTAATTAAACCCCTGCCAAAATCCGTGGCCCACCAATACCAGCCGAGCTCAGCGGGGGACGTTAGGGGCCTAATATGTAATTAGGAGCTATTTTCTAGCTGTTTTTAAAGTCTGAAAATTAGCTGCCTTTATTAATCACGCAGACAAATATAAAGCCAAGCCAACGCTTGCTGAAATTTCTAAAAAGGATTTTTTTTTAATTATACACCACATTGCACCGAGACTCATTTTGAATGTTGATTTGTTGTGCTCTGACATTTTGACAACTAGTTCTCAATTTGTCTGTCGCAGTTAGGCAACAACAAAGCCCGACAGTAATACTTAACTTTCAAAACCTTCACTGTGCCATGAGGTGGGGGGGGGGGGGAGAGAGAAGGATTTCACGCCTTAAATCCTTCAATGAGTGTGTCGTAGCCGTTCACAGTTCTCACTCCCCTCGAGTGGAAAGGATGTGGAAATAGAGCCTAGTGGTAATAAGGATTTGAAAATGGTTTATAGACGGATTCACGGAGGACCACTGGCGTCCAGCAGCTGTGCTAGCAAAGTGGAACTGTTGTGTGCAAAGGCAGTAGACTAGAAGAATCATATAATTGTAGAATTGGAAGGGTACCCAAAGGGTCCTCTAGTCCACCCCCTGAAATGTAGGAATCATGGCTATATGGCATTCCAACCACAAACGAAGGAAAGTCCGTCACCTTCCAGAGTCCGTTCCACTGCTAAGCAGCTCTTACCATAAAAAAATTCTTCCTAATATTTAGTCAGAATATCTTGTATACCGTGTTTCCCTGAAAATAAGACACCATCTTTTTTTTTTCCGCTCAAGAAAACACACTATGGCTTATTTTTGGGGGATGTTTTATTTTAACAGCTCTGCGTCGGCACGCTGCATAGCCACATCTATCCAGGCCGTCTTAAGGGAGGCGCCGCGTCACTATGTCTTATTTTCGGGGTATGGCTTATTTTCGGGGTATGGCTTATATTGCGCAAATGCATAGAAATCCTGCTACGGCTTATTTTATGGGTATGTCATATTTTCAGGGAAACACGGTACCTGAGAGTGGTAGATGTGGAGACAGTCAACATGGACTAGCTGCCCCTTCGTGACAGCTGCCCAGGACATCCTGACGGCAGCTGAATGATGGTGGGTGGTGAAATAAGAGTTAAAAGGGATCCTTCTCCGGGAGGGAGCCAGGACCACCGACAATTGGAAGCCCTTACCAGCTAGTAAAATGACAGAGGCCAGACTAGAATTCTAGTGAAAAGCAAGGCGGCTAGTTAGGCCTGATCTTTATTAAAAGCTGTTGCAACAGGGTGCCCCCCACACCCACAGGAGGGAGGAGGAGGGACCTCGAGCACAGGTGCGCAAGCCCTTATATAGACATTTGATATTGCCCGCCCTGGAAAACAAGACCACCCCCAGAAGCATCATAAATACATCACCGAATACATCAGAGAAGCAGAAATCTGGGTGTGTTGTTTCTTCCCGTCTGCCATTTACCTGAGTTTGGCCACTCTTTTGTTATTATAACTACTTAATTCCTGAATCTAAAGGTAAAGGTAAAGGGATCCCTGACCATTAGGTCCAGTCGTGTCTGACTCTGGGGTTGCGGCGCTCATCTCGCTTTATTGGCCGAGAGCCGGCGTACAGCTTCCAGGTCATGTGGCCAGCATGACAAAGCCGCTTCTGGCGAACCAGAGCAGTGCACGGAAACGCTGTTTACCTTCCCGCCAGAGCGGTTCCTATTTATCTACTTGCACTTTGATGTGCTTTCGAACTGCTAGGTGGGCAGGAGCTGGGACCGAGCAACGGGAGCTCACCCTGTCGCAGGGATTCGAACCACCGACCTTCTGATCAGCAAGCCCTAGGCTCTGTGGTTTAACGCACAGCGCCACCTGGGTCCCTAATTCCTGAATCTAGGTCACCTTAAATGTGCCCTTAAGGCAGGATTTGTGAGCACAGAGACAATGGGGAGGTTTTTTCAGTTCTTTCACCTTGCAGAGAAACATTTGGTCATCTTGGGAGTCAAAATGGTTTCAGAACTGCCCTCCTGTGCTGCCTCAGACATGTGGCCCATACATACATTCATGTACGTGTTTGCTTGGTACACTTATGAACATTTATTATATATCTAAGACCTCAAAATTCTTACAACAATTCCCCCCTGTGGGGCAACAATATTTTAGCCAGATCCTGCAAAGCAGCTCTTGCATTCTTAGCTCTGTTTCTCTGGCACAGAAACGTCAGTTCTTTTCTCCATGTGAAATTAGTATGGCACAATTTCCATTAGAGAAGCCAAGTTAAGTCTGTTGCGGCAAAAGCAACCAAGAGTCTTGTGGCACCTAAAAGACTAACCATGACCAAAATTGGTGAAAGCTGGCGGGCATATTGATAGAGGTGGGCATATGAATAGGTCCTTGGCAAAGCGGAGGCTGGGCAGCAATCTGGCCAGGAACTTGTCGTTGCATCTCCTGCATCAGGCAGGCAGGAGAAGTTTGGCAAGAGGACTCCTTCTAACTCAATGCAATGGTGCCGGCTTCTGCTTCAAAGCACTCAAACAGAGGCTCCTACTTGTAAGTAAGAGAGAGTTCTTTACTCAGGCCCAAGGCTCAGGAGTCCTGGTCCAGGGGTTCAGGAGCAGAGCAAGAAGTCCAGAACAGAAAAGAAGCAATGAAGCTTTCCCAACAACTTTTTACGTCCCACCTGCCAAGTTCTGAAAGACAAGGCCTAGGTATGCTCACTTGGGTGGGAGGGAGTCCCAGAGTTGCTTGGAGAAGGACTTTCTTTTCTCTGTCCTGAATCTTCCAATGTCCACAAGTTCAAACATTTTGAGAGGAGAATTACTTTACTCTAGCCATAAACTTCTGTCATGTATAACTACCCAGAGTGGCTGGGGAGACCCGGCCAGATGGGCGGGGTACAAATAAAAAAATTATTATTATTATTATAATTTTAGGAAATTTAATAAAAAATATTTTAAATAAAATAATAAACCTTGTTAGGTCTCCTGTTCCTTGCCTTTTCTCTAAACTAAAAAGTCCCCAATGTCATTTCCTCATAGGGGAGTCGCTCCAGCCCCGTAATCATTTTGGATGCCCCTTTCTGATCCTTTCCTAACTGTACAGTATCCTCCCTGAGGCGAGGGGACCAGAACTGCACACAGGAGCCCAAATGCTACCGTTCTGGGATGGTGCTGCCAGGGAGGTGGTGTGGCCAGAGCTGTTGAAGAGGGCAATTAATGGCAAGAGCAATTGTGACCTTCCATTTTCAAGGGAGGGTTGTGAGATCCCATGTCTGCTTTTCCTTGGCCTTGCCACTGGCTTGCAGTCATGTCCAGCAGCATTGCTCTCTCAGGGGCCCCTCCGTCCTTGGCACAGCTCCATCTCCGTCCTGCCATCCTGTGAACTGCCCTCTCACCTCAATCCACCCCTGTAGGACCCAGAGCAGGCACAGGGGACAGAGCTGCCAAGCCAAAGCAGGGCAAGATTGGACTCGGACTTGATCAAACGGGGCCATCCTCGCAGGTGTGTGTGTAACATTATACCCTAGGACAGCGTGAGTTTGTCGGGGAGAGAAATGGCCAGCCTCCTGTCCTCACAGGGATACCCAGGCGCCTCCATGCCAAACCCGCAAGCAGGACCTGAGCGCCAGAGCTCTCTTCCCTCCTGAGGTCTCCAGCAACTGGTGTAAGTTTAGTTTGCTAGCTCTGAAAACCAGAAAGAACATCCTGAATAAATGCTGTAGGAGTTATTTTGTTGGAAGAGAGAGGCTGCATCCACAGAGTCATTTATTCTGTTTTCCTTTTAATTTCCAAATTGGATTTGAGCTTTCACACAACATAAAAGTCACTTTCAGAAATATAGTGGAATGTAACACAAGTTGAGCACTCATTTCCATGTTATTATTTACAAACAATATGGGGGGGGGGCGAAGCAAACAACACAGAAACGAGCCTTAAACCTGAGGAACAATTGGAGGCGGAGGGGATTCATTTGGAGTGGGGGGATTCAGTATGGTGACTTGATCCCCCCTCAAAACTATATTAGAATTTCAAACAGTTTTCAAACTCTTTCTCTCCCCCCTCTCTTCTCCCCCCACAAGGGGGGATGTGTGTGTGTGCACATCTCCCTGAAGGGGTAGGGAGTGCAAGGCCCAACACACACACCCTCCCTTCCCCCCCACCCCTGTGGTTCCCCCCCCCCCCGCATCTTGCCACTGCGTTTCATCTCTGCGCTGACATTTTCTATCACTGACCCTTTTTCTCTCCTCTCTTATCTCAAATAATGTCACTGCCTCTTTAGAATCTATTCATCAGAGCAGAAAGAAGCTACTGCAGACATTGATTATATATATATATATATATATATATATATATATATATATATATATATATCTCCATATCCCCATCTGTGCCTTGGGGGGGGGGGAGCAAGCACCCTCACAGTCGTCACTGCTGCCTTCTTATCTCAAATCCCCCATCTCTCCTCGCACCTGCCATTTCCATAGGAAAGCCGGAGAAGGGTTTTTATTTATTTTTAACTTCCTATCAAGGTTAGGCAGGAAAACAGCATGACTGGTGCAGGTCGCAAAGGACACCAGAACCAGCTCACCTCTCCCAGTTTGGTGTGCAATGAGATATTTCACTGTTTTCTTGTCAGCCATCAAACAAAGATGAACCTGGGACCTTCCGCATTTTATATATAATTAAATTTTCTGTTTTACAATTTAAAGTACTCATTTTCACATCCTTAAGATATGAATGACTTCCCTTCTCTTTCCATGGTTCATTTTGCATAACATAAATCCCTGCATATTTTACAAAAACTAAATCATTCAGTATTCCATTATTACATTCATCAAAACTTATTTACACTGTCGAATTTATCTTAATGCTGCCAGTGTTAGAAATAAAGCAACTTTAAGGATACATTCTCAAGCAGTTTAAAGGGCTTGATTTCCCCTTCAGATCATTTACGGTAATCGCCTTATTGCTCCCTGCCTCCAAACCAATCTGTGGTGGCCTTTTTAAAAAAAGAAGTGGCAGCCATTGAAGCCTTTGATGCATTTCTCCAAGACTTGTCCTCTCCTGCAAGCGGGCTGCCTTGGTCCCTTAGAGATGGCCCTGTGGAATCAAGGAATCAGGATGCGAAGCCTGGCTCCCAAGGACCACAGCGATAAATGCCACCTTCCGCTCTCCCCACAAGTGGAGCCACAATGCCAGAAATCTATCCCTTGCGCTGGTTTGTGGCCGTGCACTATTCTTGCTCTCTGGCTTTGGCTGACGTTGGCTAAAGGAGCGGGGAAAGACCCTGCAATGGTCCATCCAGCCCCCCGGGTTCAGGGCCAGACGGCAAGAGCCCCCTCCTCTCCTGCCGCTTCCAGAAGCTGGAATTCTGTTTCTTACATTTCTATACCACCTTTCCCCTCAAAGAAGCTCAAGCTGCTGCACATGGCTCTCCAACTCCTCCCAAAACAACCCTGCGAGGCTGAGAGGCAGTCACAGGCCCCAAATAATTTTGTTAAATTATTATTAGAACTTATATACCGATCTATACCCACAGATCTTAAGGTGGTTCACAGGATGAAATCAGAATATAAAACCATAAAGCACATAATCAAAAGCCACCACCCACTAACCCCACCCCAACACATTTTAAAAGGTCACCCAAGTGGGGATTTGAACCCTGGTCTCTCCCAGGTCCTCGTCCAACACTCTAACCATGACGCCAACAGAAAGACCTTCTTTTCTCTGTCCCGGATCTCCCAACCTTCCGATTCATGGGATGCCCAAGAGTTCTGGTGAGAGGGAGAAGGGCAGGGGGCTGCTGTTCCCACCCCCAGCGCACTCTGCTCCAAAGGGCTCCGCATGATCCAGCCCCAAAGGCAGGCAGGCACCCTCTTCCTCCCCCCCCTCCTCCTCCTCCTCCCAGAGCTGCTCCGGTCATTAAGAGGCAACGTGGAAGATCATCCGTCTTCTCTCCGTGATGCTCATAATGTGAAAAATGAAGCTTAAGAAAAATTAGCCAAATTACCAGTCCAATCCTTCAGTGGAAATCGGTGGCTCCATTAATGCACATCTATAAAAACAGGGCCTGGAAGGCAAGCAAGGCCCAGAAGGAGCTGCCCCTCCTGCCTTCCTTGCCTCTGTGCCAGCACAATCCAGAGGGGGAGTTTTTTGCACCAAGGGTGGGCGGGGGAAGAGAACGACAGCGCCAAGCTGAGGGGCACCCTGCAATTCCACACCAGCACTGAATACTCTGCATGCACGTAGTTAAACTGTGGAACTCCCTTCCACAAGAGGCAGTGACAGGCACCTACTTGGGTGGCTTTAAAAGTGGATCCGACCACTTCACAGGAGAGGAGAAGGCTATTGGTGGCTCCTAGCCAAGATGGAGGCCATGCTCAACAACTCTCAGTGCCTTGAAGAAACTACAGCTCCCAGAATGCTTTTGGGGAAAACCATGGCTTCTTAAAGGGGCATCATGGCACTTTCAATGTGCTACTGGAACAAGGACTCCTCTTGGTGCCTTCTTTGTGTGTGCTGGGGGGTGCTCGTAGGGGGTAGATCCACACCACACATCCAACACACATTTAAATCACCTGACTTAACCTAAAGAGCTGTAGTTTCACCCTGCAGTGCTACAGTTCCCAAGACTCTGCAAATCACAATTCTCAGGATTCTTTGGGGGCAAGACATGTGTTGTAAATATGCATTGTAAGTGCTTTAAATCTGTAGTGTGGATATGTTGTTTTGAAAGCAGAATCGTAGTGCTTTGAGAGTGTGATGCAGAGGGAGCCCCAAACTTATCTGCTCCCTTGGGGTCTCAACGGGAGAGGTCCTCTTTCCTCTTTAAAACTTTTTAGATGAGCCCTTCTGCGTGCCAAGCAGCTGGCTCCATTCCTGAGCTACAGACCTTCCCTCTCCCCCGCCCCCCTTCTGTGCAAAGCAGGAAGCCCCCACCTGGGCCGCCAGGAGTGCATGAAGCAGAGCTAATTGGGCAAGAGGCAGAAGAAAGCGCGCCATAATTGCAAGAAGAGAAGTGGCAGCGAAAGGTAATTTATCTGCCATGTTTGGGCTGAGCATTAGCAGGAAAAGCTCTTCCCAGGCCCGTTTGCAGCTTCTCTGCAAAGGGGCAGATGAAATCCACACAGCCGACAATGGATGTAGGCAAAATCTACACCCACAGAGGATGGGTCCAGGGGTAGATGCTCCGTTCTCCAAGGGAGCTGCCCCTTTGGGGAAGGTCACGAAAGAAAAGTGATGGGCGACAGGTGCAGCAGGGGTCTGACTCTTTGGCTTCTTATTCTGCAAAATGCTGCGTGCTTTAATGGACAGTGGCAGCATCCACTGCTGCCTGGACCAACGAGGGACAGCACGTCACTGTCTGAACAAGGCTGCTGAAGCATAAGAACATCCAAAGAGCCTGCTGGATCAGGCCCATGAGGGCCCATCTAGTGCACGAACCTGTTCTTTCACTGGCCCATGGGATGCCTCAATGGGAAACCCCTGAGCATGACACGAGTGCAAGAGCAGCCTCCCCTGCTGCGCACTCTAAAGGTAAAGGGACCCCTGACCATTAGGTCCAGTCGTGGATTACTCTAGGGTTGCGGCGCTCATCTCACATTATTGGCCGAGGGAGCTGGCGTACAGCTTCCGGGTCATGTGGCCAGCATGACGAAGCCGCTTCTGGCGAACCAGAGCAGCACACAGAAATGCCGTTTACCTTCCCGCTGCAGCGGTACCTATTTATCTACTTGCACTTTTGGGCGTGCTTTCGAACTGCTAGGTTGACAGAAGCTGGGACCGAGCAATGGGAGCTCACCCCGTCATGGGGATTCAGAGCTCACCCCCGTCATGGGTCAGAGTGTCAGGCTAGGACCTGGGAGACCAGGGTTCAAAATCCCACTCAGTGATGAAGCTTCCTGGGTGACCTAGGGCCAATCACTGCCTCTCTGTCTAACCTACCTCACAGGGTTGTTGTGGGGGTTAAATGCAATAAATTATGTAAGCGATTATGTAAAGCACCATGTACATTGATAGCAGTATTTGAAAGCAAACTTTTTTAAAAAGAGAAAAAATAGAACAGGTAATTGCAGATTCTAGCTACAAGGGAAGAAATCGGTTGCTGACTTCTGTCCCCCCCCCCCCAAACCATTTGCAAGAGTGCTCACGTCAGGGCAAAAAGGTGGACAGGAATTTCTCAGCCTCTTTAAGATTTCAGTGGACTTCTTCCGAAAGGTGGGTCCCTGCTGCCCTCTGGTGTCCAGCAAGGGCCCAACACCGGGGGGGGGGGGGGCAGACCAAGACATCTGACCTGACCCTCGGGTTACAAATGCTTCGGGTTAGACTCCGCTAACCCAGAAATATCACCTCGGGTTAAGAATTTTGCTTCAGGATGAGAACAGAAATTGGGCAGCGGTGGCGCAGCGGCAGGGGGAGGCCCCATTAGCTAAAGTGGTACTTCAGGTTAAGAACGGAGCTCTGGAACGAATTAAGTTCTTAACCAGAGGTACCACTGTATACATTTAAAGCAGTATCATAGCCCTTTAAAGTCTCCCAAAGACTCCTTGGGAATGTACTTTGCCAAGGCTGCTGAGAGCCGTTAGGAGACCCCCACCCCACCCCAATTCCCCTCACAGAGCAACAGTTCCCAGAGTTTCTTAACAATCAATGCTGCTTTCACAGGGAACTCTGGGAATTGCAGCTGTCTGAGGGGGGAAGGGGATCTGTGAGCAACTCGCAAGGCCCTTAACAAACTGCAGCTCCCAGAATTCATTGGGGGAAGCCATGGCTGCTTAAAGAGACATCATAGCGCTTTAAAGGTATGGAGCGGATGTGGCTGCAGGTGAATGGTGGGCGAGGTTATGGGGGGGAGGTTATTACAGCTGCCTGTGCCACTGCCTGGACTTACCACTGCTGGAAAAAATTCTGTGTGCAGATCAAAGCCCAGTTTGTGCACTGGAGCCTTTGTGTGCCATTGAAGGGCAAGTTAACTCATAAGAAACATAAGAGCCTGCTGGATCAGCCCAATGGGGGCCCACCTAATCCAACATCCTGCTCTCACCATGGCTGACCAAGGGGAAGCCCATGAGCAGGACCCGAGGACAAGAACACCCTCCCCTCCTCTGGCTTCCAGCAACTGGCATTCAGAAGCACTGCTGCCTCCCACAGTGCAGGCAGAGCAGAGCCATCATGGCTAGTAGTCAACCAGCTACAAATCCACCCAACAAATCCACCTCATCCAGCCCAAATTTTGCCAGCTTCCTCGCAATAATATCATGGGGGACTCTGTCAAAAGCCTTACTGAAATCAAGATACACTATGTCCACAGCATTCCCCTGATCTACCAAGCTTGTAAGTGCATAAAAGAAAAGGAAAGAGAAATGAGATTCATCTGGCATGACTTTGTTTTTTGAGGAACCCATGCTCAAATTACAGCATCCTATTCTAAGTACTCACAGACCAACTGTTAACGTATCTGTTCTAGGACCTTTCCTGGTATCAATGTCAAGTTCACCGGCCAGCAGTTCCCTGGGTCTTCTTCTCCTCCCTATTGAAGATGGCGGCAACATTTGCCTGCCTCCCATCTGCAAAAACCTCACTTGTTCTCCAAGAATTATCCAAGATTATTGGCAGAGGCTTTGAGATTACATCTACAAGCTCCCTTAGTCCCTCATCAACTCATCAGGCCCTGGAGATTCGAATTCATTTCAAGTAGTTAGGAAAAGAGCTGGTCAGGGAACACCTCTCTTGGGCTGCAGCTCCTTCCTTACATCAATTATTCTCTTATCACCAGGTTGGGCATTGCTCTCCTTTTCGGTGAAGACAGAAGCAAAGTAGGTGTTGAGCAGCTACTCTGCCTTCTCTGTCACCCAATAGCATATCTCAGTCTTCTCCACGAAGAGGACCTACCACTTGTTTGCTCCTCTTCTTGCTTTGAACATAGGTTAAAAATAATAATACGTTTATTTGGCTCTCTTGCAAGGCCCGCCTGACATTCATCCTGCAACTGTTAGCTACTTGTGTATAGTCCTCCTTTGTGATTTTCCACAATTTCAGCTCGCCTGTAAGCTCCTTAGGCAACCACACCGGTTTCCTTAAATGCCTCCCACTTTTCTCTCTTGTTAGAATTGTCTGCATTTGGGCACCCAATATTTCTCCTTTTAGAAACTCCCATCTATCTTGGATTTCTGACCATGGGATCTCACCCAGAAGCTCCTTAAGTTTTTTGAAATTGGCCTTCTTAAAGTGCAGAGTGAGTGCAAAACACTCAGTTTTCCCTTGCCTCTGTATCCTGAAACCCAGGAGGACAGGATCACTTCCTCCCAAGCTTCCCAGGACTTCCACTTCATGGATCAGTTCCTCTCTGTGGGTACAAGACAGAGGACCCCCTTGTTGCTTCTTCCATCTTCTGGGAAGTGAGTGCAACCTGTCATAGACCCTTCTCTTTATCTGGACAAAAAGCTATGGGGCAGCAGGACAGAGCCCACCTGCTGTAGATCCCTGTCTGGGTGGTGCTTGTTTTCTCCCCATTGTTTTTTGCTGGGCAGGTTATTCCCCCCCCCCCAATACAAACAACCCACAAACTAACAAAATAGTCACCATTTCAAATTACAAAGGACAGCTCTGCAGTGTTTTATTTTTCATTCTCCACTGCAGGAACATACCAGAATCAAAACTGCCTCTTCAAAGTGTGCCCTCAACTTGCAGAGTCCCCCCTCCCTTCAAAGAGAATCATATATGAGTTGATTAATCTACTCATTAAAGGGGGGCAACCCCTTCAGGTGTCACTGGAATCAATTCCCCATCCTCCTCTGCAGCATGCATGGCCAATGGACAGCGATGTTAATGGGAGTTGTAGTCCAGCAATATCTGGAGAAAACCCACCACAGGCTCCCCAGATCAAAACTTGCAGCCCTGGTGAGTGTTCACACACACATATACAGACATGCCCACAGGCAACTTGCGTCTTGCACGGAGGCTACATTTCTGGGATGGAGGATATTTGCAAAAATGCACATTCTCAAACCAGCCCCTTGGAACTGCCCCTGTGCGCCAAACAGGTCTTATCCTCCAAGCAGGGCTTTTAAGCCTTGGGAAGGTCTTGCGAGGTCTCGGATGGTACCATGAAATCTCACAAGAGCCTCCCAGAAAAAGGCAGAGAACTTAAAAGCTATTTTCGGGCCAGGAAAACCCTGCGCAAAAAGAACTTTTAACCTCTCTGTCTTCCGTGACTTTAATTGTTGCAATTTCAACTGGCCAGCCTTCAACCACGTAAAGTTGAAATCGCACATGGTAAATGTGTGTAATTGCAATTTACCTCTCTCTCTCTCTTTCTCTCTGTGTACACATCATTAGGAAGCAATACGGAACCAACAGACTAAGGAGGTCCCTTCCCCCCACCCCATTCCACTTCAAACTGCTGGACATTTTGTTAGGAGCAAGGGCACCTCCTCCTCCTCCTCCTCCAGCCCACCCCAGGACCAAGGGGGGAGGAGCTGGGGGTCTCCTCGAGGCCTTGCTGGACTCCCAACTCTCAGCCTCCCTGAGTGTGCAGGGTCCTGCTGGCTGCCGGGAGCTGGGAGTCCACAGGGCTGTCTACCCGAGACCTGCTCCGTTGACTTCCAGAGACCAGGCGATCAGATCTCCCCATGCCAAGTAAGGCTGGGAAATTGAGCCAAAGTCTGGAAACGTTACGGGAAATGCTGGAACCAATGGAAGACGGAAGTGGTGCCGACAAGTCCGGAGGAGAGAATGTTGACTCCTTTTGGTCCCGCAAGGCAATTCCCCCTTCCTCAGAAAAGCTGCAAAGCTGCGATTTGGGGCGAGTAGAGCCTTCTGCCAACTGAGGTCCTAGTGCACATATCAACTGCATTTTGGGGGGCGGGGGTACAGCTAGGAAGGGGGCTGCGGGGGGAGGGGAAAGAAAGTGATGGATGGAGCCAGATTAAGTCACCTCCCCAAAAGTTGTCATTTGTCCCTTGCATAAAGTCAAAACAAAAACAAACCCCCACCCCCCCACCTGCTTTACAAACAAGTGCTTCCCCAACTCCACATATGCCTGTGAGCATGTAGTTCCAGCCACCCGGCAAGGGAATATGAGAGGTGCTCTACCTTATCCGCACAGGAGAGCAAAGCAGCTGTGCCCTGGCAAGGTATCAACAGGGTGGAAAAGGACTTCCCTGCTGAAGTTAGGAGGACAGAAGAGTCAAGCAGAAGACAGCCAGCACCCAGCACCCTCAGCACCCAGTGAGAGCCCTTCCAAGCTGCGTAACCAGGCCCAGCAAAGCAACCACCGCTTCCAGCATCCTTGCACTGCATTCTCCAGGGACCAATAGGCCAAGTAATAGGCCCAGGGGGTCCCACAATTTTGAGCGGGGCCTCTGCGGTCAAATCTGAGCAACAGCTGAGGGTGATGAACTCGCAGGACCAGGAACCAATTCTCAGCAGGAAGAGGAGCCTCTGCCACCACCTTTAAACTCCGCTAAGAACCGCTTGCACTTCTGCTTTCAGGGAGGGGGGCGAGTGCACACACACACCCGGGGCCCCAATGTCCGTCTCCCAGCACTCGAACCCACAGGCGTCCAGGTCTTGGGTGGTGGCTGCCACTACAGCAGGAGGTGTGTCTGCCAAGAAAAGGCACAGAACCAGGCATTATGGCTGGGCACACAAAATCAGAGAACTGTAGAGCTGGGAGGAGCTCTGGTGCTGTAGGCCAGTGTTGTCGACTCTGACTGGCAGCAGCTCTCCAGAGCCTCAACCAGTAAAAGGTCAGGGCGAGAGATGGCTGGTAGTGGACTTTGAACCAGCAAAGCAGAACTTCCACCACTCAGCACAGGAGTCCTTATTAAAAGACTTGCTTTCTTCGCTGTGCACATCAATGAAGCTGCATCAAGGACACCACCCCTGTAAAGTAGGCCACTGTGATTATCCCCATGTAACAGATGAGAAAATAGCAAGAGGGACATCTCTAAGGGCTGCCTCGTGACTCCACAACCGAGGTCAGAGTTTAAGGGCAAGACTCCCCGGCCCCCACTCGGGCTTATGCACTCCCCAGATGAAAGTTTGCAAGCAAATAAATAAAGAGTGTCCCCAGGATGCGCAGCATCTCCTGACCTGGCCGTAGCAAAGTGATGGCGCAGCCGCCTCCCCCTGCGCCCGTCAGCTTGCTGTGCAGCCCATGAGAGGCAGTGACCTGGCAGACTCTGTCCAGGGAGGAATGGCCAACTCCAATCACATCCAGGTGGTGCTGGTTAATGTCAATGAGTTCCTGTTCAGAAGGAGAAAGAGACCAGCGCATTGTTAACCTGTGGAACTTGCTGCCACAGGAGGCAGGGATGGCCACCAACAGGAATGGCTTTAAAAGAGGAATGGACAAATTCACATGAGGTCTATGCTCTGCCTCCATAGTCAGAGGCAGCGGTGCTTCTGCAGATCTGTTTCTTGAGACCACAGAAAGGGAGAGTTCCTATGGTGCTGAAGACCTGCTTGTCGGCTTCCCTTCAGAGCATCTGGCTGGCAGCTGTGAGGACAGGAGGCTGGGCTACATGGCCCCCTAGGCTGATCCAGTAGGATCTTCTTATGGGAAGTGGGAGGGGACAGGATTTGGCCAACAGCAAGATCCCAGCCACAGGGCCAGCCCCAAACACTGCATAGCCAGAGGTGGAAGCCAAGATGCTCAGAAGCTGACCAGACGAGTGGCTGAATCTGACTCCAGGGCTGGGGATGGGGCACCACCCTTGCCCACTGCACCCAAGGGAGGGTGGCAGGCTACCTGAAGGGACGTTAGGACACGGGGAAGACCTAGCTCGCTTGGGGTGCTTCGCTGCGACCGCTCTGCACCTGCAGCCTCACTCTGTAGTCTCTCACACACAGGATTTAGCAAGCTGGACCTGCCCCATCTGCTTTTGTCCTGCCCCTCCTGGCTGGTTTCAAAGAGGAGGAAACAAAGGGCTCCTCACCTCCAGCACAAGGTAGTGCTCCTGAGATGGATGATCGGCCATTGCTTTGAGGACATCTTCGCACTCCTGGGAAATGGCGTCAATCGAAGCCAGCACCGGCTCCATTATGGCAGGAAACTGCAGGAGGAAAAAAGGGATTTCCTCCACCTAAGAATGGCATACTACTCAAAACCTCCCTCCAGTTTAACTGACAGCCACACTTTTGAGTACAGTCTTCTCGTGTAGCCGGCATTTAACCAGTTTTTCAACCAAAGTATCATGGGGGGACTCAGAGTCCCAATTAATGGAAGGGCAATTATTTTATTTATTGTATTTATATCCCAGCTTTCTTCCTTCAAGAAGCACCCAATACGGTAGATAGATCTTCCCCTCATTTCTAGCCCTCCACAACAACCCTGCCAGGTAGGTTAGGCTGAGAGGCAGTGAGTGGCCCAAAGTCATGGCCAAGTTAACTACTAGGCCATACTGGTTTTGTATCAGAAGCAATACCTTCAGCACCTTGTCTTTAACCCCTGCAACCAGGACCTTGGTGCTCCGAGGGACCTTGGTGTTTGTCAATAAAATCCGTAGAGTGGGGACTCTAAGAAGAAAAGGAGAAGTCAAAAAATGTTGTCTCCTCTCCAACATGGGCAGGCAAGCCAATTCAGCCCATGTTTTCCCACTTCACTTTAATCCTTTGCAAGTGAAGGAGACGCCAAATATTGCGAGGGAGCAGGAACTATGGGTGGCTACCAGCCCCGGGGGCTGTGCTCTGCCCCCCTCCCCCGTCAGAGGCAGCTGCTCTGTGGGTTTCCCATATTGGCCATCTGGTTGGCCACGGTGAGAGCAGGATGCTGGACTGGGAGGGCCATTGGCCGGATCCAGCAGACCCTTCTGGGCAACCCAGCCAGATGGGCAGGGTATAAATAACACCATTATGTTAATTATTATTATTATAGGGTTGCCCATGTTCTCTAGGGGATTCATAGGCCCTCCCTCCAAGATCCCAGGGTAGAAAGAGGGGCAAGGCCTGAGCTCAGGGGTAGGGAGGGCATCTGCCTGGCAAGCAGAAGGTCTCAGGCCCAATCCCTGACTTCATCCCCAAGCAGGGCTGAAACCCCAGAGAGCTGCTGCCAGTCAGTGCAGACATCACTGAGCTAGGTCAACCAAAGGTCTGACTCAGAATAAGGCAGCTTCCCGCGTTACAACTCAGCCTTAAAAGTTTGCGATGTAGAAATACACACTAGTTGAACTAATGGAGCATCCTCTTCAGTAGAGTCTGGTAGTGTGTATCCTGACAGGCAGTGCCTCTCAAGGAAGGAGGGGTCCCATGAGCCCCACCAACGGACGTGGGGCCTTCTGCAGGCTCAGAGCCAGGACCAGCCCCCCTCCGCCCCCATGACAGAGTCCACAATGCCAGTCACTTTTGTTTGCATGACCATTGCGCAGCCATTAAGGACTTCACACAAGACAGGGACCTCGACTCAAAAGCTTAAACGTCATTAGGAGCCACGTTGTGGTTAGAATCACCTCAGCACGCCGCCAGAGGCCATTTAGCTGCCTGACAAAAGGCCTGTGTCTTGTGAACCAAAATAACTTTGCTTTCTAATGCCATCTGCGATAATGAACCAGCGCCTGATGTTAGCGGCTAATAGAGCAATTTCACGCCCCACGAAAGATTTTAATGGAGTCTGATTATGGTTCATTGGCAGAAGGGATCAGGGTGGCCAACAGCTGAAAAAGAAACTCCTCTGTCCTCAAACCCTTTGTAATTTTAAGCAAGCAAGTTATTCCTTAAATGCCACTTGTTTGCAAAAAGTCAGAGCATCTATAAGCATCTTGCAAGGCTGAGGAATTAATATTGATCCTTTGTGTGTGGAGGATTTTAGGTGCCAGAGAAGGAAACGAACTCAAGAGCTGCATAGTGATGTGAGGTGGGAATATTCTCCAGAGAATAGTCTCTGCTAGAAAATTCTCCCGAGAATATTCTCCACAAACTGTAAATTCTGATGTAAGAACCAGTTTTACAACCCACATTTAAAAAATCTAGTAAATAATAAGTCAAGCTGCGAAATTGTCAGTGCAAGTAATGAATAATGATTTTTTTATCCAGTTACATTACATTCTCATTAATCGAGAATATTCTTCAAAAGATTATTCTCGAGAATTCAACATCACTAGAGCTGCACCACCTTATTCAATGCCCTTCTCCCCAAAAAGGGGTCTGGCCAGGGGGGTCCTGTTCTCAGAGTGGGCAGCCAGAAGCCTGTTGGGAGCCTGCAAGCAGCACCTGAAGGCCACAGGACTCTGCTCCCCTGCCCTGCCCAGCAGCCGGCAATCAGAGGTGTAACACCTTCGAAAGTGGAGGGTGAACACAGCCATCGTGGCCAGGAGCCCCTGAGAGCCTTCGCCTCCTCCTCCATGAATTTCTCTTTTGCAGCCATCTCATGTGGTGGCATCACGAAGAGCTTCCAACTATTTATTTCAAAGAGCTGGTGGGGTGGGGTGTCTCCTCCCCCACCCCATGCAGACAGCCCGGGGTACGGCAACCCCCAAGAGGTGGCTTGTCCAGCATCTGCGTGAAGACCTCCTCACCCACGGCAAATATAGTCTGAAACCCATCAGCTCTCCCACAGAGGGGGAGAAGCCCATCAGATGTGCAGCTTATTAACCACATTCATCACACTGAAAATCGTTTTTATGCAGCAAAAATATTAACGCTCAGAGTGAACTTTTACCTTTTTAACGGCAAGATTTTTCCTGACTGGTATCTCAAAGCTCCACCTAAAAGTTTCCGGGGAGGGGGAGAAGAAGAGCCTTAACACTGGAACACTGTTTCAGAAGATTTCTTGTTTTCCATGATCTGGCACAAAGAACTCAATTTACAATGAACAATACAGAGCCACGTTGATTCACTCCTTTGTCATAAAGCAAGGGAGAGAAGGAAAGGAATTCTGAATATTTGAAGAAAGATATCTGCAGATAGCTCCAAAGGGGCAGCTTCATCTAGGACGTGAGGGGACCCCAGCGTGTGATCCAGGACCTCCCCCCCCCCATGGCTTCCAGAGGCGTAGCAGACAGAGACTGTGGTGTGAAACCAGTGGAATTAAAATCCAGCAAGGCATTCAATGCTGTCACTTGTGAAGTGAGTTGGGGGGAAATATTTGATTTAGTACAGTGGTACCTCCGGTTACGAACTTAATTCATTCTGGAGGTCCGTTCTTAACCTGAAACCGTTCTTAACCTGAGGCGCGCTTTCACTAATGGGGCCTCCTGCTGCCGCCGCGCGACTTCCGCTCGCATCCCAGGGCAAAGTTCGCTACCAGGAGCACCTACTTCCGGGTTAGCAGAACTCGTTACCCGAAGCGTTCGTAAGGAGGATGGTATGTAACCTGAGGTTCCACTGTATTTGTATTCCGCTTTTCCAACAGCCAACATTGAGCTCAAAGCAGCTCCCCAAAATCACAACAGCAAACATTGCAATCAATATAGTATCAAACAGAACAGCATACAAATAAAGCAGACAGCAGCAGATTTATCAAAACAGTTAGTTAATGCCATTCAATAAAGTCACAGTTATTCAAAGTTACTCTTCACACTTGATGCATCCATTGATTTAGGAACACCAGGAAGCCTGATTCATTACAAATGGTTCTTGTGATGGCCTGCTAATAACGTAATGATCACTATCTGCATTTAATCTCCTTCTGACCTTACTGTTTACAACCTCCGCCATTCTTAACCACGCTGCGTGTATCTATATAGGTAAATGACCCCTGAATGGTTAAGTCCAGTCCAAAACGACTATGGGGTACAGCGCTCATCTCGCTTCAGGCCAAGGGAGCCGGCGTTTGTCCACAGACAGCTTTCCGGGTGGCCAGCATGACTAAACTGCTTCTAGCGCAATGGAACACCGTGACAGAAGCCAAAGCACATGGAAACGCTCTTTACCTTTTACCTTTTATCTATATATCTATACCACAGGAAACATTCTGTGTATCTGAGGTAGTGGTCGAGACTCCTACAGTTGCACCAGTATGTCCCTCTTGCCCTAGATGAACACACTCCCCTATAATGAAAGCTTGCAACGTTTGGGATTTTTCAGTTTAGAGAAGAAGATGAGTAAGCCCAGTTCTGTGCACCACAATTTAAGAAGGATATTTGGAAGCTGGAAGGTGTGCAGAGGGCGGCAGCCAAGATGATCCAGGGTCTGGAAACAAAACCTTATGAGGAAGGGTTGAGGGAACTGGGTATGTTTAACCTGGAAAAGAGGTGACTGAGAGGAGATACGATAGCCATCTTCAAATATCTCAAGGGCTGTGCTGTCAACATGGAAGAGGGAGCAAGCTTGTTTTCTCCTGCTCTGGAGGGTAAGACTCGAACCAATGGCTTCAAATTACAAGAAAGGAGATTCTGACTAAACATTCGGAAAAACTTTCTGACAGTAAGAGCTGTTCAGCAGTGGAACAGACTCCCTTGGGTGGTGGTGAACTCTCCTTCCTTGGAGGTTTTTAAGCAGAGGCTGGATGGCCGTATGTCATGGGTGCTTGAGCTGAGATTCCTGCATTGCAGGCGGTTGGACTGGATGACTCCCAGGGTACCTTCCAACTCTGTGATTCTATGATTTACACAGTGCGTAGCTCAACTACGGAACTCACTCCCACAGGAAGCAGTAATGGTCACAAACTTGGATGCTTTAAAAGAGGATTGGACAAATTCATGGAGAAGGCTTGAGATGGCTCCTAGGCATGGGGGCTCTGCCATCTGCCTCCTCAGCTGGAGGCAGCAAAGCTTCTGAATACCAGTTCCCAGAAACCACAGAGAGGCTCTTGTGCTCAGGTCCTGCAGGCGGGTCCCACTTGGGGCCTCTGGCTGGCCACTGTGAGAACAGGATCCTGATCCAGCAGGCTCTTCTTATGTTAAATCATAGAGAGAGAAAGCACTTACCCCAGGTCCCCACGGCATTATCCACTCCAGAGGGGTTCCCATGAATCACCTGCTCTCCTCGGAAGGCCCACCTGTTGATTAAGTCCAGCTCCTCCTCAGCCCACCTGGAAGGCAGAAAACAGCCTCACACCATGCCAGAGAGTCTGTCCATGTAGACCAGTATTGCCTATTGTGGTGTAGTTGTTAGTGTTGGCCTGGGACCTGGGAAGGTGGGGTTCAAATCCCCACTCAGCCATGAAGCTGGGGGCCAGTCTCTGCCTCTCAGCCTAACCTACCTCGCAGGGTTGCTGTGAGGGGAGGGAGAGAACCTTGAGCTCCTTGGAGGAAAGGTGTGATATAAATTTAATAAATAATAATGTTGGCTGGTTGTATTTGGAAGCAGTTCTTCCAGGTTCTTATACTTAGGCAAAGAAAAATATCTATCTATATCTATTTGTTTCTGTTTGCGACAGATAATTGAACAGATAAAATACCGTATTTTTCGCTCCATAATGCGCACCGGACTATAATGCGCACCTCGTTTTTAGAGGAGGAAAACCAGGGGGGGAAAATTCTGGTTTTCCTCCTCTAAAAGGTTGGGAGGGAGGGAAGAGAGAGAGAAGGAAGGAAGGAAGAGAGAGGAAGAGGGAAAGAAGGAGGAAGAGAGGGAGGGAAGAGAGAGAGAGAGAGAGAAGGAAGGAAGGATGAGAAACCAACACCGTTTGTTTCCCCCTCCACCCCTCTGCGCTCGCCCTCACGGAGAGAAAGGGGGCGAGCGCAGAGGGGTGGAGGGGGAAACGAACGGAGAGCCACAAAGCGCTGCTTTTGGGCTGTCCGTTCCTCTCCCGCCTGGCTGGGAGCCATGGCTTCGCTGGCAGAGGCATCCCTCAGCTTAAGACTGCTGTGGCAGCCGAGGGATCCCGCTGCCGGCGAGTGCCTTCGCTCTATAACGCGCACAGACTTTCCCCCTTCCTTTTTAGGAGGGAAAAAGTGTGCGTTATAGAGCGTAAAATACGGTAGCTGAACGAGGTAGAAGCGAATCCATCAGCATTTCACGCCCCACCCCCATTGGTTGGCTGGCCATCTCTCAGGGATGCTTCAGCCAAGATGCTTGCATTGCAGGGAGTTGAACCAGATGATCCTTCCGACTCTACAGCTCTGTGATTCTAGGATGCCCAGGTCTCTGGGGCTCCTACCTGGCTACAGACTGGCCCTCGCCCAGAGGGTAGCTGATGATCCCACACCCAGAAAGCAAAGCCCCTGCGAGGCAGACGGAATAAGCAGCGCTGGAACCTAACCCAGCACCTGTGGGCAGCTCAGACCACACCAGGATGTCCATGCTTGGAAGGACCCTGAAAGACACAACATTACAAAAATAAAAAATAAACCACCTGTCATTCCATCATTTACTGAGCAGGACCAACAAGGAAGAACAGGAATGAGTTGCATTATCCTGTCACCCAGACAATAGAGCAAATCTGTTTGCTCTGGCGATCATAGGAAGCTGGGGACAGAGGAGGCTGGCTGGCCCTTGGTCCATCTAGCCTAGTATTGTCTACAAGGACTTACAGCAACAGCTGCATCCAGGATGCTGTAGGGGATGTAGTCTGGGGCCTTCTGCATGCAGCGCAGATGTTCTCCCACTGAGCCATGACCCTTCAGCAGCTCCTGAAGCAAGGGGTTCACCTTGCAAGGATAACCAACCAGGCCATTACCAGACCTTGTGATGTCAGAAGATAGACCAGTGGGTTAACCAGCTGCTTTGCCACCTGTCCATCATCTGGCACCATAAGAAGTTTGCCAGCCTATACCAAGTGCTGAGCATAGGTACTTCAAAGCTGCTTTCTGCAGGTATTGGCTGCTCCAGGAGAGCTGGTCACTGCCAACAATCTGGGGAGTGGTGACTTCCAGGTGACTTTGGGCAGGTTTTGCAATAGATCCAGCCCTTTCTCTATCTGCCACCCACACCTTATGCCAACTATGATGCTAGGTGGGGGGCCGGGGAGTGTGGTTTGGGGAAAACAGCCTCCTAGCCCAAACTGGGACCTGTGCTGGGTCCCAATTTGGCCTGTGGGTCAGCAGCTCCCCACCTCACCCCCAAATCAGTGCTACAGCTTCCAATTTTTTATTTTATTTATTAAATGTGTATACTACCCTTCACCCAAAAATCACAGGGCAGTTTACAGCATACACTTCACTGCAGAGAGCCAGGATTCAGAATTGAGAGAGCCACACCACTCAAGGGTTGTGGTGGAGTTCTTCAATAGACACAGCATTGCAATGTTTAAGGGAACTTTACTCGGGCAGAACGGCCGCCACTGGGGAACCCACCCACATGCGTACAAATTAAGTCCCGTTCTCTGATGAAAAGCATTAACAGAGCTGGAGGCCTGATTCTGCAAGAAGATCAGGATGCCTACTCTTTACAGGACTTGCTCAAGGCTGAGCTTTTCCTTGATACATTCTTAACACAGCCTGTGTGAGCAGATTCTCCTAACCGTATCGTTTCAGGCACTTTTGCTTTGCATCTCTTCTCTTGTAGGCCCTTCAGTCAAGGCACACGCTATAATTCCCACTACAGGGCTCTCCGGGAGAGAAATGTTAATGCATTAAATCAGGGGTGAAGCAGCGACAAGTGGGGGGAGGTGCCCAAGAGCCTTACCCGCATTTGGACGCAACGGACAAGTACAAGTAGAGGAAGGCCACGACGGCCAGGCTGTGCGTGGCTGCCGCCGCTCCCTCTGCAACCCCCACAAACTCCTTCAGCTTCTCCACTTGTTCTGGGCTGGGAGGCTGAGAGTCAATCAGGCCAGCTGGAGAAAGAGCCAATGGAGAGGAAGGCATCTTAATGGTCCATGACGGACCCACCAGACACATTTTGCTCTATTCCAGGATGGACATCAGAGAAACGCCTTGATTAGGCCAACCGCAGGAACCGGCCTCATCCCAAGTCAGACCCTTGCTCCATCAAGCTCAGGGCTGGCAGGACTGGCAGCAGCTCCACAGGGTTTTGGGCAGGGGACATTCCCAGCCTGACCTGGAGATTTGGCCTGGTACCTTCTGCGGGCAAAGCCAACGCTCTGCCATTGAGCTGCTTGGCGCTCCTGCCCCTCTGCTGTGCTTCACAGCCCCAGGCAGCCCACACAGGATGCCTGCAGATTGGGCAGTGGGACCCCCATCTCATGCCTCCGTGGCACGGATCTCCCAAAGGAGCTGCGGATCGAAGCAAAGAACAGGAGTCCCCCCCCCCCAACACACACCCAAGCACCCAGAGCGCTCACCAGGGAACGCTGCCAGCAAGGGCTCCAGCTCAGATGTTTCCCAGTGTAACCTGGTCCCAATATTCGGCAGATGTATCAAGACCTTCCCATCATTCCGAAGGGTCATCTGAAGGAACGTCCTCAGGTTCAAAGCCACGGCCAGGGCAACCTAGAATTGCAGAATTGTGGAGTTGGAAGGGGCTCTGAGGGTCATCTAGTCCAAGCCCCTGCTATGCAGGAGTCATGCATGCCTTCAACAGGGAAGGCACCACACGCACAGATCAGCATGCCAATCTACATGGGGAGGCCGTTTTCTAAAACCCCAGCACAGAGAACTTCAGTTGCCCTCCAGATCCCTCCCCCCTGGTCCTTGGGACCCTCCCCAGGACACAACCCTTACCAGGCCTGTGTGTGTCTGCCAGGCTGGAATGCGTCTGTGAACTCGGACCAACTTGGCCCCTTGCTTGACCACAGGGAGGATGTGTGCGTGTGTGGAATCTAGGCAATGTTACCTGGGTTGCTCCACCCACTTTTGCTCTAGCTCCGCCCACCCCTGGCCCCAGGAAGCCTGCCTGCCTAGATGGGAGCATGCACCTGTGGCTCCCCGCCCTGAGAGGAAACATGGCCAAGTGCATTTTGAGGGGACAGGGAGAAAAAGAAGCAACCACTCTCAATAGGGATTTAACGCTTTTGGTTTGGGATTTTTTCTTTTAATAAGCAAACGGCATGTAAATGTTATGAAATAAATAAACTGTAACTGTTTTTAGGCATTCTTCATTGTAATTTTTTAAATATACTTTAACTGATTTAGAATGTTTCTGCTTTTTGTTTTTAAATTATGTACCTATTTGCCACTCTGGACTCCTTGGGGAGGAAGGGCGGGGTAGACATTCAGTAAATAATAATTATCACTCATCATAACATGTTGGGAAATGGAGCTGAAGATCTTCATCTGAGGCTGTTTGTGGAGTGCCACACATCATGCGACATATTCCCTGGAGAGGCTTGGCTCACGCCTCCTTCCATGTCTTTTCAGCACTGGGCAAAGGCCTTCTTGTTTTTCAGGCTTTCTATTGGGCAATTCTAACTACATCTTCTGGGAAGTAAATCCTATTTAATTCAATGGGGATTCCACTCTAGTGGATGGGGTTCAGATGGGCAACCTAAATCTGACTTCATCCCCATCCAATAATGTTATGCTGCTTTTACACATCGCTCCCCTGGGATTGCTTTTATTCTGTGCACTGTTTGTGTTATTTGTTATATTAAGATGCCTCCTACAATACAGTTTCGGAACAATTTATAAGCAGTATAAAAACACACACAAAATAAAACTGTCCAATACTTAAACCCTCACATAAAGCCCTGAAAAATCAACAACACAAAAGGCTGGTTGCAAAAATGGCAAAAACCAATAGCCCATCAAATGCCTGGGAATAGAGGAAGTCTTAACCTGCTGCCAAAGCAGGTAGTAGAGTCAGTGCCAGCAGACCTTGCTTGGGAGGGTGCTGCAAAAATGGGGGACTGCAACCGCCTCCCCATTGTCGCCCCCTCTGAAACTCCCTCTTGAAGGGAGCACTTGAAAGTAGGGCCTCGGATGAAGACTTTGGAGTCCAGGGAGACTGAGGTCAGTAGAGAGGTTCCAGCAGCTAACTGAGGTCCCAAGCCAAATTAGGCTTTGTAATATTGCCATTGTTTACTTTTTATTTATTTCATAAGATTTATATACCACTTGTTTGTAAAAAATAAAAATAAAGCAGTTTATAAAGGGAAAGAGCAATAGAATTATCATCAGTTAAACAGTTTAAAACAACTATTTAAAACATTCAAAAAATAGTTAAAATCAATGGTAAGTGAAAACACACATCAACAATCGACATATCTGGTCAGGCTTGTCTAAACAAAAAATGTTTTTAGCAGACATCGAAAAGAGTACAGCTAAGACAGCTGCTGGAAAACAGCAGGCGGAGCGGCCAAAGGGGATGTGCAAGGCAAGAACAGCAGATTGTTCTTACACCTGCAATGGTGCCAGTTCCACAGATGGAAGAAGCCAAGTGGGCATCTTTGGGGCAAGGCGATCTGGCAGGGAAACCGGCCCCAAGTTGTTAAGGGCTTCATTTGATCATAGAAGAAGCACCTGGCCTGAACTTGGTGCAGCAACCAAGCAGCAACCCGCGTTCTGCGCTGAGAAGGGCTCCCTTCTGTCAGCATCCAGACCACAGAGCCCCGCCATTCCTGCTGCCATCTTCCATTTCAAAGGTCTCGCCTGCAATAAAGGATGAAGTGACGCTCACCTTGCCATGGACGACGGCGTGCTCCCCGTGGAGGATCACTTTCCCCGGAGCGGAGACGACGAAGGTCCGGCCCCGCATTTCCCCCTTCAGACCTTGACAAGCGAGCGAGAAGGAAAGGCGCTTCCTCGAGAGCAGGAGGAGGCGGGTCTGACCTTCCCCCGGGATCCACCCGCCCCGCGCCGCGCCGCGCAAGGCATGCTGGTCCGGAGGCGACCGGGCGACGCTCCCTCGGCCGCGAACTGAAGGGCCGCAGTTCCAAAGGGGCGTGCCCTGCGCCTTCCGCCCTCGCCCAATCGGATGCCGGGGGCGGGTCTTGGCGCCGTCCGGCCAATCGGGAGCGGGGAGGCGGTTGCGACGGCAGCCGGCGAGGACCAGGCTTCGTCGCGGCGGCGCCATGGCGGGTCAGCTCTGCGGGCGCGCTCTGCGCCGGGTGGCGGCGGCGGCGGCGGCTTCGACCCTCGGCGGGAGCGCGAGGCGCCTGAGCCGGGAGCAGAGCGGGCCCGGAGAGGCGCCCAGGTGAGCCGCCCTTCCCGGGGGCCTGGCCCGGCGTCAGCCTCCCTTGAATAGGGGCCCCGTTTGCACGGGTTGCAGCGTCACGTGTGAAGCGGCCCGTTTCCATGCATAGCCGGGAGGAAGCGCCGTGGAAGCCGATGGGGGGAATCACGCGAAGAAAAGCGTGATTTGGGGAGGCGCTTCTTTTACTTTTAAAATTATAAACGGTAAAGGGACCCATTAGGTCCAGTCGCGGATGACTCTGGGGTTGCGCGCTCATCTCGCTTTATTGGCCGAGGGAGCCGGCATACAGCTTCCAGGTCATGTGGCCAGCATGACTAAGCCGCTTCTGGCGAACCAGAGCAGCACACGGAAACGCCAGAGCGGTTCCTATTTATCTACTTGCACTTTGACGTGCTTCTGAACTGCTAGGTTGGCAGGAGCAGGGACCGAGAAACGGGCGCTCACCCCGTCGCAGGGATTCGAACCGCCGACCTTCTGATTGGCAAGCCCTAGGCTCAGTGGTTTAACCCACAGCGCCACCCACGTCCCTATAAACGTTAAGTGTTGGCTTTAAAAAAGCCGCCAGAGGATGAGGCGTCTCTTGCAAACCGAAGCGAGTCTTGGCACGTTCGTGGTGGATGTTGCATTGATCCTAATTTGAAAGTCAATTGCATCATGTGTTGTGTGTTAATTTTTGTTAATTAAATAGTTAATGAGAATACAGTCATACCTCGTGTTGTGTATGCTCCGTGTTGCGTACGTTCGGGATAAGAACGGAGGCGACCCAGAAGTCCTTCGCGGAGAGAGCGCGGGTGCGCAGAAGCGCAAAAAAAGAAAACTTCCGGGTTTTTTGTTTTTTTCTCGTGCATTCATGTTACGCTCGCCCGGGTCACGCAGCGCGACCCCGGAACGGATCGCGTGCGTAACCCAGGGTTCCACTGTATGCAAAAGGAATGAATGTAAAGGACCATTTCCCTCTTCCTCTCCTCTTCCTCTGCAGCATGGATGCCAAGCCCAGGAAAACAACCCAAATCCCCAAGATATACACGAAAACAGGAGACAAAGGTAGCAGCATCCTGCCAGCGGAGGCAGGTCTCACATCCACCCAGCTAATCCTTGTCCCATGAGAGCACCATGATGTCACAAGGTGCATGTTTGACAGCCTTAGAATGACTGCTGGAATCGGCTGCTTGTCTCTGCTTCTAATACAGTATATATCTACACACAGAAACAAATGGGAAATATTTTATAATGTAGCTGTGACATGTTAACAAAAGAAAACACAAGAGATTGTAAAATGTGAGATGCTTTGCTCAGATTCTTTTTTATAATAATAACAATAACAACAACATTTGAGTGGGGATACTGTATTAGTGCAAATACTGTGAAGCCTACTGTCCCAAGTGATTCCTTGCCTGGGCAAATGAGTCACTGCAGAGAAATTCCATGGTCTTTCATTGGAGTCAGTTGCCATATTCAGCTGCCAGTCATTGGGACTACAGAAATCAACCATTGCACATTCATGGGTGAACTTGGGTGTGAGCCGCTTCATATTTTTCTCACTGTTATCATCTTGCATGGTTTTCAAAAGGGTTTTCCAGCACATTCACTGGAGAGAGGAGAGCAAAAGATGACCAGATCTTTGATGCCCTGGGAACACTCGATGAACTGAGTTCAGCCATAGGGTAACCAATAGATTGTAAATTATTTCTTCAATTTATAAGAATGTTTCAGGGAATAATAGACTGCCAGTTTGTTTCTGGGCCTGATTCAAAGTAATCACATTTGTGTTCAAAGCCCTAAACGACTCGGGCCCCAGATTGCCGAAGACCCCCTACCTTCAGAACCCTTCCATGTATTAAGATCAACAGAGCGTAGTGCCACCTCCCTCAGGCACTTGGGATGTTGGTGGTGGCCCAGGAGGAGAGGACCTTCTCTGGCAGCCCCTCCCCACAGGTGCGTCTGGCACCTTCACTTTACGGCTTTGGACCTTTGGCACCTGAGACATGGTTTTTAGGACCCACCCTATTACTGTGACAGTAATAGGTTTTAACCATTTTTAACTCTGAATTTTTAAATTGTTGAATTTCACCCTTGGACTTGCTGGTGAAAGGTGGGTAATAAATAAATTTAATAGTTGGTCATTGATATGGAAGAAAGCAGTTCTGTCATGGGAAGCAAGGAAAGCCTCTCCTTTTCCCCAGCAGCTGTTCTTGCTGGTTGACAGCAGGCAGCAAATTTCCTTGCACAACCTTATTCCCTGGCATAACCTTATTCTGAGCACCACCCTGTTACCTGATTAACAAAGAGCAGTTTCAAAACCTTTTATTAAGTGAAATGAAACCTGCCAGGCGGCATGATCCAGGGTGGAGAGGGGAGTGACAGGAGCCCGTTGGAACTGGAGCAGAGGCCTCGCTGCTGTTACAGCTGCCCACAGCCGTGACTCGCCATTTGTGTCCTGCCTTGGTGATGTCAGAGGAGCAGGCTGTGCCTGGCCCTGCTGCTCTGCCCACAGGCTGAAGCTCATGGCTCCATGGGACATCATCTCACTCTGCAAGAGTGCGGCAGTCTCTTGCCAGATGTTGGAGGAGGTTATTCCAACCCACCCCCCACACTCAAACCATCTCTGGAATGAGCTTTCCCAGAGGGAATCTGTGGTAGCTTTCTAGATGTTGTTGGATTCCAGCTGAGGAGAGTTGCAGTTCAACCACATCTGGAGGGTTAGAGATGTTCCCTCGCCCCCACATTGGAAATTGGGGGGGGGGGGTCTTTTTCCGTGGCTGCTAGACAAGGATGGCTCTATGGAACCTTCAGGTTGGGAGGCAGTCTACCTCAGTAATTCCACATGCTGGAGAGCAATAACGGGAGTGGGCTGTTGCCTTCCTGTTCTGCTTCTGCGCTTCTTGGAAGCATTTGGTTGGCCACTTAAGGGCAAGCAATGCTAGACCAGATGTTCTGGTCTAATCCTGCAGGTCTCATCTCATATGAAGAGCCAGGAACAGATTGTGTCTGCACTAAACCAGTTTCCTGTCTGCCTGAACATGGAAACTCTCATGAAGAAATGTCATTGCTCTCACATCACTACAGTTCTTTGGGGGAAACTTGACAATTCAACTGGTTTCAGGCTTGTTTCCGTTTGTAGTGTCTCCACAAGAGGTAAATCTCTCATACGAACAGCATCAGTTACCTATATCTCAGGATGAAATCTCTCCTATTTTGCTCCAGGCTAAGTGCTGAATTTGGCAGTGAAGGAGGCCACTCGTTTGTGCAGGAACTTCACCAGGTAAGAAATAGCTGTATCCCCGTCACTGACAGCCTCCACATACAAGGACTGCCTTCCTGGATCAGACCAAAGGACCCTTTTGTCCAACTCTCGTGCTAAGAGTAGACAGCGAGAGAAACTTGTAAGACTTTTCAGTCATGTTCTTTTTATATACAGTATGGGGAAACCCAGGCAGATGGGTGGGGTATAAATAATAAGTTGTTGTTGTTATATTGTTACTATGTGTTGCTTAATTTATATATTTGCTGCTCTGCTAGTAGATTTTTATTGAAGAAGAGCCCTGCCAATGACCCATCTCAGCCAGCATCCTGTTCTCACAGTTGCCAACCAGTTGCTTGTAGGAAACTCTCAAGCAGGATCCAAGCACAAATGCTCTCCTCCCTCCCCCCTCCCTGCCTGTGGTGTCTCACAGCCGGCATTCGGAAGTGTTACTGAATGTAGAGGCAGAGCACGGATAGCCTCTCCTCCCTAAATTTGCCCTATCCTCTCTTAAAGCCCTCCAAGTTGGGGGCCATCAATGCTTCCTATGGGAGTGATAAATTCAGTAAATTAAGATGCCATGGAGATGGCTGGCAACAGTTGCTAGCACTTGGTCATTGGGGATATCCTATCACTGAGCATCTTGTGCGGAGGTGTTCTGCCTAAGAGCTGTTGACCTAACTCTTTTTTTTTGTCAAATCATTTTTATTAAGGTTTCCAATACAACATAATCACATTGAAACATTCCAAATTACATTTCAAATTATTTATCCAATTATCAATAATAATAAAAAAAGAAAAGTTCCAATTCTGCCAAATTATTATTTAAATTTATTTTGAGGTTTCCCATGCTTCAAACTCCGGAGTTATCTAATCAACTATTTGTCCTTGCTTTTTGCTGTTGACCTAACTCTTGTCCACCTGCTTGTGTAAGTTAAGGCAAGGGCAGGGAGCCAGCAGTCCTCCTCCTCTTGCAGATGTGGCTGGATTCCCCCTCCCACCATCCCTTCCATGCTGGCCGGGCTGATAGGAGCTGGAGTGCAGCTACATCTGCCAGAAGAGGACCACCACAGGTTCCCACCCCCTGATGAAGGTGGTGGGCATCGCAAAGCCTCTTCCAATTTGGGTCAGAGAACTCTGCGCATTCTTTGACACCTTCAGAGGCATGCAGGGGGGCCAGACTAACAATTAAAGCTGCTTTCTGAATGTCTTGCCGTCTGTGCAAAAATAATGTGCTCATCCCAAACACCTCTGCTCTGTTTTGTTTCCGCAGGTCCAGTGTGCGCTGCAAGACGCCGGCTCCAACGTGGCAACTCCCATATCCTCAGCCAGGGAGTCACATTTAAGTAATTGGAAGCTAGTATAGATCTTCATTTTAAAAAATAAGCTAACTGCTGCCCTTTTTGCTGCCACTGCTTTAGGGGATCAGTTTTGCTGGAAAACTGAAGGAAGTACTCTGACCATGAAACCTTTGTTTATGTGGCTTAAATTGTTTTTTTATTGCATTTACACGCCATTCCTTTCTTTCTTCCTGGGGGTGCCCTAGGCAAGGGTCTGACTGGACCCAGACCTGCCAAGCTTCAGCCATGTTGCTGCATCAAGCTCCCTCAGACCATGCCCTGGAACAGAAACACACGAGCCTCCATTGTAGTTTCTTAGTGGGGGGAAATGCTTTTTCACAAAGATTTTGATGCATGCCTTAAAAGCATTGCATATGAATATATCCTAAGTATAAATGTCTCTAATAAATGTTGACTTGCTAGGTTGCCAAATGCACAAGTTGGCCATAGTGCTTCTGCTTGTTAGGGCTGCCCACTTACTTAACCCTGTTTAAAAATGCAAGATGGCATTTTAACCATTTTGGGGGGAAATGCTCTGTGCATGCTCAGAGGTGCTTGAGGTATTTCAGGACTCAGCGCTGGAACCCATGCAGGCCCCAAGTCCCAGGCTCAAGCCGCCTTCATTTTAGTAAGGTTGATGCCTCGTGTGCTGGCAGCCCCTATCCTGCGACTTAATCAGGGGAATGAAGAAGCCAGGGCTTCGCTTTGTGAGCGACTCCTTGGTTGGCTGGTCCACTCAGCCGTGTCTCCTCTTCTGCAGAGAGAACGGCGTTCAGTGTAAAGCCCATTCTGGAGCTGGAGGCCTGGATCGATCACTACTCTGAGCAGCTTCCACCACTCACAGCTTTCATTTTACCCGTAGGTATTTTGCGTGTTCTGTTGTGCTCCGTCTGTGAGGTGGTCACAAAGCAGAGGCCTTACAGTACAGAGGGTGGGAGGCAGACTTTTGGTTTCCATCAGGAACAGTGTCACAAGGCTGTGAGTGACAGGTGGTTAGTTCAGGCTCAGCCACCCAAATTCTTGTGCAGAGTTCCTGCATGACAAGCACACTGCTGGGGCCTTTGGGAAGCTCTGAACCATTTATCAGGCTGCTTAGTGCTGGGTTCCGGTGCATGGATCCTGCCCCCCAATACACACACTAGCTGATGCAAAGGGAGAATGATCCTACTCGCCCCTGGGTGTGCCAGGGAACACTTTGATGCAGCCAGACCAAGCAAGATTGCTCCCCCTTTGCACCAGAGAGAAGTATTCCTCCCTCTCTCATGACGTTAGAACTTGTGGACACCCATGAGTTTCTGTAGTTCCTTTTTACAGCAATCTAAGTTGGGGGCCATCACAAACCAGTTTGATTTAACTGCCACCTAAATCCCATGCTTGCTGTAAGGCAATTGCTCCCCTCAGGCTCACACAGAATTATAGAATTGTGGAGCTGGCAGGGACCCCAAAGATAATCTAATCCAACCCCCTGCTGTGCAGAAATCACAGCTAACGGCTAGTTCATAGCACTTTCCTTGGGGCATGTTTTCACAGAAGCTCCTTCTGACTTCTGTGGGAGGGTAGCCAAAATGGTCGCATTAGCTGCAAACACTCCTGTTCCTGCTTCAGGAGAGGGCTTGTAGCTCCACAGGTCTCCGGTTCAGTCCCCAGCCTGCCCTGTCTCAAAAGTATCAGGGAAAGACTGCTCTCTGCCGAGGACCCCGGGGCACTCTCGTCAGTCAGAGCAGTTGGATGGGCCTGACCCTGGCATAAGGCAGATCTGGATGTTTTGTGTTTAATGTCATTTCAGTCTGGCGGCAAAAGCAGCACTGCTCTCCATCTCTCCAGAGCCGTCTGCCGCCGAGCCGAGAGGCGGTAAGCGAGCAACTGCAATGACAAAGCCATGAGACCCCCCTGCAGCCCTGAGTGAGCTGTCTTCGCTGACATGTCAACCTTGCATGTAAATTGTTTGGAAACGACCACAGGTGCTCCCCAGCAATGCTGGGGGAGGGCACGGATCAGAGTTTGTACTGTGCAGCAAGACAAGGAAGTGTTTGCCAAAAGAGATCCTGAGTTCTGCAAGAGCCGTTAATGGCCAGTGCAAACTGCACAAATTGTGGGTACTCTTCCCCCCCCCCCTTTAAATGCACAGTTGGTTCGGAGCAGAGAATTTGGTGCATTTAGCAAATAATGTTTTTGGCACCTTAGGATCTGGCAGAAGAAGGCAAAATTTACTCATGCCAATGGGCACAAAAAGTGGTTTTGGATCCAATTATATCAGCTGTAGTGATGACTGTCTTGCTTTTCACTTCTGCAGTGTGATTCCTTTGGTGAAAATGGGAGAAGCAGATGCAGATGTGGTCAAGTTTTTGAACAGGTAACTTGGAACTGTTCCTTTTGACAAGACATGGACGGGCGGGGCAGGGGGAATCTGTCTAGTGGATCACACAGTAAAGGCACCAGACAAGGGCTTCTCTGCACCTGCTTTTCCTGGCCACTGGCCATGCTGGTTTCTGGGGCTGATCTAGTGGATAGCAGGTTGGGGAAGGCTGCTCTGCCCTGGGTACTTCCTGCTGGATATCTCCTACTAAGACAAGGGGATGGGATGAGAGTCCTTTTTGCATCTACATTAGTGGTTCCCAAATTTTGGGAGCCCTGCCCCTAGTCCCACAGTGCTCCAGGGTTTCTAGTGCCCCCCAACCCTATATAAAGCACTATTCAAAATAGCAGTTTGCATAACCCACTAAGGAAGATTCAAAACAGTAGCAACTAATTGCCCCTTTATTCAAAATCCAGTTGAAACTATTTAGTTTAATTAATTCAACACAACTCATTAATTTGATCCAGTCGTACCAGCTTTTCAGAGTCTTGATAGTCATTTTATGCCAGTTTGGGAACTACTGGTCTACCTGGGGCACTCAAGAATTTTGCTTTACAGATCTTGCTGTGCCTTGCAGCCCACATGGACCTTGCTGACTGTCCGGCGGAGACCAAACAGTCTTGTCTTTTCTCTTCCAGCAACCTGGAGGAAAGGGAGTGGGAGATTAGTGCAGGGGTAGCCAAAATGGTGCCCTGCCCGTGTTGTTGAACTCCAGCTCCCAGCATTCTCCGCCAGCATGGCCACTGACGGGGGGTGATGGGAATCGTAGTCAAATGACATCTGGAAGGCGTGGCGATGGCTCCACCTGGATCACTTTGTGCTTAAGCTGGGAAGTGGAGAGGAGGAAGGGTGGAAGCTGAGATTTGGGGCAGCAGGAGACATCTGGAGTCTGCTGGTCTTTGAGAGAGGATGGTGGGGAAGAGGTGTCCTTTCTCTAGGTGCACACCCTGTAGGCATACCCAAATTGCTAGTGCTTCCCTGCTCCACATGCGGAAGGTGTTTTGGGAAGGGCTGTAGTTCCATGCAGGCTTGACATGCAGCAGGTCAAATGTTCTGCCCCTGGCATCTACAGGTAAAAAGGGATGTTGGCAGGTGATGGAGAAGGCAGAGAGCTGCTACACCAGTTGGAAAGGACAAATACTCTGCCCCGTTTTAAGGCAGGTAGTATAATCATGGAGCCTGTGGCCATAGGCCACACTGCACAGGTAACTTCTCACAGCCTGTTTGACTCCTGTTCTGCTCTGTTTTGGGGAGGGGGGGCATGCAGCAGCCAGATTATCGTGGCTAAATGTGGCCTTCTGCCATAGCCCATTGCTATAGTTGCTGGTTCTTGTTCAGTGCTTGCCTCCTCCACTGAAATTGCGGGCCTCACTGGCTCACAGGGGCGGGATTTTACTCTGGTACCTGGCAACTGCCTAAGTCAGCCTTCCCCAACTGGCTAGCGCAGATTTTAGTCTGAAACACCTGGAGGGCATCCAGTTGGGGGAGGGGGAGCACATCTACAAGCGCAGGGACATCTTCCTCCTCCCAGCCCTAGATGCTGCCCCACCCTTAGGGTAGACATGCCCATTACAAGCTCTTCTCCTGTACAGAGATGGGCGACAGCTTTTGTTCTCCCCTTTAGACTGAGCGACTACTTGTTTGTTCTTGCCCGCTATGCTGCAATGAAGGAAGGCAAGCAGGAGAAGATCTACACCAGAACGGAGTAGGGAGCAGAGGCCCTCTGATGCAAGAGGTGGACTGCCAGGCTTTCAGACAGAGGACCGGACAAGATGAAAGATTGCTTGCAGTTTCAAACTGAGCTCTTGAAATCTACTCCTGAAAGCTTATTTAAAGCTTGCAGCTCCAATCTTGCTCCATTTTGAGACCAGCTTGCTAAGAGAACTATGAATAGACTTCAGCTGCATTGATTGACATGTGCTGATAAAAGGAGATGGGAGAAGCACATGCCACACCTGAGGTGCTCCAGAGCCCTTCTCCGCAAGAGGTGTTCTGTTGCCAGAGGCACTTGGCGCTTTGGCTCAGATCGGCTTGCAGACCACAGCCTCTCTGTTACACTTCCTTGTCCTCTTTTTCTTTTTGAGGTCATCGTTGAATCCATCAACACTTTGGCAGGAGACGCAGCTTCTCAAGCACAGCAAAGTTCTGCCATTGTAACATTTGTGCAGAGAGATCCTGGAAACGGCTGTTGAGAGATGGGAGGCAGCAGTGGGCATCACCAGAGTGGAGCTTTGGGATGCAGCTCAGCTGCCAGAGGGCTTCTGTTTTTTTCCTTTCTTCAGCAGGACTCCCAATTTTTCATTTGGCTCTCAGTGGCCGACATTTAACACACCTGACCCATCCCCTCTTCAGCTGTTGAACTGTTCAGAGACATCCTCTTCAGTCAGGGGAGTCTCTGTTGTTTGCTTCCACACACTGCTGTAGGTTTCTTGGAAACAGAAGCCAATTTCTATGAAGGGGGGAGGGAGAAACCCACCTCACTATTGAACCAATTTGTCAAGTTTATTTCCAACATGGAGAATATGCTGTAAAATGCTAAGATACAGGAGAGCCAAGATAAAATATTTTATTAATCTCCTATGGCAAACTTTCCCCTCCCCACCTCATGACACAGACATGCAAGGCATTGTTTTGGGGTGGGGGTGATGTGAGATCCCTGACGGCCTGCATAGCTTTCCTGGTTTGGGAAAGCCACACCATGCCCAACTGTTGCGGGCCAGAACAGCCAAACTGTTTCAACATATTTAGTACACAATCACAATTTGCACATCAGCTCTGAAAATGTATACATGGAGGAAGCAGTGCATCAGAGGGTCAAGGAGACCATTGGGAGGGGGTGCTGTATAGTGTCACCCCCCATTCCTACTCTATTGGAGAGATTCTATTGGAGAGCTTGCCCCATGCCACCCCAACATTCCTTCACCAACTGGCATCCTCTAGATGTTTTGCACTATAACTCCCATGTGCCTCAACCAGCACAGCTCTGGGCTGTTGGGAACTGTAGTCCAAAACAATTTCTGTAGTGCAATATTGCCAAATCCATTAAGAGAATGCTTAATGTCTTGCATTTAAAACATGAGACACATTCTTCTGCAACATTCAAAGTAAAATCAAGAAAAGGTGGGGATTTTGGTTTTCCGTTAACAGGTTCATGCTTGAGAGTGTCTCTGGGCCCAGCCCTTCACTAGAATTCTTTTAAAAAAACAAGCAACTATTTTACACCTCAAGGCTAAAGATTTGCAGTGGTGGAATAATCAAGGTTAGAAAGCATTAAGCGGGGCTTTTGCAAAAAGAAAAACAATAAAACCAGTAAAACCCAACATTCTTAAAATATTTTGCATTTGATTACAGTTCAAAGTCAATCCCTTCCTTCCCACTCGTATTCAGATCCCCAGGATACCTTGGGTGGGAGACTGAGCGGTTATTTGTACAGCTGAGCACAAATCTACTTGGAGGGAGGGAAGACCCTGCACTAGGTGACCTTTCTCCCTTGCTTCCTGGCGTTTATTCATTCCAAAGACCAGGACCAGGGCAAGTCCAGTCCCTGAAAGATGCCCTGTGCTTTCCACATGGCCCAATCAGATTCAGCAAAAGGTGGATCCCTGGGGACATTTTTTTTCTCTTCCCTTTGGGCACATCTGGGATTGTGGGAGATGTTGAGGAAGGGGAGCTGGGGAAGGGCAAGTGCACAAATGAATGTGAATACAGAGCAAGCAATGAATTACGAGCAACCTCAGCATAAACTCCTTTGCAATTACAGAGTTTAATGGAGTTGCTGTTCCTGAACGGAAATTGAGAAGCTATTCAGCATAGCAAAGTCCCTGAGAGGGCAGAGCAGGGAACTGCTCTCAGCTGCACAGGAGCCTCTGCAGCTTAGCTCAGCCGCTAAATGTTTCAGCAGGCTCTGCCAACTGAGGCCCTAAGAGGAGTTCCCAGCCAATGGGCCCTTGGCCCATCCTCCCAGTTCCACCATCCCCAGACGATGGTCAGAAAGGAGGGCACCAGGTTGATGAAGGCTGCTCTCTGACATCTGACAAGCTGCAGGCCCACAACTAGCAAAGATCTGCCACGGGGGAAGAATCCCACATCACAAACCTGTGACCTGCTCCCCACATAGCGGGGGGTGTATTCAGACCGAGAGTCAATGCAAAGCAGTTTGGCAAGCTGTGGGCAAGTCGCAGGTGACAAAACCTGGGCACAGAGAGAGGAACACAAAAAACATGAAGAGAAAGCTCCTGCAATCTCACGGGGCTCCTGAGTTGAGCAGCCTCAGGCCTGTTTTTCAGAAGCCAAAGGGGGAGGGAAAAGCCAGCTCCCGATCTTCGTTCCACAGCATTTTGCCAGAGTCTGACCTGGCCTGGCCCACAGCAAGGTCCAACTGTTTGCCAAGACCAAGATAAAAATTATCCCCAGGGCACACCCCCCAGGGCCGATGAGTAGTTTGTGTGCAAGCCCCCCCTCCAAGGACAACTGCACAGGCTTGGCTCTTGATGCTACATTTAATGGCAAGCCAGCTGCGTCTCCAAGGGGGCCCTCCTTGCAGAGTTGTGTCCAGCGGCATCAGAGCGATGCTGGACCCCAGGCCAGAACTACAGCCTGCTCAGGCGGCCATTTACCAAGGTATAGCCCTGAGAGCCCACCCAGCTCTTGAGAGCGTAGGCTAGGAGAGCTCAAAGCCTGTGTTCATGCTGATGGCATAGCGCAGCTTCTCCCGCAGAACGCTCTTCTTGCTGTAGTTGGGCAACTTGAGGAGGTTGAAGCAGGTTGAGGAGGTGGGCAGTCGCCCGCCCGGCTCTTTCTTCCGGATGGTGAAGAAGCCCCGCAGGACGCTGCCCAGGGTGTCCCCCGTGTCCTGGGGAGAGAAACAGAGGGGTTGGGTGCCACAAACACACGTGCCCAGTGAGCGCTGCAGGCTGAACAAAGCATCTTGCATGAGATCTGGGTGCTCTGCCCAGAAGGCCCTTGGGACCGCAGCAGAGCAGCCTGTTCCAGGCAGGGTCCTCACCATTTCCACATCAGAGAATAACTGCTCTCTTTGGAGCAGAGCGAGGGGACCAACCCCGGAGGACAGGCCTGCCTTACGGTACACGATTCAGCTGGGAGCTGCTTTGCATCACCTTTGGTGTTTGGTGGTTACAGGGCATCATGGCTGGAGACAGGCCTGCTGGTGGCCTAGGTCACATTCACACCACTTTGCAGAGTCCTGGCTCCCCACCCCCAAGAATTCTGGGAGCCGTAGTTTGTGATGGGTGCTGAGGAGCTGTGAGGAGGCCCCTATTGCCCACACAGAGCTACAGTTCTCAGTGCAGTCTATCAATCCATCCATCCCTCCTATCAATTCTTGGCACCCTGAACAAATTGTAACCCCCATAATTATTTTGGGGGAGACATGACTGTTTAAAGTGTTACCCTAGTAACACCTAAACTGGCCTTAAACTCCCCAGTTGCTGCCTGGCCCTCAGCTGTCCCTCGACTTCTGCCATTAGCCTCACTGTTGAGACCCTAGATTCCTCCTGTATAGCTGATTTCTCCACAAAACACTTGATCCGGTTCAGTAAATAAAAAAGGGCTTCCAACCTGAACCAGGCAGGGGGAGGGCTGAGTTGGGAGAAAGATCTCCTTCCATCCTCCTCCCCAACATTCCTCCTCGAGGTTCCAGGGTCTTGGCCCCAGGGCTGACCTCTAAAGACAAGCCTGGGATTCTCCGTGGGGGTGGCATAATAAGAGCTTTCAGCTTAATCAGGCCAGCGGCTCCTGCAGTCCAGCCTCCTGTTCTCACAGTGGCCAACCAGACGTCTCCAAGTGAAACCCTCAAGCAGGACCTGAGCACAAGAGCACTTCCCTCCACCACCTCATGGGACTCGGCAGCATCTGGTGTGCCTAGTAGGCCCTGATAGCTCTCTCCTCCAAGAAGTGGTCTAATCCTTTGAGGGAGGGCTGAGCCAGCAGACCATGGCACCTGCAGGGAGCACAGGAGGTCAAGGCGCTTGCCAGCTTGGCTCACCACGCACCTGGTCATCGGATACTTCCACGCAGCGGATGGAGAAGGGAGGCTTGAGGTAGGCAAAGCCCAGCAGTGGCGGCCGAGAACAGCTGGTAACAAACTGGCACAGGAGAGAAAAAGAGCAAGGGGAAGGGGGAGACATGTACTGGATCAGGCTGGCTCTTCAACTGGGTGCAGCACCATTGTCATGGGTGGCGTTGAGGGGCTGCCCCACATTTATTATTATTACTTTATTGTATTTAAATCCAACCTCCCCTACCCCACCCCAAGGAGCTCAAGGTAGCATGTCCATGGTTCTCCCTCTCGTCACTGGAGCCCCACAACAACCCTGCAAAGTAGGTATGGCTGGGAGTGGGAGAGTGGGCCAAGGTCACCTAGTGAGCTTCATGTCCAAGTCCTTCCTCTGTCTGAAGCAGCCTTTATGTGCCTGCATTTAAACAAGCTGGGACCCCAGTTTGGTACCAGAGCAAGGACTTTGTGTGCCTACGTTCCTGGGTTCAATCCTCAGCATTCCCAGATGGGGGTGGGAAAGAGTCTACTTTGAAACCCGGCGAGCCACTGCCAGTCAGTGCAGGCAACAAAGAGCTACGTAAGAAGAGCAGAACTCAGTATAAGGCAGTTCCAATGTTAAAGCAGCCCTTTATGGTGGATCATGAAGACCAAAATCTTGCTTTCTCTTTAGGGGAAAGACCACAGGTAAGTGGTATAACCATATATACAGTGCATGTCTTGCACTCAGAAGACCAGCAAGAAACTACACTTGCAGGAATCAGAGTTGGAAGGGACCACGAGGGTCATCTAGTCCAAAACCCCCTGCAATGAAGGAATATTTCATCCAACGTGGGGCTCAAACCCACGACCCTGAGATTAAGAGTCTCATGCTCTACCAACTGAGCTATCCACATGTACACAAGTGACTAAGGTTCATGAATGACCTACCTGGTGGATTCCCAACTCCCATTATCCGTGACTATTGGTCATGCTGGCTGAGGCCAGTGGGAGCTGGGAGCCCAACATCTGGAGGGCCCCAGGCCAGGTTGGTCACTCCTGTTTTACATGTGCACACACACACACACACACACACACAGAGAGAGAGAGAGAGAGAGAGAGAGAGAGAGAGAGCTTACCTTAAGAAACATGGCTCTTTCATCGGGGCTAAAATCATTGGCTAGGATATCCCAAAGCCAAATGATGACTCGGTGACTGCCATGGAAGCCCCCATAGTACACAGTGTGCTTCCTAAGGAAGAAGAGACAGGAAATCAAGTCACTAGATCAAAGGAAGGACTACAGCTCTGCCCCCAACTTCCTGTTCCCAGATGAAAGCTGCTGGTGGGACCATTATGCAAATAAGGAAGGTGAATTGCAGAAGGGGTCCCCCCCCCCCCGCTCACTTCCCATGGGACACCCACCCACCAATGGCTGCCTTCAACTGGAAACACTGAAACTTCACTGTATGGTGAATCAAGTTACTAATGGGAGAAGGAGGTCACCGTTAACCTTCAGCACCCTAATGAGCTTTGAAATTCCCATGATTACCTATTCCAAATGTACTCCACACCCATGATCAAAAGCAGACACTCTGCCACAGATCAACCTGAAAGGACTTGCCCCTTGCTGCCCCTGATGGAGACACACACACTCCCTCTCCTCTCCAGCCTTTCAAATCCCTCCTCAAAGTTTTTGGGCTTTTAACTCCTTGAAAAGGTGAGCAAGAAGTTTATGAACTTACACATAGCATGGACAGAGGGGAGAGAGAAAAGTGCCTCCCTCTTTCTTAACAATAGAACTTGTGGACATCCAATGAAGCAGAATGTGGAAAGAGACCCCCCCCCCCTTACTTCAAGTCTTCAAGGTCTATCTCGGCGTTGTCACCAGATATCAGCCTTTGCAACTCAGGGGCAGAGAAGACACGGATCCACTCGGGCTTGATGATTGAGCGGAAGCCGCTGATGAAGGCGGCCGCCTGGCTTTTGATCTGCGTGTGCATCCGGAAGTGGGCCATGAGGTGGATGTAGCTGATCCTGGCGTGGGGGACAAAAAGACACCCATATCTATCTATTTATTCATCCTTCCTTCCTTCCTTCCTTCCTTCCTTCCTTCCTTCCTTCCTTCCTTCCTTCCTTCCTTCCACAGCTATATACATAAAATGTAAGGCTGTCATCACGCAGTCCCATCAGAGGACCTGCAGTGCCTCATCCCAATCCTGTATTGGCATGAAGTCAGGGCACAGGAAGGCAGCAGTAGAGAAAGCAGGTTGCAGAATGGCAGGTTTAGGTTTGAATAACGCAGGGACACGGAGAAGCTGCAAGGGCATGGCGGGGTTTGGATGAGGTGAAAAGGAATGGGGTGGGGGACTGGTAAATGGAGTGGAGGTTTTGGGGGCAGGTTGGTGAGCAACGTGGTCAGGGTGGCAATCCCTGGTGTGCATTTCAGGGAGAGGGTGCACATGGCTAGCACACCAGTCCCATCCTAGGGGCGGGGGAAGAATGGCCCCCTCGTCGCAGGGCAGAGCTCCAGTTCAGAAAGGCTCAAGAGTGTAGCATTCATGTGAAATTACTATGAGGAATCATAAGTTGGCTGGTCATTGTGCTGGTTGAGTAATTGCATTCCTGGACCCATGAGTCTGGTAGAGTGAATGTACTCCTGGCTGGGCCAACCTATCAATGTGGTTTCTGATCCAATTCTACATGTTGTGCATCTGGCTTTTTTCTATTCTCCATTTCTTTAAGCTGACAAGTCATGTTTGCCACTAGGGCTAGTCTCTGCAAAAACCAGATGCTGCATTTACATTTGCACTGGTTTGTCGAGTATTCCTTTGCTACACTTAGATAGGAGTTTTCTCTTTGAAGTAGCTATGTTAATGGGCAATCCCTAGAGGGGAGATTAGGTGGTCAAACTCAGAGTGGGTAAAGAACAAGGTTACATTGCCAGGATGTCTGTGTTTCACTTCCTTGCTATCTCCTGCTTTGATGTGTAGGTATGTGAGAGTCCTGTAGGGGGGAAGGTAAAGTTTCCTGTTTACCTCATGTATTCTTTGTTACCTGATCCTGCCCCACGTGGGAACTTTCTGGGATGTGCTGGATGAATTTGATTGGTTCTTTTGAATCCTGTAACGAATTCCCTTTGTGTAATAAAATAGCCTGGGTCCGTGTGTGCGACACGCACTTCTCCCCAGAGCTTTGCTGGTCAAGCTCGTTTCTTTGTTTTCCTTTACCTGAACCCCATTTTTCCTTACGCTCACGCATCACCACACAAGAGGATTCCCCATCCTGTTCTCGTTCCACAGAACAGCCCATGTGGCAAGGTAGACCATGGGGAACTCCCAGTGAGCAACTTTCCCCAACAAGGACTGGAAGTCAAACTTCTGCCTCCAAGTCCTCCTCTCAGAGGCCCCAGTCCCTTTGTTAGAGAACCAGGCTTGGTCTCTTCAAGGGCCAGCCCTCTGGCCTCCTCATGAGCACATCCCCATGCTCTGTAGCCTCCCGCCTGGTGCACTCATTGTGCCCTTCGGCTGGCGAAGGAGTGTGGAGGAACTCTGTTCCTCAGGCCCAAAGGCAGGCCTTGCGTACGAAGGTCTAGCTCTGGTCCAGGGTGCTCCTGCTCACCAGCCTCAGGTTCAGTGGTCACAACAGCAGGGATCCAGCCTGGCTCCTGAGCAGGTGACTCTGTGTGTGCTGGTTGCTGATGGATTTTGGGCTCATGACAGTTGTGGATTAGTTGTGCAGAAAAGCAGGGTGGCATGCATGGGCAGCAGGGCACTGCCACTCCCCTGGCACAGAAACCAAGATCCAAAGAACCGCACAACTAGTTTCACACTCCGTGCAAGGGTCAAACTGCACTCTCCCTTCCCCAGTATGCCACTTTTGAAACAGTTTCCAAAGGAGTTTGAGATCAGCTGAGCCACAAGGTCAAAAGGAAGATCCCACGGGCCACACAGAAGCCCTTGGAGCACAGCAAATGCCGCACTCTGGATGCTGCCGCAGCTTACGCTTCCCAAGGACGACTTCCTGTGAAAAATGGCAGAAGTCCAACTGCAGCACAAGGAGCGCAGGATCCTTCCAGTCACAAACAACAGGGCCATTAGGCACAAACACAAGGCAGCTGCTGCAGGAAATCCCACCCACCAGGGCCGATTCAAGCGTGTGATGGGGCAATGGAACTCCTACAACCTAATATTCAAAAAGAAAGGTTGGAACACTGCTTTGAAATTTTTTATATAACAAAAAGTCCAGGTTTCCACTTCCTGAGTTACAAATGTTAGTAGGTAAAAGTGCTAGCAGGTAAAACTCCCATCGCATCCTAGAAATATCCCACTTCCCAAAGCTCTTCTGTCAATCTGGATACCTAGGTGACGCAAGCACCCCGTTCCTACGTCTTGCCTAGTGTGGGAGTCACTTGGCCACTGGGGATTCCCTTTCTGCCTCGACATGTTGAAGTCAGCCACCCTTTGGGAAGGGGCCAGAATGCAGCCCAAGGGGTATCAGGGCTGATAAGTGCTCACTTACTTGTTTTCGTTGGTTACAGGGATGGTTTTCCCTCCTGGAATAAGTTCATGGCAAACAAGCTAGAAAAACGGTGGGGTTGGGAGGGAGAGAGAGACATTACTTATTGCTTGCAATATACCATGGGAAGTTCAGGTCAGGAGAGGGGGGGTGGCTGGGGGTGCCACACCTTCTAGAGAGAATGGCCCTATGACACAGAGGCCCAGCTTCCCACCCCCACCCCCCTCCAATCACAGGCAGGTGGCTGAGTTGTGCTTATTGGGGTGGGTGGAGGTGGGCCAGCTCCTGTGGGAAGGTTTGTACATGTTCATGTTGAGTGTCTACTTTATGTGTGTGCTGAGGGGGCGGGGGAAGGATTCAAATCAATAAAGAATGAAGAGCTAAGCTTTTTAGGAGACAGTGAGCAAAAAAGTCTGAGTAAAAAAATGAGAAGTGCCAGCCCTGCCTGGCACAGGGCAATTCATGGAGCCTTTGGCCAAGAGAGCTGGACTCAAGGGACCTGGAAAAGCAGAAAATGTGACAAAAGAAGATGGGGAGATTGGGAGGGAGCTCTACCTGGCCCATCACGTCTTCGTCATAGGAAAGTGTCAGGCCCAAGTCACTGATATCTCCATCGTAACGCTGAGAAGGGGAGAGAGAGACAGAAGGGGAGAGTTTAAGTGCTGAGGCTGCTCAGTTTCCACCCTAACGGGCTGGGCTTCGCTTCCTAGCACTCTCTCAGAATTCTGCTGCATGTGTCCAAATTAGGCTCAGCCAAATACATTCTTGTGCAACGCTGTATGTGAAGAGTCTGGCTATGCAGAATCCCACCCATCACTGGCAGCTCCAACTCACCAATTCCTCTTACTTCCAACATTGCAATAGGCATCAGCCACTCACTATCAACTCCCACTAGACATTCACAGAGTCTAGAAACTTCTCTGGCATTCACAATTTCAATAAAATAACAAAACCCAACCTTCTCTAGATGCTGAATTTCCCATTCAATTTAATGTTAATACATGTTGCTTAATGTGTGCTTACGATGTCTGACTGCAGAAGGAGACAGCCTGGCACACAGTTGGCTTAGCCGTTATTTTCTGCTCCCTGAGCCAAGCGCAAGGAGACTGGCCTAGCCGATAACTGGGAGAAACACAATGGCAGACATCTCATTCAGTTATCAGATCTGCATTTAGAGCCATCAGTTGCAAGCCCAAATCCCCTTGTGCTGGCTATAATTAAAGGAAGATAAGGACAGGCAAGTGGCCAGGCACCCATCGGAAGACGGTGCCAGCTGAACAAGGCACTGAGAGAAAGCCAAATGGATGGCAAACAAACCTTGATGGAGGTCAGGTTTTTATAGAACTCTGAATCCAGTGAGGGAAGTTCATCCACAGAGCTGTAGAAGATGCTGTGGTGATGTCCCAGCAGCTGACTCAGGAAGAAAGACGCAAAAGGAACATCCACCACAATCCCCTGCAAAGGGGGAGAAGGAAAACGGTTCAGAGAGAGCTGCATTTCACCATCGCCAGCCACCAAGTAATCAGAGCCTGAACACTGGAAGAGGTGATCTATATCCCATAACAAAAATTGTGGATGGTCTATTGGGAGAAGGGGGCACTGCCCCACCAGACTCAGCCTGCCCTCAGGCAGTGCCCCCCCCTTGTTATTTTCCTCCAGTCTAGTGTGTGGCACCTGCTTCTTCCTCCTGAGTCTCAGCTTTATTCCTGTCAAACTCAGGAGGGAGGAGGAGGATAAAACAAGAATTAGTTGGCTCCATTATTCCAGCTCTGTCCCCTGCTAGCCTCCCTGCCTCTCCCCCCCCCCCAACCCAATGGGCAAAAGTGTTTCCCTTTAGGAAAGACGCTTGGGGTCCTGTACAAGAGCCAAACTACCTGCACAGGGCTGGCACTGGTTGTGCCAAGGGCAGCTGTTGAAAAAGGCCCCTAAGCAGCCACGCCCCTCCTACCTCATAGACGGCTTTTCCAAGCATCTTCCCAACAAACTCAAAGAGCTGGAGATAGTTCTCATGGATGTAGGACGTTGGGGAGGGATACAGCCTCTCATCGCCGCTGGTGGTCTACCCGGCATGTAGCAGCAGAGACAAGAGAGAGCAACATAAGCCCATGGCTGCCTGCATGGCCAGCTGGGGCTGTCTGACAAGACAAGACAGGGCAAGGGACAGGGCTCTGGCACCTTAAAGAGGTTGAGTGCAGGGTCAAAGACCTTCTTGATTATCTCCTCGAGGAACTCCTTGAAGACGCCGTCCTGGTCAATGCCGGCCTCATCCACTCCCAGGTCATTCACAAACTTCACCCGGATGACCCCCTTCATGGCGTTCTGAGACAGCTGGCGCAACTGTTCGTACCCATCCTGGGGAGAGGTGGCAAGTGCCACAAGGCCAGAAAAGTGGTGTTATGGACTGGTTGGAAGCAGAAGAGTGGGGGGGCACCAGCTGGGGAACCCCCAAAGGAAGAAGGCTCAGAGCCCGGGGAGTGAGGGGTTGCACGACGATGGGGGTCAGAGGGAGAAAACCGAGGGGAGGAAGTCTCGGAAGCAGAGAAGGTAACAGGGTTTGGTGAGCAGAAAGAGGCTGTGTCAGAGGGTAGTCCAGGTTCAGAGCCTGAAGTGGAGGCTGGGGGGGGGAACTGCAGAAGAAGCCAAGGAGTTCCCCCCACCCTGCTGTGAGCAGCTCTCCTCCCTCGAGTCTCCCAGAACACTGAAAGGAATGAATAGGGCAGAGCAAAGAGAGACAAGGCAAAGAAGCCTCAGGACCTCAGGAGAGAAAAAACTATATATTGAGAATACGATGATAATTGTGTTTAAAGACATTCCTCTCCGTCTTCTGAAAAAACGTGATCCCTACAAACCATTGACGCAGAAACTAAGGAAGAAGAAAGTGGATTTCAAATGGGAATTCCCAGAAGGAGTTTCATTTTATTATAAAGAGAAGAAACATAGATTGAGACGCAAAGAAGACATCACAAAATTCACAAGAAAATATAAGGAATTGGAGGTGGACGTGGAAGAGGAGGAGGACCAACAGCAACAGGAGTTAGAGCAATTAGGAGCGTGTGCCGCACCGGCCGGGGCCAGAAAGGGGGACGTAGAAGAAGAAGAAGAAGAAGCAGAAGAACAAGAGGAGGAGGAAGAAGAAGATATTAATAAGGAACAAGAAGAAGAAGAACAGTAAAGAGAACAGACAAACAAAAAAGAAAAAGAAGACAAAATGGCGTTAAAGATATTGTCGTGGAATGTAAACGGAATAAACCAAAAACAGAAAAGAAACAAAATAGAACATATTCTGCAAAAGAAGAATTTAGATATTATTTGTCTACAAGAAACACATATTGCGAGAAAACACAGAAGAATTTTGGGGAAAAAAAGACTTGGTAACGAATTTATAACATCAGATAAAACAAAAAAGAGAGGAGTGGTTCTATATATAAAACAGCATTTGGAAGCCAAACAACTTTTTAAAGATGAAGAAGGAAGAATAATTGCAGTCCAAGTTACTCTGCAAGGCGAAAAAATAATTGTGGTAGGTATCTATGCACCAAATGAGAAGAAGTCAGAATTTTTTAAAGAATTAGAAGAAATGCTTTTTGAATACCAAGATCAGAAAATGCTGATCATGGGAGACATGAATGGGGTGATCTCACTAGAAATGGATAGAATGAGAAGAAGAACAGACTTAAAGGAAGGTAAGCTCCCAAAAACATTCTTTTCCATGATTGAAAATCTTAATGTAGTGGACATTTGGAGGTTGAGACACCCATTAGATAAACAATTTACACATTTCTCTGATCCAAATCAATCTACAGCAAGAATAGACTATGTTATGGTATCCAGTGAATTGGTCCAAAGAATTGGTAAAATTGAAATTCAACCAAGAACATTATCAGATCATAACCCAATAATTTGTGAATTAAAAGGAAGGGAGGAAAAAAGCTTCAGATGGAGACTGAATGAAAATTTGTTGGATGATAGAGCAATAGAAGACAAAGCGCGGAAAGAATTGATTAACTATTTTGCAAATAATCGAAATAAAGGAACAAAAGAAAGTATTGTTTGGGATGCAAGCAAAGCAGTAATGCGCGGATTTTTTATACAACAAAACAGTATCAAGAAAAAAACAAGGGAAAGAAAGAAAGAAGAGATTCTGAAACAGATTATGGAGAATGAGAAAAGGCTGTCAAGCAAACCAAATGATACAAGGGCAAGTCAGAATATAAGAATTCTACAAAGTCAATATGCATTGATTATAAATCAAGAAGTAGAGTGGAAGATAAAGTGGATGAAGCAAAAGAATTTCGAGCATGCTAATAAACCTGGAAAATGGCTTGCATGGCAGATCAAGAAAAGAAAAGAACAGAAAACAATAAATAAAATTCAGATTGAAGAAAAAGAAATACAGAATCCATCAGAAATAAGAAAAGAGTTTGAAAAATTCTATAGACAGTTATATAAGAACACTGGAGAACATAACATAGGAAAAATCGAAGAATATTTAAAGAAAAAAGGAGTGCAGAAGATACCACCAGAGAAAAAGGAAATTCTAAACATGAAAATAGAGAAGGAAGAAATCCTAAAAGCAATAAAGAACATGAAAACTGGGAAAGCTCCGGGACCGGATGGATTTACAGCAAAATACTACAAAAGACTAAGTGACATCCTACTTGATCCCCTAAGTGAAGTATTGAACAACATTTTGGATAAAGCCGAAATACCAGAAACATGGAAAGACGCATACATTACATTGATTCCGAAACCAGAGTCTGATTTGCTTCAACTTAAAAACTACAGACCAATATCATTGCTAAATAATGATTATAAGATTTTTGCTAGCATCCTTGCATGCAGAATGAAGAATGTTTTAAAAGAAATAATACACGAGGACCAGGCAGGCTTTCTTCCTGGCAGGCAAATAAACAACAATACAAGAAACGTGATAAACATAATAGAATACCTGTCTGTCAGGATTGAAAAGCAGGCCGCATTGATCTTCGTGGACGCAGAAAAAGCTTTTGATAATATATCATGGGACTTTATGATAAAAAACTTAGAAGCAATGGATGCTGGAGAGAGATTAATTAGAAGTATTAAAGCAATCTATTCTGAACAAAAAGCAAAAGTGATTGTGAATAATGCACTGTCTGAAAACATAAAGATAAGCAAGGGGACAAGACAGGGATGCCCGCTATCACCACTATTATTCATATCGGTCCTTGAAGTTCTCCTAAAAGCAATTAGAGAAACGGAAAGCATTAAAGGTATTACAATCGGGAAAAAACAATATAAAGTAAAAGCCTTTGCAGACGATTTGGTTCTGACAATTCAAGAACCTATAAAAAGCTCCAAAGCTGTTTTGGAAGAAATGGAAGAATTTGGACAGGTCGCAGGATTTAAACTAAATAAGAAAAAGACCAAAATGTTGGTCAAAAATATGGACAATGAAATGATAGAAAAATTGCAACAGCAAACGAATATAGAAGTGGTTAAAAAAGTGAAGTATCTAGGCATCTGGCTGACGTCTAAGAATATTAATTTATATCAAGACAACTACGAGGTGGTATGGAAGAAAATAAAGAAAGATCTGGAAGTGTGGGAAAGAATGAAATTCTCATTACTGGGAAGAATTGCAGCAATAAAAATGAATGTGCTACCAAAAATGTTATTTTTATTCCAAACAATTCCGATTATCAAGGGGACAAAAATTTTTAAAGAATGGCAAAAAAGAGTTTCAAGGTTCATCTGGCAGGGGAAGAAACCGAGGATTAGATTTAAATTACTAACAGAAGCTAAAGAAAGAGGAGGATTCTCGCTGCCAGACTTGAAACTATATTATGAAGCAGCTTGTCTCACTTGGTTGAAGGAATGGATGATACTTGAAAAACCAGATCTTTTGGATTTGGAAGGACACGATAACAGATTTGGTTGGCACGCATATTTATGGTACGGCAAAACAAAGATACATAAAGACTTCAGCAATCACATCTTCCGGAAATCTCTTTACGAAGTTTGGGATAGGTATAAAAACCTATTAGTAAGGAAAACACCATGGTGGTTGTCACCATTAGAAGCGACAAGTAGAAGAGAAATAAATACAAAGAAGAAATGGACGACGTATGAAACACTGCTTCAGCATGATGGAGAAAAATGGAAATTGAAACCGTTCGAGAACGTAAAAGAATTGGTTAATGACTGGTTGCATTATCATCAAATTAATGAGGTGTTTAAAAAAGACATGAAAGATAATGGATTTGGAGATGTTAGATCCAAATTCGAGGTAGAAATTTTAGGAAGCAAATATAAAACATTGTCCAAGATGTACAAAATTTTGCTGGAATGGCATCTGAAAGATGAGGAAGTGAAGTCGGTGATGATACGCTGGGCACAGGATATTGGTCATAATATTATGCTAGACGACTGGGTAAAGTTATGGAGGGAGGGTGCGAAGTTTACAGCATGTAATGCTTTGAAAGAGAATATGTTAAAAATGATGTATAGATGGTATATCACTCCGGTCAAACTAGCAAAAATGTATAAAGCTGATAATAAGTGTTGGAAATGTAAAGAAAAAGAAGGTACCTTCTTTCATATGTGGTGGGACTGTAAAAAGGTGAAAGGTTTCTGGGACATGATATATGGTGAGATTAAGAAAATGTTGAAATATACATTTATTAAAAAACCAGAAGCCTTTCTGTTGGGAATTATAGGTACAGACATTAAAAAGCAAGACATTAAACTTTTCCAATATGCTGTGACTGCAGCAAGAATGTTGATAGCATTGAAATGGAAGCAAGAACAGATACCGACGATTGAAGAATGGAAAATGAAATTATTAGACTATGCAGAAATGGACAAAATGACAGGAAGAATTCGCGAACAGCGGGACCAGAAATTCGTCAGAGACTGGACTAAATTTACTAACTATTTAAAGGAAACTACTGAACTGAATACGTTGGTAGGACTTCAAGAGGCATTGTAGAATAAGGAGGAAACACTATTGCAAATGTATGAAGTTAAATTATTGAGTTATTAGTATGATATTATGCAATGGAAGATATAAGAAATATATGATGAAATATGGTGATAAGAAAGCTAACGGAAAGGTCTGAAGGAAGTCGAGGCTGTAAAAAGCCAAAAAAAAATGTAAGAGGTGGAATTGTATATATGTGAATGCTAAAAATGTAAAATTATTTAAAAACGAATAAAAAATATGGAAAAAAAAAAAAAAAAAAAGAAGCCTCAGGACCCAGGGGAGGAGTCTTAGAGGGCACTGGGAAGGCAAGGCCTTGCAACCGCCTCATTGGGGCAAGACCTACTGGGAAGAGTTGCTGTGACCACTAGGCCTGCTCCAGACTCTGGCTCCCGACAGGTGCGGGTGGGGGAACAGCTGATTGGTACGGACTGTGGCAGAACTCCCTTTGAAACCTGCGATAGTTTTGCAACTAGACTGGCTCAAAGTGAAATGTTGGCATGAGAAGGCTTCATTAGCTGCCTCAATCCAAACAGGGCTGGGATGCCACTTGTCTCAAACCCTGGGGAGCGAAGGCCAGTCAAGGCCAAGAAGCAGCAAATGAAGAGACTTCACAGAAAGGCTGTCAGAGAAAGAGGTGGTTTTCTTTGCACCATCTTTCTAGAAGAAGCTACGCCACTCACCTCCAGCATGCGCGACCGGCGGATGGTGATGTGCGTGACATGAGGCGACGCGGAGCTGGTCTCCACCAGCCCCAGCTTCTCCTTCTCTTTTGTCACCATGTTCCGGAAGAGAAGAGCCCTCTGAAAATGTTCCAAAAGAACGCGCTTGTTCAAAAGCCATGTTGCCTGAGCGCAAGGTCAGCCTTCCCCCACCTGACTACACCTGGGGAACTTGCAGTTCCCCCCCTCAAGAGACGTCAATCTTGGCCACTGGCCAGGCCCACTGCTGGCAGGTGGGAGTCCCAGCAACATCTGGAAGGGAAACAGCTGCAGGGCACACAGGGAGGATTCTCCTTCCCTGGAGGGTCACCAGAAAGCCAGCCTGAGCCTCCAGGGCAGCTGCTCAGGACCCTCTTCCTTGGGCCAACATTCAGCTACTGCTTTCCCCGGTAGCTGTTCTTTCCCTGTGGGGTCCCTGTGCACTGCTTTATTATTATTTTTGGAGTGCAACCCAATCAAATAGGCAGAGTGGGCACTGGCCTATTGGCCCCACGCCTTTCAGGGGCCCCGTGACAATGGATCCAAATAATATTGATTTGATCTTGAAAGATTTGCAAGGGAGTCCCCAAGATTTCGACTGCATAGGGGCCTCCACAGGGTTTAATCCGGCACTACCTGGTCACCCAGGGACGCGGGTGGCGCTGTGGGTTAAACCACAGAGCCTAGGGCTTGCCGATCAGAAGGTCAGCAGTTCGAATCCCCGTGACGGGGTGAGCTCCCATTGCTCGGTCCCTGCTCCTGCCAACCTAGCAGTTCGAAAGCACGTCAAAGTGCAAGTAGATCAATAGGTACCGCTCCGGCGGGAAGGTAAACGGTGTTTCCGTGCGCTGCTCTGGTTCGCCAGAAGCGGCTTAGTCATGCTGGCCACATGACCCAGAAGCTGTACACCGGCTCCCTCGGCCAGTAAAGCGAGATGAGCGCTGCAACCCCAGAGTCGTCCGCGACTGGACCTAACGGTCAGGGGTCCCTTTACCTTTACCTTACCTGGTCACCTAGGTCCTGGTCTGCCACTCTAATCACTAGGCAACACTGGGCAGGCCCAAGGGGAACACACTACACTAGTGGCCAAAATAGTGGAAACCTTTTGGAGAAAGTGTATTTCCGAGGTTTGATGGCTCATAACACCCCCCCTTTTTTGAGATAACATAAAATTATATATCAATGGAAATATAATTTAATGAAGAATGCATTGCAACAATGTTTGTTCAATTTTCTGTATTCTATCAAAAGCTATAGCCAAATAACCAGAAAAAATGAGTGTTTAGAGAGCCAATCAGGTGTCATCTTGTTTTGGCAATGATGGCTCATAACACTACTTTTTTGTTTTGGAGTACAGTGGTACCTCTGGTTAAGTACTTAATTTGTTCCGGAGGTCCGTTCTTAACCTGAAACTGTTCTTAACCTGAAGCACCACTTTAGCTAATGGGGCCTCCTGCTGCCGCTGCGCCGCCAGAGCACAATTTCTGTTCTTATCCTGAAGCAAAGTTCTTAACTGAAGCATTATTTCTGGGTTAGCGGAGTTCTTAACCTGAAGCGTGTGTAACCTGAGGTACCACTGTAATACTATAAAAATATATATCAATGGAAAGATAATTTAATGAAGAATGTAATGCAATAACTTTTATGAAGTCTTATTTATTACAACAGCAGTCTAAAGAAGAAACGTGAAAACATAGAAAAAATGAGATACACAAAAATTCTCATGTCAGTTAATACTTAGTAGGGTAACCTTTAACCTGGATTGAACCAAGTTTTTTAGTTCTGTAGCTGTAATAACATGAAACCAATATTGAAATATTGCCTCTATTAATTGGGCTTTACTGCTGGGTTGCTTCTAACATGTTTCTTTAGTCAGCTCCATAAATTTTCGATTGGCTTAAGGTGTGGGCTATGTCATTTTGGGCATTTACCGTATTTTTCCGTGCATAACACGCCCCCGTGTATAAGGTGCCCCCTATTTTTGACGACTAAAATTTAAGAAAATGGGGGGAGATGACCCAGAGATGTTGAGCTTTCTTTTGGGGGTGGGGGGTTTGCCCATAATTGTTCAGCTTTTTTTAGGGGGGATTGCACAAGGTTGTTGAGCTTTTTTCAGGGGCGGGGTCACTAACCCGAATGACAAATGCAGCAGCAGCCAATCCGAAACAGCACTTGACGCAGCCACCAATCACCAACAAAATGGCCGCTGACAAGCTCCTGCTCGCGGCTGCAACCAATCACCTGTGTCCCCCACCCAACCACTATCCATGTATGAGACGACCCCCATTTTTTAACATGATTTTAGAGTAAAAAAACCTAGTCTTATACACGGAAAAGTACGGTACATTCCCATTAATGACAGAAATTCTGCCCACACCTTTTGCTGTCATACAACTCCAGTTCATAACACTAACTGGGTGTTTCACGGTAGGTGTAATACAAGTAGGATGTAAATTTTCTCTGATACGCCTCCTCACGTATTTCATGCCATCACTACCAAGCAAGGAGATTTGGGTCTCATCACTCCAAATAACACTGTCCCATTGTTCCGCTGTCCAGTTAACATGGGTTTTAGCCCTGTTTAATCTTTTTCTCCTTTGTTTGAGAGATAACAATGGCTTTTTCTTTGGAATTCTAGCATTTAGACCATATTCCTGCAGTTTGCGCCAAACAGTCCTTGCACTCAACTTCACATTACATTGCACCATGTCATCTTGTATACACCCAGATGATTTTATTCTGTCACGTAGGCACGGTCTCTCAATTCTTCCATCGTCACTTGCTGTTGTGCACCTTTTCCTGCCTTTACCAGTCTGATTTTGTAGTGACTGAGTCTCCTTATACCTCTTCAAAAATTTAGAAATGCCACCTTTGGTTAAGTTTCCATCAATTTTTCTTCTAATTTCTTCATAACTGTAGCCTTGTTCACTTAATAGCACTATTTTACTTTACTTTCTGGGTAACCAGTCAACTCTTTGCGCCATTTCTTTAATTTTATTACTTTTTACAAGCTCACTAAATGAAAGAAGCAAACAAAAAAAACCAACCAACTTGATAGCAATCACGTAACACACTGACAAATGTCCTCCTTCTTTATGTTGTAATAAATAATCCTTTATAAAAGTTATTGCATTACATTCTTCATTAAATTATCTTCTCATTGATATATAACTTTATGGTATTACTCCCCCCAAAAAGTGGTGTTATGAGCCATCATTGCCAAAACAAGATGACACCTGATTGGCTCTCTAAACACTCCTTTTTCTGGTTATTTGGCTATAGCTTTTGATGGAATACAGATAATTGAATAAACTTGGTTGTATTACATTCTTTATTAAATTATCTTTCCATTGATCTATAATTTTATGGTATTACTAAAAAAGGGGGGGTTATAATCCATCAAACCTCGGAAATACACTTTCTCCAAAAGGCTTCCACAATTTTGGCCACTAGTGTACTTGGGGACAGTCTGTAGCTCAGTGGCCCACAGGACCTGCTCTGCAGGGTGATGGGAAAGACCCTTCCTCTGCCCAAGACCCCAGGGAGAAAGGCCAGAGGGCAGACAAAACCAGGCCAGGTTGTGGAGAAGGTGGGCTGCAGTTCTGTGCAAGGAACAGAACCATCAAACCAAATGGGTGTGCGTGGATTGAAAGGAAAAGAAAGGTTCTGACTAGACTATAGCAATAACTTCCTGGTGGTCAGATCTGCTCAACAGGGGAATGGACTCCTTTGGAAGGTGGTGGACTCTCCTGCACTGGAGGTGTTTAAACAGAGGCTGGGTGGCCATCTGTCAGGGACTCTTCAGTTGCGATTCCTGCATTACAGGGGGTGAGACTAGATGACCCTTGGAGGTACCTTCCAACCCTTACAGTCCTGTGCTTCTATGAATTCACAAGAGAAGAGCATCTGGGTGAGAAGACCTGTGTTTCATTCATATTTTGATTCTAAAACAGGGCCACACAAGACTGCCTTGGAGGATCATTCCCACAATTCAGCAAGCTCCTCCTTTCCAGGCTCCGGGCTCAGGCTCTACTCACATTTTTATGGGGGATGATGTGGGGAATATACTGCAGGACCAGCTGGGCACGTTTCCGGTCTTTATCAAGCTCCTGGAAGAGCAAACTCGGTTTAAGGTCCCTAAAGAAATAAAACAAACATAAATGTGGCAGGAGGTGTGAAAGTCCTGAAAGAAACAGGACCAGCCAGTTGTGAAGTGGGCAACTTCTAACAGGACAGCTCTTGGCAGAATCCATCCTGCAGCAGACCCGCCAGCACAGAGCTAGGCTGAGCTGGTTCTGGTCATACCTCTGCCAAGGACTCGCTTTCCTGCCTTGGTCAAGTCACTTGCAGTTCCAAAAGTGTTTTTAAAAAATTAAAATGGGGAGGCATAACAGTAAACTTGAAAAAATGTTGCAAGGGCAAACAGACAAGAAAAAAGCACCAAACACCCTTGACTCAGATTATGACAGGGTGGGTAGGAATCCGGATGACTCTGTTTGGAAGCAGGTGCTTACTTGCGCAGCCAGTGGTCATCTGGAGCAAAACGCCGGCGGCAGTCTCGTTCGTACAAGACCATCAGCCAACCGTGCACCGAATGGAAGAGCTCCAGGGTCTCTCCTTTGGCACTCTCTGTAACAAGGAGAGGGAGAGAAAACAGTCACTGTAATAAAGCCAAAACATTGTTTCCCACAGTGGAAAACTCAACAACAGAAAGGGGGACAGCTGTGGCCCTCCAGATGTTACAAGGCAGCCAGCATGTCCAATGAGCAGGGAGGAAGGCGGGATCAGCAACATCTAGAGGGCCACAAGTCCCCCCCCCCCCCCGCGCGAGCAAATGAAAACTGGCCTCTGTCTCTGACTGGCACTAAAACATTTTAGTAGTAATCACTGTATTTGTATAGCTACATGCCACAACAAAGAGAATACACATTCAGAGCAGAGCCACAAATTTGGCTCTTAATTTCTCAGCAGCCAGCACAAAAAAGGAATACACAAGGTTACATTATTTTCTTTGTCCAACAGCAAAAACCACACAAACTCACGATATAAAGAAAATTTCCCCTGCAGCTTAACTCAGACAGAGGATTTTCATGATGATCTTTATACAGAGGACACTGGAACGTCCTCTATAACCATTTTACAAAACACACAGAAATGCTGTTCCAAAAGCAATTTCTTAGAGCAGAAAGGCAGAGGGCATAACACCAAGTTTTTGTTCTGTGAAAGCAATTCTACGTGGAGCCAAAGGAACTAACTCCAAATAGTTTGATTTCTGATGGCCTTATAGAATTCATTTTGTTAGCTTGCGCCTAGTTCTCCAATCTGTTAAGGTCATTTTGAATTCTGTCTTCTGCGGCATTAGCTTCCCCCTCCCAGTTCAGTGTCATCTGCAAATTGGATGAGCATCCCCTCAATTCCTTCATCCAAGTCATTTATAAAGACGTTGAACAACAACAGGCCCAGGACAGAACCCTGCAGAACCCCACTGGCCACTTTTCCCCAGGATGAGGAGGAACCATTAATGAGTACTCTTTGGGTCTTAATAATCTTTGGGTCTGTCTAGAAGGATGAAAGCCTAGAAAATCTCAAGGAATAGGTAGTTAATCAAAATCACTTACCCACAATTCCATCCCAAATCATCTTAAACACAAAAGAATTCAGGAAAGATGAGATTGTGATGAGCTCTTCCAGTTTGAAAGAGATCTGCTCTTCGTAGACTTCAATGTCATCAAGAATTCTAGAAGTGGGAGAGGGGGAGAAAAGGAACAGTTTTCCTTTGTCTCACTGTGGAGGAGGGGAGGAAGAAGCCGCCAAGATACTTCGCCCAGTCCATGCCCCCATACTTCTCTAGCCTGTGTGAGCCAGAGGAGCATTGGGGCTTCCTTAAACTGCTCAGCTGGGGGGTGGGAAACCTCCCACTGCTCAGCTGAGGTAGCCCCCATACTTCTCCAGTTTGCAAGAGCTGCTGGGGGGGGGGGAGCTTCCTCAAAGGCACAGGCAAGCAGGCAGGTGGAGCCCAAGAAAATCCTCACGTGGAACCTTCTTAGGCCCCTTCTGCCTTTGCCGTCTGCAGGAAATTTGAGCTGGCATGATGTGAGCATATTCATAAAATAAAATAGCCTACGTGATGAGATGCCGGGAGCAATCGCAGAAAAGCATCAGCATGGCCAGCAGCCGCTTGGACTCCTCGGTGTCATTGTTCAAGCACTCCAGGAAGAGTTTCAAGCCGCCCTGGGGGCCCAGCTCACAGATAAAGGCCCACAGCTTGGGCAGCAGGTCGTCCAGGTAGGTCAAGCCTAGGAGAGGGGAAATCCACAAGGGAACCAGCCCCAGGAGGCCAAACAGTTCTCTATTAATTGTTTATTATTATAGACAATTCATGGCTCTCATTAAACACACACACACACACACACACACACACACACACACAGCAGCAGCAGCAGCAGCAGCAGCAGCAGCAATGAAACACAAGTTTCTAGTCCTCAAGGCTCTGGGGAAGCCTAGTAGAAAATCAACCATGAGGATGTGGGGAGAGGGAGAGAAGCAGGCAGGTACAGCAGGTAAGGCAAAAAGGGGACCTGTGCCTTTCCTCTGGCCTTCTGACCCTGCCCACCGCAGCAGTTTCAGCTGCTAACTAGCAAAGTTCAAGGTGCCATTTTCTGCTCTTCTAGAACTTGCACCAGAAGAAAAAGCAGTTGGGGGTGGGAATTTGTCCCACGCCAGGTATCTGAAAGAACATTCCCATCCTAAACAGACCAAGGTGATCTCCAGAGGGTAGGGCTCGAGCCAGTGGATTCAAAGGACAAGAAAGGAGGTTCCAACTAAAGATTAGGAAGAACTTTCTGACGGTAAAAGCCATTAAGACAGTGGAATGGACCCTCTTGGGAGGTGGTGTCAGATGGCTGCCCATCAAGGATTCTTTAACTGGGATCCCTGCATTGCAGGGGGTTGGACTAGATGACCCTCAGGGTCCCTTCCAACTCTACAATTCCACGATTCTATGTTTGCTCTGAAGTGAGCTGTATTGACTGTGATGAGATTACTGTTCAACGAAGCATGATTAGGACTTGGTTCAATTTAATTATAAAAAAGCAGGGGAGAAGGGGCACTCAACAGGCTGCGTTGGCTGGGGGCTGATGGAGTTGTGCCCCAAAACATCTGGAGGGCGCCAGGTTGGGGAACATTGGTCTTAGTAAAGCCAGCCTTAGCAGGGAGTTCTGTTTCAAATTAGCTTTACCTGATGACCAGGTCCCCACTTCCGTCAGGTACCCCCAAACTCTCCCTGCTGCCTGCACCTGCCTGCTTCCTCATCCCCTCCAATGCCCCCTCAACCAACCTGTGAGAATCTGCAGCCGGATCTGCGTCAGGGTGGTGAGTGCCATCTGATACAGGACACAGATGCTGCAGACCTTCTGCACCTCTGCTGAATCCACCCTCTTGCCCCCGACAGGCTTAAGGATGTTGCGGACAGATGCGGATTTCTGGAAGGCACGCTTGAAAAGGTCTAATGGGAAATGGAGAGGGTGACAGTCAGACGGAGGCACCCCAAGGAACCATGTTTAAGGGGACCTTCCCACTCAAATGACTCCCTCCCTCCTAATAGCCCCCTCTTCCCATTGTTCAGATTTGGATAACCAGATTTGGATAACTCCCATTGTTCTAGGTGCATTTTGCAACAGGGAATTTCATTAACGTGAGCAGTTTCTGAGGTCTGGGTGCAGTATTGTGCCTAAGTTTTGAGATTAAAACTGCAGAGTGGAAGGAAAGGGGGACTTTTTCTGCCTCCCCACTTCTAGCTACTCTCTGAAGACTGGAGAAGAGACCCTCTTAAGAATATTAGGGGGTGGGTAGGCAGTGGAAGGACTAGGCCATGTGAAAAATGAAGATAATATTTTAGCCGCAGTTCATTCATTTTTAGCTTTGTATTCTTGTTATAAAAAAGTGTGCCTAGACATTCCGTTGTTGCACCCATAACCTAGGTTTAAGGTGCTGTTTAGCTCCTAGCTTTCATATCTCAGTTTCTAACACTGTGGATAAAGACCCCAAAATGGTCAAACACATCATACCTACTAGAATTGGGGGGGGGGACTTTAAAGACTTGTGGGATCCAGGGATTTTTTAAAAAAAATAATAATATTAAAGTGGCTGGGGTGGGAGTGAAGCCAAATGCAAACCGGCGGCCCCCACACCTGTGACTTTGATCCATGCTTCATTGCATCACCAGGGTATGGGGGCAAAGGTCCTTTTGCTGTTGCTGCTATTAAATGATGAGGAATTGGAAGCCCTTCCTAAACTACTGAAAGTCATCCTGAGATCTACCTCAATCTAGGACCAGCCTCTTGCCCGATGTTGTCAGACAATAACTGCCCTTGATCCCTGGCCCTCAGGTTGTGGTGGCTGATGTGAGTTGGAGTCCAACAACATCTGGAGCACAGCGGCTTGCGGCAGACAAGCATAGACAATGTTCTTCTCTTGAACCTCTCCCTCAAAACCTCTCTCTCTCATCCCACATATGCCCACTGTTGGAGGTGCCACGTAATGACATAATGCTCATTCTGCCTTTGTAAGAAGTCAAACTTTTACTGTGTGCACCCACACTCTGAAACTCCCTGCCTATTGACATCAGGCGGTACTCTTTTTGGTGCCTGCTAAAAGCATTACTGTTTAGACAAGCTTACCCAGGTATGTGGAACACTGTTTTAATTTGTCTTCAGCTTATGGCTGATTTTAATTATTATTTGAATATTTTAATAGCTGTTTTCAACTGTCTTTTCTGACAAATTCTATTGTTTGTTTCAGTTACAGATAGATAGCCGTGTTGGTCTGTCATAGTCAAAACAAAATAATTTTTTTTTCCTTCCAGTAGCACCTTAGAGACCAACTAAGTTTGTTCTTGGTATGAGCTTTCGTGTGCATGCACACTTCTTCAGATACTTCTTCAGGTATCTGAAGAAGTGTGCATGCACACGGAAGCTCATACCAAGAACAAACTTAGTTGGTCTCTAAGGTGCTACTGGAAGGGGAAAAAAATTATTTTGTTTTGTCTGTTGTTTGTTTGTTTTTTTAAAAACCACTTTGAGGTTTTTCTTTACTGTTAAGCAGTATTGGAGGTATTATTACTATTAAGCAGCGTATAAATGTTGTGAAGTAAATACAGTGGTACCTCGAGTTACCTATGCTTCAGGTTACAGACTCCGCTAACCCAGAAATATTACCTCGGGTTAAGAATTTTGCTTCAGGATGAGAACAGAAATTGGGCAGCGGCAGCAGGAGGCCCCATTAGCTAAAGTGGTGTTTCAGGTTATGAACATTTTCAGCTTAAGAACAGACCTCCGGAACCAATTAAGTACGTAACCAGAGGTACCACTGTGCCTCCTTCACAAGCATCTTTCCACCTGTAGCTCCAAATTTTCCAGAGCTCAAATCTATGGAATTTTGTGCCTAGAGAGGCTTGCCTGGCCTTTTCCTCATTGACTTAATTTTTTTTGCACCAGGCTTTTTAAACCAGTTCTGTGTTTAAATTGTTTTTTAATCATATGCTTTTAAAATTGCTCTTTTTTATTTTGTTTTATGCTTGATTTTTATTCTGAGTTGATTTTATTGTTTTTCTATTTTACTCTGAATCACCTCTAGGAACTGTTTGAAGGGAGAGAGGAAAATAGGTAATTTTTTTTTAAAAAAAGATGTGCTCCCATATGCAACTGATGGCAGGAAGGGAACTATTTTTGTCCTACACTTCTGCACTGTTGTGTTGTGGTCACAGCCGTGTTCCAAAACTGAGAGGGGTTACAATGACCATATTCCAGTACCAGAAGGGCTATCACATGGAAGATGGAGCAAGTTTGCTTTCTGCTGCTCCAGAGGGGAACCAATGGATTCAAATTGCAAAAAAGGAAATTCCAACTAAACATTAGAAATAACTTTCTGTGGGTAAGAGCTGTTTGACATTGGAACAGACTCCCTCAGAAGGTGGCTTGCTCTCCTTCATTAGAGGCTTTTAAACAGGACGGCCATCTGTCAGGAATTCCTGCAATGCAGGACTAGTTGGACTACATGACCCCTTGGGTCCATTCCAACTCTACAATTCTACGATTCCATGAAAACAGTGAGGCGCAGCTCTCACCAATAGGGATCCTCCAGGAAGTTGTTCCCTGACCCAGAGAGGCCTGTGCAAAAATACAAGCTTCTTTTCACTGGGGAAACCCTGCTGGTTGGGTGTAGCAGAGGAAACAGCCCTCAGAAGGAGAACCAGCAGAGGTCTGCTAGGCCTCTCCAGGTTCAGAGGCTTTTCTAAACTATTCTAGATGCAAAATTAAAATTAAATGGGGCAAAAAATAAAAACCCCAGCCCAACTTTCTGCAGAATAGGAGTCCAGGATCGCAGCCTGAGAGGGCCGCTGGGCTCTGCAGCTACTCACTCTTCATGGGCAGGCTGTTTTGCGGAGATGTGGTCGGCCCAGGCAGGCGAGCTGCATCCTGGTTCTCCAGAAGCTTCTTGCTGAGGACGTCACTGAAGAGGATGCGGATCAGGTGGGCGCCCCAGAGGTGCTGCAGCTGCTTTGTGAGGAGAGGCATCGACTCGTTCAAGCTAGGACAGGGGAGGGCAGACCAAGGAAATGAGGCACAGGACCCACGGCAGGGAGGGCTTCATGGTCTAGGTAACAAGACCAGGGCAAGCAGAACGGTCTGGAATGATCAGCAGCTCCCAGGGCTGGGCTGGGGATTTCAGGCAGAGAGAGATCTTTCCTATGAGCTGTGGCGTGATCCTTTTAACTGACAATGTAGGGGGAGCTGGTGCTTAGGTTGGGTCTCCTCCCATTGATCTACAGACCCTCTTTCCCCCCCTGCCCCTGCCCACCAAGAGTGACGCTTACCCGTAATCCACTGTCTGGGAGAACCAGCCAAGCACAGGGTGCCAGTGTGTGAGGTTGGACTTCTTCTGAGAAACGTACTTCTGGCAGTAGGAGAGCATCTGGATCAGGACACTCACAAAATGGGCCGTCTCCTCCTCCAACACCTTGTCATTCAAGGAGCCCAAGTAGACAAGGTTGCCTGGAAAAGAGCAGCAGCGCTTGAACTGACGGAAGAGGGAAATAGCAAGGAAGGGGAGCCTCAAGAGCTGGGAGACATCTCCAAACAACCCAGGAAGGACAGAGGACACTCAGTGACCATCGAATGCTGACAAACGGGAGGGGGGCAGGCGGGGGGGGGGCAGAATCCTTAGCAGGGAATAGCTGGTTGCCAATGACTCTTGTTTCTGTAATTTCTAAACAAATTTGCATGTTTTGTTTTTCTTTGTGCTATGCCAAGTGCCTCTGTGTAGAAAGGTCACAGAGGACGTTGTTCACTATGCTCCCCAGGGTCCTCTCTATAAAGATCCTCATGAAAAAAATGTACCTGAGTTTAGCCACGTGAAAAGTTTTGTTACATCATGTGAGTTTGGGGGATAAGGAAAACTATGTTCCCTTGCCTGTTTCTTTATTTGCATTGGATGCTGGGAAATTAAGAGCCAGATTTGTGACTCAGATCTGACCGTCTTTAATGGCTCACATCTAAGCAAATAAAATTGTCATTACTCCTATGTCAAGTGCCCTCTGACCGTGGCAGGACCTTTGGATCTACACCTCTAGCTTTTGATAGCTCACCAACACGTTGCCCACATGGCATATCTTCACTGCCATAAAGGAACAGAAATTTGATTTCTAAAAACATTTTTGAAAATTCTCAGGAAGCATCATTTTACAGCCACATTTCAGGTGGCCTTGCGCCAACCCTGCATAAATAAGGTGCCTCCTTGTGTATGGCCTCCCCCACAGATACTCTCTAGCCACGCAGCCTGATTCACATATCCTTGGCCAGGGGCAGCACGAAGATAGGAAGCAGCTTCGCTTACCTAGAAGGCAGAGCGTGTGGCTCCCTTCTAAACACACACAGACATCCCTGCACAGCTCTTCACGGCTCAAGAACAGTATGAATTTGCGCAGGAGGTCCTGCGATTCTATCACTGCCAAACGCTGAAAGGAAAGCGAACTTTTTATAGCTTCCTTTATTTATTTAAATACACTTGTACCTCGGCTTATCAGTCAAACACAGTTCCCAAAGCATCTTTGCTTTGATTCGGTCAGTAAAACAGTGTGGTGATACACTCAAGTAGTTTTACTATTGCCCAAGTTAGGAAGAGGCAAATAAAGTTCTATTTTCTCTCCACAGCAAAGTACAAACACCCATTTTCCCACCAACACTACACTATAATATTCTGTCATCCTCAGCACCTCCATCTAAACAGGATAATAATAATAATAATAATAATAACAATAATAATAATAATAATAGTGGCCTCATGTTACAGGTATGTTATAAGAATGACAGAGGTAATATAAATCAAGGGTAGATGAATCTGTGGCCAGTGGGCCAATTCTAGCTCACAAAAGCACTTTCAATGGCCTACTAACCCTCTGCCTAAATTGGACACCTCCTCCCCGTCTAGCACAGCAGCACTGCGAGATCTTAGCAAAGCAAAACAGATGTGCCCCCTGCAATAGTCTGTCTCTCACTCACGCCATTTGAGGGATCGCCTACCTCAGGCGTAAGCGTAGCAAGATGGGTGACTATAGCAGGCACTGAGATGATGTGGATCAAAAAGGATCGTAAGAGATTGTCGGAAAACTGAGCCGCAACCACTGGGCTGGGGAGAGAAAAATACCGTAAGGGAGGAGAGAAGAGGAAGCATACGTTTTCTGCACACGGAGACGAGAACAGCTACTCCCATAGTAAGGAAAGAAAGTCTTAACAAGAAGGACAATGACTCTGGAAGTACCTTCTGGGGGATGTTTGTGAGCTTCCCCAAAGAGGCATCTGCTGGCCGCTGTGGGGAAGAAGATGGAAGACCTTTGGCTTGATCCTGCTGCAGGGCTCTTCTAATGACTCAAATGTGGGCTTCATTTTTCTCTCTCAACGTATTTTATGAATTTAATTTTTAACTCCAGATTGCTGGCATGTTTCAAAGAACAAGTTCACCTTGGAACCAGCTCCCTGCTTAGCAAGGTACTCTTGTGCTGGCAAGTTATTCAAGTCTTTCTTGAAATGGGAAAAGTTGTAGGTTTACAACAGAATTGCTATGTAGATGAAACAATGCCTCCCTGACTGCCATAATAAAAATAAAATGCAGAGGAACAGACTACTCACTTGTAAATTCAGGGTGATGCAATGGGGAAGAAATAAACCCCCACATGCATTTCTTTAAAGCTGCTTTCCTGAAGAGTAACAACTTGGCCTATTGAACTTACCGCAACGCAAGAGAAAAGACTGCCGTTAAAGTGCCTTTGGAGAGTGAAGGTCTTGACCTTGCCAAGCCATTTGTCAGCAAAATCTGAAAAAGAAGAATGAAGAAGCTGAAAGGATTGTCAAGAATTGTCAGTGTGCTGCAATACAGTGGTACCTCAGTTTTCGAACAGCTTAGTTCACGAACTATTTGGAACCTGAATGCTTCAAAACCGGAAATGAGTGTTCCGGTTTTTGAACTTTTTTGGAACCTGAATGTACTCTGTTTGGGGGGGCGCATTTCTGTTTTGAGTGCCCCACCTCCGTTGCCGGCTCACTTGCCGCCTGACCTGGGCTTCCCTTACTCAGCGCCAGCCGTACCGGCCACTGGCAACACCCAGTACTGGAGGAAGGGGTGGCTGGTGCTGCAGCGGCGGCGGCAGAGGGACCCAGCGGCACAGGGTGGCAGCGACATCACTTGCCTGCTCGGCACAGCCTTCCCTAACCTAGCGCCAGCCGCGGCAGCGAAATCTGGAAGCCGAGAAGGGGGCAGCCACATCAACGACCCCCTCGGCTTCCGGATTTTGCTGCTGCAGCCAGCGCTGAGTTAGGGAACGCCAAGCGGCTCGGCCCCAGAAGTGACTGCCGCAGCATCCCCTCACCGGGTGCGGGACAGCATGGGCAAGATGCTGGCACCGCTGCTGCAGTAAGAGTTCTTCAGTGAGGAGAACACACCCAAGTGGCGGGGGCCCTGAAGAAGGTGAGGAAGGGGCGCTGGGTGTGTGTGGAGGGAGGGATCCAGAAAAGCTGGCCGGAGGGTGGGGGAAGAGAAGCCAACTGGCTCCTCAGAGAGAGAACTTTTGCCTCCTTTTCCTTCCCCCTCCCCCACTTGAACTCCCCCTTCACACACCCCGCACACTCATCCCTCCAATGAAAATGGGTAGTTTTTTGCCAGTTTTTTATAATGGGTAGTAGATTGCAGCCTGGTCTATTGCTTTCATTTTATGGATCAATGGTCTCGTTAGATAGTAAAATTCATGTTAAATTGCCGTTTTAGGGGTTGTTTTGAATTGTCTGGAACAGATTAATCCATTTTGCATTATTTTCTAAGGGAAAGTGCGCCTTCGTTTGAACAGACTTCCAGAACTGATTAAGTTTGAGAACCAAGGTACCACTGTATGTTAGAAGAGAGAGAGAGAGAGAGAGAGAGAGAGAGAGAGAGAGAGAGAGAAGAGCCTCCCTTGTAAATTGCTGGTGTTGGTTGTCATTTATCCCCAACCCCAACCCTGCCAAAAGCTCCAGAAGTCAGAAGGTGCAGACCAAGATTCAACAACATAAGAAAAGTCTGCTGGATCAGGCCAATGGCTCATCTAGACCAGTATCCTGTTCTCACAGTGGCCAAGCATATCTTCATTATGGGAAACAGGACCCGAGCCAAAGAGTCCTCTCCCCTCCTACCGTTTCCAGAAACTGGGATTCAGAAGCATTGCTGCCTCCAGCTGTGGAGGCAGAGCTTAGCCACTGTGGCTAGGAGCCATCGATAGCCCTCTCCTCCATGAATTTGTTAATCCTTTTTTAAAGCCAAGCTGTTGGCAATCACTGCCTCCTGTGGGAGGGAGCTCCATACAGGTGTCTATATGAGGGGCAACTGTTAGAAAGCAAAACTTAGATTCCAGACTTCTGACAGGAATAGCTTATGACTCTCCAACAGTCCCCTGAAGATGATACCCTAATGTAACTAATAAAAACATGGCACACAGAGCTCAGCCCCAATGCGGCAACTGGGCTCGCTTTGCCTGGAGACCAACTATGCGAGTTAAAAGAGCTACTCTAGAAGCAGGATAAAGCACAAGTGGAGAATTGTACTGAATGCTTTCTCAGAAAAAAAATGTTTATGGAGCAAACTCACAGATCAGTGCACAAAGATTATGAGCTGTTCTTGCTCTTCACCATTGAGCAGCATCCATTTCAAAGCCTACTGTGAAGCACGCAGAGCCAGTACAGCACTGCAGGCACAGCAGGCACTGGATGGGGAACACACAAGTTAAAACTTTGGCTCAGCCATGAGGTTTTAGAGATGTTCACCTCTCTCAGCCCAGGTAGGAGCTGTTGTTGGAGACGCCATGCCATGATAATAATATAATAATAATAATTTATTATTTATACCCCGCCCATCTGGCTGGGTTTCCCCAGCCACTCTGGGCGGCTTTCAACAAAGCATTAAAATACAATAATCTATATGATCTACCCTGAGCCATCAGAATTACTTAAAAAGGCAACTAGGCGAGTAGCAAGCAGAACTTCTTGTTTTAAAGAACAGCTAGTTCCATAAGCTGAGGTGAATATTAAAACAAAACAAAACATATACACTGTTAACCATCATTTATTTTCTCTTTGAGCAGATACAAATATACATAATCTCACACAAAAACTAAGACCCCCTACACCAAGCACAACAAACCTGGAGCACGGAATAGAATCCCTTTTGATTCAGGTGTCCCATGATATTTGCACAGATGTGGCTCATGGCAGGGCGCAGAGGTTCTCCTGCAAGAGGAACACCACAGAAGGAGACAGCTGGCAATCATGGCTAAGTCAGACACTCTGGGGCAAACTGCTCTCCAGAGAACTGGCTGGCCTTATAATTCAAAGTTAAGTGGGCATCAGATGCCAAACTTAAAGCCCAAAACTTTGGAAGTTGCTTCAAGCATCTCTATCTCTGTACTACATACTTTGTGAACAAAACAGATGCTGAGCAGGCACTTTCTTCCGCAGGCAAGGCAGAAAAAGTGCCATCCACCACTCATCTTTGATAAGCTGACAAGATTCCACAGCAAGTATAAAAAAGCCTTGTCATTTTGGCTAGTAGAAAGCCCAAGAAAAATGGAACCCGACACACCTACCTTTCCCCCTCAGGATTCTCCACGTGGAAGTGTCCGTAAATGTCACCAGCATTGTGAGGTGCAGATTCACCAGCTTAGAGTCTTGCAATATGTCTGGCTGGGGGAAAGAACCGCCAGAGACATGAAATGGAAGTCTGGAACGGTCACAAACCAGTGAAAACACACACAAAACAGACAGCCAAGTCAGTTCATACCTTAAGCAGCTTCAGAAACTCACAGCAAAGCCACAGCACATCCTTGACCTGCTTGATCCACATCAGTGTGAGCTCCTTCGAAAGTGCAAGGGACACATACCACACCTGTGGGCAAGTGACAGGAGAAGACCATGAGAACTGCCGGAGGGAAGGGAGAGGCCATCATTCAGTCGCTAGACTGGGAAAATGCAGAACAAAGCATTGTCACCCCATAATTCAGAGCTGCAGTGCGTACAGTATGTGGCAGGGAAGCCTCTAACATTGGTTGTTTTAGAACAACCACAAATATTCACGTTTCTCAGGAAACACTGGCCTGCAATGCTCCAGCATACGCTTATGGAATTAAAAAATTCTCCACCTGCTCTTGGGGATCTTTTATGGAAAAAATATGCACACACTCTCATGTTAGGTCTATGAAAAGTGACTTTAGCTCACCTTAGGGTCATTTTCAGCATCCATACTGTTAAGGATACAGCGGCACAACTTTTCAAATCTCTGTAATGAAAAGCAGGTGAGTTAATATGAAATAATAATCATTTTGTTGCCTCAATCCAATGGTTCCTGCAAAGCAGCGCTTTCCATTATTTCCAGTAAACACACTTTACTGGACACACACTTACAATCCAAAGGTTGTCTTTTGCTCAAGATCATAAGAGCAGCCCTGCTGGATGAGGCCAATAGATTAGGGATAGGGAATCTGTGACCCTCAAGATGTTGCTGGACTCCAACTCCCACCAGCCCCACCAGCATGGCTGATGGTCAGGAATGATGGGAGTTGGGAGTTCAGCAGCCTCTGGAGGATCACAGGTGGGGACACCCCTGCTCCAAGGATAGGGCATTCTCCTTTGTGTCAGTTGGTTCACTCAATCATTTGGAACACAAAAACATAGCAGAATGGCCCAGGACTCCTACAAAAGGAGATACATCCCAAGTGGCAAAACTCATACAAAGGGACAGCAGCAGTTCTTTCTATGGATATGTGTTTTGGGGCTCAGCTTACCTCTTGAAAAATGCAACAGTTCTCCTATGGAACAAATATTTGCCCCTGCAGAGACTCTGGGGCTCAAGATCATTTTCAGAATTCGGGCAAGCCTGGAAGTAGGCAGAGCCTGCTGCTGCAGTAAGTAGTTTCTGTCCAAGCTCACATTGTTCCAGAAAATTCTCCCTCCCCATCCTGTGACTGGAACAGCCACCCTGATACTTCCAACACAGCAGCTGCCCCACCCCTACCATCAAGAATAAATAGCATGCAACGAGGAGACCTCCAGCACAGCAGTAGTACCTCTTTGTCATCTTGGCACCTGAAGACAAAGAGCAGCTTCTGGGATATTTTGAAGATCGAAAGTGCTGTCTTCTTACCAGGCCCGTTTGCATCAAAAAAGCCATCTACTTCTCTCCTGGGCAGCACAAAGGAAAGTCCAAAGGAAAAGGTACAATGTAATTTGAGAAAAGCTGGTGTGTGCAGGTCAGGTTCCCCCCCAGGTTCCATGACAAATGGCGATACTATTCAGATCGGCTCAGAGCATACATGGCAGAACAGGCCAAGATGCCCACACACAATGACTGACTTAAGATATTTCCCTTGCTCCACTGGGTAGGAATTTGTCAGGGCCCTAGAAAGGCAAAGGGCCCACCAATGCCCCAAGAGCAATGCCACCCTCACTTTGCTCAGAGAATCCAAAAAGTTCAAAGGCAGCAGGAGAGGATTTGGATCTTGCAGCACTCCCCTCATCAAAGACAAGGGACTCTGGGAGCCAGCACTGGCACAGCCACTGGCAAAAGGCTTCAGTCCCCAGAGGCCAAAAGCCAAATCCACCCAGCACCTGCACACGGATTGTACACACCTGATTTCCCGCTGCAAATGACAGCGGCACAAGAACCTCCGGACAAGGGCCTGGATCTGCACTGCCGCTCGCTCGCGCTCCTTCAGCCCCCGGCGCTCCTCACGCGCCTGGCGTGCCTTGTCAAGGAACTGGGCCTTAGACAACTGGGCTGCACTGAACATTTTGGAGGTCTCTGGCAACAGGAGGAGAGGGGAAGGACAAGCTGGGAAAGCTGTGCCACACCTGCTTGCATGGCCTGCAACACTACCACAATAGGGCACAGAACTCCTCTTGGGTTCTGAGAGATCCCTTTACTCACTTACCGGTACTGTCAGGGTAGCTACTGAACAGGCATCCTTTATTCTGGGCACCCCTTTTCTAGCGTCACCCGAAGTTCTGTTTTTCCAAAAGGATGTAGGAAGAGTTGTGCTACCTCAGACAAAGGGCCCACCTAATACAGCATCCTTCTAGCCAAGGCAGAGGAGCTCTCTGGCCGCTTCCGTGCCCGGCGCCTCCGCCATTCGGGGCTCTGCGGGGAGAGGCAGGAGGTCAGCCACTGGAGTCTCGCCCCCCCCCGCCGGTCTCTTCGCCTCAGGACCCTCCGGCTCTGCGCGAGGGGGGCGCCGGCGCCGCGTCCTACCTGCCAGGGTCGTCGTGAGCTCCAAGGGGAAGCGCGACGAAGGAGAGAGATGTGTATATATATTTATTTATGTATGTATAACCCGCTAAGTATTATTGCTAGTTGTTACGCGCTGTTCTGCTTTGCCCTTCCTTCTCCTCCTCCGTCGCCTCGATAACGGCCGCCTTCCCCCCTTCCCCCCCAAAGAACTCCAAGGAGGACCGCCAGAAACGGACCATAGAGTCAAGGAAAACACCGGCGCTTCCGGCCCTTGGGAAGAAACCGGCCGCTGGCCCGGAAGTCCCGCCTCTCCTCCTGCAGCCGGAGCGCAAGAGGCATAGAGATGGAAGGGAGGCTAGACTTGCCCAGTCGCGACCGGACTTGCCCAGTCTTGCCCAGTCCGCCCTCCCCCTGCCCGTTGCTTTCATTCCTCCGTCCGGAAACTCAGTTCCTTGGGATTTGGGTTCCGCCCACCTCCTTGTGGAAAAAGCCGGGGAGGAACGCAAAGGAGGATGGGTAGAATCGGGGTGGGGCTCGGCAGAAAAGTTTTTTTCGGGGGGCCCCGCCCCTTCCTCGCGTGCGTCACCCGCTTCTTCCTCCTCCTCGTCTTGGGACCTTGTTGGCTGAGGGGAGGCCTCGCGAGGGGCTGTTCATGGTGAGCGAAGGGAAGGGGGGAGGGGCGCCTGGCTGAAGGGGCGGGGGGGGGCTCTTAGGGAAGTCACTTTCCCCCCTTTGGGGCAGAGCCTCTTCTTCTTTTCCTCCTCCTCTTTCGCCCCCCAACCTTCTTGCCTCCCTCCCTCCCTCCCCCTTGTGAGCACGAGGATGAAACCCAACATCAATAAAAACCCAGTTCAGATGATGATGATGATCTATTCCGTAGGGCCATCGATGTGCGTGGCGGCATTTTATAGAGCGCAGCGAGGCGACGGGAAGGGAGGCAGGGCTGAGGAAGTGATGAACTAGGCATTAAATGCACAGCCCCCTTCCCCAACCTGGTGCCCTCCAGATGACAACTCCCATCAGTTCTAATCAGCACAACTTGGGAGTTGTAATAATATGGTTTTTTTTACCCCTGGATTCTGTGAGATGGTCTTGTGGGTCACCAACGGGGAGTGCATAGGTGAGGCAGGGAGTGAATTCATCAGATGAAACTTTTGGACCAAAAGAAGGACTTCTTCACTCAACACACCATTGCCCTGTGGAACTCACTGCAAGAAGATGTGGGAATTGCTGTTAATGAGTCGTGAGGGTTCTGGGAAGGTGAGAAGGAGGAATTCGGGGAGGCCAGGCAAAGGTTTGAGAAACAGGTGGACTGTTGAATATTTTAGTTTGTTCCATGTGGACACTTTGCATGTGGACTCTCCCTCTGTACCCTGTTTCCCCTTTTTTAATACGTAGTCATAAAGTAAGCCATGGCAGGGTTTTTTTACCTTTGTGAGAAGTAAGACGTACCCCAAAAGTAAGCCGTGGTGCCGCCACAGGGGGAGGCTGTACCATACCGTACTGATGTAATAAAAATAAGACATCCCCCCGAAAATAAGACACCCTGTGTTTTTTTGAGGGGAAAAATTATAAGACAGTGTCTTAAAAAGGGGAAAGACGGTAGGGAAAGTCCACCAAACCTTCTGCACTGGAGTCTTTAGAAAACCAGTCAAGACCATTCTCTCCCACCAGGTTTTTGAGAATAGGGGACCAGTTTAGGGTGCTCTATTAGAACAGCCCCATACCTTGGTGCTCTCCAGGGGCTTTGGACGACAACTGCCAGCCTCAACCAGCACAACCATGGGATTTGTAGTCCCAAGATATCGATATCTGAAGAGTACGAGTTTGACATAAAGCGTATTAGAGTGTTGATCTGCATTGCAGGGTGTTGGATTACATGATCCTTGGGGTCCCTTCCAACTGTACAGTTCTATGATTCTATCTGACTACTCTGCTTCCGGTTTGTATTGTTGGATGAATGTGTGTTTTGTAGTAGATTTGTGTTATTGTGAGCCACTTTGGGATCCTCTGAAGGGCATGAAGATATGAGGAAAGTCTTTGACCCACCCACCCATCCCTTCTCTTTATTTCATGTTATTATAAACATACGAACTGATTTACTTGTGCTCCGTTAAGGATCACATCAAGATGGAAGGTAAGACCTTTCACTTACAAACCCATCGTGTCATAAACTATCCTATATAATAAAGAGCCTGTGTCCCTCCGTAGCTTTCCGTGTGTCACAGGAATTCGCAAGTGCGCGTGCGTTCCAGTGACACACGGATTGGACGACAGGAGAGGGGGCGTGTCCGAGAGGCAGCAGCGGCGCATGCGCGCCGTCATTTCGGTCACTGCCACCGCCTCCCACGGACCTGGAGCTGCCCTGCCAAGACTCCCGCTCGGACAAAGCAAAGAGCGGGGGCAGCGGCGCAAAGCACCGCTTCCCGCAGCCTCCTGCACGCCGCCGACGCCACCCTGCAACCTCCTCGCCCCGGCCGCTGCTCTCTCTCCCGGCCGCCGCTCTCCGCCTCCCCTCGCCGCCTGTTGCGTCCGACGGGCTCCCGGCAGCTGCTGCTGGCCTGGGCTTGGCCCGGGTGCTCAGCCCGAGGACCCAGCCAGCAGCCGCGACGCGAGCGGGTCAGGCAGAGGCAGGCGGGCGGGCGCGCGGAGAGGCGGAGGAGGAGGGGGCGCTTCGGCGGAGGCAGAAGCGGCGGAGGCGGCGCCCGGCCAGCCCAGCACCAGCACTCACAGCACAGCCAGCCCCCGCGAGGGCACCTTGCCATCCCGCGGCCCGCAGGCCAAGCCCGGCGCGGAGGAGAAGGCGGCGGAGAGGCCGAGGCGAACGCAGCCGGCGGGGATGCTGAACGAGGCGGTGGAGGAGGAGCAGCCGCTGGACGTCGCTGGGCCTCACACACACACACCCCACGCCGCCCCGCAACCGCCTCCCCCCGGCCACTGCCACAGGCCCGGATTGGGAGGCAGGCGCGCACGGTTTGCCGCCGGTGCGCGCGGGGAGGAGGCCGCTGAGGGAGGGGAAGAGCGGGTTGGGCGTCGGGCCCGGAGAGCTTTCTAGCGCCCGTTTTTGTTAACGGGTTTAATTTACTAGTCCAAGCATAATTCATCTAATGTCTCACCTTTATATCAGCTGCGAAAAGGCTTTAAATGGTTCCAAATTATACTTGTGCTTTACCTACTCCATAAAGGGCAACTGGGTTTTCTCTTCTCTTAATCATACCATCTCGGTAAGCTTAGACATTGCAGCAGCAGCAGCACAACATGTATTATTAAAAACAAAATAAAATAAAAAAATTCCTTCCAGTAGCACCTTAGAGACCAACTAAGTTTGTTCTTGGTATGAGCTTTCGTGTGCATGCACACTTCTTCAGATACTGAAGATACTTCAGGAATTTTTTTATTTTATTTTGTTTTGACTATGACAGACCAACACGGCTATCTACCTTTAACATGTATTATTAAGCCACTCTTGTTCACTTGGAATTTACTTGAATTGCCCTTTGGGCTGTTGTTAAGCACAGTGCCTGCTCAGCTCACCCCAGAAGTGTACCAGGAATATCTAAGTCAGATTCTCCCCCAGCCACAGAAATGCTGCTATCCTTTTTCCTCTTGGCTCTTCCTTTCCTAGCTGGGTTGTTTTTAATCCTGACTTGTCAGATTTTATCTAATGCGCCCCAGAGATAAGGAGGGAATTGGAGCTCCCCTTGACTGGTAACAAGATGCCACATGAAACATTCAGCACTGTTTCATTATTAATTGACTTCCTCCCCTGCCTTCAGACAGCCTAATAATTTAACCATGGCCTTAAAGCTCTCCCCTCTGACAAAGCTCTTTCATTGGCTTTGTGATGGTGAGTGGGACTTTAATTTCCCCTCTGTGCAAAGCTTGAGGCCCTGATAAACTCATTGTTCTGAGGTGGCTGATGATCTAAGTTTATTGTTAGCGCAGAAGCCTGGCCAGGCCTGATAAAGTGAAAAAGGGCCTTTCTGCCATTTGTCACTGCCCCAGGAGATTTCCAAACCTGATAGATCTCCTATGCAGCCCCTTGATAAGGTCAAAGAAGGGCTCCTTCTAGCTAGTGACTCATGCCTGCTTTGTCCATTGCAGAGGGATAACTTTGTTCCTCTGTGGTACCTCTAAAGACCTCATGTGTTTGTTTTGATAGGCTCTCCCTCACAAGGGGTGGGGTGGGGTGTAGCACAGCCGTTTTCATATTGCATTCTGGGCTTATTCAGAAGCTGTTAGAAAATGAATCACTGACCGAAAAGGCACCTTGTTCCCTGCTTCTGATGTTCTGTGCCACTCCCACTGCTTCCACACCACTCACCTGGACCTGGGTACCGCCTCATTTGACCCAGGTGAACGGAGTGGGCACCAGTATCCTCCAATTGATGCCAAGGGCTTTCTTAGGACATGGAACTGAAGGTAATTCTCTGAAAAAATTAACTTGCCATCCATCTAGAAGGGTCATTGGTGTCACTAGTCATCAGTTATCTGTACTGGTAGCCCAGTCCAGTTGCATTTGTTCAAAAAATACTGCACCCTTCAGACATTACAAAATGCATGCCTTGGTTTGGGATCAGTCCGTGGAAAAGGGGGAGATAAGAGGTCATCCATCACATGAAAACTAATATTTGCTAAGTGCAGTTCAAGGAACAAGGCAGTCCTTGCCCACAGCATTACAAACTAATATGTTTTATTTATTGAAACCTGTCCTGTTGTCCTAAGACAAACGGCAGGGCAGAAAAGGAATGAGGAGGGTAGAGAAAACAAGCACATTCAAGTACCAATTCTTGAAGTTACAAAAAGGAGTAAAACATCTGCCAGACAATTTGACAGTTTCTTCTCCCACCCCATTCCTTAATTAAAGTTAAGGCTCTAATTCTTCAGTTTGTTATTTGTTGGAGGGGCTTTTATTTCCCACTTTTCCACAGAGCTTCCTGGTTGTTGTGGCACTTCAGCTCAGCTGCACTCGCTTATCACTAGCTCTGAGGCCCAATGTGGCTTTCCACGTACACCAGGGCCCTTTACCGTTTTGGGCACGCGGCACCTCTGGAAATCCTAAGAAGCTATCAAGGGGACCACAAAATGCCAATCCCACAGAAAATAAACCAGCAGTGCTCAGAACCCCACCCACCTCCAAATGGCAAGAAAGACCTACACACATCCACACCAATAGACAAAGGAACCCCCTTCCCAAAATATGTGCCCCCTCCAACCAAACAACTCCCCCCACCAAGCAATTTTAAAAAACAGAGCACAGGACCTGGTTACGGGCCATGGGAGGGTGCTGAGGGTGCTGTTGGGGACCCCAGGCTTGGGCTCTTGTAGATCACAAGTTTGCAGCTATTAGGAAGAACTTTAGCTAACACCAGGGCTGTGTCACTTGAGGTTGGAATCCGTTTGACAGTCTTAAATGCAGAAGGGTGAGAAGGCGTCTGTTTGCAGAATAACTCGCTGGCTGATGTTTAGAGAAAGGAGGGGCAGGTAAGAAGAACAAGATAAATTGCTCCATTGTCTGTGCTGCTTGCACTGTGGAAAAGCTGTCCGAGGAACTTCTTGGGACCGATTGTGCTGAAATTCCTTGGCTGAATTCAAAATAAGCCAAGTCCTTGCTGCAGAGAAAGGCAGCTTTGTGAACTGGCTTTGGTGGCGAGGGAGTCACTCAGGAGTCAGCCATGAAGATGATAAGCACACACCTAACCTGACCAGGACACTGGCCGGAGGTGAATCATCAACCTTCACCCCCCCTGCCCCCCAGCCTGAAGCAGCTCATCTTTTGCTTGCAATTCAGTTCTTACACACTCTCAAAAGTATTTCAAAAGGCCAGTGAGAGCAACTGAATGATGAAATTATGCAAAAATCCTGACGTTTCTCTGAGAAGCCCTGGTGCTACCGGTAGTTTCCTTACTGAGTTTTGCCAAGACCCTTCCTGCTGTCTCGCACTGTGTACCCACATGAGGAACTGCATCCATGTGAGAGCCCCATAACTAGCAACAACATAAGAAGAGCCTGCTGGATCAGGCCAGTGGTCCATCATTCTGTTCTCACGGTGGCCAACCAGGTGCCATCTCAGTTAGTGGCTATCCCTGCCTCCTATGCACCTTGTTTTACCTCTCTGGAGTCTTCCAGCATTCAGCATCATTGGATGCCCATGAGTTCTAATGTTCTGAGAGAGAGAAACACTTCTTGATCCACTTTCTCCATGCCAGGTATCATTCGATAAAACTATCCTGTTGCCCCTTACTTGCCTTTTCTCTATACTACAAAGTCCCAAATGCTGCACCCTTTTCTCATAGGGACATCTCTGCATCCCCTTTATCATTTGGTCGCCCTTTTCTGAACCTTTCTTGCAACTCTACTTTATTTCTTTATATTGCATTTATAGCCCAGCCTTTTCTCTTTCCCTCCCTCATTTAATCCCCATGACAACACTGTGAGATAGGTTAGGCTGAGAGACTGTGGCTGGCACCCAAAGTCACCAAGTGAACCTTATGGCCAAGTGGGGATTTGAACCCCGGTCTCCCAGGGCCTTGTCCAACACTAACCGGTGCCCCACATACCTAGACTACCCTTCCACAACTTGGTGCTGCCCCGTTTCCTTCTTCACTGGGACGCTTATGAAGCCCAGCCTGCAGGCAGGTGTGGATCTGGAGGTGACTGTTTGTCAGTGCCGGACTCTGCTTACGTTCTTACCAGCCCAGGTGGGCTGCTGCCTCTGTGTCCATTGCCTGGAGGCATTTGATAGCCCCTGAGCAGCAGGAAGATGGGCCAGAAGGGCCTTGGCTCCAATCCAGCTGGGCTCCTCTTGGTCCGACCTGTTTAGGATGCGCAGGTAACCAGAGGGGCATGAAGGTGCTCATGGAAGGCTCCTTTGCTCTTGCAGGAAGAGATGTCTGGAGAAACGGTGGTGAGCACTGCAGTGCCAGCAGCTGCAACCCGCACCATGTCCTTCAAAGGCGCCAGCCCCAGTTCCAAGTATGTGAAGCTGAACATCGGCGGGGGCCTGTACTACACCACCATGCAGACGCTGACCAAGCAGGACACCATGCTCAAGGCCATGTTCAGTGGTCGTATGGAGGTCCTCACCGACAGTGAAGGTAATGGAGGCCTCCTGGCCAGGAGGGATGGCAGGGTCAAGATGGGCAGGGCCAGTGTGCTCTGAAGAGGTGGCCGTTTGAGGCTCCCGTTAGCCTCACTCAATCTCGTTGCATTAATAAAAATGCACTGTGAAGGACATAGTTAAACTATGGAACTTCCTACCACAGGAGGCAGTGGGTAGCTCTAACTCAGATGGCTTCAAAAGAAGATTGGACAAATTCATGGAGGAAGGGCTGTCGATGGCAACCAGGCATGATGGCTATTCTCTGCCTCTATGGTCAGAGGCAGTAATGCTTCTGAATCCCAGTTCCTGGAAACCACAGGAGGGGAAAGGGCTCTTGTGCTCAGTTCTGGCTTGCGGGTTTCCCAAAAGAGGCATCTGGTTGGCCACTGAGATGGCCAGATGCAGCAGGCTCCACTTACATGCTAACAACTGGGGGGAAAATAGAATTATAATGCCAGACTCAAAAGTCTCAGGCAATTCATAGTCTAATAATAATGTTGATATTCAATTTTTTGCCACTTGCTCTGTGATGGACTTGTCGGAGCCCTGAAGCAAAGTTTTCCTAAGAGTCTCAGAAGGTTGGTCAGGGAGGAACTGTACAGTGGGAGAGATGAGGTCTATCATGGAAGCTGCTCTATCTAGTCCAGCCTCCTGTTCTCACAGGGAACCAGATGCCCCCAAGGGAAACCCACAGGCAGGATCTGACCTCAGAGCCCCCTCCCATCCTGCAGCTTCCAGCATTCAGAAGCATGGCTGCTTTCGATTGTGAGGCAAAGCATCATCCCCATGGCTAATAGCCTTGGTCCTCTAGGAATTTGTTCCATCCCCTCTTAAGGCCATCCAGCCACCCAGAGTGGCTGGGGAAACCCAGCCTGATGGGTGGGGTATAAATAATAAAATTATTGTTTCTTCTTCTTATCCAGGTTGGTGGCCATCCCGGCCTCCTGTGGGAGTGAGTAAGAGCAAGACAGACTTTTGCACCCTTTGATTTTAAGAAAACTTGCAGGTTTAAACACCGTAAGGGCAAAGTAGAGCAAGATACCGTAGCAGGGCTGGAAAGATAGACTGTCCCTTGTTCCATTTGGAGCCGTTATGTAAAACTCGTGGCTTGGAGAACTAAGAGCATAATCAGATTTTCACTGTAAGGCCATTAATTCAAGGCACCCATCAAATCCTTTGGCCTGCATTGCCCTTATTTGCTAAAGACAAGCGTCCGTCCTGCATAAGTTCCCCCCCCCCCGGCTGCCCTCCTCAAATGCATTCTTGTCTCTCTGCCCATAAACCAAAGTCTTTGGTCTGTTTATGGCTGGCTGTGCCTCACTGACGATTGCGCAGGAAGCTTCCCTCTGAGAAACTGCTTATCTGGCTGTGTTCAGTCAAGGGCTAGGAGAGGGAGCTGAGGGGGGAGGAAAGAAGAGGCAACCTGTTCCATTTCACTGCTTTTTCATTTTCACTGATCGCACCCTAATAAACAGAATATGCCGGCATCAGGAGATTTTGTAAGGAGCCCTCTTACCTCCTAGATGCCCTTAGCCGGTCCTTTTGCCCCTTTCTTTAATATAAGAGGGGGATGAGAGAAATGATTCGCTAGCTGCCAGGGATTCTTTACCTGTGATTCCTGCCTTGCATGGGGGGTTGAACATTGCAAGGAGTTGAACTCCATGGCCCCTCAGGTCCCTTACAACTCTACAATTCTATGCATCTGTTATTTTGTTGGGTCACTTGCTCAGGGCAACCAGGAGGCCACTTGGGGGCATGTAAGCCCAGCATTGCAAATGAGCCATCCGAAATGACAACCCACAAATATTTTGACTAGACTGACGGGCTGTTTATTTATAGAGTGGGGAGGGGCTTCCTTTCCCAGTTTCCTGTAGCTGATTCCTATTTGGTCCAGGCAAGTAGTTAGCATTCCAAAATGTTCACAGGGCACCTCCTTTTCTAAAGCTTTATAGATCTTCCATTGCCCACACCCAAAATCCTGCTTGGGACTTGAGATCAGCATAAGAGGCTCTACTCTCTGTCCTGTCATTACATGAGATGCTATAAGCAGGTGCAAGAGGTGAGCCCTTTTTGTGGCGGCCCAAGATTGCAGACTAGCCTCCCAGTGGGAATCTGCCTGGCCACAGATGTTCCCCATCTCCGCTGTAAGGTATTTAGGCACCCCAAACCTTGACCTGTTGGTGGTCCTCTCACTGGTAACAAGGAGACAGTGGTTTTGTTCTGCTCTCCTTCTTTGCCTCTTCCTTCATTAATTTTCATCTGCTGTTGTCTCAGGCTGGATTTTGATTGACCGCTGTGGTAAACATTTTGGGACCATCTTAAACTACCTGCGTGACGGTGCTGTACCCCTTCCAGAGAGCCGGCGGGAGATAGAAGAGCTGCTGGCAGAAGCCAAATATTATTTGGTCCAAGGTCTGGTGGATGAGTGCCAGGCTGCCCTACAGGTAAGCAGGCCATGCATCAGGCACTTGAGAACCCACAGTGGCTACAAAAACACTTTTGTTGGTTGCAAAGGGCTTTTGGACAGCCCTCTGGAGACTGAAATAGGAGCACGGGGTCTGTCTGAAAGCACTTTGCAAAAGCACTCTTTGAAACAGCTGTACCCCCTTCTCCTTTGGACATTGGAACTTGCGGCTTCACAGTGGTATGTGGGGAATGTGCCGAGGGCAGATCAAGGTTTCTTTATTCACCACCCTTCATCATAAATAACTTCAAGGTGGTTTGCATGTATAAAATTGTTATAACAATAAAACAATAACACATTACAACCAACAGTAAAGCCACTAGCAGAAAGCAGTCTCCCATGACAAATGGCAAGGCTGATCAAGGCACTTGAGTGCCATGGTGAAGAGAGGTGTCTTCAGTTGGCGTCGAAACTTGTGCAATGCAAACACCATATTTCTGGCAGGAGAGCATCCCATAGTGAGGGTGCCACCACAGAAAAGGCCCTGTCTCGAGTCACTGCTTGATGTACCTCAATTCCTGGTGGGTCTTCAGCTGGGCTACTAGGTTCTTCCCGGTGGGCGCCTGACTTCTCTTCCGCCTCTTGCTTGTGTTCTGATTGGGTCTCTCGTTTCAGCAGAACAAAGAGGTCTACGAGCCCTTTTGCAAGGTGCCCATCATCACATCCTCCAAAGAAGAGCAGAAACTTATAGCCACATCAAACAAGGTGAGCAGCTCTTTGGATGTGAAGAGCTTGGCATGTTCACAAACTGGCATGTTCACAAACTACACATTCCCACCTGGTTTTCACTTTAATGCCTGTACAATTTGGCTGTGATTCCTGCATTGCTTAGGGTTGCACTAGATGACCTTTAGGTCCCTTCCACCTCTATGATTAAGTGTCAAGCATCTCTGCCTTCCCTTAGGAACTGGGTGCGGTGGAGAATTACCTGCCTCTTTACTCTTTTTCTTTCTCCTCACCAGTTCCCACCAGACCTTTATCTTCACCTGTATTCTGTCTTTGAAACTTAGATTGTTAAACCCGCAAGGCCAGGATTGTATTACACCACCCTGACATTTGATACTGAGCCGGAATATAAACACTTCAGTAAAAACATAGCAAAGGGGTGCTAACGTGTGACCCCCTGGGTGTTGGGTTCCCAACTGCCATCAGCCCCAGCCTGCATGACTTAGTGGTCAGGGATGATGGGAGTTGCAGTCCAGTAATAACTGGAGGGACACGGCTCAGCCACCCCTTGACAGAAGGATGGGCATATCATAATGGGCAGGTCTGTTCGTGGTTGTACATGTCTGTGAATGGAACCTCTGTGTACAGAGACAGTCTACCTGTGGATATCACTTGCTGGCAACAAAGGGAGGAGGGCCTTTGTGAGAAACAGGGTGCCAGACTGGATGGAGCTTTGGTCTGATGCTACTGCAGGGCTCTTCTGATATTCTAAAGCAACTGCATTCTGTACCAGAGCTCATGTGCAGGAGGCAGTTACTAGCCTTAACCCACCACCGTGGTTTTGCCCTCCTACTCTGCACCCTGCAAAGTTTATGATTGATTGATTGGATTTGTACCCCACTGTTCAGCCAAAGAGACTGGCATATAGTCAAAACAAGACAGTCTCTACCTGCGGGCTTGCAATCTAAAAAAACAGGATACGCAAGGGAAAAGAGACAGGGAGGGAAGAGGAAAAGCAAAACTCAGGTGCCAGTTTCTAAAGAGCCATTCCTGTAATGCACAGTTCAGGGGCAGGAGGCACCAGATGGAGCTGGGCTTCCTATCTCTCCCACCAAGGCCGTCCCCTGGAATGGCTGCCCCCAGTTGACAGCTGAAGGGAGAGGTCCCTTTTGAAGGTGAGCTGTATAACAAAAGCATCAAACTGTGACATTTATCCCTACCTGTTTGTGCTTCCCCCACAGCCAGCGGTAAAATTGCTGTACAACAGAAGTAACAACAAGTACTCCTACACCAGGTAAAAGCTTTCACCTTCTGCACCTGGGGAAGGTTTGTAAGGGCATTTGCAATGCCACGTGGAAGCTGATGAAACAAAGTGAGGGGGCGGGGAATGGAGTTTTGACTAAAAGTAGAGTTAGGGGGGCAGGGGATTAAAAGAGGCCCCTGGAAACTGGAAGGTGTCCTCATTCCTGTCCTGTTGGCTCAGCAACTCCGATGACAACATGCTGAAGAACATTGAGCTGTTTGACAAGCTTTCGCTGCGCTTCAACGGGAGGGTCCTCTTCATCAAGGATGTCATCGGGGATGAGATTTGCTGCTGGTCTTTCTACGGACAGGGGCGCAAGATAGCGGAAGTCTGCTGCACGTCCATTGTGTACGCCACAGAAAAGAAGCAGACCAAGGTGAGTTGTTGCTGTTGCTTCTTTGACAACACCCACCCACTCCCCAAAATGAGATGTAGAAGGTAAGTAAATGCAGACAAAACCAAGCAAGGATTTGAGCTTGCCCCTGCAACCCTCTTCTTCTCTCCCCTCTGGGTTGCAAAGTTCTTCCATGCCTACGCAAGAGGGCCCAGGGGAGGAAGCTTCCTAGTTCACTGCCAGACTGCTGACTGAGGATGGTTTCAGGGAACATGTTGGGCCACAGTTAAAACAACGTCACTGGCTACCAGTCTATTTCCAGGCACAATACAGTGCTGGTGATGAGACTTACAAAGCCCTCTATGGTTGGGCCCAGGCTACCTGAAGTATCATCTCTCTCTCTGTGAACCCGCCCACGTGGTAAGATCCTCAGGTGAGCACCTTCTCTTGGTCCCATCTACATCAGAGGCACACTGGTGGTGACCCAGGAGAGAGAGCCTTCTCTGTGGCTGCTCCCATATTGCGGGATTCCCTCCCATGAGAGGCTAGATGGGCTCCTTCTTTGTCATCCTTCCACTGGCAGGCTCAGAGCTTCCTGTTCAAACAAGCCTCTGGAAATGGAAATGCAGGCGGGGCTGTCAGGGCAAACTGTAGTTTAACTGCTGGCTCTAAACAGGGTCTGGTGTTTTTTAACTGTTGGTTTTTAACTAATTTGATTTCCTTTGTATTTTATAATGATGTTTTAAAATGTAAGTTGCCCTGAATTCCAGCTTGGGAGAAAGGAATTCCTCCTAACCTCCCTCTGCTTGGGGTGTCCAGGTTGAATTCCCGGAAGCCCGGATCTACGAGGAGACATTAAACATTCTGCTTTATGAAGCCCAAGATGGACGAGGCCCTGACAATGCGCTGCTGGAAGCAACTGGAGGGGCAGCCGGTCGCTCACACCACCTGGAGGAGGACGAGGAGCGGGAGCGCATTGAGCGGGTCCGCAGGATCCACATCAAGCGCCCGGACGACCGCACTCACCTGCACCAGTGAGAGAGAGAGAGAGAGAGAGAGAGAAGCCAGCCTCAGCCCAAAATCCTGTTGGGGCAAAATCTCCGTCCAGGCTCACTCCAGTGGCTGCCAGGCACCTAACTTATATTCCATGAGGTCTATAAACTGTTATTTTATAAACAAACTAGAGTATTTTTGGTATGGAACACGGTAGTTTTATCATGAAAATCCACGAGGTGTCCAGCTTCACAGCAATCCTGTGGACTCGCCCCAGCCTCGGGGAATCAATGCCTGTCTTGGTTTATCCAGCACTTCTTGTTCCCGCTCTCTCATGCCTCAAGAGGAATCTTCCTTCTGCAGGGGCATTTCAGTGTCTGCATTTTGCAAAGGCAGCCTTCCACCAGCTGGTGCTCTCTGGAAGCTTTGGACTCGCAGCTCCCATCCTAATGGAGTTGTAGTCCAAACCGCTCTGGAAAGGGCCATGTTGCTGGGGATGGCTGTGCTAGCAAAACAAAGATGATGCCTGCCCTCTCCATCTCACTCAAGTGCAGGGTTCAAGAAAGGCAGCTCAACTTCCACACACCTCCCACTTTCTCTTCCTGAAAGTTAAAACGGGAGAGATGAGCTGCCTCTCAATTCATGCGCTGTGACAAAATCTACAGTAGAAACCCCTTTGCTTGCTTTGGCACCAAGTTGCTAATTTCCTAAGTGCAGGTGTAACTTGTCTGTGTATGAGGAAAAGGTCATAGCATACTTCTAGGATGGAAGGATAATCCTTCCGCTTCCCTCTTTCTTTTTGGACATGGGCAGAGGAGAGGTGGTCCTCTCTTGGCCACTCTTTAGGGAAATGTACCTGCAGCCGGGCTCCGTGTTGTCTTGCCTCTTCCTAAGTTGACATTTGGTGTGTTTGTTTGTTTGTTTGTTTGTTTGTTTCATGCTGTGGCAGTTTTTCCACAACAAAAGTCCAAGCAATGCCTCTTCCCATTTCAGACAGGCTTTGACAGTTCTCGTTTTCCCACCCAGTTCCATGCAGACAAACCCTGCTGAATTTGGGAGCGCGTCTGTTTCTCCTTCCTTCCATCCATCCCATCTTGGGTGTGTGAGCCTTCAGAAGTTGCTCTTGCCTGTTTGGTAGGTGGGACAGAAACAAAATTGTGAACTTGCCATGCCACTGTCTTTGCTGTGTCCTGCTCTCTTCTTTTGTAACCCAAGGCATGACTCAAAAGTGAGAGAACCTACAGCACAGGGTGGGGAGAGCAAGGGGCTGGCCTACTTATCCCTCCAGCCCACCCCCACCAGATTTTCTCCCAGGTCATGTAGGCTCATGTGCATATGTAAAGCCTCAGTCTTGCTACTCGGGAGGTGGTAGGCAGTTTAGAGGAGCAGCTTCCATAGACGAGAATTTAGTGTGTGTTGAGGCAGGATGCACAATTATCTACCTCGGCACAATTTCTCCTGTACTTCCGTTAGGAAGCAGATTAACCAGTAACCTGTAATGTTGCGTTTGGGACCGAAGTAGCAGGAAAGCCAAGCTGTTGGTTGTTCGGTGAAGCTTAGAGGAGCCCTCCCTGGCCTTGCACCATGCAGAGGGGTGAACTATAACCCCCATCAGCCCCAGGATCACATGGCTATCCTGGGTGGGACTTATGGGAGTTGTAGTCAAACCCATTTGGAGGGTGCCAGGCCAGAGAAGGCTGAAGTGTTAATACGCTGAATACCAAAGTCTCACTTGGCTCATTCCTTTTTGTGTGTTTGGATCTCCGTCTCATCCTCCCACAGTTGATGCAGCCCCTCAGCTACAACTTTCTCCCTTTGCAAGAGGAAAAAAAGGCACTGGTTGGTGGTCTTACTTATCCCATTTCATGCCTGTCACTTGTGCAACATAAAAAATTGCGGAACAAAATGGTGTGTCATGATGGCTCTCTGGATGCTCCCAACTCCACAACATCTTGGGGATTCATTGTTAAAAACATGTTTAAGTATTACAGTAAGTGACATCACTGTAAAACCTGCTCAGTATTTTGACATCCTTAATATGTTACAGCTAAGCTTATCTGGGAGTTGTGGTTCAAGCAAGACACTTAAGAAACTTCTCCAGCAAGTCTGATAACTTCCTCTCTTTATTCATGTTGCGTAGAGCCTAATAAGGGGGGGGGGGGCAATCCTCACATTTTTTCGAAGTGTAAGAAAGAAATTGTGTCTGCAGTTAGGGGACAGGATAGTGGATTCCTGTGAAGCCTTGGCTTCTAGCATCCTAAAGGTAAAGGGACCCCTGACCATTAGGGTCCAGTTGTGGACGACTCTGGGGTTGCGGCGCTCATCTCGCATTACTGGCTGAGGGAGCCGGTTGTACAGCTTCCGGGTCATGTAGCCAACATGACTAAGCCGCTTCTGGCGAACCAGAGCAGCGCACGGAAACGCCGTTTACCTTCCCGCTGCAGCGGTTCCTATTTATCTACTTGCACTTTGACGTGCTTTCGAACTGCTGGGTTGGCAGGAGTAGGGACCGAGCAACGGGAGCTCACCCCGTCGCAGGGATTCGAACCGCCGACCTTCCGATCGGCAAGCCCTAGGCTCTGTGGTTTAACCCACAGCGCCACCCACGCCCTCTAGCATCCTACCTTGTTCTTATGAACGTGGAACCGAGCCTGCTACACACAGATCCCCAAAGGTAACTATTATTTCCAGGATGGGGTGCTTAGAATCCCACATCTAAGCAGTTTCCTCTTCCTGACAGCCAACCAATTTTGTAACATCAACTCTGTGCATTAAGATCGCCTTTCCTTGCCTGTCTTTTAGTTTGCAGGTTTGGAAATAAGCAACTGAGTGCCGGTGGTTTTAGCTTCCTGGGGCCAGAGGAAGGGGTGGGGTGCAGTTGCCTTCCTCTCCCTGCTCAGTTCTCTGAGCCTTTTTAAAAAAATGGTCTGCAATAAAGGGAAGTGCTCTTTGTTCCAATGTCCAGGGGCTGAGTGCATCTTTCAAGATAATCCATTTCTTTGGTGAGACTTTGTTTTCAAGAAAAGGTGGGATCAGTGAAGAAGGGAGGCTGCACATCAGCTGCCAATGAATTCTGCACTGTTCAGTATCAGAGCAAGGAATAAGATACTTCTCCTTGGTACGAACAAGACACCTAGGTGGCCATGGAAGGTTTAGGTGGTTAAATCTAGCTGTAGTATTTGCTGCCCCAGGTTCCCTGTAGGCCAAAGGTGGTCCCCATCGATTGTTCCCATGTGGGGGCACAGTGAGAGGTGCCTTTTTCATTCTCCCACCTGCAACCAGGCAGCATCCTGACAATCCTGCAGACTCGTTTCCTTTAAAGCAGAAGCCTGACTGTCTTGCTACTTTTACTGCTTTCAGAATGAGATCTTGGGGAAGGGCTGCAGCTCGGTTGCAGAGCACAAAGCTCCAGGGTCAGTCCCTGCAGTATCTCCAGGTATTGCTGAGAATGTCCACATGTCTGGGACCCTGGAGAGCCGCCACCAGTCAGTGTAGACATATGGAGGTGGGCTGATGGTCTGACTCTGCACAAGGCAGATTCCTATAACCGTGCCAGCAGGGTGTTAACTTCCAGACACAAACTATAGAGCATGAGCTAGAGGTGCAAGGAAAAAGTGCAGCGGCAAAGGCCCTCTTTCCACATCACCCACCCTTCCTAAGATATGAGTGGAAGGTGAAGGGGCAGCAGAATGGGGGGCTGTACCTCGCATGAAACACTTCATCTACCTGAGCCACAGATTTTGTGTCCTGAAATGAAGCCTTGCTGTGGTTGACGAGTGTGGCGAAGGGGCATTCAAGTGCACATCTGTGTGGGGAAGCAGTCTCCTGCAGCGAGGTTAGAGGACATGACAGCAGTGGTGGAGGAAGCCACTTGGGCGCCTGGGGCGGGGTGCACCGCGGGGCCTCCAGAGTCTGCCTGCCTCCCTCCTCCCACTCAGCTGCCCTACAGCTGGGGGGGGGAGGCAGCGGGCAGACCGTTAGGGCAGCGCGGAGCCTGCACGTGCCCAAGCCACCGCGTCTCTCCCAGGCTCGTGGGGCTCGGGTGCGCTGCAGGCCCCGTGGTGAGCGCCACCCAGCATTTTGTCACCCCCCTCAGTGGTGACACCCGGGGCGGTCCACACACCCCTTCCTCCGCCCCTGGCTGAGGGAACAAGCTGCCAGCTGCATCCAGTGACAAGCACTTTTAAGAGCTGCAGTGGACCCTTCCTCTATGAACAGCAGCAGAAATTCTCCCCCACAGCTTCAGTTTCACAGCCTTCATTCCAATGCTGCAAGGTAATATTTGCAGAGCAAAGTTTTTATGTTTAAGTCTGTATGTATGTATTTTATGCTGGTCTGAAAATATGCAAAATAAATAGGCGTTTTGCCAATTTCCAACTTGTTGGCTGTTCCTTTGTTTCTCTTGCAGGCAGCTAACAAATGTAGCCCAATACTTTTTTGCAGGAAGGTGGATCAAAAATGGTTTGGGCTGCTGAGCCAAAGTTTGCCACGTGTGCCAGGAGGTGGGGAGATCTCCCTCCCATGCAAGAAGCAAGCACACAATTGGGAGACGACTCAAATGCAATTACACATGCAGGCCCTAATTTTTTGGCAGATAGCACCAGAAGACCGTTACGATTCAGGGCCGCTCGACACCTGCTGGTTCCATCCATCTGAATCTGGGTAGCATTGGGAGAGCTTTGTGGTTGGGAGATTCAAGACTCCGTTCAGCAGCTAAACTTGCAACATTCACACACAGAAGTCTCCATTTGGTAACTGCAGTCACTAGGGCAGTGGTTTTCAAACTTTTTGAACCCATGTCTCCTGTGACCAACCCCTAGAGGATATGGGGGAATCCCCACTTGTGGCAGCGGCTGGCTGCTGACAGGGAAGGGGGGGGGGAGGTGTGCTTTGCCTTTGCCAGTCACAGCAACCAGCCTTGTCACTGCTGAACCCCAGAGGAGCTTCTAGGGCTTCCTCAGTAGAGCTGGACAAATGGATTCTGGATTTATCCTGTTTCTCATTTTCCTGCTCTTAAGTTCAGTTTGCCTCATTTGCATTTTTTAAAAAGACACATTAAAATTAATGCACACTTTTGTGCATTGTTCCCCTAATACACCATTTGCATGCAGCTTTGCAAGCAATTTCCCCTTACAGAATGCATTTTGTAGATTAATTTCACCAAAAGGATTTCAGTTTACATACTGGTTTAGGAGTTGCAAATTTGGCAAGTGTGCCTTTCTCCGCATTCCTGCTCCACACATAACAAAAAGTCGACTGGTTCAGAAGAAGCCTCAGCTGGCCACCTTGGCTTTCAGACAGAGCTAGAAGGAGACTTTAAAGCTGATCAGGAACTAATGGTAATTTAAAAAAAAAACACCTACAAGATAATTTCAAAGCCATGTTTCTCTTAGTCTTTTTAATTCACATTGCCACTTACAATCACATGTTGCTAGTATAGAGAGGAACATAGAGGCACAATTTCGACTGCAGAACCTTCCCCCCCCCCATCTCCCTTTGGTGGGGCTGTGGCTGCCCAAGCAGCAGCGGGGATCTCAAGGTTCCCCCAAAAAACAGTGCCAGAGAAAAATGAGGAGAGTTGTGTTCTGAAACCCTAAGGGACAACAGCTGCCTGCCTCGTATTTCTCCAGGCTGTAGGATTCAGATTTACAGATTCTGCTATTACACTTCCAGCCCTGTAATATTCATGGATGGGAAGAAGGCTTTTTCCGGATTGTAAAACTTCCTCCTCCACTTCTAAGGTGCAGTTCTTTTCTGAGGCTTTCCCCACTTGGACCTATTAAGGAAATCTAAGGAAATCTGCAACTGTTGACTTAGAGGCAAATTATCACAAAAATATAGCCAGTTATTGGGAGTATTCATACAGTCAGTCATGGGATCTGCAACAGTCCTAGGGCATCAAAACACTCTTTGTAAGCATCAGAATTATAATATGGACTCTGCTCCTCTCCACAGAGGAGTTTGGGCTACTTTCTCTTTCGAACATCAGCAGTTAACAGGCAAAGGTGGAACATGCGCTTCCATCAGGATGTTATTCTGGGTGATACCTGTTGGATTTAAACATAGAAAGATAAAAAATATATATTAGATGATCCTCAGGGTCCCCTTCAACTCTACAATTTTGTGATTCCCACCAAAAGTACAAAGGGGAGCTAACAGGCAACTAAGAGATCTGGCTTTTTTAAAAAAAAATTATTCAAATTCATACAGAAAAAGAAAAAGCAAACACAAAAACAAAACAAAAAGAAACAGAAATCCATTACAAAAATTGCATCTATCAAATCCAATCTTCCTAATACATTTTCTGATCTTACATTAACTAATTTCATTTCTTCTCTTTTGTCTTATATTTAATTAATATTTTTATACCAATACCTTCCCATTATCCCACCCCCCAACTCCCTCTCACAAATGTGTGATCTCATTAACTCAGTATCTTACTTTCTTGTCTTTTAGTTGTGTTAACGCTTTTTATCTTAGCATCCGATACCTTTATTTTCCTTCTTGTTTTCCCCTGCACGTTTTACGCCATATCCATCAAAATATCAATTCCGGAGCAATGTACAGTCATATAATCCTTCATTCCTTCCCACTCCTTTATTATTTCTTGATTTGAGCGACCTCTGATGTTTGCTGTTAATTTCGCCATCTCTACAAACTCACACATTTTGTTTCTCCACTCTGCTACTGTTGGGATTTTCTCCCCCTTCCAATTTTTTGCAATTAACAATCTGGCCGCGGCCGTAGCATAAAGGAATACCTTTTTATTATTTTTAGGGATCTCATCCAATATTAGCCCTAATAAAAAAGACTGGTTTTTTTTTATAAATGAAATCTTGAATAATTTTTTTAACTCATCATATATCTCATTCCAGAATCTTTTTATAACTTTGCATCCCCACCATGAAAGATAGAAAGTACCCACCTCCTTTTTGCATTTCCAGGACAAATTGGATTTTTTAAAATAAATTTTTGATAATTTTTCTGGAGTGATGTACCAACAATAGAACATCAACATATTTTCTTTTATTATTGAGCAGGCCGTAAAATGCATGTCTATCCTCCATAACCTCTCGCATCTTTCAAACATGACCCTTGCCCATCATCACATCTTTGGTTGTTTCATCTTTCAGCTCCCATTCTAGCCATAGACTGTATGTTCTAGAAATAATCTTTTTATTGGGTTATAATAATTCACTCTAATTTAGATATATTTTGTTCGAATCCCTTCTTTTTATCTTGTTTAAATCTGTATACTAATTGATGGTACTGTAGCCAGCTGTTAGAATAATTTCTAATTTCTTCATATGGTTTTAATTTGATATCTCCCTCTCCCTCAACTATTAACTGTTGATATGTGGGCCATATTATTTCCGAATTTCTTTTCTTTATCGATATAGCCTCCAGAGGTGACACCCATTTTGGTATTTTCGGCTCTCAGAGCCATTTGTATTTTGTTCATATTTTGTATGAAGATTTTCTTACTGTATGATTTAAAAACTCTTTATGGACCGATACTTTTTCATAAATCAAATATGCGTGCCACCCATAACGGTTGTTCCAGCCCTCCAGGTCCAAGATTTCATTGTTGTTTAAACTGATCCAGTCTTTTATCCATTCGAAGCAAGATGCTTCATAATACAGTCTCAGATCTGGAAGGCCAAAACCTCCCCTTTGGCTATCATCTGTTAATCATTTGAATTTAATTCGCGGCTTCTTTCTCTGCCATATAAATCTTGACATATCCTTTCTCCAATTGTCAAAGCACTCGGTTTTATCTATTATTGGCAGCATTTGGAATAAAAACATTAATTTTGGTAAAACATTCATTTTGATCGCCGAAATTCTCCCCCACATAGATAATTTTAGCCTTTGCCACATTTCTAATTTATTTTTTATTTCTCTCCACGTCTTCCCATAATTGTCTTCAAACAAATTTATATTTTTCATTGTTAAATTTATTCCCAAATATTTTGCTTTTTGAACTACAATTAATCCTGTTTCTTGTTCCAATTGCTTCTTACTTTTCTCATCCATATTTTTTACCATCACCTTCGTTTTTTTCTGTTTACCCTGAAACCTGCTACCTTACCAAACTCCTCCATCCTTTCCATCAGCTTTTTTATACTTTCTCTTGGATCTTCTACCATAACGATCATATCATCCGCAAACGCTCTTATCTTATAATCGACTTTTCCTAGATTTATTCCTTTAATCTCTTTTTCTGATCTAATCACCTGATTTAATATTTCCAATATTATAATGAATAATAGAGGGGATAGGGGGCACCCTTGTCTTGTTCCCTTCTCTATACCAAAATATTCTGTCATCTCCCCATTGATTATTATATTAGCTTTCTGAGATTGATAAATTGCTTTTAGACCTGTTAACATCCTTATACCCTGTTTCCCCTATTTTAAGACGTAGTCATAAAATAAGCCATAGCAGGATTTTTTCGCATTTGTGAAATATAAGCCGTACACCCCAAAAATAAGCCATAGTGATAGGCGCAGTTCTGGAGGGCACCAAGGAAAACGCAGGGCTGGGCTTACGTAATAAAAATAAGGCATCCCCTCAAAATAAGCCATAGTGCGTTTTCTTGAGGGGGGGAAAAATATAAGACGGTGTCTTAAAATAGGGGAAACACGGTACCTACATTCATCTTTTCAATTATTTTTTCCAAGAACGCCCACGATACATTACCAAATGCTTTCTCAGCATCCACTAGAACAAAGGCCGCTTGTTTCCCTGGGTTCCAATCAAGATATTCTATGGCATTAATCACCAAACTCATATTACTACTCATCTTTCTTCCTGGTAGAAAACTCATCTGATCTTGTGCAATAATTTCATTCAATATTCTTTTTAATATTTGTGCTAGAATGTCTGCATATATTTTATAATCATTGTTTAGCAGGGATATTGGTCTGTAATTATTTATTTCTTTTCTATCTCTATCTTGTTTGGGGATTACCATTATATGTGCTAGCTTCCATGATTCCGGGATATTTCCTTCCTCCATTATCTTATTTATAAGTATTTTTAGCTGGATTGCCACAACTTCCTCCATCTTTTTGTAATGCAAAGCAGTGAGACCATCCGGTCCCGGCAATTTTCAAAGTTTTGTTCTCGATATAGCTTCATGTATCTCCATTATTGTGACCAGAGCATTTAAATATTCCTTTTTCTCATTATCTACTTTGGGTATATATTTCCCTTGCAAGTAATCTAAGATCTCTTTATCTGATTCCTTCCCTTTTTATACAATTTTTTGAAATAAGTTCTGAAACATTTCTTAATTTCATTTGGCTTATCTATTATTTTTCACCTTCTTTAATTTGGTCTATTAATCTTTCTTTCTGTTTCCTTTTCCATTGCCATGCCAGCAGTTTGCTGGGCTTATTCGCAAATTCAAATGATCTTTGTTTCAACCACCTTATATTGTTTTGAATTTCAACATTCAACAATGACGAGTATTGTATTTGTAATATTTTAATTTTTTCTACTGCCTTTTTATTTTTGGGATCCTTCGCTAACAATTTTTCATTAATCGCTATTTTTATTTTTTCTAAATTTCTTTCATATATTCTCTTTTTCCTTGCAGTTTGCTATATATAATACCCTCTAATATATGCTTTACTGGCATCCCATCTTATTCTTATATCTGTATCTTGTGACTTATTAATTTAAAAAAATTCCTTTAACAATTCTTGTGCTTTTGCCATCACCTTTTCATCATTTAATATTTTCTCATTTAATCTCCATCTTCTATTTTCTCTTTGTCTACTCTCTAGCTCCAATGTCACAGGATTATGATCTGAAATTGTCCTTGGTTGGATATCTGCTTTCTTCACTTCCGTTATTAAATTATTTGAAATCCAAAAAGCATCTATTCTCCCTGACGATTTTTTAACTTCCGAGAAGTGTGTAAATTGTTTTTCTAATGGATTTTTATATCTCCAAATATCTCTCAGATTTAGCATATCCACCATCTGGAAAAAGGTATGTGGCAATCTTCCTTTTCTAGTTTTTGTTTCTCTTTTCGTCCTGTCCAATTCTAATGAGGGGACTCCATTAAGATCTCCCATTACTATAATTTCTTCATTGATGTATTCCAACAATCTCTCCTCCACTTGTGGTGCGCTTGAGAGTGGATCGAGGGAAAGAGCTCTGCTTCGGTGGAGCAGACCCGTTGCGGCAAATGAGAGAAAGGGGGGGGGCGAGGATGACGTTAATCCCCGGAAAAATTGGGGAAGAGGTCCTCAATTGAAAGGAGTGATCGATCAGCAGCACAAAGAAGGGGTTTCCTGCCTCCGAAAGCAATAAGAAACAATATATGCATTATAAACATCAAAGGAAGGACGACAGGAGAACCAAGAGGAAAAACTCAGCCGCGAGACATCCCAGAGATCCGCCAAAGTAAGCACCAGGTTTCTCTATTTTTTATCAATAATTAAGAACTGAAAGTTGGAGGGGGGCTGGAAAGTATTTAAATCCAAGACCAGTTTCAATACAAGTAATAAAGGAGAGAGACTCACCGTGCAAAGATATTTGCAAGTTGTGTATTTTAAAACCCTGTTACGCAGATTGCCAGGAGAGATACAAAGTAACAAGCATCCAGCATTTTGAAATAGAAACAAAGACGGACTAGCAGTGGAAACAATTAGAGGAGTGAAAACAATCAGATTAACAAATGAGAAGCAGTGTATACCGGACATTTAAGATATAATTTAAAATAGAGAATATAGAAAGAACGCAGGAGAGATAAGGGAAGAGCAGGACCCAGATTAGCAACCTGGCTGGGTGTGCAACAAGATGAGCTATAGATGGACATTGATAAAATATTCCTAATAAGGTACGAAAGTACCAAATTGTTTAAAGGACGAGGGGACTGTTTGGTATTTTTTAATTCTAGACTTCTAAAGGACAAGATTCTACTGAAGAGAAGACAAACAAAACTGATCATTGATGACAAGAATGTGAGGATTTTTAAAGAAATACCGAAGAGGATTCTGAAAAAGAGAACTACAAAGAACTGGCTGATGCATTAACTAAAACCTCAGTGAGATACAGATGGGAGTTCCCTGAGGGAATCACCTTCACGTATAAAGACAAAAACAATTTCATCAGGACAAAGGAAGAAGTAGGAAAATTCATGCGAAAGTACAGGAAAGAATTAGGAGGAGGAGTATCAGAAAGAGAAGAAGAAAGAGATCCCTCACCAGCAGTGAAATAAAAGAAGAATTATTAGACATCAAAAATCCCAAACAGAATTGTAGAAATTTCAGTTAATTATTTTATTTTTACCTGCATACTCAACAATTAATAAAAATTTAAATAAAGAACCAAACTTAATTTCAAATGGAGCTGAATTTCATATCCTGGAATGTAAATGGGTTGAATGATAAAATTAAAAGGAATAAGGTTGAACATATTCTAAAGAAAAAGAAATGGGATATAATATGCCTACAAGAAACTCACGTGGTGAGAAGGCATAGAATTTTATTAATAAATAAAAGACTAGGACAAGAATTCATTGCATCAGATAAAAAGAGAAAAGGGGAGTAGTAATATATGTAAAAGAGAAATTACAGGCAGAACAATTATTTAAGGATGAGGAGGGAAGGATTTTAGGAGTTAAAATATCAAAGGGGAAACAGCAGGTTATAGTAGTGGGATACACACCCAAGGGATCTGGCTTTTTAAAAGGAAATTCATGCCCTATAAATTCCTATAAATTCTAATTGTTGATGATACAATTCAATTAGTTTTATTACAGCAAGAGCCAGCAGCACAGAAAGCCAAAAATCCAAACAAGTAAAAATCGGCAACAACATCATCAAAAATAAAACAATTGCACAAAGGAGCTTTACAATGTATTATTCAATAAAAGAGATTTACGCTTCTCAATAGCTAAAGTGCAAAGTGATACAAAATACATTTTACTTATGGTTACCAATCAAAGCACTATATATTGCTATACATCTTATCTGTAATAATGGTAATAATTTTGGTATAGAAAGTTTGACACAGCTTTGTTATTATATTCAGAAACATTTATCAGAGTGTTTATTGTGGTTTTATTTTCAATATTTAATATTTAACATTATATAATTGTTGCATGTCGTATGTTCTAATGTAAACAAAGATATATCGCAATGCAACCATATTAAACAGTTCAATGATAAAAATTAATTTAAAAAACTTATTTATGAGCAACGGGAGGAAACAGGAGGCTGGGCTGGATGGACCTTTGATCTGATTGATCTATTTTTGATGTGTCTCTTTAGAAAGCACCTGCCTTGAAATAAAAGTGTGTTTTGACAATCTTGCATATTACCGGTATAAATCATCCATTACTGTGTCTCATGATGAGGAAGGGAAATCTAAGAGCCTGACTGCTAGATCAGCATCCTGCTATCAGAGGGATCAACCAGCTGCCCCAAAGGGAAGAAGCCCCCAAGCAGGACGTGAAGGCAATAGCAGCCTCCTCCCCACAGACGACCCCCAGCAACTGGCACTCAGAGGACTGTCCCCTCTGATTCTGGACATAGTGCGCAGACATCATGATTCATGGCTATTGATAGCCCTCTACTCCAAGAATTTGCCCCACCAAGTAGATGGCTTTCACTGCCACAGTCTAACTATGTGCTGCATGAAGAAGTCCTTTCTTTTATCTGTCTTAAATCTTCCAACATTCAGCTTCCCTGGATGTCCAGCAAAACAGTGGGGTGAGAGAAAGAGAATCTGTTCCCTTCTTCAAGGGAAGAAGCTGTCGTTTGAGCCTCAGACTCCAAAGAGGGATGGGCACAAAGGTTACAGCTCATCAGCATGGAAAATCACAAACAGATTATCAATATAGACAAATAAGGGGGCAGCACACCTGCCTGGGAGGTAGAAGGCTCAGCACCTGACATTTCCAGCCCTTCTCGCCTAGGCTAGGTGGACAAGCAGCCTCATTGTCTGGCCTAGGGGGCAGCTTCACATGCAATTATTCAAGCAAGGCCAACTGAAACATACCCAAGGGACTTCTGGAAGTTTGCTTGGCCTCATGATGGGCTGGTCTGACACTATACCTGGGTTTAATTGGATTCCTCTTGGTTATCTAGACACTCACTTGCAATGTTCCTACACTGGTCTGCTCACCACCCCACGTTACCTGCAAAAACCTCACTCCAGCTACAACATTTTTAGGCCCCTAGATCTGCTTTGCCAGTCATTCCTTCAGCATCTAGTTCTTTGCCTGTAGAAAAAGGGCCACAGCCACTGCAAAGGACTTACCACTGTCAGTTGTCCATTTTTGGCTTTGTAGACCTGAGCATCCTGCCCAGTGGTGAAAACCATTGTCCCTTCTTTCCCTGAACTGATTTGGAACTGGAGGCTACAAAAAAAGAAACACATTCATAAAAAATAACTGACATTCACAAGCCCACCAGGCTTAGGTGCCTCTAGGGAAGGGTCCGGGAACTCAGGGAGAGAAGACCTGCTCTCCATGCAGAAATAATAAGGCTGATGATGAAGTCCCTGGAGAGCCACTGCCAGTTGGGATAGACCAATAATAAATGAACAATAGTGCCCCAGCTTAGGAACTCCAACTCTTCAGAGAGATATATGACTGTTGCCAACTCTTTTAAACCTTTACAAGCCAGTTGAATACCTGGCCCTTCACTCAGGCTTTGGGAGGCATTTCAATACCAGCACCAACCTCTGTCTTAGTTGGCTGGAAGCAACCACCTGGGGGTTACATTCCAGGAATGGCACATATATGCAAAAATGTATATAGCTGAACCATCCTCATGCGAACAATCTTACCTTCTGAAGCCAGCATGCCCAACGGATCCTACCCCCACCCCAGGCAAAGCAGTGTGTTTCTAAGCTGTCCGCCGTGCTTTCCAGGCTCTGGGAGACACTCACATGATCTCATGTGGCTGTCCATGTTCCTACAAGAGGCTCCCAGAGCCCAGTAAGCAAGCAAGAGCTTAAAAGCTCTTTCGGTGCCAGGAAAACCCTGAGCAAAAAGAGCTTTTAAGCTCTCCACCTTCTGCACATTTGATTTGTGTCATTTCAACTGGGCAGCCTTCAAGTGCATAAAAATGAAATCACACCTGCTCACTGGTTGCAATTGGACTGTACCTAGGTGATTATGATTATTGTGGTGGTTGTTGCTTTTGTTATTAAACTCATTACCTGTCCTTCAGCAGCAGATCCCAGGCAGGTCACAGCAATTTGAAGTTCAGTATTAAAAAACAGTTAAAAGAAATGACAGCCACAGGAATTGAAGTGGGTCCCAAAAACACAGGTGTGTCTTCAACAGTCATGGAAAGCTGTACAATTAAGGGGCCAGATGCTCTTCAATGGGATGGGAGTTCTGCAGTTTGGGGGCTGACACAGAGAAGGCCCTCTCCTGGGGTTACAACCACCATCCTTTGCAGTTCTGAGGGCAGCAGAACTACCAAGAGGGACTCCTCTGCCAATCTTAGCACCCGAAAGGGCCTAGAGGGAAGGAGGCAGTCTCAGATATTTCATTTGGGACCCAAGTGGTTTTTCTGAGCCAACTGCACTGGGACAAGGATGTCAGAGGCATCATGCCAGTAACCCCCCAGTGGCTGTTCAGATGCTTCCCAGAAGCCCACTTACAGGCTGCCCTTCATAATTCAGTGGTGTATCCTTCCCAATGTGGCATCAGAACAGCCTCTTCAAAATAGTCCTCTGGGTTTTTGCTTTAAATACATGGAGTGTGAAATTCAGGACTCAAGGCTGATAAGCAGGCCTGTGCTTCCTATGTCAACAGATGTGGGTGATGCTTAAGAACAATCAATCCCATGATTTCATTCATTTGCAAATGCAAAGGCCTCAGAAGGGCGAGGAACCCACCTTCCCTGGACCACCGAGAAAGAATTCTGCTTGCGGGCCAGAATGCAGAGTTTTGTGACCGTCTCAAAAAAGTGCTCACACTGCAGAATGGCGTCTCCCTGGAAGCAAGAAATGGAGTCAGGCAGGGCTCTCCGTTCAAGGAGAAACTCCCTTTTCACCACTGTGTTATGATCAAACAGCTGCATTTGAAAATTGAATACAAAGAGGTTAGTAACACTTTTCAAAAGCAAAAATAAAAATAAAAATGCACTTGGGCTAAACATGTCTCTATACCAGTGGTTCTCAAAGGGTATTGCAGGAAAATTCTTCTTCTTTTTTTCTTTTTTTTTGCATTTTCTAAAACAGGAACATAGAGCATATTTACCGGTAATCCCCCTCCCCTCCCCATCCCACTTACAACATCATACCAAATACCGCATTTATACATATACCATATGACTTCTCTTCCACACTTTTCCTGGTTCCTTTTGCTTTTCTACTACTCCGCGTAATCCACATATTTTTAATCATCCAATTTGTTATCTGTCAAATACTCTATTTCAACTCTGCTGGATTTACTTGAGACCTGCAAACTATGTATTTGTCTATACTGGTTCCATTCCTCCTTATATTCCTGATCTTTGTTTTCTCTTATCCTGTTTGGCAGACCAGCCAGTTCAGCATATTCAAACATTTTCTTCCTTAGTGGGTACTAGACTTGTTCTCCCCCTTTGTGCCAATAAGGTTCTAGTTGTGGCCGTGGTGTATAGGGGTAAACTCTTTTGCTTTTTTTTACCATCCCCAAGAGGAAAATCTCAGGTGTTTTGGGGAAAGTTTTTTTAAGTATCTTTTTAAATTCATTACATAGTTTCCCAATATTCTTTAATTATTTTACAGGACCACTACATGTGAAAAAAGATCCCTCAATTTCATTACACTTCCAACAAATACCTTCTTCTTTTTTAGACAGTTCTGCCAATCTGGTGGGTTAAATACCATTTGTGGGACATTTTCATCACATTTTCTTTTATCGCATAACATGTCATAAAATTCATATTTATTTTCCACAACTTTCCCCATAATTCATAATCAATACTGTGACCCACATCTTGTGCCCACTTAATCATGCTCGATTTCACAAATTCCTCTTTAGTTTCCCACTCCAACAACAGTTTGTACATTTTTAAAAATACTTTTATATTTGTATCTAATAGGTCTTTGGAAAACATACTTTGTTCTGCAAAGCCATTTTCCCTATCTATCTTAAACACTTCATTAATCTCATGTGGTGTGGCGTGCAGCCCCTTATCATAGCACTAAGGAAAACACAAAATAAAACTGGTAAGCTAACTTTTCACGGGTACAGGAGGCCAAAGGGGGCCCTTTTAGCCCAGCATCTTGTTTTCACAGTGCCCCCCCCCCCCCGGATAATAAGATGCCGCAAGCAAGACCTGAGTGCTCTCCCCACACTTATTCAAAGTCATGCCTTTCTCCTCTGAAAATGATTAGCTGTATCACAGGCATCCATTGTCTGAAAGCAAGGCATTCCTTTTGTTCCTTAGCTTCCCATGCATTTCACACACGCAAACACACACCATGGGTGGGTAAAGCAAAACTGCTACCTTCTCTGCTTTGCTGTCTTCTGAAACGTGGATGACTAAGATATGGTCGCCCAAGCTGCTGGCAGAAAGGCCTTGGGAAAAGAATGCAAAACAAAGTCACTTACTAGAAAAATTAAAAAGGTCTGCCTTTCTTTGCCAGAGCTGCAAACAAGCCAGGCAGGTAGATTTTAGTGTGTGTTTGGATGCAGAACTGAGTTTCATACTTTACTGCTTCCTCTCCCTCACATGGGCAGTTTGACAGACTGCAAGAAAGGATCTGTGTGAACTGCCCTTTCCATCATAAACAACGTATATATTCAGTTACAGGTAGGTAGCCGTGTTGGTCTGCCATAGTCAAAACAAAATAAAAAATAAAAAAATTCCTTCCAGTAGCACCTGTTATAAATGGAGCCACTGAAGCCATTATAACACACCTTAGAGACCAACTAAGTTTGTTCTTGGTATGAGCTTTCGTGTGCATGCGCACTTCAGTGTATCTGAAGAAGTGTGCATGCACACGAAAGCTCATACCAAGAACAAACTTAGTTGGTCTCTAAGGTGCTACTGGCAGGAATTTTTTTTATTTTTTATTTGGTTTTAACATATATATTGTTATGAGGTGGGGGAGGGGCGGTCAACCTGGGTCCCTTTCAGGCTCCTTGCTAGAAGAGACTGTGGAACCAGTCCAACCAGTTCCTTTGCCAGAGGGATGGCCTTGGCTGACCAGGCCATTTATCCTACCCAAACAGGTTGCTCTGTTGCCTAGGAGGCAAATGGGTGGGCCTCTCCCCATCTCACTTGGCTGGATGCCTGGGAAGGGAAAGGGTTGCCCAAGGACAGCAGGGATGTTACCTCCGAGGGTCGCGTACTCAATCCTCTGCTTGATCTTGGCCATCTCCACCACATAAGCTGCCACACGCGTCAGAACCAGCAGCCGCTCTCGGGGCTTGAAGCCATTCCGGTCGTACTTCACCACCGGCGTCACATACTGAAAACCAACCACCAGGTGAGTCTTAGAATCAGAGGCAGCTTCGCTTGAGAGTCGCAGCTTTAACCACACCCCATTCAAGGGCGACTGTGCAGGCTGGCCTGCCCTTGCCCCATGCACCCCCAGCCCTCACCTTCACTCTCTCGTGGCGGATCAGCTGCAGGACTTTGGGGCTCAACTCACTCTCATCTAGGAACACAGGAAAGAACAAGGGTCACAGTCCCGGCACAAAAGCGGGGAGCCACAAGGAGACATGCACAAAAGGAAACTGATCTCGGGGAGAGATGTTAGGCTGCCTCTGGCACAACAAAACACATGTCCCAGTCAGTACCAGCTCTACCATTAGGCCAAGTGAGGAGGCTGTTGATCTTGATTGTTATGGAAGGGCAGAAATTGCTATTCATTTAAATATTGTAATATTTATACTGCTGAAGGCAGGAAGGAGAGGTGCTTCGGGGATTAACTTTTGCCTCAGGTGACAAAACAACTTGCACCTTGATCAGCTGCTCCATCTCTGAACTCAGCATCCCCTCAACCCTCCCCTGGCACAATTAAAATGCATGGCTCCAGTAAGTGGGCTGAAATACCAGAGCCCACAAACCTATTAAGTCAATGACTGTTGACACATTTATGCTTGTGATATTCTTTGTTACATTAATTAATCTTATTACATATAAAGCTTTTAAAATATGTATCAATCCCTTTAGTTATGTACCAGTTAAAGTTAAATGTCTATAACCCAGTTAGACTGATGTTTTGCAGAAGCAGCTCTCATACCTTTCTCCTCTACCTGTTTTTGTTTGCTAAAAGCATCCCTCGTCAGTATTCTTTGTGTACAGGATTACTGTTGTGAGTTGGGGGGGGGCTCAGTCTCTATGACAGGGGTCAGCAAACTTACCGTGCCTTGGGCCGGTGTCTCTAGCGCTGATCGCACGGGGCCGGAGGGTGGGGGAGCGCGCACCCATACACGTGCACACATGCTATTTCCGGCGCACTTCTGGGTCGGAGGAGCACTGGAAATAGCTTGTGCGCATGTGCACGGGTCTCCTCCGACCCAGATGTGCACCGGAAATAACGCTTGCACATGCACACAAGCTATTTCCGGTGCTCCTCTGACCCAGAAGTGGGCAGCTGCACTGCGCCGCGCCGGTAAGAGCGGGCGGCAGCAGCGGGCGGTGGGCCGGATAAATGAGTCCCTTGGGCCGTATCCAGCCCGCAGGCCTTGGTTTGAAGACATCTGCTCTATGACACCTTGAGTCCCTTCCAATTCTTGGGTTCTGTATCTGTGGGGGTATAAGGTATAAGAGCAAGCCTGCTAAACCAGTCCCTCTGCCTAGGCAATGGTTGTGGCCGACTACATGTGAAGAACATGTGGAGCGCAACCAACTAAGTTGCTCCGTGCCATCAAACAAATGGGTGGGTCTTTCCTCTGCCCCACAAACTGCTAGGGAGGAGAACAAAAGGCAGAGTTGTGTGGGAGAGCTGGAAGCAGTTTGGAGACACAGAGACCTGCTTGCTCTGTGCTGGACCCCAAGCTGTGACTAACGGGGAAGCAAGGTCTGTTAGGGTGTTAATGCCGGGAGCCCCTCTATCCTCTGATCAGGTTGTATATATGGGCAAATAAAACCATATATCCTAAAGACACCAATCTCTGCCGACCTTCATTCCAAGGAAACTGGACCCTGGGAAAGTGCCTGGAACCCCTGGATTACCTCCCTGCTCAGATATTGGGTGTTGTGCAACCATATCGTTGTCTCCTTGGTAAGTGTGTGCTTGGGGGTTTGTCTGCTCAGGTAGGCTAGCTCCAAGTTCTCTTCTGTTTCCAGGGCATCTCTTCCTAAGAGATGCCTTAGCTGTGCAAAAGTTTGGTTAGGAAATCAGGCTTTGTTTGCCTTAGGCCTTGTGCCTCCTGTGAACCAAATCCTCAACCAGCCTTGCCCTTTCTGGTCTACTCACTTAGCCTGGTCTCAAGAAATGGTTCATTCAGGCTCTGGGCATAGCCAGCCTTCTTCCCACAGAAGATGCCACTAGCAACCACTTTTTCCTCCATCTGTTTTGGAGCAAAAGAAAGAGACTAGGCCAGTATTTTGCAAGAAGGAAACCACATTAAAACTCTTGCTTCAGGCTGATGTGGAGAATTGTACTTATGTTACTAAGAGGCATAAGATCAGGACACCTCCCCTCCCGCAAGCCATAGGCTCAGTATTATTCATTCATTCATTCATTCATTCATTCATTTGCTGTTTTTGTTTTTGTTAATAATAATAATAATTATTATTATTATTCATTTTATATATAATGTCCCAGATTTTCCCCCTCTTAACTGCGAAAACTTCTGCAGGGGAAAGCCACCAAGGGGTTTTCGGTTTGAGTAAATCTTTATATTTAGCTCATACTTTATAAAGGGATTTTCTTAACATATGATTCAAAAAACCCTTGTGGACTTTCACCTTGTCATAAACCAGATATACGTGCCAACCATAATGGTTGTCAAACCCTTCTGTGTCCAACAGGTCTGTGTTTTGCAGTACTACCCATTCACGGATCCTAGTTAGGCACGCTGCATCGTGATACAATTTGAGATCAGGCAAGGAAAAAACCCTCTCTCCTTAACATCAATTAATAGTTCATGCTTAACCCTAGGTCTTTTCCCTTGCCATATGAATTTCGAAATGTCTCGTTGCCAGTCCTTAAAGCAGTGCATTCCCCCTAACACCGGAATAGTCTGAAACAAAAAAATCATTTTTTGAAGGACATTCATCTTAATTGTGGAGATTCTTCCCCAAAAAGAAATATGTAGTCTATCCCAAATTTCTTTTTATCTCATTCAAAGTCTTTACGTAATTATCCTGATATAGGTTGATATTCTTTGCCGTTAGCCAACTTCTTCACCTCTAATCCAGTGATTTTTTAAATTTCATTTTTTCCCTCCTGCTCCATAATTTTAACTAACAAATTTGTTTTTTACAGTTAATTTTAAACCTGGCCACCTGTCCAAATTCTTTTATCACCTCAATCACTTTTGGAAAACTTTCTTTGGGGTTTTCCGTAGTAATGATAAGGTCGTCAGTGCAGGCTCCCAATTTGTAAGATTTTTCTCCCAATACTATACCTCTTATACCTACATCATTCCTTATTTTCCTATTCAGAATTTCCAAAACCAAGATAAATAGTAATAGGGATAGAGGACACCCTTGTCTAGTTCCCTTCATAATGTTACAAATTTCTGAGATGTTACCGTTGTCCAGAATATATTGCCTCTACTGTATTCCTCTGACAAAGGTTTCTCCAAAACCCATTGACCTCCAGGAAATATTATTGAACGCCTTTTCTGTGTCAACCAGCATTAATGCTGCTTGCTTATTGTTTCTGGATTGCAAGTATTCTAAGATGTTAATGATGTTTCTTATATTACTTTGCATTTGGCGTCCAGGTAAAAAACCAGCCTGTATTATTTCCTTCCTTTTTTAGTCTTTCTGCTAAGATATCCGCAAAGATCTTGTAGTCGCTATTAAGTAATGAAATTGGCCTATAATTGGTGGAAAGTTGTAAATCAGGGGTCAGCAAACTAAGGCCCGCGGGCCAGAATCGGCCCAATTGCCCTCTGGATCTGGCCCGTGAACGGTTCTGCAATCACTGCTTGGATCAGCGCGATCGCCATTTTTTTGCGATTTCCCTCCCTCCCTCTTCCTGGCTTCTCCCCGCCCTGCGGAGGAAGAGGGCTGGGCTTTAATAGGAAGCGTCACCGCCCGCCTGCCAGCCTCTCTCCATGGCCACGCTGTGGGCTGGAGCTTAGCGCACCTGCTGGCCCCACACCTGGTACCCGGGAAAGCTGGCCCAAAAAAGAGAGGCGCTGCCACCCCCACCGGCTCCCAAGGAGGAGGTAGGCAGGGGGAGGGGAGGGGCTGGGGGGAGAGGGGGAGAGAGGGAAGCCCCCTCCGCCGCGTGCGCGCAGTCCGGCCCGCCACTAGGTCGGGGGGGGGCAGTGAACCGGCCCCCTCCAAAAAAAGCTTGCTGACCCCTGTTGTAAATCCATCCCTTGCTTAGGGATGAGCATTATATAGGCCTCTGACAATGAAACTGGTGTTTTCCCATTAGTTAAGATATCACTCATCACGTCTTTCAGTGGTAACAATATAAGATCCTCCAATTTTTTATAATAACTGGCCAAAAGTCCGTCCGGACCTGGGGTTTTTCTTACTTTTGCTTTTTTAATTGCAGATTGAATTTCAAAGATCGTAATTGGCGCATTAAGCATGTTAATTTTTTCACTTGATATTTTTGATAGATGTTTTAAAAATTCTTCTATCTTTTCATGGTTTGCCTCTCCTTTTTGGTATGAATCTCTGTAGTATCTTACAAAGCTTTCACAAATCTCATTTGGATCATCTATTATTCTCTCTCCTATTCTCAGCCTGTTAATGACTCTTTCACTCTGTTTTTTCTTGAGTTGCCACATTAGTAATTTTCTGGGCTTATTCGCAAATTCAAAATTTATATGATTTAATACTTTGATTTTCCAATCAATTTCTTGGTCAATGATCGTTGTGAATTGTGTTTGTAACAATTTAATACTCTGTTTAATTGTTCGCTTCCTGGATTCTTTAGGAGTTTTTTCTTTTTTTGTTTTCTCTTCTAAAATTTCTGTTTTTCTCTTCTCTCTCATTCTTTTTTGAAACATATTTTGTTGAAAAAGGAATCCCCTAATCCCCGCTTTTCCAGCGTCACAGACTACTTTAATATCTGTACCTTGATTCATATTAAACTTAAAAAATTCTCTCAATGTCTTTTTTGCTTTCTGTAAAATTTCTTCGTCATTTAATAAGTTTTTGTTGAGTCTCCATCTTGGTGTTTTTTTAATCTCTCCTCTTAACGCTACCATGACTGACATGATCGGAAATGGTTCTCGGTAGGATCTCTGGTTTTGCTACTTTTAATAGAAATTCCTTAGACACCCATAAGGCATCAATTCTGCTTGCTGATTGGTTGCAATTCGTACAACACCAACCTCGTTGCTGCCTTGCCCCCACCCAATTAGCCAATGGAGGCCAGGTGCATGTGGTGCATCCATTGCAAACGGCAGGATGCAACCGCCATTTCTGTCATGCATCCTCTGCTGAAGAGGGACAGTCTGAGGCCACCTTTGCACTAGACATTTAAAGCACCTCGATACCACTTTAAACAGCCATGGCTTCCCACCAAGGATTCTGGGAGCCGTAGTTTGTCAAGGGTGTTGAGAGGCATGAAGGAAGCCCTATTCCCAGCGTGCTTTAACAATCAGTCCCTCCCAGGGAACTCTGTGAGGGGAATTGGGGACTCCTGACAATGCTCAGCATCCATAACAGATGACAGTTGCCAGGATTCTTTGGCTTTAAACATATGCTTAGGGCAGAGGTTTCCAACCTTTTCGAGTCCACGGCTCCCTTTACCAAATACCTTCTTTCGGCGGCAGCCCTGTGGGGCTCAGGAGCCCAGTTCTGTAACCCCTTCCTCCAGAGCTGGCAGCCTCTCACCCTTTTTTGAACACCCTCCCTTGTGGCGTATTCCCTCGGCCTCTTCTCCTCTCCTCTCCTTAGGAGTCCTCTGGTCTCCGAGCTGCCCACCCCCCTTCCTGCCCCAAAGAGAGGGGCCTAGGACCTGTCTGTCCATTCCCAACAGCAAGGGCTGGCGGACTGCCTGGCTAGGCTCCCTCGCCCGCTTGCTTGCTTACTTGCTTGCTTACTCATAGGCGCCTCAACTCCTGACGACCAGCACCCCCTGGCCAGCCCCAGAGGCACCATTCGCCCATGGAGCTTGCAGCTAGGGCTGGTGCAACAGCCAGCTGTGCAAGCCTTTGGGAGGCAGAGATGCGAGAGGGCATCAGAGGAGAGAGGGAAGGGAAGGGGGGGCGGAGGCCAGTGTTGCCTGCGGCATCCCTGACCATCGTTCAAGGCACCCCAGGGTGCCATGACACACTGGTTGAAAGCCACTGGCTCAGGGGAATAGAAGAAACCCCAAACCTCTGGCAGCTCTCATCACAAGAGTATTTGATTTTCCATGAACAGAACTGCCTTTAACTGTCCTGGTCTTTCCCCACAAGGAAACCAGGGCCTTCTGGTGGTTCCCGCACTGTGAGAAGCAAAGTTACAGGGAACCAGCCTTTTTGACAGTAGCGCCCGTGCTGTGGAACGCCCTCCCATCAGATGTCAAGGAAATAAACGACTATCTGACTTTTAGAAGACATCTGAAGGCAGTCCTGTTTAGGGAAGTTTTTAATGTCTGATGTTTTATTGTATTTTTTATATTTTGTTGGAAGCCACCCAGAGTGGCTGGGGAAACCCAGCCAGATGGGTGGGGTATAAATAAATAAATACTATTATTATTATTATTATTATTATTATTATTATTATTTCATGAGAGAGCTGCAGTGGAGATCTCTGGCCCTTCTGAGAGCCCCCAAGGCTCTGCACCTCTGAGCCTTTGCAGAGTGCACTGTCAGCATGACAACAGTAGATGCAACTAGGAGCCAGGGGGATGTACCCAGGGCAGATTCCAGCTCCCAACACCGTTCATTTTAAGAATTGAGCCCCACAAAAACTCAAAAGCCTAGACTTTACCTGTGCTTTCTTCTGTGCTGTGATGCCACGGCAATATTTCCGGACAAGGTTTCTTGTGCAGATCTTCCTCAGGAACTCAGATGTCTGGGTTGAGAAGGGGGGAGGGGGGAGTGTAATCTGTCATTTGAAGTGGGACAAGGTGGATGTTTGGGAAGGGGCCTTAACTCAGCATGCAGAAGGCCTCAGGTTCAAGTCCAGGTTTCTGGCTAGTGAAGACTTCAGCTTGAGAAGTCTTCAGTCAGAGCAGGTGGCACCAGGCAAGATGGGGAGAAGGCAAGCTTTTAGCAGCGATGGGGGACCTGTGTCCTTCCATGCCATGTTGGGACTGCAAAGAGCACTGAATTTCAGCTCCGTAAGGCCTCTGCAGCTTGGTCTCAGTCTGCCCTAGGAATGGGCAAATCTGCCAATCTTGGTTTCTCTGTGTTTTGCATTTTCCCAGCCAGCTCTCCTCTTTCCCTCCTCAGCTTGTGACATTCCACACAGGAAAGTCCTCGTGACAATTCCTCAGCATTTTAGTGCAAATTTCTCCCAACATATATAAGCAGTTTGGCCAAAATATGTACAAAGTGTGTTTTCTGTTAAATATATATACATACACACATACACATCTAACATAATGTTGGGTGCTATTTTCAGTGATAGAGGCATCTTTGTGTACATCAAACTTGAGTATATGCCTATTTCCCTACATGTGACTTGGCTGGAGAACTGCATTGCAAAGTTTGGAGAAGTGTGGATTCCAAAGGACAGCTGAGCTTTGGTTCAAATTCCTGCCCTTCATCAGTGCCCTCATGAGAAGGGCTGGATCAGACCAAAGGCCCCTCTTGCCCAGCATCTCAGAGTGGCCAGCCAGGCACTGATGGACACCTGCAAGCAGAGCTTGAAAGGCAGCTGCCCCGCTCCCACTCTTGTTCCCCAGCAACCGGCATTCACAGGTACAGTAGCTCTGAACATGGAGGTTCTAAGAGGTCTCACCTCTTGCATGATCTCCGGAGGCTTAAGCCAGCTTTTGTCCAGGACGTTCTTTGGGATGTGATCTCTGAGTTTCATGAGGTAGGTATACTGCACAAGCCTCACAAAGTCCTTGTTAACGCGGTTCAAGGGTTGCTTCCGGTGGATGAAGCCTCTGATGTACCTACAGGAGTGGTCTGTTTTACTGATAATTTCATTGTTTTAGTCTTCTTGTAAACCACTCTGAGGTTTTGCTTTGCTTTACAATCCAGCAATCCAATGTAAATTGAATGAAACAAACAAACAAACAAGCCAGCTTACTTCCGGATGGTCTGGGCTGCCCACATCCTCTTTTTGGCCAGCTTCCGGGCCAGGACTCCTCTCCAGCAGGACTCCAGTTTAATGGCTGCGAGACAGAGAGAGTCACCAGGGAGGGGTAAGAGGACCCTTTTGCACAAGGGCAGAGCAAGAAGAAAGAGGGGCTGCCCCCCACACACCAAGAGGGATGCTACTATGCAGAAACCCCTGACCTGCCCCACTATTCCTCCAAGTCAAGCCGCCACATACTGTATTTTTCCGTGTATAACACACCCCCATGTATAAGACAGCCCCTATTTTTTGGGACTCCAAATTAAGGAAATGGGGGGAAATTGCCCAGACTTGTTAAGCTTGGAGGGGGGAGTTGTTGAGCTTTGGGGAGGGATTGCCAACAATTGCTCACCCACCTGAACACCACTGCCAGTCGCACGCCTTGCTGAATCCTCCAACCATCTCTCCGCTCACCGCCGGCAAATGCCAAATGACCGCCCAATTGCCGCAACAGCCAATCAGCAGCAGGCCTTGCGGCTCACAATCACCCATCCCCCTTCTGCACTATCCCCTTCTGCACGACCCCCCATTTTTAACATATATTTCTAATAAGAAAACATCATCTTATACACGGAAAAATATGGTACTTTCTTCCTCGTCCCTTCCAAGGCAAAAGGGGGTCATAAGTACCTGAGAGACACCTGAGCAACTGACTCTGGCTCTCACGGGTCAGGAAGGGACAGAAGTCCCTACCTCCCAGGAGAGAGACTTTAAAAAGCTGAGCTGCCTACCCATCAGGGATCCAGACTGGACTTTCTATAAAGTTGACCATCCTTGTTGACTACTTGTAAGTAAACCAGAACAACCATAGTGTGGCAAATAGGCTAGGTTTTAGAGCCAGTTTTAGAGCCACAGTGCTCTGGTTCATTGTGGGGTCCATTTCAACCTTCTGCTTGCTTTCCCCTTATCTTTTCTAAGAAATAAAGTTTCCTGAAGTGTGTGTGATGGCCAACATCAGGGTTTTGGAATCCCCATGCTGGGAGATGCTAGTCGCTCGGGTGCCTGGTGTGGGGCACGCATCCTGCAGCCGGGGCAAGCTGCCCATGGGGGCAGGGCAAGCCAAGGGAGGGCGCGCTGCGTGGAGCCTCTCTGCAGCCTCCCCCACAGCTGTAGGGCAGCTGAGGGGGTGGGCAGATGCAAGCCCCACGCTGCTTGAAAAAGCAGCGCGGAGCTTGCAGGCAGTCCACCCGCTGCCTCCCCTCAGGAGAGGCACGCTGCAGGCCCTATGGGATGACGCCCAGGGCCCCCGCCTCACCTAGTGGCATAGGAAGGGGGGTGCGGTGGGTGCGGGAGTTATTTTTTTTAAAAAAAAGTGTTAGGAGCCCAATTTTTTTTTAAAAAAAACAAAACACGTTTTTGCCATTTTGTCACCCCCCTCAGTGATTAAACCTGGGGAAGCCCACACCCACCGCACCCCCTTCCTACGCCACTGCCTGGAGGGCCGAAGGTCCCCCCTTCCCACTTCAACATATCAGTTATTTTATAGAGTTTGAAATATTTTATTGTGAAGCTGCTTGTAAGTAATAGCAGTGAATAATAACATCACATAATTGTGGCCGAGAACAGACAGCAGAGGGCAACAATGCACTGTTCTTGCTGAAGACCCAAGTAAACACAGAATTAATTTCTTTGTTCAGCTGCACTATTCTGAAAACTAGGAGACAGAGAAGCTGAAAAAAGAAATTAATGCAGGAGAATAGACCCCAAGTATGTTCTCCAGTGCTCACGTCCCAGCTGAAAGGGGAATCTGTAAAGGAAAGGAAAGCTACCCACCCAACCCCTCCTGGAACCGTTTCCAATCCAGCTGGGCACTCAAAGAACTTGTAACTAAGAACAGGGGCCCAAGTTGTATTTTATTAAACTGTAAGCCTGAGAGCAGGGACCACCTTGTTTCTGCTACATTCTAGCAAAGGCATAGGAAAGGGGGGCGAGGGCGGACCGCCCTGGGGGTGACATTCAGTGCACCGCCCACCCGCGACTCCCAAGCCTACCCCGAGCCGTCAATGTGAGGGGGGAGGGTGACAAAAAAATTCCCACGCTGGGTACCACCAGACCTTGCTACGCCTCTGCATTCTGGGACACTTTCCAGCTGAAGAGGGGGCTAACCATTGTTTACATCAAATCAATAAATACGCAAATTAAAGTTCGTTAGTAACATTCAGAATTGCAGCAAGAAACTGAATGTTAGAAACCAGCATTTGAAATAAAGATGTTTTGGGTCTCAATTCCAAAGAATGCATTTTTTAATTAAAAATCCCGAATTTTTCGAGGTGAAGCAAGACCCCCCTGGGATTTTCGCAGCCAAGATCTGCTACTTACCTGCTTCCCTCATCTTTTGGAACTCACGCTTCCCTAAGCATCCTTTGTATTTGGCTTGTATTCTGGAAACTGAAAAGGAAAAGCAACTTGGAATCAGAGAATGGTAGAGTTGTAAGGGATCCCCAAGGTCATCTAGTCCAACCCCCTGCAATGCAGGAATCTCAGCTAAAGAATCCATCACAGATGGCCGTCCAAGCTCTGTTTAAAAAGAAACTCCAATGAAGGAGAGTCTGCCACCTTCCAAAGGAATCCACAGCTTAATTTTCCCTGAAAATGTATTTGTGAGGTGAAAGTCCACATTCCAAGTCTGGACAGGCAACCTGCAAGAGCCGTTCAGAGGCTGCTGGGCTCCCAGCTCCCCTCTGCCCTGGCAGCCAGCACAGACAATGGTCAGGGGCAGGATGAGAGCAGGAGTCCAGCCACTCGTTCCCAACCCTTGAAGGACAGAAGGCTAAAATGCTTCTGGCAGGCACAAGGCTGACTATGCCGAGGGAAGGCTGAGGAGGCTTACCTCGGGTTAAGTACTTAATTCGTTCCAGAGGTCCGTTCTTAACCTGAAGCGTACTTAACCCGAGGTACCACTGTAGTTGGTAGAGAGACGAAGATTGTTGCACACCACCTCCAAGTTCCACAGCAGAGCAGGATGCCAGGGAGTTCCAGGCACTTAGCCGGGTCTGCGTTTTGTTTTGGACAATGAGTCCCAGCAGAGACTGTGCTGTCTTTATGATATATGGTTCATTTACACATATATGCAACCTGAGCCTAGGATGGAGGGGTTCAAAGAACCAGGCTCCACGAAGGTCCCATCTCTTCCACTGCTGCTGCCTCTGATTCAAACAGACACCCCCATAAATTTCAGCAGTAATCTACAAATTTCCTTTTTTAAAAATCTGCACAAAAAAAATCAATTTACATATTCCATTGCAAAATACCTATCTAAACAAGGATTGTATCTCAAGGTATGCATTTCTAAACACACTTTATCCTAAAATATGCAGTTTAAGTGGATTTTTGTTTATATCTTTAGCCAAGAGCTGTACTGAAAAATCCAAAGTGCAAAATCTGGAGGATGTTTACATTCTGATCAGTGCAAATTAAATCAGCTCATGTAAAACTGCAGACCAAATGAAATTCTCCATTACTAGTTGCAAAATCCACCTGCTTTTTCCTGCAGGCCATGTGGACTGCAAGGCTGTGGCCTTCTCAGATGCCGCCTAGAACAAACCCTCACAGAAACAAGGTGGCATCAAAATATTCAGTTAAACATGACTTTCGGGGATTTGCAAGATCAAAAGTGGGCAAATTACATACCTAGCCGATTTTTTCTGAATTCAAAGGCATCTTCTGTGGCAAACAGAGTTCTTGGGAAACGGATGAATATTTTGGTCCTAAACAAGAGAAAAGCATCCAATGAAATGCAGGCACCCAAAAATCTATCATTTGCTCTGAGGGTGGTCTCACCAAATTTAAGCACTTCCAGGAAGAGATGGGCAAAATCTGCCCATTTCAGTTTCTCCCCATTTCCCACTTTTAAGTTCAGTTCACCACATTTCCACCTCCATTTGCAGTTTTTAAAAACACAAGTCCTCATGAAAACACCTCCAGATTTTTAGCACACATTTCTCCTAACAGACACGCTTCTGCCCAATGTACACATTTTTGCAAGCAATTTATCGTAATGCCTATTTGTATGTTGCTCTTACTTTCCCATTTTGTACTCTTCTGGCTTGTAGCCAATATGCTTGATGAGCTTCTCAACTCCTTTGGCAGCCGTCCCTTGCCAGTAAGGCCAGGTATCCGGACACAGGGACTTGTACCTAAAAACAAAATTATAAATAAATTCAGGGACCGAAGGAAAGTGTGTTCCAAGCAAATCTCCTGACCCACGGTATCAGTAAAGTTAACACTTTGTTCAAAGAAACAAAGCAGCGCAGGCCTAGTGGTGACAGCAGCCCTTCCCAGCAGCTCTTGCCCCCATGAGGCATTTGCAAGGGCTGAAGGTCCCTCTTTTCCACCGCTCTCTAAGGCTCCTTCCCCAGCAGCTTAAGGCTCTGTCTGCTTCTCTCTCTTTCCTTGGCCCTCTTCCTTTCTCAGCGTATTCTAGACCAGGGCGAAGAGGATCTGGTCGCAGCAAGAGGGGGGGACTCCCCGGCTTCTCACTGCTGTCTCCTGGGCCCCGTCCTCTCCTGCCTCTGAGCCTGGACCGCTCTCCGCCACAGACTCTTCCTGCTCACCAAATCCTGTGGCCTCTTCCAGCACCTCCTCCTGCCAGTCTGCTCCCTCTGACCCCTCATTGTCGTCCCCACCCCCCAAACCTTCTTCCCTTGGGGGTCCCCAACTGGTTCCTCCCACCACAACTCTGCGACCAACCAGTCCATGAAACCTCCCTTTACTTTGCCCATAGGGCAGTTGGTGCAGTGAAAGTAAGAATGCAGTGAATCAAAGCCTGCTGGATCAGGCCAATGTCCTACCTAGACCAGGATCCTGTTCTCACAGTGGGAAGCCCCAAGCGAGACTGGAGGACAAGAGCAACTCTCCCCATCTTTGGTTTCCAGCAACTGGTATTCAGAAGGATTGCTGTCTCCAAGCAGCCGTGATGAAGGTGGCTCTGCCCTGCCGCCACAGTCGGAGGCAGTAATGCTTCTGGGGTGGGGGGAGAGCTTTGGGACTCACCTTTGCAGAAAGTGCTCATACTTCCGACGGTAAGCGAAGCCGGCTCGCCTCACCCGCAGGTGCTCCATCAGGCCCAGGTACTTCACCTGGTGCCTTATCAAGGAGTCATCAAATTTGTCTGCAAAAGACAAAACCCACACCAAGGACAAGAGGTTGTTGCTACCAGCTGGATGAGGGCACATGTGCAAACAGGGGCGGAGGAAGCAGGTGCGGTGGGTGTGGACCACCCTGGGTGTCACCACTGAGGGGGGTGGCAAAATGCCGGGTGGCACTCACCACGGGGCCTGCAGCGCACCCAAGACACACATCTCTCCTGGGAAAGGCTTGGGCACGTGCAGGCTCCACGCTGCCCAAACAGTCCGCCCGCTGCCTCCCCCCAGCTGTAGGGCGGCCGAGTGGGAGGAGGCAGGCAGACTCCAGAGGTCCTGCGGGGCGTGTCGCCCCAGGCACCTGAGCAGCTTCCTCCACCACTGTGTGCAAACTTTTAAGCTAGGAGAGAGAGAGAGAGAGAGCAAGCAACCGACTCACAAGATGGGGAGGAGGCTGGGCAAGCCACGAGCTCCCTTCTCCTTTTACACCATTAAGATACATATGGTGGGTGGGTGGGGGGTGATTCCGGATGATGCTCTGAGTCCCTTCCAATTTTGGGGGTCCCCATCCCCAGCGAGGGCTGGAGTCTAATGGAGTAGGTTGCTGAACTGATCAGGCAAGTTTCTTTGTGAGACAGTGACCCAAAGTATCCCCAAAGAATAAGCAAGGTTGCAAGAGCTACAACAAAGCGACAGTGCCCCACTCCCCTCTTCTGGCTGCTAGGTAGCAGAACAATAGCCAGAGTTGTGTGTGTCGGCTGAGCTGAAAGCAGGCTGGAAGCTGGGGACACAGAGACGCAGAGATTTGCCTGCTCTGTGCTGGATCCAAAGCTGTGAGTCTGCTGGCCCCCATTCCCAGGAAACCAAAACTGGGCGAGTGGCTGGAAACCCCTGGATTCTCACCACTTGGAGACTGGGGTGGTACCTACACTTACCCAGGGTTCAGTTTCCTTGGAATGGAGGTCACTAGAGACTGTGGTGTCTTTAGGATATATGGGTTTATTCGGGTATATATAACCAAGAGACTCACAGCATTAATACCCCAACAGATCTTGCATCCCTGTTAGGTTTCTAGGGGTCCCCCCGCTCAAGCCATAGCTTTGGCTTCTGCACACAGGGCAAGTCAAGCCTCTCCTTTCCAATTCCCAGCTTCAGTCCAGGATAAAAAGAAAGACTAGCTCCTTGGCTTGTTCTTCTCCCACCCCAGGATGACATGCATCCAGCCAGATGACAGGGGTGGAGCCCAAGCCATTTCTGAAAGAGCATTGCAAGCTGATTGTGTCCGTAGCAACACATCTGTCCTTCACCCGCTCTTTAGACATGTAAATGGAGTATTTGTTGGCCTGGCTATGGCCACTATCTGGGCTAATCATTGCAGCAGTCCCTACAAACTACAGTCTTGCAGGCACAAAACACAGGGTTGGTTGGGACCCAAAGAAATCGTCCAAAACAACCCCCAACCCAGTAAGAATATATATTCTCCCAGAGATCCATCCTCTCGGTGGGAAAACCCAGACATGCACTCAGTTGTGCCAAGGAGGAACTGCATTTCTTACTTCTTTTAAAAGTTTCCCTCCGCCTTTCCTTATTCCAATTATAGTATTGGGCATTTTGTGGGGAAGGATAGAAGTTGAAGAGGAAGGGAAGCTTGACCCTATGGTTGCATCTTAAGCTAAAAGGTTTTCTGAGCAGGCCCCCATCACTGCAGACCTCTGCCAGACAGAGCAAAGAGCTTTGCATAGTATTATTATTATTATTATTATTATTATTATTATTATTATTATTATTATTAACATAATACACCCTTCCGCTGAGTTCCTGGAGGCAACCTTACCAGCCGCTTTGTCATCATTGGGTTTAATGCATCGAATGTAGGATGGTTCTTTTGACATGAGGATGTCTATCAAACTAGCCAGGCTGTTTTTGAACTGAGTTGCCACCTGAGCAAATAGAAAGGACTCGTTCAAAACAGTTACACAGAATGTCACCTAGGAAGAACGGTTGCAAGGACAAATCATAAAAATGTAAAAATAAAAGTGTGTTTCCCCCCCCCCCCAATTAATACAGGATTGCTGGCATGGGTTCTGGGGGACATCCTTCCATCTATGGTGGGAACGCCCTCGGGTTTCATTATTTTGATCTCAAGCATATGAAGAAATATCTTAAACTACCTGCCCTTGCTTCCCCACAACTGTTGTCTCTGCACATATTCTGTAACAACATGAAAGCTTTCTCTCGAAAGAGCTTTTGACATGGATGTTAGATGCCGCTTGCATTTCAAAAACTCAGCAATTAAAACCGGGGGGGGGGGGGGCAGGGATCTACATTTGTCCTTGTGGTATGAGAACGTAGGGACTCGGGCTATTGTAGGAAAAAATTACACATAAGCCGCGTGTTTCCAGGGAGGTGGAGGATCCAGAGCACTTTCATGTCATCTGGCTGGGTTTTATTTCCTGTGCTTCAGACTCAAATGCCCCCACATTCACCATCCATGCCACCTTTGGTAAATACGGATGTCTCAATTTATATTGGTATGTCTTTCCCTATTTATTGTTTGTTTGCATTGCATATGGTACTGCACTTTTCAGTTGTTAGCAAAGGCAATAAAGGTTTGGTTTTTTAAATTAAGCCCCCCCCCCCACTTTCCACAAAATTGTTGAAGTTTAAAGCTGGTTTGTTGGTGGGGTGCTTAAAATGAGGTGGCATTTTAAATTGTATTTTAATTTGCATTTTTAACCGATTGTTTTGTGTTTTGTTGTGGTTTTATGATTGTTAGCCGCTCTGAGCCCGGTCTTGGCTGGGAAGGGCGGGGTACAAATAAAAGTATATTTTTATTATTATTATTATTGAAGCTTGCGTCAAGCTCAGCCCTGACATCTAGGCTCACATGTATGGGATAAACTCACGGTCTCAGGCCTCCTTCGGTTGTCCAGCTCTGTCAGGTGGAAACATTCTCTGAGGATCCCATTTTTGGACCTGCACAGCACCTGGGATCAAATAAAAATAAAGCAAAGTCACTGGGAAGATCCGAGCACGGGTGGCCTATTGCTGGGGGAGGGAAATGATGCAAAATTTCTAGACGTGCATGAGGCACAGGAAGCTGGAGAAAATACACCTCCTTTAAAAATCATGGACATTTTGGGAGGGAACATGGAAAACTTGCAAATCCCAAGTCAGATCTTGCTGTTAAAACAAAACATAACCCAAGCTTTGACTCTGGAAAACAAGAGGATTCCCTTCACACAAAGTCGTGGATTCTCCTTTCAAGTCGCCAGAATTATAGCACGTGAGGGCCTCACACTATAAAACGAATCATTCCTCCTACTGCTGATGCTACAGTTGTGAGTGTCATTGTTTAGGCAGACAAAACGGCAGCCCCCAGCACCAAGTGAGAGATATCCGCAGGCCTGGGTGGAGTGAAATCCCTGAGGCTTGCAAATCTTTTTAAAAAAAGAAAGGCATGGGGAGGAGAATCCCAAAACAGTCCAAAGAGGACTGGGGTCTTCAGTGCCCACAGAATGCAGACTGGCTGGCTGTTGAGACTGGAGAGAGGAGGAATGGAAGGGCCGATTCACAACAGGGTCTAACTTGGGGCTTCCAAAGGTCTCTTCTCCAGACCATGGCTCATGTATCAAGTTTGCTTTTGGGCAATTTAAGATTGCTGGAGAGGAGAGAGGGGAGGAGGTCCACCACCAGCGCTGCACTACACAGTAAATCTAGCTACCCTATAAGCAGGGGTGGGGGGAGATCCGGGGGAGGGCGGTCAGTAAAAAACACCCAGGGACTCAGGGGCCCTGTCTCACCCCCAAACTCTCTCTACTTAGCTCCAATCAGGTAGTCTTATCTGTTGTTGCCAGACCAGACATCAGACCCCTAAAACATCCTTTGTTTTACATGAAATAATTTGTGTATTATTTATGTACTGTACTGGGTTTACATACTGTATATACTCGAGTATAAGCCGACCCGAATATAAGCCGAGGCACCCAATTTTACCACAAAAAACCTGGGAAAGCTTCATAGGAGCCACTGCCTGCCTCACTCGAGTATAAGCTGAGGGCGGCTTTTTCAGCACAAAAAAATGTGCTGAAAAACTAGGCTTATACTCGAGTATATAGGGTATTTAAATATAAAGTGATACCTCAGTTTTTGAACATAATCCATTCCGGAAGACTGTTTGAGTTCTGAAACGTTCAAAAACCAAGCATTTACTTCTGGAAGCATTTACTTCCGGAAAACTCAATACGGAAGCCGCGTGGCACGTTTGACTTCCGAGACGTTCAAAAACTGAGGTACCACTGTATATGTAAGAACATGTGCCCATGTTGCTATTTAAATTAGCCATTCAAGTCTCATAGATAAGACAGGATAGAAGCCCAAACAAATTAACACAATTAAAAGATGTGTTTACCTCTTTAAGGTTCCGGTACAGCAAGTCATTATTTTTCTCCAAGAATCCTGGATTTGGGGTGGGGAAATAAAAGTGAATTAAAACAAAAAAAATAATAGAATCCTAGCGGCTAGGAGCCATTGATAGCTGTCTTCTCTGTGAAACAAACCCCAAATTGATGCCCCCCCCCCCACATCTTGTGGAATTGAGCTCCTTCTTTCTTCACTCCAGCAGCCCAAAAGAGTTACTGGAAATTTAGCCCTAGGATTAGATGTCGCGTGCTAGATGTAGCTAGTTAATGTAAGAACATCAGAAGAGCCTGCTGGATCAGGCCAGTGGAGGCCCCTCTAGCCCAGCATCCTGTTCTCACAGGGGCCACTTAGATGCCTGTGGGAAACCAGCAACCAGCATTTGGAAGCAACACTGCCTCTGACCAGGGGAGCCCTATCTGTGGGGCTGTGGGGGCTGAGCTCCCCCAAAAGACCCCCTCAATATTCTGCAGCCCACATAACAGAAGGAAGCCCAATGGGGCCTGTTGCGCCCTCCAAAAGGCCCAACGGAGCCTGCTGTGGCTGCAATGGGATCCGTCTGGCACCCACAATGCTGGGCAGAACCCAGCACGCCTAGCTCTGAATGTGGAGGCAGAGCATAGTTATTGTAGCTAGTAGCCACCCAAAACCACCTGCTCCAAATTCGCCCAACGCTTTTTGAAAGCCATCCAAGTTGGTGGCCATCCCTGCCTCTTGTGGGAGGGAGTTCCATAGTTTAACTACATGTTGCGTGAAGAAGGACTTCTTTTTACGTGTCCGTTTCATGGGATGTCCCTGGGGTTTAGTTCCGACACTCTTTAACCTGGTCTGGTGCCACCGCCAACATGGCCCCTCCAAGCCAGCAGAGGCTGGGCTCTCGCTTTCTCACCGACAGTGCAATAGGTCACCTCTCCGGCATAGTGAAGAAGGCGGAAGTCCACCCAGTCAATGGATTTCCGCGTCTTCTGGTCAGCAAGCTTCCGCCTGGAGACAGAAAGAGAAGAGGTCAAAACCTTTCCGTTCCAGGGGGGCAGTGCATTTGCACCTCCCTCAGGGTCAAACAGATGAGCTGGGTGGGCTGGGCAGGGCCAGGGGGTGCTCTGAATGCAGAAGGGTTCTCCAAGGAAGTGAAGGGCATGTGGGAAGCAGGTCTCCTCTGGGGGAGGTTACGGAGCGTAGGTGCATACGTCACGAAGTGGGCATGGTCTCCTACTTTCTCCTCCAACTTTTCCAGAAAGCTCAGGTCCGTCGCTTCTCCGGGCCGCAGGCATTCTTCATCCTGACACAGGAAGGAAGATGAGAAGTCTTGCCTATTCTTCAGCTAGCCAAAACTGGATTTCCTCAGCGGAGGGTGGGGAGGCCACATTCTCCCCATACATTGAAATCACCATGACACCACTTCAAACAGTCATGGGTTCCCCCAAAGGATTCTAGGAGCTGGGGTTTGGAAGGGGGCTCAGAGCTGACCTCTATTCCCCAGGATGCAAAATCCCACAAACCGCAAGTGCTTCTGAGAAGGACAGACTGAAATGCCTCCCTGGGCCACTGCCAAGGCTGATGAAGTTTCCACTAATGAGAGTCCTGGCCTCAGGTTGCCCATCTATAAATCATTTGGCTCCATTTCTCTGTCAGCAGGCAAGGAGGCATGCGAAAAGTTATCCATTCTTGAATAACTCCTTTTATCCCTGAAAACCCACCACTTTGGTGGTTTCCTGGGGGTGAGAGTACAAGCCCTTCGTCCATGGAGAAGGAGGGGGAGAATGGCTAATGCCCACCGTTGGAGGCAGCTGCGCTCCTGAAGGCCGGAGGCTGGAAGATGCAGGGCTCTTTCCTCATGCTCTACCAACTGAGCTAAGATGACTAGAAAGAAGATGTAGATCCCTGGCAGTCAGGCATCCCTGGGGTGTTGACACCCGACTCAGAAAGAAACTTTGGAGCTGTAGTTTTGGAAGGGTGCGTGACTAATTCTCCGTTAGACACTCCCTAGCCATTCCCAGTATACCTTTGGCAGGCAGCCATGACTTTTAAACATTTTAAACTTTTAAACATGCATCTTCTCTCTTACCAGTATGGAAATGATCCCCTTGTGTTTCTCTTCCACGAGGTCACATATGATCTTGTTGTTGAAGTATGGGATTGGCTCCCACTGGAATGAGAAGCAAAAACAGAGGCTCAAGAGGGCTTCCTGCAAAATTAAAAAGTCACACCTGATGCACACAACTTTTCCATTAGCAAAAGCATCTCTTTGAGATCCAGGTGGGGGGGGCGGGCTATTTTGGGGACAGGGGTCCTTGGGACAATCTGAGGCTGACAATCTGAGGTGAGATTTGGACAGAGAATTCAAACAAGGACTTAAACTCCTTCTGGGCTGGAGAAGATTAACAAGGGGTGAGCCCCAGCAAAATGTTGCCGTATGAGGCACTCCTTTTTGGGTTTCCAAGCGCTTCATTCCATGTTACCCCTCCCACCTCATTTCCCACATACACCCCGCCAAAGTCCCCTTCACCTTGGCATTCCATGGCCACATTGGGCACCCTCAAACCTCACTGAGTTGCTTCGGGGGGGGGGGAGGTTGCCTACCTTGAGGATTTCCCCCCTAGAGATTTTCTTTTGTGCTTCTGCAAACTCCCAAAACCAATGCCCCCCCCATCTCCATGCCCTATTTGGGCTCTGCAAGGATTGGTCTCCTCCGTGTAATCAGCAGAAACAGGAGCAACAGGCCTTTCAGAGACCTGAAGTGGGGCCTCTGCTTGTGATGTGCCCTTCCCCCTCTGGCAGACATTGCTTTGGAAACTGGCAGTGCCTGTTTTGGCTGTTTGGGGTATGGGGAACCTGTGTCCCGACCAATTTCCAGCAATGGTCAGGGAGCTGAAATCCTCCAGTGATAGACAGATCACGACTGATCAGATCATCCAAGTCCATTTCACCTGTGTTTATTTGAAATTTCATTCCATCCACATGTACTTAAATATGTGTTTTATTATAAGGAAGGATCTGACTGCTGACCAGGAAGGCAGTAAGGAATCTTTTTTTTGGGGGGGGGGTTGTGGCCTTTACCTCAATGCCCTCCAGTTCATACTCCTCCTGCTCAGCCTTCAAGGTCATCTCTATCAGCAGTTGCTGTAGCTTCTCATTGCAGTAGTTGATACAGAACTGCTCAAAACTTGAGAGGAAATTCCAAGTGCAGAAAAGTCATTTGAAAAATATGGGCATTTAATTCTCAAACAGGAGCTAAAGAGGGTAAACCCGTTTCTGCACTGCACCTGCTGTAAGACTGCCGGGTGGGGGGGGTGTCTCATAGGATTGACAACTCTTCCAATCCTCCCCCCACCCCACCTGCCATGTCAGGGACAAGGAGTCCAATGTCAGAGAATCCAAGAATCCAAGAACTGTAGAGCTGGAAGGGACCCCAAGGGCCATCTAGTCCAACCCCCTGCAATGCAGGAATCACAGCTAGAGAGTTCCTGACAGATGGCCACCCAACCTCTCTTTAAGACCCTCCAATGAAGGGCAGTCCACCACCACTGATATGCGAGATTTCCATGTACAGGGATTTTAACTTTATTTCATTTTTACTTTTTCACCAAGGGCCCTTAAGGAAAACCACCCTGAGCAAGTGGAAGTGGAAGAGCTCGCAAAAGATGTTCCCCTCCTTTAGGTCTCAATACTCATAAGCAGGAGCTAAAAGTCAGCTTTTTTGTAAATGCTGTGACCATAAGCACATGGGGACTAGTCCAAAGTTTCCAGGCAGACCCACATAAAGCACATTGCACTAATCAAGCCTGGAAGTGACCAGAGCAAGAGTACGGTAACTTACCTGTTGGTCTCAAAAACCTCAAAGCCATAAATATCAAGCAGCCCAATCACAGTTTTCCTGGTGAGATCCTGCCAAGCAAAGCAAACAACAACAACAACAACAACAACAACTTAGACAACTTAGGGGGATTAAATCCAATTCATTTTCAGTTACTTGGTTTCCATTTGTCAAATTTTCTATATATATTTTTAAGACGTCAGAGAGCAGTCTTCCTCACCCTCTCCTGATCTTCCGAGTCCATTATGGGCAGGTAGTATACCTAAACACTTTGGGCCTTTGCTTAAAAACATATAAATTACTTCCTTTGACATTCCAAATTACCGTTTCTACACATTACCTCTTTTTGTAATATGTAGATGGGCGGGGTATAAATAAATTATTATTATTATTATTATTATTATTATTATTATTATTATTATTATGTCCCCTGGTTGCATCAATTTTCTTCTTCTTCTCTTTATCAACAGGTAGTACTGGGACTAAGTTCAGAGTAAAGTTTTGTTATGTATGTTGTGTTTACTATTATGTATTTCTTATTTGTCTGAGAAAATTTCTATAAAAAACAATTTATAATAAAGAATAAGTTATCAGAATATTGGCTTATTGAGCACTATGATCCAGAGTTATAAAAGTTACAACTCTGAATTACAGTGCTCAGTAATTTTGATATTTTTGATATTTGTAGATATATTTTTGTTTTAATGCATGTTTTAGAGCTTTTATCTTTTTATTGTGAGTTATCTTTTTATTGTAATAAGTTAAGTGGCCTATAGATGGATAAATAAGTAAATAAAAGGACTTTTCCTACCTGGCTGCCCCTTTATCCGTTGTTTAAGGGGGAAAGGTGGGCTATGCAGAAGAATACACTCTGTTCTGGCTGGGCCTCCCTTCCCCAGTCAGCACAGGACCCAGAGAGGGGGATGTGGCCAGTCTCTCACAGACACGCTCCAAGGAGGAGCAGTTATCTTGGAACGACTGCTGGATTGCCAACTGCAATTGTGGTTTTAAAAAAAAATGTTTCAAAAGGTCACTTTGTATTAGCTACAGCAAGAGACTCACCTTGTTTGCTAAAGAGCTGTTGATTTTGTTGACCAGCCAAGTAAATGTCCGCCCATAAATGGCCTTTGCCACTGCATCTCGAGCGTAAAAGGCCAGGTCAACATCCAGTGGGCTTAAAACCTTTGGGGAGGAAGAGCACAAGAGGGGGGTCACCTAGTGAATTGGCTACTTCAGGTCATTGCAAGCAAATCAGGAAAAGCATGTTGGCATACCTCTTCAAACCGGGCTTCAATTTTTCTGTGAGTTAGGGCCTCTTGCAGAATTGATAGGTGGACCCCCAAAAGCTAGAAAGAAAGAGAGAGGGGGAAAGGGACCTTAAATTTCAAAGTCCAGCAGTGCCTTTCATTGGGAGCAACCAAGATTTTGTGCAAGCTTTAGAGTTCTCCATAACTCTTTTGTCAGGTGAGACAGGAAGTGCTCCTTGGACCTGGCTCTGCCACCTGAGGCCACTGCTTCTCTCCAGCCTCCTTTGCTCTTTTCTTTTCCCCAGGTGGTGGGGGCAGAGGAGGAGGAGGAGGCAGGGGGGCGGCTGGGCATTCTGTCTCAAGCAGCAAAATGTCCTGGGCCAATCCTGCTCAGTATCATCTGAAGATAGAGAATGCAGACTGTATCAGGCTATACCTAGGTAGGATTCTGGGATGTAGCAACAATGGCTGCTCCACCATTTTTGAAAACACAAAATCTGGTTGTGTTACCCAAATCTGTCTTGATGCCTCAAGTGAAACACAGTTAAGCAGAGGACACAAATACAGACTCTGATGTTTTCCTTACATAAGCAAAGCCAGAGATTTAATTAAGGTGGTGTACATGTTAAGGACAGTCAACTGAAGCCAAATGGCAAGTACCACCTAGCGGTTGGAGGGGACGCAATTCCTGAAATGCAAATGCCGTGTTGAAGTGACAGAAAAACACATTCTTCTGGTAGTATGTGGTTGTTGCTTCCTAAATTACCAGGCAGCTGGCAATGGCAGAAAAGGAGGTTCAACCCAGGGGAGCCTACCAGAGACCTCCTTGTGGGTTCCTTCCCCATCTGAAGTGGATTAAAGCTGGATTAAATGGGGGAGGAATACAGAATGGCATTTTGATGATTTGTGGATCAATTTGTGGATGCAAATGAATAGCAAGAACCTACAAGAGACTCCACTGGAAGCTGCTGCTCCCACCTGCCACCCCCACCAGGCAGGTACCTTTGAGATCCACTTGATCTGGGAGCCAGTAGTGATGATAGCATGGCCATTGCTATCCTCCTCAAACTGGATGTTTCCCAGATGCAGGACGCTGGCAATTACTCCAAAGAGGTTCTGCGGACACAAAGAGTCAGGTGAGCAGAAGAAAGAGTGACCAGCAGAAGAACAAACTATGCATGGCTGGCAGAACCCTTGCGGACCAACTGCCTCCTCAGAGGCTGAAGCGGGTATTACTCCAGTCTGTACATACTAGATAACCTCAGAAATGGCATTTCGCTTCCAATTTATGCTCTGCACCTGCCATGCGGCAGAACAGCACCTTCACAGCAGAAAAACAGAAGAGCCCTTCTGGATCAGGCCAGTGCCCTGTCCAGTCCATCACCCTGCTCTCAGAGCAACGAGCTCTTGTTCCTACTTGGTTGCGTTGCTGTTGATCCGTGTCCGTTCTCGTTCAGCTTGCCTTCTTACTTTGTTTCTTAGTGATGTGGGTGCACGCCCACTTTTCCTAGTGTGTCTGTGATAGGTTTGATAGGGAAATTTGGATCAGCTCCTATAGGTTTCTCAACACCAGGTATAAGGTTTCTTCAACTCTGCATTTTTCAAACTGGAGAGTAAGTTCCCTTAAGTGCCCTCCATCTGGACTTCTTGGTCCCTTCTTCTAATTCAGAGATCCCCCCACCCAAATGTTGGCCCACTGCCCTTGCTCAGCTGCTCCTCCCTCTTTACACAGAGTTCCTTAGTCATCACTTCCAACCTTCCAACCACAGTTTGATTCTTCCTTACTCACTTGCTGTTTCAGTGATGGCTTCGATTTGTGCATGAACTTCATTTAGAGTTCTGTTCACTGGGGACAGAATCCTAGAATGGAAGAGTTGGAAGGGACCCAAAGGGTCATCTGCCATCTGCTAATGCTTTTCACATGAGACTGAAATGTGTTGCTCAGGCTCCCTCCCAGGACAGATCACTTTTCAACTTCACGACCTCGTTGCCCACTGTGCTCCCTACCTGTTTCTTCTTTGCTAAAGTGTTCAGAACCATTGGATGGTCTGCCAGGCATGTTTCAGCCTCCTGCTGGTGGTAAGCTTCATCCCCAGTTTGTTCCAGGTCAACTGGTACTTTAATGTTCATAAACGTTATTGCTTCATTAGTTATTGCTTCATTTAGTCTTTCAGGGACAAAGACCTCAGGGCTACGCAGCTGTAAGCCATATCTAACTTAGAAGTAAGTTAGATATCGAGTAAGCCATATCTAACTTAGAAGTGTGAGGAGTGGAATCTCACTTTATATGCAGGGGAAGTAGCACAGCTTCCTGGCACCGGCAGAAAGTCCCTGGGCTTAGTGCTCAGCATCTCCAGGTAGGACTGGGAGAGACTCTGCCCGAAACCCCGAAGAGCAGCTGCCAGTATGGCAGGCACTACTGAGCTCAGTTGGCCAGTGGTCTGACACCCTGCAAGGCAGCTCCCTATGCTCCTCTCAGCTCTTGACCAAAAAAAGCTTGCTGGCTTCTACAGGGATTCCAGTTTCCTTCCATCACCAAGCAGGGACCCACTTCCAAGCAGCCCCCCTTTCACCTGCCCCCCCCCCTTTGTCTGTACCTCAAGGTCTCTCGCTTTGAAGTCAATGACAGTGAAAGCTTTGTGCACCGTCCTCCAGTCGCTCCTGTCGTTGATGGAAGACACTTTGGCACAGCGCCCCTGTTGTGGGGAGAGGGGGGTGGCATGAGAAACTTCTGCACAGGCAAAGTGCATGGTGGAGTCTGGGATTGAAGTGGGTGAGGCTGGAGGTTTAACCCCCCCCCCCCCCGAGACACAAAGGGCTGAGCCACCCTAACCTTTTGCCCAGCTCTTCCAAGGCACAGGTCTGCACTTGAAAGCTCAGTGTCCAAGCGCTCTTTATTTCACCCTTAAACTTTCCCCATGAAAACCCACTCTTTAAAGCTGGAACACAACAAACGACAATTTGGGTTTTCCAGGGAAAGCCATTTGCTCCAATTCAGCATTAAAGAGCAGGTTTTCACAGGGAAAGCTCTGGAGAAAAAAGGGGGGAAGCGCTTGAGCTTTCAAGCACCTGGAAAGAGTGGAGGAAAGGCAAGTGTGGAAAAGCCAAAAGCTTACGGAGTGAGGATAAAATGAGGGTGGGGAGTGCCTTCCAAGTGCCTTCCTGAGCTCTTTGGAGGAAAGGCTAGATACAAAGACCACACATACATACAGTACATTTGGTTGCCTTCCATTTGGCAGCTTGGAGATGCAGTCAGGCTAGAGCACAGGACTGGGCGGGAGGCCAGCTGAGTCCCGGCTCCTCTTTCACACAGTGGGTGACCAGAGGCAAAACATGAGAGCAATGCAGCCCACACTAATGCAGGTATGAGAACAAAATGCAGGTGGTGCACATTTTAAGGAGTGCCCACTTATTTTGCACATCCTCAAACAAGATGCAGACCAAAATACAAATATCTTTGGAAAACCACACTTTTCTAAATTTTGTGGTGCATAGAAAAATGAGCATAATAGGGCTAAGTGAGCATAAGGATACATATATTAGTGATAGCAATGTAGAAAAAATCATTTTATTCCAGGAAATTGCTTACAAAAATGTGTAATGAGGAGATTCACACTAAAATTCTGACCAAAAATTTTTTTAACTTTTTTTTTTACAGTGAGACAGAAGTTTTGATAAACTGAATTTAAGAATGGAAAAACTGAGAAACCAAAGCTGATAGACTCACCCACCCTTAATTTTGTCTGTGTTAATGCTCAGTTGTATTTTTCTTCTTGGTCTGCTCAGGATCATTTACACTACACATATAATATTTTAAAAACTGAGCATTCCCCTGAAGCAGCAGAATGACATAGTTTACAAATAAAACAGAATGGGAATATTCCTTTCTCCCTTTTCTAAATCAACGCCCACTGCTTGAGATCCTTGGGGTCCTCTTTCCTGAAGCAAATGCTGAGTTGCAACACACAGCCTGACCTATTGCAAGTACTTGCCAAACAGCGGGGCATGGAATGGAATAACTTTTATTGCACCCTGAGAAATAGATGAGTGGCAGCTGTGAGCTCAAAACACCTATCCAAAGGAGGATTTCTGGTGTGCTTCTGGAATAAGCAAGAATCAAAACAATAAATTGCACAGTCCTACCCTCTCTCCTGCTGGGTACCTTCCTGCATCATCTGGTGTGAGTGTGACAGACACTGGATTATTTCCTTTGCAGAGTGCAAAAAGATTTACCCATCCACAGTAGTGACTGTGTGCCTGTTTTCGCTCTGTCTACCAAAGACACTGCTCTGGGTTTGGTCCCTCCCAAATCAGGAAGCCTGCTCAGATCAGCAACTCTTGCAGAACCCACAGTGGGTTGGGTGTGCTCCTCTGATGGCTGGGAATCCAAGCCTTTTGGGGCTAAAATGCATGTTTCAGTAGTTACCGGAGAAAGCTGGGCATAGAGAACAGAGCTGTTAAGAAGGGGACACACCAAGAGCCCCCCACAACCTGAATTAGGTACATGTACTTCTGAGGGTTGCGTTCCAGGCCGAGGTCATGGAGCAAATCCTCTTCCCCGCCTTCCAGCAACTGGTAGAAGATGTGGAAGTTCCGTTCCCCAGGATTTTGGTGGACAACACGGGACTTCTCTATCAGGTAGCTGAGGATATGCCCACCAACAGGAGCTCCCTGGGAAGAAGAGAACAAAAAAACAAAAGGAAATAGAGAGAGAAAGTGATAACAAATGAATGGGAGCCCATCTGGTCCAGCATCCTGTTCTCACAAGTGGGCAACCTAAAGTGGAGGCAGAGCATAGAAAGGGCTTCTCCACATGTACCTTTTGCCTGGCTCTTTCCAGGCACAGGTCCACACTTAAAGGCTCTGTGTCTGAGCATAAATTTCAGAGAGTCTACTGAGTAAAACCTAGACCCTGTGTAGAGTTCTGGTTCCGCTGCACCTCAAAAATGGACAGAGAAATGAAGAAGGGGTGGCTGAATTGTCTCAAGTCACATGGAAGCATCTCATGGCACTAAGAAGGCAGAGATTCACCTTCACTTGAGCAAACAGTCAACCCGGATGTGAGCCAGTGTGGTGGAGTATCTGGCTTGGCAGGGGGAGATCCAAGTTCAAATCCCTGCTGAGCCATGAAGCTCTCTGGGAAATGCTAGGTCAGTCACTCTGTCAGCCAATAGTGTCAGCATGAGGATAAAATGGGGGAGGAGGAGAACGACATATTCGGTTTCTTCCGGGGGGGGGGGAGTGGCGCATAAGTGGCTCTTATGGCAGACCACTGCAAATCTCCCCACGCCAAGTGAAAGAAAGAAAGAAAGAAAGAAAGAAAGAAAGAAAGAATACAAGAAATATGCTTTACCTTAAAGTCAAACTGGATGTCCATGTACTTTCCAAACCTGCTTGAATTATCATTCCGTAAAGTTTTTGCATTTCCAAAAGCCTACAAATTAGCACAAACAAAAAAGGAGCAAGGAGGTATTTTGGTGTTCCCCTTCCCCTCTCTTCCTCCTCGCCTTGTTCAGTCCTTGAGTTGTTCTTGTTAGCTGTGCTGATCATTCAGTGCCACCCACATCACTCCCTCCCCTTCCCCCCCCGCCTTGCATTCCAGCATTTCCCCACTCTCCTTTTTCAAAACAAAGCTTTTCTATCCCACTCCTCATTGCAAACTATTTCAGACAGGGTTCCAGATCAAAAATACAATGCCTCAGCATGAAGCAACAGCACAAAAGACAGAAAGATGAATAAATTGCAACCAGGGCACTCATCACACCTCATCTGTCCTTAAACACCAGGGAGGTTTCCACAGGTGCCAAAAACCCATTCCAACTGTTTCAGTGGCTGTGTTTTACTCAGATTTTAGTTGGCCACCTTGCTGTCAGGATGTATTTATCCTATCTTGGTTTTAATGCTTTTATTCTGTGGCTTAGGCCCAGCAGATGAAAGACCATATTCTCCTAGATTAGCCTCCGAGACCTTTGAGGGAGGCCCTTCTCTCGGTCCCCCCAACCTCACAGGCACGCCTGGTGGGGACGTGGGAGAGGGCCTTCTCAGTGGTGGCTGCTCCCAGACAACTTTCGAACTCCCTCCCTGGAGACGCTAGACGGGCTCCCTCTTTGCTATCCTTCTGCCAGCAGGTGAAGACTGTTTTTATCCCAACAAGCTTTTTTTAAGGGATTTAACAGTGCTTGTGCTGTTTTTACTATTTGTCTTGTAATAGATTTGTTTTATATTGTTTTTATTCTATTAAGAGTTCAGTTACTTTTTGATTATTATATTTTATATGATTTTAGCTTATTATATTTTAGCTGTATTTTTTAAATTTGTGTAAGGGAAAAGCCTGGATAATAACAATAATGTAATTTGTATCATGCATTTTCCTGTTTATGTAAACCTCCTAGAGAACTATACTAGGTAGGCAGCGGACAAAATCTTGCTGCTCTCACCTCCGATGTGGGAGCAAGGTGCATTTCCTGCTTACCTCCAGAACAGGGTTGGAGAGCAGCAGCCTGTCTCGGACGACCTGCAGTTGCTCCGTGGTGGGGCAGGTCATGGCAAAATACTGAAGGATCTTCTTGGAGGCTTCTGTTTTCCCAGCACCGCTCTCTCCCGAAATCAGAATGAAGTGATTGTTGTACTCCGTACACATGACCCGGTAGGCATTGTCGGCTATGGCATAACTGGAAAAGGCCCAAACACACACACTGGTCAGCTGCACAGCGACAGCCTTCTCAGTTAAGTAAAACAATGCCAGCCACCTTCAGAAGCTAGAAGGTTTCAAAGCATCCTTCATCACTTAGGCAGGTGGGTTCTATTTTTATTGTTGAAATTACATTTATATTCCACCTTTCCTCCAAGGTGCTCAAGGTGGCGTACACAGTTCTCCTTTTCATTTTATCGTCACAACAACCCTGTGAGGCGGGTTGGGCTGAGAGATGACAGTGACTGGCCCAAGAACACCCAGCGAGCATCATGGCTGAATTGGGATTTGAACCCTGGTCTCCCAGGTCAGAGTTCAATGCTCTAACCCAGTGATGGCTAACCTTGACACTCCAGATGTTTTGGGACTACAACTCCCATCATCCCTAGCTAACAGGACCAGTGGTCAGGGATGATGGGAGTTGTAGTTCCAAAACATCTGGAGTGTCAAGGTTAGCCATCACTGCTCTAACCATGACACCATACTGGCTGAATCAGTCTATCACCAGCCAATTTCACATGTCCTTTCTGTTCAATTTCCTCATTAATTTTACAGATACATTAAAAAATGTATAAAAATCTGTATTTAGATTCATACTTAAATTCTTACTTTCAAATGTAATCCTAAAATGCAAACTTTTTAAAACACACATTTTGGTACATTTTTGAGACAATAGTTTAAATGGCAAGATTTGGAGAAGTGTGAAATCTGAAGGATAATTACCAGTGCTATTTTTCTAGAAAAAAATGGTGCTGGAACGCACCACGAGCGCCTCCTTTGTTCTCTTTTAATGGCAAACTCTGGGTAAAAGCCCTGACAATAACATTCCAATTCACATATTAGTCTGGGAGCTACAAATTTGGTGCTGCTACTTAAAAATGTGGATAAAGTAAAATTCTCCTCCAGCCACATTTCACACAACAATTTTCTTTCCTTTCCCCCCAATATTCTACACTGTTATTTCGCAACAGCTCTATTAACTATGTTTCTGGAGTCAACCCTGTGTGATGGTAGCATTTTTTTAATGCAAGATATTTTAAAAATGAGTCTTTCGTTACACTGTCCACAAATTAGCGTAAACCTTTTGGAAGGTGCAACAGGCTCCACATCTACTCAACTACAAGCAGTAACCTAGAAACATGGCAATATAAGGATTTTGCCATTTAAAATCTAATTTAATTAAAAACTGGGTGGGAGGAGACTTGCGCAAGCAGACACCTAAGAAAGTTGGCAATGTGCTTACATGTGTGGTGGCAGCTCAAAGAAGTTCACCCCTTTGTATTGCTCCATCTGCTTCACCGTGTAGATGCCCAGCTCTTTGTAGGGATTCACAGACACCAGGAGAGTGCCAATGTACGTCTGCAGGGGGAAGGAACAAACGCTACAAATAAGGACCCAAACAGCCACAGGGACGAGGGGGTCTGTCCATGGCAGGTTATCTCAGTTTCTCAGTTTTCCAGCCTTAAGTGCAAGCTCTCCACTTTTACACACCATTTTGCAACGCAATTTGTTTGTGTGCAATTTTGCCTAATTCATAAACATTTTTGTAAAGCAACATTTTGTAAAGCATACATCCTGGTATGTCCCACCACTGATGCCCATCAACAGGCATGAGGGAAGAGCACATGGGGAATGAAACAAACAATGGTTTGTCTGAATGCCTCTGGAACAAGGCATGGTCAGAGAAACAAACTATGGCTTTGTGTTATGCTCAAGCCAGGCAAAAGCCAGGAAGGGGCAGAGCACATGCAGAAGGTCCAAGGCCCACGGCCCTGCCATCGTGGCCCCTAGCCTTGTCCTCCATGCATTGGTCTGATCCTCTTTTGAAGCTACCCCAGGAGGCCCAAGACTCCCGTTCTAGTTCCACATTTCCTCTCCACATCCGGAAGAGACACCAATCTAACATAACAGCAGGCATCCCATAATAGCCACCCATCACCACCCCTTTCTTCATAAGACAGCTCAGGGCCAACTGGAGCATCCCTAAAGCGGCTCAGAGTGCAATTACATAGATGAGGTTCTCCCGATATCGCTTGCGAAGGTTATCCAAGAAGGCATTTTCACTCGTGTGAGAATCCAAAAGGACGAAATCTTGAATCCCAACTCTGTCCCGGGCCACGAGAGCCCCTTCCATGTTCAGCTTGTAGGGCTTCCTCCACGCTGCTTCGATCTGCAAGGGGAAAGGGGGGGGGGATTGAATCAAGGATAGCTAGAATGGCACAATTTCTCCAAGAGAATTTGGGTACAAGAGGGAGATTAAAGTACATAGGAACTTCCGGCAGGGCATCTTTGGCACCACCTGCTAGTTTTCAGAGATGGAAGAGAACCGATGAGTTCACATACAGCCCAGAGCACCAGTGTAGGAGAATGGTTAGAGTGCTGGACTAGGACCCCGAGAAACCAGGGTTCAAATCCCTCCCTCAGCCATGAAGTTCACTGGGTGACCTTGGGGGGCCAGTCAATGCCCCTCGGTCTCACCTACCTCACAGGGTTGCTGCAATGATAAAATGGGGAGGCGGGAAACAATGCACACCACCTTGAGCTCTGGCGGCAGGGGAGGTGGTATACAAATGTAACAAATAAATAAATTTCTTACATGCCAACCCCTTTTTCAAGGACTCTGGACACTATAAGTATATATAAAATTACTATTTATATATTTTCCGCATTTCTATGCCACTTTTCTTTCCACGGATTCATGACCAAGTCAGGATCAGAACCCTGATCTCCCCAGTCCTAGTCCCACACGCTCACTTCTGCCAGCGAAAACTTGACTTCATAAAGGACTATGGGATATTTGTTAGTAGCCACAACATACTTTTTTACCTCATTTTTATTTTTATTTTTGTTGCTGTCGCTCTGGAAATAATTTGTCACAATCATCCCATTATAGTTTTATTTGGATGTCAGCCAGGCTTGTGAATTCTCCTGGAAGCAGCCTTGTGTCTTCCAAAAACCAGCATTTGCATGACCTGCAAAGCTGCACAAACACAACTTTTTTCTTTTTGTTTTATGGTTTCTAAAATTCATTTAGAGTCTGCATTGAGAAGAAAACACAAAGTTTCTTCCCAAGGCTGCAGAATTTGGGAGTGATGACAATTTTTCTAACTGGAGCAAGATTAATAAATTGTAAACCCTTTGGAAAAGCAATGAAACAAAATCAATCCAATTCAGCCTATTTACTCACTTAACTTTGCACTTAAAACTACAATAATCAGAACTAGAGAAAAACCTTCTTTTTGCAAAGTTCTCCTGCCTCATGCATACTACAAGCAACAAGGAAGTTTTTCCTAATGTTTAATCAAAATCTCCTTTCTTGTCATTTGAATCTGTTGGAACCTCAGTCTCCTCTTCTCTTCTATGCACACTTTTCATCAGTCTCCCTTAATTTCTAAGAAATGATTTGGAATTTGGAACAAGACCACCAGCAACACGTCTGCAAGGCAGAATCCGTATTACCATCACACTGCAGTTTAAACCAAAAGTAGCATGGAGCGCACCAGAGTCCCTGCAGCTGTAAATTTGGAGATGCCTAAGCAGAGCAATTTGGTCTAGAAGTTCACCAACTGTCAGGAAGCAATTGGTTCCACCCTCTTAATCGCCATTCTGCCCACGGAAACACTATTTTGCACCTTGAAGTACTACTTAAAAACAAAAACAAAAAGTGATCTCACAAAGAAAACCCTGGCGTCTGCCACTGCCTTGGTCCAAGGCTAACCATTTGTAAATATTCTGGTTTGTAGCTCATTTTCCTGGTCGCTTTGCAGCTTAATACCAGTAGTTTCACAGCAGTATTTGGCCAGGATTCCTCGCTTCCACTGCCACTTGCTCTACAGCAGGCTTCTCCAGCCTGGCTCCCCTCTGGCTGTTTTGGGCCAACTAGGACTGATGGGAGTTGTAGTCCAAACAGCACAAGGTTAGGAAGGCTGTCCTAAGGCACTACTGTCCTCTTAAGTTAAATCAGGAATCCAACTGAGTTCTCCACAAGTTAAACAGATGTGTTCTGCCAAAGGAGATAGGTAGTGGTGAGGATCAGGGCCCTCAGATCGTTTGCATGGAGCCCTGGAACTCCTGCCCCCCAAAATACACTTTTAAAGATTTGCTCCCATGCAGATTCATGGGCACTTGCCCTTTTTAATGGGAATTTCAGACACAGGCTGTGCTACAAGTCTTTTAAGGATCTAGCTGGGCACAGCTGTGCTCCAGGGGACGTCTGCTTGCAGTTTCTGGCTCACACCTGAGCCGTCAGGGCGTTCCCTTACCTGGCAGGCCTCGGCTCCGTCCTGCGATTTCCTCTGCCTGTTCCACAACGCAGCCCTTTCTAAAATGAGCCAGCTGGACTTTAAACATATTGTTGCAATCTCTGCCCTGACTGGGGATGCTGTTCTGCCAATGGGAACTCATGGCCATGGTTGGGAAGGCAGTGAATTGGACAGGGCGTCTTTCTGTGCAAGGTTTTTATCAGAGTTTGCTGGCCACCACAGGGTCATGAGCTGAGCAAAATATATTTTTCATCACCTTGGAGGAGAGAGAGAGATTCCGAGTGGCTCTTAGAAACAGATCTCGCTCATCTGCACCTGCAGCAGAGAAAGGCTTGCTGAACAGATCACAGGGGCCTGGCCAGCCTTTTCAGGTGCCGCAAAGACTCTTTCATAGGTTCCAGAAAGCTAATGCAGCCTTGAACACACACTAGGAAGTTATCTGTCAAGCAGGGATTGGGGAGGGGGGGCAGAAATCCATTCAATTCACATTTTACCTAATTTGCACTTCCCAAACCAGTAAGTGAACTGGGACACAGCCATCTATCAAAACCTGCATTTCTCCAAATTTTTTAATGCTGTTCTTTGGCCAAAAAGTGTGCAATGATATGTGTGAACTGGTGAAAATTCCTTGCATAAAATACGTAAATGTACACAAAAAATCATATTTATTTTCATGCAGATTATTTTTTCAAAAGGTCACTGATTGATGCAGAAATGCACTTAGAGGGGTCACTTAGAGGAGAAGAAGGTGAAATGCGAACAGGGGACGCAGAAAGGGCAGAACTCCTCAATATCTTCTTTGCCTCAGTCTTCTCCAAAAAAGAAAACAATGCCCGACCTGAAGAATATGGAACAGATGATTCAGCAGGGGAAACACAGCCCAGAATAAGTAAGGAGGTAGTACAAGCACACTTGGCTAGTTTAGATGTATTCAAGTCTCCAGGGCCAGATGAACTACATCCCAGAGTATTAAAAGAACTGGCAGAGGTGATTTCAGAACCACTGGCAGTAATCTTTGAGAATTCTTGGAAAACAGGTGAAGTCCCAGCAGACTGGAGGAGGGCAAATGTTGTCCCTATTTTCAAAAAGGGGAAAAGAGAGGACCCAAACAATTACCGCCCAGTCAGCCTGACATCAATACCAGGAAAGATTCTAGAGCAGATCATTAAGCAAACGGTCTGTGAGCACCTAGAAAGGAACGCTGTGATCACTAAAAGTCAGCATGGGTTTCTGAAAAATAAGTCATGTCAGACTAATCTGATCTCATTTTTTGACAGAATTACAAGCCTGGTAGACAAAGGGAACACTGTGGATGTAGCCTATCTTGATTTCAGCAAGGCCTTTGACAAGGTGCCCCATGATATTCTTGTAAAGAAGCTGGTAAAATGCGGGCTAGACAATGCTACCATTCATTGGATTTGTAACTGGCTGACTGACCGAACCCAAAGGGTGCTCATCAATGGCTCCTCTTCATCCTGGAGAGAAGTGACTAGTGGGGTGCCACAGGGTTCTGTCTTGGGCCCAGTCTTATTCAACATCTTTATCAATGACTTGGATGATGGGCTTGAGGGCATCCTGATCAAGTTTGCAGATGACACCAAATTGGGAGGGGTGGCTAATACCCCAGAGGACAGGATCACACTTCAAAATGACCTTAACAGATTAGAGAACTGGGCCAAGGCAAACAGGATGAATTTTAACAGGGAGAAATGTAAAGTACTACACTTGGGCAAAAAAAATGAAAGGCACAAATACAGGATGGGTGATACCTGGCTTGAGAGCAGTACAAGTGAAAAGGATCTAGGAGTCTTGGTAGACCACAAACTTGACATGAGTCAACAGTGTGATGCAGCAGCTAAAAAAGCCAATGCAATCCTGGGCTGCATCAATAGGAGTATAGCATCTAGATCAAGGGAAGTAATAGTACCACTGTATTCCGCTCTGGTCAGACCTCACCTGGAATACTGTGTCCAGTTCTGGGCACCACAGTTCAAGAAGGATATTGACAAGCTGGAACGTGTCCAGAGGAGGGCAACCAAAATGGTCAAAGGCCTGGAAACGATGCCTTATGAGGAACGGCTTAGGGAGCTGGGTATGTTTAGCCTGGAGAAGAGAAGGTTAAGGGGTGATATGATAGCCATGTTCAAATATATAAAAGGATGTCATATAGAGGAGGGAGAAAGGTTGTTTTCTGCTGCTCCAGAGAAGCGGACACGGAGCAATGGATTCAAACTACAAGAAAGAAGATTCCACCTAAACATTAGGAAGAATTTCTTGACAGTAAGAGCTGTTCGACAGTGGAATTTGCTGCCAAGGAGTGTGGTGGAGTCCCCTTCTTTGGAGGTCTTTAAGCAGAGGCTTGACAGCCACCTGTCAGGAATGCTTTGATGGTGTTTCCTGCTTGGCAGGGGGTTGGACTGGATGGCCCTTGTGGTCTCTTCCAACTCTATGATTCTATTCTATGTAGCCAGCTGGATTTAAGGTTGGAAACTGAGAAACTGAAAGAAAGCAGATATTGACGGATTCATCCGGCTCTACTGTCGGGGAGAATGTCTAAGTGACAGAATTTGGGGCTGCTTCACATGCACCCCATCGTGACAGGCCATTTGCTCAATTTATCTGCGAACGGTTTGGGAGTCTGCTGCTGCTGCTGCTGCTGCTGCTTTCCACTTTTGCTTGGCTGAGCCCACCCTGGGTGCTCCTTCAGTAGCTCCTCCTTCCCCCAAGCTCCTCCCCCTCAAAATCTCACCCACAAGCACAGCCTGTGAAGACAGCATCCTGCAGGTGCCATCCCCACATGCTAAGCCCCACCTGCATGCAGGAAGGGCCTGCAGCAGACTTCCCCAACCTGGGGCCCAGAAGCTGGCAGAGCCAACTTTCAGAGATGATGGGAGTTGTAGTCCAAGATATCCAGAAGGCACCAGCAAACACCAGCTCCCAATCCTCATGGGGACGCTGTGCCCCCCACCATCCTGCTTTCCTGCATCTCATGCTGCCTTTTCCCGCAGAGAAACTATGAGCATAGAATCATAGAACTGCAGAGCTGGAAGGGACCCCACGGCCAACCCCCTGCAGTGGAGGAATCCCTGGCAGATGGTCGTCCAACCTCTGTTTAAACACCTCCAACAAAGAAGAGCCCACCACCTTCCGAGGGAGTCTGCTTCCTTGTCAAACAGCTCGTCCTGTCAGAAAGTTCTACCCAACAGCAGACGGGAATTTCCACTAACTCACTGGCCCTTATAAAAACGTCACTCTCTACCTTCCTAACTCTCCAGGGCTGCTTCCCAGGGCTTCCGGTGAAGTTAAGACCGAACCTGTTCTCAATGCTAGAGCATCTGTGTTGCATGCAGAAGGTCCCAGGTTCAATCCCCAAAGAGAGCCTAGCCAGAAGCCCTGGAGAGCTGCTGCCAGCCAGTGTAGGCAGTACTGAACTGGGTGGTCCAATGGACTGACTCGCTAGAAGGCAGCTTCCTTTGTTCCTATGCTGACACAGCCTGGGGTGGGGGTGGAGAGAGGAACACAAAACAAGAGACTAAAGTGCCTCTGACCATGTGCAGAGTTGCTCTCTTCACTGTACAACTCTCTCAATCCTGCGCACATCTGGGGTTAGAAAAGCCAAGGCTTCTCCTTCGACATTGTGGCAGCTTCAGCCTTTACCCCTTTCCTCCTAGGAATGAACTGCTTCTTTCCCAAAGGTCCCAGGCATGGCTGACCAGGAAGCTCTGCCAGCCCCACTCAAGGGGCACTTACAGTATGAAGACCAACACACTGCTCTGCACCGGATACAGAAAGAACGCCTTACCTTCTCTGAGACCAGAGAGAGAAAGGAGTGAGTGGCCTTTGAAATCCCAGGAGCTGCCTACTGGATCAGATTTCTCTCACCTATTTCTTTTCACGGAATTACCCCTCGGGCGAATTGCTTCCTTTCCTGCCATCCCTAGTGGCTCAGTTTCCACTGACTGCAGTTAGAAGCCAACCCATTGAGGGCACGGGGGGGGGGAGATTCTCATCATTTTCTCTGCCACCCAAAGCAGCATTGTCGCAAGGACCGCTGCCCCCCTGCAGCCGGGGACCCTGGCTCAAGCATCACATGGAGGCCATTTCAAGCAGGCACCAGAAATGCCTGCTCAAGGGAAACACCTGCCCCAAGTTGCTGGATACTGAAAGGGCCCAGGGTGCAGGGCTCATGTGACACAAATCTGCATATGCTAAATTATATTACATTAACAACAAACAATAATAATTATGTTACCCAGCCTTCACCAGCAGGCCCCAGGCCGGGTTACGCCAACTCAACATTCAGAATTCAAAGCAGTTAAAGCATATTACATTTGCAATAATAGGTGGGTCCTGAAAACACACATAGAATCATAGAATTGTAGAGTTACAAGGGACCCCAAGGGTCATCTAGACCAACCCCCTGCAACACAGGAAACTCAGCTAAAGCATCCATTATAGATGGCCATCCAATCTCTGCTTAAAAACCTCCAAGGAAGGAGTGCTGAAGAGGTGCATCTTCAGCATTTGCCCAAAGCTGTCCAGTGAAAAAGGTAGGTACACCTCTGTGTAGAGGGACCTCCACCGCTGAAGGGCTTGCTCTGGGCTGCCACCCCCCCCCCAAAAGCCTCTGATAACCTAAGTGTTTCAGGTGTTTGGGGCCTGCATTGTTTGTAGGGTTGTCATATTTTGAAGAGCAAAAAAGAGGACATATTTGCCGACTTCTACTTTTAACTATGGATCACTATGACAACTCTCATTTTATATACCCATGAAAAATAGGAGGTGTCCTGGAAAAAGAGGACATATGACAACCCTAGCTAGGGCTTTGAACACTAATGTGAGCATCTTGAATTGGGCCTTAAAAAAACAAAACAAAACTGGCAGCCACGGTTTTAGAACAGGGGTCATATGAGTGGCTGGGGAAACTCAGCCAGATGGGCAGGGTACAAATAAAAAAAATACTATTATTACCCTTGTTTCCCCGAAAAATAAGACACTGTCTTATATTTATTTTTCCTCAAGAAGACACACTTAATTAAGATGGCAGAGGGCTCACCAACCCTTCATTTTGCAATGCACTCAGCTGCCCTATGAGCAAAATATAAGAAAAAATCTTTGGGTGGCAGGAGCGGGAAGGCAGGAGATCCAATTATTAATGCCCTAAAGCCATGAGTTGCACATCAGCAGAAATCCAACAGGTTAAACTCCCACAACCATCATTGCATCTATTCTTCCTGCCTGCAGAACTCCTTATTCACCCCCCTCCTCTAACAGCGCTGAGCTGCTTTTCCCAGCTGCACAGCAAGAGGAAATCCAACAGGTTAAGCATCCTGTGCTCCCTGTTGGATTTTGGCCCAACAAGGCACCTGTTTTTTTAAAAAAAACACATCTGAGGAGAAGAGGGTACTCTGGTTACAGAAATGACAAGTGACTTCTTCACATTTTCAGAAGACGTACGTCCTGTTTCCCCCCACAAGAGGTCACCCTAAAACCCTCCTTCAAATTAAATCCTTAACAGTCCCTCTGCTGATCACAACACAAAGTGGGCAGAAAGTCTATTAATTTGTCTTATCAATTGATTTAATTCATTCTTACTTGATGGATTTATATTCTGCCCGAGGTGAGAGCATAAGATACAGACACATGATAACAGCAGCTGATAAAGTTTTTTTTTTTTAAGTCCAATGTAAGCGACATAAAAAAGAAAAAAAGTTAAGATACTGAATTTAAGTACCTGAGTAAATTTTAGAGCCACCTATTTGTCTAAACTCTGGCCTGCTCTATTAAGATCTGTCTCTACTGAGCTGCGTTTCCAAGCAATGCCCTCAGTTGTGCTGGATGAGCAACTAGATCCCATATGCAGATAGAGTATTTGTGGGCAACTGCAAGTAGAAGACATTCACCATTATTTGTGACATGGCCCACTATACACAGAACGTAGGAGGCACTTTCTAAATCCCGTTTGTTCAAGAAAGCAGTCTCTCCTCGGCAGAGAAGGTTCTAGGCTGCTGAGCCCTCTTCGCGCTGGTGGCAAGAAAAATCAAGGAGGAGGAAGTGGAAAAAATTGCAGTGAAGTGTAAGGGAGATTCAGAGGTCTAAATAGAAATGCACTGTATTGCAGTCTCATTTATGTCTTAGGCAGAGGCACAAACACACTCTTTCTGACAGTGTTTGCATAGTTTTGTCATGGCCTCTCTGGCTAGTACAATCATCTTATTTACTTACTTCCTATAAGATGAGCCACTCAGGAGCTGCTGCATCTTGAACCAACCAGATTTTTTTTGAGAGAACCTTGTCCTCAAGGGCAGCCCGACATACCAATGGATTGCAGTAGTCAAACCTGGAGGTGACTAGGGCCTGTATAATTCCGGGCAGGCTACTTCTGCCTAGGGAGATTCTACCCTTTCCGACAGGCTCTGGACAAATAACAGCTATCAAGTGTTTGCAGAGTTCATCTGCTTTTGGGTAGGTAGTCTTCTTGCAAATGTGTTTCTTATCCCTGCGCTGCGGTGCACAGCTTTCTTTGACCCAGGCCTCTCCACAGCACAGCATCAGGACCAAGCCATAAGTGACACAGAAGCACTGAAACATAGGAAGAGTTCTGCTGGGTCAGGCCATCTAGTCCAGCCTCCTTTTCTCACAGTGGCCAACCAGATGCCCCCATGGGAAACCTCCAAGCAGGAGCCGAGCACAAGAGCAACTCTCCCCTTCTGTGGTTTCCAGCAGCTGATATTCTGAAGCATTTCTGACTCTGACCAAGCATGTGCAGAGTGCCACTCTCTCACCACCAAGGAAGGGCAGCCAAGCACTTAGGATCACAGAAATGGAGACAACATTGATCAAGCATAGCGATGGGGAGAAATTAACTTCCTTTCACATTTAAAGGCTAGCCTGCCTCTGAAATATGAAAACTGAAACACAGCCATCATTCACTATTTCCACTTCTACAAATTCTGCAGTGCAGTTCTCTGGCCACATAAAGTGTACAAAAATGCAGGCATTGGGGTAAAATGTGCATTAAGATGCATCTATTAGTGAAAGCAACATACACAAATGTCTTAGGGAAGATTGCTTTGTTCAAACATGTGTACTGGGCTAAACTGCAAATTTAAAGTTTGCATTGAAATACTGATGAATGTTGTGAGCCCCTCCATCTTATGCTCGGGCTCTACAGTGCACCCTGAAGGCCTCGGCTGACCCTCATTCCAAGGAAACCGAACCTGGCAAAGCGCAGGGCCCCCAGAGCCTCTCCCCGCTTGGTACTTAGAATCATAGAATTGTAGAGTTGGAAGGGACCCCCAAGGGTCATCTTGTCCAACCCACTGCAATGCAGGAATCTGCATTACAATCACAAATATTAAATCAAATATTCTAACATAAAATAAAATACATACTGGTGAACAATTAAGAGTCTGACCTGGCAGATTCAGATTTATTGTTACGGTCCTCGGACAGCACACACAGATATACATAAAAACAATCCAAAATACAATCAAAAATATATACTAGAAATATAAACTTTAACCAGAGAATCATAGAATCATATAATCATAGAGTTGGAAGAGACCCCAAGGGCCATCCAGTCCAACCCCCTGCCAAGCAGGAACACCATCAAAGCATTCTTGATAGATGGCTGTCAAGCCTCTGCTTAAAGACCTCCAAAGAAGGAGACTCCACCACCCTCCTTGGCAGCAAATTCCACTGTCGAACAGCTCTTACTGTCAGGAAGTTCTTCCTAATGTTTAGGTGGAATCTTCTTTCTTGTAGTTTGAATCCATTGCTCCGTGTCCGCTTCTCTGGAGCAGCAGAAAACAACCTTTCTCCCTCCTCTATATGACATCCTTTTATATATTTGAACATGGCTATCATTATCACCCCTTATATGAAATTTTTAGATAAAAAGGTATCACTACTTTACAGGATGGGCTACCGCTAATAGTGGCACTGATTCTTCTTTAGCTCTATCCTGAAGTTATATGGATACTGCTAATTAAAACGGACTACATTTTTATGGCTCTAGCACAGAATTTAGCTACTTTAGCTGTCTCATTAGAGTTAACATCTGAAACAAGCCATTCTATATAAAAATTGTCCGAACGGCCTGGAAGATCGGCCAGCGTTGTGTGGATAAGACCGCCTCACACGTCCTTGTAGAAACAGCATCGCAAGAACATGTGGTCAATAGTCTCCACCTCTCCGGATCCGCATGGGCAACGTCTCTCGCCCAATGGGACCCGATTGAACTTCCCTTGCAAAACAGCTGATGGCAGAATGCGGTTTCGGGCTAGGGTGAATGCTCTTCTATGCGAGGGTCTTTCGAGATGGAATAGATATCTAGCTGGGGGGGACAGGTATCTCCGTTCCTCCTGGATAAGAAAATGAGAGACATTGCTCAAATCCTTCTGTCTTTCTATATTTGTTATCCTCTGTTTGACAGTGATCTTTGCTGAGTTATAACCACACGACATAAGGATAGATGGATGAAGGCCTATACTTAGCAGCTTATTTACTATGGCCTTGCTCCATGAGAATTGATGTTTGTCTTTTAATAGCAGCAGGGTTAGGCCCTGGGGATTCAGATTTAGTTTCAGCCAGAGGTTGCATGCCTGCATCCAGACTCTGGTCTCCACACAGATCATGCCTGTTTCTAGGCGTATGGCAGCATTTGACACACAAGGAGGCATTTGTAGAGCCGCTCTGAGAAATTTTGACTGGAGTCTTTCAAGTGTAATCAGATTTGGTGGTGGAACACTTAGATTGGTCCCAAAGAGCAATTGAGCCATCACTTTTGCCTTGAACAGTTTTAGAGCCGCAGGTATATATTGTACCCCCTTTGATCTGAAAAAGCTTAGAACCGCTACGGAGGACTTGTGGGCTGTTGTCGCTGTCTGTGTTATATGGGGTTTCTTTAGCCCTTTATCATGACAAACTATACCTAGGTATTTTAGGCAGTGAACTTGTTCTATTTTTCGGCCATCTATGCTCCATATACGACTCTTATGGTGCTTGGCGAAAGACATTACTTTTGTCTTTTGGTAATTTATGGTAAGATGGGCCTCTTTACAATATTCCGCTAATGACCGTAGCGCCCGCCGCAGCCCGACTGGGGTCCTGGATAAGATCAGAGCGTCGTCCGCATATAAAAGAATAGATATTTGCCCGTCTGCCAGTTTAGGAGGATGGAGGTCTGGGCCTTTTACTTTGGATACCATGTCATTTATGTAATAGTTAAACAAAAGGGGGGCTAGTACGCATCCCTGCTTGACACCCTGCTGGGTAGGTATCCGACGTGTTAGGTGGCCCTGAAGGGAACAGAGGATCCTAAGGCTGGTGTTCGTGTATAGTAGTCGGATCAGGTGAAAAAGGCGTGGGTCTATGGATGAGGATTTCATCTTCTCCCAAAGTTTAGTTCTTGAGATGGAGTCGAAAGCAGTCTTTAAGTCTATAAAAGCCGCATATAGGGCGGAAGATTTATTGGCTGTATACTTTTCGATTGACCTGGCATAAAGCAGCTTCTGGCACACTTCTCCTCTGTGAAACTGTCTATCCCTCCTTGAAAACCAACCAGTCAATTGGCAATTGTTGACATGTAATCTGGTATTGCCGAATTCCCCAAGGAGTCCTGCCTTGCCTTGCCCAGGATCCCATTTCCTGCAGAGCTGTCCCTCTCGTTGGGCAGAGAGCGGCAGTGCCCATCTCAGGAGACAGCTGCCGAAGGATGTGGGGCAGAGCAAAGGGCCAGGGGCCAGCTGGCATTAGCCACGGGGGAGGAGGAGGCTGTCCAACCATCAGCATGGAAATATGGATCTACTTCCAGCCTGGATGGTTTGGTGAATGTGGACTGGGGTTGCCATCTTGTCCTTTGCTTCAGGTGGCAAAATAGATTGCACCAGTCCCATACAGTGGCCAGACACCTCTGGAAAACTCAGAGGCAGGGCAAGGCAAGGCAAGGCGGCAACCTCCATCCCACCTGTCCCCAGCCTGTAGGGCACAAAATGTATACTGTTTCTGAGGATGGAGATTTCCTTTAGGTTTAGAGCGGTTCACAGGCTTCTCCTTCTCCATGAACTTAACTTTTTTCTAAAGCCTTTGCCACATCTTGTGGGACTGAATTATATAATCAAATTGTTTCCACTAGGTCACAATATAAAGGGCAGAGGGACACCTGCTGCCCTGGAGCCAGCTGCCCCTTAGCAACCAGCAAAACACCCCCAGAACGCCACGGGAAGCGGGGATGGTCACTCCTGTGGTGCATGCACAGAGTATCATTTATAAAGGGAAACCATTCTAGCTTCTTTTTAGGAAAATCTACCACATCTGTAATCTCACTAATCTCACTGAAAAGCCAGCATTAAATATAAATGTGGTGACCAGCTGTCTGCTTGGGAAAAAGACAAAACTTGCAGACACCCCTGTGCAGTTTTTTTAAAGAAGATATAATAATGTTCTAAACTTGATTAGAACAACAAAACATTTACATGGCAATATCTTCCAGAGAACAGAAAATGCAAGCCTTTTAAGGTTAATCGTCATCGGCATGAGGGGGACAGGATTATTCCACGGTTCCTTGTCAATAGACAAATCCTTGCCTGTAACTTTGGCCCAGCAGCCTTAGATCATCTTTCTCCGTGAAAAGCACAGAGGTTGAGAGGGGAACCTAACCTACTCTCCCAAAGCAAAAGACAGTTCAAAAACATTCCTTTAAAACCCCAAAGCTTCCAACAGTTCCGCAGGCTTCACGGCTGCCATCTTGAAAAAGATTTGATGGCCAGGGGGCCTCTTTCCATTTCTATCAGGGTGGAGGGGAGAGAGAGAGAAAGAGACATCCTGTTATAAGAGCTTGATGATAATCCTCTGAGAATTTTTTTAAAAACCTCTCTCCGGGGGTGGGGAGGGGGCAGAAAGCCCTTCTCCGAAAGCACTTATGAAGGACAACATTTTTGTGTCCCCCAATAAAACGTTTTAATGTGCTACAATCCATTACACACACATCCCACCATTTCCTTTCAATAATTATTCATTAGAAAACATTTAACGTCGCTGCAAATTTCACACCGGGCAGTCTGTGGACAAAGGGCCAACGATGGCCCATTTAGGAGAGAGGCTGGAGGCCGCCTCTGCTAATCTGAGAAACGGGGAGGGGGGGCTGGGCCGGCCGGGCTGGACACAAGGGCCCCCGCCAAATTGTGCAGTTAACGGTCAAAGCCCCCCTGCCTACTTTGACACTCATTTAAAGATGACAACGAACAATAGAGATTTGTTCCTGGCAACTCTTTCTTGTCAGGCTCAGGCAGGTCTACAGCGACTAAGCCGAGGACCGACCGGCTCAGCCGTCCTCTAGCTCAGGGCGGGGGGGGGGGGGAGTCCGTTAGACCTGCCATGTCAGGCCTCTTCCTTTGGGGCCTTCCCCCCCCCCAACCCAATGCCAGGTGAAGAATGCACAGGTTGAGAGAGAGAGAGAGAGAGAGAGAGAGAGAGAGAGAGAGAGAGAGAGAAGGGGAGCCCCAGGCAGAGCACGTCCGCTCTGTGGATGCCATGGAAAGGTGGGCCAGGTCAAGAGAGCCTTCTTTGGGACAGGAATCCTGATGCTTTGAAACAGGTTTGTGGTGGGTGGGAGGGAATCAAGGCCTATTTCTTTCAGTCCCCCCTGCCCACCTCCCCCAGAACCCTCCGGTCGCTGTCATCTCAGGGAGACGGTGAAACTCCTGCTCATTTGGGGTGCAGAAACAATAGGCCAAGCCAGGGGTCATTCAAATTTCAAGCAGGGAAACCAACAAAAAAGGTGGGTCTCTTGGGCTTCAGAAAGTCAAGGGGGTGTGCAATTCTCCATCTGTGCATTGGTCAGCAGCAGAGAGAGCATCTTGTGGGGGTCAAAAGAGGCTGCAGGTACAAGGACTGTCGTGGCTCAGAGGCACAGCCCCTGCTTTACTTGCAGAAGGTCCCGGGTTTGACCCCCCTACATCTGTAGCAGGGCTGGGAATATTCCCCGTCTGAAAGAGGTGCTGCCAGTCCACATAGGCAATGCTGAGCCAAGTGGATCAAGGCCCTGACTTAGAGAAAAAGCAGCTTCCGATGGCACAGTAGCTACCGGTACAAACTGGAGATTCAGCTGTTAAGGGTCAGGAGCAGCAGCAACAGGCTATACCTGAAGGAGCGTCTCCACCCCCATCGTTCAGCCCGGACACTGAGGTCCAGTGCCGAGGGCCTTCTGGCGGTTCCCTCACCACAAGAAGCCAAGTTACAGGGAACCAGGCAGAGGGCCTTCTCGGTAGTGGCGCCCGCCCTGTGGAACGCCCTCCCTTCAGATGTCAAAGAGAACAACAACTATCAGACCTTTAGAAGACATCTGAAGGCAGCCCTGTTTAGGGAGGCTTTTAATGTTTAATAGATTACTGTATTTTAATGTTCTTTTGGAAGCCGCCCAGAGTGGCTGGGGAGACCCAGCCAGATGGGCGGGGTATAAATAATAAATTATTATTATTATTATTATTATTATTATTATTATTATTATTATTATTATTATTTGAGCTTGTGTCGGGGCCAAGAGACTAAACAAAGTCAGGAATCCCACAGTTCCCATCTCGCTTCTGCCACATGCTCATTGGGGAGGGGAGGGGCTTGGCATCACCTCTGCAGGATATTCCCAAGTTCTGCAGCCAGGATGTCTTGGCATAAAGTGCAAGTGTGGTTTCTGGTCAGGTTTGGAGAAACACAGTAGCATTCCTGCTCTTTACTTGTTGCAATAATTAGCCTAGATTGCACAGGCTGGCTATTTCTAGGTTCTGAGGTTACAGTGCATAGGATATCACCTGCATGCACAAATGGTATAATAGCATACATCACTGGAGTTATAACCAGGACTTTGTACACACTTTTTTTAAAAAATGAACTTTTAAAAAACCCACACTATTTCTGCAATCTGTACCTATAATGCCAGCCAAGCACATTTGTATGCAGTTGCTGCTTATCCATAATTTAATCTGGTTCTGCAAACCAGATTTGAGAAGGAGAGGGAGAAAAAGAACTATTTCTTTCCAAACTTTGTACCTTCCATTTCTGTACCACCACTTTCCAAAGTGGCAGATGACACAGTTAAAAAATAGCAAACACACAGTAAATAAGAATCAAACAAATATTTTGTTTAAAGCATAAATCAGTGTACAATAATAAAAACAGCTGGACTAAAAAAATAAAATAAGAACAGCTGCCTTTTGTTATAATTCAACAGCTAATACAGCAGTGGAACGTAACAAAGTAAAACAGCAGATTAAAATTAGAAAGGTTGGCCTTGAGGCCACGTGTAACCCCCAAACTAATTTCAAAGTGCCTCCTCTGTCCAGAGTGACCAGTGATATGCTGCATCTGGCTGGGCAGAGAGAGAAGGTTGCGCTCCCCACTTTGTATCCAGCCCTGCCTACCATGGGCTTCAGCTGCACACCCAGTTGGCACGAGGCCCCTGGCAGATTCCACCTTTGGGAACGTGGCCCTCAACAGAAAAAGGGGGTTCCCATCCCTCTTATAAAGAATTAAATCAAAACTAGTGGTGAATAAAGGGCAGGAGAGTGATACCCCCTTCCCTGCCCCACAAATGGAAATTTTGCTTGGCTTAACTGATTCAGAATTAACCCTCAAGTCTTGCTCATAAATACAGATTTATCAACAAAGCTTTTGGAGGTACAGCACTCTGGGAATTATGCAAGATGCTCTTTGTAATCAGCACACTATACAGTTCTAAGAAACTGATGCTGCAAATACTTTTATTACTGGACAATACTGGACCAACCATCACATGCCAACCCTGTATCAAAGGTATCAAATCATGAAGAGAAGCCCCCCCCCCCTGAGAGACCCTCTATCACAAAGAGGTCCCAGGCCTGCAATGGAAGTTTACTGGCGTGGAGCTGAGCAGGGGCTTAACATCGCCCATCAAGAGAACAGATGTCCCTGGCAGAAAACAAGCACATGCATCCTAGTCTAATTGCAGGTAGGGGAAACCATCATAAATCCCAGCCCAGGCATCAAGGCAAGATAAGAAAGCTGACATGTGTCTGTTTATTTAGCCTACATCTTAGAGAAACAACAGAACAACAAAACAGATTCACTTTTGCATTTCGTGACTAAATCATCCCATTAAACCTTTCTCAGCTGCAACTCAATTCAAGCTCAATTCAAACTCAGCCAAAATCTACACTGTCCCAAGAGCAATTGCACAGAACATCTGCAACTTTAACTTACCCCTGCATCAGTCCAAATGCTTGGGGGGGTCAGATGTCGTGTTTGCAGCCAAGACCCAAAGTTCATCTAGGACCTAGATTCTGGTTCCAGCACCAGGGCGGTAGAATACTGAACTGCCGGATTCCAGCATTACCTTGTGGGTTAAATGTGTGCTGAGTTGGCAGCCCATTGCTGATTCTCAACTTAACAGATAGTTGGGGGGGGGGGAGGAACAGGACTTGCCGTACTTTGCATGCTCTCCTGGTTCCGAAAGTGCTGCACTCATTTTAACCCCAGGACAATGTTGTCAAGAGACTACCTGTCAAACAGACAACGGCTCATCTGAAGGGCTGAGAAGCCTGTACCTTAGAGGAGGAAATGCATCTCAGCAGAAATTTTACAAAGTAGCACTCTGCACATTCCCAATCAATCGTGACATCGGCCTTTACGACCTGCCCAAGCCTCGCTCTCGAATCCAGTATCACAGAGCACTGCAGTGACCCTCAACATAACAGCAACGTCCCTGGAGTCGATTGTGAGCTGAGCAGTTGCAAAGTCAAACCAGGGAAACAAACCCAAAGGAAGGACTTAGGACATAGGAGAGGAAAGGCACCAAGGCACCCAATGCAGCCTGGACACACAGCATTCTTTCAAAGCCCACGACTCTTGCCAAATAATCCCAAAAGGTGTGCCTTGTTAAGGGTACTGGGAATTTTAGCACTGTGAAGGGTAAACTACAGTTCCCAAGATTCTTGGGAGGGGGAATATGCACTTTTGATGTGCTTTAAATGCATGGTGTGTCCAGCTTGGATTAAATCTGGGTCTGAGAACCTGCAGCCCCCCAGGTGCTGTTGGGCTTCAGGTCTCATCAGACCTGGCAAGAAGTTGGGAATGGAGGGACTTGGAATCCAACCCCTGGGAGGTCACAGGAGACACAGACACACAAGACACACACACCTTGGAGTGAGAAGTTAGTGGGCACCTTCCCTTCCTAGCAAACTCTGACAAATGGAGTTCTGCTTCATCACTTGTGATTTGCTGCCCTGGGCTCCTTTGGGAGGAAGATCAAGTTAATAAACAAACAACCTTCTCAGCACCTCAACCAAACGGCGCCCAAGATTCTTGGTGGGCAGTCAAATAGGCTTCCCTATGAGTTTGTTGGGTAGACACACTCTGGATGCTCCCCCATATCTTCCATAGCTGCATGATGGGCACTTCATCCCAGTGCAGAGCTTGGGCCACCTTCCCCTGCCCTTCTCCCTCTGTGAGCTGCTGGCCAGACACTGCGCCTTTCCCAGGAAGACCAACCAACTAAAGTGCACCTCATAGCAGGCGAGTGAAGCACCGTCCTCCTCTCCCAGCTTCACTGTAACTCTTTGCTGGCTGCATCCCACTAGCCCTGCCAGAAGGGAAGGTGACCAAGGCTACAACCCAGAGGAGGTCTATAGCATGGGTAGGCAAACTAAAGCCCGGGGGCCAGATCCAGCCCAATCACCTTCTAAATCTGACGGTCCGGGAATCAGCGTGTTTTTACATGAGTAGAATATGTGCTTTTCTTTAAAATGCATCTCTGGGTTATTTGTGGGGCATAGGAATTCATTCTTTCCCCCCAAAAAAATATAGTCCGGCCCTCCACAAGGTCTGAGGGACAGTGGACTGGTCCCCTGCTGAAAAAGTTTGCTGACCCTTAGTCTACAGCTTTCATATAGCCTGCACTGCTTGGAGGACCCTCTCCAGACTTTCATGATCAGCCTCCTTTGCCTCGATAGATACAGTTAGTTGACGTGTGACGGGACAAGGCCTTCTTAGGAGCAGCCCCAGTGGGCTCTTCTAGCCCTCAAGCAAACGGTGAAGAGGGCTATTTAGTGCTTTGCTTTTTGAACCCCGCTGCTACAAATAGGTTTCCTGTTGCCCCAGTTCTTGTAACCCCTCAGTTCTGTATTTTCTTGCATGGTAAGCTACTGTGTGGGCTCTTGTAGCCAAAAGGCAAAATATAGCCAGGGCTATTTTTCTAGAAAATGGCACCCACCTGAGAGGTGCCGGACCTGAGTTCCATCTGAAAAAAGCCCCAAATATAAGCCTAATACAATGGTACCTCTGGTTACGAACTTAATTCGTTCCGGAGGTCTGTTCTTAAGCTGAAACCGTTCTTATTCTGAGGCGCGCTTTCGCTAATGGGGCCTCTGGCGCGCAATTTCCATTCACATCCTGGGGCCAAGTTCGCAACCAGGAGCAGCTGCTTCCGGGTTAGCGGAGCTCGTAACCTGAAGCGTTCGTAACCAGAGGTGCCCCTGTATAAGGGGCATTCAGCAGCACTGACAAATGCCCTAGCTACACCTGGCACCTCATTTTCTCAGTTACCCAACTTGAAGCCTAGGTGCATTGGGGGCAGCGAATCAACACCCTCCAGCAGGAAAGTTAACCAGGGGGCAACCCCCTGCACCCCGTTCAACGCAGGAGCAAGCCCATCGGGTGTCTAAGTCTGCTACCACAACCTGCCCCAATGGGAGCAAATGCCTGACTAGGGAGCTGCCTTCTATGCAATGCGACCATTTTGTAGGCCTCACTTTGTTTGATTAGCTAAAATTAAGTACAGTGGTACCTCGAGTTACCTACGCTTCAGGTTAAGAACTCCGCTAACCCAGAAATATTACCTCGGGTTAAGAACTTTGCTTCAGGATGAGAACAGAAATCGGGCAGCGGCGTCGCAGCGGCAGGGGGAGGCCCCATTAGCTAAAGTGGTGCTTCAAGTTAATAACGTTTTCAGGTTAAGAACGGACCTCCGGAACGAATTAAGTACGTAACCAGAGGTACCACTGTAGTTTGCATAACGGGACTCTTTCATCGGGTGGGGAGGGGAAGAGTTTTCTTACTACAACATCACAAGAAATGCAGAAGAACTTGGCTTGAGGTAAGAGTTTCATTTGTTGCCCCTTTGGGGGCTGCCCCCAAAAGTTTTATTGACTGAAGCGAAGGCTAAGGTGGCTCCCCGTCTTTCCAGTCCCTGGGGGCGTCTGAATCTTCCTTCCTTCCCCCCTTCCCTGCCGTGGAGAGCTTGTGGGGGCGAACGGCAGCTCAGGAGGCCCCCCACCCCCTTGCTCCCTGGGTGACTTTGGCCTGCCTCACAGAGGTGGGTGGGTGGGAGGGGGGTCAGGAAAGCTTTGTATGCCACCTTCAGCTCCTTAGCGGAAGGGCAGACGATAAAGCAAATAAATAAATAGCCCTTGGTTCCTTTAAAACAGCACTCCAAAGTCTCCTGGCAATAAACCCCAAGCATGGGGTCTCCCTGCTGCTCCCCCCCCCCCCCAGGGGATGAGAAGGTCCAGGAAAGAGAGAAGCAATCTTCCCTTTCCTGCAAATACTTTTCTCCCGGAGCTCTGCTTACCTCCTCAGCCTCCTGCATGCTGCCTCTTCTCCAAGGAGAAGCCACTGGCAGAGACATTTTGCAGGGGCTCCTAACTGCACAGGGCTGTTCTTGGGCCACATCCACGCCATCCCTTTAAAGGCACAGCTTCCCCCAAAGGGCTCTGGGAGTTGTAGTTTGTGGAGGGTGCTGAGAGGAGGAGCCCCCTCCCGCTCCCGGAGTGGCTGAACAGCCAGCCCTCCTTCCCAGGGAACGCTGCGAACTGTAGCTCTGGGAAGGGAAGAGGGAGGCTCTCTTCACAACTCTCGGCACCCTCCACAAACTACAGCTCCCAGAAACCTTTGGAGGAAGGTCTGTTTAAAGTGGTATCCTGGCGCTTTAAATGGGTGGAGTGCGTTTAGGAGATGGGGCCCCTTCAGATAAGGACACCCCGTTGAGCACAATGAACCAACAGAGCTTAATGGCATGAAGAAGAATTGTCATTCCATTTCATAATCGCTTGGGTTGCAATTTCCATTAGAAATGGGGCTTCCTTCTGAGTAGACAAGCACAGGATCACACTCTTAAATGCTTTGCAGTTGGTGGATGAGAGAACATACCTCAGATTCAGGGGCTCCAACTTGTTAAAGACAAGAAAACAGTTTGTGGGTGTCCTGTGAAATCACAGAAGCATCACCAGTAGGGTGGTACCTCCTCCCCGCTCCTCTATTTGAGCCTGTGCTTTTTTCAGCAGCCAGACAGGTGAAGCTTTATCACTTAACTCTGTGCCAAACAAACCTCTTAGTGTATAAAGTTAAAGGGGAATGAGCAGGCTTACTTTATTTGAATGAATGACATCCCTACCCAGGACTTCTACTTTCTTACTTTCTTTCTCTACCCCCCCCCCCACCTTCAATAATGTTGTTATGGTGTAAAAGGCTCTAGAGAACCACTTAATGCAAACATTGCTTTTAGCAGACAAGCAGCCACAACAGCGATGCCTCGCGTAATAAATAAGTGAACGAACAGGCTCTGTCCGCCGCCACTGCCACTTCATGGCTGACTGCATTAGGAAATGAGATTTTTATAACGGCCTGACTGGAAGCAAACAAATGACCCAACCCTAGTTAGATTTAGTGCCGCATCTTCCCTGTCATGATTATTATAAGCCCTGTTGGGCTGTGGAGAAGCAGGAAGGAGAATGAGCTTTGGGAGTGGTGGGGTTTTAATAAGTGGGCTGGGGTGGGTACTCACACCCCACAGGAGGTTGGGAAATTTAAATACAATGGAACTTTAACAATGCAGTCCTATATATATCTATTTGGAGATAACCCCCACTGAGCACAATGGGACTTACTTCCAGGTAAGCATGCGTCGGAGTGCAACCCAGGTAATTTGGCCATATTAAAGGGGTCCCAAGCATGGCCTCCTTTAGTTCTGTGCTCTTCACCCCAGTAACTAGAGCTCTGGTCAGCAGCTAGTTCTGGCCAAGGCCAGGCCTCCTGGCCACAAAGGCTACACTCCAAGTCTCTCCTTTCTCGTGACAAAGAAGTCACCTAAATGACTCTGCCCTAGAACACCTGGCTGTTAAAAGAAGGAGGTTTGCAGACCTGAAGCCCTAATTTAAGGGTGATTAGGAAGTGTGTGGGCAAGGGCTTTTCCTCGCTCTAGACAATTCTCCACCCCCAAAGACAGACATTCCCCCAACATGATGAATGTTTTCTTCTGAGCATGCGAGGCTCTACTGCTGTCCTTCCTTATTTCAAAAGGGAATTTGGCAATCTAGATTTATGTCTTGATTATCTCTCGTCACTGCATAATTATGTCTGTTGGCAGGAGCACCAGCAGCCGATATCTAGCCTGCCATGGTTCCTCCCCAGAAGTCCGACCCTGGGCCTGATCTTGAGTGGCACCCAGGACCTGGTGCGAGAGGCGAGTGAGTGTTGTTGAGCCTGTTGGGAGCAGTAACCAAAGTGCTATGAAACGGAACACACATGCAAATGGCCAGTTGCCAAAAAACTCCAATATGGTCACATTTGACTTCAAAAGAAGAAACTTCCCCCAAACAAGTTGAAAGGCAAAACCAGGAGCTCCTTGTCAGGAATGGCAAGGTCCCATTCCCTGGTTGCAAAGCTGGTTTGAAGGGAATCCTCTGGTGGGCCTCCTTCCTGGTTCTGGTGCCCCCCCCCCACGTCCACTTTCATTTCCCACAATGCTCCAGAGCCATGCTATGTCTCGGATACTGTGATGAATTAAAATGTCCAGCTGCCAGTTTGCGGCCCAGGGGAAAGGTGGGCCCTAGGGGTGCTGGGGTGTCTGCAGCTGCTCGAGTGGCAGGTGCTGAGAGATGACCTGCCCAGCTGGGGATCCTGCAGCAGACTGGACCAGCTCCATACAAACGTGTTGCTGTTGCTCATACTGTAGTCTTATAATGCCACCAGAGTATATGGTGCTACACAAGGAATGAGATTCTAGGTCTCTGCCCCGTGGAGCTCACAATCTAAAATTATACCCAGGTTGCAGGTCAGGACCATCCCAGACTTTGAGTTTTCAGGGCCCAGACCTGAGACCCAGGGCCGACCCCCCCTGGTGACGTCACAGGGGCAGGCCCCGGAGATGGAAAGTAATTGGGAGAGGGGAGCAGAGGACGGCAGATTCCTTCAGAGTGTCTGTACTGTATGGTAATTTGCAATTGCTGGGCTGAAGCTTGCAAGCTGCATGCACAGTGCTTTTAATCATTTTTACCATGATCACCAAAGGCGTTCTCTCCTCTACCTGCCACCTGGAGGGGGCCAGGCAACCTGGAGACAGACCAGGACAGGCAACCATACACTCCAGGGAGAAAACAGGAAGTGGAGGCTGAACCGGATGGAAGAGTTTCAGAGCTGTGATCTCTGGCTTTCTTGGACTTGGTTGCTTGAATGCCAGTAGCACATCACAACACTTGGGGTGGGTGCTGGAGCCTTATGGATAATGCCCTTTCTTCATCAACTCTGTGAGATAGCTGGCTGTTAAGTTCCCTTTTATAGGTGCACACACCCCCCTCCAGCAGTTATCGGATGGAAACAGAACCCACCAGCTGTAACACCCATGATATCAAAATATTGTTTCCTGCAGCCAGCGGGAGACTTTAATGGAGACAACATCCCATCTGCTTATTGACTCTGCCATAGCCTATTGTCTGTTCCTTTAAAAGGCAAGGGCTGCCTTGCTCTCTGGGTGAAAGGCAGAGCAGAAGGCAAATACTCTTTTCCTAATGCACTTTGTCCTCAGTTGTTCAAAAGATGCCTCCATATCTGCAACATGGAATATGGCAACCTCTTGGTGCCTTATTGTTCATGGGCTGGAATCTGGGCACATGCGCACTACAGGCAAGATGCATTCCACCCCCTCACTTAGAAAATGAACTCCAGCAGCTCATGCCAACAAGAAAAAGAAGAGGGCAAAGCCAGGGGTTTCAGGGTGCCAGGACTGTCTCAGGTAAACAGGAGCAAATGCAGAGGAGGCGCTGGGAGCGTGGCCTGCCCAAGGTCACATAATGCACCCACAGCCGAGGCAGCGGGAGACTCCATCTGCAGCCATGGAGCTGTGCGGCTGCCGAGAAGCGAAGCAAGCCTAGGTCTGGACAGTTCTCCACCATGACAACCTCGCCCCATTGCTAAGATTACCTGCGCAGCCATCCCGAAGGCCGTTTCAAACAATGGTTCCAGCTAAGCCATTCAGAGCTCGCTTGGCGAGTTGCTTAGGATCCATCCAGCGTAGCCTCACACGATGCCGTGAGCTATGAGAAGCGGCTCCTCCGTCCCAGTGGAGAAAGCTCAATAATTCATGCTGCATGTCGGTGGCTTTGCCCTCCGAGTCCCAGGGAGGTGAGTATTGGCTGCTTCTCCAGATAAGAGCGAGAAACCAGACCTTCCTAGAGATTATATTGCAGCCATTGCTGATCTTTGATTAGCCACAGGTACATTACAGGCTAATGACTGAGCATGGAAATAAGCCAGAGATCAGAAAAGGGATCGAGCTGAAAATGTCACTCTTCCCTCGTGACAACCCCCTCCTTCCCATCGCCCGCCACCCCAAATCACTGGAACCGACAAAGGCCAGTGAGCTTTTTGGAGCTCAGAAGCCACGGAAGCCCAACTAAGCCACAGCCTTCATGGTGAATAATGCATAGCTGGTGAGCAAAGTCACAGGATCTCTTGCCAAGTTGGGTCCAAGGTAGGCAGTGCTTAAAAATTAAAAGTGCAGAGAACTGGGCTAACAATAAGACCAAGATGTTAATGTTTAATGTGCTCAATAACTCACAAGACATGATAATTCTGACTCCCGCTTCTCACCTGGGGAAGTGAATTTACAAAAGGAATGTCTGCAAATCTTTTTTCAGTCTTAAACTCAGATGCTGTCCAATTCAATTTGTATTATCACGGACACAGACCAGCCTCTAAGTTACAGGCAATTACAAATGCAATTTGCAATTTACAGACCAGTAGAAGACTTATTAGGAACTATCAGTACAGCAAAGGACTAGGATATGATACGATACGATAATCTTTATTGTCATTGTCCCATACAGAACAACGAAATTGAGAATCTACATCAAACATGCAAAAACCGACAAGCCTACTATCCAGAAAATGCCTGTCGACTCATTCCCCATCCCGCCTATGCATAATTAACCTCCTAAAACTTTAATACCCTACCTGGTTAGCCCCCTAAAAACTCTGATGCCCCACAACTAAATACAGACACTCCCTTAGAGACTGCCTTAGGTAAAGGTAAAGGGACCCCTGACTGGGATTGTGGCGCTCATCTCACATTATTGGCCGAGGGAGCCAGCGTACAGCTTCCAGGTCATGTGGCCAGCATGACTAAGCCGCTTCTGGCAAACCAGAGCAGCGCACGGAAACGCCATTTACCTTCCTGCTGCAGCGTTACCTATTGATCTACTTGCACTTTGACGTGCTTTCGAACTGCTAGGTTGGCAGGAGCAGGGACAGAGCAACGGGAGCTCACCCAGTCGCGGCGATTCAAACCGCTGACCTTCTGATCGGTAAGCCCTAGGCTCTGTGGTTTAACCCACAGCGCCACCCGCGTCCCAGAGACTGCCTTACACTGCGTTTAAAACCAAAATCGCTTTTGGATAGAAACTATTTCTCAGACAGCTAGTCCTGGTCTTTATAACCCTGTACCTTCTTTCAGAAGGCAGAAGCTGAAAGAGATCATTTCCGGGGTGCGCACTCTCCTGCACTATCTCTGCAGCTTTCTTATAGTACCTGGAGGCATAGATTTGATCCAAGGTGGGAAGAGTGCACCCAATTATTCTCTCCAGTCTTTACAACCCTGGACAGCATTGTTCTTTCCCTGACCGTGCAACTCCCAAACCACACACAGAGACCATAGGTTAATACACTCTCAACAGTACAGTGGTAAAATGCCATCAGCAGGTCCTTTGAGAGATTTTCCGGAGGATTCTCAGAAAATGCTCTCTTCATCAGGTCTTTGCTGTTTGCTCCCCAGGTTAGGTCATCTCTCAACTCCATTCCCAGAAATCGAAACACCGAGACCTGTTCCACACACTTTCCCTCCATAATAAGTGGCTGAATATTCAATTTACATTTCCTAAAGTCCACAATAATCTCTTTTGATTTCTTTAAGTTAAGGAGTAAGTTGTTTTCCCTGCACCGCACCACCAACTGCTCAACTTCCTTCCTATAGGCCGCCTCCCCCTCTCCAGCCGTGATTAAACCAACCATCGTTGTATCATCTGCAAAGGATAGGCATGTGCTTTGTCACAAATTCGGTGGATTTCTGCATGCTAGCATGCTTGGTAAAGAGATTTAATCTTCCAGTTCCTAGTAATGCTTGCTGATGCCCTGAATTTTGCCACTTTAGTAGTGATTTGTTTACAGCACCTGACAAAAGGACAGAGGTAAAATTATCTGATTTGCCTAGGAATTTAGTTAAAATGGGTGTAATACCTGAAGAGCTGTTAAATGGAAGATGGAGCAAGCTTGTCTTTTCCTGCTCCAGAGGGCAGGATGGGGACCAATAGATGTTTCATGTTTTATTTTGTTGGAAGGCGCCCAGAGTGGCTGGGGCAACATATAAATAAATTGTTGTTATAGTTATTGTTAAAATGACAGTAAATGAGATTCCAACTAAACATCAGGAAGATCTTACTTGCGGCAAGAGTGGAATGGTCTCCTTCAGGAGATTGTACTCTCCTTCCTTGCATTGCAGGGATTGGACTAAATCCCAATCAGGATCCCTTCCAATATGAGTCTACAAATTTTCTATGATTCTACAGTTCTATGACTACAAATTTTCATGTGTAAATAGTACAGAGGGAGTCCAATTTTGATTCAGAAAACTGTCAAACAGCTCTTACTGTCAGAAAATTCTCCTCCAGAGCAGGAGAAAACAAGCTTGCTCCCTCTTCCATGTGACAGATATCTGAAGATGGCTCTCATATCTCCTCTCAGTCTCCTCTTTTCTAGGATAAACATCAGCAGCTACTTCAACTGATCCTCTACACACCTTCCAGCTTGTCAACATCTTTCTTAAATTGTGGTGCCTAGAATCATGGGTATAGCCAGGATTTTTGTTAGGGGAGCAGGCAAATAGAAGGGGTTTGCAAATGTTTTTCTATTTGCACCTCCTGGCAAGTAGAAGGGGAAGAAATGGAGGCAGTGAGAGATTTCACTTTCTTGGGTTCCATGATCACTGCAGACGGTGACAGCAGTCACGAAATTAGAAGACGCCTGCTTCTTGGGAGAAAAGCAATGACAAACCTAGACAGCATCTTAAAAAGCAGAGACATCACCTTGCCGACAAAGGTCCGTATAGTTAAAGCTATGGTTTTCCCAGTAGTGATGTATGGAAGTGAGAGCTGGACCATAAAGAAGGCTGATCGCCGAAGAATTGATGCTTTTGAATTATGGTGCTGGAGGAGACTCTTGAGAGTCCCATGGACTGCAAGAAGATCAAACCTATCCATTCTGAAGGAAATCAGCCCGGAGTGCTCACTGGAAGGACAGATCCTGAAGCTGAGGCTCCAATACTTTGGCCACCTCATGAGAAGAGAAGACTCCCTGGAAAAGACCCTGATGTTCGGAAAGATTGAGGGCACAAGGAGAAGGGGACGACAGAGGACGAGATGGCTGGACAGTGTTCTTGAACATGAGTTTGACCAAACTGCGGGAGGCAGTGGAAGACAGGAGTGCCTGGCGTGCTCTGGTCCATGGGGTCACGAAGAGTCGGACATGACTAAACGACTAAACAACAACAACAATGGCCCTTGCCTGGCTACTTCAACAGCAGGATCCTCCATTAGATTGTAAGCCTTGCTGGGTCCAGGAATTAGAAGGGGCTCAGGCACACAGCCTAACCCTTGCATCACAACAATATGTTCAATCCAACTCTGGGTGATTCCTCAAAAGTAAGTGGCAGTGTGGTTCATCTGACTGCACAGCCTTAAATTCCTCAACATGCACCTGCAATTCTATGCATGTCTACATAGTGTGCAATTAGTGATGGGGAAGAAATTAAACTCAGTTCACATTTCAAGATGGACTTACTTAATTTTCACTGTCCATCCACCCTTCAAACTCTTCCAAACTCTGCACTTCTCCAGGCAAGTACAGTGTAAAGTGTACCAGAATGTATATAGAATCTTAGAGTTGGAAGGTACCCCAAGGGTCATCTAGTCCAACCCCCTGCAATGCAGGAATCACAGCTAAAGTACCCATGACAGATGGCTATCCAACCTCTGTTTAAAAACCTCCAAGGAAGGAGAGTCCACAAACTCTCACGGGAGTCTGTTCCACTGCCAAACAGCTCTTAGTGTCAGAAAGTTTTTCCTGATGTTTAGTTGGAATCTCCTTTCTTGCAACTTGAAGCCATTGGTTTGAGTCCTACCCTCCAGAGCAGGAGAAAACAAGCATGCTCCCTCCTCCACATGACAGCCCTTAAGATATTTGAAGATGACTATCATATCTCCTCTCAGCCTCTTTTCCAGACTAAACATACCCAGCTCCTTCAAGTGCTCCTCATAAGCAGGGGCGGAGGAAGGGGGTGCGGTGGGGGCGGGTGTCACCACTGAGGGGGGTGACAAAATGCTGGGAGGCACTCGCTGTGGGGCTTGCAGCCATGCCTGAGCCATGCATCTCTCCTGAGAGAGACGCGGTGGCTTGGACGTGCCAAGGTTCCGCACTGCCCAAACAGTCCCCACAGCTGTAGGGCGGCTGAGTGGGAGGAGGCAGGCAGACTCCTCGGAGGCCCCGCGGAGCCCCGGCTCAGGGGCGTTCCGTGCCTCTTGGCTACCCGGGGCGGGAAGCCAACAGGCACCCCCGGGGGGCGGGGCGTCGCTGCGTGTGCGTGCGTCATGACGTCATGACGCACGCGTAAAGCGCGACGCCCCGCCCCCGGGGATGCCGGGGGCCAGCTTCGGGAGCCTCCCGAAGCCGGCGCCCATCCGGCATGGCATTCCTTGGTGCGTGCACCAAGGAATGCCTGACCGGCGGCGGATTCGGGAGGCTCTGCAGAGCCTCCCGAATCCGCCGCCTGTCACCCCCCTTGGCGCACCGGGCGGCACGAGCAGCCGCCCGGTGCGCCAAGGAGTGCCGGACGGGCGGCGGATTCGGGAGGCTCTGCAGAGTCTCCCGAAGTCGCCGCCTGTCACCCCCCTTGGCGCACCGGGCGGCACGAGCAGCCGCCCGGTGCGCCAAGGAGTGCCGGACGGGCGGCGGATTCGGGAGGCTCTGCAGAGTCTCCCGAAGTCGCCGCCTGTCACCCCCCTTGGCGCACCGGGCGGCACGAGCAGCCGCCCGGTGCGCCAAGGAGTGCCGGACGGGCGGCGGATTCGGGAGGCTCTGCAGAGTCTCCCGAAGTCGCCGCCTGTCACCCCCCTTGGCGCACCGGGCGGCACGAGCAGCCGCCCGGTGCGCCAAGGAGTGCCGGACGGGCGGCGGATTCGGGAGGCTCTGCAGAGTCTCCCGAAGTCGCCGCCTGTCACCCCCCTTGGCGCACCGGGCGGCACGAGCAGCCGCCCGGTGCGCCAAGGAGTGCCGGACGGGCGGCGGATTCGGGAGGCTCTGCAGAGTCTCCCGAAGTCGCCGCCTGTCACCCCCCTTGGCGCACCGGGCGGCACGAGCAGCCGCCCGGTGCGCCAAGGAGTGCCGGACGGGCGGCGGATTCGGGAGGCTCTGCAGAGTCTCCCGAAGTCGCCGCCTGTCACCCCCCTTGGCGCACCGGGCGGCACGAGCAGCCGCCCGGTGCGCCAAGGGGTGCCGGACGGGCGGCGGATTCGGGAGGCTCTGCAGAGTCTCCCGAAGTCGCCGCCTGTCACCCCCCTTGCGGAGCGCAAGTCAGGGCAGGGAGAGGGGCGGGCCAGCGAGGAGGGGTGTCACCCCTCCTCGCTGGCCCGCCCCTTTCCATTCCCCGGCTCTGCAAGCCAGCGGCGGGAAAAGCCGCTGGAAGGGGGGGCGCCATTTTCGGCGCTGCCGGGGCGGAGCCGCAGGGGCGGCCAGCGAGGGGGGGTGACACCGCTCCTCGCTGGCGCCCCTGCAGGTCCACCCCGGCATTGCCGAAAATAGCCTTTTTTAAAAAAAAATAAAAAAATTTTTTTAATTTTTTTTTTTTTTTAGCGCCCAAAGTGTCACCCTCCCTCAGGGTGGCACCCGGGGCGGCCCGCCCCCCCGCCCCCCTTGCTACGCCCCTGCCCCGGCTGGCCCCACCCCCGTGGGGAGCTGGCCCTGCCTTCGGGCACAGGGCACGCACACTGCCCCAGGCACCCTATCAGCTTGCTCCGCTGCTACTCATAAGGCTTAGTTTCCAGATCCTTGATCATCTTGCTTGCCCTCCTCTGCAAACGTTCCAACTTGTCAACATGCTTCTTAAATTGTGGTGCCCAGAACTGGACACAGTATTCCAGGTGTGGTTTGGAATAGAGTGGGACTATGACTTCCCTTGATCTGGACACAAGACTTCTGTTGCTGCAGCCTAGAATAACGTTAGCTTTTTTTGCTGCTTCATCACACTGTGGACTCGTGTTAAGCTTGTGGTCCACCAAGACCCCGAGATCCTTTTCACAGGTACTGCTAGTAAGCCAGTGTAAAAGGCACACATGGTGTAAATGCATATATAAGTGAAGATAACATACAAAAATTACAGGAGGAGAAACTGTTTTGCAAAGATGTGTATAGTAGGCAAAATTGCAGGAGAAAACTGCACTAAAGTGCTAGTGAATTTCATGAGGAATATTTTTTTTAACATTTGCAAACCAATGTGGAAAACTAAACAGATGACTACAAAAATGAGAAGCTGAGGAGGGTTTCCCTCAAACAGATAACCCCCTACCTGCAAACAACCCCCCACAGTTCAAGAAGGATACTGACAAGCTGGAACATGTCCAGAGGAGGGCAACCAAAATGATCAAAGGCCTGGAAACGATGCCTTATGAGGAACGGCTTAGGGAGCTGGGTATGTTTAGCCTGGAGAAGAGAAGGTTAAGGGGTGATATGATAGCCATGTTCCAATATATAAAAGGATGTCATATAGAGGAGGGAGAAAGGTTGTTTTCTGCTGCTCCAGAGAAGCGGACACGGAGCAATGGATTCAAACTACAAGAAAGAAGATTTCACCTAAACATTAGGAAGAACTCCCTGACAGTAAGAGCTGTTCGACAGTGGAATTTGCTGCCAAGGAGTGTGGTGGAGTCTCCTTCTTTGGAGGTCTTTAAGCAGAGGCTTGACAGCCACCTGTCAGGAATGCTTTGATGGTGTTTCCTGCTTGGCAGGGGGTTGGACTGGATGGCCCTTGTGGTCTCTTTCAACTCTATGATTCTATGAAAATCATACAATAGCAACACCTCAACAATGACCCCAAATTGTTTTTTAAAAGAGAAATTTAAAAAATAAGTGGAAGAGGCAGGTTGCCTTGTTGGACTCCAAGGGGGATGATTCTCAGAGATTTGCAATGCCCATGGGCACATGTTGGGAACCCCTGTTTTTTATGTATTTGATTTTTATTTTCCTGGAGGCCCCCCAAAAGACATTATGAAAACCTGCATTCCCATACATAAACAACCAACAGTTTTTTTATACATCTGTAAAACACATTCTTATTAAGTGACCCACAAGTTACCGGCAATGTATACCTTTGGAACTGGTCTTTGGTTTTCTGGAGAATTTTTGAACAAAATAAAGCTCCCCCGTTCTCCTGCCAGGGTGTCCCTTTGTGCTTTGTTCCTCTAGCTGGTCTTAACTTGTGGCTCATTCTTCCCATAAGGGCAAGAGGCTATCCTCTTTTGTACCAGGCATTCAGGGTTGCACCTTTTAAGTCCTTCCAGAATGCAGGTATAACCATATATGCTGCCACTAAGAGAAATCCCAGTTAGTGTTTTATCCACCAAGTCCTGATTCTCATTTAAATACAGATTCAGTAATGCAAGGTCTGCAGACTTTGCAACATGCTGTTGAGTAATTTTACTTAATTCATTACTATCTAGATGGCTTCCCCTTTCCTCAATTTAATCCCCACAACAACCCTGCAAGGCAGGTCAGGCTTAGAAGCAGTGACTGGCCCCCAAGGCTACCTAGTGAGCTTCATGGCCGAGTGAGGATTTGAACCCTGGTCCCTGCCAGGTTTTAGTCTGACACTCTAACCACTACACAGCATTGGCTCTATTTCATTAAACACTGAGTAAAATACTTGTTGACACTTTAAACACCAGCTCATTAAACACTTGTTCCCCCAAAACTGCCACCTTCAGACATGCCCACCACAAGTGCCTATAGCTGCCTCTCTTCCACACCCTTGCCAGGACACAGAGCCCCATTCTAAGGCTTCGCTTGTTGTACTTTTGCTCTTGGGAGGCTGGGGTTCTTGGAAGCCAGATGCCTAAGGAAAGTGCTTCAGACCCTACCCCGATCCTCTTTTCTGCCATGCTCCCTTTAGGGCAATGGACCAAGCACCACTCTGGAACCTGCAGCATTTTTCTGGCAAATGCTCTAATTATTCCTATTGCGTTTTACAGCCTGCGTTCAGCTCCATGCCATCCTACCTCCATGCAGAGAGATCTCCGACCCGTTATTCTTTCCTGGAGTTCGGATTCCTGCCTTGCTCTGACATGATGAATGACTTTTGAGCAATCTGATACGTGTCATGTCCCTCCATCTTGCACACCCATTCCATTGCCAGTTGTCTTAAATGACCAGATCCGAACGGCATTGTTTGCAGTCAGACAAAATGGAAAGAGGAATTCCTTACCACATGCCTGGATGTCTCTTGTTCGAATTTAATTGAATTCTTGCTTGTGCTAAAACGGCCATCAATTATTCAAGGCCGCATTCATTAATTCTAAATATTACAAGCAATAAGTGGGGTTTTATTGCACCGTTAAGGATTCAGGCAGATAAATGCACCTGCTTGTTGCATTTTAATCCTGCATACTTGATCAGTCATGAAGCCTGGAAAGGATTTAGCCTGCTGCAGCTCACGAGAGATGGGAAATGGATATTTATTTTACAGAGAGCTAGTTACCAATCTAGTCAACAGTGTGATGCAGCAGCAAAAAAGAGAGAAATGAATGCTGTTCTAGGGTGCAACAACAGAAGAATATAGTGTCCAGATCAAGGGAAATAATAGTATCTCTCTCTTCTGCCTTGGTCAGACCCCACCTAGCAAAAGTAAAAAAGTAGTTCTGTGGATATGCGAAAAATTCTACTACAGAAGGAATACAAGTTAATTTTTGAATTAAATACCCTACACCCTAAAGGCCTCAATACTGAGTTTGATTTACAATGCTATATTTAAAATGCTGTACCTTTAAGAGTTAATTGATATCTTGGTCTGTTTGTCCTATTTAAGTCCCCATTGTGTTAGTCTCTTCAAGCTGTGCCTACATCATTTGTATGTTTGATTGATCATATATACTTGAAGGTATGTTCTATATTTTGACAATATATTTGTATAGTCTGTTATGATTATTTATTGTATTGTAATCGACATATTATCCACACAGAACTGATGAAGCTTCCTTTGCGAAACCTGTTGTAATCCGGAAGGCAGGTCTTCCTCCTTCTTCTCAGTTGCCCTTCTGTGAAAGGATCCAAGATGACTACATCCTACTATCGACAGTTTTGTCTCTCTGTTCCAGTGAACTTTTGAAAACTTATGTTGGCACTGAGTTGTTTGAATACATCCTAAGCTGAATGGTTCATATGTATTGATTTTGGTCATATACGTTACATGTATATAAGTATATTTGGTTCCATTGTTTGATTTTCATTACAGTATCTTTGATATTATTATTATTATTATTGTCATTATTATTTCAGCCGATGTGCAGTGGTTTTGTTGTTACTTTTGCTGTTTAGCACCACTGCGGTACGGTCCCTTGTTTGTGTTCAGACCCCACCTAGAACACTGCGTTCCGTTCAAGGAGGGCATTGGCAATCTGGAAGGTGTATAGAGGACGGCAACCAAGATGATCCAGGGTCTGGAAACCAAGGTGGAATCTACACACATATAAAAAACGTTCTGAAAAGGCTTTTTTAAAAACCATTTTTAAAAAATACATAGAATTTTCCATAAGGCTCACCATCACCATCCAGTGTCACACTTAAAACATTTTATTTGCAGCTGTATAGCTGAGTTCCAAGCCTTAGGAGGAACAGCTGAGGGAGCTGAGGGTGTTTAGCCTGGAGTCTGGAGAAGAGGAGATTGAGAGGAGATACGATGGCCATCTTCAAATATCTCAAGGGCTGTCACATGGAAGAGGTAACAAGCTTGTTTTCTGCTGCTCTGGAGGATAGGACTCAAACCAATGGCTTCAAGTTACAAGAAAGGAGATTCCGACTAAACATGAGGAAGAACTTTCTGCCAGTAAGATTTGTTTGACAGTGGAACTGTTTCCTTCAGCAGGTTGTGGACTCTCCTTCCTTGGAGGTTTTCAAGAAGAAGTTGGGTGGCCATCTGTCGTGGATGCTTTAGTTGAGATTCCTGCATTGCAGGGGGTTGCACTCAGTGCTTTTTTCTTTAAAAATTGTTTAGGGGTACTCTCGTTTTGACTCAAGAAGATCACCATTTTATTGTTCAAATCAGGAAAAATAAATACAGTAAATGGACAAAAGTAAAAAGATTCACAAAATGTTTAGGGGTCTGCGTACCCCCAGAAAAAAAGCACTGGTTGCACTAAATGGACCTCAGGATCCCTTCCACCTCTACAATTCTATGATTCTATTATCACTAGCATTGCTTAAAAGAATAAATCAAACACACAGAGGTCCCATTGGTAAGAGGGAAAATCTTCTTTACTTACGGTATTTTCATCTTTATAAGGTTGGCTGCCTTGTGCATTTTTCCTGACTATCTGTTAGTCTCAGCCCTGTCCTCTGCTGATGGGGGGCCTGCAAGGCAGGGGCGTTCCGTGCCTCTTGGCTACCCGGGGCGGGAAGCCAAGAGGCACCCCCGGGGGGCGGGGCGTCGCTGCGTGTGCGTGCGTCATGACGTCATGACGCACGCGTAAAGCGCGACGCCCCGCCCCCGGGGATGCCGGGGGCCAGCTTCGGGAGCCTCCCGAAGCCGGCGCCCATCCGGCATGGCATTCCTTGGTGCGTGCACCAAGGAATGCCTGACCGGCGGCGGATTCGGGAGGCTCTGCAGAGCCTCCCGAATCCGCCGCCTGTCACCCCCCTTGGCGCACCGGGCGGCACGAGCAGCCGCCCGGTGCGCCAAGGAGTGCCGGACGGGCGGCGGATTCGGGAGGCTCTGCAGAGTCTCCCGAAGTCGCCGCCTGTCACCCCCCTTGGCGCACCGGGCGGCACGAGCAGCCGCCCGGTGCGCCAAGGAGTGCCGGACGGGCGGCGGATTCGGGAGGCTCTGCAGAGTCTCCCGAAGTCGCCGCCTGTCACCCCCCTTGGCGCACCGGGCGGCACGAGCAGCCGCCCGGTGCGCCAAGGAGTGCCGGACGGGCGGCGGATTCGGGAGGCTCTGCAGAGTCTCCCGAAGTCGCCGCCTGTCACCCCCCTTGCGGAGCGCAAGTCAGGGCAGGGAGAGGGGCGGGCCAGCGAGGAGGGGTGTCACCCCTCCTCGCTGGCCCGCCCCTTTCCATTCCCCGGCTCTGCAAGCCAGCGGCGGGAAAAGCCGCTGGAAGGGGGGGCGCCATTTTCGGCGCTGCCGGGGCGGAGCCGCAGGGGCGGCCAGCGAGGGGGGGTGACACCGCTCCTCGCTGGCGCCCCTGCAGGTCCACCCCGGCATTGCCGAAAATAGCCTTTTTTTAAAAAAAAAAAAAAAATTTTTTTTTTTTTAGCGCCCAAAGTGTCACCCTCCCTCAGGGTGGCACCCGGGGCGGCCCGCCCCCCCGCCCCCCCTTGCTACGCCCCTGCTGCAAGGTATACACAAGACTGACTTAGGGACACAAGAGAGCATCCTCAGAAGACAATGTCCACCACAAACACACACACACCCTCCTTGCTAGAATGGCCAGCTTTCCTAAATACTAATTTAACAAGCACATTAAATCTTATCAAGGTGTGAATGTCATGAGGATTTCAACCCTACACCACCTGGAGAGTACAGAACTGGTTTTTAATGGTGCTACTTAAGGTCTCTCTCTCTCTCTCTCTCTCTCTCTCTCTCTCTCTCTCTCTCTCTCTCGCTCTCTCTCTCTCTGTGTGTGTGTGTGTGTGATTTTACAGCTTTTTAAAGTCAACAATGGTAACATTAGTAACACAGTTCTCACAGCTTGTATATAAACCAAAATAAAATAGCAAAGCAGTAAGTTAAATCAGGAAGCGTAATTTTAAAACCTCATCTTTTACATACACACCCACCGAAGGTATCTGAAGAAGTCTGCATGCACACAAAAGCTCATACCAAGAACAAACTTAGTTGGTCTTTAAGGTGCTACTGGAAGGAATTTTTTTATTTTTTATTTTGTTTCATACACACCCACTGCTCAGGATGATCAGAATACAATAGTAAAGAAAGTTAAACTAATTCCCTGACTGAAAGTAAGTAACTTTGACATATCAGAAAAAGATCAGATTTATCATAGAATCATAGAGTTGGAAGAGACCACAAGGGCCATCCAGTCCCTTATGAAATTATTTCTTATTTTTGCAGGGGAGTGAGTGACAAAACCAGAAAGTTCTCTCCAACAACAGTTCAATATCTTGTTGTACAGTATACTGTAAACCAGTTTTTTGTTGTTGTTCTTTATATTTCCCTGGAGACTCCCCAAAATACATTATGAAACCCGTGTTCCCATATATAGACCACAACTTATAACAGTATACATCTGTAAAACACATTCTAATTAAGTGATCTGCAAGTTAGTATAAACCATTGGAACTGGTCTTTGATTTTCTAAAGAAATTGTAAATGTTATCGTTGCTGGTCCTGCTATAAGGAGGGGTACGTTTAGCTCTTTACATTGCCGCTCCTCAAATATACTTAGAAGAGACAGCTTATGTTACAACCTGCAATTGTGGGAAACCAGGGCCCAGACTTCCCATTTAGGGTTTTTAATGTTGCAATTCTTAACACACTTCGCGGAGAAGGGGAACCTGCTTTCCAATACAGTGCTACCTCGGGTTACATATGCTTCAGGTTACAGACTCTGCTAACCCAGAAATATTACCTTGGGTTAAGAACGTTGCTTCAGGATGAGAACAGAAATCGGGTAGCGGCGGCGCAGCTGCAGGGGGAGGCCCCATTAGCTAAAGTGGTGCTTCAGGTTAAGAACGTTTTCAGCTTAAGAATGGACCTCCGGAATGAATTAAGTACATAATAAGCAGAGGTACCACTGTACTCTTGCATAGAAACGAACACACATCTGGAGAGGGAGAGCATCCTTGGAGGCTGAGGAGAAGCCCCTGTGGCCTGCGAATCACCTTGTAGGGACTCTGGAGAGGAAGAGCAGAAAGAGATGTAAGACTTGCGTCTGCTTACAGGCATCTGTTCCAGATCAGGACTCCGTCCCTTTCTGCCTCCCTTCTAACATGCTCCTCCTAAAGAATGTGGCAGCCCAACATCAGCTGCCTTCATCATGAGCGCATCACAGACATTTCATAGTGGATTACTTTGTTGATTGACTGTAAATTATCATCATCATCATTATTAAAGATTTCCTTATACTACATCAGATCCTGGCTCCACCTAGCTCAATGTTTTCTCCATGCAAGGCAGATGCTGTGCCACGGAGCTACGGCCCCTTCGCCTAAGAGAGTGTGTATTGTTTTGAAAATGGCCAAAAACAATAAAAGGAGCAGAATTGGTTTTCTCCTGACTCCAAAGCAGACAGAAGAGCAGGATTGTGCTGGGCACCATCCACTGTGCAGTCCTTTCCTGCCAAAGTCCCGTAGAAATGGAGGGGGAAGCGGGGATGCTCCTGGAGGGCTCCTGTTCCTCAGAAGGTCTTCTGCAGATCTTCCTAAATGACTGAGCCCATTGTGTTTTATTTAACTGCAGAACTATAGGACCCAATTAAAAATAATGAGGCCCGTCTCCACCTGCCAGGCTCAGTTAGTGATAATGGAACCTGATAGCTCCTGGAATATATTCATTTTTGTCTGATAGGTGAACTAGGGCAGGGGTCTTGGCTTGGGTCAGTGGCAAAGCCCTAGCAACAAAACATGGGTCATTTGCACCCAAGGGGGCCTTTAGGAACCCAGTGATTAAATAAGGAAGTAGGAAGTAAATCAAATACAAAAAGGTGAAGACCCCCCCCCCCGTTTCAGCTGCATTTTTTTATTTGGCTATTCATCAGATTATTCCCTCTTTAAGGCCAATGGGAAAAATCCACTGGCTGTGGACAGATGAGGAGGGGGATCCATCCAGGGAAAAAGAAAACAAGCAATGTGATTCTGGTCCACATACAGAGTTTTGAGGAGTTGTGGAAAGGTCAGTATTTCCTGCCCCCATCCCAGAACCACCATACAAGCCTAATTGTATTATGAAAACCTGAACTTGATCGCATTTGGGTTTAACTGAAAGAATTATTAGAAGCGCTGACATCTGCATGGTGAGATAAATATAAAATCACAGAGCTTTTAGTTAATGCACCAGGTTTCTTTTATCATTCAGCTCCCTCTTGAGGCATTAAAAAATATACATATATATTTACCCGTCAATGGAGACAGTGTGCTGGGGATATGTCCTAAACGAGAGCCACATGGGAGGAAGCAATCCCAGTGGATGCTGCTTATTATTGGCTCAGGCCTTTCAAAACATACTATTTTGTGTATTAGAGAGAGGGGGGTGGATTTGAACTTGGCCATCTGACATGACTGGTTCTTGAATTAACGTTAAGTATCTGTGCGGCAAGAGCACTCCAAACTTGGAGAAGCTGGACAGGACCTGTCATTTTGAATGAGTAATCCATCCTGAGTGCGGAGGAGAGGCAACGCATTGCTTCCCCCTTCAGTCACGGAGAAGGGCAATCACTATCTGTCAGCAGCACTTTCACTTATTGGCAGCAATTCAGCCCTGGCACCTCCATTGTCAGCAGTGGGTGACTTTGACACTTCTGTTAGTAGGTGACCACGGTGCAAGCTGCGCACCACCTCCCTTCTCTCTTGGCCATGGGAATTTAAAGAAAAAAACAAAAAAACTAACACCCTTCTCTGTGTCTAATGATGTTCCTGAGAGAGACAAGAACAGTCTTTCCTGGGTTCTCCACCCACCTTGAGCCACTGCAAACAGCAGCCAGCAAATACCTTAAAGGGACGCAATCCATCGTCCAATAGTCCAGCACCCATTCCTTCAGATGAGATTGCGCATCATAAACAGCTCATGGTGGGAATTCGTGTTACACCCATTGCAGAGCTAATAACAATGTGGATTCTGTGTATTGGGGATTGAATAGACACAGTGCATAGCTAAACCATGGAGCTTGCTCCCACAGGAGGCAGTGATGGCCACCAGCCGCCTGGATGGCTTTAAAAGAGGAATAGAGAAATTCATGGAGCTCCTAGCCAGGGTGGCTCTGCTCTGCCTCCATGTGCTGCAGAGGCAGCAATGCTTCTGGAGGGGCAGGGCTCTTGCGCTTGGCTCCTGCTTGCAGGTTTCCTAAACACATCTGGTTGGACAATGTGAGAACATGGATGCTGGACTGGATAGGCCATTGGCCTGATCCAGTAACTCTTCTTATGTTCTTAGCCACAGATTGTATCCTATTAGAAAGGTGTATATTGGAGCAATCTAAATTAGGCTGGCTGATGAAGTTCTATTACATGGGAAGAACGTGAGACATGCCCAAAGCTGTTTTGAGGGTTCTAATGGGGCGGAGCCATGGGAGGGGTGGACATGCCCCCTCCCAGGGGAGCAGCACAATGGCACCATCACCTATCCTCCTCCAGACCTCTTTTGGTGGCAGAACTTTGCAGCAATCCTGACATCATTGGGAGCAATTTTTTTAAAGCTTTCGCACATCAGTAAGTGCCCTGCCCACATCACTACAAGAGCGCATAGGTAGCCGAGAATGTGTGTCTGCCTTTTTGCACCATTTCCTGTGTTTTCTGTGTATGTCCCAGGATAAGTGAATATTGGATACAGCAGCTGTTCTGATGATGCAGTTACAACATTCCTCCCCCCCCCCCGACTGCACCAGCATAAATTATGGGTATAGGATTGCTCTGCGTGTTGCTTTTTTCCTCTATAGTTGACAACTAGGACAGCTACTCTCAAGTTAAAAGTTTAAAAATGCACACAAAACTCAGCAGGTAGCTTGTGAATTTTTCTCTGGTCTACATACTTATTAGTATCAATAAGAAAAGATTATGTAGGGAAAGAGGAAGGGGAAATGTCTGAAAGATACCAGAAATCCCCTTTTGTCCTTGTGTTCCCTATTAGTACACCCCATAACACCAGCTGGGAGAAGAGCACATCGTTGATCGATTCAGCTGGTCACCCGTGTGCTACAGGAGAAGCCAAAAACCGACAAGCAGTTGGCTCATTCTCTTGCGATACTGTCACCCAGGAAACAAATCTATGATGACACAGTTACATGCATCTGTGAACCTCCTGGCCTCATAGGTCACTGGGCAAATCTCTGCAAACCCAACTGTTGACAGTTCTTCACGGGGTTCCCCACAGGAAACAGAAGGTTAATTGACCGTTCCCCAAAACCATGAAGTGCTTTTGAAAATGTTAGTTTTAAATCATGGGACACAGCCCCCTGGACTACAAAAAGGAGCAAGTGCGAAAGGGGCTTGTTTCTACTAATTACTGAAATGATGGATTTGGGGACTAGGAAGGTGAAAAAACGGTTTAATTGGATTTCCGAGTCATGTCAAAATTGAGCAGAAGAAACCTAAGAAGCGGTGGCAGGATTTGGGACAGAGACGTTTGAGGCAAGTGGGTGGATCCATCCGGCTAAAGTGCCCCTGGATAAAAATAACAGCTCTGCCTCGATTGTTCCAATTTGATTAATGGCTGTCAAGGAGACGTGTGTAGAAAGGTCTCACCCTGGTCCATATAGAACCTGGAAAGGACAAACGGGGATGAAACATTGAAGACGCAGCTCACATTGCAAAGGGACTGGCTTTTCACACCAACTTCATGTCCTGACAATACCCCAAAGTAGATGCCAGCAGCACATCTGCTATCTCAACAAAATAAATGGGGAGAAGCAACAATGCAGGCATGTCCCTGTCGGTCTGTCTGTAACAGGAAGCACAGAAGACCTAAAACAACTTGAGATCTTGTGCTGGAAGAAACATCACCAACAGCTGGGGCAACAGGGCAGCCTTCCCCAGGATGGGGCTTTCCAGATGTTTTGAACTAACCCCCATGACATGACATGGAGAAAGAATTTTTTTCCCTCCCTCTTTCATAACACTAGCAAGTCATGGACATCCAATGAAGCTCAATGTCAGAAGATTCATAAGTGATAAAAGAAAGCACTTATTCATGCAGCAGATTGGCTGAGCTATGGAACTCCCTGCCACAGGAGGCAGGGATGGCCATCAACCTTTAAAAGAGGATTGGACAAATTCATGGAGAAGGCTATCAATGGCTGCTAGCCACGATTGTTTTGCTCTGCCTCCACAGCTGGAGACAGTTGGTATCCATCTGTCTCGGGAGACACTGGAGGAGTGTGCCTTCAGGGATGAAGTCCAAAGGTTGGCGAGTTACAGTGCCTGCTGTGGCTGTAGAGACTGATAGGGGAGAGACATGTTTTGTTGCAGCTGCAGCAGAGGAAGGCGTCCGGTTGTGCTGCTGCAGATGCACCAGGGCATTTTCTCTCTCTGCGCTTTTCCCAGCAGTCATTCCTCCTCTGAGCATGACTTGACTGTCTCCAGGCACTGCAAGGGATTCCTACATGGCAGATTTAAGGTTAATGGAGGCAACAATGCTTCTGAAGACCACTTGCTGGAAACCGCAGGAGGTGAGAGGCCTCTTGTGCTCAACTCTTGCTTATGGGCTTCCCACAGGCATCTGGTTGGTCCCTGTGAGAAGAGGAGGCTGCACTAGAGGGGCCACTGGGGTGGATCCCGCAGGCTCTTCTCGTGTTCTGGACTTGGCACTAACTTTGTCATTCTTCTCTCAACAGGCAGACATTTTCCTTTTTCTGGGGCAGCACCCAGGTATTGATGTTTATATATTCTGACTATGTTTTTAACATCATAAACTTTTGTTGCACTACCCAAAGGCCATGGCATCATCCAAAAACACCAACAGTCACTACATATACAATAAAACCACAGACAAATCTACTGAAATTCTCTGTTACATAGGTAGTTCTCATATAACATGTACAAATTAAATTTCTGAGTCCCCTTTGCAGTTGGCCACTAGTTTATCTCGTTCTTCCACCCTAATCTTCCCAGCTGCCAAGGTCCAGAGAGCTACTTTATCAGCTACTGGCATCTCTCTGCAGCCATTTCACCTTCTCTGCCCTGGTTGTTCTCGACATACTTGTGCATTTTGCTTATTGTTGATATTGTAAAGACTGCCTTATATTTGAACCAGTCAGGCACTAGGACCCACCCTTACGTCTCCTGATATTGGTTTTCAGGAAGACCTTTTTGTCCGTTACATCCCTGCATATAATCAGTGGTTGGTCCTATTGTACAACTCGGATGCACCATCTGTATGCTCTCAAGTGACTAGACTTTTGCTAAATGCCTTTTCCTGGTGGGATTAATGGGCAATTTCACACTAAATGATTTTAACTACAATTTGTTACACTGATAAAAAGTATTACAAGCAAATTTCACCCATGTGCGGGGGAGGCCTGGCCTTGTAAAATGGGAGCGCCTATCGCTCTAGTTTGTGTCTATTTCAGTTTAGATATCAATCTACAAGAGATACAAACAGGATTTGTAACACAAATGGAGGGGGGAAATTAAATGCTCTGGTAAAGAGGCATTAAGCTAGGGTTACGAGACGTCCCCAGTTCCCGGGGACAGTGTCCGTATTTGCAAATCTGTCCCCGGATAAATTCCGTCCCCAGATTTGCAAATCTGTCCCCGGGAAATGTGGCAGCGGCAGGCAGCAGTTGGCTCTGGCTGGCTTCAGGAGCTGCTCACTGCCGTGGCGCCCGCCATTTTTCCTCACTGGAAGTCCCCATATGATGTGTCTTCTGCACAACACATCATATAGGGTCTTCTGGTGAGGAAAAGTGGCAGCGAGCAGCTCCTGAAGCCAGCCAGAGCCAACTGCGCTACCAGGCTGGCTCCGGGCTGCCACTGCCAAAGGGGAACCGGGGACGTCTGGCACTACAGATCTCCTGCCCCCTTCCCCCTTTGTTTTGACTGGGGGAGGCTCGGGAGTTACGGCTGGCTGGCCATTGCCCAGTTTTTTTAAAAATTCTGTACATTTATGTTCACAAGGTGCGAAAGAAGGACTTACACCTTGCCTGGCAGAGAAACCGTGCGCCTTGCGCCCCTCCTGGGCAACGCCCGCCCACCTGTGACTCCTGAGCCTTCCCCGATCTGTCAAAACAAAAGGGGAAGAGGGCAGGAGATCGGGGAAGGCTCGGGCGTCATGGGTGGGCGGAGTGCCGTTGCCCAGTTTTTTAAAAACTCTGTGCATTTATTTTTCATAGGGTGCGAAAGAAGGGCTTTGCACCTTTATACAATATGCATGTGTGCTTGGGCCCAGGGTCTTTTGCCTCATCATCCCCACTACTGACTCCCTGTTGCTACTCAGCTTCAAAAAAAAAAAAAAAAAAAAAAAAGTGTCCCTGGATTCATTGAAAAAAATCTGGTAACCATACATTAAGCGTTCTGAGGAAATAAGTTGCTTGTTTAAAAGTTGTTATTCACTATAATTTAAGTATGTGTGTGTGTGTCTAGACTTCCCTAGCCCATTTTGGGGCACATGGTGATGCGTGGATCAGCCCTTTGCTCTATTTCTGTCAAGCGAATCAGTGTGTTTGTTGCGGAGTACTGGAACTTGCTAGCAGTGTGTCCTAGCAGAAACACATTCTGACTGATGCCCTAGTAGAGACCGGATGAGCACTGCTTGTTGATATACCATGTCTACTTGAATTTACCTGGAAGAAGGAAGAGGAAGGTTGACTCAGGATTGCTGCACACAGGTTATGCATTTTGTAAATTTAAGAGAAGGCTTACTCAATGCTCTTCCTCCACAGTCAGAGGCAGCGATGCCTCTGAATGCCAGTTGCTAGAAGCCACAGGAGGGGAGAGTTGCTCTTGTGCCCAGGGCCTGTTTGTGGGCTTCTCATAATGGGCACTTGGCTGGCCAGGGTGAGAACAGTATGCTGGCCTAGTTGGGCCATTGCAGACGCTTCCTATGTCCATCTGTGGTACCCTAGTTTATTTATTGAACTGCTTTTAGACCCCACCCTTCCTCCAAATAGAAGTGCAGGACAACTTACATCACAACACATGGAGTAACTGTACTATAATATATAAAGCAAAAATGAAATAGGCCTACAATTGCACATTTATTATTTGTCTATTTTTTCACAGCATTTATATACTACTTGCGGTTAATAAAATCTTAAAGTGGTTTACAAACTTTGTGCAAATGAATGAGGAGGATTGCTGAATAAACAGGTAATCTGGAAGCAATCAAAAGGGAATCTGCAGGTGCTCAGAGGTTTTCTGTTTCTGGTAAGAATGGGCAAAGCTTATTGTTGCTCTGTGAAAGTCCTGGGGAGACCTGGAATGGGTGGGGTGGGCAGAGAACATCAGAACACAGAATATTTAACGATGTCAAGAAATTACTAAAGATGATTGATAATGAAACGCAGTAGGGGAGATGAGAGGAAGTCACCCCAACATGATTAGACATAATGAAAGGGAAATTATGATGTGTGTATGTGTTTTTGTATTTTGTATTGTCTATTATGTACGATGTTGTTGTTTTTTGATTTATATGTTTTAAAACCCAATAAATATAATTTGGGGGGGGAAAAGAGAGAACATTAGAACACTGGACAAACCCTGCTGGGTCAGGCCAACAGGGGCCCATCTGGTCCCACAAACCGTTTCCACAGGGGTTCCCCAATGCCTGTTGGAAACCTGCAAGCAGGATCTGAGCACAAGAGCAACCCTCCCCTCCTGTGCCTCCAACCAGGGGGGCCAACCTGAATAAAATATTGGGGGGGGGCGCAAGTAACCCCTGCCCTGCGTAATCAGTTGCATGACATGGCGTGCACGCACCATTTGAATGGCAATGCCCATCAACTTGGAGGGAGCAGCCCCCTCACATATTTTATTGGGGACCTTTCCAGCTACGGTAGGACTTGGCTCCTATGCAATCAACACTATGACCAGGAGCCATCCATTGCTCTCTCCTCCTCCATGAATTTGTCCAATCTTCTTTCAAAACCATCCAAGTTGGTGGCCATCCCTGCATGGGTGTAGGGGGGCGCAGGGGGCAGCTCCCCCCATCAAGTAAATAAATAATAATTAAAAAAAAGCTTAACTAACTGAGGTTCTGCCCCTCCTAATAGAAATCCTGGCTATGCCCATGCAGCCCTGCCTCCTTCCACAGTTTGGACCCTTCCCCAACCGGCAGCTTCACGTGTCCGGAGAGGGGGAGAAAGCGTGCCCTGCCCGCACCCCGCTTTCTCCAGGCCGGTCGCCTCTTCCCTGTCTCCTCCTCGCGGGCCGTTTCCCGCTCGTGGAGGCGCGGGCGCCGCGGCGCCAAAGGGGAGGCCGGCCCGCCGAGCGCCCAGGGCGGCGCCAAGCGAGGCCGCGGCGCCGGTGCCCCTGTCCCGCCGCGCGCGCTCCGCTTTGGAGGGGCAGCCGGGGCTTCTCGGAGGGCGAGCGGGGCCGGGGGGGGGGGCGCGGGCCAGGCAGCCTCTGCTGCAGAGCCGCGTTTCGGGGGCGACTGGAAGCTCCTCGCGGCCAGAGCCCGGCTCCGCGCGCCGCCTTGGGGCTCCCTGGCGGGCAAGCGGGACTCGGGGGCTGGCCGGGGGCGGCTTTCGCGCTGCCACGACCCCCTGGTCCCGCCACGGCGAAGCTGCGCACTTGGCGAACTTTTTGCTGGCGCCGAGGCTGCTCCGTCCGCATCCCGCCGCCGCCACCGCCGCCTGCGCACTTGGCCCGCCCGCTCGCTCGCTCGCCGGTTGCGGGCAGGAGCTGTGAGCCGCAGCGGAGGCCCCGAGGCGGGCGAGACGAGAGGAGGGCGCAGCTGCGCCGCCGGCGTGGAGCTGCCCCGCCGCTGACCCTCCCGCTTGCAAGACCCCCCCCCCCGCCGGCCGGCCGGCCCGCCTCTTCTGCGCATGCTCCAGGCTGGACAGCTCCCCGAGAGGGAAATTTAAAAACGGTTTGGCGAGCAAGGGAGGAAGGGAGGAGAGCGCAGCCCGCGGGCGAAGGGAGCAGCCGGGCACCCGGGGCAGCCGCCGCCGCCGCGATCGTCGTGCAGGTACCTGCCTCCCCCCTCGCCCAGGAGGTGGGGTGCAAAAGCCGCAGGGGCCCCCAAAGAGATCCTGCAGGTGGGGAGCCCGGGACCCGGGGGGGCAAAGGGGGTCTTGGACCAGCTTCGCCTTCCTCCCCGTGAAAACAAAGTGGTATTGGGATAAAACGCGCTGGAGTGATCTCTTGCCCAAACTTGTCAGTTGCTATGACATCTTTTATTTTCACCCAGTTCTGCAATCAGCGGGTTTATTTAATTGTTTGTTTTCTTTTGAGCAATTATTTCACTTCAATGGGTTGTACTTTTGAAAATAAGGCTGTCCACGTTGGGTCCAGTGGGCTGCATTTCTGAGTAATGTGTAAGGTCAGGCTGCTCTCTCTTGCTCTCTATACATACGAGGAGTAGCCTACACTGACTCGCAGCCAAAATGCTTGGAAAGTCTAGAAGAACATGGTCCTGTGTAAATCTTACTGAATTTGGACTTGTGCATAAGACTGCAAAATGTTGTTTATCCCAAATTTATCCACTTGATAATGGTGGGATTTCCCCCTCATTATATACCAGTGTTTGTTCATTAAGCATCAACAAGGAAAAAATTTAAAGGTTTTTTAAAAAAAAAAATCCAAGGAAATATTCTTCTGAAGCAAAATGTGTAAGATTTTGGTGTCATCATATATAGCATTCTAAACAATTAGGAGCCCAGTTCTTTATTTGTTGAAATACTGGGTAGTTCTGTCATACCTATGCGGTCTCTCTCCCCTTCTTTCCATGTAGGAAATGATAGAAAGTGATATCACCTCAATCATGTCTGGCCTCATTCGAAATTCAGGGCAAAGCCACCACTCTTCTCCACAAGAATATAGGTGAGCGTTTTCTTTCTTTCTTAATGAATTTGCATTTCTCCCTGCTGTCCTCTGAAACATTCTTCTGAGTGTCATTTGCACACAAATCAATTTCACATTTGCCCTTGTTGCATTTAGACCTTTGCTTTTCAACTAGCTCTCCAGCCTGGCAATTTCCTGCATCTTAGGATGTGTAATGCTTAATAATTATTTATCTCTTCCCTTTGTTCCTGGGCCCTTCCCTTGGGAACCTGGGCAGAGCATTTAGTAGGTACTACTGGGGATTTCTGTCCCCCTCAAATGGCTTCTGGAGGTGTGCAAATGCCAGACAGAACATCTGTACACTCCTTGGTGTGCAAACATGGTTCAGCCCTTCCACTGAAATGAATGATGGGTTCTGCGTGCCTAAGAGATTTGGTGTCTTTGACACGTAGCAAAATCACAGGCACATTCTGGCCTCCCATCTGTTTTACCAAGGACTCATGTGTTCATACAAATGACATGAGAAAACGTGGTATATTTATTTGTATAACATTATTCTGGTTTATAAAACCCAATTTTTTAAAAGTGTCTGTGGGGGGTGGGTGGGGGTGGGGGTTTCTTTAGTTTAAATCCCATACTTTATCCAGCATGAGCTGTGGCAGTTTGGAAGCTAATGTCAGCCATCCGTACGCTTTGAATGCTGAGTGTCTAAGAATTGTCTTGCTGAATCAAGCCATAGTCCAGGGGAAAGGAATCTCCCTCCCTCCCTCCCTCAGCCCAGATGTGCTCTGAGCAGGGAGGGGCGTCTCCATCTGGCCCTGCTACAACAGCACTCAGGCTTGAAATCAGCCTTGCATCCACACGAATACACCCAGTGTGGCCAGTCGGGCAGATGCCTTTGCGTTCTTGCCTTCAGGGAATGAAGGCCATGGCCTCCTCCGGTCATCTGCGCCTACCATCTTGGATCTTTCCTCTGAACATCGAGGTTCCACTTAGCTATCATGCCCAGTTGGCATTGAGGGACTCCTTCTCTGGAAACTTATTGACTTCCCTTTGCAGCCATATCAGTTAGTGGGCAATTGCCACATTGTAACCGGTGGAACTTCCCGCCACTGTACACCAAATTCCCTAAGTTAAATTACATGCGGTGTTTGTAATTTTTGTCTGCTGTAAAACTGCAGCTAAAAAGCTTGAATGGGTGACCCAAAGTTCTAGTATCACAAAAGAGGCGGAAAAGGTTTCCTCTCTCTCCACATAGTTCAGAATTTTAGAAACTTCTTATTGTGTCCTGCTTTGCTGTCACCCTCTGAAGTTACTTACAGGAAAACAAAGCACTGCAGCTTTCTAAAATGTTATTGCATCCTACCATGTGATAGGAGGCAGAATAACTGTTATTCTCTCTCTCTCTCTCTCTCTCTCTCTCTCTCTCTCTCTCACACACACACACACACACACACACACACACCACCACCACCACCAACAACAACAACAGCCACGACCCCCAGGTAATCCCAAAGCAGTTGTTGCCTTGCTGTACTTTGGGTTAAACTGGGTTACATTTTATACCATGGTATGAAGCTCCTACCAATTAACCTACCATCGGGTAACCTACTCAAAAGCACTTTTTAAAACTCCCCAACTTTTGTGCATTTGGAACGGGCGACTGGGAAGCCCCTTCCCTCTCTGCTGGAGGCTCTTCTACCCTTTTGCTTTGGGCAGGCACTACTTTTAGACCCTCTTTCCCACAGCAAACATTCCTGCTCTAGCCTTTCATTGCTCAACAAGCAACTTGCTAACATTCTCTGAAGCTCCATGGGGAAAAGGTTCATGGAGCACTTTATGCTGCTCTTTCGTCTGGTGGACTCTTGACACATCCTGCCATTTGTAAAGGATGGCTTTCATTGCTAGATAAAAGTTGTAGGTAACCTATATATGCCTTGCTAGTAGATTTTGCAAATAACTTTATTGTTTTTGAGTGGGTGAGATAATTTTGAATCCCAGGCAGAAGGAAAATAAATATTATTTTTGTTTGTAGATACAAGCCTTCCACAAATTGAAGTGGAACTTATTTCTAAGTGATCATGCTGAACATAATACCTTTAAAAAAAAGCAGGCGTATGCGCTATTATTGAAACTTTTCCCCTCTACAACTGAATTCCCAAAGTTTGTAAAACATAATGCTGCAATTTATTATTGTGTATTCTAAATTGCCCAACCCCATTTAAAAGCAGTAAAAGTGTATTTAAAAAACCCTAGATTGTACCCCAAAGTGCATGGTAGCATTTGTTCTACTTCATGAGAAAGCACATTGGATTATGTAAAAGAAAATCTTTCAGACTGACTGATTTTAAGAAGAGAATGGACCTGTCAGATTCTATCAGGTCTGTTTACTCTCTTGCTGTCACTGCAGCCCGCGACTGGAACCTGCAGCCCCGAGTTCTCCATGGGGGGGGGGGCGCATGAAGACTCCACAAAATGGGAAATGGCCCCCAATTAGTGAGCGGGAGGCTGGGATTGTGCTCTCTCCCTTGAAATGTTTCCATTGGGCTGCGGAACTTGGAAGAGACCCGGTTTCCAATATAGTATTTTAAAGGAGGGGCGGGGAGGGGAATGAAAAGGGACGGAGGAAGAGAGGAGCAGTTTTGAAAGACCGATCGGAGAGGCCTTCAAATGCTCTGACCATCAAACCTTTGTGCAGAAACTGCTCACTGTTGCCTGGTTTGATAGATGCTGTGATGCTTAAGTGTGAAGAACTAGCCTTTGCCCCAAGTGCTACAATGCACGCGCCTGATCCTGAGAGTGCTGCGCAGACACAGGCATGGCATCTCATCTCATCTTATAATTAATCGTGTTTATATCCCACCTTTCCCCCCAAGGAGCTCAATGTGGTACACAAGGTTCTTCCTCTCCTCACTTAATCCCCACAACAACCCTGTGAGGTAGGTTGGGCTCAGAGCTGAGTGGGGCTCTAGCCCTGGTCCCTTGAGTGCTAGTCTGACACTCTAACCACTAGATGTGCAGCCCCCAGAGGGCACCCAGGGCCGCACTCGTGCGCTTGTGTATCTCAGTCAATATGACTCCTGCCTGAGGACTCGTCCACAGGCCTCTTTTGTCCTGCCTGTGCTTTTCTGGTCTGTGTCCAAGCAATTTTAAAGCTTTTTTTTTTTTGCCCCACTGCTTTCCCTAGGAAAACCCGATCTTTACCACTGAACCAGAGCAAACTTCAGTTTTGGTTTTCTGCAGAATTGTTTTCAGCAGTAAAGAGCAGGCTATTGCAGGGAAAGCGCCAGGGCAAAAAGAAAAAAGTGCTTGGACACGAAATCCCGGACCTGTGCCTAGAAATGCAGAGCAGGACCCCCAGTCCCGAGTACGCCCCCCTCCCCAAGTCTGGCTGGCTTTGCTGGGATTGGGGACGGTTTTGCTCTGTGGCTCCATCAGGTGTGATTGGACCTTGCAGGGCAGCAGCTGAACTCTACATACGGAAGTCCCTGGCACTGGGCAGCGTAATACAGGTGGTGAATCATCCTTCACATACAAATTTTCAGGTGTAAATAGGGCAGAGGAGTCCATTGTTAAGACTACATCTCCCAGCATCCCTGGCCACTGGCTGGGCTGACTGCAGGGGCTGATGGGTGTTGTAGTCCAGCAGCATGGGGGGGGGCAGGGGGTCCCCGTGCAGCTGCTTCCTCTGTCTTCTGGAGTCACTGGTGGATTAAGATGAAAACAGCCCCAGGAATGGGAGTTATGGGGGTGGCAGTGGGGGATAGAAATTAGCTGAGCATTGCTCCATGTGGCATTTTTACTCTGCCTTTTGAAAGGACAACAAATCAAACACAATGAGGGAAGTATGGGTTCAATTGGTGGTCTTTTATGCCAGGGCTGGGGAAAGCAGAGCTCATCATGGAATCAGAGAATGGTAGAGCTGGGAGGGACCTCCAAGGGTCCTCTAGTCCAACCCCTTGCAATGCAGGGACTCTGCTTAAAGCCCTCCAGGGAAGGATGCCAGTCTGTGGCTGTGCATGCCCACACTAGGCAGTTCATGTGCCCAGGTTGACAAAACCAAGCTCGATGGAACACTGACCCTGAGCTGGCATTAGGCAGAGTCAGGGGGGGGGACCTCACAGAACCAATTGCCTGGAGTGAGTGCTTGGTGACTGCGCTCTTGCGGGCAATCAGTTGAGGGAGGGTGGTTGGCAGACGGAGCCACCTGGCTTGTTTTTCATGGTGTGCAGAACTGAAGCCTGTTTCAGATGGAAAACCCACCTAAATCCAAAACATCCAATGGCTAGAAATGCAGGCTTTATTCCTGTGCCGTTGTTTTCCCTTCAGCCCCTTTTACATAACAGATTTACACAACCATCTTGCAGGTCCTGCGTTGTGGGGAGTTGGACTAGATGGCCCTTGGGGTCCCTTCCAACTCTACAGTTCGATGCTGACCAGGGGTCAGCAACCTTTTTCAGCCCTGGGCCGGTCCACCGTCCCTCAGATCATGTGGTGGGCCAGACTATATTTTGGAAAAAAATATGAATGAATTCCTATGCCCCATAAATAACCCAGAGATTCATTATAAATAAAAGCACACATTCTACTCATGTAAAAACACCAGGCAGGCCCCACAAATAACCCAGAGGTGCATTTTAAATAAAAGGACACACTCATGTAAAAACACGCTGATTTCCGGACCGTCTGTGGGCTGGATTGAGACGGCTATTGGGCCGCATCCAGCCCCCGGGCCTTAGGTTGCCTACCGCTGTTCTACACTTGTCTAGTCAGGGGTAGCTGGCTATAGCCTTGGTTGGTGGTTCATAACATTCAGTTCAAGAAGTTTAAAAGGGTTTTGAGAGGGTGTTCTCAAAGCTATATTTCCCTCTAACTCTGTGCCAACCCCAGTCTCCATAAAGAGTAGGGGCACAGGAAAGAGGGGAGGGGGAGGTCTACCCCGTAGGCTAGTTGTGCAAAGATGTTGCCCTTTTGTACAGAAAAGGGGCAGGCGCCTTTCCCTTCCAGACTCCTCCACACAAGGCCGATTTGCGATAAAGTGTTTATTAGGGAGAAGAACGAACAGGGATCCCTTAGATCTGCCATAGAAAGCAGCTTGTTCTCCAGGGAAGATCAGCTGGGGAAGGAGATGGTGCCCCCATCCAGCCATGTGCTGCAGGGGGCGGGCAATGCGCTCGCTGACAGGAGGCGTGTGCAGTGGGTCTTGACCCTCCCCGCCCACCTGACCCCATTTATTTGTTGTTGGGGGGTGAGGGTTGCCAGGGGCCCCGGAGCGCCAGATGGCACGGGGTTGTGTGTCTGCTGTCATTCAGCCAGATTAATGGGAAGTTTGTAAAAAGGGGGAGAAAACAATTAAGCAAGAATCCCAAAAACAAAAGGCAGCCACGTGTGCTCCCCCCCCCCCGCCTGGCCAACAGTCGCTGGAGCACAATGGCTCCTCGCCTTACAATGCCCAGGGCCAACTGTTGCAAACGACAGGGACCTTCTCCAGTTTTTAAACCATTTGATGCTCCTGTTTACTCACAGCCTGGCCAATGGCGGAGGAGAAGGGGGGACCACCTGATGCTCTTTTCCAGGCCCAGAACTCCACCAGCCCTGCCATGGCAAGGCGGGCTAGTCCATCTTGCAGGCAAGGACTAATACTGAGGAAGAAGAGAGCGGGGGGGGGGGGAGCCGGCAGGGTCCTAGCCGGGGTGTCACCGTTGCTTCTTGCAGAATGACAATCACCCTTGCCCTTAAAAAGAGAAAAACGAGCTAAGTTTTGCTTTGAGGTTGGCAGAGGAAAACGGCAAAACACTTTTGAGAAACGTGAGCACAAAGCTCTGTGAATTAACTTGGCTGCAACAGTTGCATTATTAAACTCTTGAAAATTGCAAAGGGAGCAAGTGCCAAATACCAGATTTATTTTAGGGTGTAAGCTCAGTGCCTTCAGCCAATGATGCACATGTCTACCAGAAAAGGCATCTACAACTTTATTTTAGATAACGGGAAAAATTTTGATGCTCAATCTGCAACAGGTTTCCTCTTAAGCCAAGTTTGGCAAATTCTGCTGGAACACTGTGGTTCTAGGTTGAGTACTTTTATGCACACAGGTGAAATGGGATTTTGACTATCATTAATTTACTTGGGAGTGAAATAATATTGAACACTGTATGACCAGGGTCCCCAATGTGGTGCCCATGGGCATCATGAGCCCTCGGACACCCCCTTCGTGCCCACACAGACCCTTTGCTCCTCCCAATATTTTCTTTTTACTTTTTTTAAATGGAGGATTTTTTTTTTTTGGTGTTGGGAGAGGTTGCCTGTTTTTTGTTTTCTTTGTGACCTGTGTTTTAATTGTGATCCCCCACCCCACTCCAGATGGTTATAACTTCTGAATGTTTTTGCCTGTTGCCTGTGAGGAGTGGGGGTTTGGACCATTGCCAGCCTCTCATCTGAGAATTGTTTTATTTTATTTTTTTAAGTACACACCACTTGATTGTTAAAACAACAACCTCAAAGCGATTTGCAATAAAGATAAAACAATGAACCGATCAGTAATAAGAATTAGCAACAATAATTAAACACTTTCAGAAAGTTAGAAATAGACGAAGTACAGGTTAAAGCTTTCTAAACATTATTTATCTATTTATTTAATAAAATTAGGGTGCTTTGTGGTGCTCACGGCAGCTTCTCGGATTCCCCGACGTGGCCCTGGGCCCATGCTGTGTGAATCGGGGCCGTGTAGCAGTGGCTGACACTCGACGGGGATTTGTGTCCAACCTCAAGACTATTGGGAAGAAGCCCAACCTAAGTCTCCCACCTGAGCGTCTTGTTTCCCTGCTCTGTAGACTCTTGGCTTCTGACCCTTCACAATTGGGTGAAGACGACCTCCCTGGTGACTTACAGTCCCTGTCCTGGCTGACTTCCGTGGACGTCCCTCGGCTGCAACAAATGGCCAGCGAAAGGATGGATTTTGGACTCAGCTCCCAGAATGCTGTGCTGCAGCAGACAGGTAGGTCTCTCGCGGGGATGTTGAGTTGCTCCATCAACGCCACTGTTATGGGAGCCCTTTCAGGGGGTGGGGGTGTTTCCCCCTCCTTATTTCTACCCCCCTGCAGTTTTATTCATTTGTTTTGGCCTCTGTGCATGCCTGCATGTGCTGGCACTTCTCTCGCGCGTGCGAGTGGCGGGGTTTTGTCTGCACACACACGGGAAGACTCACAACACCCCATGTCTCTCCTGTTGCCGAGCAGGGTCTATGCCAGGGAATTTTCACGCCACCGCAGGGACTCCTGGAGCAATGATCCACATCCAGGCCAGCTTGCCTCAAAGCATTCTGGGAGGACTGAATGCCGTTTCGTCTCACGGTGCCAATGTAAGCACTTCCTTTCCCTTCCCATTCCTGGCCAAGGAGGTGTTTTTGACCTGGTGCAACTGACGTTCCTCTTCTCTTTCCTTTGGCAGCAGATAAGCCAGTATGTGGTCGGGGGGCAGCTGTCTCCCAGTCTGCAAGCGCAGGCAGCCCCCCTCTTCCCTCCTCTGCCCCGCCATGTCCAGCAGGTGTTCACCCTTGCTCAACACGCGCAACAGGTACCATCTCCTGCTCCCGAGGCTGTGCGTATGTGGAGGCACAGAGCTTTAAGGGGACGTAAAACAACTTTAACAAAGAAGTGCAGCCAAATTGAGGGCAAGTGACCCAAGCTGATCTGTTTTGGGTTTATTTGCCTGTATTTGAAAGCATGGCAGGGGGCTACAGTGGTTGGTTGGTGGAGGAAGAAGCGCGTGCTTGGATTCAGAGCAAGAGGCTCAGATTGCAATCCAGAGATTTAATCCCAATTTAATGCAGAGGTAGGGCTCATCCGGGACCCAGGTGACGCTGTGGGTTAAACCACAGAGCCTAGGGTCTGCCGATCAGAAAGTCGGCGGTTTGAATCCCCATGACGGGGTGAGCTCCCGTTGCTTGGTCCCAGCTCCTGCCTACCTAGCAGTTCGAAAGCACGTCAAAGTGCAAGTAGATAAATAGGTATCCCGCCTCTGGCGGGAAGGTAAACGGCGTTTCCGTGCGCTGCTCTGGTTCGCCAGAAGCGGCTTAGTCATGCTGGCCACATGACCCGGAAGCTGTACGCCGGCTCCCTCGGCCAGTAAAGCGAGATGAGCGCCGCAACCCCAGAGTCAGTCACGACTGGACCTAATGGTCAGGAGTCCCTTTACCTTTACCTTTAGGGCTCATCCACACTTTCACTTGACCCGTATTTTGATCATATTGTGTCCCGATTAATTCCCCTGGGTCTGGGGGCATTTCTCATCGTTTGGCTGCTGTGCCTTGCGAAAATTCAGTCTTACCCACTGAACGGAAGCTCGGTCAAACTCAATCTCTCTTTGGATTTCCAGCACATCTGATAAATTCAGATTCAGTGGGCAAGGTTGGATTTTCACAAGGCACAGCAGCAGAACAATGAGAAAAGCCCTCGGACCCAGGAGAGTAATTTGTACACAATATGGTCAAAATATGGGTCAAACGAAAGTGGGGTTCAGTCCTTAATTTTGGAGCAAGAGGCCCAGATTTAAATCCAGAGATTTAATATAAAGATTTGGCTTTGGAGAAAGAGGCCTAGATTTAAATTGAAATATAAATCCAGAGACTTACGGTAATCCAGAATTTTGGCTATCATGTCACCTCTCTGTCCAGGCTAACATGTAATGCTATAAGTTATATCTGTGTCTTGGTATCCTTCTCTCCCCACCCCTTATGATGAAGGAAAAGGTATTTAAAGTCTCTCTTTAATTGCAGAGAGAGCTGAAACTTTCCCCCTTTCTCCCCCCTCCGCTCTCCTGTTCCCCCCACCCCACCCCAGTGCCCTCCAACGACCATCTACAGCACCTCTTACGGGACGCAGCAGCCTCAATACTCGCAGCCCCCCCGCCTGGCGCCTCACAGCACCCAGGAACAGCAGGCAAAGCCTTACCCCAAGCCGATCTACTCCTACAGGTGAGAAGGGCCACACTTTGCGCCTGCCCTTCTTAGCCCCAGAGAAGTCTCTGCCCCAAACTCAGCGACTACAGCTAAAGCGAGTTGCTGTTCCAAAGGGCTTCCAGGTGTGGGGCTTAATTTGGGAATGAACACACTTAAACCTCCTGTGTCTTGAATTTGCATAGTCCCAACAGGCCAGCCTTTAACTGCGCAAGGTTGAAACTGCACCAGTTAAATTTATGTAAGGTGCGACCGTACTGTCATTAGTGGCCGAGTTTCTTTTTCCTCTTTCTCTTATTGGATTTCCCCCACTAAGGATCAATCCAGATAAAGAGAAACAAACCAACAAGCAAGCCCCACATGCTGATGCCAGCCGGGTTGTGTGGGTGTTGCAAAACTCCAGCATCCGCAAACAGCACCGATCCCACAGTAAACATCCTCTGTCAGTCTCACTTCTCGATCATAAATGAGAAAAGAACTTTACGCTGTGGAAAAATTGCAAAACAATCCTTAACTGGACCTAATTCCTGTAAATGCAGAAGGGATGACTCGTGGGAGGGGGCTTACTGTGCCCTGGAGTTACTGAAACGGGGAGAGATTACTCGGAGGAACGGTCTGCAAAAGCGGGGGGTGGGGGGAGCGTTCTGCACCACCAGAACAAGGGTGCTGGGCAAGGTTCAAGTTTCCCCCTCGGCCATGAAGCTCACTGGGTGGCCTTGGGGCCAGTTGCTGTCTCTCAGTGCAAGCCTACCTCACAGGGTGGTTGTGAGGTTCAAATGAGGAGGAGGAACCATGTACTCCACCCTTTTTGCTCCTTGGATTAGAAGGTGGAATATAAATGGAAGCAGCAACAAGAACAGGAAGGCGGGGAGGAAACTCTGACTTCTCCTCTTCCTTGCAGCTGCTTGATTGCCATGGCCCTGAAAAACAGCAAGACGGGCAGCCTCCCCGTCAGCGAGATCTACAGCTTCATGAAGGAGCACTTTCCCTATTTCAAGGTGAGGGAGGCAGAGCAGAGCCATCCTGGATGATAGTCATTGAATTTGTCCAATCCTCTTGTAAAGCATCCAAGTTGGTCACTCTCACTGCCTCCTGTGGGAGGGAGTTCCACAGTCTAACTGTGCTGCATGATAAAGTCCTTTATTTTATCTGTCTTCAGTCTCCCAACATTGAACTTCATAGGGTGGCCATGAATTCTAGTCTTATGAGAGAGGGAGAAAACTTTGTCAGCTTTCTCAACACCACGCATAATTTTATAAACTTCTATCATTCTTACTTGCCTTTTCTCTAAACTAAAAGGTCCTTGATGCAACCTTTGTTCATGTAGGACCCGTTTGGGTCCCATAGCAATGATGTTGCCCCATGGAAGTGGCCGCTGGTGCTTTGCCTTTGAAGGTCACAATCCCACCCCTGGACACAGGGCGTTTTTCTTCTTAAATGCCCTGAGGAAGTGCCCTTGCTCCCTTTTGCAGACAGCGCCCGACGGATGGAAGAACTCCGTCCGCCACAACCTGTCCCTCAACAAATGCTTTGAGAAGGTGGAGAATAAGATGAGCGGCACGTCCCGAAAAGGCTGCCTGTGGGCCCTCAACCCCGCCAAGATAGATAAGATGGAAGAGGAGATGCAGAAGTGGAAGAGGAAAGACCTGGCAGCCATTCTCCGGAGCATGGCCAACCCAGGTGAGCAGCAGGCCGGCACCTGGCGGAGGAGGCTCCAGGGGGCCCTGCCTGCCAATAGTTCTCTGGCAGGGAGAAATGGCAAAATCACCGGATGTGGCTGCCGCACCCCTGCAGGGGCAGGAGATGCACGGAGGGTGATGCCCACGGGCCTGGGAGGCTGCTCCCTCCACACAGTCGGCAGCTCGTTTAGCCGGTCTCTTATTTTTTTAAAGCTTATGTCCACTTTTCCTCTTGAGGCCGTGCACAGGGCTCCCAATTTTATGCTATGTTGGTATCTATTTATATGCCGCCTTTCAGCCAAAGATGAAAAGCAGGTGTCTTAGGGCTTTAAGTGTATTGCGTGAATGTGGCCCTAGTGCTGTGAAAGGAAATAATTTCAATATTTTCTTGAGCTGTGGGTCCCTTCTGAGGGACTTTACTCCCCACTCATCGATGGCAATCTCCCCTTGCAGAGGAGCTGGACAAGCTCATCACAGACCGACCTGAGAGCTGCAGACGGGCAAGCAAGCGGCCCGAGGGGGACGCTTCCACACGGAGCCACATGGCGGCAGCCGCAGGGCGCATCTCACAGTTGCAGCCCCAGCCGGTCATGACACTCGCCCTGCAGTCCCTCCCGCTGCACCACCAGATCCAGACGCAAGCGTGCATGACTCCAGATTCGCCTGCTCCTGCGCAGACCCCTCCCTTGCACCCGCTGCACAGTCTTAGCCAGAGTCCCCTTTCTCAGCATCCGATGAGCCGTGCCCCAGATTTCCTCAGCGTGATGACCGACATGAATGCAGAGGTGGATGCCCTTGACCCCAGCATCATGGACTTTGCACTACAAGGTAAGGGGAAGAGTTGGGGGTGGATGGCAGGGATTCTCCAGCTGTGATTCCTGCCTTGCAGACCTTGGACTAGGTGACGCTTGGGGTCCCTTCCAACTCTGTCATTCTTTAGTGTGGGATTTGAACTCAGCTGTGGAGGGGTTGATCTAGTGGGGATCCAGGCAGGTCCTCATGAGGTTTGAGGTGGGGATCACTCATGGGCTTCCTTAGGACAGCTGGCTGGTTTCATCACAGAGGGAGATGGGCATCTTCGTTTCGCGGTCCTCCTTTCTTGCACCTTCTCAAAGATGAACTGTCACCAATGTTCACTGCTCTGTTGTTGTCCCTATTATGAAAAGGTAACATCTGGGAAGAGATGAAAGACGAGAGCTTCAACTTGGAGAGCCTGGGTGCTTTCAGCAACTCTTCTCTGGCCCTCTCTGACTGCGACCTGGCCCCCGCTGGCCTCACCCCTGCCTCCAGCAACAACACTGACCACCCCTCCTTTTCAGACTTGCAAGTGACAGGCCTCTACACAACATACACAACGCTGGACCCCATCTCTGCCGCCCAGTACATCAGCGCCCAAGGAAACAAGCCTATCGCCCTTCTCTGAAAGAGCCATTCCCGTCCCTTGAGCCTCTCCCTCCACTTCCTGACTGAGAAACAGAGAAGCCCAGTTCCTTCTGGGGGTGCTTTGAGCCTGCAAAATTATCTAAATTGGGGAGGAGAACATGCCTTGCTGCTCCTTCAAGTGTCCCAAGCAAGACATTTTGGTGAGGTGCATAGTCTTGAAGACACTAACTGATGTGAAGGGATCCTGGTGCGCTCCAAGGCAGGCTGCAAAATTTCAGCGAAGCCCCCCCACCCCCACTGATGCGTGGGCTGTTCTGAAGCCCATCAGGGTTGCTCTGTCATTTGTGACAGTCCAAGCCGCAATTGGCTGAGCTTTCTATCCCTAGTTGCAGCTGTGTGCCCCCCAGCTCCACTCTAGGGCCTGCTGGTGGTTCCTCCCCAGACCTTCTTCCCCAGTTCCCAGTGTTTTCACTTCCATTAATGACCCCCCCCCCGCCTCTCTTCTCTTCAGGCAAAAGGGGGCAAATCTCCCCTCCCCTCTGCCCATCTCAAGCCACACCATCCAGCTACTCTCCCTCCCTGCAGGCTCCTTTTCCTCACTTTGGACCCTTCCTTTGGCTCTCCTTCCCCTCCCTCTGCCCAGTCTTCGGCCATCCCTTCTGGGAAGCTTTGGCCCCACATTGCCCCTGAGCGGCTGCCTGGTGGTCTCAGTCAGTCCAGGCCATTGGCAGCAGAGTCTTCAGAGGGGCCAGGAAGGCTCTGCCTCTCCAGGGAGGAGGATGGTCCATGTTCCCTGACAGAGAATGTCTCAGCTCAGCCCTCACCCAAATCTGTGCCCTCCAGCCTCGGCTCCACCTGCACATCTGTGTGAGCCAGGATGGATGGGACCCGTGGCCAAAAACATCTGGGGAGCATCGGCTTGGCAAAGGCTGTACTAAATAAGGAACTTTACACTGGATAAAACATTACCTTAGGCTTTTAAAACAAAGGAGAAATAATTTAGGATTTATATTCTAGACTTGTGTATAGTATTTCCTAATTATTGTACTAGACAGTATTACTGTTGTAAATTTTATTTATAATTTATTTTTATGAAGACAAAAAGGAATTGTGTATTCAGCATCAATTTTTTAAAAAATGTTGTAGTGACATGAAAAAACAAAACACAAACCTTAAATTATTCAGAAGCACAGCAAAATGCTGCAAATCTTTTATGTCAGGTTCTTTCCCTTTTTTTACCTGAACTTTAAAAGAAGTACTTTGGATACTTAGAGATAAAATGGCACATGTGCCAGACCAAATACTGTTTTTTGTTTAACCGATAGGGCTTTTCTACAGCTGAAAAAGGACTGTGGCTCTTTCCTTGCAATTCATTCCTGTGCATCTTTTCTTTGAAGTGCATCCCACCTTCTTCAGTGGGGCTTACTGCTCCCAGGTGAGTGTTTCCAGGGCTGCAGCATTAGTTTACAAGGAAAATAAATAAATAGGTCCACCAACAGGAGGAGAAACTGGAAACTGGTTTTAAAATTTGAAAACTTACAATTTAACGTTTAGTCTGCTGATGCCAGTATAACCTTGATGTAATATTTATATTTTTGAATGTTTTACTAAGCACTGATTGGATAGAATTTTTATAAAGTCTTTTTCAGATCTGGAACAAAATATTTGCTCTGCTTTATAGACTGTGGAAATATTGAATGGGAAAGTTCCTTCCTCTTGGGCTTGTTTACACAACCACAAGGTGAGACTGTTGATCAAGGCAGGTGTCAGGGTAAGAGCCCTGCAGAAAGAGATGACCAGGAGGGTTGAGCCCCATCATACGGCTGGGCTGCCATTGGAGCTCTCTTTTGCCAGAAATAATGCAAACCTGCTATTGTTTACAGCGGGGTGTGTGTGTGTGTGTTTGTGTGTGTGTGTGTGTGTGTGTGTCTTTTTGGTTCAGCAGGCCAGACGCTTATCTCCCCCCACCCCCACAGGCCAACTGTGACAGGCAGGTGAGACCACAAACATGTCAATCTTCTGGCGTCATAATGACACCAGGTGACTGCAAAGCAACCCTGAGCTTATGGTTTTATGGAAACCAGAAAAGTGACCACTAACAGAATTGTTATTCTTTAAGGAAACCTCCCTTGGGAAATGTAATGTCAGTTCTGCTCACATGACATGACTTGTCATCCAATAATTTGCTCCTGTTGGCCTTATGATTTTTTAATTCACAATAAAGATGGATTAATGCTAGGGGCAGTAATGGAAGAGAAGTAGGTCCAAAAATAAATCAAGATTGCAATTCAGAACAAGAGCAATGGAGAGGAACTAGCTTTATGGCCAGGAACAAATCTAGTCAGAAATGTTCAGAGAATTAAAAAGACCCGTTTTGTGAGTCTCTGACATGGTAACAGACAAAATGCATGTGGCATCTGTAAATAAAATCCAGAGAGGATCATTTCTAGTAAACATAGCTGTTTTTATTAGAAGCTTGAACAGTAGAGGACCCCCCCCCCATGACAATGTGCACGTAAATTAACATATTTGCTATGAGAAAGAGCAACTTTTAGAAAAAACTCCCACCTGTCACTGAACTGAACACAACACGTTCCTCAACACCCACCTGGGCCTGAATAGCCCTTGGCAGCCTGGTTTGGACACTGGAACGTTAGTGTGACTGTCAGGATATGCAACACTCAACAGTGGATAGGATTAGCAACATAAACCTTTGCCACCTTTGCCCTTTACACTCTTATAGAAGTTTTTTTTGGGGGGGGCTTAGGATGCTCAACATTATGCAGTTTACAGTACATTCCACCTGCCAGGTGCTTACACCTTTGAAATGCACTTTGAATTCCCAGGTTGCAGCCTATTCCAACAACCTACCCAATGCCTCCGACAGGGCCATGGCGTCCACTTAATCCCATTAGGCCAACCTTTGATGGAAGGCACCAGGCTGGCGATGGAGGCACAGCCTTAGGCACCGCCAGGAAATTAGCAAATGTTTCCAACCAAAGGTGGAGATGCTGTTTTGCTTTTGAGGTAGGCAGACCCTGGCAGAATTGCCTTGCGCTCGAGGGATGCAGTTGGGAAGGATGATGGAGAGAGACGAAAAAATCCCTTTCGTTAGGGAAATTGACAAAACATCCTACATCAGGCAAATGAGGCTAAAAATTTCATCTGCAACCAAGAAGCAGCAACATTTTTTGTAGGAATTTCTGCAATGTGTTCTGTGGTGCAGTGTGGCTGCAGTGCAGTCTGTGTGACACAACATTTTGCCAAGGCCTTGGAGTCTGGCTTGGAAGTGGTTACTGGCATTGTTCCCCAATGCACAATTCTATCACAGACATTTTTTTAAAAAAAAGTTGCTGAAAACTGGTACTGTTATTGTATAAAGACAATACATTTTGATGTGAAAACACCTGGCAAGACTTGTCTTGGACACCAGTAGCTGGGTAACATACACTTGCAGATGACCTTCGGTTGATAGCCAGCCAAGCAGCTGCGGAAAATTTTGTGCTCAGGTGCAGGACAGACAGCTGTCCTCCAAATGCGCGTTCCACTGCGCCTGTCACGTGGCTGTGCTCTAGGAACTGCTGGTTGACCCCTGCTCTGAAGATGCATTCTGTGCTGCGCAGCTTGGCCACGAGGCTGTCAGGTCTGAAGGAGGCCAACGGTGGACGTGTGGCTGTTCCTGCTGCAGCCATGCCCTAGTCACGAGGAGGAAGGGTTGTCCATCGTTGCCAGGAGGTGAGAGATCTGGGCCCTCTGAGCACGAGTGATGTGTTGGGTCATGTGAATGATGCAGTCCATGGCAACTTCGGGGTTTGCTTGAACTAAGCTGCAAAGGGGGGCGTTATGAGGGAGAAGGAAGGGAACCAAGAAACAGTGCGTTACGGGGGTTATTTAAGAATGCAGGCTGCTGAATCAGGCCCATGGGAGGCCACCCAGTCCAGCATCCTGCTCTCACAGTGGCTGGCCAGATGTCCATTAGGGGAAACCCACAAGCAGGGACCCAGGCACAAGAGCACTTCCCACCCCCACCCCCCTCCCCTCATGGCCCCATCCTGCACTTTCAACTCGCAATGTGAATCAGGCCCCAAGCACTGGACGGCCATCCCTCCAGATCCCTGCTCTGCAACTCTCTCCAACCCAGAAAGAGCCCCGATGCAGCTCCTGCAGCAAACAAGCTGAGCTTCCTCAAGCAGCCCCCCTCTGCCCCCGCTCACTTTCGGATGTGCTTGAGGGCATAATCCCTCTTCAGGTACTTGATGTTCTCCCGGATAGCAGACTTGGCCCCATCTTCCTCTTGCAGGTGCTTCTCAAGCCATTCCACCACCACTTGGTTGTTGTCCCAGAGGTAGCCCTAGAGGAGGAGGAATGGAAACTCAGTCTGGCTTTGAAGAGAGGTCGGAGTGCAGGTAGAATGGGGTGCGGCTCCTTCACGCAGTATGCAAGTCTTTTTGCCTCACCCTAAGCAGGCCTTGAAGGTTTTTGGAAATCACACAAAAGCTTGCCCAACCCATTTAACCAGAGGTGAGAATGGGATGAAATGCACAGGCTTTAAGCCCCCTTCCCTCTGTAAACTTGCCTTCCACTCTGAAAACGCCACAATTTTACCCATGCTTTGTATTATTAAGGCATCTTATATCTACAGGGAGATTGCACACAGGGCTTCTGTTGCAAGGGCTCCATGTATACATACAAACTGTGTGTCTCCAAACTCTTGGAGGTGCTGGGTGGCCAGCGGCTGAGGTGGAAAGAGGGAGAGCCCCCTGCACCCCCAGAGTACGCTGGCTTGGGCTGGAGCCCATCCTTGCAACAGAGCCAAGCCAAGCACCTTCACGGCACCCTCCGTTTCCAGGAACCATCGTCGCAGCATGGACTGGATGTGGCTGTTGCTTAACTCCCTGTGAGCCTCTAGGATCTCTGCCTTCACGACTTCCTCCAGCAGGAGGCGCCGCAAACGCCAGTAGAAGAACACCCGGGCATTTTTCCACTGGAGAATGTCCTAAAAGGGAGAAAATAAGGTGGTTGCTAGTTAATTTTTTATGGGAATATTAATAAATTATTGCACTGGCCGGAGGAAGCTTTTCAGGATATTCATGTTATCCAGTGTTGTAGACATACTTATGCAGCCTGAATGATGCTCTCCGTCAACTCTGCCGTGACAAGACAGGAGGTCTTAGCATGAGAGTGGGAGGCCAACACACCCGGGGGGCAGCAGGTTGGGCAAAGATGGCTCAGAAGTTCATGAGCCCACAAGCGTATGGTCATACTTTCATTCGGCGCTTTCTCCAAGATACTCTGCCCTGCATTTTATCTTCATGACAACCCTGTGGTGAGATGGAGCACAAGGGAGGTGCAGCAAGCCTTATAGTGGAACAAGGACTCAAGCCCTTGTTTTTCCAACTTGAATGAAATGAAAAACAGTTCCTACACCTTCTCAGGCACGAGGGATGATCAGACTCATTCCAGAGGCTGGAAGAACAGAGAATTTGGGAGCGAGAAGAAAACAACCCACGGCTTAACTGTAACGACTCCTTTCTCCTGCATCCTCCCTGGCGTGTCGTGGAGGTCAGCAAACTGCACTGCCACCTGGTGGAAGATGGGGAGGAGGTAATCCTCGCGGGCCTTCAGCTGCTTCTCTAGCTCCTTGTGCTCCTCTGCAGAGAGCCTCAGGGAACCTGTTAATCCCAGAATACAAGAAGTATTTGTAGAAGGCAAAATCTGTAGACACCAGAAAAAGCGCCTGATGCGTGGCAGGGAGGAAGAAGTCCGTCCAGGGAAGGACTGTACAGCTTAGTGGTTGGGGTATCTGCCTTGCAAGCAGAAGGCCCCAGGCTCCATCTCCCCTGGGGTCTCCGGGCGAGTCTTGGAAAGGACTCCCTGCCCAAAACCCCAAAGAACTGGTGTGGATAATGCTGAGCTTGAGAGACCGCTAGTCGGACTCTGTAGAAAGCAGCTTCCTCTGTTCTGACTTCCAGGTTCACCAGAGGAGTCTTTGCCAACCTGGCAGCCTCCAGATGTTTGGGACGGCATCTTCCTTCAAGCCCAGCCAGCAGGGCCATGGTTCTGCCATCCTGCAGCTGTGCTGGATGGGGCTGATGGGTGGCGCAGTCTGCTCTAGCAAAACATGCCAAAAAGAGAACATCAAGAACATTTGCTCTCCCCCACCCCCCCACCCTGGAACAAATACGGCCTTTGAAAATGGGTAGAAAACTTATTCCATGTGAATGAGCCCAAGGCCAAGCTTTAAGGTGAAGGTTGGGGGGGGGGGTAGAGAGGCAGGAAACAGCCCCACATCCCTTCTCTCTTTTCTTACCCAGCTGCTCAGCAATCCTGGCATAGGTGGCATCAATCCTCCTCATGGTCTTCAGCAGCTCCTTCCTCCGGAACTTGATCTCCACGGTGCCTTCAGCTTCTAAGATGCCCCCCCTGGAAAGCAAAGCCATCTTGCAGAAACAGAGACCAGGGGCTTACAGGAGCTGCCCAAACTGGGGCTCTTGCCCTCTTTCCAGCCAGACACCCTTGCGGCTTTTAAATGCACTCTGGTGGAGATGTTCAGTCAGGCTCCATGGATGTGATTGCTTTGGATCAGAGACTGGACCCTTGGGGGGGGGGCTCCAGAAGTTAAGAACATAAGAACCCAAGAAGAGTCTGCTGGTGCAGGCCAAAGGCAGCTCATCTAGTCCAGCATCCTGTTCCCGCAACCAGATGCCCAATACAGGAAATCCGCAAGCAGGACCTGAGCACAAGAGCAACCTTCCCCTCTTGCAGTTTTCAGCAACTGGCATTCAGAAGCATGGCTGCCTCACACAGCACATAATTAGACTATGGAACTCCCTGCCACAGGAGGCAGTGAGGGCTGGACAAATTCACAGAGGAGAGGGCTGTCAATGGCTACTTGCCACAATGGCTGTTATCTGCCTCCATGGCTGGAAGAAGCAGTTTCCTGAAGCTCTCCTGGGGGAGAGGGCTCTTTCACTTGGGTGCTGCTGGCCAGTTTCTCTTTGGGGTGCCTCCCTCAGTACCCACCTGCTCTCTTTGTCTGCATACAGCTCCATGTGAAGAGGATTGATAGTTGGATCAATCACCACCCAGGAGCCCCCGCGGAGCTCGGCGTGGGGTGGGATGTAGACGAGGGCTGGCTGCTTGAATTGCCGAAGGCTGTCCACAATATACGCGCCAAACTTCAGCACCTGATCATACATGTCTGCAAGCAGGGCAGGAGTCAATGGCAGCTCCAGGGCCAGGGGAGCAAAGAACGTCACGCGGTGATTTCTTACAATTAAACTTATTTGCTACTCTTTTAAGCAAAGTAACTTGAAATGATTGACAACAATAATTCAAGAACATTTACATTAAAACCAGCATAAAACAAGGCAGAGAGAAATCTAAAACACATGGCAATTTTTAAAAGGCAGGATTAAAAGATCCCACCCACTGAACGAGGCCATGGGTGATTAACAGCCAAAGACTTGTCAGAAAAGAAATGTTTCTGCCTGGTGCCTAAAGGTATATAATGAAGGTGCCAAGCCAGCCTCCCTGGGAAGAGCATTTCACAAGCGGGGAGACACCACTGAAAAGGCCCCATTCTCAGGTTGCTGCCTTCCTGTCCTCCTATGGAGGTGGCACATGAAGAAGGGCCTCAGGTGACCATGGTCAGCTCATACAAGGAGAGGTGTGTAAGTTACCTTTCATCCCACCAGAGAATCCTCTCCAGTTGGCAAAAATCAAAAGTGGAAGGTGTTCACGGTCAAAGTCTCTGATAGCCTGGGCTGTTTTAAAGGCTGAATCCGGAAACCAAACCTGTCCAGCTTGCTGGATTATCTAGGAAGGAGTGAACAGAAGAGGTGGGGGGGGGGGCCTTCAAAACCAAAAACTTAGAAAAAAGGAAAGCAGGTAAAAATTTCAGATCCTGCTGACAGCAGCCGGGGGGGGGGGCAATGGCTAATGGGGGGTTACCAAAAGGTTTCTTTTTGCCATTTTCAAGTGAACATTCAGGCCAAAGCTTTCCCCCCCCCCTGGCACAATGAATTGGCAATGTCCATGTTTCAAGCGATGTGTCATAGCAGAAGAGGAGCCAATGTGGTCTGCGGACTTTTTACACAAGGAATGTAGACGTCACCAAAACAACAAGGCAGGTTCATGGAAAAGATAAAACCAGCAATGGTACAGGAATGCCAATGACTCTAGCGCTCCCAACCTTCGCTTCTGATTCCGGGTTTGCTGGGTCAGCTGGCACTGCCAACTCCACTGTTCGGGTCTCCACTGCGATCACACCCACCGGGATCCCTCCCAGCCTGCAAAGAATCCGAAGGAGGGGAAAGAGCTTCATGGGACTCCAGGCAAAACAAATGAAAAACTATTTAAAGACTCCAACAGCATTTCAATGATCATAAGGACTAGGAATCCTATTTATGCAAAAGGGAGAAAGCAGAGATTTTCATTCTGACAAATTCTGCAGCAGGCATTAATGGCCTGGGTGCCGTGACAAGGGCAGGAGTGTAGCCCACCCCGGTAACTGATCAGGCAGCCATTGGGGGGCACCTTTAAGAATGTGCCAGCCCCCTCCTCTCCCCAACTGCCTTTAGTAAGAGGGAAGATTTGGCCAATACCTGGCTCTGCCAACCACCACCGTCTGGGCCCAGGGCTGCATTATCTCCATGAAAGAGCCGTGGTCAAAGAAGCCGCTTTGCCAGGATCCCTTCACAGCTGCACAATAAAGGAACAGGGGAAAGAGACACTGAGAAAAGTCTGACTGTGACCTTCCAAAGCCACAACCTCAAAGAGCCTCGCCTGACACATTGAGCTGCAGTTAGTGTAGCAGAATTCTGCAGCTGACAGGCGGAGGGCTCATCCACTTACAACACCTCATGCTCCGAGATCTGCATCAGCCATTGATTCGCTGCCAGGTGTTACTATTACTACTATTAGGACATAGAGCCCTTAACAACTTGGGACCAGTGTAACCCGTGAGGAGAAGGCAGGCAATAGGCAGGTGTCTGGCAGATTGCTTATGCAGCTTGCCTCCATTTCCAGCTTTTTTTTTTCCTTTTTAAAAAACTTTCACAGTGGAGTTTATGATCTTTTGCTTTCCCTTGCATTTTTACTCCACATATTTGACCCACATCTTATAATTATGCGATTCACAATGCTTTTGGTTTTATACTGTATTTTGGGCTGTCAGATCCTGAGAGCTCAGGGCCCAATCCTGAGACCTTGGGGCAGCCTCTGGTGATATCATTGGGGGCTGGAGCCCAGTGATTCCCTTAGGCACGACACATGAAGCATTAACCATAGTCACCAAGAGCATGTTGTCCAAATAAAAAACATGAAGTCTACAAATGAGCAAATACACCACTGGATGGAAATTCCTCCCCACACAGAGTGCTCATGCAGCTTTTTGCTTGTCCTGCCGTTTCCCCCTGGGAAAACCTGGTCTATACAGCTGAAACGGAGCAAATATCAATGGGGTTTTCCATGGATTGACATTTGCTCTGATTCAGTCATGAAGGGAAGGTTTGCCTGGGGTAAGCAGCAGGTCAAATGGAAAACCGCTCAGACCCGGGGTTTTTAGGCAGGGGACAAGCAGAACTATGGATGAGCCTTGAGCCTTGGAGATGGAGGTTAATTGGGAGAGGGGAAGGGGGCAGATCTTCCAGAGAGTCTGTGCAATAACCTGCAGTCAGCTCCTGCCAGGCTGAAGCTCGTAAGCATAGCCTATTATTATTAGTAATGACAACAACAATAAAGGCAACCTCCCTCTGTCACTTGGAGAGGGCCAGGCAAACCTAGAGACTTCAGGTCAGCCCTGGAAGTCTGGCAACCAAATTGTAGATTTGCCTTGATGACACTGATCAGGATGAAATGTCAATGAAGAAAATTCCAGGTCAGAAAGAATTCCCCTGCTAGTACCTGTTCAACCCCTCCCATTTCAGTTCCATACCTCCAAAAGCATTGCAGAATTCTTGCAGCTGGGTTAGTGCCTGTACTTACTGGGATGAGGTCTCCCTGCCAGCATCCACCGGGGATCATAAGGGGCTTTGGAAGGGACAAAGTCAATTTCTCTGTCAATGGGGTCACTTGTGGTGGTGATAGGCAAAGGGCTACGATTGTCCTACAAGAAGAAACTTCTCTTAAACGAGCTTTAAACAAAACGAGAGCCCTGAGAAGATGATCAAGAAAGGAAGAAATTAGGGCTGCTTAGCTCTGAGAATGTGAAGAGCATCTTATAGAATCAAAGCCTCATAGAGTTGTAGAGCTGGAAGGGACCCTCTTTCTCCCTCAAAGGAGGACTTGGGGAGGGGGGCAGGCCATCGGTGCCCACGGAGAGGGTGGTCAGCAATATCCCATGGCCCCAGTGAATGCCCTTCCTGGAATCATAGGGTCACATCCTCAACCCGTCAATTAAACCTACATAAATCTGCCCTCCTATTTATGAGAGAAGCAGGACAGAGAATTCTAAGATGGTGGCCATCAACTACAGTCATACCTCGGAATTTGAATGGAATCCATTACGGAAGTCCATTCGACTTCCAAAACGTTTGGAAACCAAACCTGCAGCCAATCGGAACCCGCGGAACCCACGTCAGACGTTCAGGTTCCAAAGAACGTCCGCACACCGGAACACTCATTTCCGGGTTTGTGGCATTCGGGAGCCAAAATGTTTGACTCACAAGGCGTTTGACTTCCGAGGTATGACAGGACTGGATTTTTATTTATTTATTTATTGGTAATTCCCTTTTTAATTTTTTTTGTGAAAAAAAATCATCATTTTTTTATTTTACGGCTGCTGCCCAGTTAAAATAGGGGGAAACTTTTTCAGTCAATTAAGATACTTTATTGTAAGAATTTATTCATGGATAGGTTTTGTTTCCACAAGGAAGAAAACAAGAACATGACAATAATAACAGAATGAAACAAACATTGCACCCCTGGTGTTTATCACCCCTATTGGGATAAATGATAATTATGAGGCGGGATGACTAGAGAGGAATTGTGAGGATCGTCAAAGCTCTGTCACCCTCAACCTACCTTTGGCACAAATGTGAGCCACTGCAGAATAGTGTAGACGCCTTCAAAATCGTCTGGAACTGTTACGTGGGAAACGCCATTATTGTGCATGATCTGCACCCCTCCAAGCTGGTTGTTTGAAGTGTACACTTCACGGCCCAAGACCTGCTCCAAAAATACAACCCCAATCCAAGAAGAACATAAGAAAAACCCCACTGGATCAGGCCAATGGCGACCCATTTGCTCCAGCCTCCTGCTCTCACAGGGGCCAACCAGATGCCTGTGGGAAGCCAGCAAGCAGGACCTGAGCACAGGATCTGTCCCTCCCTCCCCGCCAGCCCCACTTGCCAGCAACTGGCTTCCTCCAGGGGGAAGCAGCAGGACAACAGGAAGTGTGGACAAGCCCCATGTGTCATGAGAGGGAGAGGAGGACTTTTCTCTCTTCACTTTCCCCAGGCCAGGCATCATTCTGTCAACTTCCATTGTGTCGCCTCTCACTCGCCTTCTCTCTAAACTAAAAGGTCCCAAATGCTGCAACATGTGTAGGACTGTGATGCAAATCACTTAGGGAGATGCAGTGACTTTCTTTTTACATCCCCAAAATATTTCATGCGCAGAGAGAGAAATCGTTCCATCCTTTCCCACACCCCAGCTGCATGCACATGAGATGGTCTGGGAGCGGGTGGCTCCTTGGCCGAGAGGCAGACATGGCAAAAGGAGAGCCCTCCAGCTCTTTAGTGGAAATGGCGTGCCAAGAAGGATCTGCGCAATGGAACACGGAGGAAGCTTAGAGAACGCAGCCTGCTCCCTACCTTATTCAGAGCCCCAGCTCCGGTCAGAATGATGTGGGAATTGTCCACCTGGATCACCCGCTGGCCCAGCCTCACCAGGTAAGCCCCAATTCCGATGGCACGGCAGGTCACCTGCAGGAGACAGAAAGAGCCCAGGGCTGCTTTGAGTCCCAGTCTGGGGAAAAGCAGGATATACATACATACATACATACATACATACATACATACATACCATGCTGATGGTGACAATTTCATCATAGGCAAGAGAAGACTCCCCAGCAATGGTGCCTGATGCTCTTAAGTTCTCCACGCCAAAGCCTTCTTCTTTGCCAATGATATCGGTGATTATGTACCTGCAGGAGGCCAAGGCAGCTGAAAGATGGAGCCAGGCAGGGCAGGACACCAAGAGTTCCTCCCTCCCAGGAACGAGAGAAGCTGCCTGACAGCGAGGCAAAACACTGGTCCATCTAGCCTGGCACTTGGCTGCCTTTCCCTGACTGGTAGAGGCTCTCTGGGATTGCAGACATGCTTGTTTCCCCCTGGTCTTACCTGGAGATACCCTTGGGGGTTGAACACGGGACCTTCTGCAGACACCATTCACTCACCTTGACTCACTGGCTTCCTCCACATGCTCACAGTGAACAGAGTTTGTGGAGCTGATCCTGGTGTACTCCTGCGGGGTGAGGTACAGATACTTGAAGCCCTTTGGAGAAAGATGGCGGAGCAACATTAGTTGGGGAAACTGGGGGCACCACTTGGAAATCTCATGCTCAGGCGACAGATGAGCCGGAGCACAAACCAGGTGGAAAACGAGGCCACTGTGCTAGATGCCCTTACAGAAAGCAAAGCGCCAGTTGAGAGCAGATAACTAGTTGCATCTTAATGCTTCGGCAGACCTCTCTGAAAACTTGCAAAGGGGGAGGGGCTTTTGAAATGGACTGAAGTGCCAAGAGGTCCTTGCACCCCCCCCCCCACTTCAGCACACCCCTAGACTTGAAGCTGGCAGGGTTTTTATTTAAAATCATGAGATTTTAAATTATGAATTAGGAAGGAAATTTATTATGGCATAAGCTTTTCTTTTTTGGGGGGGCAGACTCGAACCCACGGTGTCAGCTGAACATCCAATGAAGTGGCTGCCATGATAAATCTGTTAGGCTTTAAGGTGCCTTTCTTGCAAGAGACTAACATGGTTGCCCCTCTGGAAGTCTCATGGATTGAGGGCATGATTCTGGGGAGGCTGTTGCAGTGCCTGAGGCAGAGCATATTGAGGCTTGAAGCTACCAATGGCCTCCTCCATGCATTTGTCCAACCTCCTTTAAAGTTATCCAAGTGGGTGGCCCTCATTGCCTCCTGTGCAAAAGAATTCCATCATTTAACTACGTGCTGCATTAAAAAGGACTGGCTTCCACTTCCAATGGCTGCTTTCTGCAAGGTGGAGATGGGATTGTAGCCCAGAGGAGAGGGTGCTGTCCCTTGAGGAGGAGACCCTCACACAGGGCTCTGTGCACACTCAGGGAAGCTCCAGGAGACACGTGGGTCTCACTGAGAATTGGACCTATCCACAACTCCCCACCCCAAAATGTCTTGGGGTTCTATGAAACTCTCTTTTTTTGGGGGGGGGGATCTGCCAGGAAGCCACATACCTTGTATGGATCTGCAGGGTCCACCCAGCCCACCTGGAACTTGTGCTTGATCTCATCAGCAAACCCAATGCGGGCCCCACTGTTGGCTGCAATGTAGATCCTGGGGATGCCTTCACTGCGCGCCAGCTCTGAAGCGCGCAGGAAGAGGAGGTCTTCCTCCGGCCCAAACGACCCGATCTTGTAGGTGATGTCATTGCTAATGACCACAATGTCACGGCCTCGGGGGTACTCAGGGGTCTTCATCTTCATCTTGAAGGCCACCATCCCAATCTGGAAGGATATTGAGGAAGAAGGAGAGGTGAAGAAATTACCATCTGTATGTTCTGGAGGTTTTGTCCACAAAGCTGGCATTGAATGCTTTCAAAGAATAGCAAGAGTTATGGTTATGGTTAAGTGAACAGCAAAAGCCAATGAGGTCATTTGTCTGAGAGCATTATCCAGCTTCCCCATCTCTCCTCGGTGGGCCTCCTATTGCTCTTGAGGGTTTAGCAACAGCCCCACCTCAGCAGCGAAAATACTGGCTCCAGAGAGCCTAGAGCCAGCTTCTCCGCCTGCGCCTTTGCCATTAGAACATATTCAGCTGGATAAGGCAAAAGCGGCCCATCCATCTAGTCCAGCCTCCTGTTCTCACAGGGGCCAACCAGACGGCCCAAAGGGAAACCCTGCAAGCAGGACCTGAGCCCCAGAGCTCTCTTCCCTCCTGTGGTTTCCAGCAACTGGGATTCAGAAGCATGGCTGCCTCCGACCTTGTGGCTAGTAGGCCTTGATAGCCCCCTCCCCCATGAATCTACCCAGTGCCTTTTTAAAGCCATCCACGTTGGTGGCCATCACTGCCTCTGGTGGGAGTTTGTTCCCTAGCTTCTCTCATGCTGCTTCTCACTTGCATTTTTCTATACCTTTGCTCACACAGGAATTGCTCCAACTCCTTGATCATCTTGGTTGTCCTTTTCTGAACCTTTTCCAACTCTACAATATTCTCTTTGAGGGGAAGTGATCAGAACTGCACACAACATTCCAAATGCACTTGCACCACCTATTGTTGTAGTGGTAACAGGGTCAGACTAGGGTTCAAATCCCCACTCAGGCTGACCTTGGGCCAGTCTGCCTCTCAACCCAACCTACCTCATAGGACTGTTGTGGGGATAAAATGAGGGAAAGAACCAGGTTTGTCACCTTGAGCTCCTTGGAGGAAAAGGTGGAATATAAAATCAATCAATCAATCAATCAATCAATCAGTTTTCAGTTCCTTTCCTAGCGTGGGATTTGCCTTTTCCACGGCTGCCCTACCTCATTTCCTCCAGGCAGCCTGTTCATCTGTACCAGCTGCCCCTGAGAATCCAGCACTAATTCCGTGTAGGTCAGGACATCTGCAGAGTCTGCTTCCGCGGAACCCCACAACTTGAACAGAGCCTGAGGAGGAACCAACATGAGAGCCGTTTTTGAAAACTCGCCTTGGGGCAGTCACCTTGGGATTATGATGAGGAATTTTGTAACATGAATCGTACCATTGTGTCGGATGAAAGCATCCTCACTAGGCCTAATTCATAAGCATAAGTTTCTGATAAAATCCCACAAGGCTGAACGTCTTCCTATAGGGCCCTGCTCTCTCTCCTAAAGGCTGGCAGGTCACGTACACAGCAAATTCATGATGACCATTTGCTTGTTTGCCAGGCATCCTGGCCAGGCATCCCTTTCAACAATGTAGGCTTTGATGTAGATTCTTATCCTTAGGTAGATTTTAAGTACCAGGCAAGCAGAGCTAGCACAGAGGTGAAAATGCAATAAATACCTATCCCTCCTGTAGTGATTTCCTCAGGAATTGCTAAAGTGCATTCCTTCCTGGCTCCCTGTTTACTTGCCTCTGATATGTATGCTTTAAGATAGTCCTTTGTAGTTAGGAAAAGTTTCTCATTACCTCATTACCCACATGGGATTTTAAAATGTCGAGAGAGAATCTGATTGGTTCCTACAATTGATGTGTTAAGAGATGTGATTGGTTCTTTTGAATCTGTGTGGAAATTCTCTTGGTTAATAAAACGTCCTGGGCTGGAGAGGCGGGATCGCACTTTTGCTCATCCTTCTCACACGCTCAGGGGTCTTGCAGGACAAGCCTCGTGTGTGCGGGGTTATTTTCTCAGAGTCCAGTTCTCCATGTTGCTTTCGGACCAAGGAGGAAGGGAGAAGCCATATCCGGAAGCCTGGAGGGCAACGGACCCCACCCCCCACTGCTGCTCTAAGGGCTGCAGTTTGACCAAAGCAGCCCCCCATGTACTCCAGCAGTTGTGTCTCACTATCAGTTCTGGAGGAACAGAGACTAGAGGGTTTTAAAAAATAAGTAATGTAAACCTCAAACACCTTTCTGACCAGAGCTAACTGTGGGATGGGGGCTGTGTGTGCAGCAGTGTGCACAATCCCTCTTCTGCTTTGTGAAGCCTCTGGGCTGAATTGGAGCCTGCTCTTCCCACTTACAAAGCATTTCCCTGATCCAACAGAAGGAGATGTGGGGTCTCCTCCTCAGCTCACCTGCCGGAACATCTCAAGGAAGTCGTAGACGTAGGTGGTGCCGAGCAACTGGGCCTGAAAGCGCTTGGATTGGAGCAGGTCTTTGGTGACGTACGGAGTGTTGATGAGCATTCCGTGCAGAGGCCCCTGCTTGTCTCCATAGGAGTGGAACATGATCTAGTCCAGGAGGCAAAGCACAGCGTCAGGCCGCCTCCTCCTTACTCTTCCCCGCGGACTTCTACACTTGTGAAATCAAAGCTGTTCCAAACCTGGCAATAGAGTTTGTGAGGGGCAGAACTTGGCCACATACATTTAAAGCGCTATGATGCCACTTTAAACACTCCTGGCTGTCAGGAGATCCCCCATTCTCTCCACGGAGCCACAATTTCCCAGAGTTCTCTGGGGACTAACTGTTAAACCACTCTGCAAACGGTAGCTCTTTGAGGGGAACAAGACTCTCCTAACAACTCTCAGCACCCTTAACAAACCACAGTTCCCCGAATTCTTTGGCGGAAGCCATGTCTGTTTAAAGGAGTATCATAGCACTCTAAAGGTATGCTATGGAGGTGGCCCTTGTGTTCTGATTTCTGAAATTTCCATTTTTAAACTAACCTACAACTCAAACAGGAAACAGCTGGGGGATAGAAAAGGGAGCACTGACCATGTACCTGTTCACCCCTCTGCACTTCCTTCCATCCCCAAAGTTACTTTTCTTAATGAGGCAACATTTCATTCAGGTAAAGAAAAGGCTGTGAAGGCCAACGGTGAAATGCCGAGAGGCACTTAGAGCAGGAGGAGACAGAAGATAGCAAGAGCGCAGCGGCTCCTCTGTCCTCTCACATTCCATTCCAACACCTGCAAGCGCAAATTCTTTGGGGGCTGCAAGAGACCTCACCAAAGGTAGCCAAAGGTAGTCTATAAGGCATGGTAGGAGCACCTGTGGCCATTGAGGTGGTGCTGGGCAATGACTCCCGCTCTCCTTGACTATTGGTTGTACAAGGCAGATGGGTGTTGAGTCCAACAACCTCCGGAGAGCCACCAATGTCCTCCATCCCTGGCCTACTCTGAAGAGCAGCAGTTCTCCAGGGGTTCAGTCAGGTGCCCAGAGACACTGGGGGTTCAACCAGGAGCCGTTGGCATGCAAAGCAGCTGTTCTGCCACTCAGCTAAAAGAGCAACGGAGGGAGATATCCCACTTTATACTATGTGGTCATGATTGGTGCAGAGAACAAAGGAGTAGCATACACAAACATTCCATCATCTCTGGCACATGCAAGAAACCTACATTTCCCGTGCTGGGGTCGTTGACCTCCTTGTAGAGGCTGATATCCAGGTAGTAGCCCGACTCATCTGTGAGAAAGAGGCGGATGGGGATGGCCTGGGCAGTTGGCGTCAGGCGGATGTTGATCTTCACTTCAGCTTGCAGGACCCGGAGTTTCCACAGACGGCTCCCGTAGCGCATCACCATGGAGCGCACCGATTCCTCAATCTGGGGGTGCCACCAACATAATCATACTGATGATATTCTTTTAAGAATGTTAAGAATGCAGGGAGAGCCTGCTGGATCAGGCTCATTGCCCATCTGGTCGAGCATCCTGCTCTCACAGGGGCCAACCAGATGCCCCAATGGGAAAGCAGCAAGCAGGATCCAAGCACAAGAGCAACACTCTCCCCTCCTGCAGTTTCCAGCAACTGGCATTCAGAAGCATTGCAGATTAGAAAATACAGTGGAACTTCAGTTCCCGAATGCCTCCGTTGTCGTACGTTTCGATTCTTGAACGCCAAAGACCCAGAAGCAAATGCTTCCATTTTCGAACATTTTTCGGAACCCGAACGTGCGACGCGGCTTCCGCTGAGTGCAAGAAGCTCTTGCAGCCAATGGGAAGCCGCGCCTCGGTTTTCGAACGTTTCGGAAGCTGAACGAGCTTCCAGAATAGATTTTCTTCAAGAACCAAGGTACCACGGTACTTTAACTAATAACACACAAACCCAAAGGTGTGTCGGGAGACTGCTGCTGGTGCTGCGCTTGTGCCCTGCTTGGGGGCTTCCCGGAAGAGGCGTCTGCTTGGCCACAGTGAGCAGCAGGGCGCTGGATGAGATGAGCCCCCTTTGGTCTGTCCCAACTGCAAGAGCCCTTCTTACACGTTTGCCAGAAAGGGAAGCAAGCAAGGCTCAGACCTTGGAGGGGTCCATGACGACGGTGGGGACGAAGTTGAGGAAGATGTGGTTGCAGTCGGTGCGGACACTTGTGTTGCTGAAGGCCACTTCCAGCTCATCCATGGCCTCCAGGAGCAGCCGCTCACCCTCGTTCTGCAAGTATTCAAACGAGGCTTCCTGTCCCAGAGAGAAGGCAGAGGAAGCGCTGCATCAGAGAGAGGAAGCGCAGACCCTCAAAGCAGAAAAGAAGAAGCTTCACAGGTGGGAGCCTGGTTGAAATGCCTGCTGTCCTCAGCAGAAGCTTCGCTCCTGGCCCCCCTTCCACTTCTTGCATACACCCCCCCCCCCCCGACAGCTTCCCTTGGCTCAGCCCTGAGGCTTACCTTGGTGATCAGGTCTGAGTGTCTGACAATGGCACGGACAAAAAACCTGTAGTCTGTGACTTCGGTGCCTTCCTCCACCTTGGCAGCACCCAGGTAAAGGTGCATCTTGTGGTTGGCGCAAGGCACTGCTGTCAGGTCAAAGTTGCGCATGCGGTTCAGCTCCAGCTGGAAGGCCAACGCCGGCTCCAAGTGGCGGTAGATGCGGTCTTCGGCAAACTGCCAGGAAAGTGGGACAAGCACCTGTTGGTCTTGGCAGTGCACAAGCTAAGCCAACTTCCACGTACAAAACCACCTGGGCAACTCACCTTATCTCGTGCCCGGAATGTGAAGAACTTGGGAAATTCCCTCTGCAACGGAAAGCAAAAGTCATAAACAAGGAGGAGAAGCCCCCCTCCCCCCACTACAAAGAACTGGGCTCCTTCAGGAAGAAAAGTGGGATACAAGAACAACCGATAGCAACATTCCTTTAGTGCCTTGTCTTCTTTTTAAACAAAACCCCCCACCAATCCTAAAAACCCCAAAATGAAATTCCATCACCTTCACTGACCTGCTGGGTTATCAAAAATGTGATTCTTCGGAGCCCACATTCAACAAGGATGTTGTTCTGTATGGAGAACAGACCAAGAAGAGAACAGAGGCCAAGGTGTGAGTGAGCCTAGGACATGACACCCTCCCAGGGCAAAATAGTTGATCTTTCAGGGAACAGCAACACAAACCATCAGCTCAGACAGCATCAACAGAAGCATGGCTTTGGCCTTGAGGATCTGCAGCTGGTGATGTAGTCGGGTTCAGGATTCAATGTGCAGCCTTGAGTCCAAGAACCAGCTCAACAAATGCATTTTTTTTTTTGGCGGGGAACAAATGGGTTGTGTGCAGCTGCGCCCCCCACCCCCCTGCACAAAAATGGCAAGAGTTCCCAGCCCAAAAATGGAAAGCAAGCTGCGAAAATAAGGGGGCTAGCTGCCTAATGCATGGCTGTAGGGGCACAACGCATCTCCTTCTTTGCCTGAATGAAGAACGTGACACACCCACTCTGTTTGTTAAGGGGGCTGGGAGCTGCTAGGAACCCCCTCACAGCGCCTTTAACAAAGTACATTTCCCAGGATTCTTGTGACTCAAATGTGTTTCCAATGAAGCCCAAGACACATTCTGCTTTTCCTGCCAGTCCCCAGAGTGCACAAAACCTTGGACTGAGCGAAGGCTCTGAAGACGGGCACCAGCTCCTCATCTTCATGGTGCTCTGCCCACCGAACAGCAACATTCAGGATATGGATGGGCTCCTCTCGGAGGTTCTGGAAACGGCAAAGCCACATGGTCAGTTACAGTGACAACCATAGTAACTGTCTGGGAGACGCAGGGTGCACTGGCCTCAGAGTTGCTGGGGCTTAGGAAGTGTGCCAGCCAGGGAAACAGGCAAGCTGCTTTGGCCTTGGACTAGGATAAGGCAGCTGGAAATTAGCTCTGCTCACCCCAGAAATTTCTGTGCAGGCTGAACAGAGGAGTACCAGGTGCCATGGCTTGGAGTCTTCCTAAAAGTAATTGCTTTAGTGCCTCCCAGGTTCTCTCCCATCTGGGCTGCAAGAGTAAGCGGGAGGGGTGGCAAAGGGGTGAAGCCCCAGAGAGGCTCTCCCACCCCATTTGTTGCCCAACTGCAACACAAGAGCCCTGCAGTGCTGCCCATGGGTATTATTCTCCTGTAGCAGACCCTTTCTTCACAGGAGGATGGTGGCAGCAACTACTGGAGAGTAAGATCCATTGGCAGCACCGCAGGACTGTTGTGTTGCAGTTGGACAAGGAACAGGGTGGCAGAGGCTCTCTTGGGCATCCTGCCTTCCCCACTTATTGGCGAGCCAGCGTGGAGTGTTTGACTAGAACCTGGGAGACCAGAGTTCAAATCCCCACTTGGGCATGAAGCTGACTGGCAGTCATTGCCTCTCAGCCTAACCTACCTCACAGGGTTGTCGTGGGGATTAAATGAGGAAGGGAGAAACCCTGTATGCCACCCTGAGCTCCTTGGAGGCCCACAAGTCGCTCACCTTGCTGTCTTCTTCATCGTACAACGTGGCCCTCACCTCACTAAACAAAGGGCTCTCGGAAGGGTTGGGGTCAGCAAAACAGGAAATGACCTCGTCAAAGTTTCTGGCACAAAAGAGAAAACAGGGAGCAGAAGAATCAAAGCAGGAACGAGAGGGCCTGAATGCCAAGGTGAAGAATAAGGACAGGCTGGCTGTTTTTTTCAGTGGCCGCTCGGCTATCTAAACCTGGAAGTCCTTACAAGGGCTGTCGCTTGACTTATGGTATAAAAATGTCTGGCAAATGACAGTGGCAGAGAAAATAATTCAGAACATAAAAGGAAGGGGGGCGGGAATCAGACAAACTGTATGCAACATGGTGGGTATACAAATAGAGCTGGTCTTAAACAGAAACCCTCCAAAGCATCTTTGAAGATAAGGCTCTCTTGAACAGAATGGCTTGAACTACATTCTTTCCTGGGAATGACTGTCTGGTGGATAATAAAGACTTTTGTGCTGTCCCTAGGGTGCTACACACAGGATAATTTGGAACAGAGCTACAGTTCACAGAGTGGTTTAGCAATCAATCCTTCTTCAAAGGGAGCTCTGGGAATTGTAGCTGGGGAGGGATCAGAGGCCTCCCAACAGCTCTCAGCACCCTGAACAAACAGCAGCTCTCAGAATACTTTGGAAGACATCAGGACTATTTAAAGTGGTATCATAAGCACCTCACAGCTACGGTGTGAATGTGGTCTAGCTGTTTGGTGACATTCAGAAAGTCGGGGTCACAACACATTCCTCCAAAACCATGGCTGTTCAACTACCTGGTGAAGTCTCCAAATCTGTCAAAAGCCACCATGGCCCCCATCCGCTGGCAAAGAGGAGAAAAGCCGCTGTCCATGAAGAGTTCAGTGCTGTGCCGGGCTAAGTCGGGGTTCGAGATGCTTATGGGCACAGACATCCTACACGCAAAGAGCACAGCAAAGAAAGGGAAGAATCAGGCACAGCAGAGCCCCAGAGTCACGGAGACAGGACTCGTGGGTGACTAAGGGGGTCACAGCTATTCTCGTAAAGGAAACAGGAGTGCTGCAGCAGCACCACGGATCCCCCAGGGCAGCCCTCACTCCTGCTGACCCAGGACAGGTGGCAGGAGGTGGTTGCGCACAGTTCATCTCAGCCCTTGGAAGTCCTTGCTCCCAGTGTGGCCCTGAGGCCACAAGGGTTTTTTTACCTTTGTGAGAAGTAAGACGTACCCCAAAAGTAAGACATGGTGCCGCCATTGTTCACGTCGCCTCCTCAGCCCCTCCTGCATGCGCAGGGAGCCAGCGAACCAGCGAGAGGCGCGGGGGGGGGGAAACGCGCCTCTTGCGGAGTTCTGCCCCGCCTGCTTAGCGCGCAGGGAGAGGCGCGCGCGCGGGGGGGAAGACGCCTCTTCCTGCCCCACCTGTTCCCCGTGCGCAGGGAGCCAGCGAACCAGCGAGAGGCACGGGGGGGAAACGCGCCTCTTGCGGAGTTCTGCCCCGCCTGCTCAGCGTGCAGGGGGAGGCTGTACCATACCATACTGATGTAATAAAAAAATAAGACATCCCCCCAAAATAAGCCACCCTGTGTTTTTTTGAGGGAAAAAAATTATAAGACGGTGTCTTAAAAAGGGAGAAAGACGGTATAATCCCATGAAAAGACCCCTTTCACATGCTTGCTAAAAAGCAAATTTGTTAGCAAGTCCAGAATGAATGAAAGAACCAGGGAAAGGTAGGCAAGGAGTCCCCCACGCACTTGCAGCCAGGTTATTCTTTTTAAATTGCCACTCATGCTGCACAGTGCAAAGAACCAGACACTCTACCTGCTCAGGGCGGGGCTGCTGCCTCTGAAAGAAGACACACAAAGCTTCCTTACATCTCATGTCCAGCCACTTAGCCACCTGCTCCAATCAGCAGCGGCTATCCGAGGTCTCAGGCGGAGGTCTTCACCAACCGGAGAGGCCAGGGATTGAACCTGGGACCTTCCAGTAGCTCTGCCCCCATGCCCACACCTCCTTTCCAGCCTGCCCTTGTCCAGTTTCCTTCTGAGCCAAAGGTCCTCCAATGCACACATGTTGAAGAGCCCCCCAAAGCCCCAGGGAGCCAGTGCAAGTCTCTGGCTCTCAGCTAAGCCCACCTGTTTGGGTGGGACGATGGCAGCATGAACTGGAATTCCACCACGCAGGTGCCGTCCGTGAGCTGGCGATGCTGGAGGCTGTTCAGCTCATAGGCGATGTAGGCTCTCCTCACGTACACCTGGGGAGGAAAGGAGGGAATTCCAACGACAGGTGAAGAGCAGCATACTGCTTTAATCTTTTCTGCCCCAAATGGGGGTGCTTCCAGACTGGAGCCTGATTTGCAAATGAGCCACTGGCCACAGGTTGGGGCAGTGGTTGTTGTTTTGCTTCTTGGATTTCCCCCAGAAAAGGCACATCTGGAGTGGGTGGGTGGGGAAATGCAGGTTGGAATTGGATGTCAATTACGTTGTGTGAATGCTGCAACTCATCTGTGAATGGCAGGGGTTTGGGCTAGACATCCCTTTGGGTCCCTCCCTTCCAGCCCTACTGTTCTATGAATGAGAACCCACCCTTCAGATCATGAACGCTGCATGCATTCATCCCTAGCCTGCCAGCAGTTGCCCCAAACTACGGGTGGCGCTGTGGTCTAAACCACAGAGCCTAGGGCTTGCCGATCAGAAGGTTGGCGGTTTGAATCCCTGTGACGGGGTGAGCTCCCGTTGCTGTCAACCTAGCAGTTCGAAAGCACCTCAAAGTGCAAGTAAATAGGTACTGCTCCAGCGGGAAGGTAAACGGCGTTTCCGTGCGCTGCTCTGGTTCGCCAGAAGCGGCTTAGTCATGCTGGCCACATGACCCGGAAGCTGTACGCCGGCTCCCTTGGCCAATAAAGCGAGATGAGCGCTGCAACCCCAGAGTTGTCTGCAACTGGACCCAACGGTCAGGGGTCCCTTTACCTTTAACGCAGCTGCCATCAATGCTACAAGAGCATCCTCCCTTTTTTGGAAGGAGAAAACATGTCACTATGTTCCATTCAAGCACTACCCTATTCTAGCTGCCTGTGCCACCTTCCCTTTTACCTCAAGGGCTGCCATGCGGACCACCTGGTTGGAGTGATAGAAGAAAGTAGGCAGGACATCAAAGATGGTGGTTTCAGAAAGGATCAGTTTCTAGAAAGGGAGGGAGGAGCAGCGAATGAACAAAAAGGCCTGCCGTTGCAGATCACAACACATTTTTAGAATCACGCTGGTTTAGAATTTAGAATAATAGGATTTTAGGTTTGGAAGGGATTCCAAGGGTTATCCAGTCCAACCCCCTGCAAGATTCTCAGCTAGGTAATCCATGACAGGGGGCCACCCAACCTCTTCTTAAAACCTGAAAACCCTTGGAAGGGGAGTCTGCCACCTCTCATGCTTCCATGAGGAAGTTTAACTGGAATGAGACCAAGGCCCTCTCCCCCACTGCAAGCTTTATATTACTGTAGCAAAGTTAAGAAGATGGAGTTATCACCAGCAATCACTGTGTTTGTGTCTTGCACACAGCTGAGGTTTCGACAAAAGCGTCAAGAGGCAGCACCTTACTGGTTTGTGGCATTTTGACCCTGCTGCTTAAGAGTTCTTCTCTCTATACCCGTCTACATCCCTAAAGTATGGATCTGCCTACAGGGCATAATACTCATGGGGAGCAGGAAGAACAGAGTCATACAAGGAATGCATAAAAACTGTAGTTTGAAAATGCTGTCTTCTTTGATAAGCCTGCAGGGGTCTTTCTCACCTAAGTTTATTTACTTTTTTAAAAATGAGGGATATGACAGACCGACTCTGGGCAAAGGACCAGCTCCACCCCTGAGTACTTCTTGGCTAAAGCACGACTCAATTTTATGTCATGTATTTATATCCCACCTTTTTTCCTCTCCAAGGAGCTCAAGGTGGCACACACAGTTCTCTTCCTCCCCATTTTATCCTCAAAGGGACCCTGTGAGGTAGGTTCGGCTGAGCATGAGTGACTGTCCCAGGACACCCAGGGAGCTTCATGGCCAAGTGGGGATTTGAACCCTGGTCTCTCCTGGGTCCTAGTCCAGCACTCTTGCCAAGCCACGACAATGGCTCTTCAGTGTGAACAGATGCCGTCAGCTGCAAGAGCCAGACCTAACAAGCAATCCAGGTCACCTTTAGGTTTTCAGGGCAGAACTGGTGTCCGTACATGTCTATGGCTGAGAGGAAAATGGATTCCACTTGGTTGTGCCTCAGTTCGTAGGAAGGGAGGTGGGAGGCAATCAGCACCTGAGAACAAAAAGGGGCTTGGGTTCAACTGGCACAAGGGAAGCAAGGAGAGAGAACTCACAGGGGACCTTTTAAGGTCCCAGCAAACCTTTTAAAACATACAAGTAAAAAGCAATATTTGTGCACAATTGCTAACTTTTGTGCCATTTACTCTGCCTCCAAGAAGGAGGATTTCAAACAATCTGAAAAGTGTGGGAGCAAAAGATCAGGAGGGAATGGGGTTGTACAAGTTAGTGGGGAAAGACACTGAAAGCCCCCCCCCCCTTCTGAGATTTCAAAGACCAGACATTTTCCATGCTGACACACACAAAAACTAGAGCAGAGAAATACAATTCATCCCTTATTCCTGCAACAATTCCCACATAGCAGATTTGGCAGCGAGAAAACGAGCAACTGCTCAGGGCCATTTTCCTCCATGAACTTGGTGGCTCAAGAGGTTCCTGAAGGAGCCCAAAGTCTGGGACGTGACTGGGGAATGAGGCAACGTCACGCTGGATGAACCTAAAGCTTCTGAATTGAAAGTATGAATTATGGGCACCCTGCAGCACTGACCCTCAAAACCTGTTAGCTGCCTGCTTTTTACTCTTAAGGGGTAGAGACTTGAAATAATTTTAAAAAGATAATTTATACACCCATTTCTTTCTGTAAACCTTTCTATAACCCCACCATCTGCTATAACCCCAAAGTATAAATCAAACTGTTAATCTTGTTGTCATTCACAGACAACACCTTAAACATAAAAATATTAAATGCAAAATATAGAATACAGCAGGAAAACAAAACATCAGAAATAAAGCACAACAGCAACACACAGCAATAAGCAGAAGCATTACAGTTTAAAATGCTGACTAAATTTGTAAAAAACAAAACAAAACAAAACAAAAAACCAACAGAATCAGGTTGGCCATGTTACAAAATGCATTGTAGCTGGAACCTGAAGAGTTACCACCAGGACATATCAGGATCATCCTCTTTCTGTCAAACGCAGAGTCAATGCTAAGGATAAAGAACATCTGTAGCCCTCCAGATGTCGCTGAGCTACAACATCCATCATCCTGAGACAACTGGCCATGCTGGCTGCTGGGTGTTGGGTGCCCAACAACATCTAGAGAGCCACACTCTTCCCATCCATGCCAGGTGCTCTGGAAGGTCTCCTCAGATTCTGGAGAAACCCAAACCCTCCTCCAGGGCATGCAAAGCTTGACATGGGACCATTTGGAACCTTCTCCCCTTAGGTGGCAACGCAAAGCCCTTGGCACAAAATGCCTGCAGTTCTAGGAATGAAGGAAGAACAAGGGAAGGCCACTGACCTGCCTGGCCCTCAAGGCCACTTTGGAGTGCTCCGTTTTGCTAAGCTGAGTCAGCTCGTTCAGAATGGCCATCAGCTCATCGGTCAGGGTGTGGTCTCGGCCACAAAGGTGATCCTGGAGGTAAAAAATGCCAGACTGTATTGCCTCTTCCTGCACCACTGCGGAAAGGAACCAGCAGCGGATAGGCAGCCCGGCTTCTGAAGCTGAAACATCTCAGAAGGGGGGTTTCCAGCAGCTCCCTTGCTATTTTTGCTATTGCCAAGAGGCACAATGTTGTTAGTGAAATCTTATTATATTGGTATTGAAATGTTGGCGGTTTTGTATGCTGTTACGGCCAGGGGCCCCTTTACCTTTGCTATTATGCTATTGGGAAATGAAATTGCTCTTGCAGTGGTTGATTTTTAAATGCCTTCCTGTTTTCTTTGTTGCAAGCTGCTTTGAGCAGGATTCATTTTTGTGGAAAAGTATCATACAAATAAAATTTTGAATGAATGACGAATCTGGGGGCTGCTCCAGAGGTGGCCAAACGACAACTCCCATCAGCCCCAGTCAGAATGACCGATGGCCAGGGAAGATGGATGCTGCCATCCAACCAGGCCTGGAGGGCCACAGACCTGCTCCACACACACACACAAATCTGTGGCTCCCCAGGGAGCCCCTTCCTTGTTGTTCTGAGAGGACTCCTGGCTCTTAGCTTCCTCCTGCTACTCACAATCAACATCGTCACCAGGAGATTCTTCTTTGCCACCTGCGCATGGGAGAAAATGCATTCCAGAACCGGGGTCATGTCAGGCATGTATTGCTCGCGTAGGTGGATCACACATTTGTCGTAGTGAGCTGAGACAAAAAGGGAAAATAAAAAGGGGCGCTTGTCAGATTTGTTCGCCCTCTTTCACTCCTGTGATGACCGAAGAGCGGCAAACCTGTTGTTGAGCCTACCTTGCTGGAACTGGGTCTCCACCTGCAAATAACACCTTAGGAGATCCAACACGACTGATTTCATGTGGCCTCGGATGCCACTGCGATACCTAAATGAGGGGAACAGATGTATTCCTCTCTTGCTGGGGCTGACAAGAGCTTTCGGAAGGTGGGTTCAGAGGGGCTTTGCTAATCTCGTGATGGGCACCTACAAAGCTTTGTCCCACTGATTTTGGTTAAACAGGCTTTGCAGGTTTCTAATGCAAGCTACCAATATGAGTCTGCCTGGCGTGCTCTGGTCCATGGGGTCACGAAGAGTCGGACACGACTAAACAACAACAACAAAATGCAAGAGAAAAACCTGCTCGGCCTGTTTACAACAGGCTTTGGTAGGATGAGCAACGCCATCTCTTGTAAAGTATTTTCAACTCTCAGCTAAAAATATCATTTTGCTAGCTTGAGGAATTAAATTGTGAAGCATAGCTGTTCAAATAAAGTAGAAGAAAAAGTATGAAGGTTTTACTTTTTTTTAAAAAGGAAGCACGTAATTTATGTATCAGGTCAGAGCAAGTTGAACTGGAGATTTAAAACTTTTCTATATATATCCATCACTAGCAGCCTTGTCCCCTGTGTTGCTCTGGAATTCTAAGAAACTACAACAGTCTGCCATCTTGATTCAAAATGGTATCCAACTGTATCCCAATGTAAATGAAAATCCGATTCTTGAACTGAGGAGCCATCATGCAACATTTAGTTATGATATCATAACTAAAGAGATGCCCAAAAGCATAAGGAAGAAACAACTTTCAAATATATAATGTAGAAAAAGGCCCCAAATGGGCTGTTTGCTGCAACTCTCTTCCTTCTAGGCAACACCACAGCATATTCATTAAACCAGCCTTCCTCAACCTGGTGCTGTCTAGATCTTTTCGACTACAACTCAAATCAGCCCCAGCTAGGAAAGCGGGGGGGGGGGGGGGAACTAGACACCCAGCACGCACATTGGGTGTAGGGAATGTATGCTGCATGCAAGTGAGGAGAAAGGCAGGGTGCCCGTCCCCTGAACTTGCCTCTGAACTAGCTGCACGATGCTCTGGGTGTTCAGGAAGAAGACCTCCCGGTCAGCTTTCCGCTGCAGAGTGGCTGCATGGCTGTCCAGAATGCTGGCAATCTGGGAGGCAAAAGAACATCAGAAGAGCCTGGCTGCTGGATCCGGCCAGTGGCCCATCTAGTCCAGCCTCCTGTTCTCACAGGGGCCAAGCAGATGCCTGTACGAAATCTGCAAGCAGGACCTGAGCACAAGAGCCCTCTCCCCTAAAGCTGTTTATGGACCCCAGCGAACGAAAGAGAGAGAGGGCAAGGAGGAAAACTAGAGGAGATGACTTGGGAGCTGCCTGTTTCTGCACTTTCAGTTCTGTGCTTCTTTCTCCAGAGCAGCAGAGGATGTTTATAGAATCAGAGAACTGTAGGACTAGAAGGGACCTCAAGGGTCATCCAGTCCCACTCCCAGCAATGCAGGAATCACAGCAAAATAATCCCTGACAGATGGCCATCCAAGCTCTGTTTAACAACCTCCAGTGAAGGAGAGCCCACCACCTTCTGAGGGAGTCCACTCCACTACTGAACAGCTCTTACCATCAGAAAGTTGAATCCATTGGTTCGTGTCCTACCCTCTAGAGCAGCAGAAATCAAGCTCACTCTATCCCCTGTATGAGCGCCCTCATATACTGAAAGTAAGGCTAAGTCCCCTCTCAGTCTCCTCTTTTCCAGGCTAAACACCCCCAGCTCCTTCAACCTGTTCCTCATCAGGCTGGGTTTCCAGGCCCTTGATCATCTAGGTCACCCTCCTCTGCACACCTTCCAGGTTGTCCATATCCATCTTAAATTGTGGCGCCCAGAACTGGACAAAGATTCCAGGTGGGGTCTGACAAAGGCAGAATAGAGCTGGACAATGACTTGAGCTGGACACTAGACTTCTGTGGATGCAGCCCAGGATTGCATTAGACCCCTTTGCTGTCGCATATTAACGCATCATAATCTGGAGGACCCCTGCATGCCAACTGGAGAAGAGCAGTAACTACTTAGGGAGGGGGAGGGGGAGAGGAGGGGAAACTCTGCACAAAGCTCAAGAACGCCCACAGTTCTCTCAGGATCCCCCCTGGGCCTCCCCAGCATTTATTTGAAGGCAGCCCACCCCCAGTCCTCCTGGCATCACCTGCCCCCCCTTCCCCACTGCAGGCCTCACTTGCTGGCTGGGGAACTGGCACAGCACTGAGGTGATGTTGCTGGCATACTGGGCCATCACTTTCCGGATCGACTTCTCCACAGATGGCGGGATGCGGCCCAAAATGCTCGTCATGATCTCCTGCAGCTCCAGGAGAGGAAGAGAGGGGTCCCGGAGGGTCTTCATCAGCTTGAAGACCCATTCTTTGAGCTGAACAACAACATCAACAAGGAGTAAATTATCAGGGACACAAGGACCTCCCGAATAAGACACAGATTCACAGTTTGGGAAAAGGCAAGTCCCTGCTGAGGGGCTCTATTGGCACAGGGACTGCCAAGGAACCCAAGGGAAGTATGAAGAGAAGTTCTGCACATCTGAGAACACTGTCTGGCCAGGACTGCCTGGGAGCCTCCCAAGTACAAGGGAGAGGCCCCACTTGCTTGGCTTGTGGAAGATCCCTGGCTTCTTCCTGCCAGGAACTGTGGAGCCACCACAGCCTCTGGCTTGGCTCGCCCCTGCCACCCACTTGCTCCTCCTGGCTTCCTGTCCCTGTGGGACTTTGTTGGCCTCTAGGGCAACCCACGACCTCCTTGCTTTCCATGCAGGACAAGTGAAGTATCTGGCATGAGAGGGGGTGGGACTTGGCTTTGACTGATAGATCTGTTGTTTGTATTATTTTATATTAATCTTAATAAAAATCATATTATAAAAACCAGCCAGGGGTCTTTGCACTCAAGGAGACCACCCCGCCCCCCCCTTACTTTGGTGCTGAAATACGGCTCTGGCAAACAATATCCATTCATGACGTTCCTCAGGCTCTCCAGCACATTGTGGAAGACCTGGTGCAATTTCTCCCCAAGGATGGGCAGGGGCTGTGGAGTGGGCAGCCCACCGGTGTACAACTGGGCCTGGAGGTGGGGATGGGGAGACATTGGGGAGGGCAGCACAAGAAGGAAGAAAGCAGAGGAAACCCTTTTACAACCCCAGGTCAGCAGAATCCAGAAGGCGGAAGCAGAGGCGGAGGAGAGCCCAGCCAGAGGCACCTTCCGTTCCCAATCCGCCTCGGCTCACTTACCAGGTGGACTTTGGTGGGGTTGTCCAGCTCAAGCCTCGCCACAACGCAGCCTGTCTCCAGCAATGTCCCTGGCCGCTTCACATGATGGACGAGGCCCGATTCCTCCACTGCCAAGGTCACCACCATCTTCATCACCTGTTTGGAGAGCAACAGGAGGCTTCTTCACCCTTGCTGACAGGCCTCGGTTAAAGCTGGATTCACGCAGGGCTGGATTAGCCCTTAAGCAAAATAAGTGTGCGCTTGGGGCATCCAGGGAAAGGGGGCACCCCAGAAATGATCCACTCATCCCCACCCACTCTGCAGCCGAAGGTTTGCCCCTGCCATGCGGTGGCTGGGAAGGCAGCTCCAGAGTATCCTCAGAAATGCTTCCCAGCCAGGGTTACCTCGATTTCTGCATAGCTGTGGCCCACAGAGACGTGTCCCCCGTCATCCACCGTGTACTGCAGGAGCTTCCCAGTGGAGGGAGAGCGGAGCAAGGTTGGGTCGTTCTCCTTTTCGAAGTCACAGGTTTTATTTCCAATGGTGATGCGGTATCTGGAGCCGAAAAGGGACAGGGAGAGGGCGGGGTTAGCTCTTAGGGTGTTAACTGCTACCCATTGCAGAGAGAAGGGTGTGCCTTTACCGTTGCATCTATTCATTTTAAATATTTAAACTAATTTAATGGGGGGGATTAATTTGCCAATGAACATACACAATAGTTCTCAAGCACAGGATGTGGAACTCCCAACCTCAGAAGGTGGTGGATTCTCCCTTCCTTGGAGGTTTTGAAACAGAGGTTGGATGGCCACCTGTGAGTGATTCTTTAGGTGTGATTCCTGCATTGCAGGGGGTTGGGTTAGATGACCTTTGGGGGTCCCTTTTATGCTAATCTTTCCTCCCTCTTCTAAAGGTTTGTCTTCCTCACAGCCTAAGGGAGATGCACAGCCCTGGCCTAGAGCTCCCAGCCTGAGCTGCTGGCCATTCCATCACAGGCCACTGCCACTTAATTGTGAGCAAACTGCTGCTGCCGCTCTCTTCTCTTGTTGGTGGCCTGGAAAAGCTTCTCTTCCTTGCTAAGCCTTGAACTGGATTCCAAAAAGAGCAAGAAGCCGCAACTCAGAAATCCACTTACCGGTCCGTTTCTTCCTTCATGTACGTGGTATAACTGTTGCCATCGTAGGAGAGCAGGAGCCCCCCGTCGTTCAACCTGTGGACGTCGATCTCTATGTGGGTGTTGTTCATTATGATCACGTAGGTGGTCAGGGACTGGCGAGCGACCTGCCCAAGCACCAGAAAAAGAAAATGGGAGCCTTTTTACCCATCTTCCCCTCAGAGTGGGAAGGAAAACCCCACGTTACCCCATCTATCACCAGATAGCAGATATCCAAACAGCCAGACCTGCGTGTAGATAAGCTGCCTTAAGGAAGCCTTGTCTTTCATGTTTGGCTGGCCTGCAGCAGCTGTTCTGCCAAAACCATGGTGGGGTGGGAGGGGGGAGAGATGGGGCAAATAAGAGAGCATTTTTCCCTTCCTTGTTTGCTTTTTGCAACGTTTCAGAGGGTTTTCCTGGGTTTTTTCATCATTTTGGGGACAAAATTGCATGGTCAGAAAAACATTATACATTTCCTCATAGGAATCAATGGAAAATGTTGACTTGTTACTCACTCTCATGACAAACCATTTCCTGAGGACTCATTGTGTTCAGGTAGTGGCACCTGCATTTATGTCCCATGATGAACAACTTCATTATCTTCTTACTCCATAAGCAACAGGTGAAGTCTGCTCTCCAATCAAGTTCCCAAGCTGCACCCTGCATACCAAGCCTCCCAATGGGAAGCCGCCTTGTGTCAAGTCCATGTAGCCCAGTGTTGCCTGCACTGGCTGGCAGGGGCTCTCCAGGGCTTTCCCCAGCCTAACTGGAGTAGTCTTTGCGGACTGAGCCTGGGACATCTGCCACACAAACAACTGGCTCTATGAGCCTTCCCCTTTGGATCAACCCTTCGCAAGCATTACCTTGAGTGAGTATTTCACGCCTTCGTAAATAAGCTCAACGTCAACAATGTTCAAAAGTGAGGCTGCTGGTAGGACTTGGCCCCTGGAAGACAATCCCATCTTAGCACAAAAATTGCCCTACAATCCCCTTCCTCCCCTCTCCCCTGCCCTTCAGTTAATCTTCAGAACAATCTTTTGAAGACAGATCTGCAGAGCATTCCACAGTCACACACTTTGCTGCTATGCTCGGGCAGCTGCTCTTTGGCTATGCTGCCACTCCCCGCAGTATACGGTAATCAGTTGCAAGTCAGCACCAAAGCCCAGGCGAGTAGGAAGAGTTTCTCAAATGCGGCTGAGTGGTGTAACACTCCCAACACGCCTTTAGGTGGCGCTTTACCTTTCAAGTGAATGCAGGAAGTCATCCATAGACGTCCTGAACAGAGCATCCGCCACGTTGAGAGCACCACAGACCACGCCCAGAATAGTGTCTGGCTTCTCTGCCTGGAGGGAAAATAATGTAGGCCTTTTAGAGACCGAATGCCCACACTACAACCCAAAACCCACTTATTTATCGCAGTGCCATCTCTGCAATTTACTGTGTTTTTCCGTGTATAAGACTCCCCGTGGGAGATTCCCCAGAGTTGTTCAGCTTTCGGGGGGAGGGCTGGCTGTAGATGTTGAGCTTTTTTTTTGGGGGGGGAGGGATTCTGAAAATCTGTTCAGCTATTTCTTACATGTCCCCCTGGGGTTTATTCCCAGATAAGTGGGTAAGGGATTGAATGGCAGCCCTAAGAACCGATATTCCAAGCAGGAGCTCTTTTATCTTTTGGGGGGAAATCCACGCCGTGTTCAGCAGTGATTATTCCTGCTGGTGCAGCAGTAAGAGTGCAGGTAAGAGTGTTCCTTCATTCAGAGGGTTTAGCTGTGAGGTCAAGACGTCCGCCGTCCCATAAGAGGTAAAGGGCGGAGCTTCTGTAGCCAAGCCTTGTTCTGGGCTCAAGATAGCACCAGAGCCGGGATCGCCATAGAACTCTGTGCTGGGGCGACAGCGCGTGTGCCCACAGAAAGGACTCTTGAGTGCCATAGGTTCGCCACCACTGATGTAGGCAGACCAATAGACAGATAGACAGACAACTTCTTCATAAGAAGAAAGAATTCAGACCAAGGTGTTCACATCTTTGAATCCCAAAAGGTTAATAAAAAATATGCACTATATCTTCAGAAGCACGGCCTAAACGACTGGCATCCGGAGCTCGGCTCACCTGCACTTTCTCTGCAATCAGGTGATCTAGCCAGCTGGTGTCCGTCTCGTTGGTCTGGAAACTCTCTGTTTCCAGCAGCTTGACCAGGTACTCAACTGTTGTCCTGAAGTCTCCACGGATGGACAGCTCCTTCAGAGCTACTACTAAGTTTCTGAGAAGATAACCCTCCTTATTAAGGTACAGATTTGCTTCAGGAGATTTTATTTTTATTTTTTAGCTAGACTCTCCATACAACAATAAATTTGCTTTTCTCAAAGAGATAGCTGGAAATGTGATTTATCAGGGGGTGAAGCAAGGTGCTTTCTGAAGTATCACAGCCTGGAATTAGATATTACTGGAAATGCTGGTGTGAAAAGAGGCAGCCTTGCATCTCCTTTTCTCCTCTCCCTAATAACATCTGCAGGGCAACCCTTTGCATTCACTCAGTTGGGATTACTCCCAAACAGATGTGAATAGGATTGCAGTCTCAACATCTAAAAAGTATACCATCACATCATGAAGCTACGTACACTTTGGTGACTGCCATTTGAGGAAGAAAGCTCACAACCCGACATCATGGCTCTTGTTTTAACTTCTTGCAGGGGTGGGGTAGCTTTGGTCCTCCAGATGTTGCTGAACTACAACTCCCATCAGCCCAAGCAAGCATGGCCAAAGGCCAGGGAGGATGGGAGTTGTAGTTCAGCAACAGTTAAAAGCAGCTATTTAAAACATTCAAATAATAATTAACCTCAGTGATAAGCTAAAATCAGATTAAAACACATACCAACATTCAATGTATCTGGGCAGGCTTGCCTAAACAAAAATGGTTCTTGCAGGTGCCAAAAAGAATACAGTGAAGCTGCCTGCCTGGTATCAATAGGCAGGGAGTTCCAAAGTGTGGGTGCAGCCACAGTGTGGAACAAGTGTTTTGTGGCACCTCCAAGAGTGCCCATTCTGAAGATCAAAGCAGTCAAGTGAACATATATAGGGCAAGGTGATCTCGCAGGTAAACTGCTTCCAACTCCTTAAGGCCATTAAGGTTGATGATAGTGAAATACCCACGAGATGGCTTCCTCTCGGTTCTCTCCCCAGGAGAAACAGTGTCCAAACTGAGAGTCAGCAAATTCATGCAAGCCGCCAGTGGCTGCCACACTGAAGTAACCCCAGACGTTCTTGTTGCTGCGGAAATTCAGCTCCTGCACGGTGCCAGAGCTTGGCTTGAAGCCCTGCAAGGTGCAAGAGAGAGACATGGGGAGCAGGAAAGTGGGGGGAGGAAGGGGGGAAGAGAGCATGTGTTTACAGTTTTGCCTTTTTTCCACGCTGACTTTTAGGTGAGGTCTCAAAAGGCAGCTTGCCACAAAAATGGTAAACATGAGACAGCAGAGTCACTGAAAAGCATAGCTGGTATCACCTGACCAGTATCAAGAAAAACCGGATGTGGCCTTTAATTTCCCCCAGGTCTTTACTACAGTGTGATAGCATCATAGGCACACTTAACTTGCAGCATTTCAACCATTCGTGGTAGAACATGATTGAAATTCCACAAGTTAAATCCAAGCAAGGCGGGAAGCTTAAAAGCTCTTTTTGTGCCGGGTCCACTTTGACGCTCCGCATCTTGCTTGAAGGGGCAAGGCCCAGGCGGTGCCCTCATTATGGGAGGCTCTTGCAAGATCTTGCAGGGTCCTCTGAGTTCCTGCAAGATCTTCTCCAAGCAATCCTGGACTTATTGTGTTTTACTGCGGCTGCCAGTCCTTGCTGCTTCATCTTGAATAATAATATTTAATAATAATAATAATAATTTTTTTATTTGTACCCCGCCCATCTGGCCGGGTCTCCCCAGCCACTCTGGGCGGCCTCCAACAGATATTAAAGTACATTAAAACATCACAGGTTAAAAACTTCCCTAAATAGGGCTGCCTTCAGGTGTTCTCTGAATGTTAGATAGTTGTCTATCTCTTTAACCTCTGCTGGAAGGGCGTTCCACAGGGCGGGCGCCACTACCGAGAAGGCCCTTTGCCTAGTTCCCTGTAACCTCACTTCTCACAGGGAGGGAACCGCCAGAAGACCCTCAGAGCTGGACCTCAGTGTCCAGGCAGAACGATGGGGGTGGAGATGCTCCTTCAGGTATATTGGGCCGAGGCCATTTAGGGCTTTAAAGGTCAGCACCAACACTTTGAATTGTACCTGGAAATGTACTGGGAGCCAATGTAGTTCTCTCAGGACCGGTGTTATGTGGTCCCAGATGGAATAAATTTCATTGTTACATGTTCATATTTAATGGTTGCTGGATTGTGCTTTTATTTCATTTTTAGATTGTAAGCAGCATAACAGAACCTTAGGTGGAAAGCTGGGGTCCAAAAATTTTAAATAAATAAACAATAGGCAATTTGCGATCTCCTGTTGCACAGAAGTTTGACACTGCTTGATAAAAGGATTCACACACCACACCACAGCCTTGCGATGTGGACCCCAGCTCTCTCAGCATCCCCTCTCCATCTCCTTACAGGTAAGGACAGTTTGAGTCTCCATGACTGACCTCATCAGGATTTTCACTGGTGATTCGTGCTGCAATCACATGGCCCCTGGGGACGGGCACATTGCTGGGGCTCTCAAAGGCAATGGGAGAATCCCCCCAGGGGGGTTCTCCATAGAGGGCTCGGATGTCCTTCAGTCTGTGCAAAGGCACACCCATAGCAATCTGAGAGGAGGAAGAGAAAAGAAGGGACAAAAGGAACAGAATTTCTTGGACCTTTCAGGGTCCTTTCCAAATGCTTGTACAAACAAACATGCTCTGTCTTATTTCATGGGATGCAGTTATCTTCTTTGCATCAGACTACATGGCAAGATACTGGCTGCATTCCATGGCAGTTTATTCTGTTTTCTTGACATTTCCCTAACTGTTAATTTCTGCATTCTATTTGAGTTTTCAAGTAACATAAAAGCTACTTCTGGTAATATGGTGCACATTTAGCACTCATTTCCATGATATTTGCTTCCAGAAAATATATCTATTTGCAAATAACATGGAAACAAGTGTGCTATATTCCACTATATTTCAGGAAGTGACTTTTACATCATGTGAAAGCTCAAATATAATGTGGAACTTAACAATTAGGGAAACAACAGGAAAATGGAATAAAGTGCCAAGTGAATGCAGATAACCCTTAAAGGCTTATCCACATTTCCTCTTTTCCCTCTGCTCCCCCCCCCCCCCCAGAGAAAACTGCTTTTTGGTGCTCAATCAGAGCAAAGTGCAATTTGGGTTTTCTCCAGATTGATGTTTGCTCCAATTTAGCTCTAAAGAATGGGTTTTCCCTGGGAAAGGAGCGGGGAAAGGGGGTAACTGTGCCTAGAAAGCAAGTGGGAGTGTGGATGAGCCCATAGTCTCAACCACAGCTAAGAGATTAGGAGCAGCCTGTAAAAATCCCATACTCCTTTTTTCTCTCTCTTACAGGCTCTCATACGCTCATCCACAGTTGAAGAGTACATGTGCACCAAGTCTTAATCATGTTTAGCACTAATCAGGTTCCCCTCTTAACGGTCTGCAGGCTCATTTCAAACTCCGGTTATTTTCTCTGCTACATTCTTATGGAGAATAGCTAAATGCAGGCACCTGGCCAGCCACTTGTGGGAAGGAGGTTGCTGGATTAGATGGGTGCTTGGCCGGATCCAGCAGGGCACTTCCTACATTCTTTACTGCAACTGGAGAGCCAGTGTGGCTGGAGTGCTGGACGAGAACCTGGGATATCAGGGTTCAAATCCCTCCTTGCCCATGACGCTCACTGGGTGTGACCTTGGGCCAGTCACTGAATCACTGCCTCTCTGCCTCACCTGCTTCACAGGATAGGTAAAGGAGGGTTGTTTGGGGGATTAAACGTGGAGGGGGAGAATCACATATGGCACCCTGGAGCACCATGGAGAAAAAGATGAGATAAAAATGCAATAAATAAATTACTACAATGAAAAAGACCTTAAAGTGACTGACTGTTGGTGGTATGAGAACAGCCCCAGGCTTAGAAATTTCCAGGTCCCTGCAAAGATCCTGCTTCCCGCTAGTCCTAGAGAACAGGGATGGGTCCCCTACAACTCCCATCATTCCTGACCACTGGCCATGCTGGCTGGGGAGGGCCACGGGTTGCCTCTCCCGGCCCTAGAAGGACGAAAAACCCCTTTAGTGGTATTTGAATTACCTGAAGCTGGGCAGCAGGCAAGTTAACATCAGCGATCATCTCAGTGCAAGGGTGTTCCACCTGCAGGCGTGGATTCAGCTCCAGGAAGTGGAAGCTGCCATCTTCACTGTAGAGGTACTCCACCGTTCCTGCACTCACGTATCCCACTATTTTGGCAAGTCGTACAGCGCACTGTGGAGAAAAGCAGCCACGCAAAATAAGCCTCCATAAAACACGCAATGCCTTGGGAGAGTGATAGGCACAATTCATCCAGAGAAGTGCACTCTTCTACATTATCTGAAACTTTGACTTTAATTTTTCTTGCATTGTGATATGTTGGCTGCTTTGGAGACCTGAATTTTGAAGAATAAGGCATACGTTCAGCAAGTAAAAAAACAAAATAGTTTGTGGTGAAGGTGAGATCTGAACACAGGACAAGGACCAGTGTGATGCTGCACAAGGACTAGGGAGACACAGGCTCAAATCCGCACTCACCCCCAAAGGGTGACCCTGGTCTCAGCCTGATCTACAGTACAGGGTGGCTGTGAGGGTGAAGGGAGGAGGAGGAGGAGGGAAAGGGCAGAAGGGAACCATGAGGAGGTCTTTGGAGAAGAGGCAGTCTATAAAGGGAAATAAATAATAAAATGAAAAACAGGGATGCGGGCCTGTGGGGAAGTGAAGTCACCACAAAAAAATTGTATGCCTTTTAGTGCACATTCCACCCAGTATATAAATTTTTGTTATGTCATTTCTGCACAATTTCCCAAGCAATTTCCCCTAATGCAACACATTTTTCTTTGTTATTTTCTATGTGCACTTTTATGCAGTTTTCCCCAATATAGGCAATATAGGCCATTTACGCAGGGGTTACGTTCTAAGGGACTACATGCACCAGTGAAATTGCACATGTCTGAAACACCACTGAAAAAGCCTGCAAACACCCTGTTCTGCCTCTGCCCAATCCATGTGCGCACGGCCACGCACATATTGAACGTATGTAAATGAGAGGTTGCCTATATACCTGCATTGCTAAACTCAGAAAAACATGAATTGCGAATGGTGGCTGCAGTTCAGTTTGCTTATTGTTTTGGTGAGTGCAAACGAGGAGATGCAGACAGGGGTCTCTGTCAACATTTGGGTGCCAGGTGCCAGACCAAAATGCGAGTTTACTGTGACTTTGCCTGGTTTTGGGCATGATGGGTCCAAACTCATGAATTACACCACCCATTTAAAAAAAATAAAAATTTATTTCTAAAAAATACTGGGAAGCACCAGGCACTCTCTGCTACTGTAGAATAAGAATCCAGTTCTTGTGGTCCCGAATGAAGGGCTAGCTTAAATAAGAACAGAGAAAGCTGCCTTTTACCAAATCAGAACATTGGCCCAAGCCAGCTTAGTACTGTCTACATGGACTGGCAGATGCTTTCCAAAGGTTTCCTGCAGGAGTCTCTCTCAGCCCTACCTGGGAATCCTTGGGGATTGAACCTGGGACCTTCTGCATGCAAGGCAGGTGGTTGACCACAGAGCTGACCCTTTCCCACCCACTGGCACATAGCCTGTGTTGGAAAACTCAGGTGTGTGTACCTGTTCCATGTATTCAAACACAGACGTGGCTGCTACAGTTGCCGGAGCTTCTTCAATAATCTTTTGGTGCCTCCTTTGGATGGAGCAGTCCCGGCTAAACAACGAAACCGCGTTCCCATACTGATCTGCTAAGACTTGGACTTCAAGGTGACGGGCGTGCTGCAACAACTTCATCACAAAGATCGGAGAGCCTGGAGCCTCACTCTGCACCTAGAATCACAGAATCATAGAATTGTGGAGCTGCAAGGGACCCAAAAGGCCCTGCAGTGCAGGAATAAATGCTACACAACCCACACCAGCTGGATAGGAGGGGAAGCTGAGATGGGTGTGGGCGACAAAAAAAACCACCAGAGCATGGAGTACAGCGGCCAAGTCATGTTGGCCTTCCAGGTACATTCCAGAGCAGCATTACTCAAGGCTGGCACTGGGGCAGGGTGTGAGCGGAGGACAGGACAAGGCTATGAGACACCCAAAGTTCGGTGTTTCGAAGTTTCAAGGAGGGAGGGGGCTTCTGGAGACAGTTTACTGGTGCTAAATTGTGTGGGCCATAAGGTGGGGAAGATCAGGAAAGGGGAGGGGAAGGAGCAAAACTCAAAGAACACAGAGGCACAAAAGCGCACTCTACAGACAGACGCCAGGACACTTCTGCTGGGCACAGGGTTTCACAACAGAGATTTCACTCTGGAGAGCTGGCCTGATATTGTGAACCAACAAACAAACAAATTTGAGCCAAACAAACAAACAATTTCCAGGGTGCTTGCTTGGGAGTAAGCTCCACTGAATTTAATGGAATTTACTTCTGAGTAAATATGGATAGGACTGCATATACACCAGGTAGTTGTATGAGGCCAGTCAATTGAATGTGCATGTGATAAAACCCAAACACTAAGAAATAAATTGTTGCAACATATATACTGCTCTATGTGGGACAAGAAGCTACAGTTAGAACTGGATATGGAATAACTGATTGGTTCAAAATTGGGAAAGGAGTACAACAAGGCTGTATATTGTCTCCCTGCTTATTTAACTTATATGCAGAATTCATCATGCGAAAGGCTGGACTGGATGAATCCCAAACCGGAATTAAGATTGCCGGAAGAAATATCAACAACCTCAATATGCTGATGATACAACCTTGATGGCAGAAAGTGAGGAGGAATTAAAGAACCTTTTAATGAGGGTGAAAGAGGAGAGCGCAAAATATGGTCTGAAGCTCAACATCAAAAAAACTAAGATCATGGCCACTGGTCCCATCACCTCCTGGCAAATAGAAGGGGAAGAAATGGAGGCAGTGAGAGATTTCACTTTCTTGGGTTCCATGATCACTGCAGATGGTGACAGCAGTCACGAAATTAGAAGACGCCTGCTTCTTGGGAGAAAAGCAATGACAAACCTAGACAGCATCTTAAAAAGCAAAGACATCACCTTGCTGACAAAGGTCCGTATAGTTAAAGCTATGGTTTTCCCAGTAGTACTGTACGGAAGTGAGAGCTGGACCATAAAGAAGGCTGATCGCCGAAGAATTGATGCTTTTGAATTATGGTGCTGGAGGAGACTCTTGAGAGTCCCATGGACTGCAAGAAGATCAAACCTATCCATTCTTAAAGAAATCAGCCCTGAGTGCTCACTAGAAGGACAGATCCTGAGGTTAAGGCTCCAGTACTTTGGCCACCTCATGAGAAGAGAAGACTCCCTAGAAAAGACCCTGATGTTGGGAAAGATTGAGGGCACAAGGAGAAGGGGACGGCAGAGGATGAGATGGTTGGACAGTGTTCTCGAAGCTACTAACATGAGTTTGGCCAAACTGCGAGAGGCAGTGAAGGATACCGTAGGCGTGCCTGGCGTGCTCTGGTCCATGGGGTCACGAAGAGTCGGACACGACTGAACGACTGAACAACAACAACAACATATACTGCAGCAGCTTAAGAGAGATATCCACCCCGTGCAGGAGGGAACAGGGAGCATCCTTTCTAAGCCATGTTCATGTTACTAACAAACACAATAAATGCTGCTCAGTTAATCAGAGGCACTTTTTAGCCAACCAAAGTAGTTTTTCAAATTGTCAAAGTTGCACCCTACTGAAAACTCCTGCCTTAAAGGAATGCAGACTCACAGACTGATTCACATCTGTTAATGATTTATGCCTCTCCAAGGGCAAACTCCACGGCAGGCGGCAATGCTGGAAGCAACATTTGTGCTGTTTGTTATGAACACATTAAAACAACCCACGTGTTTAATCTGGATTCAGCATGCTTGGTGGGAGAAAAAGCCCAATTTTTTCCACAGGGAAGCCCAAAGTACAGATCTGGCAATTTTAATAAATGTGAACATATTTTCAGATATTCTGAAGAAGCCAAAGGTTTGAGGATTCTCTGTTGTGCAGCTTTTGGGAGGCAGGACTGGAAAACATTTTTCAGCTTGAGGGCCGCATTCCCTCATGACCAGAAGCTTCTGAGGGCCACATACCAGCTGTGGGCGGGGCCAGAACCCAGAGTGGGTGGAGCCTGGGGGCCTTTTCCCATTGCACAGTGAACTACCTGCAAACCACACAAGCGCCTCACAAGCTCTCCCCAAGAGGCATTGTCACGGTTCCAGGATACATCCGGCCAAAGCCCTCAAGGAGGGAGTGGAGAAATGCAACTTGGGGGGAGTCCCGAGGGCCAGACAGAGAGGACTAAATGTAGGGCCATATTCAGCTCCTAGACTTGAGGTTCTCTGCACTGCCGGCAAAGAGCAGCATCTGAATTTCATTTCAGGGTGTTTATAACATACCCCGGCCTCGACTTCCAAAAGGAAGCCTAGCAGTCAACATGCTTTGTCCTTGGCTATGGAAACTTTTGATATATGAAGCAAAACCTCAGAGAGTCACAAATGTTCTGAAGTGGCACTTGCATGGATTATAAGATTATAATGGATATTTTAGTGTGGCAGCACCTGCACTCCGGAACTCCCTGCCTATTGACACCAGGCACTCTTTTGGGCACCAGCTAAAAACATTATTGTTTAGACAAGCCTACCTAGATATGTGGAATGTTGATGTATTTTTTATTTAATTATTGCAGTTTATTGCTGATTTTATCTTTTGAACCTCAAAGAATTGTTTTTACTTATAATTTTATTAACTCTCTTTGCAAACTGATTTGATGGTTTGTTTGCTTGTTTGTTTTACAATCAAGTGGCATATACATTCTATGAAATTAAATAACTTAATACAAGAATGCCACATTAACATAACGAGTTAACCGTAAACAATTAAACAATTAAAATTAAATTGTTAAGTGGAGAAAAGGGCGGGATAGATCGATCGAGGATAAATCGATAATACATCCACCAGGGTGGATGTATTCACCTGTCTGAAGCGGGTGGGAAACTCTTCTGCCGCTTCCACTATCCGGATTCCTTTGCCGCCGCCTCCCTCCGAAGCCTTGATCATCACAGGGTAGCCAATTCTCTCGGAGGCCTGAGAGAAAGGGAATTTCAGAAAAAGGAAAGGAAAGGAAAATAAGAGTCAGATGGCAAAGAGCTAAAGGACCATTCTCTGCTAATCGCAGCCCCGGACTAAGGAGCGAACCATCTCCTCTCAGAGGCCAAGGCTGTGCTTCTCTCAGGCTAAGGGTGGACAGCCTAGACTTCCCTCAGTACAAAATGGTGGCTGATTCACCCTGTGAAAAGTGCCCAGCTACACACACAGAGAGAGCTATGGGCTCCTTATAATAATAATAATAATTTATTATTTGTACCCCGCCCATCTGGCTGGGTCTCCCCAGCCACCCTGGGCGGCTTCCAGCAAATATTAAAAAACAAAACATTAAAATATCACAGATTAAAAGCTTCCCTGAACAGGGCTGCCTTCAGGTGTTTTCTAAAGGTCATGTGGTTGTTTATTGCTTTGACCTCTGATGGGAGGGAGTTCCACAGGGCGGGCGCCACCCTTGTCCTTAAGGAACAAGGAACAAGGCCGCTGGCTGCCCCCCCCCTCGGGAGTTACCACCCTTTGCCCGTTACAAACGCTGCCCCACTCCTCCTCAATGTGTGGTGTGCCTGCTACACCTCCTGGCACAAGCTCAGAGACCCTTTCCATTAGTCATGTTTCAGGGTTGGACTCCAGATCAAAATTCAGCCCTGAACCCCAAGGCTTACAAATATTGGTGGGAAAGGGAGAAACCTGGTTGTCTCAGCTTCTCACACTTAGTAAGGGCTGATGGGAAAAGCCTTGGTTGCAAATTCTTCCTGCAATGTGGCTGTTAAATTGCACAGGATTTCTTCAAGGCTGATAATGTTTCTTTTTGAGAAGGAAGCTGTGTGTCTTTGTGTGGAGAATGCAACCCTTTTCAGGTGTGTTGTGGCCCTGAGGAAAACCCCTCTTTTGCAGCTGGAATGTGCCTTGGGAGGAAATTCTTTGGACTCTCCTGAATCCACCATCCATCAATTTCAGGGGGTGAGTCCAAGTCAGGCAGCATCTGCTGGGCTCAGGGCTGGCTTGCTGGGGGCAGCTGGGAGGAGGAGCAGATCTGACTTCCGAGGAGAGAGCCGCTCACTGCCTCCTGCGCCTCTTCCTCGCCATCCCCCCGCTCACCCCCCGCCACCTTCAGGGCTTCCCCAGGCTTCCTCGAGTTGCCTCAGGTAGTGGCAGAGTGAGGAGGAGTTGGGTGGCATTTTCTGTCCTGCTCTGGCCCTGGCAGGTCCACAGGTCAGCCCCCCCTGCCCCCCCCTGAGCCTCAGCTGGCAGGTGGGCCCTCCGTTACCTCTAGGCCTTCATCCTGATCCCTGACGCAGCCCTGCCAATACGTCTCCAGGGGGACAGTGATGGTTCTTGGCTGCTCCTTCTCCTCCTCCATCCACTCAGCCACCAAACCTGGGAACGTTCACATCAAGAAGCCTCAGAGCAATGGCCACAGGGATGTAACAACAGCCGGGCTGGATCCAACCAAAGGCCAACTGGACCGGCATCACACAGGTGCCTCTCCATCACCTCCAGGCAGCGCATGTAAGCCCTGCTGGATCAGTGGGGGGGAGGACATCAAGCCCGGCATCCTGATCTCATCCTTGCCAACTAGATGCCCCAGCAAAGTCCAGAAGCAGAATGTGAGCTCAAGAGCAGCCCTCTCCCTGGCATTCAGAGGCTTTAGATCCTGGAAGTAACATGAGGAGTATTCTCTCCCTCTTTCCTCCAAGCAGTGGAACTCATGGAGAGAGGACCAAAGAAAGGACCAGGAGGCAGTGAGATGGTCACCAGCCCAGGAAATTGGACAAATTCATGGTTGCTGAAATCACAGGACAGGAGAGTTGCTCTTGTGCTTGGGTTCTGCTTGTTGGTTTTCCACTGAGAATGGCTGGGGAAACCCAGCCAGATGGGTGAAGTATTATTAATTATTAATAATTAATTATTAATATTAATTATTAATATTAATATGTTGTTGTTGTTGCTGCTGCTGCTGCTGCTGCTGCAGTACTAGTAGTAGTATCTGGTTGGCCAGTGTGAGAACAGGATGCTGGACGAGATGCAAATGGAGACTTAATCTTCCTCAGCTCATGTCAAACATTGCAGAGGTAGGCAGGAGGGCGACAAAATGTGAGAGAGGCTCCATTTCACAAAAGCAGGCCTTGGTTTCTGGCTGCCATGCTCCCTGAGCCCTGAACCTCCCCTCTGGGCATGCGTAGAGTGAAGCTGGGATTGTTGGGGGGCACCAACCAGAAGTCTGAGCTAGGCAGGGGTCAGAGCATGCGCGTTCTCTTACCACTTCCACTCCAAGGCAATGTGGGGATATGGACCGTCTGGGCCACAATGGTGGAAGCCACTTTGTCCCCCAGAGCCCACATGGCCTCACTGGGCGGGCCTGGCAAAACAGAACAAGTCATCCTGGGGTAAGTGCAGGAAGAAACCACCAAGAACTGTACTTACTTGGGCAAGGCCCAGTGGGACGGATGGTCCCCTCGCACAACAGCATGAGAGCAGGATTGGAAGGGCATAAGGCAGCAGCCAGGAGAGGCCCCACGAAAAGCCCAGCAGAGCTCCCTTGCTTACACACTGCTTGTTTTTACTTTCTGCACCACAGAAACTCCATCAGTGCTCCTGTTCCAACAGACTCCTCCTGCGCCTGCCCATTTAGCAGTGCCACCAACATGCAAGAGGACAGGTCCCTGCCCTGGGCAGCTTACAGTCTGAAGTGCTACACAGGATATAACACAGGAGGAGGAGGTGCTCGTCTTGTGGCCCCGGTTTTGCAGTTTAGCACAGCAGACAATTGTCTATTTTTGTATCCATGTGGACACACACAGAATAATCTCTCAGTGCACAAACAACCTTGAAATCAGCCGTATTAACAGGTACACAGCAGCATGCATTTCAAAGACACTGAGCCAGCTCCCCATGTCAGTCTTTTGGAAATCTAAGATACTGCCATGCACACCACAAAATATCAATTCACAGGAGGAGAAATTGGCAAAAACACATCTCATAAAACAAGCAAAATATCTACCCTGTCCCCAAATAAACCAGGCAAAAAAAGATCGTACCTTCAAAAGCTCTCCCCCCCCTTTCCCCCCAAGGAATTCTTAGGAGACGCTTTTGTGCCCACAGTCACCATGGTAGGGACCCCCGCATGAAAGAATGCCTACCTAGGAAACCAATGCCATGTTTGTGAAGCAATTCTGGAAGTTTTGGGTTTTCCGATGCGTGTCCCCAACCAGCCCAAACAGCCTGCAATGAAAGCATTTAAGGTCAGCAGGTGTAAAGCAGAGTGACCTGCTTCAGATCCAGAAACAGCTGCTTTGACTCAAGATCTGCCCAAGGACTGTGTCAAACCGCCCCCCCCCCACGCCACATTTCCCTGGTTTACAAACCAGGGGAGTAGAGGAGCTTTGACCACCTTCACACCATGCAGTGGGATGCCACTCTAAACAGTCCTGGCTTCTCCCAAAGAAGTCTGGGAGATGTAGTTTGCTATGGGTGCATTCTCTCCCAGAGCTACAATTCCCAGAGGTCTCTGTGAAGAGGGATTGACTATTAAACCACTCTGGAAACTGTAGCTCTGGGTGGAGAACAGGAATCTCCTGACAATTCTCAGCACCCTTAGCAAACTACAGTTCCCAGAATACTTTGGAGGGAGCCATGGCTGCTTAAATTGCTTTCCAATGGCTTTAATTCCAAGGAGGGAGACTGGTGTGAGGGTGCAGAGGGTCGCAGAGCCACCCAGGGAGCACATGCAGCTTTGTTCTCCAGCACCTGATTGCCAGCAGAGTCTCTCTACGTGTCCCCAGGAATCCTTTGCATCGCATGGAGGTTTCATGGCAGACACACGGAGGATCCAAACACAAATGGCTGCGGAAAGAACTCCAAGGAAGCAAGCGCAAGAGCTACACACCTGTTGTAAACAACTGATCCTCAAAGCCGCCAAACCAAAACTGTTCAGTTGTCTTGTTCTCCGGAACAGGAAAGAGGCAGATAGAGCGTTTCAGACCTTACCTGCACTGGAATCCTTTTTGAAATATCCACAATTAATTCTACATTGGCATAATTGTTATTATTTGTTCCTCCGGGGACTGGCACATACTGGTCGGCCATTTTTATATACTCTGAAAAATTGTAATGGTAGAATTATTTGCAGTGCTGAACGTGGATGCACAGATAGAGCGGGCCACACTCTTGCTGCTTACCTGCATTTGCTTTGAGGTCTTCGGGTGTCACCATGACCACGAATCTAATGGCCCGTTCATTGCGGAACATCTCATAGGCCCAGCGGCGGATAGAGCGCATGCACTTCACGGCCGCAATGCCATTGTTGGCAATAAGGACCTGGGAAGAAACCACACACAGGTAATATTTGTTACTGATTGTTGTTAGAATCATGGAATCAAGAGTTGGCAGGGACCCCGAGGGTCCTCTAGTCCAACCCCCTGCAATGCAGAAATCTCAGCTGAAGCATCTAAGCAGCTAATCCTGGAAAGATTTCCAGCTGGAGAATGGAGAGCCCCAATCCCTCCTCCAAAGACTACAAGAGAGGCGTGGACCACATTCACACCCTACACTTTAAAGCCTAAAGGTTGCACTGAAGATTGGGGGAGGGCCACCCCCCCAAAAAAAATATTCGGAGGGGCCTAAAAGAGCTCAGCCTCTAGGAGTTGGTGCCCCTGGTGATGACCTACTTTCTGTATACCCTTAAGTATTTATTAAGCCCGCCCTTCACCATGGGGTCCCAGGGTGGGTTCCATACAGCTCAGTACAATGAAACCATGTAATGCACGAATGTTAAAGGGGGGGGAGAGCGAGAGCGATAGGCTAACCTAATCCTCCAACACCAACGCTCTGTGCAAAAGAGTGTCTTGACCTTCTTAAAAATGGAAAGAAAAATGAATGAAAAGTGATACAAATATGGTGGCGGACCAAACCTTCCTTGGAGGTTTTTAAAGAAACGTTGGATGGCCATCTGTCAAGGTTTCTTTAGCAGTGATTCCTGCACTGCAGGGGGTTAGGCTAGATGACCCTTGGCATCCCCTCCAATTCTGCAACTCTATGGTTCTATGAAATATTTGAATTTGAGCTCTGCACCATATTCTCCCACAAATATCTTTTAGAAGCCCATAAGAAAGCCATTCCAGCTGCCCCACAAGAAACCCAGCCATGGGCGAAAACACCCTGATGGGCTGCCCTTCTCTGGGGATGCTGCTACCTTTTCAATGACACGGTTCCCTCCAAAACGAGTCACAAACTCCGCAGGCGAGGCCACCGTGAAGTCCCTGTGCAAGTCTAGTTTCCTTTGCTCACGCCCCTTCTTGATCAGGTGCATCCCTGACATGCTGGGTCTGGAAGGGGTGAGAAGACGGACGGAAATTAAGAGCGGTGGCTGACCTGGTAGGACTGATAGGCAGCAGGAGTCAAAGGCAGAGACTCCTTGGAACCAGAAGAGCAGGACAAGGAGGGGCAAGCTTTCAAACAACCACTCCTCTGGTTATCAAGGGCGAACCAGAATTGCCCTCCAGGTGACCACGTACTGAATAATTCCACATTTCTTGTTGTTGTTTTTCTCCTCCTTTCAGACCAAAATGACTCACCAAGTGTAGGCTGGCTCAGAAATGTGTTTGTGATCTATAAACTTTGGAGAACTCGTTTGAAAGCTGCAGAAGAAATTGTCTGTGTCCGACCACAAGGACACCCAGCAGGTCTTCTCCCAATGCAGTGCCCAGAGCAAAGAGTCACCAACCTCAAGGCTGCTGGTTCGAGACCAGGAAGACTCCCTTTGCTCTATCTCTGTGTGAATGAAATGTCACCCCAGTGAAACAAACTGGTGGCCTATTCAGGACACAACATGCAACCAAGTGGCAGAATTCACTCCCCTAGGATGCAGTGATGATGACTAGCTCACATGGTGGCTTTAAAAGATGACAAAGGGAAGTGATATCTTAAGAGAGAGCCTCCATGTGCAAGTACAGCATACCACCAAATAATGCCAGATGCTAGGAAGAAGGAGAGGAGGGCTGCTGCTGGTGAGCTGGAAACAGAAGGCTGGATTAAGCAAGCCTGGGCCTGACCCAGGCAATCCTTACCCAAATTCTCACCTTCCGTATGCCCTCCTAACTACGGAGAGGCAAAGGAGGGCAGCTTGCCACTCAGCTTCTGCCCCTCGCTGCTATCTCCTTGCTCTCTCGCTAAGCGCTTGCAGGGCTGGCCTCAGTCCTCCCAGAAACACAGCTGCTGGGCAAGATTAGGCGACGAGGGGGGGGGGCAACAGACACCCTCCAGAGCAAAGGACAAAAAGCAAGTGAGGCAGTTTTGACTGGGAATTTAGCTTAATCATCAAAATAAAAAATTAATAATCCCTCCTTCTGATAGCAAACACAGGTGGTGAGTTAAGACAAGAGGAAACTCCTCCCGCCGCTGGCTGAGCAGTCCAGAAGCTGGAAAAGAAGAATGAAAAACGGAAGGGGGGGGAGGGAGAGAAGAAGGTGTGGAAATCCCCTCTTGGAAAGAATGACAGGCTCATGAACATGAGCACTCCGCTAGGGTACAATGCTGCTTTCAGTGGTGTGCAATGCTTCCGTGTGCCTGGCTGTTAACCAGAAGGATGGTAGTTTGAGTCCAGCAAGGGGTGGCTGTGGGCAGGATTCCTGCATGGACTAGATGACCCTCAGGGTCCCTTCCAATTCTACAATCCTAGGAGTCTATTTTTTGTTTTCCAAACACAAACACCCCACACTCACAGAACTCTTCAGTCTTCAAGAAACAGATTTCCAGTAACTTTAGCAAATTTCTCTTGATGGTCATCTTGCAGTGACCTCAGCCTTTGGGGGATGGGGGAAGGGGGGATGTGCCCTTTCACCTGCAAATCTGAACCTGGACTAATTGGCATTTCAAAAAGAAAGAAAAAGCAGTTGCAAAGCAATATGGAAATTGTATCTCCACCCCACCCAGTCATTTGGTCAAGTTGGTCAGGCCATAGTTTTGTTGAGATGCCTGGACTCCTAGAGGGTAACCCCTTTGAAATCTCTTGTCACAGAGGCAGACAGTCTAGGGCCTATCTAATGCAAACTGCAGGCAGCAGGATCCTGGGGCTCTGGGGCTCTCTTCAACTGCACTTGACCTTCTCAGATAATCTGTGCAAGAGGATATGGGTCTTCTCATCAGGGGCCCGGGCAAATGTCCGGCCATGCCACCCTCTGGCTGGGGGAACACGGCTGCGCTGTGGGACCCTAGTAGCTAAACCCACATTTTGAGGGGTGGGGGACTGGGGAAAGAAGAGATAAGAATCTTGAGAAAATATATTTAGGGAATTAATTTATTTTAAAGCCACCTTTCCAATTGCTTCACAGAATTAACAGTGGATAACACATTTATACACTCACACTCAAAGCCTTATAAATCAGAATTTACAACTTTTGCTTTGCTATAAAAATATGCAAAGTTGGAGAAAAAAACCTCATAAATGACGTGATGCCAAAAAGAATTCAGGAGGACCTGAAAAATCCTATGCTGCTAGGTGGGATTTCCCCTTAATATACAGCAGAAATACTGACCCTCCCTCTCCACAGCGCAATGCGAAATTTGGTTTTCAGAATGGTCTAAAGTACTTTACCAACCTAATATTAAGTCTCCCCCAGATACAACCTTGGAGGTTTTTAGGCAGAGGTTGGATGGCCATCTGTCATGCATGATCTAGATGATCCCTGCATTGCAGGGAGCTGGACTAGATTACCATCAGGATCCCTTCCAACTCTACAATTCTATGATTCTATACTATGCTGCTTTGTTGTACTTACATTATTTTTATTATATTGCTATGTTTATTGAAGTAAATCAAAATCTTCATTAAATAAAAATAAATCGGGATAAATTATACTGGAATCAGTGTCTCCCATGTACTCCCAAGGCGTGCACACAATTTTGCTTATTTCCGCTTTTAGCAAAAATTTAATCCAATTTTTAGATGACAGGCAGGGAGAGCATGGGGAAAGGAAGATCAACTAACCTGACAAGATGCTGTGAAGTTAGTCTCCCCCCCCTCCAAACTGGATGTTTAAAAGAAAAATGCAGTGCGGGCAGGGAGGGAAGAGGGCAAGCAAGGGTCAAGGGTGGGAAACACAATGACGTCACACAAGAAACGTGGGTTTTGTTTTGGAAATGGGAGACTCCATCTAGGAGCTTTTCCCGGCCAAAGCATTTTTTGAAACACACAAGGTCAGAATCTTCGCTGACAAAAACGAAGAAGCAGAAGAATCTGGAGAACCCACTCCCAAATTGCATGGGAGGCTCCAAAACACCCAGGGGTGCAATAAAGCAGACGAAAGGGCTTCTGCAAGCCCCCCATCTGACCTCTGGCACTTCTGAAAACAACACACGGAAAATATTTACTGTAGAAAGCCAGTCCCTGTCCTAACAAGCAGATGCCTGAAAAAACCTCTTAAGCTTGGGAAAGGACGGGGGGGGGGGGGACTTGCCAGTCTGAGCAGTTCAGCTGCTGCCTCCCCCTCCCCAGCTGACTCCATGCACAAGACTAAGGGGACTCCCAAGAGGGTCCAGGAGCCCCCTCCTCTCCGCCTGCCCAAAGCGGAGGGAAGAGGAGAAGAGACTTCAGCTGGCAAGTCTCGGCTCTCTCCCTGCCAGCCCCCCAGGACTGACCTCCAAAGGCCCCCGGAGCAGCTCAGATCGTCTCCGTCTTCCTCTGCCATCCTGCCAAGGAGACCCCCAGAAGGGAGGAGGGCAGAAGCTGGTGCCCCCGATGCAGCAGCCTCGTCCTCTGCCTCCTCCTGCTGCTCCATTGCTGCCCCCCCTGCCCTGTTGCTTCCCTTTGGGCAAAGGGCCAGAGCCCAGCAAACTCTCTAGCAGCACCAAGTGGCTCAGCAGAGGAAAAGGGCCCGGAGACAACCTTGGAAAGAGACGCAGCAGAGAGAACGAAGCCCCGGGGCAACAGGAAGGCAAGTCTTCTCAAGCGACCCTTTCCTAGGTAGCTGCTTTTTTAAAGGGGGCCAAGCAAAAGAACACACAGGTCTTGTGGGCAGCAGCGGAAAAGGACTTAGAAGAGTCAGATTAGTGTCGGATTAGTACCTGGGAGAGACCAGGGTTCAAATCCCCCACCTGGCCATGAAGCTCCCTTGGGCAGGTCACGGCCTCTCAGACTAACCTACCTCGCAGGGCTGTGGTGAGGATTACATGGGGAGAGATAGAACTGTGTGGGTCACCTTGAGCTTCTGGGAGAAAAATGTGGGATAGAAACACAACAAATAAATTGGGGGGGGGGGACGGACACGTGGCCCTTTACATGACGCGGCAAACCTGCTTTGGTGGTTCAGCCAAAGTCCCGCCTCTGATAGTGGCCAGCCAGGCACCTCCAGAAAGCTCCTCGCCTGACTGGTGTGAAACTTTCGCTGGACTCCATCACTGGCTTCACAGACTCACTGAAGGCATGCAGGGTTTGCTTCCACTGGAATCCAAGTTGTTGCTTTCCTCTTTGCCAAGAGTCACAGAAGAGGCACCTTCCCTTGCGCAAGGGACCTCCAGGGCTGCAAAGCCCCTTCACCATTTCTATGTGTCACTACATAGCCCCCCCCCCCCCGCACCAGGAGAGCAGCACAAGAGGGAGGCGAGGGGCCTGCCCCCCCCCAAAGAAACAGTCCTTTGTCCTAATCAGGCCTTTTGTCCTCTGCTTATCAGCAACCCCGGAAGGCTTTGGGAACAACTTGTAGCTCACGTGTTTGCCTGTTTTAAAAAGAAAATGTGTCCTTGTGGACATTAAGGCTTATTGTGTGACACTGCTTCAGAAGAGGTTATCTAAAAAATTAGAAGCAGGATATAGATCTTTGAAACACCAGATAATAAACAGACTATGGGTATCTGGAATACATTACCAACCATCTCGGACCCTACGATTGGTTGGGCTTCCGATTCTCACCAGCTCGTGACTGAGCCTTTTCAGTGATGCCCTCCCTAGTCAGGTGTGTCTGCGTCCATCATTATTTATTTTCAGGAGCAATTATTAAACCTTTCCTGCTTGGCCAGGGGTTTGGTGACTAACGAATTATGATTATTAATTGATAATTGATGCCATTTATATTCCACCTTTTTTCTCTCCAAGGAGCTCAAGGCGGTGTACATAATGCTCTCCTCCCCCTTTTCAGCCTCACAACAGCCCTGTGGGGTGGCATGGACTGAGAGTGAGTGACAGGCCCAAGGTCAGCCAGGGAGCTTCATGACCGAGTGGGGATTCGAACCCTGGTCTTTCAGCTCCTGGAGCAGCACTCCAAACAATGACACCACACTGACTCTCACTGTTCCAGGCAACCCTAAGATCACTGGGTGGAAGAATGTTTTTTTAAATCTTTTTTAGTTACCGGTAACTGCTTTTGGAATGTTCTTAACTGTAACTGATTTTAGATGTTTTCCATTGTAGTTCTTTTTAGACTGTTTGAACCTGTTTTAAAACGTTTACTTTGCTTTTGTTTTAAATGGTCCATCTGTTTGCTGCCCTGGGCTCCTCCAGCCCCCACCCATTAGAATCATGAATGCCCCAAAAGGCCCCCCCCCAAGAACCTTCAGTCCACAATCTAAAATTACCTAAACCCACCTCTGGCTGCAAGCCAAGACCCCGGCTGAACTGAGAAGGGGTCATTCATGGGGGGCTGGATTTCTTAAACAGAAAAGTTCTGGCTTTGGCTGAGTGCATGAAGCTGAGCTACTATAGAGATGGTTACCTCTTCATATCACCTATTTCTGTCTTTCAGAAACCATGTCTAAATTTTAAATCAAACATTTCTAAAATGACATAAGATAAAAGAGACCTCAGCATCTCAAAATGAAAGACATTTTTTTAAGCCACAACTTCAACAGTTGGAATAACAAGCAAGGAGCATAGCAAATAAAATATCACTGGTTGCCAAAAAATAAAAGAAGAGGGAAAAGGCACAGAGAAATCTCTTGGCCTGCATCTGGAACTGAACAAAGAAGGAGTCAGGCGGTTCTGCTCTGCCTTTGGGTTCCTTCATATGTTTATTTACTCCATTTGTATTCTGCCCTTTCTCCCAAAGGAGCCCAGGAGGTGCCACCACCAAGAAGACAGCACCCCACCTGTCAAAGCAGAACATGGCAGGCAGGTCTATTTTTGAGACTCCACTCCCATCATCCTTGCCCCCTTGGCCTCGCTGGCTGGGGCTCATGGGAGTTGGCGTCCAGCAACATCCAGAGGCCACAGGCTCCTCATCCCATCCTTCTTTAGCTCAGCCTTCCCCAACCTGGTGCCCTCCAGCTCTTATCAGCCCCAGAAGAACGAAGCATCCTTTGGGGGGAACATGGCCGTGCTGGCTAGCTGGACGTGAGCCAAAACTTATTGAAGGCATCAGGTTGGGTCATAGGCATTCAGCTGCAAAGGAGGGATAAAAAGGTAAAGGTAAAGGGACCCCTGACCATTGGGTCCAGTCGCGGACAACTCTGGGGTTGCGGCGCTCATCTCGCTTTACTGGCCGAGGGAGCTGGCGTACAGCTTCCAGGTCATGTGGCCAGCATGACTAAGCCGCTTCTGGCGAACCAGAGCAGCACACGGAAACGCCGTTTACCTTCCCGCCAGAGCGGTACCTATTTATCTACTTACACTTTGACGTGCTTTCGAACTGCTAGGTGGGCAGGAGCAGGGACTGAGCAACGGGAGCTGACCCCATCGCGGGGATCCAAACCGCCGACCTTCTGATCGGCAAGCCCTAGGCTCTGTGGTTTAACCCACAGCGCCAACCGTGTCCCACAAAGGAGGGATAAACTGCTGTGAATCAGAAGAAAAGGGGGCTTTGGAATAAGTTAGGAAAGACAAAGAGCACAGGATCTCATATTGTGCCAGTTTCACATGCCATGGTCAAGCAAGCGAAGTTGACCGTAACAGGCCCAGCTGCCAGCAAGCTCTCCAGCTGCCATGATGCTTACCTCATCACCCCACTGGTTTCCGACAGGGAGATCAGCGGCGAGGAATCCACAGAGGACGAGGACCCGACGCTGGCCAGGCTGCTCCTCCTCCTGCCCGCCATTTTGAAGGACCCGGCCACAAGCTCGTCATCAGAAGAGTTGTCTTCGAAAGAGCCTAGCACAAACTTGGTCACTGTTTGGCGCTTCGCTTGGGCCTTGCTGCTCTCTGGTTCCTCTCCTGAGAGGGACCCCATTTGCCTCAGCGACTGGCCTGAGGAAGGGACCATGACCCAGCTCAGAGGCCTCGCTGACTCCGTGGCTGGGGAACCCTGGGCAGACTGGGGAATGGGGGGCTTGCACGGGCAGGAGGGGTGCTCTGGCTGCTTAGGGGCACCCACAGAGGCCTGCGTGCTTAGAGGAGGGCACTGCTGTGAGGCGCCTTCGGAGTCCTGGCTGGGCCCCATCAGTGGGGGCTGCAACCCACAAGCATCGGAGAGTTGGAGGGGGGATCCATTGGTGGGAAGATCCAGAGTTTCGGAAGGAAGTGGCTGGTCTGGGGCAGGCCCTTCCACTTCCAGTTTCCTTGGGTAGTTTGCCATTTTGGTCCAAACTAACCATGCCAAAGTTAGCAAACAGAGAAAAGCTAGCAGGACCATTCAGAAATCCTGGATGGGGTGGAAAGAGAGAAGAATATTTAGGGGCGGTAGTAGGAAAAAACCGCGCACACACTTCCAGAGTTCTGAAAGTTAACCTAAGGTCACCTTTGGCAACCTGGTGCTCTCCAGATGAACTACAGTTCCCATCAACCTCAGGTAGCATTGAAAAGCCAGCAGCAAAATGGATAATTTTGCATTTTAAAAAATCTGTTCTGCTGCTGCTGCATCAACTGCCTCCCCCACAAGCTTTTATTCTCTCTTTAAATGCAAGCTCTCACCAGACTTATAAACACACAAATTGTTTAGGTAGCTACACAAATTGATACTGGGCCCCTCAAAACTGAAAAAGAGCTTTCCCCAGCTCTGACCCCATGATCAAGTTAAGAGGAATTCCAAGGAACATATGGCCCAGATTCATGCACAAACACAGAGACTCAACAACAGCATCCACCACACTGTAGAACTGCTGCCCCAAAACCTTCACTTAAAAAGAGACACGACAACACACAGCAGGCCTTTGCTCCAGGAAAGATCCACCTCTTACAGTATTTTATATTGCAGCCAATGGAATCTCTTCGCTGATCTATCTCTCTGCTGCCGGGTCCTGTGACTGAGCCAGAGGGGCTCTTGAAACATGAGCTACCGGTATTTGTATTCTCCAAAACCAGCCCCTTGGCAAAGGGAAGTCTGCCAGTTCTCCTGTGCCATGGCCTGAACATGAGGCAACACCCCCACCTCCTGGAGCAAGAGCATCAGCACAGAGACACCGGTCATCCCTGGAAGGACAGAGGTGGGGCCAGTTGCAAAGGCCGTCCCCCTCCAGCCAAGTAAAGCGGAGCAAACTGCACGGCCACCACTCTTTTCAAGATCCTGGGTGGGAGCTGCACTTGGGAGCCTGGGGCTCCAGCCATGTGCTTCTGTACTGCTGGACTCGCGTGGAGCCTGGGGGAAGTGATCTTGTTGGCAGGCACAGAAAGGGGCAGCCTTCCTGCCAGGTGGAGGGAGGCAGCCACCTCAGATGGCAGGTTCTGAGGGGCAGTGAAAGGACAGATCCCCTTGGCCGTGCGGGAGAGGCTGCTGCCCCATCGCCAGGGGGGAAGAAATCTGCTCAGCTTCGGAACAGGCACCCCCTCCCCCTTACGTGCATCCCACCTGCATTTACGCAGGTTGCTGAGAAATAAATTGGCCTTCCCTCGCTCAGGGCTGCTGCTGGGAAGTGAGCAAGGCAAGGCGCACTGAAGGCGCCCAACTGAGGGGAGGCTTCGAACAGGCCGGGCAGCGGCCCCAGCAATTTCCAGGGGGAGTCTCTCTCTCTGTGTGTGTGTCCTCACTTTGCGATCCCCACTTTACTCAATTTCACTTATGTGTGCAGGGCCCCAGAACCTAAGCCCCGCGTAAGGGGGGGGGGGCTGTATATGGAATTGCAGAGGGGAGCATAATGTCTCTGCTTTGGCCCCTGACAACAAAATGTCTCAGGGGCACAGACACCAACATGTCACGTTAGGACACAGGCCCATCCCTCTCCTCTTCCTCGCCTCCCCCCAAAATCCTGCCTGCCACGAGATCAATGTCATGTCCAGCACAACCCTGGGGGTGTCAACTTACTACGGGTAGCCAATTCAAGGTGCTTTGGGGGATTCATTTAACATTTATTATTTTTATTATTTTTGTTTATTAAATCTGTAAACCACCCTTCATCTGTAGATCTCAAGGCAGTTCACAACATAAAATTGCAATATAAAAAACACAATACATAAGAACACTAAGAACAAACCAAACAGATAACACCCCTTCCCACAAACACATTTAAAAGGCTGTAGAATATTAATTAGCCAAAGGCCTGGTTGAAGAGGAACATTTTTGTCTGGCACCTAAAGGTGTATAATGAAGGCACCAGCTGAACCTTCCTGGGGAGAGCATTTCACAATCAGGGAGCCACTGCAGAAAAGGTCCCGTTCTCATGTTGCCACCCTCCGGACCTCTTGAGGAGAAGGAGGATCCATGGTCCAGGTCGGTTATATGGAGAGAGACAGCCCTTGAGGTCTTGCAGTCCTGAGCCACTTAAGGCTTTATAGGTCAAAACCAGCACTTTGAATTGGGCTCAGAAACAAATTGATAACCTGTGCAGTTGGACCAGGATCGGTGTAATGTGCTCAAACCGTCTTGCTTCGGTGAGCAACCTGGCCGCTGAATTCTGCACTAGCTGAAGTTTCCGAGGCAGCCCTACGTATAACGCATTGCAGTAATCTAACCTTGAGGTTACCAGAACATAGACAACAGTAGTTAAGCTATACCTGTCCAGAAAGGGGCGTAGGTGGGCCACCAGATGAAGCTGATGGAAGGCACTCTGGGCCACTTAGGCCACCTGAGCCACAAGGATCCAGGAGGACCCCCAAGCTACGAACCTGCTCCTTCAGAGGGAGTGTAACCCCATCAACAGCAGGCAAACTCCCACCCATCTGGTCTAGGGAATCCCCCACTAACAGCGCCTCAGTCTGATCTGGATTGAGCTTCACTTTGTTGGCTCTCATCCAGTCCATTACTGAGGCAGGACACTGGTCCAGCACTTCCGCTGCCTCCCCTGCAGATGTAAAGGAGAAATAGAGCTGAGTGTCATCAGCATACTGCTGACAACACACTCCAAAACTCTGGATATCCCCACCCAGCGGTTTCATGTAGATGTTAAACAGCATAGAGGGGAAAAATTGGTGTTTATATGAAAAGTCCCACTGAATTCAATAAGACTTACTCCCAAGTAAGGCCACCTTCACCTCATATTTTTAAAGTGCTTTAAACAGTCATGGCTTCTCCCAGAGAATTTTGGGAGTTGCAGTTTGCTGAGAGTGGTTAGGAGACTCCTATTCCCTTCCCAGAGCTACAATTCCCAGAGTGGCTTAACAATCAGCCCCTCTTCACAGGGGTCTCTGAGACACAGAGGCCACTTTCTTCTCCATCCCTGCCAAATTCAACTTTAGACATATTTCTATGGTGACTGTAGAAGTTGCTCTGCATCACAAACAAACAAACAACCATTAGCAGAAATACAAGCCTCCTTTGGTTTTGCCACTTACCAGCCTCTCTGAGCCAAGGAGGCCTCTCAGCACCAAGCGGCCCAATCTACAAGCCTCCTTTCTTCATTCTCAAGAACTAGAGAATCACTGCACCCGTCCAGGCGCAGCCACTGTAGTCTGAGAAGGAGCTTGGCAGCTGTTGCTGTGAAGAACGTAAACTTGAGATTCGCTTGGTCCTGAGCCAGGCCCAAAAAAGGAGTCAAAACAACCCCCCTCTTTGCATGGTAACTGATGGTAGTTTGCAGGGGGAGGGGGGCAGGGAAAGAGTGGCTAATTATTGCATCTGCCACCTCCTTTGACCAGGCAATACATCAAGAAGTAGCCACTGATTGGGGGGGGGGTGTCCCCGAAACAGCTATCTGCATTCCTGCATCAAGAAAGTTTAGAAGATGTACAAAACAGAAACAGGTCCTTTTTCAACCCACTGAACTAGGGATGGGAAGCATCTGCAGCCTGGCAAATGTTGCTGGACTCCTTGCCATCAGCCAGAACTGCCAATTGGTTATGGGGAGTGAGAGTTAGAACCCAGCACAGGTTCCTCTCCCCCGTGGCTCCTCTGTCTCTATTTCTTTTAAAAGTGAGAGTGTAAGTTCCTAGCCTTTATGGCCTCAGCAGGAGGGTAGTAGTAAAATGTTGAAGTCAGCAGCTCGTTGTGATGACCCTCAAAGCCAATTGCTGCAGTTGCTTGCCTGAAGTAGGAACCTCATCAAAGAAAAGGAATGAAGGAGCAAGCCTCTGATCATTTCCTTCCTTCTCCAACTTTTGCTTGTTAATCTGTTGCAAACAATAGTAGAACTTGAAATCCTCCTTATCACCTCATGCACTAGGCCAGTGATGGCTAACCTTGACACCCCAGATGTTTTGGAACTACAACTCCCATCATCCCTAGCTAACAGGATCAGTGGTCAGGGATGATGGGAGTTGTAGTCCCAAAACATCTGGAGTGTCAAGGTTAGCCATCACTGCACTAGGCAGAACAACGAGTGTTTGTCAATCAGCTTAGCATCCCTGCAGATGATGTCATCACGCCTGCTCTGTGCTCCCTGCACTACAAGCTAATAGAACTCAAAGGTAATGAAATAAATACTGCAAAACAAGTACAGCAAATCTTAAATTTATATGAGTTATGGAATGCTTAGCCTCTTGCCACAGAATTGTCATCCTAGCACAGACAATGCAGTGTTTCTGTTTTTGCCCACTTGAAACATGAACACATTTGTACAGGAGCACAAATTAGGTACACACAGAACCTTACCTATACATAGAACTGGCATGTGGAACTCCCTGCCACATTAGTTCAGGTTATCACTATTAGGAACTTCTGTCAAACTGCTCATGATTTTTCTGTTGTGTGCGCCTATTCAAAGGTAAGCCCCATCAAATTCAAAGGGTTTACTCCCACGTAAGTGAGTATTAGGTAACAGCCTTTGGTTCTTTTGTTAGCTATTACTTTTTCTGCTTCATCACTGTGCTTTGGTGTATATAGTTTTAATAATATCATTGTTTTAATATCTCAAAAATGGCCAACTTGTAGCTTTTATACTTTGCACTGTGTTTATACTAAGCCACTTCGGACATCACATTTAGAAGTGGGCAGGGGGAAGCATGATATAAATACTAGCAAATAACTTTTCCAGGGATTCCCCAATTTGGTGCACGCTTCTTAGGGAATTTAACTATTTTAAACCTATTTTAAACCAATTAATGTCTTCATGCCATTTCAAATACTACTGCAAGGATTTTGTTTTTCACTTTGCGTGGAAACATCTTTGGGGGCTGAAAGGTCGAGGAAGGTGATGCCAGGAGGGACAGTCCTCTGCCTGGCAGCACCCCAAAGCCACCCGCTGCTCTCCAAGTGGGACGGCTGGGATGCAAGTGGGACAAAGGTTGACAACTGTTTTCGAACAACATGTACACTTCCCAAATGTCACCAGCTGCCAGATGGCCATAAAAACTGCACCAGTCACACATTTTGTCCCTTGTGAAGATGGATCAGCTACTGGCAAAGAGATCAAATTATGATGCGGCTAAGCTTAGTGCTCCTCCCAAGACAAAACTGCAAACAATTTTAATATTGTCAATATTTTCATGCCCAACAAGTGAACCGAAATGCTTTAATTAATCTGGCTACATTTTTAAAGTCTAGGTGTAGCCATGGTAGAAATACATGAATCTTAGAAGGTGTGGAATCCTGCCCTCTATAATCATTCAAATTTTAATTTTTAATCATGATAATGATTTTCTGTATCTATAACACTCCTGCTTTCATTCCCGGAACAGTTTATAGTGATACAGAAACCCCATAAACATTTGGTCTTGAATCCCTACAGAAATTCAGCTTGAGCTAAAAGGAACTTGCTCCCAAGATTGCAGTCTTACAACGCAATCAGCTGCACTTGCTCCCCCATAAATGTGTTTGGGATTGCAGGTTTAGGCTTCAACCCTATGCACACTTACCTGGGAGTATACACCATTGAGCTTAAGGGGTTACTTCCTGGTAAGCATGCTCGGAAGGCACTTTTAACTTCCGTTGGAGTCTATATTCTGCGCAAGCTGAAGGTGTCACGACTTGTGTCACACAAACTATCAGATGTCTGCCATGCTCTTGCTCCAAGAGCTGCTTTTATACAAATAACACAGGAGGCCAAAGCAATGAACTCCCAAATCCACCACAAGGCAAAACCACCCAATCAGGACCAGCCAAAACAGCCACCAAAGAGGGAGCAAGCTTTTGCAGTTTTCCCAAACCCTGATTCCATGGTGGTGTTAAAATAATTTTTTTTGGGGGGGGGGGGGAATTTGGGAATGTTGCAGCTGCTGTTGTGTTCAAGTTGCTCTCTCAACTCCAGCTTTTACAGGAGCAAAAATAGCCTCCAAAAAAGGATGAAAAACAGGAACCATAGCAACGCCCCCCCCCCACGTTTAATTAAATTCAAGATTTTGAAGCCTTGTATTGGATTTGAGTAGAAAGTGACATTAAAAAAATCACAAGGAATGTCAATTTGTAAAGCAACTCAGCAGAAAAAGTGCTCTTGCAATTTACTCCTCTGGGATTTAAATCTTCTTTTAGTTTTATTAGGTAAACTGATCTGGGATTATAAAGTGTAGCATATAAATGGAGTAAGTGAGATTTAGTTGTGAGACATTATGGCTTATACAGCACAGAAGCAGAGCCAATATGATTTTTAAACTTAATAGATTCTGCAGTGTTAGAAACTGATATATGGAAGCTAGGAGCTAGAAGGCAATTTAAACCTAGGTTATGGGCACAACAACAGAATGTCTAGGTGCACTTTTTAAATAAGAAAAATACAAAGCTGAAAATGAATGAACTGCAGCTAAAATATTATGTTCATTTTTCACATGGTCTAGTCCTTCCCCTGCCCACCCCCCGAATATTCTTAAGTGGGGAGGCAGAAAAAGGTTCTCCTTTCCTTCCACTCGGCAGCTTTAATCTGAAATTTTAGGTGCAGTACAGCTCCCAGAGCTCAGAAACTGCTTGTGCAATTCCCTGTTGCAAAATGAGCCTAGAACAAGGGGAGTTTCAAACATTCAGATTCTGTGATCATAGGATTCAACATACATATTGAACTATTCCCATATCTCTACATCCTGGCCACAAGCATTTCCTCTACATAATTTTTCTAATCTGTTTATCTCATTTGGGCCCATTCAAATCCACTACTCACTTACCAAAGTCACCTTTGCAACAGAAAAATAAAAGAAAACAGATGGAGGGGCAGAGCAGGGAGCAGATGCAAGAGAAGGGGGTGCCTTTATTTTTGCAGATTCTGAAAGAAATGTCAAGCCCCACACCCTCTCCGACCTCAGGGACCCAGTGGCAGGCTAAGGACACGAAATGCAGACAGAAGCAAGGAGGGCATGGAAGAGAATCCCAGCAGAAAGCAGGACGCGCAGCAGGAGACGACAAATACCTCCAGCAAATATCTCCAGCAAAGTATTGCATGCAAAGGGCAGGGCTGGGTGTCTTGCTTCCAGGCATAGGCCTAGAAGGGAAGGAAGCTCCCGCTTGCCAGGACACTTGGCCCGCAAAGGACAAAGGGGAAGGAGGCGAGGCGCATCTCGGCCCAGGGCTGCGCTAGGATGCCGCTTCCATCAGCGCTCCTTGGCTTTCGGGGCTGAGCGATACCAGGGGATTCCCCGCTTCTCCTCCCACAGCTTCAGTTTTCAAAGCGTCCCCAGGGAAGAGGGATTGACGCTTAAGGGAACTGTAGCTCTGCGAGGGGAAAAGGGAGGGGCTCCTCAAAACTCTCAACCCCCCCCCCAAACTACAGGTCCCAGGACTGTTTCAAGAGGGGTTGCCCAAACTTGGGTCGCCTGCTGTTTTTGGACTACAATTCCCATCACCCCTGACCACTGGTACTGGTAGCTAGGGATGGTGGGAGTTGTAGTCCAACAGCAGTGGCGTCACAAATTTGGGAAACCCTGGTTTAAGGTCCTCACAGTCTTTGAATGCTTTCAGTAGATGGACTACAACCTCCACCAGCCTCAGCTGACATGGTCAAAGAAACGAGCGCAGCCTCCTTCCCCGCTTTGCAAAACCGAGACGAGCCCCCGAAGCGACCCTCTTCGGCTCCCCGCCAGGGCTTCGCATGGAGGATTCTCGGACGGGGACCCGGAAGTGACTCGCGTGCGAAGCAAGGTGCTGCTCTCAACTTTTCTCGTATCTCTGCGGCGATTCCACAGCTCCCGTCAGTCTCGAGAGGCGGGACGGGAAACGCGGAGCGCTCGGAGGAGGCGTGTCCCTCGGGGGCCCCTATAGCCCGGCCCGGAAGTGTTGCCATGGAGCCGCTTGGAGGCCCGGAAGAAGCTCAGCCGTTAGGAATCGCGGAGGAGGCGGCGGCGACGGGTCGTCCGGGGCCCCAGGTGGGTGGCGGTAGTTGGTTATCGCCCTGTGGTTGTTACATATGTATATATATATATGCAAATATGGCCCCGACGCGGATTTACCTGTCTTTTAACAGCTTTCGCCTTGTGCGGATCGAAGCGCGTCGCGTCGATGTGAAAACGGTTCGCTTTTTGACGTCACGGCGTCGACTTTGTGACGCCAGAGGCTCTTTCCCGGCGAGGGCCCCGTGACTGAGGACTTAATTGATCACATTTGCATTTCCTTCCCCCTTTTTCATCTAGGGACCTCGAGGGGCGTATGCAGCGTGGTTCTCCTGCTCCCCGTCTAGCCCCCCCCCCCGCGTCACATGTCCTGGCCTGTCAGTCGCTTACGCGGCGTGCTCTTTCCCGGTGCGCTCGCGCGTCACAGCATTGCAATTTCGGAAAGGGCTTTTTCCTTCTGGGGCGAGGCAATAGGGAGGCTGCCGCAGATCCTAGGACGATGCTTGACACGCGTAAAGCATTTAAAGTCTTCTAGCTGCAGTGCAGATTTCAACAGACAAGGTAGTTCCTACCTGCAGGATTGAAATATAGCTGAGGGGAAAGTGCGCAATGCAGCCCATCAGCTGATGGATGGCGCTAGTGCTAGTTGGTTCCTTCGCACCCTTCTGAGTCCTGAAGGTGGATCAGACGCAAGGTCCCTCCGTTGCAAAATTCGGTTCTCACTGGAGCGAGATGCTTGCAAGCTGGACTCGAGTGCCCCAGCACTCTCCCTGCTTGTGGGCCCCAGCACCTCATGTTAAGAGGCCTGCCATCTCTGGCAGTGGAGGTGGTGCACAGCTATAGTAGCTACTGCTAGCTCTACCCTCCATGAGTTTGCCTAACCCCTTTTAATAGTCATGCATCCATCCGCCCTCCCTGAGAGGCAGCAGGTGCTGCTCCCCAGTGTCAAAGGCCAGAGTGGGCTGCCCATCTGTCCTCCAGTCCCAGGACAACAGGTCCCTGGAGCAGAGTGGCCTGGCAGGCTGGCAGTAAACTCCTTGCAGCTCCCACTAACTTATGTTAATAACTTTTAAAATATGCTGCTACCCAATCAACCAACAGATACTTCTTATATTTGATCCAATTTTTTAGTCGATCTGGACTTCCGCTCTGGCGTCGCTGAGGGATGGCGGAGTTTTCCATCACTCCCGACCCCAACGCGTAAATTGGCGGCTGCTATGGGAGTATGCAGCCTCCCTAACCCTCCCGGGATGACGGGAGGGGCCGCTGGCCCGCAGATGCCCCTTAACCCGCTCCGGCCCTGCGGGGAGAGTGGGGGGGCCTGGGTCGAAGCACCCGTGGGAGTCGGAGCTTCCCGAAGCTACCCTCTCCGAGCCGAGTTCCAGAACTTAAGTTAAAAAATTAGGAAACGTTCAGGACTTACTTCAGACAAGAAGGAAAAAAGTATTTCACTTAGCAACCCAGCCAGTGAGAAGACCAAAGAGAACAAGGAGAGATAAGAAGAAAACATTCTATCGGTATGTGAAACGGAACGAAGGGGGGGAGTTTGTCTTTGTACTAAATTATGGGTGCAACCCCTCTGAAAAGACGTTTCCATCAATTTTTAACAAGCGAGATTGAAGATAAGCTGTGTGAGAAGAATTTTAAGTAAGAATACTCTGGGCACGGATGCCTCTCTTGCTGTTTATGTCTGTGAGACTGGCTGACTTCGAGAGATGGTTGGAATGATTTATGACGCACTTTTAATTGGGAGTCGGCAGGAAAAAGAACTGGCTGTGAACTAGGGTTAAAGAGGGTGGGAAGACCATAAATTACTACAAAATATACGGAGTCATATAAGAACAGGTCCCCACCCTTGGAAAAACCCTTGGTAGCAGCCGGGAAAATAAAAAAGTATAACGCATTATGTGGAACTTGTAAAAGTTTAAGTTAAGATGGCGTCTGACTCGATGGAGCTTTTTGGATTCAAACTTGAAAGGCACCGTGCCAGGGAAGTGAAAACACAGGACTGATTTTAGAACTCACACAGCCATTATAGACTGTGGATGTTTTATCTCGCTTGCGAATATACTCAGTGGCATGAAGGAAAATGAAAAGAACGAAGGGAAAAAAATTGAGAAGAAGATTGACGACACCAGGACTATGAAAGGCGAGGGAACTAACGAAAGGACTAAAATCCTGATTGTCTGAAGCAAGGGAAGTCAAAACAAGAAGGAAGAAATCGGCAATTTATTTGGATATACGAATTGGATTAAATGGAATAATTGATATTTATAAATATATGATGTGATTTTTATGATTGGAAAATTTAATAAAAATGATTTGGAAAAAAAAATTTTTTTAGTCGATCTACATTGCAGCCGTAATATATCTAGGCAGCTGGGAAAGCATACTCCTCTCCATCTCTTCCAGGTCTGTGTTGCAGTGTGTGTTGGGGAGGCTTTGAGCCATGGAATGCCAAGTGCCTGGGGGCTTGGGGCAGCTGGCCAGCATGGGGAGTGGAGCTCGCTGGGCTGATGGTTCATGCACCTGTTAAAACTAATACTTCTCATGTCCTCCAGGAACGAGGTGTTTAATCCAGAGTTTCCTGTTGCCCAGATGGCGTTGCCCACAATCCCTTCATTTTGGAGCAACCGCAGCAGAGCCCTTGAGCAGCAGATTGTGCACCACCGTGAGCAAGAAGCCCGTTTCCGGAATCTGTGGGAGCTGAACAGCCGCTATTTTCAACAGTCTGGGGTCTACAGCTCAAAGCAGGCCCAGTGGAGTTCACGCCACTCCTACCAGCAAAGGCAAGGCTAGGGCAGTTCCCATAGCAGGGTGGGGAGAAGCAGCAACTTGAATAATGCCTGGGTAGAATTTTTGGCTGCATTTGCTATTAGCTTTGTCCAAACACAAGGAACTGAAAGGGAAAGAGCAGCACTGGCAAAGGCCCTGGCCCCTCCTCCACAGCCCTATTAGCTATCCCCAGCAGCTGAAATGCAAGTAAAATAGCTGAAGTGTAAACAGGCACTAGAATCTGAAAGAGGGTCAGACTTTTTACACTTCTCCAGGAAAGAAAGGACTGCTCTCTGCAAGCTTGCAGCAAACTGGGAGAGCCAGCATCAGTGTTGTGTGCCACAGCAAAGAGAAGGTTAGGGAGATCAGGGTTGTTTTCAGAAGCTAGGATTTTCACCTTTGCTTTTCTTTTTTAAAACCTTTGCTAGCATGACCGCCTATCACCGTGAGAAGCTTAAGGAAGAGAAGTGTCTCAGCCTGGAGCAGAGACGCAGGCAACTCCAGAAGCTGCTCTTTGAGGAGCGTGAGATGCTGGCAGCAGAGCTGCAGGAGCTGCGGCTGAACAAGGATGCAGACCTGAGTGAAAAGAGGCGGAGAAATGACGAGCTGAAGTCAGCCAGAGAGGAGCGGAGAAAACAGGTCAATCTGAAAGGAAGACTATTTCTCATAGAATCATAGAGTTGGAAGGGATCCCAAGGGTCATCAAGTCCAACCCGCTGCAACTTTCCTTCGGTTACAATAGAGAGACACATCCTTTGTCAGGGTCTTAAATCAGAGAGTCTAAGGGCTCTTCCACATAGGACGACATTCAGAAGCATTCACAGAAGCACTGGGAGGGCTGAGAGGATTGTCAGGAGGTGATCTCTGCCATGGGAAATGTTGGTCTGCTCTTCTAAACCATCTGTGGGGTGCAGGGGTGGGGCACACACCAGCTGAGTGTAAGAATTTCCCAGGATGAGGAAGGGAGGGCTGTGTATCTGCTAGCAAGTCTGGTTCCTCTACAGGTCTACTTCGTGAGTGCCCCATTGTCCATAAGCGCTGCTGCGTTTGCAGGCTTCCCAGAGGCACCTGCAGGAGCCAAGGCTTGACTTGCAGCAGCTTTGGTGCTCAAACCACCTTCACGTTGCCTAGTGATGCTTCCAAGTCTTGCCAAAGGCTTCCTTTCCCAGCATCCCAGCAGCATCCTTCTGCCACTGCAGGCACATCCCCAAGTGGTGTCAGTAATTTCATTCCCCATTGCTGATGTAACATGATATCCATGTTTACATTCCTGTACTGTTCTGTCTAAGAACAGAAGTAAACTGACAAGCGGGTGAGGCTCTGGTGCCGCCTGCATGAGGGATTCTGAGTTCTGCTTTCTTAACAGATTGCAGAGGATTGTCTGTACGAGTGCTGGAAGAACAACAGCGCTAAACTCCGAGAGGTGAGAGACAAGGGCACAATCCAGCATCATTTTGCCCCAAGGAATCCTGGGGTGTGTGTGCATTAGAACAGAATGCAGCTCTGTCAGGGGGGCGGAGTAGGGCAGTCTCCTCTTGGGGCAGGATCCAAGCTGGACCAGCTCCAAGGCAAAGTGCCCTTCCTCAGGCCCTGTTAGGCTTCCTGGCAAGGGGGGCACCAGCGGCACTCTGAGCAACATGGCTGGGCTGAGCCCCCTGGTGTTGGGTCACTCTGGGGCATTGTGGGATACGAGCATTGTCACTAGACTCTTGCTGCTTTGTGCTGGTGGGAATATCTGGCTGGGAAAACTTTCTGAGAAAAAGGCATCGGCAGTGTGTCCTGTATCCTGCCCAAGGATGCTGGGTGCCAAGGCCAACCCTGGCTCCCTGCTTCTCTGTATCAGGATGCTCCTGCCCTTTTCCTCCAGCTCAAACCTTGGAATGGGAAGCAATGTTGTTGCTCCCCTCTGAAGCAAGTTCTGGCAGCTCAAAGGATGGGGGACGGATAGCAGTTCATTGAGACAGCTGAGCTCCTGCTTTCTGTCCCTTCCCATCAGATTGGGTCCAAACTGCACAAGGAGCACGTGGTGGAGGCCTGGGGAGATCAGCTGACTCAGAAGCAACAGGTAGGCCAGGCTCTTGTCGGAGCCACAGTGTGCCTCTGCAGGCTTCCTGGGCCTGGTGCCCCGTGTCTCCCCTCCTGCAGCCTTGAGAAGGCAGCAGGTGGGCAGGATGCTCACACTTCCATTTGACCCCGATCCAGCGAGAAGCCACTGAGCGGGAAGAGAAGATCCGTGCAGAAAACAAATATGAGGCAGCCCGGAGCAAAGCCCTGCAGAGGATGAAGGAGGAGGAGGAGAGGCGGAAGCAGGAAGAAAGGAAGCAGGCAGAGTTCCTGCGGCAGCAGATGAAGGAGCTGCAGCTGCGGGAGGTGGAGGTACATGCTGGGGCCTGGCACTGAGTGGCTGGAGGATTGCTTGCAAGCGGCAGCCCCCCCCCCCCCCGGTCTTGCTTCTCTTTATGGCAGGAAGAAAAGTCAAGAGAGGAGATGAGAATAACTCTCCTTGGTGCAGTGCAGATCCCTGAACCAAACCTCTCTCCCTCTTCTGCTCTTTCCCTTATGTGACCACCACAGAAAATGGGATTTAGGGGCAGCCCCACATGACCTTTGGGGGCTATGAACTGAAGGCACTTGTTATAAATCGACCCAGCTTTGGGTGTCAGTGCAATCCACATTTCTACGCGGCTGCTCCAGGGCTTTTGGAGCTGAGGAAGATGTGCCCTGCGAGGAGGAGTGTTGGGTGCCCAGCTGCACGTGAGGGCAATTGGTTGGCTCTTGTGGGGGCAAGGAGGTGCAAGAGCTGAGCATCTGGGATGCTGAGTGTGCAGCCTCTGCTGCAGGGGCAGCTCCAGCCCCTCCTTTCCCTAGCAGCTTCTGTTCCCCACTGCTTTCCTGCTGGGAAAGGGAGGGGAGCCTGGAGATGAAGGATTCTGGGTCGTTCTTCTCAGGCCACAAAGCTGAAGAAGGAAGAGGAGAACCTGCTCAGGCAGCACTGGGAGCTGGAAGCCCTGGAGGCCAAGCGGAAGTGCCAGGAGCAGCAGAGGAAGAAGATTGAACTTGGGTACGGCTCTTGGAGAGCAGAGGGCATGAGGGGGTCGGCAGAGGGCACCTGGCTGCCCCGAGAGCTGCTATTTAGCTCCCTCCCTAGCCAAGTAAGGATTTGGGAGGTGGTGGTGGTGAGGGCAGGAATAGGGGGACCTTTATTTGGCTGAGGAGAAATCTGTTGTGGGGTGGATTCCTGGCAGTGCCAGAGCCATAAGTGAGGGACACCCCCCTTGTACCTCATTCCTTCTTTCCCCTCATTCCCGCTGTATCTTCCTCCCAGGACACCTGCTTGAAATTAGGCTTAGGGGTGCAGGGTTCCTACCCGTGGCTACGGGATGGGTCAGCACCAGTACTTAATTTCTCAAACAAGATGTATTAGACAGCTACAACTTCCACCTTGCCAAAAGTGACCCTGTGGGTGCCTTGTGGTGAAAGTGAGGCAGTTTGCACATGCACAGGGGTGCTGTTTACATTTTTGTGTGGCTGAAATGTACTTTTAGCTACACTTGAGAACTTAACAAGCTGGGGCAGTTCTGAAGCCCCCCCTGCTGCTTTTCTCTGGCTCTTCCTGTGAATTACAAACTCTGGGTCTCCTCTCTTCTCAGGCGCTTTCTGAGGCACCAGTATCAAGCCCAACTGAAGAGGCAGGGACAGCGGATCCAGGAGGAGCTGGTAAGTTGGTGCCACTGGAATGCTTTGTGCTTCAGGCAACAGCACAGCTGAAGGCTGGTTAGATGGCTGTCCCATGCCCCTTCAGTTCTGGAGTACAAGGAGCTGCACCCTGCCCATGGTCAGTGGCACTTGCCTTGATTGCATCACAGCCTGCTGCCAAATCTCAACATTTTTTGTAAAGCCAACAATGCTGGAGACAATGCCTTCCCTGCGGTATTCCTGCTTTTTGGGCGGCCTGATCATCCGCTTTGGTTTGCTAGGCCTTTGCCACCTCCCATCTCTTCCAGCCACCTTGGCCCTGCCTTAAGGAAGCGGCTGGGCCTCCATGCCAGAGTACGGTCCTGGACTCTGTCCCCAGCAGCTCCGACTCCAAGGGGCTGGGAAGGGCTCTTGTAAGCCTGAGGCCCTAGAGGTCTGCTGGCCCACGGAAGCTTCTCCTGGTCTGTCCTGCAGGAGAAGGACAGGCAGATCCTCCTGGTGCTGATGGAGCAGGAGGACGAGGACCAGCGCCTGAAGTCCACCCAGCGGGAGCAAGCGGTAGCTGTCGTGGCCTGGATGAAGGAGGTCATTGAGGAGCAGCTCCAGCTGGAAAAGGTGCGGGAGGCAGAGCTGGAGACCGTCTTCAGGTGAGGTGGAGGAGCAGGATGGAGGGCGGGCTGGGGTGCAAGCTGTGTGGCTGAAGCAAAGGCTGCTGGGAAGAGGAGGAGCAATTGCTTCCCTGCAGATGACAAACCTCACCCTGCAAAAGTGGCTTAGCTGTTGTGCTTGCGGTGGTGGGGAGACAGCTGGAGCAGAGCAGCCACCAGCCCAGCCTCCCCCCCCCCCGTGCCCTCCAGGTTTTGCTCCAGCTCCCCTCAGCTCCAGCCAGCATAGCCAGTGGTCCAGCTGTGGGTGGAGAGGGCTCTGGCAGGGGATCTGTGATTCCTGCATTGCAGAGGGTTGGACTAGATGACCCCTGGGATCCCTCCCAACTCTGTAGTTCTATGATTTCTTTGGGTCAGTGCTCTTCAGTTCTCAAAGCAGCTGTGGGGTCCCCTAGGAGGCCTCTGGGCAGTGCATTGTCCTCCATGACACTCAAAGTCGTTCCCTCCTTTCTCTCGCACCCCCCTGAAGGGAGGAAGCCAAGCAAGTGTGGGAGAGGCGAGAGCAAGAGTGGGAGAAGGAGCGCAAGGCCCGGGACAGACTCATGGCTGAGGTGAGTTCTCTGCACCTGGGGCAGAAAGAATCAAGGCCGGGACAGAAGCCTGGGCTTCTCCCTCCCTCCCTCACCTCCTGCTTGAAACAGGTCCTGGCAGAGAGGGAGCGCCAGATCCAAGAGAGGATGGAGAGGAACAGGCAGGCGCAGCAGGAATCCGTGAAGTCTCGGGAGCAGCTGATCCAGGAGCTTGAAGAGGCCAAGCAGCTGACGCAGCGGGAGAAGGAAGAGGAGGCTGCGCTGAAAACTGAGCGCAGGCGGGAGTTGGAAGCGCAGGTGGGTCTTGCCCAGGAGCCAGCTGGCAGCCCCTGTAGGACAGGCAGGCATAAAAAAACAAAAGGAGGGGGCCAGACCTTTGGTGTCTGGGTGGGTTTTCCCAAAGTCTAGATAATACAGGGCAGTTATCCTCACGTCAGCTACAAGATGGTCCGCTTCATCATTCTGTTTTGTGGTCCCTCTCCCCAGTCAGGAATGGGACTGTTTCCCCACACAACAGGGAAGCAGTCAGGCAGAGACAGGAGCCAGAAGTGAAGGACTGAGCAAGGGCTGGGGGCACAGGACCTCATGCAGCAGGTGGTGACAAAATGATGCCCAAAGTTCAGGGCGAGCTGTGCTTAAGAAGAGGGACTTGGAAGGCACAGGCTCACCGGGGAAGCAGGAGGGTAGGTGGGCTGTCCAGAGAAGGCTGCTAACTGTGAGCTCCAATAGTTCACGTGGGCTAGGATGATGCAGCCACCTCTCCTTTCCCTGTTGCTTCTTCAGCTCATGGAGCGACAGCGGCAGGAACAGGAGGAGCTGCAGCGCCAGTGGGAGGAAGAGGCTGAGGCCAAGCAGCAGGAGCAGCGCAATGCGGAGCTGGAGCAACTGGCCGCCAGGCGCATGATGGAGTTCGGTTATCGCAACAAGGTGAGGGGGGCAGAGGCAGCAGCCTATCAGAACGGGTGCCTCATGCCAGTCAACAGGCAATATCCCCATCCTGTGGGCAAGAGAAGAGTGATTCTGTCCTTCGGGTGTTTCTGAAATGCCTCTTGTGGATGAGCCAAGCCCTCTATATGGGGGAGCAGCCCAGCACAAGGGAGTCGGGCATTTCCAAACAGTTTTGGGTTTTGTGCCTGGAACCAACCTATTTGGGGCACAACAAGGCAGCCTTCACCACCTCTTATTTACACATGCAGCTGCCTCCCATCCCAGCAATTTCATTCAGGGATCTGCCAGGGGTTGAAGGCAAACTGTTAACTGCAAGAACTGAAAACATTTTCCTTCTCTGTTCTTTTCCAGAGCTACAGCTATCCCAAAGCAGCCTGGACCTAAGGGAGCGAGAGGGTGCTTGCTTGCTTTCCAGTTTCAGTAGATTAAAATCCTCACACTAGGAGCCGCTTCCTGGTTGCATCCTGCTGGGGGTGCTGGGAGTATTTGTATAGATTAAAAAGGAGAGGCTGGAGGGTTGCGCGCACACCTACCTACCCACCCACCCAGCTCTCTCCTGCTGATAGGCTTTGGCCCTTCCTGGAGGGCAGGCACAGCTGTGGCTCTAAGAGGCTTTGCAGGTGGGGATTGCTGATCCTTCAAGGCACTTGGGGGAGATATGGGATGGTGGTGGACAAACTCAGCCAGCAGGCAGCAGCTCAACCACACGCTGTCCCTGCAAGCCTTCACCTTCCCTAACCTTGGATGTGGAAGCAGCAGCTACCTATTATTGCTGTTGGCAAAGCAGTGCAAGGAAGAAGAGAGTGGGAGGCTCCAAGCACTTCCCATTCAGGCTCTGACAGAGATGTCCAAAGGCTCAATAAAGCTTTTTAACTCTCTTACTGCAAGCTGGTGTTGTTCCTTTGCTTTGTCCACGAGAGAGAAGGACCTAGAACCCAGCGGTCAGGTGCTTTCTCTTTCCTGAGCCTACTTCCTGACAGGGAGGAGAGTGTGCTTGCTGCCCAAAACAGCTTCTCAGCCTGCAATTGGCCCACAGGCCCAACAAGGGCAAAGGCATCCAAATCTGTGCCAGCCAACATTTCATGCCAGTCAACACTGTTTGCAAGAAGGCAAAACCAGAAGACAAGAACAGAAAAAGCAAGACCTGTTCTACATTTTTTGTTTGTTTTTCTTTTAACCCAAAAATAGTACAATACTTTTTAAAAAGGTAGTTAATTACAAGGTAACATCAGCATCCAACGTTATTATGGCACTTGGTTTTGTTTCTTTTAATATATAAATACCAACAGGGTAAAACACACACACTCACACCCCCCCCTCAAGTTGGACTGCTGCTTCTAAACCCAGAAACCTCCACTGCCAGCCAAGCATCCCTGGAGCAGGCAGCCTGTCTGCCCATTTCCTATGAGTATGTACATACACAATAAACAATCTTTATAGAATTACTTCAAATCATAACAAATGCAAAATAAAATCTTTAGTCTCTAAAGTCTTTAAATGAAGAGAGGTACCAACTTATACGATGAAAGATCAGCTGTGAAGCTTTGTGTACTCAGCAAATAGCTTCATAAACCCATCTTGTTATGATTGACTGCAGTGACTTCATTATTATATGAGCACTGTTCATAGCATTTGATATTTTCATTCATATATAGTCAATCATAACAAGATGAAGCTATTCTATATCTTCCCACCATGCTGATGAAGAATTCTATGAAACAGCAGTCAATATCCGGAATCTCTGTTCGATGTTGGACATTATATTTGCTGAGTACACAAAGTTTCACAGCTGGTCTTTCATCGTATAAGTTGGTGCCTCTATTTAAAGACTTAGAGACTTTGAGACTAAAGATTTTATTTTGCATTTGTTATGATTTGAAGTAATTCTATAAAGATTGTTTATTGTGTATGTACATGGTCATTGTGTTGCTTGGATATCCACTGACGTACTTTGTGCAACACAGGGGTTTGTTTGGATACTCATTTCCTATGAGTGGCATGCAGGTTGGCAGATCACCGCCTCTCTGCCTTGTACAGAAGCAGTACCCTGCAGTGAGCTGGCAACTTCACTCAGGCCATGCTGGGGGCAGCACCAGGCAGGGCAGGAGGAAGGATGAGTTGCTAGGAAGGTCAGGCGGCTCAGGCCCAGCCAGCCTCAAGCTTCCTATTTCCCAAAACCTGAGACCCTTCTCAGTTTTGTGCGTACATTTTGGCCAGACTCTTAGAGAAGAGAAGCTAAGTGGGTCTTGTCCTGCTGGGGTGGAAGGCTGCAGTGGAATGAGCGGGAGATAAACCCAGAGCACCACAAGGTGCCCTTGCACAGAGCTCTTGCTTGTTACAGGACAGGTGTGCACAGAATTGGGCATGATGTGCCCACAGGCTGCCCTTTGGGTTTTCCACCTTGAGCACCAAACTCTCACAGGCCAGCTGTAGCCCAAGACACTTTCTCCATTCAGCAATTCAGCAGAATTCACAAGACTTTATCCGGATTCATCAGAACCCTTTACTAGTGGGGTGGCCCAGACGCACCAAGATGAAAGGAGGGGGTGGGGCTGTTGCTGGACAAAATCAGCTGTTTGTTAAAGGGCCCCTGCCAGAAATCGCCACACAGCATGCTGCACGCTGTTGGGACCATCCCAGAAATATCTCCCCCTGACACACAATGCAGACCTGCACCCTGAACCGCCTCCCCCAGTGAAGACTCCCCTCAAGTGGCATAAAGGGTGTTCTGAAACACTGAGGATCAGACTGGACAACTGGGCATAAGGGGGGGGGGGAGAGGCTCCTGACCCAGACCTGGTTCTCACCATAGAGGGCCATTTAAGACCCACCAAACCCAACAAGACAAACCAGTCACCACTCCCTCAAGGCCTAGCGATGGCAGCACGGCTTCCATGCAATGAATGTGCTCTAGTGTAGGAACCTCTCTCATGGAACCTGCTTCTTTCCATGAAGCACCAGCCAAATTGCCAACCTAGCAGGAATTACTATGACCCTTTCACCAGCAGGCACATCCAGCCTCTGGAACGGGGTCCACCTTCCTCTCTCTACACACCCACCCCGGCTGGGCTACTCCGCTTCACGGCATCTTGTCTGCAAACCATGGCATCCACTGAACCACTTGGACACCCAACAGCAGAGCAGGGGCTTCCTCAGCCACCCTGCACAGTTGCCCTTTCTTAATGTCACCCTGCCCTGCCACCTTGGTGAACACGGGAGCAGTGGCTCTCAAGAAGCAAGGTTGTCGGGGCTCAAATGAGACAAGACACCAAGCCCAGCTCCCAACACCAGCAGTTCTCCCCCCTCAAAAAAAAACCCAACACAACCCGTCTCTCACTCCTCCCCAAATCCAGGTGGGGTTCCACTGTACCTTTGCCACCCAAGATGGACCCTTCAGTCCCACCCTGCAGCTAGACACTCCCTGCAGCACACCGCTCCCGGCACAGCCACCACCAGCAAGCCATCCTCTCAGGAATGCAGTTACCCCAAAGGATGAGTGGGGGGGGGGAGAGCAGAAACAGGACAGAAAAAAGTCATTTTCTGCCCTACGAAAGCTTTGTGGTGCATAGTTATGTCATGAAAAGCACTTCCTCAAAGATCCAGATGAACTGGGGCCAAAGAAAATCTGAGACACTCCCCTCTGCTTCCACCATGGAAAGCAAGGAAGAGTCCCAGCAGGAGACTAAAATAATAGAGGGGTCGGGAAGCTAGTCCTACCATTTTGTAGTAAGCCTTGCGCAAGGGGTGGGGACTGATTGGCAGGGATCATCTTGGGGGGGGGGGTTGTCCTTACCACCTACCACCCCTCTTCAGAGGTTAGTGGTATGTGCAACATAGTGGTTCAGGTGTGTCAAACAGCTGCATAACAAGACTTGGGGATATGTGCCCTGTATCCTGATATGTGCATTTCATTTCCCAAATGGTGCAGAGTGCAGAGTGCGACCCTCCCTGCCCCAGATACACACATACACATCCCTGTGAGAGTGGCTGATGCGAAGATTGGCTCATGACATGTTGCACACACTTGCACCCTCTCTACACTGGCAATACAGGCATAAAATAAGGCAGTGGGTTACATTAATTCGGGGGGGGGATTCCTTTTGGGGGAGGGACATGCAAAAACCCTTTAATACTGAGATTCCGTTTAAAAAAAGAAGTAACGCACCACCTTAAATATTCCTGTAAAAAACATGAAAACGTTCAGCTTTGCAGGAGGCCTGCTGCGGAGGTGGGGGGAAACGGCGGCCTCAGTTGGTGTTCTCCTTGGTTGTGATGGTGACCAGCTGCTTGGCAGCTTTGGCGATGTCATAGGCGCACTGAATGACCTGCTGGGTGACCAGCTGGATGTCGGCCAGGGGGCAGGACTCTGGCGGAAGGGCCTTTGTGCACTCGGAATGCAGTCGGAAGGCACTGGAGGTCAGCAGCCGCAGAGAGGTGCGCACCAGCTCAGACTTGGGCTTCTGGGGAGGAGAGAGGAAAAGGGGAGAAAGCATGAGACGGGGGGGGGGGCAGGCACCACTCGGCTAGAGCAGCACTTCTGCATGATCATCAGGGGCAGGGGGCTAAAGGAGCATGCAGAGAGGAAGTTAATTTCTTTCCGCTGCAAAAATGTATCAGCAGTTGCTTCCATTGTGTGTGCCTAAGACTCTGGTGGCGAACCTTTTAGAGACCGAGTGCCCAAACTGCAAACCAAAATCCACTTATTTATCGTAAAGTGCCCAAAGTTTTTGAGCTTTTTTTGGGGAGAGACAGAACAGAAAAATCGCTGTGGTTCTCGCCATCTCCCTCCCTCCAGGGGTGTGTCGGGCGCGCTCCCTGGCTTGCTGGCTGGCTCACTCTCGGGCTGATGCTATGGGGAGGACGGAGCAGCCCTGAGGCTAGGTGAGCAGCGGCAGCCAGGAGGAGAGGGAGAGCCCCCACCCCAGCCAGCCAGTCCAACAGCCGCGGCTGCCTGCCTGCCCCGCCCGCAATCCTGGCGTGGTCTTCCCCATCTTCCTTCCTCCTTCCCTCCCTCCGGCAATGTCGCCGCGGCAAAGGGGTGAGACTGGGTTGGGCCAGGCGCGCAGGGAGGCAGCGGGCGCAGGTGCCCTGCTAGCCCAGGCAAGTCAGGCCCACAGGAGGCGAGGGGCCTGCGGAGGATTGGAGCTGGGGGGTGCAGAAGGGAATGGGCAAGGCCTGGCTTGGAGTGGGGAGCTGGGAAACTACCACCCAGCACCGAAAAAAATGCAGGAAAAAAATCACGAGGGTCAAATAATGAACGCTGTTACGCCCAATCAGAAACATCCACTGCCACAGCCAATTGAAAAACAGACCAATCGCCAAACACAATCGCTGGCTACCAGCAAAATAAAAAAGTTCTGGGTTTAAGCAGTGGATGCACGCAGTAGCATGGGGAGGAGCGGGAGCACAACAAAACAACAGCGTGGATGGGCCTATGGTGCACGTACCAGCAGTGAGGGCTCCGCGTGCCCACTCTGGCACGCATGCCATAGGTTCGCCACCACTGACCTAAGAGGATTTACGGTTAGGCCTGGAGAAAGGCTTCATCCAGGCAACTGAGACCGGCTCCAGTGTCCTAGAATCAGAACTGTAGCATTGGAAGGGACGCCCCGGGGTGATCTGGTCCAACCCACTGCAAAGCAGGAATCACAGCTAAAGAATCCCTGACAGGCAGCCATCCGACCTTTGTTTAAAATCCTCCAGTGAAAGAGAGCCCAGCACCTTCTGAGAGACTCCTTTACTGTCAGATAACTTTTCCTGCTGTTTAGTCGGACTCTTCTTGTCCTTTGACTATTCACTCAGTGTATAGTCTGAGTTTATTTCTCGCTAAGTCGCTCAGCCAGAGATTCAGGTGTAAGCAGTGGAATTTACGGCATAAAGTTTACAATATGATTGTGTCAGAATTTCCTGTCTCTTTAGATTTGGTTAGATGTTATCAGTCTCTGGCCATTAGGTGATTTACATAACTATAATATATTCTATTATTTACAAAACTCACAATGAAATATTGCATTTAAAGAAACTAATAAGGATGGGATGGGAACAGAGAGCTTCACGGCTGGCAAAGGAGCCCACTCTGCATGCGGAGGCTGCCAGGCCCTTTGTCCAAAACCCTGCAGATCTGCCGCCCATCCAAGGAGACAGCCAATGCCAAGCTAGAGGGACCCCTGCTGTGTCTGGCCTAAGACCACTTCCTGTGAGCGGTAAGAGTTCTCCCAAGAGAGTCAGCGGGGTGTCCTGGTTAGAGTGTCGGGGTAAGACCTCGGAGAGGCCAGGGTTCAAATCCCCACTTGGGCAGAAAGCTCACTGGGTGTGACCTGGGTCCAGTCACTGCCTCTCTCAGCCTAATCTACCTCGCACGGTTGTTGTGGGGATTAAATGAGGAGTGGGAAGAACCATGTAGGCGCCCTTGAGCTCCTTGGAGATAAAGGGGAAATGCAGTAAGTCCTCTGGTCCTTTCCACAGGCTGGCCCCAAGGGAGCCTTCAGAGCCCCCCCCCCTGACCTCTGCAGGGCTACTCACTTTTGGAAAGAGGGCAGCCATCTCCGTCACTGCCACGTGGATCCTTTCTGAGCAGGGGATGTAGCTGCAAGGGGAGAGGGGGGCAGGTCATTCGAAGGGAAGCAAGTGCCCCCACCCCCAGGGCCACAAAAGGTGGCATTAGTTGCTCCAGAGGCAAAGCCATTAAAAACACGGGTGTCCACACATCCAGGCCCACCTCATGCACCTTGGCAAGTAGCAACACAAGAAGTACAACTGGCAAGTCCAAATGCTTGATGTAGAGACTTTAAAATAAAAATAGCCAGAAGAAAAGTTTTAGGATGTCTCATAGAAAAGAGTCTCATTGTGCTGGGAGAGAGCAGAGGAGATGAAACTGTCCCTTTCAGAGAGCAATGGTCCTAAGAACTTAAGAAGAGGCTGCTGGATCAAGCCAAAGGCCCACCGAGTCCAGTTTTCTGTACTTACAGGGGCCAATGAGATGCCTGTGGGAAACCAGCAAACAGGATTTGAGCACAAGGGCAACACTCTCCCCTCCTGCAGTTTCTAGCAACTGGGATTCAGAAGCACTGCTTCCTCCAACTGTGGAGGCAGAGCAGAGCCCTCGTGGATAGGAGGCATCAACAGCCTTCTCCTCCGTGACGGCAGGAGTGGTGGCGGCGGCTGCAAGGGGGGGGGGGCAAAATGCTTGTCATAGTGTCCAAAATTGCTCCCAAAAAAGTAACGTGATGGAGTTACTGGCAAGCAGGGATTGGAGCCTGTGCGCCTGCAGTGCCAAGACCCACACAGCCCACAAGATCCAACTGGTGCGCGCAGGACTGTTAGCCGGGGATTGGGGCCCAGCCATGTGTGCATTAGTCCCCCAGTCAACACACGCACACACACACAAACCTCCATGCTCCTCCCCAAACTCAAGCCACAGAGAGACAGGCAGGCAGGCAGACAGGTGAGATGGGGAGCTGGGTCGGTCATGGACGATTATGCAGGAAAGTTGCTCGAGGCAAGGTCTCATCTAAAGCCCACCAGAGGTGGAGACAGATGTGGAGCCCAAACAGTTGCTGCCGGACCCCAGGAGGATGGTGATGGGACCCAGGAAGCAGCATCATCACGGCTAAGAGCCTTATTCTCCTCCCTGTGTTTGTCCAATCCCCTTTTAAAGTCATCCAAGCCAGTGGCCATCCCTGCCTCCTATGGCAGTGAGTTCCACAGTTCAATATGTACAAGAGGGCTGGGCAAGTTGTGCAGCCCTCCAGATGCCATTGGACTATAGGTCCCATCCTCCCCGACCATGCTGGGAGTTGGAGTTCAACCGTGTGTGGGAGGGACACACATCCCTCCCCTGAACAAGAAAATGAAAAGCCCATTTCAGCAAGCCTACCTAGGATCAGCACAGAGCTCCTGCTGTGCTCCAAGAGCAGCCAGGACCTTCCTAAAGCTCAAGGTGGAAGCCGCTCCCTTGCACCTTCCCACTCCCTGCCTCTTAGCACTCATCCTGTTCCCAGGCCATCTTTCTCCATGGTTGAGGAGGGGGTGTCCCATCACCAAATGCCAGGGCCTCAACCTTTTCCTTTAGCTCTTGTGGGGCTTCTCAGAGGCGCAGGATTCTTCATCTGGATTTAGGTCTCTCGTTCAGACATCAGCTGCCTGCGCTTCTGTTTTCTGCCCTCAAGTGAGCTCAGAAAGTCCCACGAGGCAAGTACAACCTGTGATGAAACACAGGGTGACATCCCTGTGGATGGTCAAAGAAGGTTTCCCCTTTCACTGCTGCACGTCAGGGTACCAGGGACGGAGCAGCCAGAAAGTGCCAGGCTGGATGAAGGAAGCCTCCCCCGCCCTTGCTGGCCCCAAACTGAACTCCCATTGAACCCCAGCTCCTCTCCCAAATGGTGCTGAGCAGGCTGGGCCAGGGTGTTCTGCAGCCTTTCTTGCATAACCGCTAAACACCCCATGCGTGGGAGGGGAGGGGAGGGGAGGGGAGGGGAGGACCCCAAAGAAAGAAAAAGGACACTGTGCCTGGGAGGCAGGGACAGAGGCCAGAATACCAGGTGGTGGGAGGGTCAGGCTGCCGGAGGGTCAGAGGCTGCAGAGAAGCTTGCTCGGCCCATGGAACCAGGGGACTGAAACAGCCCAGGCTGTGCCTAAGCTTGGGGGCACTGCTGTGCCTGAATGGCCTGGACACCCCAAGGAGGAAGACCAGAGAGAGACAGAGAGAGGAGAGAGAGAGAGAGGTTTTTCTGCAGTTAACTCAGCACAGGAGCGCCTCACAGCCCAACAGAGCACTTGCAGAACCAAGGAGCGCATAAAGCTGTCAAAAACTACACTTTTGCTCCACAGGATACACATGTGGCTCAAGCTTCCCCCCTCTCAAGCTCTCAGGGTCTGCCCCTCGCTTCTGCCCCTTGACGCCCCTCCAACCCCAAATGGGGTGAGCAGGAAAGGGCGTGGGAAAATCCAGGACACCATCAGATACTTGTGTAGCTCAGGGCTTCTCTTGTAGACACACCTTTTCCCAGCTAAAGAGGGGGAAGGCATGATGTTTAAGCACCAGATCCTGGCCTGTTAGGATGAAAATAAAAGCTGCCAGTTGCCTTGGATGGAAAAGGTAGCAAAGCAAGCCAGATGTAAAAGAATGTGGGCCTCTCTTTCTTTAAAGAAAGAAGGACGTCAACCCACACTTGCAAAACACACACGCATCATCATCGCTCTGCATGCTGCCTCATCTAATTGATTCCAGGATCCCTCCTGATGGGGAAGAGCACTTTTGCTCAATGCAGACCAGGATATTCAGGTGCTTCTTCCAGGGACCTCTGCTCTGACTTCCTGGCCTCCTCACCTGTCGTGTTTGTTCTCCTGAGCTGCCCGCAGAAGCTCCTGGATGTTCTTTGTGATCTGCTCCGTTTTCCGAATTACGTTCTCTGTGCTGGGGAGGCTGGGGCTGGCATCTGGGTCCTTGCCCTCGGAGGTGGGCCCTTCTCCCTGTCGGAAGGTGCTTCGCTGCCTGGCCTTCCTGCTGATTCTGCCAACACACACGAGCGTTTCAGAGGGCGACTTGCCTGACTGTCACTGGCAAATCAGAATCTTTGCCAAGTGGCCAAGAGAGAATTTGCAGATGACAACTGTTTTCCTCTCCCTTTGAAGACTGATATGAAACAAGCCACTAAAGAATCTGCAAGGCTGCCAATGGTGCTCTTTGCACTCCACCCCAGGTCCCTAGTCAGCTGGCCTTGGCTGTCAGGCAACCTCCTTCACCCCAAGATTCATCCTCCACTTGTAGGAAGTCATGGACAAGGCCCAGAAAAGATCTGCTTCCTGGAGGCTCCTGCTCACTGCCTACATCTTTACCCAGGGCCATTTGGGGAGAGAATCAGGGAGCGGGGGGTGGGGGCACTTTTCTTCACTTGCTTGTGAAAATGCAGCCTGGCTCAATTACAGGAGTCACTTTGAGGCATGTGCTCAGCAAACCTTCCTACTCCTGCACAGTCTTGAGGGTTGCCATGTTGTGCTTTAAAAGTACCCTGTGTTATCTTTCGGACGCTGCTGGACTTCAGATCCCACAGTCCCTGGCTGCTGTTAGTTGGAGTCCTGCAAGAGCTGGAGGGCCTCCAGCTGGCAGAGGAGGCTGTGTGTGAAAACAGAGCCCAGCTACAAACCAGGAGGACAGGGACAACACTGCTTGTGGGGGACCCTCCAGAGGTCGCAGGACTCCAACTCCCAGCAGCCCCTGCAGCCAGCATGGGCAATGCTCAGGGATGAAGGGAGGCTGGAGTCCAGAATCCTCTGGAAGGCTTCATGGGTTTCCCACCCATTTAGATTTCATATAAGCCCTGTTCTAAAATGGCCACACTGGTTGCCAGATCCTTTCCTGGCCCAATTCAAGGTGAGCCCATTGGGTGTCCAAAGCTCCAACCACATACACACCCCAAACACAGGGTTCTGAGCTCACCCTTCAGCTAGGGACCTCCCCCCTCACAGAGGGGCACCTGGAGCCTGCATTATACAGCAGCAAAGGCTGAAAAGGCTCCTCTTGACCCTGACCTTTGTCACCTGAGAGGGGCGTTTGTAGAGCCTGCCTTACTTTTACGCTTGAAAGTTGCTTAAATTTGCTTTTCATATGGTGTTTTAATGCTACAACCTGCTCTGGGTCCTTAGGTAATAAATACTAATCAACAGTAATACTCATACACAGCCCATGCTCTCCTGATGCCTACCCTGTCTCGTCGGGCTCCAGCGCAGGAACGGCATTGTCATAATCCCCTTCAGGCAGGCTGCTCTGCTTTTCCAGTTTGGATGACTGGAAGAGAAAGGGCAGGAAGCAAGATGGGTGCCACCAGATTCATAGATACAGCCAGACAAGATGCTCTTATAGCCGGACCTTTGCTCTGCCTAACCCAGGACTACCTGTACTTACTCTCACTGCTCTCAAGCAGAGGGTCCGTTGCCCCCGCTGCTACTGCTGTCCGAACCTTTTAACTGGAGAGGATAACCACTGGCCTCACTCCAAAAACACCAGCATTTCTCAGCATTTCTCTCTGCCCTCCAACTGCCTCCCCCCCTTTTCCTTTTCCTCTTCCCTCCTGCTCCATCCCCCTTGGTGGCACAAGCTAAACTCTGACTCTGCGGTGCCACTTTAATGGCAGGTGATCCTCTGGCTGCTCTGATATCATGGAAGGGGCATGTCTGCTGGAAGCCAGGAGTCCCCACTTTTAAAACTTGCTGTATCTCTGCTCGCACTCTAAACAGAGGTGGATGGCCATCTGTCTTGGGTGCTTTAGTTGTGATTTCTACATTGCAGGGGGGTTGGACTAGGTGACCCTCAGGATCCCTTCCAACTTGATGATCCTATGGTTCTTGTCGACTGCATCCTGTGCAAATCTATCTGTGGTCAGCCCTCCCCCCCCCCATCCTGCTTGACTCCTCTTCTGGACTCCCCTCCCCCTGGCTTTGCTGCGTTGCTCCTTAAGCTGGAACAGCCCCCAACACACCCTTGAGAGCTTTATTCCTTGCTGTGACTTTGGCCTTCTCAGCTGCCCCCCCCCCAGCTGTCACCACAGGCCCCTGCCCAGCTGTCCTTCTCCCTCTTGGCTTGCCAAGCCCTCCAGGGCTTCTTTGCCCAGGTGGCCAGCAAAACCATCACCAGATTGGGCAAGAGATTCTGCGGACTGCCTTGCAAGCATTATAGCCTCCCCCAGTTTCTGGTCCAGCTGGCACAGCAGCCCCTCCCCCAACGCAGAACAGTTCAACCTTCCCAGGCAGCTGTGGCCACCTCTCAATCTCAGCCAGCACCCCAGCTTGATCTGCCTGGCAGCTTCGCAGTTGAAGCAGCTGGGAGAGAAATAAAGGGGGAGGGAGGCACATGCATGGTGGATCCACAGTGAGTTGTGGGGTGTGTGGATAAGAAGTGACCCTCCTGCAGAAGGAGAAGGAACAGCTCTGCTAGCAGAAGTGGGGGCTCTTCCAAGGAAGATGTACTGTACACAACCCTTCATGTGTTTCTGTATCCCAACCAGGAGAGAATGGAGAAGAAAAAAGGCATGGAGGAAGAATAGCTGGTCACCAGCCCATTCCTCCCTGCCTAAAAATAAGGGAGAGAAAGATACACACACACAGAGGCACATGTGCACAGTACAAAAGCAGGTTCTTATAAAAAAGAAACCCACAGTAGAACGTCCCAAGCGTGGATAATGGGTGCAAGAGCAACATCTCTGAAATCCAGCAAGACACAAAGAGGCAAGCATCAGCATCAGCAAGTCAAAGGTGCTAAAGAACTGAGTGAGGAAAGACAAAAACACACCATTGCAAGGAGCCCAGGGTGCTTGGACGTTGGCATGAGCAAACTCTGACTTTGAAGTAGTGGAGGAGCACATGGGAAGAAGCCCCCTGCCCCCCTCCTGGGGTCCCATATCTTTCAAGGTGCTAACTGACCACCACCCCTCTTTCATATTTGGTCACCCCTCTTCATCAGAGGAACTGACAAGCAGCCGTAGTGTATGCTTAAGGTTCCTTGAGCATGCACAGAGCAGTTTTCTCTCCCCACTGAGCAGTCCGTCCTCATATGGCGGGCACCAGGTTGGCGAAAGCTGAAGGATTCTGTGTGCTGAAATGAAGAGGGCAAGCGGAATGCCAAAGCTCCAGTCTGCACAGCAGAAATGCTACAGCCCCAGACAGCTGGGCAGAGACGCTCCGTCCACAGAGAGAGGCGCTTCTCCCAGGGACGTGGCCAGCCTTGCCCAACATCTGGGGAACCCCAGATTGGGGGCAGGCTGAGTGAGGCAAGCCCAAGCAGCCCCCCAAAGAGGCAGCAGGACGGTGGTCTTACTTACGTGGGGAGGGAACGGCTGCAGCCGCGACGTGATGTGCTCCTCTGGGTAGGAGACTTCGGCCAGTGGCAAGTAGGGCTTCTGGGCCGATCCTGTCTCGTACATGGACATGGGCCGACTGCTGCGCACAGAGGGCCGCCAGATCAAGGAAGAGTGGCTGCCGGCGTCTGGGTACTCAGAGCCAGCAGGAGTCAGGGAGGTGTTTGTTGTGGCCTGCCGCCGGAGACTCGTGTTCTCGCTCTGTAGCGTCTGAAGCTGGAATAAAGCATTTCAGAGTGGGGGCTTGGATGTCCCCACAGCACAGCAAAGCAAGAATTGGGGGAGGGGGCAGCAAAGTCGGAGCATCGTCATGCTTGAAAACTGTCACCAGCTAGCCAGGTTTTGCTTGTCTTTCTGTTTTTAAAGGCAGTCTTTTCCTTTTATAGGAAACATCTGCCAAATAAGTTACGTTCTCAAAGCTTTGGGAGTCCCAAAATTTCAGGCGGGGTTGTGTGTGTCAAGAGGAGCTCCCACATCTAGCAATGTGAACCCAAGCTAGGCCACGTTTCTCAGCAACACAGACAGCGGCTTTAGCAACATTCTTTAAAAGTGGCTGACTCAGGCCAAGCGCCCAACGGTCAAATCAGAGGAAAGAGGGAAGTGGGGAAATGGCAATGTCACTGCAGGAAGTGGAAGATGAAACCAGACTCAAACCTATTTGCACAAGAGAAAGGGCAACACAACAAGGGGGATCAGAACAGGAGCCCCATCACAAGAGATTCCCAACAATGTCCTCAAGTCAGCTAATGGCACAATTAATCAGGAGGAAGAGCCGTAAAACCTCTGGCGGGCCTTCTGCAGTTTTCTGCGCAGCCGGCGGTCTCGCTTTCTCCCCCCCCCCCCAATAGATATAAAAGGAGGAAGTTGCCCACACCCACTGGCAGCTCATGAATTACTACATCCATCATAAAGGGGAGGGGGAGGAACTTTACATAGCACTGAAACGCTAAGCCATGCAATTGCAGTATTGGGTCAGAGAGATCTTGAAAAGAGAAAGAAAAAACCCTTTTGCTGCCTTTTGAAGTTAGTTCTCTCTCCCACCCCTGAAGTCCTGTGGATACCCTTCCTCAGCCCCTCCTCTTCCTTCTTACTATCAGCTGCAACGTATTACTCAAACCACCTCCCCACTGCCTGCAGTAGCCCTGGCCACCCATCTAAAACACAAAACACGGCCAAGAGGGGCTTTGAAAATATTTGGAGGAGATGAAGAAGTAGGTGGGGGGAGCTACAGTTTGCACTCAAAGTCCTACACACATTCCCAGAAGCCCATTGTAATTTTAGCAAGGCTCACAAGTCTAGTGACATTGAACTGAGAACTGAAAGGGCTCAGTCGGTGGAGCGTGAGACTCTTCATCTCAGGCTTGTGGGTTCAAGCACCAAGTTGAGCAAAAGATTCCTGCATTGTCAGAGGTTGGACTAGATGGCCCCTGTGGCCCCTTCCAACTCTACCATTCTAGGATTCTATGATCACCATTGCTCATATTTTGCAAAACATTTTGCTATGATCACTGGGTTTGCTCTCACACAGTAGATCACAGCCATGGTGGAAACTGTGAGCTGAGACCAGGTAGTGCTGTGGTTAGAGCGCTGGACTATGATGAGGGAGACCGGGACTTAAATCCCTGATTTGCCATGAAGCTCACTGAGAGGGCTTTGGACTCATCGGTCTCCCTCAGCTTAGCCTACCCCACAGGGCTGCAGTGAAGACAAGAGGCCCACACAGTGTATCCCATCCTGAGCTTCTCAAAGGAAGAACAGGATAATATTGTTTATCATTCTCCTTTTTCATGCTATGGAGAAGACAGCACAGAAAAATATAAAATAAAGGCAAAACTTTACTGACACAGCGTAGACAAAGCATTGCCCTAGACCACTCAAGAAATTCATGGCTGAGGTGAGATTTAAAATCTCACCACACAGGAGAATCCATAAAGGGCTGTACAGACCCACCATAAACCATTTGCAGTCATGCCTTTTCTTAATGGGGTGACTGAGATCAGCGGGTGGGGGGAGGGGGAAACTATGAATTAAGGTGACCAGGGCTGCGGTCTAGGGATGCAAGGGATGCATATCTGATCTATGGGGGTCCAAGCCTGAGCAATCCCAAGAGCAATTAACAGGAACACAAGGCTTCCATTTCCTTTTCTTTCACAGTGAACAGTGAGGGACAACTTCGTGCAGGATTGGATACCCTGCGGCTCATGGGAGTGGGGAGCCAAGTGGCTCCCCTCCCTTTGAGCCCTGCTGAGTACGCTTGAGCACCGTCAATCAGGAAGTTGATGCTAGACCATGCTTCAACAACCTGCTACCCTGTAGGACTCCAACTCCCATGATCCCTGGCCACTGACCAGAAGGGTTAGGGATGATGGGAGTTGGAACCCAACAGCCAGCGGGAGGGTTTCAGGTTGCAGAAGGCTCTGCAGTCCTTTTTTTGAGCTTTCAACGTTCTTGCCCTTTTCATGCATGTGGGGTTTTTACTCAAGGCGCACTAAACTAAACTCTCTCTCGTTCACTCTCATGCTACCTTCTTCTGCATGATCCTCAGCTCATCGCTCAAGTTGACGTTCACCTTCATTAACTGCTGGATTTTCATCTCCGAAGCCACCAGGGCGTTTTTAACCTGTAGATATTCCTGGGCTGTGATGGGTCCATCCGACAAGTCTGAATCTAGGCTCTGCAAAACGCAACACACAATGATGTGTTGCTCATTTAGACACAGCTGCTTCCTCCCACTTTGAGGGCCAAAGTCAAAAGGGACATGTTAAATAACAAACAATAAAGCCTCTGAGAATACCGTGGCATGGTGCAGAATTCAGTGCCACTTATATACTGCACATCAGAAAAAAACATAAAACAAACAACTCCAAAGGCAATTCACAAATGAATCAATATAACTAGAAGTTTTCAACTCAGAAGTCAAAAGTGAGATAGGCGCTCTCTCTCTCTCTCTCTCTCTCTCTCTCTCCTTTAAAGTCAGGAGAGGCCATAAGTCTCCTTCCAGACCTGGAAGGGGAACCAGGCAGCCTTACAAATCTCATTTCAAATGAGCCAAGAGTGCTGGGGATGGAGGCCCAGCTGCTCAAATAAGCAGGGACAAGGCTCCCTCTGCAAAGGACGGTTCACCTTTTAGCAGCAGTGATGGGCCTGAGGCGAGCGCTTCGTGAGGAGCAGCCTTTTTGCACAGCCCCTTCCAACATGCTGCTGCCCTCTAGATATCTCTGCACAGGCTCACCTTCTGCCGGGGTGCCTTGACTGAGCTTGTTTCCAGATCCACTTCTTCATCAGATGCAACGCTGTCGTAGTCAGGCTGGTCATTATCTTGACACTCTGTACTGTGCTGGCTGTTGACAGACTTCAGGATCAGCTCTACATTGTCTACAAAAGCAGCAACAAAATGCCTGATGTTTAGGGAATGTGTACAGAATGTGGCATCCCTCAAAATGACCAGCCTACAGAATGCAGCTCCATGAACCAGAACGAAAGGGAAACAGGCAGCAGGAAGGAGTCAGCTGAAGCCCTTTAGCGAGAAAGTGTCTCCCTTCACCAGGATCCCTTTGCACCTTTGCCTGCACTACAGTCCTAAACACGCAAGCAGAACCTGCTGGACCAGGCCAATGGCCCATCTAGTCCAGCAACCTGTTTGGTCAAACAGATGCCTATGGAAAACCCACAAGCGGCATCAGAGCACAAGAGCCCTCCTCCCTCCTGTGGCTTCATCAACTGGTATTCAGAAGCATTGCTGCCTCTGACTATGGCAGCAGAGCAGAGGCATTAGGGTTAGTAGCCATCAATAGCCCTTATCTCCTCCAGGAGTTTGTCCAACCCTTTTTAAAAGCCATCCAAGCTGGTGGCCATCACTGCCTCCTGTGGAAGAGAGTTCCATAGTTTATGCGCTGCATGAAGGACGTCCTTTTATCTGTCCTGAAAACTCAAGTCAGCCAGTCGTCCAAACAGGGACTCACCTCTGGAACTTGGGACAGGGTTCCCTTGCTGCCTTCGCTTGGCATCCCCAAGAATGTCTATGACAAGTGTTGCAAATTCATGGGCGTTAAAGCGAGCCAGCTTTTGCCTTCCCTGAAATACAAGAGGCAACACAAGGCCTTAGAGGAGCTGGAGGAGCTTGCAAGGCAATAGAAGCAAGCAGCCAAAGAAGCAGGAACAGAAAGCAGATCCTCCGCCTCCTGCACAGATTCATGCCTTCCCAGGCTTTCTGGAAAAATCCATTTCCATTCTTCTAGAAGAATAGCAAATGAAGATGATGGACTTTATGGAACTTGCCGAAATGACAGCGAGACTACGCAACCAAGAAGAGGAATTGGTGCAGGAAGATTGGAAAAAATGTAGATGCTAATTGAAAAAATATTGTTTTATATAAAATTTATATACGCTAGGGAAGTTGTTTTCGGTTTTCGGTGATGATGTTAGAAATAGATGCTATAGGATAAAAGGTTAGAGGGAAATAAGAAGAGGGGATTGTAAATTTATGGAAGTGCCAATGAGGATTGACATTGAATTAAAGAAGGAGGTGATCGGGGGAAGTCACCTTAAGATGGGAGGGGGGAAATGATAAGAATATATATGAAATTTTTGTGTTTGTATGTGTAGTTGTAATTGTATTTGTCATGTTTTGTTTGTATTTTTTGTAAAATGAATAAAAATGTTTTTTTAAAAAAAGGAAAAATCCATTTCCGACTGAAGGAAAGCTCAGAGCTCTTGGCATCTCCTTGTTCCCAAGATAATATCAGCTACAGGTTCAGTATTCATAACCAAGATGCACAGTTTGTTTATTTATTCATACAGATATATGTATACCGCTGTAGTACAGATATGTGTGGGCATGGGCATGTACACACATACACATATATGTACACACACACAAAACATACATGGCTTACAGCAATAAAACCATACAAGAAAAACCTTAAAAAGGTTAAAAACAGACTTCAGACTTCTGGTGGTGAGATATGGCGGCCTCCCAAGAGATCGGACAGTCAGTCGTGCCAGTAATTCAGGGTTAAATTAGGGTAATTAACCCTGACCACCCCCCAGGGAAGGGGGGGAGCTGCGCCACCCGCAGATAGTCCATTATCTGCGCTCCACAACAAGATGCGGAGGCAGGGACTCTGGGTGATGTCCAAGGCATGAATTTGGCAACTTTCCAAAGTCAGTCTTGTCAGCCGGGAGTCTCTGTTTCCTAAAATTTAAAAGATTTGGCAAAAAAACAGGCATGTTCTACCGGTAGGTGGAAAAAGTTAAAAGAAAAATCTGCTAAACTAGACAGTCATTGGGGGCCAAAAAGACTCCTTTCTTGTCGTTTTGATGAATGAGATGAGCGGCTGTCGTACTTTTGTATTTGTTATATTTACTATTTCATGATTTGGCGAACCCCACCAAGAAAGAATTAATTACCCAAAGAAAACGCAGGAGGGGTAAAATAATTGGACTTATTGACTCATAGCAGTCCTTGGCGGAGAGCCCTGATCAAAATTGGCAGAGCAAGGTCAGATATGATCAGAACAGCTCGGGCTAAGGAGGAAGATGGCAATGGTAAAAGCTCTGATGCAGCAAGAAAAAGGATATGATCAGAGAAAGCCTCCTTTGATGGGGGGAGACTGGAGATTTTTTTATTGGAATTGCAAAAGGGGTGTGCTTTACAGAGGACACATTTGCTTGCATGGAACATTACAGTTTGAGAAAAGAGTGGCGGTGAACTCTGGATGCCTGCCAGCTGTCCAAGGGCCCCAGAGAGTTGATGTGGGTTTTTATGAGGAAACCGAAACAATCTTTGTGTGACTTACTGATTGCCAAGTACACCTCTACAGTACAGGTGATACTCAAAAAATTAGAATATCATGGAAAAGTTCATTTATTTCAGGAATTCAATTTAAAAGGTGAAACTAACATATGAGATAGACTCATGACATGCAAAGCGAGAGATGTCAAGCCTTTATTTGTCATAATTGTGATGACTGTGGCGTACAGCTGATGAAAACCCCAAATTCACAATCTCAGAAAATTAGAATATTAAATGAAATCAACAAAACAAGGATTACAAATATAACAATTTTGGACCTCTGAAAAGTAGAAGCATGCATATGTACTCAGTACTTGGTTTGGGCCCCTTTTGCATCAATTACTGCCTCAATGCGGCGTGGCATGGATGCTATCAGGCTGTGGCACTGCTGAGGTGTTATGGAAGACCAGGATGCTTCAATAGCAGCCTTCAGCTCTTCAGCATTGCTCAGTCTCATGTCTCTCATCTTTCTCTTGACAATGCTCCATAGATTCTCTATGGGGTTCAGGTCAGGCGAGTTTGCTGGCCAATCAAGCACAGTAATCCCATGGGCATTGAACCAGGTTTTGGTACTTTTGGCAGTGTGGGCGGGTGCCAAGTCCTGCTGGAAAATGAAGTCAGCATCCCCATAAAGCTCATCTGCGGAAGGAAGCATGAAATGCTCCAAAATCTCCTGGTAGACGGCTGCGTTGACCCTGGACTTAATAAAGCACAGTGGACCAACACCAGCAGATGACATGGCTCCCCAAATCAACACAGACTGTGGAAACTTCACACTGGACTTCAAGCATCAGGCATTGTGTGCCTCCCCATTCTTCCTCCAGACTCTGGGTCCTTGGTTTCCAACTGAGATGCAAAAGTTGCTCTCATCAGAAAAGAGGACTTGAGACCACTGAGCAACAGACCAGTTCTTTTTTTCTGTAGCCCAGATAAGACGCTTCTGACGTTGTTTCTTGTTCAGGAGCGGCTTGACAAGAGGAATACGACATCTAAAGCCCATCTCCAGGATCCGTCTGTGTGTGGTGGCTCTGGATGCACTAACTCCAGCCTCAGTCCACTCCTTGTGAAAGTCCCCAACACGTTTGAATGGTCCTTTCCTGACAATCCTCTCCAGGCTGTGGTCATCCCTGCTGCTTGTGCACCTTTTTCTTCCACATTTTCCCCTTCCGCATAACGTTCCATTAATGTGCTTTGATACAGCACTTTGGGAACATCCAACTTCTTCCGCAATTACCTTTTGAGGCTTTCCCTCCTTATGGAGGGTCTCAATGATGGTTTTCTGCACAGTTGTCAGGTCAGCAGCCTTCCCGATGATTGTGATTCCTACTGAACCAGACTGGGAGACCATTTAAAGGCTCAGGAACCCTTTGCAGATGTTATGGATTGAGTAGCTACTGCACCTTTTCACAATATTCTAATTTTCTGAGATTGTGAATTTGGGGTTTTCATCAGCTGTACGCCACAGTCATCACAATTATGACAAATAAAGGCTTGACATCTCTCGCTTTGCATGTCATGAGTCTATCTCATATGTTAGTTTCACCTTTTAAGTTGAATTCCTGAAATAAATGAACTTTTCCACGATATTCTAATTTTTTGAGTATCACCTGTACATTTGAAACATCAAAGATCAAACACAGTGAGAAGTTGCTAATTAATTTCAACCATGGATGGAAGCCCAGAGCCTATTAGAACAACAATCAGCAGAAAGAGGAGAAGTCATCGAGGAGGACTGTGCTTCAATATATTAAAACTAAGAACAACGTGGAAAAAGCCCCCTGCGTGATTACAGAAATAAGGAATGGTCAACTAAAACAAGATAGTGAGTTATACCAATAACTAGTAAATTAAGCCCGTTAAGATAACGGGCGCTAGAAGATATGTGTTGAAGCATGTTAATAAATCGTATAAAGAGACTTGTTTTAGTTTAAAAGGAAGTTGAGGACCATGAATGTGATTGTTATCGTATTGTATTTATTATTTTGAATGTGTACTTTATTATATAGGATAGGTATCTAAAGCCATTTGCACACAACAAATAGGAGCCTACACAACACAAAACACTGTTGCTGTATGTAGGTTTTATTTTATTGGTTTTTTTATCTTTTGTTTTGGAAATGCACGTCCATTTTCCCCCCTTTAAACCTTTTTGGGGGTCCCCAATAGAGTGGGGTCCTAAGCTATAGCTTGTTGAGCTTATACAGTAAACCCAGCATTGCTCTGAGATGTTAATATTAAGACTGAATAAGCTGTGTGGGGGGGAATTATATTGATAAAGAGACCCTGAAGCGGTAATAATAATAATTGCGGAAATTGAGTGAGTGTGTGGGAATAAGCATTGGCGGAGAGAATCTGAGGCGGCGTCGGTCGAATCCGCAGTTGGCAGGCGAGAAAAAGAGGCGGGAAAGGGCAACGCGGCGGCGGCGGCGCTCCGCCCCTCCCTCCCTCCCTTGTCCTGCCCTGGTGCTGCGTCGCCAAGATGGCGGCTCCGAGCAAGCAGTGAGTGTGGGGGAGGGGAGGCGAAGGCGCCACAGAGCTGAGGGGCTCCGAGCAAGCAGTGAGTGTGGGGGAGGGGAGGCGAGGGCGCCGCGGAGCTGAGGGGGATCCCGGATGGGGGTTGGGGGTGTGTGTGGAATTGGGGCCGGAAAAGGCAGGGGCGGCGTTGAGGAGAAACGGAGCCGGGAGAGCGGAAACCCCCGGCCCAGGGGCCCCGGCGCGCCCTGCTCCCGGCCCCTGCTTGGAGCGCGCTCCGCCCGATCCGCGGCGCCCGCCAGCCCCCACCTCACCGCCCCTCCGCAGGAGGAGCAGCGCCATCGCGGACCAGGTTCAGGCGGCAGGGAGGCGCCTCGCAGGCCAATCCGGGAGCCGAGGCCACACTCCGCCTCCTGACAGGACGGAGGCCTCCCTTCTCGCCGCCGGGCGCTAACAGCGGCGGCCGGGATCCGAGGCGCGGAGGCGGCCGGCGGTGGCGGCAGCGGGAGCGGCGCTTTGCGCCGCTTCCCCCCGCTCTCCGGCCCCGACACCGCCCCCCGCCCAGCAGAAACCTCAGGGCGGCCGGAGGAGGAGGTGGAGGAGGCTCCGTGCAAGGCGGCGGCGCTGCCCCAACTGACAACGCGCGTGCGCCGCTGCCGCTGCCTCCTGGACACGCCCCCTCTCCGGCCGCTCCAATGCCTGCGTCCCTGTTGGGGGGGTAAGTAGAGCTGTCCAATCCGTGTGTCAGTGGGGCGCATGCGCAGTTGCGAATTCCACTGACACACGGACGGTGGACGCAGGGACACAGGGAGATTATTATATAGGATAATAATAATAATAATAATAATAATAATAATAATTATTATTATTATTATTATTATTATTTATTTATTTATACCCCGCCCATCTGGCTGGGCTTCCCCAGCCACTCTGGGCGGCTTCCAACAAAATATTTAAATACAATAATTCATCAAACATTAAGAGCTTCCCTAAGCAGGGCTGCCTTCAGATGTCTGATTGATAGAGCAACTGACTCCTCCTCTCTGAGGAGATTGTTAATATCAGGATTGGAAAACTGTGAAATAATAGAGATGATAGCAGAAAGATAAAGGATGGATACTTGGCTTTTGAAATCCCACTGAAATTTTGAAGTCCCACTGAAATTAATTAATTTAGATTATATAATTGGCTATATTGTTTTTTGTTTTTGAATGTGGAAAGATTTGGTTTGATCTGTGAATGTTTTTTAATTGGAAAATGAATAAAAAATATTTACCAAAAAAACAACAACCAGACAACAGTTAACCATTGTGGAAGGATGTATAGTTAACTGCCTGCATAGTCTTGGCAGAACAGAACAATTTTCAGCAGGCATTTAAAAGTTGGCACAGAAGGCACCTGGTGAATCTCTAGTGGCAGAGGGTTCCTCAGGCTCATTTTCTCACTGTTGTCAAATGGGCCTCACCAACTCAGGGAACAATCCACATCTGCTGCTGCAGAGGATTTCAGTGACTAAGCTGGGATACAAGGGTTCAGGCCATCCCTGAGGTTTCCTGGGCCGAAGTTGTTTGGGGCTTTGCAAATCAATGCAAGAACCTTGAACCTGGCTGGGAAGCAGATGGGCTGCCAGTGAAGCTGCTTTAACCGTGCTGCTCCATGTTCTTGACCGGAAGCTTCCTGCTCAGCAGTTTGGCAATTGCATTCTGCACCAGCAGGCGATTCCAAACCAGATCCTAGGAAGCCTCCACATACAGTGCATTCCAGCAATCCACTCTTGGATTTGTCCAGCAAAGGTAGAAATGTGTTTAGGGCTTGGGAATAAGTTTCCTCCTCAGACGACAGAGAAATGGTGTGAGTAACATACCTGGTTCCTTGTTGAGGAGTACTCGGGATTGACGGGGAGAAAAGGGACCACCGTCGTCTCGGTGACCAGCGTGCTGTGGTTCTGAGTGGCAAGCCACACTGTTTCAAGGGACAGAGAGAGGAAAGCCAGGGTTAACTTTGCTTAGGTTTCTACATAAAAGATGGGGGACTTGTTGTGGCTCTCCAGGTATTGCTGGCGTCCCGCCCCATAATCCCGGACCGTCAGCCATGCAGATTGCTGAGAGTTGAAGCCCAACAACATCCGGAGGCCCACAGTCTCTCCATGCTTGGGCATTGGCAGGGAATCGGTGGCAGACAATGGGTGCTCCCTCCCTCATAAACCTCCCACACCTGAAGTCAAAGCACTGGACTCACGTCCTAGAGCCCAGTCCTTGTCCCAAATGAGCTTTCCCCCCCCCCCATACTAAGAGACACAAATTTCCATCAGTGCGTCAAACACAATTTCACTCTAAAGCAAAAACCAAGGCTTGGGTTGTGGGCTATAAATCAGCCTTGGACTGCAACTCCCCAAACACCTGCAGGGCCCCAGGTTGGGGAAGGCCCACAGCAGCTGCCAGGCTGACACCCCAAGGCCATCACACCCCTGTGACGTGGAGCCACCCCAGAGGGGAAATTGCAGGATGGGGCAAGAAGAGAAGAGAGGATTTGGCACCTTCCAGGGGCAGGAGCCCTTTGCTGCAACGCAGCGTTTTGCTGAGGAGGCTCATTCTGGCCTCACGCAGGGCCCCTGTGCAGCGGCATGGCACCCACCCCCAGTCCCGCAACAGAAGGTCACCTGCATCCGTCTCCCGCCTGTCCACCTCGTCATAGACATCCATGGCGAGCTCTTCAAACAAGTGATTGCTCAGCTGGAGAGGAGGGGGAGGGAAAGTTAAGAACAAGACTTTGTGGCAAAGCATGCGCTTTTTATTTCCCCAACATTCAGAACCTAGGGGACCCCTGCTTGCCTGCCAGCCAGTGGATCAGCTTAAGGCTCCATCTATGTAGCCAGGCTTCTCACAGCAGCCACCAGATGCCCCGCCAGGAACCCTTCCTCATGAAGCCCAAGGAGAAGCCAATGGGTGCCTGGGGCAATTCTATTGACATCAAGTCCGTGGCAGGATGGTGGCTCTTCAGGGCATGCGAATGGGCAGTGGGGCAGGTGAGGGGCAATGTGGCGCAATCTGCACTCAGCCAGCAAGGGCCAAATGCTCCCAGGAGCTTAACACCAGCAACACACTCTTTAAAGCGAAGGATATAAAAATCTAAAAATACAGAGGAAAGCTGAGCCCCCAAGGCTTGTTCCTTCGTCCCTGTTGCTTTCCACACTCAAGACTCCCAGCAAGCTGTCCTCCCTCTGCACCCTCCCCAGTCCCACCCAGGGTCCAATCCTCCTCCCTGAAAAGCCAAAGCTGAGGGCGGGGAAGCAAACAGAAAATGTTACTCACCGACTGAAGCTTCCTCTTGGCTGCTTTGGCCAGTTCTGACAAATCTAAACTGCTATGAAAGAAAGAAGCGATCACTGTATTGACACCTGAACCTTGGAAGCATCACTAGGCAAGGAATAAACAGAGGTGTGGAAATTAAAGTTACGCGCCTGTCATTCCTTGACCAAGAATGCAGACACAGTTGCAGTTTAGCCCTCTTGCTGTTTACTGCATCATTTCATTTTTATCACAGCAGCTAAGGAAGGAGGAAGGGGAAATGGTTTGCCACATAAATATAAAACCTGTTTTTGTTAATCATGGTAACATGTATGTTATTTAAGTGATTAACCGAATCCTAAAAGGGATCCAGAGAAAGCTTGCGTGAAGTGCTGCTTGATGCTTTTATTTCATATATCTATCTATCTATCTATCTATCTATCAGATGGGCGGGGTATAAATAATAAATTATTATTATTATTGTTATTATTATTATTATTATTATTACTATTACTTTTATTATTATTATTATTTATTTCTCATAGCAGGCAGTCTTGTGGACAGTTTCTGCTGGAATGTCAGCTTATAGACTGATATAAACTTAAATAGTGGACGTTCAGCCCGTTAAATTAACGGGCGCTAGAACATCCGTTCTTCCTTCCCTGTTTCTCCCTCCCCCCTCCCTCCCTCTGTTCTTCCTTCCTTCCTCTCTCCCTACATTTTTCCATTCTTCCTTCCATGTTTCCTTCCTTCCTTCCTTTCTCCCTCCCTCCCTTTCTCTATTCTCCCTCCCTCCCTCCATTTTTCCGTTCTTCTTTCCCTGTTCCTTCCCTGTTTCTTCCTTCGCAATGACGGCGCCCCCGCCAGCCTCTTCCTCCTCGGTGTACGCGACCACGGCTCCGTCATTGTCGTCTGCGGCGGCGCCTCAGCCTCCGTCGGGCGGGCCGCCCGACGGGGCTGAGGCGGCGGCGGCCTGAGGAGGATGTGGAGGCGGACACGGCAATGGCGGCGGCGCAGTTTCGGCCGGCCGCTCGAAGTGTCTCTGTGTCGTCCAATCCCTGTGTCCGTGGGGGACATGCGCAGTAGCGCAAACCCACGGACGGACGGACACTTGCACTTTATTATATAGGATTAGCACACCCTCAGAGATAACCTAAAGGGCTTTTATAACCCAGGGCTTTTTTTCCTAAAAAAAATATGTTTAGGGGTACTCTCATTTTGACTCAAGAAAATCACCATTTTATAGTTCAAATAGGGAAAAATAAATGCAGTAAATGGACAAAACTACAAAGATTCACAAAATGTTTAGGGGTAAGCGTACTCCTGCGCGCCATGGCTCCCAGCGGCGGGGGAGAAGCGAGCAGCCCAAAATCGGGCTGTTCCCCCTCCTCCGCGGCCACCGCCAGCAGCAGAAGGGCGGGGGAGTGGCGAGCAGCCCGAAATCGGGCTGTTTCCCCCCCGCCAGCTGCAGAGCAGCGGGGCTGGGCAGCAGCCATTTAGCTCCTGCCCAGCCCCGCTGCTTTGGGGTGAACCGTGAGGGAGAGCTCCGTTTCCCTCCTTCGCGGCTTGCTTTGGAACAGCGGGGCTGCGCAGGAGACGTTCCTGTCCAGCTTCGCTGCTTCAAAGCCACGAAGGAGGGCTCCGTTTCCCTTCCTCACAGCTTGCTTTGGAGCTTGGGGTGAGGGAGGGCTCCGTCTGGGCTGCTTTCCCTCCGCCCGCCCCACAGCGAGCCCGGGAGAAGGGAGACGCGATTGCCCCTGCGAGAGGTGGCGACGGGATCAGCGCCCCGAAAGAGCTCCTTTTGGGGCGCTCTTCCCGCTGCCGCTTCTCGCAAGAGCAGGCTTCCTTCCCTTCTCTTTCTTTCTCTCTCTCCCTTCCTTCTTTCTTGCTGGAACAAGCGGAACATCCGCTGTATTGCTTTTGCTTCTCTCTCTCTCCCCCTCCCTCCCTCTCCCACCCCTTCCTTCCTTCTCTCTCTTCCCTCCCTTCCTCTCTCTCTCTCTTTACCTCTCACCCCTTCTTTCTTTCATTCCTTCCTTCCTTCTCTTTCTTCCCTCCCTCTCTCCTCTCTTTCACCCCTTCCTTCCTTGTCTCTCTTTCTTTCTCTCTCACCCCTTCCTTCCTTCCCCCTTCCTTTCACTCTCTCACCCTTTCCTTCTCTCTCTCTCTCTCTCTCTCTCTCTCACCCCTTCCTTCCTTCTCTCTCTCTCACCCACCCTTTCCTTCCTTCCTTCCCTCTCTCTTCCCTCCCTCCCTCTTTCTCTTTCCCTCTCTCACCCCTTCCTTCCTTCCTTCTCTCTCCCTCCTTCTTTCCCCCTTTCACCCCTTCCTTGTCTCTCTTTCTTTCTCTCTCTCTCTCACCCCTTCCTTCCTTCTCTCTCTCTTCCCTCCCTCCCTCTTTCTCTTTTCCTCTCTCACCCCTTCCTTCCTTCTCCCTCTTTCACTCTCTCACCCCTTCCTTCCCTCTCTCACCCACCCCTTCCTTCTCTCTCTCTCTCTTCCCTCCCTCCCTCCCTTTCTCTTTCCCTCTCTCACCCCTTCCTTCCTTCCTTCTCCCTCTTTCTTTCACTCTCTCACCCCTTCCTTCTCTCTCTCTCTCCCACCCCTTCCTTCCTTCCCCCCTCTCTCTTCCCTCCCTCCCTCTTTCTCTTTCCCTCTCTCACCCCTTCCTTCCTTCTCCCTCTTTCTCTCTCTCACCCCTTCCTTCTCTCTCTCTCTCTCTCTCCTTCCTTCCTTGTCTCTCTCTTCCTCCCTCCCTCCTTCTTTCCCCCTTTCACCCCTTCCTTGTCTCTCTTTCTCTCTCTCCCCTCCCTCCCTCTTTCTCTTTCCCTCTCTCATCCCTTCCTTCCTTCCTTCTCCCTCTTTCTTTCACTCTCTCTCACCCGCCAACCCTGTTCGCCAAAGCAGGCTTGTTTTGGCGATCGGGGTTGGCGGGGAAGAACCAGCAGCATCCCTCCGCCACGCCTCCCAGCCTTTTAGAGGAGGAAAACCAGAAAAATATTTTTTTTCTTGTTTTCCTCCTCTAAAAATGAGGTGCGTCCTATGGTCCGGAGCGTCCTATGGAGCGAAAAATACGGTAATCTTTTGAGATAAATCTTTCTGAGATGAAAGGCTTATCTCAAAAGGGTCCACTGGCCAGAACACAGACCCTCTCAGTTTAACAACTTCTGCAAAAATAGGTCACATAATACGCAGAAATGAAACAACCGACCCACACTTATTGTCCACACTTTCTAGGGCACAGCTGAGTTATCAGTGTGTTTTGTGATAAGTACCTAATTTTCAACCCTCACATAACAGAGTTAAATGGTAAATTAAACTACTGAACTACTTACAGCCGTCTTAATCCCCAAGGGACCGCAGCAGGAGAAAAAATATCAATTATCAAATCAAATCAAATCAAAGCTTTATTACGGTCATACACCAGCTATTAAAACTAAGAATGCTTTACAGAGCTATGGGGGTTAAAACTCGGAGTGGATATAAAAGTCTTGTAAGTTTGAAGGGGCTAAATTTCCAGGGGTGGGGGAGTCCAACTGGCCTTTTCCCAGGCACTGCTCTAGATCTTCAGCATTGTATCCGAGCAGGGGAACTACTTCCCACAGTCCAACACCGAATTCGCTATTTCGTTGGCAGGCTTGTTCTGGGATAGGAAACTGGTCCTGCCGATCTGCGTACAGCATCTGGCAACCATCCGCGTTAACTTTTGCTCCTTTCCTAATAATAGGGCATTTAGTTTGGTCTTTTCTGGGAGGTCGGCCAGGTTCTCCAGAATGGGGGCGATGATTTCTCTTCGAGCCTTATCATACCGCGGGCATCTAAAAAATAGATGCTCAGGGCTACCTACTTCCCCCAATGAGCAGGGACAGAGTCTCTGCTCGTATGGGATCTTTCCAAAGGCGCCTAACAGCACTGGCGAAGGCAACGCCGAGCTTCGGGCGAGCGTAAAAGCTCTTCTTGATATTCTGGATTCGAGATAATAGAGATACGCTGCCGGAGCAGCAATATATCTCTCGTTTTCAGCTATGATGTAATCCGGGAACCTCGTGCTGTCCAACTGTCTCTCCGTATCCACTATTCGTTGTCTGACCTCGGATCTCGCTTGGTCCATGCCCAAGGCCAATAGGGCTTGGGGTGAGAAGCCCAGTCTCCGGAGAGTGGCCTGGACCTCGAGCTGCCAGCCAGACTGGAATTGGTCTCGAAGAATTAGAGGGGCTAAGCCTCGAGGGTGGAATTGAAGGGTCAGCCATTTATATATTGAGGCAAGTCTAATATGGGCCTCGACTCTCATTTGCCCAGTTTCTAATCTTACCCAGGCGTTAGAAACACACCTGGGAACCTGCAGTAGGGCTGAGGAATTTTGATTGGACTCTCTCAAGTACGATAAAGGAGAGGGAAGGTGGGCCCAAGAAGGTTCCGTAGGTGAGCTGGGACAAAGTTTTGGCCTTGTATAATTTTAAGGCCGCGGGGACGTAAAAGCCTCCTTTTGATCTGTAGAATTTGAGGATTGAATTTGCGGATCTTTGTCCAGCGCTCCCTGAAATTTAGTAATGTTATTTGCCTTGTTTATCAACATCTGCCCCACCAATCAGGAAAGACTTTAGGCACCTCAATCAATTAACAGAAGACAAGGAGAGGTTGCAAGGAGAAGGAAGACAAAAATCAAAGCTTGAGCGCACATCACTCTTGACAATCAAAGGAATCTACGACTGTCATTTGATTTGGCCAACAATACTATTACCACATATTATTAGTGCTTAGTCTGCATTCTTACCTGTCTGCCATTTGAGGTATAATAAAATGTTGTCCACTTTTGTGATCTGAAAATGAAGTTTCAAAAGAGCATGAGGTGCTAGAAAGGATCATGCCATTATCTCAACCCACAGTTCTCCACAAGCCACAACTTGATTCAGCTGAGCAGCCTTTTCAGTGCCTGCATGAACTGGAGAAGTCCGAGGGCTGCATTCTGGCAGGGCAAGGACAGGCAGAAGCAGATTTGGATCTCCTGCAGTAGATCAGCAAGGGTTTCTGACTCCCAACTGTTTATAGCAGCAACAGAATGACCCCTCCCACACCCAAACTAGACTGCGGAAGTGAATGAAGCGTGGGTGTCACCAGGTATGGATTTCTGTGTGAAAGGAATGTAAGCTCACCTCAGTTCTGGTACTCCAAACAAATTCCTGGGATCAGAATACATATTTTATACCAGACTGCAGTTCTAGGAAAAAGTCAAGTAGTTCCTGCAAGTCTAAAGTCCCTCCTCCCTTGAGCTATAGCAGTCATGTCAGTCAACGTGGGGTTAAAAGATAATGGTGACCCAGGATGAACGTATGTGCCCCCCCCCTCCTGCTGGACCACTTTTCAAACAGGTAAATGCGGGGGGATGCATGAGCCATGGACTCCACCCCGAGCTCGACAAAACCGGCAGAGTTACAGGGGCCACATAATTATTGTTCTCCCTTACCAAGAAATCTTTTAGTGTGGAAGCACCTACACTTTGGAACTCCCTGCCTGTTGACATCAGACAGGCACCTTCACTGCACTCTTTTTGGCACTGGCTAAAAACATTTTGGCTTTGACAAGCCTTCTCAGATATGGAGAATGTTGACATGGGGTTTAATCCATTTTTATTTTTTTTTTATTTTTATTTTAAATAATATTTATTTGATTTTCCAATTTTATAAGCGCATTACAACACGGTTAAATTTCTTTTGTTTCCCACCTCTCACATTGAGAAACAATACATAACTTCCCCCCCTCTCACGGAGGTATCTTTTAACATTGTTCATTTAACCATCTAAACACAACCCTCACTTTGCTTGTACCTGGTCCCTTTCCAGACTAGGCATCTATATTACTAACTTTTATCAAATGGCTTCCACAGCTTCTCACTGCTGAATCCATAGATAATTCTTGGCTCACGGGTTCTTATCTTGGTATTTATACATTATCTTCTAATTTTTTAACTTAACTTACACATATCATCTTCTAAACATTTTTCTCCTAACATCATAATATCCTAATTTATAACATTCTCATTATCGCAATTTCCAATCTTTATTCTCCCCTCGGCCTTAAATCCTAATTTTTTTTTAACTTGCTTTCCCCCCCTCCCCCCATGCCCCAGAACCTGGTTTTCAAATATTCCACAACAAAACTTATATAACTTCTATAATTCCCACCATACCAGAAATTAAATCCACATACTTTGGTCAAACCATCAAATCAATCCAAGAAAGAAAAAAAATAACCACTCTCACCCCACACCCACCCGCCGTGTCACCCATGTCCGATCTGAATGGGCCAGCAAAACTTCTTTGGGAACAGTCTGTTGCATTCTTCTTTGCTTTCCCAATCTTCTTATAACATCAATGTCCCAGAGATCCATTCTTACTTTCTCATCCTGTTTGAAAATCTTCTTCTTAATGATTCTCCTCTTATGGTTTCTAGCTTTCTTTTTCTTTTTGTTGACATCATGCGGCCGGGTGCGTAATCTTTTTTTCAAAGTCATAAGTTCTTTTTGGTTCTCACGCTTCGCAGCGTGGGAACATCCTGTTGTTGGTTCCTCTGATATGATCCTGTTCAAACGTATCTCCATCCTATCCAAGGCATCATTCAAACGTATCTCCATCCTATCCATAGCATCACTGAATTTCTGCATTCCTTGTAGAAATAGGTGCACATCTAGCTTTGCCATCTGTGCTCCTGTCATTCTGTCAAATGTAGATACAATCGTTCCATTCAGCAATCCATTTAGATATCTTGTTGCAAAAAGTATTCCTTGCCAGATTCCTCCAGCACAGGGGGAGAGGGGGGCTGGTTACACTGAAGCAAATTCCTTTTCAATGGCCACTTTCGTTTTGCCTCGGCTGCCACATCCCCGTCTCTTAAGCTTCAGCAGTGATAGGGCTGGCCTCCATTTTAAGCCCTACACTTTACCCAGAAATAAGTCCAAAACATCCATTTTACTCACAATCTTCAGGTCCGAATTGATAATTTAGCAGGAGAAATCCCGGCGCACGATCAGGAGAGATCTGGCAGCTGCGCCCGTCAGGGGGATAGATGTTCTCAGATCCAAAGGGTTCAGGCTCCCCCCGCTCGCGTCCCGGAGTCCCTTATTATAGAATCATAGAATCATAGAGTTGGAAGAGACCACAAGGGCCATCCAGTCCAACCCCCTGCCAAGCAGGAAACACCATCAAAGCATTCCTGACAGGTGGCTGTCAAGCCTCTGCTTAAAGACCTCCAAAGAAGGAGACTCCACCACACTCCTTGGCAGCAAATTCCACTGTCGAACAGCTCTTACTGTCAAGAAATTCTTCCTAATGTTTAGGTGGAATCTTCTTTCTTGTAGTTTGAATCCATTGCTCCGTGTCCGCTTCTCTGGAGCAGCAGAAAACAACCTTTCTCCCTCCTCTATATGGCATCCTTTTATATATTTGAACATGGCTATCATATCACCCCTTAACCTTCTCTTCTCCAGGCTAAACATACCCAGCTCCCTAAGCCGTTCCTCATAAGGCATCGTTTCCAGGCCTTTGACTGGAAGGTTCTCCTTATTAGGTTCTCCTCGGGAGGAGGGAAGCCCCGCGAACCACCGCCGGACCGACCGGTCCCGGGACGCCCTTCCCGGGAGTTTTGGGGGCTGAGGCGCTGTCTCAAGACACCCCTTTCACCCCTTTTCGGGCAGGGAACATCGGAGCGATGTTCCCCCCGACCTCTCCAGCCAGCAGCCGGAACCAGAAGCCCGGGTTTAATCCATTTTTAGCTTATCATTGACTTTTAATTTTTTGAATGTTTTTAACAGCCTTTTTGAACCGTTTTTACTGATAATTTTATTGTCTTTTTTTTTTTTTTTTTTTTTTTTTTTTTTTTTTTTTTTTTACTCTTATTCTTATTCTACAGACACCAGACCCTCCAAGTGTCCCTATTTTCCAGGGCTGTCCCCGATTTAGAAAAGCTCTTCCGGTTTCTGATTTGATCCCAGAACGTCCCACTTTTCCTAAGGACGTCCCTATTTTCATCGGAGAAATGGTGGTGAGTATGAAGTTATCCGACCCTTGAGCCGCCTGAAGGGAATCCGGTAGAGGGAAGGGTTTTTTCTTGTAATGTTTAATGTTTTATTATGTTTTTATATACCATATATACTCGTGTATAAGCTGACATTTCCAGCACATTTTTTATGCTGAAAAAGGCCCCCTCCTCCTCCTCCTCCACCTTTGCCGCTGTTGGAGACGGAGGAGGAGGAACGAGCAACCTGAAAGCAGCCCTTTCGGGCTGCTCCTTCCTCTTCCACCACCTTTGTCGCATTTCCCACCCTAGGCTTATACTCGAGTCAATAAGTTTTCCCAGTTTTCTGTGGTAAAATTAGGTGCCTCGGCTTATATTTGGGTCGGCTTACACTCGAGTATATACGGAATGTTGGAAGCTGCCCAGAGTGGCTGGGGCAACCCAGTCAGATGTGATGGGGTATAAAGAGTAAAATTATCATTATGGAACGGGACATCCCTATTTTAATCAGAGAAATGTTGGAGGGTATGAGACACTACTCTGAGGTTTGTTTATTTTTAGCAATCAACCCATATTCAAATTTTATGGGGGGAAATGAAATAACCACAATAACAGGAAATAAACCTAGTCAGACCCTTACCAGGTTTTCTGCCACAGAGATAGAATGCCAGCCTGTCCGTGAGCTCGTACTGGATTTCCGCAAGGCGTTCTGCCAGCTCATGGTGCCCTCCTTGCCTATTGGGCAAAAGGTGGGTGGGAGATTCATTCAGAAATCACTACTGTTGAGTTGAAAACATCAGTAAGAACAAAAATAAAAGTCTATTGCAGGTGACTTCTGAGGCTGCAATCCAACTCACAGAGGGAGTGAAATATACTGTTGCACAGGTTTGCTATCCAAAATAAGGCACTGAAAGCCACCATGCCTTATTTTAACTGATGAAAGCATCCCACAGCACCTAGAGCTCCTCCTTCTAACCTAGCTGCAGAGATCCTCCGTTGCCTCAGAAGCAGAGGTAGGGATACAGTGGGAAAGTTTTTCATGTCACTAAACAGCGCAATTCAATAGTAAGGAGGTTTGGCCCATCTCCCACCCACTCCAAAAGGGATTTTGGAACTTCCTCTTAATTTTCCCCCTGCCAACAATACCCACCCCCCAAGCTTGAAATGGCTCACTTTGCATAGTCAATTGGCGTCTTCCCACTGGAGTCCTGTGTGCCAGGATCAGCCCCATACACCGCCAACAACTCCGCTTGTAAAATCTGACCCGTCTTGGCAGCTACGTGCAGCGGGGTGTTCCCTTTCTCCTGCAAAGGGGAGTTAACAGGCATTTGCTGAGAAGCTGCTGCAGACCAGCCCAAAGCAATGATGGCCAAGCTCATGGAAAGGCTTCTCTTACTGGATGGAAGAAGTTGGCCTGGGCGCCCAGAGAGAGAAGCCGCAAACAGGTCTCCAGGTTCCCCGTCCTGACGCTCGAGTGGAGTTGCTGAAAGGGAGAGCGAGAGGAGTGTCAACAGAGAATTTCCTCTCACCTCACCGCAGCTGAGAAACCTGTGCTGACAGTCCCAGTAACTCCTTCCAGGGATTCCCAGAGGGGCTTGCTTTGGGGGAAGTCGAGGCCAGCCTCTTGCCACCTGCCAGCTACAATCGACAAGCAAAGAAGGTGTGGAGACATGAAAAAGGTTTATCAAATGGCAGGCGGAGCGCAGCAACCTCCCCTGACCTGCAGCTCTCCAGGTGACCTGGGCCCCCCAACACCCATCCATCCCAGCCAGCAGGCCAACGGTCAGGGCTGAGAGCTGCAGCCCAAAACATCTGGAGGGCTCTCTGCTGGGGAAGGCTGGTGTGGAGGGAGTGACAGATGTTTCTCCGTCTCTCATAAAAACATCCACTCAGATCAGCTTCACACTTAAGGTTTAATTGATGTCACTGAGCGGAACACAAGCCTGAAGCTGTGTTTCTTAGTTTTCATTCATTGTAACCCTCTGGCCCCTACGTCTTACCTTCTGAAATTTTGCAGGTTATTTTCCGAGAGACACCTCTAAGATTTCATAATGGAACTGTTGCCCGCAATATATCACAGGGAAGGAAGCAAATCCTTTCTAGTTCTTCCCCTGCTCAAAATCAACACCAAGCACTAAAATCCCTGGGCTGATTTGTCTGTCATTTGGCAAATTTCTTACCTTTGATGTACCCTTTCTTCATACAAGTTGCTTATAAAACAATTAAATGAATCATTTTTAACTACCCCCAAACTGTAAATACACAAAACGGGCTACCCTGCCTGAAAAGTTAGTCCATTTCTGCAGAAATATTTTCTTTTTTCTAAGTATTGATGGTTCCCTTTTTGGGGGTGGAGGGGATGAATTTTACAAATGAGCCCAGTGGGGGGAGGGGGGAACCCTAAACCTTTTTGTGTCTAATTTGGTAGTCCTTTATCCAATCAGGAGGGGCTACTATGCCTGTAAAATTTCATCCAATTCTGTAAAAAATGAAGTTATTTTTTCAATTCCTCATTAGTAAAAAAAGGAAATATTAAGTTTCTTTTTTCTGAATCAGAATTTGGATTTTGACACAGAGCGGCCTCTGAAGCATTTAGGACTCAATCATACCTTTCCCCCCAAAGTGTCAGGGTGGCAGCTGAATATTGTGGATGGAACACATCCTGATCAGCTACCTGCCCAAAAAGTGGGCTCTGCATGGGCATCTAGTGAGTACAGAATGTTGGACTAGATGGGCCTTCAGCCTGATCCAAACTCAGACGTCTTCATATGAGGGAATCTTACCTTACTAAGGTCTTTGGCAGTCACACTGTCATCATCCCGACATGGTAAGCGATGAACGAAGGCCAGCATCTGATACTTTGCTCTGATGAATTCCGCTTTATTGGGGCTACAAGAGTCAAAAGGAAAAGGAACTACACCACAGAAGAGCATTAAAACGTGTCATGAGTGAGATCTACTTTTGGATAGTTACAAGCTTGGTGGGACAGGGGAATGCTGTGGATGTAGTATATCTTGATTTCAGTAAGGCTTTTGACAAAGTCTTGCTCCCAATGCCTTTTTACTCAGTAGTTGTGCCTGTGATCCCTAATTAAGCACATTTAGCTTGAAACTAAGGCCGTAATCCTTTGAGTAAGATTAAAACTTGCAGAGGGCCTTCTCAGTAGTAGCACCCACCTTATGGAATGCCCTCCCATCAGATGTCAAGGAGATGAGTAACTATATAACCTTTAGAAGACATTTGAAGTCAGCCCTGTATAGGGAAGCCTTTTAATGTGTAATGTTTTGTTATGTTTTCATATAATGCTGGAAGCTGCCCAGAGTAGCTGGGGCAACCCAGTCAGATGGGTGAGGTACAACAACAAACAACAACAACAATGCAATAATAATATAAAAAAAATTAATTCACTTTCTATAAAAATACTCAATGTCCCCGTTGGCAAAAGATGGCGAGAAAAAAATGGATTTGATGGGAAGTTTTTAATCTGTGACATGTGTATGTATTTTAATGTTTGCTGGAAGCCGCCTAGAGTGGCTGGGGAGACCCGGCCAGATGGGCGGGGTATAAATAATAAAAAATTATTATTATTATTATTATTATTATTATTATTATTATTATTATTATGGGGCGGGGAAGCATGCCGTGCAAGAGATGCCATGGCCCAGGAGACCACAGAGGTGGTCTGAATTTTACATGCTGATTTGAAACAAGCACCATCCCAGTCGTGCTCCTCCCTGAACAGCAGCAGGAGGCCATGGACTCAGCCACACTTCTGACATTTTGATTCGGTGTGTTCCCCACACGCCCACCCCCAAATAGCTCTCTGAATAAAGAGGCTTTCTCCATTTTAGTTACATCTGCCACCAAGAGTGTTTTTCTCTGCTTGGGCAATGTGGAAGGCAGAATCAGATTGGCTCTCATCGGCTCCAGCCCTGGCCATGGTTTGTTGGAGGTTGCCCTTGGCCCTCTAGGGAAGATAGAGGCATTGCCCCCCCCCCCGATCCAACTTACTGAACTTTGTCCTGGGGGTTTGCTTTGCGCCTTCCGCTCATGACAGATGCAGGATCCAGCAATGAATGTTCCCAGATGGAGTTAGCCCCATTACTGTACAAGGTTTCCAACATCTGCAAAAAAACAAAGCAGAACACGAAGCATGGAGTTGGCGTCTTCCTCTTGTCCAGAGCAACCTAGACGCTAGGTGACAGTTGTCCTGTTGCTGGAATGGAGCTCTGCAGGTGTACTCTGCAAATGTTCTATAATGCACCAGCATTTATTACAGAAACAGCCCTTCTCAAGGTTCTGCTCAAAGTTTTGTTGACCTTTAGAATAAAGTTAAGGGTTAGAGTGTTGGGTTTAATGTGCAGAAAACATCCATTTCAGCATTTCAAAAGGCCCCAGACCAGTTTTGAAGTCTGCTGCATAGTCAATCTCTGGACACATTCAGCAATGTGCATTGATCCACAATATTCTGTCTTTTTGCCATTTGTGTCTCCTTTCATTACTTCTTCAAGAAATTATTTTAGTTATTAAAATTTACATAATGCTTGATTGTTTAAAAAAAACTAAACCCAGAGCTGTTTTATGAGGTGGTTTGCAGACCTCCTAGCCCAAACACACACCAGAATCAATCAAATCATAAATGAAATAACTGATAAGCTCAAGACATTTCCTGGAGTTTTTTTCCTCCTTTACCTGCTAAGCTATTTTCAGTAAAGGAATCTATGACTAATTAGCTTATTGTTTTATGTGGCCCCAAAACACTTGGCAGGATGCTTTTTAAAGAAACAATCACAAGCCTTCTGATTTTATATTGCCAGCTGTGGAAGGGGGAAAACAGCCTTTCTTGCCTGCCTTTCATAGCTTTAAAAGATCTGAACGAGCAGGCAGACTTTAACACATATTTGTTCTGACCTTCCTCTAAAGGAGTTCCGGTTAAGGCGCATCACCTCCACCAGAGGGAAGGCAGGCCAAGAATGTGCAAGGGACTCGAGGGCACCTAGTGAGTTGTGTGGCTGAGTGGGGAATCATGCCACAGTGCTTCGCAGTCATAGTGACAGTGAACAAGTAGAGTTTGCTTGCAACCCCATTGCATCCCCCCGCTCCCCCCAATACAACTGCAGTTACATTAGAAAACATTAAAAAGCGCCAAAAGCAAAAGGTCAGGGAATGTTGACAAACAGAATCATTTCGTTGTAATATGCATTCCATAGGTCAGTGTTTTCCAGCTCTCCCCACAAGAGCCTGGCTACTGGACCAGACCAAAGAGAGCCCATCTAGTCCAGCATCCTGTCTTCCCAGTGACCAACTTGCTGCCCCCATAGGAGTCCCAGAAGCAGGAGGAATGCAGGAGGGTGTTGCCACTGAACAGGCCCACAGATAAAAGAGTTGCTTCAACAGCAAGGAAGTTTACTGGAGGAAAGGTGGAGGGTTATGAGGAACAAGGCACTCTCTGCAATAAAGCAGTTTTGACACACAAATATGAAGAGAAAACCCTGGAACACACCCATACAAGTGCATAAAAAGAAAAAGAGGACTCTAAGACTGGGTGGTCCTCTCGACTTGCAACATATCAATTGGAAGTTTAAGCTCCATTTGACAAGTAAGCCTTGGCCTCGCAGGACAAGCCAAGGAAGCTTGACACAAGCGAGCTCTTCTCTTCCCCTGCCCCGCCCACATGACTACTATGAGAAGCTGTTAGGCAGGAGGGGTGGTCATTTGCATGGGCAACAGCGAGGCTGAATGGCATGAGGAGCCCAGTGTGTGTTACCTGAAGCAGTGTTGTGGGCCACGGTGTGTGTTTCAGATGCCTGACTTGGGAGATGTGCCGGCCCAGGCTCCTATGGACACTGCAGCATTCATCACAAATCAGAACTCCTCTGTTAACTGATGCCCAACATGGGTCTGAAAGAAAAACATTGGCACATTTAGCATAGGAAGAGAGAGAGGCAGGAGTTTGGTTGCAAAGAAATTCTACTACCATCCACTTCAGCCACAGGTGGTGCTTGGGTTTTTCAGGTTCAGTTTTTATATTTTAAAAACTACTTTGTGCATCACCAAACAAGGAAGGAAATTTGGATTTGTACTGAGCTCAGAGGAGGCACCCAGGGCATGAGCTAAAACAAGCTGCAAAGAACATGCCAGGGTCACGCAAAACAGGAAGCATGACAAGCATCAAGCCAGATTTGGCCTTGAGTCACAGGCCAAGCTCTCTGGTGAACCGGAGCAGAATGGGAAGGTGGCTGGCAAAGCATGAGATCTCTTGAACTGAACCGAATATAACATTTGTTGCACTACTGTCTTTACTGCAAAAGTGCATCATTATTAGAAAAGTTGTAAGAACAGCAGAAGGAAATTGTCAGTTCCCCCTGAAAGAGCTGAAGAATGCACACAATGAAGAAATGCTTGCATGCTTTTATTAAGTGTGGGGGAAGATATGGGGCAAGGCTGCTGAAACAGCCAGCAATTCCCATTTTCACATAAATTATTAGGGTTCCCTGTGCATTTCAAGAACAAGGCAACTCAGCCTCCACCCTAAAAACTACTTACTTACAATGCAGCAAAGTGGAATTGCAAGCTGCAAGAAAGAAGAGTATCTACGCTTAACCTCAGAGCTCTCATTTGGGATTTATGTGCAGTATGCCAGTATACATATTTTGTACATGATGCTAGGCAGGCTCCCCAACTATGAAGTCCTCACTAGTACAAGTTGGCAACTTACTTACAGAAGGACAACTCATAGGTTTTGGAGTGGGGGGCACAGATGATCAAAGCTGCTTCTGTCTGATCTGGGGGAAATGACTGCCACAGTTGTGATGTGTGCCCAAGTGCCCTCGACTGTGTGAACTCAGCACACAAATGGCAGAGCTGAAGTAGTGCTTTGGTGATGGTGCAATGGGGAGGAAGAAATCGTCCAGAGCTGGTACCTTGAATTGTGCCCAGATGACCCGAGGCAGACATGAGATTCGCTGTGGCAGGAAGATCCACAACAACAGCCCACAGGGCAACCATTGGTAGCCACACGAGGCTCTGGTGTCAGGGGCAATTCTGGCTCGTTCATCCAAGGTACAGGGGAAAGGCTCAGGTCCCTTGTGCCACCGCAAGTGGAGCCGGCTGGGTTTCTGAGAACTGGCTGCTGCTTTCTCTTGCCACCTGCAATTAACTCAAGGCAGGACGCGGCAATTTCCGCAGCTGGTTTCCTGTTTGGGGCCCAGAATGTCATCTCCATCAAAGGCCCTGGGGGAAGAGGGTGTGCCCCACAAACTGCCCCCAAGCTGGGTGCTGGTGATTTTAGAAAACATAACCACCTGTGGATGGATCAGGCCAAAGGCCTCTCTAGCCTAGCATCCTGCATCCCACGGGGCTGCCTTGCAAGGACCCGAGCAGAGCCTGCAGGAGGCTAGTGGGGCCCATCCAGCAAAGCCTCCTGTTCCCCTGGGCGGGCGAAGGGAACCCATGTGCAAAGGGGAGGTGGGGGGCACTCTTTAAACCCCTTCCTCCCTCCCTCTTTCACAGACACCCCACGCAGCTCCACCCTGGGCACCTGCTCCTTCCCCCACCCGCTTGCGAGGGGAGGCCCTCTGCACATGCCCAGAGGCCCCCTGCACATGCCCAGACGGACCTCCCCTCAGAACGATCGCAGCCCTTCCTTTCCCCGGCGGCCCCTTCCAGCGGAGGCGCCCGCGAGCGCCTCGTAGGGTGCCTGGGTCCCTCGGACGCCTGGGTCCTTCGAGCTCCGCGGTGGCCCCCCGCCCGTTGTCCGCCCCTGGTCTTCCCGCGGCGCTTACCGGGAGCGCTGCAATCGGCGCACACGTCGCTGCTCCGCAGCCGCTTGGACATGGCCTAGCCGGGCCGGGCGGAGCCGCTCGGGGGCCGCCGCTCCCGCTAACGGGTCCCTCTCAGACCCGCCAGTCACGGGGAAGGCGTCCTGCGCGTGCGTGCGCCAGCAGCGCACCTCTTCGCGCGAGCCGAGCCACTCGCCAAGCCGCTTGCGCCAAGTGCGCATCTCACCAATGCCGCGCGGAGGGTCCGCGACGAGGGACGCTGGGGCGGGGCCTCGGACGGCCATCTTGCCGCCGGGAAAGGCGAGGCATGCGGCGACCATATTTGTTGCGGGCAAAGGTGGTCCATTATAGTTTTACTGTTTTTATAAAATCGACTTACCCCAGGAAAAAATAGGGAAGAAAATTAATATGATAGTCCTCTTAAAATATCTGAAGGGCTGTCCCATGGAAGATGAAGCAAGCTTGTTTTCTCCTGCTCTGGAGAGTAGGACTCGAACCCATGGCTTTAAGTTACAAGAAAGGAGATTCTGACTAAACATCAGAAAAAACTTACTGACAGAAAGAGCCATTCAACAGTGGAAAGGTCTTCCTTGGGAGGTTGTGGACTCTCCTTCCCTGGAGGTTTTTAAGCTGAGGTTGGATGCCCATCTGTCATGGATGCTTTAGTTGAGTTTCCTGCATTTTAGGACGTTGGAGTAGATGACCCTTGGGTTCCCTTCCAACTCTACAATTCTATGATTCTGTGATTCAGTCCCAAGCCAGAGACCTGCCTCTTTAAAGCCTTTGATCCAAGGAAGGAGCAGAGCCTGGAAGGTGACCATCTACCCGGTATAGAGCCCTCATAAAAGCTCACCTGGAGCTCTCCACGGTGCTGCAATTACTGGCCTTGCCCCATTGTGAAATCAGTGAAATCAGAATAGGACATAAGTGGAGCCTGATGGATAACCAAAGGGGACCCATCTTGTCCATCTTCCTATTCTCACAGTGGCCAACTAGATATCTATCTATTTGGGATTGTACAGCTCCGGGCAGGCCTAAGCCACCATGCCACCCCAGTCATGTGCTTCTTGGTCCTTGGTGACATCTAGGAGGATGGCAGAGTTGACCAGGGTTCCGTCTGCACCCCATGCAAATGTTACTTGCCCAACGAGAGCACCTCCTCAATCTGGTGATCCTCCTTTGAGCCCCTCCCTGCTCTGTAGTCCTGCAGCCTCCAAGCCAGCGAAGGAGAGGCCAAGTTCCCCTCTGTCCTCTTTGCTGGACCAGCCACAGCCTGTCCAAGAGGCACCTTGGGTGGCTATTTAAGCTGAACCCCCCTGGCATGTCACTGGCTGTGATGAATGATGATCCAAGATAATTTGCTATTTTCTGCTCCCAGACAGACAAGCGGATGCGTCTTGAATGCCAATGACATCCAGTCTGAGGAGGAACCAGGGAGACCAGGCAGCTGCTTTTCAGGTTGGTATGTAAAAGGGCCCCCTTCCAAGTTTCCCCAGCTGCGCCCGGGCGTGCCTTCCCCCTTCATCTATCATTCTAAAACATTTCTGTCTCACTATTCAGCCAAAAAGATACACACACACCCCAGCGGTGAAACAGCTTACAAAAACTAGTAGACAGTTTTGCCCTTAGCTCTGCAATCTAAAATACACAACCCACAAGGGAAAAGAGATTGGGAGGGAGGAGGAAAACAAGAAGCTCAGGCAGGTGTTCTTAAAGTCACAGTTCTTATAATGAACCGTTGGGATAGAAGAGATGAACTGCTTCTCCCTTGGAGGTTAATTTTGAAAAACAAAGTGGCAAAGGGCTATGGCTCTGCCTTGGACCAGTACACTTCCCATTTGCCTGAATAAAGGCACCACTACTACCACCACCCCATTTAGGTGGGATTTGGAGCCTTCCAGGAAGAATGGGAGGCCATGGCACCTCTCTTGGCTGGAAATTAAGCCATGGCACCTCAACTTAGCTAGGCTCGCTCTGCTGGGGTCCTGTGTCCGTTCCAGGTCTCATGGCTGAGGCACTGGCTGGGGCTTTCCCGGAGGGAGGCGGGGAACCCAAAGCAACCAGCCTTTGGCCAGACATCTGGGTTGGGCTTTGCTCATTCTGACACGGTCAGATCCCACCTGGGGTCTCCAATATCCACAGATATCGTCAAGCTGGAAGGTGTGCAGAGGAGGGCGGCCAAGATGATCCAAGGTCCGGAAGCCAAGCCTTCTGAGGAGCAGTTGATGGAGTTAGGGATGTTGAGCCTGCAAAGAGGAGACTGCGAGGGGACAGGGTGGCCAGACATACAGGATATGAGGGCTGTCATCCAGAGGGTGGAGTGAGCTTTTGTTTCTTCTGCTTCGGAGGGTAGGACCCAAACAAGAAGATTCAAATGGTAAGGAAGGAAATTCTGATTAAACCTCACAAAGAACTTTCTGACGGCAAGAGCCGTTTGGCAGTGGAATGGACGCCTGGCTGGGAAGGTGGTGGAATCTCCTTCACTGGAAGTATTTAAACAGACGTTGGGTGCCGTAGCTTTGATTCCTGCACGGCAGGGGGCTGGACTAGATGACCCTCCAATTCCACAGTTTTATGGTTCTATGATAAGCCTCGACGAAAGCTTCTCTCCAGTTCGGCTGTTCCGGGGAGGGGGACCTCCAAGTGGGCGCGTCCGAGGAAACGGGAGAAGCTGCCCTTACCTAACATGGCGCTTGCCCTCTCTCCAAATGGCGGAGTTTGATTTGGCGGAGCGGACAACGCTAATACGTCGCCCTCTCCAAACATGGCCGCCTGATCTACGTCGGCGGCAACGGCGCCCTTAGTCACCATGGTGGTCGGAGGGAAGCGCGAGCGAAGCAGAGAGAGACAATACCAGTTGCTTTCTTCCAAGATGGCCGCCGGAGTACCCGGAGACTGTGGGGCGTCAGCGCAGGAAGCATGTGTTTGTGTCGGGGGGCGAGGCTGACGCTTTTGCCCGCACTCAGCATGGCGCCCGCGGCTTCAACGGAGCGGCGAGGGAAGGCGGGTTGTTGCCCTGAGCGATTCCCCCCCCTCCTGGCACCGCCTCCGAAGGCCGTCCCGCGAGGGGAGGGGGCCGCGGTTCCCTCCTCCCTCCTCCTCCTCCCGGGGCCTCCTTCCTGGTCCCCACAGGCGGGCGCGGGGCCGTGCGTGTCGGCCTGGCGGAGGGGCGAGGAAGGAGGAGCAGCGTAGGAGCGGTGGGGTGGGGGTGAAAGGTGAAAGGTTAGGGGGAGCCCGAAAGCAGGGGGCTGACGAGGACCTCCCACAGATTCCGATAGGGGTGAGGGGGCTTCGCTGGGCACCCAAAGGAGGGGTGGGGGTACTGGTGGGGTGGGGGAGGGCATTGTGGGCAGCGGAGGGCATGACCTGAGAGGAGTGGGCTAGCCTGTGTAAGGGCGTTGTGCCCCCCTCCGGGCCGTGACGTGGGGGGAGAAGGGGCCCATCGGCCCAGGATGAGCTCTTCGAGGGACGCCGACAGCAAGTTCCCTTTGCACGGCTTAGTCTGGAATAATGACTTCCAGAAGCTGGAAGAAGCGCTGAAGAACAAGGTAAAAAAGATGAAGGGGGGCATGTGGTGTTGGAGGGCACATCTAGGCTCTTGAGCCTTCCACAGGTGTTTGTGTGGATTCTGAGCAGTTGCACCTGTGGATCACCTTTGTGTCTTTTCTTTCTTCCCAAGAGCTTCAGTAGGATGTGCATGAGAACATCCCATGTATCCTCATGACAACCCTGTGAGGGAGGCTAGGCTGAGAGGGCAAGCGGCTCCCAACCTCAAGTGGACTCACGTTTGCTCCTGCCACTGTCTTCTCTGGAGCCGCCATTGGCTCAGTGCTGGAGGGGCTCAAGAAGGGTTGATGGACACATTCAGCACAGCATGGGGTGTACCCATCTTTTCAGTAGAGCAAAGCTTTTAGGTTGGTGGAGAACGGGGGTCCTACAGTGGACTCCTCCATATCCTAATTCATTCTTCTCCTGGTGCCCTTCATCCCTTTGGGACTACCACTTGCCGGTTGGGGATGATGGGAGTTGTCCAAAACATCTGGTGGGCACCAGGTTGGTGAAGGTTGCCCTAGTTATTTCTGGGCTTGCAGGTTTTCTAAAAGTCTTATAGCAATTACATACTATTTTTAGGTACTGCTGGTTGTTTCCTTTTTTAAAAAAAATGTGGAGTTACGGGAAAGAGAAAGCAGATTTGTCAGGCCGACCTGAGATCTGCTAAAAAGCAATTAAAAACCTGCACAAAGTATGCTTTATTCTCAGGCTGTGCTGCTGAGGGTCCCCCTTAATGAGTGGGAGGGGAAATGAATCTGATTTGGAAGAATAAATCCCTGTGATATACAAAATAAGAGCAGAGAGGCCAAATGGAATCTCTGCCTCTGTCCAGGCCTATAGGTAGAGATATATTGTATAAGGAAAAGGGATGAGAGAAGCCATCAACAGCTAAAGCTTCTTAGGAAAGAATGAGTTATGAGAAGGGGCAAAGGAAATAGTAGGGTTCCATTCATTTGGCAGACACAAAAGAGCAACACATAAATGGCCAATATTTGAGCTTGCAGCCCACCCATGCCACTGGTAGAATCCTGCCCACTCTAGCAAATGGTTTCAAACTGAGAGAGTGGAAATGGCAGTTGCAACCCTTCTAGGAAGCACTAAGGCACCATCTCAACTTGCTCAGGGGATCTACACACCAGGTCAGTGTCCTGGTCAACCGAGCTTGTGCTTCAGAACCTATTATGAATTTTTCTGCAGTGCAATGATGCGTCTGACGTCTAGGGCTCTGCAGCTGATACATTGAGGCAGAAGGGGTTTTCTAAAGGGAGCATCTTCCTTGTTTTTCTCTTTCACTTGGGCATCACAGCAGGAAGTGTTTTTTTCTGCATTTCCTCTAAGGAGCATTCATCCCCTGTGGGCTGAGTGACTGGTCCAAGGTCACCTGGTGAGCATCATGATGGGGGCATTTGAACCCAGAGCTCTCTGGTTATGTTCCCTCTGCTCCATCTCCTTTGCCACCCATTATTTTCTCGCTATGCTGGCTGTTCTCCAAAGCAACTGTACAACAGCCTGGTTTTCTTAAGACAGCTGCTGACTTCTAACTGAAGCTTACAGGTGGCCCACAAACAGTGTTGTTGGTGTCTGGGAAATGTTGGAAACTGTCCAAGTGGGGCCAAGAAGCAAGGCTATAGGAGGATGAGCATGCTTGCTTGTTGCAGCTGAAACTAGGAGACCACAGCAAGGAAACCTGGGACTTTGCTAAGCTGAACCACTCTTTACTGTTGTTGGTAAAACAGAACTGCTCCTTTTCACCTCTCCAAAAGCCTGATTTCTTTTTGGAGAAGTTGGCCAATATGTTCACTTCCTTCTCTGCCCAGTCAGAGGGAGTGATTTCTGCACAGTGTTAGGCAAGTTCTGAAGGCAGGGGGCGCTTCCCACAGGCTTAGAGCTGAGTTGGGAATTTGCGGACTGCTGTGTCCAGATAGACCAACCTGCCCCATAACCCCTTAGGCCCATAGTGCTAAACTTGGTTTTAAATGTATCTGTTATCGCGGTTGTGGTTATTGTGTGTCTCCGTACACACACACATACACCCAAAACCTCAGGCCCCTTCCCCAAGGAACTTGCAATTGGCAGCAGGTGCCAATTGTCACTTACAGGTCCTGGTGTGTAGCTGAAATTTGGAATGGAAAGGAAAATGTCACATACGGTCTTTCCTTCTTACAAGGATTAGCAGTCCTTTTACTGTGGAACTAAATTTCACTAAATTAATCAGGTGGGGCGATTCCCATGAAAGTATGCATAGGGATTGTGCCTGAACCTGTGATTTAAAGAAGATTTGTTTATCAGTTAAGATTAAATAATCTACATATGGCCAGAACCGAACTCAGGATCCTTTGATATCTTCCCTGCAGCCTTATGCATGTTCACACAGAAGTTAGTCCATCTGCAGTCAGCAGGCATACAATTTTATTGCTGGTGAGGTTTTGGTAATCTGCAGATAGGCTGAATCTTAATTGCTAAATCATCCAAAAGGCGGGACATTTGTCAATGAAGAACCTGGTTATCTGTTGTTGGGCCTAACTTTACGACTTCAGTGTAACATGTGTTTGTGTGTGTTGGCCCACGTGGCCCTAAACTCACTATTGCCAACCTAGTGTCTCCAGAAAATTCAGACTACGGTTCCCATCAGCCCCAACCAGCACAAACTGATGTGTGGTATGATGTGAACATGGCTGGCTGGGACCGCTGGGTGTGGCAATCCAAAACATCTGGAGGGCATCATTTTGGGGAAAGCTGCCCTAAGCAGTGCTGTGTACAGCACTGAGCACACAATAGATCTCCCACCAGCAGTACTGAAAATGATCATGACCTTTCCTCTTTGGCTCACTGTTGATTTTTACTTTTCCCCCTTAGTTATAGATGCTCTTCTGTTTCAGATTTCTAAAGCTAGTAGTGAAAGACCTAGGTAAGGCGAGAGTGTGTGTTGCTGTTTGCATGCTAGTGGCTCTTTCTCTGCCTTGTGTGGTTTGCATTTTGTAGTGGTCTGTCAAGAGCGCTCATTGTCGTGTGTGTGTGTGTGTGTGTGTGTGTCCGTCCCCCAAGTGGGGGTCCAATCCCAGTGACCATCTGTTTCCATAACATCACCAGTCATTTTACAAAGTTTGCTTTGTAAATGTTATTGCCTGGTATATGCATCAGCAGGCATTTTGCCATAGCATTCTCTCGTAGCTGAATAGGACGACAGCAATTCCTGGTACAGAAAATCAGAGGCCAGATTCTTCTTTTCAGAGCGGGAGGAAAAGCTCGCATCACCAGCTTTGGGGGGGGGGCAAGAGGGGGAATAACACAGTGGGAGGACATAGACTTTGTACACAGAAGTCCCTCTCAGTCCCAGGCCTCTTAGGACATGCACAGACGAATGTGAGTGTCTCCATTTGCAAGTGCTGGAGAGAAGATGGCCTCACCCTATTGGGCCAACACCTGTGCAGGAAGGCCTCATCCTGCAGGATACCCAGTGGGAGAGGATCCTGTAGTGTTCTTCAGCCTTGGGTCCCCATATGTTGTTGGACCGCAACTCCTACCATCCTTGACCATAGGCTAAGCTGACTGCGGATGGTGGGTTTTGTAGTTCAACAGCATGTGGGGACCCAGGGTTGAAGAACGCTGCTTACCTGTGGGTTGTTGGACTCCCACCTCCCAGCTGGCATAGCCAATCCATGGTCAGAGATGATGGGAGTTGGAGCCCAGCAACAGATTCCTCACCCCTCCTGTAGGAGAAATCAGGGCTGGTGAAGAGGGGAGGCAAGACAGTGAGATAAAGTCCCAGCAGACTAGGCTTCCCCGTTCTCTCCCAAAGCCCACCCACAGACTCACAAAGAGCTGTGAAATTGTAAGTCAGAACCTGGAGGAACTTGCTGACACAGTTCTTGTGGAGCTCCAGTTTGAAAAAGAAGGAAGGAACCTCTTCCCACAAGTGCTTTCATCATTATTGCAGGGGAGATCCTAGCTCAGGGGTGGAGCTCTGCCCACCAAATGCCCCAGGTTCAGTGCTCAGCATCTCCAGCCAAATGATCTCGCATAGGAAGGCCGGCTGCCATCTGGGAGAGCTGCCACCACTCTTGGGTAGACCAGCCTTACCCAGCCTGTCACTACCCAGATGCCTCCTGCCATTCTTGCTGTGGCAGATGGGAATTGCAGTCCAAAATGGCCCTAAGGCAGAGGGGAGTTGTATCCAAATTATCTGGAGAGCACAAGTTTGGGGAAGATTGCAGTAAACAATATCGTGTTAAAGGGGCCAATGATCTGGATGCTGGTGGAACCTACCAAGAGAAAAATGTTTTATGCTTAATTGCAAAACATTGAAGGAGGCAAAATCTGTCTGTTTCACATACCACTGGTGGGGTGCCCCACATGAGCTGCATTTTGAGACCGGAATTTCTTCCATGCCTCTTCATAATTTCATTGCATAGGGTGTTTTACTTATCTCTATATAAAGGATGATCAGTTTGATTTCTCTTGGGATTGCTGTCTCATTTTAAATTTGCCTGCCTATGTGTCCTTATAAGCAACCCCAGCAGCATTGAAGCTGTCAGCATAGACTCCATGAAACATTGTCAGCTTTCATGTTTAGTTTTGTACATCCTTGATGACGTGTGTTGACTATAGCAGATGCCTTAGAAGAGGTCTGCCTATTGGCTTTTTAGCAGGATGTGGACCAGCGGGATCCCCGTGGCCGGACCTCATTGCATCTTGCTGTTTCTTTGGGATACATCGAGTCTGTCAGAGTCCTCCTGCGGCATAAAGCAGATGTCACCAAAGAAAATGCACAGGGATGGACAGGTAAGGAGTTGCAGCCAGGCATGTTTGCAGCAAAAGGGAGAAGAACAGAGGAAGAACTTCAGGCAGGGCCTAGACCGGTGTTGGACAGAAGGTAAAGCTGTTGATCTACTAGTTGATCGCTCATTGATTTGGTGCTTCAAGGAACCACTGACTTGGATTCCTGGGCAAGGAATTCCAATTCCCACTTGTTTAAATAGGGCACCAACAACACAGTTCCCACCACCCTTTAAATTAGACTTTTGAAACAAAGAAAGCTTGGGTTAAGCAAGAGTGAACTTTTGTAGGACAGGATTATGAGCTCCAGTTCAGTTCTGGTACTGAAAACAGCTCAGAGGCACTCTGCTCTTTCATTCCAGTGTTACGTCTTTTGCACGTGACTCTGGTAGATTTTGGGACTCCAGTAACAAAAGTAAAAGTAGATCTGACCAGGCTAAAGCATACCTTTATACAGTGTTATACAGTGGTTCCGCTCCTTCCTCCTGGGCCGTGTTCAGAAAGTGGTGGTGGGGGATGAGTGTTCAGACCCCTGGGCTCTCACTTGTGGGGTGCCTCACGGTTCCGTCCTCTCCCCCATGCTTTTTAATATCTATATGAAGCCGCTGGGAGAGATCATCAGGGGGTTTGGGCTGGGTGTTCATCAGTATGCGGATGATACCCAGCTCTACCTCTCTTTCAAATCAGAACCAGTGAAGGCGGTGAAGGTCCTGGAGGCGGTTGGAGGATGGATGGCGGCCAACAGATTGAGGTTGAATCCTGACAAGACAGAAGTACTGTTTTCGGGGGACAGGGGGCGGGCGGGTGTGGGGGACTCCCTGGTCCTGAATGGGGTAACTGTGCCCCTGAAGGACCAGGTGCGCAGCCTGGGAGTCATTTTGGACTCACAGTTGTCCATGGAGGCGCAGGTTAACTCTGTGTCCAGGGCGGCTGTCTACCAGCTCCATCTGGTACGCAGGCTGAGACCCTACCTGCCCGCAGACTGTCTCGTCAGAGTGGTGCATGCTCTAGTTATCTCCCGTTTGGACTACTACTGCAATGCGCTCTACGTGGGGCTACCTTTGAAGGTGACCCGGAAACTGCAATTAATCCAGAATGCGGCAGCTAGACTGGTGACTGGGAGTGGCCGCAGGGACCATATAACACCGGTCCTGAGAGATCTACATTGGCTCCCAGTACGTTTCCGAGCACAATTCAAAGTGTTGGTGCTGACCTTTAAAGCCCTAAATGGCCTCGGTCCTGTATACCTGAAGGAGCGTCTCCACCCCCACCGTTCAGCCCAGACACTGAGATCCAGCGCCGAGGGCCTTCTGGCGGTTCCCTCACTGCGAGAAGCGAAGCTACAGGGAACCAGGCAGAGGGCCTTCTCGGTAGTGGCGCCCACCCTGTGGAACGCCCTCCCATCAGAGGTCAAAGCCATAAACAACCACATGACCTTTAGAAAACACCTGAAGGCAGCCCTGTTCAGGGAAGTTTTTAATCTGTGATATTTTAATGTATTTTTATATTTGTTGGCTGGGGAGCGGCTGGGGAGACCCGGCCAGATGGGCGGGGTACAAATAATAAATTATTATTATATTATTATTACCTTTTCTAGGCCTAGATGTTTCTATGCTTTCAGCAGAAGGTGTAGGCAGGCCCTGGAGCTTCTGAGGGTGGCAGTCCAGGGAGCTAAGAAAGTTTCAGAAAAGCAGGAGTGAACTGGATCACTAGTTGCAAGTATCCAGTGTGATGTGAATCCCTTTCCCTCTCTCTCAGTTTCCCTCTGTCTGTCTTTTCTCCAGTCTTGCATGAAGCTGTCAGCACAGGGGATCCTGAGATGGTCCACACGATCCTGCAACACAGGGATTACCACAAGACGTCCACCACTCTTGGTGGGGTCCCAGAATTGCTCCAAAAAATCAATGAGGTAAATAGAGAGGCGTGAATGATGCATCCTCTCACTATTTAGCAGGCTGGTTCTTTTTAATTCCATAACCTTCATTTTAAAAGCTATAGACAGGCCTCAGCTCAGTTTTAGGCAAGAAATGTAAAATTTCTGAGAATACCCCGGGGGGGGGGGGTATTCTCATTCTACACATTCTTTAGTTGAGCATGCCTGCAGTAAGTGCATGCAGGGTTGCAACCTCAATGGTATGAGTGTTTTAGACTGCTGCTTAGTGCAGATGGCTGGGAGACTGACTTCTGAGTAGATGTGCATAAAATTTTGCTGAAGGTTTTGCAGTGGGGTGTTGCAGTCATTGGAGGAACACAGTGAAAAGAACAGCAGGTGCCTAATACTTCTGTCTAATGTCTTAATGCAACAGCAGTGGGGAACCTCCTGTCACTGGCCTTACTGGGCCCTCTAGACCTCTCCAGTGAACCAAGCCATACCCACCTGCTGCGATATATGATATCAGTTGTGGGTCTTATAAAGTCATGGCTGGTGAAAGCGCTTTGAAGCCTCAGCTATTGGCTGATAGTTGAAGCTTCAAATTACAGGGATCTTTGCAAGCCTCAAAGATCAGCCAGCGGTAAGAGCTTAAAGAGAACCCAGAACAGCCAACCACCTGCTGTTCATCTGTGTGTTTACCAAGTTCTCTTTATGAAACCACTTAATGACGTGGCCACTTCATCGTCATGAGGCTGCAAGTTCCATGCCATTTGTATAATATTGTATTCATTTCATTTTAAAGTAACACATTGGATTTATAGGCCCTACTCCAGTCTGAATCACACATCACAACTGCTCTTTTCCCTCCTCCAACAGACACCAGATTTTTATGTGGAAATGAAATGGGAATTCACCAGTTGGGGTACGTTTGAATTAAACTTCCTTCTCTTTTCTTTGAGGCTGTGTATTTCCTTTTGTGTGCAGCTCACTCTTACTGGGACTTGCTTGCAATGGGAGACTGGGTCTTGTTTTCAGTTATGTTGCACTATGTCTATGTGTCTGTCCTGCCAAAACTCCCTAACAGCCCCCCAAGGGTCTGTGTTTAACCTGAGTGCACATACACAAACTACATGCTAGATAAAGGTAGATAGCCGTGTTGGTCTGTCATAGTCAAAACAAAATAAAATAAAAAAATTCCTTCCAGTAGCACCTTACATGCTACATAGTGAACCACAAGAGATGAGAGCATCTTCCCTACAAGGAAAGGCTATATCAGGGATGAGGAACCTGCTGCTCTGCAGACCCTGTTGGGCTACAGCTCCTATTCTCCTGGCCCTTGACAAGGCTGGCTGCTGGTGGTGGGAGTTGGGAGTCCAGCAGCATCTGGAGGGACTGCAGGGTCCTCACCTGCCCGCCTACCCGCCTAACACCACCAAGTTTAGGAAAAAGCATGATTGGAAATGGGCCTGCCAGAGGTTTGTGAGTTCATGGCTGGTGCTGAGAGATTTTCCTCCCTTGTAATATTAGAACATGGGGTAGGGTCCTCCAATGAAACTGATAGGCAGGAGATTCGGGACAGGTGAGAGAAAAGTCTTTGCAAAATGCAGATTTATTGTTTGGAATTGGCTGCTGTAAGACAGCTAGCTACTGGATTACATGCAGTGGTATAGTGGTAAATTTTGACATGCAGCAGCTCGTCATGATGTTCCTGAAGCCTTGCTCTCCCAGTACATAGCTTAATGCCCTAATTATTAGGATCAGCTCAATGCGGAGCTTCCTAGGAGTCAGCTCCACTGAACTAAGAGACGCTGGCTTCTGACTGTACTGTATAGGCTCAACCTGCAAAACACATTGAGCTTCAACAAGATATTTCCAGGCCAATAAAATACAGCCTCTTTAGCTTTTGAATTAGAAGTGCAAATAAAGAAGAGTCACTAATTCCATTGCTAGCATGCAGCAGGAAACCCAGGAAGAAAAGAAGTATCTGGCCTCTACTTGATTATTTTCCTCTTTTTCTGACATCCTGCATGCTAATCTGTTGCAAACAGACTCGAAAGCCTGATTATCGCCACATTCACTTACCAGTTACTGTGGTGGTTTGGAGAAAAGCCCTGGAGCTGTGCTCCCCTGCATTCCCCCTCCTTTGTTGTTGTTGTTGTTGTTGTTGTTGTTGTTGTTGTTTGTTGTTGCTGTTCTTCTTCTTCTTCTTCTTCTTCATTGAATTTATATACTGCCCTATACCCTGAGGTCTCAAGGCGGTTCACAGAATAAAATCAAAATATAAAACCACAAAATAGATAATCAAAATAAAAACAACCCAATAACACCCCCCAAAAAAGAAACACTACACTACTGGCTTAGATAATTTCATGGGGGATGGGTCTGTTGTGATAGCAGTTCAACTTTGTTCTCAGCCTGCTGGGACAGCACCTTCTTGTGCTGCAGATGGGATTCCTGGGACTCTCCAGGAGGCCAGTCCTGGAATCAGAAGGCCGGACTCTGTGGGCCAGGGGTTTGATGTCGCAGGGGACCTTGGGCATTTGTGTCTTCTTTTGCAAAAGGTACTTTTCTTTTCTCTTTCTTTCTCCAACCACCAACAGTTCCGCTGGTTTCCAGAGTTTGCCCCAGTGATGTTTGCCGCATCTGGAAGAGCGGTGCAAAGCTGCGAGTTGACATCACACTGCTGGGATTTGAGAACATGAGCTGGGAACGAGGGAAGCGCAGTCTGATCTTCAGGGGGGAAGAAGGTAGGCAGAGAGGGCTTGCAGGGAATCCTTGCAGGCTGGGGTTGCAGGGCCCTGGAGGGCAAGAGGTGGGGCATTTCCATCAGTCAGAGGCACAACCAGCAGTGATCCCAGCAGTCTGTTGGAGGCAGAAAGTAAGGCTGCAATCCTAATAACCCCACTGAGTTCAATAGGGCTTACTCCTGAGTAAACATAGTTAGGATTGTGCTGTGAGTTGTGCAGGAAGAGAGCCTCTTTGCGGTGGGGCAGGTAGAGGTGGAGTACATGGCCTCCTTGATAATGTCTGGGGGTTTTTTGCCAAAGACTAAGAGTGCAACATGCATTTCTGGACTGACACCCAGGTGATGCCTCCTGCTCAGTAAAGCAAAAAGGCCTAACTGAAAACTTTTGCCTTTGTTTGTTTACAAAGCCCAGGAAATGGTGTTTCCATTCCACTTGAAGAAGGACTCTGCAAAATTCAGAAGCTTGCAGAGTCCTTCACCTACCGGAGTTGGCTCCATTAATGTCATTAGGCCTTTACAGTGGTCCCTCTACTTACGAAGATAATCCGTTCCAATGGAATCTTCGTAGGTCGAAATCATCGTAAGTCAAGTCCCCATAGGAACGCATTGGAGAAAAACTTCGTAGGTCGAAAAAAACTTCGTAAGTCGAGGAAACCGCACCTAAAATGGCCGCGGTTTCCTTTCGGAAGTCGAAAAAATTTGGAAGCAGCAGCCGCTTTGATCCCTCGTAACTCGAAAAATGCGGAAGTCGAGTCACTCGTAAGTCGAGGGATCACTGTACTGCCCTTTGGGCACCCATTGTTGGCTATCACTGTCCTTGGTTATTGTTATTGGTCTACAGAGGAGAAGCAGAATGTGCCTTGCAATGCTTCAGCTTCCCCAAGCTGTTGGGTTAAACAGTTCATAATGTTTTTTATTTATTCATTTATTTGTTGTATTTATATGCCACCTTTTCCTCCAAGGAGCTCAAGGTGGTGTACATGGTTCTCCCCTTCCTCATTTAATGCCCACAACAACCCTGTGAGGTAGATTAGTCTGAGAGGCAAGGAATGGCCCAAGTTCACGCAGAGAGCTTCATGGCTGAGTGGGAATTTGAACCCTGGCTTGTTCCAGGGCCTAGTCAGACGCTCTAACCTCCATCCCAAACTGGCTCTCTGCCAAAAAAAGACACACTCAAAGTGATGCACAGTAATATTATTTTGTTGGGGAAAAACCCAGCAATCAGTTTAAAAACCAGGCGCTGCCTTCACACTTGGGAGCAGCCTGCTCTGCCCCAATGGATATCAATCCTGATATCCCCACAAGGTGAGTGAGTGAACAGGCCACGCCTTGTCCCTAAAAGCTTGTCAGGTGGGCGAGGGAACTCACAGGAACTTCTCTGTCTCTTTCGTTCAGTTTTCAACTTTTTGCTCTGCACCTCAACTCCTCAGTTGTGACTCCTGAGCCCTCTGTCTGTTGCTGAGCCTGTCCTGTTACTTGCCTGAATAAAGATCACTCTCTTATGCCTATGTGTGCGTGTGCTGGCCAGGAGCCCAGAAAAGTGTCTTCCTCCTCTCTCCAGATAGTGGGAACTGGGCAGAGCTGATCGAGGTGAACCACGATGAGAAGGTGGTTGCCACGGAGCGCTTTGAGATCACCCAGCAAATCAAGCGTCTGACCTTGGACTCCATGACGCCAAAGACCAAGGAGGTGGAGAGGCGGCTCACCTCTCCCATCATCAGCACTTCCCTGGACACGAGGAACATTGCCTTTGAAAGGTGAGGAGGAGGAGGCCAGAGCTCTCAGGCTCTCCTTTGCCCTTTGGCAGCAGGAGGGAGGGACAGGCACTGGTCTTGTGGGACAAGACTCAAGTTTGGTTCTCCAGCAGCTGTTCCCCAAGCAGCCTTGCCCAGCCTGGTGCCCTCCAGACATTTTGAACTGCAATGGCACCACCGTAAGTAAGGCTGCCTGATTGGCTACCCCTGCCCTAGATCTCACATAGCCCCAGTTTCAGAGTCTGGTGCAGGGAGAGGAGGCATCCAGAGCTCCCCAACCTCTGTCTCTCCCCATATCCAAAGCCTTTGAGGAGGTGGAGTAAGCCTTCCCCTCTTCTCTCTCTCTCTCCCTGCTAAGAAACTATGCCAAGGTCACCATGGAGTGGTAATGGGTTCCCCTAGGTGCACGGGGGTGGGGCGGGGGGCTGTTGGGAATTTGAGTCCCTTCCTGGTTCTTTCCTTAAAGAGGTGGGTAGTGAATGTATTTATTTATTTATCTATGACATTTATATGCTGCTTTTTCTCGCAAGGCGCTCAAGTCCATGGTTCTCCTCCAGCTACATGCTACCTTAGCAAGCATCATGCAACACCTCCACCTGGCACCCTCTTGGCTGGTTAACACTAACAGAGTCAGTTCTTGAGTTACAAACCGAATGGTCCTTGCTGTTGCACTTCCAACAGCCAGTTTGGAAAGGCAGAAGCACAGATTATTTTGATAGCTTCCTGTCTCTTGCAGAAATACGTCCGGCTTCTGGGTCTGGAGAACTGAGAAGAGCGAATTGGTGAGCGATTATGATGCAAAGGTCAGTTGTTGCTCTTGTACTGATGTCCCTTTCCCCTGACAGCTAGGAACCTTGCTCAGCATTTTAAGATTTCTCCAGGCGTTGCCCACAAATCTCCCCCTTCCACAGAGCTTTAATTTGCAGCCATGGGGACTTGACACCTGATGAAAAGTGCATGCAGCCTGAAAACCTTTGCTTCTGATTCAGAAGAGTAGCATGAATGAGGTTCACAAGGCCTCAGATGGTCTGGGAAAAGCAAACAGCAAATAATGGGCTTCATTGTCTCACAGTGTAAGGATGTACAGCTATCTGACAAAAACATGGATTGGCAGTGTGCTCATGACAAGCAAAAGACAGGGTGAAATGAGCCTCTGGAACTCTCTGGGACCAGTTTCAGTGGCTTTAAGAAGAAATGTCCATTGGCAGCTTTAGGCTACATTCCAGAGAAATGCAGCCTCCGTGTCAAGAGGCTCTAAAAAGATTGGACAGGTTCTTGAAGGAGAAGGCTATCAATGACAGTGTTCAGTTGGAGGCAGTAAATGCTTCTGAATGCCAGTTGCTGGAAGCCACAGGAGGGGAGGGAGGGGGCTCCAGCGCTTGCGTCCTGCCCTGTGGGCTTCCCCGGCCACTGTGAGAACAGGAGGCTGCACTGGATGGGCTGGCCTGACCCAGCAGGGCAGTTATGCTCTTAGGTGGTTTTGATGATGGGGTGTCTCTGAGAGGCATCAAGTGTTCCTCTTTCACTATGAAGTTCTGCTTGAGAACTTAATGAGAGGTGTTTTGGCCTGCTGCTTTCAAAGTGGGCCTTTGGTACGGCTGTGGAGGTTCTTACGCCAGGTTTTCATTTTTTTCCTACCAGAATTACAGAAACACCAAATGACACAGGCTAGCTGTACCCTCCAAAGAGTTTACTGTGCATATTATATATTGAGATGTTGTTATTATTCAAATTTCTATAATGTGGATCACAGGGCAGTTTACTATATATAAAAACACAAAAATGCATCACATAGTAGCAAACAAAAACAATACTCCCCCTCAGAGTTTAAAAAGCCACAGATAGTTTAAAAAGCCGAAGAAATGCTTTATGTAAGGAAGGCGCCAGGTGAGCCTTCCACAAGAGGAGCCCTAGTGAGATGCTTTAGCTGGCCGGCAGATGGTGCTTTGGCACCTTTGTGTTGGGAACTGGGGTAGGATGAGGACAGGTTGGGACCCTCCTTGCCAGTTACCCCATGGCCAGTTCTATGGGGGCTTCCAGAACTAGCTGGGCTCTCTACATCTCTCTCTCCTCCTCCTCATTTCCCTCAAGGTCTATACAGCCAACAACGTGAATGTTGTGACCAAGATCAGAACAGAGCACTTGACAGAAGAAGAGAAGAGGAGATACAAAGGTAATTTGGTCCTGTGGGAGGAGAGGGCCGAGGTTGACCACCCTGCAGCAGGCAAGCCATCTTTGATTCTGAGCCCAGACATTACGACCCAATTCCTTGGCTGACGGCTTGGCCAAAATTCAGTCCCCTGCAAAATGAAATGTGTTCACAGGCATGCTGCTGTTGCTTTCTAATTCAGGAGGCTGGGAGGGCTGTGGGAAGAGCAGCTGGTTTGGGGCTCTGTTTTAAGCAGGGCCTGCTGCTGTTTCATGCAGCTTTGGGGTGAGCTGGAAGTCAGAACAGTGTGGGTATCCTCTAAGGATCTCTTGAATTGTAAACGGTTTAGAAAAGGGCCACCCAAATGATCAAGAGCAATTCCCCTGTGAGAAAAGACTGCAGCATTTGGGACTTCTTAGCTCAGAGAAAAGGCGGGTCAAGAGTTTATAAAAGTATGCATGGCATGCAGAAAGTGGATAGAGAAATTTATTTCTACCTGTCTCCTAACACTAGAACTCGGGGACGTCAATGATTCAGGATGGCAGATTCAGGACAGAGAAAAGGAAGTCCTCCTTCACACAGTGCATAGTTAAACTATGGAACTCCCTCCCACAGGAGGCAGTGATGGTCACCTTGTATGGCTGTAAAAGAGGATTAGACAAATTCATGGAGGAGGAGAGGGCTAGTAATGGCTACCAGCCACAATGGCTGTGCTCTGCCTCCACAGTCGGAGGCTGCAGTGCTTCTCCATAGCAGTTGCTGGAAATCGCAAGAGGGGAGAGGGCTGCTCTTATGCTCGAATCTTAGTGGCTGGTTTCCCACAGGCATCTGGTTGGCCCCTGTGAGAACAGGATGCCTGACTAGGTGAGCCACTGGCCAGATCCAGCAGGCTCTTCGTATTTTCTTATGTTCTTACCAGCCTCACACAAGTGGTGGAGGCAATCTGTTCCTGGCTGTTTTGAAGAATTGCAACTGCCAATTTTGCCCCTTTACTTCCTGACATTTTATTTTCGTTCCTTTAAGGCAGGCTTTGCCAACCTGGAGCCCTCCAGTTGTTTGGGGCTACAGCTTCCACCATCCCCAGTCAGCATGGCTGTCAATAATAATCCAAAAACCGTGGAGGGCACCAGGTTGACAATGGCTGCATTAAGACCCGATTCGCACTCGAGATTTCTGAGCTGCCAGCACTGCCGCAAGAAGTGGCTCTTCAGCTCAAGTCATGTGTTAAAGTGACAGAATCATTTGTTACGGCGTCCATGAACTATGTTAGATTCCATCACAAACCAGTTTATTGTGCATATTTAAGGCAGGGGGAGAGTCATTTCCCCATGATTCTTGCACACTGGAGAGGATGTGAGATTCCTCTCCATTTCCCAGTCCTGCCCTCCCGGAGTAGATCCAGTGGGGGCGTCTCCAGCTCTTGCATTGGGGCTGTGGGGAGAGTCCCTTTTGAAAGGCCAGCCTTGTTCATGCTTCCCAGTAGGAAGGTTTTAGCATGACATGGGGGCGGACAGAGATAACACTGCTGTTGTGCTTCCTCCCCCGCCCCTTTCCTCCAGATGACAGAAACCCCTTTGAATCCTTTTTGGGAACCATTGAGCATGAGTACGGGGCACAACAGGTGAGCAAAATGCATTGTGGTTTTTTCCTTTTTTATGGTTTTAAGTCTTTTACTGGAAAACTGCTAACAGTACAATTGAAAATACATAAAGAAAGACAAAGGAAAATGAATAAAAGTAAAGGAGCAAAATAGGGTTCATGCTGCAAATTTAATACAAAACAAATTTCTTTTGAGAGAATTTTGTATTTCATGATGTCGTCCAGGAGAAGAGGTTTGTGCATCTGGGTTTGAAACATGAGGGGAAGTCCCACTTGGCAGCCTAGAAGTGTTATGGATCCTTTACCCCTCTGGAAACATGAAGTTTGTATTTTTTTTTTCTGCAACAGCCAAGGAACTCCTGCTTTTATACCACAGAGATAGGAGCAAAATGTATTTTGAGGCTGATCTCTTCAGCAAAAGAGGACTCCTTTATTATTTACTCACTGTCCCACGTTTCAACCTCCTGGTTCCTCAACTGGCTAGCATTAAAAGATGCAAGAATAAAACAGCGCAGTATGTTGCTGATTTAAAAATAAATAATAAATATGGACTTAAAAGCAGGAGTTGGCCTGAGCAGCTTGTGTTATTTTCTCACAGTTAGGCCAGGGGTGGAGAAAGGGATCCGAGTAACATGCCAGATCCTTAACTTTGATAGGTGGGCAGGACCACCTGTATGTCAATCAGCTGATGTCATAATGGCATCATTATGTTAGGTGGTTAACGCCTGCCAAAGTTCAAAGGAGAAGCCTCATTTGAAGATGGGCTCCCTGTAATGCTGATCAGCTGAGAGGCCTGCTCTGCACTTGGAAGCTGAGGGCTTTGCATTGGAAGACCCCTTTTGGCCCAGCCTGGAAGGCCTCATTTGGCCTCAGGGCTGGAGGTCCCCCACGCCTGACTCATCGGAGTAATTGGAGCAAGCAAGGGGACCGCCCAAGATGTTCTGCCTTCGACTCCTCAAAATATAAATTTGTGTAAATGTAAAGCAAATAAATGTTGGAAGTCCTCTGGTGAAAGGCCAGCACTTTATTTCATTTCTATTGCACCTTTCTTCCATGCTGCTAAAGGTGGTGCCCATAGTTCTCATTTTCTCCTCACAACAACCCTGTGAGGTAGGTGAAGCTGAGGGTGAGCGACTGGTCTGAGGATTTGAACCCTGGTCTCCCGGGTTCTAGTCCAACACGATCCACTGCCCCCCCCCCACTGACTGCCTTCCTTCAGATACCTTCATGTTTCCCAGTACCGATCCTGCCCTCTGTTTTTGCCTGACAAGCCAACTCACTTTGAGGCCAAATCCCCCTCTCTCCCTCTGAGCAGCTGACCTCCTGAGTTGGGAAGCCTTGGCTCACTGCAGCTGACCTCCTGGGCGTCTGTTTTGGGGACACCATTGGCTTTTGAGGCAACCTGGACAGATAGCCAAGAGTTTCTGCCACCTGGATGTTCAGTGCCAAGCCTTGCTGGTCACCCACCTTGTGCTCTTCTCTTTCCCCCAGGACCTCACAACAGAATATGCCACAACCAACAACCCTACAGCCATCACTCCTGAGGAATATTTCAACCCTCAATTTGACCTGAAAGACAGAGACATCGGGAGACCCAAAGAAGTGACCATCCGGACTCAGAAGTAAAGCTACTCCCCTGTTGAACGTCATGTTATCTTTGATTCAGTTCCCCTCCCTTTCTCTTGCGCCCCAGCTTGCAAATCCTGCACTCTGTTTCTCTCTGGAGGAACAGATGCTCCCCGCAGAAGTCAGGCCCACTCCCTGCTGGACCATGAGTTGCTGCTGGAGCAGCCTCGCAGCACTTGATTGGCGCCTGCGCTGAGCCCCAGCACCCATTCAGTGAGAGAGCCCTTCACAGCATGGTCCCCAGGAACCTAGGAGTCAGAGAAGTCTTCCAGGGTAACTCAAGCCACAGCATCTTTCATTTTAGAAATCCTCCACCAACTGCAGCTCGGTCATCTCTGACTGGAGACCATGAGCATATGGGCAAGATCCACAATTCCTGCCTAGGTGTAGTTTTCACAGACAGAGCAGCCAAAGTGCTCAGTGGGTATCACTTCAGACTTGCATGTGAGGGACTCACATGGCTGGATGCTCTTCCATAAAACTGATGCACTCTGCAGGGGGGCCTCCGTTAGAAGCCCAACATCTCGTGTAAGGATGTCATTTCCCCCAGTACAGAGGCATTAGCGATGCTTGCTTTTGTCAAGACTTGAGTTGAGAGACAACATTCACTTGGTCCATGTTTTAAGTTAGTGGCTTGGCATTTCCCCCTCTTTGAGATGAGCTTAAGAGATGCATATCCAGGAACCTGGGTGGGAGAGATTCTGGTTTGATCCATCCAGTCTCTAAGCCAGCCTTCCTAATCCTGGTGCAGTGACTGTGCTGATGGACACCAGGGTTGCAGATGGGGCTCTCACCCATCAACACAAGGCGTAATCCTTCTGGAAGGCTCTTGGCACAAGTGCCACCAGAACGTGAGTGGCAGCTCTGCACTGCCCCTGGTTTGCTATGGTGGGGCTTGTGTAGGAGGCACTGGGTGAATTTCCCCACTGCTGTCCCTCTAGTGGAACAGAGTGTCTTCACACGCACACACTTTCAGTCATGAGCCCAGGCTCCGATCTTGATAACACAGCACGCAAATCGTAATTAGTTTGAAGATGTATTGCAATACAAACAATTGCCTCGGATGTCTAACCAAACGTCCGTGGCTTATGAATCAGTTGACCCTTCTGAAGAATGCTTCCTGGTTCTGCAGAATATCCTGAACCTATGACCCTTACGCTTCCAGGTTTGCTTCCTTTCCCATACGACGACTCCTTTGGCTCAGATGATTAATTGCCTCCTCTTCTGGTGAGGAAATGCTATGCCGCCTGCTTTCCGAGTCTGCCTGCGCATCTTGAGCAAGCTGACTTCTCACCCTCCCACTCTCTGCTAGCTCCTTATCAACATTCCATTCTGTGTCAGAGAGAGGGGTGGAGGACTGCTTACTGACTTCATGCTGTATTTCTCTACTTGGGGCAGATGTGTTCATGACACCATCCCCTCCCCTATGATTGTCCTCCTCCTCCTCTTGTTCCCCCTCCTTCCGAGGGTCACTGCCTAGACCTTCCCACCAGTCCTCCTCACTCTCTTCCACTTTCCCTTCCTCTTGAGGGTTTCCCTCTGTTTCGAGCCCCCACTCTGCCTCGCTCTCTTCTTCTTCCACCCCCCCTCCTCCTCCTCCCTCCACCCTCTTGGTTTGGGTTTGTTGGGGTACTGGCGGTGAAATTCTGCCTGTAATCTAGGGGCGTGCACGTTTCCAGAATCCTCCCAAGAATTTTCCTCGTTCCCATAACCTTTCCAAGACACTAAATACTGCAATCTCCTTCCCCCCTAGCGAAAGTCCAGTAACTGCAACACTTCATATTCTGGTTCACCTATCATTATTGGTGGAGGGAGGGTGCCTCCTTAGGCGCTTGGTTCGGGTGTGCAGGAGTCACGGGAGACAATAAGGACCTATCAAATACAGGGTGTATCTTCATGGAGGTCGGTAACCGAAGCCTGAACGACACTGGGTTAATTTGCTCCACTACTTCAAATGGTCTCACCCTAATTTCCTTGCCTTGCTGTCTATGCTTATCCACCTCCCTCCTATATGTATCCTTTGCTTGCTCCAACTGCTCTCATAGTAAGCTGTGCATAGCTGCCAGCTCTTCTGCAAAATGTTCCGTGTCTGGCACCAACATGTCGTCATCCTGCACCAGAAAGGCGCGTGGGTGTCGTCCCAGGAAGGCAAAAAAGGGAATTTGTTGGGTAGACAAGTGTACCGCGTTGTTGTATGCAAACTCCGCCAGGGCTAACTTGCCGACCCAATCATTCTGTTGATAACAACTCATGTAACATTGCAGGTACTGTTGCAAGGTTGCATTCATCCTTTCCAACTCTCCATTCGTCTGCGGGTGTCTAGCAGACGTGAGGCACACTTCCACCTTCAGCAGCTGCATTAGTTTCCTCCAAAACTCGGAGGTAAACGGCGCTCCCCGTCCGAGATGAGCATCAAAGGCAGCCCATGCAGCTTAAATACATGTTCCACAAAGAGTTTGCCATCTCCTGTGCCGAGGGCTGTAGCTTGTACAAATCTTGTATCAAATGCTGTAGCTTGTACAAAAGGTGGTCTTTGACTCATCTCCTGCTCTCACCCGTATCAGGTTGTAAGCCCCCCTCAAGTCGAGCTTTATTAAGATCTTGGCCGATCTCAACATCTCCAGCAGGTCCCCGTTGCATGGCAGGGGATAGCGATTGGGCATCGTCACCTTGTTAAGGACCCTGTAATCATTGCACAGCCTCAACCCCAAGGTGTTGTGTTTCTTCACGAAGAGCACAGGGGCACCCCCTGAGACTTTGGATGGACGGATTAAGCTGCGCGCCAAATTCTTCTCCATAAATTCCTTTAATGCTGCCAACTCCACCTCTGACATGGAGTACAGCTGGCTGTTGGGTAGCTGAGCCCCTGGCAACAAGTTGATTTTGCAGTCGTAAGGCCTATGGGGGGGGTAGTCTGTCCGCTTCCTTCTCACAAAACACATCTCAGTAAGCCTTGTATGGAGAGGGCAATTGTCCTTCTTCCACTGTGAGGGGCCCTAAGGCCTCTGCCCCTCTAATCTTTGCTGAATCTGGCACTCTAGCCCCTAGACAGTGTAGGTGGCAATAGGCTGACACAGAAGTTATGGATCTCTGCCCCCACGCGATCACAGGACCGTGCTGGGATAGCCACGTCATTCCCAGTACTACAGGGTAGGTGGCTAGCCTTGTGATGTGGAACGATATTGTCTCTTGGTGGCCCAGCAACTCAAGGGCTATTGGCATCGTGGCGTCTGAGATGCACTCCAACAACAAGGGGCGCCCATCAATGGTCTGCACTTCCAGAGGGGGCTCCAAACTCTGCGTGGCCAACCCCAACCTCTCCACCAAGTCCAAGTCTGTGGATGCTCCCAGTGTAGGGCCTACACTGATTCTCTGCGCCCATCCGGGAGCTGTAGTACGACACTGCCTGCGCGTCTTGAGCGAGCTGACTTCTCACCCTCCCACACTCTGCTAGCTCCTTATCAACATTGCATTCTGTGTCAGAGAGAGGGGAAGGAGGACTGCTTACTGACTCATATTGTATTTCTCTACTTGGGGCAGATGTGTTTATGACACTTTCATCTCTGGCAGGTTTAAAGCCAACTTGTGGATGTCCGAACAGTTTCCCCTCTCCCTTGTGGAGCAGGTCACCCCCATTGTGGACCTGATGGCCAGAACTAGTGCACATTTTGCTCAACTCAAAGACTTCATCACCTTGGACTTTCCTCCCGGATTTCCAGTTAAAATCGGTATGACCCTTTTTGTGCTGGGGGTTCCCTCTTCCTGCTCTCCACCCTGCCACCATGTTCAAGACACCAACCCCCTCCCCCCTTGAACAGTGCTTCTTGTCTTGGGGCACCTTCAAAGCAAATTGTGGTGATGAGGATAACTGGTGACCTTGCTCAACCTCTCCTGTCCCTCTTCCCTTCCCCCAAACTGCAGAGATCCCATTGTTCCACATCCTGAATGCTCGCATTACTTTTGGGAATGTGAACGGCTGCAGCACAGCAGAAGAGGCGTCTCCCCAGGCTTCAGAGGGGGCACAGCAGCCGTCTGGTGAGAGCGGCTCCAGGGCTTGAGGGAGGAACTCAAGTAAGAGGAACCCTTTGGTTTCCAGATTGGGATGTTCCTCTGGGAGACTCTGTGGCAGTCAGATTTAAGTGGACAAAATCTGTGGACCTCTTTGCTCTTGTTTGCGCCTTCACATAGGCTGAATTATGCAAGATATCTCCTTCATTTTTATATATTTAAAACCCACTTTTCAGCTGAGATCATCTCCCAAAGCAGTGTGCAGCAGAGGGATAGATAGTGCCGTCTTCCCCAATGTGTTGTCCTCTAGGTGTTTCTGGATCCTGCGTTACGTTCACTGCACAACAAATTAAAATGCTCAACACAATAACGCATCCTTCACAAACTGGTTGCAAACTCCACCTTCCATCAGCCCCAGGCAATATTGCCAGCAGTCAGATGGCGAGAGTCCAGCAACATCTGGAGAGCCACCATGTTGTGGAAGTCTGTCCTATTTTGTGATTTCTCATGGGGTGTACCACTGGATAGACCAGTTCAGTGGCCCTATTATTTTATTCTGCACTGCTGTTGAATGGAGCAGTGGACAACATTGTATGGCCACCTGGTTGCCATGATTGAGGTGAAAAGGTGCTCCCTGCTTCCCCTATTTTTTGTTCAAGATACTTGTATGTCCAGAGCCCTGGAGCTTTGCATACTGATGGTGCCGTGCTCCCAAACTCCTAATGGCCATTCCCAAGAGCTTCATATAGATACTGGATAGCAGTGGAGACCGAATAGTGCCCTGTAGAGCCCAGGAGTTGAAGAGCACTCCTCCAGTGTTTCTGCACCTTCTGAAGTCGTCCACTCCCCTTGATATCCATCCCACAGAGTCTATCTAGGAAGATGCCGCAGTCAGCGGTATTGAAGGTCGCTGAGATGACACAGGCCATCCACCAGGGCAACCAAGGCTGATTCCATCCAGAGCTGGAGGAGGAGCAAAGCCTGTGGTGTGTTAGTCCAGTGTTTCTCAACCTTTTCGGGGCAACGGCACACCTGTCTCATGGAAAAAATCTTGCGGCACACCACCACCAGAAAATGTCAAAAAATCACTCCCCTTACTTCCCCGCCGCCTTCGCGCTCCCGAGTGCAGCAACTTCAAACTTCCTGACCCGCGCCCCTTACCAGAGTGGATGCCGAGCTCTCCGAGGCGCCGCTCCTTGTCGCTGCGCTGAGGTCGAGGCCGAGCGGGGGGAAACCTAGCAGCAGGCGCTGGGCCTGGACGGCTGCCGGGCTTCAGTGCCCCCCAACAGAAAAATGGCGGCGGCTACCGGCAGCCCTTGCGTCTCCTTCCTCTGTCTTCCTATTGGTCCCTGGCAACCAATCAGAATCGGCGGGGAGCTCCAAGCTGGCGCATGCGCAGTAGGTCGGCGGTGGATTTCTGCGCTCCCTTTCCCCCACTGCAGCCGCTGCTACGCGTTTGCGGCTGCGGCATGGGGTCCCGAGCCACGGTTTTCCCGCGGCACAGTAGCCGGTGTCTCGCGGCACACTAGTGTGCCGCGGCACACCGGTTGAGAAACGCTGTGTTAGTCCATATCCTTTTAATGGGGGACACCCAGGACTGACCCTGGGGCATCCTTTGTGCCAAGCAGGTGCTCTGCCTGAGCTGTGCGCCCATCGTCAGAGTCTTCACCCTTGGGCTAAACCACTTTCCACCCTAAGAGAGAATTACATCCTTAAACCAGCAAGCCAGATGAAATAATACTGCTACACCTCTGCTTTATGGGGTCTCTGCCAATCCCTGGGGTTAATGCTTGGTGTCCTTTTCCCCCCACACGTGGCTACTCCAGGCTCCACCTTTGTGGTCGACCAGTCCGTCTTTGAGATCCCTAAATCCTACCACATTCAGGATGATGGCAGGAATGTCCGGGTGCAGGACGAAGACAACGAGATCATGCAGTTTGCTATCCAGCAGAGCCTGATGGAGTCTGGCCAGAACAGAGTGAGCCCCTCTTGCTCAGGGATCTTTTCCCATTCCCTTCCCTCACACCCCTGGCCAACTTCTCATGAGCTTGGACGGCCTTGCTGAGCTTTGCCCCTGCTCTTTTCTTACGCTGCAGAAGGGGCCACCTGAGGAGGCGGAGTTGGGACAGCAGCATCATGGGAAAATTCTTGTGCCAATCAGAGCACAGGAAAGGCCAGGGGATCTGGCAAACGGGGTCTTCAGACAATGCATGTGAACCATGTTCCCCAACCCCCAAGGAAGGAGAGTCCACCACTTTCTGAGGGAGTCTCTTGCATCCTGGGAATGCAACAATGCATGTCAAAAAGAACTCAAGAAGCTGCTTTATACTGAGACCACTGGTTATTGTCTCTACTGGAGATGGAGAACCTGTGGCCCTCTAGATGCTGCAGGACCACCACTCCCATTGGCCATGCTAGCAGTGGATGGTGGGACCTGGCGTTCAACAGTATCTGGTGGGCCACAGGTTCCTCATCACTGGCCTGCACTGACTGGCAGCAGCTCTGCAGGGTTTCAGTCAGGTCTCCTTCCCCAGCCCTGTCTGCGATGTCAGGGATCGAACCCAGAACCCTCTGCATGCCAAATATGTGCTCTGCCACTGAGCTGAGGGCAGCATAAGATCTCCATTTTAGGAGAGATCCACCAAGCTCCTTCATGTGTTTGCTTTTTGGCAATCACTGGAGACTTTAAACAACAACAACAAAACCATTGAGGCTTTCATGTCTAATGTTCCTACTTTGAAGGATTGTTTGGCTTCTGAATTAACATGCTAGTTTAATGCTAGTGTTTTACTATTATGGTATCTTGCTGTGTGGAGTTTTTTAGATTGGATTGTTCTGAGTTTTTGTAAGTCACTTTAATGCATCCAATAGAAAAGTGAGTTAGAAAATATATCAATGGTATTAAACCCCCAGCACCAGCCACTTCTGCATGATGTGTGAATGTGCGTCTCAAATTGTCACTGGTATTAACTGGTCTGGTGTCTTTCTCAGGAGGCTTTGGGACCGGACTTGAATGGGGCTGTCTCTTACTCACAGGACCTCAACCTTCAGTATCAAAGGTAATGTTCCTTCTTGCTAAACATGAGGAGTTACTCACCACCAGGTGCTAGGAAGCAGAGCCCCATCCTGGGTTTACTGTAGAGCAGGGAGGAGGAACCAGAGGACTCTGTTAGTAAACTCCAGCTTCCATCATCCCTGACCACTAGTCGTCCTGACTGGATCTGCTGGGAGTTGGATTCCCAGCAACAGCTGGAGAGCTCCAGGTAACATCTGTTGCTAGTGACAGGGAGTATCTCACGCTCACTTGCCTGGCCTTCACATGCAGGAGCTCCCATCTTCCAGGGGTTTCTGGTGGGAGAGAGGGTTAGACTACGTGGAAAGTGCAGGAGTAGAGCAGGCCTGCTAAGTGCTTTTCACCAACTCTGCTGCAGCTGTTCATAGCAGGGGTGGGTGGCCCTTTTCAAAGTTGGGGACCACATTCCCTTGTGGGAAGGTGATCAGAGGCCACATATCAACAACTGTGAGTGGACCCAAAGCAAGAAGTGTGTGGGACAGCCCTGGCTCATTCATCCACCCATTTTCTCTCTCTCTCTCTCTCATTCACCTTCAACTGCCCATCATTAGTTGATTCTCCCCCTTTCCAGGCCTCGGAGGGACCACGTAAAAGGAGGGGGCATTGTGGTTTTAATTCAGGCTGAGCCTGTTGTCACTCCTTTTCTGTGTAGCTTCTGCAGCATCTTCTGCCTGGGTGGCTTTTCTGTTTGTGGGTGGGAGACTTTTATGAACATCAGAAGCGCTTGCTGGATCAAGCCAAGGGGGCCCCATCTAGTCCAGCACCCTGTCCTCCGGGTGGCCAACCAGATGCCTATGGGAAACCAGCAAGCAGGACCTGAACCAAAGAGCACTGGCACCTCCCCCTCTTGTGTTTTTCCAATTAAACTTTTTATTGCACTAGCCATAGGCCATGGCATCATTCAGAAGGAGAACAACAACAACATCAAAAGAATAACCATACAAATAATCGGGCACCATACATACAATAAAACCACGGGCACGGCTACTAAAATTATTTGTTGCATTAAATAGAATAGAGTAGCAGAAGATTCTCAGGTAAGATGTGACAAATTAAATATCCGAATCCCCTTTGCAGTTGACCACTATTTTGTCTACTTCCTTCCTCCTGATCTTCTTAGCTGCCAGCGCATAGAGTGCTACTTTATAAGTAACAAAGTCGTCGGTGTCGCTCAGCAGCCATTTCACCCTTTCCACCCTATTCAAATGTGTTCCATTCGTAAACAGGGGTTCTATAAATCGGTCTCGGGTCTATGTATAACGGGCACTGCAATAAATAATGGCACAGGTCCTCGACGCAGGGTTGTCCACAAAGGCAGAGTCTCTCTTCGTAATGTACTTTGCCGTACCGTCCATCCAACACCGCTGAGGGCATTGATTGGAATCGTAGTTCTGTAAAAGCGATTCTTAGTGGGAGCTTTGTCAGGTATCTGGCTGGGGCATGCTCTGTTTTGATAAGTGGGAACCATGGTGAGCTCTTGGTAGAAGCAATCATGGTTAGATCCCTTTCTGCATCGGACCTAAAGAGACAGTCTCTTAAGTGCCTCTTATCCATCTTTGTGGTCACCTGAAGATCTTGTAATTTATATTGGGACAAGAGGCATTGGATGCCAGCCTTCCAGCATTTGGTCTGTTCCCATTCTGTGTGAGACATAGCAGGGAATCTCCTCCGAAAGAGATTGAAGTCTTTTCACATAATTTAAGCACAGGTAATCAGTTCTAGCCTGTATTGTTGTCACGTCAGCTTCAGCACGAAGAAGAGCAGCTGGGGTCCCGTTGGGGAGCGAGAGCACTTTCCTGAGGAATTTGTTCTGCATTTGGGTCCATGCCCCATATCGCTACTTCATGGAGCATCTGGGAAATCTTGTGGTTTCCAGCAACTGGTGTTCAGTAGTATTGCTGCCTCACCTCCAGCTGTGGTGGCAGAGTAGAGCCATCTCCTTCATGAATTAGTCTAACCCTCGTTTAAAGCCACCCTGGCCTCCCTTCCTTCCATGAAAATTGAGTGTGTGAGAGTGAGAAACGCAAAAGTCGGCCACAAAGGGTGGGGGGGGGGGAGAGAATGAATATGCATCCTAAGCACCTGTGCATCATTCGGCTGGTTCAGTTAAGTTCCCTGCAAACACTGACCTGGGAGGGATTTTGGAGGCATAGCGGCTTCCTGGCAAGACCCAGGCATTTCCTTGCTGTGGTTCTCGCTCACAGCTGGTCCAGCAGGTCCTTGATGCCTCTGCTCGGGAGAGTTGCTCTCCATGCATTGGGGGGAGGGGGGCTTTGCCCCAGAAAGGCAGGGGGTGTTCGGAAAGCAGGCTCTGTGTTGGGCAGCTGGTTAAAAGTGTTTCCCTCCATCTCTACCTCTCCCCCAGGGCTTTGCAGGAAAGCTTCTTGGCTAATGGCAAGGCTGCTGCCCCTCTGCAGGAATCTTCCAGTTTCGATCGGGACCTGTGCCTGGCCATGGAGCTTTCCGTTCGTGAGCAGCAGGACCTGGAGCGGCGGCGGCAGGAGGAGGAGGCAGAACTGCAGCGAGCTCTCCAGCGCTCCCTTCTTGACAAATAGGCGGCAGCTCCCGCAACCCTCTCTCTCTGTCTCTCAAAGCAAAAGGAAGAGCCTAATCCTTTCTCAGTGCTGAGAAGCACACGGCCTCAGCTGCCCAGGGCTGTCCTTTGTGGGGACAATTTGTGGTGGATCTACAGGAGCCGTCCCCACCTCTCAAGCTTCATTCTCCTTTTGTGTGCTCTGAACTTTGGACTTAAAAGACGAACTCCTTGGGCTGCCTTCAACTTTTTTCTGAGAAGTGGGGGGGGGGGGTCACATTGGCCTGTGTCCAGCACTGCAGGGAACTTGCCCTGTTTGAGGAAGGTTTGTGTGAGCATCGTCTCATTGCCAGTCAAAGATGCAGTAAGTTTTCCAGGTTGTCTTTGAATCCAGCGAACAGCAGCCACTGTCTGTTGGGGAGAGTGCCATGAGCATCCTTACCTTAACCTGGCACCCTCCAGGTGTGGGGAAGGATGCTCTAGGCAGAATGCCCTATTTCCTTCCACCCTTTAACACTATCTCAACCCCAGCTGTTTGCTTCTCCAGTGGGCATAAGACTTCCTGTCCCACACAGGTGCTTTATAAGGGTCTTTGTGTGTATAGGAGTGTTGGGGGGTTTTTTAAAAAAAGAAAAAAAGGGAATTGGGGGAAACTTAACTCAGTACCCAATTCCCTATAGTAAAAGGGAGAAAGGGACTGCTGTAAAGCAGGTTCTCTTGACCAAAAGGCAAACTCATGTTGCCTTCTTATAGTGCGTATCATCTCCCTTTCCTCTAGAAAGTGCATTTTTTGTCTGTTTTAAGATTAGTACAGTTCTTAAAGCAGGTGCCATGGGGAATACCGGTAGGAGCAGCATAGGAGTAAATTTTGCCTGTGCCTCTGTTGCCTGCAGACCATGTGGCCTTGGCTAGCAATAAACACAGGGGAGGGGGCTGGGGGTCAGTGCGAGGCAGCAGTGCCACCACCTCCTCCCTCTCCAGAGGCACAGAGGGGCTGGGTAGCAAGCGAAGAGGTGAGCTGGCACGTTGTTTCAGAAACTGGTAGGAGGGAAGCAAATGTGAAGCCACACCACAGGAAACCCCTTGGAGCAGCAGCCTTTGCCAAGGCGGTGCCTTCCAACTATTTGGCAGGACAGCTCCTGGGTGGGGAGTGGGGGGCTGGCCAGCAGAGCTGTGGGGTGCTTTGGCTAATGGGAGGGGTCATCCAAAACATTTGGATGGCACAGGCTGGGGAAGGCTGCCTTGTGTTGGTTGGCAGACACATCCCTGGGCTTTCAGGTGCCTCAGACCAGCTGCAGGGCTCATCTTTGCTCAACTCCCCTTAGTGGGGGGTAGCCCCTCCAAATGTACCAGTTGCAAGTTTTGCCTGACTTTATTTAATCTTCACTCTTAACTGAATCTGTCTCAAGGCCCTGAAGGGAAGGAAATCTCTATAAACACTCCAGGGGAAAGGTAGTTGCAATTTCTGGGTGTGCTATGTGGGGCAAGCTGGGGGGGGGGGGGAGAGAATGGGACGGGGATGGACAACTCTGGGACTGATGTAACCAGGCCAGAAAGATGCAGCTAAGATTCACATGAAAATAAAAGGAATCCTTTTGAAGAGGGTCTTGTGGATTCTTTCAGTGCTTGCAAGGAGGTAACTGGGAATCAGCCCTCTTGCTACAAGGAACCCTTTTCTTGTTTATGCTCTGGGACATTTGTGGCAAGCGGATGTCCTCTCTGTGTCAGTGTGCCAGTGGCCCATTAAGTCCAAGATAATGTAAATTATCTCCTTGCAAGAGCCTTCTTGCAGCTCTCAGAAAGTTAGCTTGCTGTTGTCGAGCCGTTAGCTTTGATGGCCAAAGTAAAAACACACCAATTGGTAGGAATGTCAGCCTGCCCCTTTTAATAATTCAGATCTTGCCCTTTTATAGAGCTTCAAAGGCAGGAGACTGCAATACGTGAGAGGCTTCCTAGAAAAAGATGGTCTTTATTTAAACCTCTGTTCATATTGCTTCTTAATTCCACTGCAGGCTTAAAAGCAATTTATCTTGCTCAGCAGGCACCTGTAAGTATAATAGACCTCCTGCTTTAGAATAGTTTTCTTGTCGATCCAGAAGTTTAAACCAAAATCGATGCTCCTAATTCCTTGTTTGATCCTTGCATCTTCTTGCAACCCCAAAGGAAGAGGCACAAGACACCCTTCAGTCACTCTGTGCTTATCACAGACAGATAAAAGTCTGCAGGAATAAGCCTGACATTTGAGTAGCTTCACACTGCTAAACCTACAATGTCAGCTGGCCCTCCAGAACAGATGCACCTTAAGCCGTGTAGACATTCTGTGACATTTAGCAAGTCAGTGGATCTTTCGCTCTTTTGATGCAGTGTGGCACTTAGTCGGGTCCAGAGAGACAGACCGCTTTCACATTCAGCACTTTGTTTGCATGTGCTTGTAAAATAATGCATTAACAATAACAAGCCCTTGCAAAGCAGCTTTCCTAAAGAAATGTCTTGAGCAGGCTGCTTTAATACAGCATAATCTGAATAGCATCTTATTTGCTACATAATATGTTCCATTTTGGGGATCATGCAGGCATGCTTGAAAATATTTGGGCAATATCATGGCTGACAGAACCTCATTATATCTCTGCCATGATCCTGTGCTGCCCAAATAATAGAAACAGCAATGACTGCCTTGAAAGACTGTTGTAAGGACAGATGCAAGGATTGCAAAAGGCCAAGCCCTTTACGTCACAATCAGTCTAGAAAATATGTGAACCACAATAGTCAGGAATTTGTTGTGTGAAGCCACAATTTCTTTTACTGCACAGTGAAGCAATTGGAGTTACATTTCCAGCTCGGAGGTACCTGAACTACAGCTGCAGACTCATAGTCACAATGAAGGACGACTTTGTTAAGGAGAAAGAGACTGAGGCCAAATTCTCATTTTGAAAGTGACATTTAGGTTGAAATCAGTTAAACAAAAATAAATACAGTGGCAAAATTAACCCTTTGTTAAATACAAAATATATACACCAGGAAAATCAAGTTTGTATGTAAAACAAAAAACGAAACCACATCAGCACCAACAAAAACTTAAGTGTGCATTTTTTTCCAGTGCGAACACCTTCAACTAGCTTATTCCATTGCATCTCCCAACCTCTTGACTCCCTGAAGAAATGGTTGTGCTCAGATACACAAAAAAGCCACAATCCAGGCACCTATGAAGAGGCAGAGCTGCACTTTGCTTGCAAAGGAAAGTCCAAAGGTTTGGATGTGTCTCCATTGCAGAGTGTGTGATTCTGCTTGCTCAGCATGGAAGCTGGATCATGACTGCTGTTCTCCATTAATGCTGTTTTGTGCATTTGCTGGGATAGACATGGGGAGTTTGCACTTGCAGCCTTACCAGTGTTTCTCTGGTTAAAGGGACCTTGCCCACATACACACCTGTGTGCACAGTTCAATCTACTCCCCAATGATGTGTGGAGAAAGCAGTACATCAACAGGTGTTCCCTACCCTTTGCATCATCATCAATATTTATATGCTGCCCATCTGACTAGGTTGCCCCAGCCACTCTGAGTGGCTTTTTTATTCATGGTCTAAAATGCTTGCACATGCATCTGTGCATGATAACTCACAGTAGAAATTATCCTACTGTCTGGAGAAAATGGAGCAAGCAAAGTAGCCTTTCGTTCAGTGCATAATGTGTAGTAAGAGAGGCTTGTATCTCACTCTTAAGTAGTGACGTTAAATTCTTGAGAATAATCTTTTGGAGAATATTCTCGAGAATATTCTCAATTAATGAGAATATTAGAGAATTTTCATTTAAAATAGAATATTCATTTTAATGCATTGCATATATAATTAGTTAATATCAGGGTGGATTTGATTTAAATCAAATTGATTTAAATCACAATTTAAATCATGATTTAAATCACTAGTCAGTAAGGCTTGATTTAAATCACTAGTCAGTAAGACTTGATTTAAATTTTTTTTTTACAGAAAGACTCATTCTTGCTGGTATAATCTTAATATTTACAACCATATGAAGGTTTCATTTTTGGAATAATAAATTTTCAGAGTAGTTTTTACAGTTATATAAAAAATTACTGATTTGGTTATACTACTAGAAATACATAGACAGATAATTATGAAATTATGGTCAGGTTTAATAAGTTATCTGTTTATATTTGGACATTTCTGCTGTACTTTATTGGAAGGAGAAAAATAATCATTTCCTTAATAACCATTTAAACAATTTATTTAACTAAAACAATAACATGATAGCATATGTATCTATGTTAACTGATGTGGTTAAACATTTAAAAAAAAAACGTAGACTGAGTTTTAGCACACTTGATAAACTTAATACAAATCCTTATTTCCTGATGAATAGCCTTTGGACTACAATGTAACTTAAATAGAAGACTATATTTAGAAAGATTTTTCCTCCAAAAGCATTTTATTTTAAAAATCCAATTTAAATCAAAAAAATCCGATTTTTTTGATTTTTTTAAAAAAAATCATTGATTTTTATCCACCCTGGTTAATATGCATGTTTATTCATGGGTAAACCTGTTCAGATGGCAACCAAAAACTACAGAAAACACTTTCTTATTAGTCAGCAGGTCAGCACTGTTGACATATAGGGAAACTTCTTGTTTAGTAAAGGAACAACAGTGAAAATACATAAGCACAAGCCTACTCGTCACTTGCAAGTATTAAATTAAAAAGTAAAACATGTTTTATAGTTAAACCATTCTAAGGTGATGGCACCAGTAATTGTCATGTTAAGGTTTGGTATATGGAAACTCAGTAGTTAAATCATATTTTATTCTTCCATTAGAACATGTACATGTTATAAGGTAAAGGGACCCCTGACCATCAGGTCCAGTCGGGGACGATTCTGGGGTTGCGGCGCTCATCTCATGACTAAGCTTGTAGTGCCTGGAGAAATCTGTGTAAATATTAAACTTTGGTTTACCTCCACATAGCCTTATGGGGGAAAATATCGTGAAGTATTCTGGGAAAAAATGTGTGCCTTGCTTTGTGAAAAGGCCTGTGCCTCTCACGCCTTAATGTCTGTAGTCCTGTCTTTGAAGATGTAAGTAATTGCCCTGGCCGAAAAGGAGAAAGATCTTATCTGCATAACAAGCTTAATTTACAATGCAAAGTGTGAACTCTGAGGCAGCTGGCCTAGAATGTGTATTCCGGTGTGAAAGATCAAGTAATTTACAATATAATTCAGGATGTCTGTTATCCCTCGCAGAGGCTTGAGAATTTAGGGAGTTACCTTGATCCCCAGGATGTAAGTATCAACAATCCACAGCTGTGTAAAACTTTTGATTGATAGGAGACACCCTTTTGGGCTCTACCCATAGGTGCTTCTTAATTGAAAACTAATCCCTATTCGTTGAATCACCCCACGCGGGATTCTACAGGGATAAAAGGCTAGCTTTTTGGGATGCAAATTGTCAGCTAGTAGCAGGTCAGCTACCTAGCTTTCCAAGCCAGCATGTTTTTTGAAATCCGCTTCCTGCCAAAGAGAGACCCGGACATGCTGTTTGCCAAGTGCCTCGCCTGAGGGCAGAGACGGGAGAAACGGCCTTATGATTTCTTTTAACTTGAGTTCTTGAGTGTGAGTATGTGAGTTAGTTATATTATACGTTTTTATTTTCTGTTTGTATTCCTTTTGTAAGAACTGTGCACCTCTTTTAATATGTTTATCCTATATAATAAAGAGCCTGTGTCCGTCCGTACCACTTTCCGTCCGTCAGAGGAAATCGCCACTGCGCGTGCGTTCCAGTGACAGAGGGATTGGAGGACGCACACCAATAGGAGCGGGGGCAGTGGCGCGAAGCGCCGCTGCCCGCAGCCTCCTCCTGTCGGCCATCTTCAGCGGACCTTTCCGCTGCCTCTGCCGCTGTCTCCGGCTTCCTCTTTCAATGACGGTTCCTTCGCTGCTCCGCGGGGAGAAGGCGGGAGGAGAGGGAAGTGGGGGGGGCTCCTCCAGGCTCCGGGGCCGCGCGAGAGACGGGGCGGTCGCCGGCTGGGAGTGCCGGCTCCTGGCCAGACACGTGCCCGCGTTCGCGCTGCCTCCGCTCCGCCGTTCGGCGGGCCGGGGCAGGCCAGCGCTCGCTCGCTCGCCCATCCGGGCCCCGGCGACCGCAGTGAGCTGGGGCTGGGCCGGGCCGGGCTCCGAGTCACAGCCGGCACGGCCCATGGGAGAGGCCGATAGGGGTTTGGATGACTGTTTATTTCTTGCCGCCCAGCCAAACAACTTGCTGCTGCTGCCGCTCCGCTCGCGCCCCTTTCAGCCTCCGTGAGGCGGTGGAGAAGCCGCCCGGGCTGCCCGGCGAAGGGCCCCGCGCTGCGTCCAGTTCTTTTCTCTCCGCCGGAGAGGAGGAGGAGGAGAGAAGAGACTCTGGAGCCGCCCCGCCAGCTCCCTGCCTTCGCCTTTCCCTCCTGCCTCCCTCCCTCCGCCGGGCGGCTGGAGGAGCAGCAGAAACCTCCCTTTCGCAGAGGGGTGATGCAGGCAGAAGGGGCCGCCCTGGCCGCTGCCTTGCCACAGCAACCGGGAAAGAGGGGGCTCTCCTCCTGCTTGCCCTCCACTCCAGAGATGGAGAAGGCACTGCGGGAGCCGCGCCCCCCCAGGAGGCCGTGGCCGAGAAACCGGCAGAGAAGGAGGCCCCCCCCCCCGTCCGGCACGCACCCTTCCCTGCGCGCTGCCCAGCCGGCGGGGGTCCGAGGCGAGGCGGCCTCCGCTCACGGGCCAGCCGGTCGCCCCCGCCGAAGCCTCCCGGTCCCCCGGCTTCCTCCTCCTCTCCCCGCAACTTGGCCCCTCCCCCTCCCCCCGCTTCTCCTTCTGCGTCCGCTCGAGGCGGCCGGACTCTCAATGTGTGTCAGTTTCACCGGCAAGTGAGAGAGAGGCTGGCGGGCTTCCTTTAAAGCTGGCCCTTTTAAAGCTGCATTGACTCTTTCTCACATTCCATCTCTGGGAGGAGGAGGGGGAGAAAGGAAGGAAGAGAGAGAGAAGAGGGAGGTATAGCCAAGAGACAAGGCGATGGCACAAAGGGGAGATGAGAAAGGTGGGGGGAAGGGAGGGATGGCGGGAGAGGAAGGCACACGGAAAGGTGTGGGGGGTGAGGAATGTTAGGAAACATATTCATTTAGTCCATCTAGGGGGGAAAATGAGGTAAGCGATATGTTTGAGTGCGCGGAGGGTCGGAGTTAACAAGACCCTTCCACATATGTTCTAGCGCCGAGCCTCCAGGATTCACCCCACCCACCCCCGAGGTGGATGGGGGGCGTGCAGCCCTTCAGCCGGGAGGGTCTCTGAACATCCTAGCCGAAGCTGAGAAGCCAGAGGAAAGGGAGGGCGGATTGGGGGGGGGGGTGGAGGCAAGATAATGAAAGGAATCCGTAGGGTAGGAGGAAGGCTGCAACCCCAGCAAGGGGGGGGGGCGAGGGATGATAGTGATGCCATCGGGAAATTGGAAAGGGAAAGACCGAAGGGGGGAGGGATAGAGGGAGGAGACTGTCAGAGAGGAGTCCCCTGGACTGGAGAAGGTGCAGCAGCGAGTGTGTGTGTGTGTGTGTGTGTGTGTGTGTGTTACAGGTAGATAGCCGTGTTGGTCTGCCATAGTCAAAACAAAATAATTTTTTTTTCCTTCCAGTAGCACCTTAGAGACCAACTAAGTTTCTTCTTGGTATGAGCTTTCGTGTGCATGCACACTTCTTCAGATACACTATTCAACCCGACTCCCAAACACACGCCTGACTAACTACTTTACAGCCACTTTCATTGATTTTCTTTATCAAATAAACATAATACCCGTTACAGCAACACTTCCTCTTCACGCAGCCAGAATGCCACAACCTCGGATTGCTGCATTGCCCCGGATTGCAACCCACCTCCCTCTTTTTCTTTTACCTAAATACGGGTGCAGAAGCTTCCGCCAGCCAAATGAAATGTCTACTCAGGAGTAAGCCCAGTATCGAGTTCAGCCGGGCTGCTGTTCTCAAGCCAAGAGGGCGCGTGGGATGGGCAAGCCTGCTGGCAGCGCAAAATGGTGCGCGGCTGCTGCCCAGACCCTCGCCGCCCCCCCCCACCCAAGTTGGGCTTCAGTAGGATGGGTAGCCTGAAAATGGGGCAGATCTTACTGGTGCCTTACTCGGAAGTAAGCCCCATCGAGGTCGGTGGGGGAAAGGATCGTGCGCGCGACCAGGTCGCAGCAGCAGCGGCAGCAACCCTTTTCCTGCCTGCTCAGAAAGCGAAGCCCGTGCGCCTTGCTTGCTGTCAAGTGAAGTGCTGGGAGCTGCCTAAAACAGCACACACACAAAAAGAGATCGCAGCTGAAAACGCTGACGGCGTTAAGATAATTTCAACAGTGTAGACAAGTTTTGATGGATGCAGTAATGGAATAAGGAATGGTATAGCTTTTCTAAAGTACGCAGGGATTTATATGATGCGTAAAATGAACCATTGAAAGAGAAGAAGGGGAGTCATTGATAGCTTAAGGATGTAAAAATAAATGTTTGACATTGTAAAAAAAAAAAAAATTATAAGGAGAGACAGAGATAAAAGGCTGATAAAGAATATAAAAGAGGACTGGGAAATGTTTGCTGAATATTTTCAAAACCAGTATAAACAAGTGCATAACCTACCAGGTCTTGAGTAAATCCAGCAGAATAGAAGTTAATGGGATTTATAGTTGATGAAGAAATTTGAAGTTGAAGAATTTGGAATAGAAAAATAATAATAGAAAAATAAAAGGAATCGGGAAAAGGGTTACCAAAAGCTGTAGAACTGGGGGGGGGGGGAAGGAAAGGGATGTGGGATGTGTTTGTTTGTTGGTTTTTCTTTTCTGTCCCTGTATTAAAAAATGTTTCAAAACATATCTTCTAGGGCCCGTTATCTCAACGGGCTTAATTTACTAGTTTTCAATAAATTCTGAAAATATACTTTGTTGTGATTTATTGCCTTTGCTCTGGGAAGCTGAGTCCAGAGCCTGACCCCTCTGGTCCCTACCAGGTATTTTGTGTGTTTGCTGGGTCTCACGTTAAAGTGAACCTTTAAGAGTAACTTTGGAAGTGGTTGGAGTTCTCCTCCCGGGGCTTCAATCCAGTTACTCGGAACGGGAGGTGGTGGCAGCTACCTTGGGTGTCTTGTTTTGCAAGAGGGTGAGCAGTCTTCTTGGCCTTATCTAAGTTCTGCCGGACTTTGGAGAATTAGGTAACGGCAAGAGGGTGCACCCAACCACTACAAAGCTGCTTCTGGCGAACCAGAGCAGCGCACAGAAACACCGTTTACCTTCCCACTGCAGCGGTCAGGGCCGGTGCTAGGTTTTTTTGCGCCCTAGGCGAGATCACCTTCTGGCGCCCCCCCCCCCCCATTTCCCAGAGTTGCCTACCTTTTTTAAAGGGAGCTGACACCATGCTTATACATTATCTCTAACAAGCCCTTAGAACAAAATAAAATGAAAAGGCAGAAGAAAATCTAATGAAGTCTTAGCACCATGACCTCCCTTTTGCAACAAGATTTGTACTACCAGAAAGACACACACACCCTTATGTACACAGGCACGACTGGAGAGGGACATACAATCGTGCCCCTATGTTCATCAAATTAAATGAATAGCATTTTTAAAACTAAAAAAATTAATTTCTGTAGCTCACATTTCAGAACTGCCAATGCCCAGTAATGTAACTGGATCAAAAAAAATCATTATTTATTACTTACACTGGCAATATCACAGCTTGACTTATTATTTACTAAATTTTTAAAATCTGGGTTGTAAAACTGGTTCTTACATTAGAGTTTACAGTTTGTGGAGAATATTCTCGGGAGAATTTTCTAGCAGAGAATATTCTCACCTCACATCACTACTCTTAAGATTTCACAATTCTCTTTCTTTTAAGTCACACCAGTCCCATCACATGGCAGAAAAAAAACAGGAAGAACTTTCTGGTGGTAAAAGATGTTTGGCAGTGGAACCGTCTCTCTCGGAAGGTGGTGGACTCTCCTTCTTTGGAGGATTTTAAGCAGAGGTTGGATGGCCAACTGCCAGTGCTTCTTTAGCTGTGATTCCTGCATTTCAGGAAATTAGACTTCCAACACTACAACTCCATGAAAACTGAAGCCTTTGCTTGCTACCCTATAGACCCTGTTTCCTAAAAACAGGCCAGATAATTTTGGGACCTAGCCTGTTTGCTGCTCCTTATTTGTACTCCAAACCTGGCTGGGACCTTTTGCATGCACAAGCAAGAACCCTGTGCCACGGTGGATAAAAATCAATGATTTTTTTTAAAAAAACCAAAAAAATCAGATTTTTTAAAATTTAAATCGGATTTTTTTGATTTAAATCGATTTTTTTGATTTAAATTGGATTTTTAAAATAAAATGCTTTTGGAGGAAAAATCTTCCTAAATATAGTCTTCTATTTAAGTTACATTGCAGTCCAAAGGCTATTCATCAGGAAATAAGGATTTGTTTTAAGTTGATCAAGTGTGCTAAAACTCAGTCTAAGTTTTTTTTAAATGTTTAACCACATCAGTTAACAAACATGGATACATATGCTATCATGTTATTGTTTTAGTTAAATAAATTGTTTAAATGGTTATTAAGGAAATGATTATTTTTCTCCTTCCAATAAAGTACAGCAGAAAAGTTGTCCAAATATAAACAGTTAACTTATTAAACCTCACCATAATTTCATAATTATCTGTCTATGTATTTCTAGTAGTATAACCAACTCAGTAATTTTTTATATAACTGTAAAAACTACTCTGAAAATGTATTATTCCAAAAATGAAACCTTCATATGGTTGTAAATATTAAGATTATACCAGCAAGAAGGAGTCTTTCTGTAAAAAAGATATTTAAATCAAGTCTTACTGACTAGTGATTTAAATCAAGCCTTACTGACTAGTGATTTAAATCGTGATTTACATCGTGATTTAAATCAATTTGATTTAAATCAAATCCACCCTGCCTGTGACTAAGCCAGACTTCTTCCCAGAGGCTTAGGGCAGTGGCAGCTTCTGAAGACCCCTGTAATGACTAATGGAGCACTCAGACCAGAATGGATTAAGTTGTGTTGTTGGTAGGTAGAACCTTTCTGCAAAATGCTAGCCAACCAGAAAGGGACTGGGGTGGGGAATCTGTCATCCTCCAGATGTTACTGGACTACAATTCCTAGCATCCTCAATTATTGGTCCTGCTGGCTGGGTTAGGTTCCCCATCCCTGTTTGATAAGCTCCCTCGACAAAGCAGAGAGTGACTTCAATGCCCCACAGTGCAACTAACATGTTTAAAGCACATTTGAGAGATGCAGTCTTCCCACACACCTGAAGAAGTGAAAATAAAGGTGAAAAATAGAAATAGTGTGGGGAGGCGTTCACTATGTTTTGTCAGCAAGAATATTACAGACAACAATTTGGGGTGGTGGGAGTTCATATGCACACAAAGAAACAATTTTCATAAAATGCTGCCTTTCTTTCCCAGTTCAAAATATGCTCTGCATTTTTGAAAGTCCAGGAGTGCCCAACTGAAAACAACCAGGGTGGTTTTTTTAATGCTCTGTTAAGTCACAAATCCCTGTGGCGCAAATGCATGCATGCGCGCGCGCACACACAAACACACACACACACATGGAACACCAACTGGAGCAATCAGACCAGGAGCAAAATAACTTTTACATGGAAGATGGAAGGAAGCACAGCCCTTCTCAGTTTCAGGGTCCCCTTCAGCATGCCCAGAAGCTTGTCGGGCATGAAGATGAAGTGTATATCAGAGCACATGGCCCGTGTTGGGAGCTGGGTCTCCCCTCCAGCCACCAGGCCCAGCCCTCCTGAAGATGCAGCTCCTGGGCTACCGGCGGCGAATGGGCTTGTACACACACACAGACAGCAGGATCATGGTGACGAGCAGGATGCCAAAGACACTTCCCATCAGAACTGCAAGAGAAAAGAAGAGCGAAAGCCTGGGCTGATAAGGCATGGAGGAGGGCAGCCAGGGACTGATTTGGTCTACAGGGCACACTGCCCTCTCCTCAAGAGCAGGATCTGGTTCTTAAGAGCTGGGAGACATAGGGTGCAGTTACAGGCTGGGAATAGGACTTGGGAGAGACTAGGGTTCAAATTTCCACTTGACCATGAAGCTCCCTAAAGGTAAATGGACCCCTGACCATTAGGTCCAGTTGCGGACGACTCTGGGGTTGCGGCGCTCATCTCGCTTTACTGGCCGAGGGAGCCAGCGTACAGCTTCCAGGTCATGTGGCCAGCATGACTAAGCTGCTTCTGGCGAACCAGAGCAGCGCACGGAAACGCCGTTGACCTTCCCGCCGGAGTGGTACCTATTTATCTACTTGCACTGTGTGCTTTCAAATTGCTAGGTGGACAGGAGCAGGGACCAAGCAACGGGAACTCACCCCGTCGTGGGGATTTGAACCGCCGACATTCCGATTGGCAAGCCCTAGGCTCTGTGGTTTAGACCACAGCACCTAGGAGCCCTCAAAGGCCAGTCACTCACAGTGCCTTCCAGCCTTCCCTACCAATTCCTCCCATTTTCAGAATTCCTTGGACTCTCGTTCAAATCCTTGGGCACAACAAGAACCTGTGCTCCTTCTGAGCATCTGCTAGAGCAGAAACAGGAAACCTGCAGCCCTCCAGATTCTGTTGGACTCTGTCAGGGGCTGTCAATGGGGAAATTCCAGTCTGCAATCCTTGCTGGCCCCATCCTGGCTGCAAGTAAATGCAGCCAGGCCAGGAACTGCCTGGCAGGGTGAGGAGAAAGTGCTGGGAGCCCCAGCCTGGCTTGGAAAAGAAACTGCCAAATGACCAGCAACCTGATTATGGGGATTCTCAGAAGCATAATGAGGAACACATTTGGAAGTCTTGATCACAGGATAGGAGGAAACCCCAATAGGCAAGTGGGAGAGGAATAGTACAACTTATTACTGATGCAACTTTCCGACATTGAGGTGTAAATCTCAGCACATTTAAGACAATTGGACTGGGAGGCAAAACAATATGAGAGGAAAACTGGCCCTCCTGAGGAAGGGGCTCCTGAGCAGGTCTCCTCTGGGGCTCCGAAGGAAGCTCAGCTGCTGAGAGCCACCCCAGGAGGTACCAAGGCCTCTGAATGCCAGTTGCCAGGAGGAGAGAAAAGGGCCCTTGCGCTCAGGTCTCACTTGCCAATTTCCCACTGTGAGAACAGGCTGTTGGACTGGATGGGTCATTGGCCTGATCCAGCAGGCTCCTGTGGTATAAAAAAAAGACATGCAGGGTCCACAGAGTCTGGCTTTTCCGTGGCTTTTCACCCCCCCCCCCCAGCATAGGCAGGGTGTCCCAGAGGCCATCTAGTCTACCCCAGGCTGAGGCAGGGGCTACCTACCTCCTCCTTCCCTAAGGGCAAACCAGTTCATCCTGCCAGCCCTTGGCTGGAGAAGCCCTTTGGCCGCCCCCTCCCTTTCCTGCAAGGAGAATTGAGCCACAGGGGTGGAAGTTCCGGGGCTCCCTTTCCACCGGGGGAGGCCCGGAGTGATGGGCTTGGGACAGGCGAGGGAGACGGAGGATTGGAGGGCTGGAAGGCGGATGCCGGGCCATGGGACCCCGGCGTGCGAGGGGGCTTCCCACCCCCTGCTCTCCCTCGGGGACCCCGGCGGCCAAAGGCCTCCTCACCCAGGTTCTGCGTCTGGAGCACGGCGTAGGGCCGGCTGTTCCCGCGCGGGGCCGCCTCGCCGTCTCCGCTCGCCGCCCGCAGAAGCAGCAGCAGCACCGCCGCCGCCGCCCGGCAGCAGCCGCTCCGCAGCATCCTCGCTCGGCTCCTCCCGGCGCAGTGGAGGCCGAGGCCCGCCCGCCTTCCTCGTGCCCACCTCCCCGGCAAGAGGCCGCGCTTCTCTGGGGCGCTGCAGGGAGGCTGCTTCTAGCCGCAGTGCAGCTCCGCCCGCCAAATCCCAGTATCTCCACCCGGATTTTTCTGCACGTGTGGATGCGGCGAAGTTGCCAGCACGTGTTAGAGCCAATGCGCTTCGAACGGGAACCTGGCTGGTGGGCCCCCAAATGCCACCGCTCTGCCGAACGGAGGGGTGGGGTGGGGGTGGGGGGCCCAGGGCCTTTAACAACAAAAGGTTGAGAGTGCAGATGAGGGCTTTAGGACCCCGGGGGGGTCATTCAGCCCCCCTCCCGAGCATTGCATGCTGGGAGTGGTAGTCTCCATTCTCGGATGCCGCTGGACTCTTTGGAGAGGCGTCCGGGAATAAAAAGAGAGGAAAGTGGAGACTTGACTGCGCGATCCCGGGCATGCACTTGTGTGCATAGATTGTAGCCTAAATGCAAATAATCTAAGCCTGTTACAGCAGCCTTCAAAACCATAGTTAATAACCCTAAATAATGTATTCTTTGTACCCCGCTCATCTGGCTGAGTTTCCTCAGCCACTGTGCGCGGCTCCCAATGAAGTGTTAAAAACCATGGGACAGTCAGTGCGGGTTTTAATTTCCTGTTCTTTTTATTGCATCTTAATCAATGTTATCTCGTTTCACCCGTTACCCCCTTGCCTTGGAAAAGGCAGCAAGCTACAGATCTTTCCTAGAAATAAAACGAAAGCAAAACAGTCCCCAGCTCTGAAGCATTCGGGTTTTCATAGGTTTAAATCTCACTCATTTCCAAGCTGTTTTTATTCATAACCAGATATTCTACAAGTCTGTACATTTAGCAAAAGTTCCCTCTCTTTTCTGAGAGCACTTTCTGAATGGAGTTGGCACCCAGCCATTTCCATTTCCAGAGGGCTAGTAGCCACACCAGTCCCTTGCAGCGAAAACGACAGTCTTGTGGCACCTCAAAGGCTAACAAATTTATTACCACAGCATAAATGTTTTGTGGACTTCATGGGATGCAGTTGTGACCAGCATCTCTCTGAAAGGAAAAGCCATCTTTCCACCGGGAACCACAGTGCAAATACATTCTCAAAGACTTAAGTAACCCCTTCCTCCTTTGCAGAGCTCACCTCACCAAAACCAAAACAAATAAATAGGTTAATTAGGGAATACAAGAGGGTATTAAATACAAGAGAATTAAAATCCACAGTGCTTTCAGCTGCATACAATAAAAAAGATGGTCTCCGAGTCAAAAGACACTGGTGACATCCAGATATTTGAAATACATTTATCATAGAATGAATGTAGGGTTGCCAACTTTTGATTACAGTACTGTATTTTCTGGTCACTGAACCTGTAGACTGAGATCTAATTGAGGGTGCTTCTCTCCACTCTGAGAACAGCATATTTTCCCCAAGTTAAATGAAAGTAAGGCAGAGCTCTTCATCAGGGAGAAAGCAGCAAGAGCCTTTGAAAATGATCTGTCAGGAATATATATATGCGGTGGAAATGATGTGACAGCCTAGAATTGGGTCTAGAGGAGATAGCCTTGTGGAAAATTACACAACAGAGGTTCCTGTTCCTTTAAAACAGGGCTGCAGAACCCTGATTTGACTTCCTAAACACATTTTTCTGCCCCTCCTCACTCCACTGATTCTGGTATCGTCTGCAACAAGAAAATAATACTTATCCCTAGGACTAGGGTGCGGGAGCCCTGCGTCCTGGTTGTGGCACACCACCCTCTCCCCAGTCAGCAGATCAATCACTGGATGAGTGGAGATCATGAGCTGAGAGGAGGTCTGTGTTGGTGTGCATATGAAAGGGGTGTGTTGGCTGCACCCAGTTTTGGCCACACCCACTGCTGGAGTGTGGCTCCCAGAGGGTTAAAGGTAAAGGGACCCCTGACCATTAGGTCCAGTCACGGATGACTCTGGGGTTGCAGCGCTCATCTCGCTTTACTGGCCGAGGGAGCCGGCATACAGCTTCCAGGTCATGTGGCCAGCATGACTAAGCCGCTTCTGGCGAACCAGAGCAGCGCACGGAAACGCCGTTTACCTTCCTGCCAGAGCGGCTATTTACCTATTTATCTACTTGCACTTTGTGCTTTCGAACTGCTAGGTTGGCAGGAGCAGGGACCGAGCAACGGGAGCTCACCCCGTCACGGGGATTCGAACCGCCAACCTTCTGATCAGCAAGCCCTAGGCTCTGTGGTTTAACCCACAGCGCCAAAGGTTAGCCAAGGATGAATATGGCCCTCCGGAAGGGCGGATTTAGGTTTGATGAGCTACTGAAGGTAATGGGGCCCTATATATACCAGGCGGGGCCAATTACTTACGTCATAGGAGCCTACACAACACAAAACACTGTTGCTGTATGTAAGTTTTATTTTATTTGTTTTTTATCTTATATTTTGAAAATGTACATCCAGTTTTTTCCCCTTTAAATTTTTGGGGGTCCCCAAGAGAGTGGGGCCCTAAGCTATAGCTTGTTTAGCTTTTATATGTAAATCCGGCACTGCCCTCCGGGCAAGACAGCCTAGCCAAGCCTTGTGAAGATGCAAAGGTGTTGAGGGCTGCAATTGTAGAGAGACAGCAACTCCTATTAGCCAAACTGAACAGGTAGCTTTTCTCTTGGCACCATGGACATTGACAAGACTCTTTACACAGGCCCAGGACACAAACTTGCATATGCTAATTTCTATGTAAATTCAAGACAAATTTCAGAGGACAGAAAACAAACTTGCAGTTAGCGCTTCCTCTTAACAACAGGATGTCAGGGTGCCAACAGGATTTTCTAGACAGTACATTTTATGCAGATTAGTTCTCGCTGCCCCTCGCTCACACACAGTTACTCATTGGGCAGGGAGCCCAGCTCACCCTGGGTTTGTCCCCCTCGTCCTGGTTCTATGGAGGTATGCTCCCTCCCACCTGGACTGGTTGTAAGTGGAGAGGCAGACATGTGGGGCAGACAGAGGGGAGATGGTAGGGTAGAGCCCCTCTTTCCCTGATGGGCCAGCCTCTCGTACTCAATGCCCACCCTTTACACTGCACAAGTGGGGAGAGTGGCTGGTGTTGCACTCACATGGTGCTCAGGGGCTTCCCATGGGGGTGTCTGGTTGGTCTCTGTGGGAACAAGATGCTGGACTATATGGATCAGCAGCTAGGTAGGTATTTGAGCCACACCTGGGCAGAGAGAGCTGCACTGCAGGGCTGTGCTGAGGGCTTTGACATCCTGTGGAAGAGGAAGAGGGTGACTTCCCCCCCCCTCCTCCTTGCCTTCTTCCAAGGATTGCAGGGGGAACTATGCTGGTTGCAGACATGCACACTTCCAAAATCTCTCTTGGCAGCTTCTCTTAAACTCTTCTAGCCACATCGCCTGGCCAGACAGACCCGGAACAATTAAGTGTGGGAAGAGCAGGGCATCCGAAATGGTAAAGACCCTGGGAACCAAGACATATGAGGAATGGTTGAAGGAGCTGGATATGTTTAGCCTGGAGAAGAGAAGGTGGAGAGCTGAGAGGAGAGCCACCTTCAAATCCCTCAAGGGCTGCCACATAGAATAGGGAGGAAGCTTGTTTTCCCTGCTCCAGAGGGCAGCATTCAAACCAAGGCATTCAAATTGCAGGACAGGAGATCCCAGCTAAACATCAGGTATAACTTCTTGCCAGTAGCAGCTGTTCAACAGTGGAACAGACTCCCTTGGAAGGAGGTTTTAAAGTAGAAGTTGGATGGCCATCTGTCAGGGATTCACTAGCTGTGATTCCTGCATCGCAGGGGGGGTGGACCCTTGGGGACCCCTCCCAACTCTATAATTCTATGAATACAGAGAAAAGGATCAGAGGCAGCAGATAGAGGAGCAAGAAAGGTGTGGCTTGGGAGTTGTCCAGTGTTGATGGAAATGCACTTTGGTGCCCCTGCAGCCGGTGCTAGATGAGCAGGAGGGATCTCACTCTCCTGGGGAGGGGAAGCAAGGGGCTCCCGGTTGCTCTGGAGTTGGTCCCGTCTGTCCTGCTGTCAAAGGGCAGCTGGCCTCTCCCTTCGGGAGGGCTGTCCGTGCACTGGATTAGGGGGCCGGTGGCACAAGCCCAGGCTCCATGGGCTGCTCTTGGGCTCTGCTCTCTGGCCGAAGGCAGACTGCCAGGCGCTGGATGACCAAGGGAGAGACAGACAGTGAGAAGGACAAGCCTGGAAAACGCCACTCAAGTGATGGATTTCTACTTGATTACATGCATTTCCCATTCCACCTTTATTTTATACGGTTCTTATACCACTTTAAACTGACTTGTCTAAGCAGTTTGTCGTAAAAACAATGCGTAAAATAAAAAACAGGTTAAAGTACAAAACATGGGTCCCAGTTACAGCGGCCTGGGGAATATATCTTGCAAAGGAGAGAGGGGGAGCTGATGCCAGTGGCGCTGTAGTGGTTAGAGTGCTGGGCTAGGACCTGGGAGAGACCAGGGTTCAAATCCTCCCCCTCAGCTGTGAAGCTCACTGCCTCTCTCATCCAGCAGGCCATAAGAAGCTCTTCTATCGCTGAGTACCATCACAAGCAAACACTGTATATACATCATGAGGTCATCACCCCCCAGTTCAATTTCCTTTGAATATATTACTCACAAAGAAACACTAAGAAAAATATATTTTGGGGGGAGTGGTACCCAACAACGCATGTGACTGGTTCATAGCTTAGCCTCTTCACCATCAGACTTCCTGAGTCGCACAGCAGGTTCACAGGTTCTATGGAGTCAGGTAAGCTCAGAACGGCAGCCTTAGTGCCCCTGAGAAGACCTAGAATTCCACCATGGCTGAGGGAAACCCTCTTGAACCCCTGCCCAGACACAGGCATCCACACAACCACAGAGTAGAGAGGATTCTAGCTCCCTGACCTGCTTAAGAGATCCCGGGGTCCAGACCAGCTTGTAGACCATGTAGACTGGGATGCAAATGAAGGATGAGGCTCCGATGAGGTAGCCCACCAAGATGCTCCAGTCTGGGTACTGGTAGTCGAAGAGTGTGAGGGGAGGCTGGTCCAGGAGGGAGCTGGCAATGATGAACTGACAAGAGGAGACAGGCAAAGTCTGGGTGCCAAGAACCAGCATGGAGAGCCCTGCCCTAATCTAGCTGGGACGCCCATCACCAGTGGCTTAGTGTGCGTGACCAGCAACTGGGGCAAGGCAACCTGTATGCCCTGATTGGCACAGGGAAGGAGTGCCACGTGCTCCAGCCAGCTGGGCGCTTCCCAGGTGGCAGAAGCAGCTTGGAGATCAGCCGGCAGAGCAGCAAGGGCAGGGGGTTCCAGCCCCACCTCGTCTCCTCACACAACACTGCCAGGGGCAGCCATTGAGTGACAGGTACCAGAAATGAGGTTGCTGTGTACACACAAGCACACATACGCAGCACATGCCTGCACACATGCATCTGTGCTGTGGCAACATGGAAGGCAAGCATGCTGTCCCACCACCCGCCTCAAACTCAGCTTCCAGATGTCTGGGACAGCCATATGACACTGGGAGCTGTAGCCCAAAACATCTGCAGGGTACTAGGTTGGCAGAGGCTGTTCTACACTAAGTGGTATTAGATATCCAGTCTCAGGCAAACAAAGGGCTTCTATGTAACTTGCTACTGAGAATCATAGAACTGTAGAGTTGGAAGGGACCCCAAGAGTCATCTAGTTCAACCCCCTGCTTGCCCTGTCCTAGTTTTATTTGAGGATCCATGGAGAGGGGGGACTGAAGCAATTGCCTTGGCTGAGAGGGCCAGAGAATCACATCTGGGAGGCCCAAGCCAAAGAAGGTTCTGCAGAACCACAGCAGGAAGGCCAGTCTCTTCAGGGCCACAGACAAATCCCTGCAGCAGGTGACCCAATCTGGAGCTCCCCCCAAGGAGAAAGGGGTCACAGCAGCACACAGGGGCCTTCTGGAGGCTGACGGGTGCAGACGCTGGACCAGAGGAGGGAGCTTTCCCTCTGAGTCTGAGGAGACAAGGAAAGCCATGTCCCCTGCCTGGATGGTCCTGGAGCAGAAGATGATGTCTTCCCAAGCAACGCCTCCTCCATCTCTGGCATGCCATGTTCTTTGGTCTCTGACCAGAGATGTTTTTAACTGGAGATCGCCAGTGTGGTGTAGTGGTTAAGAGCGGTAGACTCGTAATCTGGTGAACCGGGTTCGCGTCTCCGCTCCTCCACATGCAGCTGCTGGGTGACCTTGGGCTAGTCCCACTTCTTTGAAGTCTCTCAGCCCCACTCACCTCACAGAGTGTTTGTTGTGGGGGAGGAAGGGAAAGGAGAATGTTAGCTGCTTTGAGACTCCTTCGGGTAGTGATAAAGCGGGATATCAAATCCAAACTCAAGGGAAGGGGCCCAAGAAAGCCCCTCAGCCTCATCTCAATTCCCCAGCGGCCAGCATTTTGAGAGCCAGCAGGTGTAGTGGTTAGAGTGTTGGACTAGAATCTGGGAGACCAGAGTGCAAGCCCACATTCAGCCACAAAGCTCACTGGGTGACCCTGGGCCAGTAGCAGTATCGCACGCAGCCCAATCTCACAGGGTTGTTATGAGGATAAAATGGAGAGGAGGAGAACTATGTAAGCCACCCGGAGGAAAGGTGGGCTCTACATGCTGCAACAACCACATCCATCCCTTATTAGCTTGGCCTCTCTTTCCCTTCTGCTTCCTCTGAGGTCTCAAGCACATGGTCGGCATTCCTGGAAGCATGGAAGTGTCTCTTGGGGGTGAATGAGGATGATGAAGATTAGTACTTACTGCTAGAAAGGCTGGACTGACAGCAGCCCAGCAAACCTGCCAATAGATTCCTGGAGCAAACCCCAGCATTGCCTTCACGTCATTGCAAAACTGCTGGATCCCTGGAAAGAAAAGAAGGGGGGCAAGGAAGGTGGAGCTCCTGTGGCAGTTGTGGGATCTGCACCACAAAAATGTCAGCCACAGGAAGTGTGTGATCCCCTCTCAGCAGGTGCAGAAGTGCCATTTGTGTCACAGTGTTGCTGCAGGATCAAGACCTTTGTATTCACTTTGATCTTTCCTGATGTCAATTCTTATGAGTTTGACTTTGTTTAAACTACTAATTTCATTTGGATTTTAATTGTATTGCATATTGTATTTGCATTGTAACATTTCATATCAAATTTCGTATTGCTGTTGTACATTGCCTGGAGATGTTTGCATGACAAGTGGCATATAAATATTTTAAAATAAACAGTCTAATAAAACAAAACAAAACTCCCCACAGCCCCCACAACAATGGATGAATGGCACAGGAACATTTGGCACATAAGGATAATGATGGAACATCCAGGGCAGCTGTGGGCAATGGCTGTTGGAAGCAAGGCCTTCTCAGGTGTGGCCCCACCTCTATAGAGTCCGTTTCCTATGGAAGCCCACTGGACACAATCCCTTCCCCTGACTTCTAGGCAACAGCATGTACAGGGGGTTGTTTCAGAAGGCAGGGAAGGCTGAGAATCACTCCGGGGCACATAGTAAGCATAATAACTGGGACATGGTGTTTCTCTCCTTACCGTAAAACCAGGAGACTGCAATGGACTCCAGGAGCACCACTGCTAAGATGGAGCAGCCGGCACCAAACTCTTCCAAGAGTTTCACGATGTATGACCCGCCCTAAAATGGGAGGATCCAAGCTTAGTAGCTTTTCAGCTGGGGTGACAGATATGGCCAATGCTTCTCTGTTGAGATCGTGGTCATGTTACCCCCCATCCAATCAATGCATTATTGCTACTATATTTAACATGCCAGCCACATGTTAAACCATGCCAATGGTGGGAAAAGTTGAAAGAGTTGAGTATGTTTTGCTGGGGAAAGAGAAGAGGAAGAGGAGACATGGTAGCCGTCTTCAAAAAATTGAAAGGACCACCACACAGAAGTCAGGGCAGGTTTGTTCAGGAAAGGGCAAGCAAAATGATCAATGGGATGGAGTGACTATTTCCTATCAGGAAAGGCTTTTTGGTTTGAGATAAACGGTGAATAAGAGGAGACATGACAGAAGCTGATTAAATTATGCATGGCGTGGAGAGAGACGTTTTTCTCCCTCTCTCATAACCCTCGAATTTTAGCACATCCAACAAAGCTGGATGTTGGAAGATTCATGGAACCCACTCTCAAAGGAGGCAAAGTTGGCCACCAAGCTGGATGGCCTTAAAAGGCAATTAGACAAATTCATGGAGGAGGAGAGGGATAATCATGGCTACCAGCCACAATGGCTGTGCTCTGCCTCCACAGTCAGAGGCAGCAAGGCTTCTCAATACCAGTTGCTGGAAACTACAGGAAGGGAGAAGGCTCTTGGGCACAGGTCCTGCTTACCGGTTTCCCATTGCGGCATCTAGTTGGCCACTGCAAGCACAGGATGCTGGACTAGATGGGTCCCTTTGGGCCTGATCCAGCAAGCTCTTCTTATGTTCTTATGTGCCAGTCCCACCAATGGGGGGGAAATGGCTGGGAAGCAGTTTCTGGCTAAACATGAGGACAGATGTTCAAATGGGAAGAGTGGCTTGGCAGTGGAAGAGTCTGCCTCAGAGGACAGGAGGCACCCCTTTCTGGAGATATTTAAGCCAAGTCTGAATGGGCTTCATTCTCAGACAAAGTAGTTGCAAGGTCCTGCACTGATGAGGGGGTGGACTAGTTGGCCTCCTGCATCTATGATTCTAAACCAGGGTATTAACAAGATCCCTTTGATCAGGTCTTTACTGAGCTCTGTTGGCCAGTTTGTTGGGCCTCTGATGTAGATTTGTCCTTGTATATATACAAACACTATCCCAGCTGATGCCCCAGGGGGCAACAGGCTCTGCCCCTTTTCTCAACATTTTGATTCTAGTCACCTGCATTTTGCACCTACCGGTACCTCAAGATTCTAGCAGAAAATGAAGTGGATCCCCAAAAGTCCACTTGTGATATGTTGTAGGCTGTTGGACAAGATGACCCTTAGGATCCCTTCCAACTCTACTGTTCTAGGATTCTGTTATTCTAAGTCTGAAGGCTGTCAACAAACAAGAGACAACCAAGCCCCCCGCCCTGCATATGGCTCCACTTTTTGGCAACTCACACTGGTCAGAGTGGCTACAGAGCCCAGGAAGCAGGTTGTGATGAGACCCAGGACAAACAGCTCCCGTTGCTTGGCCAGCAGGTGGGGGTACTCATCCATTATTGCTGTGATCATAGCCTCCAGGCCCCCAAACTGTAAATACACCCCCCCAAAAGAGTTGTCAGCCTGAGTCAGCAAAAGGACACTGTGTGTGTGTGTGTGTGTGTGTGTGTGTGTGTGTGTGTGTGTGAGAGAGAGAGAGAGAGAGAGAGAGAGAGAGAGAGAGAGAGAGAGTTATGTGGAAGGCTCAGTCAAAATATGGGATAATTCTTCCACATTACACTATGGTGGTGCAGTGATGCTTCTGAATGCCAGTTGCTGGAAGCCACAGGAGCGGAAAGTGTTGCTCCTGTGCTGAAATCCTGCTTGGGGGCGCTTCCCTTGAGGGCAGCTTATCCTCATTTGTTCTTGTCCACTGCTTTTCCCTGAGGAAAACCACTCTTTGGCATTCTGTCGGAGCAAACAGCAATTTGGGTTGACGTTTGCTCTGATTTAGAGCTAAGGAGTGGGTTTTCCATGAGAAAGCAGCAGGGCAGGGGGCAAACCACTCACTGATGCCTTGGAAGCGCAGGTCAAGTGGAAGGGTGCATAGGTGCCGGCTGCCTGGGGCCCTGGGTACTCCAGCCCCCACAACATTCCCCATGAAGGCACCCACAAATTTTGCACCAGGGGCGTCCATGCCCAATGTCAGCAGGCATGTCGGCATGTGCGTGCAATGTCAGCACACCCACTGACTTGTGCGTGTGACATCAGACACATGTGTGCCCATGCTGTGGGCACCCACAGTCCTGGAAGTGTGGACAAACCCCATGAGAACAGGATGCTGGACTAGAGGAGCCCCTTTGGCTTGATCCAGCTGGGCTCTTCTCTGAAGGTGTTCTTTGGTGCACACTTTCAGAATTTGGAAATATTTCAATTTGCAGTAGCCTTTTTTTAAAACAAATAAATAAAAAAGGAATGATGTACTACATTTCTGAAGTGTTTTGGCATCCGTCTGTCTTGGGAGACATTGGAGGAGCGTCCTCTTGCGGGTGAAATCAAACTAAAAACATTGTGAAAAGAATCCTGTAATCTTCCCTATTGCCTGACCACAAAGCAGGGTCACTGTTAGGGGTGGCTTAGGGGGCCTGAGCCCCAGGGCCCTGGATCCCCTGCTCCAGTTATATGTTTGTGGGTGGGTGGGGATACATTTCCATAGCAGTTTCCCTGCTGACAGGGGGCCACTGGCCTCACCCTGCATCTATGTTAGCACAGGCAAAGTTTGCCCAGGTTTGTGGAGAGCTATGCCCTGAGCCTTCTAAAATCTAGCAATGAATGATTTGGGGTATAAGGCGGAGTTCTCCCTACCGTGCTGTCCAGTCCCAGTGTTATCATCATGAGGAAGAAGATTATGGCGAAGAAAGTGGAGCCGACCATGTTGGCGATGGCTTCGGGGTAAGTGATGAAGAGGAGGCTGGGCCCTAAAGAAGAGAATGTGCCAAAGAGCTGTGGCTCTGTGGGGAGAGCACCTGTCCCAGGTTCCATCCCTGCAGCATCGCCAGGTGGGGCTGGGAGAGAGCCATTGCTGGCAGGCAGTGTAGCAGTACTGAGCCAGATGGACCAATGGCCGGGCTCAGAATAAGGCAGCTTCCTAGCATACCATGACTGGCCAAGCATTTCCAAAAGCTGATGGAAGGGCAAGACCTTGGGATGGGACTACTGCAACAATTCCTCTCTTGCGGGTCTGCAGATTTTGGATGGTAAGCCTAAGGGAAACCCACAGCATATTAACATCTTGGGGACTCTTGCCTAAATATACATGAAGATGTACTCTCAGGATTTTGTAAAGGCCAACATGCCACATTCAAAGAGTGTGCTCTCTGCGCCACAGCTTGCCCTTGTGTTCAACATCGCATGGGCAGAAACCTCCTCTAACTGGATGTGGCAGGGACATAAGCACCAAGCTGGGGTACGGAGGGTTGTCCACATCTCAGGTGTCACAGACTAACGGAGGGAGTTTAAGGACTGGATGAACTCTATGGCAGACTCTCCTTCCTTGGGGGTTTTAAGCAGAGGTTGGAGGTGCCCCCGTTAGGGATTCTTCAGTTGTGATTCCTGCATTGCAGGTGATTGGACCCTTGGGGGTCCCTTCCAACTCTACAATGCTAGGATTCTGTGTTATGGAGTGTGGGGCATGAGGCCACAATCAGATATACCATGTGGAAGAATTTTTAGCACTGCAGTTTTGACGCACACGACACACAGAACACAAACCTTTGTCTCTTGCAACATCCTCGACTTCCACATCCCTCATTTCTGCCATGTATCCCAAGACGGTGAAAATGACGAACCCTGACAGGAAGCTGGTGAGGCAGTTGACCACGCTGGTGATGATGGCATCCCTGGAAGGCAAGGAAGGCAGAAGAAATGAGTTTCTGGACAGGTCACAGGCCTGTCATTGAGAGGATGCAGCACCGACTCAGGGCTAGCGGAAGACATTTTGCTCCCTGCAGCAAAAGGACAAGAGGATTTCCTCCCCATCCCAACCTCCAGAAGCCCACTGGGCTGGCAGCTGAATCTTAGTTCTACCATGACAATGTGATGGTGTGCCTCTCCTCTCCTCAGGGTAGCCATTCTGGTAGGGCCTCCCGCACTTACCCTCTCTGCTCGCAGCTCTGTCTGGGGATGGCATCCTCCCTGCAAGCTCAAATAAATGCTGCAGTGCACCAGTGGTGGCACCAGCATGCGCCATCAAAGGAGAGTAATGCCTGCATGCGCACAAGGCCTTCTGGAGAGGCCAACCCTGTGACCTGTTCCACCAAACAAAAAGCAAGTCGCTCTCTATATGGTCAGCCCACATTAAGGCCTTGAAATGAGGGGAAACTGTAGGGTTACCAAAGGCAGTGGTTAAGTTCTTTGGATGCCATACTCACTCCTTCCCACAGGAGGAATGGCAGTTCCCTGGGAGTTGAGCACAGCTTATTGGCACACCAGCAAGGTGTCAGCCAAGTTTGGCCATTCCTCACCCAAGGACATGGTGCAGGGAAAGCCATTCAAATCATGGTGCTGCAGAGAGAAGGTTGTTAGCCCTGTCTCCCTCATCTGCAGTGAAGGCCTGGGGGGGGGGTAGCGAAGGGTGAATTTGGGTTTGGCCTCAGGCCCTTACCGGTAGCAATTGTTGTGGAATGGATTGTAACTGGACAGCGCGAGGAGGACGCCAAATCCTGGCCCCAGGGAGAAGAAGATCTGGGCGGCAGCATCGACCCAAACCTGCACAGACCCAAATACAACAGGCCTCTGGCTCAGAGGAACAAAACAGAACCCAGACAGAGGCTAAACATCCAGAATCATCCCCTCCACCACAGGAATCCCGAGACCTGTTGTTCAGTTGGGTCACACCATGTTGCTCCTCAGGAAGGAGCAAAGACTCCAGTTGTGGGTGCAGTCAAGCTGTCTAACGTCTGGGAAGAGCTGTTGCCAGGATACATGGTGAGGGACTGAAAAGACGGGATGTGGGACCGTAGAGACAAATTTGCAAATGCAATTTTATATGTGGAGATGTATGTTTGGACTTTAAATGTCACAGAAAGGAAGCCAACTCATATCCCACTCCAAATCACCCCAAGTAAGTCCTTCAATGAATGTGTACCCCACCTCAAGTTCCCCCCAAATAATTTCCTTTCCAATTAATTTGCCCTCAGTTAACTTCCCAACAGATCTTGCTCCAGATCAATTCAATTTCTCTTCAATTATCCCCATTCATTACTCCTGAAACACCACTAGGTGAAATTGTTGGGCCTTTCCTTCTTTCCTGAAATTAATATTTGTGCCCAAGCCAAGATCACCTCTGTCTTCAGTTCCCCCTATAATTTATTACCCAGCCAGAAGCACTTGGGGGCACCTAGGAAAGCTTGAGGCTCACCCTCCCTCCCTCCCTGCTTGCTCCCTGCAGGGCCCCTGGCTGGTTGCCCTTATGGCTGGCAGGTGGTGATGGTGGCAGTGACCACAGGTGAAGCGTTGGGCAAACAGATTGTTGGGCTGGAGGAGTCTTTGGACAGATCCTGGTCCTTATTAGTTCCTCAGAGCAGGAGAAAGCAGGTCTTGGCCCACCTGTCTGTAGGGGCCAACCCCCCCTGCTCACCTGGATTCTCACAAGGGGAGTATGGGGGGGGGGGAGGCTATAAAGGCAGCACCACTTCTTGGTTCTGATTCCTTTGCTTTTTCTCCTCTCCACCTGATTAGCTTTAATCAAAATTCGCCAGGGCAACTCAGCAGTAATTACAGGCAGGAAGTGTATTGTCAGTCCTGCTTTGCAAAGACAGTGAGAGGGAAGCTGTCCAACTAAATCCCCAGCAGATGCAAATGAGATGAGTGATTCAATTAGCGATTTACATTTCCAAGGGCTGCTTTTGATTATTGTTTTCTGAAACAATAATCAACCCAATACTCTCCCTCCTGACAATCCATCCTCTGATCTTCTCTGGAGTGCAAAGCCAGGTGGAGGGATGGTCAGAAACCCCACAGCAAGGCCTTAAAGAGAGCCTGCCTCCATGCTCCCCCCACCTCTTCCCTGATTCTGTCCACTGCAAGCCTCTCCTCCATGTTGCTCCATGGGGTGGGGGTGTCTCTCCCCACTTGGGTAGGTGTGCTGCTAGAGCATCAGATGCAACCTGGGAAAGGGACCAGCCTTGGTGTTGTCACATTCTGGTAATCATTAACATAACACTGCATTATGCAATGCTCTCATATCAGTATGGAATACTTAAGGCTGGCTTTGAAATAGCAGATGGGACGCCAGCAGCCAGCTTGCTCAGGGGCTTGGGCAGGGCAGGTGGCCTGGCAGTGCAAGGTGCCCCTGTAGCTGCTCCTTGGGGCTGTCATAGTAGCTCATTTGCAACCTACTTCTGGTTAGTTAAAGGAAAGGGCTCAGGCCCAATCATGCCTAGAACAGGCTGAGAGAAACCTCTATGCCATTTTCCTGGTGCTTGTTCTGGGGTGGGAGGAACACACAGAATTTGGAAAGTCACTTTGCTGCTTCTTGCTGATGGCCAACCTGACGCACATCTGGTCAAGGCATAGGAGCCCAGCCAGCGAGCAAAAGTGGCAGCCTTCACTATGTTGTGCAGCTGTACAGGAGGCATAAGACCATAAGAAGAGCCTGCTGGATCAGGCACAAAGGGGCCCATCTAGACAAGCATCCAGTTCTCAAGTGGTCAACCAAGATGCCTGTGGGAAACCAGCGAGTGTGATGGCCTGTGACTCGGGCTCGGACTCAGAACCAGAGGAGTCTCAGCCTGCACTGGACCCTCTGCCTCGGACATCAGCTGAACCAAGTCTGGGGCCTGATTCTGAGGAGCCTCAGCCTGCACAGCCCGCCCCCCCCCCACAACAAGCACCAGCTGAGCTGAGTCTGGGGCCTGAGCCTGCCCTGGTTCCAGATGCAGGGAATACCTTGTTGCTGTCAGCCGGGTCGTCACCAGCAGCTGGTCCACTTCCAGCTGAGGCTGAGGCGGCTCCTGGGTCCAGGAACCCACCGGCATCTCCCAAGCTGCAGAGACTCAGGGCGGATAGAAGGAGAGACCTGAGTACTCGCAGGAGGTGATTTCTCGCCCTTCAGGCGAGACGGGGTGATGAGTCGTCAGGGGATCGGAACCGACCGTTACCCCGTCTAAGATAAAAGGCGGTCAGACCCCGCTCCAGGTTGCGGGAGCAACATTGCTGGTTGCTAGATCCTGCCTGTGTGCCTGTTCCTTTCCTGCCCTGGTTTCCTGCCTGCGTTCCTGTTCCTGACCTTGCCCGGCTTCCTGCCCTGCACCCAGCTTCGGCTACATCGGACTGCCTCTATGTTGACTCTTTGGACCACGGACCGGACTTGGACCTCGCCTCTCGGGTAACCCACAGGACCAGCACAGCGAGTGGGACCTGAGCACAAGAGCCTTCTCCCCTCCTGTGGCTTCTAGCAACTGGTATTCAGAAGCATTGCTGCCACAAACCATGAGGACAGAGCACAGTCATTCTGGCTCTTAGCCATCAATAGCCCTCTCCTCCTCCATGAATTTGTCTAATCCTCTTTCAAGTCAAGCAGGTTGGTGGCCATCATGGCCTCCTGTGGCAGGAAGTTCCATAGTTTAACTCTGCACTACATGAAGTAGGACTTCCTTATATCTCTCCTCAATCTTCCAGAAATCAGCTTCATTGGAGGACCCTGGTTCTAGTGCCCTGAGATTGGGAGAAAACCTTTTCTCCATGCTATGCCTAATTTTATAAACCTCTGTCAGTTGCCCTTTTCTGAACCTTTTCCAGCTCTACAACATCCCTTTGGAGGTGAGGTGACCAGAACTGGACACAGTATTCCAAATGCGGCCGCACCATCAATTTGTATCATGGCCTTATGAGGCAGCCATCGTGCTGGCTTACGGCTGTGCTGGTGAGCTTCTCCCAGTTGGGTCGCAGGTAGAAGACGATCCCTCTCCAGGCTCCCGGCAGAGTCGCTCCACGAATCAGCAGGATGAGCAAGACAGCGTAGGGCAGGGTGGCTGTCACCCACACCACCTGGAAGGCAGCAAAGGGGCTGCAGTGGGCAGGGCCATTGTGATCAACAGCTCCCCCATCCACTTGCCCTCCTGGATGGGCTGTGCATCCCTTCCTTGTTCCCCCAAAACGCCAAGTTTCCTGCTCCCTCCCCCTCACTCGTGGTTTGTGGTCAAATTACCGTAGTTCTCCCTTGGAGTAATTCCTACATATCTCCCCAGTAGGATGTTTATAATCATAATCATAATTGCAATTATTGTTTTTATTTTGAAAAGGGGTTTTGGGCATCCTGGGTCAAGCACAACTGAATGCTGTAATTGGTCAAATTATTCCGATTGGCTTGTTTTGCACCATTTATTCAGAGGAGCCAAGCAGGGCTGCCCTGAGTGCCTCCCTCCCTCTTCTCTGGGGATCCTGCTCAGCCCCTTCTCCTTTGGGCTCTGGACTCTTTCATCTGGGATTATCGTAAACGCTTCACGCTTAAGGGCTAGGAAGTTATTTGTTTGCTTTCAAAACGAAAATGAAGATGCTTAACAGTGCAGAATTTGGTACCCACACGCCACTGTGGAATTGCAGGAAACACACAGATTCAGGCAGATCTATTGAAATCTGTTCAGCCAATCTCCTCTCTTGGAGCAGTGAGCAAATCATTAAAAATAAAACAAAAGATTATTATAAATCAGAGTGATAATTTTTTAAAGCAAAACAATTCCTCATAAAACAAGAAAGGAAACTAGCCAGAGAACACAGCAAAATTAATTCAAACGCTTGATGATTGGGGTAGAAAAGGAGGAAAGGTTTGCACCACCTCCTAAATCTCAGCTGGTGGTGAGGTATTTGTTGGAAAAACTAATCACACTAGCCTATCCAGCAGCGGCTTACGTAAAATCCCAACAGTATTGGCACCTCCGCAGGTGGAATGTCCCAAAGTTTGGGAGCCGTGAGCACCATGAAGGCTCTATTCCTAGCTGCTCCTGTTCTCACTTGGCACATCACTCCTCTCTAATCCTCACCTCTCCCACCACTGCTGTCAGCCACAGGGGGCTGGAGAAACACCTCAGAAGTGGTGCAGGTCAGCTGGGGGGGGGTCAAATATTTGCCTGGGGGGCAGGGGCAGAGGAAGCCTCCCCGGTACCCGGGGCGGCGCGAATGGAGGCACCCTGGGGGCGGGTGACGTCACGATGCGACGTCACTGCGGCCCCGCCCCCCCCGCGGGGGGAAGCCCTTTTTAAAAAAAGCAAAGCGCTTTTTTTAAAAAAAGTGCTTTTCCCCCCGCTGCCGGGGCGGCGAGCGAGGAGGCGGCGGAGCGGAGGGGTGTCATCTTGTGCTGCCTGCCCCTCCCCTTGCCCCTGCGGCTCCGCCCGGCAGCGGAGAGAAAAGCGCTTTAAAAAAAGGAAAGCCTTGGCTTTTCCTTTTTTTTAAGCGCTTTCCCCCCCGCTGCCGGGCGGAGCCGCTTGTAGGGGCGAGGGGATGGGTGGGCAGCGATGGGGTGACACCCCTCCGCTCCGCCTCCTCCTCGCTCGCCGCCCCGGCACACAAGGGCGACGCAGAAGCAGCAGTGCCGGTTTGGATCCATCCAACCCGGCACTGCTGCTTCTGCGCCCAAAGCAGCGGCGGGGCACGCCCTCCAGCCACTGATTGCGTGCGGCGGCTGGGGGGGGTGCCGCCACTGCTGCTTTCGGCACGGCGCTTCCCAAGGGCGCCGCAAAAGCAGCAGCGGTGGCACCCCCCCAGCCACCGCACACGATCGGCGGCTGGAGGGGGTGCCCCGCCGCTGCTGCTTTTGGCGCGGCGGCTTGCAAGGGTGCCACGGGAGCAGCACCGGCGGGCGGGGCCCGCGCAGGGCGGGGCCAGCCCAACTGGCACCCCATCCCTGACTGGCACCCGGGGCGGACCGCCCCCCCTTGCTACGCCCCTGCTGGGGGGTGTGGTACTTGCAGATAGGACAATGTCCCACCAAGGGCCAGTGCAGAATGTATGGCTGAGACATTTTCCCCTCCTTGATCTGCCCACCTCCAGGAGCCTGGACAGAAGGGAGTCAAAACATCTGTTACCTTTCCAGAGGTCTTTACCCCTTTCCAAAGGCTGAAGTAGACAATGGTGAAGATGAGGAAGAGGCAGAGGAGCAGCTGCCAACGGATGCCTCCCACGTCGGACAGGCCCTGCGAGTTCTGGAGCTCCAGAACCTTCCTCCTGAGGCAGACAGAAACCCCTTGGGTCAGTGAAAGAGAGAAACAAGTGGAAACATCAGAGTGCCATCGCCCTGAGCGCCTCACTTGTCACCAGAGCAGGCTCTGCTTGTAGACACAAATGGTCAAGGGTGCAATCATAACCCCGCTTACCTGGGAGTAAGCGCCACTGAAGTCAATGGGACTTAGCTCAGAGCAAACATGGTTGCAGAGGCTCTGAAGGAGGAACTGGGAACCCTGGTGGGTGGCCCTCCAGATCTTAAGAGCATCAGAAGAGCCTGCTGGATCAGGCCAATGGCCCACCTAGGCCAGCATCCTGTTCTCAGGGTGGCCAGTCAGATGCCTTCAAGGGAAACGGACAAGCAGGACCTGAGCCCAAAAGTCCTCTCCCCTCCGGTGGCTTTCCACCCAGTGGCTTCCATGTAACTGTGATTCTTGCACTGCAGGGAGTTGGAACAGATGACCCTTAGGGTCCCCTTTGACTCAACAATGCTATGGTTCTATGTTGTTGGATTCCAGCTCTCATCAGCCCCTTGCGCCAGCTTAACCAATGGTCAGGGATGATAGGAGCTGTGGTCCATTGACACCTGCAAGGCCACAAGCTTGAGAGATGCAAGAGAGGTCAGGCTACTGTGCCTACTGTGCCTTTGATAGCTCTGCAGAGGAGATTTTGAAGGGTCATGGAGAGGAAACAAGAGAAGTGTGCTAATATTATTGTACCTTTGCAACATTTCTAACCACCGAAAAGACAAAATAACAGTGAATAAAAGCAGGAAAAAATAGTGAATGAGAGATAGGAAGTGAGGGAGGGAGGGGGTTCAGGCAGAATTTGCAAATGTTGACAAAACCACATAAATGCAGGAGATGACATGCACTTACACGTAAAACTCCTCGGCTGGTGACTTGGAGTGGTTGGTCCAGGTGACGTTGTTCTTCCCAAAATAGCTGGTGCAGTTGGGCGTATTCCAGGGGTTGTCACAGCTGGTCCAGGGCAAGGTGTGGGTGAAGGATGAATAGAAGTAATAGAGGGCCCAGGCAATGATGGTGTTGTAGTAGAATGAGACATACAGGCCAATGATGCAGATGGCAAAACCGATACCTGAGTGGAGAGCAAAACAGCACCTTGGAGGGCAGGGGTTGGGGGGACTCCCTGGTCCTGAACGGGGTAACTGTGCCCCTGAAGGACCAGGTGTGCAGCTGTCCATGGAGGTGCAGGTCAATTTTGTGTCCAGGGCAGCTGGCTACCAGCTCCATCTGGTACGCAGGATGAGACCCTACCTGCCCGCAGACTCTCTTGCCAGAGTGGTGCATGCTCTGGTTATCTCCCGCTTAGACTACTGCAATGCGCTGTATGTGGGGCTACACTTGAAGTTGACTTGAAAACTACAACTAATCCAGAATGCGGCAGCTAGACTGGTGACTGGGAGCAGCCACCGAGACCATATAACACTGGTCCTAAAAGATCTTCACTGGCTCCCAGTACATTTCCAAGTACAATTCAAAATGTGTGTCATGGGCTAGTCGGCTTCACTTGCTGAGCAGCAGCCTGAAGGAGCAGAAGGCAAAGTGACTCCACTTGCTGCCGATCAGCCCTCTTGCTCCTGATGAGAAGCAGGGTTTCCAGCCTCAGTCAGTAGCGGGAAACATTCGTTTTCCTGGCCATATCTTGCTGCTTCTTGCTTCCCAAGACCTTGGACCCTTGACTTTCTTGACCCCCGGATTGTCTGACTACGTAAACTGAGATACTCCTGACCTTAGGACTGAACTGAACCTTGCATATGGGCTCTGCCTCCAGGCGAGTACTCCCTTGAGATATGGCAGGTTGGTTGGTTTTTCCCTCCACTGAGCTCTGCCATGACTGGCAGTACAGGACTATGACAATGTTGGTGCTTTAAAGTCCTAAATGACATCGTCATTCAGCTTGGACACTGAGGTCCATCTCTAAGGGTCTACTGGCGGTGGGGCCCATCAGATGTTAAGGCGATAAATAACTATAGAACTTTTAGAAGACATCTGAAGGCAGCCCTGTATCAGGAGGTTTTAAATGTTTGATATTTTATTATGATTTTATATGTGTTGGAAGCTGGACAGAGTGGCTTGGGCAACCCAGCTGGATGGATGGGGTATAAAAAACTTGAGTAACTTGAATCTCACACCATCCCCCCCATGTGAATCTAAGATGAGTGTGTTACACACGAAAGCTCATACCTTGAAAGCTCATATTTAGTTGATCTTTAAGGTGCCACTGGAATTATTAAAAAAGTTTTTTTTCATCTTTCATCTTGTTATTTATTATGACTAAGATGAGTGGCTAACCACTTTCCTCTGGGACCTGAGGCCAAGAGCTCCCTCTCCTCCTGCGGTTTCCAGCAACTGCTATCCCAAAGCACTTACTGCCCTCCAACAGTGGAACTAGAACAGAGCCATCCTGGCTAGCAGCCATTCATCGCCCCCTCCTCCTCCATGGATTTGTCCAATCCTCTTTGAAAGCCATTCAGGTTGGTGGACATCACTGCCTCGTGTTGCAGCGAGTTCCATAGTTTAACTATGTGCTGTCCAAAGAAGTGCTTTCTTTTGTCTGTCCTGAATCTTCCAACATTCAGCTTCAATTGATGTCTATAACTTCTAGTGCCATGAGAGAGGGAGAAAAACTTTTTGCTCTGTTCTTTCCAGGATATGCATCATTCCACATACTTTGTTTTGTCATGTCCCTTTTAGGTACATGATCATTTTGGATACCCTTTTCCAGCTCAACAATATCCTTTTTTGAAGCAGGGGAATCAGAACTGAACACACTATTCCAAGTGCTGTCATACTGAACAGTTGCATGAAGAGATGATAATGGCTGGTTTATTTACAATCTCACATGGAAATTTCCTTTCTCCTGCCTCCTGCAGGCTAGGCCTGACATTCTAGGGAAGCATTTAAAGCTTAACATCTTTTTTTAAGAAATTAACCTTTTGACTGTTTTGAGTAAAAGTAGCCTTTGAATATTGAAAGCTAGATTCCTTTAAGGTGTCCTAAGCCTAGAGACATAAACATTGGGGGTGAGTTGAGGGAGACAGATGGCTCCTTTCTTGAGACATAGATTTTAATTTTAAAACTTAAAGCATTTTTTTTTACCCCACTCTTTAGCCAAAAAGGCTCCCAGGGCAGCTTCCAAAAACATTAGTAGTAAATAAGGGTGACAATATTACCCTCATCATTACAATCTAAAAGACACGGCACACAATGAAAAAGGGAGGGGGGAGGATAAAAGCAAGCCCATAGCTCATAGAATCTTAAAATTTTCATCCTTGCTTGTTTGGCTGGTTTTTACCTTTAAAGATGGGGCAGATGTGCTTCCAGATGGGTATAGCTCCAACCCGATGAAACTGTCCGAGAGCCAGCTCCATGTAAAAGAGAGGCACCCCTCCGAAAACAGCCATTAAGATGTATGGGATGAGAAAAGCTCCTGTGGGGAGAGAACAGAAAGGCCCCCAATATCCTGCCTGCACATTCAGACTGTTTGAGGGGGTCTGGGCAGGGCTGGGCCTTAACAGGTTTTCCTTCCTGCGCTGCTGGATCCAGGGCCACCAGGAAAGACCTGTCCTTCATCTCCCCGCAAGCAAAAAAGTATTGACTGTGAGACAGTCAAGTCAGCCTTGGACTGGGTGAGAGAAATTATAAAAATGTCGTGAGTGGGTGCAAGGCAGCCAGCACCCCAGGCAAGAATCCCTGCAGCCCAGTGGGGATGGAAGGACAGCGGAGAGAGAGCATGAGTTTCATGAATATGCATTCCCCCCCCCCGTGATATGAATAATTCATGGTGTGAATGAAAGACTCGGGTGGGCAGTGGGTCCCCTGTGATAAAGCCTCCTCTTCCCTATAAAGGGTGGATCACTCTGAGACTGCAATCCTAATGAGCAACATTCACTGCATTTGCTACACCAGTGCTTGTGTAGCAAAGACACAACCGTGTTGTGCTGGGGAGAAATGCACACCCCACAACACTGGGGATAGTTGATGGATGCACCCAGAGGAAGCAGCATTAGGTGTGACTGTCATGGGCAAGTCTGCTGTGCATGTGTGGGGATGGGTGTCACTCATCTTCATCTCTGCCAGGGTAAAGGTCTTAAAAGGTGCCTGGAGAGCTCAACCAAATGTTAAAAGACGGCCATCCAACCTCTGCTTAAAAACCTCCAAGGAAGGAGAGTCCACCACCTTCCAAGTGAGACTGTTCCACGGTCAAGCAGCTCTTACTGTCAGAAAGTTCTTCCTGATATTTAATTGGAATCTCCTTCCTTGTAAGTTTCCTCCATCTTCCATGAAACATACCACCTCATACTGAGTCCGACCACCATCCATTGAGCTCAGTAGTGTCAATACTGACTGGCAGAGGCTCCCCAGGGTTTCAGAGAGGGAGTCTCTCCCAGCCTTTCCTAGAGATGCTATTTGGGATTGAACTCGGACCGCCTGCGTGCATTGCAGCAGATGCTCTGCCCCTGAGCCTCGGTCCTTCCCCAAGGTTTGCTGACCAGATCATGTTGACCCCCCCCCCCGACTCAGTTCCATTTGTTTTGTTGTATTTTAAGTAGCTTGATTGCATAAAAAATGGAAGCCATGCTAGGAGGCATGAATAGTTCAAATTAAAATTAGAGGGATAAGAAGAGAGAGCATGTTCTTTATTGCAAGATCTGTAGCATGAGAATACCTCGTATTAGGCACAAAATGTCGCTGAGTCATGAGCCGGTTTACTCACTATCTTGCAACATTTGTGTTGGCTCCTATAAAGGTGTAACCAGACTGTAGATTTTGGATTATTTTTCTAATTAGCCAACACAGCTTTCTACATTCTTGTGTGCTAGTTATTCCAGAAATGCCGAATACCACGGATAGCTCCTTGGGATTTTTTTTAAAAAACCACACACTTCTTTTAAAAACAAACAAACTAATCTCCTGCAGTATATTGACTTGTAGAACAGCTGCAGAGCCAGGAAGAGTGTGGCATTTGGAGCCCTCTCCAAAAGACAAAGCTTCAGACTTTGCAATAAAAGGAGAAAAATTGGCTGCTTTTCAGTGCCTCTGTTTTAACACCATTTTCAACAAAAACTATCCCTATCTGTCAACCAGACTAGTGTCTTCTTTGTGCATCTGAATGTTCCAAACAAAGCCATGTATGCCAGGTCTGAAGGTCACTTACTTTTTTTCCAAGGAGCTCAAGGTGGCATACCTGGTCCCCCCCCTTCTCTGCATTTAATCCTCATAACAGCCCTGTAAGGTAGGTTCGGCTTGGCCAAGTGGGGATTTGAACCCTGGTCTCTCCCAGGTCCTAGTCTGACACTCTAACTATCATACCGCACTGGCTCTCAGATACGGTCTTTGACATGGATGCATCAATCTCCTCCCCTGAACCAGTTTTATTATCATGGAATGTCACAGTACCTTTTTGAAACACTTTTCAAAGAAGAAAAAAGTTATAAAGGGTAAGTGGCTGAAATTTGGGAAGTTGGCTTAGAAACATATAAGTGACACAATCCTAGAGGGGCTACTTCAATGTAAACTATGCAATGAAAAGAACTCCCAGAGCAGATTTTATACCCATTTTTGTAAGAGGGTTTTTTGATGCTGCATCCTGCTCCTTAAGAGCAGTTCCTTCCACATTCAGAAACCCAAACTTCTGATTCAGCCAGGAGTTGCATTGATGGGGAAAGAAGCTGTCAAGCAGGAAAGGATAAAAAAAAAATGATGGGGAATGAAGAGGGATTCTGCAAAGTTAAGACAAGTATTGAAACCCTAGTTAGAAACAGAAAATGTGGGCTCCCAGGCAAGGGATTAATAAGACTCCCACAATTAAAGTGGGAAGCAGGCATCTGTTTAGAAGGGGATGGGGTAGGGGAGAGCCCAAAATCACACCCCGTCTCCTTACCACCTCCATTCTGGTAGCAGATATAAGGGAACCTCCAGACGTTGCCCAGATCCACGGCAAATCCTATCACTGACAAAAGGAAATCCATCTTTTTCCTCCACTTGTCCCTGGAGTCTGCCTGGGTGAGGAGGGGGGCTGGGCTGGGGTTTGCCAGAGCAGCCTCAGCCGGAGGAGCAGACATCCTCCTCCTGCGTCTCCTGAAAGCCCCTGCAGGATTTCAGCTGAAGAAGTTGGTGAAGGGGAAGGTAGACCCCAGAAGGGGAGGGCCAGATGGGGTGGGCGCCCCCCCCCACCTGCCACAGAGCAGCCACTGGGAAGAGATGCGGTGGATCAAAGGAAGACGGGAGCCGCCTGTCAAAGGAGGCAAGTCCGTGGCCACAAGTGCTGGTGTGGCTTCAGTGGCAAAGAGGAAGCCCCAGCCCAAACTGTGCCTCTGCCACACACTCCCTCTGAGGCCCTAGGTGCCGCCGCCACCACCATTTCTCATCATTTTTATTACATTTATATCCCCCCTTCTCTCCAAGGAGCTCAAGGCAGCATTCACAGTTCTTCTCCTCCACATTTTGTCCTCACAACATTCCTGTGAGGTAGGTCAGGCTGAGAGACGGCACTGCCTCTCCAATCCGAGCCCAGCCCCATAGCCTCAACCTTTATCTGCAGGAAGAGAATGAAAGGAAGGAATTGCTGGATGTTTTGCTGTGTGTGAAAAGTTTCAGACCCAGCTAAGAATTTTAGTGATTACCGGAGAATGAGAGGAAATTGGCATTGTAAGTGTCCTGGTGGCAGAAGCAGGGCGATCTGCTCTCCCGCCTCCCTTACTCCCAGGCAGACCTTAACACAAAGGCCTACCAGGGAGTTGCAATCTATGACGTGGGAGGCTGGTGCCAGTGAATGGCTGCTGGGAGTTGCAACCACGGACATAGCCTGGAATCTTCCACACTCCTTCAACCTTGGCTCAGACCAGCCTCCTGATTCTGAGGGGCTCTTTCCTCCCACAGAAAGTGGGATGTTACACTGGAAGCTGGGGTTGCCATATTTCAAACAATGAAAATCCTGACAGAAAAGTTTTTTTTGTGTTGTTGTTTTTTTTTGCAAAATTTCAAAAAATGCTGTTTTTGAGCTACTTTTATGGAAAATCAGGAAAAAACCAACACTGCTGATAGGGGCTGCTGACTGCAGTATTCCATATATGTCCAGGAAATTCCAGAAGTATGGCAACTCTGCTGGAAGCGATACTCCAAGAGACCAATATCTGAGGGACAGCAGCACAGATGTACTGAAGGCACCTGAGCCTGGAAGTAAGGAACACAGGAGGCATAATGAAGGCCAACCAGGGCAAGTCCACAAGGAGCCCTGGTGGGATGCAGACCAGCTCAGGCCCAGGCCCTACATGCTGTGAGCCCCTCCATCCTGTGCTCAGGTTGCATCTATGTGCAAAGACACCACAGTCTTGCCACTCGGAGACTGACGTGCACACAGCATTATCTTCTGCTCAGCGGTGCTGGTCTCAGAAACTCAGCCAGGGAAGCGTAGTCTCTTTAGTTCCCTATCTGTTCTGTCAGTTTGATGTTCACATCTCCTGTCATCTTTGGCTCTAGGTTGTCAATCAAAGGAACATAGGAATTCGCAAGGTGGAGGTGGAGAACTCAGAGCGAGAGACCAGGCCCTCGTGAGCACTGAACCAGTCAGGCAAGCTATTGTGCGCCACCCGCAGGCTGGGCTGCAACATCGTCTGCCTCCAGGCATATTGGCCTCAGGTCGCCCCCCCCCCCCAAAAAAAAAGATCAGGTTAGCGAAAAGTAAACATTGGAAGTTTAAAATCATGGCAAAGAGGATCAGGCTGAATGGCAGTCCTGAGTAAGTGGCACAAGCTGCAGAGAGGTATGGACAAATAGTCTGATCCATTGAGAGCTTCTCCTGCAGAAGCCCACTGGCAATGCTTGGGCCTCTGGGGACACGCACAGTTGAACTATGGCACTCACTCCCACAGGAGGCAGTGATCGCCACCAGCTTGTTGTTTGTTGTTGTTTAGTCATTTAGTCGTGTCCGACTCTTCGTTACCCTATGGACCAGAGCACGCCAGGCACTCCTGTCTTCCACTGCCTCCCGCAGTTTGGTCAGACTCATGTTGGTAGCTTTGAGAACACCTGTCCAACCATCTCATCCTCTGCCGTCCCCTTCTCCTTGTGCCCTCCATCTTTCCCAGCATCAGGGTCTTTTCCACCAGCTTGGATGGCTTAAAAAGAGGATTAGAGAGAAGAGGGCTATCGGTGACTACTAGCCACAATGGCTATGCTCTGCCTCCACAGCTGGAGACAGCAGGTACTTCTGAATGCCGTCTGCTGGAAGCCACAGGAGGAGAGAGTTGCTCTTGTGCTTGTATCCTGCTTGTGGGTCTCCCAGAGACATTTGGTTGGCCACCAGGAGAACAAGTGGCGGGACTAGATGGGCCATTGGGCCTGATCCAGCAGGCACTTCATATTTTATTATGTTCTTAAAAGAACTTGCAGAACGTCTTCAGGCTACAGAATTTGGATAGTATTTTTGATGCCTAGACCAGGAGTTGGCCCTTCAGATGTTGGTGGAACCCCAACACCTGCAGTCTCAAACTCTTGGTGGCTTGGGCAGATGGAAGTTTGGGTTCAACAAGATCTGTTGGGCCACAGGTCCTGCCCCAGCCAAATCAATATTCTTTTCCCAACAGGCAGATGCCTCTTAGGAGCCCTTGAGCAGGCCATCCAGGCAGTGTGTCTTCTCCAGTTCCTTAATTTCCAGCATCTCGTCTCTGGAGGTAGACCTGCCTCTGAACATGGAAACTTCATAGCTCATCATTTGTTCTAAGAATATAAGCAAATGCTTTGCCAGGTCAGACAAAATGTTTGCCTAGGTCTGCCTTCACACAGCGCCTATCACATTTTCAGGACATTTCCCTAACTGTTAATTAATAATAAAAATTATTTATTATTTACTAGTGGACGTTCAGCCCGTTAAATTAACGGGCGCTAGAATCGAAGCAGGACCCGAAGGTGCCCCAGCGCGGAACTGCCCCGGGAGGCCTACGTGCATGTCCTCCTAGGCAGCGGATGCACCAAGCAGCACCAGGAAGACCACATGCCTCTCCCGGGGAAGGAGAGGTGCATCGGATCCCCAGCACGGATCTGCACGGGGAGGCCCCCATGCCTCTCCCGGGGAAGGAGAGAAACAGATGCAGCGGGTCCCCAACGCGGATCTGCACGGGGAGGCCCCCATGCCTCTCCCGGGGAAGGAGAGAAACAGATGCAGCGGGTCCCCAGCGCGGATCTGCACGGGGAGGCCCCCATGCCTCTCCCTGGGAGCGGAGGTGCCGATCCCCCAGCTTGGCGCTCCCCGGCAGCGAGGCTCCCACTCCTTCCCCGCCGCTTACAATGTCCATCCGGTAGCTCCTCTTGCTCTACGGCGCCCGCTCCCGGCGCTCCTCCGCGGGCCTCCTCCGCTTCCAGCGCCACCTGCAGCCGCTCGGCCAGCTCCGCCTTCAGCCCGGGGGTGTCAAGGCCCCTCCGGCCCAGCTCCTCCTTCAGCTCGTTGACGCGCAGCTTCCGCACATCCATATCCCCCCCCCCCGCTCAAGCCCCGTCGCGGGGTCACGCTTGCCCGGCCATCGGCGCTCCGTTCGGGGCTCGGTTCAAAATGGCCGCCGCCGCCCTCCTCTCCTCTCAGCGCCCCGCCAGCCATGCGCCCGAAGTCTCTCCGCCTGCTCCAATCCCTGTGTCCATGAGGCACATGCGCAGTAGTGCAATTCCACTGACACATGGACTGGACGCAGAGACACAGGGACTTTATTATATAGGATTATTCATACCCCACCCATCTGGCTGAATTTCCCCAGCCACTCTGTGTGGCTTCCAACAAAATATTAAAATACAATAATTCATAAATTAAAAACTTCTCTAAACAGGGCTGCCTTCAGATATCTTCTAAAAGTCAGATAGTTGTTTATTTCTTTGACATCTGATTAGAGGGCGTTCCACAGGGCAGGTGCCACCACCGAGAAGGCCCTCTGCCTGGTTCCCTGTAACTTCACTTCTCGCAATGAGGGAACCGCCAGAAGGCCCTCGGTGCTAGACCTCACTGCCCAGGCTGAATGATGGGGTTGGAGACGCTCCTTCAGGTATACAGGGCCGAGGCCATTTAGGGCTTTACAGGTCTGCATTATATCTGAATTTTCATACCACATACCGGTAAGTCTCTTCCAAACACGTAGTGAAATATAAGTTTAGTGCTTGTTTCTATGTTATTTGCTTCCAGGAAAAAATCCATTTGCAAACAACACATTTGCTATATTCCACAACATTTCTAGCAGTGGCTTTTATGTCATGTGAAAGCTCAAATAAAGCACAGAAATTAACAGTTAGGGAAACATTGTGAACACGGAATAAACTGTCCTATGAATGCAGTCAGCAGGCTGTTGCAAAAGATAGTGACACCGACCTGCTTCTCTTGTCTGCTCCCCACTGCTTCTGAAACGCAGAGGTGAATAAATTAATTTAAGATCCATTTATCTAGAAATGATCTAGTGAATCAGTTATTTAAAGAAAAATCCATCAATTTGGAGCAGGATCCATTAGGAAATCAATAGGAAGTCAATGATTAAATTGCCTTCTGTGATATTCAAATTCTACATTTGCATATAAAAAAAGGTAAAGGTAAAGGACCCCTGACAGTTAAGTCCAGTCACGGATGACTCTGGGGTTGCAGCGCTCATCTCGCTTTACTGCCCGAGGAAGCTTCCGGGTCATGTGGCCAGCATGACTAAGCGCTTCTGGCGAACCAGAGCAGCGCACGGAAACGCCGTTTACCTTCCTGCCAGAGCAGTACTTATTTATCTACTTGCACTTTTTGGTGTGCTTTCGAACTGCTAGGTTGGCAGGAGCAGGGACTGAGCAACGGGAGCTCACCCAGTTGCGGGGATTCGAACCGCTGACCTTTCGATCAGCAAGCCCTATGCTCAGTGGTTTAGACCACAGCGCCACCTGCATCCCAGACATTTGCATGTGCACACATGCAATCTGAGCATATTTGCCCAGAGGCCTGCACCCTAGTTCTTTTTAGCACCTCACAAAACCCCTGGTCACTGGACATGGAGGTTTTATGTCGCTGTTGATAGGGAAATTTCCGAATGGGGGACTGGACCTGCTTTATTAAAGTCCCAGACCCCGAAAAACGAGGCGATGACCTCAAGGAAACCCCCTTCTTAACTCCTGCCCCACACTATGTTGCACAAGCATGTACATAAAGCCCTCGCGATAAAGGGTTTCCCCCCTCCCTGCGCCCTCTCCCCGTTCAGCCCGTAACCGGGACTATAAGCGCTCTATGTCCCTTTAAAACCCCGTTTTCCGTCCCGGTCTACTGCTGTCAAAAGCGCCATTCTCCCTCTTTATTTCTTGTTTCGTCCCGGGCAACCTCCATTACTCGTTATGGCCAATGCTTTCCTATGGGTGCGTCTTGGCCAATCAAAACCATGCGTTTCCTCTGCAGAGCTGAGCTCAATCAGAAGTCTGTGCACGCTCCAGTGACCACTAACAAGGTGTTGACAGCTCCTTATCAGCCCTTGCTGGGAGAACAAAGGTGATTCGATCAGGAACGGATAGTTATTAATTAAATATTGATACATTGTAACAAAACGGAGTCTAGACTCGGAAATGTCCCTTTAAACTTTATTTCTTCCACCAGCCAAGCCGCGAATCTTTAGAAAATCATAGTAAATCACTGCCTTAACGGATTTCCTTCATCCTGGTCTCGTTTTAAAGCTTATGAGGAGGGCTTCCAAGCCCCTCGATTCCCGCCATTGCCCAAGCCTCAGGAATTGACTTCTGAGGCCTTTTGTCACCCGCCATTGGTCAATGGGCAAAGGGGAACTTCTTTCCAAAACCCTCCATAATCCTTTAAGCGAGAGGGCACGTACGCAGACCTAGGGCCTCAGGAAATGCCACACCTGGGTAATCCTTTCCAAGTACCCATCCTCAAGTTTCCTAGGCGACAGACGGCCCCAAGATGCTTCTCATTGTTCTTCCCCGGTTGCCACTCAAAATGTATATTTGACCCACCCAAGAGCCATTTACTTGTTCCTGTGACCCATCACCTGTATGCTAAACTTGTTTACCTGTATGTTAATTTTCTTGTACCCTCCTACTCTCCACCCCTTCTTGACGTTTTGCTTATGTATTAGTGATGTAGTTGTGATGTATGGTGAACTGTATTCTGGGATCTCGCGGGAATCTTTAAAAATGACTGTCGCCCTTTGTTCGGGGTTCGGATTCATCGGAACCTGTTGCGCAATAAACTCCTTTGCTTTTGCTCCAACATCTGGCTGTTCTCCTTTGATCTCCGCTGCGAACCACGGGCTTCTCTCGTAGGACCGGGACCTGAGCAACCTCTGACCCGGGAATTTCCGTAACAGTCTGGTGCCGAAACCCGGGACCTGCGGTACTCCCGTGTTGGCCGGGGACCCAAGAAGCCTTCAGCCGGCACCAGGACTCTTTCTCCTGGGAAGGCAGATCGGACCCCTGGCCATCCTCCGGGCGGTAATTGCAGGTCTCAGGGGGAGCCAACCAGGGAGCAAAGGCAAAGTCCAGCCGGCTTCGTCTTCAACGATCCAGGGGATCGCGGTAGAAGACGCGTGAGTATAAAAGGAAAATCCAGTGCACTGGTGATTGTGGGTGGCGGGTGGTAAAACTTGGCAACCGTTTCTACTCTCAACTATCATTTTCCAACCTTTCTCTTGGTCTGTCCCGTAGACCACTGCTCAACTCAAGGAGGGGAGTTCTGAGCCCTATTTCTTTTCTCAAATCTCCGGTCAGCCGCCCCGTCGGCCGGTCCGATGAACGCAAGGGGTCGGAGCTCTCTTTCGTACATCTACTCCGGTAGATGGACTTCCTGCACTATCTTGACCTCAGCCGCACTGGTCGGGTCATGTCACGCTAGTCGTGCATGAACTCGCTTCCAAACGCAAGGGAGGTTTTCTGGATCGAAGGTCTATCAAGGGTTCACCCGATCTGGCACCGCTTGTCGCGGGCGTCCAGTAGGGCCCCTCTTTTGAGCCATTGACTATAGGCAGGGGGTTGCCAAGTGGGATACTTGACTGGGGTGGGTAACGGGAGGTTTAACGAAGTAAGGAAAAGGAAAGGAAAGAGAGCTCTGGAAAAAGGAAGTGAAGGGAGTCTGGGGAAGGACCAGACTGTAGAATAGTTGCTCTTGATCAGCCGCCCCTCTGGCCAGTGAACGCAAGGGACAAGGGTTTAGCTAATACTGCCCTTGATCAGCCGCCCCTCTGGCCAGTGAACGCAAGGGACAAGGGCTTTAGGTAGATAGGGAATCCTGCTCTTGATCAGCCGCCCCTCTGACCAGAGAACGCAAGGGACAAGGGTTTAGCTAATACTGCCCTTGATCAGCCGCCCCTCTGACCAGAGAACGCAAGGGACAAGAGCCTAGTTAGATAGGGACATCGTATAGGTATTTTAATAAGGACCCCTCTTTTATTTTCCCTCCTGTGTGTGTGCTGAAACCCCCCCCCTTTTTTCCCGTCCTCTCTCTTAAAACCCAGGTTCCTCTAACATCCAAGGAACGATGGGTGCCAAAGCTTCGAAGCTTGATCGAGCTCCATCTGGGAAGAAGGCTTCACGGAAGCCTTCTCAAACCCAGCCGGACCCCGATTCTCCTCTTCAATTTGTATTAGACCATTGGAAGAAAATTCAGGGACACGAGTCTCTGTCCAGGCAGAAATTGCAGGACCTTTGTAGAGATTCCTGGCCATTAATTACTGCTAGAGCAACACCTGAACTCCGCTGGCCACCGGAGGGCTCCTTTAACCAGGATCGATTAAATACACTAAAGAAGCACTTAATGGAGAAGAAGCCTCGTCAATTGGACTATCTAAACGCTTTTAGGACGGTGTTCCAGGTCCTTGTGACCTTAAAGACTGCCCCAGTGCTGCAAATGCCCATAAGCAAGCCTCCTAGAAAAATCCCCAAGGAAGGTCCTGCGCCACCCCCATATGAGGACCCCTCGGATGATGACCTCCCTATCCAGAATAATTCACAAGGGCCAGGGAGCGACTCAGCACCCCGACTAGCCGCCACAGTTAACACTCAGAGAGGTGGCGTAAACCAGCGGGTGACCGTTTCCACCCAAATGCCTCTCCGGGCTTTCCCAATACCACCAGTGGAACCAGATGGGGCTCCCCGCATGGTTTATACCCACCAGCCCTTCCGTACAGCAGACCTGATGAACTGGACAAATCAGATGCCCTCTCTCCGAGACAATCCAGACCTGTGCCATCGACAGATGAGCACTATTTTTTCTTCACACACACCCTCCTGGGTAGACGTCCATACGCTTCTAAACACCCTCTTTAACGAGGCGGACAAAACGGACATTTTAGCTAAGGCGGAAGAGGCATTAAATTCCCCTAACTACCAGGACAATAGACCAAATGGGGTGGAAGCAGTGACTGCCCAAAACCTCCGGATTGAACCCGAACCAGCTTGGGATAATAATACCGCTGGCGGGGTCTGGAGCCTAAACCTGTTTAAAAGGGCCATCCTAGATGGAATCAAAGCCGCCGGCCAACGCTCGGTGAGCTGGATCAAGGTCCAGACTGTCGTCCAAGGACCCAATGAACACCCCTCTGACTATTACACCAGACTAATCACAGCTATAAAAACATGGGGAGGGATAGACCCGGAAAACCCAGCCCATGCTGTAATAGTCAAGGGTTTCTTTAAAGACCAAGCCACCTCAGACATTCGCAAAGCCCTCAATCTCCAAGTTGGTTATGATGGGAAAAGCTTTAGCGAGATCCTCTCCATTGCTAAATCCATCTTTAATAACCGGGACGAAAGGAAGATGAGGGATCTCCAATGGGAAGAGGAGCAGGTCCTTGCCCTTAGCATAGAGTCTCCGCCACATCAGGGCATGGGCTTGGGAAGCGGAAGAGGAAGAGGGGGCTGCTACCACTGCCAGGAAGAAGGACACATAAGGAGATTTTGTCCCTATCTACATGCAGACTCTGGTTGGGGCCCTGAATCAAAATCTCCTTACGAGGGAGGCATGTACTACGCCTCCACCTACCCTTTTGAAAACCAAGGACTTGGGCTCCAACACCAGATGCCACAACACCAGAGCACCCCGGACCCTCCTGCACCCCAGGGGCAGTGGCCACCCCTGTAAAAAAAAAAAAAAAAAAAAAAAATTTCTAGCCACAGGGACAACTTAAAATTACTCAACCCCCCCCCCCGGACAGTCTTGAATAGAAGGGGAGAGGACTATGCTTTTCGTACAACCCCTTCCGCCCCAGACACTTTAATTAACCAGGATCGGGCCCAACAGACCGGACCAGATCGGGGCCGCAGGATCGGGCCCAACAGACCGGACCAGATCGGGGCCGCAGGATCGGGCCCAACAGACCGGACCAGATCGGGGCCACAGGATCGGGCCCAACAGACCGGACCAGATCGGGGCCACAGGATCGGGCCCAACAGACTGGACCTGTCACCGCAGCCGCCAACTGGGCATCGGAACTCCTTCCCGACGACATCGAGCTTCGCCTCGCCGCCTTTGACAGCTAGCCTGACAGCTCGCTTTGAGAGCTCGCCGCCTTTGACAGCTAGCCTGACAGCTCGCTTTGAGAGCTCGCCGCTTTGACAGCTAGCCGCCTTTGACGGCTAGCCTGACAGCTCGCTTTGAGAGCTCGCCGCTTTGACAGCTAGCCGCCTTTGACAACTCTCTCTTGACAGCTCGCTACCTTGACAGCTCTCCGACTTCCCCTCGGACTTCGCACCACCAGACCCGTCTTTGTTGGACAGTTTTGCTTCCGGCAGAATGGACTCCAGCCTTGCGGGACTCCGGTGGATCTTTACCCATCTTACGTACCGCTGGATTAGTTTCTCCATGTCAGGATCCTATTGCATAGCCCACGCCGCAGACAACGCAACAAGGGAGAGGAGACTCTCTCGGACCCTACTGATCTGGAAGACATGGGTAAGAACACTATTTCCAGCCATTGACTTATGGGACTGGTCGTCCGATATGGGAGGGCCAAAACGATTGGTTAAATGTATTGTTTTACTCGTTTTATCATGCTGTTATGCATTTTAGTATTTTACTGTATATTGTTGTGATCCTTGCTGGGAATATGCAATCACGGAACTTTAAGGGGTGCGGAGAGAAGGATTTGCGGTTCTTCGAACCTGATGCAAATCTTATCTCCGAATGGGGGAGATGATAGGGAAATTTCCGAATGGGGGACTGGACCTGCTTTATTAAAGTCCCAGACCCCGAAAAACGAGGCGATGACCTCAAGGAAACCCCCTTCTTAACTCCTGCCCCACACTATGTTGCACAAGCATGTACATAAAGCCCTCGCGATAAAGGGTTTCCCCCCTCCCTGCGCCCTCTCCCCGTTCAGCCCGTAACCGGGACTATAAGCGCTCTATGTCCCTTTAAAACCCCGTTTTCCGTCCCGGTCTACTGCTGTCAAAAGCGCCATTCTCCCTCTTTATTTCTTGTTTCGTCCCGGGCAACCTCCATTACTCGTTATGGCCAATGCTTTCCTATGGGTGCGTCTTGGCCAATCAAAACCATGCGTTTCCTCTGCAGAGCTGAGCTCAATCAGAAGTCTGTGCACGCTCCAGTGACCACTAACAAGGTGTTGACAGCTCCTTATCAGCCCTTGCTGGGAGAACAAAGGTGATTCGATCAGGAACGGATAGTTATTAATTAAATATTGATACATTGTAACAAAACGGAGTCTAGACTCGGAAATGTCCCTTTAAACTTTATTTCTTCCACCAGCCAAGCCGCGAATCTTTAGAAAATCATAGTAAATCACTGCCTTAACGGATTTCCTTCATCCTGGTCTCGTTTTAAAGCTTATGAGGAGGGCTTCCAAGCCCCTCGATTCCCGCCATTGCCCAAGCCTCAGGAATTGACTTCTGAGGCCTTTTGTCACCCGCCATTGGTCAATGGGCAAAGGGGAACTTCTTTCCAAAACCCTCCATAATCCTTTAAGCGAGAGGGCACGTACGCAGACCTAGGGCCTCAGGAAATGCCACACCTGGGTAATCCTTTCCAAGTACCCATCCTCAAGTTTCCTAGGCGACAGACGGCCCCAAGATGCTTCTCATTGTTCTTCCCCGGTTGCCACTCAAAATGTATATTTGACCCACCCAAGAGCCATTTACTTGTTCCTGTGACCCATCACCTGTATGCTAAACTTGTTTACCTGTATGTTAATTTTCTTGTACCCTCCTACTCTCCACCCCTTCTTGACGTTTTGCTTATGTATTAGTGATGTAGTTGTGATGTATGGTGAACTGTATTCTGGGATCTCGCGGGAATCTTTAAAAATGACTGTCGCCCTTTGTTCGGGGTTCGGATTCATCGGAACCTGTTGCGCAATAAACTCCTTTGCTTTTGCTCCAACATCTGGCTGTTCTCCTTTGATCTCCGCTGCGAACCACGGGCTTCTCTCGTAGGACCGGGACCTGAGCAACCTCTGACCCGGGAATTTCCGTAACACTGTCAAACAGTTGTGCATGGGCCACCCAAGCAGGGGTCACACCTGGGCTCTAGGTTGCCTCTCAAGCTGGTCCCTTCCAAGTCAGGAATCCCTGCATCACCTCCATTTGAACAGAAATTATTTGGAGACTGCTGGAGAGTTGCAATTTGTAAGGGTGAAGCTGGCCCCAACTCTTCCCATTGGCATTTCCATGTCAAGAATTTCAACATGCCACCAAATTCTCCTTCTTTCAGTATAGTGCTGACCCTTCAAGGGGGAGAGAGTGTGTGTTTCAGTGTTGTGCCTTCCCCTGGCGAGCATTGGGTGGCAGTGGCAGACCATGGCAAAGGGGGGCTTTGTGGAAAATGTCAGTGAGAGACTGCAAAGGATTCTCCATTTTTGCACACCATTCAAGTTGAGGTAGAATTTTAAACTACCTTAGCTTTCCTCTTTAAACAAAAATGTTTGGATCCTAGAATCTCGGGAGTGTGTCTAGTTGTGCTGAGATGTATATATTCAGAGCCACTTTCATCTTAGAACTTTATATGTCTCTGTGATGAGCCCTGGAATTCTATGCCGATTAAGCAGGCTGAGCTCTAGTGAGCGTCAGATATGAAATGAATGCAGCTTTTGCCAATCTGGTACTCTCTGGATGTCTTGGCCTGCAGGTCCCATTGATAGAGCCTGAATTAAGAAGCCCTTGGCTGGGATCTAAACCTTGGAGACAGTTATGCCTATCCATCTAGGCTAGTCATGCCTCTCCAGAGTCTCAGAGACCTTTCCCAGGTCTGGCCTCTGGCCTCTCCAATGGGAAATGTCAAAAATGTCAAGGACTGAACCTGGGACCTTCTGCCCTTGCTAGGAGACTGTGAAGGAGAAGGAACCAAAAGGCTGAAGAAGTTGACCCCCGGGAGGGGGAGAAGTAGTGGCCATGGCCAGGGGGACCCTGACCTGGGCTGCTCCTCTGCCATTAAGACCAGCTCAATAGCCAAAGCTTTTCACTACAGGCAGATGAGCACTAGAAGCCCCCAGATGATGTGTGCAGATCAAGCAACTGTGAGAGGCATAGGAGCAGGGTTTAGCATGAAAGTTGGCCACCTCAGAAGCAGCATTTGGCACCCCTCTCAGCTTCTTCTTCCCTGGAAAAGAGGCGTGGGACACTGAGAGAAACGACATGGAGCATGCTATTGAGCTGCCAGCCCAGGAAGGTGGTGAGGCCCAGCTCCCTTTGGGGCTCCTGCCCACAGTTCAGAAGTTGGTCTGTGAAGCTGACCTTGATGGGAAGTGACAGGCCAGGCTGAGTTGATGTTCATCTGCCTGCAAGGGGTGCAGGAAGATTGACAGGAGTGGAGATTTCCGTGGGGGGTGGGGAGAAGCATCCAAAGCCTTGGTGGGCAAGGAAGCCTTTATCTCCTTCATCCTGGGGCTTCTCCTGTACCTGGTGCTTTTCCAGCTACATGAGGAAGCGCAGGCAGGGCTCCCTCTGGGAGGAGGGCAGCTGCGAGTCAGGAGCCCCCCCACTGGAGAGAGCGGGGTGACCCCTCCCCCAAGAGGACTAAAAATGAGCTCTAACTACCTGTGAGAGAGGGGGAGCCTTCCCATACTAGGACTGCCTGTGCATACTCATTACATATTCAAGCATGTGTTTATTTATTCATTACATTTATATATTGGGGCGTATGGGGTGTTAGGGTAGTACATCTGGTAGGGGACACATCATGCTCCTTCTGGGGTAGTTTGTCCACTTTGGGTCCTCCCTGCCTGCTGCCCACCGCCCTTCAGCTCTCACCTGTGGCTCCTAGAAGCTGTCAGCATTCAACAGCGGCCACAATCCTGGGAACAGCTAAACCAGGGAAGGGGAGCCGATAAGCATATCCGGTGCCATGGTGCAAAAATCACTCCGGCGCCCCCTCCCCCCCCATTTCCCAAAGTTTTTGACCTGTTTTTAGGGAGCTGACACAATGCTTACTACCCATTATCTCTGCTTGGGAAAAGAAAACAGGAAATATAAACAAACTTTTTTTTAGTTGCTCATTTATTAACATTGCACTTATTATTAAGTATGTGTGCTTTTAGCTTTAAGGTGCACTGTTGCTAGTTCATTAGCTTTAGCAATACATGCAACAGTGAGCAAAACTCTCCTTTCCTCTCTAGGAATGCAGCTCAGTTCCTTTAACCCTTGGCAAGCCGAGCGCACCCAGCTCAGCAGCAGGAGCCCAGGAGGAGTCCATCGCGTGCAGCCAGAGATGCTTCCTTTGGGGGGGGACCCTCTTGGCTGGCGAGCCAAGCTGTTCCCTCCTTTGGAAACAGAAGCAGGGAACCCCACCCAAGGAGGAGAAGGAGAGAGGTGCAAGGGGACCCTTGAGTGCTGCAGTGAACAAAACTCTTGTTCAAAGCACAGCAGAAGGAGCGCTCCACAGTGGCAGCAGGGCTGCCCAGGAGAGCTTGGCTGAGGATCATGTCCCTCTTCTGAGCTGCTCCTCCTGCACCCTTGTGGGAATGTTTAGGGATGCATGGGAGGATATATTGTTTATGATATCCTATTCCAACTTGTGTTAACAAGTCCCAGAATTTAGCAGAGCATTCCCCTTTTTAAAGTCACACAGCGGATAGCTTGCTCAGGTTCGCTAGAACCTCTATAATAAATGTCCTGGTATTTCCCCCTTTATTCCCTCTTAAAGTAAGACACGACACAGTCTTCTATAAAAGTATAAAGAGTTTACTTACAAGTCATCTGTTCACAATCGGATCCCAGAAGGCAGGCTTAGTAAAGTTACATACATTAGGAGACTATCCCATAAGGGAAGATCACTCCTTCTCCTCTCTTGGCTGGAAGCTAAGAGAGCATCTTTAGCTAAGCAGATGGTGCTTGCTTTGAGAGCGCAGTCAAAAGAGAGCGATGGTATCTGGGCCCCGTGCTTTTGTTTTACCTGTACAGGTGAGGCTACACCCACCTCCAGTTACGTGCAGAGGAAATTTGTCCCAGCCCAGGAGAAACAGGATGTTCTGACTGGCTGGTCCAAACATCCCCTTCTATGTCCACTCTAGGAATGTTGTACTTGACTGCTCCCATGTTTCACATCCCACAACCCCCCCCACCCGCACCCCTCCCAAGACAGGCCCTGGGATTGGGGAGGGGGCAGAGCGGGGAGGGAAGCCCCCCTATTTCTCCTCAGCTCCACCCCCTCCCTCCCATTGCCTGCCTAAAGCTCTCCCGCCTGGGAGGAAGTCAACTTTTTCTCCTCCTTCCTTTCTCTCTGTGTCTCTTTTTCTACATCTCCTCAACTCTCCTCTCCTCAACTCACAGAACCCCAACTGACGGACCGATGGAAGGAAGGAAGGAAAGGAAGGGAGGGGGGAGGGGAGGAGGGGAGGAGCTTGGCGATAAGCTGCCACCTGCGCCCTGAAGACACCTGACAACGAGCGCCCCCTCCTGCCTGGGAGGATTCTTTCCACAAGCGCCTCCTTCCCCATTCTATCTCATTCTTCCTTGCTGGGCAGAGCCAGCAGCAGAAGAGCCCATCCGAGCCCCGCAGACTCTCCCGGCCGGACTCCAACTCTCCTCCCCGGACACTCAGGCTGGCGCCCTTGAGACCATGGTGCCCTAGCGCACCGCGCCACTTGCACCACTGGGTAGAGACGGGCCTGCCGATGGGTCTCAAACCCTTGGGGAGTTAGGGACTTCCCTGCATGCAAAGACAGGCTCTGGAAGATGGAACGGATGAGACCAAGAAAAGGGTCCAACAGTCAGGAAGGTAGTTTCTGCCTTTGTTGTAGAGGAAAGCGAGGGGCAGATGGGGCTCGTCCACCTGGGAAGGGAGCCCATCTAGGATAAGGAAAACTCTGACCCTAAACCTCCTTTGCCTTGTGGGATATCTTCAGAAGAAAGGACTAAGGAGTAAACCTTCCACAAATCCAGAGTGGAGTCCATAATTCTTTTTTTTTTTTTTTAAATAATTTTTATTGGTTTTTACAATTTTATAAGCACTTAACATATCGGTTAAATTTTCATACTTCCCCCCTCTCACTGTGGGAAGCCCAAATCTATCCGCCCCTCTCACAGAGGTGTACACATTCATTATACATTTAACCTTACTAGTATTTTCCCATAACAATGCTTGGTCCTGGCCCAATTTGTAGGCCAGGCATTTCTAATTTTCTCAATTTCATATTTCAATTGACTTCCTCACATCCCTCACTGTTGAATTCATAATAGATCATCTTTATCAGGTTCATACATCTTCTTTTAATACATCATCAAGTATATAGGTAAATTTACTTATTAATCTTAGATTCACACCTAAGCATCCAGATACTTCTGTTTTTTCCCTATGTTCTTCCCATCTTTACTCCCCCCCTTCCTCCCCTTGGTCTCAGAGTGTTTAGCCATATTATCTTCCTTTACTTAATCATTTAAAAATTAATAATCCTTATTCATCACCGATGCCAGTAACCATATCCATATTCATTGTCCTTAAAGCCAGAAAAGTAGTCCATTTCAAAAAAGAAATCCTAGTTCACCCCACACCCTCCCTCTCCGCAGTCCAGCTCCACCAGTTCTCCTGCCCCAATGGGTCTTGGTCCTTCTTTCTCACGCTGCAGTTCCATCCTCTTCAACTTTCCAGTCTTTTTTCGACCGCCTCCTGTTATTTGCTCTGCTTTTCTTTCTTTTGGAGTTTCCCTCCTCAATTTTGCCTTCTTCTTTTTCCCTTTAGCAGCTTCAGCTTTTTTGTATCCTGTATGTTTTTGTCTGCAGAGTGTTCCTTTCCTTCTGATGGGTCTCCCCCCCCCCCAGTCTGAGGTGCAGTTTTCTCCTTTCTCCTTTTCCAGCAGTTCTCCATCCTGTGCATCTGGCATGATGTCATTCTTATTTTGACAGCTGTTCTGCCTCTGATTGGTTGCTCTGAGTGAGTCTCTTATTTCCTGCAATGCAGCTAGTATTCTTCCCATGTCCAAATCACTCAGAGCTTTTGCCATTTCAAGGTCAAAAAACAGCTTACCCAATCACAACAGTCCAATTTTGTAATCCAACAGTTTTTAAAGCACTTTCTTCGCTAAATTCCCCCAAAACCATGGGAAAAAGGGAACTTAAAACACTGTTGCAGAAGTTTTCCTTTTAACTTCCTCTGTCAATTAGCCTCGGTAACAAAGTTTGCTGTTTCTTTTGTTTCAATGACAAGGGACCGACCTCCGTTTTTAGAGTCCCAAGCGGCTTGCAAATTAAGTCCAAATGTCTTTTTACTTACTATTTCAAGTTCCAAATCCTTTTTGATGGAGAAATTGAAATGCTCGGGGCGGCCGGTCACACAGCTTCGCCCGGCAGAGGTAGTGATGGACCCGATGGGCTCCATCTCCACCCTGCTCTCTCTCGGCAACCCTTACTAGGGTTTACCGGGGAGCAGGGGAGATGTTTAGAGCCCCGCCGGATCGCCAGGGTCCCGGGACGCTCTTCCCGGGATTAACGGGGGCTGCAGCGCTGTTGTGGTCTCCCCTTCCCCCCTGCCGGGCCGGGGAAACTCAGAGTGAGCTTTCCCCCGACCAATCGCTCCAGCATTCCAACCGGAAGTCCCTCGAGTGGAGTCCATAATTTTTCCCAATCATCCATTTGTATGTTGTGTCCTATATCTTGTGCCCATTTAATCATTACAGATTTGACCTCTTCATCTTTAGTCTCCCATTCTAATAATAAATTATACATTTTCTTTAAGAGTTTATTATTATCATCTACAATTTCTCTTTGAAATCTAGATATCCAAATCCTTTCTTACTATCTTCTTTAAAAACCTCATTTAATTGACGATGCTGCAGCCAATCATGAATGTGTTCTCTTATCTCATCATAATCCTTAAGTTTTAATTTCCCTTCTCTTTCTATCAGCAAATCTCTATATGTCGGCCATTTCCCTTCCATATTTATCTTTTTAATTGAAATTGCTTCTGTAGGGGCAACCCACCACAGAGTTTTTTGTTCTAATAAATCTTTATATTTTTCCCATACTTTTATCAATGATTTCCTGATTATATGATTATGAAAACCTTTATGGACTTTCGCTTTATTATACCATTAAGTACGCATGCCAACCAAATCTATTAACATGTCCTTCCAGATCCAGTAAATCAGTATTTTCTAATTTAATCCAATCCTGGATCCAAGTAGCACAGCTTGCTTCATAATAAAGTTTGAAATCTGGAAGGGAGAATCCTCCTCTAACTTTAGTATCTGTTAATATTTTATATTTTATCCTTGGTTTCTTCACTTTCCAGATAAATTTAGAAATATCTTTTTGCCATTTCTTGAAGCAGACTGTGTTGCTTATTACTGGTATTGTCTGGAATAAAAACAACATTTTTGGCAATGCTTTCATTTTAATTGCTGCAATTCTTCCTAATAATGATAAATTCATTCTGCCCCATATTTCTAGATTCCTTTTTAACTCATTCCAACATTTTTCATAATTATCCTTATAAATATTGATATTTCTGGTTGTTAGCCAAATTCTTAAATATGTAACCTTTTTATGGGTTTCTATTTCTATGGTTAATATAATAATATAATATAAGATAATTCCTTTATAATAATAATTATAATAATATAATATAAGATAATTCCTTTTTACCTGCTTCTGATAGATTTTTAACTAATAACTTGGTCTTTTGTTTAATTTAAATCCTGCTGCTTGCCCAAACTCTTGAATTCTTTCTAACACTGTCGGAAGAGTGTTTTTGGGATCTTCAACTGTAATTACCAGATCGTCTGCATACTTTCAATTTATATGACATTTTCCCTACTTTAATCCCTTTAATGTTTTCATCTGCCCTTATGTTTCTCGCCAGGACTAAAATAAATAATAAAGGTGATAGCGGACATCCTTGTCTTGTTCCTTTTTGTATTTTACATTCTTCTGTTACCACCTGATTGACAATTTATTTCCCTTTTTGATCTGAATATATAGCTTGGATTCCTTTTCTAAAATTTTCTCCAAAATTCATTTCTTCAAGTACTTTTTTCATAAATCCCCAAGACACATTGTCAAATGCTTTTTCAGCGTCTATAAACATCAAAATAAAAAAATTCCTTCCAGTAGCACCTTAGAGACCAACTAAGTTTGTTATTAAGTTATTAAGTTTGTTAAACTTAGTTGGTCTCTAAGGTGCTACTGGAAGGAATTTTTTTATTTTGTTATAAACATCAATGCTGCTTGCTTTTCATTTCTCATTTCCGGTATTCTATAATATGTATAATATTTCTTATATTATCCTTAATTTGTCTACCTGGAAGAAATCATGCCTGATCATGGTGTATGTACTCTTCCAATACTCAAAACAAAATAAAAAATAAAAAAATTCCTCTCAGTAGCACCTTAGAGACCAACTAAGTTTGTTCTTGGTATGAGCTTTTGTGTGCATGCACACTTCTTCAGATACACTGAAACAGAAGTCACCAGACCCTTATATATAGTGAGAGGGTGGGAGGGGTATTACTCAGAGGGGTGGTGGGAATGGGTGATAGGCTGATAGCTGTGGTAAACCTGTTGACGAATGTTAACGACTGCAATTAGTCTTACAGGAAAAAGCAAGGGGTGAGAAGGTTAAAAATAGCTTTGTCATGTATAATAATAATAATAATAATAATAATTTTTTAATTGTACCCCGCCCATCTGGCCGGGTCTCCCCAGCCACTCTGGGCGGCTTCCAACAAATATTAAAATACATCAAAATCACAAGTTAAAAACTTCCCTAAACAGGGAAATACCTAGCCTTCAGGTATTTTCTGTATGTAGGATAGTTGTTGATCCCTTTAACCTCTGCTGGGTTGAGATAAGAATCCAATGTCTTTGTTCAGAGCAGGTCTCTCCATGGTTTTAAGCTTGGTAATGAGTTGCAATTCAGCAACTTCTCTTTCCAGTCTATTTCTGAAATTCCTTTGCAATAAGACAAGCTACTTTGAGATCTTGTATAGAGTGTCCTGGGAGATTGAAGTGTTCTCCTACTGGTTTCTCTGTCTTGTGATTTCTGATGTCAGATTTATGTCCATTTATCCTTTGGCGTAGGGTTTGGCCTGTTTGTCCAATATAGAGAGCTGAAGGGCACTGTTGGCATTTGATGGCATACACAATGTTAGATGATGAGCAATTAAATAGTCCTGAGATGGTATGTTTGATGTTGTTGGGGCCAGTAATGGTGTTGTCCGGGTGTATGTGGCAGCAAAGTTGGCATCTGGGTTTATTGCAGGCTATGGTGCCAGTGTCCGTGTTAAGCCTGGTTGTAGAAGCCACATCAGTATATTGTTTTGGAATTACTGTTATACAGTGGTACCTCGGGTTAAGTACGCTTCAGGTTAAGAACTCCGCTAAGAACAGAAATCGTGCTCTGGCGGCGCAGTGGCAGCAGGAGGTCCCATTAGCTAAAGTGGTGCTTCAGGTTAAGTACGCTTCAGGTTAAGAACGGACCTCCGGAACGAATTAAGTACTTAACCCGAGGTACCACTGTATATGCCTCTTTCCTAAGGACGTGGGTGGAGCTGTGGGTTAAACCACAGAGCCTAGGGCTTGCTGATCAGAAGGTCGGCGGTTTGAATCGTTTGAAAGCACATCAAGTGCAAGTACTGGTAGATAAATAGGTACCACTCTGGTGGGAAGGTAAACGGCGTTTCTGTGCGCTGCTCTGGTTCACCAGAAGCGGCTTAGTCATGCTGGTCACATGACCCGGAAGCTGTACGCCGGCTCCCTCGGCCAATAATGCGAGATGAGCGCCGCAACCCCGGAGTAGTCCACGACTGGCCCTAACGGTCAGGGGTCCCTTTACCTTTACGCCTCTTTCCATATCTCTGGGACTTTCCCTAATATAAAAATTTCATTCATTATATCCTGTACGTAATGGTTTTACCAATTGATTATTTAATTTCTTATAAAGAGAGTGGGACTCTTCACCTCGCGTTTCCTGGTTGGGGTGGAGGCGCCAGCCGAGCCCCTCCCCTGAGCGGCCGCGCAGACAGTTCGCGGTGCCAAGCTGCTAGTCCGCTGGAAGGCGGCCGTCGTAAGACGCAGGCGAAGGCCGGCGTGGACGCCGCTGCTGTCTAGCTCGGGAGGGGCGGCGCGTCGGACTCGCCCAGCCCAGCCCAGCGCAGCGCAGCGCAGTCACCCGCCCGCCCGCCTCTCCGCCCTCGGCGGCCAGCGGCTCCCTGGGCTCTGGGCAGAAGGAGGAAGCGCACGATGGCGGCGGCGGCGGCGACCTCCTCTCCGGCCGGGGGCCCCCGGGGGCCGGGCGCGGCGGCAGGCGGCGGGGGCAGCCGGGGGGCGTCGGGGGGCTCGGCGGCCGCCCTGCGCACCTTGACGCCCTCGTCGCTGCTGCTGCTGCCCGCCGAGGCCGAGACGCGGCAGCGCCTCCTGCGCAGCGCCAAGAAGGAGGTGGGTGCGCGCTGCCTTCCCCTCGGTGCACGACGGAGCGGGGGGGGGGGGCAAGGCTCGTTCGGTAGCTTTGCATTTGCGCGCTGGGGGGGGGGGCTTTTAGTGGGGCGACTTAAGAGTCTCCTGTCTTTGGCTCCATGCATTTGACTCGTCCTATTCAAGGCGGGGGAGAGTAAAGCACCGCTTCCCATTTCCCATTTCCCACCTTCTTGGGGGCTTTAGACCGAGCGAGGAGATTTCCTCCCTCCTCTCAGGAAGAATAGACCTGGCAAGCTGCAAATGGACATGGGTGTGTGTGTTAGCCCAAAGAGCAGATCAGTTTGTTCAAAAAAGGAAAGCGAGGCAAAGCAGGAATGGATGCAAAACTCTCCGGGGGGGGGGCATGTCACTCCTTCCCCATTTTGTCCTGCATGCGCAGGGTTACCCTGTCATAGTGGTCCTTGCAGTCTTCACATGCTCAGGGACCTTGCTCCTGTTTCCCATGCTCCCCTTATTTGGGGCAGGCCATGGCAGCAAGGTCACCATGGAGGTGCAAAGATGACAGGTGGCGTGGAGAGGCAACCAGTTGTTGGGCATCGCAGGTGGTGCTGGGGCCCCGTGGGGGGGCTTCTCGCAGGTATCTGGCTGGCCACTGTGAGAGCTGGATGCTGGACATCTCTGCCTGATCCAATGGGACTTAAGTTTAAGACGACACTAGTCTCTGGGGCAAGATGAGATAGTAGAGGTAAAGGGAGTCTCTGAGGACACACAGAGTGCCTTTCCCCCATCTGGGGACAACCCTTCCTCTCTAGTCTGGAACATGCCCTGTGGAAGGTGGGCATTGCTTGCCTTCCGGACAGCTTATTTATTATCTTTGTTGCCTTCAGCATTATTGGAATGTGAAGAATTTCTCTAGGTCTCTGGCAGCATGACATCTGGACCTGTCTGCCTAGCCGATGGTTGTGTGTGTGTCCATCCACATCCCTTAGGGTTCAAGACCCTTTCATCCTCCCACCCATCCCTCCCCCAAGGATCAGAACTGAGATGGCACCGATTTTTACCCCCCTCCCTCTGCTCCGCCAATCTTTTCTCATATGGTGCTAAAAGAGTTGCTGCTTATGTAAGTCTAGTTCAGGATTGTGCAGAGCCGACAGCCTGGGAGGTGTGTGTGGTGTGACTGGTGCTGGGCTACCCCTTTGCAGCTCCCTCTCACTGCAGATTCACTTGTGCTGCTCTTGGGAGGGGAGCTGCAGGCTGGCTGGCGTGACCCCATGGGGAAGTTCGGCTCCGTTGCTCCCATTAATTGAATTCTGGAATCATCTGTTGCTGCGGCCTGACAGATCCATCAAGGGCAAGATGAACAAGAAGAGGTCACCACATTAGTTTGACGAGGCCTGATACTTCTGCACTTCAAAGGCTCTCCATGTGTTTTCTTTTGTCGCGGACTGGAGCAAAGCCTTTGCTGGGGGCTAGAAAGACCAGGGGCTCCCGCTGCCTCTCATAGGAAGGCTGGAAGATGATCCAGGGAGCCCACTGGTCCATCTAGCTCAGGGCGGTCCATGCCAGGGGTGGGGAACCTCTGCATGAGGTCTCCCTGGCCAACCCTCTTTGCAGGCTGGGCCCCATGCCCACCACCCTTTGGCCCTTCAGCTGGGAGCCTGGATAGAGAAGTGCCTGGGGGGAAACCTCCGTGCAGATCCACACGAGGCACAATTTAAAAAGTGACTTGCCCCAAAGAATTCTGGGACCTGTAGGGGGTTAAGACTACTGGGAATTGTAGCTCTGGTGGGGAGACACAGCACTTTCCAGGATACTTTGCAAGGAAGTCATGTGCTTTAAATACCGGTATATGCTGTGGATTTGCCCTTAGATTTAGGCATGGCTGGAATGAAACCTATGCAAAGGTGAGCCCCACGTCAACTACTAGGCCCATTTTTCCTTCTGGCCCCTGCCCAACACGGTGGTCTCCCATGGGGCAGGGTGGTCTTTGGGGCTGCTCCACCCTTCCAGCTGACCCGAGGAGCAGTGGCTCTCCAGGCTGTGAGGCAGGGATTGAACCTAGGACCTTTTGCTTGTGAGGCAGGTGCTCTGTCCCTGAGCCACAGAGCTCCCTGCTCCTCCTCTAGCCTCCCCTCCAGCCTTGTACCAAGCCATAGGTGCTGTGCGCCTCTTCCTGTGAGCCTGGGAGAGCTGGAGTCTGCATAGGGCTTTTAATCAGCAGGCCACCATGAAGATGGTTATATAAGTGCCAGAGATGAGTTTCATTCATTCACAGGGACCAGGATGTGAAAGGCAAACTGGGCTGGGATGTGAAGTGTGGCACATGGGGAATATGTCACAAACCTTGGATGGTGATGTTCTCCAGGCCGGACTGCCTTGTATCTCCTGTGTTGGGGTGTAGGCTGTGCAAGAAATAAGAAATATGAGCACGTGTCCTCATTGGCCTGGGAGTTTTATTTCTGTTTGCAGTTGTGAGCTGGCAATTTCTTTGTTAGTCAAATAAATTGTGCTTCTCTGTTTGCATGTAATTTGCAACTGAGAGAGAGAGAGAGAGAGAGCATGCCTGCCCACTTTATGATCCCTGGGATGAAGGAGTTGGGTGGCCCAAAAACACATTCCTCCTCCTTCTCTGAGCTCCTCTCAAGGAATCGGGGGGGGGGGGGCTAATATGAAAGTGTCCCCACTGTAAATGTAAAACACTAGCATGCCACTTTAAACTATCATAGCCTTTCCCCCAAAGAATCCTGGGAACTGTAGTTTGTTGTTTGGTGCTGAGAGGCCCTATTATTTGTCTCACAAAACTTCAATTCTCAGTGTGGTTTAATGGTCAGTCCCTCTTTTCAGGGAACTGTGGGAACTGTAGCTCTGTGAGGGGGATAGGGGTCTCCCAACAATGCTCCACACCCTTAAACTACAGTTCCCAGGATTCTTTGGGGAAAGCCATGGCTGCTTAAAGTGGTGTGATATTACTTTACATCTAGAGTGCAGATGGGGCCCATTGTCTTGTGGGAAAGTTTTATAGTGACAAGTGCTGGGGAAATGATACTTTGCCAAAAAGCATTACACACACACACACACACACACACACATGAATTGTGTCTCAAAGGTGACACACACTGAAACAATACAGCCATGGTTTGCGTGAAGAGGGGTGCGAAGCAAGCAAAAAAATATGTCAGCATCTTTTTCTCTTTCTGGCTGACTCTAAAGCCCTTGATAAATGCTCTCACGGAATAAATGCTCGTAAGGCAACCAGTTCACACAGTCCCAATTTATGTGTTGATGGTGAGAAAGCAGAATGAAGTTCTTCTGGTTGCCTTGGCAACCCCACCAATATTGGAGGGGTGGTGGTTACTTAACACCAGGCGGGGGGGGGGGCACAGTGGCAGCAAGGTTAGCATCCTGCTGACCCAGAAGGCATCCTTCTCCTCAGCTGTGTGTCTTCCATTTGATTTTTAAATGGGGCTCCCAGGGCACAAGGTGGAGGTCGTCTCCAGCACCTTTTAATTGCCTGCTCTGCCAATGAGCTTAAGACATTTTTATTCCTTAGTGCTGAACACTCTTACGGTCTATTCTTGGATAGCTTTTTATGGAGAGTTATTGATTGTGTGGCATCGGTGGTTGTTCTCAGAATGGCCTGCAGTCATTGATGCAGCAGGTGGGATGTTGTCCTGGGAGAGGTGGGGAGGGTGAGAGCCGTTTCCTCATGGGGTGCATAGTGGAACTCTGGAACTCGCTCCCACCAGAGGCAGTGATGGCCCCCGACTAGGAGGGCCTTAAAAGAGGATTGGCCACATGGGCTGTCTTCTGCCTCCACAGTCTGAATACCAGTTGCTGGAAGCCTTGTGCTCAGATCCCACAGGCACCTGGCTGCCCAAGGGATGGGATGGATGATTGGCCTGATCCCACAGCCAAGCACTTCCTATGTTCTGCCTCCACTGGTGGAGCCAGGATACCTCTGAAGACCACTTACTGGGAATTGCAATTGGGGAGAGTCCTAATGGTGGGCTTCCCATGGGGGCCTCTGGGTGGCCACTGTGAGAATAGGAGGCTGGACTACATGGGCCCCACAGCCAGTCTTCTTACACTCTCCCTCTCCTGTTAAAGAAGGCATGAATACCCCTGAAGACCCCTTGTGGGGCTGGTGTGCCCTGGCCTTGCTTGTGGGCTTCTCACTGAGGCCTCTGGGTGGCTGCTGGGAGAACAGGAGGCTGGACTGTGTGGGCCATTGGCTCTTCTTAGGTTCTCTGCCACCTCCTCACTTAATTTTTGTAAAAGCAGAGCCCCCTCCCGCACCCTGGTGCCTCCACATGGTGCTGGGTTACAACTACTACCTTCCCACCACCCAGCAACACAAGTTGGAGAAGGAAGTGGGGGTGGTACAAGCCATTAACTCTGTTGAATGGTCAGCAGAACACAGAATTGTTGGTGAAGTTGATGTGAATCTACATCTCTTCTTATTAGGAGAATTGCAGTGTCTTATTCAGTAAATACCAGTAGGTTAGAAATCATTTGACCAACTAAAAACTTCCATTGGAAGGCAGGTTGAGAAAACACACATATATAATATGAGTTGCTCTTTTTTAAAAAAAAAATGTAGATGGCAAACATGTCTGTGAGAAGGGAGCCAATGTAGTGCAATGGTTAGAGTGTGGGCCTGGGACCTGGGAGACCGGGATTCCTAGCCCCACTTGGACATGAAGCTCACTGGGCCTGTCACTGCTTTTCTCAGCCTTGCCTGCCTCGCAGGGTTGCTCTGAAGACAAAATGAGGGAGAAAGTTGCATATGCCACTGAGCTTCTTAAAGAGGCCGCTCCCTGCAAGGCCCTTTCCACCTGGCCTAGGGGGCGGGGCCCACACTCACCCAGCCCTACTGTGTTAAATATGTATTCTGCGGTTGACCTCCTTTGTAATGTTTTCTTTTGAAATCTTTAAGATAATATTCTAGTTTTCTGTTATGCTGCTTTGACAGTATACTCTTTCTTCAGTGTGTTTTATTTATGTTTTATTGATTTAATATGTTGTAAACCGCTTTGAGATTTTTCTTAAAAATATAAAGCAGTATAGAAATTAAAATAATAAATGAATAAAATAAATATTAAGTTAAATAAATAAAAATAAGTGAAAATATGTGAGAGTTGGGAGAATGCATCTTTTAAGATGATGGTATCTATACCTGATACATGAACCATCCTTTAAGAAGCTCATAGCCTCTGCTGTCTCCTGCTCAAGGTGCTTTTTGTGCCCCCTCCCCCAAGAAAGAGCTGAGCATCCCCTCCTCTGCCTCTGCTGCTTTGAAAATGTTTCAGGGAGAGATCCATGCTCCCCACTCTCTGCCTGTTTGGAGCTGACTCTCCTCCTCCTCCTCTTCCAGCTTTGCCAGCTCATCCTCCAGCATTGATTGCTTCGGTTTGTTTCCATGGCAACAGCCTCACAAGCTGCTGCCATGATTTTAAAATTTTCAGTGGCTTTGGGGAGTGAAGCAGTTAGAAGGGGATGGAATTTGGAAATGTGCGTCAGCTCAGCATCACCATTCTTTCTTTCTCTTTGTAGCATCATATGATCTGAAAGGGCTTCCTGGGTGAACATTTTACAGCTCCCCATTGGTTATGGCGGAAACAGATGGCACCCCTTGTTGTTGTGCACACTGCATTTTTCAAGGGAGCAAAAGAATAGGGACATGGGGGGAGGGCTGCCTTATCTGCCCTTGGTCCATGTAGCTCAGTATTGTCTACACTGACTGGCAACAGCTCTCCAGGGTTTCAAACAGGGTGACGCTGCCAGGGATTGAACCAGGGACCTTTCGAATGCCAAGCAGGTGTTCTGCCACTTAAAGTAGAGCAGACCTCAAACCAGCTAGGCATTCCTGCATTGCAGGGGGTTGGACTAGATGACCTGTGGGGGTCCCTTTCAACTCCACAATTCTATGATTCTGTTCAACTGTTTGTATACGGGTCTGCAGAAAAGCATTTTGGCAGGAGGAGGGTTACCAGCAATAAAGGCAGAAATAAAGAGTTTTTGCACCTGGTTGGTATGAAGAAACCTTACATGACTGCAGGAACTTGTTTGCTTTAGCGGGGAAATGGATTTAGCTTTAAAGATGCACACTACCTTCCAGGTGTCTGCTTGCCTTCCCCCACCTCCATCTCAACAGAAACTGCAATTCTCCAGTTCTTTCCTCGTTGGGAAATGTAGCTCTGCAGAAGGCTCCCTTGTGGCATTTCCTTTGGTTCTGGGAAGTGTGGAGTCCAAACTGAATTCTGCATATGGGACAGGTGGGAAAGGCTGCACCTGGCTCTACAGGTGTGTTGCAACCCTGGTGCTTAGGAGCGGTACCTGGGTGCATGATCTGAGAAACATTTTGATCCCTACCTTCTTAAGATTGAAGGCTAACCCCAGGCACCTAAAGTCATTGTCCCACTTTGCACCCTCAGGTATCTGTTGAAAATCAGTTTTTGCCATCATGATTGTTTTTTGTCTCCCTAAATGAAACTGTGTGTGTGTGTGCGGGAGGTAGAGAGAGAACAGTTGTGCTTCTTCCATCTGTATCAGGCTTCTCAGCTATGTTATCATCTGTATAACCCAAAGCAAACAGTGATTGAACGCACAGGAATAAAGTAAGCAGTGTGTTTTTCTTCTTCATTAATAGGATGTTGCTGTATCTGCAGGATAGTTTTTTCCACTTGTCCCTGCAGGATATTGGAATTACAGGCTGGTGACAGCAGATGGACAAATTGGAGGGGAGAACAGGGTGGGAGGGAGGGAGAGAGGGGGTTTGTGTTTTGTTAAGACGATAGTCAGTGTGCAAACCAAAAGGCTCTCCTGGTTTACACCTGTGCAAATTCAAAATGAGAGAACAAGTTTTTCAGTGCTGACATGGCCAAGGTCAGGCCAGCCTTCCCTGGTTGACTTTTAATGTGGATGGGGACTGGCACTGCTGTCTAAAAACTTCTCTCTGAGCCTTGATTTGCAAAGCAGGGAGGAGGCAGTTTGACTGCTGGGGAAAATGTGTGTTGTTGGAGCCTTAAGAGTTGAATGTAGCAAGCTGCCTTGGACTCTACTAAGAACATCAGAAGCGCCTGCTGGATCAGGCCAATGGGAGGCCACCGAGTCCATCATCCTGCTCTCACAGTGGCTAAGCAGGTGCCCATAATGGGAAACCTACAAGCGGGACCCAAGCACTCCAGCGCTCTCCCCTCCTACGGTTTCCAGCAACTGGGATTCAGCAGCATTTCTGTCTCCAACCACGGAACTAGAGCAAAGCTAGCAGAGCCATCGTGGCCATTGATGGGCTTCTCCTCCATGAAAAGAGCCTTAATGCAGGGCTGGGTGGAGATGCCCAGGTCAGTGCCCTTTGGAGGATGTCATCCCGGTCTCTCCCTTGAAGGCGTGGTCAGCTGTGGAGGTGTGTGCACACCTGCGTGTGAAAGTGTCCTGGGTGACTTGCAAGGCAGGCCAAGAGCAATGCCAGCCTGGGGCTGAAAAGGGTTCCTCGCCTGCTGTAAAAGCCAAGTGAAGGGGGACAAAAAATGGGGTTCTCCCCACAGGCTTCTATTTATTTCATTTATGAATTGCTGCCCTTGAGGCATCCCAAAGCAATTTAGAAGGTAAGAACATTTATAAATCAGTTACATACAGTATATAAAACAGTTAAAACAATGGAATATGGGGGGGGGGCAGTTCAAGGTATAAAGCTCATAACAACTTGGGAGCAGTTCACCTGCCAGATGGCCTTACCCCATAGATGCCCCCATGGCTGCTTTAGTGTGGCAGCACCCACACTCCGGAAGTCCCTGCCTCTTGACACCAGCCTCCCCCCCCCCCCGCACTCTTTTCGCTCCGGCTAAAAACATTTTCATTTAGGCAAGCCAGTCTGGATATGTAGAACGTTGACAGTGCACTTTTGTTGATTGCTGATCTTATCTTTTGAATGTTTTGAAGAGTTGTTTTTACAGTTTTTCTGATAATTTTATTGCTTCCTTCTTTTTGAGCATTTACCATCAAGCAGTGTGTAAATTTTATGAAGTAAATAACAATAGTTTTAAATGATTATAAATACAGAAACAGTTTAAAACAACAACAATATATATGTAAAAGGAATTCCAATCTGAGACCGTGGTCAACTGTGACAAAGAATTTAGAAGACATTTTGAAAGAGGCATCGATGCAAGGAAGGGGTGCTTTGGGGTGGGGTGGGGGGGGAGAGGAAGTCCCAGAGCCCCCAAAGAAGTCTCAGAGAGCTCCTGTCCTTCCTGGATATGCCTTTGGGGACTGAACCTGGGAGCTCTTCCCCTAAGCTATGGGCCTCCCATGATTCTTTTTAAATGTAAGAGGACTGGCAAATGTCAGATACCAGGGAGGGGAGGGGCAGAAAGCACAGTCTGGCAGCCTGCCTCAGGTCTCCCTGTTGAGGGTTGCCCTCCTCCAGCGGCAGAACCAGGCTGAAAATGCAGCTCAACCAGTTTGCCTGCTGGGGGGTTGGGGCTGCCGGCTGCCTGGTGGAAGCTGGGGTCATTGCTGTTCAGGAGGGACTTGCTCTCCACTTGCTCTCTCTTGCTGTGGATAGCAGTCCCCCCCCTCCCACCCACTTTCTAGCAGGAAACATCTGAGCTTCTTGGGAGGGAAAGGCAAGTTGATGGTTCCCCACAAGCAGCATTGGGGGTGGGGTGGGGCTGCTGCTCTGTGAAAGAATGCAAGGACAGGGGTCAGCAACCTTTTTCAGCCGTGGGCTGGTCCACCGTCCCTCAAACCATGTGGTGGGCCGGACTATATATATTTTTTGGGGGGATGAACGAATTCCCGTGGCCCACAAATAACCCAGGGATGCATTTTAAATAAAAAGACACATTCTACTCATGTAAAAACACGCAGATTCCCAGACCATCTGCGGGCCGGATTGAGAAGGCGATTGGGGTGCATCCGGCCCATGGGCCTTAGGTTGGATACCCCTGCTCAAGAGGGTTGAACCCCCCCTCAAAGAATAGTTGGCTACTTTTAGGCTTTTGAAGTGTCAGGCATAGCTCTAGTGGCTTTAGCCCAAACGTAGCAGAGTTTTCCTGCACAGCACAGAAGCTAGTTGAGGTGGAAATGACTAGTCGGCTAGACGCAGAATAACTATTTACAGGATTTATTAAAAGAAAATAAAACCAGCAGAGTTTCTGCATAAAAAACAAAGCAAAATAAATCCTCACTGTCTCTCTCTCTCTCCAACCAAACGCAGCACTCCTACTCCTAACACCCCACACCACAGCTGTGCTAGCGTTCTTAATTAACAGAGTTGAGTGCTGGTCATTAACCAATCAGAGAGCTGTTGTCAGGCCAGGCAGATCTTGGCTTTCTGCCAAGAGCAAATTGATACTGCCTTGAGTTAATTGTGTGAAGCAAGAATCTGTAAGTTTTATCATGAGAACCAATTGACAAAAATCTGAACACCCCCTCACAGATTCTGCTGGACAATTAATATCAACTAACACCTGTGTAGGAACTTTTACTGTTTACTCATTTTTCCAGCAAACCTAAACCCTTGCACATCTGCTTGTTTTTTATCTTTGCCAATGGTTTTGTTAATATATCTGCCACATTTTCTTCACTTGATACATAGGTACATGTGATTACATTTTCTTGTACATTGCAACGCACATTTTGGTATTTTACAGCGATATGTTTGGAACGTGACTTGAACCCCTCTGTTTTACTTAAGGTTATACAAGCCTGATTATCAATGTAAACTTGTACTGGTTCTTCACAATTTACATTTAAATCTGCTAACAAACGTTTGAAATAAACCACCTCGTTGCATAATTCACTCAATGCGGCGTACTCGGATTCCGTTGATGATACACTTACAACATTCTGCTTGCGCGATCGCCAGCTGATTAAAGATCCACCGAACATTATGACTAATCCTGTGACAGATTTTCTATCTGGCAAATTTCCCCAGTCACTGTCACAGTAGCAACTTAACATTTCGTCCTCTGAAGAATTTAGTTGTAACATAAAACCAATAGTCTGTTTGAGGTATCTCAGAACTTGCTTTACCCCTTTCCAGGCATTTAGTGTGGGTTTTGAGACTAATCTACTTAGTATGCCTACTGCATAGCTAATATCAGGTCTGGACCATTGTGCTAGATACAATAGACTTCCAATTACAGAATGATATACATCAGGATGTTCAAATACAGGATTCTCATCTGTATGAAGTGTTTTTATGAAACCTGGATCCATAGGCACCGCTGCCCCTTTGCAATCCTGCATCCTGTACATAGTCAGTAGCTGTTTGATTTTGTTCTGCTGACTAATTAGACAGCTGCCATCTTGGGCCCAGCACACTTCCAACCCTAGATATGTCCGAACAGGGCCTAAGTCCTTCACTTTGAACTTACTTGACAATTGCTTGGCAAACCTTTTAGTTTGTTTATCTGTTTTGCAAGCATACAATACGTCATCTACAAAAATCAGACAGAACTCTTGATTACTGCCTGTACCACGTACGTAAACACAATTGTCAGCTGTACTCTGCTTGAAGTTAAATGACACTAAAGCCTCATGGAAACACTTGTTCCAATATCTTGCAGCCTGTTTGAGACCATATAGAGCTTTATTTAATTTTAGCACTCTATTGGAACCTGTCTCATAACCAGGCGGTTCAGCTAGATACAGGTCTTCTGATAATGATGCATGTAAATATGCAGCCTGTATGTCAAAATGATTTAACTGGAGTTTTCTCTTTGCTCCAAGCGTTAGAATTAGCCTTACACTGTCCCCTCTAGCGGTAGGGGAAAAAGTCTCGTCATAATCTTTCCCAGGCCTTTGAGAATATCCCTGAGCCACTAAACGAGCTTTGTATTTGTACCCTCCTGTCACCAGCGGTTTAAGTTTGTACACCCACCTGCAGCCTACAATCTTTGCCCCCTCAGGCGCTGCTACTGGTGTAAAAACCTTGTGCTCATTCAGAGAGGACATCTCTTCCTCCATTGCCTGCTTCCAAAGCTCTGCCTCCTCTTTTGGTAACTTTAACACCTCCTGAAAACTCTTGGGCTCTGCAGTTACACTAAACACATTTGCAGTATCTAGAACAAAACGCTCTGGAGGCACTCCTTTGTTTTGTCTTTTAGATCTTCTGGGAGAAAGTTTTTCTTCTGACCCACTTTCTTCCTCAGAACTATGACTTCTCTTCTGTTGCTTAGCAACTGGTCTCTGGCTAGTTGCACTTTCTTGAGAGCTCTTATCTGAACTTTCCTCCCCCTCAGACTCTGATTCTCTATGTTTACCTTCAGAGTCACGAAGCCCCTGGGAAGGATCAAACCAAACCTCAGTATTTGCATGTAGTCTCTCCCAGCCACTATGTTCACAAAAACTGGCATTCCTGGAGATCACAATACCATTTGTCCCTTCAGCAAAACGAAAACCTTTTCCTAGCTCCTGGTAGCCCACAAACACTAACTGTTTGGTCTTAGGATCTCCCTTCTTTCTCATTTGTTTTGGAATTAATACCCAGGCTTTTGACCCAAACACATGCAAGTGGTCAATTTTGGGTTTTTTCTGAAACAATTTGAAATACGGAGTTGTCCCTATTGTTTGATGAAAAAGTCTGTTTTGGAGATAACACGCGGTGAGCATGCTCTCCCCCCACTAAGACATGGGCAAATCAGCATCATCAAGCATGGCGAACATCATCTCTTGAAGAGATCTGTGTTTTCGCTCTGCAATGCCGTTCTCTTCCGGGGAAAAAGCGTTCGTTTTTCTATGTCCAATGCCACGCTTCTGTAACCAATCTCTAAAAGCATTTGACATAAATTCCCCACCTCTGTCTGTCTGAATCCTTTTGAGTTTAAGGGACAGAAACCTTTCCACGGATGCCACCCAGCCTTTAAATTTAGTGAACACGTCACCCTTATTCTTCATGGGAAGAACCCAAGAGTAACGCGTCGCGTCATCAACAATTGTTAGCGAAAAACGCGATCCACCCCTGCTTACAGCAAATGGACCAACTACGTCCATGTGGACTAGCTGTAGCGGTGACTCACTAACTCTGTCACTCCTGGGGTAAGAGACTCTGTGGGTTTTAACCTTTTTGCAAATATTACAGTCAAGGTACCTGTTACAACTCTTTAAATTGCACCCATCAGACAATTCAGACATTTTCAGTACACTCTTCCAGCCAGCATGCCCCATTTTCCTGTGCAATAAGTGCACACAGTTGTCATGTATAGCTTTGTTATTTACTGTAGGCTGAGATTTATTGACTACTGCTGCAACTTGAGATCCTCCTTTAAGCCAAAACAAGCCTCCCTCTGACTTAGCAGTGCCTAAAATCTCACCAGCCTTCTTAATCATGCAACTGTCTCCTTCAAAATGCACTTTAAACCCAGCTTTTAACAAACAATCTACAGACATCAAATTGCTCCTCAATGAAGGCACACACAGTACATTTTGCAGGCATTCACGCAGACAAGGAACAAAAACTGCACCCCCCGAAATCACTTCGGAAGTACTTCCGTCTGCTAGAGCCACCTGGCTGCGCTGTGCCGAGTTCTTGGAAAGAAACAATTCATCTGAATTTACGATGTGCCGAGACGCTCCCGAATCGACCACCCAGACAGCTTGTTTCTCATCAGCAATCTTGACCTCGGCGGTCACCAGCTGAGCTGATTGTTTTCGTTTAAAGAATTTCTTTTTACGCTGCTGCTGCTGCTGCTGCTGATCTCGTCTCTGCTCCTGCACCGGCCGCTGAGACTTGACCAACTCTGGACATTGGCGTTTTAGATGCGCTGAAGATCCACAACGGAAACAACGCCTAACAGCAAACGCTGACTCCTCACCGGCACGCTGCTGCTGTTTCACCTCTGGTACGGCATGAGAACTCCTTCCAAACCGCCCGCTTATAGAAGCCTCTGCAGCCAACGACCTTTCTTGCCTCTTATGCCATTCTTCAATCAAACGCCCAGTAATGTAACTGACTGTTAAATCATCCTCTTTCATTGCTTCTAGAGACATGACAAGATTATCCCAGCTTTCAGGGAGAGAGCTCAGAATGATAGCCACCTTCTCCTGCTGGTCTAACGCACAGTCTCTTTCCTGAAGCGCAACAAACTTTAACTGCAAACTGTGTAGGTGTTCCTGCATTGTAACCCCAGGCTGTAACATTGCCTTGTACAATGCCTTGCGAATAAACAGCTTGGAAACCGCTGTCTCACGCACATGGAGTTCTTTAAGTGCTTGCCACACACCTCTAGCTGTCTTGATTCCCCTCACATACGGCAACTGGGAATCTTCCAGCCCCAAGACAATTGTGGCCCTTGCTCTTTGGTCTTTATCTAGGTCTTCATCATCAGGCTTCGCAGGAAACTTACTCACCACTTTCCAGAGATGATCCCTCTGCAGCACTGCCTGCATGCGTTCCGACCACAGCAAGTAATTTGAGTCATTCAGACGCTCAAAAGCCATCTGAACTGGTTGTAAGGCCATCTTGAGAGCGATGTCCCTGGAACCCGGAACCAGCTACTCAACGGCCAGCGAGAGAGAACAGGAACCACATCACCCAGCACTCACACGCTGCAGCTGTTGTCCTTGCGTCCACTGCGTCACCAGCTTACGACAGTCAGGAACCAGTCAGTGTCCTTCCGCTGCACCAATGCCACAGGAACAACCACTTCTGGAACCAACACCGCCACAACTCAGGCTGGCAGCACCTTGCCCATAACCTTTTAGGCTTTTGAAGTGTCAGGCATAGCTCTAGTGGCTTTAGCCCAAACGTAGCAGAGTTTTCCTGCACAGCACAGAAGCTAGTTGAGGTGGAAATGACTAGTCGGCTAGACGCAGAATAACTATTTACAGGATTTATTAAAAGAAAATAAAACCAGCAGAGTTTCTGCATAAAAAACAAAGCAAAATAAATCCTCACTGTCTCTCTCTCTCTCCAACCAAACGCAGCACTCCTACTCCTAACACCCCACACCACAGCTGTGCTAGCGTTCTTAATTAACAGAGTTGAGTGCTGGTCATTAACCAATCAGAGAGCTGTTGTCAGGCCAGGCAGATCTTGGCTTTCTGCCAAGAGCAAATTGATACTGCCTTGAGTTAATTGTGTGAAGCAAGAATCTGTAAGTTTTATCATGAGAACCAATTGACAAAAATCTGCTAAAAGGCCATCCTGTTCATCCTGGCATTGGGTCGACTTCGTGGCCAGGTTCTTGCCATTGTGAATTCCCTCCAGCTCTGAGAGCCCCAACAAAGATCTCCTATTTACCAATACCCAGTGAGGAGTTGAACCAGTTCCTGGACTGAACCACTGCAGGCTTCACAGGTGGGGTGGGTTTATCACAGGATGGAATGTTCTTCCCTGAGAAGAAGAAAAAGCAAACTCCTTGCACTAAGAAAACCAGCATGGGAGTGTGAAGCTGGGCTAGCACCATTTCCCCTGAGCTGCTGATTTTCTATGTGCAGGGATTTAATTACAGTATTATTTTCTTTAATCCATCCTGTGAGCCATCTTCCACCATCCATCTTCCTCCTCGTCTGCTGTTTGGGGGAACTGAGCACAGGATCCCCTCTGCAATCAGGTCCTATTTCACTGCTTGAACAGACTCAGTTGGGGAATTTATGCTGAGGAATGGGGTGGGGGAGCAGGCAAAGCCCACCTTGGATGTGTGGCAGAGGGCCATGGTTACTAATTTAGTGCCAGCTGAGAGGCACTCTGCACATGCTTCTTTATTTCTCAATCTGTTTGCAATACAAACACTCATTGGGACTGATCTCTGCTTCAGGTTCAAATCCCGCTTCCTGTCCCACAGCAAGGTAAGGATAGGGAAAGCACCAAACCTGTAAAGGAAATTGTGACTCTGAATGCCATTAGTACTTTATTATCGTCCTAAGGACACATTGGGGGCAGGAGGCGCAGCTGGCAGGTGAGGCAGCAGAAAGGAGCTGAGAGGGATTGTCAGCTGAATGGGGTTAGTCATTGGCCTGGTGCATCCACTGTCGGCTGAGCAGCTGTAAAGCTCACACTGTCCTGTGAAAAGAGGCAGCAGCTGCACAGCAGCAGCAGCAGCAAAGCCTGGGCTTGTCAGCACTGCAGAGACAAACAAAGCTGGATGTTGGCAATGCAAGTGAGGAGGAGGCCAGCCTGGCTACTTCCTGTTTCAGGTGCTCTAAAAGGATAAGCCAGTTCAATGTTGGTAAGGCAGCACAAGCTTTTCAAGAGCTCAGCTGTTAGATCTGCATTACCCTCACCTTAGAGGTCACATTCCACACTTCTCTACTAGCTAACTAGCTAGCTAGCCAGCTAGCCAATCATTCCCCTTAAAAGCAGCTTTTAATTTTGCTTTTTAAAGAAATCACGTGGCAGTTCAGCCAGTAAGTCCACAAAAGCCTAGCTCTGCAAGCAAAACGGAACACAAATTACAGAGGGTATAAATATTCTAACATCTGACTCTTTGAGTTTTACCAGCTTGGGATTTGCATGTGTGATACCTGCCAGGTGTATAATAGAACCCGCACGGCTCCCCTAAGTGCAAAAGAAGTCACATTTAAGACATTTAAGAAAGCAAGTCTGTGCTCAGAGCTGCTTTGAGCTGGAGCTCTTGAGCTGCCATCACCTTTTTGATTTCCTTCTCCACGTAAGAGGACAGAGATCACAACTGTTTTTCTCTCAGGGCAGCTTGCCATCACATTCCCTGCAGAACATAGGAAGCTCATTAAAAGTAGTTTTCTTCAGGAAAGGATTGGTGCAGATGCAGGACCTTTCCTGATCCCTGGGAAAGGAAAAATCCCTGCTTGTTGGACCCCTTTGCCTCCCAGAATGGCTGGCTGGTTGCCAGGAAGGGGTGACTAAGTCAGGTTCCCCCATCCTATCCTCCCTATCGGACCCTTGATCTGATCCAGCGGGGGTGCTTCTTAGGTTCTTGGATTTCATTGAATCAAATAATTGCAGAGTTGGAAGGGATCCTCAAGGGTCATCTAGTCGTCGTCTTCTTTGGCGATCCCTCATAGCCGAGTAAGATTGTCTTCCATCGATATGGTCTTAACAGGGAGGCCGTAACTGACTGTGGAGGCCAATTCTGGATCCACACATCCTTCCACAGTGGAGACATGGGTTTCCAGATGGGAGTTGATCCCGGTGAGGGTTTGCCAAGCGTGCCTTCCTCTTAGCATGTTTCTCCCTTTCGTCCTGAGTTCAAGCGTCTTCAAAGTCTTTGGTAAAGGCTGTTCTCCAATTGGAGCGCCCACAGGCCAGTACAACCCCCTCCAATGCAGGAATCTCAGCTAAAGAATGAGAAAGATGTTCCTGGAAGGAGCAGCTGCCACCCCAAGACAGATTTAAAATCTCTCCCTTTCCCACCTGTCCTTCCATCTGCTCTCAGCACCATTATTTTAAAATCCTGGGGAGTTGTGCGCAGGCATCTGCTGTGTGCAAGTAAAATGTTTCTTTCATAATGTGAGGCAGGAAGAATCATAGAATCATAGAGTTGGAAGAGACCACAAGGGCCATCCAGTCCAACCCCCTGCCAAGCAGGAAACACCATCAAAGGTAGGATGGCTGATGGGATAGGGGAGGGGGAAGCTTCATCCTCTCCTCACCTTCTCTGACTCTTGCAAGGTGCCCACTCATTCTGTGCCTCACTCTTCATGTTGCTCCAGCTGGAATCAGGAGACTGGGGTGAATAAGCGGAGCTTTGTGGGTGGGGCAACAGCCCCAGGGGTGAATCCATAGCCCAAGGATTGGGATGAGCACCTTCTGTAACCCACAGATCTTCACTTGCCAGGTGACCCCTTGCATCCTTCCATCACATTCCTGTTGCCATTACAGGCACAAAGCACTCCGTGTGGCCTGTGTGCTTCATTCCTTTAAAAGCAATTTTTAAAACTGCTATAAATGGATTTCATTTTGATGCAGGTGCTTTTAATCCAACTGCTCTCTGCTCTCCAGGGCTTAATTTTCAGCCTTCTGCTCTACTTGCGTCTGAGTTCAGCTTCTAGGCATAGTCACAAAAATCCTCCCACTTCTTGCATGTGTGTTTTGGAGGGGCTTTCAGGAGCTCTTTGAACTTGGTCCCTGTAGCCTCAAAGCTTCAAACTCTGGAATGATCTGTCCTGGGAGCGATCAAGTCTGTTAGCAGGGGGACTGGAACCTAATACTTTAATTTTACCTTCACAAGCTCAAAAACTCACCTTTCTTTTGTTTTGTCTGAACTGTTTTGCAGGTGAAACAGATAATGGAGGAATCGGTCACCAGGAAGTTTGTGCATGAAGACAGCAGCCACATCATTTCCTTTTGTGGTAAGTCTGCCAGTCAGACGTGTCCCGTCTGGTGTGCAGTTTCCCCTTTGTGCTCCATCGGTCCTGCGTGGCCATCAATATCTAAGCTGTGAGCCTCAGTAGCTTCTTAAAGGCAGTTGTGCACTGCCCTTTCGGATGACATCTAGTCAGGGACGAGGTGGGGCTTAAGAATAAACATGGAAAATTGATCCAAACGGGAAATAGGCTGTTCCATCTACTTGTTTTGCCTTACCAACTGTGGGTTTTTTCCTGATCCCAGACCAAGACTCCTTGGAGGCTGCAGCAGCCCCAAGGCGGAGAGGAATCTGGCCCTGGTTCATCCTGTATGGGTCCATGGAGCTCACTTCCCCTTCCCTGAGCCCCAAAATGTCAGTTCCACTGCCAGGCCCTCTTATTAATGCACAGACTCATTGGAGAATCAGGAGAGCTCAGAGGAGAGATCCCAACAGCTGGAAACTCCATTACCTTGAAGAAGGTAATTAGCTGCAGAAGGGGGCACCAGTCCTTTAGGTAGGGAGCAGTTCTTGGGGCGGTGGGGGGGGGTCAGGGATCCACTCAGTGGCCACACAACCCTGCTATAAAACTCCGTGGTTGCTGAGACATCATTGGTGGTTGGGCTCAGCTGCAGAAACACTGGCCGTGGTCCTGAACCCAACCTTTACCTCTCTCCAAGGTGCTGACTCTTGCTTTGCACACACCAGCTTGGCTGTCTTGCTAGCCTGGGGAAAACCAGAGCTACTGACCTTCGCTTGCTCAGACCATTACCCATCTTCAAGGGTGGCCCTCTCCATGGACCAAATTTATGGAGGAGCGGGCTATCAATGGCTATTAGACATTGCTGTTATGCTCTGTTGCTGGAAACCACAGGAAGAGAGAGGGCTCTTGGGCTTGAATTGTGCTTGTGAGTTTCCCACAGGCACCTGGTTGGCCACTTTGAGAACAGAATAGTGGACTAGATGGGCCATTGGCCTGATCCAGCACAATCTTTTTGTGATCTTATGTTCTTATCAAAACAGCTTCAATACTGCTTACAATAAGAAGTTTTCAGAAGTGTCCCTAAATTTGTATGCTCCCATGGAACTGCCCCCCTCTCTACTTGCCACCTAACTTCTGATTTTGGGGGATGTAGTGAAGAGCCTTTGAATCATTCTCAACTGGTGGGCAGCATCATGTCAGAGAAGCTGGTCTGTCATGGAAGATGAGGCTATCAATGGCTGCTAGTCACAGTGGCCATGCTCTGCATCAAAGCCATGCTTCTGAATGTCAGTTGCTGGAAGCCACAGGAGGGGAGGGTATTACATTTGTGCCCCAAAATTGCTTGTGGATTCCCACTGGGGCATCTGGTTGGCCACTGTGGGGACAGGAGACTGGACTAGATGGGCCATTAGCCTCATCCAGAAGGCCCTTCTTATGTCTTTTGGCTAAGCCATCCATTTACAAGTGATGCCTGTTGACCATTACCTCAACCTGACTCTTTGGTTAAGGTAGGCCAGCTGTGTGAGTGGGGAGAGAATTAAGATAGGGTGATCCAGACACCTCCTCCTCTTCCTTGGAGCAACTGTAGCCTGAATCACCAAAGGAACCGAGCAAATCTGGAGCTGGCTGGCTCCCTATGGGCTTCACATTATTTATAGCGCTGTTCCTCACCACCCCCAAAGCAGGACACGCGGGAGTGCTTGGCGATTGTCATCCCAGCCTCTTAAGGCTGCTGTTGCATTTCTCCTTGGCCTCAGGGCAGCTCAGGAGCACCATCTGGGGATGATGGGAATTTAATTTGAGCTGCCTGCCAGGCTCCCTCAGCCTCCATGGGGAGGATCAGGCTCCTAAATAACCCTTATTAGCATGATAAGTGGCAGAGGAGGGGAAAGGGAGAATGGCGCCAGGATAGGGCAACTTTCAGTTCCATCTCTCTGCCTTGTTCTCCTCCAGGCCTTTAAGAAGTCATGGCTGCAACCTTTCTGCTTTGTTCTTCCTTTAATGGAAAGGCCGCAGCTGATTCCACTCAAATGACTTTTCCAATGTGGGTGCCTGAAGTTTGGTGGGATTGACTGCATGGCAGTCCCCCTCAAAGGCCTTATCCACACAGGTGAAAAGGGTGGTTGTGGGGAGAGTCCTTTCATTCCTGGTGGATCTGTGTTGCCAGCTCTTGGTAAACAGCACTTGCTTTGGTGGTTCATTATTTAGTGACAATGTGTCATCTTGGCTTAACTGCAAAGCATCCCTTGGTGGCTTCTCCCTTGATGCTGCTTAGATGAGTCAGACCACAGACCACAGAAGAGAGAGAGAGAGATCTGTCCCTTTGGTTGGGGCAAGGAAACACTTGACCAGTTGCTGTATGGCTTGAGGGTTGGCAGGGATGGGTTTGCAGGCCAAAATGGCCTCCCCGCATTCACGCAAGCCTCCTGCTGCTTCTTCTTCTTCTTAATTTTAATTTTCAGGTTTTCATCATTAGCATCATTCAAACTTAAATTCAACAATATTTATACAATTGTGGGATTCCCTGAACCCCCAGACTTCCCTCCTCCCCCTTCTGGTTTTCCACAAATACATTTTTTTTAAATTTTAACTGCATCTAATTCATATATCCAACTTTAATTAAATCCTTATTTATTCCTTTACCTATTAAAAAATTACAAGTGCTATATCAATCCTGCTAACGTCTTTAAATCTTTACATTGTTCCTTAATATACTCTATAAATTTATGCCATTCTTTTTTAAATTTACTATCATCTTGGTGTCTGATCTTCCCAGTCATTTTTGCCATTTCTGCATAGTCCATTATTTTCACTGTCCACTCTTCCTTGGTTGGCGTTTCCTCTTCCTTCCATCTCTGGGCAAAAAGTATTCTTGGCAGCTGTTGTTGCATACATAAACAGTCTTTTTAAGTCCTTTGGTATTTCTTCTCCTGTGATGCCTATTAAAAAAGCTTCTGTTGTTTTTTTACAAAAGTTATCTTAAACATTTTTTTCAGTTCATTATATATCATTTCCCAGAATGCTCTAGCCTTTTTGCACGTCCTCCAAATGTGGTAGAACATGCCTTCATTCTCTTTACACTTCCAACATATGTTGGTAGTGTGTTTGTACATTTTTGCTAATCTTGTGGGAGTCAAATACCATCGGTACATCATTTTCATATAATTTTCTTTCAACGAACAGCATGTGGTGAACTTCAAATCCTCCCTCCATAATCTTTCCCAATTGGCAAATTATACCCCACATCTTTTGCCCAATGAATCATTACTGCTTTTACCTCTTCATCTTTAGTTTCCCATTTGAACAACAATATATACATTTTTGACAATAGTCATAACAAGTCTCTTTCAAACCTTGACAGTTCTTTACTGAAACCCAATACTTTGTCCAACCTAAATAGATCATTTAGTTGGTGGTATTGTAACCAATCTGTTAGTAAATGTCTTATATCCTCACATTTTTCACCTTTAATTGGTTTCCTACAGTTAACAGCTCTTTGTAAGTTGCCCATTCACCTTCCATGTTGTTGTTTTTAAACTGATATTGCTTCTAATGGTGCTAACCACCATGGAGTGGGGATTTTTATAATTTTCCCATATAGCATAAATTGATTTTCTTACAACATGGTTCAGGAATCCCTTATGTACTTTTGTTTTTCCATACCAAAGATATGCATGCCATCCAAATCTGTTATCATAACCTTCCAGATCTAATATATCTGAATTCTTCAACGTTATCCATTCACGAAGCCAGCAGAGGCAGGACACCTCATAATATAACTTTAAATCTGGCAAGGAGAATCTTTAGTAACTTATATTTAATCCTTGGCTTTCCCCCCTGCCAGTTAAATTTAGATATGTCCTTTTGCCATTGTTTATACTACTAATAATTTATTATTTATACCCCGCCCATCTGGCTGGGGCGGCTTCCAACAAAATATTAAAATACAATAACCCATCAAACATTAAAAACTTCCCTAAACAGGGCTGCCTTCAGGTGTCTTCTAAAAGTCTGGTAATTGTTGTTCTCTTTGACATCTGATGGGAGGACGTTCTAAAGGGCAGGTGCCACTACCGAGAAGGCCCTCTGCCTGGTTCCCTGTAACTTGGCTTCTCACAGCGAGGGAACCGCCAGAAGGCCCTAGGCACTGGACCTCAGTGTCCGGGTAGATCGATGGGGGTGGAGACGCTCCTTCAGATATACTGGACCGAGGCCGTTTAGGGCTTTAAAGGTCAGCACCAACACTTTGAATTGTGCTCGGAAATGTACTGGGAGCCAATGTAGGTCTCTCAATGTAGGTCTCTGTGGCTGCTCCCAGTCACCAGTCTAGCTGCCACATTCTGGATTAGTTGTAGTTTCCGGGTCACCTTCAAAGGTAGCCCCACATAGAGCGCATTGCAGTAGTCCTTTAAAATATATATATTTATTTATTGGGTTTTAAACAAAACACAGAAAAAAATTAACAAAATACATGATACATAATACAAAATACAGAATACAGAATACCAAAACACAAACATACATCATAATTTCCCTTTCATCTTGTCTAATCATATTGGGGTGACTTCCTCCTGTCCCCCCTGCTGCGTTTCATTGTCAATCATCTTTAGTAATTTCCTCTCATCTTTAAATATTTTTTCTTATATTACTTATATTCTCATCTTATAATCGTCTTAACCAAAAATCATACATCTATATTACTTAATCCAATTTTCTAATCTGTAAACTGTCATTTCTTCCAACTTTTTTCTAACTTTAAATCTTACAAGAAAGAAGATTCCACCTAAACATTAGGAAGAATTTCTTGACAGTAAGAGCTGTTCGACAGTGGAATTTGCTGCCAAGGAGTGTGGTGGAGTCTCCTTCTTTGGAGGTCTTTAAGCAGAGGCTTGACAGCCACCTGTCAGGAATGCTTTGATGGTGTTTCCTGCTTGGCAGGGGGTTGGACTGGATGGCCCTTGTGGTCTCTTCCAACTCTATGATTCTATGATTCTTACAATAGTTCTTTAAATATACTTTAAATTTCTTCCAATCTTGTTCCACCGTCTCCTCCCCCTGGTCACGTAGTTTCCCGGTCAGTTCGGCGAGTTCCATATAGTCCGCATTGCAGTAGTCCAAGCGGGAGATAACCAGAGCATGCACCACTCTGGTGAGACTGCGGGCAGGTAGGGTCTCAGCCTGTGTACCAGATGGAGCTGATAAACAGCTGCCCTGGACACAGAATTGACCTGCACCTCAATGGACAGCTATGAGTCCAAAATAACTACCAGGCTGCACACCTGGTCCTTCAGGGGCACAGTTACCCCATTCAGGACCAGGGAGTCCTCCACACCTGCCCACCTCCTGTCCCCCCAAAACAGTACCAGTACTTCTGTCTTGTCAGGATTCAACCTCAATCCGTTAGCCGCCATCCATCCTCCAACCGCCTCCAGACACTCACACAGGACCTTCACTGCCTTCACTGGTTCTGATTTGAAAGAGAGGTAGAGCTGGGTATCATCCGCATACTGATGAACACCCAGCCCAAACCCCCTGATGATCTCTCCCAGTGGCTGCATGTAGATGTTGAAAAGCATGGGGGAGAGGACAGAACCGTGAGGCACCCCACAAAGTGAGAGCCCAGGGGTCTGAACACTCATCCCCCACCACCACTTTCTGAAGGAGGAAGGAGTGGAACCACTGTATAACAGTGCCCCCAGCTTCCAGCCCCTCTAGACCAGGGGTAGGCAACCTAAGGCCCGGGGGCCGGATGCGGCCCAATCGCCTTCTAAATCCAGCCCATGGATGGTCCAGGAATCAGCGTGTTTTTACATGAGTAGAATGTGTCCTTTTATTTAAAACTAGTTAATTAAGCCCGTTAAGATAACGGGCGCTAGATTATATCTGATATGGCAGACTTCTTCTCCCCCCCCCACCTCGCATCCCCACGTGCAAAAACGCTGCATCCCCCTATCTCCTCCCCTGCTTCCCACATTTCCACACATAGTTGGCCTCTCTTTCTCTACACCCACTTCTCTCTCACACCCTGCCACCTTTCATCTCATCCCCTCCTAATTCACATCCCCACACTCTCTCCTGCCCCATACTTCCATTTTCCTTTCTCTCGCTCAATAGCCCCTCACTCCTCTAGCCCTATACCCCTGCTACACTCACCAACCCCTCCTGCCCCATATGCCACTACATTCACCAGCCCCTCCTGCCCCATACTCCCGACATCCGACCCCCTCCTGCCCCATACCCCCAACATCCCACTCATCCTGCCCCATACTCCCACACTCACCAGCCCGCTGCCTCATAACGCCCCCACCCCTCCTGCCCTCCTGCCCCATATCCTCACACGCTCACCAGTGCCTCCTGTAGTTTACTTTCTCACTCACCAGCCCCTCCTGCCCCATACCCCAATCCCACCCCTCCAGCCCTATATCCTCCCAGACTAACCAGCCACTCCAGCCCCATACTCTCACTCACCACGCGCTCCTACCCCATACCCCTATCCCACCCCACCCCTCCTGCCCCTCAACATCCCATGCACTCCAGCCCCATATCCTGCACACTCACCAGCCCCTCCTGCCCCATGCCGCTTTCGTTTTTCACTCTCCAGCCCCTCCTGCCCCACAGCCCCATTTCTGCTTGCGCCGGCCCCTCCCCTTCTCCTCCTGCCTTTCTTGCCTCACTTCCATGCCCCCTTCCCCTCCTGTTGCACCTTCCTCACAGAGCTCCCCCCCCCCCGGCCGCCAGAACATATGTAGAACATATGAACATATGCAAAAAGCGCTGCATCTCCCTCCCCAAACACATTAACCCTTCCCTCCCCAGCCTCCTCTCCCTCCTATTAACCCTTTCCCCTCCCCAGCCTCCTCTCTCTCCCCATTAACCCTTCCCCTCCCCAGCCTCCAAGCCCAGCTCAGTCCTCCTCCTCGAAAGTGGCTTCCCTCGTCCCCGGCTGTGAAGGGAGGGAGAGGGGGGAAGCGTGCGGGGGGGGGGCTTGGTTGTGGTTTGTGTGTGTGTGTGTGTGTGTGTGTGTGTAAGTGTGCAAGTGACGGAGACACGGCAGCCCGTGCGCGCTCTCTCTCTCTCCCCATTAACCCTTCCCCTCCCCAGCCTCCAAGCCCAGCTCAGTCCTCCTCCTCGAAAGCGGCTTCCCTCGGCCCCGGCTGTGAAGGGAGGGAGAGGGGGGAAGCGCGCGCGGGGGGGGCTTGGTTGTGGTATGTGTGTGTGTAAGTGTGCAAGTGTGCTGAGAGGGCGCGCAGGGTGCCCGATGTGAGGCAAATTGCCGTTAAAGCCTCACAGGGCGGCCAGCGAGGAAGGCGACGGCGGCGGGAGAACGACGGCGGGAAAAGCTCCAGGGCGCGCAGTGTTAAGGCTCACAGGGGCAGCGCGCAGGGCGCCCGATCCGATGTTAAAGCCCCAGGGCGCACAGGGCGCCCGGGGGAAAACGCGGGTGAGGAGGTGAGGTGTGCGCGGCAGCGGGGGCGGGAGCCTCCAAAACAGCAACGCGGAGGGAGGGAGCGCGGGCTGCTCCGTCGGCGCTGGCCTCCGCCTTTTGCAAAAGTAGCCTCCTATCTCCCCTCAGCTTCCCGCCCTCGGCCGCTTCCCTCGGGGAGGAAGGCGGACAGGGGACGCTCCGCTCTCGCTCGATCCGCTCTCCGTGGAGGAGGCGGCGGCCATGGGCGAAGCGGAGAGCTTGGCGGCGGCGGTAGACGCGGGATTGAAGGCCCCCTGCCCAGCCGCAGAGCCTGCGGCGCCCGCGTCGACCGAAGCCGCCCCGCAAACAGCCCAAACTCTCCCGTGCTCCAAACGCGTCCTCTTCGCAGCCACCGACGTCGCCAAGTAAAAGCCGAGCGGCGAAGGCAGCCAGCAACTTTCTTTGAGTGCGGGGCGAGGCACTTCCCCTCCCGCCCCTCCGATTGGCGGCCTCCGACCGTCTCATCTGCATAGTCTCTGCGTCGTCCAATCCGTGTGTCACAGGAGCGCACGCGCACTTGTGAATTCCTGTGACACACGGAAAGTGGTACGTACGGACAGAGGCTCTTTATTATATAGGATGCATCTCTGGGTTATTTGTGGGGCCTGCCTGGTGTTTTTACATGAGTAGAATGTGTGCTTTTATTTAAAATGCATCTCTGGGTTATTTGTGGGGCATAGGAATTCGTTCATTTTTTTCCTTCAAAATATAGTCTGGCCCACCACATGGTCTGAGGGACGATGGACCGGCCCATGGCTGAAAAAGGTTGCTGACCCCTGCTCTAGACAGTCCAGAAGGATGTTATGGTCGATGGTTGTCAAAAGCCGCTAAGAGATCCAGCAGAACTAGGAAACAGCTCTCACCAGCGCGACCAAGGCAGTTTCAGTCCCATGATGAGGCCTGAATCCGGAAGGGATCCAAATGGTCTCGCTTCTTCCAGGCATGCCTGGAGTTGTTCAGCAACCACTCGCTCAATCACCTTGCCCAAGAATGGAAGATCTGAGACTGGGTGATAGTTGGCCATACTGGCCGCATCTAAAGATGGTTTTTTAAGAAGCCCATCGCCCAGCCCTTCCCACGAAGCCCATCGCCCAGCCCTTCCCACCTAGCTTTTATAAGCCAGGATGGGCAAGGATCAAGGAGACAGGTGGTTGGTTTCACTTGTCCAAGCAGCCTGTCCACATCCTCGGAGATAACAGATTGGAATTGATCCCATGCAACTTGACTAGACAGGTCTCTAGCACTCTCCTGCCCCGGCCTTGCTCTCACGGTGGAGTCTACCTCTTCCCGAATCTGAGCAACTTTATCTGCAAAAACCTTTTGAAGTGTCCTGTTCCACTGACTATCGGTATGGATTGGAATAAAAATAACATTCTAGGCAATACATTCATTTTTATTACCGAGATCCTTCCCCATAAGGATAAATTCATTCTTCCCCATACTTCCATATTCCTTTTTATTTCATTCCAAACTTGTCCCTGCCACAGACTGGTCCTCCAAGTTCCACCATCACTGTCCTGGGTCTAAGTCTTCTTCTTCTGTGTCATCTCTGGGGGGTTCTTGGGCTGGTGCCTCCCACCACTCTTTGTCATCCAGCCAGTCCCTGACATTTATTTATCTACTAAATCAGTGATGTCCAAACTTTTTTCAAAGCAGGCCAGAATTAATGAAGTGAAGGGACGTGAGGGCCAACCAAAGTTGTTGACTTTTTTAAGGATTGAAGTTGTTGAGCTTCTTTTAGGATTGAAGTTGTCAAGGTTTTTTGGGGGGGATTTTACCCCAGGAAATAAACTGCCACAGGGGCTGTATTAAACCAACCGGTGGGCTGGATTAGGCTCCCAAAATGGACTTCGGACATGCCTGGACTAGATATTTTGGGAGGGGGTTTGTCTGTCTGTTCCACCCACCTATCAAACTTGACCTGTGAGGGGTGGGTGAGATAGCTCCAACCCAGATTTGTCACCAAAACAGCAGTGTCAGTGTCCCCCTTTTTTAAAATAACTGACAATGACCTTTCCTGGTTTGATGGAGCACTCTCTTTGAGCACTAACCCCTTGAATATGTTCTTGTTCATTCCCAACTAACAGTAACACACCAGAAGCAAAGTAGCCTAAGAAAATGAACCAGTGTTCCCTGAGTTTGCGAGTTGCCCTCACTAATTTTACTGAGCTTCTGTCAATTAATCAGCAAAAATTATTTGATTTATCATTTTGCAGCCTTATGAAATGGGCTGTAGCAGAGGAAGCATGTTTTTTCTTCAGAGGAGGGTAAGTGGGGATTGTGGGGGGTTGGACTGGATGGCCTGGCTGGCCCTTCCAATTCTACAATTCTGTGATTCTAGGTGGCTTCTGCCGTTCGTTTCTTCCCCCCGGCTGTGCTGTGGGCTGCCATGTTGTCTGCTGATAAGGGAGCTTGCTGGCAGCTGAATAGGTTGGAAACACTGCAGCTTGCCAAAGCTGAAAATAATTCAGACCCAAAACGCTAATTTACTCTGTCTGGCTCCCCCCTGCCCCCCCATTGGACTCCAGAGAGATGGAGCTGCACCATCACCCACAGCAGAGAAGGCAAATGAATTCACAACAGCATTGGAAAGACTTGGGGGCCTGCAAGGCAAGTGCTCTCCCTGGCTCATGCCGTGGTCCTCTGCTACCCAAGGGCAAGAGTGCCAGTGGGGAAGATGCCTCTGTCCTGGTTCTGGGCAATGCCAGCCTTGAGTGATAATTGGAGACGGCAGCATCTCCTTCACTCGTGGACATCCAAGGAAGCTGGGTGTTGGAAGATTCAGAACAGACAAATGGATAGACTTCTTCACCCTGTGTGTAGTTAAACTATGGAACTCACTCCCACAGGAGGCAGTGATGGCCACCAACTTAGATGTCTTTAAAGGAGGATTAGACAAATTCATGGAGGAGGAGAGGGCTATTGATGGCTACGAGCCACAATAGCCATGCTCTGACCACCACAGTTGGAGGCAGCAATGCTTCTGAATCCCAGTTGCTGGAAGCCACAGGAGGGGAGGGTATTGCTTTTGTGACCCAAAACTGCTTGTGGCTTCCTACTGGGGCATCTGGTTGGCCACTGTGAGAACTGGATGCTGGACTAGATGTTCTGAGAAGGATCGAAGTGGAGTTGGAGTCCCCCCAGCAGCAGATGGCAAATGGTCTTTGGATATCGGGTTGAGGTCATAGGTTGTGCCAAGCTGGTGGGGGCCAAGCTGGCATTGGTATCTGGGGACTGACAATGTTGTAGCAAAGATGGGCTTGGACAGCTTAGGGAGGAGCTTTTCTGAACTTCCAATTCTTGAAGTGCAATCTCCAGAAGTAGAGTGTTGCCGTTTATTTTACTTATTTACAGTGTTTGCTCTCTGCACTTCAGCCAAAACAGCTACCAGAGCAGCTTGCATACAATTGCTCAGAAACATGGCGGTCCCAGCTGTCAGACTCACAGTTTAAAGACAGGACACAAAAGAAGAAAGGGGCAGGGAGGGAAGAGGAGGGAAATCTCAACTCTGGCACCAAAGGCTAAAGTGGAATAAAGGTAAAGGGACCCCTGACCATTAGGTCCAGTCGTGACCGACTCTGGGGTTGCGGCGCTCATCTCACATTATTGGCCGAGGGAGCCGGCATACAGCTTCCAGGTCATGTGGCCAGTTCTTTCTTATAAAGATAATCTGGAATGGAGGTCATTTCAGGGCATCAGGAGGTGCTTGTTGGAGCTGATCTCTCTGCAGAACTGATAAAGTGTGAACAGGTGGTAAGCTGAACATAGGAAGGACCACTTCCGGCGCAGCCGCCATGGCGAACAGCTGTTCCCATGGTAACGGATGCCAGCCATGCAGTTAATTAAGGATAATTTGGGAGTAATTATCCTTGCAAGCCCCCCCCCCCCCGGGTTGGGGGGAGAGCTTTCCCTATCGGATCGTCTGATAACTGCTTCTCGCCCTTCGATGGAATGCGGGGGCAGGGACGCAGAGGGCATAGCACTGCACGTATTGGAAATTCCCCAAGCCAGTCTCCATGAGTGGAGGTATCTCTGTTTCTTGTAAAATGTATCTGAATTTGGACATAAGAAACACGTGTTTTGGAAGAAGGAGAAAGATAACCTGCTAAGTGAATCAGCCCCTGGGTGCCAAGGTTTTGATGTGGAGAGGACTTTCGTTATCGTAATTGGAATGCTACATAAGCCTTTGTTCTCTTTGTATATTTGTTGTGCTATGATTTGGCAAGTCTTCACTGAAGAAGAATAAATTATTAATAGAATGAAATTATTAATGGATTACAACTATATATGGAATGCTAGAGGGATTCAACAAGAACCTATCATTTTCTTTGTTGTTGTTGTTGTTTAGTCGATTAGTTGTGTCCGACTCTTCGTGACCCCATGGACCAGAGCACGCCAGGCACTCCTGTCTTCCACTGCCTCCTGGAGTTTTGTGAAATTCATGTTGGTCGTTTCTATAACACTGTCCAACTTCCTCTGTTGTTCCCTTCTCCTTGTGCCCTCAATCTTACGCAACATCAGAGTTTTTTCCAGAGAGTCTTCTCTTCTTATGAGGTGGCCAAAGTATTGGAGCCTCAGCTTCAGGATCTGTCTTTCCAGTGACCACTCAGGATTGATTTCCTTCAGAATGGATAAAGGTAAAGGTACCCCTGACCATTATGTCCAGTCGCGGACTACTCTGGGGTTGCGGCACTCATCTCGCTCTATAGGCTGAGGGAGCTGGCGTTTGTCCGCAGACAGCTTCTGGGTCTTGTTGCCAGCATGACTACGCCACTTCTGGAGAACCAGAGCAGTGCACAGAAACATCGTTTACCTTACCGCCGGAGCGGTACCTATTTATCTACTTGCACTTGATGTGCTTTCGAACAACTAGGTGGGCAGGAGCAGGGACCGAGCAATGGGATTCGAACTGCCGACCTTCTGATCGGCAAGCCCTAGGCTCTGTGTCGTAGGCTCAGCGCCCTAGGCTCAGCGCCACCCGCGTCCCTTCAGAATGGATAGATTTGATCTTTTTGCAGTCCATGGGACTCTTTTCTTTATGGAGTACTTAAAAGAATAGACTGTGCGAAATACTGTGATGATTGGTGATATTGCCTGTTAAAGAGAGCTCTGATTCTGATTTATTATGGTTTTGGCAAGGCTCCAGCGCGTTAGAAGGAACAAGGAGATAAACACTGGAAGTAGGCCAGAAGCCGCGGCCGGGCTCGGGAATGCTTTCGGATGAGACAAAATGGAGACGTGTCACACCTAGAAATCAGTTCTTGAAGGAGGGGCAATGTTGAAGAAAACTGACTGATTACAACAGGAAGTGGGGGAAAAGAAGGTAAATAAATATTTCATACAACTACAGGATATAAAACTCCCTCTGCAATTGAATGGATGTGGATTTATTAAATACGTACGAAAGTCGTCACATCAGTGGCTGCAAAAGAAACAAAGGATTAAGATCGGAATTGTGGAACTTGGATTAATTAAGAGAATTGGCGCAGGATCAAGGAATAACATCAATAACATCAACTCCTGATATCCGGAACACGGGAAATCGTCCAAAAATGTTGAATTCTACCCTATTGGGTAGAATCGCGGTCATAAAAATGAACATTCTCCCAAAATTTATCTTCCTATTTCAAACAATCCCAATTCTGGGTGGCATGAAATGCTTCCAGGAGTGGAAAAGAGAAATTGCAAAATTTATATGGAACGGGGGAAAACCGCGAATTAAACATCAACTATTAATCGACAGTAAGGAGAGAGGAGGGTTTTCATTACCTGATCTAGAACTCTATCACTCAGCCACAGGTCTGATCTGGCTTAAAGAATGGATCACACTAGAAGATCCAGATATACTTGACCTCGAGGGCCACGACAATAGATTCGGGTGGCATGCCTATTTGATTTATGACAAAGTGAAACAACATAAAGGCTACCTGAATCATGTAATAAGAAAATCCCTTTATAAAATCTGGGGGAAAAGCAAAAGACTGTTGGAACCAAAGATACCCCTATGGACCTCTCCAGCAGAAGCTATAGCAGTCAAAAGAAGAAATATAAAAAATTGGCCTACTTACCGAATGTTAATAGATTTTATTGAAAATAAACCAATATTAAAAAAATATGAAGAAATTAAGGACAAATTAACAGATTGGCTCCAATATTTTCAAATAAACCAAAAATTAAATATTGACAAGAAGGAAGGATTGGCAAGAGAAACCCCAAAATTTGAAAAAATATTAATTCATGAAAAAGGGAAATACATTTCAAGAATTTATAGCTACCTGCTGGAGTGGGAAGTAATAGAAGAGCAAGTCAAAGTGGTTATGGTGCGATGGGCCCAAGACTTGGGATACAATATCTTAATGGAACAATGGGGAAGATTGTGGAGGAGAGATATAAAATTTACAATGTGCAGTAATCTCAGAGAAAATATAATGAAAATGACCTATAGATGGCACCACACACCGGCAAAGCTGGCAAAAATGTACAAAGGTGTATCATCAATATGTTGGAGGTGTAAGAAAGAAACAGGTACATATTTACATATGTGGTGGAACTGCACAGTTATCCAGGATTTTTGGGACAAACTATATAACGAATTAAAAAAACTATTTAAATTTACGTTTAAGAAAAAACTGGAAACTTTCCTCCTAGGAATAATGTCAGAGGAAATAGGAAATGAACAACAGCAGCGAGGATATTAGTGGCCAGGAACTGGAAAAGCGAGACAGCCCCAACGATAACTGAGTGGCAAACCCTAATGATAGAGTACCTTGAACTGGCAAAGATGTCAGGGAAAATGAGAGGCCTTACAAACCGGAAGGTATATAAAGAATGGAATATATTCAAAAAATACTTAAATATATATTATCCAAATAATAACCTTTTAGCGGAACTGGATTGATACTTGCAAAAGAAAAAAGAAATATACAAATAAGTTTAAGACAAGAATGTAAAAGGATTTAAAGCAGTAATAAAAGAATGTGTGATAAACTTAACCAAAAAATGACAATACAAATACATTGTGAAAAATTGGAAGTTGTTTTTATTTATGAGTGTATAACATTGAAAAATGGATTATAGTGAAACAATGTTCTTGATGTTCTTTTGTTGTCGTCTAAAATGCTTTATTCTTTATTTCTTCTATCATGACCTTTCTTTACTCCTTTTTTCTTTTCTTATTTTCGATTTGATGTATGTAGATATATGTATTTTTGTTTTTAAAATCAATAAAGATTTAACAAAAAAACAAAAATGTTGAATTTGGAACTGATTAATTGGCTCTTTTGATTGTATTGTGATTTGGCATGATTTGGTATTGTATTAATGTGGCCTCCATTGGATTGTTATTAATGAAAACTTCATTAAAAATATCATAATAAAAGAACATAGGAAGGACCTTGTGGATTTTGTCCCGCATCCTGTTCTCACAGTGGCCTGTGGTATGAGAGAGGGAGAAAGTTTTCTCTGTCCACTTTCTGTTCATCATTTTATGAACTTCAATCCTGTCTCCTCTTACTTGCCTTTTCTCTCAACTAAAAAGTCCCAAGCTCTGCAACCTTTATTTATAGAGGAGTCCCTCTTTTCCTTGGATCATTCTGGTTGCCTTTTTCTGAAGCTTTTCCAACTCTACAATATCCTTTTTGAGGCGAGGCAACCAGAACTGGACACAGGATTCAAAGTGCAATTGCACCATAGTTATCAGCATTATGATGCCAGCAGTTTTATTTTCAATTCCTTTCCTAATGATCCCTAGCATGGAATTTGCCTTTTTCATAGCCATTGCACTTCGGAGTGATATCTTCATTGAGTCCCAAGGTCTCGCTCCCGGTCACCCACCGCTAGTTCAGACCCCATGCACATGTACGGGCAATTAAGACAGTTTGGTCCCCTTTACACATTTCACTGAATATCATTTGCCAATTTTACCACCCATTTTCTCACTTTGGAGAGGTTCTTTTGGAGCTCTTTGCAATCTCTTTTTTAACAACTTACCATCATCAGCAAACTTGACTGCTTCATCGCTCCCTCCTAAGGTGCCAGCTGGCCCCTCTCTCTTGTCTCCTTCCAGCTGCCGTCGAAGCCTGTGTCCTCCACGGCCTCAAGCGGCGGGCAGCGGGCTTCCTGCGCAGCAACAAGATTGCCGCCCTGTTCATGAAGGTGGGGAAGAGCTTTCCTCCGGCTGAGGAATTGTCCCGGAAGGTGCAGGACCTGGAGCAGCTCATTGAGAACGTGTAAGTCTATGCTCTGAACCTGGGTGTGTGCATGGGGCTGAGACATGGCCAGACATCAGCTGGCATGGGGCTTCAAGCCTTTGGTGCAGCAGGAGCAGAAGAGCTTTGGCGCTTGCATCTAATCCCCCGTGTCAAGCGCAGTACGCAGCATCAGACCCCTGGAGGAGTCTGGAGGGCCATTGGACCTGGGTTGCTAGCGCAAGACTTGTGTGATTTTATGGTGGTATTTTTATTTACTGTAAGGGGATCGTTTGATTTTTTTCATTATTTCTTCATGGGTGTTCTCATTAATTGTTCATTGTTTAAACCTTGTTATATTTTGTAACTTGGTAAATTATGTAATTATTTTTTTATTTGTGAGCCACCTTGAACATAGTTTGCTCTGGAATGGCAGCATCCAAATAAACAATGACAATGCTGAGACTCCTGGACCAAGAATTTTTGTGACATGAAAAAGCCTCTGATTTAGCCCCAAACTGGTCTGTGCAGATTAGGCCTTCTTTTGCTGCAATGTTCCTTCCACATTCTTGTTCTTAAAAACCTGGGTTATATCCTTGTGTAAACAAATATGTCCAGTAAATAGATGAGTGCATCAACTTTGTGCATGCCTTTCTGGGAGATATTGGCCGGCCACAGATGTGGGTGAATGTGGGACTTGTTTTCCCTTCTCCCCTAAGGCGAAACCAGGGCCCAGGTGTCCAGGAGAGCACACGCAAGGCTTCCAAGCTCCCCAGCCTCTCCCCACAGGCCATCAAGCACCTCTGGATCCGGACGGCACTTTTCGAGAAGGTCCTGGACAAAATAGTGCTCCACTTGGTGGAAAACAGCAGGTAAAGAGAGGCAATAAGTGGCAGCAGTTTCCTTTGCCTGCCTCCACTCCCACGGAGACATCCGTAAGGTTGGTTGGCACTGTCCAGAAACTTGGGTTGATTCTTCAGAACAATAAAGCCCAGCACATTTCCAGCTGTGCTAGGAACTTCCCCCCAGTTTCCAGGCTGTTAGCAGAGTTAATTTTAGATTCACTCACGCAGCAGAAGATGAACGGTGTGTAAGGGAGTTGCAGCAATGATTCACTGGAGCCAGCTTCTTCTTTCTTATCTTTAAGCATTTATTTATATACAGCAGAAAACCCCGGGAGAACGCCAAGGCATGGCTGACTCCCGGCAACACAGAACAGAAAAAATGCCGACACACCCAGAGTAGATAACCCTTTTATAGACCCACCCAGAATACAGCACGTGACATAGAAGAGCAGTTTAACCCTGTCAGCTCTGATATAGCTCACAGGCACTGCGAAAGTTTGGTCTTTTCAGCATCTGTGTTCATTGGATTTCACATGGGAAGGAGGCGTCATGATGAATTCGCCACGTGCCTGATCAATTTGTGGAGATCCAGAGGTTGTTTCAGGCCATTTGGAAAGCATGTCTGAAACTGTCTTCTGTTGAACAAGAAGAGCCTGCAGCAAAATGTTGCAGTGCACCCCCCCCGCAAAGCAGGAATGTTCCTTGAGGTTATGATATTATAAGTTATTAGAGGTTTGAGTAGTTTTCCATTTTTACTTCCCAACAGATGCAGAACATTTCATTCCTGAGCATGTCCAGTTGGGCTGGGGAGAGATATCTTGCCCCCTTAGGTTTTAAAATATAAAAATAAATAAAATCTCTCTGGATTAGAAGGTAGAGTAGAAATCAAATAAACAAACCGATAAATTAAATAAAGGGCAAAAGTTTAATAATATCTAGTGATACTCAAAGCCACTATGAACATAGCTATAAACTATACAATGTACAGAAGACAATGCAATTCTATTAAGGATAAAAACATGTCTCTGTGTGGTTAACGCCAGACTGCAAGTATTGCAGAACAGTTTTCTGCCCTTGGGCTGAAGCCATTTTGCCTAAATTTTAGGTGCTGCAGTTGAGTATTGTATCATGTCTTCTGTGGTCCTCCATGTGGTCTTCTGATGGGGGCTCAACATTCTCAGCTGCTGGTCAAAGCTTGCCAGCAAGGGATATGGTTTAGTGGGATGCTGGATTCTCCCTGGCTGGGGCCGGGTAGGTGCAGCTCTGTCTCTGGGTCTCCTTGGGCAAACTCAGATATGGAGGAGGAGAATTGGGCAGCACAAGATTATTTGTGATTTTGGAAGGGAGTGCAGTGGGATTCTTGTAGTGGGAAAGCTTCTTATCTTTTCCCTCTTTTCTCTCTCTCTTCAACTTCTTATAGGTGCTGTCATTTACAAAAATTATAAAAAGGAAGAAAGCATTGGGTGGTGGGGAAGGAGATAGAGAAAAGTAAGAAGCTCCCACTTCTGTCATGGTAGCCTCTAAAACCGCCCCCATCCCAAACTGTGTCAGGGCCTGTGTGATCACTGAAAAAGTCTCCTCCAATTAGCGCCCTTCAAATAAGGTGGTGTATTGGCGACAGCCATTTAGATCAGCGTTTCTCAACCGCTGTTCCCCGGCACACTACTGTGCCGTGAGATGTTGCCTGGTGTGCCGCGGGACCTCCGTCGTCAACAGGCGTCACAACCGACCTTTGCAAACCGACGCGTTGCAGGCGTCACAACCGACCCGCCTGCTGGGCTGGGAATCAGCCCAATGCGTCGGGGGTTTCCCGCCCGCATCATCCTCAGGCCGACCAATCAGGTCGGTCTGAGGGTGGGACCTGCCCCCGTTTAAGCTGGGAACGGGCGGGAAATCCTCCTTTCTTCGCCCCGCTCCCCAGCTGTTAGGTTCCCTTCCCGTAGCTCTCCTAGCCGTGTTGTTTACTTGCGGCGAAGCTGCCCGCCAGCAGGGATCTCCACCCGACTTCATTGGGGATCGCGCTAACCTTCCTTCAGCACAGGGCTGACCTTCGGCAGCACACTGTGTCTTGGATCGGCATCCTGCTTTCTTCCCGCCGAGAGCTGTCGCTTGGGACAGACGGACATCGGCAAGCGAGCTGCTTCAGCGCTCGCTAAGGTTTACCATTGGGGGGGAGGCTGCATAGGGGAGGGTTCAGACGTCTGCCCGGCTATCCCATTCATCGGGGCGGCTAGCATCAAGATTTAGTGACCCCCCCCTCCAGCGTGCGAGCGTGTGTGTGCTTATATTGAGAGAGTGCGTGGAAGGGCGATTGGAGCGTGTGGCTGTCGGTCGGCCGAGTAAGCTACTGGGCCGTTTTACTTTGGGCGCATAGCTCCGTGATTTCCATTGCCATGGTGACGTTGCCGCTGCCATTTTGTGGGTGCACAGCGTCTCCTTGTGATTTTTTGACATTTTCTGGTGGTGGTGTGCCGCGAGATTTTTTTCATGAGACAGGTGTGCCGTTGCCCAGAAAAGGTTGAGAAACACTGATTTAGATCTACCTCTGCAAAGAAATCTATGCCTTCCTTTTGGGCATGGATGTGGCAGAGAAGGACATCATTGTCTTTAACCTGTGCACTTAAAAAGCATTTTAGCTACAGGGAAAGGCAAGAGGGAGCCTCACTGATGTTGCATCATGCTGAATTTTAGTCCCCTGCAGGCCAGACTGAAAGGAGGCTCTGGCAACAGCAGAATTTAAATCCTGTAATTTGTGTTAATGCAAGCCTGTTTCCTTCTCAGCTCCTTTTCCAGCAGACTGATAAAATGGTAGCCTAGCTTTTTCAGTGAGCAGATTAATGGTCATACGATAGCCTAGTTCTGTGCTGGAGGATTTTCTCTTTTACTGGCATGCAGAGGAAACTGGAGGAATACCCAGTGGTATGTTTAATGCAGTGCTGTGCTAAAAAAAACCCCTCACCCCATTATTTCCCCCCAACCATGCTCCATCAATTAATGAGAGAAATTGCATTTGGAAGTTAACAAGGGGGAGAGGAAATTTTGGTGAGATTCTCATGGGTTTGGGGAGTGCTGACCTTATTGGTAAATTGGCCTGGGGTGGCTGTGAGGGTCTTTACCTTATCCTGCAAGGCATCTCAACAGCAGTGTGCAGCTGGCAGCCTTACTGGGTGCCCCCAATGAAAGGCAGGTGAGGATGTCCCACAGGGCATTTTCAGACGGGGAGGTGTGGGCAGCCAGGGAAGCTGGAGAAATGTTTCCTGGGAGGAAGATGCACGCACTGTCCCCTTCCTGGGGTTATTGAAGCCTTTCTCTCTCTGTCTCCTTGTTTTCTGTCTGTACAGCAAATACTATGAGAAGGAAGCCCTGCTGATGGATCCAGTTGATGGGCCAATCCTTGCCTCTTTGCTGGGTAATGTGGCTTCGCTTGCTTCTGAGCTGACACCCTGATGTACTTTGGGGCTGGCAAGTGCGCTTTTCTGAAGTGCTGTTGAGTGGTAAAACCTGGCTGTTTTGGAGCAATACTTTGCTTGTGTTTGAGATGCTGGGAGTGAATTTTCAGGTTATACAGATAAAGTCTTTTAGAGTAGGTACTTGCAGGCAGGCAGGACCAGAGGTGGAAGTGAGGTGGGCACAGAGCCAAGGGTGAAACTCCTGCCTGGCTACATTTCAGCAAAAGTCAGAGGTTTCCATGCAAGCAAACAGGATAATTATTGTGGTTCCAGGATACCTTTCAGTGGAGCAGGAACACCTGAGGAGGGGGTGGAGATGGGGTGTGGCATTCGTTGTCTGGAGTGGGGGCTTGGTCTGGGGAGAGTCTCAGGTCCCCTGCCCTTGCTCTAGATCAGCTGGAGACTCAAGTTTGGGAAACCCTGCTCTAGGCAATAAGAGCCCCCACTCCTCAGCATATCTTATTGTAAGGAGGGGGACCCTGTATCAGTTACGTTTCTGCTTCCTCTAATGAATGGAGAGAAGAGATGGGGCTGCCTTCAGGGAAATGGGGGGGCATACCTGCTCCCCAGTGCCCCCAACTGGAACCCTGGATAAAGTGGGTAGAGAAAAGGTTTTCTTCCTCTCTCATAACACTACAACATGTGGACATCCCTTGAAGATGAATGTGGGAAGATTGAGGAGAGATACAAGTAAGTCCTTCTTCACACAGCGTGTAGTTAAACTATGGAACTCCCTCCCACAGGAGGCAGTGATAGCCACCAGCTGGGATGGCTGTAAAAGAGGATTGGGCAGATTCATGGAGATAAGGGCTGTCAGTGGCTCCTAGCTGCAATGGCTCTGCTCTGCCTTCACATCTGAATCCCAGTTGCCGGAAGCTGCTTGTGGGTTTCCCTTTGGGGCATCTGGCTGATGGCAAACAGACCGCTGAACTCAATGGGCCATCAGCCTGATTCAGAAGGCTCTCCTTGTGTTCTCCTGTTCTCCATTCTGATGTCTCAAGGTTTTGGGTTCTGGCATCAAGGGCATGCTGCACACACTGGTACTCCGACCTTATGGAATTTTCCTGATTAATTCAGTGCCTCTGGAATTCTGCTGCCTGCACCAGCTGTTGAGCTGGACCAAAGCGGGCGGGGGGGATTCCTGTGTGTTTGGGGTGCAGCAGCAAATGGGGGACGGCCGCTTGCCAACTTGCTCTCCTTGTTTCCTCTGCCTGCTGCCTGACCTGCCTATTGCCTCCTTCCACAGTGGGACCTTGCGCACTGGAGTACACCAAGATGAAGACTGCCGACCATTTCTGGACCGACCCCTCGGCTGACGAGCTGGTCCAGCGCCACCGAATCCACAGCTCTCACTGCCGCCAAGACTCGCCCACCAAACGCCCAGCTCTCTGTGTAGGTTTCAGAGGCTGCAGGGAAGCAGCTGGGGCTGGGGGCCATGTGTGCACATGCACATGTGAGGTTATTGATGTCTTTGTGTAATGCATGTTGTGGGGAAGGTTCATGACCAACACAATAAAATCATCATTAAAGACAGCACTCTAAAACATTCAAAAGATAAAATCAGCAACCAGCTAAAACAGATTAAAACATCCATCAACATTCTACATGTCTGGGTAGCCTTGTCTAAACAAAAACATTTTTAGCATGCGCTGAAAAAAGTACAGTGGAGGTGCCTGCCTGACGTCAATAGGCAGGGAGTTCCAAAGTGTTCGGGTGCTGCTGCACTAAAATATTGATTTCTTACAAAAGCAGAACAAGTATTATGTGGTGCCAGTTGCAGTGCCAGTTCTGCAGATCAAAGTGGTTAAGTGGGTGCATATGGCAGGTAAGGCAACCTAACAGGTAAACTGGTCCCAAGTTGATTTCCTGGCTGGATTCTCCTAGATTCAGAAGAGGCATTCCAGTGGCAGCATGGACGACCGGCTGTCTCTCTCGGCCAGAGACTACGTTGAATCGCTGCACCAGAACTCCAGAGCCACCCTCTTGTACGGCAAAAATAATGTCTTGGTGCAGCCGGTGAGTAGAGCAGAGACAGTAGCCTCTGTGGGTCAGAAAGGGGTTGCTTTGAAACCAAATCTAGTAGCCACTAGCAAAGGTGGGAAGCTAATATTGAGCACTATAAATCTTTTACCATGGTCAAATGATCACTGCTGAAACACTGAGCATACATACAGTTATGCTAGCTGTGAGGAGAACTCAGGAAATTTGCAGAATGCTAGCAATTTCTCTCCCCACGCCCCACCCCCACCCCTGGAGTGAGTAGAAATCTCTCTCTGTAACCCTCTGGGCTCTGTATTTCATGGCCCCTCAGTCATAAGAGCTGGAAACTGGCTTCTTAATTTTTAACAGAGATTTTCAAGATGCAGAAGGGTGTTTGACCCTTGGCCATGTTGATGGGGGCAGCTAAGAGTATAACAAATAGCTTGGCTGTCACAGGTTCCCCTGTACACATCTAGCAGATCCAGGGGAATGGGCATGTCTAGTAGGATTGTGCTCTAAGCCATTCAGCTTTAGTTGACTCCCAGAGTGTGGTCCGGGGGGGGGGGAGGGGCACTTTCCCAAAGCGAAGCAGGGCCAGGTCTGGTCAGTGCCTGGATGGGAGACTTGCCTGGCAATGACATTGCTAGGTACTTAAAGAATGGTGCATGGGTCAAATTTGCATAAAATCTACATATGCTGATTTATATGTGTAAATGCAAAATTAGGCTGAATTTCAGAGGAGAACCCAGCTCTGGCTCTTGATGGCAAGGGCTTACTCTGAGCTTTGTGTGTAGACGTCCCAGGTTCAGTCCCCAGCAACTCCAGGTCCAGCTGGGAGATACCCTGCCAAACAGTGTAGACCAGGCTTCCTCAACCTCGGCCCTCCAGATGATTTTGGCCTACAACTCCCATGATCCCTAGCTAGCAGGACCAGTGGGCAGGGATCATGGGAATTGTAGTCTCAAAACATCTGGAGGGCTGAGGTTGAGGAAGCCTGGTGAAGACAATACTGAGCTAGATGAACCCAGGGTCACCTGGCAGATAAGCACATCTACCTGAGTTTGCTGATTTCCTCCTCCCTCCTGTTCCATTTTCTTTTTAATCCATGTCTTTATAGATTATAAGGCTCTGGGAATCAGGATGGGCTGTAACTCAGTGGCAGAGCATCTGCTTTGCATACAGAAGGTCCCAAGTTCAAATCTCGGCATCTCCAGGCAGGGCTGGGAGAGAAGGACCCCCGTCTGAAACACCGAAGAGCTGCTGCCAGTCAGTGTAGACAGTACTGAGCTAGATGGACCAAGGGACTGACTCAGTAGATGGCTGCTTGCTTTGCTAATCTTTTCTTTGCTGTATGGCAGAATAATTAAAGAAAAAGCACCAAATAGATATTTAAATAATAAAATAATTAAAAAGCAAACAACTCTTCTTGCTTTTCCTCTTTCTTTAGCGGGACGACATGGAGTCCATCCCAGGATATTTGTCCCTTCATCAGACTGCTGACGTCATGACTCTCAAGTGGACCCCAAACCAGCTGATGAATGGCTCTGTCGGTGATCTAGACTATGAGAAAAGGTGAGCAGCACAGAGAATGGATTGTCCAAATGCATAGAACAGGGTAAAAAACAAACAAATAAAAGCAACATAAAATGATCACCCTCCCAAAACTAACCTACCTGTTCCAAACCCTCCCAATCTGGATTCCCCCAACCCAACTCCGCAAATGGCAGAGAAAACTACACTTTCATCTTCTCACACAAAAAACCAAGAATAAGCACCAAATACCTGCACCTCCCCACCTCAGAAGGAGGATGGGGAATCCCCAACATAGAAGTATATTATAAGGCCAACCAAATACGCCATATAATCTATCTATATAAAATTGTAAAAGGTGGGCGTTTGTGCTGTACCACCTTTCTCCGTAACCCCTTGATCGATTCCGTTCAAATTTGGACACAATGTTCCACAGGCATATGGGAAGGATCTTACGCAGTTAGATTGCAAAAATATCACACCTAACCCACCGAAAAATGTGATTTTGTGCAAAAAAACACAGTGTCCTCCAGTGGACAAAAGGCAGCATAACACACTGAAAACGACTCAAACCCCTCCTCCTCCTGTTAGAATGTCACTACCACCAGCCAATAGAAAGGCAGGCCACTCACAAACGCCGCTGCTGCCTTCGCCAACCGCAAAAACGGCTATTCCTGTCAGCGGCCAATGCACCATCGGGTGGGGTGTGAAAGGTAGCCAAAAGGTTGCATCCGCTATTTGTGCTAATACCTTGCCCGCCTACAGAGCCAGTACGGCCACAAGCGGGGGGGGGGGGACATTTCCGATTTACAACGCTGCCTCCGCTAACATAACAGCCAAGGCGGGGGGAAAAACTACATCACCCACGCCTGCCTACTTCCATTTCAGACGACGGCCATTGCGCCTGCAGAGCCGGCAACATATATAATTTCTGACATTTCCTGGCCTCTCAGGACACCCGTAAATGAAACAACCGGCATTTTTGTCAGTGCTCAAAGCGTTTAAATAGCAGCTACGGCCACGCCACCTCTAGCAGCTGCTGATCCACAAAAAAACCCCCAAAACCTCAAGCGGCTAGGCAGCAAGAAAAAGTGTTGGTAAGCACACACTTCATCTTTGGCTATGCACCTCCCTTTTCCCTATCACAAAATCAGCCACAGCAATGCATGGCCGGGCCAGCTAGTCCCTTATATACTAGAAGATGAGACAAAACAATGGATACACCTAGAGAGAGACACAATTGAAAATATCTGCACCACAGCATATCCACTCCTCCCAAACAGTCTAAGAAAGATTCCCACAACACTTAATAGATACACACAAACCATGTTCAAAGCATGGAAAACTGAAACAGGCAAACTATCCCCAACCCCATCTCCACTAATTCCTCTAGCCTACCACCCACTATTCCGCCATGCAGCACAAAACCTCCAAACAAAAACCTGGCAATCCAAAGGCCTATATCGCCTAATAGACTTTTATAAAAATAACAAACCTATGTCAACACAAGAAATACAGAACAAATTAGAAGACACCCGAATGCCCTGGTTAGCACAACACCAATTACATGCCTTCTTAAACAATCCAGCAGTAAAATCAGCAGCAACTAGATCCCTGACAGCCTTCGAAAACCTCATCCTAATGACAAAGGGACACGGCAAAGGGATGGTATCCGCAATATACAAAATACTACTCAAGAATCCCACGAACTCCCTAGACACAATCAAAAAACAATGGGAGGATGGCATAGGCATAGGATATGAAATCAACCCCACTCAATGGACCAGAATGTGGTCTAAACCCCCCTTTAAATCCATATCAATGAAGAGAAAAGATCTCACCCTAAAATTAACCTGCAGATGGTATCTAACGCCAAGAAAATTAGCGCTAATATGCCCAGGAACCTCACCAAATGCTGGAGAGGGTGCACCTCCACAGGCACATACTTCCACATGTGGTGGGAATGCCCCAAAATCCAACCATTCTGGACAACAACCATACGAGAAATATGTAAGATAACCAAGCAAGTGCTAGAAACCACCCCTGAATTGGTCTTGCTAAACATCTTCCAAGACAATAATGCCCACTTACACCACAAATGACTCATAACCCATCTACTCTCAGCAGCCAGAAACATCATAACCAGACACTGGAAAGACCTGTCAGGAGTAAGCATGGACCAATGGTACCAAGTACCTGTAGTATGGGAAACAGCCCTACTAGAAAAACTAACCAGCAAGCTGAAACTGACACGGGGACAAACAGAAGAAGACACCTTCATCACACACACAGCCCAACAAGACAATGACAAAAGTCTACCGACAGCATACAAATCAATATGGCTAACCCGATCAAAAACACCCACCCACCCCACTCACACAGGAAACCAAAGATCACCACAGCCAACCACAAATGAACAATCACACCCTATGCCAACCCTGACCTTTCACCCCCAAAGGAGCACAAGCGAATAACAGAGAACCTACACAAACAACGCTGACACCAAACCCTACATATATTAAATAAAATAGAAACACCGTCACCCCACCCCACCCATCCACCCATCCCGCCCACCTCTTGCCCCTTTTTCTCCCTAATGTCTCAACAAACGAAACTGATTTGTAAAAATGTTATATGGAAAAAATACGAAAGAGATATTACACATACCTTTGTAAATCAAGAAAATCTTTAATTAAAAAAAAGCAACATATAAAGTAAGCAGCAACATTATAAGCTCAGTTGGTAGAGCATGAGCATCTTCGGGTTGTGCGTTTGAGCCCCATGTTGGGCAAAAGATTCTTGCATTGCAAGGGGTGGGACTGGATGACCCTCATGGTCCCTTCCAACACTTCAGTTCTATGATTCTATGAAAAATTATTGTCATGTCACCCACTCCAAAAGAAGAAAATTAACAATAGGCTAGTCCCTGCAGCGTTTAAGTTGCTGCAGCACAGAATTTAGCCACATTGAAAACAATTGATCAGCCTCCCACAACCTGATGCCTTGCAGATGCTGTGGACAGCAACTCACATGAGCCCTAGCTGGGGCTGGTGGAAGTTGTAGTTGAAAACACGTGGAAGGCACCAGGATGAGGGAGGCTGCAATGGCTACATTTTGACCTGACAGGAGTAAAAGGATATCATATGCTTTGGAGCTTCCTGGCAGATTTAATTAGAGGAGTTTGATAAAGATTTCTGTGTAGATCTTGGCAAAAGGAGCCCTCCAGGATGTGCCCAAAACATCCGTGGGCACCTGGAGGAAGGAGGCTGGACTACACAGTGGTGGGGGGGGAGCTTTCTTTGCTTCTTAGACAAATTCATCGCTAGGAGAGAGCTATCGATGGCTCTGCTCTGCCGCCACAGTCAGAGGCAGCTGTGCTTCTGAATCCCAGCCGCTGGAAACTGAAGGTGAGGAGGCGACTCTTGTGCCCAGGTCCTGCACAGACATTTGGTTGGCCCCTGTGAGAACAGGATGCTGGGCCAGATGGGCCCTTGGCCAGATCCAGCAGGCTTTGCTTATCAGCAGCTGTGTTTGTCCAGATTCCTGCTGGCTACTTTCCTCCTTACGCTGGGTGTGGCTCCATATTCTGGCCTCAGGTGCTGCATTTCCCCAAAGGTCAAGGAAAAAACGCCTGCTTTCCTGTGTTTGCTTTTGCATGGCCTCAGGTAGCATGGCTGCACTTTTTGAAGCATGGGCAAAGAGAAGTGAAAGGCAAATGAAACCCCGAAAGGTTCAGTCACTGCCTTTTGAAGAAGGATCTGAAAGGTCGGAGCTTGTCCTCAGGGCTGTCTTAAGCTTATCTGGTGCCCTGGTGCAAGGATCCGTCCAGCGCCCCCCACCCCCCCTCCGGGCGGAAGGAAGAGAAGGGCTTTGGCGGCTCCCAAATACGGGATCGCCTCCCCCCGGCAGCGGGCTGGCCTCCTGCGGGCCGCCAATCTCGGCTTCTGTTGTGCCGCCGGGATCCCGAGCGGATCCTTCCCCGCCTCCATTTCCCCGTCCACCCCATCCCCTGCCGCGGCTTCCCTGCGACAGCGCCCACAGCCCGAGAAGAGGCGGGCGAGGGGAGCGCTGTTGGCGGGGCTGGCCAGGCACGGCAGGCAGCTGGAGGGCGTCTCCGCCTGCTGGGCTGAAGCGGCTGCGTGCGCTGCCATTTAGGGAGCCCTGGCTGCCGTGCCGATGGGAGGCTCGCCGCCGGCTTCCCCGCAATGGCGCCCGCAGCCCGAGAAGAGGGGGTCGAGGGGGGCGCTGCTGGTGGGGCTGGAGGGGGTAGGAAGGCGGCTCCCGGCGCAGCACGGCATGGCTGAGGCGCCTCCCAGAACTTGCCACCGTGGCGCCGTGCGCCACTAGCCTCAATGGCTAAGACGTCCCTGCTTGTCCTGCCCAGTCAGGCTCCTCCTGTGCTATACATTTAAAGCACTACAGCAACACTTGAAAGAATCATGGCGTGCCCCCAAAGAATTATGGGAAGTGTAGTTTGTGAAGGATGCTGAGAGTTGCAGAGGGACTCCTCTTCCCCTCCCAGAGTTACAATTTTCAGAGTGGTTTAACAGTCAATCCCTTTTCAACAGAAACTGAAAGGGGAATGTGGGGTGTCTGTCTCCTAATATCTCTCAGGGGCCTTAACATTTGGAATAATTGTGTGAATCAGGATGCTAACATTCAAGTCACTTAAAAGTTTCAATAAAGCTGAAACACAACAAACAGCAATTCAGGTTTTATGCAGATTTCTATTCACTCCAATTTAACACTAAAGAGCACTTTGGGGGGCGGGGGGCGCGGAGGAAGAGCGCTTGGACACAGAGTTTTCAAGTGCGAATTGTGCCTGGAAAGGGAGGAGGAAAGAGTGAATAAGTCCTTAGTTGTGCTTGTCAAGGGTTAGGAGGAGAGGAGGGCTACCCAGCGTCAGAGCCAGTGCGCCCTCTGCTGGGGTTGAGGCAGAATGGCCGGCACTCTTCTTACTGCTTTGTGCCAGTTGTCAGCAAGGATTTTCTGAGCGAAACCCTGGACCTTCTGCTACACACACACACACACACACACACACACACACACAGAGAGAGAGAGAGAGAGAGAGAGAGAGAGAAACCGCCATCCCTGCGCATGTTGCTTGCCAACCTCCCCACCCTACCCCCCAAAGCTCCTTCTACTCGCTGGCCGCCACCCTCCTCCCCATAACTGGGCAGGTGCTGCCTAGCTAGCCACTAAGTTTGTCATCACACTTTATTTCACAGTGCCACCTACTGGTGGTTGCATGAACTGCAGAGCATGACAACAGCCTTAGATGTTTAGGAAGATATAGTATAGTCAATGGTGGTGTCTTAACAGGTTTAGAACCATAGAATTATAGAATTTTAGTGTTTGAAGGGACCATGAGGGTCAGATAGTCCAGTCCTCTGCAATGCAGGAATCCTTCGCCCAATGTGGTGCTCAAACCCACAACCCTGAGATTAAGAGTCTCATGCTCTACAGACTGAGCTATCCCAGGTTTCCTGCTGAAATGTAATTATGAGAGTTGCACCAGCCATACTGGTAGCTTAAATGATAGCTTCAGCTGCCACTCAGCAATGCTGCCATCATCTCTATAGGTGAGCTAAATTTTAATAACCAGCTCTTGCAATTTCAGAGGTACAACAGGTGGGAGCCAGTCTAAAAGATGATGCATCAATTGCATGTTAACTCTGAACTTTGATATTATTCACTAAATCGGTACAAAATCTGGTAGCATAGATGTAGTGGAAATTGCACCTTCATTTTTTTAAGTGAGAGAACTCACTGTGGAAGTTTTCTCTAATATTGTGGAACTTATTGCCACAGAATTTGGGGTGGGTCTCTCTTTTTCGTTGAGCATTTGCCAGGAGTTTAGTTTTGCTTATTTCCACTCCATTTTCTTCCTGTTAGAGGTGGCTGTGGGGCTGACCCTTCAGGGAGTTTTCTGAGGGTGACCCCAATGGGCTTTGTTCTTCCCTCTCACAGCATCTACTGGGACTATGCCATGACCATCCGCCTAGAGGACATTGTCTACCTCCACTGCCACCAGCAAGGTAAGAGGGGGGCTGGTTCTGCTACAGAATCTGCTTTGGTCGCCCTGTCTGGTGGTCAGTGCAGTTTGGGCTCTGGCTCCACGCACGACTGGCCTAACGGAAAATTTCCAGCTCCTGACCTGGAGGGAAGGCAGGAGAGAAGCACCCCATTCTCTGGAAAGAGAATAGAAGCTTCTCTACATCAAACCCTGTTGTATGTACAAGGGGAATTAAAGGGCGCATGGGGGGGGTGCAGAGGTGTGGGTGGCCCTAAGCCGTTTGAGGTGGGGGCAACAAAATGCTTCTGGCTTCCCCTGGAGCCCAGTAGGGTTCCTTTGGACAGAATCTGGTTCTCACCTCTTCCCTCTTTTCCATCTCTCTCCCCCACCCGCTTTCTCTTGCCAATAGTAGACAGTGGGGGCACAGTTGTCCTGGTAAGCCAAGACGGCATCCAGCGCCCACCACTGCGATTCCCGAAAGGTGGGCACCTCCTGCAGTTCCTCTCCTGCCTAGAAAATGGGCTCCTGCCCCATGGCCAGCTGGACCCCCCTCTGTGGTCACAGAGGGGGAAGGTAAGGCTGGCTGCAGCCTGGGGGGTGGGGTGAGGGTGCCCTCTCGTGGGTTGGCATCTCACAGCTCAGGAATGGTCATCTCCACTCAAAAATGACTTTGTAGAGTTGGAAAAGGACAACCGAGGTGACCAAGGGGGGTGGAGAACCCCCTTACAAGGAAAGGCTGCAGGGCGTTGGACATTATAGTTTAGAGAAAAGACAAGGCTTATCCACACCCTTTTGCCCTGCTCTTTGCAGCCACAGTCCACGCTTAAAAGCTCCATGTCCAAGCATTATTTCTTCTTTCTTTGGCTCCAAGCTTTCCCCACAAAAACCCATTCTTTAAAGCTCAATTGGTGCAAATGTCAATTTGGGTTTTCTGCAGAATGACAGTTGTTCTGATTGAGCTTCAAAGAATGGGGTTTTGTGGGGAAAGCTCTGAGCAAAAAAAAAAACCCCCAACCCCTGTTCAGACATGGAGCTTTTAAGTGCAGGCTGTGCTTGGAAACAGTGGAGGAAAGGCAAATGTGCAGAAGGCCTAAGAGGAAACCTGATGGAAGTTTATGAAGTCATGCAAGACATGGAGAAAGTGGAGAGGGAACTTTTTTTCTCCTGTCATTACATTAGAACTCATGGGCATCCAATGAAGCTGAAGATTTTAAGGTATAGACAACAGAAAGGCCTTCTTCACATAGTAAAACTCTGGAACTCCCTCCCACAGGAGGCAGTAATGGCCACCAACTGAGATGACTTTAAAAGAGGACTAGACAAATTCATAGAGGATGAGAGGCCTATCGATGAGAGGCTACTAGCTACGATGGCTGCGCTCTGCCTGCAAGGTCAGAGGCAGCAGTGCTTCTGAATGCCATTTGCTGGAAACCACTGGGAGGGAGAGGGCTCTTGTGGGCTTTGCAGAAGAGGCATCTGGTTGGCCCCTCTCAGGACATGATGCTGGACAAGATGGGCCTCATTGGATGGATCCAGCAGGCTCTTCTGATGTTCTTATGAACTGTTCAGGGGCGCTGGAAGTGGCAGGTGCCAGAAGAGCTTTGTGGGTCATCTGTTCTCCTGCTTTGGGTTGAGGAAGGTACAGGCCTCATTTCACATTGCGGGAACCCATCGAGGGCATCTGCTGGAGCTCAGGTTCTGTCAAAGAGCTCCTGCTTTGCACAGGGAAGCCCCGAGGCTCTGTCCCCAGTGGCTTCCCAGGGAGGGTTGAGCATGAGGCTCTATTTGGAGTCAAACCTGCATATTCTAATCCTGCATAGAGGTTTTAAAAAAATATTAATATTCTTCTGAATATCAGTAGCTGGAAATCGCAGGAGGAGAAAGTGATCTTGTGCATGGGTCCTGCTTGTGGGTTTCCCATTGGAGCATCTGATTGGCCACTGTGAGAACAGGATTCTGGACTGGACAGGCCACTGGCCTGATCCAGAGGCTCTTCTGATGTTCTTTCTGGAATGAACCCTTGTCATGAAATATTGTTTTAATCAAATTTAAAAACTGAATGAAAAAATTCAGACTTGAAAAGCAACAAGGGAAAGCTGTGCTAGTTCTTAGCCTCTGTGATAAGGGGAGACTGTTCCCACCCCCACCCCTTCTCCCCCATGGAAATGTGAGCTTGGCCTTAGGCATTGAGGAAGTTGTGTTAGATTGAGTCAAATAGTAGATCCATCAAGTTTCGTATTGGTTTCACTGACTGGCAGTGGTTCTCCACAGTTTCAGACGGGATAGTTCCTCACATTGGATGGAAATGCCATTGAAGCCTGAGCCTGGGACTGAACCTGCTCTGGCATTGGCTCGGTCGTTGTTCTGCACTAAATGAGGCAGCCACATTTCTGAAGATCTTTGTTTCCTCCAAGTCTGGTCCTGACTGGAAGGATGCTGGAATCAACAAGGGGTGACCTGAAGGTGCTGCTGTGCAATGCCCGGTCAATGATCCACAAGACCACTGCCATGCATGACTTGATTGTGGATGGAGGAATTGACCTGGCATGTGTGACAGAGACTTGGTTGGATGAGGCAGATGGGTCTGTTCTTGCCGCTGCTTGTCCACCAGGTTTCTCTTATGCACAGCAGCCCAGGTTATTTGGGTGGGGAGGTGGGTTGCAGTGATCTTTAGAAAGTCATTAGCCTGCACCAGGCGTTCTATTGCGAAAACCCAGTTCTCTGAGTGCATGTTCTGGAAGTTGGGTAATAGGGGCAGTGCAGGATTCCTTTTGGTGTACCGACCTCCCCGCTGCACCAAGGATTCCCTGCCCGAGCTGCTTCAGGTCGTGGTGGAAGAAACCTAGTTTGGTTGTCCTAGGGGATTTTAGCGTCCATGCTGACACAACCTTACAAGGAACCGCTTGGGACTTCATGGAAAGCATGGCCTCCATGGGGTTGTCCCTGAATAAGTTTGGCCCAACTCATAGTTGCGGACATGCCTTAGACCTGGTGTTCACCTCTATAGATGTGGGTGATCTGACACTAAGTAAAACTGAAACTAAAGAAGTGCCATGGTTGGATCACTTCCTGGTGCACCTTCCCCTCTGCAGGGAGATGGGACCGATTCAGATGGTCCGCCCCCGCCACTTAATGGATCCAAATGGTTTCCAGAGAGTGGTAGGGGATGTTTTATCCCATGTTGATGGCCTTTCAGCTGATTCCCTGGTGGCCCGCTGGAATACGGAGTTAACCAGGGCTATTGACTGTCTGGCTCTGAAGTGCCCTCTCTGATTGCATGGAGCCCAGACAGCCCCATGGTTTTCCCCAGAGCTGAGGAGGATGAAACAATCGCTGAGACGGCTAGAGTGCTGGTGGTGGAAAACTCATTATGAATTGAACATGGGTTACAACTCAACGTCGAGCCTACCAAGTGGCGATAGTGATGACGAAGAGAACCTTCTTCACCACCTCTATTGCATCTGCAGAAAACAGCAGCAGGAGACTCTTTCAGGTGGTTCACAATCTAATGGAACCACCTTCAACATCGGAGCCTGGTGACAACCCCAATATCTTCTGCAATGATTTTGTAAAGTTTTTTGCAGATTAAAGTCACTCAGATTCGGAAAGAGGTAGACTCCACCATGGGAGCAGGGCTGGGGCGGGAGAGTGCTAGAGTCCTGTCTAGTCAAGTTGCATGGGATCAGTTCCAATCTGTTACCTCCGAGGATGTGGACAGGCTGCTTGGACGAGTGAAACTGACCAAAACAGCCTCAGTTGCACTGGTCAAGGATCTCTGGCGGGCCAGGGACTGAGGTGAAAGCTGTTTCCTAGTTCTGCTGGATCTCTCAGCGGCTTTGATACCATTAACCACGAGATCCTTCTGGACTATCTAGAGGAGCTGGGAGCTGGGGGCACTGTTATACAGTTGTTCCGCTCCTTCCTCCTGGGCCGTGTCCAGAAAGTGTTGTTGGGGGATGAGTGTTCAGACCCCTGGGCTCTCACTTGTGGGGTGCCCCAGGGTTCCGTCCTCTCCCTCATGCTTTTTAACATCTATATGAAGCCACTGGGAGTGATCATCAGGGGGATTGGGCTGGGTGTTCATCAGTATGCGGATAATACCCAGCTCTATCTCTTTTTTAAATCAGAACCAATGAAGGCGGTGAATGTCCTGTTTGAGTGTCTGGAGGCAGTTGGAGGATGGATGGCGGCTAATGGATTGACAAGACAGAAGTACTGTTTTGGGGGGACAGGGGGCAGGCAGGTATGGGGGACTCCCTGGTCCTGAATGGGGTAACTGTGCCCCTGAAGGACCAGGTGCGCAGCCTGGGAGTCATTTTGGACTCACAGCTGTCCATGGAGGCGCAGGTTAATTTTGTGTCCAGGGCAGCTGTCTACCAGCTCCATCTGGTACGCAGGCTGAGACCCTCCTTGCCCGCAGACTGTCTCGCCAGAGTGGTGCATGCTGTAGTTATCTCCCGCTTGGACTACTGCAATGCGCTCTACATGGGGCCTCCTTTGAAGGTGACTCGGAAACTGCAATTAATCCAGAATGTGGCAGCTAGACTGGTGATTGGGAGTGGCCGCTAAGACCATATAAAGCAGGCTTTCTCAACCTCGGCCCTCCAGATGTTTTGAGACTACAATTCCCATCATCCCTGACCACTGGTCCTGCTAGCTAGGGATTATGGGAGTTGTAGGCCCAAAACATCTGGAAGGCCGAGGTTGAGGAAGCCTGGTCTAAAGGATCTTCATTGGCTCCCAGTGCATTTCTGAGCACAGTTCAAAGTGTTGGTTCTGACCTTTAATAAAGCTCTAAACGGCCTCAGCCCCACATACTTGAAGGAGCTTCTCCGCCCCCATCATTCAGCCCGGACACTGAGTTCCAATGCCTAGGGCCTTCTGGCGGTTCCCTCACTGCGAGAAGCGAGGTTACAGGGAACCAGGCAGAGGGCCTTCTCAGTAGTGGTGCCTGTCCTGTGGAATGCCCTCCCTTCAGATGTCAAGGAAATAAACAACTAAACAACTTTTAGAAGACATCTGAAGGCAACCCTGTTCAGGGTAGTTTTTAATGTTTGATGTTTTAGTGTGTCCTGATATATGCTGTGAGCCGCCCAGAGTGGCTGGGGAAACCCAGCCAGATGGGCGGAGTATAAATACCGTCTTTCCCCCTTTTTAAGACACCGTCTTATAATTTTTTCCTCAAAAAAAACACAAGGTGGCTTATTTTCGGGGGGATGTCTTATTTTTATTACGTCAGTATGGTACGGTACAGCCTCCCCCTGCGCGCTGAGCAGGCGGGGCAGAACTCCGCAAGAGGCGTGTTTCCCACCTGTGCCTCTCACTGGTTCGCTGGCTCCCTGCGCACGCAGGAGGGGCTGAGGAGGCGACGGGAACAATGGCGGCACCATGGCTTACTTTTGGGGTACGTCTTACTTCTCACAAAGGTTAAAAAACCCTGCCATGGCTTACTTTATGACTACGTATTAAAAAAGGGGAAACAGGGTAATAAAACTATTATTATTATTATTATTATTATTATTATTATTTTGTCTGACTCCTCAAAGGGGAAGGTGTTTCCAAAGCTGAAGAAGCGAAGCCCCCAGGGGTCCTCGGAGTCGGCATCAGACAAGGAGGAGGAGGAGGCCACTGATTACGTTTTCCGCATCCTCTATCCTGGCCTTCACTCAGAGTTTGGTAAGGTTGCTCGTCTGGTAGAAACTGGGAAAGCCGACATAATTATCTTAAATAAGATTTTTTTCCACCTTAGGCTAACTTTTAATTTTACTACATGTTATAAACATATAAGAGTGTATTCCATTCATATTTCATAAGCCATATTTATTATGCCATTGTGGCCTGCCTTCCATGCCCTGAGGAATACCAAGGAATGCTCAGAGGTGTGCATGATCCAGTTTGGATACATTAAAATTCTGCACCAAGCAATGCTCATGTCCACCACCAGTATAAATTATGGAAATTTGCTTACTTTGTGTCAGGCATGGAGAATCTTCCCCTCCCTTCGGTAACTTCACAGATAAGAATTAATGAGCAGTTGATAGATTTATAGTCCTTTTATTACAGCATCATGTTGCGAGCACAAATACACAGCTCTCCGCAAGGAGGGCAGTTGGCTAGTCTAATCCTCTTCCCGGCTTCCGCAGCATTTTGGGCTCCCTCTGACTCCTTTGTTCCTTCGGACCTCCGAGTCGAGGGGAGGCCCCTCACGCTCTCAAGTGACGTCTCCACTAGCTCGTATCTGAGGAGCTCCCTGAAGCTGTTCAGCTTCTGCCTGTCTCTCTGCTTCTGAACACGCTGTGGACAAGGGGGGGCGCGACTCTTCCCCCTCCAGCTCTCCATCGGAGAGAAGCTGGTCTGTCACAGAATGCATTCCCCAGTCCTTGTCTTCAGACCATTCCCTGACACTTTGCATAATGTATTATACAATCCTTACTGATTTGCATATCTTATTCATGGTTTGCTCACTCAGGGAGCTGTGTAAGGCACAGGAGTCCCAGCCAGTCTCTGGCTTCTGAAGTTTCAGCCAGTGTTGCCCACACACTTTGGGAGTTTGCCTTCATAAGGATTAGAAACCTGTACTTGTATTTAAATATATTAATAAATGAAAGCTGGGGAAACTGAATCCTCCATCAAACATCAAGGGTGTGTTTTTGCTCTGCTCCCTCTAGATGTTGCCAGACTCCCAACTCCCATCGTGTTAGTGATCTTAATTATTGTTATTTTCATTTATATCCAACCTTTTCATCCAAGGAGCTCGTTGGCATACATAATTCTCCTCCCCGTTTTATCCTCACAACACCCCTGGGCGGTAGGTTAGGCTGAGAGGCAGTGACTGGCACCCAAGGCCACTCATTGAACTTCATGGCTGAGTGAGGATTTGAATCCTGTTCTCCCAGATCCTAAACCCAACACTCTAACCACTAGGCCACACTGGCTCTCTTTTGCTTTCCCACCTGGACCCTTCATAGGGGGATTTCTGGCCAATGATGGATTTTTCTACTATTCCTAGAATCGTAGAGTTGGAACCAACCCTCAGCAATGTGGGAATCACAGCTAGTGAGCTCCTAGTGTGGTTTTGCTTTTTCCAGGCTTGAGGAAGCGGCATGGACTGCGCCCACCTTCATGTTTTGCCCTTTTCTCTCCCTTCCCCTTTAGTGGTTGTTAACCACCCTTCTTGCCTTCCCCCCACCTCTACTGCCGCTGGGAAAGAGAAGGCCTGGATGCGTCGGACCTCTGGCAGAGTGGTGGTGATGCCCAAATGGTCTCTGAGTCTTCCTGAGGCAACCCCTCCCCTTCTGGTCACGTTGAGGTCCAGCCCACACCTGTGTAATGTTGCTGTTGGCACATAGAGGGTGCTTCTTGCTTTTGGCTTGGCAGCTGGGGCAGATGCTGGCATTTATGAATCTGGGCAGGGCAGGCAACTGGGATCCTCCTCTTCCCCATTTTTTCCCTGGCTCATTCCCTTGGGCTGCTTTGCTTGGAGGCACAGAAGCAGAAGAAGCAAGTTCATTTAATTCATAACATTTATATACAGCTTGGTTGTAAGGGAAAAAAATCAAAGTGGTTTACAAGAAGAATAAAACAATAAAGTTATTTTTAAAAAATCTGCTATGTAAAACATTTTCTTAAAATTAACATTAATGAGTTAAAAACAGATTTAAACATACATAAATTATCTGCATTTTTTAGCAGGTGCCGAGAAGAGTACAGCAATTGCGCCTGCCTGATGTCAACAGGCAAGGAGTTCCAAAGTGTGCAAGTTCTGCCAAACTAAAATATTGCTTTCTTACAAATGCAGAACAGTATTATGTGGCACCTGTAAGAGTGACTGTGTTTAGGGCTGCTGCCCAGTTTAAAGAAATCTTAATAGATTGATCATACAATGCTTTTTAAACCAATGAACTGATTAGACCTGCATGTCCATAAAATACTCACAGCTGTGAAGGAAAAGCGGCCTCCTTTCTTCCCTCTGTAATGGTGCGCTGCATGTGTCACAGCTGGCCCCAATCCCTTCTGTGTTAGGAGGAGGAGATGCCTGATGCCCACAGATGCATAAATAGCTATAACAATTAACATTTCAAAAAAATGAAAACAGTGAAATCAAATCAAACAGTCCAATCAAATAGTCCAATCAAATCAGAGGCATGTTTTAATGGCTCTAATCGCTTTTAATAGTGATATAATATTGCTGCCATACTTCTTGTTGGTTATAATCTGAGGCGGATGAAAGGAAGGGGGCAACGGAGCTCAAGTGAAAAATGTCCTTTAACAGATCAGCAGCTGCAGCCATCTCTACAGGGATGGAGCCATTGCTGTTGCTGCCCAAAGGATCATCCGGGGAAGACTTTGTCCTCTCCAGATTCCTGTCCCTGTTGAGTCAGTCCCTCTCCCTTTTGGATCTTAGGCTGGAGGGGACAAGGACTGGGTTGGCTTTGCCCTGCACCCAAGAATTTGGATCCTTTCCAGTCAGGATTCAGGCCTCATCATGGGACTGAAACTGCCTTGGTCGCACTGGTCAATGACCGCAGGTGGGCTAGGAACAAAGGTGAGAGCTGTTTCCTAGTTCTGCTGGAGCTCTCATCGACCATGACATCCTTCTGGACCATCTAGAGGAGCTGGGGGCACTGTTATACAGTGGTTCCACTCCTTCCTCCTTCAGAAAGTGGGTGTTGGGGGATGAGTGTTCAGACCCCTAGGCTCTCACTTGTGGAACCTCAGGGTTCCGTCCTCTCCCCCATGCTTTTTAATATCTATATGAAGCCGCTGGGAGAGATCATCAGGGGGTTTGGGCTGGGTGTCCATCAATATGCAGATGATACCCAGCTCTACCTCTCTTTCAAATCAGAAGCAGTGAAGGTCCTGTGTGAGTGTCTGGAAGCGGTTGGAGGGTAACAGATTGAGGTTGAATCCTGACAAAACAGAAGTACTGTTTTTGGGGGACAGGAGGCGGGCAGGTGTGGAGGACTCCCTGGTCCTGAATGGGGCAACTGTGCCCCTGAAGGACCAGGTGCGCAGTCTTTTTGGACTCACAGCTGTCCATGGCGGCGCAGGTCAATTCTGTGTCCAGGGCAGCTGTTTATCAGCTCCATCTGGTACGCAGGCTGAGACCCTACTTGCCCGCAGACTGTCTCGCCAGAGTGGTGCACGCTCTAGTTATCTCTCGCTTGGACTACTGCAATGCACTCTATGTGGGGCTACCTTTGAAGGTGACCTGGAAACTACAACTAATCCAGAATGCGGCAGCTAGACTGGTGACTGGGAGCGGCCACTGAGAACACATAACACCGGTCTTGAGAGACCTACATTGGCTCCCAGTACGTTTCTGAGCACAGTTCAAAGTGTTGGTGCTGACCTTTAAAGCCCTAAATGGCCTTGGTCCAGTATACCTGAAGGAGCGTCTCCACCCCCATCATTCTGCCCGGACACTGAGGTCCAGCTGCGAGGGCCTTCTGGCGGTTCCCTCCCTGCGAGAAGCCAAGTTACAGGGAACCAGGCAGAGGGCCTTCTCGGTAGTGGCACCCACCCTGTGGAACGCCCTCCCACCAGATGTCAAAGAGAAAAACAACTACTAGACTTTTAGAAGACATCTGAAGGCAACCCTGTTTAGGGAAGCTTTTAATGTTTAATAGACTATTGTATTTTAGTATTCTGTTGGAAGCTGCCCAGAGTGGCTGGAGAAACCCAGCCAGATGGGCGGGGTATAAATAAATTATTAATTTGATTTGATTTGATTTGATTTATTATATGAATTGGCCCAGCAGACGGCAGCCTGACTTTCCCCAGTGTCAATATGGGGACATTATTGTTGTTAAAGCTTGGGTCCTGCCTTTCCACCAAATGATGCTTGAGGCATCTGATAGGTAGTAACATGGAAAACTGTCAACCAGCTGACCTTTGAAAAACACGGTACAGTTTTTTTCATTTCTCCTAGAGAGCAATAGGATCTGCTTTGTGCCTTCATTTTTACATTGATTAGTTAAAAGCCCAAGCAGTTCACCTGCTAAATACCTTAACAGGTTGGATGATATAGGATTTAGCAAATGCCAGCAGACACAAAGCCTGCTTCTCTGTGCAGAGTGACCTTCCTGCTGTGATCTGAATCCAAGTGCTTCTCTCCTTGAATTCACATTCCCCATTTCCCCTGCATAGAGTTGAGAGAGCAAGATGTGGGTCCAATTCTTGTCTGGTGGAGGAAGGCTCCATTGCCCCTGTCCCTCAAGAACAATCTGCTCCAGGGATGCTCTTTCTTCTTGTATCAAAGCATTTGGCATCCTTTCCAAAACTCATTTAGGCCATGATGCTCCAGTGGGACATGGAGGGATGATTCATGGAAATTTCCCTTCAATCATTTTGGTGTGGTGAAATTGTTTCAAAGTGACTCTGCTGCAGATCTGGAGTCAGCATGTCATTGCAGGGCTCCTGCAAGCCAATTAGAAGAGAGCTTGTAATTGGAAGACACACCAGAGCCTTTGCTCTGATGTGAAACCAGCCAGGGATTATTTTGAAAGTTTTGCTGTGAATTGTAATTTAGCTGCCTCACAGCTCTTAAGTGCTTAGCCAGTTCTCCATGAAGTTTACTGTGAGGTGGTGAGCACTTAAGGTTAGTTGTTTCTGGGGTAGCCAACGTGGCCGCTGGATGTTGCTGGACTACAATCTCCCAACCCGCACAGCCAGTGTAGCCCTATGATCCAGGACAATGGGACTTGTAGTCCAACATCACCTGGGCAGCACAAGGGTGGCTACCCTGAGAAAGGGTTTGTATCTTTCCCTTCATCAAAGATCCCACAGTGATTTGCAAGATTTCAAAAATACAACATATATTTTATAACAAGACAGAAAATGTGAACTGGATTCTGGAAAAAGTATATAGATAAGTAGAGGGTTTTAAAAGAGGATTGGACAAATTCATGGAGAATAAGGCTATCAATGGCTTCTAGCCCTTGAACTCTAGTTTTTGGACAGCATCCTCTGTACTCAGCCCAGCTCCTGCTTTACCTACACATCCAGAGGAGGTGATAGCTGTGGCTAAAACCAACTGAGACTTGGCCAGCTCCAGAGAATGCTTCTGAGGCTGCCTAGAGACAAGCAAGAGCCCAGGCTTCTCTGCTGCCCTACTTTGTACGGAGGACCCAAGAAAGTTAAAGCCCAGGTGAGATGATCCTGTTTGCCTGCCTCAGCTCATCCGGATGACCCTGGCTCACTGGTGGGGGTGGGCGCTTTCCAGAGGACTCCCCTCCACTCCAAACATCTTGGATGGAACCATTCTTCCCAGCAATAGGGCTCTTGATTCTTTTCCCTTTCATTACAGGAAAAGGGACCCTGCAAACGCCAGAGGCAAGGTAGCTCTCTCCACTGACCACAGGGTTCCCAGTACTAGCTAGATGGGCTGGGTATAAGGCAGCTTCCCTTGTGCTCCCTGCAAATTCATGCATTTTCCTTGGAGACTGAGGTGGTTATCTTGAGAAATGCCTCCTTAGGTGGCACCTTTGGTTGTGCCAATGAGCCCAGTTTGTGGCTGCTGGTGCAGTTGACATTTTCTGTCTTTTTAATTGAAAGCCTTCCTGTGATTGGGTGAAGATCATGCAATTGGTTTAATCGATGTAGCCCTCCAAATATTGTGTGTCTGATTTTTCCCATCTGGCTTTCCCTCTCTCTCTGCTCCTGGGGTAAGCTGCTTCAAACCTTCTCCTGATGTTGTGCTGTTCTCTTTCTGCATTTCTAGCCCCCCAGGATCTGGTTGACACCCAGACAAGCACCCTCCCTTCCATGTGGCAGCCGGGCACCCGCAAGTCCTCCTGCTCGTCCTGCTCTCAGAGCGGATCCACGGAGAGTGGCCCCTCCAACGGATGCAACCATGAAAGGCAAGGCGACAGAGGCTGGCTTGGGGGTGAGATGGGGCTGCTCTCTGCCAGGGAGCCCAGGTGGCCTCACAGAGGCAAAAGGGCTGGCGGGGGCTGGCGGGGTAAGGTCTGGAAGGACAATTAAAGCACATGACTCTCCCCAGAGAATCCTGGGAGCTGTAGTTCAGGAACATAGGGAGTCAGACCCATCTAGTGCAGTACTGTCCACACCGAGTGGCAGAGGCTCTCTGGGCTCTCAGGCGGGGGTCTCTGTAGCCCTGACTAGAGAGGCAATTGGGGATTGACTCTTGGACCTTCTTCATACAGGGCAGATGCTCTGCCAGTGAGCTACGACCCTTCCCTCTCACATCAAGGGTGGCTGGACTCTGTCTTCACGGTTGGAGGCCATCCTGCTTCTGTAGAGCAGTTGCTGGAAACCCCAGGAGGGGAGGGGGCTCTTGGGCTCAAATCCTGCTTAAGAGTTTCTCAGCATCTGGCTGGCCACGGTGAGACCAGGCTGTTGGGCTAGAGGGGCCATTGGGCTCATGCAGCAGGATCTCTTTGTCTTCTTAATTCCCAGCTCCCTTAACAAACTACAGCTCCCATGATTCTTTGGGGGAGGCTCTCACTGACAGTGTGGCTCAGCCCACAACCAGGTGCAGCAGCACAGACATTCTTTGTTATTACCGGTATTAGCAGTTCGAATTTTATTGTGTTATTATTTTCCTTAGTGGGTCACACAAACTGCTATTTTGTATAATGCCTTTTATAGGCTGGGGGCTCTGGGCATGAGTTCATGGAACCAATGGGGCGGGAGCCTGGAAAAGTTCAGGAACCCCTGTGTGGGATGCTTTTAAATTGCTTTTAATCTTGCGAGTCACTAAGGAGGGAAATGCTATGCTTTGAATGGCAGCTAATGTGTTTTTGAAAAGTACATCTTGAAAAATGGGATTATTGCTTGTGGTGTATCCATTTGCAACAATCCATCCTCTGGTTCCTTACAGGACTGTAGCTATCCCCCCCCCCCCATTTCCCTCTCTCTTCCCAGGGCTCCTCTGAAGCTGCTGTGTGATAACATGAAGTACCAAATACTATCTCGAGCGTTTTATGGCTGTGAGTTTTCACTTCATCCCATTTTTAGTCACCACTTGGGAGCCAGGAGAACAGCCTGCTTAACCCTTCCCCCACCGGTTCTTTGAAATTTGCTCCGCTCCCCACCCCACCCTCTCTGCTGCATCTCCTGCTCTGCCATGGATGAAAAAGCATTTGGGGGCAGGAGATGGAATTACGATTTGGGGTGTAGAAATAACCATGGGGGAGAAAGGGTTAAGCAGCCCTTTCTGTCTTCTGCTGCTGCTTTTCATTTTAAAAGGTGTTGACGAAGAAGTACTTTTAAATGCCCTATAGCACTATGGCCTTGCAATTAAGTGTGATGTGAAGTTTGCCCCAGTATTGTGAACTGAAGAGCAGAACTACCTTGGTTCTACCACTAGGACACCAAAACCACAAGAATATTTTATTTATTCCAAACTTCCCCTGGCTCTTAAGCCAAAAAGACTTGCAGCTCAATAAAGATCAAGATGATCTTGGCCCTCAGGATTATGATCTATCAGACATGGCATTAAAGGAAAAAGATGGGAAGGGAGAAGGAAAAATCAAAGTCTGGCACCGGTTCTTAAAAGTGACAAAGTTCTTAATAAGGATCAGCTGGGATAGAATTGGTGCAGGTCGCCTGTAGAATGGCTGCTGGTTGATGGAGGCAGCTGGCCTCTCACCCCCCTGCCAGGGGACTAGCAGATGTTTTGAACTACAACTCCATCACCCTCAGTGAGCATGGTCATTTTGGACTACAGCGCATTGAAGCAGAGAATTGTAGAGGTGAAAGGGACTGCCAGGCTCATCTAGTCCAACCCCTTGCAATGCAGGAATGCTTTGCTCAACATGGGGCTTGAACTATGGCCCTGAGATTAAGAGTCTCATGCTCTACTGACTGAGCTGGCACAGCTGGGTTGACTGGGATTTGCAGTTGAGAGCACCTGGAGGGCACCCAGCTTGGGCAGGGTGGTTGATATAACCAGTTCAGATTTTATTTCCTCTAAGTGACAGCATGGGCCAGGACACGGAATCATAGAGTTGGAAGGGGTCCCTGCAATGCCGGGATTTGGACTGAAGGGGCTCCTTGGGTCCTGACATGGCCCTCCAGTCCCTCCTGCAAGTCCTTCTTGTGCCAGTATTGCCCCTCCCTTGGGAAGCGGTGGGCAGTGGTCACCTCCCCTACCTGCCCTTCCTGGTGGTGAGTGCTGGTCTCGCTGGAATTGCCCTCTGTGCAGCTTCTCTTTCTCTCTCTCCTTTCCATGGCTTAGGGCTGGCCTACTGCCGGCACCTCTCCACGGTGAGAACCCACCTCTCAGCGCTGGTGAACCATGACATTGTGTCACCCAGCGTGCCATGCAGCGCCAGCCTGGGGCTGACCGCAGAGGTCTGGGAGATGTTCCTGCAAGACAGTACGGTAAGGGGGACCCCCAATTAGTCCTGGCCACCCCTGGGGCACAGGCGGCTCTGGCCTTGCTTTTGAAGGCGGGTGGTTGAGGGTTGGGGGGGGGGAGGAAAAGTCATTTTCTCTTTACTTGGCCTCGGTCTTCAGTGAACTTTCCCCACAGAGCTATGAGGAGAAAGAGCTTTTGCGGCTAGTCTACTTTGGAGGGGTCCAGCACGAGATCCGGAAAGCAGTCTGGCCTTTCCTGCTGGGACATTACCGGTTTGGGATGTCAGAAGCTGAGAGAAAGTCGGTGAGCTAAGTAAAATAACTCATCAGTATGCCATGAAGTCTGCAGTGCTTGCATTACTGAATCTGTATTTAAATGCTAAAAAAGATGAGTGATTAGTGAATAAACCACTAATTGGATTTCTCTTAGTGGCAGAGCACGTGTGGTTACAGTCACATTCTGAAAGGGCTTAAAAGGTACAGACTTGAACGCATGGTACAAAAGAGGGTGAATCATTGCCTAAATGGCCTTGGCCCAGTATACCTGAAGGAGCGTCTCCACCCCTATTGTTCTGCCAGGTCCAGCTCCGAGGACCTTCTGGTGGTTCCCTCCCTGTGAGAAGTGAGGTTACAGGGAACCAGGCAGAGGGCCTTCTCGGTAGTGCCTTCTGTAGTGCCTTCCACAGGGCCTTCTCAGTAGTGGCCCTGTGGAACACCCTCGCATCAGATGTCAAGGAAATAAACAACTATCTGACTTTTAGAAGACATCTGAAGGCAGCCCTGTTTAGGGAAGTTTTTAATGTTTGAAGTTTTATTCTGTTTTTAATGTTCTGTTGAAAGACGCCCAGAGTGGCTGGGGAAACCCAGCCATATGGGCTGGGTAGAAATAATAAATAATAAATAACAATAATAATAATTGTTATTATTATTTATTGCCTTATGGAAAAATTGACCCACACAAAGACACCTTTGCAGGAGAATGGTGGAGCTTCATTCCATTCAAAAATTCTCCAGAAAATGAAAGGTTTATACAGTCATACCTCGTGTTGTGTACGCTCCATGTTGTGTACGTTCAAGTTACGGACCTCCGCTACCTGGAAGTCTTCTATGGAGCGCGCGCAATGCGCGGGTGCGCAGAAGCGTTCTGCACACTTCGCGCATGCACAGAAGGGCTCAAATTGTGCTTCTTCCAGGGTTTTTTCCCCCGTGCGTTCGTGATTCGCACGCCCGGTTTACGTAGTGCGACCCCGGAATGGATTGCGTGCGTAACCCGGGGTTCCACTGTACTAACTTGTGGATCACTTAATAAGAATATGTTTTATAGATATACATACCTCTGTGCTGCTATTTTAGTATTATGTGGGGCTGATTAAAATTTCCATTTGCTCTCTTTGCACAAGTCCTGCCTCAAAAATTGACTTTGACTTTGGAAGAGGGCTCCATTTTTCTTCCTCATTCTCAGGGCACTTTAGAGCTGGTGCCTGTGTGGGGTTGGCACTTTCCTTACCATTGCAAAGTGGCTGAGGGTGTGGTGGGTGCATTTTTCTTTCCGCAAAGCATTTCTCTAGTGCTCCCCAACATGAGTCTCGAAGCTACCAACATGAGTCTGACCCAACTGCGGGAGGCCTGGTGTGCTCTGGTCCAGGGGGTCACGAAGAGTCGGACACGACTGAACGACTCAACAACAAGAAGAGTGCTCCACAGCCTCCCTGCCTGCCCACACTTCCTGATCTGAAAATGCAGTGCATAGTTAAACTATGGAACTCGTTTCCCCAGAAGGCAGTGAGGACCACAGACCTTTAAAAGGGGACTCATGGAAGAGAGAGCTATGGAGAGCTATCTCAATGGCTTTGCTCTGCCTCCACAGTTGCCAGAAACCACTGGAGGGGAGAACGCTGCTGCTCTTTGGCTTGAGTCCTGCTTGTGGGCTTCTCAGTGGGGCATCTGAGTGGCCCCTGTGAGGCTGGACTGGGTGGTCCCTTTTGCCTGATCCAACAGTCTCTTGTGTTCTTATGCTTCATGGGAGGAGTTCCCTCCTGATCTCTTCCCCTGGGGCTTTCATTGAAACACGGGCACACAGGAAGGCTGCAGAGCCCAGACTACTGGGTGGATGATTTTAGATTGAGAGAAAGGACTTCCAGAACTACTCCTTGGCCACCTTAAAAATAAGGCAGGCAGGACCCCACTCATGAGAATCTCACTGAAATTTCCTTGATAATATTCAAATTAATTGATGGCAAATGATTTTGCGGGATGGGGGAATTGAGGAAGAGCCCTGGATCAGTGGTAGAGCATGTGCTTTTCTTGCAGAGGTTCCCAGGTTCAAACTCTGTAGAAAGTGGTCAGGCCTGGCATTGCTGTGTGCTGTGCAGTCTAAGGTATCACATTGCTTAAGGTAGCGCTGCGAGTGGTTTAAGGTTCTGGATTTAGGCCCCAATCTCTCCGGAGGCATGGGTTCAAATTCCACTGCTGCCAAGTGTTCTTTTCCCTTGATATCCTTTTCGAAATATCTGCACCACTTATCCTCTCTTGTGTGAGAGGCAGTGTGCTTTAGTGGTTAGAGTGTCAGGCAAGGACCTGGGAGACCAGGATTCAAATCCCCCCTCGGCCATGAAGTTCACTGAGTGGCTGCCTTCTCGCAACCTAACCTACCTCACAGGGTAGCTGCGGGGATTAAATGAAGAGGGAGGGAAACCATGTTTGTTGTTTTGTTTATTACATCTATATACCATCTTTTTCTTCCAAGAAGCTCAAGGTACATGGTTCTCCCCCTCCTCATTTAATCCCCAGAACAACCCTGTGGGGTAAGTTAGGCTGAGAGGCAGTGACTGGCCCAAGGTCACCCAGGGAGCTTCATGGCTGAGTGGGGATTCCAACCCTGGTCTTCCAGGTTCTAGTCTGACACTCTGACCAGGATGCCACTTTTGAGACCTAAATCCAGCAAATGAAACTGGGCTCAGTTCTGCTCCAGGGTGCTGTGGGGGATGCGAGGGCCTCTCCCAACTCCTCTCTTGGCTTCAGGTCGACAGCCAGACTCGTGCCTGCTATGAGCAAACCATGGCAGAGTGGCTGGGCTGCGAGGCGATTGTCCGACAACGAGAGAAGGAGTCTCACGCGGCTGCCCTGGCCAAGTGCTCCTCAGGGGCCAGCCTGGACTCCCACATGGAACACATGATGCACCGAGATTCGACCATCAGCAACGATGTGAGTGGGGGGGGGGGAATCGAGGTCCATTGGGGTTGAGTCAGTTCCCGGATGGCTTCAGAATGCATAAAAATAATTTAAATCTCTCCATTTCTCCCCTCCACCGCGCCCTTTCCTGCAGCACTCCCTGGAGCATGTTCGCCACATTCGCACCCTACATTAAAGGCACTAGGATACCACTTGGAACAGCCATGGCCCCCCTCCAAAGAATCCTGGGAGCTGTAGTTTGTTCAGGGTTATGAGAGCAGAGCCTCCCTAGTCCCCCCCCAACTGATTGTTAAAGCACCTTGTGAGTGGAAGGGGGGCGAGCAATTTAAAAAGAGGGGGCACTGTTGGTTCTTGGGCCCCCCCAAAGCTGGCCTCCTCCCCTGATTCCTGGCATCAGCGCATTCTGCCCCCCTCTGCAGACACCTTGACTTGTCCCCCTGACCATGCGCTTTCTCTCTTCCCACAGTCTTCCCAGAGCGGCAGTTCTGGCCCACAGAACCTGACGCGGCTTCAGAGCGACTCCAGTGGCAGCACCCAGGTGAAGTGTCCAGCCTGTTGGCTCCTCGGGGGGGGGGGAGAGACTCCAAATTCTGAGCTGCTGTGCAAGCCTGAGAGACAGTGCTGTGTAATGGTTAGAGTGTTGGCCAAGGACCTGGGGGACCAAAGTTCAAATCTCCACTTAGCCATGCAGCTCACTGGGTGGCCTTGGGTGCCAGTCACTGCCTTCTCACAGCCTAGCCTACCTCACAGGGTTGTTGTGGGGATTAAAGGAGGATGGAGGAGAAGCACCAACACCAAATTGAGCTCCTTGGAGGAAAGGACAGGATAAAAATGTGATTGTACATTTTAATTCTATTAATCCTCCATGGTCTCCCCAGCCAATGGGTCTCAGGAGCAGGCTGGGAAAGACCCCCAGGGCAGAGAGCCAGGAGAGGCCCTGGCCAAGCTGGGTGGCCCAATGGTCAGATCTGGCAGGTAGACAAGTTTGCTGTAGATCAGCGGTCCCCAAACTTTTGGGCGCCACTGCCCCCTGGGCTGCATCATTCCATCTAGAGAGAGCATTGTTCAGAACAGATTTTGGCCTGACCCACTACAGTAAGAAGATAACAACACAACAATTAATTGCACCTTTATTCAGAATCCAATTAAAACTAATTAGTTTAATTAATTCAAGAAAACTGATTAACTTGATCCAGTGATACCAGCTTTTCAAAGTCTGATAGTCATTTATACCTCCAGTGCCCCCTGCCGCCACCTAGGTAATCCCACTTACTTGGGAACACAGCTTCAGATCTTTGCAGAGTGCAGTCTCTTACTAAACATTTAACTATTTATTACTGTTACATAAGCATTTTTTATTTTATTTTTTTGCTATAAGAAATTAATCTCTGTTTTATGACTCACTGTAAAATATTTAGGTAAAGGTAAAGGGCCATTAGGTCCAGTCGTGACCGACTCTGGGGTTGCGGTGCTCATCTCGCTTTATTGACCGAGGGAGCCGGCGTACAGCTTCCGGGTCATGTGGCCAGCATGACTAAGCTGCTTCTGGTGAACCAGAGCAGCACTGGGAAGCGCCGTTTACCTTCCCGCCGGAGCGGTACCTATTTATCTACTTGCACTTTGACGTGCTTTCCAACTGCTAGGTGGGCAGAAGCAGGGACCGAGTAACGGGAGCTCACCCCGTCGTTGGGATTCGAACCGCCGACCTTCTGATCAGCAAGCCCTAGGCTCTGTGGTTTAACCCACAGCGCCACCCGCGTCCCATAAAATATCAACCTATCTTTATAAACTCATTTTGGTATTTGTGTGGTGTCTTTCAGGGCTAGGCAGCCCACTCAATTAACACACAAATTCCACAGTAACGATCAAAATTTACATAACAAAAAATCAGCAGTGAATTGATAAAATTGTGTAGAAAAATAGTTGCAGCACTTTAAAATGGCACTCAAAAGCTTAGATCAGCCTTGAATGAACTGGATAAAAGCAGATTTGAAAAGAGAGAGCCATCAAAGGGGCCAAGTGCAGTTCCAAGGTGGGGGTGGGGGTGGGGGACCCACCACTGAAAAGGACCTGGCCTCGCTAGCTTGGTGCACCTTCCTGACAGAGCCTCTACAGCCAATCTTAAGAGCCAGGCAGCTTTATGTGGGTGCTGGCAATCCTTGGGATAACCTACCGGTAGTTCCAAGCAGTTTGTGGCTTTCAAGATGGCATCCAGCACTTTGAATTGGGGCTGGAAGTGGGCTGGCAACCAATCTGGAATCTGAGTTATATGCTGTGATCACTTGGCCAGAAAAAGCAACTGAGCATTTTGCACTGGCTGAGGCTCCTTGGTGGACTCAGCTATACAGCTGCAAATAAAATGTTTTAAATGTGTTGTAAAGTGCAATATACAAATGCGACTCTAGATGGCGACAGTGAGCTATGCCAAATCCAATGTATTTTTCAAAACTTATTTTAAAAAGCCTTTTCACAGCATTTTTTACATGTGTGTAGATTCCACCAATATCTTGAAAGGCAGCCCCATGCAGAGGCCATTGCAGTAGTCAGCCAATCTGATCCATCCCTGTTCTGTTTTGGTCCCGCCTTCTTTGCCCAGGTGTTTGAGTCGGTCGATGAGGTAGAACAGCCCGAGGCAGATGCCAAGCCTGAAGACGGCAAACGGGCCAAACTCTCCAACGGGATGATCCCTGACGGCGCCTCCTCCCCCGACCCTTGCTATCCCTCTTCCCAGAACTTTTTGGGCACCTCCACATGCTCGGAGCAGATCTTCAGCACCAAGGACAGTATGGTAGAGACCACCAAAGCCGCGGTGTGCCACTCTGCCCAGGCAAGCATGGCTGTCGGCCAGGGACCTCTCAGTGTGGACAATGCCCTTGTGGGTGGCACACAAACAGGGGAAGGTTTGCAGGGCCAGGACAGCCTGGAGGACCTCCCCACCAACAGCAGCTTAGAGGAGTTTATTCTCATGGGCAAGGAGCCCCCCGATAAAGAGGGGGCATCTCTGTCTATAGTGGATGTGACCGACAGCTGGCCGGACCACAGCGTGGGGCAGCAGAACTCAATGGGGAGTGAAGAAGACCTCTCGGAAGAGCCAGAGATGGAAAGCCTGTACCCACAGCTGGATTCACACTCCCTGGCTGTCACTGACTTGACCATTAGCGAAGTCTCGCCTGTCTCCTCGTCGGGGGTCACCTACTCTGTGAGTGTGTGTCAGGGTCCCTGGGAGGGACTTCCTTCCCTTACTGACTTCCTTCCTGATCTTCGGGAACGGTTTTTTGTTTCAGTGCTGCAAAACCCAAAAGGAGCAAACATATTAGGCAGGGTGAAATATTAGCTTTGATCGCACTAGAGCATTTATCTATTCACTTGCTAACTGCTAGGTGGCACCTAGGGACCCAGGTGGTGCTGTGGGTTAAACCACAGAGCCTAGGGCTTGCTGATCAGAAGGTCAGCGGTTCGAATCCCTGCAACGGGGTGAGCTCCCGTTGCTTGGTCCCTGCTCCTGCCAACCTAGCAGTTCGAAAGCACATCAAAGTGCAAGTAGATAAATAGGAACCGCCCTGGCGGGAAGGTAAACGGTGTTTCCATGTGCTGCTCTGGTTTCGCCAGAAGCGGCTTTGTCATGCTGGCCACATGACCTGGAAGCTGTACACCGGCTCTCGGCCAATAAAGCGAGATGAGCTCCGCAACCCCAGAGTCGGACACGACTGGACCTAATGGTCAGGGGTCCCTTTACCCTTTACCTTTAACTGCTACTAGCTACTACAACTAATTTACTTGCTAGGTACTACTAACATACTATAGCCTTGCCTTTCTGGCAGTGTTCTCAAGATGGTTAATTTTTTTAAGTGATGGCCCACAGTTGTTGTTGGTGTTAAAATTTCTATACTGTCCTTCTGAGGATCACAGGATGGTTTACAATATAAAAAACACAATAAAAAATAGCATAGTAACAAACAAAGTCAATACCCCCCAGTTATTGTTTAATCAGAGATTGTTTAATCAGCCAAAGGCCTGGGAGAAGAGGAATGTCCTTGCAACTTTTCACTTTGCATCAGCACCTGTTATTTGTATTTATCTTAAAGATTATGGGATAGATTGAGAGGAAGTAACCATATTTTAGTCCCATTGACATCAATGGGGTGTTAAAATTGTTTTACCAATGCCAGGATATCTGTGTTATCAACAGCTCAGTTTTGAGTTTGTGTGAATAGATAGTTTTGTAAATAACAAAACGATCACCACATGAACTTTTCTACATTTCATTATTGCACCATTTGCAACCCTTCTGCCCCCGCTGTGAGGCAGGACCGGCCCACCTATGAGGCAAGGTGAGGCAACTGCCTCGGACAGCAGGATCCACCTGTCATCTTGCTGTGATCCCTGCACTGCAGGGGGTTGCACCAGATGGCCCTCTGGGCCCCTTCTAACTCTGCAATTTTATGACTTTTAAAACCAGTTGTTAAGTTTGTGGCATGGACAGGTCCTTGGGTACACCTTAGCGCAAGTTGTGCTGAAAGGTAACTGGGATGTGTTTCCTTGCCCTTTCTGCTTCCGCAGCCAGAGCTGCTTGACATGTACACTGTGAACCTGCACCGCATTGAGAAGGATGTCCAGAGGTGCGACCGGAACTACTGGTATTTCTCACCAGCCAACCTGGAGAAGCTGCGCAACATCATGTGCAGGTAGCTGCCCAGTGGGATGGGGGCGGGAACTGGCTGTGTAGTTCCTTGCAGGCGACTCTGTCACTCTTTGGGCCAGGAACCGGGGGAGCACAGGATGCTCTGGCGCAAGGAGCAGCCCATGTACTGGCCACAGAAGGCCCTTTGCAGGCTGAGCTCTACAATGGAGCCCTGGCCCTTCCCTTAAAAATAAAGTGAGATGCCAGTCCTCATCATTCGGAATAAAGGATCTCCCTTACACCACGTCAGGCCATTGGCCCACCCAGCTCAGTACTGGTTATAGGAAGTTATCGCACAGACCCAATGAAGCCTCAGCTTATTAAACAGAGGATTTGTCACTGATTGGTTTATTAAGCTGGCATTTTGGAGAGGGGAACCAACCACCCCCAAAGGCTATTTGGGGCTTTGAGATGATGCATTTCTGCATTGCAGCAGCCCCCTCCCCTCTTAGAAGAGGCATTCCACATTCCCTGCCTCGCTGGTGCCTCTTCTAAGACAGCACATGCCATCTTAAAAAAAAGAATCTGGGTGGTTTAATCAATTACACCATTTTTGTTGATCAAATTGCTTTTGTTTGTTTAAAATTATTTATTGATTAATTGGTTTAATCAGCTGTGGGTTCATTACCTATGGGTTAATTAGCAGTGATCCCTGCATTGCAAGCAATTGGACTAGATGACTCTTGGGTCTCTTCCAGCTCTATGATTGTATGGTCAAATGTTGCAATCCAAAAGCAAAATGAACTGGCAGCTGAAATATAGGTCTGCAGACATACATGGTTTATGGGAGGGACGCAGGTACGGGATTTGGGATGTTTCCACACAGATTCTGCTCCTTTTTTCTGCTGGGTCTGCTGCTGACCGCTTGAAACCAGGGCCTTGGCAGCTGCTTTGCAGGACCTCTGTCACCTCACCCAGCCTCCTGTCTCTCTGCAGCTACGTCTGGCACCACATTGACATTGGCTATGTCCAGGGGATGTGTGACTTGCTGGCTCCTTTGCTTGTAATCCTGGATGATGGTGAGTTCTCTCTATTTGCCACTATGCCAGCCTTAGCAGTCTGGGGAATTCTGGCTCTGATGGATCCCCTCGCTGGACTATTCATTTATTGGTTAATTTATAACATTTTTGCCCTGACTCTATGGTGCAAAAGCACTATTCAGGATAGTTAACAACAGACAGAATGGACTACCTGGGGAGGTGGTGGGCTCTCCTTTGTTGGAGGTTTTTAAACATAGGTTGGATGGCCATCTGTCAGGGACTCTTTAGCTGTGATTCCTGCATTCCTTGGGGTCACTTCTGACTCTACAGTTCTGTGATTATATGAAATTACAATTTCATAAAAAGACCCAATGGTATAAGTCCACCAACCAAGGAAACAGGATCAGCAAATGTAAAAACATGATCAGCCATGCCCAATGAGAGCCTGCTTGAATGAAATGGCTCTGAGCAACTGATGGGGAGCAACAGGGGGGAGAGCGCTTCTCGTAGGCATCTGCTTGGTCACTGTGAGGACAGAATGGTGGACTTGATGGTCTGATCCAACTCTTCATGTGCAGGAGGGGGCCAAGTGCACTTCCCAAGGCAAGGTGCTCTGTATTCTAGGTACAGCCGCTGTGAAAAGACTCCCCCCTCTTTCTCAGCCCACTCAGATGTGCTTCCATCGTGGATGGGAGATTGTAGAATTTGGGCCTCACCCTCTTGCACCTCTCCAAATCCAGATGAGGCAGGCTTGCCCACCCATGTTTCACAGCTTGAAGCAGGGACATGTCTGGTGTTTAAAAACACAAATTCAGAGCCAGCTCCACAGCACATGGGAGGTAGTTGGAACATCAGGATGCAGAAAGTTTTGATGTGTGCTGATCCCCACAGACCCACATGACTGTCAAGAGACCAATGTGAACAGCCTAGTTGGTGTGGCTTCCAGGCCATGGCTGGAATGTGGGGGTGCAGTTGGAGGGGGAGTATCCTGCACAGGAGGCACTTTTGTGACTGTCCCCAAGCCAAGATGTGTAAAACTGTCACCTGGACATGCATGCCTTTGGCAGCCAACACACAGAAAGCTCCTGGTTGTGCCCTTGGGTGGCCTGGGTCCTCTTCCTTCTGGGCAAAAGCTGGTGAGATCCAGGTCTACAGGGCACTGATTCCCCCATTCTCTCTCTCTCTCTCTCTCTCTCCCCCCCCCCCGTGTCCTTGTTCAGAGGCCATTGCCTTCAGCTGTTTCACAGAGCTCATGAAGCGGATGAACCAGAACTTCCCCCATGGAGGCGCCATGGACACCCACTTTGCCAACATGAGATCCCTCATCCAGGTACAGAACAGGGACTCTTCCAGTTCACCCTTTCCATGGAGTGTTCACCCTGATCTGCTTGTCAGAGGCTTATGCAGAGGTTAGATCAGTAGTTCCCAAATGAGGAGGCAACCTCCCACCCATCTGGTCTAGGGAATCCCCCACTAACAGCGCCTCCATCTTATCTGGATTGAGCTTCACTTTGTTGGCTCTCATCCAGTCCATTACCGAGGCAGGACACTGGTCCAGCACTTCCACTGCCTCCCCTGCAGATGTAAAGGAGAAATAGAGTTGTGTGTCGTCAGCATACTCCATAACGCCGGAAAACCGTAGTTTCACCTTCCCGTTAGTCATTCATTTATCCCACACTTTCCAGTGCATTTCCACACAGCTTTCCAAAGCACAAAATTCCATAACATGAAATTGTTGGGCCAGGCTGACAGCTCATTTTCTGACTTCTACAGTCTCTCCATCGCTTTCTGTTGTTTGCTTCCTGCATCCACACAAGCCCTACTGTTACCCTTGGTTACCATTTAGGGTGATAAGCGCCTTGGTTTTTGCCATGGGGCATAAGGAGGGGGTGCCATTCCCTCCACACACACCCCTGCAGAAATTCAGTTGCTGAAAGCTCCCCCCAGAGACACATTCTGCCTGCTGTTAGGCACAATACCTGTGCAAGGAAAAGAAAGGGTGGCAGTGCTGCTTAGGTTCTCTGTTTGATACCTCCATGTCCTGTGAAGCTCTTTGAAAAGAGGTCAAGGGAGTATTGAGCACCTTGCTGCATGCAGGATGGGGGGGGGTTTGTGGCGGGGGAGGGGCAAATGTGGTTTTCTTGCAGAAACAAGATCCTGAAGCTTTTGCTTTTCTGGTAGATTTTGGACTCTGAGCTGTTTGAGCTGATGCATCAAAATGGCGATTACACACATTTTTACTTCTGCTACCGCTGGTTCCTCCTGGATTTTAAGCGAGGTGCGTTGGGGATGTGGGGGTCTGCATTTTATAATAACAATAACAGTAACAGTAACAATAACAATAACAATTTATTATTTATACCCCGCCCATCTGGCTTCCCTAGCCACTCTGGGCAGCTTCCAACAAAATATTAAAATACAATAATCCATCAAACATTAAAAGCTTCCCTAAACAGGGCTGCCTTCAGGTGTCTTCTAAAAGTCTGGTACTGTAGTTCTTGTTCTCTTTGACATCTGGTGGGAGGGCGTTCCACAGGGCGGGTGCCACTACCAAGAAAGCCCTCTGCCTGGTTCCCTGTAGCTTTGCTTCTCGCAGTGAGGGAACTCCCAGAAGGCCCTCGGCGCTAGATCTCAGTGTCCTGACTGAACGGTGGGGGTGGAGACGCTCCTTCAGGTATACGGGACCGAGGCCGTTTTGACTTAAACACATCTTTTAACACTAGCTGGAGCAGCATGAGTTGCCCTGATAGCATCCTGAGGACAGGAGTTGGGAGAAGGTAAAATATAATTGCCCCTTCTTTGTCCCTTCCCCCAATTTCTTTCCTGGTTTCCTCTTTGATGTTTGCTGCAGAGAATTTTGGGATGGGGGTCACTTCTGCATTTTAGGGTTGCCATATTTTAAAGAGCAAAAAAGAGGACACATTTGCCAACTTCTACTTTTAACTATGGATCATTATGATGACTCTCATTTTACATACCCATGAAAAAGAGGATGTGTCCTGGAAAAAGAGGGCATATGACAACCCTAGCTTTGGTCACTTCAGACGGCTTCAATGACTTCTTTTTTTGTTCCTGTTTTCTAACAGAGCTAGTTTACAATGATGTCTTCTCTGTCTGGGAAACAATCTGGGCAGCGGCACAGATCTCCTCGTCTCATTATGTCCTCTTCATTGCTCTTGCCTTGGTGGAGGTTTATCGGGACATCATCCTGGAGAACAACATGGACTTCACGGATATCATCAAGTTCTTCAATGGTATGGATTGCAATGGGCTGGGGCTGAAGTTGAGAACCATTTTCTGTCCCAAATGACTGCACTGCAAAATCTGTGCCCCTCAGGAATAGGCACCAAGCCAGCCTCCAGGAATCCTGAGCCAGGGACTTTGAGGTTGAGCTGCCTTCTGACCTCTGTGCAGGCAGAGAGAAGTGTTGGCTTGTTCTCTGCTGCACTGCAGTACCACCACCAAAGCTGCCCAAAAGGTGCTCTTTAGGGATCTGTTGGTGCCTGGAGGGACTCACCGGATTCCATCAAGCTGTAGACTTTGGCCTTAGTCTGAGCAATCTTTCACTTACATGCAGACTGAGCTATTTGACTTCTTGCTGAGCTCTTTTTTGCACCGTCTTCTTATTTTCCTGCCCAGCATGTGTGTTGTGAATGTCCTCTGTATCTTGCACATGACAGACAGATCCCCCTTTTTAACTAGAGATGCTGGGGATGGGACCTGCGGTGTGCTGAGCATGGCCTCTCCCACATAGTTGTGGTCCCTTCCCAAAGGTGTCCCTGCAGGATGCCCGAGTGTGGGAATAGAGGGAAGGGCATAGACCTCACCTTGTTTTCTTTGAACCCACCCTTTCTTCTTCCTGTGTTTTGCTTGACTCTTCCTTCCTTCCATTCCAGAAATGGCAGAGCGGCACAACACTCAACAGGTCCTGAAGCTGGCGCGGGACCTTGTCTACAAAGTCCAGACACTCATTGAGAACAAGTGATTTGCGAGAACATCTGCCCTGAGACTGAAGCACCCCTTGTGTACATTTGGAGGCTGGAGTAGTGCATAAGGCAGAGAGCTAGAGAGGGAGCATGTCTCTCTCCATGAACTTGAGCCAGTCCCTGGAGAGGCAGTCTCCCAGCCAGTCATTCCACTGTTTGCATGGGCTGGGTGTTTTCAGCCACTGCCTGCTGGCTCTTCTGTTTCCGTGATGGCAATTAACCAAAGAACTCACAAGCTCCGCCTCCTTTCTCATTCATGTAGGATGGAGCTTGACTGGCACAAACCTTGCTTTGAGGACAGAGGTCAGTCGTTAGGTGGGTGGGAAGGGTGTGGCTGTTTATTGGGATGTCTGGTTTTATTACCTTCTGCTTCCTGTTTGGAAAGGTCAAGGTGACAGCCTTGAAAAGGGGTGGCTGGGATCTGTCGTTGATTTCCCTCCCTCCCTTCAGATCTTCCTTCAGAGAGAATAATTTAAACAGCCAGCATTTTTCCTTCCCCTATCACCTCCAAAATGTGCAGGTCGGGATCTAACTGTTGGCCCTTTAATCAAAAGGTGAGGCTTTGCAGAGGTCATCCTTTTATGGGAAGCTTTCTCACCTTCTGAAGGGTGCCAGTTGGGGCCATCTCTGCCCCTGAGGTTTGTCTGTTCTCTTCCTGATTTTCCAACAACCAATATCCCCCATCTGCCTGGCCAATGATCAAGGATGATGGGAGTTGTAGTCCAATACCACTTGGTGAGCCCTATGTTGGGAAAGGCTGATGGAAACGGTAGCCCATGGAGCTGATCCTGTGATTCCTCTGAAGTTCTGCCTCTGTGTTGTCTCTGGTCAGCACCAGATTAACCAGTCTTCTTAGCACTCTGGTGTGAAGTAACATTGATGACAAATATTTGAATTGGTCTGTTTTAAAAATTCAGGTGTTCTTTTTAAAAGAGAAGGAGAAAGAAACAGAGTGAAATTAAATGGGTTTTCTGATTTTAAAAAATCTCCTGAAAAGGTTGCCATCATGGCTAAGTGAGTGACTATATTTTGTTTGGTTGTCGTTGTCATGAAAATGCCTTCCTCGTAGCCAGTAAATGCTTAGCCATAGTTGCTTCTCCCTCTCACTCCAGAGGACTAGTCTCTTAAACAGTGCTGCAAAATCCATTCCCCCCCCCCAGAATGCTGGGTCTCTGTGCTGGCTACTCTCACTTCCATGCTAAGCCCTTCCTATTCTTCTTTCAGGAGAGAGTGGTCAAAGAGCACCACTTCCAAAGTGAGTAACCCTTAATGACCTCCCTCCTTAAATTGGGAGGGGGGTTTCAGTCCCTGGCAGCTGCACTTCAAAGCAGGGGGCTCTGTCTTGACAGTACAGTCCAACTGGTTTAACTGTCCCGGCTTCCCTCTGCAAAGCCCTGGGGATTTGAGTTTGGAGAGGGAGCTGCTGACCTCGCCCAGGCCCATTAATTTTGCCCTTCCCATTTGGCTCCCAAGCTGTAAGTCCCAGGCTTCCATCGCTGGGACTTGTGCATGTGTGGAAGGAGGCCATGCCAGGTGGACCAGTAGTGCAAACTGGATTCCTTGCCCCAAACAGGTTCAGCTTGGACTTCCCATGGCCTTTGGTGGCTGGTTGGACTTCCACAAAGCGGTAGAGCACTCCATTTTTCGGGCAAGTGTTAAAGAATCAGGCCCCGCCCTCCAAAGCAGACATGGGCACATCCCAGGCTCAGCCAGATACTAAAGCACAAGAGAATCGTGCCCCTGGGCAATGGTGCCAAGTGGGCTTTTGCCCTTTTATCCCCATAAGGAAGGGGAACAGTTACAAAACAAGTTACTTCCTCCTGTTCTGGAGCTGATCTGCCTTACTACTTCTACCCCTGGAGCTTTTTCTGGGAGATGGCAGGGCAATATGGTATTTTAAAGATAAACTTTGGGACTGAAGGATCCATGCAGTCCATGGGGTGGGTGGGTGTATGTACATGTTGCTTGTGCTGGGCTTTTTGATTGTGGATGCTAGTGTTTCCATCCTCCTTTCTTAAAAGCACAAACTCGATCTAGTGACCTGTTTCTGAAACATAAACCTTTCCACTTTGGAAAACTCCAAACGAGAGAATTAAGCAGGCTGACTCACCCTTTTCTGACGGGGCAGTGTCCTTGCCAAGCAAGCTGTGAGGAGCCAGCTGCACTGAAGATGGCAGTGAGAAATGGTATGATGCAGTGGAAAGAACGTGGGACCTTGACTTGGTTTGAATTTTCGCTCACCCTTGAAGCCCTTTGGTCACTTCCTGCCTATCCAGCCTACTTCATAGAGTGGCTGTGAGGACAACATGGTCCATCTTCTCCCCTTTATTGGAGGCAGGGTGAGCTGCAGTGTGTAGGTTGCATCTGCAGGGGATTTTTGTTGTTGTCCTTGATTTTGACACTATGAGAAGCTGTATCTAAATTTTGAGAAGTAGTTTCTAGTATATAACTTTGCAATTGTTATCATACAACCTATTATGTTTACGTGTTTTTTCAATTGGATTTGCATAATATAGGCATTCTGGTGGTTTTGATTGTATATCTGATTCCAGCAGGGAGCCTGCAGACATGCCCTTCCCAGTGTACTGTAGATGGGGCAGTAGTTGAACCAGTGCATACGCGCCCCATCTGAACAGCCCAGTGCATAGTGTTAGCACAAGGGTTTTCCACTACCATATCACACTCTTGTTTTCAGAGCAATGCTACATCACCATGAACTCATTGCACACACCCCTTGAGGTGACCTTTTAGTTTTTCTGGATTCCCTTTAAAAAATGGTTTTGTTTTAAAAGCTAGCTGAGGAATCAAGCCCAGCTTTCTGCCTAGGGCCCTAGGCTATCAGAGAAAGCATATTTTGGCCATTTGATAGCAGTCTTGCTTTGTGTGTGTGTGTTTGTTTGTTTGTTTGTGTGTGTGTGTGTGTGTGTGTGTGTGTGCATGTGTTTTAAGGGGAGCACTTTTAAATGCAAAGAAAATGTTATTTATTTACAGGTATTTATTGATTCTCTCTGTGCGTCCTGAACTCTGTGTGCGTGAAGAATACATTCTTTTCTCAATGTCGCCAAACATATCTTTTAAATGTTGATCAGGAAATTGTGTGTGTGTGTCTATATCTATATATTATATAGATACAAATATTATATGTACAGTATGGAAAATATATATGTGAGTTAGGCAGGGCACTAAGAAATCATTGCTTTTAAGAAAAGCGTTTTGCAGCTCCTCAGATGCCAAAATTCTTTGAGTGTATTGGGAGTGGTGGAGGTTTGTTGCTGTTCTGTTGCACTTCAGAGGATAAAGACAGATAATAGTTTGCAAGAAAAAGTACACTTCCTATGGGGTGTAAAGTGATATATCTCTCTCATCCCATCACCTTACCAAAGAGACTTGGCAGGTTTCTGAATCCCTATGAAAACCTTCCAAATTTTGTTGACCAGAGGTGAGTGTGCATGCCACAAACATTGATCCCTTTTTCACATTACCTAAAAAAAGAAGAAAAGAAGTCTAATTTTGAAATTGCAACACTTGGGGCAAGCTTGCATGTCAAAAAAATCATGCACAGAATGCTATGTCTGTCGATGAGAAACTGGTGTGGATAGGGATTGATTTGGTGGGGCAGTGGATGGATTTGCTCTTAACTTGTGCATGAACCTGCCTTTTGAGTAGAAATGCTATCATGGGTGGCCTTTGGAATCTCTGGCTGGACGATCCTTGAAAAAGACGGTCCATGGTATCTATACACATGAGCTTCTTTGAGGGGAGCCAGTGATCTACCACAGACATCCAGTGATCTACCTGTTGGACCTGCCTGCATTAGAACATCAGGTGAAGCCTTGGGCAGGGGAGAATAAAACCAGCTGTTACTCTTTGCAATCCTATAAAAGAATGTTAAGCTAGCACAGCGGGGGGGGGGGCTATGGAGGGACACCCACTCACCCCAGAAGCTGCTGGACCTCCAACTGCCATCACCCCTGACATCCGCTGGCCATCCCTGATGTGAGATGGGAGTTCACAACTTTTGTATAACACCCCCCCCCCCACATTATTCTCTTTCAGCTGCAGTGGAATTAATTTGACAGCCCACATTTAAACACTTGACTCTGCTTTTCTGGTCATTCTTAAGATAAAGAGATTTCTATTATTTCAACAGTGGCCAAACACAGTATCAGGCAGTCATTCCACTAGAACTTTTTGTTTCTTATTACAATCGTGGTTGAGACTGTGAACCTGTTAGAATATATAAAAAAAATAAAAAAATTGTCTAGTAGCACCTTAGAGACCAACTAAGTTTGTTTTTGGTATGAGCTTTCGTGTGCATGCACAAAACTTAGTTGGTCTCTTAGGTGCTACCAGACATTATAGAGATAGATAGATAGATAGATAGATAGATAGATAGATAGATAGATAGATGGATGGATGGATAGATAGATAGATGGATAGATCTATATCTATCTATCTATCTATTATCCTGCGTCAGACCAACACAGCTACCTACCTGTTAGAATATAGAAGGCTGAAAGTTTCATTTCCCTTTCCTTTTCATTTTTTAAAAATCCTCAATCTAGAAAGGGGAACAAGTTTAAAACCACAACAATACAAGCTCTGAAGATATATTATTTTTATTGAAATTTTGGAAAATAAAGCAGGTGCCCATGACTTCTGGTGACAGGTCCCCAGATGTCAATATTCTTGGCGCAGACTTAATACTGGTTTTGTGTTTGCATAGTTCCTATATGCCCCTCCTCTTCAACTGGGACTTAAGTAGCAGCTGGAAATTTTGGTGATAATTGTCACAGATCTGTTTTTTTAAAAGTTTCAATTGCTGCTATTTTGGTGTTTGAAAAAGCACACACTCCTTCCATTGCAACACCGTTTCTGCTTTTTCCTATGTTGGAGCCAAGCTGACTTTGATACCTGTTCTGTCATGTGTAGTAAATACCCTTGCCATTGAACACCAAGTGTTCTTGTGCGCTCCTCTGACTAGTGTACAGTGCTGGAAGAAACAAAAGTTTTGCAACAGGCTGACTGTGGAATATTCAAGTGGCATATTTGGAAATAACTGTTCCAGCCAGCTCTTTTTTAGTGTGTGTGTGTTTATTTTCCAATGTCAGCTCTATCTGAAGACCTTAAAGCAAACATAGGGAACCTGTGGCTCTCTAGACATTGCTGGACTCCCAACTCTCATCTGCTGTAGCCAGCAGGGCCAATGATGTGGGATGATGGCAGGAGTTGTAGTCCAGCAACATCTGGAAGGCTGTAGGTGTCCCATCCGTGCCTTAAGGGAATGCAAAGGTCAAAGCAGAGAAAATGTATTGCTGCGCTTTCATTTAGGGGTGCCTCTGTTCTGCTGCATGTCTGGATTGTGGCCCCAATCCAAAGTTGTTGACACCCTCTGATGTGCACGCACACACCAAGGTTGCAGGTTCGATCCCTGTACGGGACAGCTGCATATTCCTGCATTGCAGGGGGTTGGACTAGATGACTCTCAGGGTCCCTTCCAACTCTACAATTCTATGATCTCCTCCTGCATATGGTGGGGTGGTGATGGTGAAATCCCCATTCATTTCAGCGGGGCGGGCTATCATGCACAAGGAAGTATGCATGCCAGAACAAAGACGAGAAGCACTTGTGAATTGGAGCTGTGAGATTTGTGTGCATCTAAATCAGCCTTCGCCAACCTGGTACACTCCGAGTGTTTTGTAACCTTGAGCCCTGAGATGATGTTGGACAACAACTCCCATCATTCCCAGCCAACTTAACCCAAGGCCAAGAATGATGGGAGATGTAGTCCAGCAACATCTGAGGACTGAGGGTTGAAGGGCACTTTTTTTTTTTTAAGACTACAGCCCAAGCCCAAGTGGCCTTCCTTCCATCAGCCCCATCATGCAGCTGCGCTGGGAGTAGGGGCTGATGGAAGCTGGAGCCCCAAAACATCTGGAGGGCCCCAGGTTGGTCTACAGCAGAGGTCAGCAAACTTTTTCAGCAGGGGGCTGGGCCACTGTCCCTCAGACCTTGTGGGGGACCAGACTATATTTTGAAAAGAAATAATGAACAAATTCCTATGCCCCACAAATAACCCAGAGATGCATTTTAAATAAAAGGACACATTCTACTAATGTAAAAACACGCTGATTCCTGGACCGTCCGCGGGCCGGATTTAGAAGGCGATTGGGCCGGATCCGGCCCCCTGGCCTTAGTTTGCCTACCCATGGTCTACAGCTTCTCTATGTGAATTAGCAATTGTTGGCTTGTGGGCAACTGTGTCCTAATCACCAGAGCTTGGATTTTGTTTTAACCAGGGCGGGGCGGGGCTGGGGGCTCCATCTTGGCCAAAAGAGACACACCCAAAGCTGGAAGCTTAGTGGGAGTTGTGGTTGGAAAGGTGGTGTGTGTGTGTGTGTGTGTGTGTGTGTGGAGCAACCCAGGAAGGTTCTTCAGGTACCTTTTTTGGAGCAGGAAAACATGAGCTGTGAATGTATCCTGTTGAGTGATTGCTGCCTGACACAACTTGCTGCCGCCGCCACCACTGCTTTGAGTGTGTGTCTCAGGGGGCTCCTTTGGGCTACTCTGGTATCACTTCTTATGAGATGCCCTGATGTTGCTTTCATAGTTGATGTTTGACAATAAAAGTGCTGCTTTTTGCCTGTTTGCATTCCGCTCTGTGGCATAATCTTGGTTATTTTTTAAAAATTCTGCTTTGATATTTTGTTAACCGATGTTAATTGTAACTTATTTCTGTGGGGCCAGAAAGACAAAAGAAAGTTATATATTCTCTATGGTTCTATGTATTTTCAAATCAATAATTAAACAAACAAACAAACAAACAAAATATGGCTGTTATATGTAACAGTTCTGGTGTTGTGATTGGGACAGATTCTGAGTTATGTCTCTCTAGCCTGGTTTGCATGTAACACTGAGCCCTGCTTGTTAGGGTTTATTAACCACAAACAAATCACACCCATAAGCCACGGTTTTTGACTTATAAACCCTGCCTTGTATTATCATTAGAGGGTGAATAAGAGCTATTCCATGCTGTCATAAGAGGGAGGAGTGAATGAGATTGGACTGCTTATAATGCAAACAGCTTCTGCAGTCTCTATGTCAGCCCATTTGAGATGGAAGTTAGTTCCCCATTCAGCACGTACACCGGGCATTCTGAAGGACACAGCACAATATACCGTACTCATTCTGGTGGGTTGCTCTTCTATTCTAGAGCAGCCAAATAGGGTCAGGCCTTGGGCAACAGCTCTTTCAGGTCTTGGGCAGAGACCAAGCTTTCCCAGCCCTGCTAACCCAGCATCTTTCTACTTGCATCTTTTTACATAGAGTTGAACTTGGAACCTGCACCTGAGGCTCATGTGTCCCCACGGGACTTTCTGCACTCTCCTACCACCTCTGCTCTTAGAGGGTTGTGTCCCCCGCTCCTCATTAATGTAGAATAATGATGAAGATGCACATACAGTTTCCAGCTGTCCACCCACCCTTAAGGTTGCCAGGTCAGGAATATCCCAGACTCTGAAATTTCAACTTATCTGCTCCTTATAACCAGCCCTGAGCAACAGTCTGGCTGCAGCTCTTTGAGCCAGTTGATGTTTCTGAGCACTTTTCAAAGGTAGCCCTAATCCATACGGAATGCAACTAATGCATGCGTTACTGGCCAAATCAGACATCTCAAGTAATGGGTGCAGCTGGCGCACTAGCTGTACCAGTAACTGCACAAATGCACTCCTGGCCAACTCAGAAACCTTAGCATCCATGCTCAGGGCTGAGTTCAAGAGAACACCCAAACTGTGGACCTATGTCTTTAGAAGGGAGTGCTACCCCATCCAGCACAGGATCAATCCCGATTCCCTGTTCTGCCTTCCAACTGATCAAGAGCACCTCTGTCTTGTCAGTATTATCGTTAGTTCACTCTCATCCAGTCCACTACTGATGACAGACACTGGTTTAGAACTGAGACAGCCTCCTTGGATTTAGGTGAAAATGAGAAATAGAGCTGGGTATCATCAGCATACTGGTGACACTGAACCCTGAAACTCCAAACCGCCTCTCACAGTAGTTTCATGTAAACATAAAATAGTATGGGGGACAAAACAGAACCCTGATGACCCTGCAGGCCAATGGCCAAGGCATCAAACAGGAGTCTCCCAGCACCACTTTCTGGGTTTGCCCCTCCAAGAAGGAAGGGAGCCACCGTAACACAGGGCCTCCAAGTCCCATCCCAGCAAAGCAGCCCAGAAGGATACCATGGTTGATGGTATTGAAAGCCACCAGGAAGTTCAGCAGAACCAAGAGGGATACAGTAGCCCAGTCCAGTTCCTGGCATAAGTCATCCACCAAGGTATCCAAAGTCATCTCTGTCCCATAACTAGTCCTGAAACCAACTAGCTACACCTCTGCCCACCAGTGTTTTTGCAATTTGTTACTTGAAATTAAATATCAGTTAGGAAAAAAGAGTAACAAAACATACCCATACAATGAAAACAGAGCTTAGTAAAGGTGAAGGGACCCCTGACCATTAGGTCCAGTCGCAGACGACTCTGGGGTTGAGGCGCTCATCTTGTTTTACTGGCCGAGGGAGCCGGCGTACAGCTTCCAGGTCATGTGGCCAGCATGACTAAACCGCTTCTGGCGAACCAGAGCAGCGCACGGAAATGCTGTTTACCTTCCCGCCGGAGCGGTACCTATTTATCTACTTGCACTTTGACGTGCTTTTGAACTGCTAGGTGGGCAGGAGCAGGGGCCGAGCAACGGGAGCTCACCCCGTCACGAGGATTTGAACCGCCGACCTTCCCATCAGCAAGCCCTAGGCTCAGTGGTTTAACCCACAGTGCCACACCCGCCACCCGTGTAGTAGTTGCAAAGAAAAGAAAAATAGTGGGGTCTTAGTGGACCACAAGCTGAATGTGAGTCAACTGTGTGATGCAGCAGAAAAAAAGCTAATGCTCTTCTAGGCTGCCTCAATAGAAGTCTAGTGTCCAGATCAAGGGAAGTAATAGGACCACTCTATTCTGCCTTGGTCAGACCACACCTGGAATACTGTGTCTAGCTCTGGGCACCACAATTTAAGGTTATTGACAAGCTGGAACGTGTGCAGATGAAGGCAACCAAGATGAACAGAGGTCTGGAAACCAAACCTTGTGAGGAACGGTTGAAGGAGTTGGTTATGCTTAGCCTGGAAAAGAAAGGACTGAGAGGAGATATGAGAGCCATCTTCAAATATCTCAAGGGCTGCCACATGGAAGAGGGAACAAGCTTGTTTTCTCCTGCTTTGGAGGGTAGGATACAAATCAATGGCTTCAAGTTACAAGAAAGGAGATTCCGACTAAACATCAGAAAAAAACTTTTAAACAGTAAGAGCTGTTCAACAGTGGAACGGTCTCCCTTAGAGGTGGTGGACTCCTTGGATTCTTGGAAGTTTTCTAAGCTGAGGTTGGCTGGCCATCTGTCAGAAATGCTTTAGTTGAGATTCCTGCATTGCAGGGAGATTGACTAATGACCCTTGGGGCCCCAACTCTACAATTCTAGGATGCTATGATACATGAAAGTGTCCGTAAGATTTTGTGAGTTAGTGTGTGTGTGTGTGTGTGTGTGAAAACCATGTTCAATTATCCTAACCAGGGGTGCCAACTTGAATAAAATATTGGGGAGGAGAGAAGGTAAGCCCCACCCCACATAATTGATCACATGATGTGGTACATGCACACCATTTGAATGGCATCAATTTGGGGGGGCAGTCCCATCAAATATTTTATTTGGGGGCCAAAGGGACCTCAGTCCCTGGGAGTTGGCTCTTACGGTTTTAACATAGGTAACAGAGGTCTACGGCCATACTACCCTGAACACGCCCGATCTCGTCTGATCTTGGAAGCTAAGCAGGGTGAGGCCTGGTTAGTACCGGTACTTGGATGAGAGAACATAGACAACAGTCTTAACAAAATCCATAAGCACAATCCTCATTACTTGCGAAATCCAGGCTTCAAAAAGATTAGCATTAAGCTTTCCCATTTTTTTGCAATCACTAATCTAGCTGCAGGTAATAAACGGAGGATGAAATCTTTATTCTAATCTGTGAAGTATGTTACAATATTCGAGCTAATTTTGAGTCTGGTTTTAGCAATTATTGCATCATTTGAAACGCTTTTTCCCAAAAAGGGATAATTTTTGCACAAAACCACCACATGTGCAGGTAAATTGCACTCCCACCAGCAAAGGTTGAATGTGTTATGATTAATTCTATATTACCGTATCTGGCTGGGCACATGAACCAGTGACGTACTATCTTTAAAGCATTTTCTCAAATTCTCATTTAGATGGATCCAAAAGGTGGTTCATCCCAAATTTGTTCCCAGAGTTGTTCCTCTAATTCTTCTCCAAAATCTTTTGCCCCATTTTAGTCTTACTGAAGTGAGAGGAAGGGTAGTCAGTTGTGTGAGGATTTTATATCGTTGGGAGAGATTCCCTTTCCCAGTGGGTTGGCTGAATAGAATAGTTTCTCAAAACCATTTCAGCTGTGTAATTCTTGAGCCCGTTCGTTCGTTCGTTTGTTTGATTTAGAAAATATATAATCTGGTGTATATCTAACCAGCCACACAGTATATCTCCCAATATAAAATTTATTTATGGAGCTGCAAGGGGCTTTTGATTAGCATAGAAGTCTCTGAACTGTTAAGAAGCCACAAAACATTATTGCTTGTTCAGAAAACAAAGAAAAATACATGTAGGTGTTCATAGGAGAGGAGAAGGACAGAGCAATAATTTGCTGCAAGCTCCTGCCAGGCTGAAGCTTTCAAGCTGCATGCACAGTATTCTTAATCATTTTTTTTACAGGTGCTCTTGCCCACCTGTAGATACAAGCCCTCCCCCTGCCACCTGGGGGCAGACAGGCAAGCCTGGAGACTTCAGGTCAGTGGTCCGCCCTGGTAGAGAGCTGGAAACTCTGCCTGCATTTGTGAGGTCAAATCCGTTGGCAGAGGCAAGACTCGCAGAAGTAGCCCCCGCACCCTGCAATCCTAGTTTTTGTTAATGAGTATCTGAAGAAAGTGGAGGGGTGCTCGCCGCCGCCATGGCGCACAAAAGAAGCCGCGCCGCAAGCCGCGCCACTATGGCGCGCAAAAAAACCCGCGCCGTCATGGATGCGCAAAAAAAGCTGTGCCGCCATGGCGAGGAAAAATAAAAAGCGCAGGGAAAGGGGGGAGAGAAGGAAGGGAGCGAAGGAGAAGAAGCGGCTGCGGTGCTGCTGCAAGCAGCGGAGCCGCCCGCCTCCAGCCACTCCGGGCTCCGCTCGCAACCAAAATGCCCGCTCTTCCCTTCCATGTGACCTGCCAAAAAAAAAAAAACCCACCGGAAATACAGTAGAACCTCAACTTTCGATTCGGAAGTCAAAAAATTCGTAAGCGCCCGGCCGGATTCTTCACTTCGTAACTCGAAAAATACGTAAGTCGAGTTACTCGTAAGTCGAGGTTTTACTGTATTTACATTTCCCTGTTTCCCAGTCAAGTTAATCACACCCTTTTGTCTGGCACTCAGGTATCAGGAAGCCAGGAATTACCACTGAGACAATCACCCCCTCCTTCCTTGCAGAGAAATACTGGTCAGCTGGGAGTCAAAATGGAGACAGGCCTGTGGCCTGTCTTCAGACATGTGGCCTTGTTTGCTTGGAACACTTAGGAACATTTATTATATATATATATATATATATATATATATATATATATATATATATGACCTTAAAATTCTTACAACACCAACTATTGGCCAGGCAGGGCGGGAGGGAGCTTGGGAGTCCAGCAACATCTGGAGAACCCCACCAGGACTATGCCTACCTTAGACCAAACCATGCTCAGTTCTTTTCACTCTTCAGCCTAACCAATGCGAGATCAAGACACCTTTCATTCCTATAAGGTGCTTTGATTGAACCTGTAAGACCCAGGTTGAAAGGTCTGTCTCATCTTCCTGGCCTTGCTAAACCTGCACCATGTCTGAACATGCACACAAGTCTTTAAAATAAGCAAGCAGACAACCTTTTGATCTGAATTAAGGCAACAACTAGCAATGGCCCTGGGAGCAGATGGGTGGGGATACGTTGCCACGGTCTGGTCTGCTTCTTACATCTTTTTCTGAGCAGGAAGTATGTAAGCATGACAACAGTTGGGTACTGTTTCCACCTTTCCACTAAAGCTGCTATGAATAAGTGGGGCCTGAGGGTGGTTCCTCATGATGTTTGCCTACGAGGTGGGGCTTATCAATGCAGGTGCAATCTCCCTCCATCAGCCAAGAGGAGATCCCTTTGCTTATCCACTTTCTTCAGATACTCACTTTCTTCAGATACTTCAGAGGAGGGCAACCAAAATGGTCAAAGGCCTGGAAATGATGCCTTATGAGGAACGGCTTAGCTGGGTATGTTTAGCCTGGAGCTGGGTATGTTTAGCCTGGAGAAGAGAAGGTTAAGGGGTGATATGATAGCCATGTTCAAATATATAAAAGGATGTCATATAGAGGAGGGAGAAAAGTTGTTTTCTGCTGCTCCAGAGAAGTGGACACGGAGCAATGGATTCAAACTACAAGAAAGAAGATTCCACCTAAACATTAGAAAGAACTTCCTGACAGTAAGAGCTGTTCGGAATTTGCTGCCAAGGAGTGTGGTGGAGTCTCCTTCTTTGGAGGTCTTTAAGCAGAGGCTTGACCTCCTGTCAGGAATGCTTTGATGGTGTTTCCTGCTTGGCAGGGGGTTGGACTGGATGGCCCTTGTGGTCTCTTCCAACTCTATGATTCTATTATTCTAGTGTACATTTTTATACTAGCAGCCTGACCTCTCTTCACCTGCTCTATGCATTCCTGGGGGTGACTCATAGTAATATGAATGTCCAGCTTACACACTGATCCCTCATGGTAGAGCACTTTTGTAGGATTTCAAGTACAAGAGTGCCAAGGAGAATGCAAGCAGAATTTCTCAGAGCAAAGCATGTTCCTGGCACCTTCGTGGAGACAGGGAGGCAGGCCAGCAGGGAAAACTCAAATAAATGTAGCACACAAAAGTGCCCCCCCGGGGGGGGGAGTCTACAGAAAAGGGATGTTTGCAGAAGCTTGAGACTGGCTTGCTTCCAGAGTTTGATTCAAGGATGTTTGGTGCTCCAGAGGAATGTTGTCATGGTGATTCCAAGAATGGGAGCCCAAACTCAATGTGCAGAAGGGGCAAGCTAAGAAACAATCATTCATAGCCTGTGAATGCCCTCAATTTCCCCTGGAGATCCAAATATTAAAGGTGGAATCCAATGGCACTGAGTAATTTTAGTTGATGGAAACCATTGGGATGCTCTTATAGGCAAGCCCTGTTGAAATGTAAGGCTCACCATTCATCTCAATAGCAGGAGTGTCCCAATGGACTGCATATTTAAGTGTTGCTTTACATGGGCCCCTACAGCCTGCTGTAGCTGCTGCCCAGCCATGCAAAATGTCTAGCAGAAGGCTTCCAAAAAGCCCTCAACTTGAAATTAAAGGTAGGAGCATTAGCCAGCTTTTCAGTTACAATTTCTGCAACTCCCATCATCCCTGGCTATTGGTGATACTGCTGAAGAGTACCAGATTGGGAGGAGGCTGGCCTGGGAAACAATGGGTCTTCTGTTGGCTGTGGATAGTGGAAGAAAAGGCTGGGCCCTGTGGATTCTGACTCGAGGGGAACACCAGGTGTGCTTAACCCAACTCCCTACCATCACAATTTCACAGCCTGCTCTGTATTTTTTCTTATTTCTATAGTGGTTTTTTCTTTTTGGAATGAGGTTATTAAGAGAGCAAGCGGCTGGTCCTTTTCTATGTGGGGTCTTGTTTGCAGATGTGTGAATGAGAGAGGGGGGGGCGCGTTGAATGGACTTGGAAACGGAGAGGCAGAGATCAGCCAGCAGGGAAGGGCAGGGGAAGGAGCCGAGGCGGGGGGAGGCTTCAGAGTAAGAGTCTCACTGGCTGAACGACTAAAAGGCAAGAAAGATCAGCTTGAGGGTTATCGATCTGAGCGTGCCCCCCACCCCGCCACTCCAACCAGTAGGTTCCTGCCCTTTCTCGTGCCCTCCCATCGCAGTGGATCAGAGCAGGGTTAGGTTTGCCCAAGAGCAGGGCTGGGGTTGGTGCCATATAGAGGATTCTAAGTGTGGGCTTTCCCTCCCTACCCTGCGTTGCTGCAAGGGTGAGAGAGAGAGTGAGAGAGAGAAAGCCTCGCGCGCACACGCAGGCAAGGCACGTCGCGCCAGCGGTGGGCTTTCCCTCCCTACCCGGCGTTTCTGCGAGGGTGAGAGACAGAGAGAGGGTGTTTATAGTGTGTTGACCCACTGTATGAGACAACCCCCGACTTTGGAGAAGATTTTCCAGGGTTAAGTTGTCTTATACGCCGGAATATACGGTAATTTGTTTACAAGAAACACAAGTAGCAAGGAAGCACAGAAGATTATTGAATAAAAGATTAGGACTGGACTTTATTACATAAAGCAAAAAGAAGAGGGGTTGTAATTTATGCAAAAACTAAGCTCAACCCGAAATTATTATTCAAAGACAAGGAAGGAAGGATGATAGCAATACAGGTAACATCACAAGGTGAGAAAATAGTAATAATAGGAATTTATGCGACGAATGAGATAAAGTTGGAATTTTACAAATCACTTGAGGAAAAAATATTTGAATATATGGACCAGAAGTGTGCAGGTGGCACTGTGGGTTAAACCACAGAGCCTAGGGCTTGCTGATCAGAAGGTCGGCAGTTCGAATCCCCGCGACAGGGTGAGCTCCCATTGCTTGGTCCCTGCTCCTGCCAACCTAGCAGTTCGAAAGCACGTCAAAGTGCAAGTAGATAAATAGGTACTGCTGCAGCTGGAAGGTAAACAACGTTTCCGTGCGCTGCTCTGGTTCGCCAGAAGCGGCTTTCTCATGCTGGCCACATGACCTGGAAGCTGTATGCCGGTTCCCTCAGCCAATAATGCGAGATGAGCGCCGCAACCCCAGAGTCGGTCACGACTGGACCTAATGGTCAGGGGTCCCTTTACCTTTACCTTTATGGACCAAAAGATCATTTTACTTGGAGATACTAATGGGGTAATTTCCCTAGAGATGGACATTAAGAAAATCTAAAAAAAACCATTAACTTTTTTCAATTAGTGGAAAACTTTAATTTAATTGATATATGGAGATTTAAACACCTAATGGACAGAGAATTCACATTTTTCTCAAAACCAAATAAATCTGCTGGAAGAATCACCTCAATATCGATATTGAGCGAGTTATTGCTGAGGACGAGAAAAAACAGAGATACAACCTAGGACTTTTTCATATCATAACCCAGTCTTATTAGACCTGAGGGGTGAAAGGAAACCACCACAGAAGTGGAGACTAAATGGAGGAATTCTGGATGATAGGTCTGCTTTGCAGAAAGCAGAAAAAACTTTAAGAGACTTTTTTTGAATTAAAATTGAACCAGGGAACAGATTTGAATGTGGTGTGGGATACAAGTAAAGCAGTAATGAGAGGCTTTTTAATACAACAAAATACCCTTCTGAGAAAGATAGGGGGGAATACAGGAGGAGATAATCAAAAATGAAAAAGAAATACAGTAATTTAAAAACCAGGAAAAGAATCCTTAAAACAAAGTATCAAAATATTACAAACACAATTTTCAATGTTGGTGAGTCAAGAAATTGAGTGGAAAATCAAAATATTTAAACAAAGGAATTTTGAATTCTCCAATAAGCCAGGGAAACTGTTAGCATGGCAATTAAAGAAAAAACAGAGTGAAAATTTAATAAATAAATTGAAAGTGGAAGATAAAATAATTGATGACCCGAAAGATATAAGGAAACATTTTGTAAGATACTATATGGAACTATATCGAGCTGGAGAGGAACATAAAGATAAAATAGAAGATTATTTAAAGCAGAACAATTTACCAAAAATTCCAAAAGAGAAGATTTATTACCTGAACACACCAGTTACAATGATGGATAACCCACACCAAACTGGGTAAAATGCCAGTTAAGTACTATAAGGAATTTCAAGATTTTCTGGCACAACTACTTAAGGATATAATGAATGGAATATTAGATACAGGGAAGTTACCAGAATCCTGGAGAGAGGCATACATTATGTTGATTCCTAAGCAAGAACAGACTTAATGTCAGTTAAGAATTACAGGCCTATCTCCTTACTAAACAATGACTATAAACTGTTTGCTAATATATTGGCAAACAGATTGAAAATGATTTTAAAAGATTTAATTCATCAAGATCAAGCCGGCTTTCTACCTGGCCGCCAGATGAAGGATAACATAAGGAATATAACTGACATAATAGAATATCTGGAGGCCAGCAGTGGCAAGCAGGCAGTATTAATGTTCATAGATGCGGAGAAGGCCTTTGATAATGTCTCATAGGTCTTTATGAAAAAACACTAGAAATGATGGATTTTGGAGAGACATGTTGTAGAGGAATCGGCACAATTTATTCAGAGCAACAGGCAAAGCTGATCATTAATAATGTAATAACAGAAAGTTGTAAAATAATGAAAGGGACAAGACAGGGGTGTCCCCTGTCACCATTACTGTTTGTTTTAGTATTAGAAATCCTGGCAAGGAAAATAAGAGTAGATGAAGAAATAAAAGGAATAGTGGTAGGAAATAAAGTATTCAAACTTAAAGCATTCACAGATAACAACAGAAAACCCGATGGTAAGTTTACTTAGGGTCTTGGAGAATATTAATGTATTTGGCCAGGTGGCAGATTTAAAGCTTAATAAAAGTAAAACAAAGATGCTGGTGAAAAACATGACAGAACAAAATAACTACAAAAAAATTACTGATATGGTCATAAACAAAAAGGTCAAATATTTAGGAGTTTGGTTGACAGTAAAGAATATTAACGTGTATAAGGATACAGTAACTACCTGACTGCGTGGAAAGAAATAAAAAGATACTTGGAGATTTGTCACAGGATGAATTTATCATTCTGGGGGAGAATATCTGTGATAAAAATGAACGTATTGCCGAGGATGTAATTTTTGTTTCTATTGATTCCTGTGGTTAAGGAATTGCAAAGAGATATTTCAAGGTTTATATGGCATGGGGGACAGGACGGGACCAAGAATAAAGCATAAGTTTTTTTAAAGATTCTAAAGTTAGAGGTGGCTTTTCCCTGCCTGATTTAATAATATATTATGAGGCAGCATGCTTCTGCTGGCTCTGGGAATGGATATCATTACAAAATACATACATTTTGGACTTCGAGGGTCATAACAGATTTGGATGACATGTGTACATATGGTATGAAAAAGTTAAAGTCCACAAAGGATTCCTGAACCATGTAATAAGAAAGTCATTATATGTGGTATGGGATAAATATTTTTTTTCCCCTGGAACAAAAAACTCCATGGTGGTTATCACTGTTAGAAGAAATCAAATATGAGAAAAAATTGGGTAACATATAAAGAATTACTTAAGGAGGAGGAACACCAGTTAAAATTGAAAAAAAAAACACCTGATGACATAAGAGACCTTTTAACAGATTGGTTACAATATCACCAGCCAAATGATGTTTTTAAAATGGATAAAAGAAAGGGTTTTGCCACTGAAATATCGAGGTTTGAGAATGAATTGTTACAAAATAAGGTGAAACTACTTTCTAAAATTTATAAATTGTTTTTGGAATGGTTTGTTAAAGATTAAGAAGTTAAATCAGCAATGATTCAATGGGCAAGAGATTTCGGATATAATATACAATTGGCAGCATGGGAAAAACTTTGGAAAGAGGATTTAAAAGCTACAGCGAGTTACAAGCTGAAAGAAAATTACAGTGGTACCTCGACTTACGAGTAACTCGAGTTACGAATGACTTCCGGTAAAACAAAATGGCCGCCGCATCCGAATTTTTTCGACTTGCGAAAAGACGTCGCGGCCGCTTTTAATAGGATTTCTTCGACTTACGAATTTTTGACCCGGATTTTTCGACTTACGAATTCCCCCCCCCCAATGCCCAATGCATTCCTATGGGGATTCGACTTACGAATTTTTTCGACTTACGAAAATCGCGTCGGAACGCATTATCGTCGTAAGTCGAGGTACCACTGTATATGAAGATTATGTATCATTGGTACTTAACTCCCAGTAAGTTAGCGAAAATGTATACCAGTAGGACTAGCTCAAATGTCTGTTGGAAATGTAAGGAAAACATTTACCATATATGGTGGAATTGTAAAAAGATAAAGGAATTATGGGAAATATAATGAATTTTAAATAAATGTTTAAAATAACTTTTGTCAAAAGACCAGAAGCCTTTCTCTTAGTAATTTTAGGTGCAGACATACCGAAGGATTTGAGAAGACTGTTCATGTCTTGCGGCTACAGCTGCAAGGATACTGCTTGCCCAGCAATGGAAAGAGGACAAGATACCAACAAAGGCGGATTGGCAGATGAAATTGGCTAGATTGACTAGGAATTGGCTAGATTGACTAGGAAAATCAGAAATCAGGAGGATCAATAGAGAATTCAATAGAGAATTCAATAGAGGATTCAATAGAGAATGGGACAAATATAGATTGTACAGCATTTAAAAGAACATTGTAAACACTTGAACTCTTTGGCAGGCTTTGAATAACTCTTGCAATGTTATAAAGACTTTGGATATATTGGAGGACTGTAATTCGGATGAATTATAATATGCAGTTGACATAGACATTTAAACCCACGAAGGGGAGGAGGGAGGGGACTTCCGGTCTAGCGCCATCTCAGCCGGCTGGGTCCTCCTGGCGTTGCGGGGGGGGACCGGCTGAAATCGGGTCTGGGGTGCCGTTACTGCGCAACGGACCCCGCTCAAACTTCAGGCAGGGCGGCCTGAAGGCTTGGCGATCCGGCGGGTGCTCGGACGACCTCCCCAGCCCTTTTAGGGACCCTGAAAAGGGTCGCGGAAGGGAGGTCGGGTTGAGATCGGAGCACTGTGGATACAGCGACTTCCCGGTTTCAGCGGAGCTGCGGAGCGGGCTGCCTTGAGCGCTGGATTACTCCTAGAAAAAATTGTTAAAACCATCGGAACCGTGAGTAAACGGACAATTTGATTAAAGAAGAATTGGGACTTTAATTAGGAACGCGGGAGAGATCTAAAAAGGAGGTCCGTCTCTCCTGTCTGCGTGCATGTCGGCAAGACAAGCATCTGTAAATAACTGGAAAGACTTTAAAAACTTCTAACTTTGGCATTCTGACAGATAGCCCCTCCGGACTCGGGCAGGGCGAAGGGGGGGGTGAAATTTAAAGGTTTTCCCTGCAAATAGAGACTAAAACTTTTAAAACCCACTGCCACCCTCTGGATGTGGAGTTGCCGGGACAGTGCGGGGGTTTAAAATAGAGACTCTGACATTTGGATACTTTTGTTTCTGATTGAGACTGAGTGACTTTATAAACTGTTACAAACCCTGTTGATTATAAAGAAGGGTGAAGTATTACTTTTTGGAACTTGCAACTGTCTAACATCCTTAAGAATTGGCTAGAATTGCTGCTACATTGAATTGAAGGAAGGCTATAATGTATACTACTCTGAAGTGCTGAGAACTGCAATAATCTTACGCAAGCTCCTGCAGCCTGTCTCTGGCTGAAGGAACTCTTATCTAGAGTGACCTTGAAGTGTGGTCACAGATGTCTGGAGCTGGCAGAGGGGTGTCAACAAGATCACAAAAAGGAGACAAAGGAGACAAAGCAGAGGACAAAAGAAGAGATTCTCAACAGCTGGACTCTGCAGCTATGAACCAACTGCTACAGTCTATAGACTCCATAAGGAAAGATCAAAGAGAAGCTTTAGATTCTATGAGGAAAGAGCAAAAGGAGAGTGCAGAGGAATTAAATAAGAAGATTGAAGGAATAAATAAAAAAAATGATGAGACTGGAAATTTGAAACAGGAATTAGAGGAAACTAAAGTTCAAGTCTCCCAGGTTCAAACACAAGTGCACTCCTTAGAAGAAACACACAATAAAGACCAATATGACACACAGGTTGCGATTGCCTTTCTGCAAATGAGGCAAAGAGCAGCAAATCTGAGAATAAGATCTCTTCCAGAAGGAGAGGAAGGAGATTTAAAAGAGTATTTGGTAAAGATACTGGTGGAATTTTGGGGCCTAGATAAAGAAAAATTGAACAACACAATAGTGAAGGCATATAGATTTGGAGCCAAAAATAAAAGAGACACCAAAGCAACAAATGGCTGTTTGATAAGAGTTCCAAACTAAGGAACAAAGAGATGAAATTCTAAACCTTCACTACGCCAACAACCTACAAGTCAACCAGCAGAGGGTGATTCTCTTTAAGGATATCCCCAAACTCTTCCTGGATTTGAGAGCTAATTATTCCGACCTGACAAAGGCCCTAAATAAAAAGAGGATCAACTTCAGGTGGGAGTACCCACAAGGCCTCTCCTTCAAATATAAGGAAAAGAAAATTAAAATCAAATCAGTGGAGGACAAAGGCACGTTTTTGGACTAAAACTTTGCAGATTTCGCAGAGGCACTACCTTCCAGACCACAACCAGAACAAGATGGAGCAGCAGGAGGAGAAAGCGAATAAACAAGATGGCGCTAAGAGTGTTAACTTGGAACGTTCAGGGCCTTAATATTAGGGCCCAGAGGAACCAGGTCTTTCACACATTAAAAAAACAAAATTTGGACTTGATTTGCTTACAAGAAACCCACGTGGTAAGAGCACATAGAAGAGTTTTGGAAAACAAAAAATTGGGACAAGAATTCATCTCTTTGGCCAAAGTAAAGAAAAGAGGAGTAGTAATTTATGCCAAGGAAAAATACAATCCTAAAATGGTTCTTAAAGACGAGGATGGAAGATATGTTGCAATTCAAATAACAATACAAGGCGAGAAATTTTTAATACTGGGACTATATGCACCTAATGATGGAAAATCGGAATTCTATAAGGAGATTCACGACAGGCTACTAGACCATTTGGATTATAAAATGATAGTACTAGGTGATTTCAACGCGGTAGCCTCCACGCTGATGGACAGATCACAAAGGACTATGTTAACAAATGATGGGAGGCTACCCAAAACCTTTTTTGACATGGCAGATAACCTAGACTTGATAGATTCATGGAGAATAAAGAAGCCAATGGACTCTGAAGCTACATTCCATTCAGAAGCTACAAAAGCCTGGAGTAGAATTGATCAAATATGGTTATCCAGGGAGTTGACCCCTAGGATACTCAAGGCAGAAATCCACCCAAGAACATGCTCAGATCACAACCCTGTACAACTGGATTTAAGACTATCAATGCAAGGCTCCTACAGATGGCGAATGGACGATTCATTGCTAAGGAATGGAATAATTTGTGAAAAGGCTCGAAAAACCATCAAAGACTTTTTTGAAATCAACTTAAATACAATGGTGGAAAAGAGAGTAGTCTGGGACACCAGCAAAGCAGTTATGAGAGGATTCCTGATACAACAAAAGGCAATAAGAAACAAACTGCAAAAGGAAAAAAAGGAAAATATCCTACAACAGCTTAAGGAGAAAGAAAAAAAATTGAGAGCAAATCCAAAAGATGGGAGGCTACAAAAGGAAATTAAACAGCTACAGGTGGAATTCTCACAATTGACAAATAAGGAAATTGAATGGAAAATCAAAATGCTTAAACAAAAGACATTTGAATCAGCTAATAAGTGTGGCAGACTATTGGCTTGGCAATTGAAACGAAGACAGAAGCTAAACACCATTACAAATATTATGGTGGAAGGAAAGAATACAGAGAACCCTGCAGAAATCAGAAAGAACTTTGAAAAATTCTACAAACACTTGTACAAAGAAAGTGATCAAGAAAAAGGAAAGATTGAGCAGTTTTTACAGAAAAATGGATTGCAGAAAATCCCAGAAAGTATGAAAGGCCCACTCAACCACCCAATAACAAGAATGGAAATAGAAACAGTAATAGACAACATGAAATTAGAAAAGGCCCCAGGACCGGATGGACTTACAGCAAAATGCTACCAAACACTGAAAAACTGGTTGATTCAACCTATGATGGATGTTTGTAACAACATATTAAGGGGAAGTAGAGCACCTGAATCTTGGAAAGATGCATATATTACTCTGATACCGAAATCAGATGTAGATCGGACACAAATGAGGACCAATATAGACCAATCTCCCTCCTAAATGTGGATTACAAAATATTTGCAAATATAATGGCCAACAGACTCAAGGAAGTTTTGAAAGAGGTTCTCCACAAGGACCAAGCCGGGTTTTTACCGGAAAGACAATTAAATGGAAATATAAGAAATATCCTGGATATCCTTGAAAGGCTGGAACAAAAGAGGAACTGTAAAGCAATTCTGATGTTCGTGGATGCAGAGAAGGCCTTTGACAATATCTCTTGGAGTTTTATGAAAGGAAATTTACAACAAATGGAGGTGGGAGGGGGTTTCATGAATGGTTTGGAAGCGATCTACACAGAACAAAAAGCCAAAATTATTGTAAATAATGTGGTGTCAGAGGACATAAGAATTGAGAAAGGAACAAGACAAGGGTGCCCACTATCCCCTTTACTTTTTATAACGGTCCTGGAGGTGCTTTTGAACATGATAAGGAAGGACAAAGAGATAAAAGGAGTGGGGGTGGGGGCCAAAGAATACAAGTTAAAAGCTTTCGCAGACGACCTACCGTGTTTCTCCAAAAATAAGACATACCTAAAAAATAAGACGTAGCAGGGTTTTCTAGACGTTAGAAAATATAAGCCGTACCCCGAAAGTAAGACGTGGTGATACCTGGTAAGGTGGGCACATTTCACAAAGGAAGAGGAAGAGGCTGGCGCCCTCTTCAAAGCAAGCCCCGATCGGGCTGAGCAGGAGCGCCCAGCGGCAAAAGGGCGGAGGAGGGGCAAGCAGCCCGAAATCGGGCTCTTCCCCTCTCCTCCGTGGCCACCGCTAGCTGGAGAACGGTGGGGGAAGGGGCTAGCAGCCCGAAATCGGGCTTCTCCCCCATCCACGAGCAGCCTGAAATTGGGATCCATCCCATGGAAGGCAGGCGCGCGAGCTCAGCCGGACTTGCGCGCCTGCCTTGCCTTCCGGTGCGATCCTCCTTTAAAGCAAGCAAAGCGCTTGCTTTAAAGGAGGATCCATCCCATGGAAGGCAGGCGCGTGAGCTCAGCCGGGCTTGCGCGCCTGCCTTGCCTTCCTTGCGATCCTCCTTTAAAGCAAGCAAAGCGCTTGCTTTAAAGGAAGATCCATCCCATGGAAGGCAGGCGCGTGAGCTCAGCCGGACTTGCGCGCCTGCCTTGCCTTCCGTGTGATCCTCCTTTAAAGCAAGCAAAGCGCTTGCTTTAAAGGAGGATCCATCCCATGGAAGGCAGGCGCGTGAGCTCAGCCGGGCTTGCGCGCCTGCCTTGCCTTCCTTGTGATCCTCCTTTAAAGCAAGCAAAGCGCTTGCTTTAAAGGAGGATCCATCCCATGGAAGGCAGGCGCGCGAGCCCCGCAGCGTCTCGTGGGCTCAGCCGGGCTTGCGCGCCTGCCTTGCCTGCCTGCCTTCCGTGGGATCCTCCTTTAAAGCAAGCGCTTTGCTTGCTTTAAAGGAGGAGCCCACGGAAGGCAGCAGCAAGGGGGGAAAGGGGCATCCCGAAAGCGGTGCCTGAAAGCGGCACTTTTGGGATGCCCCTCCCCCCCTGCCGCTGCCAGTTACCAAGCCTGCCTGCTTGCTTTGCAGCCAGCCAGGAGGCTCCCAGCTCGCTGTTAAGCAAGAAAAGCAAGAGCCTCTTGGGCGCTGTGCTTCTATCATTCCTTCCCTCTCTTTCTCTCTTTCTGTCTTTTACCCCTTCCTTCCTTTCCTTCTCCCTCTTTCTCTCTTCTCTCTCTCTCTCTCCCCACTTCCTTCCTTCCCCCCTCTCTCACACCTTTCTTTCTTTCTTTCTTTCTTTCTTTCTTTCTTTCTTTCTTTCTTTCCCTTCCTTCCTTCCTTCCTTCCTTCCTTCCTTCTCTCTTTCTCACCTTCTTTCCTTCTTTCCTTCCTTCCTTCCTTCCCTTTCCTTCTGCACTGCCCGCACTCCTCCAGCGGAGCCTCCCGTTGCTGGAGGCTCACGCCGCCGCCTTTATTTACTAGTACTTAATAAAATGTAGATTGCTGTACCATACTTAATAAAAAATAAGACATCCCCTGAAAATAAGCCATAGTGTGTTTTTTTGGAGGTAAAATAAATATAAGACGGTGTCTTATTTTTGGAGAAACACGGTAGTACTAACCCTACAAGATCCGGAGGCCAGTGCAAGTAAGGCACTGGAGACGATACAAGACTTTGGGCAGGTAGCAGGATTTAAAAATTGAATAAAGCTAAGACTAAAGTTCTAGGGAAAAACCTGACACAAGAGGAGAAAGACAGAATAGAGATGGAAACAGGCCTTAAATTTGCAAAGAAGGTAAAATATCTGGGTGTTAACATGACTTCTAAGAACCAGAATCTGTTTAAGGATAATTATGAAAAGGTGTGGAATGAAGTTAAAAAAGATCTGGAGATCTGGAACAATTTGAAATTATCTTTGTTGGGCCGAATAGCGGTTATAAAAATGAACGTGTTGCCTAAATTACTGTTTTTATTCCAGGCGCTACCGATCGTGGATAAGTTGGAACCATTCAAAAAGTGGCAGAAGGATATATCGAGATTTGTCTGGCAGGGGAAAAAACCTAGAATTAAGTTTAAGATTTTAACAGATGATAAGAAAAGAGGGGGATTTTCCCTGCCAAAGTTGAACATTTACTTTGAAGCGGCTGCCTTCTGCTGGCTGAAAGATTGGTTTTTGTTAGAAAATACAGATGTACTAGACCTGGAAGGATATGATAATTTGTTTGGTTGGCATGCATATTTATGGTATGACAAAGTTAAGGCTCACAAAGGTTTCAAAACACACATAATTAGGAAGGCATTGTACAGAGTCTGGATGAAATATAAAGATTTGTTAGAAAGGAAAACACCCAGATGGATCTCACCATTAGAGGCTAAGGCCCACAAAAAAGTCAACATGGAAGATAAATGGCCAAAGTATTCTGAGATTTTAATACAAGAAGGAGAAAGTGTCAGGTTGAAACCCTATGAACAAATGAAAGGAGAAGTGAAAGATTGGTTACACTATCATCAAATTAATGAGTTGTATAAAATGGACAAAAAACTAGTCTTTCAGATGGAAAAGTCAAAATTGGAAACGGAATTATTAGAACCAAAATCGAAAAATTTGTCTAGAATGTACAATTTGCTGCTAGAATGGCATACTCAAGATGAATTTGTTAAATCTGCTATGATAGACTGGGCAAAAGATGTGGGTCATAACATCATGATGGTAGACTGGGAGAGACTGTGGAGGAGTGGGATAAAGTTTACAGCCTGTAACTTGTTGAGAGAAAACATTATGAAAATGATATATAGATGGTATCTAACCCCAGTCAAACTTGCTAAAATCTATCATTTGCAGGATAATAAATGTTGGAAGTGTGAAAAGGTAGAAGGTACTTTTTATCATATGTGGTGGACCTGTCCAAGAATGAAGGCCTTCTGGGAAATGATCTATAACGAAATGAAAAGAGTGTTGAAAAACACGTTTGTCAAGAAACCAGAGGCCTTCTTACTTGGAATGGTCAACCAGGAGATACCAAAGGAAGACCACACTTTCTTTATGTATGCCACAACAGCAGCAAGAATATTGGTTGCAAAGTATTGGAAGACAAAGGATTTACCGACCTTGGAAGAATGGCAGATGAAAATGATGGACTATATGGAACTCGCCGAGCTGACCGCGAGACTCCGCGACCAGAGGGAAGAAGCAGTGGAAGAAGAATGGAAGAAATATAGAGAATATCTTAAAAACTATTGTAAAATTTAGATATTAAATAATGTCGAAAAAAATAGCAATTTGCAGATTGAATTTAGAATGGGAAACTGGGAAAATGAAGTAAGAATAGATAAGTTTAGGATTTATTTGAAGTTTGAAATTTGAGAAATGATAAGTGATAAGGCTAGATATGATAATTAGAACGTAGATACAATATTAAATAAGAACAGGAAATTGCCAACAGAAAAATATATGTACAATGAAACGCAGAGGGATAGATAGGAGGAAGTCAAACCAAAATGTAAAGGAAAAGAGAAAGGAATTTACCAATTGAGTGTGTGTGTGTGTAATTGTAGTATTGTTTTTTATTGTTTATTTGCTTTGTTTGTGTTAATAATTATGTGTGTAAAACCTAATAAATATTATTTTAAAAAAAACAAAAACGAAGGGGAGGAGGGAGGTCCTAAGATTTGGAAAAATCTTGTTTTATTTTTAATTTTTTTTTAAAAAAATGCTAATTGTTAGATTTACTTTGTAAAACCAATAAAAATTATTTCAAAACAAAGAGAAATTGTGTGTGGGAAGAAGTATTATATATTTTAATAAAAACCCCAAGTTTTTTTTTATTGTTTTTCATAATCACAGAATTTCACTTCCAATACAACTCAATAATTGAGGCTGAACTCTGGGCCAGGAGCCCCTCTGACACACAGTCATGCGGCATATAAATATTATGAAATTATACATTAAGCCTGAAGCACTTACCTCCCCAGGCGGGCTTCGAACTCGCGCTCCTCGCCGCCACTCCCGGCCTTCTCTTGGCCCGCCACCGCCCCCTCTACGTCACCTGCAGAAACTCCTCCCCGTCTCCTCCGTCCTTGTCCTTCTCGGCCTGCACGGGACGCGCGGTCCCCATGGCAACAGAGGCGCTTCCTCCTGCCCCGCCTCCGTCCGCCGAGCAAATGAAGGTGCGCAGGCCCCGCCCCTCTTCCTTCCCCCTTTCAGTGGCGGCCACGCCCCCTGGCGCCCCTGGCGAAGCAAGCTGGGCTGCGCCGCGCGCGAGAGACACCCAGAGAGAGAGAGAGAGAGACGGGGGAACCGAGCGCGGCTTGGCAGGACGGAGCACGCGCGCACGCGCCACCCCCATCGGACCCAGGTGAGGACTACGCGGTGGTATTGTGTGGCCCCTCCCTCTGGGGACCCCTTTCCCCCCCAAATGCATTTCATCCCCCAGCAGCTGAGGGGGAGCAGCGACGCCCCCCGGCCACTTTCCTTCGGTCTATCGCATCTCCCAAAACCTCCTCGCAAGGAGGGGGCGTCCCCTCCTCCAAGAAAGGTCCTTTGCACGGAGGAGGCGGGTCTCTTTCTTTGCCCCCCCCCCGTTGTGCCTCTTGGCTGCTCTGCCTCTGCTCCCCGCCTCTTCCTCGGGGCATTCTCTCGTCCCCCCCCCCCCGCAAATCACTTCCGATCGCCTCCCGACTTTTCCTTTCCTGGGCACCTGTGAGCCCCCCCCCCCCGCGTCCTCTTCGGTCTCCTCGTTTGCTTTTCCTCCTTCCTTTCCTTTCCTTTCCTCAGATCTACGGGATGCGTCCCCCCCTTAAACACCGAACTCTTCTCCCGCTTCGCAGCCCCTTCCCAAGTCACCTTCTCTTCCGGACACCTCCAGCCCCCCTTGCCTTTTCTTCCTTGGCGGCACTTTCCCAAGGGGAGGGCTCTGTCCCCAAATTCCTCCTGACACGGAGCCTCCCCTCCTTTCCTGCCTGGCAACAGCCCCTTCTGCTTTGTGGGCCCCCTACCCTTGCTCTGCTTTTTTGTTTCCCGTCGCCTCTGTCATGCGCCTCTGCAACAGCTTGGGGAGAAGGAGGCAGAGGAGAGCGCCTGCCTGGCTGCCGTCGCCTGCGAAACCCTCCCCCGTGCAAAGAGGTCGGGGGTCGGTGCCTCTTTTGCTTTCTTTGCAGGAAGAAGAGCATGGGAGGATGGGGTGGGATGGCCCTCCTGGCAAGCTTGAAAGAAGGAAAGGGAGTCTCCTCTTTAAGGTCTAAAACTCCCTGGAGTGATTTTTACTTCCTCCCTCCCCTTCCCTTGTTTTTTGCTGCGTGTAATGGGCTCTCCCTTTTTAGCGTCCAATAAGCCGGACCCTTTTGATGGGATTAAAGGCCAAAGCTGCCAGAGGAAAAATAGCAACAGGCTCTGGAGCCAGGTCGAGGTTCCTTGTTCTTCACCCATTTCCCAGACCCATTTCTCCCCCTCATTAGTTAGCTGCCAGGAGGACAGAGCAGGATCCTTATCAGCCAGGCAGCTTGGCTTGTTCCAAAATTGGGTTGCTCTGACTAAAAACAAAAACAAAGCTGCTTCATCTTGATCATGCCTACCCTTAAAAAATAAAATAAAAAAATCACATTATGCTATTTCCAGAGTTTCTTCCTTCTGCATAGCTAACTCATAGTATTTAAACCTCATTAAAGCGCCATGGGATAATTAAGTGATTCTGACATCCGTAATTTGTCTTACTGCATTTGAGATGATATTAGTTGAGCTATGCTAATGTCATCTCTCTCCTTCAGAGATTATTCATTTATTTCCTACATAGAGTGTATGTCTCAGGGAGGGCAGACTGGAGGAAACTGGGAAGGGGTGCAAAAGGGAAGTCAGCATCCCTTCCCTTCATGTAATGCACATGAGGGGATTATTGGGCTCCTGTGCATCTCCCAGAGCAAAGACCAGGTGCTGGCTAGCTGGAGGGATCTAGTTTTTGACTTGCGGATTAGAAACTGATATTATAAAAGAAATTAATTTGGGGAAGGGGGTAGTCCCTTGTTGTGGTATGTCCTGTGCTGATAAAAGAATCTGGGTCTATATTTTTATTATTCAGGCAAAGTGTTTAATAAAAAGGTTTGGCAGTGTGGTGTAGTTGGAGAGTGGTCATGTGAATGGGAAGACTTCTTTAACTTTGGACACATTTGAATCTTTTAATATCCATTTATCATTTAAAAGCAAGTTAGTTGACAGATTAATGATGTTATTACTTCTGTAATTTTTTTTTATAAGGGATATTGTAGGATTGTGTTTTTTACTTGAAGCAGTAATAGTGTGGCTAAATGATGAACACTTTAGACATCCTTTCTTCTGTTTCAGCTGAACTTCTTTCAAGACACATGTTTTGAATTAGGGCAGCCTTTGCTAACCTGGTCTCCTGAAGGTGTTTTGGACTACAATTCCCATCAGCCCCAGCCAGCATGGCCCTGTGATGAGGAGGTTGTGAAGAGTTTCAGTCCGAAACATTGGAAGGTTGGCAAAGGATTAGGGTCTCCTTTGTGGCATTAGGCTTAGTGCTAGCTCCACAGGCATCCACAATGGTGTGTGTTCTGCCTGTAACCTGAAAGTTGAAAGATAAGGTTGACTCCAAAGGGAGCATGAGCTTGATTCTATTGATTAGGTAATTTGGTTCTGAGGCACCTGCAGTCAAATTATTTCTCAGCCGTGGATTCACTGAATCTCTGTCATTTCTTAGCAGTTCTCTAGACACTGTTGATAGACTGTACTGCATCAGACATCTGGTGTCACTGAATATTTGACATACTGTTTTTCTGTATCTGATATGATATTGTGGAAGAGTGGTGGGATAGTAGAAACCTCTTAGTTTAATGCTCCAGTGTTAAGCACATTGACCTGGAAGAAAATCCTACTGAAATTAATAGAATTTACTTCCCAACTGTGAAACAGGAATGTTAATGAGATGTCTCTCATAGCAGTTAGGAAAACAAACATAAGCATTTAAAGCCCATTTAGCACTCTGATTTTTGCATTGTAGAGGGTTGGACTAGATGATCATTGGATAGCCTCCATGTGTCAGCAGCCTCAGCCTCCTGCCTGCTCTGCCCTGTCAGAAGATGTGCCCTCAAGGACTAGGGTGGTCTCCTTGTGCTGGCATTGGGGATTCTAGTTCCCATTCCTTCAAGAACTGTCCAAGGGTCATGTCATCTTTGACTGCGGAAGTGTTGTACCCCATAGAATTGTAGAGTTGGAAGGGACCACAAGAGTTATCTAGTCCAACTTCTGCAATGCAGGAATCTTTTGCCCAACGTGGGCCTTGAACCTACGACCCTGAGTTACCGACTTGAATTAACCCAGGCCATATGATGCTCCATTGCATTTGTTATATTAGAACTGTCAAATAGTTTTCTTTTAATTTCTCTATTCAATTTTCAGTGCAAACAGGTACGTACATACTTATATTCAGATTGGGGAGGGAGAGGAGAGATTCATAAAGAAATGCAAACCTAAAAGAAAGAATGAGAATAAATTCTGTAATGTGAGTAAAGATCACATAGGGATAAAAGGAAACTCTCCCCCCCCCCCAAAAAAAATTGATTGGGTTTTACAATTTTATAAGCATATAACATACATAGTGGTTAAATTTTCATACTTCCCCCCTCTCACTGTGGGAAGCCAAGATCCACCCCCCCCTCTCACAGGGGTATACATATTCATTGTACATTTAACCTTACTATTATTTTTTCTAACATTGCTTAGGCCTGGCCCTATTCCGTGGGCCAGATTCTATCTTTCTCCATTACATATTTCAGTTGACTTCCTCAAGTCCCCCTCTGTTGAATTCATTTTAAATCCTCTTTAACAGATTGATACATCTATTTTTATAACATCCTAAAAACGAAATACAAATAAATTTACTTATTGATCCTAATTTTACACCTGAGCCTATTGATACTTCTGCTCCTTCCCTAAATTCTTATCATCTGTACTCTAAAGTATACTCATTTTTTTCCTTTTTCCAATTGAAACTTCCCCCCCTCCTCCCATTGGTTTCAGAGTTTTTTAGCCCTATTTTCTTTTCTTTAATAATCATTTTATATTAATCACCATTAATAATCCCTATGCCAGACTCCATTTCCATATATCATCCTCCTTATAGCCAGAAAATTAGTCCAGTTCAAATATAGTTCTTACTCAACCCATACCCACCCTTTCTGGAATCCATCCCCACTGTTTTTCCTGCCCCAATGGGCCTTGGCTCTCCTTTCTTTGCAGTTTTGCCTTCCTCTTCTTGCTCTTCTTTCTTCGGACCAATCCTGCTGCATATGTCAAAATTCTTTCTTTTTGGGATCTCCTAATTGCTTTTCCCTTTTTCTTCACAAGTCCATTTTCTCTCTCCTTTTTTTTGTGTTTCTTTTCAATTGTTGTAGCTTTCTTAGGGATAAAAGGAAACTCAGCAAGTATATTCAATCTGCCCTTTGAGCAATGTGGCACATGTTCTGGTTTTGAGCATTGTTAACCAAAACATGCAGAATGTATCTTGTCTAACATGGCAAGCTAACCTTGTGTAATGGCAGTGTCTGTATTTATAAAAGAATATACCAACGACCCTCTCATAACATACCAAGGTCGCTATATACATCAATATGAAAACATATAAAAAATACATTAAAAGCACTACCAAGTAATCAATAAAATGACCAGCTACTGGGAATCCTGCAAATGTTCTGGTTTTGCAGGTTAAACATTTTCCAAAGATTGTCAAATCTGCCTTTATGGCTCCATTTGCATGACAAATCCCATTGGGGATTCTGCCTGTTGTGTGATAAACTGAGCAATTTAATCTGGAAAGACAGGTGCTTTCCTGACGTCTGGCTTGAAGAAAGTTTTGCATTTTCCGTGTTTAAAGTAGGATTAGGAAAAGTCTTTGACAGATGGCAGGATGCAAACTTAATCAGTGTACCACATGGTATCCAGTTCATAATCTTTCAAGTTTGATCCCTCAACCTCAGTGTCTCTAATGATGATTTAATGTGTGAATGATCTTGAGTATCTATCTTCCAGGTACTTTGGATCATACCAAATGATGTATAATGGTGTATAAAATATAGAGAGAGATGGTTTCTGGACCATTTAAGTGTCCCCCCCAAAAAATGTCCAGAAAATAAAATAAAATATATAAGGATATATAGAAATACATGCTTGTATTATTTTATGTAATTTATGCCGTTGTTTTATTGATTAGTTTAAAAATGGTTTGTTGTAAATGTTGAGTGTATTTCTGTTTAACTTTTATATGTTGATATTGTTTTATATTACTCTAATGATTGTTGAACGTTACTTTTTGATGTAGTTTGTTTATTTTGAAGTTTTGTATTATCATATTTTTGAATGGCATTGGATTGTTGTGAGATTTTTTGTTTCTTCTGCTTGTAAACCGCCTTGAGTATCGTAAGATAGAAAGGGGGTATACAAATAAAAATTATTATTATTATTATTATTATTATTACCATTCTGTTCAAAATGTGGCAAGTGCAATCATTAAGTGAAGTTGGCATCACTGTTCAGGGATTGCAACATATGGTTATTGATCCGTCATACATGACTTTTTATTGGTGACAATTATGAGAAAATTTCATTGTGAGAAAAAGGGTAGCTAATGTTTCCATGGCAATGATCCATTACTCTCAGCAGCTGTAGGCAGCACTCTTTTAAAAAGTCACATGTACAGGCCTGAACCAAGAAGTTTTTGTGCCCCTAGCAACTGCACCGTAATTCAAAAGGTGCCCCTCAGAATCTCTTGCAACATGATGCGTACTACCTGAGCTGTGTGCAAATATTATTTCCTAAATGCCTAAAGCAAAGTGGTGAAGAATAAATATTACATAGTGTGGACAAATCACAAGAATGTGCCTGCGAACTTAAACCACCTAAGTAACCAAATGCATGAGGAAAAGAGAGGAAGTGGAAGGAAGGGAAGTCTGGAGCAGAGCAGAGGCATTGGCTGTGCAATCTGATGCATATTCTCACAGAAGTAAGTCCCAGTGAACTTTAAAGGTAAAGGGACCCCTAACTGTTAAGTCCAGTCGCGGATGACTCGGGTTGCGGTGCTCATCTCACTTTACTGGCCGAGGGAGCCGGCGTACAGCTTCCGGGTCATGTGGCCAGCAGGACTAAGCCGCTTCTGGCGAACCAGAGCAGCGCACGGAAACGCCGTTTACCTTCCCGCCGGAGCGGTACCTATTTATCTACTTGCACTTTGACGTGCTTTTGAACTGCTAGGTTGGCAGGAGCAGGGACCGAACAACGGGAGCTCACCCCATCGCGGGGATTTGAACTGCCGACCTTCTGATTGGCCAAGCCCTAGGCTCTGTGGTTTAACCCACAGCGCCACCCGCGACCCTTTACCCAGTGAACTTACTGCCACGTAAATATACTTAGGGTTGCGGCCTCAGTTAAAATATTAGTGAATGAAGAGAATACCTGGGAAAATAGAGACAAGACTACAAGAGTTCCTGGTTTGTTCTTGGCCCTGCAGCTCCTTAATTGGGGGCCCTCTTTGGAAAAAGCTGTCCCTCCTCCCCACTTCCAGGGGCCCATTTTTTGCATCACAAAGCAGACCTTTAGGCTAAGAGAATGTCCAGCACTGTTTCTCTGGCATTCTGGGTCATACCAGTAGGTAGTGCATTTGATGAAAAGACAACAGAAAATTTGAAATATCACAACACATCAAGTTGATCAAAATACAAATTATTTAGAATGTGAGAATAGAGTGAAAAAAGTTAACTTTACAGTTGATAAATGTGATGTATCAGACAGCTGGTGCAACCAATGATAATATCACAAACGATCCTTGCTTATAGGGCAAAAAATTTTCTTGGCTCTTTTCAATACAGTATATTAAATGAATGCAACCCACTGTTCTATAGGGGTTGATCATGACAAAAAATGGAGCTGCTAATGAGGTGATCTTCCCTACCTGGATGGAATTGCTGTTTTGTGTTACTGCCAACTTCTTCTAAAGTTAATTGGTTATTGGCAGATGAGTGATATTTCCATGATAAGCTATTTCAGTTGCTTTAACTACTTCATTCACACAATATCACTAGTGCACCCAGCCACAACCTCATGTCTTCCAGATGTTTTGGACTCCCGGCACAGCAGTTGTAGTTGGAGTTGATGGGAGTTGTATTCCAAAACATCTGGAGGGGACTAGGTTGTGGGTGGATGCACTATCAAACAATGGTAGCCTGGCTGTATTAATTAAAATATGGTTTCTAAATCTTACATGCCTGGACAGCTTGATTTGGCAGAAGATTTTTAAAAATTGGACACTGCATTTTGTGATGCACAAATAAGTTTTCCCCTGACTTTTCAAACCACCCTGATTGCTTTTGCCACTTAATGTGCATCTTGATCCCCCTAACTGCTCTAGGGCAGCTGTTGTCTTATATATAAGTTTTCATTTCTCTGTGAAGAACCATGCACTGATTTTGCCACATAAATAGTAATTTACTCACCAGGATGGTGTTAAATCACCTGTTAAACTGAACAGACAAAGATTAGGGCCCCAGGTATAAATGCATAGGAAAGACATGCCAGTTTTTCTAGTCAAACCAGTTAGGGAGTTTGCAATTATCCAGGGTATGGTAATTTTAGAAAACCTCTCATATCAATGGTGTGCCAACTCCAGGCTCCAATTGTATGGTGGTAGCACCATGGAAACTGACTGTAACAAGGAGAAGACATTGTTGACTTTGGCTGGGAATGTGACAAATGGGGTGAATCCCCTGGCTCTATAGTGTGTATTGTCATAACAAGCAAACAAAAGTTACAAGTTAAGCTATTTGGGATGCTTTTTAGAAGCGTCTTCAGTTCTGATTTATGACAGAAAGAAATAGGAGATGCATACCGTATGTCACTTATCCCTGTGCTTGTTGCTTTCCTGTGAGTAACTAGCCAGGCTAGGTAGAACTTTGACCTGATCCAGCAAGGCAGCTCTTATATCTTCAGAGTGCCTGCAAAAAAGGGAGAGGAAGAAAACAGGGCCTGAACAGACCCTGTCTCAGGATACTTACAATCTAAAGTTTGACAGTGGATGCGTATTAGAAGAAAAATAATGTATTAGTTTTGGATCTAAACTTGGGCACATTTGCATTGATTTCTTTTTAGTAGATCAGTGTTCTTAGAGGTGCTTTTTGCTGATTTGCAGCTTTTAACTTTTGTACTTTAAGGTGGTCCAAAGTACGGTATATTGCTCTCCCAGCTATATGCATCTTCCTCCACAGGCCAATCCCCATTGCCCCATAGAATCCCTTCTGGTCAAAAGAGCTGGTCTGGCAATCCAGCTTCCACTCTGAAATGGCCTTTAAGAGGGTGCAATTTATAAATGGCTGAAAACTGAAAATGGCTGCGTTTATGTGGCAGGTTAGGGACTTAGGTAGTCTTGTCTCTTCAATTTTTTTTAACCTGAGTTGATAAACATCATTGTTCATGTGAAATGCATTGATAGTGCCTACAAGTCTCCTTTGGATAGGGCGTAATGTAATGTAATAATAGTACTAGAGTTTTCAGCAGGCAGGAATCTTTTCCTTTCCAAACAGATTCGTTCCAGCGGTGTTTTGCTCACCCCCTCCCAGACCACGTCTAATTTGAGGGGAGCAGTCTCAGGAGTTTGCATCACTGTTTATTTCTTATAGGCCTTTATGCCAGTCAATCATTTTTGATCAGTGTGGCATGAAAAATGTAATTGAGGTGCATGGTTTTAGAAGTCACTTATGTTGTGCAAAAAAAAGAAAGTTCTCTCTCCATGCAGACAGCTAGTGAAATTAAGATTTCTCTTGTTGAGCAATTTAAACTGTGAAAAGAGCTCATCTTTAACTTGCCATCTAGATATGTATAACAGAAGGTGTGTAAAATAATATTTATATGATGTGTTACAAGTGAATTAGGTTACAATTGAGTAGGTTATTATCCATCTCTGTTCTGCGTCGGTTGTCCCTCTGCCGGATTCTGTTGGGTGCGGATGTGTGCTTTTGGCTTACTGTTTAATTGTGAAATAATGAAGCTACTGTCAGGAGAACAAAGCGCTGCTTTGCAGCCTATGAAATACTTCAGAAGGATCTGAGGGGAATAGGCACTTGGTGGAGTATCTAGCCCAAGGTCAATCTGTCGTATGCTGTGGTTAGGAGATAATGTTGCTTGTTTAGGCATGCAACTGCCAGAGGTTCACAGGGATTATGTCCATCTCGATCTTTCGCATAGCCTTTACTTTGGCACTATTTTTACTTCATTTTATTTACATAGTGCTGGGAGCAGTCATTAGGGGATTTGGAGATTGGTGTCATCAGTGTGCTGCAGATACTAAGCTCTGTTTCTCTGTTATATCTGAGTCAGATGTGCCTGGGCTAGTTCTGAATCAGTGTCTGGGCACAATGGTGGGTTGGATAAAGGTCAACAAACTGCAATTAGAATCATAGAATCATAGAGTTGGAAGAGACCACAAGGGCCATCCAGTCCAACCCCCTGCCAAGCAGGAACACCTGGCAATGCAGAGACCTTGGGGAGTATGGTTCCTGGTCCAGTAATTAAGCAAATTACCTGTTATGGATGGGTTTTCACTCCCTCTGAAGGAAGAGATGTGTGGCTTGAGAGGGTGTTCAAATCGGCGCAGTGGCGCGGAGCACCTTGTACTGCTTTGGCTGGAATAGCTCTTTCTTGATGGGATAACTTTGCTACAATGATCCAAGCATTGGTAACCTCAAGATCCAGTTATTGTAATACACCTTATGGGGGTTTGGAAGTTGCCATTAGTGCAGAATTCTGTGGTTAAGTTGCAGAGTAGAGCTGCTGGCTGAGGGCATATCACAAAAAATTGGAAAAATTGGCACTGGCTACCCATTTGCTACCAGCAGCCAGGCTTAAGCTTTGGATACTGACTTATAACCTGATCCAGAGGTTGGCAACCTTATCAAAGGATGCGTGTGCACATGCGCACGGGCGCTTCTTCAACCCAGAAAATTAAAGAGCTGGAGCTTTTCTTGGATGCAGCAGAGCACACTGTCTGCACCAAGCAGGAGACAGGGCACATCCCTTAGGAGGAGATCAGTTCCCCAACTCAGGAGCCAGATGTATGGAGGAATGTGACTCACAGAAGTAGAATGCCCAGGGATCGCTCTGAGTGTTTAGAACTACAAAATCGATTTGAAGTGCTCTCCCTTAACATGGAAGATGAAGAACAGACTCCATTGGAAGATCTCTCCCTCATCACAGTTGATGAGGTATATGAAGATGAGCAGCAAAGTCAGTCCTCCGGGAATGTGCAGGTGACCTTGGAAGGGTCAGCACATGTAAGAATCCCGACCAAGCCTAAGAGGAGGCGTGTAGTGGTGATAGGGGATTCCCTGCTGAGGGGTACCAAAGCAGTGATCTGTGGGCCTGAGAAGATGTCTCGAGAGGTGTGCTGTCTCCCCGGGGCCAAGATCCATGACGTAACAGAACGGCTGCAAGGAATCATAAAACCCACGGATAAAAACCCCTTCCTTTTAGTCCTTGTGGGAACCAATGACACCGCAAGCCATAGCCTCCAGAAGATCAAAAGTGATTATGAGGCTCTGGGCAGGAAGTTGAAGCAATTAAATGGACAAATTGTCATCTCATCTGTCCTCCCAGTTGAACGCCGTGGCCCAGGAAGAGAGGGAAAAATAGGAGAAGTGAACAACTGGCTTCGCAAATGGTGCCGGCAGGAACGGTTTGGATTCTTAGATCACGGTCTGCAGTTTCTTGAAGATGGACTTCTGGCAAGTGATGGGCTGCACCTCACAAGGGTTGGGAGGAATGTTTTTGCCAACAATCTCAAAAACCTCATCAGGAGGGCTTTAAACTGACTTATGTGGGGGAGGGAGACAGTGGTCCTGAAGGTAGGAGTCTATCAAATGCTGAAGATGATCATCCAAAAGTCAAGGACCAAATGGAGCAAACAGCACACAGACCTAGTGGTGGGAGGAAAAAATCCTTAAGTAGGAGACTAGGGGGAATGAGCAATGGTTTTCAATGTCTGTATACAAATGCACAGAGCATGGGAAATAAACAAGATGAACTTGAGCTCTTGGTACAGCAAACTAAATACGACATAATAGGCATCACTGAAACCTGGTGGGATGAGTCTCATGATTGGAATGTAGTAATAGAGGGATACAATCTATTTCAGAGAAATAGACCAAACAGGAAAGGAGGAGGAGTGGCGTTATATGTCAGGGATGTGTATACCTGTGAAGAGATCCATGATTTAAAACTTCAAAGCCGAATTGAGAGTATCTGGGTCAAAATTAAGGGAGAGAAAAATAACAGTGATCTCATTGTGGGAGTTTACTATAGATCCCTAAGCCAAACTGAGGACATAGATGATGCCTTCCTGGAACAGATGACCAAGCATTCAAAAGGAAATGAGATAGTAGTAATGGGGGATTTCAACTATCCTGATATTTGTTGGATGTCAAACTCAGCCAAGAGCATAAGGTCGAACAGATTCCTCACTGGCCTTGCAGACAATTTCATTGTCCAGAAAGTGGGAGAAGCAACAAGAGGATCAGCCATTTTAGATCTGGTCCTAACGAATAGTGATGACCTGGTTAGTGGGGTAGAAGTGGCAGGATCATTAGGTGGGAGTGATCATGCTCTTCTGGAGTTTATTATACATCAGAAAGGAGCAACCAAGCATACTAAGACTCAAATTCTAGACTTTAAGAAAGCCGACTTCAGAAAACTTAGGGAAATGCTGGGTGTGATCCCATGGTCAGTAATACTAAAAGGGAAGGGAGTTCATGATGGATGGGAGTTTGTTAAAAGGGAGATATTAAAAGCACAACTTCAAGCAGTACCAATGAGACGAAAACATGGAAGGTGCCTAAAGAAGCCAGGGTGGCTATCTAAAGAACTTTTAACTGAGTTAAGATTTAAAAGGGATATGTACAAGAAATGGAAAAAGGGGGAAACCACCAGAGAGGAATTCAAACAAATAGCCAGCACATGTAGAGACAAAGTCAGAAAAGCTAAAGCACAGAATGAACTCAGGCTTGCTAGAGAGGTTAAAAGCAATAAAAAGGGTTTTTATGGGTATGTCCGTAGCAAAAGGAAGAACAAGGAAACAGTGGGGTCACTTAGAGGAGAAGAAGGTGAAATGCGAACAGGGGACGCAGAAAGGGCAGAACTCCTCAATACCTTCTTTGCCTCAGTCTTCTCCAAAAAAGAAAAGAATGCCCGACCTGAAGAATATGGAGCAGATGATTCAGCAGGGGAAACACAGCCCAGAATAAGTAAGGAGGTAGTACAAGAACACTTGGCTAGTTTAGATGTATTCAAGTCTCCAGGGCCAGATGAACTACATCCCAGAGTATTAAAAGAACTGGCAGAGGTGATTTCAGAACCACTGGCAGTAATCTTTGAGAATTCCTGGGAAACAGGTGAAGTCCCAGCAGACTGGAGGAGGGCAAATGTTGTCCCTATTTTCAAAAAGGGGGAAAGAGAGGACCCAAACAATTACCGCCCAGTCAGCCTGACATCAATACCAGGAAAGATTCTAGAGCAGATCATTAAGCAAACGGTCTGTGAGCACCTAGAAAGGAACGCTGTGATCACTAAAAGTCAGCATGGGTTTCTGAAAAATAAGTCATGTCAGACTAATCTGATCTCATTTTTTGACAGAATTACAAGCCTGGTAGACGAAGGGAACGCTGTGGATGTAGCCTATCTTGATTTCAGCAAGGCCTTTGACAAGGTGCCCCATGATAGTCTTGTAAAGAAGCTGGTAAAATGCGGGCTAGACAATGCTACCATTCAGTGGATTTGTAACTGGCTGACTGACCGAACCCAAAGCGTGCTCATCAATGACTCCTCTTCATCCTGGATAGAAGTGACTAGTGGGGTGCCACAGGGTTCTGTCTTGGGCCCAGTCTTATTCAACATCTTTATCAATGACTTGGATGATGGGCTTGAAGGCATCCTGATCAAGTTTGCAGATGACACCAAATTGGGAGGGGTGGCTAATACCCCAGAGGACAGGATCACACTTCAAAATGACCTTAACAGATTAGAGAACTGGGCCAAGGCAAACAGGATGAATTTTAACAGGGAGAAATGTAAAGTACTACACTTGGGCAAAAAAAATGAAAGGCACAAATACAGGATGGGTGACACCTGGCTTGAGAGCAGTACAAGTGAAAAGGATCTAGGAGTCTTGGTAGACCACAAACTCGACATGAGTCAACAGTGTGGTGCAGCAGCTAAAAAAGCCAATGCAATTCTGGGCTGCATCAATAGGAGTATAGCATCTAGATCAAGGGAAGTAATAGTACCACTGTATTCCGCTCTGGTCAGACCTCACCTGGAATACTGTGTCCAGTTCTGGGCACCACAGTTCAAGAAGGATACTGACAAGCTGGAACGTGTCCAGAGGAGGGCAACCAAAATGGTCAAAGGCCTGGAAACGATGCCTTATGAGGAACGGCTTAGGGAGCTGGGTATGTTTAGCCTGGAGAAGAGAAGGTTAAGGGGTGATATGATAGCCATGTTCAAATATATAAAAGGATGTCATATAGAGGAGGGAGAAAGGTTGTTTTCTGCTGCTCCAGAGAAGCGGACACGGAGCAATGGATTCAAACTACAAGAAAGAAGATTCCACCTAAACATTAGGAAGAACTTCCTGACAGTAAGAGCTGTTCGACAGTGGAATTTGCTGCCAAGGAGTGTGGTGGAGTCTCCTTCTTTGGAGGTCTTTAAGCAGAGGCTTGAGCTTGACAGCCACCTGTCAGGAATGCTTTGATGGTGTTTCCTGCTTGGCAGGGGGTTGGACTGGATGGCCCTTGTGGTCTCTTCCAACTCTATGATTCTATGATTCTAACCCAGAAGAGTGTGCGTGCGCACACGCTATTTCCGGGGCACATCCGGGTTGGGGGAGCGCCCGTGTGCATGTGCACAGGCACCATCAACCTGGAAGTCGTCCCCGCGCTGCACCGCGTCGGTAAGAGCAGGCGGGGGGGGGGGGCGGCAGGGGTTGCCATGGGCCGGTTAGACAAGCCTCGTGGGCCGCTACCGGCCCATGGGCCTTAGGTTGCCAACCCCTGATCCTGATCTGAGGTTGTGTAGGGTTTTGTCAGAGCAAATGCCTTCCATATAGACCTCCTCCTGAAGCAACAGCCCAAAAAAATGGTGGGCACCAACAGTAATACATGTTCAACACACACTAAAAATCTACCTGTATATGGATGCTTTGGGTGGCTTTTGGCACAAACCATCTTTTAATAACATTTATACTGATTTTAATAGTATTGGTTTCTTTTTATTGTTATCATGTTCTAACAGATTTTATTGTAAATCACTTTGAGATGTTTCCTCTCATATACACATACATGCTTTAATTAACAAGTATATAAATTATTCAGTTAAAGGTAGATAGCCGTGTTGGTCTGTCATAGTCAAAACAAAATAAAATAAAAAAATTCCTTCCAGTAGCACCTTAGAGACCAACTAAGTTTGTTCTTGGTATGAGCTTTCGTGTGCTTTCGTGTTCTTGGTATGAGCTTTCGTGAGCTTTCGGTATCTGAAGAAGTGTGCATGCACACGAAAGCTCATACCAAGAACAAACTTAGTTGGTCTCTAAGGTGCTACTGGAAGGAATTTTTTAATTTTATTTTGTTATAAATTATTCAGTTAGTTGAAAGCACGTCACTGTGCAGAGTACTTTCAGAGAAACAAGGAAAGACAGATCCTTGCCCCATGAGGCTTAGAACTCATGTTAGTTGGAGGGAACTTGAGGTGATAACGAATAAATAGTGGGATAATGTGCAAGTATAAGGGCAATCAAAACCCATGACAATGCATCCTGTGGGAATCTTTTTGTTTTTGCATTAGCAGAACAATCTGGGAAAGGCTGGTGTCCCTCTGCCTTGGATGCTTTAGTTGAGATTCCTATGTTGCAGGCGGTTGGGCTCGATGGCCCTTGGGGTTCCTTCCAACTCCACAAGCTATTATTCTACAGTATTTTCCTGCGTATAAGACTACTTTTTAACCCAGGAAAATCTTCTCAAAAGTCGGGGGTCGTCTTATACGCCGGGTCGTATTTCTTATACGGCGAGTATATCCCAAACTATATTTTAACTGGAAAAGTTGGGGGTCGTCTTATACGCCCAGTCGTCTTATATGCGGGAAAATACGGTAGATTGAAAGCTCTTTCGCACTGAGACCTGCCGTTCCTTCCCCTGAGGCTTATATTTATATACGATAACTCATAACACACCACTTTGCTTAGCTTATGCTATATAAGTAGTTGAAACTTACCTTTTTCTTCTGCCAACTGCTTAACTACAAGATGACAGCTCAGGCTCCTTCTGAAAGTCCACCTGTACCTTACAGCCACCTTATCTTGCAGGTATTATTATTATTATTTTATTTATTTTTATCCCACCTTTCTGCAGCTCAAGGAAGCACACAGAAATAAAAACCAAAACAAATAAAACACAGAGAGCTAAAACCATATAGAATATAATAGTTAAAAAGTAATAAAACTATAACAGACGATATAAGGGAACAAACAGATATATTAAAATACAAGTAGTGAAAACAGTACAGCACTATTAAAAGCCTTTTCCGCAAAAGTAGTCCGTTCCCCATAGTCTCCAGGAATAAAGCTGCCTTCACCTGCCAGTGCAAGGACAACAAGGAGGGAGCCAATCTCCCTGGGAAGGGGGTTCCGAAGTCTGGGGCAGCCACTGAAAAGGTGTCACAGAAGGTCATAGCCCAAATCCTCCCAGTGGACAAAGGGCAGAGTCCTTGCAACTAAATTTTTTTGGTTTGGATGCCTGCTTTAATTATAAGGCAGACTTACAGTTTGGGATAGTTGACCTACTTAGATGTGAAGCATGTAAAACATTTCAGCTCACAGAGAGGGCTTGATTTGCGAAGGAGGGGGATGCTGTACAAACAGCTGCTGATCTGGGCGCAGTGGGCCAGGTTATGTAATCATTTTCAGGTGAATTTCCAAGCGGTAGCAGCTAGAGATGTGGTGGGTAGAGAAGGATCTCTGGCGGATGTGATGGCTTGGATTTTGCTATAGGCTCATATTTGTGGTCAAACAGTAGAAGAGCATGTGATCATGATCATGGAAGGACTTTGAGAGCAGTCAATGGATCGTCATGCTCCCTTTGCAGGTGCCAGCAATTTGCTCCACGTAGCACTGCTGAGAGCAGGTTGGGGTGTATGGGCCGTTGCCATGAGAACGATGTGCTTGTACCTTGCCCTTTCCAGTATCCTGGCATACCTTGGAGAAGAACGAGAAAGTATGCATTGTAGCCTTAGACAGAGATACTGTTCCTTCACTCACGTCCCAGGCCATTTCAGTGTGTGAAGACTCAATGAGGGATTGGAAGAATTTCCTGGAAAACAAAATTGTACCTATGGTATGTCAGTATCTTTTATTCCTATCCCCCTTCAGGTCAAATATACTAGAGCTCTTATCCTAACATATCCCCATAAGATTTGTGCTCCATTTCATTTTGGAGTTGCTATGGATCTATAGGAAGGTTGTGTTAATTTTTTTTGACATCATTGTGTGTCCCCAAATATAGGAAATAATATGTTTCACTTCAGTATTGCCTCCTCAGGTATTTTAGAAAGAAGATTTAATAGCATTTGCAATAAGAACCGTGCATATCCATGTGGTAGTGAAGAGTTAGAAAGTGTCCTACATGAGTTAGTATTGTGCAATTTTTATGAGGTTGAAAAAACTAGACTTTATTTGTCCTTTGATTGCTCCCTTCCTTGGAAAGCCTTTTGCGTTGTATATATATGGCGTTCCTGATCATGACTAAATTATCATTATGTAAGTAAATTGGTTGCAAAGTTTGTGTTCAAAGCTGCTAAGTTGCACAAGCAACTTCTACAGAATTGTTAAGGTGGACTGGTTTATTTAAATTTAATTTAATTTTTAACAACAAAAAGCATAGTGTTCGAAGGCCTTTTCTGTATTTTTGTGTACCCTCCTCTCCCTTCCACTCCTGGTAGTATGCAATCAAATATTTGGTTTTTTTTTTTAATTTGAATGTGGACTATGAATAAACCTGAGCACCCAAAGCCTCCTTTGGGTCTGTGTGTGGGAAGCCTTTGCTGGCATCTGCCTGCCGCTCTGGGCTGAGGACACAAGGGGATGCTGCCAGGAGATCCATCTGTCTTGGTTTGGTCTCATTAGTTCCACTTGTGAAGGCCGGGAGTAGGTTTCCTGCCTTTGGGTGCTTCCCCACGGACGCTCGTTGGCTTTCAAGTGTGGGGCATTCAGTGCCCCTGAAGCTCTGAAGCCATGAGGCAGCCGTTTGCAGCACAGCTCCTTCTGAGTCTCTCCCCACTTCCATGATGACACCAAATTGGGAGGGGTGGCTAATACCCCAGAGGACAGGATCACACTTCAAGGTGACCTTGACAGATTAGAGAACTGGGCCAAGGCAAACAGGATGAATTTTAACAGGGAGAAATGTAAAGTACTACACTTGGGCAAAAAAAATGAAAGGCACAAATACAGGATGGGTGACACCTGGCTTGAGAGCAGTACAAGTGAAAAGGATCTAGGAGTCTTGGTAGACCACAAACTTGACATGAGTCAACAGTGTGATGCAGCAGCTAAAAAAGCCAATGCAATTCTGGGCTGCATCAATAGGAGTATAGCATCTAGATCAAGGGAAGTAATAGTACCACTGTATTCCGCTCTGGCCAGACCTCACCTGGAATACTGTGTCCAGTTCTGGGCACCACAGTTCAAGAAGGATACTGACAAGCTGGAACGTGTCCAGAAGAGGGCAACCAAAATGGTCAAAGGCCTGGAAACGATGCCTTATGAGGAACGGCTTAGGGAGCTGGGTATGTTTAGCCTGGAGAAGAGACGGTTAAGGGGTGATATGATAGCCATGTTCAAATATATAAAAGGATGTCATATAGAGGAGGGAGAAAGGTTGTTTTCTGCTGCTCCAGAGAAGCGGACACGGAGCAATGGATTCAAACTACAAGAAAGAAGATTCCACCTAAACATTAGGAAGAATTTCTTGACAGTAAGAGCTGTTCGACAGTGGAATTTGCTGCCAAGGAGTGTGGTGGAGTCTCCTTCTTTGGAGGTCTTTAAGCAGAGGCTTGACAGCCACCTGTCAGGAATGCTTTGATGGTGTTTCCTGCTTGGCAGGGGGTTGGACTGGATGGCCCTTGTGGTCTCTTCCAACTCTATGATTCTATGAGGTAGATGCCAAAGATGGACGGTTCAGTTTGCCTATGACATGGAGCAAAAGCCTTAGGCTACCTTGGATGTTCTTTCTCTCTTATCAGTTGTGTGCTGTGTGTGACACAGAGAACATGGGGAGCTTCCAGTGGGCTTGAATGAAACTGCTAAATGTTATCTGCTCAGCCTACTTTGGAAGAGATCTTGGACGTTGTTGATAGAAGTCTGTCTGACTCATGGCATTTAATGGAACACTGCCTTTGGCCCGTGCCTTGAACTTGAGCAGTATATTAAAGGGTAATGGTAACAATGCCACAACCTGCTTGTTATCTGTGTTCAAGCTGTAACTGATTCCCTCACTAACGTATCACAAATGGCGTACTCAGTGTTTTACACGGCATCATAAGAAAGGGCTGCCGGGGGGGGGGGGAGAGAAGACAGGCCCCGTTCTTGATTACTCTAAATTTTGACAGGAGGGGACAGGAGAAACCCAGGTTCTCATTTGTGGTTGAGGCAGTGATTTGGGAAGGGAACGAGAGGGTGCCAATAAGAGACACCACTTGAGTTCACCCACACTCCTATCAGGGCAATTTAATCTGAAGAGAATGTTGTTCTTGTGGGTGGGGTTTCTTACTTGATGGGTGCAGCTGGGCGGCTGTCCATGCAACTTTGGCACAGTTAGTCTGGGATGTCTGTCTCAGGATGAGCAGGATTCCTGAATGTGTCTTGCTGTGCTTCTGTCCCCCCCTCCCCCCGAGCAGCATGATGCTTCGTCAGTTTGTCACAACAGGGCCTTCCCACTCCTTGTTTCTGTGTGGTTTTCCTCAATAAACTCAGTAGAGTTTTCTCCTGAAGTGGCTACCTTAATCTCAAGATGCCAGCCTTGCTTGAGGCCCCCAGGAGGCTGCAAGAGAGAGCAGGGCTTTGGGGCTTGACTGTGCCATGCGTATTCTTCCAACTTTTCAGCAGAGATAATGAGCTTAAGCATGTAACTAGAGACAGAGCTCTGTGGTTACTTTTCTTCTTCTTCTAGAGTGCTTTTAGCGTTAAAAGCTTCAAGAAAGGAGGAAAAAGCACTAAGATTTGGCTGCTCTCCTGATTCTTTTCCTGCTGAACTCTTGAGAGCCCACACTATTGGAAAGGATGTTCCGCGGCTCTCAACCCGCGGCAATACAAGACTTTGACATCAATTTCCTGAGTGAAAGCTTTTGTCACCTCAAAGCTCTGCTCATGGTTAGTGTATTTAGATAATGCAACTGAATTATTTTCTTTGGGACCTTTCCGTATTTTCTGTATAGAACAGGGTTGTTTGTTTGTTTGTTTGTTTGTTTGTTTGTAAGTCTATGAAATTCTCTCTGTTGGATTTTGTTCTGCACAAGGAAGAATTGGGAGTTGCTGCCTTGGGACTGTTGCCATGAGGGGAAAAAGAGGGTAGTTTACATTGATTTTTTAAAAAAATTATTATTAAGGTTAATAGAGAAAAATACAAAACTTAATATCATTCCTTTTTTAAACCAAACTAAGACTTTTTTTCTAGATTTAATAAAAACATAAAAAGTGTGTGTGGGGTGAAGAAAGAAAGATAGAAAAAAGAGTAGAAAAGAAGTTAAAAGAGAAAGATAGAAAAATATGATTCAGAAAGTAAAGAACTTCTTATTCTTCATCTGTCCACTATATAAAAACAATATTCACTTCATCCATTCCAATATAACACCAAACAAAGCTACTTTCTATAAACAAACGTTATCTTAAATCCTCAAATCCAGGGGCCCTCAAACTTTTCAAACAGGGGGCCAGTTCACTATCCCTCAGACACTGTTGGGGGCCGGACTATAGTTTGAAAAAAATATGAACAAATTACTATGCACACTGCACATATTTTATTTGTACAGTAGTACAATACAAAATGTTTAGGGGTATGCGTCCCCCTGCCTCCCCCCAGGGAAAAAAAGCACTGGTTGGGTGTATCATACAAAGAGCCTCCTTCCTGTGCTGCTCTGTTAAGTCCTGACTGACTGAAACTGCTGCCAGTCAGTGTAGGCAATACTGAGCTAGGTGGAACAACGGTTGGAAACTTGCTTAGGGCAAAAGGGTAGGAGGCTGAGGACATCTGGAGAGTGCTGCAGCTGGATCCAGCCAAAGGCTCACTTAGCCTAGAGCACTCAAAGTGGGGACATGCCCAATCTGTTCTCTCCTCCTCTTTCCCGATCCCCAAAGGAAGGGAAGCGAGGAGGGCGGGCCGGCAGCGCAAGCAAGGGGCTTGCCTTTGTCTCCTCCCTTCCCGCAGAACAAGCCTGCTCTGTGGTGCATTCGGCGTGGCGCCTCCTCCTCTGAGGAGACCCGCAACTGGCGGAGGCAGCTGCCAAGGTAGGGGCGCTGCGACATGGCCGGATCAGATGAACGCCCGCCTCATTTGTTCATGAGGAAGCCCCTCGGATATTACCCTGGCTGCAAGCACGTTTCACAGCTGGGGAAATGGGGCAGTGGTGATCCTGTGACTCCTTCCATCGGGAATAAGGCCCAGGGAAGGTGGCAGTGCTGGCTCTGCCCAGGCAGCCTGGGTTCAGGACCCTGGTGGGCCAGATCTGGTCCGTGGACCGTAGTGAGGACCCCTGAGCTAGATGGACCAATCACATATAATAAAGTGCAAGTGTCTCTGCGTCCAGTCCCTGTGTCCGTCCCTGTGTCCTACTGTGCATGTGCCCCACGGACACAGGGATTGGAGCACAGAGAATTCGGGCGGCCGGGCGAAACTGCGCATGTGCCCCACGGGCACAGGGATTGGAGCGCAGAGACTTCGGGCGGCCGGGCAGTTGAAGCGGCGGGTGCGCGCTCACGTGGACTTACTTCTAAGCGGCAGCGGCCGTTACAAGTGGTGGCTGAGTTGGCCTGCCGGGGCCTGGCTGGTGCCAGTGCTGCCGCCGCCGCCGCCGCGATGCGCCTCCTGCGCTGCCTCCTGAAGGGCCATTCGGCGCTGGCCGGGGCGCCCAAGTACATCGAGCACTTCAGCAAGTTCTCGCTGTCCCTGCTTTCCATGATGTTCTAGCGCCCGTTAATTTAACAGGCATTACAGTCTACTAGTATAAGTATAAGACAGTTTCCTATGTTCTTAGGTTCTGAAGGCAACCTAAGGGGCTACAGTGACATTTCCAACTGGGTATTTAAAAGGCTGGCCAGGCAAGTAAGGGAGCTCCATCCTTGATGTGGCAAATTCTTTACACTCTCCATTCAAACTAACCGCAACGGCAAAACCAAGAAGGGATTTTCCTGTTAAAATGGAAAGCTTGGTAGAATGCCTGTTAAAGGAAACACTCTGTATGACAACGCATCCCTAAATACCCAGTTAGACTCTGATCTGTAGGCCTCTTCAGTAAACTTCTGGTGTTTTAGCTACCTGAAAGGGTTCCTCAGACTGGAAACTTTCAGCTTCTGTCAGCTTGTGTGGCACTGTTGGGTTTCCAGATAAACCATTTAGAAGCAACATGACTCAATTCCCACATGCTGAAACAGCAAGAGAGGGAAGACAGTGTTACCTGCAGAAATAGTGGTTTCAGTAGATCTGGTCAATGGGGAAACCTGTTCTATAGCCTGAGAGAGCCAAAGAAGTGTCGTGAATGTAGAATTCCTTGTGAATGTAGAAATCTTTAGCAAAAGCATTGTAATAGTTGTAAGGTTCAGTATAATCAGAGGGAGGTTTGTGGCAGAGACACTGAAATTGAAGGTGTCCCTCGGCAATTCGCAAGCCTGGCTCCAGTTCTCCACTGGGCTTCATGGCTTAACACTGTATCCTTTAATAATCCTTTAGGATTTTGAAACTACGTGGCAGAGCAAAACAATGGCCAATGTTATTTACTCACCAAAGAGGAAAACCCCAAACACACTTCTGTCCCGAATGACGTTTCAGAGCTAAATCTATAAAAATACCCAAGAAAGGGGCAGGCAGAATATTGCTCTGAGGGAAGAGTATGACCACACCAAATATCCAGCCAAATGCCAATTAATCTATGAAAGCTGCACATTCCAAGCAAATAAGGGATGGGCTTCTTCCTTGGGTTTGGTCAGTATCAAAAGGAGAGCAACAAGTCAGCATAGGTCATGGGTCTCACAACATCGTTTCTTGTGAAAGTTTAAAGTGGTCTGCTGTTGCCTCCAGGGAGACAGGCAGCAGTGGGATGAGCAATCTCCTCCTCAAATCCCGGGAGGAAAACAATTGCTGCCTCCAGCCTCACCTCCTCAGCCCTGCTTACATGTCCAGTGAGTGAATCACTGTCAAAAGGAGTTAAGAGAACCAGTCAAGCCTGGCAAAATGTCGGGGCTCTTGACTCACCTTCCTCATGCCAGGAACTGATTCTCTGTCAGGTGGATGCTTCTGATGCATGGAGTTCAGTAGGAAGCTGCCTGATACAAATCCATTCCATGGTTCTACCAAACTCCAGGCTGTCAGCTTTCACCAACAGCGTCTCTCCAACTGGGGTAGTGGCTTTGGGTACTGTACAAAAATGGTGGCAAAACTTTTGCTGTGCAGAAACAGGAGATTAAATCTGGAACTTTCTATAGGGAAACGCTCATGTTCAACCACAGAGGCAGAGAGAAGGTCTGCATCACTTTGGAATTCCTTGTTCTTGTAGCCAGTGGTGTGGGATAGAAAATTTTCCACATGCAAAATGATTTCCCCCCTTTTTTTTTCTTTTCCCAATTTGTTAAAGATTGGAAACCTCTCATAGACTTTTTGCATGAAAAAGAAATAATGATACAGTGGTACCTTGGTTTTCGAACTTAATCTGTTCCGGAAGTCTGTTCTTAAACCAAAACCGTTCTTAAACCAAGGCGCGCTTTCCCTAATGAGGCCTCCTGCTGCCAGTGCCCTTCCGCCATTCTTAGACCGAGGTGAAGTTCTCAAACTGGGACACTATTTCCAGTTTTGCGGAGTTTGTAAACCGAATCGTTCTTAAACTGTTCTTAAACCAAGGTACTACTGGATTTGAACAGGGGTCCTCAAACTACGGTCCGCGGACCAGATCTGGCCCACCAGGGTCCTGAACCCAGGCTGCCTGGTCAGAGCCAGCACTGCCACCTTCCCTGGGCCTTATTGATGTGCCACACCAAGGGCTTATCTGCACTGCAAACTGAGGCTGGTCAAACCAACTTTACAAAAGTCCACAAAAAGCATTTTGTAGCCTAATTGTCCACATATACCTGTGTGGGCCATTTGTGACTTCTCAGGAACTTAAAACATAGAAAGCACCCCCAGTTTGCAAAATCTTCCCTTCGCAGCCTCCCGAGTGCAATTCTTGCACACCATGAGTGAGCTGAACCATCTTGAGTAGCCTGAATTTCACAGTAATTTCGTTTTCACAGGGAATCTTGGGAACTGCATTCCTGTGAGGATCTCTCATAACAGGTCTCTGCATCACTTGCATGAAAGGACAATTCCCAAGACCCTTTGGAAGAATGTCATTGCCATGGCTTGTAGGAAATGCTCCACTTCACCTGGTGCCTCTGCAGTAGCACTTGGGAAATAAGAACTGAAGGCATTTCCTACAGGGAACCCTGTCGCCGTCATGCAGCAATCAGGAGGCTCACCAGATAGGCCATAGTCCTCCCTTATGTCGGTGCTGTTGAACATGTTGAACATGTTCTAGCTGTTGAACATGTGGCAGCACTGTGCTAGCATTCTGTTTTTTTGTGACTGCTGTCTCCCCTGTAGTTTGCAAGAAGGCTCCGCTAGACAAGGTTCTTATAGAGAGCTAGAGATTATATCCCTCACCCGTCTCAGGTGTAGATGCAGCTGATAGGCACTGACTGGGTGCCAGTCCTCTAATATTCTAGAACACCCCTCCCCCCAAAAAACCACCCCTGTCTGGAGGGGGAAAAAAGCAGGAATCAACTAGCTCTGCAGGGCAGCTTTTAATTCAGCCACTGATCCGTGGGCAGCAGCAGCTCCTTCCAGGCAAGTTGCTTGTCAGATCCATCACTCAAGCAGTCTTGTGATAACCCCCCCCCCCCAATATGTTCAGCCAAGGGAGCTGTGTGGTGTCTCCTTTGGCCCAGCTGTTCATTAGCAAGTTGAACAAATTTTCACTTCTAGTATTTTGTCCCAAATCTAGTGTCTTGTGAGAGTTGCTGCTATTGTTACTAAATTTGTTACACGCCCTTCAGCAGGAACACTCACAAAAATTACAACAACTTAACATCCAGAATTAAACACAGGGATGACAAATTACAGTCACAGGAACAGAGTTGCCTTTGATTTTCCCTTGAATATGAAGTATTCTCAGGTTTTGCTGTACTTCGTAGGTTGCAGCAGGCTGTGGGCTAAAATGGAAGTTACGGTATATTTAATGCATGAAGACTTGAAATTGCAGTGTTTGTGTAGCGGCAGCTAGATCTGTGAGAAGCCCAGCAGTCTGTGATGCAGATCTGGCATTGCAGGTATGGTGTGTTTCTGGCTTCAGCCCATTACTGGAACAAACCACAGGGGATGGCGATGGTTGTGTGGTCCAGCCCATAAGCTTCCCTGGGGCAAGCTTCTATTCTGAGAAGACAGGGTTCTGTGCTGGCTGGTGACCTAGCTTGGGGATACTTAGGTTTGTAAAGAAACAGTTTTTGAATTTCTGGTGGGTGAATCTGGTAAAGCTAAATTCTTGTTAACTTTTATTTGTTTAGCTTGCCATAGGTTTTTGCTAGATGTGTATTCTCTTCTGATTTTATTATTATTTTTTTTTTACTATTTCCATTTGTCTAGGTGTTTTGTATTTTCAGTTATTTCAGGTGTAGAGTTGTGTAGAGAGAGGTAATGGAGGTTAAGAGCATAATATGGTTTTATCTGCATTTTGTTTTGGACTGAAATGGGAAGGAGAAGTTGTGAATTGCTGAAATGTTTTGGGACCACAGTTCCCATCGTCCCTGACCACTGGTCCTGTTAGCTAGGGATAATGGGAGTTGTAGTCCCAAAACATCTGGAGGACCGAGTTTGGTAATGCCTGATCTACAGTATTTGATCACTTCAATTCCTGTACTCTGAGGACAAGCAAGTCCTGACTTGTACAGAAGAGCAAGATGAATTTCTGCTTCCTGGAGGGCACTGCCATTGTCACAAGAGAAGGAAGAAGGATTCAGTGGCTTCCTCTTGTTGCCGGATGTGTTTCTGTCCTCTTGATGAAGCCTCAAAGGACTTGGGAGCAACATCCTTTTGTTGCCATCCCATTCATGCTGCTGCAAATCTGTTGGACCCAAGATTCAAAGGCAACGGATGGTAGCGCTGCTTCTGCATTTCACAAGATTACAAAACAAGCAACACGCTTAGGGCTTGATGTTGGAAAGGTAGAGTACAGAACATATTCATGTATTTGGCCAAGTAACGCAGTCTGGGATTCTGCAAGATGGCAGGAATAACTTTGCACAACCTAGCCCCATACTCCTTAAGGACTTCAGCTTCCTCCAGCTTTTGTAGCATGTAAAAGAAGCAGGTCTTGGTTTGGAAATACTTGCACCAATCAAGAAATAAACGGACTTGTGAAATGGTAGAAACCTGTTTCATTCTGAGAAAACCTTCAGTTTTATATATGATAGCAAATATGAAGAAACAGAAACAGGTAGTAGCTTAGAAAAAGAGATTGATAAAATTTCATGTAGTACAGTGGTACCTTGTCTAGTGTCCGTCTTGTCGAGCGTCTGTTCCGTCGAACATCTGTGGCAAACCCAGAAGTTACTTCAAGGTTTGCCGCTCGTGCATGCGCAGAAGTGCAAACTGCTCCGCACGCGTGAACAGACGCAGCGCTTTGTCCAGCGTCCTTTTTGTCCAGCGACCGGGGGTCCGGAACGGATCTCGGTCGCAAAACAAGGTACTACTGTTGTCGATTAGTTGTGTCCGATTCCTCGTGACCCCATGGACCAGAGCACGCCAGGCACTCCTGTCTTCCACTGTGTTGTCTTTGTCCATGGAGTTTTCTTGGCAGGGATACTGGAGTGGCTTGCCGGTTCTTGCTCCAGGTGGATCACGTTTAGTCTAAACTCTCCACTATGACCTGTCCATCTTGGGTGGCCCTACATGGCATAGCTCATAGCTTCTCTGAGTTATTCAAGCCCCTTCGCCACGACAAGGCAGTGATCCATGAAGGAGGGCACTACTGTATTTTTTGAGTTTTGTTCCCTCTCACCTCACCTCTTTTTCTCGGCTCTTTTTCTGTCTGTTTGACATTGGGGAGGACTGAAGATGACAGAATAATTTTCAGAATTAACAATAATTCATTTTACTATGTTTTTGTTTGTTTGTTTATTGCTTTTTGCCCGCTTCTCATAAACTAGGTAGCTCCATTTATAACAAGAACTGCCCCCTTTCCCTGCAGCCAGTATAGCTGACCATTTGGTGAACTTCAACAAAAATCTGCGAAGGAAGCAATGTGTGTCTGCTCTGGGGACTCCTTGCTGCTTGGGGGAGCCGGCTGAAAGGGTGTCTCAGGGTCTGGGTGCCATTCAAGTGCTCTTCGCAAGGCAAATATTCGAAGGACTCATTCGCAGACTGTGTGTGCTTCATGTGTTTAGCCTCTTGGGCTCTGGTATGATTTTGGGAGGGAGGGTGCAGCCAGAATATGTTGATCCCCCCCTTGCTGGGAATGACTGAGATATGAACTTAAGTGGGAGCAGGAACAAAAGACCCGACTAAAAAGAACAAACAAACAGAGGTATACAGGATTGTTAAATACACCAGTCTCTCTTTTTGAAACATTTCTGCTATTGCTGGTTCAGTGGGTCATTCTCTAATGAGCCATGAGTGGTCTTGGAGCTGAGTTTGAATTATGGACATAAGATGTGAAGCCTACATGCCATGTTGCATCACAGCCATTTTTGTGGCCTCTAGATGTCTCCTTCTCCTATCCAGACGGGTGAGGCTTATTAGACAGGCTTGCAGCAAATATGTGGAATCTTTTCCCTTCCTTTCCTGCCTTACCCGAGGAGAAAGAAAAGTGTCATGTATTGCGATAGAAAATACGGGAAGCTGCTGTTGTGGAACTTTACAATGGAAGGATGAACAAGCGGTATTAATGAGTTGATCTTCATCCTCTTGTAACATGGCAACCTACACAGAATAAGTACATAGGCAAAGGTCCCCTTTCCTTTTGTCATCACAACCTGCTTCCTTCAGATCTTTTCTTTTTCTTTTCTGCTTTCTTGAGCTCCTTTTCCCTGGTGGACTCATCTTCTGCGTCCAGAAATGAAAACTTTCCCTTCCTCACTCTACTGGAGTGCTGGTTGTGTTTTCCCAGAGTGATGACCACGTTGGCAGCTAAGGAGTAATTACTTTCCTTTCCTTTTCAGACACTCACTAAGTTTTTAAGGAGGGGAACAAATCCTTTGTTAGAGAGAGGTCTTTTAAAAAGACAACTAGCTGTGTCTCAGCCATGCAGCTGTTATGAAGGATATATTTCTAGTGCTGGAGCAGAGAGACCTCTCTCTGGGAGTGGAATTGCTTAGAGGTGGTCTGCACATACCTTTGAGCATATCCTTCCAGCTAACGAATAGTCTGCCTCTTGCATCCCATGTTGCTTAATCGCAGTGGCTGCTCCTGGGCTGCCTGCTTAAATAGGTTTCCTGTTACGGGCAGAGGGAGCTGCACTTGGTGCTTCATGACTTTATAATGTTTTACCTGAGGGATCTTTTAACCTTAGTCCTAGATTTGTGCTAGCTAGTGCTTAGGTGTGATTTGGCTTTTGTCTTCTCAGGTGTTTTTCATTTTACAGTTAGTTGAACAATCCTTTCTTCCAAGTGGCCAAGGTTTCCAGATGTAACTTTTAGAGGTGGCACAGAGATGTCTGGCTTCACCATTGACAAGTGCTTGTCAAAATGCTTGTCCAGTTGACAAGTGCTTGTCAAAATGGCTATTAACAGACCAAAGGTGCTAATTATGAGGCAGTAATATTGTTTTTTGTCTGGTGAGGGTTGTCCTTACACATCAGTTGGATTTACTCCAGTCCTGATTCCCCAGATAATAATAATAATAATAATAATAATAATAATAATAATAATAACCCCACCCATCTGGCTGGGTTTCCCCAGCCACTCTGGATGCCTCACAACAGAATTATTAAAAAAATGATAACACATCAAACATAAAAAACTTTCCTAAACTGGGCTGCCTTCAGATGCATCAAGTTCATGGGCCATGTGTAGGGACCTGAATCAGATCAAATGCTTTTGCGGCAGTATCCAAGTTCTAAGTAGTAAAGTGGTCAAGTGCCTGGGATTTTTTTTTACTATGCGGAAATACTCCCCCCCCCCATGTGGAAATAACAACCCTCCTCCCTGGTTTATTTCCATAGAACCACATGCAATATATTTCAGAAAGTTGTTTGTTCACTAACTCACTATGCATTTGAACTCCTCTTAAGATATTGTAGCCAAAATTTGCATGATAGTTCCCGAGATCAAACTACACACTTTTCTCCCTTTTTAATCAAGTTTACGGACTGAACCCTTAAAAACTGCACTGAGTTTAACCATTGATTTCAAAACTGCACTGTTTTTTGTTTGTTTGTTTCTTAGCATTCCTAAGCAACACCAGGCATGAGGCTGCTAGTTTACAATAATAAATTAAAAATCTACTTGCGTTGCTGTGTCACTACTAGTGGTATTTGGGTCCCCAAGTTGTGTACTGAGAGAGACGTGTGAATGTGTGTCTTCTGCTGCAGTGGCTGCCCTTACTTTTTGAAAAACCATTAACTAGTCAAATAATGCACTCTGTGGAGTGCAGTCAGTGCCAGGTAAGTTCCTAATTAAGATGGACCATCCATCCTGCATCCTGATGGACACTTCTGACCGCTTGGCTGTGATGCATGTGAGCAGGCATGCTGATCATGTTTTCAAGTTGTTGATTTCACTGAGCAAGTGTTCACCATGTACCGGTAAGTCTTTTGTAAAGCAAAACAGATGGCCTTTTGAATAAATTTGCACCGCACATTGCAGCACCCTTTTTATAAGCCTGTAAATCTAAAGACTCCCTGGAAAAGACCCTGATGTTGGGAAAGATTGAGGGCACAAGGAGAAGGGGACGACAGAAGACGAGATGGCTGGATAGTGTTCTCGAAGCTACTAACATGAGTCTGACCAAACTGCGGGAGGCAGTGGAAGACAGGAGTGCCTGGCGTGCGTATACACAATGTTAGACGATGAGCAATTAAATAGTCCTGAGATGGTATGTTTGATGTTGTTGGGGCCAGTAATGGTGTCGTCCAGGTGTATGTGGCAGCAAAGTTGGCATCAGGGTTTATTGCAGGCTCTGGTGCCAGTGTCCGTGTTAAGTCTGGTTGTAGTATTATTGTGGGTGAGGAGTTGTTTAAGATTGGGTGTCTGTCTGTAGGCGATGCAAGGTCTTCCTCCCAGAGCTTGAGAAAGAGAACTGTCATTGTCTATATCTCATAATGTCTTTTGCAAAGTACAAACAGGTCACTGCTGCAACGGGAAGGCAAAATCTGGCGGCTCCCCTCTTTCTCTCCTGGGTGTGTGATCACAGGCTGTGTGATCCTTGGCTGCTGGCTGAGTATTTAGCAGGAGAGGCTGGGGACTCTTCCCACCTCTGCCTCCACTTGGGCTTCAGTCTAGCTGCTCCGGAAAGGAGCCAGTACCATCCAACCCTGTAAGGAGCTCGTGGAAGCACAGGAGATAGAGCAGCTAGGCAAGCAGCTCTTGTTCTGGTAGACCACACTCCCGCCCCACTTCCCATGGTGATGGAGAGGGACTTTTTCTATTGGAACATTGCCTGCTACAAATCTAGAGCTTTGACTTGCTGTTATATTTAGTACTGACTTTCCAGGGCTTCAGACAGGGTTCTTTCCCAGTCCTTCCTGGAAGTGCCAGAGAGATCATATGGGTGACATTATTGTTTAGTAATGAAAGAAAATAATATATATTTAGCAATAATAATTATAATATAATAATTTATTACTTGTACCCTGCCCATCTGGCTGAGTTTCCCCAGCCATTGTGTTTCACAGAGTACAAGAGGGCAGGCCCCTGTAGCAAATGGATGACACTTTAAAATGTACAGTAATTGTTAACGTTTATTTCTATACCACCTTCAGCCAGAAAGGCTCCCAACAAAGGTTGTCACACAAATACAGAATTCAAAAATTTAATACAAAAATTTAAGTCAACAAAATCCTGTTTAACTGTTATGGTTTCAACAACACCATTCAGAAAGAGCTAGCCAATTACTTTCACATAAGCGAGAGACGTTGCCGCCATCTGGTTTCATCCTCCTTATTAGAGCCTGTTGAAATTAAGTTTGCTGTGCTGCAACAGTCCAGATTTCTCGATTTCTCTCACCATCAACCTTCCTTGCTTCTTGGTCTTGTTGCTGGTTCTGCAGTTCCAGCTGCTGTTTTTCTTACAAAGTTGTGCAGTCAGTCAGTATCCTAAGAAGACATCCTGTGAGTGAGACAGCTCAAGTGGAGAGGTTACACAGCAGTTTGAGTAAAGCATGTGTGTTTGCATGTACTCAGGATCTTCCTTTGCCTCTGCATGTTGTCTTTTTAAAAAGACCTGTTGTTATTCACAGGAGGAGGAGCAACACTTTTCTCTTCAGACATTCCTCGTGTGAGGCATGGAGAGGACTCTCTACAGAATGTCTCCAGATTCGGCTTGCCTCTTTTTCCAGTGGCCAGGGAGACTAAGGTCGGTGTCGTTTGTGTGAAAGGGGGGTACTGGAAAGTGTCTTGTGGGTTTGATGTTACTACAACAAATTCATTGGAAGCACATGTTCGCTTCTGACGCACCATTGGATTTCAAATGCCCCTTCCTTCCTTCCTTCCTTCCTTCCTTCCTTCCTTCCTTCCTTCCTTCTGGATACAGTGATATAAGTATGTTTTTGTGATGGAAAGTGCATTGGGAATCAAGTGGAAATAGACAACAAAGAGGGCTGGGCTGGGACAATATGTGCAACTACAAGTGTGCCTTTGCAAATGAGAATGATTGTCTGAATCTGAGAAACTTGCATTTTCTACATGGAAATCATTTATGTGGGCAAAAGGTACCCACAAAAAGATTTATTGGCAAAGATTACTCCAAATAAGAAGAAGTGTGTATCTGAAGAAGTGTGCATGCACACGAAAGCTCATACCAATAACAAACTTAGCTGGTCTCTAAGGTGCTACTGGAAGGATTTTTTTTATTTTGTTCCAAATAAGAAACTCTTGATATTAAAAACATTGTTAGAATCCTGTCACCACCAGTCCATTCTATATCCGTGTCTGCTTGTTCACCTCCCATTTGTTGAACTGAGGGGCAGTAACACCTAATTTTATTGCTTTTTTATAGCATGTTCTTCCTCACGGGTTCTTTGTAATTCCCCTGGATGGCAATGAGAGCGATGGCAACGAAAGTTGAAGTCAGCTCTGTCCTGACATCCCTGACCAATCGAAGCGAGCTTCAACACACCTTTGCCAGCAATCTTTCTGATACAAGCAGCAAGCCCAATGAACATCCAAGTTCTGTGTCCCCACAAATTTCAGAAGGAAGGAGCACATTTGGGAACCCTATGAGGCCAGCAACAATGCCTCCAGCTACTTTAAGGCCACGATTAACTCCGAAGCCATTCTCAAGGGAGAAGTCTTGGGACACTTTTGCAGTGGTGAAAGCTCCTGTGCCCACAGCCAAACCTGGCAATGTCGCCCACAAACCCTTTGCATTTGCCAAAAACTTTGAAGACAATGCGGCAGATGGTAAGGGAATGCTAAGTGGAAGCATTCCACCCTTGGTAGAGCAAAAATTAATCGAGAACAAAAGCACAAGTGAGTTAGTTGCAAATATGCCCTTCTACTCCAGTCCCCAGGCAAACACAGTAATCCTTTTTGAAACCAGAAGTACTGAGGAAACAAGGATGAAGTTATCTTCTGAGAAAAAATACAGCACTTTACGGGCGCAGGAGAGGCAGCTTCCCTCAGAATCAGAAATGTCCTACAGAAGACCTGAAGGTGCTGCCATTCACCGGCAACTTTCTGTTTCCTCAGAGTCCAAGCCTGTCTCCTGCAACCCTCACAGATCTCTTGAAAGGAAAGAGTCCTTTTCAGGTGCTACTGAGAAAAGGCCTAAAAATGTTGGAAAGCAGCAGAGCAGCGCCAGTTTGGCTAGCGAGGAGCAGCCAAGGCCCAAACAGAGACCAGTGTCTGCCATTTTTCTGGAGTCCTTAAAGGATCAAAAGCAGTGTGGATCTGATGTTTTTGATGAAAAACCTAATCCTGAAAAGTCCTGGGTTAGGAAGCCTCGCCCACTATCCATGGATCTTACAGCAAAATTTGAAATCCGAGACTTTTCAATTCAAAGGAAATCTTGCCCATCTGAAAGCAAGGAGAGGAACCTCCTTACCAATGAGGGCAGCAGCAGACCATTTGAACTGAGGACCAAGAGTGAAGCAGAAGGGTTAAATAGAGTGGATTCTTCCAAGTCACATTTGAAAAGTGCCATTCAGGTTGACGACTGCCTGGGTATTAAAAGTAAAACTACTGCTCAAATCCAGAAGCCTTCTTCAAATGAAGTTGGGTCCCTAGGCCGGAACACTTCAAAAGACTTGAATCAAGTCTCTGCAAAGGACAGAAAATACCTGTGGGAGATGAAACTTAAAAGCCAAGAGGAAGAAAATGGGAGAGAAACAGATATTGCAGCAACTTCAGGAAGAAACACAGAGCCACCCCGTAGCGAAGGGCAGTCTGGCAAAGAGAGGATGGCACCAAACCACAAGGGAACTTGTGCCTTTAGTGAAAACTCTGCAAATGTTTCAGACACCAAAAACAAAAGCTTGAGGGAAGGCAGTATAAAAAAAGCTGTGAATTTACCAGATGCATTTGCAAGCTGCGCACCTCCAGTGAATGCTGAATCCTTCCCAGAAAGTCCTGGGAAAGAAAACAAAATTATGAACATCCAGCAGAGGATCAAAGAACTGACTGCTGAAAATACAGAGACCAAGCCAGGAAACCTGCGCCAGTCATTCCGCTCGCGGCCTCTTTCTGCAGACTTGACCAAACTGTAAGTTTTGGAAGAGTTAGATGTAAACTCCATAAATTCAGATAAAATTTTCTGTTTAGAACATTTCCCCTATTCTCATTCCCCTACTGCCTCAGTTGCTCTTGAAATCTTATCTGTCTGCACAAGCATTGGCATTTTGCCTTGCAAACTGATAGGGGCAGTTGCTAGTGTGGAAAGGAGTGTCAGTGGTGCCCTCCGACAGCACACTGTTTCCTTAAAATGGTGCTTTCTGGTTGGGGGCTGTGATTCCCTGCAGGTTTCAGCACAGCCTTAAAGAAGCAGGAGCACCCTTGATTTTTAAAATAATGATTCTTTTTATAATGCAAAATTTATAATGTAAGGTAGGGCCAAGCATTGATAGTTCTATCAAACTAACAAATGTATGTGAATGAGTCCAATAAGTATATTTTTTTGTTAGCTGAATGGGCAATATTTTCAGTGTGTTCAGCTGTTTTAACGGGAGGGGTAGCAGATTGTACACCATCTCCATCAGCCAATGGGGCCAGTTGCTCCCTGCAGTTCACTGGGGGTTGACACGGCTAACTCTCCCTCTTGCCCACCTGCTGCTTGCCTGCCCTCTCACAGCAGTGGCATGGGTTCTCCCAGGTTTGCTTAGAGTGAGGTATTGGCACAAGCACTCTTTCAGGCAGCCCTGCACATGGCACCTTCGATTCCTTCCTCAGACTGAAGCTGAGGCACCTTGTTGTCACTTTGTTAGGAGTGGCTCAAGGGAAGGACAAAGGTGCCCCCACCAGTCTGACTGCTTGTCATGGTAGGCAGGAGAGTGTGCGGGGTGGGGGGTCAGGGTGCCGAGGAGGGAGGGAGGAGGAGGTGGTTGCTGGGCCAGTCTCCAGTGGCTCATTGTCTTGTGCCTGCACTGTTTAGATCCAGAGCTGGCCCTTATTAGGTCTGGGGCAAAGGGCAGACAGAATTAGATCCATTAACACATCATGGCAGGCCAGTAAGACAGGTCAGGGTTTTTTGGAGTGGATGCACTGCTATTAAATTTAATTTTTCCAGTGACCTTTATGAAAAGCTGCTTTGGAATTTTTGGAAGTTTGCTAAATTAATATGCTGTTTACCTGTAATGTACTGATGTACCTGTATTGGAGCAAATGGCTAGTAATTTTGTTACTCAGATCAGATCATTCCTTTTTAACTCAGTGGAATCTTTGCAAACAGGTTTTCCAACCCTGTGACTTCTGGTGACACGAAGCCTGAGCGACAGTCTGAATCAAACATGAAGCCTGTTAGTCAAACACCAGATATTCAGGAGGTGAGAGAGCATTGTAGGGTTTGGTTCTTCCAAATGTAAGCCTGTTTTGACATTGTGTCAGGCTCTGCTTGTGTATATGCCTGATCAAGAAGTGGACCTTGTGCATTTCAAGAATGACCTAATCCTAAGGTGCTTAGCTTGCTAATTCCTTTGCTGAACTAGGCAGCAAAGAAAAATCCTTAATTTAGGGGTGTTTGGCTCATGTGTATGGTTGTTTCTAAGCATAAGATAGCAAAATCCCTCAGTAAGCTTAGTAGCCTTTTATGAAAGTGTTCCCTGCCTCTCTTCTTTCTCATGTGAATAGTGCTAGTTCGTTTTAATCATTATGCCATCAATTAACTCTCTCTAAACATTTCATTCCATTTGTCATAATGATACTTGGAGGTGGACAGAAGTTTCACTGTTACTTGTTGTTTCTCAATATGTGTCAAGGCATATTTTTATATCTTTAAAAAAGATGTTCAGTTTGCTTTTAAATCTCAGTCAATTAAAGTCTGCCATGCTTTAGTAAATTTTCATGAGGTCCCAGATAGGCTGGTGATGTACTCTCCTATGAAGTTTAGCTCAGTCTCACTATGGAGAAAAATAACAGTTTAATAGAGTTGTTGAATATTTTATTAAAGCACCTCTTGGAATTTAGAGGCAGCTGCTTCTTAAAATAAGAAGTTAGCAGCTGTTAATGCGAGTCATGGGGTTCAGTCTCATGGTTATTGTTATGTCCCTCTAGCAATAACTGAGGGCACAGACCAGGTTTTCAGCAAGTGCATTTGAAGTTGCATCACTTCTGAGTCCATGGTCCCTTCCTAGCGGGGGCTCCTTATTCCCCTCCCAATGCTACGTTGGGCTCATCTTGAAAACCAGCAAAGTGGGGGAAGGTTTGAAGTTGGCCATAAATTCACTGTTGTGGAAGGCCGTGCCCTGACAGACCTGCACCTCCGGAGGCTCTCGCATGGAGCTGTGTGGACAACCAGGAGCACGGCAAGGAGCCTCTTGCTTCGCGTAGAAAGTCAGCCAGGCCACTTGCACTGGATTGTCTTCAATGTTAGTTCTATTCAGAGCAGACCCATTCAAATTAATCCACTTGACTAGCTTCAGTACATTAATTTCAGTGTGTCTACTCTAAGCAGAACTTAGTTGGATACTGCCCATTGGTCCTGCAGGGCTCAGCAGGAATTGGCTCAGGCTTGAATCCTTCAGGATGAAACCATGCACCATCCAAATCAGAGGAGAATAGTCGTTATATTTGGGGGAAATAGTTCAATTTTACTGCATGCAATTTTTGCTATAGTTTTACAGTCCAAAAACCATTTGCAGGAATGATCCTGTTCCTGTTGTTTTTTATTAAAATGTTATGAACTTCTTAAGAAAAGCCCAAAACTTGTGAGTTGGTATAAAATTCTGGGATGTTACAAGATTGTTCTTAAGATTTATTTATTTTTAATGCTACAGGAGTGGCATATGTGTAAGATGTCATTTAGAAATGTTCTAAAATACCTTTTTCTAATGGTATATTGTTTCAGGATGAGGCACATTTCCTGCATGCAACAGATTCTAGAGAAGTCCATTCGACTGGAACTCCCTGGAAGCCACAGCATCCCTTAAAAATCCCACACAGAGATGGGCACCTTGAGAGAGATGGTAGTTTTGCCATAGAGAGCCAAAATGTCACTCTGCAGGGTGAAAGTCCTGCTTTGGTCACAGATCATGACATGAAAACACTTTCCAAGCCTCCTATAGAAAATGTCTGCATTAAAACTGTCAGAGCAACCATGTTTGAGCACAATGTGCAGAGGCACCACATAGCTGCTGATCACTTTGAAGCTGAGTCTACATTGCAGGCAATGAATGAGCTTGTTGAGGGGCAGCTAGGATTTGGCAAGGAGTCATGGCTAGAAAAAGCTCGGGAGACTAAAATGAACCCAAAGAAAGTGTCCTCCATGCAGGCTAATATATCAGCAGATGCTGGAAAACAAAGAAATGCAAACATTTCAAATGAAGACAAAGTTCCTCAGGCACCAGAGATATACACTGCAAAAGACAAGTATGAAAAACCCACTGCAAAGCATGTGGAGGACTCATTCATGTACCAAAGGATAGAGCCAAGATATGAAATTCTCCAGACAGTTGGCAAAAGGGTGCAAAGCGAGGCAATTGCAGTTGTGCCTGAGGATAAGGCTGTAACCCTGCGCAGCAGAAGATTTTTGAAAGAGAGGAGAAAAACGGATGGGAGTGCTGTGGAGGCTTCTTGGACCTGTAGCTCCGACATTAAGGGTGATGGCTGGAAAGATGACTCTTTCCTTTTCAAAGCGAGAGATGCAGAGGAAATTTCAACAAAGGTAACTGCTCTGAAAGAAGTTCGTGCCTCCCAAAGCCAACATGTTTCCCACAAGCAAGGAGCTGAGTTGGATAAAAATCTGACTGGACAGCAGCATGAAACTGTGATAGCTTCATACTTCACTAATAGAGAGAAGGATTTGGGGGAAACGGATGACACAGCCTCTAAGCTGTCTTCAGGGACAGAAAAAAGAAAAAGTGATGCTGTTCTTGCTGGTAAGATGGAGAGTTCCAAAATGCTGAAATGCTTCCCAGAGAGTTTTGAAGCAGGTCCAGACAGGACAGATGGCTGTGAAGCCAGAGCAAATGGTGGTCAGAACATTTCTTCACCCATTACCAGTAAGCAGGGGAGCCAGACTTCTCTGTGTGGGATGACCCATTACCAGTGGCAAAAGCTCAGCAGCAAGTGTTCCCACCCAGAGGCAGACCCTACAATATATTACGAGCAGGAAGAAGAATCTAAAGCATTTGGATTAATGACATGCCCAATGGCATACAGTGCCCAAGAAGAACGGAATGTTTTGGAGCACAAAGCTGAAGTACACCAACATCAACAGCTCAGTGGAGAAGAGATGGTCAGGAGAAGTGGCCATCATTTTTCTGGTCCAAAAGCTTCAGAAAGATGGCGAAGGAAGACCTTGCCTCATGATGCTGCCCAGTTTGAGGAAGTTGGGCTGCTGGCTGAGGAGAGTGGCAAAGCCCTGAGCAGACGGGACTCCTTGCAACTTCATGACAAATCGATTGCAAAGAGAAACCCCAAACCCAGGTATGGGGCAGAGCCACAGGATGGGAGCTTGGTCTCTCCCAGCAGTCCAGACAATGATCTTAAGAATCAGCTCTCTCCTTCAGAGCCGAAGGCAACATATTTTGCTGTTACTTACCAGATCCCTGATGTAAACGCAAATAGCTCTGGAAAACTACTCGATCCTCTCAGAAGCAAACACATTTCTTCACTAGCCAAAGATGCTTCAGTTACTCCCAATACTAGTACTTCCAGAAGATCCTATCCCCCGAATTACCAATATAGTAAAAGATTTACAGATGTACATGTCTCTTTGGACAGGCATCTTAAAAAGAACTGGATTGAAGGGGGAGAAGGTAGCGCCTCAGATCTTCCAAAGAAAGGAACATCTAAACATACACTAACTGAGACCAGAGATGGGAACTTGATGGCTCTGGAGAAGCGACTAGATGATGCTAAGGCGAGTGTTACAGAAGTAGATCCCCTGCATTTAGCAGAGCCAGAGTCTCTCTTCTATGACAGACCTCTTCACTGGGACAGTGAGCATTTAGGGCAAAAGAAGTGCAGCAACCACAGCAACAGTATGGCCAAAGGTAAGGCCTCTGATTATTACAGGTCGAAAGTTCTTGACATTGATGCACTGATGGCCCAATATGAAGGAGATTCTAAGAAGGACTCTGTGGCTCTGGGCAAGAAAGAGGGTGGTCTTCCTGAAGATAGCAGCTCATTTCCTTGGGAGAGATTGGCACATAAAAGGAATTCTCCAGGAAGCACTAGGCAGGATATTTACGCCACAGAATTCTGCATAAGAGAGAGAGAGCTGTTGAGGAACTGTGGCCAGCAGCTGAATCCCTCCAAGGCCAGAGATGTGAATTTCAGCCCTCCTTTCTGGGCAAGGGCAGTTGCAGAAAAACCAAAGTATTCACCTGCAGCAGATTCAGTCAGCACTAGGAAAAAAACATTCATTGTTGATGATGATCAAGGAGAGGACCTTGTGTTAAGGCACCAAAGTGCAAAATATGCTTATTACAATTCACAGGTCTCCAGTCTTGTCAGTAGGGATGTGGAACTGGAGACAAGCTTTGTCCTTCATCCCCCACAGGTGCTCAGTGACGGAGTCTTGGGGAAGGATGTGAGCCTGAAGCAACTGTCAGCTATGCATTCAGAGGGCAACTGGAGCACCAGTGTTGATGCGAGTGGGGCTGATAAGAAGCAAGCTGGTGCAGGTGGAAGTTCTCTGGAGAATGATGGTTCTGCAGTCAAGAGCAGAGCCAAATGGAGTCGCGCCACATCTGGTTTGGCCTGTGACCTACCAGACTTAAAGCGTTCGTACTCTGAAAAGAGTCGCCAGTCCAGTGCAAGAAGAAGTTTACCCTCTGGGCCAGAAACAAGAGGAAGACAAGACCAAAACAGAGTATGTCAAAGCTTCCCACCAGAATCTACGGACAGCCAGCTGAACCAACAAAGCACATCTCGACAGGACTCTTTCCTCCATGAAAGGACAAAGGTACATTACAGAACCAGTCACTGAGTGGAGCTTGTATTCTGCAGGGCAGCCTTCTGCAACTGGAACCATTCAGATGCTGCTACACTCCAACTCCCATCATCCCCAGCCAGGGTGGCCTGTGGTCCATGGTGATGGGAATTGCAGCCCAGCAACATCTGGAAGGCATTAGGATGGGGAAGGCTGCTGAGAGGAATGAGCAAAGGGGAATGACCATTCTAGGTCTTTTTGTTCTCATGTCATCTATGATGCCCCACAAGGTTTGTCTGCCCAATCTGCACAGCACATACAGCTGACCCTTGGGTGCACCACTGGCCAGCTGTATTAGTTGTGCAAATGGGCAGACAAACCCACACCTTCTGCCTCTTCTCTGCAGTGGCAGATGTATAAACTTTGCAAGGACTCGTGGCATTAAAGCAAGGTCTTGATTTTGGTGAGTTCAGTTCTCTTCTCTTAAATTTCTTTCTCTAGAAGGATGTTGACAAAGAATGGACCAAGCAGAACCGTGATGGCTCAGGAGCAAGAAACTCTCCCTACCTTCCTCTACAGCGGAGGAGCCACAGTTTTTACAAAGACAAAAGGACTGACCACTGGGCAGCGGTAGGTTCTCTTCTTCTTCTGTGATCTTTTTTCAGGCCTGCAAATCTAGTTGCGTAAATGTGGTGCACTGAAGGTCTCAGAGCTTCACTGCCCACAGAATGGTTTACACACTGCTATGAGTGCAGATGTGCTTTCCCCCCTGCCTTGCTCTTTTCTGTAGCCTTGCTCAACCAAGGTTTCCTGGTCTAGAGTGGGCCAGTGACTTGCCTAAATCACAGTGTGCCAGTCCTTTTTCTGTGGGGCTGCTGAGGGAGCAATAAGAGGCTGAGGCAGCCAGAGTCTCCCCTAGATCGCTGGATTGCCTCTAAAAGGGGCTACTTAGTGATCTGGTGATATATCACGATGTTGAAAACCAGATATTGCCCAGCCCTATTGTAGACTCAGCATGATTGGTTGGGATGGGGGAGAATATGGCATAAGTTTAGAAGAGGGGATCAAGCTCAACAAAGTTGATAGCGAAGGAGACATGAGCAAGTGAAACCAGGTCTTCTTTTCTCTGCTGATAAAAGTGTACTTTAGTGTTGAGCCATCCGGTAGACAGATTTACTTGGTACGTTCCCCTTCTATTCATAGTTGTAGAGATGTAGAGAATATCCCATCCCCACCCCAAACGTTGTGAAATATGCAATTTATTTTGAACCTTCCTCTTCAAAAAATTTTTTGTAAGCGCAGAATAGGTTTTAGTTTGAAAATATCTAAAAAGTAAAGCCAGACTTCCAAAAACCAAAAGGCAATTGGAAGTTTCCTGCTGGCTACTTTGACTTAGTACTATCTAGAAACCCTCTTGAGAGTGGGAATACTGAACCTAAGAAACAGCCATGCAGTTAGTCTTTTACTCACAGGCAAGACTTAGTGAGCCTGCTGTCATATTAAAGGCTACTGCAGCAGCTCCTCATTTGTGGAATGCCCATGGGAGACTCACCTTTAGACACCAGGCAAAAACGTTTCTCTTCAACCAGGCCTTGGGCTGATTAACATTCTGTAGCTTTTGAAATGTGTTTGTGGGAGGGAGGTTATTGGTTTGTTTTTGTCTTTGTTATATATTTTGTATTTTTCTGTTGTGAACTGCCCTAGGATCTTTGGATGAAGGGCAGTATATAAATTTAATAATCAATAAATAAAGCTTTTGTGAGTTGTTGTAACTACCTAATTGGATGCATGAGGTGAAATTAAGAGGCAAGTATTTGAAAATAATTGCCAGAATGCCTGCAATCAATGCCATTCCTTCTCCATTACCTTATTGAAACTGACCATGGTGCAGAACTCATTTGAAACAGGCGCCTGTCCCAGAAAAGGGGCTAAAGCATATTAAATGTTGTGGCACTCTGTGAGGCACAAGTGTTGCTTCATATTCCTTTCAGCCCAGGCCCTCATTTGTCCAGTCAGACTTCTGGATATGCTAACTTGATCCCTACTGCCTCTCAGAGTTGTTTGCTTCAGAATTATGTGTTTTGTTTTTGAATTTTGAATTCTGAGGTGCCCGTGCACAAACTGCAGAGGTGGAAGTTGGTGATATTTGGTGCTGCTGTTGATCAGCATTGATGAAAGGACAGAAACCGTGTCTGATGGGTTATGGGACGCTGGTGACAGCAGTAAACTGCCAGTTAAGTGCTTATCCTTGAGGAGGGAAGCTTTTCAGAGTTGTGCCTGCAAATAGGAAATTCAAAAGTGTGCTTTAAATCAAAGATTTGCTGATTACCTGGGTGTTCAACTCCACCATGTGGTGACTGAAAGGATTGCTGTGTTTAGAAAACTGTACACTTGTTTCAGCAGCTGCTAGCAATGGAGTACTAAGACTGGGGAAGTTGTGCTCCCTAACTTTGGCAGGTGGGGGACTCTTGTCATGTCCATGTTGTGATGTCCGTGCATGTGCAAGAGATTGGGGAGTGCTTTCTAGGATCCAGTCTCGGGTGTGTGTGTGTGTGTGCGCCTGTAAACCTTATTGGGCATTATTGTTGTCCTGCAAGGTTGCCCCAAAATATACCCAGCATCCCTTGGAGCTTCACGTTAACAGGGGAAGACCAGGAACACTTGTTGTCTGATAACTTGTCTGTGACTATCAACCTTCTTGTGGCAGAGCTCTGATGTGCCTTGGTGGAATCCCAGTTTGAAAAGCTAGGGAGACAATATAAAATCTGGCTCATTGTCTTCTGAGTGAATCAATCTCTCATCTGGTAGTGAGATTCTTACTAATGGGAAGCCAAGGTATGTTTGCATTGTGTCCTCAGAGATGCCTGCATTGGATTGTGCTCGGCTTGTGTCAGTCCTAAATGGTTTCATCACATTGGCTTTTCAACATTTTATCCTTTCATTCTGGGCAAGGTACCCATTTTTGTTTCCTTTAGCCTCATTGCTCAAGTGTGTGTGTGTGTGTGTGTGTGTGTGTGTGTTAAAAGAACCCTGCTTTTTAAACAACAGGTTGAGCCCAAACCCTTGAAACGTCACTCATTTTTTTAAATATTCATAATAACAATATGAAATTCCATCTCCTTACATTAAGGCGTAATGACAAGGGGGTGATTTGGGGTTTTGTTTTCATCATAATGTTGCACTGTTGCTGAAAAGGGAAATCATGAGATTATGATGATTTCTATAAGTTCTGAAAAGGGAACAAGAGTATCTGTAGGAGAGAGGTGAATACAGGAAACTGTCCTCCCCACTGCCCAATGTTGGTCTCCAGCTTCCATAATCTCTGACCATTGGCCATGCTGTCTGCGGCCGACAAAATCCAGAGGGGCAGAGACAGTGCATGGGGCATTGTGTGCCCCCCCTGCATTTCACTTAAAAGTCTCTTGGTTTTCATTTGTGTGCTCCAACCTGTGCCCTCAGATGGTGTGAGCTCTCCCATTCTTGCTTCAGTACACCAAGTGCACGACTGTCTTTTCCCTGTGAACCCAGCACTGTTCACTGGGATTGGCTGGTGGAAGTAGATGACTTTAATCACAGCAGAGCTTAATCTTTGTGGGAGTCCAGATTTCCTCACACTAATCCTTTCCCCTTCGTTGTCCCCGAAGGGGACAATGACAATGAATCATAGAATCATAGAATCATAGAATGAAATATTCTATTCTATTCTATTCTAATCCCAGCCCTGGAAAGGGCTAATCTGTGTCAGCTGGTTGCACCTGAAAAACAGGATAGGCTATTCTGCCTTTTGCAATGACCCCCCCCCGCCCCATCCCAGAAAAAGTCTTACCTGCAACTCTTGCTTCCACACAGCCCTCCCCACATCCACTGCTGTCAGATGAAGGCCTCCTGGGCAGGGGGAGGGGCTCCTGCTCAGCTGTTGTTGCAAGGTCCTGGGGGCTGACTTACAGCACTTACGTTTAGGTAAGCAGGCGAGGCTGCCAGCAGTGCTGGATTACCCAGCAGGCAGACTTGAGCATTTGCTTAGGGCACCAGCAAAGCAGGGGCACCCCAAAAAATGTGATTTTTTTAAAAAGAAGAACTTAACATTTGATATTTAAGAAAAAGTGTTGAAGTCATCATTATCATGGGAAAAATGAGAACTTTGTAAAACTTCCTTACACTGCATTGCACACTCTTCCCCCCTTTTCCTGTTCTCTTTTTATTACTCATCCGCAGCTACATGAACCAGAGTTCCGTCTTACTAATGTAGGTTGAAATAATAAGAGGAAATCAGATAATCTCATGTGTTTATTTTATGGTTTAGTATTGCTTTTATTTTGAGTTACATATTTGGGGGCAGAATGTTTCCAGTGCTTAGGGCCTCTCAAATCTGGCCCTGGCTGCCCTTGCAGTTCTGCACAAGTCTACTCAGAAGTAAGCCCCATTGAGTAGGGCAAGGCTCCCAGGGTTAAGCAGGTTGCAGTCTGTGACTCAAAGAAGTGGGGGCAGCAGCATCTTGACCTCTCTTTCGCCTCTTATGCCTGAGATCTTGAGAGGTGGCAAAGCTGTTCTCCTCCTCCTTCTCCCAGCCTTTGCTTAGGAAGCTGCACGCAGACGAACACAGAGCAGCTGATGAATAATTTGTAGGGTTTACTGCTGTTTCTTAGTTTGCAAGTGCTGCTGGTCATCAGAGGAGCGCAGGACTATTCCATGCTCTAGAATAGTTTTATCCCCTTCTCTAATTCGAAAAGTGTTTTTATGCTAAGCCTGTTCCTCTCACCCACCCCCTTTTGTGGTCTGCAGCTCAGGGGAAATGAGGTCAGTGAGCCACAAAGCAAGGGCTGCTCCTTTTGCCATATAATGCAGCCTGTATCCGCTCAACAGGCCTTTTTCAGAAAAAGACGTTTTGGTCACAAGTATAATTGGAAATGGAAATTGCAGCTGCACTCCTGCTGGTGATCTTCTAGCACTTGTTGGTTAATGTAAATGGGCTTGGAAGTGGCTTTAACACCAGCAGCCCCACCTGTTAAAGGGACAGACGGAGCACAGATCCTTTCCTCCTATTGAGCAGCTCTCTGAATTATTCATGGTGCCTTTAATTGGGCTGATATGCTTATGACTTTCTACTAAAGAGCAAAACAAACGGAGGTGGGGAGCACACTTTCTTTCCATCTTCTGATGAGAATGGAGTATTATTACTGCCCAAACTTGCTGAAGTCCTTACAGTCTCTGTGGGTGAGTAGAACATCTGCCTCTTGCTCATATTCTTGGTAGTGGGGTGCACTTGCTTTCCTGTTAAGTATGTCTGTCCATGGCTTTGAGACCTGTTTGTCAGGGAGGGAGGGAGGGAGGGCAATTGGTGTCTCTTGGTTACCGGTAGGAGCAGGAGGGGAAGGTCATGTTCATTTGAAAAGAGACACCTAAAAAAATTTAATCATGGTAGGATTATAAAAGATGACAGTATAGATCTGTGGCTTGTATATGGGACTGGGATCCTAACTCATTTTGGTGAGACAAGCACCAAACAGAGCAGCCATGCTGGCTGGGGCTGATGGCAGCTGTCAAAAACATCGGGAGGATAGCGGTTTGGCCACCATAGTTCATGCATTAATTACATCAAGACTGGATCACAGCAATGCGCTCTGTGTGGGGCTTCCCTTGCGCTTGATTGGGAAGCTGCCATTAGTGCAGCACAATTGCTGACAGCCGTGAGACCTTGTCCGCATATCACACCTGTGCTCAGAGATTGGCAGTGGCTGCCAAGTTCAAGGTGTTACTATTAGCATAGAAAGGCCTTAATGACTTGGGGACACTTTACCCCAAAGATGCCCCCTTGACTGCTTCCATCTGCAGAATGGGCGCTGTTACAGGTACATCATACATGTCCCACATTTGTAAGAAACTGATATTTTAGTCTGGGAGTGCCCACACTTTGCAGCTCCCTGCCAGGGGCCTTCGCTGTCCTCTTTTCAGCACCTGCTAAAAAGAAGTTTTTTTAACCAAACCTGTCCTGATATGTGCTTCAATCTGGTTTTAATTTATCACTGATCTTAATTATTTGCATGTTTTAAGTAGCTGTTTTTACTGATAATCTTATTGTTTTATTCTTTTTGTAAACTCTGAGGGTTTTTTTTAAACAATCAAGCGGCATATAAATTTTATGAAATAAATAAAAATAAACAGTAGGTTGAGGAAGGCAGATCTAGTTCTATTCTTAGTGGCCTTCAAAGGGCAGAAAAATATTTATTCCCCCGTTGCTTCTTCCCAGCCCTCTCCCCTTACACAGAGATGTCAGAGTCTGCTACAATTAGAAATGTAATCTGGAGTGGGGTATTCAGTCTTTGGGCCTAGTAAAACTCCTCGAGAAATTTGCTCTGTAAGCGCTTCCGGTGGCTCTCCTAGAACCATTGTCAAAGGTTGGCATGGGCGGGCATCTGCCGAGGACCCTCACCCCAGCAAGAGGCACCTGCTCTTCTTTACCCTCTTCACCAGCTTGCTTGCTCACCCATCTCTCCCTGACAACAGTGGGGGTGGTGCTTCTCCTGATGGGGAAATGAGGGTCCGGAGATGCTCCTGCCTGCTTGCTCTGTGGCTCTGTCTGCCTGGCAAGGAAGCAGGTGGTTGGAATGAAGAGGAAGAAGGACAGGAGCAGGAGCAGCTAAGGCCGTAGACTCATTGTGGGAGGGGACCTCAGGGAAGGGGGTGTGCCTTAGGCACTTGCTGGCTCAGAGTTCCTGAATGTCAGCCAACCATCTTCCTGACTGACACCATATTTTCCTGTTAGGGATACATGTTACCTTTTACATGTTAGCTTGGGCGCACCTTGCACTGGTGCTAGTGTTTGTATGAAAGGGTGTACATTTGTTGATTTGTACAGCTCAGCTGTCGTGCACACAGGAACGCAGGTGAAACACCTGCTGAGTGCTATGGCAAAACAACATTGTTATTAGTTTGCTTTCTGTTTCCCATTATCTGGGAAATCATGTGTCACTTAGCCTGCTTCTAGCAATTGGGTGACTAGAGGTGGTAAGTTGCACCCAGGTTACAAATTAAAGGGAGAAAACTATTCCTTTGGCATTGTCTGAAGGGTATCTTGTGTGCTGAAAAATAGGAAGGAACCCAAACCAGAGACAGTGGTCGAATGACCTGGATGAATTTTCTAATCATTATGTCGAACTTGCCTCCTCACCCCCTTCACGCCTTGGCCTTCCTGCTTTTCATTGTGCCTCTAGCACAGTGGTTCCCATTTGGGGGGCACTGCCCTCTCAGTTCCACAAACTCATCCCCAGTGCCCCCTGCCCTACCCTATAAAAATAGAGCAGTAGAGGAAAGTGAGGAAGGCGTTTTGCTAGGCTGTAGCTTGGTCAGTTGTAAATAAGTGGTTGATGTGGTTGATGTGCTTGTTGGGGGGGGGGGGGCTGCAGTGGCCCCTGCCACTTAGCGCCCTCTAGGTGATTCCCTTTCAGAAGCCCTGCACTAGCACATACTTTGTTCTGGGAGCCTGCATGGCTCATGAAGTTTGGAAGCTCACCTGGGATCTCTTTGGTGCCCAGCGCCTGGTGTGTTTTAGTCATCATGCAGGCTTGCTAGTTAGCCTGCAGCCCATTGTGGGGGCTTGTTGCTCACCCCTCCTTCAGTTCTGTTGCCACCCCAAGCTGAACTAAAAGGAGATCCTTGAGTGTTGTTTGGATCGTGCTGCTCCTGCTCCTGCTCCTTGTCAGCTGACTTTCACCAGGGATGGTGTACGATGTTGGCAAGATTCAGGATTCATGGTCAGTGTGGATTAAAATTAACATAAACTCTGCCGGTAACAGGATGTTAGCGCCTGCAGTCATGGGCTTTATATCTGCTACAGGACAATGATCCAAGTAGATCACTTCTTGTGGCTAGATATTTGATTGTAGTTCTATCCTATAAGAGGAAAAATGGGTTACTATATGATTATTGATATTCCGTCCAAATGGTTGATTTACAGTGGTGATCTGATGAGCTAAGTGTTTTGTCGTTCCTATTTTGTAAATGGAATTTATAATTTTATATGGATAAGATTTATATGGACTGAACTAATTAATCTATTTTTACTCTCTCTTGCCCCATTTTATTTTGTTGTATGAGGTATATTATTGTGTATTGTGTGTTGTTATCTAAATATGGGCCTATGGCCGTAATAAAAATATTCTATTCTAGTCATGGGCTTTATGGTAACCCACATTCCTTGGCTGCTGGTGCTACTATATGTGCATTGCTGAATTCAGGTGGACTCGAAACCTGTGGACATGCCCAGATAGAAGGGCTGGAGCCTGTTGGTAATGAGAAGGCTGGCACCTTTAAATCCCAGACTTGACAGCCACTGAAACCTCAGCCTGTCTGCGCTCGGATTCAGTCAACAAAGTACCCGGTCCCCATCTCCCAGTCGAACCAAATGAACCAAATGAAACTGCTTTCTGTGTCAGAAGTGGCCCAGAGGGCCTTTTCCCACCCTGGGCACTTGGAGTGCTCTGCTAGGTAGGTAGGCTTGCAAATACAAGCTCTGGTTACAAGCTCGCTTCTAAAGAACTTGGCCTGCAAACCCTCTAACTGTATTGTTTGTTTTTTAAAGCTCTCTAGAGCTCATGAACTGTTACAACAGTTGCCTTTGAATGTTTGAGAGGGTAATTGGCATTTGTGTCAGAAACTGGTAGAAGTCCTTTCATATCTCTTTTCTGTCTTAAGAATGTGGGGAAATACATTTGTGGGTCTACTTTTGAAAGCATGTGACATTTTCAAATGCAGTGGTGGGGAATCATGTGTCCTGTGAGTAATTATACTGCAATAGGCTTAATCCAGACATCAGAACCAAGCTGTGGTTTGTAACTGGTAAGCCAGAAAAGGAAACATCCGTTTTGAAGTTGGTTTGGAAACTGTGGCTTGTGCTAACTACAACTTGGGGTGAAATGACAGCCAGCATTTGCAACCAAACCTCTTCATCCAGAGGCCACTAAAGAACCCAGAGTAGGCAGGTAGCAGCAGCAGCAGCAGCAAAGGAGAGACTTTAAGCCTCCATTTGCTCAATGGTCTGCAGCCCACACTCCCGTTTATTGCACGTAGTTCAAGTGAAGGCTTGGCAATGAGTTTAGGCCTTGAAGCTCCTTGGGGGACTTTGAGCCTAACCTCAGCCTAACCTACCTTACCGGGTTGTTGTGAGGAAAAGAACTATGTATGCCAACTTTGAGCTTCTTGGAGAAAAGATGGAATATAAATGAAATGAATGAATGATAATGCCTCAGCCATCCTGAATTTTTTCCCAACGTGCATTTCTGAGAAAAGGTTATCAAGAGGTGGCTCATTTCCTTTCAAAGATAACTAGAAGTATTTTGTTTTTGCTGATTTTCTTTTTCAAGACAGGGCTGCTTACAAAATGCTACAACATTGCAAACATCAACTAATATAGCAAATGAAACCACAGCATAATTGCTAATGGCAATATTTTTATTTACTGTATTTATTGAATGTATGTCCCTTCCTTCATTCCTAAGGAGCCCAGGGCAGCAAACAAAGTAAAAAATAAAATCTGAAGCAGATGAAAACAATTCAAAAAACAATTACGATTAAAAACGATCAGTTACAGTTAAAAACATTCAAAAGCAGTTGGAGGGGAAAATATTGAAAGCATTCTTCCATCCAATGATCTTAAGGTTACCTGGAACAGTTTTCTTCAGCCACCAAGGATGTCTTCGGGAGAAGAAAAGGCTAAGCAGTAAAACCCTATACAAATCCAGAGTGCAATCCCTAAGACAGTTGGGTGGTGCCTTATACACCTCCTTCCGACACCTCCTGCAGCCCAGCTGGTGCTAAACACCTGTCTCTGCTTTCCTTTAGACTAGAGCACACCAGCAAGGCCGGGGGGGGGGGTTGTTGGCTGGTCAGCCCAGGACCTCCATCCACACTGCCCAGGCTTGTGCCCCAGGGAGGTCACTTTGGTGCTGCTAATGCAGCAGTTTGACTTCACCCCGAGAGGCACGCTCCATTGTCTTTTGAGACAGACAGATGCCAAAGAGCAATTGCCTGAGCAAATGGGATTGTTTTCAAATTCCTCCTGGAAGTTAATTGTGATAGAGCCAGGCATACCTCGTAAGAAAGCAACCCGTTCCCGTAAATGTTTTTTGAAATGAGCACACAAAAATTCTTGTAACCCTTTCTAAAGACTGGGCAAGCTAAGCAGGAGCAGATGCTGCTGGAGAGCTCAGGGTCCTAAGAGGACAGTCTCCTGAGTGTGTGGTCTTGGTTTGGGGCTGAATGTTGACTTAGGAGTTTGTGTGCATGAAGAGAGAATTTTATGAACTGGAGCTTTCTGTTGCACAACTCTGAGCAAAATGTCGGCACCTTCTCTCTAGAGCACTGGGCAGAAGAATGTTTTGGTAAGTGTATGTATCTTTTTTGCTCTTATTTTAAAAGAAATGTGGTTGCAGTGGGTGGACAGGCCTGAACAATATTCTAATAGAATAACTTTTGATAGGAAGTAGATTTTTTCACCAAATCACTGTAGTCCCTTTGCAAAGTGTCCTCATGATTTAACCACAGGAGGGCGCTATTACACTGTAGCCACCTCAACTCAGAATTTGCAAGAATCAGCCAATTCTTTAGTTTGTTTGTTTTTAAATAGATTTTTATCAACTTTCTTTTCTGTCATTACAAACATCTCATATCAATAACATACATATTACACATCTTCACCCCTTCCCTCCCGGGCTTCCCTCAGCTTCCATTTCTGGTTTGTTACCCCCTTATTGCATACTGCTGTTTCTTACAATCCACTATATCATTTCTTCATTGTTTTAAGTGTTCTCTATCAATAAAGATACTCTATATCAGGGGTCAGCAACCTTTTTCAGCTGTGGGCTGGTCCACCGTCCCTCAGACCATGTGGTGGGACAGACTATATTTTGAAGGGAAAAAATGAACGAATTCCTATGCCCCACAAATAACCCAGAGATGCATTTTAAATAAAAGGACACATTCTACTCATGTAAAAACACGCTGATTGTTGCGACAGTCTTCAATAAAGACCAAGCCTACAGGCTGCTGTTTTGCTCTGATATTCCTGGCTGGTGTCCTTGTTTTTTGTCCAAGGGAGCCCTCAGATTTCTCCATTAACAGCCCCCCAAAGACACATAGACACAGATGCTTGTTCCCAGATGAGCTCCTGATTGACTCGGCGCTCTTCCCTTGCATTCTTAATGCTATTCAGGCAGCTCCCCTAGTGCTGCTGTGCACCTCCTTGAGGTTCTCCACATCATCCCTTCACCTTGAACGCATCTGCACACGTAATGTTCCACGTCAGTGTGGTAGGAGGAACAACCAAACTGCCATTGGGAATGTCTTCCTAAAATGGTGTTTATGCTGTTGGTTTAAATTTTCTAGCTCAGTTTGCTCAAGAGATTTCAGGCCAGCTGCTGTGCAGAATCCTTTAACCCTGCTGATGACCTTGGCACCTTTTTTCTGTTCTGCTTCCTGGCCTCTTCTGAGTAAGTTCAGCTAGCAAATGGCTTCAGTCAGTGGTTTCAGAGCAGACTGCTAGTGAGATGGGAAAATGGACCTCTGGCTTGTCTTGCTTCAGCCCAGCTGCTTGAGCTGATGAGGGTTTTTCGCTTTTGTTCCTTTAGAAAGATGGCTAACTGGGAGATATGCTGGAGGTTTACAAAATGAAGCACAGGGTGAAGAAAGTGGGCAGAAAACCTTTGCTCCCCCTTGTATATTACTGGAACTCAGGAGGGGACAGGGTGTCACTCAGTGAAATTGATTGACAGTGGATTCAGGACAGGCGAAATAAATGACTTCTTCACAGTATTTGCTGCCACCAAGTACGGCAATGGCCATACTTTAAAAAGAGGATTAGACAGATATTCTGAGGACATAAGTCTGTTGGTGGATATTACACAGGAGAATAACTGAATGGAACCTCCAGGGCCAGATGAAGTATTCTTTGGAATGCCAGTTGTGAGAAGATGGGGCAAACTGAAGGAGGCAGGCTGCTTTGATGTTTTATGCCTCCTTGGGAAAGGCTGCAGGGATGGAGGGTGCCTTGTAAGTAGAGTAAGTCTCTCAATTTTCACAGTGGAACTGTTGTTTCCAGTTCAGGTCATTTATTTCAGTAATCTGATTTCAGATCCCTGAATCAACTTTTAATAATGTTTTTTTTCACTCTGTCTTTGGGGCAGTGCTGTAAACAGCAAAATGGAGGCATGTGACTCTTGTTGACACAGAAGGAGATGAGAACTTCCAAACACCTGTTCTCCTGGGATGGTGATCAGTGCAAACCCCTGACTATTTTTAAACTGTCTCTGACAAAGCCAGCTGGCTCGAATGAAGTAATATATCTAATGAACATGCACCATAATGGCTGTGGAATGCATGGTTGCTACAGCCTTACAAGGGAAGGCCCGAGAAAGGGCCGCAAAATGCCCTGAAGCCTGGAGTCACACAGCCAAATAAAGGGGTGGGATAAAGGTGCAATTTGGTGGCTGTCTTGGATTTTGCCAAGACTTCCATCCCAAATTGAGCTGGAGATGGAGCATGTCGTAGCATTCCAACACAAACACAACAGTTTTCGGAAAAGAAAAGGAAGGGAAAGGTGCTCCTTATGCATTCCTAATTCTCTCCAGAGGGGTAGCCCTGCTAGTCTATTGCAACAAAAGTAACGGTGTCTTATTGAACTTGAAGGACCAATAAATTTATTGTGGGATGGACCAGAGTCCACTTCATCATATGCATGAGGTCTTTCCCCACCTTAGTGGGTCGGGAGTGGGGATAGGGCAGGCATACACACAAATGTACAGACACACATGCACCTCTGGTTGTAAGGGAAGAGGAAGTGTAAGTTGTGTGGTCAGAGGGAAGTGTGTACCAACCAACAGGATTCTCGCTTAAATGCATGTAAAATGGTTACATTGACCATTCACATAGCAGTAGGGGTGTGGATACAGACATCCTGGAATGGGTCAGCTGATTTGACACCTGTAGTATCTTGATTCACATAACAGAATGTTACCTCTTTGCCACTACTAGAACACCTATGTCGCCCATCTATGTGAGGGTAGTTGGTCACCCATTACTTCAACATTTCCTCTTTTGGGTGCTTCCTCAATGTCCTTCATGTCAATTATTTCTTTGAGCATTTTTCTCAAGGGGACAATGGCACATCCCCAGTACTAAATTACTCTTGGGGCCTGGCATTGTCACCCACAACAGTTCTGTGGAAGAGTGCCTATTTTTGGGTTTCTAGCCAGGTGGATCAAACCTATCCATTCTTAAAGAAATCAACCCTGAGTGCTCATTAGAAGGACAGATCCTGAAGTTGAGGCTCCAGTACTTTGGCCACCTCATGAGAAGAGAAGACTCCCTAGAAAAGACCCTGATGTTGGGAAGGATTGAGGGCACAAGGAGAAGGGGACGACAGAAGATGAGATGGTTGGACAGTGTTCTCGAAGCTACTAACATGAGTTTGGCCAAACTGCGAGAGGCAGTGAAGGATAGGCGTGCCTGGCGTGCTCTGGTCCATGGGGTCACGAAGAGTCGGACACGACTGAACGACTGAACAACAACAAGCCAGGTGGATTCAGTACCCCCTTTGGCATACAAAGCAATAAATTTTTTTGTGTGTGGAGGGGGGCTATTGTGTGGTTGTTTTATTTTTTATTATGTATTTTGTGATTTTATATATTGATTTTATTCTGTGAACCGCCCTGGGTATAGGGTGGTATATAAATTCAATCAATCAGTCAATCAATCAATCAATCAATCAATCCAATCAATCAATCCCAGTATGTTCTTCCCTATCCTTCCTGTAGAGTTTATATTCAGTAATAACCATGTTTCACTGGTTCTCTCCATTCCACCTGGAATATATTTTTAAAACGTGCTAGGCTTGTTTCCCATCATACATCAGTATCCTAAGTGCTGCTTAAGAATGTCGTTTACTATTTTTATTACAAAAAATCACAGATCAAGTAAAGCATAAAAAATTGAACTCATACATTGCACATATCTACCCCAGTTGTACAACAGGTTTTCAGCTAATTTTGGAGCAATGTACTGTGGCACCTTGGTTTAAGAACAGCCCTATTTACGAACTATTCAGTATACGAACTCCGCAAAACCAGAAGTAGTGTCCTGGTTAGCGAACTTTACCTCGGTCTACAAACGGAAGCCAAACAGTGGAAGGGCACTGGTGGCGGGAGGCCTCATTAGGGAAAGAAAGCGCGCCTCGGTTTAAGAACAGCTTTGGTTTAAGAACGGACTTCTGGAACGGATTAAGTTTGTAAACCGAGGTACCACTGTAGAATCATAGAATCATAGAGTTGGAAGAGACCCCAAGGGCCATCCAGTCCAACCCCCTGCCAAGCAGGAAACACCATCAAAGCATTCCTGACAGGTGGTTGTCAAGCCTCTGCTTAAAGACCTCCAAAGAAGGAGACTCCACCACACTCCTTGGCAGCAAATTCCACTGTCGAACAGCTCTTACTGTCAGGAAGTTCTTTCTAATGTTTAGGTGGAATCTTCTTTCTTGTAGTTTGAATCCATTGCTCCGTGTCCGCTTCTCTGGAGCAGCAGAAAACAACCTTTCTCCCTCCTCTATATGACATCCTTTTATATATTTGAACATGGCTATCATATCACCCCTTAACCTTCTCTTCTCCAGGCTAAACATACCCAGTTCCCTAAGCCGTTCCTCATAAGGCAACGTTTCCAGGCCTTTGACCATTTTGGTTGCCCTCCTCTGGACACGTTCCAGCTTGTCAGTATCCTTCTTGAACTGTGGTGCCCAGAACTGGACACAGTATTCCAGGTGAGGTCTGACCAGAGCAGAATACAGTGGTACTATTACTTCCCTTGATCTAGCTGCTATACTCCTATTGATGCAGCCCAGAATTGCATTGGCTTTTTTAGCTGCTGCATCACACTGTTGACTCATGTCAAGTTTGTGGTCTACCAAAACTCCTAGATTCTTTTCACATGTACTGCTCTCAAGCCAGGTGTCACCCATCCTGTATTTGTGCCTTTCAGTTTTTTTGCCCACGTGTAGTACTTTACATTTCTCCCTGTTAAAATTCATCTTGTTTGCTTTGGCCCAATTCTCTAATCTGTTACGCTCATTTTGAAGTGTGATCCTGTCCTCTGGGGTATTAGCCACCCCTCCCAATTTGGTGTCATCTGCAAACTTGATCAGGATGCCCTCAAGCCCATCATCCAAGTCATTGATAAAGATGTTGAATAAGACTGGGCCCAAGACAGAACCCTGTGGCACCCCACTAGTCACTTCCATCCAGGATGAAGAGGAGTCATTGATGAGCACGCTTTGGGTTCGGTCAGTCAGCCAGTTACAAATCCACTGAATGGTAGCATTGTCTAGCCCGCATTTTACCAGCTTCTTTACAAGACTATCATGGGGCACCTTGTCAAAGGCCTTGCTGAAATCAAGATAGGCTACATCCACAGCGTTCCCTTCGTCTACCAGGCTTGTAATTCTGTCAAAAAATGAGATCAGATTAGTCTGACATGACTTATTTTTCAGAAACCCATGCTGACTTTTAGTGATCACAGTGTTCCTTTCGAGGTGCTCACAGACCGTTTGCTTAATGATCTGCTCTAGAATCGTTCCTGGTATTGATGTCAGGCTGACTGGGCGGTAATTGTTTGGATCCTCTCTTTTCCCCTTTTTGAAAATAGGGACAACATTTGCCCTCCTCCAGTCTGCTGGGACTTCGCCTGTTCTCCAGGAATTCTCAAAGATTACTGCCAGTGGTTCTGAAATCACCTCTGCCAGTTCTTTTAATACTCTGGGATGTAGTTCATCCCAGAGTATTCAAGATGTTGGCCCTATACAGCTCAGGGGACGGTTTCTCGAAGGAGCATCATATCTTTCATATAACCAGTAGGTCACTGGTCTGCGGGAGAGTTCCAGAGAGCTCAGAGGAGGGCTTCTCCTGTGGCTGCTGCCCCTGCTTTCACGAAACAATTGAATGCCTTTTTGTTCTGACACGTTTTCCTAGCTGAACGAATTGATTTCGGCCATAAGTGTTTTCTTTGTATAGTTTTTAAAATTAATTTGCTGTTTTTAACTGTTTTCTTATTTTTGTTCAACACCTTGAGACATTTGTGAAAGGTGGTGGTGTTAACAGCAATAACAACAACAGAAGATCTGGCCAGAATGCTGCTCATTGAACAGAGTGTATTCAGAAACCCACCTTGAACAGGACGCAAGCTTATTAATTCAAATAATAGGTGTTTCAAGGAGTTAGCTATTCATCAGGAGGGAGTTCCTTAGGTTAATATCGCCAAAAGGAGTTTCTGATTCCTATAATAGTAACTGGTGGTTCTATTCAAGAAACAATCTGGGATTTTTATGACTTAGAAGCAGGCAACAAATGTACAGTATTGATCTATTATTTTCTGATTTGAGGTGCTGCCCTTTTGGTGTGTCCAGTCGATGTGCCCTGAAGGAACCACTATGACTTAACATATTAAGTAAACTTCAACTGACAGTGAAAGGTAGATAGCCGTGTTGGTCTGTCATAGTCAAAAAAAAAAAAAAAAAAAAAAAAAAAATCCTTCCAGTAGCACCTTAGAGACCAACTAAGTTTGTTCTTGGTATGAGCTTTCGTGTGCATGCACACTTCTTCAGATACCCTTCCAGTAGCACCTTAGAGACCAACTAAGTTTGTTCTTGGTATGAGCTTTCTGAAGAAGTGTGCATGCACACGAAAGCTCATACCAAGAACAAACTTAGTTGGTCTCTAAGGTGCTACTGGAAGGATTTTTTTTTATTTTATTTTGTTTCAACTGACAGTGCAGACACTGAATAACTTTGTTTATTTCTGGAATCTTTTCATATAATTTATGTTTGGCTAACCTTGATTGACTAGCATTTTGTCTTCACAGCTATTTTTAATGGGGATAGGTTTTTTGCTTTGCTCTTTTACATACTAAGTTTGTAGTAGCTTGCAAGCTCCAGGTGAAACTAGGGAAAAACATCAGATGACCGATAGGGTTGCCAGGTGTCCACTATTTGAGCGGACAGTCCGCTTTTTTCACATTATGTTCACTATTTTTTTTCACAAAATAGTGGACTTTTTTTTATTCAAAAGCTTTATGATGAAATGGTACGTAATCTAAAGCTGTACAGTCTAAGAGAATAAGGATAGGAGAATCGCGTTTTGTCTTTTTTTTCATAAGTAAGAATGAGACAAAGATCAAATATCCATTGAACTCGATTCTCCGTAAAAATTATTAATCATACTCAATTGTTTCACAAGACATTTAAAAAATGGGGGGGGGGAGGCGCCTTTTGCCGGAGTTCTATCCTGCCTGTTCCTGACTCGCGGGGAGAACAAAAGGGAGAGGCGCGAAAGAAAAAGACGCCTCTTCCTGTTCCTGACGCGCAGGAGCAGCAGCAAACCAGCTTCCGGTAGAGGCGCGCCGGGGGGGGGGGGAGGCGGGTTTGGAGGAGACTTGCCCGACGACCTGAGGGAGCGAGATCCTTGCCCCAAGGATTGCCTTCCTAATACAGGAACGGTAAGAAGGAACCCCTGTTGGGAACTTGGGTAACTTTGCCCCAAGGATCCCTAAGAAGCAAGCATAGAAACATAGAATTGTAGAGTTGTTGGAAGGGACCACGAGGATCATCTAGTCCAACCCCCCTGCAATGCAGGAATCGAACCCATGGGGACTTGAACCCATGACCCTAAGATTAAGATTATAAAATTAAGATTAAATTAAGATTAAGATTATAAAATTATATTTAATATTTCTCAACGTTGTACTGAAATGAAAGAATTATTCCTTAAACAAAGAATTGATCAAAGCTGTGCAGTCAAATAAAAAATACACACGACAGCAAAGTAAAATGTAATTTAATATTTTACATATTAGTATAATTGATGTTTTGAATTTTAAGTAAAGTTTTGAAGTGATTATTTTAATACGTGTTAAAATGTTTGTAAGAAAATATATAATTTAATTTAATTTAAACCCCCCCCCCCGCTTGTTCTCTATTTTATGGAAGCAGACCTGGCAACCCTAATGACCAAACAAACAAACAAACAAACAATTGCTCCCAGTCAACAGAAGGCGGCTGTGTGTGTGTGTGTGTGTGTGTGTGTGACCAGTTTTAGGCCCCCACTGGCTGTTGCTGCTGAAGGGAGGCTTTCCAAGAAGCCCAGGTGGCTTCTCTCCTGGTGTGCAGGCAAGGGTTAACAATTGCCCAGGTTCCATGTGATGAGATGCAAACTGAATCATTCCAAGGGATCTCCGCAGAAGCTGTTCCCCTTGGTTGCCATGGCAACCCAGGCTGTACTCTAATCAAGCCCAGCCCCTGCAGCGGTTATATCTCATTCATTGTTTTCCTTCCTGTTGCAGAGGAGGGGAGAGGAGGAACCGGGTGCCTCTAAGTGGGGAGGAGGCCACCGCCAGGAGCCCCTTCTGGCTAAAGTTGCTCTCAGAATCTCCCTGAGTGAGATACCCCTCCACTTGCAAACACCCAGGTGGGCTTGCCCAGCGCTGTGGCAGCCAGCAGCATTTCTGGAGGCACACAGGTGGAGAGGAGTGCTTTGAGGACTGGAACGGCCAGCAATCGCTCTTCCTGAGCTGGAGAGCCATGCAAAAGACTTTCCGGAGGCTGTGAGTCAGGCCAGCCGGGTCTCGAAGGCAGCCTGCTTCACATCGTTCTCCCCATCTTGGAACTGACGGGGCTCTAGAAATTAAGGCATGGGCTGGCCGTGGTGATGCCGGAGATTAAAACGGACCTCTGACAGGGTGGGGGCTTCTGTGGCTTTCTAGGGAGATGGGAAGAGCCCATCTAGTGAACGGGTCAAAGGCCACCTATTCTCTGTGCTGCTGCCTCAGAAGCCCACCAGGCCAGAAGGGGGAGGAGGAGGAAGAAGAGGAGCTGCTTTTCTAGGATTCTCAACTCGAAAATTGCCGAACTGGCCTGTGGAAAGGAGTTCCCTGAGGCTGTGTGGGAATGAGAAAGAAGACCAAATGCCGTTCTGCTGGCAAAGCAAGCTCTAGATTTCTGTTCTTTGTGTGCTTGATATGTCAGATGCATTTTTACTGGTGAATTTGGTTCATAGAGGCATCCACAACGGAGGAAGAAAAATACTTGATTTTTAAAAAACTTACCAGCCGTATTCCATCCTCCCCCCATGGGGAGTGTTTAGTAGTTTCTTGCTCCCAGGCCGCTCTGGTTTCATTTTAGGGGGAAGTAAATTTCTCGGTCTGTCTCTCCCCCCCCCCCCCGCAAGCCCATCCACCTTTTTGGGTGTCGTGGAGCGATGGATTACCTTGGAGACAAGCTGACGGTGGCGCAGACCCACATGACCCACTGGGTGGGCTCTGTGCGAAGGTCCTTGCAAGAGGCGTTGAATTTAGTCACAACTGCAGTTGCCCACGAACGAACAAGTGGGGTGGGGGCAAGCAGAGCCCCTTTCAAGCGCACCTCCTCCTTCAGGCACTTTGCATCCCGGAGCAGAGAGTCCTTCCGCAGGTTTTCCGTGCGCAGTCAGCAAAGGCTTTCCTCTCTGAGGAAGAGGCAAACCAGCTCGGAGCAGCCTGACCTTGTAAGCACCCTTTTAAGCTGCCGGTGGATGATATGAACTGAACCAGGATGGTTGCGTTCTAGGCTGGTAACCCTGCTACGGTTTGTGTGCTTGCAAATGTATCTGTGTTTAGTTTTAAGAAGGAAAAAATCCTCCTGTTGATCATTTTAGCATTGTTGGGTGTTTCTTTCAGATCTTTTAGCCTTCATTGTCCCAAAGGTACTTGGGCAACAGGGCGATTGGTCTGTGGCTCATTTCTTCTTGAAATAACTCAAAAGGTGTAAACGCCATTTACCTTCCCGCTGCAGCGGTACCTATTTATCTACTTGCACTTTGACGTGCTTTAGAACTGCTAGGTTGGCAGGAGCAGGGAACAAGCAACGGGAGCTCACCCCGTCGTGGGGATTCGAACCGCCAACCTTCTGATCAGCAAGCCTTAGGCTCTGTGGTTTAACCCACAGTGCCACCCGCGTCCTGGCTCTGATTCTAAACTTAGCCAATTCAGGCTTGAGAGGGAATTTACCTCCCACGTTGAGAATATGCTGCAAGGACGTTTCTTATTACTTTGAGGAACGTGTAGATAGGAGGAAGTGTAAGTTTGCGAGTGCTCTGAGTTTGCTGAAGCAAGAGTGGGCTGGGAGTATAATTTTTAAAATGGATTCAGAAGGTTTAAAAATGTCCAGAAGGTTTATTCCATCCAGAAGTGAGGTGCCAGGGTCACAGCTACAACACTTGTTACCTCTAATGGCACTGCTTCAGATTTTACATGTTGGACGCGGGTGGTGCTGTGGGTTAAACCACAGAGCCTAGGGCTTGCTGATCAGAAGGTTGGCGGTTCGAATCCCCGTGACGGGGTGAGCTCCCGTTCAAAAGCACGTCAAAGTGCAAGTAGATAAATAGGTACCGCTGCAGCGGGAAGGTAAACGGCATTTCCGTATGCTGCTCTGGTTCGCCAGAAGCGGCTTATTCATGCTGGCCACATGACCTGGAAGCTGTACGCCGGCTCCCTCGGCCAGTAAAGCGATATGAGCGCCGCAACCCCAGAGTTGGTCACGACTGGACCTAATGGTCAGGGGTCCCTTTACCTTTTATCTACAACACAGCAGAAGGGTGGCTTCTGCAGCCTCATGCTAGAGTGTTTTGAGAGCGAAGAGTTAAACCTCCTCCATGGCCTGACCTGTTCTTTGTTTACTCTTTGGCTGGGCCTGCCAGAGAAACTAAAAATACATTATTGTGTAAGAGGTAGGCAAAGGCAGGTTGTTTGAATAACAAAGCTGGTTGCAGGAGGGGAATGTACCTTAAGTGGTGTTGATCAGAATTGTAGAGATTAAAAGTGACACCTGGGTTGAATGACTTGTTTATGGCTGATCCAGGTTGCAGAGCAATTTGGTGCCAGAAATCCACTCCATCTGGGCGGTTGTTGGCATGACACCAACAGTTATCAGAAGTAAATTTGATTAATTTCAGCAAATATCTGGTCATGCTGAAAAACTTTGTCCAGAAGGTGAGCTCAAGCACATGGTCTCCACGTTGAACCTGCCATGGTTGAGGCTTTTCATTTTCTCTGTGCCATATAATTCTTAAACCAAAATTGCCAAGGGTTATGCCTCTTTTCTGTAAGGACATTGTCCTGTGTCAGCCCTGTTTGGAATGAACAGGAACTGCTTAATCATGTGTAGTTTTGCAACTGCACTAGTTATTGTTCCAGGGTTCTTTAGAGGAGGTCGTGAAAAATTGCACTGGTGCACAGCTGATAGACGTTTGTAGTACAGAAATGAATGTGGTAAGGAACTTAGGAAGTTGCCCTGTACCAACCAAGACTCTTGGCCCAGCTAGCCAAGACCACAGGGCAGATCCACACCATGCTTTCAAATCACATCTAACATACATTTAAAGTGCATGACTACACCCCAAAGAATCCTGGGAGCTGTAGTTTGTTATGAGTACTGGGCATTGCAGCTCTGTAAAGGGAACTACAGCCCCCAGAATACTTTGGTTGGTGCCATGTACTTTAAAATGTGTGTTGGGTGTGGTTTAAATACATGGTGGGGATCTGCCCTCACTGGGGCTCCCATGAAGGGGAGCAGCCTTGGTTTGTGTTCTCCATGTAGCCTTAAACACGTACAAGATCGTGCCAAGTATGACCCTTGATGGCTTCTGCCAACGTGGGAGAGTCATGGCAGAACTAGTCTATACTGATGGGCTGGCTCTCCAGAATTTCAGGCAGTCTTTCTCAGCCCTCCTGGGAAGATGTCAGAGATTGAATTCCAAAAGGACAAACCAGACACTTGGTAGCTTTAGCGCACAGACTCCTGTCTCTGATGGCTGGCTGTCATATCCGTTGGCCACTCTCAGCCCTGAAAAGCAGAGGCTGCTTCACTTGTCAGCAGGATTTATGTCATTGTTTCCTTCTTTTTGTCCCCCAGATCCTTTCTTCTCCTATCTCCAGGAACTCATGGTGTGGCTTCCTGACTTGTTTTGGACCTGACCAGAGGCCACATTTTGACAAACGGGGAGAAAGTTTCTTTTGTAACTCCCACCCCCATGGCTGCACTGAAGGGTTTTTAAAGAAACAGGCCCTTATCACAGAACGAGTCTGCTTAGTCAAGAATCTGTCTCTTTGCTTCAGACGATCCTGATCTCTGATCATAATTGGACTCTGGAGCTTCCTGACCTCAAGCAGGGCTCGTGGTCCTCATAGAATCATAGAATCATAGAGTTGGAAGAGACCACAAGGGCCATCCAGTCCAACCCCCTGCCAAGCAGGAAACACCATCAAAGCATTCCTGACAGGTGGCTGTCAAGCCTCTGCTTAAAGACCTCCAAAGAAGGGGACTCCACCACACTCCTTGGCAGCAAATTCCACTGTCGAACAGCTCTTACTGTCAAGAAATTCTTCCTAATGTTTAGGTGGAATCTTCTTTCTTGTAGTTTGAATCCATTGCTCCGTGTCCGCTTCTCTGGAGCAGCAGAAAACAACCTTTCTCCCTCCTCTATATGACATCCTTTTATATATTTGAACATGGCTATCATATCACCCCTTAACCTTCTCTTCTCCAGGCTAAACATACCCAGCTCCCTAAGCCGTTCCTCATAAGGCATCGTTTCCAGGCCTTTGACCATTTTGGTTGCCCTCCTCTGGACACGTTCCAGCTTGTCAATATCCTTCTTGAACTGTGGTGCCCAGAACTGGACACAGTATTCCAGGTGAGGTCTGACCAGAGCAGTGGTACTATTACTTCCCTCGATCTAGATGCTATACTCCTATTGATGCAGCCCAGAATTGCATTGGCTTTTTTAGCTGCTGCATCACACTGTTGACTCATGTCAAGTTTGTGGTCTACCAAGACTCCTAGATCCTTTTCACTTGTACTGCTCTCAAGCCAGGTGTCACCCATCCTGTATTTGTGCCTTTCATTTTTTTTGCCCACGTGTAGTACTTTACATTTCTCCCTGTTAAAATTCAGCCTGTTTGCCTTGGCCCAGTTCTCTAATCTGTTAAGGTCATTTTGAAGTGTGATCCTGTCCTCTGGGGTATTACCGGTAGCCCACCCCTCCCAATTTGGTGTCATCTGCAAACTTGATCAGGATGCCCTCAAGCCCATCATCCAAGTCATTGATAAAGATGTTGAATAAGACTGGGCCCAAGACAGAACCCTGTGGCACCCCACTAGTCACTTCTCTCCAGGATGAAGAGGAGCCATTGATGAGCACCCTTTGGGTTCGGTCAGTCAGCCAGTTACAAATCCACTGAATGGTAGCATTGTCTAGCCCACATTTTACCAGCTTCTTTACAAGAATATCGTGGGGCACCTTGTCAAAGGCCTTGCTGAAATCAAGATAGGCTACATCCACAGTGTTCCCTTCGTCTACCAGGCTTGTAATTCTGTCAAAAAATGAGATCAGACTAGTCTGACATGACTTATTTTTCAGAAACCCATGCTGACTTTTAGTGATCACAGCGTTCCTTTCTAGGTGCTCACAGACCGTTTGCTTAATGATCTGCTCTAGAATCGTTCCTGGTATTGATGTCAGGCTGACTGGGCGGTAATTGTTTGGGTCCTCTCTTTCCCCCTTTTTGAAAATAGGGACAACATTTGCCCTCCTCCAGTCTGCTGGGACTTCACCTGTTTTCCAGGAATTCTCAAAGATTACTGCCAGTGGTTCTGAAATCACCTCTGCCAGTTCTTTTAATACTCTGGGATGTATTTCATCTGGCCCTGGAGACTTGAATACATCTAAACTAGCCAAGTGTTCTTGTACTACCTCCTTACTTATTCTGGGCTGTGTTTCCCCTGCTGAATCATCTGCTCCATATTCTTCAGGTCGGGCATTCTTTTCTTTTTTGGAGAAGACTGAGGCAAAGAAGGTATTGAGTAGTTCTGCCCTTTCTGCGTCCCCTGTTCGCATTTCACCTTCTTCTCCTCTAAGTGACCCCACTGTTTCCTTGTTCTTCCTTTTGCTACGGACATACCCATAAAAACCCTTTTTATTGCTTTTAACCTCTCTAGCAAGCCTGAGTTCATTCTGTGCTTTAGCTTTTCTGACTTTGTCTCTACATGTGCTGGCTATTTGTTTGAATTCCTCTCTGGTGGTTTCCCCCTTTTCCCATTTCTTGTACATATCCCTAAGTCTAGAATTTGAGTCTTAGTATGCTTGGTTGCTCCTTTCTGATGTATAATAAACTCCAGAAGAGCATGATCACTCCCACCTAATGATCCTGCCACTTCTACCCCACTAACCAGGTCATCACTATTGGTTAGGACCAGATCTAAAATGGCTGATCCTCTTGTTGCTTCTCCCACTTTCTGGACAATGAAATTGTCTGCAAGACCAGTGAGGAATCTGTTCGACCTTATGCTCTTGGCTGAGTTTGACATCCAACAAATATCAGGATAGTTGAAATCCCCCATTACTACTATCTCATTTCCTTTTGAATGCTTGGTCATCTGTTCCAGGAAGGCATCATCTATGTCCTCAGTTTGGCTTGGGGATCTATAGTAAACTCCCACAATGAGATCACTGTTATTTTTCTCTCCCTTAATTTTGACCCAGATACTCTCAATTTGGCTTTGAAGTTTTAAATCATGGATCTCTTCACAGGTATACACATCTCTGACATATAACGCCACTCCTCCTCCTTTCCTGTTTGGTCTATTTCTCTTAAATAGATTGTATCCCTCTATTACTACATTCCAATCATGAGACTCATCCCACCAGGTTTCAGTGATGCCTATTATGTCGTATTTAGTTTGCTGTACCAAGAGCTCAAGTTCATCTTGTTTATTTCCCATGCTCTGTGCATTTGTATACAGACATTGAAAACCATTGATCATTCCCCCTAGTCTCCTACTTAAGGATTTTTTCCTCCCACCACTAGGTCTGTGTGCTGTTTGCTCCATTTGGTCCTTGACATTTGGATGATCATCTTCAGCATTTGATAGACTCCTACCTTCAGGACCACTGTCTCCCTCCCCCACATAAGTCAGTTTAAAGCCCTCCTGATGAGGTTTTTGAGATTGTTGGCAAAAACATTCCTCCCAACCCTTGTGAGGTGCAGCTCATCACTTGCCAGAAGTCCATCTTCAAGAAACTGCAGACCATGATCTAAGAATCCAAACCGTTCCTGCTGGCACCATTTGCGAAGCCAGTTGTTCACTTCTTCTATTTTTCCCTCTCTTCCTGGGCCACGGCGTTCAACTGGGAGGACAGATGAGATGACAATTTGTGCATTTAATTGCTTCAACTTCCTGCCCAGAGCCTCATAATCACTTTTGATCTTCTGGAGGCTATGGCTTGCGGTGTCATTGGTTCCCACATGGACTTTGTCTTGGTGCTGATTGTGGCAAGCGCCTACAGATGGCTCCTCCCGAAGGAACTTCACGTTGAGAGTCTAATTGGGTAAACAAACTATGGGAGCCTCACTTAAGGCACCATGACCTCATAGCAGCAGCAGCAGCGTCGGCGTTCTCCTTTAAGCTTCATCAAGGGGCAAGATGGATGTTGGCATTTTACCCCTTTAAAAGGTAAAGGGACCCCTGACCATTAGGTCCAGTCGTGACTGACTCTGGGGTTGCGGCGCTCATCTCGCTTTACTGGCCAAGGGAGCCAGCGTACAGCTTCCAGGTCATGTGGCCAGCATGACTAAGCCGCTTCTGGCGAACCAGAGCAACGCACGGAAATGCCATTTACCTTCCCGCTGCAGCGGTACCTATTTATCTACTTGCACTTTGACATGCTTTCGAACTGCTAGGTTGGCAGGAGCTGGGACCGAACAACGGGAGCTCACCCCGTCACGGGGATTCGAACCGCCGACCTTCTGATCGGCAAGCCCTAGGCTCAGTGGTTTAACCCACAGCGCCACCCGCGTCCCCCTTTACTCCTGACCAAAGAGATAAATGACCTACATTTGGGGATTACTTTTGGACTGGACTTCCATGATTTTGCAGACGAGTACAGGGAAGGCCTATCGATGTCAGGCCCAGGCACTCCACTTCCTGTGTATTATTCCATGACACACACCTTGTCTTTCTTTCGAGTCCCTGATTGGCAGCTAGGTCACTTAGTGGGCCAGGCTAGTGCAGAGCTCTTTTTACACTTTCTAATTATGTAAAGTGAAAGCCCATAAAGCGGGTGGGATGGTGCAGAGCACTGGCTGGTTTTTCTCTTCTGCTCTTTTGGCAAATTCACCAAAAATAAATGAAGTTTTGGAGCTATTTTAAAGGGAAATTGCCAAAAACGACACTGCTGACATGGGTTGTCATACGTTTGGCAACCCTATCATACACAGTGACAACACAAATCAACTGAATTTAATGAATAGGGGGACTAGAACCGGCACCCAAGCAGTTCATAGTTTTCCACTTGATAACCTCTTTAATAGGCTGTGAAATTTGCTGGCAGAAGAGGCTTGGCCTCTAAGAAAAAGGCTTCTTCTGTTTACTGTATTCTTCCCAGCTCCAGTTTGCTGATGGTGCCTTCTTGAAGCCATGTCTCACCAAGTTAAAACGAAGTTGGTGTGTTAATAGGCAGTATTCCTAGATAACTTACCCTAACAGAGCGCAGTCAGAGACCTCGTTTACTCTTGAAAATGGGTGGAGTGGTGCTCAGGCTTGAACTGGAAATCTATCATTGTGCCCTATACATGTGCACCTGCTTGTCTGCCAGCATCTCCATACCCCATTGTGTCCACATCATGTTACTGATTTCTGCAGTGCAGGGGGTTGGACTAGATGACCCTTGGGGTCCCTTCTAGCCCTACAACTCTATGATTCTATCTTCCCCTTGAAAATGGTTGCAGGAGTTGAACTGGGGTTTGGTGTTTAGAAAGTAGAATTGTTTCTGAATGTGTGTATCAGGTTTCAATCTGACATGTCAGAGTTAAATGGAATAATTGTGCTAAACCAGCCTGACAAATGGGATGCAAAATGATTTGAGTTAAACCACAGGGTTCCCTTTTATCTTTAGTAATCTTTAGTGTAACACAAGATTGCAGTGTGGAGTGTTGCTGCTCAAGGTTCCAGCCAGCCACGTCTTCCCCCAAAATATTCCATTCCACATCCCACTCCCCCCACTACCGGGGCCACTCAGCATGCGCCACCCTCATCGCGCTGCTGGTGCCTCCCTCTGCTGTGCGGGTGGCATCACTTTGGGGGCCTAAGGATCAGCCTGTGGAGGGGGAGCCTCTGGAATGTTTTTACTGCACTTCTGTTGCATTTGGGATGCATGTTTATATATTGCAAGTCACTTTATTGAAAGGTAGTCCTAATTATTCTAAAAGGGGAAGGAAGCCTCCTGAGAATGCACCCAGAAGCAAGTGGTATTTAAAACTAATTACTCCTTGGTACATGCAAAGGGAAACCCCAGACAGCTGTAAGAACTTGATTCCATAGACATGCTGGACATATATCTTTTTTTTTAACCAAAATTCTGAATAGAATAATAATTGTTGCCTTTGCACATTGTGGGTAACTCGGAGCAACATTCTGAGAGGCAGTGTGGTGCTGTGGATGAAAGGTAACAAGTTTGAAGAGCTTCCCTTTGGGGCAAGGGCTGTAGCTCAGTGGCAGAAACCTGTTTTGCATGCAGATCCCCAGTTCAATCCCAGACATCTCCAGGTAGGGCTGGGGAAAATCCCAGCCTGAAACCCAGGACAGCTGCTGCCAGTCTGTGTAGATAGCACTGAGCTAGATGCACACAAGGGTCCGAGTCCATATAAGGCAGCTGCCACTGTTTCTATGAAATCTTTCAGATGCCGGCCAGATCTGTGGCACTTGGCAGGTCACATTTCAGCTACCAGGCAGGGAGGATTGGGGATCATTTGGGCACTTTATCAGAAGTGATGGTAAATGTTAGTAGGTCAGCTGAAATGGTAGACATGCCTAACCTTTTGCGCTTTCATGATGCAGCTGCTGCTGTTTCAGGCACCCTCTCTCTTCCAGATGCTATGGCACTTGCAGCTGGTATGTGAGCAGGTTTCCTTCTTTGCTCTCTTTACCAAAGAGGTGAGGAGGCAGCAAGGTTTCCTTGCTGATGGTGCCACTCCTTTGGAAACTCCCCTCCTAGAGAAGCCCAGCTGGTCCCCACTCCCTCACAAGGGTTCTTATGTTCTCTAGACACCTTGTTGGTTCTGTCCTGGTTCTAATGTTTTGTTATTGTTCTCCAGCTGCTGTTTTCCTGATACGTGGTGCTGGTTTGGTTGATATTGTCTGTATTTCAGCTCCATAAGCATTCTTGAGTACCTACTGGTAATGAAAGGCAGGGATGTAGTTCCCTATTGCCCAAGCTGATTTCAAGGATAAACCAAAGGAAGGGGTGGAAAATGTTTACCAGTTCAGGTGCTCTGTAGATCAAATAATAGCAATTTGCTGGTTGCCTACCACATGAATGCTAGTTTTACCCTCCTCAGCTCAGCATTCCTCACTAGAACAATTTCTGGGTTTTTTGTTTATAAGTTGACAAAATTTAAAAGCAGATAAAAATTTTGTTTTCATTATTGTCAGATTTTCTGCTGATCTCTTGAGAGCTGCTCAGATTCTTTCTAAAGTATGTGCTACAATATTCTGGCAGGAAATGTAAAAATAAAATATTTTCTCTCATTGGAGAAAAGTTAGCTTTGTAGAAGAAAATTTAACATGAACCACCAGAGCGTTAAAGGAGCTTCCCATGAGCCTCTTAAGTCAGGCTTCCTCAACCTTGGCCCTCCAGATGTTTTGAGACTACAATTCCCATCATCCCTGATCAGTGGTCCTGCTAGCTATAATAATAATAATAATAATAATAATAATAATTTATTATTTGTACCCCGCCCATCTGGCTGGGTCTCCCCAGCCACTCTGGGCGGCTTCCAGCAAACATTAAAATACATTAACACATCACAGAAATAATAATAATTTAGGGATCATGGGAGTTATAGGCCAAAAACACGTGGAGGGCCGAGGTTGAGGAAGCCTGCTGTAAGTCTTTTAAATGCAATCAAGACTAACGCTGGATTTTCCATCGGGAACTAGTCTTGCTGAAGGGGGCACTTTTGGAAGGGAGAGCCTCCACACTTGGCAACCAACTCCTTGTTAGCACTCACGAGAGCCATTTCCAAATCAGCTTTGATTTCATTCTGGGTTGGCAATGTCACTTTCTAACTTGCACAAAGTGGAGCCATTTTATGGGTTGGTGATTTTGTTAGTATATCCTCACTTTTCAGATGGGAGAACTGAGGTTTAGAGCAGATAAGTGGAGGGCTGATCGGTACGTAAGGTGTGAATGTGCGACTCCTACCTGTCCCAAGAAGCATCTTATGCCATTGAAAGGATGCAGAGGTAGTGTCACGAATTTTTTGAGGGGCTGGTAGGAAAGGTGCAGTGAAGCTGTCCTTACGGCTGGAAAATTAGTGCCAGGCAGGAAAATGGACTTGCCATTCATGGTGAGCTTGTGCAATTTGTTTTAGCCATGCTTTCTCCTACATTCTCCTATTAAACAACATTACCAGCCTTCATAACAATGCATCATCCCCACCCCATTTTTGGTTAAGGAACATTCTTGGAGATTGAAACAAAATAAAAAAATTCCTTCCAGTAGCACCTTAGAGACCAACTAAGTTTGTTATTGGTATGAGCTTTCGTGTGCATGCACACTTCTTCAGATACATCTTGGAGATGTTAACTAATGTTTTACGCTGTAGTGTAAACCCAGTCTATGCCAAACAATGAGTGGCTAGTGTTTGACTGCCAAGGAATTTGGAAGAGAGATCTGTGTTTGTGTTCTCCAGAAAGCGTTAGGGAGTATGCACAGCAACTGGCTGATGTGTGCTGGAACCCCTTTGTGGGAGACTTCCCCATTCCGCTGGATCTCATGCCTAGCTGACACACACATAGCAGGTGAGCTGGTAAAGACTTGCGGACCATATGGCATCAGACTGCAGGAAGATATTTTCTCTTGGGAAAACCAGCATATCAGGAAGAAACCTACTGGTAGTTACAGGTAGGTAGCCGTGTTGGTCTGTCATAGTCAAAACAAAATAAAAAATAAAAAAATTCCTTCCAGTAGCACCTTAGAGACCAACTAAGTTTGTTCTTGGTATGAGCTTTCGTGTGCATGCACACTTCTTCAGATACACTGAAACAGAAGTCACCAGACCCTTATATATAGTGAGAGGGTGGGGAGGGTCTGGTGACTTCTGTTTCAGTGTATCTGAAGAAGTGTGCATGCACACAAAAGCTCATACCAATCACAGAATCACAGAATCATAGAGTTGGAAGAGACCACAAGGGCCATCCAGTCCAACCCCCTGCCAAGCAGGAAACACCATCAAAGCATTCCTGACAGGTGGCTGTCAAGCCTCTGCTTAAAGACCTCCAAAGAAGGAGACTCCACCACACTCCTTGGCAGCAAATTCCACTGTCGAACAGCTCTTACTGTCAAGAAATTCTTCCTAATGTTTAGGTGGAATCTTCTTTCTTGTAGTTTGAATCCATTGCTCCGTGTCCGCTTCTCTGGAGCAGCAGAAAACAACCTTTCTCCCTCCTCTATATGACATCCTTTTATATATTTGAACATGGCTATCATATCACCCCTTAACCGTCTCTTCTCCAGGCTAAACATACCCAGCTCCCTAAGCCGTTCCTCATAAGGCATCGTTTCCAGGCCTTTGACCATTTTGGTTGCCCTCCTCTGGACACGTTCCAGCTTGTCAATATCCTTCTTGAACTGTGGTGCCCAGAACTGGACACAGTATTCCAGGTGGGGTCTGACCAGAGCGGAATACAGTGGTACTATTACTTCCCTTGATCTAGATGCTATACTCCTATTGATGCAGCCCAGAATTGCATTGGCTTTTTTAGCTGCTGCATCACACTGTTGACTCATGTCAAGTTTGTGGTCTACCAAGACTCCTAGATCCTTTTCACTTGTACTGCTCTTAAGCCAGGTATCACCCATCCTGTATTTGTGCCTTTCATTTTTTTTGCCCAAGTGTAGTACTTTACATTTCTCCCTGTTAAAATTCATCCTGTTTGCCTTGGCCCAGTTCTCTAATCTGTTAAGGTCATTTTGAAGTGTGATCCTGTCCTCTGGGGTATTAGCCACCCCTCCCAATTTGGTGTCATCTGCAAACTTGATCAGGATGCCCTCAAGCCCATCATCCAAGTCATTGATAAAGATGTTGAATAAGACTGGGCCCAAGACAGAACCCTGTGGCACCCCACTAGTCACTTCTCTCCAGGATGAAGAGGAGCCATTGATGAGCACCCTTTGGGTTCGGTCAGTCAGCCAGTTACAAATCCACTGAATGGTAGCATTGTCTAGCCCGCATTTTACCAGCTTCTTTACAAGAATATCATGGGGCACCTTGTCAAAGGCCTTGCTGAAATCAAGATAGGCTACATCCACAGTGTTCCCTTCGTCTACCAGGCTTGTAATTCTGTCAAAAAATGAGATCAGATTAGTCTGACATGACTTATTTTTCAGAAACCCATGCTGACTTTTAGTGATCACAGCGTTCCTTTCTAGGTGCTCACAGACCGTTTGCTTAATGATCTGCTCTAGAATCTTTCCTGGTATTGATGTCAGGCTGACTGGGCGGTAATTGTTTGGGTCCTCTCTTTCCCCCTTTTTGAAAATAGGGACAACATTTGCCCTCCTCCAGTCTGCTGGGACTTCACCTGTTTTCCAGGAATTCTCAAATATTACTGCCAGTGGTTCTGAAATCACCTCTGCCAGTTCTTTTAATACTCTGGGATGTAGTTCATCTGGCCCTGGAGACTTGAATACATCTAAACTAGCCAAGTGTTCTTGTACTACCTCCTTACTTATTCTGGGCTGTGTTTCCCCTGCTGAATCATCTGCTCCATATTCTTCAGGTCGGGCATTGTTTTCTTTTTTGGAGAAGACTGAGGCAAAGAAGGTATTGAGGAGTTCTGCCCTTTCTGCGTCCCCTGTTCGCATTTCACCATCTTCTCCTCTAAGTGACCCCACTGTTTCCTTGTTCTTCCTTTTGCTACGGACATACCCATAAAAACTCTTTTTATTGCTTTTAACCTCTCTAGCAAGCCTGAGTTCATTCTGTGCTTTAGCTTTTCTGACTTTGTCTCTACATGTGCTGGCTATTTGTTTGAATTCCTCTCTGGTGGTTTCCCCCTTTTTCCATTTCTTGTACATATCCCTTTTAAATCTTAACTCAGTTAAAAGTTCTTTAGATAGCCACCCTGGCTTCTTTAGGCACCTTCCATGTTTTCGTCGCATTGGTACTGCTTGAAGTTGTGCTTTTAATATCTCCCTTTTAACAAACTCCCATCCATCATGAACTCCCATCCCTTTTAGTATTACTGACCATGGGATCACATCCAGCATTTCCCTAAGTTTTCTGAAGTCGGCTTTCTTAAAGTCTAGAATTTGAGTCTTAGTATGCTTGGTTGCTCCTTTCTGATGTATAATAAACTCCAGAAGAGCATGATCACTCCCACCTAATGATCCTGCCACTTCTACCCCACTAACCAGGTCATCACTATTGGTTAGGACCAGATCTAAAATGGCTGATCCTCTTGTTGCTTCTACCACTTTCTGGACAATGAAGTTGTCTGCAAGGCCAGTGAGGAATCTGTTCGACCTTATGCTCTTGGCTGAGTTTGACATCCAACAAATATCAGGATAGTTGAAATCCCCCATTACTACTATCTCATTTCCTTTTGAATGCTTGGTCATCTGTTCCAGGAAGGCATCATCTATGTCCTCAGTTTGGCTCGGGGATCTATAGTAAACTCCCACAATGAGATCACTGTTATTTTTCTCTCCCTTAATTTTGACCCAGATACTCTCAATTTGGCTTTGAAGTTTTAAATCATGGATCTCTTCACAGGTATACACATCCCTGACATATAATGCCACTCCTCCTCCTTTCCTGTTTGGTCTATTTCTCTGAAATAGATTGTATCCCTCTATTACTACATTCCAATCATGAGACTCATCCCACCAGGTTTCAGTGATGCCTATTATGTCGTATTTAGTTTGCTGTATCAAGAGCTCAAGTTCATCTTGTTTATTTCCCATGCTCTGTGCATTTGTATACAGACATTGAAAACCATTGATCATTCCCCCTAGTCTCCTACTTAAGGATTTTTTCCTCCCACCACTAGGTCTGTGTGCTGTTTGCTCCATTTGGTCCTTGACTTTTGGATGATCATCTTCAGCATTTGATAGACTCCTACCTTCAGGACCACTGTCTCCCTCCCCCACATAAGTCAGTTTAAAGCCCTCCTGATGAGGTTTTTGAGATTGTTGGCAAAAACATTCCTCCCAACCCTTGTGAGGTGCAGCCCATCACTTGCCAGAAGTCCATCTTCAAGAAACTGCAGGCCGTGATCTAAGAATCCAAACCGTTCCTGCCGGCACCATTTGCGAAGCCAGTTGTTCACTTCTCCTATTTTCCCCTCTCTTCCTGGGCCACGGCGTTCAACTGGGAGGACAGATGAGATGACAATTTGTGCATTTAATTGCTTCAGCTTCCTGCCCAGAGCCTCATAATCACTTTTGATCTTCTGGAGGCTATGGCTTGCGTTGTCATTGGTTCCCACATGGACTAAAAGGAAGGGGTTTTTATCCGTAGGTTTTATTATTCCTTGCAGCCGTTCTGTAACATCATGGATCTTGGCCCCGGGGAGACAGCATACCTCTCGAGACATCTTGTCAGGCCCACAGATCACTGCTTCGGTACCAAGAACAAACTTAGTTGGTCTCTAAGGTGCTACTGGAAGGATTTTTTTTATTTTTTATCTTGTTTTGAGGAAGAAACCTAGTGTGGTACTTAAGTAAGTTTTACATTTTACTCAGAGTACACACATTGAAATGAATGGATGAGACTAAGTTTTACAGTTAGTGAAGCTTACTTGAATACCACTCCTAGACTAGAGATAATCTTCCTGCCTGTTCAGCCTGGTTTTGCATGCAAATCAGCTGCTGCCATCTTTATCTCAAATTCCAGCAGTTTCTTGCCAGGGCAGGCTAGACAAGAGAGGCCTCAGCATCTCCAGGAAGTAGTGTGCAAGATCTTTGTATTCAAGTATGCCATCTGTGGTCAGGGATAAGCAGGGTCTTCCTCCAGCTCCAAGCTTTCAGACCCATATGTTAAGCCATCTGCTTACTTGCTTCTAAACATCAGCCCCGGGAAGGTTTGTGCCAGGTTAGATAATAAAATTTCCAGTTCTAATTCCAGCTTCTTCATGCATTCAGAGAGCACACTCACTTTTACTTTTACCAAATTGAACTGCCCTGGCCTCCCAGTTCCTGCTTCATCATTTCGTAAAGCTTCCTCTGATCCTAAAGCAAACACCATCTCTTTGCAGGCCTGCCACTGCTTTTTTGCAGTTGGAGGCCCCTTAGGTTGGCAGTCTTGTACTGCAGAATCAGGTATGCAGACACCTTTGTTTCCATGCGAACCTTTGGAGCAGCACTTTGATGCCATCGGGTGCCTCTGAACCTGTGAAAAGGGTGCACCAACCTGGTATTCATTGCAGATGAGGATTCTGCATCATTCTGCTTCTGCCAGCCACCTGGTGATGGCTTCCTGAATACCGGTACCTTCAAATGTCAACCTTCTCTATTTGCCGTGAGGCCTGTCCATCAGGTGCACTCCACTCCACCTCCTTGACTTCATACCATATGAATTTTAACCTTCCTTTTCACCTGGCCCTTTCTCACTCAGATGGACTGCACTTTGAGTGCCCCACCTGCAGCATTTTGAAGAACAAAAAAGGAGCCCTCTGGATCTGGCCAGCAGCCCATCCAGTCCACCATGCTGCTTTCACAGTGGCCAACCAGATGCCTCCGTGGAAAACCCATAAGCAGGGCACAAGCACAAGCATTCTCTCCCTCCTGTGGTTTCCTGCAACAGGAACATAGCCATCCTGGCTAGTATCCATTGAAAGCCCTCTCTTTCATGAATTTGTCCAGTCCTCTTTTAAAGCCATTTCCTGTGGGAGAGAGTTCCATAGTTTATGCACTGTGTGAAGAAGGACTTTTGTGTCTGTGAAACTTAAGTGCAAATGAGTGTGTGCTTTGCTGGCCTTGCTGCTTTCTCTCCTTTGAGCCCTTTCAGTTTTGAGCTTTGTCGATGGGGTTGATTTCATTTCTCTATTATATCTCTTCTGATTTTATTCTTGTGACATCCAGTCTAAACCTTTTGCAAGATAGGCCACAAAACCATAAGGAACACCACCACTGCTGCATACACCAAGCAAAATGTTTGTGGATACTAAATGTTCATGGCTCCACAAAAGTGATGTCCCTTGCAGGATGCCATGGGAGAGAAATACATAACTTAGATCATTCAGGCAGCCTTCTGGTTGCATAGCAACCTTGGAGCTGTAGCGGCTGGTATTATTAGCAGTGAGAGCATTCAGCTATATGGCACAAGAGTAGGTGGGATGTTTAGTTACGTGTTGAGAAAAATGAGCTCTGCTTGCAGCTCCTGCACTGCTTTAATATAGCAGCAGGACTTGTTCTCCTAGTGCACGGAGATGAGAGAGACACGTACATTCTGATCTCCTGGTCTGTTGCAAGCTGTCAGAGTTTTGCATCTCTCTGGCTTGTGTGTGTTCCCAAACCTGCAACTGTCTGTTTGCTAATGACCAAGTGCCGGTAAGTCTCCAGAATCGCTAAGGTCTTGTCTCCTGTTCATCCCTTTGTGGTTTTTAGCAATAGTCCATAACATTTGCTGTTCTGTCACATCCACCTACATACCACGAGAGCAGGCGTGCGGATGTTCTTGGTGATTGCATTAGTGACGGGGAACTCTCTGAAACCCTGGTCACACTACAGAGGGGGTGGGGTAAAACTCTGCTCCTGGATTGTACCATTGCAGGCTGCCATTAGTAGGGGAGGAGGCTGCATATCTGAGCATTTCACACTCTTCCCAAAGAAACTCACTCTGCACAGCAAACCAGCTTATTAAGCAAAATTTTGGAGATGTTTTCCACATGCAAAGTGGTCTGTGTGTCTGTGTCTGTCTGCAGTCTGAAATGGGACAGTCCAGGAATGTTTTGTCACCTCACTTGTGTAGACCAGGCTGGAGCCTGAGGGTTGGAGCCAAGTAACTTCTGCTCAGAGTAGACTCACTAAAATTAATGGACCTGTTAGCCGTGTTCATTAGTTTAAATGCATCTACTCTGAATAAAACTGATGATTTGGGGTGGTGCTGCATTTGTGTTTTAATTATTGTAAACATACCTTGGGACCTGGAGGTGAAGGATGTGTAATAAATAGTAGTAATAACAATAACTTTAAACGAGCTTGTTTAAATGAGCTGTGCTACCATCAGAACTCTTTCTAGCATGTCCAAAATACACATGTACATCAGATTCTGTCATGTTTAACTGTTGTGGTTTCCAGCTAAAGAGCTCTAGCAGGGAAAAGTCTAGGCACCTTCTTAAAACGACAGTTGTAAGACTTTGTGGAGGGGGAACCCATGAAAAAATCCTTCCTTGTCAATATTTCCTAGGCCCAGTGATGTTTCTGTGTAGGTCTTTGCTGGCAAAGCCCTCTGCTGGATTTCAGAGACAAGGGATATTCAACTGGATGGCTTAAGTTTGGAGTATCTGATGCTTCGGACATAGAGGATATTGGGAGTCCACACTATAGGCAAAGGAAGGAGAGTGGCTCATTGGCAGAGCATGTGCTGTGCATGCAGAAGGGTGCAGGGTCAATCCTCAGCTTCTCTGGATGGGGCTGACAAGGTCCCTTGCCTGGAGAACCACCCCCAGGCAGTGCAAACAGAACAGGCTAGAGGCACCGAGGATCTGGCTTGGTATAAGAGAGCTTCCCATGTACCCACAATGGTCTCCCAGCACCCTGACACCACCCTGACAGGGCTCCAAGGCACACCTTTGGGATTGCACCCTTCTTGGCCCTCCTCCCCTCCGCCCTTGAAATGTTGGCTACCCCAAGCCCTCACGTGCTGGGGGGGTTCAGAGGATTGGGCTGGTGGCTGCACTCCTCTACAGAGGAGTCATCATCTACAGGAAAATGCTGTGTCTTCATGCTGTGGGAAATCTTCCAGATAACTGCCATGGCTGGTGAGGTCAGCTGGGATAGGATCCTGCTCAGTTCTAGGAACTGTTTATCTGTTGCTGCAGCAGCAAACGTAAGAGGAGAGGAAGGTGTCTCTTGCTCAGGAAATTGCTCTGCCTAACACCATCTCCACATTGGACCAGGGGTTCTTCACTGGGTCTTGAAGAAAAGGCATTGGGCCATGTTCAGATCCTTGTGGGCAAAGTTAACCTATCCATTAGTGAGTATTTGGAAATGGTGCTTGGATTGTGTGTGTGTGTGTGTGTGTGTGTGTGTGTTGGCGTGCTTTCTGGGGAGCTATATGTAGATTTTGTCTTTACATTTCCGTGCGGTCAGTAAACTTTTTAAAGGAAATATGTGCCTGTTCTGTATCACCCAGTTTCCCACGGGCATCTGGTTGGCCACTGTGAGAATAGGAGGCTGGGCATGTGTACTCTTGTTAGCCCTCTGCTCAGTTGGAGTGGAGACAGGAAACCTTGAGTAAAGTGACATTAAAATTGTCACCTGATTAAAATGTTGTGGTCAGTTTAATCACTTAAATATGTACATGTGTAAAAGCCATAGTTCTGTTTTATTGGATGTCCTTGGAGCAGCCTTCCCCCACCTAATGCCCTTCAGATGTTCTGGCCTGCAACTTGTACTAGCACCAGCCAGCATGGTTGTCTGGGAGTTGTAGTCCAAAACATTTGGAGTGAGAGGGAGAGACGAGTTGGTTGGGTTGGGTGGTTGGTTGGAGTGGGTAGCTGGAGTTAGTGTAATAGAATAAGTGGAGTCAGGAACAGTTAGGAGCTAAGAAGAAAAATAATTAGCTGAGAGGTGGTTTAGAGAGTGCAAGCCGGGAGATGATGTTAGAAGTCTGGATAGACGCCCTATGTTTGTAATGGATTGAGATCATTTATGAAACCACACGCTTGTTAAAATATAATAAAACAACCAAAGATTTATGTTACACGTTAACCCTGACTGGACTCAGTATGTTACCAGGTAGGGGCCTGGTTGGTGGCACCGAGAAATAAAGTGGTGGCACAGGGATCAATAGACGGTGAAACATCTGGGGACCCTGTGTGATCGCCACAGTGGGGCACTTTGAACTCTTCATAAGACTGCTTCTGTATGGTGAGGAAATTTCCAAGTTCTCAGGTGGCCTTTGTGATGGCTTTTGCTTGCAATGGTTAAGAACTGCTGGCTTAAAGAGCAGCCTGAACATCAGACTCTTGCAGATAAGGGCAAATTGTGTTTTTACTACTTTTTTGGGGAGGGGCACCCAGAATGGCTGCGGCAACCCAGTCAGATGGATGACATATCCTCTATAATAAAGTGCCTGTGTCCGTGCGTACGTTCCGTGTGTCAGTGGAAATGCGCTACTGCGCATGCGCCCCACTGACGCAGGGATTGGAGCGGGCGGAGAGGGGGCGTGTCCGAGAGGGCGGCCGTGCGCAGGCACGTCGTCAGTTGGGTCAGTGCTGCCGCCTCGCACGGTCGCCCTCCCGGCCCGCTGAGGGGGCAACCGACCGCCGCCGGGCTCGCCCTGCCCAGGCACCTCCGCGGACCTGCCGGCTTCGCCAGGGGCGCTTCGGCCCTAGCGGAGCCTCCCTCCTCAACTGGGCGAGGGGGAGACCCGGACGCCGCCCTGGAGGTGGCTGAGGCAAGCGGCTCGGGTTTCACCTTGGCTCTCGCGGCCTCTGCAGCCACAGACCCGTCCGCCTCGCCTCACCTCACCTGCCCGGTCTGATGCGGCTGCAGCCTTGGACGGGGGAAGTGGCCCGAGGAGGACGCCGTGGCTGAGGCGGGATTTGAACCCGGGCCTCCTCGCCTCCTCCTCCTGGGGCTCTGCCTCCTCCTGCCTCCTCCTCCTCTAGCGCCCGTTATTTAACGGGCTAACTTCAACTAGTAAACAATAAATTGTTATTGTTATATAAATATTTTCACCAGCCACAGTCCCAACTGCAGCACAGATATTGTGAAAAAGGGGTGTATGTGTGGGGTGGGTGGGGGTGTTTGTTTCTCACATAGTTAGGTCACAGACTTGGGCTTTTTTTTTTTTTTTTTACAAAGTTTGTGATCAACCTGTGAAAGAATTTGCAACCAAATGCTACTAGCTGAAATGCAAATGATGAGGGACAGAGAGAGAGAGAGAGAGAGAGAGAGAGAGAGAGAGAGAGACATTTTGCCACCAGAAGGTGCTAGCCTGTGTCTGTACCAGTCCTCTCACTTTATGTGGACAACTTGGACCCAGGGGTCAGCAACCTTTTTCAGCCATGGGCTGGTCCACTGTCCCTCAGACCTTGTGGGGGGCCGGACTATATATTTTTTCGGGGGGGGGGGAATGAACAAATTCCTATGCCCTACAAATAACCCAGAGATGCATCCTATATAATAATCTTCAAATGTCCCTGCGTCCACTGTGTGTCAGTGGTTTTTTGCCACTGCGCATGTCCGACAGGGACGCAGGGATTGGAGCGAGCGGAGAGGGGGGCGTGGCCGGGAGGCAGCGGCGGCCGGGCGAAACTGCGCCGCCGCCATTGCCGTGTCCGCCTCCTCCTCCTCAGGCCGCTGCCGCCGCCTCAGCCCCGTCGGAGGCGGCAGCTGTTCCCCGGGCCCGCGAAGGGAGCAGCTCCTCCCAGCCCCGCGAAGGGAGCCCGCCCGGCCCGCTTCCTTTCCGGGGCCGTCCGATCCGAGCTGCCCCTTCCCACCGGCCGCACTTACCCGACCGCACGCCCGGCTCCGCTCCGCCTTTCCTGCTCATCGGCCGGGACTGACGACGGGAGCCCTCCCCGCCAGGCCTGAGCCACATCCGCAGCCGCATTGGCGTGGCGTCCCTGAGGGGGAGAAGGAGGTCTCGCCTCCCGGAGGCAGGAAGGCCCGGCGACCTGTCAACGGGCGCTAGAACGGTGGGGGGAGCCGCGGCGGTGGGGGGAGCTGCCATAGCCGCGACTCCCGCCGCCACCTCAGTCTGTTTGAACAGGCCAGGCCTGGCCGAGGAGGCGGTGTCGCGGCCCCGGCTTCGCCTATAGCCGAGCGCCGGGGTTGCGATCCGGCCTTGCTTGGTGCGTCGCTGCCGAGACACGCGCTTCGGGCCGCCGCCGCCACGATGGACCTGCGGATCCTGGAGCCCTGCGTGCTGAGCCTGGCCCGAGGCGGACTCCGGCTGCTGTGGCGGGGTCCGGGCGGGCCTGGCTTCCCCCGGCGGCGCCGGCGGCTCCTCGCCCTCCTCCCCAGCGGCAGTGACGCACCAAGCAAGGCCGGATCGCAACCCCGGTGCGCGGCTATAGGCGAAGCCGGGGCCGCAGCGCCGCATCCTCGCCCAGGCCTGGCCCGGCCCCCGGGGAGGAGGGCGAGTGAGCGCGAAGGAAGGGAGGAGCGGGGCGGGCTCCCACATCCCCGCCCACACAGGCCGCGGGGGGAGGCGAGAGGGAAGGGGACGCCTCCCTCTCCCTCCTCAATCGCTAACCTCCGGCCAGGCAGAGGCAGGTGCCTTCCCGGGGCTGGCCGCGTGCTGCCCGCCCGCTCTGCTGCGCCCTTCCGAAGACCACCCCGAGGAATGCCCGGAGGAGGGCAGCGCGCACGCGCACACACACACACACCGCCTCCCTCTCCAAAAAAAAGGCCAACCCTTTGGCTGCTGGCTGGCCAGCTGTTTTCGCTTCTTCCTCCCACTGAATGGTGGTTGCCGAGATCCAAGGCCCTCTTCTTTTTTTTCCTCCCTCTCTCGCTTTCGCTGCTCTCTTTCTCTCTCTCCCTCCCCTCTCTCTTTCGTCCCCGCTTCGTCCCCTTGCAAACGTGGGGAGCAAAGGGAAGGGAGGAGAAACGAGAGATAAAAAAAGCAAGTGGGATCTCCTCCCCTGTAAACGAAAATAACTCTCCTGATGAGGAGTTTTTATTTACTTCCTGCCCCACGGACATATGTTCTAGCGCCCGTGAATTTCACGGGCTTCTTGTCTACTAGTTTTAAATAAAAGGACACATTCTACTCATGTAAAAACATGCTGATTCCCTCTCCGTCCACGGGCCGGATTGAGAAGGCGATTGGGCCACATCCGGCCCCCGGGCCTTAGGTTGCCTACCCCTGACTTGGACCCACCAAGAAGCAGCCTGTAGCAGAAGTATGCAACTCAGCCTTGCATCTATGTGCCCCCAAACCACCATCTGGGGTGCAACTCTTTCAAATGTTTTGCCTGGAGGATTTTTTTGGGGTGTCCCTTGACACTGTCCATCATTGGTAGAAGAATTTCCATAGCACATTTTGATGTCTAAAGATAAGCTTTCGTGACACAGCCATGGGTTATACATTCAAGCTGTCCCTTTAGCATTTTTACTCACAGGAGAAGTGTTAAAATGTAGATTTTTCATTGTTATCCATGTACACATTTATTGGGTTTTTTAATCCCCATTGCTGATGGTGAGTGTGGTGACTAACCAGGCTCCTGTCCAGGCGGACTAGTTAGCGAGTCTCACCCGGAAGCTCCTGTAGCTGCACATGGCCTGCTCTGGCCAGCTGACTGCAGTGCCTTCTTTTGGTGGTGTGGCTCCCGACCTCACACCCTGCAGGTATTTAATGTGTCACATAAATAATGTGTGGTGACTGTTTGCCTCAAGATATTCATTGAGTTGGAGGTTCTAAACTCTTTCCCCAAGACTGAGCCTAGAAACATAAATGTCATCACCTTAGTAGAGCAGCTGTACTAACACACTGGAAACTTTCATGTGGTTTGGGTCAAGTAGTTTAGAGCAACATGTGATTATTCCACAGTCTCTCTCACAATCGTTCTCTCAGTTTCTTATTTTTCCAACCTTAAATTTAGTTCTCCGCATTCTTGCAACAATTTGAAATTTTCTTTTAGAAAAAGCTCATGAAAGTTCATCAGCATTTCAGTGTAAATTTATCCGAATACATTCTGTATGCAATTGTGCCTAATATACACATTCATGCATACCAATTTCCCCGGCCTAACACAATACATTTCACTAATCTGTGCAGCTTTTATCTGCATTTTTGTACACATTCCTTGACTAGGGAACTATACTGGAATTTTTTTTTTTTTGAGAAATGCACATTTCAAGGGATGGTAGTGATTTGAGTCACATTTGATTGGAAATATGGGAGTTTGGCCAGTTTGTCTTTAAATGCAGACTAAATAGAATTTCTCCCCCTCCCTAAATCCAGGGCTTTTCTCACAAGAAGCATTTTCTCCCTGCCTTGTGTTGTGCTATAGTCCAGCCAGAAGCACTTCTGAATTTTCCCTGCTGGTCAATGCAAAGTCAACCGCTTTGGAGAGAGGAGAGCCCCAATCCACCAGGATGTTCTCTGGCACAAGAACCCAAAGATTATGATCTGGTGAAGCTTGCTGTGACTCAAACAAGGGGTTTGATTGTGCTTCTGAGTGGAAGGTGCCTTTCCAGTGAGCACAAGAATTTTTAAAGCAAATATTTAAAAGTCTTCTGTGGCTTCTGTTGGACAACAGCCCAGAGGACACCATGGCAAAGTTGTCCACTGGACAAGAATGGACAAGTTCTTACTCGAGTCCTGCCTTGTCTCACCAGTAGCCACTTGGCCTGGTCTCAACTAAGAATATGACCTGGTTTCTGGGCTCTGAGGAGATCCCCAGGGCTTAAACAGAGAGCCTCCTTGTTTGTGGCTGGGACTTGCCCTTCTGAGCTACCCCTGGCTGTACTTTCTCTCAGTTTCCTCAGGCACAGAAAGGAGTGTGTGTCTATGTTGTAAAGGTCCCTGCCATTAGCAGTGTGTAAGTTGGAATCGTTTGGAGTGGCCACACTTGGTGTGTGTTCGAAACAAAATTTAAAAAAAAATTCCTTCCAGTAGCACCTTAAGGTAAAGGTAAAGGGACCCCTGACCATTAGGTCCAGTCGTGTCCGACTCTGGGGTTACGGCGTTCATCTAGCATTATTGGCCGAGGGAGCCGGCGTACAGCTTCCAGGTCATGTGGCCAGCATGACTAAGCTGCTTCTGGCGAACCAGAGCAGCACATGGAAACACCGTTTACCTTCCCGCCAGAGTGGTACCTATTTATCTACTTGCACTTTGACGTGCTTTCAAACTGCTAGGTGGGCAGGAGTAGGGACCGAGCAACGGGAGCTCACCCCGTCGTGGGGATTCGAACCACCAACCTTCTGATCGGCAAGCCGTAGGCTCTGTGGTTTAACCCACAGCGCCACCCGCGTCCCATCAGTAGCACCTTAGAGACCAACTAAGTTTGTTCTTGGTATGAGCTTTCGTGTGCATGCACACTTCTTCAGGTGTGTGTTGGTGTGTGTTGTTAGCAAATCACTCCTCCATTGCTAACATTGTGGCCTGTGTGTCACATGTCTGTGTTTATTTCCCTGAACTAGGAAAGTTCTGAGGAAGGAAGAGTGTGACCTGCCAGCAGCTGAGCTTGAGGACCCTGGCAGTGCTTGAAGAACCGCCTCCTGTGTTTACTTCCCTTCTAGAGGGATGCTGATGGCAGGACTGAGAGCAAATCAAATAATTTTTTTGGGTTTCAGAGGGCCTTGGCAAAGGAAGCACGTAGTTCTTTTTTTAATGAAAAGCGATTGTCATGATAGGCTGGGTGGAAGGGACCAGAATCATTTGGTGGCTGGAGTGGGACTGCATAAAACAAAGGGCTTTTATTGGGCTGACCTAGCTTTATTCTGCTCTTTCACTTTGCTGTCTCCATTAATTAACATGTACCATATTATTTTTCAATAGCGTTGCCCGTTGGTAGTGACCTAATCGTGGCACAGTTGCCAAGAGAGAGCGAGAGAGCAGGCCTGTGATGGGCATTCCATAAACAAAAGGGGTTGGGCAAGATAAGAAGGACCTTGAACAGGTTAGCCCAGGGATCAGCAAACTTTTTCAGCAGGGGGCCAGTTCACTGTCCCTCAGACCTTGTGGGGGACTGGAGTATATTTTGAAAAATAAATAAAATGAACGGATTCCTATGCCCCACAAATAACCCAGAGATGCGTTTAAAATAAAAGGACACATTCTACTCATGTAAAAAAACACAGATTCCCGGACCGTCCGCAGGCCGGATTTAGAAGGCGATTGGGCTGGATCCGGCCCCCGGGCCTTAGTTTGCCTACCCATGGGTTAGCCAAATGGAAAAGAAAAATGTATAAAGTGAGAGAAAGGAACACTCAATACCAGATTTTGGGGTGTTCACTGGTTTCTAAAGCTAGCTTTGTCTAGGAAAGATGAGTCTATGCTCTGTTTCCTAAGAGGAAAACCTGGCACATTTTGTGAGAGAGCCCTGCTATTTTTCTGTGAGTCCTTCTAACTCTTTTCCTGTGTGGTACAAGAAGGCTGACCCAGGAGCCCCACCCCCATTACTCTTCCTGGGAATCCCCTCCATCACACAACCAGCTTTCTAGTCAAGGATGCTCATAGCCCTCACACAGCAACAATACCTAGAGCAGTTTAAGTGACACCAGGACAGATAGGCTGGTTTCAGCCTCCTTGAAAGTTGTCCTTTTAAAGGTGACTTCCCCATTTGCTGTATTGGGGGGCTGTTTATAAGAACAAGCAGCCATGGAACAAGGGTACACCTCTCAGTTTGTGCAGATGATTCCCTATAGAAGATGTGGGTGGGATGCTTGGAAAGCCCCTTGGAGAGGGCACACCCTGCTAAGTGCCAGGAGGAAACAGACATCACGGCTGCTCAGTGGAAGACCCTTTATTCACCATCACTCCCTAGACTTGCTACCTCTTTCTTGCCCTAGAAGGGGCTAATGCATGCTCTCCCCTCCCTTGTGTGTTGCAGGATCAGCTGAAGCAGTGCTTTGGCAGGCCAGCTGCAGAAGCCAAGGACACCGACACGCTTGTGCAAGAGACGGACAGTCAGTATGGCACCTGGAGCGACCAGCGGCCCAGTGTGGACAGGTGAGGCTCCTGGGGTGGCAACCCTGAGCGGCCAAGGTCCACTGATGTAAGGGAGATGGGCCTGCTCCCACCTGGAGTCAGGATCCACTTGGGACCTACCTTTCTCATTCCCAGCCCTCTTACAATGGATGAGAGCTGGGCAGTGGCTCTTTCTGATCCCTGCACTTTTGCAGTAGGCTTGAACCTTGGAAACTGAGCCCTTGATCTGTTGTGTGTCCTTGGGCAGAGGTGCTGCCTCTAAGCTTCAGTTCCCCTTTTGCAAAAGGGACAGAGCAAAGGCTGTATATCACAGGGGACTTAGTAAGCAAGAGCTGTACAGGACTGCAGAACTGAAAGGCTTCTGAGCTTCTGGCCTTGATTTCAGTAAGGCTTTTGACAAAGTCCCCAATGATATTCTTGTGAGGATGCTGGTAAAATGTGGGTTGAACGAAGTAACTGTTAGGTGGATTTGTAGCTGGTTGACTGACCAAACCCAAGCAGTATTCGTTAATGGTTCCTTGTCATCCTGGAAAAAAGTGACAAGTGGGGTGCCTCTGGGCCCGTTGTTCTTCAATGTTTTTATAAATGACTTGGAAGAAAGAAATGACAGGATGCTCATCAAATTTGCAGATGGCACCAAACTGGGAGGGGGAGCTAATGCCACAGAAGACAGATTGCAAATTCAAAATGACCTCAACAAATTGGAGAACTGGGCACAAGCTAACAAAATGAATTTTAATAGGGACAAACGTCAGGTTCTGCCGTTAGGTGGAAAGAACCAGATGCGTGCATATATATATATATATATATATATATATATATATATATATATGGACGTGGGTGGCACTGTGGGTTAAACCACTGAGCCTAGGGCTTGCCGATCAGAAGGTCGGCGGTTCGAATCCCCGCGACGGGGTGAGCTCCCGTTGCTCGGTCCCTGCTCCTGCCAACCTAGCAGTTCGAAAGCACGTCAAAGTGCAAGCAGATACCGTATTTTTCGCTCCATAACGCGCACCAGACCATAACGCGCACCTAGTTTATTGAGGAGGAAAGGGGGAAAGCCCCCCTTTTTGAGGATCAGTTCAAAGTTGTGCATCTTCTTTTGGAAGAAGAAAAGCCCCATTTGCAAAAGGATCAGCTCAAAGTTGTTGTGCTGCTGCTTTGCAAAGGAGAAAAGAAAGGGCTTTGAGCTGATCCTTTTGCAACTGGGGCTTTTCTTTGCAAAGAAAAGCCCCAGTTGCAAAAGGATCAGCTCAAAGTTGTTGTGCTGCTGCTTTGCAAAGGAGAAAAGAAAGGGCTTTGAGCTGATCCTTTTGCAACTGGGGCTTTTCTTTGCAAAAGGATCAGCTCAAAGCCCTTTCTACAGATAATCTAATCAGCCAGTCACATGTAGCTGGGGAAACCAACAGCCTCCTCTGCAGGAGGACCTTATCTCTCTTCCCGATCTCTTTCTCTCTGCAGCGACCTTATCTCTCTTCCCGATCTCTTGCTGATCAGCTGTAAAGCGGCAGTCTTTCAACACCCCCTTCTCTCTTTGTAAAAGAAAAAGCTCGATCTTCTTTTGGTCCCTGGGCAATTCAGCTCCAGGGACCATGCATTCGCTCCATAACGCGCACAGACTTTTCCCCTTCCTTTTAAGAAGGAAAAAAGTGCGCGTTATGGAGCAAAAAATACGGTAAATAGGTATCGCTGCAGCGGGAAGGTAAACGGCGTTTCCGTTTGCTGCTCTGGTTCGCCAGAAGCGGCTTAGTCATGCTGACCACATGACCCGGAAGCAGTACACTGGCTCCCTTGGCCAATAAAGTGAGATGAGCGCCCCAACCCCAGAGTCGTCCGCGACTGGACGTAATGGTCAGGGGTCCCTTTACCTATATATATATGGTTTTACAACAAATTTTAACATAATCACTACTGGTAAGATGGTCACAAAATAGATTTCCAGTCACACCCCCACCCCACAACTTTCCCCAACTTCCCTTTCTGGTTTATAATGTTTTCACTTCTCCTGCATGTTATCTTATTCCCTAATATAGTAAAGATTATACATCATTATTATGTTCTATTTGTTGATTGTAAGTGTTTAATCAAGTGAATCCATTTCTTTATGTTGCTTCTGTATCCTATATAATAAAGTGGCTGTGTCCCTGTGTCCAACTTTCCATGTGTCACGGAAGTGCGCTACTGCGCATGTCCCACAGGGACGCAGGGATTGGACAGCTCTACTGTCCCCCCCCAACAGGGACGCAGGCATTGGAGCGGCCGGAGAGGGGGGCGTGTCCGGAAGGCAGCGGCGGCGCATGCGCGGTGTCAGTTGGGGCAGCGCCGCCGCCTTGCACGGAGCCTCCTCCACCTCCTCCTCCGGCCTCCGCCGCCATGCTCCTTCTCTCCCCCGGCCGCGCCGATCATGCGAGCCCCCGGCTTCACCCGAGGCCTACCCGCCCGAAGCCGCCGCCGGGGCCGCGGGGCCTCCTGAACCGGGCGGCCAAGAGGAGCGCAGCCTGGCCGCCCTGAGGTTTCTGCTGGGTGGGGGGCGGCGTTGGGGCCGGAGAGCGGGGCACGGAGGGTGCGCCCGGCGGAAGCTACCATGGCCTCCTTCGCCTCCTTGCGACACGGGATGAGGGAGAGAGAGAGGCGGCCGGCAGGTTCGAGGGGAAGGAGGGCGGCGGGGTTAAAAAGCAAAAGGAGGGTGGCCGCCGCTCCCCCCATATAATTTCTAGCGCCCGTTATTTTAACGGGCTTAATTTACTAGTGTACATCATAAAAGGTTCCCAGTCTTTTTTAAAGTCTCTGTTGTCCTTATCTTTAGGTCTTTCAGTCAACTTCGCCATTTCAGCATATTCCATCAGTTTTTCTTGCCATTGTTCTTTCGTTGGCAATTCATTGCTTTCCCACTTTGAGCTAGTAAAATTCTAACCGCGGTTGTAGCGTACATAAATAATTTTTTTTGGTCTTTTGGCAAGTCTTGGCCTAAAATGCCTAATAAGAAAGCTTCTGGTCTTTTAACAAAGGTTATCTTAAACATTCTTTTCATTTCATTTTAAATCATGTCCCAATAGTTTTTAATTATTTTACAATTCCACCACATGTGATAAAACGTTCCTTCTTTTTCTTTACATTTCCAACACTTATTGGAGTTTGTTCTATACATTTTGGCCATTTTCGCTGGTGTAATATGCCATCAGGGACCCAGGAGGCGCTGTGGGTTAAACCACAGAGCCTAGGGCTTGCTGATCAGAAGGTTGGCGGTTCGAATCCCTGCGACGGGGTGAGTTCCCGTTGCTCGGTCCCTGCTCCTGCCCACCTAGCAGTTCGAAAGCACGTCAAAGTGCAAGTAGATAAATAGGAACCGCTCTGGCGGGAAGGTAAACGGCGTTTCCGTGCGCTGCTCTGGTTTGCCAGAAGCGGCTTTGTCATGCTGGCCACATGACCCGGAAGCTGTACGCCGGCTCTCGGCCAATAAAGTGAGATGAGCGCCGCAACCCCAGAGTCGGACACGACTGGACCTAATGGTCAGGGGTCCCTTTACCTTTAATATACCATCAGTACATCATCCTATATAATAATCTTCCAAGTGTCCCTGCGTCCACTGTGTGTCAGTGGTTTTTTGCCACTGCGCATGTCCGACAGGGACGCAGGGATTGGAGCGGGCGGAGAGGGGGGCGTGGCCGAGAGGCAGCGGCGGCCGGGCGAAACTGCGCCGCCGCCATTGCCGTGGCCGCCTCCTCCTCCTCAGGCCGCTGCCGCCTCAGCCCCGTCGGAGGTGGCAGCTCCTCCCAGCCCCGCGAAGGGAGCCCGCCCGGCCCGCTTCCTTTCCGGGGCCGTCCGATCTGAGCGGCCCCTTCCCACTGGCCGCACTTACCCGACCGCACGCCCGGCTCTGCTCCGCCTTTCCTGCTCATCGGCCGGGACTGGCGACGGGAGCCCTCCCCGCCAGGCCTGAGCCACATCCGCAGCCGCATTGGCGTGGCGTCCCTGAGGGGGAGAAGGAGGTCTCGCCTCCCGGAGGCAGGAAGGCCCGGCGACCTGTCAACGGGCGCTAGAACGGCGGGGGGAGCCGCAGCGGCGGGGGGAGCTGCCATAGCCGTGACTCTCGCCGCCACCTCAGTCTGTTTGAACAGGCCAGGCCTGGCCGAGGAGGCGGCGTCGCGGCCCCGGCTTCGCCTATAGCCGAGCGCCGGGGTTGCGATCCGGCCTTGCTTGGTGCGTCGCTGCCGAGACACGCGCTTCGGGCCGCCGCCGCCACGATGGACCTGCGGATCCTGGAGCCCTGCGTGCTGAGCCTGGCCCGAGGCGGACTCCGGCTGCTGTGGCGGGGTCCGGGCGGGCCTGGCTGCCCCCGGCGGCGGCGGCGGCTCCTCGCCCTCCTCCCCAGCGGCAGCGACGCACCAAGCAAGGCCGGATCGCAACCCCGGCGTGCGGCTATAGGCGAAGCCGGGGCCGTGGCGCCGCATCCTCGCCCAGGCCTGGCCCGGCCCCCGGGGAGGAGGGCGAGCGAGCGCGCAGGAAGGGAGGAGCGGGGCGGGCTCCCACATCCCCGCCCACACAGGCCGCGGGGGGAGGCGAGAGGGAAGGGGACGCCTCCCTCTCCCTCCTTGATCGCTAACCTCCGGCCAGGCAGAGGCAGGTGCCTTCCCGGGGCTGGCCGCGTGCTGCCCGCCCGCTCTGCTGCGCCCTTCCGAAGACCACCCCGAGGAATGCCCGGAGGAGGGCAGCGCGCATGCGCACACACACACACGCCGCCTCCCTCTCAAAAAAAAGGGCGCAGCGCCCGAAGGGGGTCAAAGACAACCCTTCGGCTGCTGGCTGGCCAGCTGTTTTCGCTTCTTCCTCCCACTTAATGGTGGTTGCCGAGATCCAAGGCCCTCTTCTTTTTTTCCCTCCCTCTCTCTCTTTCGCTGCTCTCTTTCTCTCTCTCCCTCCCCTCTCTCTTTCGTCCCCGCTTCGTCCCCTTGCAAACGTGGGGAGCAAAGGGAAGGGAGGTGAAACGAGAGATAAAAAAAGCAAGTGGGATCTCTTCCCCTGTAAATGAAAATAACTCTCCTGATGAGGAGCTTTTATTTACTTCCTGCCCCACGGACATATGTTCTAGCGCCCGTTAATTTCACGGGCTTCATGTCTACTAGTTTTCATATAATTCTCTTTTAACAATACACAATCAGTAAATTTTAAATTAACTTTCCATAACTTTCTCCTGTCTTCCATTTGTATATTATGTCCTATATCTTGTGCCCATTTAATCATTACCGATTACCCATTTAATCATTACCGATTACCCATTTAATCATTAATGATTACCCATTTAATCATTACCTCTTCGTCTTTTGTCTCCCATTCTAACAGTAAATTATACATTTTCTTTAAAAGTTTATTACAGTGGTACCTCGGGTTACAGACCCTTCAGGTTATAGACACTTCAGGTTACAGACTCCGCTAACCTCATAATCCTTAAATTTTAATTTCCCTTCTTTTTCTATCAACAGATCTCTATATGTCGGCCATTTAGTTTCTATATTTATCCTTTTGATTGATATTGCCTCTGTTGGGGCAACCCACCAGGGCGTTTTTTCTTTATATTTTTCAGGTGGTTCCGCTAAATTGTGAACCACCTGAAAAAGTCTCCTGCTGCTGTTTTCTGCAGATGCAATAGAGGCGGTGAATAAATTCTTCTTCGCCGTTGCTACCGCCACTTGGTAGGCTCGACATTGAGCTCTAACCCGTGTCCGGTCAGCTTCAGAATGAGTTATCCACCACCGGCGCTCTAGCCGTCTCAGCGATTGTTTCATTGACCTCAGATCTGTGGAAAACCACGGGGCTGTCCGTGTTGGTAATTTTCCAGGGAGACCGGAGCAACTGGCATGCCCCCAGCTGGCTCACACACTCGAGTTCCGAACCCTGGAGCAGCAGAAATCAGGGACCTAGCTTCCAGGAAGCTAGGCACGCCTATATAGTCCATTGCACAGCAGAAGTGGCACGACAGAGGCTGGTACGAGCGCATTTACAAGCATTTATTCAGCAAACAGCAGGACAAAGAGATGAACATGTGCGGTCTCTTCCATGTCCAAAAGCGAAAAAGAAAGAACTATCTACAAAACGGAAGTTCCCAGAAGCACTGGGATATTACACAGACATGTGACATGCACCAGTCTCACGTCTGCTCTTAAGGTGGAATGGAATATCACAACAGTCCAGGCTCCATGCAATTCGAGAGGGCGCTTCGGAGCCAAACAGGCAATACCCCTGGTTAACTCCACATTCCAGCGGGGCCACCAGGGAATCAGCTAAAAGGCCATCAACATGGGATAAAGCATCCCCTGCCACTCTCTGGAAACAATTTGGATCCATTAAGTGGCGGGGGCAGACCATCCGATTTGGTCCCACATCCCTGCAGAGGGGAAGGTTCGCGGAGAAGTCCAGTTACACCAGGAAGTGATCTGACCATGGCACTGTTTTGCTTTTACTTAGTGTCAGATCACCAACATCCATAGAGGTAAACACCAGGTCCAAGGCATGTCCGCGACTATGAGTTGGGCCATAGAATCATAGAATCATAGAGTTGGAAGAGACCACAAGGGCCATCCAGTCCAACCCCCTGCCAAGCAGGAAACACCATCAAAGCATTCCTGACAGGTGGCTGTCAAGCCTCTGCTTAAAGACCTCCAAAGAAGGGGACTCCACCACACTCCTTGGCAGCAAATTCCACTGTCGAACAGCTCTTACTGTCAAGAAATTCTTCCTAATGTTTAGGTGGAATCTTCTTTCTTGTAGTTTGAATCCATTGCTCCGTGTCCGCTTCTCTGGAGCAGCAGAAAACAACCTTTCTCCCTCCTCTATATGACATCCTTTTATATATTTGAACATGGCTATCATATCACCCCTTAACCTTCTCTTCTCCAGGCTAAACATACCCAGCTCCCTAAGCCGTTCCTCATAAGGCATCGTTTCCAGGCCTTTGACCATTTTGGTTGCCCTCCTCTGGACACGTTCCAGCTTGTCAGTATCCTTCTTGAACTGTGGTGCCCAGAACTGGACACAGTATTCCAGGTGAGGTCTGACCAGAGCGGAATACAGTGGTACTATTACTTCCCTTGATCTAGATGCTATACTCCTATTGATGCAGCCCAGAATTGCATTGGCTTTTTTAGCTGCTGCATCACACTGTTGACTCATGTCAAGTTTGTGGTCTACCAAGACTCCTAGATCCTTTTCACTTGTACTGCTCTCAAGCCAGGTATCACCCATCCTGTATTTGTGCCTTTCATTTTTTTTGCCCAAGTGTAGTACTTTACATTTCTCCCTGTTAAAATTCATCCTGTTTGCCTTGGCCCAGTTCTCTAATCTGTTAAGGTCATTTTGAAGTGTGATCCTGTCCTCTGGGGTATTAGCCACCCCTCCCAATTTGGTGTCATCTGCAAACTTGATCAGGATGCCCTCAAGCCCATCATCCAAGTCATTGATAAAGATGTTGAATAAGACTGGGCCCAAGACAGAACCCTGTGGCACCCCACTAGTCACTTCTCTCCAGGATGAAGAGGAGCCATTGATGAGCACCCTTTGGGTTCGGTCAGTCAGCCAGTTACAAATCCAATGAATGGTAGCATTGTCTAGCCCGCATTTTACCAGCTTCTTTACAAGAATATCATGGGGCACCTTGTCAAAGGCCTTGCTGAAATCAAGATAGGCTACATCCACAGTGTTCCCTTCGTCTACCAGGCTTGTAATTCTGTCAAAAAATGAGATCAGATTAGTCTGACATGACTTATTTTTCAGAAACCCATGCTGACTTTTAGTGATCACAGCGTTCCTTTCTAGGTGCTCACAGACCGTTTGCTTAATGATCTGCTCTAGAATCTTTCCTGGTATTGATGTCAGGCTGACTGGGCGGTAATTGTTTGGGTCCTCTCTTTTCCCCTTTTTGAAAATAGGGACAACATTTGCCCTCCTCCAGTCTGCTGGGACTTCACCTGTTTTCCAGGAATTCTCAAAGATTACTGCCAGTGGTTCTGAAATCACCTCTGCCAGTTCTTTTAATACTCTGGGATGTATTTCATCTGGCCCTGGAGACTTGAATACATCTAAACTAGCCAAGTGTTCTTGTACTACCTCCTTACTTATTCTGGGCTGTGTTTCCCCTGCTGAATCATCTGCTCCATATTCTTCAGGTCGGGCATTCTTTTCTTTTTTGGAGAAGACTGAGGCAAAGAAGGTATTGAGTAGTTCTGCCCTTTCTGCGTCCCCTGTTCGCATTTCACCTTCTTCTCCTCTAAGTGACCCCACTGTTTCCTTGTTCTTCCTTTTGCTACGGACATACCCATAAAAACCCTTTTTATTGCTTTTAACCTCTCTAGCAAGCCTGAGTTCATTCTGTGCTTTAGCTTTTCTGACTTTGTCTCTACATGTGCTGGCTATTTGTTTGAATTCCTCTCTGGTGGTTTCCCCCTTTTCCCATTTCTTGTACATATCCCTAAGTCTAGAATTTGAGTCTTAGTATGCTTGGTTGCTCCTTTCTGATGTATAATAAACTCCAGAAGAGCATGATCACTCCCACCTAATGATCCTGCCACTTCTACCCCACTAACCAGGTCATCACTATTGGTTAGGACCAGATCTAAAATGGCTGATCCTCTTGTTGCTTCTCCCACTTTCTGGACAATGAAATTGTCTGCAAGGCCAGTGAGGAATCTGTTCGACCTTATGCTCTTGGCTGAGTTTGACATCCAACAAATATCAGGATAGTTGAAATCCCCCATTACTACTATCTCATTTCCTTTTGAATGCTTGGTCATCTGTTCCAGGAAGGCATCATCTATGTCCTCAGTTTGGCTTGGGGATCTATAGTAAACTCCCACCATGAGATCACTGTTATTTTTCTCTCCCTTAATTTTGACCCAGATACTCTCAATTTGGCTTTGAAGTTTTAAATCCTGGATCTCTTCACAGGTATACACATCCCTGACATATAACGCCACTCCTCCTCCTTTCCTGTTTGGTCTATTTCTCTTAAATAGATTGTATCCCTCTATTACTACATTCCAATCATGAGACTCATCCCACCAGGTTTCAGTGATGCCTATTATGTCGTATTTAGTTTGCTGTACCAAGAGCTCAAGTTCATCTTGTTTATTTCCCATGCTCTGTGCATTTGTATACAGACATTGAAAACCATTGATCATTCCCCCTAGTCTCCTACTTAAGGATTTTTTCCTCCCACCACTAGGTCTGTGTGCTGTTTGCTCCATTTGGTCCTTGACATTTGGATGATCATCTTCAGCATTTGATAGACTCCTACCTTCAGGACCACTGTCTCCCTCCCCCACATAAGTCAGTTTAAAGCCCTCCTGATGAGGTTTTTGAGATTGTTGGCAAAAACATTCCTCCCAACCCTTGTGAGGTGCAGCCCATCACTTGCCAGAAGTCCATCTTCAAGAAACTGCAGACCGTGATCTAAGAAACCAAACCGTTCCTGCCGGCACCATTTGCGAAGCCAGTTGTTCACTTCTCCTATTTTCCCCTCTCTTCCTGGGCCACGGCGTTCAACTGGGAGGACAGATGAGATGACAATTTGTCCATTTAATTGCTTCAGCTTCCTGCCCAGAGCCTCATAATCACTTTTGATCTTCTAGAGGCTATGGCTTGCGGTGTCAGATTTATTCAAGGACAGCCCCATGGAGGCCATGCTTTCCACGAAGTCCCGAGCTGCCCCTTGTAAGGTTGTGTCGGCATGGATGTTAAAATCCCCTAGGACAACTAAACTAGGTGTCTCCAGGAGGACATCCGCCACAACCTGAAGCAGCTTGTGCAGGGAATCCTTGGTGCAGCGAGGAGGTCGGTACACCAAAAGGAATCTTGTACTGCCCCTATTGCCCAACTTCCAGAACATGCACTCAGAAAACTGGGTCTTCCCAACAGGATGCCTGGTGCAAACTAATGACTTCCTAAAAATTACTGCAACCCCCCCTCCCCGCCCACAAGGCCTGGGTTGCTGTGCTTAAGAGAAACCTGGTGGACAAGCAGCGGCAAGGACAGGCCCATCTGCTTCATCCAACCAAGTCTCTGTTACACATGCCAGGTCAATTCCTCCATCCACAATCAGGTCGTGGATGGCAGTCATTGACCTGGCATTGCACAGCAGCACATTCAGATCATGTGGGTATCCCTTGCTGATTCCAATATCCGTCCAGTCAGGACCAGACCTGGAGGCAGGGATAGTCTTCAAACAACGACTAAACCTGCCTCCTCGGCAATGACATGGTCTGGTCTTAGCGTAACTCCTCCTCCTACCCGTGATCACTGAGATCGGTTGTCCCAGTGCATCCACCCCTGTGGAACCAGCCCCAGCCATTTTGTTTGCTGGGACCCCCTCCCAGGCAGCCCTGACCCCTCCCCTTAACAACAAAATAAAACCTATACTAAAAAAAAACAGCAAAAACAAAAAAATACAATAAAACAATGCAAACCAAAAACAGTAAAAATTACAAATATACCAAAATTAAACAAATTCCCAAACCCAACTAAAAATCCATCCCACCCACCACACCAGAAAGAATTTAAAAAGGGAAAAAGAAATAATAAAAAAAACATTTTCTATAGGCACTCACGACAGGAGAGTCCTGGGCAGCACCAGCAGCAGGAGAACATCCATTATTTCCATGGCATCCAATTTCTCTGTCACCTTTTTTGTAAGCTTTTCCATCTCCCCCTAATATTCTCCTTGACACTATCAAATTGTGTTTGCCTTTGTGCCAGCATTTCCTTTTTAAAGTCTCCCAAAATGGAAACCATCTCAGATGCTATACTGCCCTCAGGAACTGAATCTCTTCGACCTGAGAGGCCTTTACTTCTAGTTGAGGATGCCACCCCTTGCTTACTTACAATTTTATGTCTGTTCTCAAAACAATGGCAAAACAATGGCTTCTCAGTGTCACTCTTATCCAGGGGTCGGCAAGGTTTACCTTGCCTGGGCCAGTTCACTCCACTGGAGATCCCTCCGTGGGCAGGATTGCACGCACGCATAAGCATGCGCAGCTGCGAACATCCAGATGAGATTTTCAGCATCTTGAGTATGCGCTGACGCGATTTCCGGAACCACAGAAGTGAGTCCCCGCGCCGCGCTGGTTTAGCACAGTGCGCAGGGACTTGCCGAGCAGGCAGCTCGGTTCGGGGGGCGGCTCATGAGCTGGTTAAATGACCCCCTCTTGTGGCCCATGGGCCTTAGGTTGCCCTACCACCTTTCTGTTCTCAACTTACTAACGAGGATGGATACTGTCAGGGTTGAGTCAGATGAGGAGGAGTGGTGGCAAGCCCCCCCTGACGAGGAGGCACCCACACAGGAATCTGAAGAATTCACACCTGGGGAAGACTGGTGGCGGCACTCCTCTGAAGAAGAGGAATCTGGCAGGGAGGAGGGAAGTCCAGAGCTGGGGGAAGAAGTTCAGCCAGAACCAGGCCCCAGTCAGGGGGAGTATCAGCCGATCCCCTCTCCTCCTCCCTTCTCAGCTGTAGAACGCCGAGCAGAGAAGCGACGTCAGCAATTAGAATCAGCTGCAACTCGTAAACGGGGGAGTGACCCAGCTATATAGAGAAGCTGACGGCCCCATTCTCCAGCGTCTGCAACAAATGTGCTGTGGAGACACTACCGGTACGATCTTCTGGCAGCTGCCTGCTGGCCTTCAGCCCGACAACCTCAGGTGCCCTAACAGATTGCAGACGCTCTACAGACCCCTTGCTCTGTGAGTATGACAGAACCGGGGGCTGCTGGTGGGACTCCCACAAACCCTCCTCCTTCTCCACAAGCACAGATAGATCAGCTGCAGGAGACTGTACAGCAATTGCTGCGGGCTAATCTAGTGCTTCAAGGACATGTGGAACAGTTAACCATTGCTGTGAACACCCAGCAAGCGCAGCGTGGTTCAGCAGGAGTCCTACCTCCTCGGCCACCCCCTGTGTTACCGCCTGCGAAATTCAAGGGGGACAGGCAAGAGTTTCCAGCTTTTAAGGCACAGGCCATGATGTACATTCGAGTGAGGGAAGCAGAGTTTAGTTCTCCTGAGGCCAAAGTAGCATTCCTGATCAGTTTGTTGGAAGGAACTGCCAGGCGATGGGTGACGCCTATGCTGGTGGGCAATCACCCTCACTTAAGGGACTATGACCGTTTCCTGGAGGACATGACAAATATGTTTGAGGACAAACAGAGGAAAGCAGCCAACACCCGAAAGCTCTTGCAGCTCCAGCAGGGCAATGGGACTTTAATGGACTATGTTACAGAGTTTTGTTTACTCTCCCAGGAACTGGGGTGGAATGAGGAGGCCCTGTTAGCACACTTCAAGGCGGGGCTTCAGGATGACATACTGGATGAGATGGCCAGGGTCGGGCCCCCTAGTTCCCTGGATGCTGCCATCCAACTCAGTGCCCAAATCGATGAACGCCTGCAAGGGAGAAGGCGAGAAAGACGGATGGCGCACAGGCCAATGGGGAAGGCTGAACCCTTTTCCCTCGACCCTCCCCACCCAGTGAGAGCGAGTCCTTCCAACCAGCCAGCTGAGGAACCCATGCAGCTTGGGGGAGTGCAGGGCCCGCTGACCCTGGCTGAGAAGGATCGGCGACGCCGGGAGCGACTTTGTTTGTACTGTGGCAAGGGAGGGCACTTTGTTCGCAGCTGTCCAGCAAAGGGCATTGCCAGCTCTTGCCCAGTAGCTGGTGCAAGGGAAGGGTCTGGTACTGATCCCCAGCCACAGGGAAACGCCAACTCCCAGCTCTGGTAGAGGCCACGGGGCTGGGAAGGGCTTGGATCTCAGAACCACATTGGCCTACCCCTTCGCCTCTCCCGTTAGCCATTCCAAGCTTGGTTTTGAACACTCTGCTACGATTTCCGGATGGGCACCAGGTGCGAGTGCTGGGCCTAGTGGACTCAGGTGCCTCAAATAATTTTCTAGATGAGAGTCTAGCCCAGCAGCTAGGGCTAGAGACTCGAAAGCTGGAGGTACCATTGACTGTTCACACCATCGACGGCCGTCCCCTGCTCTCTGGTGCTGTTACCCATACCACCGCACCCTTGATCCTGGAGCTACCGGGACACCGAGAACAGATAGTCCTGTATCTAGCCAAGATGTCTGCGGCTCCGCTGGTGCTGGGAATGCCATGGCTGACGCAACATGACCCGGCCATCGCGTGGGGGCAGCGCTCCCTTGTGTTTGCTTCAGCGTATTGCCGGCATCATTGCTTGGGAAAGCGGGATGTCATAAAAGAAACAGCAGCACAGTGTGCACAAGAGGGAACTCTCACAGGAGTTGAGAGTCAGTTGCCGGTGGAGTACCACGCCTTCCGAGACGTGTTTTGTGAAAAGGAGGCGGACCAGTTACCACCCCATCGGCCGTATGACTGTAAAATTGACCTCCTTCCAGGCTCACAACTGCCTACAAGTCGGCTTTATCCAATGTCTGAAACAGAATTGGTGGTATTGCGGGAATTCTTGGACAAAAATCTAGCAAGAGGGTTCATCAGGCCCTCAAAGGCGCCAGGGGGCGCGCCCGTCCTGTTTGTGAAGAAAAAAGGCTCCTCTGAGTTGAGGCCGTGTATGGACTACAGGAAGTTGAACCGCATCATTGCCCCAGTCCGTTACCCCTTGCCGCTCATTGGTGAGTTGTTAGAGAGGTTGCGTGATGCAAGAATTTATACAAAATTGGACTTACGAGGTGCCTATAATCTAATCCGTATACGAGAAGGGGATGAATGGAAAACTACTTTCAACACCCGGTACGGGAGCTTCGAGCACCTGGTGATGCCCTTCGGAATACAGTCAGGAACAGCGACATTTCAGGCCTTCATAAACCACGTGTTGGCCGGCCTGGTGGACCGGTTCGTGGTGGTCTATTTAGACGACATTCTTATCTACTCGGACAATCTGGCGCAACATGTGCAGCATGTGCGGACTGTGCTGCAAAGGCTGCGGGAACATCGCTTATACGCGAAGTTGGAGAAATGTCAATTTCACGTCTCCACGGTAGACTTCCTGGGTTATCGGCTGACCCCAGAGGGAATAAAAATGGACCCCGCCAAGGTACAGAGTGTGCGTTCTTGGCAGGCCCCACGGACAAAGAAGGACCTACAACGGTTCTTAGGGTTCGCGAATTATTATAGGAAGTTCCTGCCCAAGTACTCTTGGCTCACGGCACCCCTCACTGATTGTTTGAGGGGTAAGAAACCATTTCAGTGGACTGAAGAGGCGCAGCAAGCCTTTGTACGCCTCAAGGCCTTGTTCTCAGCCGAGGCGTACTTGGCCCATGCAGATCCCCGACGGCCTTTCATAGTAGAAACCGATGCCTCTGACAGAGCCATTGGAGCAGTGTTACTGCAAGCCAACAAAGAAGGGTTCTTGCGGCCTTGCGCCTTCCATTCCCGGAAGCTGACCGATTCAGAAAAGAACTATACGATCTGGGATAAAGAGTTGTTAGCCATCAAGGACGCCTTCGCAGCCTGGAGGCATTTCCTAGAGGGCGCCCAGCACCTGGTAGAGGTCCGTACCGACCATCGGAACCTAGAATACTGGCAGACGGCCCGTCACCTCAATCAGAGACAGATCCGGTGGTCTCAATTCTTTTCCAGGTTCCATTTTAGGGTAGTATATGTGCCGAGCGAACAGAATAAAGGAGCTGACGCGTTATCCCGGAAGCCAGAATACGGTGATGCCAGTCAAGACCAGGTATTGAGGCACGTTCTACAACCTCACCAGCTGCAGTTAGCCACGGGATCGGCCGTGGCCACCCCTGAATTCCAACGCCACACAGCAGCAGACCCGTTCGCCAGGGACAAACTAGCAGCACTAAGGGAAGGCAATCCCGGGATGGAAATGTTTTCGGAGAAAAATGGTTTACTCTATCGTGGAGATGTTCTGTATGTGCCAGATGGAGAATTGCGGGCCAGGGTGCTACGCCAGTGTCATGACTGTCCGACAGCTGGTCACTTTGGAAGGTACAAGACACTGTATCATGTCACGCATCAGTTTTGGTGGCCGCAAGTGCGGAAGGATGTCTGGGAATACATCAGAGCCTGTGATGTTTGCCAGCGCGCCAAGCGGCCCCGAGAAGCGCCGGCGGGGCTGCTACAGCCACTACCTACTCCAGAGGGACCATGGGAGATGATAGCCATGGATTTCATTACTGACCTCCCGGCCTCACATCAACAGACGGTGATCTGGGTGGTTGTAGACCTTTTCACCAAAATGGCCCACTTCGTACCCTGTAAGGCGCTGCCGACTGCCCAAGAAACAGCCAGGTTGTTCATTGATCACATTTTCCGGCTGCACGGGTTGCCCCGTCAAATTGTGTCGGATAGAGGAGCCCAGTTCACTTCCCAGTTCTGGAGGAAAGTCATGCAATTGCTAAAGGTGGAGGTATGCTTGACCTCCGCGCGGCACCCTGAGAGCAATGGCGAAGCGGAAAGGACCAATGCCACACTGCAACAATACCTACGCTGCTATATTAACTATCGGCAGGACGACTGGGTGAGTCTACTCCCCTTAGCGGAATTTGCATATAACAACGCCTTGCATGCCTCCTCACGACAGTCCCCGTTCTTTGCCAACTATGGGTTCCACCCGCGTGCCTTCCCGTCTCCGCATACATTACTGCCGCTACCAGCCGCTGATGAATTCGTGGAATTATCAGCCATACAAGGGCTTCTACGCGATCAACTAGAACGGGCCAAGGAGACCTATAAGAGAACAGCAGATGCACACCGCCAACCTGGCGCAGACCTCAAGGTGGGGGACAGGGTATGGCTATCTACACGAGACCTGCCACAGAAAGGTCGCTGCAAGAAGCTAGCTCCACAGAGAGTGGGACCTTTTGAGATAGTACAACAGATTAACCCTGTGGCCTTCCGGCTCCGTCTACCGGCTACAATGCGGATTCATCCGGTATTCCACCGTTCGTTGTTATCGCCTGCGGTACCAGCACACCGCTATCAACCTGTCAGAGAGGTACCGCCGCCCATCACGGTGGATGGAGAAGTGGAGTACGAAGTGGAACAGATCCTGGACTCACGGTGGCGACGACGGAAGTTGCAATCTCTTATTGCCTGGAAGGGGTATGGGCCAGAGGCAAACTCCTGGGAAGATGCAGAGCTTGTCCATGCCCCAGCACTACAGAAAACCTTCCATGAGCAGCACCCAACTCGGCCTAGACCACCAGATTGGGAGGAGGGGAGCTGCTCTGGAGAGGGGGGTGATGTCAGGGTTGAGTCAGATGAGGAGGAGTGGTGGCAAGCCCCCCCTGACGAGGAGGCACCCACACAGGAATCTGAAGAATTCACACCTGGGGAAGACTGGTGGCGGCACTCCTCTGAAGAAGAGGAATCTGGCAGGGAGGAGGGAAGTCCAGAGCTGGGGGAAGAAGTTCAGCCAGAACCAGGCCCCAGTCAGGGGGAGTATCAGCCGATCCCCTCTCCTCCTCCCTTCTCAGCTGTAGAACGCCGAGCAGAGAAGCGACGTCAGCAATTAGAATCAGCTGCAACTCGTAAACGGGGGAGTGACCCAGCTATATAGAGAAGCTGACGGCCCCATTCTCCAGCGTCTGCAACAAATGTGCTGTGGAGACACTACCGGTACGATCTTCTGGCAGCTGCCTGCTGGCCTTCAGCCCGACAACCTCAGGTGCCCTAACATATACCAAAATAGCAAACTGTTCACAGAGACATAGTATGTTCACCAAGACAAAGAGTACGCAGTTAGCAAATATGGACAATGTAATTTAAGGCTTATAGGAACTTAAAGATTGAACTATTTAAAGATTAAACCATAGGCACGGTTAATAATAACTAAAAAATAATAACTAATAATAACTAAAAAAAATAATTGTAATGCTGCTCACGGCTGTAGGAATAAAATTACAAAGTTCTTTTGATTTATATACTTGCTCCTCTTCTCTTCAATCCAAATCAGTCTTTCAGTTCTTCCAAATGGTTCCTGTCACACGTGGGTAATTATAAATTGTAAATCCAAAATGTTTATACATCCAAAATAATTGTAAATCCAAATTAATATGATATTTTCCTTAGACACTGGTCTTCACCAATCTTCATATTATAGCTCACAATGTACGCCCTCCAGCTAATTCCAGGCACTCTCCCTTCCCGAGGGTCCCTCCCAGAGTTAGGTGAGTGTTACCCTGCTTAGCTTTGGGTCTGATTGTGGAGATCCAGGTGTTATTAATCCAAAATCCAGAAAGCCGGTGCTCTTTTGTCAAGCTCCAATTTAAATGATATTATTCCAAACTAGTAAATTAAGCCCGTTAAGATAACGGGCGCTAGATTATATGTGATATGGCAGACTTCTTTTCTCCCCCCCCCCACACCTCGCATCCCCACGTGCAAAAACGCTGCATCCCCCTATCTCCCCCCCTACTTCCCACATTTCCACACATAGTTCGCCTCTCTCTCTACACCCACTTCTCTCTCACACCCTGCCACCTTTCCTCTCATCCCCTCCTAATTCACATCCCCACACTTTCTCCTGCCCCATACTTCCATTTTCCTTTCTCTCGCTCAATAGCCCCTCAGTCCTCTAGCCCTATACCCCTGCTACACTCACCAACCCCTCCTGCCCCATATCCCACTACATTCACCAGCCCCTCCTGCCCCATACTCCCGACATCCGACCCCCTCCTGCCCCATACCCCCAACACCCCACTCATCCTGCCCCATACTCCCACACTCACCAGCCCCTCCTGCCTCATAACGCCCCCACCCCTCCTGCCCCATATCCTCACACGCTCACCAGTGCCTCCTGTCGTTTACTTTCTCACTCATCAGCCCCTCCTGCCCCATACCCCAACCCCACCCCTCCAGCCCTATATCCTCCCAGACTAACCAGCCTCTCCTGCCCCATACTCTCACTCACCACGCGCTCCTACCCCATACCCCTATCCCACCCCACCCCTCCTGCACCATATCCTCCCAGGCTAACCAGCCTCTCCTGCCCCATGGCCCCTCAACATCCCATGCACTCCAGCCCCATATCCCGCACACTCACCAACCCCTCCTGCCCCATATCCCACTACATTCACCGGCCCCTCCTGCCCCATACTCCCCACATCCGACCCCCTCCTGCCCCATACCCCCAACACCCCACTCATCCTGCCCCATACTCCCACACTCACCAGCCCCTCCTGCCTCATAACGCCCCCACCCCTCCTGCCCCATATCCTCATACGCTCACCAGTGCCCTGCTCAGGCCTGCCTTGCCTCTCGCCCCGGCTTTTCCCATCGTCCCTTGTGGGGCGGGGCAGCCAAAGTGGCTGAGTCCTGCCTGGCAACGGAGGAGCGGCCGCAGCGGCGCGCTGCCCGCCATGGAGCGGGCCGTGGTGCCCTTCCCGGCCTGAGGAGGCAGCGGCAGCCGCGGCCGAGCGGTTCAGGCCCCGCCAGCGGCGCGCTGCCCGCCATGAAGCGGGCCGTGGTGCCCTTCCCGGCCTGAGGAGGCGGCGGCAGCCACGGCCGAGCGGTTCGGGCCCCGCCAGCGGCGCGCTGCCCGCCATGGAGCGGGCCGTGGTGCCCTTCCCGGCCTGAGGAGGCGGCGGCAGCCGCGGCCAAGCGGTTCGGGCCCCGCCATGGAGCGGGCCATGGTGCGCTGCGTCCCGGCCGAGCCTAAGCTGAGCGTGTCCTTCGTGCTGTGCGCCGGCAGCGCCCGGCACATGCAGCGCGACCAGGCGGAGCCGCTGGGCCGGGGGAGAGAAGGAGCGTGGTGGCGGCCGGAGGAGGTGGTGGAGGAGGCTCCGTGCAAGGCGGCGGCGCTTCTCCAAATGACACCACGCGTGCGCCGCCGCTGCCTTCCGGACACGCCCCCTCTGCATCCCTGTTTGGGGGGGCAGTAGAGCTGTCCAATTCCTGCGTCCCTGTGTGACATGCGCATTGCGCACTTCCGTGACACACAGAAAGTGGACGCAGGGACACAGCAAGATTATTATATAGGATCAGGACTAATAGAGCACCTTCCAAGTTCAATGTCAAAACCAATCCTGTTAAATTAAAAAAAAAAGTATAGTTCTCACCAGGGAAGTGTCCAATATTGTCCTTTAAGCACTTACAAATCCTTCCCTTGCAGTTGGCAGATTGCCAGAAAACGGAAGTTGACTTCCTCTTTGGTTTCCGTTTTGGCAAATTTTATTTTATTTGGATAAAATAACTTTTAAACTGCTTACTGTTCATTCAGCTTCAATTGTTGTTAAGAAAATCTCCTGCTTGCGGTGGCAGCCTGTGACTTCGGCAGGCAGAGCTGCGATGAAGCCTGGAGCACGCTCCACCGCACTCCCCCCCACCTTTCGGCAAGGTTCTTGGGTGGGCAGCGGGAGTTTGGCGCTTCTGATGGACCACTCGACACTTCACTAACCTCAGTGAAGCTTTGTGGGCGGGGTGCCTAGCCCTGGCACTCTCCCCTCTTGTCTTTGCGAGACTTGGACTGATTGCTATTTACAGAGCGATCAGTTCTACGCTGCCATTCCACTCGGCAGGAAACCGGAAGTGAGATGCACAAATAAAAGTTGGAAGGCACCTGGCTTACTAGCAGTACCTGTGAAAAGGATCTCGGGGTCTTGGTGGACCACGAACTTAACATGAGTCAACAGTGTGATTCAGCAGCAAAAAAAGCTAATGTTATTCTAGCCTGTATCAACAAAAATGTAGTGTCCTGATCAAGGGAAGTAATAAAAGGTAAAGGTAAAGGGACCCCTGACCGTTAGGTCCAGTCGTGACCGACTCTGGGGTTGCGGCGCTCATCTCGCGTTACTGGCTGAGGGAGCCGGCGTACAGCTTCCAAGTCATGTGGCCAGCATGAGTAAGCCGCTTCTGGCGAACCAGAGCAGCGCACGGAAACGCCGTTTACCTTCCCGCTGCAGCGGTACCCATTTATCTACTTGCACTTTGACGTGCTTTCAAATTGCTAGGTTGACAGGAGCAGGGACCAAGCAACGGGAGCTCACCCCGCCGCAGGGATTCGAACCGCCGACCTTCTGATCGGCAAGCCCTAGGCTCTGTGGTTTAACCCACAGCGCCACCCATGTCCCAAGGGAAATAATAGTACCACTCTATTCTGCCTTGGTCAGACCACACCTGCAATACTGTGTCCAGTTCTGGGTGCCACAATTTAAGAAGGATGTTGACAAGCTGGAACGTGTGCAAAGGAGGGCAATCAAGATGATCAAAGGTCTGGAAACTAAGCCAAATGAGGAACGCTTGAAGGAGTTGGGTATGTTTAGCCTGGAAAAGAGGGAACTGAGATACGATCGTCCTCTTCAAATATATGAAGGGCTGTCCCATGGAAGATGCAGCAAGCTTGTATTCGCCTACTCTGGAGGGTAAGACTTGAACCAATGGCTTCAGGTTACAAGAAAGGAATTCTGACTAAACATCCGGACGAACTTCTGACAGTAAGAGCTGTTCGATGGTGGAACAATCTCCCTCAGGAAGTGGTGGACTCTCCTTCCTTGGAGGTTTTTAAGCAGAGGTTGGTTGGCCATCTGTCATGAATGCTTTAGCGGAGATTCCTGCATTGCAGGGGGTTGGACTAGATGACCCTGGGGTACCTTTTAACTCCAGTTCTATGATTCTATACTCTGCACCTCCCATAGCACCATGGGTGCTTCTTCCCACTGCTGTGAACATGGTACTTTAAGTCCTTATCCTGTCATGCTCAGCACTTTTAAAGTGCACTGTTTTTGTCCATGAGCTCCCCTGACGTCTAGCTTCCCACTCCTTCATCTTTTACGAAATTAATCTCTTGTCAGTCCCTCTTGTCTCACACTCTAATGGTCATGTGTCTCCCTCCTCTTCTCTTATTCATGCCAAGGCTTTCTAGATCCACCTTTGCCCCATCTGAGGGCTAATAATAATAATAATAATAATTTATTATATCCCACCCCTCTGGCTGGGTTTCCCCAGCCACTCTGGGCGGCTTCCAACAGAATGTTAAAATACAATAATCTATTAAACATTAAAAGCTTCCCATTAAAAGCTTCCCCTGCCTTCAGATGTCTTCTAAAAGTCTGGTAGTTGTTTTTATCTTTGACATCTGGTGGGACGGCGTTCCACAGGGCGGGTGCCACTACCGAGAAGGCCCTCTGCCTGGTTCCCTGTAACTTAGCTTCTCGCAGCGAGGGAACCGCCAGAAGGCCCTCAGCACTGGACCTCAGCGTCCAGGTAGATCGATGGGGTGGAGACGCTCCTTCAGGTATACTGGACCGAGGCTGTTTGAATTGTGCTCGGAAACGTACTGGGAGCCAATGTAGGTCTTTCAAGACCGATGTTATGTGGTCTCAGTGGCCGCTCCCAGTCACCAGTCTAGCTGCCACATTCTGGATTAGTTGTAGTTTCCGGGTCACCTTCAAAGGTAGCCCCACATAGAGCCGATTCCAGTAGTCCAAGTGGGAGATAACTAGAGCATGCACCACTCTGGTGAGACAGTCTGCGGGCAGGTAGGGTCTCAGCCTGCATACCAGATTGAGCTGGTAGACAGCTGCCCTGGATACAGAATTGACCTGCGCCTCCATGGACAGCTGTGAGTCCAAAATGACTCCCAGGCTGTGCACCTGGTCCTTCAGGGGCACAGTTACCCCTTTCAGGACCAGGGAGTCCTCCACACCTGCCCGCCTCCTGTCCCCCAAGAACAGTACTTCTGTCTTGTCAGGATTCAACCTCAATCCGTTAGCCGCCATCCATCCTCCAACCGCCTCCAGACACTCACACAGGACCTTCACTGCCTTCACTGGTTCTGATTTGAAAGAGAGGTAGAGCTGGGTATCGTCCGCATACTGATGAATACCCAGCCCAAACCTCCTGATGATCTCTCCCTGCGGCTATATGTAGATGTTGAAAAGCATGGGGGAGAGGACAGAACCGTGAGGCACCCCACAAAGTGAGAACCCAGGGATCTGAACACTCATCCCCCAACACCACTTTCTGAACACGGCCCAGGAAGAAGGAGCGGAACCACTGTATAACATCAGTTATCCATCTTTCCAGGCAGAGGTCCACCCTTTGCTGCTCTAAGTCTTAGTGGTGTTGGGGGATTTTGTCCTGAGCTTTCCTTGTGAAAACCGTCTCTTTAAAGCTGAATCAGAGCAAACCTTATTTTGGGTTTTCTGTGGATTGATGTTTGCTCTGAGCTTTAAAGAGATGGTTTTCACAAGGAAAGCTCAGGACAGCTTTAAATAGCAGGTTTTCATGGGGAAAGCTGTGGATCAAACAAAAGGGGGGGGGTGCTCAGACATGGAGCCTAAAACCCTGTAAAGACTGAAAGAAAGGCAAGTGTGGCCAAGGGTCTCCATTCTTCCACATCAGGGTATTTTCAGTTAAAGATATCCTTCATTGCAGGCCCCAAATGGTGAGGTCATTAGGAGCTCATTAAGAGGTGGTCTTAATTGACCTGGAGAGCTGATGAGAAGAGGCTTCTATGGGGTGGGAGGGTGGAGTTTGTGTCTCAGCTGGGTGGCTGCTTGCTAGGAACAGCCAGGCCCCAGGAGGCTGTCAAACTATTCCACGCTTCTGCTGCTGTAGTTAGAAACCATTTGGGAATGCTGATTTGGCCAGGAAAGGCCCCTTTAGGGGATGTCACTGAGTTACCATCCAGAACAATTGCTAAACTGGGACTGGGGAGCCTGCCTAACTGCACGTGGTCCTCTGCAAGTGACCAGTTCAGACCTGTCTTAGAGGGTGAGAAATTGTGGGGAGGGGGGTGCTGAAGCAAAGGAAGAGTTGAGGGAAGGAAGCAGACAGGTTGCACAGAGAAAGAGTGCTCAGTAATGCTGCCGGCCCTGTGCACCCTCTGAGGAGCCCCCCCCCTTTGTCTTTTGACGTGGACAACAGGCCCTTCACAGGAGAGGAGACCCTCCAGGGTTTCAAAAGCCAGCCTGGGTCCCATAGGGGTCAGTGGAGGTAGCTGCCAGTCTTTAGCCATCTGGGACCAGGCTGAAATGGGCTTGGCTTTTCCATTCTTCTCAAACACCTCCTGCATGTGACACCCAGGCTTTCCAAAACCTAATACTCCTTTATACCTCCAGCCCCCTCTGCTGCCTCTTAGCAGCCCCAGGTAATCCCTCCAACCTGAACCATTGGTCTGATGTTGGTCTATAGAAGCCTGTGGACACGCAGTGGGTGGGTTCCCAATCTGGCTAACCACTGTGGGGAAAGAGTAAGGGGCGAGATGGTTCTTTGGGTATGAGCACTGGGGCTTTTCTTTTAAAATGTCCATCATCCTCTTCATGGAAGCTCCGGAATGGCAGTTCTGCACTTCCTTCCAAGATGCAGTCAGTGTGCGCACTGTGACTTCCTTGCTCCTGATGCATTTGGTGTGCTTTTTCTTCAGGGTGTTTTCTTCCTTGGTACCTAGACTCTTCAGTGTTGCAGGGCATCCTGGGACCCCCCTGGCTCTCCTTGGCTTTGTAAACATACCACTTCCTGTGCTCTGTGGCAAGAAAGGGGCAAGAAAGGAAGAACGCCAAGCGAGATAATAGGTTATTGTCAGTATTACTACTGTTATGCATTTCCTGTCCTCCTCCCTAAGGTCCATGGGCAGGTTACAACATTAAAAAACGGCATTGAAAACAGTTTAAAACAATTTAGAATCACAGAAATAAGAGGGATCCTAAAGATACACATCTCAGGTACCAAAGGCCAGGGTTTCGGCATTTGCCCAAGGCTGTATAGTGCAGATACCACAACTTAGGGGCTGCAACAGAGAAGGCCCTCTCCAGCCCTCCAGCCCCACCCTGCAATCCTGAGGGAGCTACCAAAAGGGCCCCTCTGCTGATCTTAACACCTGGGTGGGTCTCTAGGGAAAATAGTACTCCACATATTGTTTGTGCCATTGAGTCAGTTCTTGGGACAAGAAAGGTGGGCCTCCAAACACAAGAATGAAGAAGGCAGGAGGTGAGGTTGAGCTTTAAGCAGCCTGCTTCCAGAGGCAGCTGGTCTCCTGGGTTGGGGGGTGATTCAGCCACCACCCAGCCTTCCCTGCTTTGTATTCCTCTGGCTAACCAGCGCTCTGTTCCCTTTGGTTGTCGTAGCTTTGTGCCAGAGTCCCCTTCCTCAGAAAGCAACGCGGCTTCAGCCCGGAAACAGCTCCCCAGCAGCCGGTTCTCGTCCTTCTCCTCTCAAACAGATCCTGCCTCTGCAACCGACCAGCACGACTCCTTCAGGGACCACAGGAGCACTAGTCTGGACCGCTTCAGCACGGATGTAGAATCTGCGGACGGGGCTAAGGCCGCTGCACCTGCAGAGACCGGCCCAGACTTCTCCTTCCTGGAGGTAAGTTCTTGAGGCATGTCCCTGAGGGACCTATTGCGGGCAGTGTTGCAGGTCTGCGTTTGACAGCACGTGTGTTTGTTCTCCTCAAAGCAAACTCCTGTGCTGGACTCCAGTGTCTTGAAAACCCGCGTGCAGCTCAGCAAAAGGAGGCGCCAGCACCGAGCCCCAATTTCCCACTCGCTCAGAAGAAGCACCGGGGGAGACACTGAGGAGCGGCTCTCTGTAACAGAAGAGGCAGACAGCACGTGGTTGTTCAAGGACTCCACAGGTAGCAGAGGGAAGGTGTCCTGTGCTATATAACCTGTCCCAGATCCCCAGAATCTGCCAAACAGTTCAATGAGTGATGCAAGTAAGCGAGCCAAGCTGCAGGATCCCAGCCAATTTGAACCTGGATTACTTGCCATCCTTGAGCACATTGAAGGGGTGTTGGGATAGCGCAGAGCTGTGTGCCTGATCATTGTGCCCTTAGAATAGTGTCCAACGGATACATTGTCAGGTGCATCTATGTGCTCTCTCGCTTCCTATCTGGATGGTTCACTGCGAGGGCGAGGTGAGGCGGGAGACCTTAGCCAAAAGCACATGGGACTGGGCACTTCCCGCCTTTGTAGGTTGGAGGTATCCGTCAGTGCGGGCTCCAAGACTTCCATCATCATCTTCATCCACTTGTTTCTATACTTCCTGTGCATGAAGCCGGCTCTTTGCTGGCTAGTGATCCCCATTTCACAGAATATTCCTCTTTAATATACCCAAAGGCTCTGAATCAGTTAATAACTCCTCGGCCATCCCATGAGGGAGGGAGGGATTGACAGCTAGTGGGCCATTGTGGGGCCGCCCTCCTTGCCTGGGGTGCGGCGGGATGGGCTACACTTACTGGGGATGTTTGTCCGGCTGATTTTAGATCTCAACATCATAGTGAGGGGATATCATCCCTTCATAGAGGAGGCCAACACGGGGTTTGGGATCACCACTGTTGAAGGGCAAGGGAGGTATGGCGGTGGGGGTAGATACTACAGGCGAAGGGTTTTGAGATGTGGAGATGCTCGAATCCCTTCCAATCTACGCCCCATCCCGAGGGACGAGGGTAGGGTGAGCAGGGATTACCCACCTCCGTCTCTGGTGTTGTGCAATGCCAGGTCTATAGGCAATAAAACCGCCACCATGCGAGACTTTTTTATCTCGCTGGAGGTTGACCTGGCTTGTGTGACGGAGACCTGGGTGCGTGAAGGCGAAGTAGTTGCCCTACATGAGATAACACCCCCGGGCTTCTCCGTCCTCCACCAGTCGCGAACTGTGGGTCGGGGGGGGGGAGGGGTTGCATTGTTAATCCAGGAGGATTGCTCTTTCAGGGCTCTGCCATCACCATCAATCACCGGCATTGAATGTGTTGGCCTAGTGTGGGGCACCAAGGAGAGCTTGGCTGTCTGGCTGGTGTACCGACCACCTAGCGCACCAGCAGCCACCCTGTCAGACCTGCTGGAGGTGGTGGCAGGCTGGATCTTGGAGTTCCCTAACCTACTGGTTTTGGGGGACTTCAACATCCATGATGCCACCTCCTCCTCACGGGCTCTGGACCTGGTGTCTTCCATGGCGACATTAGGGCTCTCCCAGTTTGTTTTGGGTCCCACACACCAAGCAGGCCACACGCTGGATTTGATCTTTGGTGCGGGTATAGATGTGATCATGTCCTCAATTGTGGAAGTGCCATGGTCTGATCACTACGCTCTGAAAGCCAGGATTGACTTTCCGCCCCAACCCCGCTTGGGTGGCGAGCCTATTTTGGCTCGCCCGCAGAGACTGATGGATCCTGATGGATTTCGTCAGGCCTTGCGGGACCCTGCCCCCCCTGGCGGCTCACTAGATGAGCTTATCGAGAACTGGAATAACCGGCTCTTGGCGGCCATTGATGAGATCGCACCTAAGCGCCCTCTGCAACCCCGCCGAAACCGGGCCCCCTGGTTTACTGAGGAGCTCAGGAAAATGAAGCGGGACCTCAGACGGCTAGAGCGAGTATGGCGGCGTGCTTGCGACAGAGCCTCAAGAGCATCTTATAGGACGCTTATGAAAGCCTATGAGATGGCAGTGAAAGCTGCAAAGAAGTTTTACTTCTCAGCTACCATTGCATCCGCTAGCTCTCGCCCAGTGCAACTTTTTAGAATAATTAGGTCTCTAACAACCCTAGAGGAACAGCCAAATTTAAATACGAATTCGACTCATAGCTGTGAGGCATTTGCGAGCTTTTTTGCGAATAAAGTCTTGCTGCTCCGCCGTGACCTCCCTGCCAACTTGGATACAGTAACAGAACTGGAGGCCCCTCGACTGTCCTCGGGTCCAGTATTGGACCACTTTGATCGGATACCCCCTGCCGATGTTGACAGATTCCTCCGAGCTGGAAGGCCCACCACTTGCTCCCTTGACCCGTGCCCGTCCTGGCTGATTAGAGCATGTCCAGACGAGGTGCGGGCTCCCTTGGGTGAGATTATCAACTTGTCCCTTGGCACGGGGACTTTCCCAGGGGAGTTGAAGGAAGCAGTGGTGCGTCCGCTCTTAAAGAAAACATCTCTAGATCCTTTAGATCTATCCAATTACCGCCCGGTTTCGAATCTTCCGTACCTGGGTAAGGTAATTGAGAGAGCGGTTGCTGAACAGCTTGGTGGATTTCTGGAGGAAACATCGGCTTTGGATCCATTTCAGTCCGGCTTTCGCCCTGGTTATGGGACCGAGACGGCTTTGGTCGCGCTAACGGATGATCTCCGTAGACAGCTGGATCGAGGCGGGTCGGGACTGCTGATTCTTTTAGATTTGTCAGCAGCCTTCGACATGGTCGATCATGAACTTTTGGACCACCGCCTTGCCGACGTGGGGATTCAGGGCACAGTCCGACAATGGCTGCGCTCCTTTATCTCAGGTCGGGGACAGAGAGTGGCGCTAGGGAAGGAGTTGTCGCCTCGGCACTCCTTGGTGTGTGGAGTCTCGCAGGGCGCAATCCTTTCCCCGATGCTTTTCAACATCTTTATGCGCCCTCTTGCCCAGATTGTCCGGAGCTTTGGGCTGGGCTGTCATCAATATGCTGATGACACCCAGCTTTATCTGTTGATGGACGGCCGCCCTGACTCGGTCCCAGACACACTGACCAGGTGTCTGGAAGCTGTGGCTGGATGGATGCGTGGGAGCCGGTTGAAGTTAAATCCTTCGAAGACAGAGGTCCTCTGGCTGGGTCGGGACAACATGGGGTTGGGGGGCCAACTCCCATCTCTTGCGGGGGCCCAATTAGTGCCAGCGCCTTCTGTCAAGAGTTTGGGTGTAACCTTCGACGCCTCCCTTTCCATGGAGGCACAGGTTGCAGCCACAGCAAAGGTGGCATTTTTCCATCTTCGACATATCAAGCAGTTGGTCCCTTACCTTTCTCGCCCTGATCTGGCCACAGTGATCCATGCGACGGTCACCTCCAGGCTTGATTATTGTAACTCGCTCTACGCAGGGCTGCCCTTGAAGCTCCAGCGGGTGCAGAAACTCCAGCGGGTGCAGAATGCCGCGGCGAGGCTCCTTACGGGGTCCTCGCCGCGGGACCACATTCATCCAGTGCTTTACCAGCTTCACTGGCTCCCGGTGGAGTACAGGATCAGGTTTAAGGTGCTGGTTTTGACCTTTAAAGCCTTATGCGGCCTAGGACCCTCGTACCTACAGGACCGCCTCTCCCGGTATGTCCCGCAAAGGACCTTAAGGTCCACAAATAACAACTTGTTGGAGGTCCCGAGCCACAAGGCTGTCAGACTGGTGTCAACTAGGGCCAGGGCCTTTTCAGTTCTGGCCCCAACTTGGTGGAACACTCTGTCACAAGAGACCAGGGCCCTGCGGGATTTGACATCTTTCCGGAGGGCCTGCAAGACAGAGTTGTTCCGCCTGGCCTTCGGGTCGGACTGAGTCTGATGGTTTCCTCCCCTTGGTTTTGTTTATGGGCGACAAATGAAGCGGCATTTTAAATTTTAAATTGACTTTTTAACCTGTATTTTAATTAATGGTTTTTCTTTTTATACTTTATTGTAATTTTTACTGTTGTTAGCCGCCCTGAGCCCGGTTTCGGCTGGAGAGGGGGGGTATAAATAATATTATTATTATTATTATTATTATTATTACTGTTTTCTGGCCAAGACCCACAAAACGGTGAAAAATTAATATGAGAGACAATACAATAAAGCTATAGTAAATACAAATGTGGAAGTAAATCCATTTAGGAGCACACCGTGATTCATACTTCATACTTTCCTAAGCTGCATTTGTGCTCGCACCACAACACAGCTGCCACCCACAACACAATGGCCCATGCGACGGGCTTCTCTCTGGAGGCAGCTATAGCTGTGGGACTCGCTGGCTCCGTCTTCTGGCTCTTCAACAGGCTGCAGTTCTCCAGCACAGGAAAGAAGGGATGGGGAGGCTAAACTTGATTTTCACCTCCCAGCCAGCAAGGATCTTATTACTGCTGCCCTGCTACCTCTCCAGTCACCTCTGTACCTGGAAGGGTCAGGAAAAGTTGTGCAGACCCAGAATTCCCCCTTGGTGCCTCTGGTTGCAAAGGGGGCGGTTGTTCGAGCAGCAGTGGGCCCTTGGCTAGTCTTGGGGCCACAGTGCCTGACCTTTCCATGCTCTGGTGCCAGGCCTGGTGCGCACTGTGTGTGCCACCACAGGGAGATTGGAGACAGAGGGACCTGGTCAGCAAAGTCACAGAGGCCTGGGCAGGAGCAAAGATGGCAGAGGGTGAAGTCGCATCCTCCATCTGACCAAGCTGCCTCCTGGTGCTTCTGGCTTGGGAGAATTGATTGGGGAGTCATCCCAAGGACTGCTTTGAAAGGAGAAATAAGCTGCTGGTGGGAGGGGGCCAAGCAGTGGGTTTCTAGCCCTGTGTTTTATTCCTTCCCTCCCTCCCTCTCAAAGTGTCTCGTGTGAAGCCTCATGAGTAATCCTCATTCTTAAGCAGAAAACTCGGCCAAGAAAGAAGACTCTAGTGAGGAAGGAAACCCACAGCCAACAGAGAGGTCGCCCGTCTCTCAGCTGCAGAGGCTCCCTGTCTTTCCAGGGATGGACCACTCAGCCCTCAAGGTGAATGTTGGTGTACCCCCCCCCTACACACTTGTCCTTAGCAGTGGGAAGCTGTCGTGGAGTATATTTCAGGGACACTGGAGAGGTTGATTCTGCCTCAACCTGCGCTGAGAAACACGTGGGACTTGTTTATGTAATTGGATAGCACAAGAAGAGAAATGCCCTGGGGGCACGTTGGGTACCAATGGGAATACCTGGAGCCCATTCTGAGCCCCAAAGGCACCTGAGGGTGGGCTATGGTCAGTGCCACAGGAAATGGAGTACCTCACATGTTGCACGCAAGGAGGCAGTGGGACGGTGTGGGAGGAAGGGGCCAGTGACTGGAGACTGGGAACAGGATGCCCAGTAGACAGCTGGGAGGCCCATTCCCTGTGCTGTGAGCCTCCATTCAACACTGCCTGAAGATTTAAGAAGCTGCCCCTTACTGTGTCAGATTGTTTGTATTATTGCTACAATTAATTTATTTATTGCCTTCCAAACCACCATCTCAAGGTGATTTACACATCAGATAATTAAAAGCAGTTAGAAACACAAAAGTAACAAATACATTTGAAACAAGATTAAAACCATACAAAATAGGCATTCACGGCAAAGTCCATGGTTCATCTGGTTGGGAAAGCCTGTTGGAACAAAAGTGTCTTCAGCTGTTTCCAGAAAGTGGATGCCTTCCGTCTCTCATCCAGGATGCTATTCCATAAAATGGGCAGCTGCACTAAAAGCCCTGTCCTGAGTTCCTGTGGAGTAGGGTTTTGGGAACTTGCAAGGAGAGACTGTCCTGCAAACTGCAGAGATCTGCTGGGTGTCTAAGTGTTAGGGCAGTCTGGTCTCCCCTCAAAGGCCTCTTCAGGCCATGGTCTTTTCCATGAGCTGCTCCTTGATTACTTTGTGGCTGGATGCACTAGCCAGGTGCTCCATCCCTGAAACCACGCCCCTCCACATGATGCATAACCACCCTTGCCTGATGATGGCCTGAAGGCACCAGGCCCTTGGCTAGACATTCCTCGGAGTGAGCTCATTGCTGATGGGTCCCTTTCTCACGCTGCCTTTTGTGAAACTCGTGATCCAACCGTGACATTTACCAGAGGGTTCCCCTCTCGCCACCTTCCAGGCTCAACTCAGGAAAAGACATGAAGCAGATGGAACAGGAGAAGGCAGCCCTGTGCAGTTGTCCAAGTCACCAAAATTCCCCTTTCAGGCTGGAGTTCCTGGTAGCAGAGTTCTGCCTGTTGGCACGGAGAAAGAAGAGAGGTGAGGAACCTTCTTGTCAGGGTGACATTCTGAGAAATTCACCTTTAAGTTTTTCTGCAGATTTTACTGCTTTGCTACTTGTGAAGGCCCCATCTTCTAGCTTCCCAGAAGTTTTTGGGTTTCTGAGATTCCAGCAGGGGTTGCCCAAATACTTTAAATCCTGCCTTTATAGTCATAAGGGCTAGTGACTTTAAAATTATAAATCTTGAACTGGAATTCTACAGCTTATACAGTGGCACCTCGGTTTACAAACTTAATCTGTTCCAGAAGTCCGTTCTTAAACCAAAGCCGTTCTTAAACTGAGGTGTGCTTTCCCTAATGAGGCCTCCCGCTGCCGGTGCCCTTCCACCATTCAGCTTCCGTTCGTAGACCGAGGTAAAATTCGCTAACCGGAACACTACTTCCAGTTTTGCGGAGTTTGTATACCGAATAGTTCATAAACAGGGCTGTTCTTAAACCAAGGTACCACTGTACTACATTCATGACTCCATATAGACCCTGTACTTGTCCCCAGTTTTGAGACTGTGTTTACATAAATACCAGCACTTTGCTGAGTTTTTGCACTTTAAACATTTTTTAAATGAGAAGTTTGCTTTCAAAAGGCATGAAAAGACTCTTGGGGAAACTTGGGGAACTCATGCAGTTCCTTCGTTTTTTGATTGCCCCGTTTCCAGCCCCAGATAAGATACTATTTTCAATGCCTGTATTTTAAGTTTTTTCTTCTGTGAGTGAAGCCAATAAGGAATCACCTAGCAGAACTGTATCATCCTGTTCACTGCACCTTCTATCAGATTTGGTCACCTGGCAGCATCTCAAAAGGCAAACAAAGGGCAGAGGGAAGATGGGCTTGCGAGAAGCAGGCACCCTCCTTATTTCAGCTCCCCACTAATGAATTTCTCATGGAAGGGCCTTGAATGGGACGTGTATTTGTTTGTAAAGGGGGTGACTCAGGCCTGTTTCCTACATTCCAGGTCGGAGGAGCTGTCTCCACAGTGGCTGAAGGAGCTGAAGTCCAAGAAGAGGCAGAGCCAATACGAGAACCAAGTGTGACGACCGAGGTCTGGAGGTGGCGGCAGTGGCGGCGATGGGGTTAGCTGCCTGTTGAGTGGATGAGGGTCTGCAGAGCAGATGAGCCTGGCCCAATGCAGGGGGGAAAGTGTGGGGTGACCAGGGGCCATCAGCCATAATGTCTCATTGAGGAGCTCTGGATTCCAGATGCTGGGGTGGCAAGCATTTTTTAGAAACTTTTTGGTTTTTTGAAATCATTTTTAGTTGGTTTTACAAATACAAAGTTATAAAAAAAGTATCCAAATATATATCCATATACAGTCACACCTCGGGTTACGGCCGCTTCATGTTGCGCGATTTTGGGTTGCACACAGCGCCGAACCCAGAAGTACCGGAACTGGTTACTTCCGGGTTTTGGCGCATGCACAGAAGCGCCAAATCACGCTTTGTGCATGCTCAGAAGCGCTGAATTACGACTTACACATGCGCAGACATGGTGCTGCGGGTTGCAAACGCTGTGGGTTGCGAACGTGCCTCCTGCATGGATCATGTTTGCAACCTGAGTGTCCACTGTATAGCGATTCCTCCAAATCTCAGGACTTCCCCCCCCCATCCACTCCATGGGGTCCCATTTTAAACATTTAATCAGTGATGGCCAAACGTAGCCCTCCAGCTGTTTTGGGACCACAATTCCCTTTTTTTTTTTTTTTTTTTTTTGCAAACTTTATTGATTAATTAGTTGGTCCGTGTACAATTCATTCTACATTTATGTACAGTTCATACTTCATTTATATCCATTGTATGTTCATATTTATTATACAGAGCTGTACAATTGCTGTAAACCAAATATACTCTTCCAAACCTGTACACTATTCCTCTTCATCTTTGTCTTTGTTGTTCAGTCGTTCAGTCGTGTCCGACTCTTCGTGACCCCATGGACCAGAGCACGCCAGGCACGCCTATCCTTCACTGCCTCTCGCAGTTTGGCCAAACTCATGTTAGTAGCTTCGAGAACACTGTCCAACCATCTCATCTTCTGTCGTCCCCTTCTCCTTGTGCCCTCAATCCTTCCCAACATCAGGGTCTTTTCAATGTTAGACATCTTTGTCTAACTACCTGTTAAGCCTGAGTGAGAGAAATATTAAGAATTAAAACACGCATACAAAAATCCAAAAATTAATTTGCCCCAAAACTAGCAATTAATTTGTACCTTCCTGTCAATTTCGATTTATCCTTCCTACTCTCAATACCCCTTTATTATTTACTTTACTTATCATCGAACTCTTTTATAACTACTACACGATCAACATATACAGGAATTCATAACAAAAACCATGCAAAGTCAAAACAACAAAAACTTCAATTTTCAGTTCATTTTTAATATATACCTTCGTTCGTTCCCCCCACCCATCTCACCCTCCCCTTCCCTTCCCATCCGACTTCCCGTCCTTTCCCAATGCATACTCCGATCTTACCCCTGAGCGTATTCCAACTCAGTTACATAGCTTCTTGTCCATTTATAACACACTACTATATCGATTGGCATCCCTTTTTATCTTCATTTTATACTTCCTTCTCGTCCGGACTTACTTAAAAGCTGGCAAACCAATTTGCCCCCTGCTATATTTTTCAACATACTCTACATATCTTGCCCATTTCCTTTGAAATTTTTGTTTTGTTCCTCCTTTTAAGTTATTAGTTAGTTGTGCCATTTCAGCCATTTCTTGCAATTTGTACTGCCACTCTGTAAACATGCTGTAAATTTCAAGTTTTCCCCCCATAACCTTTCCCAATCTGCCATCTGGATATTATGTCCCAAATCCTTTGCCCAGTGCATCATTACTGACTTGACCTGTTCATCTTTTGTATGCCACTCTAAAAGCAAACTCTACATTTTAGACAATAATTTAACATAATTTTCTAACAACTCTTTTTGAAATCTTGATATTTCACAACTAAAACCTTTCTTATTATCTTTCTTAAAGATATTATTTAATTGGTGATACTGTAATCAATCCGTTAATAAATCCCTTATCTCCTCCTAGTCGGCCAATTACTTCTCATATTCGTTTTTTCCCCCAGAGATATTGCTTCTAAAGGGGAAAGCCACCAAGGTGTTTTTTGTTCTAATAAGTTTTTATATTTTTCCCATACCATAAAAATTGATTTTCTTATCAAGTGGTTCTGAAGACCTTTGTGCACCTTTGCTTTTTCATAACGGAAGTATTTGTGCCATCCAAATCTATTATTGTGTCCTTCTAGATTTAAAATATCTGCAATTTATTTCATGGGACGCTGGGGACAGTGGATTGGGTATTTCCTCTCACATGACCTCAGGCAGGAGCAAAGACTTGTGGGAGGCAGGCACTTCCTATTCAGTTTTTTTCTCCTGCCTGACTCAACAGTCTGTTTCGCCTGGCTTTCCTTCTTCAGATAATTTTTTCAATTTTGATCTCATTTTATTGTTGCTTTATTTTATCTAGTCTTCCTTAGTTTTAGCAAGTTACCCCCGTCTTTGAGTCTTGCATACACACACACACACACTCCAAAAATATTTCATCCCTCCCCACCCTGGTTGTTTCCCTTAGCAACCTTAGTTCTTCTTGTCTTTAGTTTATTTAGTTTACTTTCTTGCAGAGCATCCCTGTATAATGTTCTGCTACAGGGTTGCTGAATATGCTCGTTTTTTGCATGCTGTGGCTCCGTTTTGCCACAGTTATTGATCAGATTTAAAGATGGGGGGATCCTACCCGAGTCTTTCTGCAATTGCAGCTCAATTTTAGTAGCTGCTGGCTCCATATCACCACCTCATTTCTTTGGTGATTTCTACAGCCTTTAGCCATTATTTTCTGTATCATTTCAGGCTTCATAAGGTTTCATATTGACTGCTCTCCTAATCCGTAGTACGGCAGAAGGAGTTGGGGTTATTATTCCTCAGCAATATATTCTCCTCCCAGTTCGCAGTCGCGGCAACGGATTGAGCAGGCACGGATAGACTGCTTCTGAACCTCCTAGTTAAAAAGTGATTCAATTGTTTATTCTTATTATTTACACTTATTATTCTGTGACTTGCAGTCTATTTCCTCCCAGTCCGCTTGTGACTGCATTGGAGAGATGTATGTTTGTGCCTTTTCCCACAGTCCATGATTGTGGCATTGGAAGTGAACGCATTCATATTTATCCGTTCCTAGATGACCTGCTCCTCTGGGCAACGTCCCTTCAACAGGCTCATCTCCATTTGCAGATCACCCTCAATATCACAGCTTCTTGATCAACTACAAAAAAAGTTGCTTGGCTCCATCACAAAGGATCATTCACTTAGGCGCCCTGCTAGATACAGTTCAGGTCTCATGGCTCTTCACCAGAACAGATCAGCAAAATCTCCACAGCGGCAGCTTCAATCTTAAAGACAAAAAAGATGATGGCCAGACAACTGTCAACAATTCTAGGTCTCTGCATGTGAGCCTCTCAGATTACGCCTTGGGCGAAACACCATGCAAGAACCCTGCAGTGGTTTTTACTTCCACATCAATGGGCGATCATTCAAAATCGGCCCAGGTCTTTGCTCTTATTTCCTCAACTCAAACTGTCCATGCTGCACAAACCTCCAATCTTTGGAAAGGCACTCCATTCAGAAATCCGTGCAGCACTCAGATACTATAACCAGGTTTACAAGGATGGGGCGCCCATTGTCAGTCTCTCTACAGTCAAGGCCTGTGGTCAAGCTCAGAGGCCACGTACTCCATCAATTGGCTAGAGTTGAGAGCAGCCAGACTGGCAATTGTTTACTTCTCCTCTTGTCAACAACTCAACTCAACAACAAAAGCCCACATATCTTGTTAAGGAGACACCCATTTGGAATCTCTCCAGAAAGAGATGGCTCTTCTCTTCAATTGGGCTGAGAATCAACTCCTCAGCCTCACAGCAGAACATATCACTGGTGATGGCAAACAGTTTGATTGAGCAGATCCCAGGTAAATCAAGGGGAATGGATACTCAAAGAACAGGTGTTTCTTCATATTCAACACTGCTGGGGTCCTCTACAAGTCGATCTCTTTGCTCACAAGCTAAACTGTCAGCTGCCCCGTTACTTTGGTAGGTTCAAAGACAACCAAGCAAACGCCTGGGATGCCCTAATGATGCCATGGCCGAAGGAATTCTTGTATGCCTTCCCTCCTCAAGCCATCATTCCGAGAGTCCTCTGAAAGATCAGGTTGGAAACAGCTCGGGTGGATCTTGTTGCACCGTTCTGGCCCCGCAGACCTTGGCTGTCAGAGATTCAGGCTTTCAGTGGCACCACCATTTCATCTTCCTGTATTGTCCAATTTACTTTATCAGAAACCATTGACTCATCCAATCCCACAATGGTTGAACCTGACTGCATGGCGTTTGAGCGCCATAGACTGAAATATCATGGTCTGGGTGAGATTGTTATCTCCACCATTCTAGCTTCCAGATGTCCATCCACAAGACATATTTATCAATCAACATGGTCAGCCTTTACCTCCTAGTGTAAAGCTTCTCATCTATGGCCACACAGAGTAACAGTTCCAGATGTTCTCCGCTATCTCCAACATGGTCTGCAAAATGGCCTATGGCCTAATACATTAAAACGTCACCTTTTCACCATTTCTTTGATTTTAAGTTCTGCTGGTCAGTCTTTGCTGTCACAAAATCTGCTAATCAAACGTTTCCTCAAAGGAACTATGTTACAGCATCCTCCAGTGACTCACTGTTTTCCATCATGGAACTTGCATTCTGTTCTGGTGGCACTGCAACGACCTCCATTTGAACCACTACGCCAAATTTCCTTAAAGAACCTTTATTTTGAAGTCCTATTTTTGGTTACGATACTTTAGGTGAGACGAGTCTCAGAACTGTCAGCCTTGTCGGTAGCAAAGCATTTATGCATCTTCCATTAGGATAAGGTGGTCTTGCGTACAGATCCCTCCTTTCTACCAAAAGATCTTACAAAATTCCACATTTGACAGGAACTCATCCTCCTGACTTTTTGTGCTGATCCAAAACATCCGTTGGAAAAGGCTTTGCACTCCTTGGATGTCCGCAGAGCCTTAAAAGTGTATATACACTAATTCTTTGTTTGTGTCTTTTCATCCTTCCACCTTAGGAGCAAAGGTCACTTCAGTTTCCTTAGCTAGAGGGATTAGGGAATGCATTTCCTTAGCTTATGATATTTTGAAATTGCCCCACCCATCTCATATTTTGCTCATTCCTCTGGTTACAGGTAGGTAGCCGTGTTGGTCTGTCATAGTCAAAACAAAATAAAAAAATTCCTTCCAGTAGCACCTTAGAGACCAACTTCTACCGGTACTGCCTTTATCGCTGATGCCACTTTAATAGAGATTTGTAGGGTAGCCACTTGGTCGCCTCCTTCCACTTTCACTAGGCATTGTAAGTTAAACTAAATGTCTTCAGCTGCGGTGGCTTTTGGCCATACAGTGTATACCAAGTTTTGTAATCAGTGTGTCAGCAGTGTGGACCCACCCAGTTATTGGGAAGTGCTGTGCTATGTCCCAATCCACTGTTCCCAGCATCCCATGAACTAAATAGAATGATTGGCTTACCTGAAGTGTAGATTTATGAATTGGGGACGCTGGGGACAGTGGAACCCTCCCTGTGATGGTCTGCAATCGCACTGATTTTTTTCCTTTAGGAGGGGTGCTATTGACTCTGTTGCTTCTATTTTTATTGATTTATGAGCCAGGAAAGGAGGCAGGCTGCTATTCTTGTTTCTGGTGCATCAGTGAACGTTAAAGGTAAAGGGTAAAGGGACCCCTGAACATTAGGTCCAGTCGTGTCCGACTCTGGGGTTGCGGCACTCATCTCGCTTTATTGGCCGAGAGCCGGCGTACAGCTTCCGGGTCATGTGGCCAGCATGACTATGCCACTTCTGGCGAACCAGAGCAGCACATGGAAACACCGTTTACCTTCCCGCCTGGAGCAGTACCTAGTGAACGTTACTGCTTGGCAAATCTGAAAAACTGAGGAAATGCCTGCCTCCCACAAGTCTTTGCTCCTGCCTGAGGCCATATGAGAGGAAATACCCAATCCACTCTCCCCCAGCATCCCCATTTCATAAATCTAAACCTCAGGTAAGCCAATCGTTCTTTTTCCAATGTTATCCATTCCCAGATCCAGCAAATGTAGGAAGCTTCATAATATAATTTTAAATCTGGCAGGATGAAACCTCCTCTCTCTTTAGCATCTGTTAACAATTTATATTTTATCCTTGGTTTCTTTCCCTGCCAGATAAATCTAGAAATAATTTTTTGCCATTCCTTGGAGTGTCCTGTACTTCCAATCACCGGTATTGACTAGAATAAAAATAACATTCTTGGCAATACATTCATTTTTATGACTGATATTCTTCCCCAAAAAGATAAATTCATCCTACCAAATCTCTAAATTTCTCTTTATAGTGGTACCTTGGTTCTCAAACTTAATTTGTTCCAGAAGTCTGTTCCAAAACCAAAGTGTTCCAAAACCAAAACCAAGACTCACTTTCCCATAGAAGTAATGCAAAATGGATTAATCCGTTCCAGACTTTTAAAAACAACCCCTAAAACAGCAATTTAACATGAATTTTACTATCTAACGAGACCATTGATCCATAAAATGAAAGCAATAATCAATGTACTATACTATAAAATAAGTATTGTGGATGATAAAAATTAAAATTAATTTTTTTTCTTACCTGCACTGATGATAGTCATTGTTTGGATGGGGGGCTTTTACCCATTTCCGCAGTCACACAATCAATCAATCAATCAATCAATTATAAAACAAAGAACAAGCCACAGTCACAAAAATGAAAAAGCCACACAAACAAAAACGCAAAAAATAGCAAAAACAAAAGTACCAAATATAAGCTCCAAATATCACCTCAGAACACTGCAATTGGAAATGGAAGGCTTTGATTACAGGGGGGGGGGGGCAAATTAGCAGCGCAACAGTGAAAATGGAAGCTCAGGAGCACGTTCGGCTTCCGAAGCAAAGTTCGCAAACCGGAACACTGACTTCCGGGTTTGCAGCTTTCGAGTTCCAAGTTGTTCAGGAACTAAGCTGTTCGAAAACCGAGGTACCACTGTATTTCTTTCCAAGTGTTTATGTAATTGTCTTTAAATATATTAATGTTTTTACCTGTCAGTCATACCCCCAAATATTTAACTTTCTTATATATGTTTAAGTCTGTAAGTTTCTGGAAACTTTATGAATGGGAAAACTTTTTGCCGCCCTAATTGACAAAGCTGGCCCACCTATGAGGCAAGGGGAAGCACCCGCCTCAGGCAGCGGAAATGCAAGACTGCCCCACTGCTTCTCCTGCTCCCAGAATGTCTCCCTCTCACTGGCGAGAGGGGGGTGTTCCAGCAGGAGGTGCCACCGCTCAGCTTCCCCGTCCGCAGGCAGAGAAACACATCAGCAACGCTTTGCAAATGCTGAGGCTCCTGCAGTGGAAGGGATGGGGTGGGGAGGGGGAAGGTGGGAGCAATTCCCATTTTGCTTCAGGTGGTGAAATGGGCCACTCCTGCCTGTTGGAATTAGCAGACGCAAGTTACTTGTAGAATCCTAGAATTGTAGAGTTGGAACAGACCTCAAGGATCATCTAGTCCAACCCTCTGCAATGCAGGAATCTAAAACTAAAACAGCCGTGACAAAGGACCATCCAACTTCTGCTTAAAAACCTCCAAGGAAGGAGAGTCCACCACCTCCCAAGGGAGACTGTTCCACAGTTGAACAGCTCTTACTGTCAGAAAGTTTTTCTGATGTTTAGTCTGAATCTCCTTTCTTGGAACTCAAAGCCATTGACAGCCATCCAAGTTGGTGGCCAGCACTGCCTCCTGTCTGTGCGAGTTCCACGGTTTAACTATGCAACTGTGTGAAGAAGGCCTTGTTCCGCCAGCAGATATGAAATAGTGTTTCTTCTCCAACTTTCCAGGTGGAAGTCCAGATGACTTGGAAGACAGAAGAAGCCTTAATTTGCTCACGCCCCTCTCCCACCCTGACTGCTGTGTGCGCAGTGTCTTTCCATCTGGTGTGAAGAGTTTCTCCATAGCTGTTTGACTCCTCAGGATCCATTCCACCCCTCCACAGCTGTGGCTGTTGTGGTCTCCTAGTTGTGCTGCAGAGCTTGCCCCCCCCCCACTCCAGCTACCGGGGGGGGGGGGCAGTGCTGTGTCTGACACAATGGCCTTCTGGCTGGGGAATTGGGCACACCAACCTGCTCTGTGTTGGCTTATGAACAAAGAGAGGATGTTGTAGCGGATGAACTTATGAGCTGGCCTCTTGCGAAAAGACTTGTTCCTGTCTGAGGATGGGAAGTGGAGAGAGGAAGAAACAGATTATGTTTACTGCCATATTGAAAGAGGAAACTTGACTGATTATTTTTAAAGAAAATTTTGATTGGCTGGTATTAACTTTGTGGATCATCTGTTCCGCCAGGACAATGTGATATATATTCTTTCTTTTTTAGGATCAAAGGAGATTTTATCGTTTAAGTGAGATTGTATGTGCGTGTGTTTTGTCAGGACACAGAGTAATGAGCATCCCGTTTCTAGAGGGATAAAGCAATAACAGTAGACAGTCCTCATTAAAATAGTTGTAAATAATCTGAGGGGTGGTTCCCCCCCCCCTCATTATTTACTGAAAAAAGAAGGGAAGACTCACCTTGCCAGTATCAGGGCTGCGTAGGAACCCTGCTGGGTTCTCTTGCTGGATGTTTTAGTTTTTTCTTTCTGTAAATAAAGGGGTAAATAAATAGTTTATATTCCTCTGATTATTTCAAAAGTTCAGTTGCAGAAGTGTGCATTTCCCCACAATTGTTAAACTTGGATGATATCAGTGAAGGAGCTTAGGGTCCCTGCCTGTGGTCTCCAAGCCTTTTTACCTTGTCACAATCTGTCAAAAGAAATCCAGGGCTGCTCATTCTCGTGAATGTACAAGGGGGGTGACCCTGCAAAACACCTTCCTTCTTCTTTGGTCTTTTCCGCTGCTGAGTCTCTGCTTTTGCCATCTAGGAAGCCTCTTTACCAGAACAAGTTCCCATGAAGGATCCGCAAGCTTCTTCCTTCCATAGTGAGGTTTCTCTGTTGCTGTTGTTTAAAGGACGTTTCCTTACCCAAAGCCCCCATGTTTGGGATTCCTTTTTTGGATGGAGGCTGTGTTAAGAAAATATCATTACCCCTAAGTGCTCTTCCCAGAAATGTTCTATTTTCAGAAAATTAAAGTTTATATTGTCACAGAACTAGACACATTTCTATTGCGTTGCACAGATGTCCTCCACAGACACGCACACACGGTCTGTAGTGGGCAGAAGATTTCACTGCTGAGCAGTGTCTCACAAGTTCACAGCCCTGTTGGGAGTACAAAAATGCATCTGCACTGGCCCTTAGGAGCGGGCAGGGGAGGTGTCCCACTGATCTAGGCCTAACACTGAAGGGCAGTTGTTGGCAGATGAGCACCCCCAATTTGCCCTTGTGGGCTTTCAGACATTCGTAAACTCCGTGCCAATTCCTGCCCCACATGGGTTTGGTATTCTTCAGCCTCTGCCCAAGCCCCATGCAAATGGTGCTGTCTCCCAATCAGCCCCTCCCTTTCAGGAGACCACTCCTCAGCTAAGTGGCTGTGCCTGTGATGGAGCACCTTCTTGCTTGGGTTGAGGCAGAATAACCTCTGTACGTCCCCTGGGGATCTGCCCCTCTTAAACCAGACACCTCCCATGGGTTCCTCTCAGAGTAGGAATAGCAGTAATACTTTGCCATAGAAAAACATAATATATTCTATTCTGGGCACCACTGAGGATGTATCCTGGGTTCCTCAGTGCTGCTTAGCAGCATCCTCACCCCACTCCCAGCCCACAGGGAGACCCAGTTGCATGGTTTGGGAAGGGAGTGGGTGTGCCAGGGGATTGGAGAGATGCTGTCACAATGCCCCTCCTTTTCAAGTAGCTGTGGGTATAGATTTTCACCCAGACCTTGCCACTTCCTAAGACTCAGGATATTTTGGTTTGGCCCTTGTCTGTTTGTTTTGCTTGCTAGGTGGGTTGGCTGTGCTGTAGTGGCAAACGTGACTAGCACCAAAATGCCCCTGAAGGTGCTGACAATTTTCCCATTTCCTTCGCTTAAAAAAAAATCAGTTGATTTTGTCCTGGTGTTCTCATTTGGTTTGATTTCCGCCTGTGACTCTAATGTGTGTTAAAAGCCTTTTCTTAAATTGCACTGAGTATGCACACAAACCTTCCCAGCCTAGCAGAAACCTTTTGCTGGGATGAGAGGGCCTGCAGCAAAGTTTGGGGCATCCACAGCATCTCTGTCATGTTGGGGTGGGGGGAGGCAGGGGGTTTGTTGGAATGTTTGCAATGCCTGGGCAGCTGAGCCCTGGATTCCCCGGGGAGCTGGTCCTGCACAAAGGAGCGGGATTAAGGTGGCATCATGGCAAATCCCTCTGAATCTGTACACACACGGGTTCCCTTTTGTGCTTGTGCAAGGCACTGAAATTCTGTATTTTAGTAGTTTTACTACTAAGAAATGTTTGGACAACTATATCTGATTAAAAACAGCATTCAGAATGACTTTGCATGTTCATCTTTCATTTTTCTTTTAAACTTTTCACATTTATTGAAGAAGAAGGCTTTCCTCCCCCTTTTCCTCCCCCATAGAAGACTCCATAGTCTTCCTCTGTTTTTAAATGTTACTCTCTCAGAACAGGATGGGGGGGGGGCAAGGGTTGTTCAGCTGCAGAGCCTTGCTTGCTGTCTCTCTGAGGTAGCCAGAAAGAGGGAACAGGTAGCTGAAGAAGGGCCCCAGCATCCCTGCCCACTCCCCCCCCCCATACATATAGTTTGGGAAGGAGAGAAGACTAGAGATGCGCTTTCTTACTCCTGGGGTGGCAGCTATACCATTTTTGGGCAGTTTGGGTCTGGGCTCCCAGTTCCAACTCTTGCATCCTACCAGATGATGGCTGCATACGGCCCCTTGAAGCATAGCAAAACAATTCCACACAAGTTGCAAGACCGCAAGTTGCTGGCTTCAGAGAATGATCTGAATGAGTGTTGTGATGCAATCATCACTTTGCTGAAGCTAAACAGGTCTGCTTGGCACCTAGAGGAAGATGCATAGACATGCAAAACAGACAGACCAAAATTCATAGAATCATAGAATTGTACAGTTGGACGGAACACCAAGGGCCATCCAGTCCAACCCCCTGCAATGCAGGAATCCCAGCTAAAGCATCCCTGACAGATGGCCATGCAACCTCTGCTTAAAAACCTCCAAGGAAGGAGAGTCCACAGCCTCCCGAGGGAGTCAGTCCCACTGTCAATCAGCTCTTACTGTCATAAAGTCTTCCTGATGTTTCATCGGAATCTTCTTTCTTGAACTTGAAGCCATTGGTTTGAGTCCTACCCTCCAGAGCAGGAGAAAACAAGCTTTGCTCCATCTTCTGTGTGATAGCCCTTAAGATATTTGAAGATAACAGTGATAACTACTTTCATCCAGGCTAAACATACCCAACTCCTTCAACCATTCCTCATAAGGCTTGGTTTCCAGACCCTTGTTCATCTTGGTTTCCCTTCTCTGCACATGTTCCAGCTTGTCAATATCCTCCTTACATTGCTGGTTCAAGTCACTTCCACTTGAATAAACACATAATTTTAATAACCTGGATGAGGATTCTCACAAGCCTGCCTTTTAAAGACCAGCAACCTGAGACTAGAGGCACAGAATTCTTGCTCCTTTCAAATGGAAAGGCCCTCCGTGACATCTCCCTGGCCTGGGACATACAGCATGAGTGTTTGCTGCTGCTGAAAGGGCTTTGGTTTGGGGTCAACCCCTTGGGAAAGCTGCTGACCCAGAACTTCTGTGAGGTTCTGGCAAGGAGCAGTGCCAACATGCTGATGAGCTGAATTGCAGGCTGTTAATCTTCTCCAAACCGTCAGCTGGGAGGCCTCTGCATAATGGCTCCATATTGTGGAGTGGAGCCCTCACTATTGAAGTGAAAGGCAATGGGTGGGGTCTGCTGGATGGAGTTGCTGCTGCCTCAGCACCCCTCGAAAGCCAGGCGCATAAATAGCCCTGCCTGCCTGCCTGCCTGCCTGCCTGCCTGCCTGCCTGCCTGCCAGCCTGCCAGAGTTTCCAACAGTATTGGAAAAGGAGGTATGAATGTGTCCTCGCTAGACACCCACATGGTTACCCTGGAATCCTTCACATGGTGCTTCCCTCCCTCCAGCAAAAGCTTTTGAATGTCATGCTTGTGGAAATTCTGCAGGGTACATATAAGCGCTTTATTTAAGCCTTTGATCCGTGTTATCCCCCCAAAGCCAAAAAAAGAGGTAAAGGGACCCCTGACCATTAGATCCAGTCGTGGCTGACTCGGGGGTTGCGGCGCTCATCTCACGTTAATCGCCAAGGGAGCTGGCGTACAGCTTCCGGGTCATGTGGCCAGCATGACTAAGCCGCTTCTGGCGAACCAGAGCAGTGCACGGAAACAGCGTTTACCTTCCCGCTGGAGCGGTACCTATTTATCTACTTGCACTTTGACATGCTTTCGAACTGCTAGGTTGGCAGGAGCAGGGACCGAACAACGGGAGCTCACCCCGTTGCGGGGATTCGAACCGCCGACCTTCTGATCGGCAAGCCCTAGGCTCTGTGGTTTAGACCACAGCGCCACCCGCATCCCTAAAAAAGGGGGGGTAGATGAGACCTAAAGACGGTAAGTTGTCTGTAACGGCATCTGTCTTTGGCCTTCCCTCACTGCTGTCGCTGGTACAATCTTGGGAGGGTGGAGAACTGGAACACCAGGCAGTGGAATTCCAAGACGGCAATGAAACCTGAAGGAAGCTGCGAGTGAGGTGGTGTCTTGAACTACAACTCACTATGGGTCAGTGGGTGGGCAGAGTGCTGAGAGGAATCTTACAGCAGAGATGGTGGGTTGATCTGTAGCAGCAAAAATGCAGTGTGCTGCTCTGCAGTTTCTTGAGGTGCAGAGCTTTGAGTCGTGCATTCTTAGAGGAGAACCTTCCATGTGTCTCTGCCTCCCTGAAGCTTAGAACTGCAGAGTTGGAAGGAGTCCAACCCCCAGCTTCACCAGTAACAAGGAATGAGAAAAAGATCAGCTGGGTGTGGGATGTGTTTACTCTCCACCCCTGTGTCCCCTGTCTGCAGTCCAATGAAGTTGACAGCTGCCTCCATCACAAACAGGTTCCTCCCCAAAGCTCTCCTGCCCTTTCGGTCTTAAAGCTAGACAATAAAGTAGGAATGGCCACTGCCTTACTCTGGCCGGTTCTTTGCAGATCAATCTCCCAGAGTCCCTGGAGATTGGGAGTCTCCTTATGCAGACGATGATCTCTTCATTCTCATGCTCTCTGGCAAAGTCCGAGAGTCTGGCAGAAATCTTTGGCAGAGAGGATTTTCCTCCTTGGAGCAATAACCATCTCTAACTTGCGCGGGGGCGGGGCAGGGTTTGATTGCAGACACCATGACTGAACAACAAACCCCAATGGAGGAGATGGCTGCTGTGGAGAGCCCAGAGGAAATGGGGCCAAATTACAAGGTATGGCAAGTGTTGATTTCACCCCTTCCCTGTCCCACAAAGCCCCTGAAGATTTTATACTGTTGCAGGTTTGGGAGGTCAGTCTGGATGATGCCCTGAGCCCCTTCCCACTCTTGGGGTCCTGTTATATTGCTGAGCTGTTCAGACAAGTTTCTCTGTGAAACGAGAAGCTTAGCTGGCTACTTAAGTGTCCTCATTGGCATTCCCCCAAAAAGAGCTAGGTTGCAAGGGCAACAACTAAACGATGCGGCCCTCCAGGCAGATGTGAGGCCCTTTCCTCCGTCCCCCTCACCTAACTGTTAAGTAAGAGAACAATAGCCAGGAGAGAGAGAGAGAGTTTTGAGCTGAAAACAGGCTGGAAGCCAGAAATCTTTGGGGGTTTTAATGCTGTGAGCCCCTCCATTTATGCTCATGGTGTAAACAATGTGTAAATAATGTGATTATCTTTCCGTAGCATGTAGTTTGTGGTCTTTGCCAACAACAGGGGCAGTTGTCCCAGGAGCAAAATCCTTAAGGGTGCAAAAACTTTGACTTTACAATGCTTAGGACTCAGGCCGGAATTGGGATTGCTGGGCAATCGGCTCCTCTTACACTTTGACCGGCAGTCTTGCTCTCCTAACCCCGGGGACTAGTTGGGTATCCCGCGGGACTCACAGCCCAGGCGACACTTCTTGGTATGTATGCCTCCCACGATGGCTGGGTACGGGTGCTGCGCGGCCAACTGCTCCCCAGGGTTGCCATTTCTGCATATCACTAGGCTAGGATGTGCCAGGCCACTGCCTTGCTAGCCATGGTCCCTTCAGCCAGCGTGGCAACTTGATAATGCAACTTGATAATGGGTAAGCCCTGCCCCCATAATTGATCACATGATGCAGTGCACACACACCATTTGAAAGGCAATGCCCATTCACTTGGGGGGGCAGCCCCTCAAATATTTTAGGGAAGGCAAAGGCCCCTTGGCCCCAGGGGTTGACTCCTATGCCTGCAGCTGGCAGTCGCACACACCTCCTCAACCCTCCTGCTTGCACCTGGCGAGGACTCAAGGGCATTGCGCTCGTCTAGGGCAGGGGATGGGTGCTCACAGGTGCATCCCTTCCTCAGGCCCCTTCCTGCTTCCCAAGCACTGGGCTCCCCATAGCTTCTCCCTCTCCCCAGCACATACACTTTCCCAGCCTCTCCTTTCCTACCCAGCAACAGCCGGCTGTGGTAGGAGGTGTTTGCGGGCATGTGCTGCGCATGTGCAAAGACAGCCAAGGGTTTCTGCAACAACGTAACTGGTTAGAGCCCACTTCAACGTTCTGGGCCTCTGGTGGTTTATACTAGACCACCTTCTGCTCCTTTTCTTCTTTTTCAAGAGTTTGGATATCTAAATTCAACTGCCTTCCCAGTGACCTCTCCAGCCTGTGGCATTGCTCCCTGTCTCTGGAAGACTCGTCTGGGTAGATGGCAACACCTGAGATCAGATCTGAAATCTCAGGGCCTGGGATGCTCCTGACCATTCTGTACTTGAGGCAGCTGCCTCACTGTGTCTAATGGTTGGGCCGACTGCTGAAGAGCCTCCTGTGTTCAGATATGCACAGCCAGCCAGTGCCCAGCCTGTTGGGGATGAATGTTCTTGTAGTGAAATCGGGGCTGCCAGGCCTGTGAATGGCTGCCTGGTGATGGCTGCCTTCATCCAGTGCTGGCCTGAAAACTCAGAGTGGCCCCTGGTGATGTCATGGCAGGAGGCCCAGGAAACAGAGGTTACTTGGGAGAGGGGAGTGAAGGAAGGCAGGGACTCCCCACCCCCCAATTTGCAGCCAGCTCCTGCCAAGCTGAAGCTTGCAAGCTGTATGCACAGTCTTCTTAATATTTTTTCTTATTGATAAAGGTACTCTCACCCACCCTGAGAATCAAACCCTTCAGCTGGAGGGGTCCAGGCAAACCCAGAGGCTTCAAATCAGACCTGGAGACCTGGCAGTCATATCTCCAAGGTCTTGTCGTCTTTCAATGAGCTGGCCATCACTTGCTACATATTTGAATTATTACTTTCCTGGACACACACCTCTCCTTCACTTTCACATCTTTTCTGGAAAGCTTTTGTTATAAGAATTCTAAGGTCTCAAATATAAATTAAATGTTCATAAATGTACAAGGCAAACACATACCGGTACATACCATATGTCTGAGAGAGCAATCCTAAAGCCATTTTGACTCTCCCAAATTGACCTCAAATATTTCTCTGCAAGGAGGAAGAAAATGGGAAATCCTCCCCATTGTCTTTTGCTTACAAATCCTGTAATCCTGTGTATGAATAGGGTGAGCCTGTGACCTGCATTCAGGAACTAACCATCATAAAAGAATGGCCAGGCTGCCCAAGTAATGCAATCAGTGACCATTATCAGGTATCCTGGCAGACAGGATTTCTGATGTAGACCACCTCCTGTGATTTATTTCTGCTGTAGACCACCTCCTTCTGTGATGTATGTATGATGTCTTAGGGGGGGTCTTGAGCTACAGGGTGGGCAGTTTCAGAAGTCTGTATAAGGGCTTGCGCTGCATTGTTCAGGGTTCTCTCCTCCCTCCTGCGTGTGGGGAGTGGGGACCCTGTTGCAACAGTTAATAAAGATCAGGCTTACTAGCCACTTTGCTTCTCTGTATACTCTGGTTGGCCTCTGTTATTTTCTCCAACCGATAGGATACCCCACTTGGAAACCACATAAGGGAAAAAGAGCAGTTTTTTCTTATAAAACTTTCCTCAACCAAAGTTTTTCTGCACCTTTCTTGGGCCCCTTGTTAGAAGCTACTTTTGAACACTGTCCCTCTGCCCCTGTAGTTTTGTCCTTGTCCCTGAAGAAAGTCTTTCAAATTTCCCCACAATTGTGTCTTAATTGTGGTGTGGTGTAGTGGTTAGAGTGCTGGACCAGGACCTGGGAGACCAGGGTTCAAATCCCCACTCAGCCAGGCTCACTGGGTATCCTTGGCGGCTACGCACTGCTTCTCTCAGCTGGTGGAATGCAAATGAAAAATAAGAGCTGCTGGAAGCTGCAAACATATTTAGAGAGTCTTTGTTCTGTGGCATTCCCTCCTCCACACAGAGAGAAACAGCTCTGTCTGTCCTAAAGGTGTCTGTGTCACCTTTGGTGGAGGGCGTCTCAATTTGGGAATGCTTCTTTCTCCCCCTGCAAACAAGCTGGCTGATAGCTTCTCCTCCCAAGCTGTTTCCCCATCAGTACAGGCTCTTTTTTGAGGCTCTTTACCCCTTGATGGCTGTTGGGCCACTTGGCTTCTGTGCCCTCATCTAGGTCACCCTCTACGAGATGGAGAATTTCCAGGGCAGGAAATGTGAGCTCACGGACGAGAACCCCAACGTGACGGAGAAGGAGTTGGACAAAGTGGGCTCCATCCAGGTGGAGGCTGGCCCGTGAGTACCAAGCATGGGAGAGAGCAGGGAGCCACACCGGGGAACTGTCTGCGCTCCTGAGGGCTAGAAGCACATGTCTTGAAATCTGAGCATTCTCAAGGAATGCTAGTCTTTAAAAGCACCCAATTTTGATCTGTGTTTTATCCCAGAAGCTTTTGAGAGGAGTAAAAGTAGTTTGAGAGGTATATAATGCCCCTAGTTGCCCCTTGAAGGCACCTCTATTCTAGTGAGGTCTCTAGTTCTGGACTGCTGGCAAAGTTCTGGTTGGGGTGCCAGTCAGGAAAGGCCCAGGGGCTGCAAAGCTGCAGTGAACTCCCTTAAGCCTCCTCAGCTCTGTGCAGCCAATTACAGGCAGAGCTGTGTGTTTATTTATAAATAAATAAATAAATAATAAATAAACTAATTAATTAATTAATTAATTAAAATAAAATAAAATAATAAATGCTGTGCCCAGGTGATCAAAAAGGTGAATTGGCTCAAATTGCTCCCGTCACAAACTCACTTCCAGAATCATAGAATTGTAGAGTTGGAGCAGTGTTATTTTTCTAGAAAAATAGGTGCCAGAACTCATCATAAACACCTCCTTTGTTCTCTTATAATAATGGCAATGGCGCCATCTCTGAATATGCCAGAACTGAGTTCTGGTGAGTTCCAGCTGCAAAAAAGCCCTGGTTGGAAGGGACCAAAGGGTCATCTAGCCCAACCCCTGGGCAGTAAGTAGTCTGGCCCTTCAGCCTTCCTGTCTGAGTTATGAGGATAAAAATGGTGCTGATTCTAATAACTGCTGTTTTTAACTCTGCGCTTTTCTTTATTGACAATCAGCACAGCTTCTAGAGGTCTTGTTCTGGCTATGTTAGGCTCTTGCAGAAAAACCAAGAGTCTTGTGGCGCTGCCCCCTTCCCAGGGCTCCTTACCTATAGAAAGCATTATGCTTTGCACAACCCACTAAGGAAGAGAAAATAATAATAATAATAATAATAATAATAATAATAATAATAATAATAATAATAAACAACAACAACAACAAATAAATAAATAAAATCAAAACAGAAACAATTAATTTTGCATATTCCCAAAATCCAGTTAAAACTATATACCTGTAGTTTAACAAAACTGAACTTGATCCACTCCCAGCCCAAACTCTGATAGTCATTTACACCTCCAGCAGCCCCCAGCCTCCCCCTTCCCTCTTAGCACCCCTAAGGTAATCCCACTGCCCCCAGGGCAGCCCTCTTTCATCAAATGCATGGAGTTGCAAGTACATATTTGCTTGGCTGGGGCTAGGTCAGAGGGAAATTAATACACAGAGGTAGTGTTACAGGGGCCATTCACATGTTGATAACACAGACATTCTGGCAATGGGTAGCAAATTAACTGTTGCTGGCAAGGAAAAAATAGATATAATAATTTCCTGGATGCCAACATCCAGGTTCGGGGCATGTACTCTTTGATGAGGCAAACCCAGCAGAGATTTAAAATCACAAAATATACAGCAAAGTAAAGTGTGGAAATATGGGCTGTTAGACCTTTAAAATATGCCCTTCTAAGTTCCTTCCAAAGTTCCCCTCTTCCCCAGAACAGAAAAAGACCACATGTTTAGTCAGTTAAAAATTGTTTATTTACAAACTTCCTAAAGGTCACATTCACGTGCTTTTCCATACAGTATTCAGAAAATGTTGCACAGGAATTCAATATTGGCTTGTGATAGCCATGTGGTCTGAATTTGGAACAACCAGTCACACCTCTTTACATGCCAAGCTTCTCAGGTTGACTGAGGAACAACAATAGGCTTGATTCTTCCCACAGGTGGCTCGGGTTTGAGCGTCAGGCATTCAGTGGGGAGCAGTTTGTGTTGGAGAAGGGCGACTACCCTCGCTGGGACTCCTGGTCCAACAGCCACTGCAGCGACAGCCTCCTCTCCATCCGCCCCCTGCTGATCGTAAGTCACCCAGGGGGTCACAGATATTTGCCCACGACAGGGCAGTGGCCATGGACTTAATTGTGTGTATCTGTTATTGTCCTGACCTACAGTGCGTTGGGCAGCCTTTGTATGCCAGTTTCATGCTCCCTTTAATAATGCACTGGGGTAAGCATGGATTGGCATATCCTGTGTGTTTGTTCAGGATATTTATCCTTCTATCTAGCCCCATGCTGTCCACTCTGATTGGCAACAGCTCTCCAGGAGCTCAGGCAGAGAGAGAGCTTCCTTCTCATCACCTGCTAACTGGCGAGACCAGGGCCTTCTGCATGCATAGCAAGTGTCCTGGTACAGCCCCTCCCTCTTCACTGTGAATATGTGGTTGCATGGGGAGAGGGTTCAGGGACCCATTCAGCCACCCCTACTCCACACCAGCTCCCATCACTTGTTCCCATTGCAGGACAGTGCAGACCACAAGATCCACCTCTTTGAAAACACCAGCTATGGGGGCAGGAAGATGGAGATCGTGGAGGACGATGTCCCCAGCTTGTGGGCTCATGGCTTCCAGGACCGCGTGGCCAGCATTAAGGCCCTGAATGGAATGTAAGGAGGGAGCAGGTGGGGGGCAAATCCTGTAGCCCCATGCAAGAGGTGGAGGGGGTGCCTGCTTCAGAAGGGGGCTTCTTTGCATAGTTGCTTCTCTTGGGAGAGCAAATCCCTAAACCAGCTTCCTTAGAATTAGTATATAATGCCCTTAACAGTTTGGGACCAGCTTGCCCCATATCTTTTCCCCCTTGACCGCTGCAATTGGCAGATCGGGCATTCTTGCAGGGGCTACCTAGTATCTATTTCACATTTGTAGGAAATGGATATTTTAGTGTGGCAGCACCTACACTCTGGAACTTCCTGCCTATTGACATCAGGCAGGTGCCTTCACTGTACTCTTTTTGGCACCTGGGGCAGATCTACACTCAGGGTTTTTAACCTTAAGGAAGGGCTAAGAAATGGTTTTGACACATTATGTCCTAATGAGTTGTTGAAAGGTGACACCAGAGGGCACTGCAGAGCAGCCAGCAACCAGCAGTAGGAAGACAGCCACTTTGACAAATAAAAAGGTTTAAAAAACTGTGACGTTTTATCTATAGCCCTGCTAAAAACATTCTTGTTTAGCCAAACCTACCCAGATGAAAGTTGGTGCGAGTTTTAATCCGCTTTTAGCCTTTAACCTTTTGAAAGTCTTAAATTGTTATTAATTCTTCTTATAGACAATTTTATTGTTTTATCTTGTTGTAAACCACTTTGAGGATTTTCTTTTTTTACGATCAAGTGGAATATAAATTGTATGAAATAAATAATGATGGAACTCACTGAACCAATGTTGGCTCATTCTGGCATGTGGCCTTATCTCCCCCCCCCCCAAAAATGAAAAGAACAGGTAGGAGGCACAGAAACCCCAAAAATGCAGGAGGGAGGAGCCGGCTCTGAGCTACTGACTACAGCTCAAACACATTTTGGAGCAGACTTTCCTTCAGGAGCAACCTTCAACTTCCTGAGCCATTTTGGCATTCCTGAAGCAACTCCCATAAATGTTTCTGCCTCTCTGACACCAGGACTTGCTTTCATTTTAATTGTCCACACACCTTGTGGACACCCCCTTGTCTTTCTCTCCCACTCTCTGGCCTCCAACTTCACATCATTTGAAATGTGAGGAACAAGGGCCAAGATGTCCTTAAAATCATGCCCCCCCATGCAAATAGCAGCCCACAGGAAGGGGGCAGAGGGGAGGCTCCGATCCAGCTTAGATTATTGTAACCAGAGTTTGGGAAGTTCATTTTTGAAAGGAATTAATACTAGATCGTGTTTGACATGCCCCAACAAAAAGTAATTCCAGTTCATGTTTGTCCCTTTACAAAACAAAGTGGTTCAGCTCCCAATTTAGTTCAAGTTGTTGGCATCCGTCTTTCTCGTGAAAAAATGGAGTTCACGTAATGCTTCTGAATATCAGTTGCTAGAAGCTCCTGGTTGTGGGCTTCTCCCCTTTAGTGCATCTAGGTGGCCACTGTGAGAACAGGATGCTGTATCAGATGGCTCTCTTTGGCCTGATCCAGCAGGCTCTGCTGATGTTGTTAAATTCATCTAAATGATCCTCCGGGGTGGGAGGGAATTCAGCATTCAGAATGTCAGTAGCTACTGTGCTGAAGTATGACATATGCTTCAGAAGACATTGAACCACACAGACAGTGGAACGTGACAGGGGGCGGGCAGGTGGGGGGGACTCCCTGGTCCTGAATGGGGTAACTGTGCCCCTGAAGGACCAGGTGCGCAGCCTGGGAGTCATTTTGGACTCACAGCTGTCCATGGAGGCGCAGGTCAATTCTGTGTCCGGCGCAGCTGTCTACCAGCTCCATCTGGTACGCAGGCTGAGACCCTACCTGCCCGCAGACTGTCTCGCCAGAGTGGTGCACGCTGTAGTTATCTCTCGCTTGGACTACTGCAATGCGCTCTATGTGGGGCTACCTTTGAAGGTGACCCGGAAACTACAACTAATCCAGAATGCGGCAGCTAGACTGGTGACTGGGAGCGGCCACTGAGACCACATAACACCGGTCTTGAGAGACCTACATTGGCTCCCAGTACGTTTCTGAGCACAGTTCAAAGTGTTGGTGCTGACCTTTAAAGCCCTAAATGGCCTTGGTCCAGTATACCTGAAGGAGCGTCTCCACCCCCATCATTCTGACCGGACACTGAGGTCCAGCTGCGAGGGCCTTCTGGCGGTTCCCTCCCTGCGAGAAGCCAAGTTACAGGGAACCAGGCAGAGGGCCTTCTCGGTAGTGGCACCCACCCTGTGGAACGCCCTCCCACCAGATGTCAAAGAGAAAAATAACTACCAGACTTTTAGAAGACATCTGAAGGCAGCCCTGTGTAGGGAAGCTTTTAATGTTTAATAGATTATTGTATTTTAACATTCTGTTGGAAGCCACCCAGAGTGGCTGGGGAAACCCAGCCAGATGGGCGGGGTATTAATAAATTATTATTATTATTATTATTATTATTATTATTATTATTATTATTATTATTATTATTTCCCTCAACAATTATGAACTTGAGAGTAAAAAAGTGTGTAAGGAAATGAAACTGAAGATGAACTAGAAACAAACCTAGTTCATTTCAACCAGAAATCATGGGAACTGCTTTTATGCAGTGTTCAGAGATTTTTGAACTAATTCTGTGAACTATGTTAAAGTTTGTTCTAACACACATTCTGCCTGAATTTGCCTTTGAACGGCACCTGGAAATTAAAACTGGTGCAAGATGATCTTATCTTCCTGGTGCTGACGTCTAATTAATTTCAGGACCCAATTCAAGATGTTGCTAACTCCCTATTAAAGGAAACCATTCTTTCTCCAACAGACATTGCTGGACTCCATTCATGGGTGTGGGCGGGGGGCGGGGGGGCACTGCCCCCCAGATCAGGTAAATCAATAAAAATACATAACTAACTGAGGTTCTGCCCCCCTAACATAAATCATGGCTATGCCCATGACTCCATTTCCCATCAGTCCTAGCCAGCATGACTGACGATCAGGGATGATGGGAACTGTAGTCCAATATCACCAGCTTGTCCCTAAACCATTTGGGACACTGCCTTCTTCCATATGAACCTGACAGCCCACTATGTTTACCTTGGGAGACCTTTGTTGTTGTTGTTTTTCCCAAAAAAATTATTCATTTTCCAACATAGATAATAATGCACAAAAACATCAACATATACTATACAATGAAAAACAATAACAACAACCAAAAACACAAATCATAAGTCTTATCTCTATTTTTCAATTTACATTACTAAAGTGACTTCCTCAAGTCCCCCCCCCCCCTTTCTGGGTTTCACATTCTCACTTCATTAGCAGTTTTCCATTTCCTCATCCTATATAATAAAGAGCCTGTGTCAGGACGTACCTTTCCGTGTGTCACAGGAATTCGCAACTGTGCGTGCGTTCCAGTGACAAAGGGATTGGAGGACGCAGACCAATAGGAGCGGGGGCAGAGGCGCGAAGCGCCGCTGCCCGCAGCCTCCTCCTGCCGCCCTTCCGTTGTTGGAGCGGAGGGGCGACAATGCCGCGCGCTCTCCTCTCCCTCAGCCCGTCCTTCCTTTTATTTCTTCCTCCTCCTCCCCTCTTCGCTCTCCGCCGCTCCGTCGCCTGCCGCCCCTGTCCTTCCTGCGCGCCCGCCTTGGCGGGGAGGGGAAGGAGGGACGGACGGAGCGGCCCAGCAGGGAAGGAGGGCTGCTGCGCGCCCTGGCCGGCAGAAGCCGAGCCGGCCGCGCGGACCTTTCGGCAGCGTGGGAGGACGGGAGGACACTCTAGCCCTGTCCTCTCGATGCCTAGGCAGACACAGCGGGCGCGAGAGGGAGAAAGATGCGGTTGCTTCCTGCCCGCTGTTTTGCTGCTGTTGCCGGTCGCGCTGTCGTGGCAGGCCGTCTGCCTCGCCGGGAGGCCAGGCACCCTCTCAGCCCTCGCGAGGGGTGTCCATGGGGGAGAGAGGCGGCGGCGGGGAGGGAGGCAGGCGGGAGCAGGCGCCCCTTCGCGGCCTCTGTCTCTGTCTTTCAGCCTTTCTCTCTCTCCCTCCGGCCGCCTCAGCCTCTTCCTCAGAGCAACCCTGTGAGCGAGGTTAGGGTGAGCGAGAGAGGGACTTAGGGGCGGCGTCGGGGCCGGAGAGCTTTCTAGCGCCTGTTTTTGTAACAGGCTTAATTTACTAGTTCTAATCATAACTGCCTATCTTCAAGTCCAAATTTCTCATCATTTTAATTTCTCTCATTATTTCATTATTTAAACATACATACAATCTAATTCTATTCCAAGCCTATTTTATTTCCAAAATAAATTCTTAATTATCAATATTACAATACTTTTAAAAATAAATTCTAAATTTCTTCCAATCTTCTTCCACCGTCTCTTCTTTCTGGTCGCGGATTCATCCCGTCAGCTCGGCTAGTTCCATAAAGTCCATCATCTTCATTTGCCATTCTGCTAATGTCGGTATCTCCTGAGTTTTCCAATTTTTGGCCAATAATATTCTTCCAGCTGTCGTGGCATACAGAAAGAATCTTATATCTTTTTTGGGAATTTCTTCCCCTATTATTCCAAGTAAAAAGGCTTCTGGTTTCTTGATAAAGGTGTTTTACAACACTTTTTTAAATCTCATTATAAATCTTCTCCCAGAAGTCTTTTACCTTGGGACACGTCCACCACAAATGATAATAATAATAATAATAATAATAATAATAATAATAATAATAATAATAATAATTTATTATTTGTACCCCGCCCATATGGCCGGGTCTCCCCAGCCACTCTGGGCGGCTAAAAAGTTCCTACACACTCTTTACATTTCCAACATTTGTTATCCTGTGTATGATACATTTTTGCTAATTTCACTGGTGTTAAGTACCATCTATACATCATTTTCATCATATTTTCTTTCAACATATTACATGCGGTAAACTTAACTTCTTTTTTCCACAACCTTTCCCAATCTTCTAGCATTATATTGTGTCCCACATCCTTAGCCCAATCAATCATCACTGATTTAACCTGTTCATCTTTCGTATGCCACTCTAGCAATAATCTATACATCTTAGATAAATTTTTTGTATCCAAGTCCGTTTCCAGCTTGGATTTTTCTGAACTAAAACCTGTATTTTTTCTATCCAACTTAAACACTTCATTAATCTGGTAGTATTGGAGCCAATCAGTTACTTTATCTTTCAATTGATCGTACATTTTTAACTTTTTAATCCATCTTCTTGTTCTACCAGCAATTCCGAATATTTCGGCCAATTACTTTCCATATTTAATTTTTTCTGGGCTTGGCCTCCAAGGGTGATAACCACCTAGGTGTTTTCCTCTCTAGGAGGTCTTTGTATTTAATCCAAACATTTAACAATGCCTTTCTAATTATATGATTTTTAAAACCTTTATGAGCCGTCACCTTATCATGCCATAAATATGCATGCCAACCAAATACATTGTCATAACCTTCCAAGTCTAATATATCCGTATTTTCTAGCATAATCCATTCCTTAATCCAACAAAGGACTGCCGCTTCAAAGTAAATTTTTAAATCTGGCAGGGCAAATCCCCCTCTTTCTTTAGAGTCTGTTAGTATTTTAAATTTTATTCTGGGTTTTTCCCCCTGCCAGATAAATTTCGATAATGTTTTTTGCCTTTCTTTGAAGCACTTAACATTGTCTATGATAGGAATTGCTTGGAACAAAAACATCATTTTTGGCAATACATTCATCTTAATCACTGATATGCGGCCTAGTAATGACAATTTCAAATTTGACCAGACCCCCAAATCTCTTTTTATCTCATTCCACAATTTCTCGTAATTGTCTTTATATAAATTCAAATTTTTAGATGTCAGATTCACACCTAGATATTTCACCTTCTTAACACAATTCAGACCAGTCTTATTTTCTAGACACTTTCTTTCCTCTATTGTTAAGTTTTTATCCAAAATATTGGTTTTCGTTTTATTTAATTTAAAACCTGCAACTTGCCCAAAGTCTTGAATTATCTCCAGTACCCTAAGTGTACTGGATTCTGGATCTTGTAAAGTCAATACCAAATCATCTGCAAAGGCTTTTAACTTATATTGTTTGGACCCTACTGTTATACCTTTTACCTCGTCTTCTTTTCGTATCATATTCAGCACCTTGGGAGACCTTTGATCCAGGTTCTTCCACCAGGAGAAGTACATTTCATTGGGATACAGGGGAAGACCTTTTCAGCTGTAATACCTTGATTGTGGAACTACTTCCCAAAAGAGGATATATATATATATATACGCATATATACACACACACACACACATATATATATATACACACACAGTGGGGGGGGGAGTATTTGATCCCCTGCTAAATTTGCCCGTTTGCCCTCTGACGAAGAAATGACCAGTCCAGAATAACAATGGGAAAACCCCCAGAAACCCAGAAGACAAAAGTCAGAGATTGATGTGCATTATAATGAGTGAAATAAGTATTTGATCCCCTATCAACCAGCCAGATGTCAGGCTACCTGGTATCTTCACTGTATGTAATGAGCTGAGATTAGAAGCACCTGCTCTAAGGGAGAGGTCTTACCTGTAATCCCAGCTCGTTACAGTACAAAAGACACCTGTCGACAGAAGCAATCAATCCAGCAGATTCCAAAGTAGCCACCATGACCAAGACCAAAGAGCTGTCCAAGGATGTCAGGGACAAGATTGTAAACCCCCACAAGGCTGGACTGGGCTACAAGACTATTGCCAAGCAGCTTGGTGAGAAGGTGACAACAGTTGGTGCAATAATTTGCAAATGGAAGAAACACAAAATAACTGTCAACCTCCCTCGGTCTGGGGCTCCATGCAAGATCTCATCTCATGGAGTTGCAATGATCAGAACGGTGATGATCTCAGGGCAGCTGGGACCATAGTCACCATGAAAATAGTTGGTAACACACTACGCCGTGAAGGATTGAGATCTTGCAGAGCCCGCAAGGTCCCCTTGCTCAAGACAGCACATGTACAGGCCCATCTGCAGTTTGCCAATGCACATCTGAATGACCCAGAGGAGAACTGGGTGAAGGTGTTGTGGTCAGATGAGACCAAAATCGAGCTCTTTGGCATCAACTCAACTCGCCGTGTTTGGAGGAGGAGAAATGCTGCCTACGACCCCAAGAACACCATCCCCACTGTCAAATATGGAGGCGGACATATTATGCTTTGGGGGTGTTTTTCTGCTAAGGGGACAGGACACTCTCACCGCATCGAAGGGACGATGGACGGGACCATGTAGCACCTCCTTCCCTGTCTTCCAGCACGACAATGACCCAAAACACATGGCCAAGGTAACAAAGGAGTGGCTCAAGAAGAAGCACATGAAGGTCCTGGAGTGGCCTAGCCAGTCTCCAGACCTTAATTCCATCGAAAATCTGTGGAGGGAGCTGAAGGTTCGAGTAGCTACACATCAGCCTCGAAATCTTACTGACTTGGAGAGGATCTGCAAAGAGGAGTGGGACAAAATACCTCCTGAGATGTGTGCAAACCTGGTGGCCACCTACAAGAAATGTCTGATCTCTGTAATTGCCAACAAGGGTTTTGCCACCAAGTACTAAGTCATCTTTTGCAAAGGGATCAAATACTTATTTCACTCATTACAGTGCACATCAATCTCTGACTTTTGTCTTCTGGGTTTCGGTGTTTTTCCTGTTGTTATTCTGTCTCTCACAGCTACAATAAACCTGGACTGGTCATTTCTTCGTCAGAGGGCAAACGGGCAAATTTAGCAGGGGATCAAATACTTTCCCCCCTCACTCTGTGTTGTGTGTGTGTGTGTGTGTGTGTGTGTGTGTGTGTGTGTGTGTGCTTTTCATATATTACACCAAGCTTTTTCTACTTTCATACCTAACCTACCATATAGCTCTGTTTTGTTGAATCTTATTATGTAAATGAAGTTTTCATTTTTAAAATTGTCTTCGGAGAGGAACTTTTGAGAGCCTAAAGGCAGTATATGTAAGTTCTGGCTTCAATGAGTAGTTTGGATCTTTGGAAATGAGTTGTTACTGTGGCGAGCTGTGTTGGGAAGGATGCCTGGCTGAGCCTATCCTGACAGGTCCCCCTTCTCTTGCCTCTCTGTCTCCATAGATGGGTGGGGTATGAGTTTCCCGGGTACCGTGGCCGCCAGTACGTCTTTGAGAAGGGTGAGTACTGCCACTGGAATGAGTGGGATGCCAGCCAACCTTTGATCCAGTCAGTGCGGCGTGTCCGGGACCAGCAATGGCACAAAAGAGGCTGCTTTGAGGAGAGCTAAAGTGATAGCGAATCACATTCGTCAAGGAGAAGAAACAGAAATGAGACCCCCTCCCTGAAGTGCTGGCAAAAGGCAGTGTTTTGCTGTCTAAATAAAAATAAAGCCTGATGTTCTCAATAAAGTTCTGAGCCTCCAAGGTTTCTGCTCTTTGCTGCGTCTCCTCTCGTTTTGTCACTTGATGGCAGGTCCCCTGTTCAGTCCTCCACCGCTATAGTTAAAAAGGACCTCAGGTGATCACAGGGCTGGGGGTGGCCACAGAGAGTGGCCACAGCCACGGGCTAAGTGAACCAATGATCTGGCACACTATAAGGCAGTTTTGAATGTTCCTATGGCTTGTTCACTGGGAGCAAAGGTGGTTCCTGCCAGATCCTTAGGAAATATCACCATCAAGACATAAGTGATCTTAACACACATGGGGAAATCAAAAAGTCTTCACCTAGTGCCAAAAAAGACCATAATACAAGGCTGCCAGTAGTTAGCATTGGTTCATCCAGTCTTGCCCTTGCACTCACATCAGCCCAAGCTCCATCCATCATGTCTCTTAGGTTTTTTGTTTTACACACACACACACACACACACACACACGTCCAAGGATATGCAAAAGTTCATACCCAATACATAGTATATTTTTATAATACACTGAAATAAAATAAATGCTTAATCTAAAATGGAATGGAGGCGGGAAAAATAAAAAAAGGGAAAGGAAGTAAAGGACTGGAGGTGGTCTGACTCTGACCTGCCTGCCTTCCAATTGAATTAAGATTCTCATAGGGGTGAGGTCAAAGTGCTACACCCAAAATCTCCTGAGCCCACCAAGATACTGAATGCCATAAACTATGAGTGGCACAAGAGGGCTCAGTTTGAGCCATCAGGGCCCCCCAGGCACTTGGCTTTGAGCTGGGCCAGCTGTGGAGGGTCTCAATGGGCATGCCAATATGGAGCAGGTGAAGCCCCTGGCTCACTGGTGGAGGACCACCTTCACATTTCAATGGTCCTAGAGTCAACATTCAGGTAAAGTTTGGTAAAGAAATTTCAGGTGACATGATAGAAGTTTACAAAATACTGCATGGCATGAGAGTGGACAGAGAAAGGTTTCTCACTCTCCTGACACTAGAACTCAGGGACATCCAATGAAGCTGAATGTCAGGAGAGTCTGGATGGATAAAAGAAAGTCCTTCACGTAGCGCATAGTTTGCTTTTGATAAACTGTGGAACTCCCTCCCACAGCAGGCAGGGATGGCCACCAATGTGGATGGCTTTAAAAGAGGACAAATTAATGAAGCAGGATAAGGCTATTGGTGCCCACTAGCCCTGCTGGCTATGTTCTGCCTCCACAGTCAGAGCCAGTGATGCATCCGAAGGCCAGTTACTGGAAACCCCAGGAGGGGAGTGTCCTGCAACCGGGGGCGAGGTGAGCCAAGGGAGGGTGCGCTGCATGGAGCCTCTCTGCAGCCTCCCCCCGGGCCTCAGCTGTAGGGCGGCTGAGGTGGTGGGCAGACGCAAGCCCCACGCTGCTCAAAAAAGCAGCGCAGAGCTTGCAGGAGAGACACGTGGCTCAGGCACGCTGCAGGCCCTGTGGGATGACGCCCAGTGCCCCCACCTCACCTAGTGGCATAGGAAGGGGGTGCAGGGGGTGCAGGAGTTATTTTTTCAACAAAAAGTGCTAGGCGCCCTTTTTTAAAATAAAAAACACACACACATATTTTTGCCATTTTGTCACCCCCCTCAGTGATAACACCCGGGGTGGTCCGCACCCCCCTTCCAATGGCACTGCTTGCCCGCAGGGCGGGGAAGAGGGCGTGCTGGGCAGCTGCTGCTCCTGGCTGCCCCCCTCGCCCCTTGGCCTTCCTGGCAGTTGGGTGCCACTGCTGGGCTGGCGTGGGAGCCTGCGCGCACCCCCCCCCCGAGCACCCCGATCCCACTTGGTTTTGAGGCTCTGGCTCTGCCTCTCTCGGACCTCGCTCAGGGTCGGAGCCAGGAAGGTTTTTGATCCTGGGCTAAACGGTCTTACAGAGCAGGGGCTCTTTAGGTGCTCAGGATGTCTACAGGCCTCAACATCCTCTACATGTCCTCTACATGTCCTCTACAAACCCTGACATGCCATTCTGTGTTGAGGGTTCCAAACTGCTCTGCATAAAATGAAGCTCAGTGATCCACATTTGCAATAATGAGAAATCTTAAAAACCGCTGTTGGTCAAAGTCAGGGGTTGGCAATTTTTTTTTTTAGCTGTTGGCAGGTCCACTGTACCTCAGACCTTGTGGCGGGCTGGAGAAGCGGCACGGGGGGGGGGGAGCTGGAAGAAGAGGTGAGGGGGGCCAGCCGCTGCCTTACCTTCCCAGGGGCATAATCCGTAGTGCATTTCATCTCAGTGGGCTTGAGCAGTTCTTCAGGTGCTAAACAATCAGCCTTGAAACGATTGCGACTTACTTGTGAGTAAGCGTGTCTTTAGGGCTCTTAGTGTCTGTGCATCCAACGGAAGGGCATGGTGCTGCTACGTGCCGAGACGCAGCGTCTCCTGGCAGTCTCCTGGCGGCGCAGGTGGAAGCTGGTGGGGAAGGGGAAGTGGACTTCCGGAGGTGGCGAGGCAGGAGGAGCCAATCTCAAGAAGAAGAAGAAGAAGAAGAAGAAGAAGAAGAAGAAGAAGAAGATAATATGTTGTGGTTTCTGGTCAACACAGAGTTAACTGTACACCAGGAGGCGTTCTGATTCTGGGTGTTTTGCCCACTGCATATGGGCATTTCCTTTGTCTGGAGAAAAGGGGAGTGTTTGGTTTCGTTTTCCCCTTGATGCCAGTGTGTTCTGCAGTTTGAGTTTGTATCGTATGAGAGAGAGAGAGCGTTCAAGCATGGAGCTTGACTCTTTAGGCTTTTTTGTTTTCACTGCTACAATAAAGTTTCTGTTAGATTAGTAGCAACGGTGTCATGCTGATTTATTTAAGACACCACTGAAGAAGCAGACCAACTTGCTATCCTGTCGCTGTCCGGCAAGTCTGAAGAAGAAGCACTCGCAGCGGCAGTGTACCGGGCGGCCATTGATGTCGAACGTGATCGTTAAGAAGATTGATAAGGCAGCAGCTCAACTTGGGTCAAAGGCTTTATGACTCAGCTGCACACACTTTCACATAATAATATATTTTTATTTATACCCCGCCCTTCCTGATTTAAAAACCGGGCTCAGGGCGGCTAACAACAAATATAAAACAAATATAAAACAAATATAAAAAAGGTTAAAAACAGCATCAAATACAACATAAGTGAACATCACCAGGGCTAACTGGCCAAGTTATTCCTGCTAGGGCCAGTAAGGAGACCAGGGAAGGGTTTAAATGTGGGGTCTCAGAAAAGGTTTCTTCAAAGAAAAAGGGAAGGGAAAAAAGGAATGATGGATCAGGCTAAATTGAAGGCCAGGCGGAATAGCTCTGTCTTACTCTCTGCCAATCAAACGCCGCTGAGGTAAACCAGGCGCAGTGTTTGATTGGCAGAGTCGCCGCCGCTCAGCCTCTTCCTCCCGTCACCATCGCCGGGAGTCTCGGCTTCATGGCGGGTTCCGTCTTTGCGTCGCAGGCGTGGGCTGGATTTACGATCCAGGTGGGCCTGATCTGGCCTGCGGGCCTTAGTTTGCTGACACCTGGTCAAAGTGATTGAAATCTATAGGAACAGGAGACCCTCACCCCCAGCTCCTCAGATTGAATAAATAAGCTCAGAAGCTTTTGTGGGAGAAAGTAAAAGGGACTCAATTTCCTCCATAAACACTTACAGGGGGAGAAGGTTTTTAAAAGGTGGCCAAATGCTGGTGCATTTTTTTTTTAAAAAGTTGTTGCTTCCAGGTGACTTTCCCGGTTCCTTTTTGTGTCCAAAGAGCCATTATAGTGCTCTGAGTTTGTGGATGCCACACCCTTATAATCCTAGCAAGTATTATAAGCTTATCAAGACAGCCTAGCTTCCTTGCTCTTTGCCAAATGACAATGGAGAGAGGCTCCACTAGTTCTTAGACAGTTAGGAGGACAAAGCCTGAGTTTGAGAGCAGAGTGTGCTAGAGGAGAAAGCTGCAGGCTGGAAAGGCAGAGAGAGACCCATAGTTGATTTATGCTTGAATCCAAGGCTGTAGCTTTGGGATAAACAAAAATACACCTTTGGAGTGTTAATACTGTGAACCCCTCCATCATAGACTCAGCTTGTATATATGTATAAATAAACCATATATCCTAAAGAAATCATAGTTTCTGCTGTGCCTCCTTTCCAAAAGTTAACATGAACCCTGGGGAAGCACCTGGAACACCTGCAATCTCACCCCCCTCAGAGATTGGAAAGGCTTCCAACAGGCTTTGCAACAGGAGACTATTGAGGGTGCTGCCCATGGAGTTATGGGGTGCGCTAAGGTTCTTTGTTAAAGTAGAGCAATGCAGTTAAAAAACAAAAAACTTAAATGAAGCTTTTAACTTAAAAACAAACAAAAACTTTTACAGCTGTACTTTAAAACAAAAAACACCAAACAACCCCAAACTCTCCAATGCTCTGCAAGCAGCATTTTAGACAGCCCCACTTCTTGCAAAGCCACTGGACCTATGGAAACAGATATATGAGAAATGAGGCGTTGTGTGTGTGTGAATGTGGGAGGGAGGAGACATGGATCACCCCAATTTGTCTTGTTATTCTATACAAGAATAACTTCAAAATGTGGCAAGTCAGCCCTGGGCCCTCCTACACTTTTTGCAGAATGGGCTCCTCCCCTCTTTTCTAAATGTACCCAAGCTCTTTGTGGATCTGTTGAGAAACACCAATTAGTACATAACCCCACAATGTTGCCTTATTTCCATTTGCAGTAGTTTTTGCAGGGTGCAGAGAGAGAGAGAGAGAGAGAGAGAGAGAGAGAGAGAGAGAGAGAGAGAGAGAGAGAGAGAGCGCTCTTCCACTTCAAGGATCAAGCACAAGCTCCTGTGGTCAAGAAATGTGTAACTGTATTACACATCTAGCTATCCATGCCACAGTGATGACTCCCAAATATTATCATGGTTTGGTGTTATCAAGAATAGGGAAACCCCACTACTAGGCCATGAGTATTGATGGCTTCTTGAAACTGGACAGATCCCACATTATCTGAAGAAGTGTGCATGCACACGAAAGCTCATACCAAGAACAAACTTAGTTGGTCTCTAAGGTGCTACTGGAAGGAATTTTTTTATTTTTTATTTTGTTTTGACTACGGCAGACCAACACAGCTACCTGCCTGTATCTGAACCTAGTTTTTGCTTGAACTGAGCTCCTTGGGAGAATCCCATTTGCCCCATCTCAGTTATGGGGCATCATGTGCCCACCTGCAAGCAAAAGACATAATGGGCAAGAGGCACCAGGAGACCACTTCTTGTGATGAACTAATTGGGGATCAGCCAACCTGGTGTCTCCAGATGCTGATAGACTCCTATTAACACCAGTCGGGATGGCCTGAGGTCTGATGGCAAAAGGCATTGGACTTTCCCTGGAGAAGCTCTATTGGACACCAACTGCCTCCACTTAGTGGTTAAGAGCTTAAGCTGCAGAGGTCCAATCAGGTTTAGCTTGTGAGGGTGTTGCATTGGTGGGTGGCTATATTCGAGCTGTTTTCTTTTTAGCAGAATTTACAATCCCCAAAGAGGGATGCTTGTCAATTGCCAAAGAATAATAAATGATATGGGTTGGGATCCCCCTGGGAGCCCCAACTTTATGGGGCTGAGAACAGATCACCCCCCCAAAGTATGCAGGAATGGGGATGAGCCCTCCCAGTCTTGAGGGGCTGGGCCCTGCTGGGCCTCCCATCAGCAGTGGTGTGCACTGGTGGGCTACCCCTGGTGGCATAGGCCCTGCCGGGCCTACCTGTAGTGGCAATGGGCCTCCGCAGGCCTCACAACCTCCTCCCAACTTATGAGACATCGCATGTGTGTGTTGCACACATGTCAACCCCCCCTAGTGTCATGCGGAACTCGGTGCCTCTGCTCTCCTGTAAAGAAAGACTGCTGTGTTTGCAACATTTTAGTTCAGAGAAAAGGTGAGAAAGATATGGCATGAAATAAACCTTTAAAATTATGCCTGGCATGGAGGACACAGGTAGAAAAAAGCTTTTTTCTTCTCTCTGTGTGTCTCCTATCACCAGAACTCATAGACATCAGATGAAACTGAATGTTTGAAGATGCAGGACAGATAAAAGAAATGACTTCTTCACTATGGAACTCCCTCCCCCAGGAGGCAGGGATGGCTACTAACTTGGATGGCTTTAACGGAGGACTGGAGAAATTCATGGCGGAGGAGAGGGCTCCCAATGGCTCCTGGCCACAATGACTGCTCTGCCCAGGAGGGGAGAGTGTTGCTCTTCTACTTGCATATTGTTCGCCCCTTTCCCCTTGGGCAGCCAGATGCTGCAGTAGATGGGTCTCCCTTGGCCAGAGGTGTGTGGTTGCGTCTTGCCAAACCAGCAGGGACTGTGGCCCAAGCAGCGGGCAGAATGTGTGCAGAGCTGGAAAGACCCATCTTCCCTTAAAAAATAAACAAACAAAACTCCAACTTGCAACTGCTGACCTTGGCATTTTTTATTTCTATTATTTTGCCTCCTAAATGGGCTGTATGGGTGTGTTGAATTTATCAAAGAAGGACAGTCTCTCGTCCGCAAAATCCCCAGGCTGGGCTGAGTTGGGAGCAACATGGGGGGGGGGCTTGGCAAAGATCCTGCTGAGGTTGACAGAAACTCCCTTTTCTTGCCAACAGGCCTGACAAAGAGAGTGGCTCCAAAATGAAAAGCTCATGAAATAATTCTGCCTCTTGGTCTTTAGCAGGACAAAGGGTTGTGACGAGTCAGCTGATCTGGGTTTTCATTGCCCTTTAATCCAACATTCTCGATTTTGATCACACATTTGTGAACTCGATAAATACTTCTGGTGCATTAATGTGCCGGCTGCCTATAAATTCTGGTGCTTGGCTGCAGCACTTCCAGTGGCATAAGCAAACTCTGGTGCAACTGGTAAGCATCTTATTCTTTTTTAAAATCTCTCTACCCCCCCCCCCCCCGCAGAGTTTTAAAGCTGGTAGTGTTTGGGGTTGTGGTTTTTTTATATATATATTGTTTTTTTGGGTCCTTTTCTTTCCATCCCAGGTTTGAATATCCTGTAAATCCCAGAAGGAGAAATTAGAAAGCAGCTCTCTAGTTCTCAGCTGGTCTCAGCTTCCACTGAGGCACCTCAAGTTAGGCTTCCAATATCTTTGTTCCAACCTGTCCTTACCTATACTTTGAAAATCCAAACAGGGGAGCTGCCTCCATTGCCTAGGGAATATCTGTATTTAGAGAGGAGGAAGAGGGACAGCAGCAGTTGAAGGGGAATGCCCTGTGGACAAGAGGGAATTGAGACAGGCAAGAGTGGTTCACAGTCTGCATTAAGCCGTGCTAAGTGCTTAAAAAAGTAAAGGACCCCTGACAGTTAAGTCCAGTTGCAGACGACTCTGAGCAACGGGAGCTCACCCCGTTGTGGGGATTCGAGCCGCCAACCCAAGAGGCTCAGTGGTTTAGACCACAGTGCCACCCGCGTCCCTATGCTAAATGCTTAGTTGTGAGTAATTACTCCTGGCTAGATGTGTCTGGATTGTTGGGTTTTCCCCAGCACCTTGGCAGCAAGCAGAGGGTGTGATCCCCACCCCCCTATAGACCCCACTTTTTTCTTTTGCAAACTGGCTGATTCCCTCTCCCTTTCAAATGTATATATTTTCTAGCTTCCTTTCACACACCAGTCTCTTTAGCCCTGGCAAGGGTTTGTGTGGCCACCTGCAAATGGGGACCTTCCTGTTAGGTTTCCTATCTAGAAATGTATATGGAGGGTTGCAGTGGCGCTTTAGGGCTGCATTGCAAATGAAGAGAGCCAAGTAGGGACAGGAGAGCAAGTCAGTTTCTGCCTAAATTGCACTTCCCCAAGCGATTTCTGAACCAAAATGCAACTATCTTTCAAAATTTGCACTTCTCTGAGTTTTGCGGTGCAATTCTCCAACCTTTGAAAATGTTACAAAAATGCATCTATCTATTGGGGGGGGAGTATCAGGGGGCCTAGCTTGCAAAAAACATACATGTTAGGCACAGCTGCATACAGAGACGTGACAATTAGGGAAATGACACACTAAAAGGATAACTAATTTTCTTGAGGACTTTTTTTTAAATAAAAAGTGCAGATTGGTGTGGTGAACAGAGGCAAAGGAGAAACTGAGAGAAACTGAAACTGACAGATCAATCCTCTGTCCCTGCTGTGTTGCATGGGAGTTTGTCAGGAAATTGTCTCTTGTCAGCTCTGCCGCTCCAGCTACTTACCTCCAACTAGTAAACCCAGCATTGGAGACAGCAATGCTTCTGAATACCAGTTGCTGGAAACCGCAGGAGGCGAGAGAGCTCTAGTGCTCATGTTCTCCTTGCAGGATTCCCATCTGTTTGGCCACTGTGAGGACAGGATGCTGCACTAGATGGACCATTGGCCTGATCCAGCCAATGGCATTGCCGGATTTCTGGTGCTCATGGAGCAGAGTGACCTGAGCTTCCTCTGGGAAGGCCCCTACCTAGCATTGTTTTTGTGCAGTTAATTTCTCCCAGGTGGTGACTTTGCCCTCATCCTTCTAATCTGATGTGAGGTTCTCTCCCCAGGGAGCAGCTCATCCCCTTTTCACCATGGCTTCAGACCACCAAGCATCAAAACAGCAGCAAGCCAGCTCCAAGGTCAGTAAGGGGCAGGCCAGGAAGCCCAGAGGGCTTGCAGCCCTGCAGAGGCTCTCCCTGGAAATAACTCAACTGGGTGGAAAATTCCACTGCAGATCCAGAATCTTGCAGGGCAGCAGGAAGCTGTGACAAGAGTAGATTTTGGTCCAATCTTACATTTTATCAATAAAACAAAATGAGAACCTTTATAATGTGGGAGATCTTTCCTGTAAACAAAGGAGGTGTAAGATCAACAAAGAGTCTTGTAGTTCCTCAAAGACTAATGAATGTATCATGGCACAAGCTTTTGTGGACTACAACGTGGTGCATAAAAGTGTTAAGTTGCTCAGAAGGCAAGCAGAATGCAAAATCATTACCCCACCATTTCTACCCTGACTTGGAGAAAGGTAATCTCCATCTTGCTGGCTTCTGTGCAGAAAGAGAAAAGCAAGCCTGGCCACCTTCCCCATCAGCACCACACAGAAAAAAGCAGGAAGCACAGCAGCTCCAGCACTGGGCGGGGTTGCAGGGGGCTTGGGCATTCTTGACATAGGGGAGCCTCTTAACTGTATGTGTGGGCTGGTAGGGAGGACTGTCCAGTTTCAGGCAGGAGGACATCCCCAGCCCTACCTGGAAATGCCAAGGATTGAACTTGGGGACCTTCTGCATTCAAAGCAGATGCTCTGCCTCTGAGCTACACAGTAGCACTGAGAAACCACTGAAGGGTTTTCTGGGAGCTTGAGTGTGACTGGACTAGCTCAGGAGGTCTTTGACTTGGCTGGACCCTGCCGCAAGCAGAGCCACAGTGGGTGGTGTTGGTTCCTCCTGCCCCCCCCATTCTCATTTATTGCTCCTATGTGTAACCTGTGGGGCTTTAAATGTTGTTTTGTTGTTGGACTGTAAAAGGCAGCAAGTTGGTTATAAGCAAGGACCAGGGCAGGATTCATGAATACATCTCAAACTTCTACTCTGTGCAGCTTTTGCATCACTGAGGTCCGTCTTCAGCCCCCCAGGAAGCAGGATCATGTGTGCTTGTTCAAGCTTCAGAGATGCTTCAAAGCATCCTGCCAACTTTTTACACAAACCACAAAATGAACCAGGTGGACAGAGCAGGGACAGGGATCCATGAGGCCTTGTCCCCCTCCCCATAATCCAACAGAAGTTGCCATGCCTCTCCTCCCTCCCGCCAGGGTCACAGGAAGTGTCCACACAAAGACAAACCCTGAAATGAGCTTGTTAATGCTGGAACTGGTTTCAGTAACAAATAATAAATAATAATAATAATAATAATAATAATAATAATAATAATAATAAATTTTTATTTATACCCCGCCCTCCCCAGTCAGGACTGGGCTCAGGGCGGCTAACATCAACAAAAATCACAATAAAATATAAAAACCAATTAGTTAAAATACAAGCCATGTTACTTGGTCTTTTGCAGCAAAAAAAGACCAAGAGATCTGAGGCATCCTAAGGGCCAATTTTTGCAAACTCGTTTGTGTTTCAGTTCTCACTGGTCATCTTTTTTTTTACTCTCTGGGCAGGCCTTGGGTCTATTATTTATTGCATTTATATCCCACCTTTTTCTCTAAGGAGCTCAAGGTGACTTACATGGTTCTCTCTCTCCTCACTTAATCCCCACAACAGCCCTGTGAGGTAGGTTAGGCTTAGGGACAATGGCTGCCCCATGGCTGCCCAGTGAGCTTTATGGCTGAGCAGGGATTTGAACCAACACTCTGACCACTAGGCCACCTTTGCTCTCTCCCAGTGAGCCTGGTAGGTGTTATGTATCTACCCTTGCTTTCCCTTTGGCCTGCTCCTCCTCCAGGCACCAGCATTCCCATCTTTTAGCTGGAACCTCAGTGGATGGCACAATCCATGGAGGTCTTGGGCTAAAACTGGATAACTATGCAGGCAATTGGTGCAGGATGAAATCACTCACAGTCAGGCCTGTCATAAGAATGTTACAGCATTATTGGTCAAAGTCCTGTTTCTGCCTGTGAACAGCCCAGGGAGGTCCATGAAGGAGGTACCCACCACCTCCTGCTGCCGTCCCAGTATCTGCTTCTCAGCAGGAGGCTGTCTCTGGAGGTGCCACTGGAAATCACGTCCTCAATTCATATTTCCACCTCCTTTGAAGTGTAAGTATCCTAACCCCTTCACTTGACCTGCTCCACTTGCTCCCTGCTCCAGGACTGAAAGGGAACTCTGAAAGAGGGAAGTTTATAGGAAAGTTCAATGACTTGATGAAACCTGAATGCAGCCAAAATTCCTGGTAGATCATGACATTTGTAGCTCAGAGGTAGAGTATCTGCCTTGCATGCAGAACATCCCAGCTTCAGTCTTCAGGCAGAGCTTGAAGAGACCCTCCCTGAAACCCTGGAGGGCCACTGCCAGTCAGTGAAGACAGTACTGAGCAGTGGCCTAGCGGGGGGGGGGGGCTGGGGGGTTCTGGGTACATTTATTGAGGGGGCACAAACAGGTGTCCCCAGGGCAGGTGAGGCAGGAGCCACAGGGAGGGAAGATGTGCCCCATCAGGGGTGGCACCTTCTTCCCCTTGTGGCCAGCAAAGGGAGAAACGGGTGGAGAGCAGGAGAGATGATGGAGGCCTCTCCGCTCCTCTCCTCTCCTCTGCTGAATTGCGAGGCTGCAATCAGACAGTCGCAAAGGTGCGCAGGGCTGCCAGGCCCTTCAAATCAGTTCAATCAGACTGATTGCAAGCAGTGGTGACGGCTGGTCTGGTCTGCTCCCTCTGTGCCCCACCCCCTGGCACTCTAAGCACCTGCCCCGGGCGGCGGTAGCATACGCTGGACCAGTGGCCCAATGCCATATAAGGCAGCTTCCGATGTTCATACCCAGGCAGACACAGCTGTTCTCCCCGTCTGTACGTTCGGCTAGCCATGCCATGGTGACTGCACCAACCCGTCCTCCTCAGTCCCTGCCTTCTCTGCCTATTTGAGGGCAGCTTCCCCTAACCTCCTTCCCTCCAGATGTTTGGACTGCAGCGTTCACCAGCCACCCAGCATCAAAGGGTACCAGGTGTCTGTCTGTCTCTTTCTCGGGTTCCAGATTGTCGTCTTCGAACAGGAGAATTTCCAGGGTCGCTGCCATGAGCTGAATGCGGCTTGTCCCAATTTGAAGGAGGTTGGGCTAGAGAAAGTGGGCTCCATCCTGGTGCATTCAGGCCCGTAAGTCTCCTCTGGAAGTGGGAACAGGAGTCGGGAAAGATGCCAAGGTGGGGGTGGGTCACACAGCTAGGAGTCTCCTTTTTGACACTGCACAATTTCATGCAAGTGTCTTGTTTGTCCTTCAAAGGGCAAAATGAGGAGAACCTCCTGTCCCAACAGGAAAGAGGATCCCACTCTTCTGATAATTCTCTCAGCCTCTGAGGTGCATCATGTTCCAACATGACTGTCATGTCAATTGGGGGGGGGGATGATGTGTTTGGAGGAATGAGATTCTTATACTTCCTTCAGCTTCAACTTTAATTTTTATTTTATTTCAGCAATTTTTGTTAGGGTGAGGTTTTGGGTTTGAGTTTATGAATGTATGGATTATTTGAGCAAGTTTTGTATTATTATTAATTCTGGGTTTAAGGCTGTTTATTTCTTGTTAGGTGAAGAATGGGTTGCAAATAGCAGAAGTAAACAAATAATTGAATTAAAATGTTGGAGTAGTTCCCCTCCTCTACACCAGAGGTATAGATATCCTACCCCTTTCCTGCTAAATCTGAAGTGAGGACAGATAATTTATCTGTACTGCCAGGAAAAAGTTAGTTCTGCTCTTGCTGATAGAGATTTTTGTGGGGGGTGGGGGTATCTCTGTGCTTTTCCAGATGGGTTGGCTATGAACAGGTGAACTGCAAAGGAGAGCAATTTGTCTTTGAGAAAGGAGAATATCCCCGCTGGGACTCATGGACCAACAGCCGGAGGAGCGACAGCATCTCTGCCTTGAGGCCCATCAAAGTGGTGAGGAGGTGGGGAGGGGAGGGGGGACATTCTGGCCGGTGGCGGGCAGCATTCATGTAGTGAATGTCCTGGGCTGGATGCGAGAATGGGCAGGTTTGGCCTCATGCCTGGTGGAGTCACAAGGGTCTGCAGCTGATCTTAGAAGCTTTTGGAGTGGACAGATAGAAACATTGAGCTGGGATCCCAAGAGTCACTCAGTCCACCCCCTGTAATGCTCTCCTAGGGATGTGTGCCCAGCAACATCGAATTCCCCATCCCTGCTCGAAATATGATGGGTCTTGACAGACATAGAACAGATGGCAGCATCAGCAGCAAAAACAAAAGAGAGGAAGGAAAGAAGGGTGCAAATGATGACCTTCAGGTGCCCTTTGTGGTTTGTTACTCCAGTTGGAAGGTGGGTCATGGCTTTATCTGCAAAGCAAAACTCTGAATCAGTGACACAAGTCATGCTTTCACAGGAACCACTTGGAGGAAAGAGGGGTTTTGTGGGGAGATGTAATATTCTGAAACACACCTAGTTTTAAGAGAGATTTCTCCCTACCGCCACCAACCATATACATGTGAGGAGGGCCCACCAGTGGTGTGTTACTGTTTGGGTGGCTTTCAATGATTAAAAATGCAATGCATTAAAATTCATGTATTTTCAGTGCTAATTTTCTAGAAAAAGAGCCAGAACTCACCATGGACACCTCCCTTGTTCTCTTATAATGGCAATGGTGTCTACCTGAGAGGTGCCGGAACTGAGTTCCGGTGAGTTCCGGTTGAAAAAACCAGCCGTGGGTATTTTAATATAGTTAATATATTTTTATTAACAATAAAATTGCATAAAGTACACGGCATTGAAGTCCCTTCAAAAACCAAGGGCTGAAATGTTCCAACCAGCAAGGAGTGGGCAGCCCTTGCCAGAAGCCTCCAAGGAGAGCTTCTCCCCCCTCCCCCTCTGGATCTCTTTGTTCATTCCTCCCTTTTAATTACGGTATGTATTTCTTGGGGAGAGAGGTTTAGAAGAGAGATTCCTACTCTCTGGTAGCAGTTAGGCACAATGGTGATAGCTACCAAGTACATTAAAACTTGGTTAGATATTACATCTACCCTTTTCCAATTTTAAACAAATGTTCTCTACAAAAATACTTAGACTAGAATAAAATCACAGACGCATGGCTTTGCAAATAAGTGAATGTTTTACTCACAGAGTTTCCAAAAGTTACAGCAAGAAAGTCTCCATCTGCTGGCGGTCATACAAAGAAGGAGGCTCCAAATGACTTTAAAAGAAAATAACTTGGGTTTTTTGTTTGTTTTTTTAAAGGATCATGAAGTCTTTGGGATAGCAAAATGCAGGCTATAAATTCTCCCTTTTGGAGAGGTTCAGTTCAATGGCAGCATTTGCTGAGCCCAGAGTCAAAGCCACATGGCAGGAAGAGGAAGACACTGAGAGGGGGGGGGGCTGCTGAGAGCCTGCTAAGCAACATCCATGCTGATAACTTGAGCTCAGGGTTAACCCTTTCATGCACACAAGTGTGAGTCAATAACTGCATATTACAGCATTTATACCCTGCCTTTTCCCCAAGCTGGGATTCAAGGAGGCGTCCAACATTTAAAAACACCATTATGAAATACAAAGTAATCCCAACAAAGGAAATACAAAGTTGTATTATGAAATACAAAGTTAAAAACCAATAGTTAAAATACGTTAGAACACCAGCTTTTAAATTGCAGTTTGCCCCAACAGCAGCACTACCTGTATCTGCACCTTAGTTTCCAAAGACCTGTCCAAACAGGAAGGTCTCAACCTGCCAGCAGAAGGATGACAAAGAGGGAGCCAGTCTAGTCTCTCTTGGGAGGGAATCTCACATTCTGGGAGCAGCTGTAGAAAAGACTCACTCTTGGGTCACCACCAGCTGTGTTTCTGATGCTGTTGGGACCAAGAGCACCTGCTCACCCAAAGATCTTAACACCTGGGCAGGTTTGCGTGGGGAGATGTGATCTGTCAGGTAGCCTGGGCCCAATCATATAGAACTTTGTAAGTTACAAGCAGCACTTTGAATTGTGCCTGGAATCAGATTGGTAGCCTGTGAGATTGTTTTAACTGGGCTGTAGCGTGCTGAGGTGGTCTCCCACCCACCCCTTAATCCTTACAAGGATCCTACGATGTAAAGCTAATCCAAGGGTTTGAGCCCAGAGGAGTGGAGCTGGCATGCTCCTGCTCCTGCCCAGTGAGCCAGGGTTTGCATGTGGCTTTTCCCCTTGGGGGTGACCATGGCCAGTCACCCCTTTCTTCTCATTTTGCCCTTGTGTGGTTGCCTCTAACCTTGGCCTGGTGCGGCTTCCTCCCAGGACAGCCAGGAGCACAAGATCGTCCTCTATGAGAACCCCAGCTTCACTGGAAAGAAAATAGAGATCATCGATGATGACGTGCCCAGTTTCCATGCCCATGGATACCAGGAGAAGGTGTCCTCTGTGCGCGTCCAGAGTGGCACGTAAGTTCTTTGCCAGGCAGCTTGGTCAAGCTTGATTGGCTGAGAGAGCTCATTTCCTTAAGATTCAGGGGAGGAGTGGCACAAAAGCCTCTGAGGTGTTTCTGGACTCAACTGAAGGCCACGGGGTGTGTGTGTTGCAGGATCACCACTGGCATGCACCTAGAAACATAGGTATCAGACCATTGGTCTATCTAGCTCAGTATGGCCTACACTGACTAGCAGTGGCTCTCTCGCCCAGTCCTCCCTGGAGATGCCAGTAGTAGTAGTAGTAGGTTTTATTACGGCCATTGGCCCATATCAAAGCAGCAATAACAACAGCAATACATCATATCACATTTACCAATACAATTTGGACAGTTTTCCGATTTAAAACGACCTCTATATATATATACAGATTTCCAGCTAATTAAAACAGTTTTATTCATTAAAATTCATCATTCACCCATCTAAAAAATACTTCCAGCTCTATCGAATAAGATTGTACTTTTGCAGCTAAGTTCTAGTACCCATTAATGGTTATTTGGTTTAATTGAGCTATCGAAGTCATAAAAGGAGATGCCAGTGGAGATTGAACCTGGGACCTTCTGCTTGCAAGACCAATGCTCTTCCACTGAGCTATGGCCCTCCATAAGGACCGTGCAAAAAGGTGCTAGAAATGGAGGCACAGGCGTGGGGTATCTAAGATGAAGAGGCTGGGCTTCGTTAGGGTCCAGTCTAGGTCTTATAGGAAGTGCCCAGAGTCTGAGCCAGAGTGCTGATTAGGATTGTCTACACTAATATTCCCCAACCTGGTGCCCTTCAGGTCTTTTGAATGACAACTCTCATTAGCTCTGACCCTTGGGCAGGGTGGGAGTTGTTGTTCAAAACACCTGGAAGGCGTTGTGGGTTGAGGTGGGGTCTTTCCCAGCCCTGCCTAGGGTGGGTTGAATCTAGGGCCATTTGCATGGGGGTCAGGGGCTCTGTCACTGAACTAGGCCCTATTTCTCCTTGATAGGATTGTGCAAATTCATTTCTTCCTTGGGTTCACACGTTGCACTCAGGCCACATTCACACCAAACATTTGAAGCACTATAATACTGCTGTGGTCTAAACCACTGAGCCTAGGACCTGCCGATCAGAAGGTCGGCGGTTCAAATCCCCGCGACAGGGTGAGCTCCCGTTGTTTGGTCCCTGCTCCTACCAACCTAGCAGTTCGAAAGCACATCAAGTGCAAGTACTGGTAGATAAATAGGTACCGCTCTGGTGCGAAGGTAAATGGCGTTTCCGTGCGCTGCTCTGGTTCGCCAGAAGTGGCTTAGTCATGCTGGCCACATGACCCGGAAGCTGTCTGCGGACAAAGGTCAGCTCCCTCAGCCTATAGAGCGAGTTGAGCGTGCAACCCCAGAGTCGCCCCAACTGGACCTAACGTTCAGGGGTACCTTTACCTTTAATACTGCTTTTAAAAGTCGTGGCTTCCTGCAAAGAATTCTGGGAGCTGAAGTCTGTTAAGGGTGCTGAGCATTGTTCTCTGAGTGGTTTGACAATCAGTCCTTCTTCCCAGGGAATTATGGGAATTGTGGCTCTGTGAGAAGCACAGGGGTATTCTAGCAATGCTCAGCACCCTTAACAGACTACAGCTCCCAGAATTCTTTGCAGGAAGTCATTGCTTCTTAAAGTGGCACCATAGCTCTTTAAATGCATGGTGTAGATGTGGCTCAGTCAGAGCTGCAAGCAGCGGCAGATCCATGATCATCCCCTCTGGATGGTGGAAGCATATAGGAAGGCCTTTTTTGCTTTTGGAAATAAATGAGATGCTGTAAATCTGCTTCCAATGTTCAGTTCTAAATATAACAAATGTGTTACAGACTGCAAGCAAAACAGAGCAGAAAGCCCAGTCCACTAGTCAGATGGCCATTAGCCCAGCCATCACCTGGGATGAATAGCTGGTGGCCCCTCCAACTGTGTGCTGCGCTGACTCCACTTCCCTTTTGCAGATGGGTGGGATACCAGTATCCTGGCTACCGAGGCTACCAATACCTCTTTGAGAAGGGGGACTACAAGGACAGTGCTGAGTTTGGTGCTCAGCAGCCCCAGATCCAGTCGGTGCGGCGTATCCGGGACATGCAGTGGCACCAGAGGGGGGCCTTCCATCCTGCCAGCTAAGCCTCCCACTCCCCTTCGCTGCTGTCTCCAGACTGGGCTGGATGAGAGAGTGCTCTGAGAGAGCCAGCAAGGGCCCTGACCTGGTCATCTCCCCCACCCCCTCTTGTGCACGCTCGTGTGTGAGTAACTGTTCTTGCTACTGCTGCCATCACCATGGAATCACCTGAATAAAGCTTTGCCATTCGAACACAATTCTTGGTCTTTTCTGTTCTACTCATGATACTCATAGAATCATGGAATTGTAGCATTTGAGGAGCCCCTGATGGTCATCTGGGTCCCAGTGGGTCCCAGCCAATAGAATGGCTGGGGCAGGTTCCACAGGGGGGGATGCACTGGGACACCCGATCTCAGTGATCTCGGGCAGGAGGAGGAGTTACGCTAAGGCCAGACCATGTCATTACCGAGGAGGCAGGCTTAGTCGTTGTTTGAGGACTATCCCTGCCTCCGGGTCTGGCCCTGACCGGATGGGTACTGGAATCAACAAGGGATACCCACATGACCTGAAAGTGTTGCTGTGTAATGCCAGGTCAATAATGAACAAAACCACTGCCATCCACAACCTGATTGTGGACGGAGGATTTGACCTGGCATGTGTGACGGAGACTTGGTTGGATGAGGCAGATGGGCCAGTCCTTGCCGCTGCTTGTCCACCAGGTTTCTCTTACGCACAGCAACCCAGGCCATCTGGGCGGGGAGGGGGGGTTGCAGCGATTTTTAGGAAGTCATTAGTTTGCACCAGGCGTCCTATTGGGAAGACCCAGTTTTCTGAGTGCATGTTCTGGAAGTTGGGCAATAGGGGCAGTACAGGATTCCTTTTGGTGTACCGACCTCCCCGCTGCACCAAGGATTCCCTGCCCGAGCTGCTTCAGGTCGTGGCGGACGTGCTCCTGGAGACACCTAGTTTGGTTGTCTTAGGAGATTTTAACATCCATGCCGACACGACCTTACAAGGGGCCGCTCGGGACTTCGTGGAAAGCATGGCCTCCATGGGGCTGTCCCTGAATAAGTTTGGCCCAACTCATAGCCGCGGACATGCCTTAGACCTGGTGTTTACCTCTACGGATGTTGGTGATCTGACACTAAGTAAAAGCGAAACAAAAGAAGTGCCATGGTCAGATCACTTCCTGGTGCAGCTGGACTTCTCCGCGACCCTTCCCCTCTGCCGGGAGGTGGGACCGATTCGGATGGTCCGCCCCCGCCACTTAATGGATCCAATTGGCTTCCAGAGAGTGGTAGGGGATGTTTTATCCCATGTTGATGGCCTTTCAGCCGATTCCCTGGTTGCCCGCTGGAATGTGGAGCTAACCAGGGCTATTGACTGTCTGGCTCCGAAGCGCCCTCTCCGATTGCATGGAGCCCGGACAGCCCCGTGGTTCTCCCCGGAGCTGAGGGCGATGAAACAGTCGTTGAGACGGCTAGAGCGCCGGTGGCGGAAAACTCATTCTGAATCAGACCGAACACGGGCTAGAGCTCAACTTCGAGCCTACCAAGTGGCAATGGCGACGGCGAAGAGGACCTTCTTCGCCGCTTCTATTGCATCTGCAGAAAATAGCAGCAGGAGACTCTTCCAGGTGGTTCGAAATTTATCAGAACCACCGTCATCACCGGGGTCTGGTAGGGACCCCGAGATCTCCTGCAATGCTTTTGCAAAGTTTTTCGCAGATAAAGTCGCTCAGATTCGGGAAGAGGTAGACTCCACCGTGGGAGCAGGGCTGGGGCGGGAGAGTGCTAGAGTCCTGTCTAGTCCAGTTGTGTGGGATCAATTCCAATCTGTTGCCTCCGAGGATGTGGACAGGCTGCTTGGACGAGTGAAACCAACCACCTGTCTCCTTGATCCTTGCCCATCCTGGCTAGCCGGGAAGGGCTGGGCGATGGGCTCTGCGGGGTGGTGAATGCTTCTCTTTGTGAGGGAGCCTTCCCAGACCCGCTAAAAGAGGCGGTTATTAAACCGCTTCTTAAAAAACCATCTTTGGATGCGGCCAATATGGCCAACTATCGCCCAGTCTCAAATCTTCCATTCTTGGGCAAGGTGATTGAGCGGGTGGTTGCTGAACAACTCCAGGCACGCCTGGAGGATGCGGACCATTTGGATCCCTTCCAATCGGGATTTAGGCCTCATCATGGGACTGAAACTGCCTTGGTCGCACTGGTCGATGATCTCCGGCGGGCTAGGGACAAAGGTGAGAGCTGTTTCCTAGTTCTGCTGGATCTCTCAGCGGCCTTTGACACCATCGACCATAACATCCTTCTGGACCGTCTAGAGGGGTTGGGAGCTGGGGGCACTGTTATACAGTGGTTCCGCTCCTTCCTCCTGGGCCGTGTTCAGAAAGTGGTGGTGGGGGATGAGTGTTCGGACCCCTGGGCTCTCACTTGTGGGGTACCTCAGGGTTCTGTCCTCTCCCCCATGCTTTTTAACATCTATATGCAGCCGCTGGGAGAGATCATCAGGGGGTTTGGGCTGGGTGTTCATCAGTATGCGGATGATACCCAGCTCTACCTCTCTTTCAAATCAGAACCAGTGAAGGCAGTGAAGGTCCTATGTGAGTGCCTGGAGGCGGTTGGAGGATGGATGGCGGCTAACAGATTGAGGTTGAATCCTGACAAGACAGAAGTACTGTTTTTGGGGGACAGGGTGCGAGCGGGTGTGGGGGACTCCCTGGTCCTGAATGGGGTAACTGTGCCCCTGAAGGACCAGGTGCGCAGCCTGGGAGTCATTTTGGACTCACAGCTGTCCATGGAGGCGCAGGTTAATTCTGTGTCCAGGGCGGCTGTCTACCAGCTCCATCTGGTGCGCAGGCTGAGACCCTACCTGCCCGCAGACTGTCTCGCCAGAGTGGTGCATGCTCTAGTTATCTCCCGCTTGGACTACTGCAATGCGCTCTATGTGGGGCTACCTTTGAAGGTGACCCGGAAACTGCAATTAATCCAGAATGCAGCAGCTAGACTGGTGACTGGGAGTGGCCGCTGGGACCACATAACACCGGTCCTGAGAGATCTACACTGGCTCCCAGTACGTTTCCGAGCACAATTCAAAGTGTTGGTGCTGACCTTTAAAGCCCTAAACGGCCTCGGTCCTGTATACCTGAAGGAGCGTCTCCACCCCCACCATTCAGCCCGGACACTGAGGTCCAACGCCGAGGGCCTTCTGGCGGTTCCCTCACTCCGAGAAGCGAAGCTACAGGGAACCAGGCAGAGGGCCTTTTCGGTGGTGGCGCCCGCCCTGTGGAACGCCCTCCCATTAGAGGTCAAAGCAATAAACAACCACATGACCTTTAGAAAACACCTGAAGGCAGCCCTGTTCAGGGAAGCTTTTAATCTATGATATTTTAATGTATTGTTTTTTAATAATTGCTGGAAGCCGCCCAGGGTAGCTGGGGAGACCCGGCCAGATGGGCGGGGTACAAATAATAAATTATTATTATTATTATTATTATCTAGTCCAGCCCCCTGCTGTGCAGGAATCAAAGCTACGGCATCCTTGACAGATGGGCACCCAACGTCTGTTTAAATACTTCCAGTGAAGGAGATTCCACCACCTTCCCAGGGCGTCCATTCCACTGCCAAACGGCTCTTGCCGTCAGAAAGTTCTTTGTGAGGTTTAATCAGAATTTCCTTCCTTACCATTTGAATCTTCTTGTTTGGGTCCTACCCTCCGAAGCAGAAGAAACAAAAGCTCACTCCACCCTCTGGATGACAGCCCTCATATCCTGTATGTCTGGCCACCCTGTCCCCTCGCAGTCTCCTCTTTGCAGGCTCAACATCCCTAACTCCATCAACTGCTCCTCAGAAGGCTTGGCTTCCGGACCTTGGATCATCTTGGCCGCCCTCCTCTGCACACCTTCCAGCTTGACGATATCTGTGGATATTGGAGACCCCAGGTGGGATCTGACCGTGTCAGAATGAGCAAAGCCCAACCCAGATGTCTGGCCAAAGGCTGGTTGCTTTGGGTTCCCCGCCTCCCTCCGGGAAAGCCCCAGCCAGTGCCTCAGCCATGAGACCTGGAACGGACACAGGACCCCAGCAGAGCGAGCCTAGCTAAGTTGAGGTGCCATGGCTTAATTTCCAGCCAAGAGAGGTGCCATGGCCTCCCATTCTTCCTGGAAGGCTCCAAATCCCACCTAAATGGGGTGGTGGTAGTAGTGGTGCCTTTATTCAGGCAAATGGGAAGTGTACTGGTCCAAGGCAGAGCCATAGCCCTTTGCCACTTTGTTTTTCAAAATTAACCTCCAAGGGAGAAGCAGTTCATCTCTTCTATCCCAACGGTTCATTATAAGAACTGTGACTTTAAGAACACCTGCCTGAGCTTCTTGTTTTCCTCCTCCCTCCCAATCTCTTTTCCCTTGTGGGTTGTGTATTTTAGATTGCAGAGCTAAGGGCAAAACTGTCTACTAGTTTTTGTAAGCTGTTTCACCGCTGGGGTGTGTGTGTATCTTTTTGGCTGAATAGTGAGACAGAAATGTTTTAGAATGATAGATGAAGGGGGAAGGCACACCCGGGCGCAGCTGGGGAAACTTGGAAGGGGGCCCTTTTACATACCAACCTGAAAAGCAGCTGCCTGGTCTCCCTGGTTCCTCCTCAGACTGGATGTCATTGGCATTCAAGACGCATCCGCTTGTCTGTCTGGGAGCAGAAAATAGCAAATTATCTTGGATCATCATTCATCACAGCCAGTGACATGCCAGGGGGGTTCAGCTTAAATAGCCACCCAAGGTGCCTCTTGGACAGGCTGTGGCTGGTCCAGCAAAGAGGACAGAGGGGAACTTGGCCTCTCCTTCGCTGGCTTGGAGGCTGCAGGACTACAGAGCAGGGAGGGGCTCAAAGGAGGATCACCAGATTGAGGAGGTGCTCTCGTTGGGCAAGTAACATTTGCATGGGGTGCAGACGGAACCCTGGTCAACTCTGCCATCCTCCTAGATGTCACCAAGGACCAAGAAGCACATGACTGGGGTGGCATGGTGGCTGTGGGTTAAACAGCCCCCATGGTAAATAGCAGAGGCAGAAGACCACTGTGCACACTTTCAACAGAATTCTGCAATAGAGAATGATCAGAAAATGACAGCTGATGATGAATGCTGGGTCTGGTCAGTTCAAATGGGGACAGACAGTCCTTGAGGTATTGCGATCCTGAGCCATTTAAGGCTTTATAAGTCAAAACCAGCACTTGGAACGAGGTCCGGAAACTAAGTGGCAGCCAGTGCAGTTGGGCCAGGATCGATGTTATATGCTCAAACCATCTGCAAAGGTAGCCCCACATATAACATGTTGCACTGTGTAATCTAACCTATAGGTTACTTTGAATCACAGCCCCATGGAATGGGGGTGTGGAGAGATGGGAAGTGACCCTAAGAGACCCCTCCACTCCAGCCTCCAAAAGGGTTGAAAGTGGAGGGGCAGGGAGAAGAACAGCAAGGGAAAGAGCAAGTAAAAGTCATTTTATGAGAAATAGAAGGGAAAGTCTCCTGCTCAAAAAGGGTGCGGAAAGAGCAGCCGAGTCTTTTAGGGGAGAGTCCATGCCAAAATGCAGCCCTTGTCTTAACATATTCTTGCTGCAGCCTTCTTCAACGTGGTGCCCTCCAGATGTTCTGGACTATGTCAAGCAGAATGAACAGGCGGGTGTCAAGTTTGCAGCATTCGGGACTTTTCAGGTTAGAAAAATGCAAGCGGGGCAGCCTAAGCTTGAAGTTCATGGCACAGAGAAAGTAGACAGACGAAATGTTTTCTCCCTCTCTCATTACACTAGACGTCATGGAGATCCAATGACTTTTGGAAGAAATAGAAAAGAAAAGCTCAGGCAGATTCATGAAGGGGAAGGTTATCAATGACTACAAACCACCATGATTATGCTCCTGAATGGCAGTTGCTGGAAACCGCAGGACACAGGGCTCTTGGTGAAGTCCTGCATGTGGGCTCTCCATGGTTGACCATTGCAGTGAGAGTTGTTAGGAGACCCCTTATTTGCCCCAGTGACTGACCACCCCATCCCACTCCCCAGGGAAGTCTGGGAACTGTCCTGATTTTCCTGGGACTTCCTGAATTTACAGAAGCTGCCCCAACTTCTGATTCCATCCTGGGATGTCCCAGGATTTCAGCCAAGGGGACCAAAAGAATGGAACCAAAAAATGTGTGTCTTTTGGTTCTGTGCCCTTTTGGTTCCCACCTATGCTTGCTTGCTGGCCACCCACAGCCTGTGACATATGCCGGAGGAGGGATGCAGCTTCCTGAAGTACAGTGAGGCTTCCAGAATTATGTCACTGCAACCCTCGTGCGTGTATGGTGGCTGGTGGCTGCCAAGGTTGCCATACATCCAGAATCTCCTGGACATACATGGAATACTGCCGTTGGCAGCAGTGTCTGGGCAAAAATTGCAAAAATATCTGGGAAAATCTGGACATATGGCAACCCTTGTCAACAGTGTCAACAACTTTTGGCAAAACTAAAAAAAACTCAACAACTTTTCTGTCTGGATTTTCAGTGTTTGAAATATGGCAACCCTAGTGGCTGCTGGCTGCCCACAGGTGAACGGCAGTTCACTGCAGTGGCATGATTGGGGAGTGGGTTCAGGAGGTCAAGCGGTGGCATGATTCTGTGGGGCAGGGAGAGCAAGTAGCAGCATGATTGGGGGGGGGATGCGGGAGGGCAAGTGGCAGTGTGATTGGGGGGAGGGCAAGCATCAGTGTCTCTGTCTCTCGTCCCCCCTCTCTCTTATCTAAGCTCCTCCAAGTACAGGTTGCCATGTACTTCACCAGCGAAGGGAATCTGGGGTGAGGGAATAGGGGGTTATCAGGCATTAAGCTCTCCTTGCTCACTTCCCTCATATCTTCACTCTCTCCCTCTTGTTTCCTCTCTCTCTCCCTTTGTTTTTGTCTTTCTCTTTCAGGAATACATTAGACACCTAATCTAGCCACACACACAACCCTCCCTCTAGAGAAAGGGGGGGCCTTTGTTTGGAAGGGAATATTTGTAATTTTTCTGTGATCTATATATTGCTTGAACTCCAGGGCACCTATGGTTTTCCTCTGTCCTTTTATCCTTCCAACAACCCTGTGAAGTAAGTTCATCTAAGAGTGAGTGAGTGGCCCTTTAGTGAAATACCATGGCTGAGTGAGTCTCCCTGCTTGCTGCTGGACTGCAGCTCTTCCTGCATCAAAGGGGATTGGACTCATGGGTGTAGCGGAGGGCAGGGGGGACAGCTGCCCCCTCAATCAATACAAATCAATAAAAATACATAGCTAATGGAGGTTCTGCCTTCCCCAACAAAAGGCCTGCCCCCTCCAACAAAAATCCTGGCTTCGCCCATGGTTGGACTAGATGAACCTTCTATGATTCTAACTCTTTTGATGTCTTTAAAAGACTGGCTGTTGCATAAACTCCATTGGACTGGTGTTGTGAGCGTGAGGGCACAACAGACTTGGGAACTTGTGTGTGTGTGTTGTTCAGCTGAGTTCAATTGATAGGAGGCAGGCATTGTACCTGAGCTGTAGGCATGTTGCCCATGTTAATTTATATGCCAAGGTAACCTTGAGCAAATAGACTGGCACCTCCGCCCTGCCCCTGGCAGAGTTAGCGTTCCTTTAACAAATTATGGCAGACAGAAATTCAGCAGGTCAGAACTAGCCTATGGGATTTAAATTCCCACTTTTAACAGTTTAAAGTGGTTGCAGATTCCTTTGTGTGCGCTCACTGACTTGAATGGGACAGCATGTGCATAAGATTTCAGATTGTGCACACTTGTATTTGAACTTGGTGGACCTTACAGTTTGAACCCTGTGTGTTTGCTTAGAAGTAAGTCCTATTGGGGCAGCTCAGTCAGCCCCACCCTTTTCCTGTAGTCCATGGGCAGAGCACGTATCTAGGGTGTCAGGTGGGGACACCAATGCAAAACAGAATGTCCATATTTTCATCTGAAAAATGTTGGAGTCAACGGCTGTTAATAGTGATGGTTAAATAGAAACTCCAGGTTCAGATACAGCAGAAGAGACAATTGCCTTCATGCCTTGCTTGTGACGGCATCTGGTTGGCCTTTGTGAGAAGCAGGATGAGAGTCTTTGGACTCTTTGCCTACCTCCCCACCTTCGTTGTGTAAAACTCACCCGTGGTGCTCCTACCATGGTGCCATGTCCCAGCCAAGGACTATTTTTATCCATCTCCTTTGTTTATAGTTTTGAGTGTGGTTTTTAATCCTCTCCTTCATGTGAAATGTATTTTCTTCCCTCCAATAATTTTCCATTTCATGGTCTGAGCTGTAGCAGCCATGTCTCCAGATTAGAACTGAGAAGGAAATGAGCTGTGACGGATGGACCCCTTGCCGTGGAGGGTACCAGGCCTCTTTCATGTCAGTTGGGGGGCTGAGCAGCTGGCCCACAGTTGAGGGAGGTGGAGGGGCTGTCTTGGCTCTGCCCCTGCAGCCCTCAGCCCAAAGAGCTACTCAGTAGTCCTGTGTGGGTCAGAGGAGGGTGCCATTCACTGTTGCTCTTTGGCACTACCAGGCACTCATTCCCAGGCTAGCCTCTAACCAAAAGGAAGAAGGTGGGTTCCAATCCACCCACAAGAAATTCTCCTTCTCCAGCCTCATGGGAATGGAAAAAGACTGAGACATTCTCCCCTGAGATGTAGTGATTAGGAAACTTCACCTATTGAATGTCCTTGATGCACAGCTCTTAGAACTACACTCCCCTGGCCTGCTTCCTTGCAATCTAAAATAGCACAAAAGGAAAAAGAGATGAGGAGGGAAGAGGATATCCTGCCCCCAACATAAATCCTGGCTATGTCCATCCTTAGTGGGGCTGCTGGAAGGTCATGGGGTGGCAAAAGAAAGAAAGAAAGAAAGAAAGAAAGAAAGAAAGAAAGAAAGAAAGAAAGAGAAAGAAAGAGAGAGAGTGTGTGTTTCATTTTGGGAAGTGTGAACTATGGAAGTTTGCAAATGTGAACTGAACTGTCTTTCTCCCTCTCTCCCAGAGAGGAGACCCTCCTGCCATGTTTGGGTCAAAGGCATGTGGAACATTGTTTCTGCTGATCCTCACAGCTTTGGATTGACTGGAGGGTCTGTGCCTTGGCTTCCTTTTCAAAAGAAAACAGATCTTCATTCTTGACAGTGCCTGTGTCAGAGCCAAGCCTGGCTGACCTACCCTCCTAGTGCCCCCAAACACGTCATCCTAATATAACTGTAGCACAAAAGAGTGATCATTAGAGAGCCAGCAGGTGGCCACCAGGCATTGTATAATATCTGGTAGCAAAAATAACTGCTTGGAATTTCTCAACAAATGTCATTGACGAGAAACAGCAGGTGCAATCCCATCCCCTTACCCTTCCCAAAGCTGAGAGAGGCAAACTCTAGATGTTGGACTCTCAACTCCAGGCAGCATGTCCAATGGTCAGTGAGGAAGGGAGCTGCAGCCCAGCAAGAGCTGGAAGGAGACATGGCATGTTCCCCATGTCTTGTGAAAGAGATTGTGGGAACAGGATTCTGTTCTTGGTTCATAGGGGCACAAGAAAGCAAAGATTGACCCATTAGAAAAAAGCATCCCAAACCCACCATTGGATAGAACCTTTATAGGGACCCATGAAAATGTCAAGAGGTTCTGGCAAGTTTGTTTGAGTTCTCCAGAATGCTGTTGGGAAAATGTTACCCAAAGCAGAGGGCAAAGGGCACAAGGAGGAACAACAACAACCAGTGCTTTTTTCCAAAAAAAATGTTTAGGGCTACTCTCATTTTGACTCAAGAAAATCACCATTTTATAGTTCAAATCGGGAAAAATAAATACAGTAAATGGATAAAAGTACAAAGATTCACAAAATGTTTAGGGGGTATGTGTACCCCAGAAAAAAAAGCACTGACAACAAACAACAACAACAACAACAACAACAACAACAACAACAACAACATGTACAAATAATAGGCTGATGGTGTAGTCACAGGAGAGCAGGGCAGAATGGTGGTGATCAGCAGACAACAGGTAAAAACAGATAAAAACTCAACGTCAGCAGTTCAGCAATTCCAGATATCCTCTGCATTTCAACTCTGCCACAACTTCATTCATTCCTGAAAACCAAACAGTGCAAAAACAAATTCATAACACAGAAAAAGAACCACAGCAGCAAATATAACCTAGGGGAATTTAAAAAAAAAAAATTTTTTAATTAAGTTTTACATAACAAATTTAAATTCAAACAAATCCTCCACATCATCATTTAGGATTCCCTGAATCCTTTGACTTCCCTCTGTCCTTCCACAGTTACCATTAACAATCTCTACCCCCCCCCCCCGCTTATCTTATTTTCTCTAATTTTTTAAAAGAATAGTAATCCATTTTTCCATAGTTTTTCATACATTACAAGCATTACTCAAATCCTGCCAAAGTTTTTAGTTGTTTACAGTGTTCTCTTAAATACATTATATTTTTTTCCCATTCCTTCTTAAAATTATTCTCTTTCTCATTTCTGATTTTCTAGTCAGTTTTGCCATTTCGGCGTAGTCCATCATCTTCATCAGCCATTTGTCTCTGGTTGGAACTTTATCTTCTTTCCATCTCTGGGCCAGGAGTATCCATGCTGCTGTCATTGCATACATGAATAGTCGTTTCTGCTCCTTCAGAATCTCTGTACCTAGAATAGCTAGCAAAAAAGCCTCTGTTTTTCCCACAAATGTTATTTTAAACATTTTTTTCAACTCTTCTTTCTCCTTACATTTCCAGCAAACATTTGAAGCAGTTCTATAAGTTTTTGCTAATTTTACAGGTGTTAAATACCACCAATATGTCATTTTCATATAATTTTCCTTCAATGCACAGCACACTGTAAAGCGAGAAAAAATTCAGTATTATAAACTTTACATAAAACCACCCAGCATCCAATCACAAAAATGACAAGGGTGTTTGACAGTGTCACTTTGGTCCTGGAGACACCTCTCCCATAACGTTGCTCACAGTCCCTCTTCTACAGCAACTTGCAAGGTTTCCAAAGGCAAGAGGTGGAGTAGCTGGAACCCCCCTCTCAGGATGTTGGTTGTTATCCCAAACCCAAACAGGCACCCTTCATGCCCTCCCTTCAGTTCAGCCTCAGATCCTGCCAAGCTGCCTTTGTTGTTGCTGTCCCTGCTGGGCATGTTTTCTGCTGTGCCAGTCTGAGAGAACCAGCTGCTTTCCTCTCTAAACATCAGTGCATGCCATCATCATCAGTGTCTGCCAACCATGCCCCACTCCTGCTGCTTCAAAAGCTTCTGAAGGGTTGCATGTTCAGGTTTTAGTGTTCCCTGGTGTGAGTGTATGCATCCTGGACCCTTCATAGAGATGCTGTCACAGGAAAACATGGTGGTGTCATCCTGGGAGCACATCTGACCACATAAGTGCACCAGGATCATAGAACTGTAGAGCTGGAAGTCATCTAGTCCAACCCCCTGCAAAGCAGGAATCGCAGCTAAGGGGACCAAAGGGGGGTCATCTAGTGCAGCACCCTTGCTGGGCATTTCCCACACTGGGCATTGAGGTGACTTCAGAAAAAGTCCATAAGCTGGGCATGGAGGCAAGCAGCCCCTCTCAACCCTCAGCAACTTGTATTCAATAAGAGTCTATGTCTGATAATAAAGACCCAGTGTGGTGGAGTGTCAAAGTAGGACCTGGGAGAGACAAGGGTTCAAATCTACACTCAGCCATAAAGTTCCCTGAGTGATCTTGGGCCAGTCTCTACCTCTCAGCCTAACCTACTTTGCAGGGTTGATGTGGGGACCCCTGGAGGAGAAGGGGAAACACACACATGACACATTGGATAAAAGGGTAGGATATAAATGTAGTAAGTACAAATAATGGTGGGTCCATTTAGCCACTGACAGACCTCACCTTCTCAACATCATGCATACTTTTGTAAAGTCCTCTCATGCTCCCCATTGCTGTCTTTTTCTTCTGAGACTGAGGTTTTCCAGCTTCATTCTGTTCTTTCTGCAGTGGTTTTAACAAGAACTTTACATTATACTTCAAGTGCAGCCACACCAAAGTTTTGTACAAGAGCACCACAGGACAGGCTTTATCACTGGATCTGCCTCCTTCTCATTGATTGATTGATTGATTGATTGATTGGATAATGGTATCTCCAGACCCTGACAGCTTTGGTGTGAGTCGCCTGCCACTATCACTGAGGCGACAGGGAATTGATTCATCAGTTTGTCAATGTATGATTCCAGCCTGAACCAGATTTTTTTATAAACTGCTTTCCTCTTTGAGGGGGAAGATATACATTAATCAGTAACAGGCTATAGCATCTACATCTCACTAGCAGGGCTATGGCCAGGTGGTTCAGAGGCTCCAACTAGGGTCGCCTGCAGCCTTGTTGATACTAAAATACCCAGGCCACCTTTAACTCGCCCCCCTTTGTTACTTGGTGATCCTGAGAGGCAGAACGAGGAAAAACCGTTGACATCTATTTCACTTGTACTCCATGTCTCCTGTAAAAATACGATGTCATAACCTTGGATGAATTTAACAAAGGATGGGTCAGATGCCTTTTTCAGCCAGCCTGCAATATTCCATGTTAGAAGGCTAAAACTGGCTTTGGCTTTGCTGAAGTCTAGTCTCTGTCAGTTGTCTTCCGAAGAACGTTTGGAGTTTGCCATTTTTTGTGACAACTGGCTGTCATTTATTCTGGTGGTATCCTTACATGGGGAGTCGCCCAGGTGTTCAATGATTTCGGACGGTGGATGTAAGATGCTCACATTAGTAGTCATAGGGCCTTTGTTTTGTGAGGGTGTTCTGTCTGATTGAAACCTAGTTCCTCCTCATCCAGATATCTTATTTTAGTCCAAGAGCCCGGTGAGATCTCCTTGGGGGTGGTTTTCCTCTTAGGGGGCGATATACTGCCCTCCCTTATGTGTTGTGCTTTCATAATTAAAGGCAGGTTTATCTCTGCCTTTACCTGGCGGTTATGTGGGCGACAGTCTGCTGAGTTATATTCCTGTGTAGGAGTCGTTTTGGAAGAGATCTGGCCCTTTTTTAGGTCCTCCTCGTTGGTATATTTATATGCGTCTTTCCCAGCCAGTCTGTTTCTTAATGTTTCCAGTCTTTCCAAAATTTCAGCCTGGATTGAGGATGGGAATGACCAGAATTGACTTATTAGGCCCACAAAGGTTTCAAAACACACATAATCAGGAAGGCATTGTACAGAGTCTGGACGAAATATAAAGACTTGTTAGAAAGAAAAACACCCAGATGGATCTCACCATTAGAGGCTAAGGCCCACAAAAAGGTTAACATGGAAGATAAATGGCCAAAGTATTCTGAGATTTTAATACAAGAAGGAGAAAGTGTCAGGTTGAAACCCTATGAACAAATGAAAGGAGAAGTGAAAGATTGGTTACATTATCATCAAATCAATGAATTGTATAAAATGGACAAAAAAGTAGGCTTTCAGTTGGAAAAGTCGAAATTGGAAACGGAATTATTAGAACCAAAATCGAAAAATTTGTCTAGAATGTACAATTTGCTGCTAGAATGGCATACTCAAGATGAATTTGTCAAATCTGCTATGATAGACTGGGCTAAAGATGTGGGTCATAACATCATGATGGTTGACTGGGAGAGATTGTGGAGGAATGGGATAAAGTTTACAGCCTGTAACTTGTTAAGAGAAAACATTATGAAAATGATATATAGATGGTATCTAACCCCAGTCAAACTTGCTAAAATCTATCATTTGCAGGATAATAATTATTGGAAGTGTGAAAAGGTTAAAGGTACTTTTTATCATATGTGGTGGACCTGTCCAAAGATGAAGGCCTTCTGGGAAATGATTTATAATGAAATGAAAAGAGTGTTGAAAAACACGTTTGTTAAGAAACCAGAGGCCTTCTTACTTGGAATGGTCAACCAGGAGATACCAAAGGAGGACCACACTTTCTTTATGTATGCCACAACAGCAGCAAGAATATTAATTGCAAAGTATTGGAAGACAAAGGACTTACCGACCATGGAAGAATGGCAGATGAAAATGATGGACTATATGGAACTCGCTGAACTGACTGGGAGACTCCGCGACCAGAGGGAAGAAGCAGTGGAAGAAGAATGGAAGAAATTTAGAGAATATCTTAAAAAGCATTGTAAAATTTAGATATGAAATAATGTCGAAGAAATAGTAATTTACAGATTGAATTTAGAATGGGAAAATGGGAAAATGAAGTAGGAATAGATAAGCTTAGGATTTATTTGAAGTTGGAAATTTGAGAATTGTAAGTGATAAGGCTAGATAGGATATGGAGATATTATGATAAAGAAACAAATTAAGAATAGTGAATAAAATTAGAACATAGATACAATATTAAATAAGGATAGGAAATTGCCAATAGAAATAAATATATGTACAATGAAACGCAGAGGGACAGACAGGAGGAAGTCAAACTAAAATGTAAAGGAAAAGAGAAGGGAATTTACCAATTGAGTGTGTGTGTGTGTAATTGTAGTATTGTGTTTTTTTATTGTTTATATGTTTTGTTGGTGTTAATAATTATGTGTGTAAAACCTAATAAATATCATTAAAAAAAAAAGAATTGACTTATTAGAGTGTTTTCTTCTATAGAGAAGCTGTCCTCTCGCTCGCTCACAGGGCACTGTAAATCATGTAAGAGTGCACTTTTCCTTTTTAATTTTGGGGTCTCTTGTTTATGATGATCAGGCCGGACCTTTTGGGGTCGATTCCCCTTTTTGGATTTTTTCTGGTCCTTTTCTACCATTGGCTTATCACACTTGGCATCAAAAAGGGGGGGTCAATGGAACCCTATTTTCAAAGAATCTTAGTATTGCTATCCTTTCCTTTAAGAATAGATGTTTTGATCTGTGGATAAGTTTGGCCAAGTTTTGATCTTGAAAGGTGATCATTGCTCGTACCGAGTAACCATCATAATGTAAGTACTCAATAGAAACAATATCATTTGGTTTTACTACTCCTGGCAGCATATCATCCAGGATGTTCAGGAAATGCATTATGCGATCTATTCGTGAGAGAAAGCCCCTCGGTTTTGGGTAGTTGACAAATACAAGTTTTTGAGGGATTAGTATCAAGTTCCAACCTTTTTTTCTGAATTGGAGGTTGCAGCACCTGTAGTATGTCACCATCAATATTGTGGACCACATCCTCTCTAATACCCGTATTTCTAATTGGTTTCCTTCCAGGGCTCTGAGATGTTACTTCTGTCATTATGTTTGTTTCAGAGCTCGCCTTCAGGATTTCCTCCTCAGGTGTTAACTGGGGTTTTGCCTTGTTTAATCCCACTTTGCCTTTCTCTTTACTGCCCTGTGGGGCAGATTTATTTGAGCCAGGTGTAGAGGATGGTGGAAGTAGGTTGTAAAGTTTCTGCCATTGTTTTTTGCGAGTGCGATGGGTTACCTTCGATTTCCTTAGTGTTTTGATATTTTTGCTTTTCTTTTTCTTTGCTTCTGGTTTATATCTTTGTGATTTCTTGCTGGTTACTGGGTGATTCATATCTGCTGGTTCAGGTAGGTTGTTCGTTTGGTCAGTGTCAGTTGGCTCTGGGCCTCTTTCTTGAGGTGTAAAATTTTCCACTACAGTGAGAAGTAGCCCATTTGTTATAGTTAGAAATGTTTTCATGCTGGAGAGGTCCATGCATATGGAGTGGAACTGGTCCTGAAGATAGCCGTCTCTCTCCTCTGTTTGAGTACATTTAGAAGTAACCAGTTGACTTTGAAAGTTTTTTACAAGCTCAGAAGGTGGCCTCTGGGTCATTATGTCAGTTATATTTTCCTTATAGGATTTCTCAGCTAAGGCCAGTTCTTGAGCCAGGCTTGTTGGGTAGTTTATATTTTCAGAATCTTGTCAGGGCCCTTTAAGATGAGTTGACCAATCCAGAACAGTGGAAGGGGGAGGAATGACCTCATCTAGAATTAACTCATTCAGCTCCCTCTTACTCTCCTCCTTTTGGAGAAAATACTGTGTGATTTTACTCTGTCTCCTTCGGGGTTCCGGGGAGCTGATTAACGAATCTGGCATGATTCCCAGATCTTTGCAGTTCTTTCTGGTACGTACCATAATAATTATGATTATTTGTCGGCAGTTTGCAGAAATCAGTTATCTCCAATTGTGGCGGCCTTGAATTTACGAGTCAATGCCATCCAGCAGAAGGGAGCGTTTTGGAGACCCTCTGCAGCTGCCACCTGGGCTCACTAGTCAACAGTTCTGATAATTAAGATGTTTCTCTTCTTTAATTTATGACTAGTATCTTGTAAACTTTGACTCGACCTTGCGTTTGGCACTGGCTAGCAAAGTGCTCAGCCCAACCCAGCTTCATGCAGCCTTGCAGTTAGAACAATAAAACAATGAGATAAAATAATAAATTAAAACAACAAAGTGAAGCACTAAAAGGAGTTAAGAATTAAAACTGAAGAGAGGATAAAAACAAGTGCTGAGGGTTGGTTATAGAGCGAAGACTTGCCTTAGAGTTGGCCTTAGAGCTCAAAACCCTGCTTCAGCATTCAGCAGCCATCTTGGGATGTCCAGCCAGATTTTTGTTCCCAGACCTTGTTTTCCTAAATATTCATTTCAGCATTCCCATTTTTGGATCCTAGCCTTAGGTTTTTGCCAAATTAGATCTGTCAATTTTGCCAATTCTAAATATTCGCTTAGCTTATCTAGCCATTCTCCCTTGGTTGGGGTATTGCTTTCCTTCCACTTGCTGACTATTAAAATTCTCACTGCCATTGATGCATACATAAAGATGTTGATTTTATCACTAGGGATATCATTATTTAAAATTCCTAATAAATACATTTCCGCCTTTTTGATAAATGATATTTTTATCAATTTTTAACCTCTTCGTGGATCATTTCCCAAAATTTCTTAATCATTGGGCAAGTCCACTGTGGCGGATTAGCGCCTGCTGAGGTTTCCGGTACATTGGGGGTTAAAATATCTCTCCCAATGATAGGCAGGTGTTCTATGGGAGGTGGAACTAGATTGTGTGGGAAGACAAAAAAAGGGGAACGACCGTTGGGAGGAGGCAGTTGAGAGGAGAGGACAGTTGGGAGTTAGGAGAGAGAGAGGAGGTTAGAGGTTAGGATTACAGTGGGACCTCGACTTACGAAGATAATGCATTCCGACGCGACCTTCGTAGGTCGAAAAAACTCGTAAGTCGAGTCCCCATAGGAATGCATTGGGCGGAAAAATTCGTAGGTCGAAAAAAGCCCTATCTAAACTTCGGAAGTCGAGGAAACCCTATCTAAACGGCCGTGACTTCCTTTCGGAAGTCGAAAAAATTCGTTAGTGCGCGGCCGCTTTGATCGCTCGTAACTCGAAAAATACGGAAGTCGAGTTACTCGTAAGTCGAGGTCCCACTGTAGAGGGATGGAATCAAAATCAAAAATACTAATCTTCTCCAAGAGCCGGAAACTTTATAACTGGAAAATTGATGGGAGGTCTATCGAGCAAGTTTATAGATTCCACTACTTGGGAGTTCAGCTCCAATACAATCTTGGCTGGAAGGCTCATTTAGCCTATGTTACAAACAGAGCTAAAGCCATCTCATGTTAAATTACCCGATTTAGAAGTAATACAAAATCTATTTCTAAGGAGATTACTGAAATTACCCAACTGTGTAAGCAATGCAGCGATAAGAATGGAACTTAATATTACATCCCTTGAAAATGCCCTTTGGAAACATATACTTTGCCACTGGGTATCGCTTTGGCATAATCTCTCATATCTGTATTTGATACAGTGTATGTGGAGGGATGATTTCCAAAGCCCATGGGTCAAGACATTGCAACTGAGAATCATGGCTATGGGACTTTCCCCATCTAATTTACTGGAGCAGGATCTAGCTTCAGCCAAAAGAACAGTAATCTATAAACTAGAAGAGATAGATTTGCTGCAGAAGACGGCACTGGGTAATGGCACTTGCTCTCCCTTAAACCTTGGCTTATTACCCTTGCAAAAACTCCCTCATTACTTGGATTCTCTTTCTGTATCAGCCCACAGGTATGCCTTTATAAAGGCAAGATTCAATGCCTTCCCCTCCAATGTAATGGAAAATAGACTCTCTAATGGACAGATAACTCTTTTATGTGATGGCAACTGTGGATCACCTGAATCGCTACATCACATACTCCTTAGCTGTCCTTATTATTCCTCGCTCAGGAGCAAGTTTCTTGCCCCATACTTAGTGGGAGGCGCGGACGATGCCAATGAAACCAAACTAAGATTTCTGTTGAACGACGAAGATCCATCTAGATCACGCACTGTTGCCAAATACCTGAACAGAGTCTTAGCTTTAAAGAAAGAAAGAAAGAAAGGGATTTGGTATGGCCAGGAGAACCCCGCTAATCCAGGAGCCACAATGCGAAGATAGGAAGACGGACAGTCTGTGTTTTTATCTAGTAACGAGCAGAAGGTTTCAGCCTCTGTCGAGGGTTATAAATATTATACGTTGTGTAGGAATTGTGTTTTTATGTGTTGGGCCAATGGCCGTAAATAAACTTACTTACTTACTAGAGGGATGGAATGCGTTATCAAGTCTGTGTCTTACAAAGAAAGTGAAGTGCTTTAAGATACCGATGAAATCCATGTTCTCAGGTTAATAAATAAAGTTGAATGTGTTTACACACCAACTGGCTCCAGCAGTGTGTCAATTCCTCCAGTTGTGTGGCTAAGAAGCGGGCAGGAATGGGAGGTAGTTCAAAATACGTCTGACATACAAAGTGCGGGACAGTGAAGCAAAGAAAACCACGAAGTTGCCTGAGTGAGAGGCAACTTGAACAGTAGGGATCCATGAGAGGGAGGACCCCCCCCCACTGGTGGTAAGGTGGTGAGAGGCTTCAGATAAAGTGCCCTGAGGTAACCTAGAGCCAAGTCTTCTTTTGAGAAACTGGAGGTTTATGCCTGCCTTCTCTTTTGTGAAAGAGCGGAGTATTAGTGACTTGGTTTCTTCACATCCACCACATATGGAAAAGTGTACCAGTCATCCTGTTACATCTCCAGCATTTGTTATTTGTTGATTTATTTATTTTTGCCAGCCTATCTGTGGTGCATCTTTGAATAATTCTCTCTTAATAGAGAACAGGCCGTAAATTTATATTTTTCTCCCAAAATTTTCTCCAGTCATTATAATCTATTTCATAGCCCAAATATTGTTCCCACTTTTGCATATACTTTTGTTTAGTTTCTTGCGCTACTTCTGTATTGTCTAATAATCTATACATTTTTGAAAGAATCTTTTCATTATTCTGAAGACCTTCTTTTTTTAATTTTGTTGTTTTATTTCCAAACCCCTTGGTCTTTACATCTTTTTCATATGTTGCCTTGAGTTGAAAATATTCTAGCCAATTTATCCCCATTGTTTTAAGAACTTCGTAATCTTTTAATTTAATGTTCCCAGTTGTTCCTTCTGTTATTTCTCTACAGGTTGGCCATGATTTTTTCTTACTGTTTTTTAAAGTGGAATTTGCCTCAATCGGTGATATCCACCAGAGAGTTTTATCTATTATTTTTCCTTTTGTTCTTTCCCACACTTCAAATAGTGCTTTTCTTACCAAATGGTTTTTGAATCCCTTGTGCATTTGTATTCTCCCATACATTAAATATCCATGCCAGCCATAAATTTTGTCCCAACCTTCCAATTCCAAAACTTCAATATTTTTTAGAAGTAACCACTCTTTCATCCAGTTCCAGCACGCCGCTTCGTAATACCTTCTCAGGTCTGGGAAAGCAAAGCCTCCAGTTTCTTTTGTTCCTGTCATTGTTTCCATTTTCATTCTGGCTTTCTTCCCTTGCCAAATAAAGTCAACTAGATCTTTTTGCCAGTCCTTAAAGTGTTTTGTCCCCATTATTATTGGGATATTTTGAAATAGGAATAACTTTTTTGGCAACACCATTTTAATCAATGAGACCTTTCCCCATAGTGAAAGTTTAAATTTCTTCGATTTCTCTAGACTTCCCTTAATTTCTTTCCATTTCTTAATATAATTATCTTTGAACAAATTCATATTTTTATTCGTAATCCACACCCCTAAATAATTTACTTTATTTTCTATTTTTACTTCTGATATTTTTCCCAACTCTTCTCTATCTTTTTCTCTCATATTTTTTGTCAAAAATTTTGATTTATCTTTATTTAATTTAAATCCTGAGACTTCCCCAAATTCTCTCATTTTAACTAAAGCTTTCTGAATACTTTCTTCTGGTGTTCAGTTGTTATAATAACATCATCTGTGAATGCTTTGACTTTATAATGTGGGATGTAAACACTAGAGCAGTCAAGTACAACAATGCTAGAAGGGGTTTCAGTCCTCCAGCCACAACTTCCTGGTCACCTGGACTGAAACAACTTCCTCTTGCAGCTAGATGTGGGAGTGGCTTTACCTGGGCAGGTTAGAACAAAAGGCACAGGTCATGTAGCCATTCTCTCTCTTGCTCTCTTCTCTCTCTTGCCTCTCGCCTGGATTATCAGGAAGGATGCTCAGTTGGCTTTCAGCCAACTGGGGCCTAATGGACTTCTCTCTCACATGGAGAGATTCCAATTGTATATATCTTTACTATGCATAAGCCTGCCTTCTTTTGGGAATCTTACTGTGTCTCTAACAGAATGTATGTGAGTAAACCTTTTATATCTTTTTATAGAAGACGTGTGCTGTGTCTTATTTGAGGAGGGACAAAGGGGAAATATATAGTGACAAACCAGGAAACTAGATTAAGTTGATTCTAGCGAATCAAAGCAACTTCCGCTGTGTGTATTTTAAAAGGGAATGTTACTCTGCTAGTTGAACTTGCAAGCGCAAGTTAGGATGAGATATATTAAATTATAAATCATCATCCACGTTCCCAAACATTCCCACATATAACATAGCGTTCCCAATTTTATACCCCTTATTTCATTATCTTTCCTTAAAGCTATTAATAATGTTTCCAATATCATAATGAACAGGAGAGGTGACAGAGGACAACCTTGTCTTGTTCCCCTTTCGATATTAAATCCCTCAGTTATTTCATTGTTCATAATTAGTTTTGCTTTTTGTTCTTTATATATTGCTTGAATTCCGTTCAGTATTTTCTTCCCTAATTTCAAACTTGCACATGTATTAATTAGATAGCACCAAGAAACACTATCAAATGCTTTTTCAGTATCCACCAGTAACATAGCTATTTTCATATTGGGATTCATTTCAGCGTATTCCAATAAATCTACTGTATAATAATCCTGATACTGTCTTTTATCTGCCTCCCCGGGAGGAAACCAGCTTGGTCTTTTTTATTATTCTGTTTAGGAAGATTTTCATTCTATTTGCCAAAATTCCTGTATAAATTTTATAATCTATATTTAATAAAGAAATTGGTCTGTAATTCTTAATTAAATTCAAATCTGAATCTTTTTTTTGGAATTAAGGTTATTAAGGCCTCTTGCCATGATTTTGGAATTTCTCCTTTATCTAAAATTTCATTTATTACTAATTTGAGTTTAGGGACAATTATTTCTTCCAATTTTTTATAATACAATACTGAAATCCCATCAGGGCCAGGTGCTTTCCCTTCTTTCATATTCCTTATCACTTTTTAAATTTCTTCTTCTTCAATACTCGCATTCAGACTAGCAAATTCATTTTCACTGATTTCTGGTAATCTATTTTCTAATATATATTTTTGGATTTCCTTCTCATCTATCTGTTCTTCTTTATACAATTTTTTATAATACTCTACAAATCTTTCTTTGATCTTTTCTGGGTCTGTGATTTCTTTTCCCTCCTCTATAATTTTATTTATTATTCTATCCATTTGCCTCTCTTTATTGAGTCAAGCTAGCATTCTTCCAGGTTTATTAGCCTGTTCAAAATATCTTTGTTTTGTCCAAATAATTATATTTTTCACTTCTCTATTTATTAGGTCTGCTAGGTGGGCTTGTAGCCTTTTAATATGTTGTAGTGTTTCTTCACTTCTTGGTTTTTTTTTACCAATTCTTTCTCTTTGTCTCTTATTTGTCTGTTTATTTCCATAACATTTCCCCTTTTCCCTTTTTATCCTCCCCATTTGCTGTATTCCAAATCCTCGCATGTAAGCCTTACTTGTTTCCCATATTAATTTCGCAGCGTTTCCTTGACTTTCATTTATTTCAAAAAATTCTCTCAATACTTCCTTTGCTCTTATTACCCTTTGATCTTCTCTCCAGATCTCGTCATTCATTCTCCATCTCCCCCTAGTGCTAATATTAAATTTCATGTGTATTGTCACTGGATTGTGATCTGAAATGGATCTGTTCAATATCTCAGCTTTTTCTAGGTTTAACATTAATTTCTTTGATAACCAAATTGAGTCAGTTCTGCCCCCTGATTTTTTTTGCATCTGAGTAATAAGTGATATCTTTCACATTTGGATTTTTGATTCTCCAGGCATCATATAAATCAAAATTCTCCGCTAGTTGAAAAAAGGAAAGAGGAAGTCTGCCTGAATTACTTATTCTATCTCTTTGTGTTCTACCCATTTCTATGGAAATTTTTAAAAGAAATTGTATTAAATTAAGTAATTCAGTTTGATTTGTAAAAAATTTGGAAAACTAATAAAAATAATTTGAAAAAAGAAAATGAGCTTAACAACATTCAATTTGAAGAGGCCACTGTTGCCTCCACTTTAACAGGGGCGGGGAGGAGTTTCAGAATTAATTGTGTAGCATTATACATATTGTACTTTTATGTGCACCGTTGTGTATTTTTTTATTATTATTTTTTAAAAAACTGCTCAAATGAAACTGTGTCGCTTGAGAATCATGAGGATGGTGATGATTCTCTTGTCACCCAAACAAGAATCAGCAATAGAGATCCATTAGTAGAGGCACAATCCCTGCAAGGAGCAACAGCTTTTGGAAAGTGACCTCTTCTGCCCCAGAGAAGGAAAGGCATGTTTTGGAGAAGTGCTTAAGCTTCTTCTACTGAAATGCCTGCACATCACATGAGCGGTGAGTGGTAATCTCTCCAAGAGGTGATGGAATTACAGGGCATTATCTGGGCTTCTTGCAGAAACCTCTGACCCCACTGTGAGGCATCAGGAGAGAGATGCCACCACCAAAGAAACAGGCTCCGAGTGAGATGTTCATGAGCGGAAGATTGAGCATTGGGTCCTTAACTCAAGGGCTGCTCATAAATGTTTTTTTTTTCTTTGTGGTGACTGTATTGTAAAATTATTTATTTATTGGGGGGGGTGAACATGGTTCTGCTGTTGTGATAGGTGCTCTTCAGGCAGCCATGGTTAGTGGCCTTATATGAAAACCAGAGATGGTTGGGTAGGCTGGAAGGCTGATGGTACAGTGGAAATTATAGTATATACATCTTTGATGGATATCCTATATGTGAAGAGATGTAAAAACAGTAAAAGAAAGTGGGAAATGACATTGTTAGGAGAATGTGCTTACTCAGACTGTATTAAGAATGTATCTAGAATGTTTGTGTAGGCAAAGCTCCTATGAAGTCTTATAAAGAGTAGGCGCCCTGGTCTTCTAGACATTCTGCTCTGATGACGCAGGCATGCTTTTCCTCTGAGAACATGACTTCATTTCTATAAAATGTGTAAAGCTAAGGTGAGGGAAAGCTTCTTTAGAAGTCTGTGTAATTTATAGGCCTGGGGACTCCTCCAACATCACGATGGTGCGATTATTGAGGACATCTACTGCAGACACCCTTGCTTTCCCTTCTGATGGCTCTTCCTCTTTAAACTGGACTTGGGCTGGACAGTCTTTCAAAGAGAGGACTGCTTCCAAATAGCGGACTGCCCTCTTTCAAACAGGACACATGCAGACTTTCCTTGTACATTCAAAACATGCTACATAAGTGCTGGTTTCTGATTGATTTGTTTTTTGAAATTACATTAGCTTCAGGGGCTGCACATAGAGCCCCAAGTACCTTTCTGCTGGACCTTCGCCACCTCTCCCGTAAGCCAACTGAGGATGTGGAATCTCTCCTCTTGCCAGTCGCTGTGATGCCTGAGGACTTGAGTGACATTCCAAGAAGGTTTTAGAGGACTATTATAGAAGGTGATTAGTGCTAAAATTAGTGCCTGTGGGCTGAGATGGCTCTTTTTTTGTTGAGAGAAGGAAATCCTCTGAATGATCCATTCTATCCCTGCCCCCACAAGGAATGCAACCCCTAACCTTCATTGCATGGATTGGGGGATGAGGCTGTGGATTGTAATTTACTGCATTGATATTCTAAGTTCACCCCTCATTAACAGAGCTGGCTTGGGCTGGGTGTGTGTGATTGTGACGGACAGTGGCGAAGGGAGGGGTGGGGGTGGTCCGCCCCAGGTGCCATCTCTAAGGGGGGTGACAAGAAGGCACCTAGTGGGGGGGCACGGTGGCGCAAGTCGCTGCCATCACGCTGCCGCAGCCATGTGCGGAGGATTCTCTGCTCACGGCTGCAGCGGAGGCGGGATCCCACCGCCGTCCGCACAGTGCTCGAGCGGTTCATACAGATCCCTCTGCCGCCACTGCAGCCGCAAGCAGAGGATCCCACTGCCGTCTGTACGGCACTCAAGAGGCTCAAGCGGCAAACTGCCCCACGGTGCATGTGCGTCGTCGTAATGTACTGTGCACTGGCAGTATGTAGCAACACTGCACATGCGTCGTACGTATGGCGCATGTGGCGCTGGGCAGTTTGCCCCGCCCCCAACACCCTGCCCTGGGTGCCTTCCTTCGCCCCTGGTGACGGGCAGCTTCTCTCATCCATCCATGAATGATTTCATAGGTTCCTAGACTTAGGCGAAGCTTTGCAGGGCATCTAAACTAACCGTCCTGGAAACCCAGACCCAGAGCACCCCTAGCAGATGGCTGCCTGGCCACCCCTAGTCTAATGCCTGAGTGCTGCTGACTCTACATGGTGGTCTTTGTGCAAATATGACAGAGAGGGGCAACCAAAGCAATGGGGGGAGGGAGGAAATGCTCAAAGTGCATTGGGGACCTCTTCGTTCAGAACGGGGATGAGGAACCTGGTGTCCTCTTGAATGTGCTATTGGATTCCGGCCACACTCTTCCCTGTGACCAGCAGCTCTGCAGGCTGGGGCTGATGGGAGCTGGAGGGCAGCAATAGCTGGACAAGCTCCACAGGTCACCAATGCTAAGGTGGGACCAATACTGAAGCCTGTCAGTTACATGGTACTGTGCAGAAAGTGGTTGGAGAGTTTCACATGCAAATAGAACTTGGGCTCCACAAATGAAATTGATGCGCAGTGGACTCAGGACAAACCAAAAGGACTTCATCACACTGTGCCTTATGGAACTCAGCACCATCACCAGGTGGGGTGATGGTCCCTGGCAGAGGGCTATAGGTGGTCCCTGGTGTTATAAGAATTCTAAGGTGTCATAAACAAAATGAATGTTCGTAAGTGCACAAGGTAAACACACATCCATCCTATACAGTGGTACCCCGCAAGACGAATGCCTCTCAAGACGAAAAACTCGCTAGACGACAGAGTTTTTCATTTTTGAAGTCGCTCCGCATGACGAATTTCCCTATGGGCTTGCTTCGCAAGACGAAAACGTCTTGCGAGTTCCCAATGCATTCCTATGGGAAACCGCACTTCAATGCATTTCTATGGGAAACAGCGCCATCTAGTGGTTCGCAGCACCGTGCTTCGCAAGACGAAAAAACTCGCAAGACGACAAGACTCGCAGAACAAATTAATTTCGTCTTGCGGGGCACCACTGTATAATAAAGAGCCTGTGTCCGTCCGTACCACTTTCCGTCAGTCAGTGCGCGTGCGTTCCAGTGACAGACGGATTGGAGCGCAGACAGGAGGAGGAGGCTGATTGGTTGGAGCGCAGCAAAGCTTCCGAAGCTAAGCTCTCCGCTTCAATCACCTCAGTCTATTGAAACAGGAGTGCGAGCGAAGCGCTTGCGCTTCGCGAGCCTCCGAAGCTCTCGGTAGCTGCACTTTAAGCCCGGCAGAGTGCGAGGGAGGTCGCCTTCTTGCGGAAAAGAAACAGCGGGGAGAGAGAGTGGCACAGAGGCGAGCAGAGTCGGGAGTTCAGTGGCCGCAATAGCTTCTCCCTCCCCCGCCCCCCCACAAGAGAGAGACACACACACACCCTCCCCCGGCCGCTTACTCACGAGGAGGCTCTTCCTCTAGGTGAGCGGAGTCGGGAGTTCAGTGGCCGCAATAGCTTCTCCCTCCCCCGCCCCCCCACAAGAGACACACACACACACCCTCCCCCGCCCGCTTACTCACGAGGAGGCTCTTCCTCTCTTGCTTCCCTTGCGCGCGCGCGCGCGCACACACACACACGGAGCCGCGGCAAGCGAAGCCCAAAGCTGAGGGGACCGCGCGCGCACACACACACACCCTCCCTCTCGCAGGCCTTCTCGGGGACTGGTGGGCGGAGGAGGTGTGGGGAAGGGAAACACCCCTCCGTTGCCCTGAAGTGGGTGAGTCCCCTGGGCGACCCCTGGCTGTGGGGAGGCCCGCAGCAGGGCCCCCTAGAAGTCCCCCTCACACGGGCCAAGGAAGCTTGGCCTCCTCCTATATTTATTTATGCAAAAATTAAAACGAAAATCAAGGGGGGGAAAGAATAGGGGAAAGGGGGGAGAAAAAACAAAAAGGGAAGAAGAAAGGGGGAAGGGAAAATAGAAGGAAAATCAAGGGGAGGAAAAGAAAGAAAGGGGGAAGGGGGAGGAGAAGGGGAAAGAGGAAAACAAGGGGGGGAATAAAGTGGGGAAAGAGGGGAAATCAAGGGGAGGAAAAGGGAAAAAAGAAAGGGGAAAGGGGGGAGAGAAAAAGGGGAAAATAAATGGGAAATCCAGGGGGAGAAGAAAAGGAGAAAACAAGGGGAAAGCAGGGGAAGAAAACAGGGGAAAGAAGAAAGGGAAAAACTGTGGGAATGTTTTGGAACGTGGATGGAGATTTATAATTTAATATATCTCATCCTAACTTGTGCTAACAAGTTCAACTAGCAGAGTAACATTCCCTTTTAAAATACACACAGCGGAAGTTGCTTTGATTCGCTAGAATCAACTTAATCTAGTTTCCTGGTTTGTCACTATATTTCCCTTTGTCCCTCTTCAAATAAGACACAACACACGTCTTCTATAAAAAGATATAAAATGTTTACTCACATGTATCCAGCTCAAGACAAATCCCAAAGAAGGCAGGCTTATTCTTAGTAAAGATATTTACAATTGGAATCTCTCCATGTGGGAGAGAAGTCGGCTAGGCCCCAGTTGGCTGGAAGCCAACTGAGCATCCTCACAGTTCGAGTGAGAGAGTGGAAAGGAATGGAATGGCCGCTGACCTGTGAGGTTCTTTGTTCATACCTTCCCAGGTGAAGCCACTCCCACATCTAGTTGCAAGAGGAAATTGCCTCAATCCATGTGACCAGGAAGTTGTGGCTGGAGGACTGAGGCAATCTCCACTATCTGCTCTAGCATTGTTGTACTTGACTGCTCTAGTGTTTACATCCCACAAACCCCTTCTCAGGCAAATACAACATACAAAACATAAACAACTTTATTCAACCACCCAGAGTCCCAGCTTGACACGTAGATTCTGGAAACTCTCTTTTGGCAAGGGTTTTGTCAAGATGTCGGCAGTCATCTCTTTGGTGCAGCAATAAGACAGTTCCACAAGTCCATCTTGCACCATCTGGCGTATGTAGTGGTACCTGACCCCAATGTGTTTGGTTCTGGCTAGGAACTTTTCACTCTGCGTCAGCTTCAGGCAACTTTGATTGTCCTCTAGCAGGCTGACAGGTTCCCTTCTCACCAGTCCAAAGTCTTTGATGAGTTCATCAAGCCAGGCAATTTCTCTGCATGCTTCCGTTGCAGCAACATATTCGGACTCTGTTGAAGACAAAGCTACACAACTCTGTTTATAGCTGCCCCACACAACAGGTCCATCCCCAAACATAAAAACATGACCGCTTGTGGATTTATAGTCAGCATTATCCCCGGCCCAATCTGCATCAGTGTACCCAACCAACTTAGGGTCTCTGACAGCTGGCAACTTTAATTTACAATTTATTGTACCTTTCAGGTATCTAACCACCCTTTTCAGCCCCGCTAAATCATGCTCAGTGGGAGAATTCACTTTTCTACTCAGAATCCCCACAGCATTAGCTAAGTCAGGTCTACATGTGGTAACCATATACAAAAGTTTACCAATTACCGACCTATATTGACTGTTATCTGGCAACAGCTTCGAATCCTGCTGATTCTTCAAGAAGTCTGTAGCCATGGGCGTTGCAACCGGGTGTGCGTCTTGCATCTGCAAATACTCAATCAGTTCATGAATCTTTTGCTTCTGGCTGAGAAGAAATGAGCCGTCTTCTTCTCTTTCCACTTGAATTCCTAGGTAGTACTTGACATCTCCAAGTTCTTTTACTTGTACCTCCTTGCTGAGGTGTTTTACTATTTGTGTATAGTCTCTATTATTTGCAGTAGCAATAATCAAATCATCGACAAAAGCCAATATGTATGAATATTGTCCATTACTAGACTTGGTGTACAAGCACTTATCTGCGTTTCCTTGCTTGTACCCAAGTTGCACAAGCATACTGTGCAATTTCTGATTCCAGGCTCTAGCCGCTTGTTTAAGCCCATAGATTCCTTTCTGGAGTCGACACACGAGATGCGCCTCATTTGGTTTTGTGAAACCTTTAGGTTGTTTCATATATATTTCTTCTGAAATTCTCCCATGTAAAAACGCAGTGCATATGTCAACGTGCTTCACGTCCAATTGTTTAGAGGCTGCAATGCTCAAAAGCATTCGGATGGTACTATATCTTACGGTTGGTGCGAAAACTTCGTCGTAATCTTCACCAAAACGTTGTGAAAAACCTTGTGCTACTAGCCTTGCTTTGTAGCGTTCCACTTCCCCTTCTGACCCCTTCTTAACCTTGAACACCCACTTGCACCCAATGGCCTTCTTACCAGGAGGGAGCTCTGTCAGGGTCCACGTCTGGTTCTGATGCAGTGCATCCATCTCCTCCTGAGCGGCCTTCTTCCAGAGACTGGCTTGCGCAGGTGGCATTTTCTGAATCTCTTCCCATGTGGAAGGTTCCTGTGGAGACACCGACCCTGCAAGGTAGGACAGTCGTACCGGTGGGACACCTCTGTTGGTTCTGGATGAGCGTCTGACCTCTGGTTCTGGTTCCTGAACCGCATCAGCTTCCTCACTCCCTTCCAACGGTGGCATGTCCTCATCTGAGTCCTCCTCTTCGTCTCTGGAGCCGCCAGGGGTCTGGTCATCTGCGTCTTCTGGTGCGTCGCCTGTAGGGGGTGCTATGACACTAGAAGGCAGATTAGTACCATGTGGGGTTTCAGAAGGAAAGTTTATGAGTTCTTGAGTCCATTCTGACTCCTTGGAGCAGCCAATAACAGTGTTCTTCGTGTCTGCTTTTGCATGTTCATCAAAATAAATTGCATGGTGCGCACTCACTTTGCCTGTCTGTAAGTCCATTACTCTGTATCCTTTGCCTCCAGCAGCATATCCCACTAAGATACCTGCTTGTGCTCTGGAGTCAAGCTTGTGCCTCTGTTCCTTGGGCACGTGGTAGTAACATATACTGCCAAATACACGTATGTGCGACAGACTAGGCACCTTTCCATGCCAAAGTTCAAATGGTGTGCGCTGTGTTGCCTTTGTTGGCAACCTGTTCTGGAGATAGACAGCTGTGTAAGCAGCATCTCCCCACATCTTCTTAGGCAGGGATGCTTCCTTCAGCATACACCTTGTCATTTCCATAATGGATCTGAACTTCCTTTCAGCTATGGAATTCTGTTGTGGCGTGTAAGGAACTGTGGTTACATGTGTAATTCCTTCCTTTGCCATAAGGGCTTTCATCTCATGTGAGCAGTATTCTCCTCCATTGTCAGACATTAAGACACCTGGAGCTCTTTGGAACTTGTTCCTAACCATGGCAATGTAATTCTTGAACATCTCTACTGTCTCACTTTTATCTTTGATGAAATATGCCACACAATATCTCGAAAAATCATCAAGAAAAATCAAAATATATTTGTTGTGTCCAAGTGATGGAACACTGAGTGGCCCACACAAATCTGAATGCACAATATCCAGAACTTTAGTACTCCTTTGTTCTGTGCAACGTGTAAAAGAAGGTTTTACTGCCTTTTCAGTAACACAAGTTATGCATTTTGTTGGAGTCTGGTTGCTGCTCCCTTTTACCTGCAAACCTGTGACAAGATCACTTTCCTGTAGACTCTTAATGATGGTGGTATCTCTGTGTGCAAGTCTTCTATGCCACAGCGTCAAATCTGCGTCATCCTTCTGGCTGGAGCGTGCCACTTTTGCAGACTGGTTCTCTGAAAGATTAACCTCATAAACACCATTTATTAATTTTGCTTCAATGTACACTTCACCATCTTTAGTTACACTGCACTGTCCATTCTCAAATGTGACCTTGAAACCTTTCTTGTCCAAAGTAGAGACACTGAGTAAATTGCAGCTCAGTTCTGGTACATACACAACATTGGACATTCTGGTCCTAAAAGATTCATTGTTTACATTGAATTCCAAATGCATTGAACCTTCACCTTTGGACTTTAAAACATTTCCATCTGCAACCTCAATTTCAGTCTCTTTATCATTTAATTCATTAAAACAGTCTTTTTCAAAACAATAGTGGCTGCTGGCTCCAGAATCTAATAACCACTTATTGCGTGTGTTTTCTTGGCTCTGGACAGCTAAACTCCTTTCTTGCAACAGCAAGTTGCGCTCAAATTTCCCTTTTCTTTCTCCTTTTCGCTGAAAGGCTTGGGAATCTTTCTCTTTAGCTTTTGGCGCTTTACAATTTCTGGCTATATGGCCGATTTTATTACAATTGTAACATGTGACCTTCTTGTGTCCATCTCTGGACTGTGCAGGCTGTTTAAAAACATAATTGCTGCCTTTATTTCTAGTGCTCCTTTCTGGGGAATCAGATCTCTTTCTGCATTCCTCTCTTAATTCACTAGTCAGTTCCTTAAAAGTTAGATTCTCTTTATGATCCATTAAACTGACAAATGCATCAAAATGTGGCCCTAATGAGGCTAACAGAAATGATACCTTTGTTACTTCATCAAAAGATTGTGGAGTAAGTTCAAGCTTCTGAATAATTTCTGTGAATTTATCAATATGCTCTGTGAATTCTTCTTTTGAATTCATTCTCAGTCTAGTTAATTTGCCCATCAATGTTCTGTAGGAGTTCTTTGTAGATTCTCCATACATGCGCTCAATATCTTTTAGGATCTGAGATGCATCATCTTTGCTATTTATTAACGATAGATGCTTATTGCGAAGTCCACTCAAAATTATGTGCTTGGCCTCGCTGTTCTGCCTTTTCCAGACTTTAACCTTGGCTTCATCATCTGTACCTTGGGGCTTTGCTTTCTCTATCGCATCCAAAACATCCCTTGCTTCTAAATATGCTATTAAGCGCGTTTTCCAGTGCACAAAATTGTCCTCATCTAGCAGCATTAAGCCTGGCTTTGCTTCACTATAAAAACTGGCACTAGCCATCTTAAAATCCAAAATTTGGAAAAAATTTCAAAATTCAAAAATTTGTCAAAATTCAAGATCAAAATCTCAAAAATCTCAAAATGCAAAAAGCAAAAGCCTCAAAATAAATCTTCACTGCCTTTGGGTCTTTTGTGAGCTCTGAGGGAGGGGAGGGGTAGCTTAATCCCCCTTTCTCTAAACAATGGAACAAAGGACCATGCGGTCTCACCAGGAAATGCTCTCAGAAAAATCCTACTCAGCTCAAAAATGCAATCCAACGCAATCCTTCAAAAATACACAAAATACGTAGCGCTGGGCATACATAACCCTTTGTGGGAATGTTTTGGAACGTGGATGGAGATTTATAATTTAATATATCTCATCCTAACTTGTGCTAACAAGTTCAACTAGCAGAGTAACATTCCCTTTTAAAATACACACAGCGGAAGTTGCTTTGATTCGCTAGAATCAACTTAATCTAGTTTCCTGGTTTGTCACTATATTTCCCTTTGTCCCTCTTCAAATAAGACACAACACACGTCTTCTATAAAAAGATATAAAATGTTTACTCACATGTATCCAGCTCAAGACAAATCCCAAAGAAGGCAGGCTTATTCTTAGTAAAGATATTTACAATTGGAATCTCTCCATGTGGGAGAGAAGTCGGCTAGGCCCCAGTTGGCTGGAAGCCAACTGAGCATCCTCACAGTTCGAGTGAGAGAGTGGAAAGGAATGGAATGGCCGCTGACCTGTGAGGTTCTTTGTTCATACCTTCCCAGGTGAAGCCACTCCCACATCTAGTTGCAAGAGGAAATTGCCTCAATCCATGTGACCAGGAAGTTGTGGCTGGAGGACTGAGGCAATCTCCACTATCTGCTCTAGCATTGTTGTACTTGACTGCTCTAGTGTTTACATCCCACAAAAACAAGGGGGATAAAGGGAATGAAAGGGGGGGAAGATAAAAGGGAGAAGGGAAAAACAAGGGGGAAAATAAAAAAGGGGGGAAGAAGAGAGAGGCGGCCGCCGGGCTCCAGGGGAAGGAGGGCGGCGGGGTTAAAAAACAAAAGGAGGGTGGCCGCCGCTCCCCACATATACTTTCTAGGGCCCGTTTTTGTAACGGGCTTAATTTACTAGTAAGTATATAAACCACATGTCTGAAATAGTACAGGAGAACAATCCTGAAGCCATTTTGACTCTTAATGACCCCAAATATTTCTCTGCAGAAGGAAGTACCAGTATCTTGGAAAAACCTTTCCCAATAGTTCTTTTCACTTACAAATCCTTCAAATCCTATTTTAAGGGCATATTTTCTGTTGTAGATACCTCTTTCTGTGAGGTCTGTATGATGTTTTTGGGTGGTCTTTGGCTAAGGCAGGCATAGGCAAACTCGGCCCTCCAGATGTTTTGGGACTACAACTCCCATCATCCCTAGCTAACAGGACCAGTGGCCAGGGATTATGGGAGTTGCAGTCCCAAAACATTTGGAGGGCCGAGTTTGCCTATGCCTGGGCTAAGGGCTTGGGCAATTTCAAAAGTCTTTGTCATCTCGGTCCTCACCTCCTTGCAAGTTGGGGGGGGGGACCAGGGGCGTAGCAAGAGGGGCGGGGGGGCGGTCCGCCCCGGGTGCCACCCTGGGGAGGGTGACAAATTGGGTGCTTTTAAAAAAATTTTTATTTATTTATTTTTTTTTAAAAAAAAATTTAAAGGCTATTTTCGGCAATGCCGGGGTGGAGCCGCAGGGGCGGCCAGCGAGGAGCGGTGTCACCCCCCCCCCCGCTGGCCGCCCCTGCGGCTTCACCCCGGCAACGCCGAAAATAGCCCCCCCCTTCCAGCGGCTTTTCCCGCCGCTGGCTGGCTTGCGGAGCCGGGGCATGGAGAGGGGCGGGGCGGGCCAGCGAGGACGGGTGACACCCCTCCTCGCTGGCCCGCCCCTCTCCCTGCCCCGACTTGCGCTCCGCCAAAGGGGTGCAGGCAGCGGGGAGGAGGCGGCGGAGGGGTGCATGTCACCCCATCGCTGCTCGCCTCGGCTCTCCCCTCGCCCCTGCAGGCGGCGGGCGAGGCAAGCAGCGATGGGGTGACACGCACCCCTCCGCCGCCTCCCCGCTACCGGATCGGGGAGCGAGGAGGCGCCGGCGCCGGGGTGTCACCCCATCGGTGCTCACCTCGGCTCTCCCCTCGCCCCTGCAGGCGGCGGGAGAGGCAAGCAGCGATGGGGTGACACGCACCCCTCCGCCGCCTCCTCGCTGCCCGCTCTGGCAGCGGGGAGAAATATGCTTTAAAAAAGATCAAAGCCAGGGCAAGCTTGCCTTGGCTTTTTCTCTTTTTTAAAGTGCTCCCTCCCCGCTGCAGGGGCGGAGCCGCAGTGACGTCGCGTCGTGACGTCACGACGCGACGTCACGACGCCCCGCCCCCAGGGGGGTGCCTCCTCCGCTCCCCGCCCCGGGTAGCAAAGAGGCTTCCTACGCCCCTGGGGGGGACGACTCTGTTGCAACAGAAAAATAAAGATCTGCCTTGCTTTGATTGGTTCCTGCCTCCCTTCTTATCTGATTAATAATGGGCTTAGGGGACACAAAATCCCATGATGGGGAGTTGGGCTGTAAAAGTCAACCCCATTTTCCCCCTATAATATCAGTATCCATCCAAGAGCCCCTTATAAGACCCTGTTTTCTCAAGTGGGGGGGTCACTATTATTATTCATTCATTAGTAATAATTTATTATTTGTATCCGGCCCATCTGATGGTTGCCCCAGCCACTCTGGGCGGCTTCCAACATATATAAAAACATAGTCAAACACTACCAACACTGGTATTCAATACCATTGTTGCATACCAACACTGCCCCATTCCAGGCGGAGTGCATAGGGTGACCTGCAGTTCAAGCATAAATGGTGCACACCCTGGTTTGGCCTTGTAAATGATCCCCTCCCTTCTGGGCTGTGGGCTTTTTGAACAGGCCGACCCTGGACACCAGACCTGCTCGCTCTCTCTCTGTGCATGAAAAAGCTCTCTGTTTCCATGAATGAATGTTAATTAGGTTTCCGAATTTCCATTTTTGTAGCACAGGCTTGCTGGCACCACAAGCTGATTTCAGGCCAAAGAAGTGAAGGCATCTGGAGAAAGAGAGTGCCCTGGGCATGGAAAGATTTTTATTATTTTTTATAATGTTTAACAGATTATTGTATTTTAAGTATTTTGTTGGAAGCCGCGCAAAGTGGCTGGGGAAACCCAGCCAGATGGGCGGGTACAAATAAAATATTATTATTACTAACTGACCCGGCCACGCCTTGCTTTGGCTGATTTGGTGAAATGGAATGTCGCCTCCACAAATGGCGGATGGGACGTTTCCGGCCGGCGTGGCTGTGGCGCGGCTTCCCTCTGTAGCTACTGGAGGTGGCGTCTCCAACCCGCCAAGGGCAAACTCGGTCTTTGTGCCTGGCCTACCTTTCCAGCTGGTTCGTACGGCCCTGGAAATGTCAGACGCGGCCTGGCTCTGTAGCTGTTGGAGAGACAGCGCCGCAAACCACAAAAATGGTGATTCCGGCAGGCGTGCCTGTATACCCGTCGACGGAGCCAGCAGTAGCGTTTTTGCCTGGTCTGTCTGTCGATTGGATGGTGGCAGTGACGTCGGAAGAGGGGGAGGAGGGGTCAGAAACAGGTGTGTTGTGCTGTACTGTTTAATGTCCACTGGAGGGCGCTATTTTTTTGCACAAAATCACATTTTTACCTGGGAAAGGTGTGGTATTTGTGCAAGATAAGTACATATGATCACTCCCATATGGGCATGGAGCGTTGTGTCCAAATTTACCTATTTATCTACTTGCACTTTGACGTGCTTTCGAACTGCTAGGTTGGCAGGAGCAGGGACCAAGCAACGGGAGCTCACCCCGTCGCGGGGATTCGAACCGCCGACCTTCTGATCGGCAAGCCCTAGGCTCTGTGGTTTAACCCACAGCGCTACCCGCGTCCCTTTATATATATATATAATCATTAAAGAGTGGAGGATACTTGCTGCACAAAATCCTTTGCTGACTTCATGTACATCAAGGAGATCCAAGGACACAGTTGGGCTTGTGGAAAATGGAAATGAGTTAGGGTACATTGGATAACTTGATTTGGATTTCCAGATGCAGGAAAAAGCAAAATGTTTCTTGCAATTTAATCCTCTATAATAATCTCCCTGTGTCCCTGCGTCCGCCGTCCGTGTGTCAGTGGAAATCGCAACTGCGCATGCGCTCCACTGACACACGGATTGGAGCGCAGAGAGGAGGAGGAGCCTGAGGTTGGAGCGCAGCGCGAGCGAAGCGCTTGCGCTTCGCGAGCCTCCGAACCTCTCCGCTTCAGCCGCAATGGCGGCCGCTCCCCGCGCGCTGCTGCTTCTCCCCCTCCCTTCTTTCTCCCCGCCTCAGCCGCCCATGGCGGCGGTGGGGAGGGCGGCCGTCGCCGGGGCTGCCATGGTGGTGGCTTGGCCGCCTGAGGCGGGGAGAAGGAAGCGCCTCGGGTCCCTGCCGCCGCCGCTAGTGCCCATTATTAATGGGCTTAATTCAATTAGTAAGGGAAATAATTAAGGAGGGGGGGGGAGTAATCCAGTTTCCAAGTTTCCAAGAGAGAAGGCCCTGGGATAAAACTGTGCTTGCCACCTACAGCTTTTTAAGGACTTTATTATTAACTATGCCCTGTTCTGGACACTGCAACTGGGATGCCTGTAGGGGAGGGTGGCAAAGATGACGAAGTAGTGCAAAACAAGTCCTTGGAGTTGGCTGGCCTGGAGAAGAGACTATTAGGCAATATGATGGCCACCTTCAACTATGTGCAGGGCTATTACACACACAATGGATCAAATTCATTTTCTGTTGCTCCCAGAGCGAACTGCCGACTTTCTGATCCGCAAGCCCTAGGCCAGGGGTCAGCAACCTTTTTCAGCCGTGGGCCGGTCCACCGTCCCTCAGACCATGTGGTGGGCCAGACTCTCTCTCTCTGGGCCGGACTCTCTCTCTCTCTCTATATATATATACACACACATACATACATTTATATATACACATACACATACACATACACACACACACACACTAGCTGGCTCGGGCACGCCTTGCTGTGCCTGACTCAGGGTCCTTAAAGGGGGAGGATGTGTCCACCTCCTATGGGTTTTGTCCTCCCCCCCCGTTGTTGTCTCATCCCTGTGATTCCTCCCATCCTGTAGTGACCCATGAGGTATCCCGTCCCCCCTCCCCCCGAATCATCCCTGTGACTTCCCCCACCCTGGGTCAGCCCATGACCTATTCAGGCCCCTCCTCCCCCCACTCGGCTCCACTCGGGATAGTCTGTAAAGTAGAGCTGAGGCCTAGTCTGTAGGCTGTAAAGTAGAGGCGAGGCCTAGTCTGTCGGCCTTGGCTGGGGCTAGTATGTAAATGCGAGCCAAGGCCTCCGCCCTGTATCTCAATTCCTTGGCCCTGGCCTGACTCTGTGGGTTTTTGCAGCTGAGGGTTTGGGCTAGCTGAGTTAATTGTTGTGGGAGCGTTTGCGAGGGGGGGGAGTGTTTTTGGGTTGCGGCCTGTGGCTGTGGCTCTGGGTGTGGCCGTTTGCCTTTGTATGGTAATGGCTCTTTGGGTTATCTGGTAATGGCCGCCTTGGTGGTTTCAGTTGCTCGGTTGATGACGTCATTATTTGGCGCCACCCTTCAGAGCTTTTGCTGGTGATGTCATATGTGCGCACCATTTTTTTTTTGCGTTTTTTCTTTATTTTAGGTATGTTAGGTGTGGTTTTTTTGAATTTTTATTATGCCAGATCCTTCCTTGATGGTCATGGTACGCCGTTTCCTTAATTTGATGAGATTTGGTCCAGCAGTTATGGAGCATGGTGGTGTCCGATAACCCAGAGATGCATTTTAAATAAAAGCACACATTCTACTCATGTAAAAACACCAGGCAGGCCCCACAAATAACCCAGAGATGCATCTTATATAAAAGGACACATTCTACTCATGTAAAAACACACTGATTCTCGGACCGTCCTTGGGCTGGATTGAGAAGGCGATTGGGCCGCATCCGGCCCACGGGCCTTAGGTTGCCTACCCCTGCCCTAGGCTCTGTGGTTTAACCCACAAATTAGGATTAGGCCCCAGCTATTAGGAGAGGCTTTTCTCTTCCCCGGAGTTTGTAGGCTAGGCCTAAAGCAGCTTCCTCTTATGCTCCTGGATGAAGCAGGGCTTCTAATCCGAATCAGAAGCCCACGGTCCTTATTGCGGATCAGTAAATCGCTTCGTGTGATTAAGTGCCGCGCTTCGCAGGAGGTCGGTTGGAGGCAACCACGCGAGTCGCCTGTCTGGCCCCCTCCAGCGCCCCCGCCCCCGCCCCGCTATTCCGCAGCGGCGGGGAAATCGATCCAGCGCCAGAGTTTGGAAGGCGCCGCCGCCTCGTCCTTGCCGGCCTTCTCCTCCTCCTGGGCCGGGAGAGGAAGTGCACCGACAGGAGCCAGTTCAGCCTCGGCGGCAGAAGCAGCAGAAGCCCGCAAAGGAGGAGCAGGGGCGGCGCGCGAAGGCGGCGACCGCGGCTGCTGCAAGGAAGCTGCGTCGGATTGCCGGCGGCAGGAGCAGCCCAGCGGCAGCGACCCTTCTTCGCCCCCCCCCCATCCTGGGCAATAGGAAAGGAGCCGCCTTGGGGGGCGGCACTGCTCTCCGCTCCCCCTGCGTGCATTGCCCTCTCCGGGCACTGGCTGCTTTTTCCAGCCGCTCTCCCTCGCGGCCCCTGCCGAGAGAGGGGCGCTGAGGGCGGGGGGAGCCGCCGCCGCCGTAAGGTCGCAGCTCGGGGAGGGGGCTCACCTGCGCTGCGCCCCCCAAAGCCTTTCCCATCTTTGGCTCCCTCGCGATGGGGAGGCGGCGGTGGCAGCAGCTTCTTCTGTGAGGGTCTCAGCTTGGCGAGGAGGGGGGGGGGGTCCCGGTAGCCTCCCAGGCTACGGGGGGGGGATGGCCCCCCAGGACTAGCAGACCTCCGAGCCCCCTCCCCACCCCAGATATATAATATAGGGTGGGAACTGGCAAGGCTTCGGGGGGACCTGGAGGAGGGGAAAGCGGGGCCCAAAGGGGTTTTTCAGGGGGTGGTTAGGCCGTAAATGGATGGGAGCGGTGTCTTCAGAGCAGGGGAATTTCGTGTGAGAGAGTTTAGGGGGTTCATTTAGAAGAGCCAAAGTGAGGGGGGAGTCTGTTGGTCATTTTGTGGGTGATAGGGGGACAGTGTTCATTTTAGCCCCCATTGGGAAATGGGGACATAAAGTGAGTGTTTTGGGGGTCATTCATAGGATCCTGGGTTAGGGTGTGTGTGTGCCAGTTAGCAGGGGAGAAGGGCTTGCTTACATGGGGGGGTCCTCTGTTTTTAGGGAGGAGGAGGGGCTAGCCAGCTGAGAAGGGGGCCTCCTGGGGAGAGAGGGAGGGACACCCCACCTCCACCTGACAGGTGTTTTTTGCCAAGTGCGGGCCCTGGCCAGATTCCCAGGCCAAAGGCCCAGGCCTGTGGGCAGCCAAGATGGCGGACCTGGAGGCCGTGTTGGCGGATGTCAGCTACCTCATGGCCATGGAGAAGAGCAAGAGTTCGCCTGCCGCTCGCGCCAGCAAGAAGATCACCCTCCCCGAGCCCAGGTAAGAGCGGCTGGCGGGAGGTGTTGGGGGAGGCTTGCAGTATGCTCCTCCTCCCTGCCAGTACTTTATTTAATTTATTACTTACAGTCGTACCTCGTGTTATGAACGCTGCATGTTGCGTTCGTCACGGGTTACGAACGCGCCAGACCGGGTTACTTCCGGGTTCGGTGGTTCGCGCATGCGCAGATGCGCAAAATGACGTCACGCGCAGAAGCGCCGAATTGCGTCACGCACATGTTTAGATGTGACGCTTCAGGATACGCGCTGCTCATGATGCGAAAGGGGCCCCAGAACGGATCCCGTTCACATCCAGAGGTACTGTATTTGCTTCATTTCTATCCCAGCCTTTTCTCTTTCCAAGGAGTTCCACATGGGTGTAAATGGTCCTTGCCCCTCCCCGTTTGATACCCCCACAGCAACCCTGTGGGGTGGGCTAGGCTGGCTGGTCTCTCCCAAGTCCTAATCCTTTTTTAATCCTGACAGCAACCACCAAAATCCTGAGAGGTAGGCTAGGCTGAAAGGCAGCGCCTGGCCCAAGATCACACCCAGAGAGCTTTGTGGCCGAGTGGAGGGATTTGAAATCAAGCCACTACGTCATGCTGGGTATCTCCACCACCCCCACCACCAACACCTGCAGGCCAAAAGCACCTGTGATGGGACTCTGCCAAGGAGGATGAGTCAGGATTAGTACTTCCCATCATCCTTGTTATCATCAATATTATTACTGCGTTTCTGTCCCACCTTTTCTCCAAGGTCCTTGTTAGACCCTAACACCTGTGCCACCCTGGCTCCAATTATGAGTCTCCCCTTCCTATGACTATCTTCTAGAGCCTGCTTCGCCTATCCAGACTGCTGACTGAAGGGTCAGCCAGGATAGATCCCTCTTTGCTCTTTCCCAGCACCATACTTTTATAAACCCCTCACCCTTGTCTCCCCCAAATTGCCCCCCAAACCAGCACTCTTGTGAGAGTTGGGGTACAATGAATGTGAACCAAATGAAGGATTGCAACCCAGCCCCCTTTTTTCTCCCTTCAGGAGGTGGATGCCCCTTCAGGTCTTTGCATTCCCCTGACCCTGGCCTTTGACTGCTCTTAAGTTATGTTTGATTTATTTATTACATTTTATATCCTAACTTTCCCCCCACGGAACTCAAGGTGGCATGCATGGTTCTCCCTTCCTCATTTCATTTACAGTGGTACCTCGGGTTAAGTACGCTTCAGGTTAAGAACTCTGCTAAGAACAGAAATCGTGCTCTGGCGGTGCAGCGGCAGCAGGAGGTCCCATTAGCTAAAGTGGTGCTTCAGGTTAAGTACGCTTCAGGTTAAGAACGGACCTCCGGAACGCATTAAGTACTTAACCTTAGGTACCACTGTAATCCCCACTACAACTCTGAGGTAGGTTAGACTGAGAGGTAGTAACTGGCCAAAGGCCACCCAGTGAGCTTGGTGGCTGTGTGAGGATTCAAACCCTCGTCTCCCAAGGTCAGAGTCTAACACCTTTAAGCATTACACCACACTGGTGCTTAAATCACACAGTCACAAGACCATCCAAGAGGGTCTGTGCATATACTGGTTTGACTGCAATGGCTACTACTGATTAGTTTGGGGACTTGGTTTTGACCTATAAAGCCTTAAGTGACTCAAGATCCTGCTACCTCAAGGACCGCCTTTACCCACATGAACCAACGTGAACTCTGCTCTTCCTTGTGGCCTTTGTGAGGGAGGCAGAGAGGATGTCAACACGAGAGTGGGCCTTTTCAGTGGTGGCTCTCTGTTGGCAGAATGCTCTCCCCAGGCAAAGCACGATTTTAGGTGCCAGGCAAAACCACCCTTATTTAGGCTTCTGGTTTTTAATTGCAAAGGAAGTTACTGGTAGTTATGCCAATGGCCTTTGCTGAGCCACTGAGGATGACCTTTAGGTGAAGTGGGGGTGGTCTGTTCATTTTAAATTTATCGTCGGATGTTTGCTGCTCTTTTCATCTAATGCCTTTGTCATTTTATTTTTTCCTTAAGTAGCTTTGAGGTACATGAGTCCAAAAATGTGACTAATAAATAGAATAAATAATAAAAAAGTTTGTAATGACCCCCCTCACCTACATACATGATCCCCACCCCCACCCCGGCAAGTTGTTCCAGTGATGCTTCTTTGGCTTCAGTTGTCCTTCATCCTACTACTCTTTTTACTATTATTTAAATTAAAATACTACTGTTATTAAGTGACCATAGTAAACCTCCACTTATGGTGGGTGGGTGTTTTGTGTCCTTTGGTGGTGCCCACAACCAGACGCGGGTGGCGGGTAGTGCTGTGGTCTAAACCACAGAGCCTAGGGCTTGCCGATCAGAAGGTCGGCAGTTCGAATCCCCGCGACGGGATGAGCTCCCGTTGTTCAGTCCCTGCTCCTGCCAACCTAGCAGTTCGAAAGCACGTCAAAGTGCAAGTAGATCAATAGGTACCGCTGCAGCGGGAAGGTAAACGGCATTTCCGTGCGCTGCTCTGGTTCGCCAGAAGTGGCTTAGTCATGCTGGCCACATGACCCGGAAGCTGTACGCCGGCTCCCTTGGCCAGTAAAGCGAGATGAGCGCCACAACCCCAGAGTCATCCGTGACTGGACCTAACGGTCAGGGGTCCCTTTACCTTTACAACCAGACACCTGGGTCATATAAATAATCAAATTGACCCTTTCCATGTCAGACCCTTCCCCTGACCCCCTCAACTTAGAGTTTGACAAAGGAATTATGAAAATAGCTGGGCTTTTGCAAGGCTTTCCAAAGCTGCTGCCCCTGGTAGCAACTGTCTTTCTCCAGCATCACCAAAGTCAGTATAAACGATGGCAAGCACCTCTGTTGCTCCCTCCAAAATATATTTGCATCACTTTAGTGGGAATTCACATCTTGGTCTTCTTCCTCTACCTGCTACTCTTGGATACCTTGGTACCATTCTCCTTGGCCTGCAGTTGTCTAAAATCTTGAGTGGCCAAGGTTTCCCCCCTGCCCCCCAAAGTCCCATTAGAGATGGGACACCCAGACATTCTGTTTCATGGGAGATGACGTGAATATACAAAGGTGCCATTGGCCCATTTATGCCCAGCTTTCTCTGCTCTGACCAGTGACAGCTCTTAAAGGCTTCAGGACATGTCAGGGCTTGAACCCAGAACCATTTGCATGTAAATGATGCTCTGCCACTGAGCTGTGTTGGTCCTTCTGGTTGGGCTGCTACTTCTTCCTGGAATGGTCCTCCCTGTGATTGGATGGGGAACCACAAGCCTCCTCTCTCCTTCCAGGGATTTAAAAGTCCCCCTCCCTCCCTCCATATTTTCATCCAGCTACTCTTTGCCCTTTTGGGGGATATTTCTGTCCCTGATTCCCCCCCCCCCTGCCCCTCCTGAGCTCATCAACCTATTATCTAAGCTTCCTATTAGCACCTCTGTGTCTTCTGCTACAAATCACTAGCCCAGCAACGTGGGATTCTCTGCACCCTCATTTGCCTCCATGTCAAGGGACAGGTACAACAAACACTTTCCTGATTGCTGTTTGTGAAAAGTACAGGCAAAAAGGGGAGGGGGAGTGGTAAATGGGAGCTTCGTATATGCCCACATCAGACCACCTAGCTTAGTATTGTATACACTGACTGGCAGCAGCTTTCCAGGGTTCCAGGCAGCTGTCGGGAATTGAACTTGGGACCTTTTGTATACAAAGCAGAAACTACTCTTGCCCATGGACTTGCGTTGGAAGGCTTCAAATTGCCCGAACCATGGACTTCAGAATTTGGGAATCCTAAAAGGACGTGTGGACTGTGAGGTTGAAATGTTTCTGATCAAATGAGGAAGTGTGTTGTGAAGGAAAACATTCTTTCCCAGAAAGAGACCATATTTCTCCAGTTATCTTTAGACAAAGGTGCTGAACCAGCAACAATACTGGCTTCCTGCAGCTCCGTATCTCCGTGTGCTTGACTTCCATGGAGCCCTTCGTGGTCTTCAGCCTCCTGTCCCTTGCACTTCCTGACAAAGTTCCTGTTTTCTACCTTGTTTTGTGACCTTGTTCGTGCAAGTCTGTGGGTTGCCTTGTAAGGGGGAAAGAGCTAATCTTTTTCGGGATAAATGTAGATGAATTTGTCTCTTAGAGGACACACGTAAATGTTCCCTCCCTGAACTGATGGTGAATGATGTTCCTGCTCCTGTTTTTTAGGCTAGCCAGGAGATCAAGAACTGGAGTATAGCTAGAGGGTGGAAATCTCTCCCTGCCCCCTTAAGGTGGGCACTATTGGGGTCATTTAACATGGTTTTAAGTGCACTATCTGTGTGTGTACATTTGAGTGCATCCTCTCCTGTGTAGGACAGGCAATTACCAGGCTGGCTTGTTAAATCTTAATGAGTCATCACCATTATCCCTTGCTGTTGCATAGGGGACTGGGTTTCCTTTTGACCACTCACTTGACAGGTATTTCTCTATTTCGAATCTAGACAGGCTGGGCTGAGTCTTACGCATGCACTGAATGTCAATGCTTCTGGCCTAGGTGGTTGTGCTTGTCTGCTCAGAAAGAGAGAGAGATGACTGTGCTGATGCAATCCTAGACTGATACCCAGACAAGAAAGAAACACCCCCATGTGATACTTGCTGTTGAAAGGGATGGAACAGCTGCAGTGTGATTTAGATCAAGTGCTGAGCAGCATTGGAGATTTTCCCTTTTCTTTCAGGAGAACATTTTTTTCTTTTTTTAGAAAGAGTATGAGGCAAGGAGAAAAAGGTTTACTCTCCTGTCCTTCAAAGTTAGGGTTGGTTCCCAAGTGTAGCATATAGTTTTTTTAAAAAAAATCCTGACATTGATGTTTTCTGCAAAAGTAGTGAAGAAACAACATTAAGATGATGTTGGTGCAAACAAATGGATTGGCCTTGCAGGTGCTGTGGTCAGCTCCAGTCTGGCTGGCTGGCCTGGCTGGGAACAGGGCAAGGAGAGAGCAGGTATTACTGTAAGTGTGTGCGTGTTTATGTTTGTGTGGGCCAGCTAGCTCCTTGCTCAATAGGAAATATTCCCGAGAGGTAGCTGCTGAGTGAATAGGGGCAGACACACCTGCAGTGATCCCCTCTTGCCCTCAAATCACGTAGATTAGGATGTGTTTAAACCAGATTCTTTAGCTTAAACATAGATTTCAAAGCAACGAAGTCTATTTGGTTTTTATGTATGTTAGCTCCACTGCTTTTAGGATCAAAGAGGTGAGAGCAGGCTTTCCAAATTAGATTACAGGTAACAATCTTTGTCCTAGGAAATGGCTGAGAGATTAGGTGTCCTGAATCCTTCAGAGACAACACAACAAATGGCAAATGAAAACAGGATGATGAGAACCCCAGGCGTTTCCTTCCATGTCTCACCTGAAGTTTAATATGCTGGCAGTGAGCTTTTGAGTCATACAGATCTCTTGAAACCAAGGAAAACAGACATTTCCAGATGTGCACTCCCAGGACAGTTGCAGAAGCCTGAGAAAAATGAATGGCTCAAGTGGCAGAACTCATGCTTTGCATGTCCCAGGTTCAATCCCTGGCAACATCTCCAGGTAAGGTTGAGAAAATATCCTTGTCTGAAACCTTCGAGAGCTGCTGCTGGCCAGTGAAGGCAATACTGAGTCAGCTGCATTAATGGTCTGACTTGGGATTGGTGAGGCAGATTCTGATGGGATCAGAAGTTGCACTCACTTCAGTGGGACTTGTGCAAGGAGCTGGGGGGGGGTCTTTTGCCTCTTAGCTATTGCTGTTCAGCAGCCAGCCTCTGTCCCACCAGCTCCACTGGCCCTGAGCCTGGTCCTGGAACTGCCATTTACTTTGTGTCTCTCAGTGACCGTTAGCCATGGAGTTGGCCATCTTTCCTCATGATAAATCTTCATGTGCACATGTAGGGGATTTTCTTGAAATGCTGGCAGCCATGGGGGCAGCCTGTGCATGAGGCAGGTGACATGGTCCTCATACTGAGCTACTGCAGTAGTAAATTTGAACATCTTGTAATTGGCCACTCACCCTGGGCTTAGCAACAGTTCCCAGCAACTTAATTCAATCTGCCATTTATCTATCTTGTCTCACGCAGCGTTCATTGGTAGGTTTTGCTTCACTTGTGACATTCTGGAAGAATTTAGTTAGATGGGAGGGGCTGGAGTGCCTGGTTTTTGGGTTGAACCACTCCACAGCACCTAAGATTGCAAGTCTCAGCCTGGCCCTGTGCTGGGATGTTTCTGCTAGCCAGGATTGTCTGCAGTGAGTTAGATGTCAGACATGGAGTAAACAAGATAACAGTTGCCAACAATGGCAAATAAAACTTATGGACTATGCAGGCAGAAATGGCAAAACTGATGACAAAATTCAGAGACTCTTGACAATGAGAAGTTTAAAAAAGAAGGGGGGAAATTTATTGTGTACATGCAGAAATACTGTAAACAAGTTGGTACATTGGCAGGTTTAGATTAAGCACTTGTAAGTAGTAAAGAATTAGAGAATGTAAAGGTGTAACAAGTGGATAAAAATGATAACAAAATGCAGAGAATGATGTGAGATGTAAAGAACCAGTAGAAGGGGGTGGAAGGAAGTCTTGAGGTTTAAAGAACCTTAAAAGAAGGTTTGTAAAATGGTAGGATTTTTTATTAGAAGTATAAATGTTAGATTACCAAGTAGGTCAGTTTAGTCGTTTTAAGACTGTCCCTGCCTCCAGGTCTGGTCCTGACCAGAAGGATATCGGGTATCAACAAGGCCCACAGGATCTGCAGGTGGTGCTGTGTAATACCAGGTTAATGACCAGTAAGACCAGTGCCATCCATAACCTGATTGCGGATGGTAGAATTGACCAGGCATGTGTAAGAGAGACTTGGATGGACATGACAGGTGGGCCTGTTCTTGCTGCTGCTTGTCTGCCAGGCTTCTCTTATGCACAGCAACCCGGGTTGTGTGGGCAGGGAGAGAGGGTTGCAGTGATTTTTAGGAAGTCATTAGTTTGCACCAGGCATCCTATTAGGGAGACCCAGTTTCCTGAGTGCATGTTCTGGAAGTTGGGCAGTACTGGATTCCTATTGGTGTACTGACCTCACTGTTACATCAAGGATTTCCTACCTGAACTGCTTCAGGTCATGGTGTATGGTCTCCTGGAGACACTTAGTCTGGTGGTCTAGGGGATTTTAACAGTCATGTCAACATGACCTTACAAGGGGCCACTTGGGACTTCGTGGAAAGCATGGCCTCCATGGGGCTGTTCCTGAATAACTCTGGCCATACTCAAATGCCGTGAACATGCCTTAGATCTGGTGTTTACCTCTGTAGACGTGGGTGATCTGACACTAAGTTCCAGTGGAACAAAAGAAGTACCATGGTCAGATCACTTCCTGGTGCAACTAGATTTCTCTGTGACCCTTCCCCTCCGTAGGGAGGTGGGATTGATTTGAATCATCCATCTTCACCACTTAATAGATCCAAATGGCTTCCAGAGAGTGGTAGGGGATGTTTTATCCCATGTTGATGACTTCTTAGCTGATGCCCGGGGGTGGCCTGCTGCAATGCGGAGCTAACCAGGGCTATGGACTGCCTGGGTTCATCCTCCCTATGCTGCAAAAAGGCTACAGAGCAATTTACAGTAAAAAGTAAAAGTAAAAACACAATTTAAAACACAATTTTAAAAGAAGTTTAAAAGGCCCCTGCAGCTCTATGGAGGATGGTTGCGGTGCAAAATATTCTCTGCTAGAAAATTCTCCGGAGAATATTCTCCACAAACTGTAAACTTTAATGTAAGAACCAGTTTTATAACCCACATTTAAAAAATCTAGTAACTAATAAGTCAAGCTGTGATATTGCCAGTGTAAGTAATTAATAATGATTTTTTTGATCCAGTTACATTACTGGGCATTGTGTCATTCACCATTGGCAGTTCTGAAATGTGAGCTACAGAAAACATTTTTTTAAAAAATGCTATGCATTTAATTTGATGAACATTTGAATTCATATGTTTTTCAACTATATGCCTTTTTTTCTAATTTGGTGTGACCTTATTTTTAGCAATTCTATACTCTTGGCCATACAGTGTGATTTTTTTAAACAGAAAGTAGTCCCCTGTGGATGCAAAGACCACCTCCCACTCCCTGGACCCAAATGGAGGAGACGAGGAGCCCCTCGACCCGTTCTCTTTGTAGTAAGAGGCCGTGGTTCCGCTCCCTACACCCTGTCGTGGACGGGAATCCCCAGAACTCCTCCCCCTCGTTCGTGGTAGCGCAAACGTCCTGCAAAAAGAGTGCTGGGGGAACCGGTTTGTGCGGAAACGGCATGAAACTCAGCCGTGAGATACTCCTCCGTGATCTGGTCTGAGGGTACCCACGTGTTGTCCTCCGGTGCAGCCCCCTCCCAGGCCACCAAGTATTCCACCCTGTCCGCATTCCATCTGGAGTCCAAGATCTCTGTCGCCTCATTGCAGAGTTCCCTCTCCTCCATGCTCGGAGGGGTGTGCGGTGCCCCACCCTCCCCATGAAAGCGGTGCCCCTCCCGGTACAGAGAAAGCAGGGACCTGTGGAAAACGGGATGAATCCTCATGGTGTCCGGTAGCAAGAGCTTAAAGGCTACCGGATTAACCTGCTCAATGACCTCAAAGGGTCCCAGCTTGCGATGCTCTAACTTCCTGCAACTACCCCTGATCGGCAGTCCCCTGGACAATAACCACACTTTGTCCCCCACCTGAATGACCTCACCTTCCCTACAGTAGGCATCTGCTGCCCTCTTGTACGCCTCCTTGGCCCTTTCCAGATTGCTCTTGAGCTGCCTGTGCACTGTCTGCATCTCCTTGGCAAAATTTTCCGTGGCCGGTACACTGGGCTCCCCCCCCCCCCGGGGAAGGCTCTAGGATGGCAACCATAGTTGGCCATAAAAGAGGTCATTCCCGTGGACATGTGGACAGAGTTATTATATGCAAATTCGGCCAGACTCAGAAACTGCACCCAATCATTTTGCCTCTGATTGACATAGCAACACAAATATTGCTGCAAAATGGCATTAGCCCTTTCAGCTTGCCCATTGGTCTGTGGGTGTCTGGCCATGGAGAATCTCAGTTCAACCTGCAGAAGGCTCATGAGCTTGCACCAGAACCGTGAGGTAAATTGCCTTCCTCTGTCACTCAAAACTCTTGATGGTACGCCGTGCAGGCGAAATACATGATCTATAAAGAGTTTGGCAGTTTCCTCCGCAGACACCACCCTGGGGCAGGCTACAAAATGCATCTCAAAGCCCTTCACCCGTAGTGATATCTAGCCCCACCGCCATACCTCCCTAGCCCTTCAGTAATGGGGATCTCAGACCTCATGTTAGCCTCCCCAATAGGGGGGGTGACACCTCCTCGCTAATGAATCGTCTTTGGGCCCAGTCTCATGGGTCAAAAAGGTATAGGGGAGGAATGAGTATTCAATAGGGTAAGTAACCCTAGAAGATAGACCCCAATCAGCCACACCCCCGATGGGGCAGGCAATCACATGATGATTCGCTGGTTGTCAATCCCTCTCTCCCTCTTGGAGAGAGTGAGGTGCAATTGAATCTGTCTGTGGTTGTAGGAATATTAATGAGACGTGGGCTGTGAAATGAGGGTCACTGGCCAACAAAGAACCAACTTCGGATTCAAGAGGTCTGTCCATTCTATCTCGCCAAAAGTGTAAAAGAGAAGGTCGATCCTTCTCACAGATTGTTGACGCATTAGGCAAAGGTCCAGGTTGAGTGCTGGATTTCTCCAGACTGTCCACGGCAAAAAGGTCTTTAGGTATTGTTGTCATACAAATATCAGAGGTGCCGATTTCTTCATATACCGTCTTTCCCCCTTTTTAAGACACCGTCTTATAATTTTCCCCCTCAAAAAAACACAGGGTGGCTTATTTTCGGGGGGATGTCTTATTTTTATTACGTCAGTATGGTACGGTACAGCCTCCCCCTGCGCGCTGAGCAGGCGGGGCAGAACTCCGCAAGAGGCGTGTTTCCCACCTGTGCCTCTCACTGGTTCGCTGGCTCCCTGCGCACGCAGGAGGGGCTGAGGAGGCGACGGGAACAATGGCGGCACCACGGCTTACTTTTGGGGTACGTCTTCTCACAAAGGTAAAAAAAACCTGCCATGGCTTACTTTATGACTACGTATTAAAAAAGGGGAAACAGGGTACTTCAATGATGTTTGAAGAGGGACCGGGGGATTGCCCTGTTGTCTTACTCTGGGGTAAAAAGGTGTTGGATGTCATTAAATATTGAGCCCCAGGTACTACTGTCCTTATATTTTGGGCAGAAATCTCAGTCCTTATGTTCAATAGTCTCTCCTTCAGATCTCGTAGTTCTAGACTAACGGGGTTCCTTTCTTCCACTGGGGAGTTAATATTTTTGGTATTAGACTTAACTTCCCTTGTCCACATTAGCTTTGACTCTTTGCTGGGGATCAGTTGCCTCCTTGTATCATCTTTAAATACCCTCACTGGGCGGAGAGAATGGGACCACCATAGAGTATCCTTGATCTCCATAAGACGAGATGGGAGGGCTGATGTTCTAAAAGTCATAAATAGGCGTGTAATATTTCCCATCGTAGGCAGGAAGTGGTGATTTACTAGATCTACATTTCGATGGTGGCAATTTAGGAGTTGAGACAAGGACATGATGATTTGTCTGCGGTTCATCCACCTATAGTCATATTGGTGGATCTCTAACATTAGCTGGTTCATTTGTAGAACTCGACAGGACCTCACTTCAACCGAGGTTCGGGTTGGTGAGTTGTTAACATCATCATTTCTTGTCCTCCTTTTACACCTTTGGACATTTGAAGGGGAAGAACTAGTGTCTAATTGTTTCTCGATGTTAGTTATTTTGGTAAAAATTTCATTTAATCTTTGAAGAACCAGGATCATGGTTTCTGCTGACAACAGGCAGATTTCTTGGTAGGGGTGCATATCAGAGAATGGCTGATTGCAGGCTCCTCTAATATCTTGTTCTAGAGGCAAGGGTAGGTTGGCATTAAGGGCATTGGGAGTGAGGGGGACCTCTCTTTCTGCTCTTGCTCTTTTGGGCAGGTTGGCTTCTTCTGGGGGGAGGGGGGTCAAATCGTTTCCATCCTCCTTGAAAGGGGGGGAAATTCCCCCAGTATTATTACTCACTATTTGCTCTGCCAGTTCAGCTTCCACGGCTTGCTCAGTTTGGTCTGTTTCTGAGCTGGGGGAGATGGTCTTGGCTTTCCGCCGATTCCTTGATTTAGAGGGGTTGTAGGTCCCAATTTCGCTCTTCTGGTTTTTTGAACCTTGTTTTCTCCTTCTGGCAGGCATTTCCTTAATTCCGTAATTCCAGCAGTTGGCAGAGTTCTGTCGGTCGGAGTGAAGTTTATACTTGGTCAGTCGGGCTATTAATCAAGTCGGGCTAGTATCTACCCTCCTTGGCGCTTCTCAAGTGCGCTAAGCCGTAAAGCCATAAAGCCTTAAAACAAGCTTAAATGAGCTTAAAAACAATACAAAGGATTATAAAAAGGGTAATAAAACAATCACCAAGAGGCTAAAACAAACTTAAAAACCAGGGAACGGCTATAGGCTAATTAAAAAGTAAATCGGAGCGGGGGAGCTCTAACAAGGCTGCTACTCCCGTCGCCATCTTGGAATACTCTCTCAAAATCCCAAATATGTCTACTGGCCCCCAAAAGGTAGCGACCACTAATACTCACATACATGCATGTGAAAGTCAATCCCATGCAGACATTTTCTGTTTGATTTATCCATTTCTGATTGAAAACCAAAACCCCAAATCCTTCAGGATGACATCTTCAGGGTTTTGTAGTTGCTTTCGCCTGTTCACCCTATCTATCTTTTAAAGGTACCTTTTTATACCTCGTCTTTCTTCATTTCCTTGTGTGTGTGGTGGCAAGGAGTAATGTGTGTCTGTGATTTCTCTTTCAGTATCCGCAGCGTGATGCAGAAGTATTTGGAGGAGAGAGGTGAATTAACCTTCGACAAGATTTTTAGTCAGAAGATTGGTAAGCCGCCGTGTGCTTTTTAAAATCCTCCCACGCTGATGTTCAGAACTGCATGCTATAAATTGGTGTTTTCCAAAATGTGGATATCTGGGGCAGAGTTGCGTGCTTTCCTGAGGTGAAATTGGGAGGCAAATGGTGCTTCACATACAAAGCAAGATGTGAGATATATTTTTGATCATGTGGCAGAACAATGGGCTGCGAGTTAAGTGCCCAGTTGGTATTTGATTCTGGGATTTTTGTTGGAAATTGGGGTGCAACTCAGCTGGCAAAAAAGGATTTGTATGGGCTTAAAACCCATACGGGCTTAAAACAGCAAGAGACCTCCTGACTATCCCTGTACCTTTGACCTCCCTATCCTTCAAAGTTTGGACTGATACAGCTTAGGTTGCAACCTGTTTAGAGCTTCCTCCTCCTCCTTACACTTACCAGTGTGGTGTAGTGGTTAAGGGCAGTAGTCTCGTAATCTGGTGAACGGGTTCGCATCTCCACTCCTCCACATGCAGCTGCTGGGTGACCTTGGGCTAGTCACACTTCTTTGAAGTCTCTCAGCCCCACTCACCTCACAGAGTGTTTGTTGTGGGGGAGGAAGGGAAAGGAGATTGTTAGTCACTTTGAGACTCCTTCGGGTAGTGATAAAGCAGGATATGAAATCCAAACTCTTCTTCTTCTTCTTCTTCTTCTTTCGAACCTCAGAGAAAAAATAATGACTGCCTTTGTCTTTTCTAGACTAGTTAGTTAGTTTAGAAACATTTCTGTCCATGTTATGTACTTCCTATGATAAGCAACTTCGTTATTTTTCTTGCTGTGCAAGCATTTCCTTCTGTGTGTGATTGCAACAGGTAAAGTCTGCTCTCCAACCAGCTTCACAAGCCATACTCTGCACACATTGTGTAACAACATACTCCCAATAGGTCTGTTCTCTTGGCTCAGGGATAGGACTGTGCTTTCCTGGCAAGGGTGAGGCTTTTGACATTTGCCACTGGATCAGCTATGTGTAGCAGCCTTCCCCAACCTGGTGCCCTCGAGATGCTTTGGACTACAACTTCCATCAGCCATGACCATTGGCTGTGCTGCTTGGGGCTGATGGGAGTTGACCTCTGGAGGGCTCCAGGTAGGGGGAAGGCTGAGCTGAAGCCTGGGCCTGTGATCTAACACCTCCCTTGTGGGTGTGGGAAGAGGTTTCAGTCTTCCATGGGGCCTCCCCAGTCTGAGGAACATAGACTGATGGATGCATCCAGTAAGGTGGCTCATGTCCAGGATGGTAACTTGATTGCTCAAGGCATGCCTTAGTCTCTCTCTCTCTCTCTCTCTCTCTCTCTCTCTCTCTCTCTCTCCCCATCACAACAACATACAGTTTGGAAATTGTCAGGGAGCTGCCAGTCCAGCTCTAAGCCAGGACAGGCAGCAGCCGGAGCTTTTGGAGACAGATCCCTCTTCCTCCTCTTCCTCCTCCCCTTCCTCGTCGGGAGGGAGCGCTGGAGAAGAGGGGGGAGTGCTAAGGCTTCAGCCAGCATCCCAGGGACCGGGCATAGTGTCGGGGGGAACCAGAAGAAGGAGGACTAAGCATTTCCGGTTCCCGAGGTGCTGTGATTGGCGCCAAAACGGGCTCACTCGGGAGTTCTGAGTCAGACTGAGCAGACATGATTTATGTTCTCTGTACATGAATGTAAATAACTTAGATAAAAGCCTTTTGGCAGAATGACTCTTCGTCTTTCTTGGAACGTCCAGCCGGGGAAAGGAACCCCCTACGTGTGACAGAAATGTTTGCCATAGCTGTGCCTTGTCTGTTTGTGTGGTACCAGAGTTCTAACTGTGGCTTAGCAGTGCAAGTGGTTGGGATTGCAGTCTCAAATCTTCCATTCAAGGGCAAGCTGATTGAGCAGGTGGTTGCTGAAGGATGCAGACCATTTGGATCCCTTCTAATCGGGATTCAGGCCTCATTTGACTGAAACTGCCTTGGTCGCGCTGGTCGATGATCTCCAGCGGGCTAGGGACAAAGGTGAGAGCTGTTTCCTAGTTTTTCTGGATCCCTCAGTGGCCTTTGATACCATCAACTGTAACATCCTTCTGGACCATCTAGAGGGGCTGGGAGCTGGGGGCACTGTCATACAGTGGTTCCGCTCCTTCCTCCTGGGCCATGTTCAGAAAGTGGTGGTGGGGGATGAGTGTTCAGATCCCTGGGGTGCCTCAGGGTTCTGTCCTCTCCACCATGATTTTCAACATCTACATGCAGCCACTGGGAGAGATCATCAGGGGGTTTGGGTTGAGTGTTCATCAGTATGCGGATGATACCCAGCTCTACCTCTCTTTTATATCAGAACCAGTGAAGGCGGCAAAGGTCCTGTGTGAGTGTCTGGAGGCAGTTGGAAGATGGATGGCAGCTAATGGACTGAGGTTGATTCCTGACAAGACAGAAGTGCTGTTTTGGGGGGACAGGGAGCAGGCAGGAGCGGGGGACTCCCTGGTCCTGAATGGGGTAACTGTGCACCTGAAGGACCAGGTGTGCAGCCTGGGAGTCATTTTGGACTCACAGCTGTCCATGGAGGCGCAGGTCAATTCTGTGTCCAGGGCAGCTGTCTACCAGCTCCATCTCATACGCAGGCTGAGACCCTACCTGCCCGCTATCTTACCAGAATGGTGCATGCTCTAGTTATTTCCTGCTTGGACTACTCACAGGTGGCCAACTCCCAAGAGATTGCGATCTACTCACAGAGTTAAAAACTGGCAGTGATCTACCCCCTTTTTTGGGTTCAGGTCAAAGTTGTTGAGCTTTTTCAGGGAGGAGGTAAAATGTTGAGCTTTTTTTAGGGGAGCCACAGTTGTTCAGCTTCTTTGTGGGGAGCCAGTGATCTACCAGTGATCTACCGCAGACTTCCAGTGAGCTACTGGTAGATCACGATCTACCTGTTGGACATGCCTGGACTACTGCAATGCACTCTACGTGGGGCTACCTTTGAAGGTGACCCAGAAACTACAACTAATCCAGAATGCGGCAGCTAGACTGGTGATTGGGAGTGGCCACCAAGACCATATAACACCAGTCCTGAAAGACCTACATTAGCTCCCAATACGTTTCCAAGCACAATTCAAAGTGTTGTGCTGACCTTTAAAGCCCTAAACGGCCTCGGTCCAATATACCTGAAGGAGCGTCTCCACCCCCATTGTTCTGCCCGGACAATGAGGTCCAGTTCCGAGGGCCTTCTGGTGGTTCCCTCACTGCAAGAAGCGAGGTTACAGGGAACCACTCGCTTGCTGGATCACATTGGATCACTCACATTGTCATGGTGAGTGGTGCCCTAAACATATGTGCCCTAAACCTAGTCTGCTTCCCCTTTTCCCTGACTGGATTACCGGGCCCAGTGGGGTCATCACCCAGCGGTCATAAAAGACAATTGAACTTTGGAACATGGAATATATAGACTTTGTCGGATAACACAGATAATAAGCATCCCGAATGCAGAACTGCCATCATTGCAAGAGAGCTGTGACATTTTAACATTGATCTTGCAGCGCTTCAAGAAACTCGAAGAGCAGGTGAGGGACTACTGAAGGAAGAAAAAGGAGGCTACACATTGTTCTACCTGAAGAAGAACGTCAAATACATGGGGTAAAAAGGTAAAGGAACCTTTGACCATTAAGTCCAGTTGCGGATGACTCTGGGGTTGCACGCTCATCTCGCTTTACTGGCCGAGGGAGCCAGCGTTTGTCCGCAGACAGCTTCCGGGTCATGTGGCCAGCATGACAAAGCCGCTTCTGGCGAACCAGAGCAGCACATGGAAATGCCGTTTATCTTCCCACCGGAGCAGTACCTATTTATCTACTTGCACTTTGACGTGCTTTCGAACTGCTAGGTTGGCAGGAGCAGGGACCGAGCGGCGGGAGCTCATCCCGTCGCGGGGATTCGAACCGCTGACCTTCTGATCGGCAAGCCCTAGGCTCTGTGGTTTTAGACCACAGCGCCACCCGCATCCCTTACATGTGGTAGGCTTTGCTATTAAAAACGATCTTGTAAAGCTCTTGTCAGAAGTTATCTCCCGCTTGGATTATTGCAATGTGCTCTACCTAGGGCCACCTTTGAAGGTGACCCAGAAACTACAACTAATTCAGAACATTGGCTCCCATTATGTTTTAAAGCACAATTCAAAGTGCTGGTTTTGACCTTTAAAGCCCTAAATGGCCTCAACCTGAAGGAGTGTCTCCACCCCATCATTGAACCCGGACACGGAGGTCCAGCACCGAGGGCCTTCTGGCGGTTCCCTCACTGCGAGCAGTGAGGTTACAGGGAACCAGGCAAAGGGCCTTCTCGGTAGTGCCCCCCCCCCCCCCCGTGGAACGCCCTCCCATCAGATGTCAAGGAAATAAACAACTACCTGACTTTTAGAAAACATCTGAAGGCAACCCTGTTTAGGGAAGTTTTTAATGTTTGATGTTTTATCATGTTTTTAATATTCTATTGGGAGCCGCCTAGAGTGGCTGGGGAAACCCAGCCAGATGGATGGGGTATGTATGTATGTATGTATGTATGTATAAATAAATAAATAAATAAATAAATAAATAAATAAGTAAATAAAATTAATCATCATTATCATTATTGGCATCAGGAAGTGTGTGTCTCGAGTTCAGCACTCCGTCTTCCAACCCTTTCTGCCCAGCTGTTTTGGAGAAAGGTTCATAAGCAGATGGTTTTAGCTGTCCATTGTTAACTCCAGCTGCTTTTCAGCTTTACTCACTTGTAGGGCTAACAGGCTTATCTTCTAGAGCAGGTGTGGGGAACCTCGAGCAGCTGTTGTTGGACTCCAACTCTCACCAGCCCCAGCCAGCATTGGAGTCTTTAAAAATCAATTTATGGTAGTTGCTGTCAGAACACCTAGTTACATCTAGGAGCATGCCCATGACTTACAATAGGTCCTGGGATATCTTCCTTGGGACATTCTTATGCATGTTCACGGTCTTTTGAGCATTACTCTGGCAACCCAGGAGGTACCACAAAAATGAGATGGCTTACAATTTCCCTTCACCTCATTTCTTTAACTCCCATGGTGCAGGATAGAGAATTGAGAGCATATTTACATCACAGACTAGAACGGTCACTTCCATTTCCCTAGAGAGCCCTGTGAACTGTAGTGTTCTCTCTCTCTCTCACTCTCTTTCTCTCGTGATTACTTGCAATCATTCTTAGGATTTTGGGAGTAAAGCCATAGCATTTAAATATATAAAACCAATATATGTTTGTAGAGCAAACATACCCTTCCTTCTCCAGTTACTAGGGCTGGGTGATACCTGGTTTTCAACATCACGATATATAACCAGTTAAACATTGTGATATTTCGATATATCACGATATCTGAAATAAGGCTGGAGCTATGTAGAGGTGAACATGGTCCTGGCAACTGCTATTACTTATGGGTCTAACTCTAAAACTGATACATTTTTACTTAACATATTGCTACAACTGTTATGTTATAGTACTACTGTACCAATAATAGCACATTTTCTCTAAAATTAAAGCTGTGGAAGTAATTTGAATTTAGGTTCCCTAAAAATTTAATTACATTACTAAACAAGAAAAAAGCAAATTCAATGTCGCACTTTTAGATACTCAAATATAATTCACTATTGAGTCTTAGTTGAATGTATACATTGCACAACACTAGTTATTTGATTGATTGTTAATTTTCTTTTCTAAACAAGGCCAAAATGGAAAGAATGGAATGGATAAATTTTAACAGAACAAAATATAAACAAAATTTATATTTTTATTGCCAGGAAAATTTGCATTTCTTTTATAAACCAGGCCAAACCGGAAAGCATGGATAAATTTTTACAGAACAAAAATTATTAAACGAAATTTATTTTTTTTGCAAGGGGAATTTGCATTTTGGCGTTCTCTGGAAATAGAGATGCCCTTTGTATTTGAAGAACATTGCCTGCCGCGCTGAACACACTTTCAGATGGCACACTTGTTCCTGGGATAGCCAAAAACTTATTTGCAAGTTCCTTCAACATTGGGAAGGATGCGCCTTCTACCCCATCCGAGGGCATTCGTCAATGTCCACTCTTGGTGTAGCCATCTAGGAGAAAATGGGCAGCATAAGGAGGTGGGGGCAGACACAGAAGAGGCTCAAACGCATGGCAGGGTGGGGGTTTTTCCTTTTACTCTGAAGCAACTTGCAAGCCAACAAGCATCTCAAGAGCATGTTTCCCTCCTATTTGCGTCAGGGGAGGGGAGAGCTGAAGACTCGTGGAGTTAACATGGGGCTGGCAGCGTAGGCTGGGTTAGTAAGAAACCCGTGGGCTGCTTCTGCCCCAAAGAAAGGCACACACAACAAACACTGGGTGTTTCCCCCCTTTTATTCTGAAGAAACATCCGAAAACACACACACACACACACACACACACACACAGAGAGAGAGAGAGAGAGAGAGAGAGAGAGAAGCAGGGAAGGAGAATTGGGGCTCATTCACAGAGCAAGCAAGGAAGAGAGCAAGTGTGGAAGCAAAACCTTCAGGGCAGACTGAGCTCAAGAAACCTGGGGTTCCAGAAGCCTCTCTGGAGATGCCGTTGGAGATTGAACCTGGAGGCCCGTTGCCTGACTAGGAAGTGCTCTGCCACAGAGGTGTAGCCCTTCCAACCAAGCAGGTCAGGTTTTGCACATGGAAAGTTGAAGGGAACATTCCTTGTCTCAGGCACTTGGCTAGCAGGCCCCTAAAGCACCCTCCTTCCCTGCCCAGCTCCACAACGGATTGTTGGAACAGAGTGCCAGATGCGTTGCTCTGGAGAACGAGCCCATCCTGTAGTGCCTCTGTCTCCCTGACGCATCACACCTTCTGAATAATCCATGCATTGTTGCCTAGCATTGGTCAAATATGCACAGAAACACCACCAAATAAAGAGCTGTTGTGCAGCGGCAGCCGGGAGGCCTCGCGGAGGCTGCTCTTGGTTTGTCCTTGGTGACCTTGAGCTCTTCAGTGTTTTTTGGCTGATGGAATCTGCTCCGACAAAGGAGGCTGCCACGATAAATCTCATCAGAGCCTGGTAACCCAAATTTTGCCAGCGAAATGTTGGCATGTGTATTGCCACATTTCTGTAATTATAACAATTGTCAACTGCCTCTAAAGCTGCTCAAGATGGCGTAGAAAAAAATTAAAATTCTGTAGCTTTCTCAGTTAAAGAATTGAAGAGTAGTTGGCATCTTCACTTTAAGTGCCTGCCTTAGCAAGAACGGACCCCTGCAGTTCCCTGTTTGCAAAAGGGGGATATTGGAGACATAGGTCCATTAGGACAAATGGGACACTGCGCCACCAACCTCGGCTACCCTCAGTAAGCCACCGCCTGCCTCCCTCCTTACATACAACCTGCACAGTGGGTGGTGCTGGATGTTAGCTCCTTCCATTTAGGGTTGCCTTTGGAGAACTCAGCAGAGAGAGAGAGAGATGGGGACAAAAATAGGTGTTGGCTCTGCCCCTCATTGGTTGTGGCTCCACCTGCTGTTGACCTCCTTGTCCTCTACCCTGCCAGACCTTTAAAAATATATATATTAAGACTTTTCATAATACACTGTAATATAAACACAGCACGCAAGCCTTGCATTGCTAAAGGGTGTTGTTGGTTTGATCAAGAGTGCCGTACAAAGAAGGAAGCCTTAAGGAATGCCTATTTGGCCTATAGAAACGCCAGATTAAATTACTTACCTCCATCCTATCTCAAAATGAAAAAAGAATATAAAGCCCTTTTGGCCTCAAAAAAAAAGGCAGTCCGAACAAAATTCCTGGTCCCTGTTACTGAATGCTTCACTAAATAATGAAACTAAACTTTTTTGGCAACTGGTCTCTGACTCAATGAAAAACAGCCCTCCAGCCCCCAGCTGTGCCATCCCAGCTCAGGTTTGGGAGAACCACTTCAGAAATATACTTATGGAAAACCCAAACCTCACTTCCAACTTCTAGGATGACGACAGGGCAGAATTGGCACTGCTTCCACATTGGAGACTGGTAACAGTGGATGAAGCCTATACATTAATTGAGAATCTGAAGAACGGCAAGGCTCCGGGGAAAGACTTTATCCCAGTGGAACTGATTACATCAAACCAGCACTGGTGGGCTCCGCTTCTGGCGGATCTTTTCACGGTAGTAAACAACTCGGGCAAAGTACCACATAGCTGGAAACATGCTATAGTCATTCCAATCTTCAAGAGAGGCAACCCAAACGTACCCTCCAATTACTGGGCAATTAGCCTGCTTTCAGTAATTGGGAAGTTGTATGCTCACTTCCTTAGTACTAAACTGATAACTTTTCTAAATGAACGTAACATTCTATCTGAAGCCCAGGCAGCCTTTCGCGAGAACCATTCAACATCAGACCACTGTCATACGCTGTCCTTCCTAGCCGAAAAGTATAACAAACATCTACAGGGCAAACTCTTTGTGGCCTTCATGGATCTGAAATCAGCGTTTGATTCCATCCCCAGATCCCAGCTATGGTCCAAATTAGACTTGCTATTACAGGACAAACGACTTCTCTTCCTCATAAAAGCTCTATATAATGGAACCAAATTGCAGGTCCGATGCGGTCGTCAGGGACAGTTATCGAACAATATCGAGATGACATGGGGGGTGAGACAGGGATGCATCCTGGCCCCCACATTGTTTTGTCTATTCTTAAACGACCTAGAAGAGAGCCTAATGGACCCAGACGGACACCTTCCAAAAATAGGAACGAGACGGACCCCCTTGTTGCTATATGCAGATGCTGCTGCCATCATTTCACGTTCCAGACCAGGTTTGAAACATCTGCTAAGGAAGTTTTCCCATTACTGTCTTGAAAATGGCTTATCCATTAACTATGGGAAATCAAAAATCTTAGTATTCTAAAGAAGCTTCTCCCGGTTAAATTGGGTGTTGGATGGCCATAACCTTGAACAGGTTAAATATTTCAGCTATCTAGGGCTTAGGTAAAGGTAAAGGGACCCCTGACCATTAGGTCCAGTCGTGTCCGACTTTGAGGTTGCGGCGCTCATCTCGCTTTATTGGCCGAGAGCCAGCGTACAGCTTCCGGGTCATGTGGCCAGCATGACTAAGCCGCAGCGCACGGAAATGCCATTTACCTTCCCGCCAGAGCGGTTCCTATTTATCTACTTGCACTTTGACGTGCTTTCGAACTGCTAGGTTGGCAGGAGCTGGGACCGAGCAATGGGAGCTCACCCCGTCGCAGGGATTCAAACCGCCGAGCTTCTGATCAGCAAGCCCTAGGCTCTGTGGTTTAACCCACAGCGCCACCTGGGTCCCTAGGGCTTACATTACATCTCTGGGTCTCTAGGGCTTACATTACATCATATAAGATCTTGGAAGTATCACTGGCAAACCTCCCTTCAAAAGGCAGAGATCACAGAGCTAGCCATACTCAGGTTCTTTTTCACAAAAGGCGGCAAGTATGTACCAGCATACTTTTGTTAGAAGCTGGTGAATGCCCAATTTCAACTAAGGCATGGTGGGCTGCACTAAAACATTGGCTCAAGATTGCAGTGTTTGAGCTAGGGGAGGGTCTATATCAACACCTGAACAATGAGGAGTATGTCAGCAGCCATTGGCTAAAAAAGCCACCTCTATTGGTCTGTCACCCACCCAACACTATTGCCTGGATTATGAAGGTGCCCTAAAGACCTAAAGAGTGCCTGGAGGCCAGCGACTGAGGAGGGAGCACAAGCTCTTCAAGATGGAGGGTGAGGGAACAACTGCAGTCACCTGCAATTCCTGCGCAATGTTTGTCTTCTTGCCAAAGGATGTAGGCAGCTACACCTGCAGCAAGTGCAAGTTGGTTGTCCTACTAGAAGACAAGGTCCAGCAACTTCAGGCCCGTGTATCTACGCTCCAGAAAATTAAAGAGCTGGAGCTTTTCTTGGATGCAGCAGAGCACACTGTCTGCACCAAGGAGGAGACAGGGCGCATCCCTGAGGAGGAGGTCAGTTCCCCAACACAGGAGCCAGATGTATGGAGGAATGTGACTCACAGAAGTAGAAGGCCCAGGGATCACTCTGAGTGTTTAGAACTACACAATCAATTTGAAGTGCTCTCCCTTAACATGGAAGACGAAGAACAGACTCCATTTGAAGATCTCTCCCTCATCACAGTTGATAAGGAATATGAAGACGAGCAGCAAAGTCAGTCCTCCGGGAATGTGCAGGTGACCTTGGAAGGGACAGCACATGTAAGAATCCCGACCAAGCCTATGAGGAGGCGTGTAGTGGTGATAGGGGATTCCCTACTGAGGGGTACAGAAGCAGTGATCTGTGGGCCTGACAAGACGTCTCGAGAGGTGTGCTGTCTCCCCGGGGCCAAGATCCAAGATGTAACAAAATGGCTGCAAGGAATCATAAAACCCACTGACAAATACCCCTTCCTTTTGGTCCATGTGGGAACCAATGACACTGCAAGCCATCGCCTCCAGAAGATCAAAAGTGATTATGAGGCTCTGGGCAGGAAGTTGAAGCAATTAAATGCACAAATTGTCATCTCATCTGTCCTCCCAGTTGAACGACGTGGCCCAGGGAGAGAGGGAAAAATAGGGGAAGTGAACAACTAGCTTCGCAAATGGTGCCAGCAGGAACGGTTTGGATTCTTAGATCACGGTCTGCAGTTTCTTGAAGATAGACTTCTAGCAAGTGACGGGCTGCACCTCACAAGGGTTGGGAGGAATGTTTTTGCCAACAATCTCAAAAACCTCATCAGGAGGGCTTTAAACTGACTTATGTGGGGGAGGGAGACAGTGGTCCTGAAGGTAGGAGTCTATCAAATGCTGAAGATGATCATCCAAATGTCAAGGACCAAATGGAGCAAACAGCACACAGACCTAGTGGTGGGAGGAAAAAATCCTTAAATAAGAGACTAGGGGGAATGATCAATGGTCTTCAATGTCTGTATACTAATGCACAGAGCATGGGAAATAAACAAGATGAACTTGAGCTCTTGGTACAGCAAACTAAATACGACATAATAGGCATCACTGAAACCTGGTGGGATGAGTCTCATGATTGGAATGTAGTAATAGAGGGATACAATCTATTTCAGAGAAATAGACCAAACAGGAAAGGAGGAGGAGTGGCGTTATATGTCAGGGATGTGTATACCTGTGAAGAGATCCATGATTTAAAACTTCAAAGCCGAATTGAGAGTATCTGGGTCAAAATTAAGGGAGAGAAAAATAACAATGATCTCATTGTGGGAGTTTACTATAGATCCCCAAGCCAAACTGAGGACACAGATGATTCCTTCCTGGAACAGATGACCAAGCATTCAAAAGGAAGTGAGATAGTAGTAATGGGGGATTTCAACTATCCTGATATTTGTTGGATGTCAAACTCAGCCAAGAGCATAAGGTCGAACAGATTCCTCACTGGCCTTGCAGACAATTTCATTGTCCAGAAAGTGGGAGAAGCAACAAGAGGATCAGCCCTTTTAGATCTGGTCCTAACCAATAGTGATGACCTGGTTAGTGGGGTAGAAGTAGCAGGATCATTAGGTGGGAGTGATCATGCTCTTCTGGAGTTTATTATACAGCGGAAAGGAGCAACCAAGCACACTAAGACTCAAATTCTAGACTTTAAGAAAGCCGACTTCAGAAAACTTAGGGAAACGCTGGGTGTGATCCCATGGTCAGTAATACTAAAAGGGAAGGGAGTTCATGATGGATGGGAGTTTGTTAAAAGGGAGATATTAAAAGCACAACTTCAAACAGTACCAATGAGACGAAAACATGGAAGGTGCCTAAAGAAACCAGGGTGGCTATCTAAAGAACTTTTAACTGAGTTAAGATTTAAAAGGGATATGTACAAAAAAGGGGGAAACCACCAGAGAGGAATTCAAACAAATAGCCAGCACGTGTAGAGACAAAGTCAGAAAAGCTAAAGCACAGAATGAACTCAGGCTTGCTAGAGAGGTTAAAAGCAATAAAAAGGGCTTTTATGGGTATGTCCGTAGCAAAAGGAAGAACAAGGAAACAGTGGGGTCACTTAGAGGAGATGGTGAAATGTGAACAGGGGACACAAAAAGGGCGGAACTCCTCAATACCTTCTTTGCCTCAGTCTTCTCCAAAAAAGAAAACAATGCCCGACCTGAAGAATATGGAGCAGATGATTCAGCAGGGGAAACACAGCTCAGAATAAGTAAGGAGGTAGTACAAGAACACTTGGCTAGTTTAGCCAAGTCTCCAGGGCCAGATGAACTACATTCAAGTCTCCAGGGCCAGATGAACTACATTCAAGAGTATTAAAAGAACTGGCAGAGGTGATTTCAGAACCACTGGCAGTAATCTTTGAGAATTCCTGGAGAACAGGAGAAGTCCCAGCAGACTGGAGGAGGGCAAATATTGTCCCTATTTTCAAAAAGGGGGAAAGAGAAGACCCAAACAATTACCCCCCAGTCAGCCGGACATCAATACCAGGAAAGATTCTAGAGCAGATCATTAAGCAAACGGTCTGTGAGCACCTAGAAAGGAACGCTGTGATCACTAAAAGTCAGCATGGGTTTCTGAAAAATAAGTCATGTCAGACTAATCTGATCTCATTTTTTGACAGAATTACAAGCCTGGTAGACGAAGGGAACACTGTGGATGTAGCCTATCTTGATTTCAGCAAGGCCTTTGACAAGGTGCCCCATGATATTCTTGTAAAGAAGCTGGTAAAATGTGGGCTAGACAATGGTACCATTCAGTGGATTTGTAACTGGCTGACTGACCAAACCCAAAGGGTGCTCATGAATGGCTCCTCTTCATCCTGGACAGAAGTGACTAGTGGGGTGCCACAGGGTTCTGTCTTGGGCCCAGTCTTATTCAACATCTTTATCAATGACTTGGATGATGGGCTTGAGGGCATCCTGATCAAGTTTGCAGATGACACCAAATTGGGAGGGGTGGCTAATACCCCAGAGGACAGGATCACACTTCAAAATGAGCGTAACAGATTAGAGAATTGGGCCAAAGCAAACAAGATGAATTTTAACAGGGAGAAATGTAAAGTACTACACTTGGGCAAAAAAACTGAAAGGCACAAATACAGGATGGGTGACACCTGGCTTGAGAGCAGTACATGTGAAAAGAATCTAGGAGTTTTGGTAGACCACAAACTTGACATGAGTCAACAGTGTGATGCAGCAGCTAAAAAAGCCAATGCAATTCTGGGCTGCATCAATAGGAGTATAGCAGCTAGATCAAGGGAAGTAATAGTACCACTGTATTCCGCTCTGGTCAGACCTCACTTGGAATACTGTGTCCAGTTCTGGGCACCAAGTTCAAGAAGGATATTGACAAGCTAGAACGTGTCCAGAGGAGGGCAACCAAAATGGTCAAAGGCCTGGAAACGATGCCTTATGAGGAACGGCTTAGGGAGCTGGGTATGTTTAGCCTGGAGAAGAGAAGGTTAAGGGGTGATATGACAGCCATGTTCAAATATATAAAAGGATGTCATATAGAGGAGGGAGAAAGGTTGTTTTCTGCTGCTCCAGAGAAGCAAACACGGAGCAATGGATTCAAACTACAAGAAAGAAGGTTCCACCTAAACATTAGAAAGAACTTCCTGACAGAGCTGTTCGACAGTGGAATTTGCTGCCAAGGAGTGTGGTGGAGTCTCCTTCTTTGGAGGTCTTTAAGCAGAGGCTTGACAGTCACCTGTCAGGAATGCTTTGATGGTGTTTCCTGCTTGGCAGGGGGTTGGACTGGATGGCCCTTGTGGTCTCTTCCAACTCTATGATTCTATGACTTTAAAGCAAAGACTCTGGGATATTACACACAGTGACTTGCGATATCGATCACACGCAGTCTGCAGTCCGCTGGCAGTAGGAGTACAATATGGGCATGCCTTTAAGTTAACATCTTATATTAAAAATCTGACAGTTCCAAATTACTGAAGGCTATTTACAAAAGCCAGACTTAACGTCTTTCCTTCTGCAGTGTTGCATGGCAGATTGAGAGGAGTTCCATACCAGGACAGATTATGCTCGTGTGCCGGACTCTATAAAACATATTTTGCTGCACTGTGTGAAATTCGAGCAAACATCTCTTAGCTTCCGCTAGCTGTGTTCTCAGGTGTTGATACTAGTCTGACTAATTACTGTTTTAGTAATTACTGACTAATTACTCTTATTGATATTTGTTCTTTTTGTTGTTATTGTTTGAATTGTTTTTTGTTGTTGTGTTATGTTTTGTTTGTTATTATTGTTTATTTGTTTGAAGTACGTGAACTGTATTGGCCTATGTTAATTTTTAAAATTTAATAAAATTTATATTTAAAAAAAAGAAAAAGAAAAAGAAAAAAAAAAGAAATTCGAGCAAGCCAGGGCTGAACTGATATTACCCTTGCTAGTACCTTTCCCGGGAAAATCAGAGGCTTACTATGTCAGGTTTTTACTGGAAGACCGGACAAATGACAGAACATTAGCAGTGGCGAAGTTTCTATCAGTGGTTGCAAGAACCAATGATCCCTATTCCTAAGTCTGAACAAAATGCTTGTGTAACCTGAAGGCGGGCTGTCGAAATTGTGTACTGTTTTGTAATGAATTGTTGGGTCTCTGGACCGTAATAAAGATTGTTGTAGTTTTAATAAAAGAACAAACTAATTAAGCGAAAGAGAGAGATACACAGTCCTCTTTCACGTGCAAATCTTGTCCCACACAGAGAAAGGTGATCCCTCCCAACTCTCTTTTTTTTTTTTGTCCCTGAGTTCCAGATGGCTTTTGTTTTTATTTTTTGATAATATTTTTTGATTTTACACACTTAAACACAAACGCAACAAAACTCATACACACACATAAACAAAACAAAAATTAACAAACCTACACTTACAAAAACTATATTCTTCCTTTTCCTTAATTCCTTTACATTTTGGTTTGACTTCCTCCTGTCTGTCCCTCTGTGTTTCATTTATACTTATGTTTTTTCCATTGGCAATTTCATTTATCATCTTAACATTATATTTCCATATTCTAAATTTCTTTACTTATATTTATTTATTACTATTCTTAAATTTTATACCGTAATATTTAACCTTTACTTTACTTCTCATATATTCAATTTCACTTTTATACTTCAAATATAGTCTATTACATTTAAAACATCATATTATTTCTACAATTTCTGAATTTTCTCAAACCTACTTCTAATATTTTCTACTATTCTATATTTAATCTGTAAACTACTATACTTCAACATTATTTCATTTCTACACTTTGTAATATTTTTTAAGATATTCTTTAAATTTATTCCAATCTTCTTCCACTGCTTCTTCCCCCTGGTCGCGGAGTCTCCCGGTCAATTCAGCGAGCTCCATGTAGTCCATTAATTTCATCTGCCATTCTTCCAGAGTCGGTAAGTCCTTTGTCTTCCAATATTTTGCAATCAATATTCTTGCTGCTGTTGTGGCATACATAAAAAACGTGCGATCTTCCTTCGGTATCTCCTGGTGTACCATTCCAAGCAGGAAGGCCTCTGGTTTCTTCACAAATGTGTTTTTAAACACTTTCTTCAATTCATTATAGATCATTTCCCAGAAGGCCTTCAACCTTGGACACGTCCACCACATGTGATAGAAAGTTCCTTCTGTAGTTTCACACTTCCAACATTTATTGTCCTGCAAATGATAGATTTTGGCCAGCTTTACTGGGGTCAAATACCATCTATATATCATTTTCACAATATTTTCTCTTAACAAATTACAAGCAGTAAATTTTATTCCTGTCCTCCAAAGTCTTTCCCAGTCTGCCATCATGATATTGTGTCCAACGTCTTTTGCCCAATCTATCATTGCAGATTTCACTAATTCATCCTGTGTATGCCACTCCAACAACAAATTGTACATTCTTGACAAATTTTTCTCTTTAGGTTCCAATAATTCCATTTCCAGTTTTGACTTTTCCAATTGAAAGCCAATCTTTTTGTCCATCTTGTAGAGTTCGTTAATTTGATGATATTGTAACCAGTCTTTGACCTTTTCTCTCAGTTGTTCGTAGGGTTTCAACCTGACCTGTTCTCCTTCTTGTATTAATATCTTGAAGTATTTTGGCCAGTTCTCTTCCATGTTTGTCTTTTTGTGGGCCTTTGCTTCTAACGGTGATAACCATCTGGGCGTTTTCTTTTCCAATAAATCTTTGTATTTCGTCCAGACTCTGTATAGAGCCTTCTTGATTATGTGTGTCTTGAAACCTTGGTGTGCCTTAATCTTATCCTCTATAATAATCTCCCTATGTCCCTGCGTGCGTCCGTGTGTCAGTGTTTTTTTGCCACTGCGCATGTCTGACAGGGACGTAGGGATTGGAGCTGGCAGAGAGGGGGGCGTGTCCGAGAGGGCGGCCGTGCGCAGGCCAGTTGGGTCAGTGCCGCCGCCTCACACGGCCGCCCTCCCGGGCCGCTGAGGGGGCAACTGACCGCCGCCGGGCTCGCCCTGCCCAGGCCCTGGCCCTCCTTCCCCAACCACCTCCCCACACCGACCCCGAGCACAACAACTTCCCCGCGGCGGCTCAGCTCAGCCCAGCGCCGCCCGCCCGCCCGATCCATTCTCCTCCTCCCTCCCTCACGGCCCCTCGACCCCGAGCACAACAACTTCCCCGCGGCGGCTCCGAGCCCCGGGAGGCTGCGCGCGGCGTCCTCCAGGATGCGGGAGCCGAGGGGGCGCCCCGAGGGGGGAGGGAAGGGGAACCCCCTCCTCTGCAGGGGGGCTCGAGGGCCTTGATCCAGATGGCCCCCCCAGCACCGCCACTGCCATCTCCCCTGGTGGAGAGGGGGCCACTTTCGGTGGTCCGGGAGGGCAGTGGCCAGAAGGGGCCAGGCCTGGCCGGGGCTGTAGGAGGCGGCTGCCGGGCTGTGTTCTCTCCGGTCCCGAGGGCCTGGGTGGGTGGGGAGGCCAGCCCAGAGGCCGGAGGGGAAGGGCTCCTCCTGGGGCTCTGCCGCCTCCTGCTTCCCCCTCCTCCCCACCTGCACTCCTCCAGCGGAGCCTCCCGTTACTGGTGGCTCCCGCCGCCGCCTTGAGAAAGTGATGCGAGGCGGAGGGGGCGGGGCCGGAGGGCAGTGTTCGGAGGGAGAGGGGGCGCCCCGCTCGAGAGGGCGGCCGGGGGGGAGCTCTGTGAGGAAGGTGCAAGAGGAGGGGAAGGGGGCATGGAGGTGAGGCAAGAAAGGCAGGAGGAGAAGGGGAGGGGCCGGCGCAAGCAGAAATGGGGCTGTGGGGCAGGAGGGGCTGGAGTGTGAGAAACGAAAGCAGCATGGGGCAGGAGGTGAGTGTGCGGGATATGGGGCTGGAGTGCATGGGATGTTGAGGGGCCATGGGGCAGGAGAGGCTGGTTAGTCTGGGAGGATATAGGGCTGGAGGGGTGGGATTGGGGTATGGGGCAGGAGGGGCTGGTGAGTGAGAAAGTAAACGACAGGAGGCACTGGTGAGCGTGTGAGGATATGGGGCAGGAGGGGTGGGGGTGTTATGAGGCAGGAGGGGCTGGTGAGTGTGGGAGTATGGGGCAGGATGAGTGGGGTGTTGGGGGTATGGGGCAGGAGGGGGTCGGATGTGGGGAGTATGGGGCAGGAGGGGCTGGTGAATGTAGTGGGATATGGGGCAGGAGGGGTTGGTGAGTGTAGCAGGGGTATAGGGCTAGAGGAGTGAGCGGCTATTGAGCGAGAGAAAGGAAAATGGAAGTATGGGGCAGGAGAGAGTGTGGGGGTGTGAATTAGGAGGGGATGAGAGGAAAGGTGGCAGGGTGTGAGAGAGAAGTGGGTGTAGAGACAGAGAGGCAAACTATGTGGGAAGTAGGGGGGGAGATAGGGTGATGCAGCGTTTTTGCACGTGGGGATGCGAGGTGTGTGGGGGGATAGAGAAGAAGTCTGCCATATCACATATAATCTAGCGCCCGTTATCTTAACGGGCTTAATTTACTAGTCATACCATAAATATGCATGCCATCCATATTTGTTATCGTGTCCTTCCAGGTCCAAAACATCTGTATTTTCTAATAGGAACCAGTCTTTCAGCCAGCAGAAGGCTGCTGCTTCAAAATAGATGCTTAACTCCGGCAGGGAAAATCCCCCTCTTTTCTTATCATCTGTTAAAATCTTAAACTTAATTCTGGGTTTTTTCCCCTGCCAGATGAATCTTGATATATCCTTCTGCCACTTCTTGAATGGTTCCATCTTGTCCACAATTGGTATCGCCTGGAAGAGAAATAACAGTTTAGGCAGCACATTCATTTTTATAACTGCTATTCGGCCTAGCAAGGATAATTTCAGATTATTCCAGATCTCAAGATCTTTTTTAATTTCACTCCACACTTTTTCATAATTGTCTCTAAACAAATTCTGATTTTTAGCTGTCATATTAATGCCCAGATATTTTACTTTCTTTGCAAATTGTAGGCCCGTTTCCATTTCAATCTGCTCCTTTTCTTCTTGTGTCAGGTTTTTCCCTAGAACTTTAGTTTTGGCTTTGTTCAATTTGAATCCAGCTACTTGCCCAAAGTCTTGTATCACCTCCAGTGCCCTTGGTGCACTGGTCTCGGGGTTTTGTAAGGTTAAAACCAAATCGTCTGCGAAGGCTTTTAACTTGTATTCCTTGGCCCCCACCGCCACCCCTTTTATGTCCGTATCTTTCCTTATCATGTTCAAAAGTACCTCCAGGACTGTTCTAAAAAGTAGTGGGGAAAGTGGGCAACCTTGTCTTGTTCCTTTCTCAATTCTTATGTTGTCTGATACCACGTTGTTGATAATAATTTTTGCTTTTTGTTCTGTGTAGATCGCTTCCAACCCGTTCATGAAACCATTTCCCACCTTCATGTGTTGTAAATTTCCTTTCATGAATGTCCAAGAAACGTTATCAAATGCTTTTTCGGCATCCACAAACATCAGGATTGCTTTACAGTTCTTCTTCTGTTCCAGTCTTTCAAGGATATCCACTACATTCCTTAAGTTGCTGTTTAAGTGTCTTTCCGGCAAAAAACTGGCTTGGTCCTTGTGGATAACCTCTTTTAGAACCTTCCTGAGTCTGCTAGCCATTATGTTTGCAAATATTTTGTAGTCCACATTTAGGAGGCAGATTGGTCTATAATTCTTCATCTGCGTCCGATCTACATCTGGCTTAGGTATCAGAGTAATGTAAGCATCTTTCCAAGACTCCGGTGCCCTACTTCCCCTTAGTATGTCGTTACATACCTCCATCAGTGGTTGAATCAACCAACCTTTTAGTGACTTATAATATTTTGCTGTAAGTCCATCTGGTCCTGGGGCATTGTCCAATTTCATATTGTTTATCGCTGCATCTACTTCCATTGATGTTATCGGGTGGTTTAGGGGGCCCTTCATGTGTTCTGGGATTTTCTGTAAGCCATTTTCCTTTAAAAATTGCTCTATTTTTCCTTTTTCTTGATCACTTTCTTTGTACAACTGCTTATAAAATTTTTCAAAATTTTTCCTAATCTCCGCTGGGTTCTCTATGTTGTTTCCATTGACCGTAATATTCGTAGTGGTGTTGAGCTTTTGCCTCTGCCTCAGTTGCCACGCCAGCAATTTGCCGCATTTGTTGGCTGAATCAAAAGTTTTTTGCCTAAGCATTTTTATTTTCCATTCAATTTCCCAATTTGTTATTTTGGAGAATTCCACTTGAAGCTGTTTTATTTCCTTTTGTAATTTTTCATCTTTAGGTTTTATTCTCAGTTGTTTCTCCTTGTCCTTGAGTTGTTGCAAAATTTTGTCCTTTTTCTCTTTTTGTAACTTATTTTTAATTGCTTTTTGTTGTATCAGGAATCCTCTCATAACTGCTTTGCTTGTGTCCCAGACTATTCTATTTTCCACCGTTGTATTTAAATTGATTTCAAAATAGTCTCTGATTGCTTTTTGGGCCTTTTCGCAAATTGTTTTATTTCTTAACAATGAATCGTCCATTCTCCATCTGTGAGAACCCTTCAGTGTTAGTCTCAAGTCCAGTTGTACCGGATTATGATCCGAGCAAGTCCTTGGATGTATTTCTGCTTGGAGCATCCTGGGTACCAGTTCCCTGGATGCCCATATCTGATCGATTCTACTCCAGGCTTTTGTCGCTTCACTATAAAAAGTTGCTTCAATATCGGTTGGATTCTTTGTCCTCCATGCATCTATCAAATCCAGGTTGTCCGTCATCTCAAAGAAAGTCTTTGGTAGCCTTCCATCATTTGTAAATTTGACTCTTTGTGATCTGTCCATTAGTGTGGAGGCTACCGCGTTGAAATCTCCTAGGATTATTGATTTGTAATCCAAATAGTCCATAAGCCTGTCGTGAATCTCCTTGTAAAATTCTGATTTTGCATCATTTGGTGCATACAGTCCCAATATTAAAAACTTTTCGCCTTCTACTGTAATTTCGATAGCAACAAATCTTCCATCTTCATCTTTAAATTTTAATTTGGGATTATATTTTTCTTTGGCATAGATTACTACTCCTCTTTCTTTACCTTTGCTGAAGAGATGAATTCTTGTCCCAGTTTTTTGTTTTCAAGAACTCTTCTATGAAGTCTCACCACGTGTGTTTCCTGTAAGCAAATTAAGTCCAAATTTTGTTTCTTTAAGTTGTGAAAAACGTGGTTCCTCTGTGCTCTGATGTTCAAACCCCTTACGTTCCATGTTAACACTTTAAGAGCCATCTCTATTGGTTGTCTGTTCCTCCTGTGGCTCCCTCTGGGTCGCCTTGTGGTCCTGCGGGTAGTGCTTCTGGAAAATCAGCAAAAAAAATTTGCAAGAATTTAATTTTTTCTTCCACTGATTTGATTTTGATGATTCTTTCTTTGTATTTGAAGGAGAGGCCTTGTGGGAACTCCCACCTATATCTAATCTTCTTCTTGTTCAGAGCCTGTATCAGGTCAATATAGTTTGGTCTCAAGTCCAGGAAGAATTTGGGGATGTCTTTAAACAGAATCACGCTTTGCTTGTTGACTTGGAGGTTATTTTCGTAGTGAAGGTTTAAGATCTCGTCTCTTTGTTCCTTGGTCTGGAATTCAATCAAGCAGTCGTTTACTGTTTTGGTACTCTTTTTGTCCTTAGGCCCAAATCGATATGCCCTCACAATTATGTTATTTAATCTTTCCTGATCCAGTCCCCAATATTCCACCAGGCTCTTTATTATGTAGGCTTTTAAATCTTGACCCTCTCCTTCCGGCAGGTGTCTCACCCTCAAGTTCGTGGCTCTTTGACGTAGCTGCAGAAAGGCAACCGCCACCTGGGTATTATAATGGTCTCTGTTGTGTGTTTCCTCTAGAGTTTGCACTTGGGTCTCAACTTTTGTAACTTGTTTTTTCGTTTCCTTTAATTCCTGTTGTAATTTACCAATCTCATCTAGTTGGGTTTTTATCCCTGCAATGTCTTTTTTGAGGCCTTCTGCAGTTTTTCTTTGTTCTTCTGCTGTTTGCCTTTGTTCTTTTCTCATAGCCTCTATTGATTCCAATACTTGGGACATAGCGGCAGGGTCCTGTTGTTGGGAATCTCTCCTTTTTTGTTTATCTGGTTTTCCCGGTTGGTCTGCCTTTTCTGTTTTTGTTTCTGCTTTAGTTGTACTTCTTGTTGAGACGCCTCTGCCTACTCCGCCAGACATTTATCACACAGTTCAACAGTTCAAGGTTACTCTCAGCAGCAGCTTCCTGCAGCTGCTGGAGCTTGCCAGAGTTTGCACAGGATTTTTGTATTTCCCAGTGTCTCTAATTGTTTACCTTCTATCCTTCCTTAATACTTGGGGAGTAGTAACTTTAACCATTTATTGAAGATGTTAGAAAGTTGCACAGTATCAAAACCTTTTTTTTTTTTGTAATCCACATGGGCTGTAGCAATTTGTATATAAAATGCAGTCAAAGTTGGAAACAGAAGTAACCAAATGGCAGAGTCTTTTATTTAAACCCCTGCACTGTCCCGGAGTCTCCACAATCCTGAGGGTGGCAGTGGGTTTAAACAGTTCTAAATAGCATTAAGACACAGTCATCAATCACAGTTTCTCCCCCCCTGTCAAAGCAAAGTCCGGGGGGGGGGGGTAATCTGTCAAGTAGCTGTTAAATGCTGAAAATAAGATCTAAAATGCTGGCTCTGTTGTTTACAGCCACAGTCTTGCCAGCACAATCACACCGTAGGGAGAGACCGACCTCCTTTTTCAATCTCTCCTGCAGCCAAATTTGTGTCCAAATCAATAGTTCTTCTAATTATCCGTACTCACGGTTCTGTTGTTTTTTAAAGTTTTCTTTGGAAGGAGTAGTCCAGCACTCAAGACAGCCCGCTTCGCTGAAGCGGCCGTTCTCCGGAGCTGCAGTGCCCAGACCTCAATCCGCTCTGCCTTCTCCGTCCCCTTGCGGGGTCTTCCGAAGGTGGGGAGAGGTCCTGGGGGCACCCGCCAGCTCCTCAAGCCTTCAGGCCGCCCTGCCTGAAGTTTCACGGAGGTCCGTTGCGCAGTAACAGAGCCTCCAGCCGTTTTTCAGCCGGTCCCCCGCTGTGCGACGAGGACCCAGCCGGCTGTAATGGCACTAAACCAGGAAGTCGATCCCTCCCAACTCTCACCTGGAAGCTTCCCCTTCTTCTCTCATCCTCCCACCTGGGAGATACTCACTTCCCAGCCTCTCACACAGAGTCCTTCAATATCTAAACATCAATCTGCATGTTAACAATGCAAAATGTAAAAAGACAGAACAGGACAGAAACGGAAGCTCAGCAGAAAGAGAAAACAAGAAAAGGAAAAAGAAAAAGGAAAGGAAAGAGAGGCAAGAGATAAGGATATTAAAGGAGATAATAAAAAAATTAAAAAGAAGGGGGAAAAAACAAATCAGAAAAAGGACTTCCTACTATCCCTCTGTTGGCTATCTATATATATATAAATGTTCCCATTGCGTGCGCGGCGGACACCACCGTGCTCCGTAACCGCTGGACCAAATCTCATCAAATTAAGGACACAGCGTACCATGACCATCAAGGAAGGATCTGGCATAAAAAAAATTCAAAAAAAGCACACCTTTCATACCTAAAATAATGATTAAACACAAAAAAAGTGGCGCACACATATGACATCACTACCAGAAGCTCTGAATACAGCAGCAGCATCCAATAGAAAGGCAGATCGCGCTCTGTCTCCAGCAAAAGCTCTGAAGGGTGGCGCCAAATAATGACGTCATCAACTGAGCAACTGAAACTACTAAGGCGGCCATTACCAGACAAAGTCAAACGGCCAAACCCAGAGCCACAGCCACAGGCCGCAACCAAAAAACACTCCCCCCCTCCCAGGCCTCGCCTCTACTTTACAGCCTGCAGAGTAGGCCTCACTAGGCCTCAGCTCTACTTTATAGAGTGGAGCCGAGGGGGGGAGGGGGAGGGGCCCGAATAGGTCATGGGCTGACCCAGGGTGGGGGAAGTCACAGGGATGACTCGGGGGGAGGGGGGACTGGATACTTCATGGGTCACTGCAGGATGGGAGGAATCACAGGGATGAGACAACAACGGGGGGGGGAGGACAAAACCCATAGCCCGGGGGGGTATTTTGGCTGTGGCTGCTACTGATGGTAATAAGCATAAAATCAGCCAGGCGAAGCCAGGCAAAAACGGAGGGGGGAGACTGAGAGCAGGCAGGCGGAAGTTCATCGGGATAAGCTGTGGGAAGCCAGACGAAAACCGGGGGGGGGAGAGACAGAGCAGGCAGGAGGAAGTTCATCAGGATAAGCTGTGGGAAGCCAGGCAAAAACGGGGGGGGGGAGAGACTGAGAGCAGGCAGGCGGAAGTTCATCGGGATAAGCTGTGGGAAGCCAGCCAAAAACGGGGGGGGGGGGACTGAGAGCAGGCAGGCAGAAGTTTATCGGGATAAGCTGTGGGAAGCCAGGCGAAAACCGGGGGGGGGGGAGACTGAGAGCAGGCAGGCGGAAGTTCATTGGGATAAGCTGTGGGAAGCCAGGCAAAAACGGGGGGGGGGGAGACTGAGAGCAGGCAGGCGGAAGTTCATCGGGATAAGCTGTGGGAAGCCAGGCAAAAACGGGGGGGAGAGACTGAGAGCAGGCGGGCGGAAGTTCATCAGGATAAGCTGTGGGAAGCCAAGCGAAAACGGGGGGAGACTGAGAGGAGGCAGGCAGAAGTTCATCGGGATAAATTGTGCTAAGCCAGGCGAAAAGGGGGGGAAGACTGAGAGCAGGCAGGCGAAGGTTCATCGGGATAAGCTGTGGGAAGCCAGGCGAAAACGGAGGGGGAAAGACTGAGAGGAGCCAGGCGGAAGTTCATCGGGATAAGCTGAACTTGAATGAAAAAACTACCTCATTCAAACTGCAACCGCCAAACAAATCTACCTACAACAACACTATCACCCTCCTACTAATCCATCTACAACAACAAAGAAACGCAACAACATACAAACCATGCAACATGAACTTACTCCACCTGTGAGTATCCATGCACTTACTCTAACTTATCCAATTTCACATAATAACCCACAGCAACGCGTGGCCGGGCCAGCTAGTACTGTATAAAAGTGTTCTTCAAGATAATCAAATGTTCAATCCAGACAATCCCAGTTGTTCCTCCCTCTGCTAGGCAATGTGCTTTCAGTCTTCAGTTTGGGCATTTCAAGTTCATTCATTTTTCTTTCAGAACAAGAAGCCCAAAAGAGGTTCTCTTGTAATTGTTATAGATAAACATCAACCATAGTGTTCCTTCAGTCCCACATCACAACTTTACCTCCAGTATTAAGAAACATTCAGTCCTTGTTCCTTATTCACTCAAAAGTTTCTTCTTTGTGTTTAAAAATAATTTATTATTTATACCCCACCCACCTGGCTGGGTTTCCCCAGTCACTCTGGGCAGCTTACAGCACATAAAAAATTGTAAAACATTAGACATAAAATAATTATAATTATAATTTATTATTTATGCCCCGCCCACCTGGCTGGGTTTCCCCAGCCACTCTGGGCAGCTTACAGCACATAAAAAATTGCAAAACATTAGACATAAAATAATTATAATTATAATTATAATTTGTTATTTATATCCCGCCCACCTGGCTATGTTTCCCCAGCCACTCTGGGTGGCTCACAACAGAATATTAAAAATAGAATCAAACATTAAAAATTTCCTGATACAGGGTTGCCTTCAAATATCTTCTAAAAGTCAGATAGCTGTTTATTTCCTTGACATCTGATGGGAGGGTATTCCACAGGGCAGGCGCCACTACCAAGAATGCCCTCTGCCTGGTTCCCTGTCTTCTTCTTTTGCAATCTATATATATAAAAATGTTCCCATTGCATGCGCGTCCGAAACACCCTTGCTCCGTAACCGCTGGACCAAATCGCATCAAATTAGGACACAGCGTTCCATGACCATCAGGAAAGGATCTGGCATAATAAAAATTCAAAAAACCCACACCTGTCATACCTAAAATATAGAATAAACGGGGGGGATGGCGTACATATTAGACGTCACCAACAACAACACTGAAGACTCCAACAGCTTCCAATAGAAAGGCTTATCGCAGAGCAGCGTCACAGACCTTGTGCGGACCAAAAAACCTCTGTAACTCAGCAAGCCTTTCTTCAAGTTCCTCCTGGGACAAGGTCTCCTGGAGCAGCCAGAACCGGGACATGAGCCGGGGGGGGGGGGAAGGTGGCTGGCACTGAGGAGGGAAAAGGCCCCGCGCAAAGAAAGCTAGCCGCTTAGCGCCTGCCGCATAATTCCTCATGAGGGACCACCGTGACAGAAAGCAGGCCCGGGCTGGGAGGGAAGTGACTTACCGTGCTGCGCCTGAGGAAGGAGGAGGAGTGGGACAGGCAGAGGGGAGGCGGCGAGCGGGCTGCCGGGAGGGTGGTGGAATAATAATAATAATAATAATAATAATAATAATAATAATTTTTTATTTGTACCCCGCCCATCTGGCTGGGTCTCCCCAGCCACTCTGGGCGGCCTCCAACAGATATTAAAATACATCAAAATATCACAGGTTAAAAACTTCCCTAAACAGGGCTGCCTTCAGGTATTTTCTGAATGTAGGATAGTTGTTTATTCCTTTAACCTCTGCTGGGAGGGCGTTCCACAGGGTGGGCGCCACTACTGAGAAGGCCCTCTGCCTGGTTCCCTGTAGCTTTGCTTCTCGCAGTGAGGGAACCGCCAGAAGGCCCTCGGCGCTGGACCTCAGTGCCCAGGCTGAACGGTGGGGGTGGAGATGCTCCTTCAGGTATACAGGACCGAGGCCATTTAGGGCTTTAAAGGTCAGCACCAACACTTTGAATTGTGCTCGGAAACGTACTGAGCGGGGCAGGCTGAGCCTGTGGAGCCGCCGCGGCAACGGCGACAACAACGGCAGCAGCAGCGCCGCCTCCAACTCCAACTGCATAAGCACTTAGAATAGTTGCCTGTTGGTTTTTGGCGAGTTTTATTTGAAGGGTTGAAATTCATTCATTAATGCTGGTAGGGACTTCTGACAAGAGCTTCACAAGATCGTTTTTAATAGCAAAGCCTACCCCATGTATTTGACGTTCTTGTTCAGGTAGACCTTTCTAGAAGAATGTGTGTTGTTTAGTCGTATCTGACTCTTCGTGACCCCGTGGACCAGAGCACGCCAGGCACTCCTGTCTTTCACTGCCTTCTGCAGTTTGGTGAAACTCATGTTAGTAGCCTAGAGAACACTGTCCAACCATCTCGTCCTCTGTCGTCCCCTTCTCCTTGTACCCTCAATCTTTCCCAACATCAGGGTCTTTTCCAGGGAGTCTTCTCTTCTCATGAGGTGGCCAAAGTATTGGAGCTTCAGGATCTGTCCTTCCAGTGAACACTCAGGGCTGATTTCCTTAAGAATGGATAGGTTTGATCTTTTTGCAGTCCATGGGACTCTCAAGAGTCTCCTCCAGCACCATAAGTCAAAAGCATCAATTCTTCGGTGATCAGCCTTTTTTATGATCCAGCTCTCACTTTGTCAGCAAGGTGATGTCTCTGCTTTTTAAGATGCTGTCTAGGTTTGTCATTGCTTTTCTCCCAAGAAGCAGGCGTCTTTTAATTTCGTGACTGCTGTCACTATCTGCTGTGATCATGGAACCCAAGAAAGTAAAATCTCTCACTGCCTCCATTTCTTCCCCTTCTATTTGCCAGGAGGTGATGGGACCAGTGGCCATGGTCTTAGGTTTTTTTATGTTGAGCTTCAGACCATATTTTGCGCTCTCCTGTTTCACCCTCATTAAAAGATTATTTAATTCCTCCTCACTTTCTGCCATCAAGGTTGTGTCATCAGCATATCTGAGGTTGTTGATATTTCTTCCGGCAATCTTAATTCCGGTTTGGGATTCATCCAGTCCAACCTTTCGCATGATGAAATCTGCATATAAGTTAAATAAGCAGGGAGACAATATACAGCCTTGTCGTACTCCTTTCCCAATTTTGAACCAATCAGTTATTCCATAACTGTTCTAACTGTAGCTTCTTGTCCCACACAGAGATTTCTCAGGAGACAGATGAGGTGATCAGGCACTCCCATTTCTTTAAGAACTTGCCATAGTTTGCTGTGGTCGACACAGTCAAATGCTTTTGCATAGTCAATGAAGCAGAAGTAGATGTTTTTCTGGAACTCTCTAGCTTTCTCCATAATCCAGCGCATGTTTGTAATTTGGTCTCTTGTTCCTCTGCCCCTTCAAAATCCAGCTTGCACTTCTGGGAGTTCTCGGTCCACATACTACTTAAGCCTGCCTTGTATAATTTTAAGCATAACCTTGCTAGTGTGTGAAATGAACGCAATTGTGCGGTAGTTGGAGCATTCTTTGGCACTGCCCATCTTTGGGATTGGGATGTAGACTGATATTCTCCAATCCTCTGGCCACTGCTGAGTTTTCCAAACTTGCTGGCATATTGAGTGTAGCACCTTAACAGCATCATCTTTTAAAAATTTTAATAGTTCAGCTGGAATATTATCACTTCCACTGGCCTTGTTGTTAGCAGTGCTTTCTAAGGCCCATTTGACTTCACTCTCAAGGATGTCTGGCTCAAGGTCAGCAACCACACTACCTGGGGTGTACGAGACATCCATATCTTTCTGGTATAATTCCTCTGTGTATTCTTGCCACCTCTTCTTGATGTTCCAAAGTACAGTTGTCTTTTATGACTGCTGGGTGGTGACCCCACTGGGCGCGGTAATCCAGTCAGGGAGAAAGGGAGGCAGACTAGGTTTAGGGCACCTATGTTTAGGGCACCACTCACCATGACAATGTGAGTGATCCAATGTGATCCAGCGAGTGAGTGGTTCCCAGTAACCTCGCTTCTCGCAGTGAGGGAACCACCAGAAGGCCCTTGGAACTGGACCTCAGTGTCCGGGCAGAACAATGGGGATGGAGATGCTCCATCAGGTATACTGGGCCGAGGCTGTTTAGGGCTTTAAAGGTCAGCACCAACACCTTGAATTGTGCTTGGAAATGTATTGGGAGCTAATGTAGGTCTTTCAGGACTGGTGTTATATGGTCTTGGTGGGCACTCCCAGTCACCAGTCTAGCTGCGGCATTCTGGATTAGTTGTAGTTTCTGGGTCACCTTCAAAGGTAGCCACACATAGAGTGCATTGCAGTAGTCCAAGCGGGAGATAACTAGAGCAATGCACCACTCTGCCGAGATAGTCCGCGGGCAGGTAGGGTCTCAGCCTGCGTACGAGATGGCACTGGTAAACAGCTTCCCAGGACACAGAATTGACCTGCATCTCCATGGACAGCTGTGAGTCCAAAATGACTCCCAGGCTGCACACCTGGTCCTTCAGGTGCACAGTTACCCCATTCAGAACCAGGGAGTCCACCGCTCCTGCCTGCCCCCTGCAGGGCCGTCTTAAGCATATCTGGCGCCGTGGTGCAAAGCTTCCTCCAGCGCCGCCCCCCCCCCCGGTTTCCCAGAGTTGTTGGCTTTTTTTAGGGAGGACGGCACTGCCGGCAGGGCTGGAGGAGGCAGGCAGCGGCTGGAGGGCGGCTCCTCTGGCAGGGAAGAGGCGGAGGCTGGACACGGCGCCTCCCGGCTCAGCTGGCCGCTTCGTGCTGCGGTGGCCAAGGCAAACGATGCATAATAACGTGAATCATCCCCAAAATATAATTATAAACAAGCCTCTTACATATGTATCTTAAGTATGTATACAAACTCAATGAGAGGCAAAATAAATAAAAAAATTAAAAAATTGTCCAGTAGCACCTTAGAGACCAACCAAGTTTGTTCTGGGTATAACCTTTTATGTGCATGCACACTTAGCTTATACCCAGAACAAACTTAGTTGGTCTCTAAGGTGCTACTGGACAATTTTTTAATTTTTTTATTTATTTTGACTGCCTCAGTCCAACATGGCTACCTATCTGAATCTGGAATCAATGAGAGGCATGAGCTTGGTTTTGCCAGGTATGCTGGCATCCATCTGTCTTGGAAAACAATGCAGGAGTGTAGCTTTTGCTGGCTTATCTCATTGCAAATAAAAAACATTATTTTGATACTACATTACACTGCACTGAAATGTTTAAATGTTCTTTGATTGTCCTTGAATCATCCCAACACACTTGTCATCCACACCTTTTGAGAAACTGCAAGCTTGCAGCCTTCCTCTAAATTAGGGTTCTGCAACTTAAAGGTGGTTTAAACATAGATCAAGCTGGGCAGTTAGCTGGTGGCAGAATCATCATCATCATCATCCTTTATTCGACCATCAGTCAGAAAAAGATACATTTATCCATACAAAGTTAAAACATCTGAGAGGGTTTTTAAAACACAACCAACACTAAAATGGGCTAGGCAGATAGCCCCAGGTCAATACAGTCAATTTTAGTCTTGTGACGCTTGAAAGCTAAAAAAAGAAATTTGGCCACCAAGGAGGCTGTATTTCTAGTAGCATTATTCAACAAGTATAAAACCTGGTTTTCTCTGGATAGGAAGCTAAATTGGACTAAAAGTGGAGCTATAAGATTTTGCCTAAGCTCTGTATAAGAAGGGCAAGTTAGGAGAATATGTTTGGTGGACTCGACCACGCCCATGGCACAATGACAAGTTCTCTGGGCGTATGGTACTCCCCTGTACCTTCCCCACAATACCGCAGAATCAAGGGCATTTAATCTAGCCACTGTAAGAAGTCTACGGTACTCCACATAGTGGACTTCCGCAAGGTAGGGGGCTGGTATGGTCTGATGGATCTGGTCCCCTAGGAACATCCCTGGTTTTATCTGGGCTATATCTTCTTGCCTAGCAATATCACTCAGTCTCCGGGAAATCACAGCTCTGGCTTGAATGCACGTCATAGACTCGAAGTAGAGGTGTGACAATCCACAGGATTGAACCTCATTAGTGACTTCCCTTTCCCACGATGATTGAAAATCATCCCTCAATATCAAGAGGGCGATACCCACTGGTTTAAAGCAAAGCTTGAGCCATAGCCAAAGCTTCGTCTTCAGGGCCACATACCGTAGGGCTTGCCAGCCGACCTCTAGTCTCATAGCCGCACCCGCTACAGAAGGAGGAATCCTAAGAATGGCTCTGAGAAATCTCGTTTGGATAGAATCCAGTTTCAGAAAATCCCTACGGGTGCCCAAAGAGATACCCATCAAAAGAAGGGGGAGGACTTTCATTTGAAAAAGTCTCAAGGCTACCTTCACTGATTGCGCCTGGTTCTTAGCATATAAGAGATCTAATCTGCATGGCTGCTTTAGATGCCTTGGTAATTATATAGTCTCTATGGGCCAGAAAAGACCTATTTGGTCGAATTACTTGTCCCAGATATTTGAAGCAGTTAACCTGCTCTAGGGGGATCCCGTTCATCAACCATCAATGGAGTCTCGGTCGGGCGGAGAAGACCATAATCTTGGTCTTGGCATAGTTAGGTCGGAGCTCATGTTGAACACAGTATTCATGTAAAGCTTGTAGCATTCTCCTCAGCCCAATGGGGGAATCTAGCGAGAAGTGCAGCGTCATCCGCATACAGGAGAACGTTCAGAGATCCGCCTGCTAATTTGGGGAGATGGAAAGCATCATTGGCCATATGAGACACCAGAGAGTTAATGTAAAAGTTAAACAATGCTGGAGCCAATAGACAGCCCTGTCTTACCCCCCTAGTGGTGGTAATGGGGTTAGAGACTAGGCCATTATTGTCTAGCCTGATTCTCAGAAAGGTGTTAGTGTGCAGGTTGATAATCAGGTGAAAAAGGTGTCGATCGATTGTTGTAGCAGCCAATTTTGTCCATAGCTGCTTTCTGGAGATTCGATCAAAAGCCTGCTTAAGGTCAATAAAGGCCACATGAAGAACTTTTGGGGCTTTGCCGGCATACTTTTCCGCCAGATGGTGCAAGGTTAATATTTGGTCCATTGTAGATCTTCCGGGGCGAAAACCCGCCTGCTCATCGGCAATGATATTGTCATCCTCCATCCATTTTGATAGTTTGTTTAGCAAGTACCCAGAATAAATCTTCCCAATGACATTTAGCAAGCTGATCGGCCTAAAGTTGCTCGGCTCTGTACGTGGGCCTTTCTTATGAATTAATACAATCAGCGCAGAGCTCCAGCTTGAGGGAAATTTTGCTGTTTTATTTATATGCGTATAAAGTGCTGCTAAAAGTGGAATCCACCAATCTTTATTAGCTTTGATGGCATCAATGGATATAAGGTCGTCACTGGGGGCCTTGCCCGGTTTAAATTGATCTATGAGAGATTCAACTTCCGAACAGGTTACTGGGTCCCAATCAGGTAGTGGATCCAACTCCACCATATCTCCGCCGATATCATGAGCTGCATACAGGTCGGCAAAGTAGCTTTCCCAGGTGTCAGCTGGAATATGGGGTTCTACCCTAGCAAGCGGCCTTCCCAGGTACCTGGAGATTAAGTGCCAAAAGGAGGCTGAGTTTTTATTTTCAGCAGCTATCAATAGGTTGTTCTAATTTTTCCTTTCTGCCATGAGTTTCTTTTCCTTTAGTAGCGCTTTGTAGCTTCTCTTGAGGTTGATAAGGCGGTTGTTAGGCGTAGGCTCGTTTGATGCTCTGTGCGCTGACCATTCATTATAAAGATAATTCTTAAAGTTTCTGCATTCCTCATCAAACCATTTTTTGTGAAAGAACTGCTTACCATTCTGCATGGGGGCCCGTGCCAGTGCAGGTTTTAGGAGTTCTACTAGGTCATCATAAATAGGTAGAGGCTCATCTGCCTGCATGAGGGAAGCCCTTTTCACTTGGAGCTGATCAGACCAAAGGAGATCGTTCAGCTGCCGTGCTGAGTTGGAGGTCCATTTAAGAGCTGTAGGTCTTATCTGCAAATGGTCATTTGTTAGGTGCACAAAAGAGTACCTGTCAAGTTCGTCAGCCAGGGTCAAGGAAAGTTCTAGAGGGAAATGATCACTCTCTAGTCTCGTAGCCACCCTAAAGCTGGATATCTTCGGGATAAGGCCAGGGGAGGTCCATATAAAGTCGATAGTGGATGCACGTGAACCTGACCAATAGGTAAATTCAGTTGGATAGTCCGAACAGACTGCCCCATTTAACAGGCAGAGATTGAGGGCTAGCAAAGTTTGCCTACATTTGAATCCTGCGTAAGTGGCAATGTTATCTTTAAAATTTCTCGGTAGAAGATCTGTGGTTGTGAGAGGTAGAGAAGGGTAGTTGTTAAATTTGGTAAATAGAATTTGGTCAGTATGTGACAGGCATCCATTGAAGTCTCCAGCCATCAGAAAGGTGGCTTCGGGGTATTTATCGAAGAGCATTTCCAGTGTCATTTGGATTTCCTTCCATCTCTGATCAATCAAGTTTTTCTTATAAATTGGACATAGACATTAATCACCACAATCGTTTCCTCTGCTGTTTGTAACTTTATGATCAGCATGAGTGAAGACTGGATATTGATTTTTTCTGCCTGAAGATTTATGGCCAGGGAAACAAAAGTAGCCAAGCCTCCTTTCGCTCTACCGGGTGATAACGGGTTCTGCACCACGTTCAGGTAGAAGCCTTTGTACCCTGTTAGATAAAAGTCCTCACAGGCCCATGACTCTTGGAATAAAAGAATGTGGCTACCGTTTATATACGCGACGAAAGATGGGCCTAACAGCTGGGATTTAATACCTGCCACATTCCATGATAGTAGAGTAAGAGACCTCTTTGTCTTACCCTTGAGTCATGATTTCCCTTGTGTGGACAATTCTGGAGAATCCAAATGAGGGTGTAGGCTACGTGGGAGGACAGTAGGATGAAAAAAAGCAGTGATTTTCGATTGTTTGCATTTCAGATTCGAGGTATCGCATGTCGCAGAAAAGAGCGTATTTGTAGGCCATTATAAGAAAGGAACTTGATGCGAAGGGGTGTTACTTAACGACAGGTCCATAGACTCTTCGTTTGCAGTGTGCTCTGTGTTTGCAGGAGTTGTGCCTTTTAGATCGGAGCTTATTGATGGGAAGGCGCTATGTAAGGCAAGAGGGAGACATCCTTTTCGGTTTGCTTCCAGTAACTTGTTTAGTCTTGTTACTGCCTCAGAATTTGTCCAAAGTCCTTCCAAATCTTCCACTGACTCTTGCATCGCCTTGGTGTCCGCACAAGGAACGCCGCCTTTTTGAGGATTGGGTGTCGTTTTGGCCACCGGGAGGTCCACTGGGGCCTGTGTCTGCCACTCTTGAGAAGCATCTATAATGGTCAAGTTTGGACCAGTCAAGGCTCTAGCCCTTGGGGCAGGCCCTTCTTGACGATGGAGTGGTCGGCTAGAAGTTCGTGAAGAGGGGTTGGTAAGAAAAGCCCGTGTAGATGGACATGGTTCTCCTTGATGTTCTCCACCTGTTGCAAATTCCGACCATAGTCATCAAACCTCCTTGTGGACCGGCTAGCCAAGTTAGCTGGATTTGGAGTTTTCCCAATGGTGCCCCTAAAGTTGTTAAAAAAGCATCTTTGTGGGAAGATTCCATGCCAATTGAGGCGATTTTGAAGTTTGCACAAACGTGCAGGAAGCCTAGGAGAGTTGAACTTTAGCAGCAAACGCTTAAATGTTAAGGTCTCTGGAAGCCATTCTAGCGAAAGTAGGTTTCTATAGGCCAAGTAGGAGCTGGACAACATTCGCAATGAGGTCACAGCAGCTTTACGATTTCTCCAGGCATAGTGGGGGAAGCAAGAATGAGCAATATTCAAACATATATTGTTTGGGGTGAGTTGAAGGTTTACTAACTGCTGACCCCTACTTGGGCTCCGTATCTCGTATTTATCAGTTCCCTGTTGGTTTAAAGGTGGATTCAGGATCGGGGTAGGAGTTTTGGAGAAAACATTCAATTTCTCTTCTAGCATTTTGATGGAAGTTGATATTGCCTTTATTTCGTTGGTCAGCTGCAGACAGAATTCCTGCAGAGTCCTCAACTCGGCTGATTGTACTGTATCACATAAAGATTTAAAATGTGAGGCAGGAGGGGGAGAGAGGCCATCTGGGCTGGGGATTATACCCATCAGTGATTTACCTCCTAGTAAAGGGAGGTTTACAGTCATTACAGGATCATAAGAGCAATCTACCTGCTTAGAGGTGTTCAAAGAAGTATTTGCAGTCGTTGCAGGATCTTGTAGCCCATCTGTCTGCTTGGAGGTAACAGGCAAGGGAGGCACAAGGTTGCAGAAAAACTCCTCCAGCGATGACATAGAGGGCTCTTTGGTCTTGGTTGGAGTGTCTGGCCCAATAGGTTTTGGTACCTTTGACATGGGTTCCGAAGCATTTAAAGAGAGGTCTTCCAAGGAAGAGGTACGGCCGTGTTTTAATTTCGTCATGCTGAACCACTTGAGCAGCTCGATTTTCTAAGAATCCATTAAAGCTGAACCGGAGCTGGTAGAAAGCCAGAGAACGCGGGCGGTGGCTGCCAAAGTATGCAGCTTTCAGCTCGTTAGTACTGCTCATTAACAGATAACGGCACTGGCTTTAAGATTCCACAAAATAAATTCCTGGCGTTATTATCAAAAAGTTAACATGCCATCTACCAGAGAAAGAATAGTGGAGAAGACTTGCAGGGTAAACTAGAAAGGGAGCACCGCCATCTTCGCAGAATCATAAAAATGTAGAGTTGGAAGGGACCGTGACGATCATCTAGCCCAACCCCCTGCAATTGCAGGAAACCTTTGCCCAACGTGGGGCTCGAACCCACGACTCTGAGATTAAGAGTTTTCATGCTCTACCGACGGAGCTATTACAGCTCATGCTTTGCATGCAGAAACCTCCAGGTTCAGTCCCTGGTATCTTCAGGTTGGGCTTGGAAACCTAAAAGACTGGGCAGCCATTGCCAATCTGTGTTGAGAACACTGAGGGGCCACTTGCGGCTACGAGCCATTATAGGTATATTATAACTCTGCTGTCAGAGGCGCTATGCTTCTGAATGTCTGTTTCTGGAACCCGCAGGAGACCAGGAGAGTGCTGTAGTGCTCAGGTTCTGTTTCCAGGCTTCCCAGAGACACCTTGTTGGCAACAGGGGCTGAACTAGATATCCCTTGGCCTTGATCCAGCAACAAGGCTTTTTCTTTTCTTTTTTGGCATGGGCCAGATCACTACGTTCCTAATACCAGGGTTGAGCTGCGATCCTAAACGCACTACCTGGGGAGTAAAGCCCCAGGCAACACAGATTTTTTGTGTGTTCTTAAATCAAAATGCAATAAATCAAATGCAATCGAATAATAGGAATTAACACCGGCATTTGGTAAATACATTTCAACAGTTCCAGAATTCAAAACAGAAGATCAACCACTGGACAGGATAAAAAGCATCTAAAAATATCTCGCTCCATAAGTTGCAGATGATTTTGCAGGGGGCAATGATACTACAGGAGATAATTTTGCATGGAATGCAGATGGTTTGACCAAAAACAAAAAGGGGGGGAGAGATATTTTAGAAAGGCAGCGTACATGGCAATATTGATCTCTCCTAGCCTGCCTTTATTCTAGGTAGCTCTTGCTGTCTTCACAACAACCCTATGAGGTAGGTCAAGTTGAGGAAGAAGAGGCCTCCCAACATTTTTTTTCCACAGCAACAAGGTCTAGTAATCCCGGCTCATCTGCCCAGCAGAGAGCGTCCCGTGCACGCATTTCAATGGGTCTACTCTGAGGAGCACCCAAAGCCCTCGCGCCTAACCCCTGAGAAGGAGGGGGCTGCTGCTGCGCGGAGGCTTCTGGCGAGGAAAGCGCTTTCCCCTCTGCCTCGCCGGTCCCAGGCGCCCCTCTCCGCCTTCAAGGCGGCTTTGTCGGAGGCAGCCCTCACGCCTGAAACTCAGCCCAATGGGAAGGACGCCCCTGGCCCCCCAAAACAGCACTTCTGTCTTGTCAGGAATCAACCTCAATCCATTAGCTGCCATCCATATTCCAATTGCCTCCAGACACTCACACAGGACCTTCATCGCCTTCACTGGTTCTGATTTAAAAGAGAGGTAGATCTGGGTATCATCCGCATACTGATGAACACTCAACCCAAACCCCCTGATGATCTCTCCCAGCTGCTTCATATAGATGTTGAAAAGCATGGGGGAGAGGATGGAACCCTAAGGCACCCCACAAGTGAGAGCCCAGGGGTCTGAACACTCATCCCCCAACACCACTTTCTGGACACCATTAAGACAATAATCCATAAAGGTAAAGGGACCCCTGACCATTAGGTCCAGCCGCGAACGACTCGGGTTGTGGCGCTCATCTCGCTTTACTGGCCAAGGGAGCCGGCGTACAGCTTCTGGGTCATGTGGCCAGCATGACTCAGCCGCTTCTGGCGAACCAGAGCAGCGCACGGAAACACTGTTTACCTTCCCGCCGGAGCGGTACCTATTTATCTACCTGCACTTTTTGGTTTGCTTTCGAACTGCTAAGTTGGCAGGAGCAGGGACCGAGCAACGGGAGCTCACCCCGTTGCGGGGATTCGAACCGCCGACCTTCCGATCGGCAAGCCCTAGGCTCAGTGGTTTAGACCATAGCGCCACCCGTGTCCCATACTTCTTTTCTTATTGTATAGTCATTAGTTCATACTCACATCCATATCTTCCTGTCCCACTTCCTGTTGACAATAGTTTTTCGTACTTATTTGAAAGTTTCCGTTTCTTCCTTTTCCATTCTTTTTTCATAGGTATTATGGGAGACTTGATAGCCTTTTCTACTAAATCCAATCCAAATTGCACACAGAATCCTTTCTTTTTCAACTCTATCTCTTCCAGCCCAGGATATTTCTCGGTCTCTTCATCCCTAGATCCCTACCACTCTTTCACCATCACAATTCCAGCATTTATCTATTTTACCCCATACAGGCATCTGTATGGAGGTATTGATCTCATCCTCCATTACCTCCAACTTTACCGTTTCATCACCACCAGCATTTCTCCCCAAAGGCTGTATATTTCCAGCCTCAGCTTCATCCAATGCATTTCCATTTAAGATTTTACACATCTCCACTTTTCTATTCCTGTAGTTGTTCATCAAATAGTTGCTGTACAACAGTCAACATTTTAGTCCTCTGGGTGCTCTCTCAGAAATCCACACTGTTCTTGCTCACCTCAAAATTGGAAGAGACTGCATAACTTAACATTCCGTTCTCACAGCAAGCAGCCCTCTAGTTTCATACCCTCCAACATTTCTCCGATGAAAATAGGGACTTCCTATTCCATGTTTTTTAGCATCTTTAGTAGCTTGTAAGAATCCCTAGTTGTTGGGGGTTTCTTTTTGAGGAAGGTTACCCCTGAGGTTGTAGGGTGGATGTTTTTCAAGGATATGCCTTTCATATTTAGGTTGAGATCGCCCCCTAGGATTACTTCCCCTTTAGAGAAGGAGAGGAACTTGTTTAGTGTCTTCTGAAAGAATTCTAGTTGTTTTGAGTTTGGGGCATATATAGAGCCGATTGTCAGTTTGGTTCTGCCACCTAGTGTCCCTTTAACGAAGATGAATCTGCCTTTTTTATCTTTTAGGACTGTTGTGGCTTCGAAGTTCAAGTCTCTACTAAGTATCACGGCTACCCCTCGGGCTTTTCCTGAGCCGTTTGCCACCCACTGTTGACTGAAGTGGGGGTGGCTTAAGAGTTTTCTCTCTTTGGGTGGATTATGTATTTCTTGTAGGAAGGTGATGTGTGGTTTCATTTTATGTATGTAAGAGGTGATGCGTTTTCTTTTGATGGGGTTTCCCAATCCTCTCACATTTAGTGTAATTGCTTTTAAGTCAGCCATCATGCTTCCTTGTTGTATAGGGCGCTTCCTTTCCAACCCGTCCGGGCTGTCCTGTATCTCTCACTTCGTGTTGTTTAGTGAACCAGTGGAGTTGCGCTGACCTAGGGTGTGGTGGGTAGGGGGCTAGTGGTGAGGTTGGAGGTAGATTTGGGTTAAAAATTGGGGGGTAGGTTTTGAAGGATTTCCCATATATAGTTATATGGGTGTTAGTTTGGATTATTTTGGACCCCTTTGCAGTTAGCCGTTTGGTCCTGGGTCTCAGCTGGTGTGGAGGGCCATGCTCAGGGGCAGGCCGTTCCCCTTGTCATTTGCGATGGTGGTGTCCAGTGAGACGGTATGATGCGTCTTTGTGACGCTAATGTCGTTTATAACGTTTAGAAGCAATGTTGCCAATGTAAGTAGCAACATCATTGGTGTGTTTGAGTGGGTGTGTGGGTGTTGGTACGCTCTGGTGCCACCATTGTGTTGGTTAGCTATCATATTTTAGCCTGATTGTGGGTAGTGTTATGAAGGTTGGGGGGATTGTTTTCTTTTAGTGTGAAGTGAAGGGGGGTGTTGAAGATGCGGGTTGGGTTTTGGGAAACGAGGTTGATGTTGTCTAGACTGGCGTTGGGTTGGGGGATTTTGTGGGGGTGTGGTGTTGGGGGGGTGTTGTTGATGTTAGCTACTCTTATGGCTTAGGGGGAGGAGGGATAGGGGGAGGGAGGAGGGTTACAAGTCCTGCAGTTTGGGATGTTTTCCGGCTGCTTCATTCAGTCGTGGTTGTTGTTGTAGGGTCGTTCCTCTGTGAAGCGTTGACTCGGTTGCTCTTGGACTGGATTCTCGTGCTGGTTCTTCGGTAGGATGATTCTGTGCGTGTCGGTAGTTGGTTGTATCGGTAGTCGTTGGTGTGCCGCTTCTGTTTTCTCTCTCTCTCCTTTGCACTGTTGTCCAGCCGTCAGTTGTTGTTTCACCGTCGTAGCCTTGGCTGTCGCTTGGTGTATCTTTCTGTTGCCATTCCAGTGGAGAGTCGAGTCCGAGGTCTTCCAGTAGTTGTTGGGCTTCAGGTATGTTGGTAGCCATGTGTTGTGTTGTTTTGGTTGTCACGATGAGGCGGAAGGGGAAGCCCCATCAGTAATTGATCTGTGCTTGTTGGAGACGCTGGGTGCATGGGCGTAGGCTTTTCCTTCGATTTAGGGTGTCTTGGGATAAATCCTGTAAGGCCAAGACTTGATTGCTTTTGTACCGAAGGTTGGTTGAGTTTCTGAGGATGTTCCATATCTCTTCCTTCTTTTTGTAGCGTGCGAAGCACACGATGATGTCCCTGGGGGGGGGGGGGCGTCGGGTTTTGGCTTAGCTCTCAGGGCTCTGTGAGCCCTCTCCAGGTCGTCTGTCTCGAGTGTCAGGTTTGGGATTGTATTTTTCAGCCAGTTTACAATTAGATCTGCTGACTTTTCTCCTCTGCGTTTTCAGGGAAATTGCGGAAGCGGATGTTGCAGCGTCTGCTTCGATCTTCGAGGTCTGCTTGTTTGATTTTCATTTCTGTTATTTCAGATTCCAGATGGTTTGTTAGTTTCTCCATTTCCTTGTTTACACGTGTGTTTTCCTCTTGGTATTGTTCTATGATTCTTTGTTGCGTTTAGTTCTTTTGTTCTAGAGCTACTACTTTGGTGGTTAGATCGTTGAGTAGTACCTTTAGGGGAGCCACTACGGACTCCACTGCAGACTCCACTGTTGCCTCTAGTGTTGCTTTTAGTCTCGCTTCTATTTCCATCATATCTCGTACTGTTAGTGGGCGGTCGATATCTTGGGGGGGGGGTGATGGTTTCGGTTTGTTCTGTCATTTCCTTGGTTGGTATCATCTCCGTCCCCTTGTTGATTTTGGTTTGAGGTCTGCTTGGCGTCCTTTCGGGGTATGATGTGTTGCGATTTTGAATTGTGGCGTTGGTGGTTCTTGGGTGTAGTTGAGTTGGTCAGGCGTTGTTAATTGGTGGCTTTAACAGAGCGAGCGGTTTAAGCGGCCATTTGTGTCGTTTCTTGGTTATGTTTTACGAATACCCCTCAGCGGGTTTTCGTTTTCGTCTCGGCAGTGACGTCAGTTTAGGAAGCAGTAAAATGGGTAGATGGGTAGACCAACAGAGAGACAGTTTACAGAGGGGTGGGGTTGGGGTTTCGATAAGCAGGGATGTAGGGGAGCTATGGCTATTATTGGGGGGCGGTTTTGTTTTAAGGTGGGGGCTCCCCCTTCAGTGACAGGTTGGCAGTGAGGCTGAAGGGGGGTTGATTTGGGGGGGAAAGGAGAGGAGGGGAGGAGAGAAGATGGGGTTAAGGTGGGGCTAGAAAACAGATATGGGGTTGGGAGAAAGAACTAGGAGGAAGAGGAGAGGGGGAGGGGAAAGAGAGGAGAGGGAGGAAGAAATGAAATGGTCTTTTAGTTGAAGGGAAAGGGGAGAGAGAGGGCAGAGAAGAGAGAAGGCCGGGGCCAAGCGGGCAAATAAACAAACAGGCAATAAGAGCAAAGGTGAGATTGGAGGGGGGGAATTGTTTTGCTTTACTTATCTCTTTTCCTTTACTTAAGGGGGTGGAAGGGAGGGAGAAAAGAGATACTCAAATTAAAATAATAATAATAAATAAAAATAAATAAATAAATAAAATTAAGGATTAATAATAATAATAATAATAAACAGCAACAATTGATTTTAGTTTAGGAGAAAAAAAATTTTTTTGTTGTTGTTGCTTTTTTTTTTTTTAAGGCTTTCTTTTCTCCTTTATTCCTCTGATGTTGCCGGGTCGGGACTTCTCCCTCCCTGGATCCGTGACGGCGCGGCGGCGGCAGAAGGTTGGGGGCGCTGGGGGCGGGAAGGGGTTCCCCTCTCCTCTCCTTTCTCCCCGGGGCGGCCGCAGCGGCGGCGGGTGTAAGGCGGCCCTCTTTGGCCTCCGGAGCACCGGCGCTCTGCGAGGCAGGTCGTCTCAGGCCGCTGGGGGGTGGAGAGGGGCTCCCTACCCCTTCTTCCTCTTCCCCGGGGGCGGCGGTAGTGGCGGCGGGGACAGGGCGGCCCTCCCTGGACTCTGGAGCACCGGCGCTCCGCTGGATGGGCCGTCCCAGGCCGCTAGGTCTCGGAGTCCCCTGTTCTGCCCGGCACCGGGGGGCTTTCTCCAGGCGTTGCGGGCCTGCGGGGGGGCCCGGCGGCTTCCCGGTTACCACCCCTGGTAGCCCGCGCTGTTTGCACGGCGGCGGCGGCGGTTTTAGCGGCGCGAAAGACGGGCGGGGAGCTCCGGCAGCGTTTGGCGCCTTTAGGAGCTCCGCGACTTCGCGCCGTCTGCCATTTTACATCGCCGGAAGTCCACATAAAAATTTTTTGATCCTCTTTGGGGACCTCCTGGTTCACAATTCCAAGTAAAAAAGCTTCTGGTTTCTTAACAAATGTGTGTTCATTTCATTATAAATCTTTTCCCAGAAAGCTTTTATCCTTGGGCATGTCCACCACATGTGATAAAATGTCCCTGTAAGCCACACTGTAAAGCCTGCCTTCAGGGATCCAACTATGAACTGAATGTGGGTAAACTTCTTGTTACTTTTTAAAAGAAGAGTTTGGATTTGATATCCCACTTTATCACTACCCAAAGGAGTCTCAAAGTGGCTAACAGTCTCCTTTCCCTTCCTCCCCCACAACAAACACTCTGTGAGGTGAGTGGGGCTGAGAGACTTCAAAGAAGTGTGACTAGCCCAAGGTCACCCAGCAGCTGCATGTGGAGGAGCGGAGACACGAACCCGGTTCCCCAGATTATGAGTCTACCGCTCTTAACCACTACACTACACAACACTACACTTGTGTCTTTATTATTTTTAGGAGGGATAAATGGGGTCTTACCAGGAACAAAATCCAATCTGAACAAAGCCAGATTGGATTGCTTAAGTCTAGAGATTCAAACGAATCTACCAACTAGCTTCCTGCTATATATTGGGGAATGAACTCTGCTGTATGACTCACTAGCGTGAGTTAGGAAGGATAATATTTAATCAATATATCCTCTCCTAGTATCTACAACATTCCCACAGGCTTATTCCTTCTTTGACACTTCACAAAACTAATATTAGGTGCTTTGTGTTTTCAGGCTGTGTGGTTTTTTTAAAATGGTTGCATACTGAAGGTGTCTTATGGATTAGGTTGTCCTGCTTTTGTGACTTGCAGGGGAGATCCACCTCCACCCGTTGAATGTGTGAGTCAGCCGGCTGGAGAACACTAACAGTATTTGCTGACTTAGAAAAGGAACTCTCTCTGAGGCTGTTTAATGTCTCCCAAAGACAAGAACTCTGGGGGAAATTATGCCACCGGAGTTGAAACAGGGTTGCCTCCAGAAACTATTGTTGCAGGGGGAGTAAATGTATTCCTACAATAAATGGAGTGTGTGTAGCTCCTTGTTGGAGTTTTGTGAGGGGTTTTGTAACTCACAGTAAGACACAGGTGCACACCCCATAGTCCACCTTGCCACATTCAACATAACCCAGTTTATTCATTTGGTAGGATGCTGGGCCTTGGGAAGGATGAGAAGTGGGAGGCATAGGTCTCTGGGATGTGAGCCTGAGGCAGTTGGGCAGGCTGTGGAGCAAAAGTGTGTTTGTGTGCAGGTGGGGTCTCTTTGCTGCTATGTAAAAGCACAGTACTGGGGCCTTTCCATGGGCAGGATCTCCATCAAGGTGTTGTCACTGGGCTTGCAGTACTGGTAAAATATATTTTCCCAGTGGTAGAAATTCCACTTGGAAGAGGCCTCATCAGGCTCAGGGTCTGGCCACAGATGCTTTCCTCACAAAAATGTGGTCATAAAGAATATATTGAGAAGTCCCTACTCTCCTGTGTGAGAGTTTAAAATAGTTGTAGAATTGATTTTAAAAACTAATTTTATGGTATGTGTTGTTTGTCATCTATATGATGGAGACCTGTTCTACCAGTATGCTTTTGGGTAACTGGTTAGCCGAACAGTTTGACAGAAGGCAAAAGTTCTTAGGTAAACCCTTTTGCAGTGTTTCCCAAAGGGATTAAGCCTTCTCATTCTCTCAGATGCACATATGTTTGCTTTAGATCTACATTCCTTGCCACTGAGCTTTATCTGGGCCTGCTGGGAATTGTCTTCCATAGAAATAAATTTACCGCATTGCTGCCTTTATTGTAGAGTATCCAAACAATACCCTGCGGAAATTTCCTGGTGCACATGGTCTTGTGTGGGAATGTTTTGTGCTTCACGATATGGTGAATGGCATTATGTTGAAGAAATAGAAAGGCACAACAGGGAGAGTATGCCTCACCATATCATGAAGAGGTTTTGCAACCTTTGAAATACTTATGGTATTCCTTGTTACAATATCGTGGTGGTATGTATAATCTAATTGAATATATCACGCTTTGACTCATTTATGTATAAAAATAGAGTTTCAACTGCATCACTTCATATCATTTAGATTTCAAGTTGCTGAAGAAGCCGAAAGGCGAAACAAGTTGACTTTATTCTGGAAAACCTTGTTCTGCTTACATCATCTCATGGACTTCTTATATTATTTTATGGGATCCAAAAACCTTGGGTTCTTTTTTGTATATTTGTAATACATCTATATATGTATTCACGTTTGCCAGAGTTGTCTAATGTTACTGTGTTGTTCACCCCGGTTGTGGGTATGGTTTAATCATGAGGCAGAGCAACTTTCTTCTAACTTCCTTACCTCTTCTGCAGAGACTGAAAGAGCAGGCACAGCTCCTTTGCATGTCCAGCTTAGTTAGATAGGATTAGGGCCTCTTTCCTATGTGTCTTATAATGAACAAGCTATTCTTCCCCTCCCCCACACAAGGAGGGCTGCTTACACGCTTTAAGTCAGGGGTCAGCAACCTTTTCCAGCCATGGGCCGGTCCACCGTCCCTCAGACCATGTGGTGGGCTAGACTATTTGGGGGGGGGGAGAGATGAACAAATTCCTATGCCCCACAAATAACCCAGAGATCCATTTTAAATAAAAGGACACATTCTACAGGTACTCATGTAAAAATACGCTGATTCCCGGGCTGTCCGCGGGCCGGATTGAGAAGGCAATTGGTCTGCATCTGGCCCCCAGACCTTAGGTTGGTGACCCCTGCTTTAAGTGCTCAGGTCAGTGCTCTGGCTGCACCCGGGAATTCCCAGGGAGGAACTCTGGGAGGGGCCTTTAAGCTCCTGATGGTTCCTTAGTAACTATGCCCTTAACTGCCTCAGGACCTGTTGTCATGTATTGTGGCCAGCTGTTGGGCAGCTGTGTGTGGTGTGGCCCAAATCAGGACCTGATTGGGCTGGTGGGCTGGCTGTTCCCCACCTCTGTGCTAGACATAGGATTTTTCTACCTTGCATGGCATAGAGCAGTGTTTGCCAACCTGGTGCCCTCCATATCTTTTGGACTAAAATGTAGCATTTCTTCCTTCAGCTCCAGCATCATATGGCTATGCTATCCATGTGGGGCTGCCTTTGGAAAGTGCTCAGAAACATCAGCTGGCTCAAAGACCTGCAGCCAGATTGTGGACTGGGGCTGGTTATAGGGAGCAGAAGACTCCCTTGCTAGAACAGCTCCACGGGCTACTGGTCTGTTTCCTGGTTATGACCTGTAGAGCTCTATATGGCTTAGGCCTAGTCCATCTGAAATACCATATTCCTCCATATGAACCTGCCTGGGCTCTGAAATCTTTGGGAGAGGCCCTTCTCTCGGTCCCCCTACCCTCACAGGCACGCTTGGTGGGGACACGGAAGAGGGCCTTCTCAGTGGTGGCTTCTCCCAGACAATTTTGGAACTCCCTCCCTAGAGAAGTTAGACTGGCTCCTTCCTTGCTGTCCTGCTGGCAAATGAAGACCTTCGCGTTCCAACAAGATTTTGGGAACTGACTGCTTTTAAGGAAAGGGTTGGTGCCGTTCTGTTTTTGTTTTTTGTTTTTGGTGTGATTGTATGTTTTTAATAGATCTGGGAGTGTGTGTGTGTTTTAATTCTATTAATGTCTAATCATTAAGGATTGTTCTTTCCCCATGTTTTTACCCGTTCTATAAAAAAATAAAATTATTTTTTATTAATTTTGTGAAATTTTAACAAAAAAGACAACATGGTATTACATATATAGAAAAGAAGAAAGAAAAAAAGAAAGAAGATAAAGAAAATTTCCTTACACATACATAACTTTTCCTTTACATTATTTGTAAGACTTCTCTCGGTCCCTCCCATCTGAATTTCATTTCCTTAACCTTCTCTAGCAGCCTCTATAAACTAACATCTTAACCAATATACTTAAAACATATAATTGACCTATTTCAAAGAGATATAGCAAAAACCTATAACAACCTCCTAGTTGTTGTTGTTGTTCAGTCGTTCAGTCGTGTCCGACTCTTCGTGACCCCATGGACCAGAGCACGCCATGCACACCTATTCTTCACTGCCTCTCGCAGTTTGGCCAAACTCATGTTAGTAGCTTCGAGAACACTGTCCAACCATCTCATCCTCTGCCGTCCCCTTCTCCTTGTGCCCTCAATCTTTCCCAACATCAGGGTCTTTTCTAGGGAGTCTTCTCTTCTCATGAGGTGGCCAAAGTACTGGAGCCTTAACCTCAGGATCTGTCCTTCAGGTGAGCACTCAGGGCTGATTTCTTTAAGAATGGATAGGTTTGATCTTCTTGCAGTCCATGGGACTCTCAAGAGTCTCCTCCAGCACCATAATTCAAAAGCATCAATTCTTCGGCGATCAGCCTTCTTTATGGTCCAGCTCTCACTTCCGTACATTACTACTGGGAAAACCATAACTTTAACTATACGGACCTTTGTTGGCAAGGTGATGTCTTTGCTTTTTAAGATGCTGTCTAGGTTTGTCATTGCTTTTCTCCCAAGAAGCAGGCGTCTTCTAATTTCGTGACTGCTGTCACCATCTGCAGTGATCATGGAACCCAAGAAAGTGAAATCTCTCACTGCCTCCATTTCTTCCCCTTCTATTTGCCAGGAGGTGATGGGACCAGTGGCCATGATCTTAGTTTTTTTGATGTTGAGCTTCAGACCATATTTTGCGCTCTCCTCTTTCACCCTCATTAAAAGGTTCTTTAATTCCTCCTCACTTTCTGCCATCAAGGTTGTATCATCAGCATATCTGAGGTTGTTGATATTTCTTCCGGCAATCTTAATTCCGGTTTGGGATTCATCCAGTCCAGCCTTTCACATGATGAATTCTGCATATAAGTTAAATAAGCAGGGAGACAATATACAGCCTTGTCGTACCCCTTTCCCAATTTTGAACCAAAATATTACAATATTTATTCAAATACACTTTAAATTTCTTCCAATCTTCCTCCATCGTCTCTTCTCCCTGGTCGCGGAGTCTTCCAGTCAGCTCGGCCAGTTCCATAAGTCCATCATCTTCATTTGCCATTCGTCTATTGTTGGTATTTCCTGGCTCTTCCAATTCTTAGCAAGTAGTAGCCTCGCAGCAGTTGTGGCATACAAAAAGAATGTAATGTCTTTTGGGGGGATTTCCTCCCCCACTATTCCCAGTAAAAAGGCTTCTGGTTTCTTTATAAAAGTGTCTTTTAACACTTTTTTCATCTCATTATAAATCTTTTCCCAGAAGTTCTTTATCCTGGGGCAAGTCCACCACATGTGGTAAAAGGTCCCTTCTTTTTCTTTACATTTCCAACATTTGTTCTCAGATGTATGATACATTTTTGCAAGTTTTACAGGTGTTAAATACCATCTGTACATCATCTTCATTATATTTTCTCTCAAAGCAGTACATGCAGTAAATTTAATTCCTTTTTTCCAGTTTCTCCCAATCTTTTAACATTATATTATGCCCCACATCCTTTGCCCAGTCAATCATTACAGATTTCACTTGTTCATCCTTCGTATGCCATTCCAACAATAAATTATACATTTTGGAAAGATTTTTACTTTGTGTGTCCAGCAACTCTATTTCCAGTTTAGATTTTTCTGTTTGAAAACCAGTATTTTTATTATCAACCTTAAACATTTCATTAATCTGGTGATATTGCAACCAATCATTTAAATTATCCTTAAGCTGTTCATAAGACTTTAATTTGAATTTATTGTCCACTTCCGTCAGAAGATCACTATATTTCAATCACTTGGTTTCCATGTTTAACCTTTTATGGGCCTTGGCCTCTAATGGTGAGATCCACCTAGGTGTTTTTCTTTCTAAAATATCTTTATACCTATTCCATACATTAAACAATGATTTTCTAATTATATGGTTTTTAAAACAACTATGGGCCTTTTTCTTGTTATACCATAAGTAAGCATGCCAACCAAATGCATTATCAAATCCTTCTAGATCTAATAAATCAGTGTTTTCCAACATAAACCAATCTTTAAGCCAACAAAAAGCAGCAGCTTCAAAATAAAATTTTAAATCTGGCAGGGAGAAGCCACCTCTTTCCTTTACATCTGTTAGAAGTTTATACTTAATTCTTGGTTTCTTCCCCTGCCAGATAAATTTAGATAATCCTTTTTCCCACTCTTTAAAACATTTCATGTTGTCTATGATGGGTAACACTTGGAATAAAAACAGCATTTTTGACAAAACATTCATCTTTACAGCAGATATTCGGCCTGAAAAAGAGAATTTCAAATTAGACCATATGTCCAAATCTCTCTTAATTTCATTCCATAACTTTACATAATTATCTTTATAAAGATTCAATTTTTTGCAGTCAGATTCACACCTAGATATTTCACCTTTTTCACAAAATTCAAACCAGTGTTCTCTAGCCTGTCAATCTCTTCAGTCGGAAGGTTTTTACTCAACACTTTGGTTTTACTTCAATTTAAAACCTGCAAATTGTCCAACATCTTGGATCAATTCCAGTGCTTTACTTGCACTGGGATCTGGATCCTGTAGTGTCAGCACTAAGTCATCCGCAAAGGCTTTCAATTTATACTGTTTTGACCCCACCACAATGCCTTTTACTTCTTCACTTTTTCTTAACATACCGTATTTTTCGCTCCATAAGACACACTTTTCCCCTCCTAAAAAGGAAGGGGAAATGTCTGCACGGCTTATGGAGCGAAGGCACTGGACAGCAGCGGGATCCCTCGGCGTCGCGAGCGGAGGGATGCCTCTGCCGCCAAAGCCTGTGCCTCTCCCAGCCGCAGGCTCCTGTGCCTGTTCTTGTGGGCATGGGGGCGGGGGCGGGCAGACAAGTGGCCGAAAGGAGCCCTTTCGGCTGCTCGTCCATCTGCCCCCGCTTCTGCCGCTGCCCCCCTCTGGCGCTAGCGGGAGCGGGACCGTGGTTGGAAGAGGCACAGCGCAGCACAGCGCCTCTCCCAACCACTGCCCCGATCCCTGCTCTTGTGGGCGGCAGAGGGGGCGGGGGCGGACGGATGAGCAGCCAAAAGGGCTTTCAGCCGCTTGTCTGTCCGCCGCCGCCCGCAAGAGATCGGAGCCTGCGGTTGGAAGAGGCGCAGCGCAGCGCCTCTCCCAACCGTGACCCCGATCCCTGCTCTTGCGGGCGGGGGCAGACAGACGAGCAGCTGAAAGGGCTTTCAGCCGCTTGTCCGTCCACCCCACCACGCCCACAAGAGCAGGGACAGGAGCCTGCTGTACAGAGAGCAGGGAGGAGGGGTGGATGGTGCTGCCTTGCATCCCTCCTCCCTGCTCGCTGTACAGGAAGAAAAGCTGCAGCCACTTACACGCTGTGCTAGATAGCCGCCCACAGTGTGTAAGCGGCTGCCACTTTCTTTCCATACAGTGAGCAGGGAGAAGGGATGCACGGCAGCCCCGTGCGTCCCTCCTCCCTGCTCGCTGTACGGAAAGAAAAGCAGCTGCCTCTTTCTTTCAGTACAGCGAGCAGGGAGAAGGGGACAGGCTTCGTAGCCTATCTCCGCTACGGGAAGAGCGAGCAACACGCAGGAGGAGGAGGCGGAGGCTGCGACTCCTCTCTGGGGCTGAGTCGGGCTCACGCTTGCTTGCCTGCCTGCCTGCCTGCCTTCCGTGGGCTCCTCCTTTAAAGCAAGCAAAGCGACAGCCCGGCTCAGCTCCGGAGAGGCTGTCGCTTTTGCCCCCATCCCAGCTCTGTCCACCCTAGAAACTGCCCACCCTGAAACTTTCCCAGAATCTGCCCCTTCCCCCCTTAATCCCTCCCTGAATATGCCCCCTCCCCCTGAAACTTTCCCACAATATTCCCCTTTGCCCCTGAAACATACCCACAATATGCCCCCTTGCCCCTGAGCCCTCCCTGTAAGAGACCCTTTCTTTCCAAGCCTTCCCTCTTAACCCCTGTCCCCATCCCAGCTCTGCCCACCCTAGAAACTGCCCACCCTGAAACTTTCCCAGAATATGCCCCCTTTGCCCCTGATGCCCTCCCTAAATATGCACGGTAGAGGGGAGTCTGACACCAGTTTGAAGAAGGCACAGAGGAGAGGAGAAGGTGATGGAGTGCAAAAGGTCAGGCAGGAGGCAGACGCTCCACAGACAGTACTTGAAGGAGCACCCCCTCCAAAAAAAGTGACACCCCCAATCCTTCCTCAGAATTTTTTGTTCTTGTTTTCCTCCTCTAAAAACTAGTTGCGCCTTATGGTCTGGTGCGTGTAATGGTGCGAAAAATACGGTATTCAGCAAAACCTCCAGGACTGACATAAATAAAAGAGGGGAGAGTGGAACCCTTGCCTGGTTCCTTTTTCTATTCTTAATTCCTCTGATACCACATTATTTACAACTAGTAGACATGTAGCCCGTTAAATTAACGGGCGCTAGAACCCGCCGCGTGCCCGCGCACACCCGACGCTTCAAATCGGGGGTGTAGCACTGAGGGGGCGCTGAGGCAGAGTCTGCCCCGGCCAAGCAGAGCTCCGCCGCTGCCCGCAGGAAAAGCCCCCAGCCCAGCGCGCACCCGCCGCGTGCCCGCGCACACCCGCTGGGGGCGGGAAGGGGTTCCCCCCTCTCCTTACTCCCCGGGGGCGGCTGCAGCGGCGGCGGCGGCGGGTGTGCGGCGACCCTCTTCGGCCTCCGGAGCACCGGCGCTCCGCAAGGCGGGTCGATTCAGGCCGCTGGGGGGTGGAGAGGGGCTCCCTCCCCCTTCTTCTTCTTTTTTTTTCCGGGGGCGGCTGCAGCGGCGGTGGTAGCGGTGACGGGGATGGGGCGGCCCTCCTTGGCCTCCGGAGCACTGGTGCTCCGCTGGATGGGCCGTCCCAGGCCGCTAGGCCTCGGAGCCCCCGTTCTGCCCGGCCCCGGATGGCTCTCTGCAACAGCCGCCGCTCGATTGCTCGCACGCCTGCGCGCCCTCCGGCCAATCAGCACCCCGCACCTGCTGCCGCCCGAAGTCCCTGTGTCCAATCCCTGTGTCCGTGGGGCACATGCGCAGTAGCCCAAACCCACGGACACACGGGCAGTGGACGCAGAGACACTTGGGCTTTATTATATAGGATAAGCTTAGCTTTCTGTTCCGAATAAATTGCATTAATAGCATTTAAAAAGTTTTGGCCAATCTCGATATTATCCAAAAGAAATGTTGTCAAAGGCTTTCTCTGCATCAATAATTATAATTGCTTTACAGTCCTTCTTTGCCTCTAACATTTCTAAAATATCAATAACATTTCTAACATTATCTTTCATGTGTCTCCCAGGGAGAAATACCACCTGGTCTTTATTAATATACTCATTTAATACCATCTTCAGCCTTCTTGTCAAAATATTGGCAAAAAATTTGTAATCCACATTGAGCAAGGAGATTGGTCTGTAATTTTTAAGTTGAGATCGGTCTGTGTCTGGTTTTGGGATCAGAGTGATAAAAGCCTCCTTCCAGGTCTCGGGTGCTTGGCGCCCCCCCCCCTCAAAATTTTATTCCCAACATCCACCAAAGATTGAATTAACCAGTCCTACAGCGTCTTGTAATATTTAGCAGTTAGGCCATTCAGGCCTGGGGCTTTGCGTATTTCCATTTGTCCTATAACCATTTCAACTTCTTGTCTCGAGATTAAGTCATTGAGTAGAGTCTTTTTCTCTGTGGGAATTTTCTGCAGTCCTCTTAAATCCAAGAATTGCTTTATCTTGTCGTCGTCCTTTTCTCTTCTGTACAAATGCTTATAATATTTCTGAAAATTATTTCTGATCTCTGCTGGGTTCTCAATAGATTTCCCTTCGACCACAATTTGAGTTATTGTATTTAACTTTTCAGGTGGCGCTGTGGGTTAAACCACAGAGCCTAGGGCTTGCTGATCAGAAGGTCGGCGGTTTGAATCCCTACGACGGGGTGAGCTCCCATTGCTCGGTCCCAGCTCCTGCCCACCTAGCAGTTTGAAAGCACGTCAAAGTGCAAGTAGATAAATAGGAACTGCTCTGGCGGGAAGGTAAACGGCGTTTCCGTGCACTGCTCTGGTTCACCAGAAGCGGCTTTGTCATGCTGGCCACATGACCCGGAAGCTGTACGCCAGCTCTCGGCCAATAAAGCGAGATGAGCGCCGCAGCCCCAGAGTCAGACACGACTGGACCTAATGGTCAGGGGTCCCTTTACCTTTACCTTTTAACTTTTGCCTCTTTTTCAATTGCCAAGCCAACAATTTTCCACATTTGTTGGCAGACTCAAAAGATCTTTGTTTCATCAATTTAACTTTCCATTCTATCTCCTGGTTAATGATCGGAGAAAATTGTATTTGCATGGCTTTAATTTCCTTTTGAATTTGTAGATTCTTTGGATTGCTTCTTAACTTTTTCTCTTTTTCCTTTAATTGGGTCAAAAAAAATCCTTTTTATCTTTCTGGGCCTTTTTTCTGATTGAGTTTTGCTGAATTAGGAACCCTCTCATCACCGCTTTACTTGCGTCCCAAACGACCCTCAAATCAGTATCACTGTTCATATTGATGTCAAAATAGTCCATTAGGGTCTTCTGAGCTTTTTCAACAATCTGTTTGTTCCTAAATAAGGTATCATTCATTCTCCATCTAAAGGATCCCTGCAGAGATGTTTTTTGTTCCAACAAAACAGGATTGTGATCTGAACATGTTTTTGGGAGGATGTCTGCTTTATTTACCCTTGGAGCAACTTTGGTTATCCAGATATATTCCAGACGACTAAACGATTGCTTCACATCTGAGAAAAATGTAGTCTTGGATTCTTCAGCCTCCAAATGTCCATCAAATCAAAGTTATCCACCAAGTCAAAGAAGGTCTTTGGCAATCTTCCTTCATTTGAGAACTTTTGTCTTTGTGTTCTATCCATCAAAGTGGAGACCACACCATTTAAGTCTCCCAATAGCACTATTTTATAATCCAGATAATCCAGCAATCTTGCTTCCAGGTTCTTATAAAATTCTGCTTTACTGTCGTTTGGCGCATAGATTCCCACAATTAGTAGTTTTTAGCCCTGCGCAGTGACTTCCACTGCAACAATTCTTCCTTCGTCATCTTTAAAAATCAATTTTGGATCAAGTCTCTCCTTTGCATTTATCACCACACCTCTTTTCTTTACTGTATCTGAAGAAATAAAATCTTTGCCTACCCATTTATTTTGCAGAATTTTCCTGTGATTTCTAGTAACATGCGTTTCTTGAAGACAAATTATATCCAAATTCTGCTTCAATAAAATGTGTTGAATCTGATTCCTTTTGGCTTGTAAATTTAAGCTGTGAACGTTACAAGAACATATTTTAAGTGCCATCTTGAACAGGTTCTGAAGAAAAAGCGGTGTAAATCTAGTTTGCTGCTCCTGTTGGTGTCTGATTAATTTCAAAGTCTTTTAGATGTTTGTCAAGAAAATTCCTCATCTCACTTGGTGTCTTGATTCTTTGTTTCCTCTTCTTAAAGGTAAAGGAGAGTCCTTGAGGGAATTCCCATCAGAAAGGGATTCCCTTCTGTCTCAATGCCTGGGTGAGGTCTGCATAATTACATCTTAAGTCCAAAAAGCATTTGGGGATCTCTTTGCAGAGGATCACTGGTTCTTGGATTTTAATGTTTTTATTGTAATGTTGGCCCAGGATTGCATCTCTTTGTTCTTTTGTCTTGAAACTGCCTTGGTCGCACTGGTCGATGATCTCCGGCGGGCTAGGGACAAAGGTGACAGCTGTTTCCTAGTTCTGCTGGATCTCTCAGCGGCCTTTGACACCATCAACCATGACATCCTTCTGGACCGTCTAGAGGGTTTGGGAGCTGGGGGCACTGTTATACAGTGGTTCCGCTCCTTCCTCCTGGGCCGTGTTCAGAAAGTGGTGGTGGGGGATGAGTGTTCAGACCCCTGGGCTCTCACTTGTGGGGTGCCTCAGGGTTCCGTCCTCTCCCCCATGCTTTTTAACATCTATATGCAGCCGCTGGGAGAGATCATCAGGGGGTTTGGACTGGGTGTTCATCAGTATGCGGATGACACCCAGCTCTACCTCTCTTTCAAATCAGAACCAGTGAAGGCGGTGAAGGTCCTGTGTGAGTGCCTGGAGGCGGTTGGAGGATGGATGGTGGCTAACAGATTGAGGTTGAATCCTGACAAGACAGAAGTACTGTTTTGGAGGGACAGGGTGCGAGCGGGTGTGGGGGATTCCCTGGTCCTGAATGGGGTAACTGTGCCCCTGAAGGACCAGGTGCGCAGCCTGGGAGTCATTTTGGACTCACAGCTGTCCATGGAGGCGCAGGTCAATTCTGTATCCAGGGCAGCCGTCTACCAGCTCCATCTGGTGCGCAGGCTGAGACCCTACCTGCCCTCAGACTGTCTCGCCAGAGTGGTGCATGCTCTAGTTATCTCCCGCTTGGACTACTGCAATGCGCTCTACGTGGGGCTACCTTTGAAGGTGACCCGGAAACTGCAATTAATCCAGAATGCGGCAGCTAGACTGGTGACTGGGAGTGCCGCCGGGACCACATAACACCGGTCCTGAGAGATCTACATTGGCTCCCAGTACGTTTCCGAGCACTATTCAAAGTGTTGGTGCTGACCTTTAAAGCCCTAAACGGCCTCGGTCCAGTATACCTGAAGGAGCGTCTTCACCCCCACCGTTCAGCCCGGACACTGAGATCCAGCGCCGAGGGCCTTCTGGCGGTTCCCTCACTGCGAGAAGCAAAGCTACAGGGAACCAGGCAGAGGGCCTTCTCGGTAGTGGCGCCCGCCCTGTGGAACGCCCTCCCATCAGAAGTCAAAGGTACTAACAACTATCTGACATTTAGAAAATGCCTGAAGACAGCCCTGTTCAGGGAAGTTTTTAATCTGTGACGTGTATGTATTTTAATATTTGTTGGAAGCCGCCTAGAGTGGCTGGGGAGACCCGGCCAGATGGGCGGGGTAAAAATGATAAATTATTATTATTATTATTATTATTGAAAATTATTAAGCAGTCAGTTGGGATTTTACTGTCTTCTTTCTAGCTCCATATCTGAAAGCCTTTACAATCCAAGAGCCTAGTTCTTCCTTATCTAGCTCCCACCAGGAAGCCAATTCCTCCATCAACCAATCATTCAAATCTTCTGTCTACACTTCTGGCATCCCTCTTAATCTCAAATGAGTCTCTTTTTCCTTCATCTTCAAAAATGCAACAGAATCTTGAATTTGTTCCTGTGTCCTCTCCAAATCCAAAGAGCTAGTATCACCTTTGGATTCCCCCTCCTCCAAAACTTTCACCCTGGCCCCCAGGCTTGTGACATCCGTTTTCACTTGTTTCACCTCCTCCTTAAGCTCTCCAAATGATTTTTAAAAATCGTCCATTTGAGATTTGATCGAATCAGTCACCTCTCTTCCATTTAATTTCTTGAGCACAACCCGCAATTTCATTTTTTAAATCCGTTGACATCTGTTGTAACATTTCTGCAATGTGCTCACTTCCCTTTGAATCTTTCCTGCCTGCTGTCTTGCTTCTTGTGTCAGTCATGTTTCAAAGGCAGCCTCTATGTGGTGACCTTGTATCACAGGAAATACTTAAGTAAACAGAGGCTTGTGATTCCAACAATAGTTCTACAACTTGCCACAATAGCGGCAGACCTTGAAAATAAGTTTTTGCCCAGGAGAAACTGGTTCCAAACAAGTTCAGCCGTAACGAAGGGATACTGAATGTCAAATGTGCTGTTTTTTTCCAGCTTTCAGACTTTGCAGATACAAAAGAACTCCAGTCTGGAAAAATGAAAATAATTCTTTCTGATCTGGCTACCAAGTAACAAAGGGTAATGGAGTCTCACCTCACTGTCTATCTGTCCTGCTCTCAGGAATAGAGCTTCTTTAATCCACAGTCCTTTCTTTGCAGGGTCAAAATATTAAAGGAAACAAGCACCCTCCCTTTTCCCTGCATAGGGGGGGGGGATCAAGTCAATTTTGCCTTAGGAAGTTTTCAATTAAAGATAAAAGTCCATGGCTTCCACTTGAATGGCACTGCCTCCGAACTGCTTCAGCAGTAATTTTAAATCACTTGCCTCGCCAAATCCTCAAAATTGTAATCCAAATATTAGTACTCACAGTTTTTCAATGGCTTTTCATAAATTTGTGAAAATTGACCGCTGGTTCCCTCCAGGACACGAAGCTTCATGCCAAGAAGTTAGCAGTAAATCCACAGTGCCCTCGTCTCCAACCCCCTCACTCTCAGGGCTCTTAAAAAGAGCTTTGCCAGGGAGGGGGGAGTCTTTCAGGCACCCGGCAGATCTCCAAGCCCCCAGAACGCTCGATCTGGGGTTTCTGAGGGGGTCCACAGCGCTTTTGCAGTGTCCCCTGACTTTGAAGCGCTGGAAATTCTTCCGCTGAAGAATTTCCTGTCCTAATGGCTCTGCGATCAACCGGAAGTCCTAGCTCAGTGATGGCTAACCTTGACACTCCAGATGTTTTGGAACTACAACTCCCATCATCCCTAGCTAACAGGATCAGTGGTCAGGGATGATGGGAGTTGTAGTCCCAAAACATCTGGAGTGTCAAGGTTAACCATCACTGTCCTAGCTGTTCTAATTCTGTCTGTAATCCGCCTTGAGTCCCTGTCAGGAAGAAAGGTGGGCACAAATAAATATATAACAACAATGTTATCTGGGGCTGATGGGAGTTGCAGTCAGACTCTAGTCCAGGCATCCCCAAACTCAGCCCTCCAGATGTTTTGGGACTACAATTCCCATCATCCCTGACCACTGGTCCTGTTAGCTAGGGATGATGGGAGTTGTAGTCCCAAAACATCTGGAGGGCTGAGTTTGGGGATACCTGCTCTAGTCCTCCAGCTGGGCGAGGCCTGCTGGCCTAGAGACCCCTGGCTTGCCTCTTGTTTCTTGTGGGGTGAGAGAGAATCAGCTGCTGTGGTAAGGTGCCCCAGCCCTGTTATGAAATTGAGCAGAGTAACTGCGCCGCAGAAGACGTGCTGAGGAAACCACGTATTGAACATAATTAAGAGAATGCAAAATAAGTCCTTTGCTTGGTTTTAATTATAGAAAAGAAAATAATAGAAGTTATACTAAGTTTACAAAACATGACCCAACCAGTGACCCCCCCCCCACCAGGGTCCAGAGAGGAGTAAACAACGTTCCTTATATACTACATTTGCTAGCTCAATTAACAACACCTGCTGTACTCCCTCACAGCTGCAAAACTAGGACATGAGATTTCCTTCTGACTTTTAAAGAGGTACACATTTTGTGGAACAATAATGAACCTTAATATTTGAACTACTCAACAAGCCCAAGCAGGTTTCCTCTCGCTAGATTTTAATGCTCCTTTGGTTGAAACCATTGCTTGAGTCAGCAGAAATGTTTGGAAAGCAATTTTGTGTAATTGTGCAAAAGGCTAAGTCAGTGCGTGTGGTTTGAGTTGATTGTGATTTGATTGTGCTTGAGTAAAGTGGGCTTCTCATCCCAAGCAGTGATGGAGTTTCATGCTCCGGCACCCAGGGGGCAGAGAGCAGGCGGGGGTGGGGCTGGCATGCGTCCTGGGGGCATGGCACATGTCCTGCAGGGGTGTGGCGCCCAGCGTGGGCAGGGGGACAGCCACAATGGCACCCCACCGGGATCGCGCTGCCAGGGGCGGTGCGCTCCCCCCGTACTCCTTCCTCCGCCAGTGATCCCAAGGCTAATATCGAGTGCTCCTTCTCTCCTAGTTCTGTGCCTTTAGGGCTCTATGTATATAACTTGCTTTAGAGCTCAGTGGTAAACAAGCAAGAGTTACAGATGCTGCTAGTGTGGAGGACTATAGAGTAATGAAAGGCTCCAGGCCCCAGTCTCGGCTCTACTTGCTCCCAGTTTTAATTGATCATGAAATAATTTTTATCAAGTCAAATTCTGCATGATGGACACGTGTGACAGCCCGTATATTTGCAGCTAAGGAAAATGTTACAAAGGTAGAGAATGTATTGTTCTGCTTGTGTTAAGTGTGGGCCCTTTAAAAGATTGTCTGTTCAAAGTTCAGCAGCAGGTTCCTTGGTAAATGGTTGTAGCTATTTAGCACCAACTGAAAACAGTGTTATATCATGTAATCCTACCGGTATATCTTTCTGCATTTCCAAATTCCTGTTCAGACCTCAGTTTATCCCAGTGTACTGAGCAAAAAAGATCCATACAAAAATTGTGTCCTATGGACTGTCCCCATCGGACCTGTTGAAATTAGACCTTGCCACAGCTAAAAGAACTATTAAGCAAAAACTAGATGAGATAGATCTCCATCAAAACATCATAATGGGAAGTGGCACCTGTTCACCACTGAATCTCGGTATAGTGCCCTCCCCGCAGTTCCCATCTTATTTGACATCTATATCAGTTGCGGCCCATAGATTTGCCTTTATTAAGGCAAGATTTAATTCCCTCCAATGTTATGAGCAATAGGTTTTCCAAAGGTCAGATTTCAGTTCTGTGTGCATGTGACAACAGAACTATAGAATCCCTTCATCATATATTATTCTGTTGCCCCCTGCATTCGGTCCCTCGGACTAGACTTTTATCCCCTTTAATATTAGAAACTTTGGATGAGACCCCGGAGTCCCAGTTAATATATCTGCTACAGGACAATGATCCGAGTAGATCACTTCTTGTAGCTAGATATTTGATTGCAGTTCTATCCTATAAGAGGAAAAATGGGTTACTATATGATTATTGATTTTCCGTCCAAATGGCTGATTTACTGTGGTGATCTGATGAGCTAAGTGTTTGCCGTTCCCTATTGTGTAAATGGAATTTATAATTTTATAATTTTATATGGATAGGATTTATATGGATTGAACCAATCTAATCTATTTTATTCTCTTATGCCCCATTTTACTTTGCTGTATGAAGTATATTACTGTGTATTTTGTGTTGTTATTTAAATATGGGCCTATGGCCGTAATAAAGATTCTATTCTATTCTATTCCAGTGTACTGAGCTAGATAAGGACTTGCATGTGGGATTCCTTTATATGGGATTCCATTTCCTATTACCTTCATTGACAACACTCTTCTGTTTTTACTAGGGTTTCTGCTCTTCAAAGAGTTATGCCAAATGAACATGGAGGAAGGGGTTCCTCAGCTGAAGTTCTATGAAGAGGTAAGAGATCTATGCGATTCAAATCTGGTGAATCGTGTCTGGATCTTTCTATGCGATTCAAATCTGGTGAATCGTGTCTGGATCTTTCTATGCGATTCAAATCTGGTGAATCGTGTCTGGATCTTTCTTCAACATGGTAAAGGAATCTCTCCCCCCACCCCACCCCTCTTTTTTTTTTTTTTAAGAGCTAGGTTCAGGGGAAAATTTTGACACTACATGGTTGGTGAGAAACCAGCTCTTTTGCAAACTTCCGTTTTTGAGTTCAGAACCGTTCAGCCCCTCCCTCTCCGTTTCTAAATGCCCAAGAAAGGATCTCCCTCTTTCCCTTGGACTTCTCAGTGTTTCTCTACAACCACAATAAATTCTAGGAAGAAAAGGCAAAGGAATTGAGTTTGCTTTTTGTTCTGGTGCATTTGTTGTGCAATAGGGAATAAATAAGAAAATATTAAAATAATAATAATAATAATAATTTATTTGTCCCCCGCCCATCTAGGCGGCCTCCAACAGATATTAAAACACATCAAAATCACAGGTTAAAACTTCCTTAAACAGGGCTGCCTTCAGGTATTTTCTGAATGTAGGATAGTTGTTTATCACTTTAACCTCTGCTGGGTGGGCGCCACTACCGAGAAGGCCCTCTGCCTGGTTCCCTGTAGCTTTGCTTCTCGCAGTGAGGGAACCGCCAGAAGGCCCTCGGCGCTGGATCTCAGTGTCCGGGCTGAACAGTGGGGGTGGAGACACTCCTTCAGGTATACAGGACCGAGGCCGCTTAGGGCTTTAAAGGTCAGCACCAACACTTTGAATTGTGCTCGGAAACGTACTGAGAGCCAATGTAGTTCTCTCAGGACCGGTGTTACGTGGTCCCGGCGGCACTCCCAGTCACCAGTCTAGCTGCCGCATTCTGGATTAATTGTAGTTTCCGGGTCACCTTCAAAGGTAGCCCCACGTAGAGCGCATTGCAGTAGTCCAAGCGGGAGACAACAAGAGCATGCACCACTCTGGCGAGACAGTCTGCGGGCAGGTAGGGTCTCAGCCTGCGTACCAGATGGAGCTGGTAGACAGCCGCCCTGGACACAGAATTAACCTGCGCCTCCATGGACAGCTGTGAGTCGAAAATGACTCCCAGGCTGCGCACCTGGTCCTTCAGGGGCACAATTGCCCCATTCAGGGCCAGGGAGTCCCCCACACCCGTGTCAGGATTCAACCTCAACCTGTTAGCCGCCATCCTCCAACTGCCTCCATGCACTCACACAGAACATTCACCGCTTTCACTGGTTCTGATTTAAAAGAGAGGTAGAGCTGGGTATCATCCGCATACTGATGAACACCCAGCCCAAACCCCCTGATGATCTCTCCCAGCGTCTTCATATAGATATTAAAAATCATGGGGGAGAGGACGGAACCCTGAGGCACCCTACAAGTGAGAGCCCAGGGGTCTGAACACTCATCCCCCACCACCACTTTCTGAACACAGCCCAGGTGGAAGGAGCGGAACCACTGTATAACAGTGCCCCCAGCTCCCAACCGCTCTAGACGGTCCAGAAGGATGTTATGGTCGATGGTGTCAAAGGCCGCTGAGAGATCCAGCAGAACTAGGAAACAGCTGTCACCTTTGTCCCTAGCCCGCTGGAGATCATCAACCAGCGCGACCAAGGCAGTTTCAGTCCCATGATGAGGCCTGAATCCCGACTGGAAGGGATCCAAATGGTCCGCATCCTCCAGGCGTGCCTGGAGTTGTTCAGCAACCACCCGCTCAATCACCTTGCCCAAGAATGGTAGATTTGAGACTGGGCGATAGTTGACCATATTGGCCAGGTCTAAAGATGGGTTTTTTTAAAGAAGCGGTTTAATGACCGCCTCTTTCAGTGGGTCTGGGAAGACTCCCTCACAGAGGGAAGCATTCACCACCCCGCGGAGCCCATCACCCAGCCCTTCCCAGCTAGCTTTTATTAGCCAGGATGGGCAAGGATCAAGAAGACAGGTGGTCGGTTTCACTCGTCCAAGCAGCCTGTCCACATCCTTGGAAGTAACAGATTGGGCTGGGCCTGCATTTGATGGCGTTAACGACAACGACCCGGGCTGTGGTGACAGTGCCGGCCTAGAAGTTCCCCTGTTCAACTTCCGTCTGCCCCTTCTCTGTCCCCACCCCCGTTTTCAATTACCCTCTTCTCGCCCCCCCCCTTTTCTATTACCCTCTTCAATTACCGGTTTGTGAGCTTGCAAATGGCTGACGGAGCTCTGAGGTTTTGCTGTGATGTGTAATAGCTGCGCCCGTTTTTTTGCATTTGTAGCTGTAGTACCAAGTATAGCCGTCGCTAGAGGGCGCTGTTTTGTTGATGACATATAATAGCTGCGACAGGTTTTTTGGGTTTAAACTTTATTTTAGGTATGACAGGTGTGGTTTTTCTGAAATTTTATTATGCCAGATTATTTTGACATGGCAATGGAACGCTGTGTCCTAATTTGATGCGATTTGGTCCAGCGGTTACGGAGCAAGGGTGTTTCGGACAAACACGCAATGGGAACATGTTTATATATATAGATTATGTATTTTGTGGTTTTATATCTTGATTTTATTCTGTGAACTGCCCTGAGAGCCCCGAGTATAGGGTGGTATATAAATTCTAATTATTATTATTATTATTATTATTATTATTATTATTATTATTTTATTTTAAAACTCTCAAAGCAGGTTACAAAAAGAATAAACAATAAAATTATTAGTAAGAACAATTAAAACATTTTTTTAAAATTAAAACCAGCAATAAACTAAAAACATGTCTGCACCCTCAATATCTGGACAGGCTTGTGTAAACAAACATTTTTTAGCAGGTGCCAAAAACAATACTGTGAAGACACCTGCCTGATGTCAACAAGCCAGGAGTTCCAAAGTGCAGGAACTGCCACTCTAAATGATAGATTTCTTTGGATCACTTGGTCCCCAAGGAGCCCCATCCCTGCATGGGGCAGGGGAATAAGGCAAGAGGTGCCCCAAGCGGTCTGCCGGGGGAGGGGGGCTATGCCATCTGGCTGTGTTCAGAGTGATAGGTTTATTTCATCTTGCTCGATACGGAGATGTGACAGGCTTGCACAGCCCTGTGGAAGGCTAACTGAGGAGCAGTGTATCATGGAGAGATCCATCAAAAGCCCAGGCCCCCGGTTCATCTGGGAGCCTGGCATGATTGAATGCCCTGCTCTGTGTAGATGCAATAGAACTGCTGGCCTTCAGGTGGAGTGGGAGGAGATGGGGCCAAGCTCTGCCCACACAAGGGACGCAGCAGACTGCCCTCCTTGGTTGGAGGAGTGTTGGGGGCTCACAGAAGCCGCTCGTTTAATTTCTGGTGGCACACAAATTGGGAATTGCCTTCATGCCCTGTTGGTAGGCTTCCCAGAGGCAATGTCTGTCCTCTGCTGGAGGCAGGATGCTGGACCAGGTGGAACGATGTGCATTCACTGGGGCTCCTCTGAGGCTCTTGTGCTGAGGACCACAACAAGGGGCTCTGGCGCCAACACATCCTGAATATGGGCAACCACGATCAACCAGCATCTCCACGCAACCCAGGACTCCTGTTAATGAGGCTTAAGCAGCTGTTCCTTTCCCTGGCAAATCCTTTCCTGGTGTCAATGCCGCTGCAGCCTGATGTAAATGCAGAAGTCTCTTTGCCATGCAAACTGATTAGAGGAATTAACGGATGGAGCTGAGTCAGTTAGGGTAAGAGGCTTGATTGCAGCTTGTGAACCCCTGGCCTGCTCTCCAGCACCAGGAAGGCTGCTCTGGCCATTCCCAAAATAGCCCAGCGTCTGAGAGGCTGGGAAGGAAGAGAGCGCCAGGTGCTGGCCATAGCAGCCCTGCTTGAACGGTGTTCTGGTCACCTGGGGAGAGAAATCTTAGGAGAGCTCCCCTTTTCTGGAAGAGCATTGTAAAAAGGGTAGAGTGGCATGCATTTGGCAACATAGTTAGAATGTGGCACTGATCTGCTTTGAAAGACAAGGTTTCTCAAGCTGTGATTTCTGCATTACAGGAGGTGGGCTAGATGGCCCTTTGGGTTCATTCCAACTATGATTTTATGATCAACCTCTTTGCCACTCTATCAACCGCAAAAAGAATGGCTTTTGCTGCCTCAGGATGTGGGCAAAGCGGCCTGGAGTGTTGAACATAGGACGTTGCCTTACACTGAGTTGTTCCATCGCTACACTGACCGGCAGCAGCTCTCCAGGATTGCAGGCAGGAGTGTCTCCCAGCCCTACCATTGGGGGTTGATCCTGGTACCTCCTGCATGCAAGGCAGATGCTCTGCCGCTGAGCTCAACCTTGCTTTTGTTGGGTTTTGGCCAGTTTCTCCAATTATTCAGTCATCTGGCAGTGGGAAAGCCAAGAGAAGAACCATCAAAGGAGGACTTGAGGAGCTCAAAGGCTCAGTGTGCTGAATCACCACATTTGTGTTTTGCAGATTAAAGAATATGAAAAACTGGACTCGGAGGAGGATCGTCTCAGCAGGAGCCGGCAGATCTACGACACCTACATAATGAAAGAGCTGCTCTCCTGCTCACACGTACGTAAGCCCATCCTCCCGGGATTCGTTAAAAGCCAGGACTTAAAACCAGACAGAGATGTCTTAACCTAGAGGCCTAGCCAGGGACTGGAATGCAGGACCCTTTAAAAGCCACTTAAATCAGTGCTTTTGTTAAAAGGATTGGAAGCCAGAAAGAAATGTCTCATTGATTTGTTACTGTTCCTCTTAACACTTACACAGGAGTAGTGGCTTCCTCTGCTTTAGCTATAATGCCTCTTCTGAGTGCTGTAGACCAATTTTCTTCTTCCACCCATGAAAATATTTAGCATAAGCTGGTGAGGACAGCAAACAGCTTTGATATCTATTTATCTATTTATCTATATGAGAAACAATGGTATATACATATTTTAATTAATAAATAAAAGCACGTTGCTGATTCTTCCCCCCCCCCCCCGCCTCAAAGTCACATTCTCAAACCATCTTCAGCCCATTAAAAATAATTATCCCTCCCTTTTTTGAAATCCGTTTATATTTCTTACTGGATTGTTATTTTAACTTCATAATAAAGTCTTGGGGGGGGGAAATTAATTAAAAAATCCTTTCCCCCCCCCCTTCCACAGCCTTTTTCGAAGCCAACAGTTGATCACGTGCAAACTCATCTTGCCAAGAAGCAGGTCCCACCAACCCTTTTTCAGGTGACTCTGGAATCCTTGTTGTTGTTGTTGTTGTTGTTGTTGTTGTTGTTGTTATTTCCTTTTATATACTGCTTACTATCCTAAAGATCTTGAAGCAGTTTACAATGGGCAGATAGGTGTCTTCACTGTGTTTCAATTCTCCAAAGGAACACAGATCCTGGGTGAGTGCCTGGAACCCCCTGGAATCTTGCTACTGTTTGGCAGAGAGCAGGGGTGGCACCCAACGTTTGTAACACTGATGTCAGCAATGGGATCTGTGTTTCCTGGAGAGATGGCCTAGGAGCAACATGCGCCTGAAGTCAAAATGGAGGGAAGAATAGCAGTACTCCTTGAGCAAAATGAAGCTGACGGAGGAGTGCCAAAGCCAGCAGTTTGCTGAAGGAAGGGCCTCTCCACAAGATATAAAACACCTGATAGACCAACAGCTGCAGGTGGTGAGGGCTGATGTGGAAGCCCAGTTACAAGGCGCTGAACAGAGGATAGAGGGTAGTGGAAGAAAAAGGTACTGCATTGGCTGGAGGCGAGGAGAGACTGCTGAACTCCTCCTCCCAGGGTGCCAAAAGAAATTGTCCTGGAGGAAGGCTGGCTGGCAGAGCTGCTTCTAGTTGACCCTGGAAACCTGCTAAGGAGGAAGAAGAAAGAAAAAAGAAAATGGAGCCAGAGAGCATGCAAGAATATCTATACCACATGCGAGGAGAGTGCCCTGCTGGATGGTGAGATGCTATGGGAGTCTGGGAGTGACCCTGGAGGCCTACTGCCAAGCACCCAAGAAGAAAGGTTGGCTGGAGAGATCCAGAATGTGGATGGACAATTGAAAGGCTTGGATTGTGAGAAGCTGCAGTCTGTAGCTGGATGCAGTGAATCTAAGGATGAGCTGGCTGCAGTGGGGGACCAGTTGGCTCCCACTGAGTTGGAAGTTGTGCCGGAGGAAATGGGAGAGGAGCCAGCACCTGTAAGCACCGGTGCATTCAGGGAGAAGCCAGAGGAGCAGCAGACGGCTGCTGGATTGGTGTATTCGGGGGTGGAAGGAGAAGCAGATGACTCCTGCTGAATCTGTGATGGAAGAAAAGTGAGCTGGCAGAGTTTTCCTTCATGGAGGATGTAACGACAAAGGCCTTGGCAACCAAGACCCTTCCTGTAAACCCTCTAACTCTTGAGAGTCTTCTAAAACAATAAGAGAGAGGTCCTTTCCAGCCTTTAACCGTGACCAGGTACGCTTTTAATTCCTGATCTATATGAGAAACTCCCCCTTGTGTCCAGTAACAGGGGTCTAACCTCTATAGAACCCCTACTGACAAGCTCGCCTCTTCCCTGAGGTAACTTGGTGACAACCTGGGTCGTTTCTCCCTTTTTAGCCCTCTCAGCGACCTTCGTACTCACTACCTTTCCGTTCCTTATTGAGGGAAAGTATAGTCTTTTAAAGGGTATCCCCCACCTGGGCCTTTCATGTACTTTGGCTGGACAGGAATTCAGACGACTTTCATGTTTGGCACTTTAAAGATGTAATTTCTTTATTGTTTGAAATCGTAATGGTTGCAGTCAGGCTTAGCGTGTACAGACTTAATTTTCAGAGTAAATACCTTTGTTTTTATACATATAACCGATAACAATACATCTCCCTAACCTATTCCTACTCCCTCAGCCTCTTCTCCTACACCACCCCACACTCCCTCTTCCAAACCCCTTCTCAACTGCCAGAACTGCCACACACATTCCTCCAACCTTCAACTGCCCCTCCCATAATGGAATGTTCAGTCAGTTCAGGCTTGAGACTGATTTAACCCTTGATGGTTCGGGGTAAAACAAAAACAAAAATTTTTTTAGTAACACACAGTGCTAAACTGTTACAGAGGAGAACATGCAAGGAAAACTTCAGGAAGAGGTGTGTCTGCATGGCCAGAAGTGCAAAAGAAATGTCAAGCTTGTGTACCTGCTGGATTTGGTGAGGGTTTGAACACCAGTGATTTGGCCCTTGGGTGGCTCAAGTGTCCTTGAGGGGTGGGGAAAGGCCTCAATGCTACAAGTGGGGAAGGAAGCCACTGGGGAAGTTACTTGTTTTTGTTTAGCCCCAGGAGTAAGCAAATTGGGGTGAGTTCTGGCCACCCATGTGGGTGGGCCTGGCCTGGAGATTCTGAAGAAAGTGCTCTCAGATAAAGTATGGTGGAAAGATTTTGATTTTGAATATGGGTCAGTAGATGGGGTGGAATGGGCTCCAGGGAAGAGATTCCCCATGTGCCAGAGAGGGAGCTAGGATCCTGGGATTGAGTTTGAAGCAGTTACAGAAATGGTTTTGGGACTGGGGTGTGAGTTTGGAGGCCCTGACCCGCAATCCAGAAGGAATTGGAGGTTCCTGTGAATTAACCAACATTGACTGAGAACTGTGTTTGATTTACTCAAGAGTAAGAATTCTTTAGAAAACACAGGCAGGCTATTACAACAAGAAGAGGGTTTTTCTGGGGACTCTGCCTACAAGTTCAACACTGGTTTTGAAATGCTGTGATGTGCCTGCTTTGTTTCCTGGCATGGTGTTTGGGTGGGTGGGGGGCTAGTAAGTGTTTTGTTTACTTTTTGCATGCCTGTGATGATGAAAACTGTTAATGACGTTTAGGAATTGTTCAGATGAGTAATGATAATAGTGATAAAGGAGGGCCTTTGGGTGAGACATCTCTGGTACTGAGGCTGACATCCTGGCTTAAACATGTCATTGGAAATTTATCGCCTTGACTGTCAAGTGTGGGTTACTGGGAAGCTGCATTGGGATGCAGAATGGTAACCAGAATGTACGTCAAGAGGAAAGAGAAGGCCTGAAGGAATCCAGGGAAACTGGAGGTCACTTGGAGACAGGGTGGTTAAAAATCAACGATTTTTATAAAAAAAATCAAAAAAATCAGATTTTTTTGATTTAAATTGGATTTTTTGATTTAAATTGGATTTTTAAAATAAAATGCTTTGGAGGAAAAATCTTTCTAAATATAGTCTTCTATTTAAGTTACATTGTAGTCCAAAGGCTATTCATCAGGAAATAAGGTTTTTTTAAGTTTATCAAGTGTGCTAAAACTCAGTCTAAGTTTTTTTTTTAATGTTTAACCACATCAGTTAACAAACATGGATACATATGCTATCATGTTATTGTTTTAGTTAAATAAATTGTTTAAATGGTTATTAAGGAAATGATTATTTTTCTCCTTCCAATAAAGTACAGCAGAAAAGTTGTCCGAATATAAACAGTTAACTTATTAAACCTCACCATAATTTCATAATTATCTGTCTATGTATTTCTGGTAGTATAACCAAATCAGTAATTTTTGATATAACTGTAAAAACTACTCTGAAAATTTATTATTCCAAAAATGAAACCTTCATATGGTTGTAAATATTAAGATTATACCAGCAAGAATGAGTCTTTCTGTAAAAAAAAATATCACGTTAAACTATCAATCAATTTATTTAGACTTGTGAGGACCATGCCTTTACACAAAACCATCCAACATTATTAAAAGAATAACAATATAATTGATAAACTGGGTTAAAACACATTTCCCGTTAGCCCCGCAAAGCAAACAAAACAAAACAACCCCCCCCCAAAAAAAAATATTTAAATCAAGTCTTACTGACTAGTGATTTAAATCAAGCCTTACTGACTAGTGATTTAAATCTCCACCCTGCTTGGAGATGAACTGTTACTGTGTTTTAAAATGTGTCACTGTGCTATCATCTGTTTTGATGTATTGCTCTGAATGCTGTCAGTAACTGTTCTGTTTGTTCTGCACAGCTGGGAAAGCTGTCCCTTTTGCTAAAAGGGGTGGTAGTGTTATAGATTTGTGGGGGAGCAGGGGCCCTAAACCCTAGAAATTAATAAATGATAGTATTTTGATTATTTGGAGTATTGGAGGAAAGATGGAAGGGCAGTGGGAAAGCACAGGCTAAGCTTTCTCTCCAAACCAGGGCCTCACCAGGGATAGCGGCACTAACATGACGTCATGGTGTGTGTCAGGGGCTGGCCGGTTTCCGAAGCGGTGCCAAAGGAGACAGCTGACCTAGATAGGGCTCCGCTGACGCCCGAAGAGTTATTGAGGGTCTGGGATCAGGAACAGGCACAGCCCCTGCTGACGCCAGAGCAGGTAGTGCAGCAATGGGAGGAAAGCTCCACCAGAGCGCTAGCACAGCCAATGGGAAGGGATCAGAATATGGAGACCGAGGAGGAGTTGAGGCTTAGAGAGCCTACCGGAGCATCAGACACCACAAGCGGGGAAGGTGAAAGCGAAAGGGAAGGGGGAGCCGTAGGGCTGCCCAGGTCAAGGGCGCGGAAGCGGAAAAAGGAGAGGCGGAGACTAGGCTTTCCGAAGCTCCTATGCTGGGGGCGGAGCCGCAAATCCGTACTAGAAGGATCTGACTCCGAGGGGTCGGATGCATAATCGCAAGGTCTGGATTATCAATGTTATGAAATAAAGTGATTAGTTTAGCAGACTGCGTTTTGTGGATGCTTACTTCCGAGGAGACACCCATCCGTCTCACAGCATCCTTCTAGACTTCGTCACCTCCTCAGAAGTAAAGCACAACCAGCATGAGCAGCGCGGAAGAAGCCGCAGCGTTAGCTGCCCAAGGAGCCGGCGGTGGAGGTGCCCCTACCTGGGAAGATAGAGCTCGTGAGCTAGAGGTACTGTACCGAATTAGTCAAGCCAGGTTGGAGGAGGCAAGGATCCACGCTGAGCAGGGCAGGAGTGCGCAGGCGGGCAGGCGAATCACCATGCTAACAAGCAGGTTTCAGGGCAGACCAGAACAGTACATAGGTTTTAGAACGGACATGCTATATGCCCTGGAACTACAAAAAGACTCATTTAAAAATGAGGAAGAGCAGGTCGGATTTGTAATTTCGCATTTTGAATCACATGCTCGAGATTGGGTGAGGCCACTGATTATGGCCAAGGACCCAGCGCTTCAGAGAGTAAAGGAGTTCTTTAAAGCGATGGACGCTGTTTATACGAGCAGTTCGGAACAGGAATTGGAAGCGCAGGAACTTTTGCTTTTGAGGCAAGGGAATATGACGGTGCGCGAGTACCAGGCAAAGTTTTTGTCGTTAACCCATCGTCTGGGATGGGAAATCAATACGCCTCAAATGATAGCGCTCTTTAAGTTAGGTCTGGCCGATGAAGTAAAAGACTCTTTGGCGAGGGGGGGTCCCTACAATGACATGAAAAGCCTCACCGAAGCAGCGATGGCAATCGGCATTAGACTGGAACTCAGAGACAAAAGCAGGAAGGAGGGGAAGGCGGGAAGGTGGTTCAACTTCCGCATTCCCACACCAACAGAGAGACCGGCTGGCGCGCAGACGCACCTCCCGGAAGAAACGCCCATGGAATTGGGAGGAGCGCGCGCGCGCCCTATTTCAAACGCAACGGTTGCCAAGGGGAGTGACACGCAAGGCGGGAAGGCGCCCAGAAAATGCTATGTGTGTCACCAAATAGGACACCTCGCAAAAGCGTGTAATAAGAAAAAGGTGTGGCAAGGCATGACGGGGGCTGTAACAGGAGAAGGGGAGGAGCAGACGCCGAGGCAGGGAAACGGGAATGCCGGCTGGCAAGTCACGGGGACGGCCAGCCCGGCTCAGGAGCAGTAAAAGGTCCCCCCAGCAACGCACCAGAGACGCCCCCCCCAGCCCGCCCGAGCACACCCTCCCCAACCCTCCCAAGCCAGGCATCGTGCTGGAAGTCACACTGGAGCTACCCAATGGCTTCACCATGCAAGTTCCCGCCTTGGTAGATTCGGGAGCATCGGCTGATTTCCTGGATATAGACTTTGCACGGCAGCACCAGCTTCACCTCCTGCCTTTGCCTGTCCCCTTGCAAGTCACCACCATTGATGGGAGAGAATTAAAAGGAGGGGCGGTCACGCAAAGCGCTCCACCTATGCGGATGGGGGTGGGAAGGCACTCTGAAGTTATTGCTTTCCACGTCACCACGTTAGCAGGCCCCCCCTTAATACTGGGGATGGGGTGGCTGGACAGACATGACCCAGTAGTGAGCTGGCATCAGCGCTCTCTAGTGTTTGGCTCTGCGTATTGCATGGAGAATTGCTTGCAGCAGCTCAATCCCAAGGAGCAGGCAAAGGCTGCCGTGATGCAAGCAGGGGAAGTCACCCTCCCTGCGCAATATGCGGAGTTTCAACAGGTGTTTAACGAAAGGGAAGCAGACAAGCTACCCCCCCACCGCCCCTACGACTGCCGAATCGACCTGGTGCCAGGAGCTCAGCTGCCACCGGGCAAGCTTTATTCAATGTCGGAGCAGGAGATGGCAGATCTGAAGGACTTCATTGACAAAAACCTGGCCAGAGGGTTCATCAGGGAAAGCAAGGCTGTAGGGGGCAGCCCAGTGTTCTGGGTGGACAAAAAGGACACCCCCCAACGGAGATTGATTTGTGACTATCGGATTCTCAACTCCCTGACCCTCCCTGTCTCCTACCCCATGCCGAAGATCGACGACCTGCTGGCGGCGGTACGCAAGGGCAGGATCTTCACCAAGCTGGACCTGAGGGGTGCGTACAACCTAATCAGGATCAGAGAAGGCGATGAGTGGAAAACAACCATGTTCACACCCCTGGGTGCTTATGAGTTCCTCGTGATGCCCTTCGGCCTCCAGGGAGGTAGTCAATGCTTCCAAGCGTTCATGCATCACGTGTTGGGACCCCTGCTGTACAAACAGGCAGTGGTCTATTTAGATGACGTGCTGGTGTACTCTCAGAACCCAGAGGAGCACGTGCACCACGTAAAGGAAGTACTGCAGAGACTCCAGGAACACCAATTAGCGGTCAAGCTGGAGAAGTGCCGGTTCCACACCACGGAGGTGGACTTCCTAGGCTACCGACTCTCAGATACAGGAATAGCCATGGATACCAATAAGGTGGAGGCGATCCTGCAATGGAAAAGCCCCAAGACCAAGAAGGACGTGCAGCGCTTCGTCGGCTTCGCAAATTTTTATCGCAAGTTCGTAAGGGCGTTCGCAGACATGACAGCACCAATTACGGACTGCTTGAGAGGCAAGAAGAAGTTTAAGTGGACGGACAAGGCGCAACAAGCCTTTGAAACACTCAAGAAAGTCTTCGCCTCAGAGGAGCAGTTGCTGCATGTGAACCCCAGCAAGCCCATCAGAATAGAGACAGATGCATCAGATCGAGCCATAGGAGCTATACTACTGCAGCAAGATCCAGCAAAGGAATGGCGGCCCTGTGCGTTCTATTCCAGGAAGCTGAGCCGGTCTGAGGCCAATTACGCCATTTGGGACAAAGAACTGTTGGCAGTGGTCGCAGCATTCAAACACTGGCGCCACTTCTTGGTGGGGGCGCAACACCAAATCCAGGTTCACACTGATCACAAGAACCTGGAGTACTGGCGCACGGCTAGAGTGCTCAACCAGCGCCAAATGCGATGGGCAGAGTTTTTTGCGGAATTCAATTTCCACATCCAGTATGTTCCTGGCGAGCAGAACAGCAGGGCGGACGCCCTATCCAGGAAGCCAGAATACATGGAAGATGAAGGACCTCCGGTGGCAAGGGCCATCTTCAAGCCTGAACAGTGGCGGTGTGGGGCGACATTGGGTGGTAGGGAAGAACTGGTGCGCCTCACACAGGCGGACGCCTTTGCCCAGAACAAACTGAGGGAACTCAAGGAGGGGAATCCCAGGGCAGGAGGGTTTGAGGAAAAGGAGGGGCTACTGGTGTACAAGGGGGCACTGTATGTGCCAGGGGAGGATATGAGGGCCAAAATTCTCAGACAGCTTCATGACAACCCCACAGCAGGGCACTTTGGGCAATTCAAAACCATGATACTGGTCACTAGAGAATTCTGGTGGCCAAAGGTCAGGCAGGACGTTAAGGACTACGTCAGGGGGTGCGAGGTCTGCCAAAGGGCCAAGGGGGAGAGAAGGGTACCAGCAGGACTACTGGAACCGCTTCCCACCCCAAGCAAGCCCTGGGAAGCGGTTTCGCTGGACTTTGTCACGGATCTCCCCAAGTCCAAGGGCAACACGGCTGTACTAGTCGTAGTGGATCTCCTGACCAAAATGGCTCACTTCATTGCCTGCCCCAAAGTGGTGTCGGCGGAGGAGACGGCCCGGTTGTTTATGCAGCACGTGTTCAAGCTGCATGGTATGCCAGTGAGAGTAATTTCGGATCGCGGCGCCCAATTTACCTCCCGTTTCTGGCGCAAGCTCATGCAGATCTTGAAGGTGCAGGTGTGTCTATCTTCAGCACGCCATCCTCAAACTAACGGTCAATCGGAGCGTGTTAATTCCATACTGCAGCAGTATCTGCGCTGTTATGCTTCCCAGCAACACAGCGACTGGAGTGACAAACTCGCCCTTGCAGAGTTTTCGTACAACAATGCTCAACACTCCTCGGCAGGCATGTCCCCGTTCCAGGCGATCTACGGCAGCCACCCCAGGGCCTTTCCGGGAAGGGAGGGGGAACAGGGGGATGGAGACGTGCCCGCTGCACAGAATTTCGCTGAGGAGTTGGAAGCATTGCACCAATTGCTCAGTGACAATTTGGAGCGGGCTAAAGCAGCCTACAAGACGGCAGCGGACCGGCACCGCAGGGAGGGGGAGGACATCCAGGTGGGAGATATGGTATGGTTGTCCACACAAGGGCTGCCCATTCGCGGCAGGTGCAAGAAGCTGCAGCAACGTAGACTGGGGCCTTTTGAGGTAGTGGAGCAGATCAACCCCGTGGCTTTCAAACTGCGACTGACGGACGACATGAGGATTCACCCGGTGTTCCACAGGTCTCTCCTGTCCAAGTACAGGGAACCTCACAGGTACCAACAGGGCTACCAGCAGGGGTCGCAGGGGTTACCGATGGTGGAACCGGAACTCTTCAACGAGGCCACCGAGATTTTGGACTCCAGGTGGCAAGGGGATGAACTGCAGTATTTGGTAGCGTGGGAGGGGGAGCCAGCGTCGGAAAATGCATGGATCCCGGCAGAGGAAGTCACCAAGGAGCATCTGGTGTGGGAATTTCACGAACTATTCCCGCACAAGCCCAAACCATACCGTTGGCAACTAAGGGACGTGTTTCAGCCCACAGACTCGGAGGAAGGGGACTTCTGGGGTTTCCCACCATCAGGGGGGAGTGAAGGGTACCCAATGGTAGGAGAAGGGACCGAGAGTGCAGAACCCCTTTCTCCACCCATGGCCAGGGAGGATTGGGAAGACATGTTTGCCTCATCGTCCAGTGGCGACACCACAATATTCTTAGGTTTCCCTTCCTCCCCTGACACAGCAGACGAGTCTTGGGGGGAGCTGGGAGATCTAGCAAGGGACTCCGAAACCAATCTGCCCCAACCAGGTGTGCCTTTTCAGGAGGGGAAGGGGGGCTTGGAAGGGGGGATGGATGTCAGGGGCTGGCCGGTTTCCGAAGCGGTGCCAAAGGAGACAGCTGACCTAGATAGGGCTCCGCTGACGCCCGAAGAGTTATTGAGGGTCTGGGATCAGGAACAGGCACAGCCCCTGCTGACGCCAGAGCAGGTAGTGCAGCAATGGGAGGAAAGCTCCACCAGAGCGCTAGCACAGCCAATGGGAAGGGATCAGAATATGGAGACCGAGGAGGAGTTGAGGCTTAGAGAGCCTACCGGAGCATCAGACACCACAAGCGGGGAAGGTGAAAGCGAAAGGGAAGGGGGAGCCGTAGGGCTGCCCAGGTCAAGGGCGCGGAAGCGGAAAAAGGAGAGGCGGAGACTAGGCTTTCCGAAGCTCCTATGCTGGGGGCGGAGCCGCAAATCCGTACTAGAAGGATCTGACTCCGAGGGGTCGGATGCATAATCGCAAGGTCTGGATTATCAATGTTATGAAATAAAGTGATTAGTTTAGCAGACTGCGTTTTGTGGATGCTTACTTCCGAGGAGACACCCATCCGTCTCACAGTGTGGGTTCAAAGTGACAGGAAAATGGAGTCTTTAGAGCAAGATGTGCTGGGAAGAAGAAAAGACAGAAAAAACCTGGTATCCCTCTTGGGCAGGCTGACTGAAGGCTGGCTGAGAGATATGCCTTTCATTCCAGTGCTGCACGGCTGTATGGGACATGTCCTGCTTGAAATGACCATGCTGCAAGATCTGAACTCCCTCTGTGCAGATTGAAGGTGTAAATATGTGAATAAACCATATTTCTTAAATGTGTGACATTCTCCACCATGTCTCAATTCTCCAAAGGATGAGTGCCTGGAGCCCCGTGGGATCTTGCTACTACTCAGCAGAAAGTAGGGGTGGCACCCAACTTTTGTAACAGTATATACACATGCAGACACAATAAGTACACCATGTCAAATAAATCACATAACAGAATACATAAACAATATCCATATACGTGAGCAGAATATAAAATAGATAAAATCAGAGAGCATTACAAGGAAGTATAACGTAAAACTCCAGAGAACACAACAGTCATCCAATCTCAGCTGTCTACTTCACACAACACACTTTCTCAAACAATTGCAGCCCACCTACAAAGAGCCACTGCCAAGTGTCCACATGCAAGATCTCTGAAGGACTAATGGGCTCACGCTGTGCACCAACTGAACTATGTCATGCTCCTCTCCCATCTCTCCCCTGAGAGGCGCCTAGATCCATGCCAGAGGATATAGAACTACTTCCACCAACTCACGCCCAACTCTCCTACCGTTCTGCTTCCAGGCTTGTACTAACTGCCTGGGAATGTGCAGCCAAAATGAGGCACACAGAGAGGGGCAGAGTCAGTGTAGCTCTGCATTCTCTCTGTGTACCATGTCCACAAACTGCAGTTCCCACCCACCCCCCAATGTCTGCTTAAAGGTTAAGATAAATGGTGGATCAGCAAGAGGCTACTCAGATGCTGCCAGGTGGTGGGGCTGCAACCCTCCATCTCCACCTGATGCAGTTCTCTTTGCTGAACAGATTTCTCACCCCAGGGAAGAGTAGACACAAATAGATACACAGTTAGCTTCTATAAAGCCTTGCCAATTGCCCTTAATGACTGCATGGAATTAGTGCCTTATTCAGCAGGATCAGGTGAGTGGGTTGGGAGGGGGAGAAGTAGGTCACAGGAAATCCCTTTTTGCAGGTTGCTACAGATTTTCCCAGCCGGCCTTCCTTCCATTCCCAAATGTGCTAATTCGTGAAGAGGGCTACCGTGTTTTTCCTAAAATAAGACACCGTCTTATATTTTTGTTTCCTCAAAAAAACATAGTATGGCTTATTTTCGGGGGATATCTTATTTTAACCACTCTGCATCGGTACGATGCATAGCCATGCCTATCCAGGCCTTCTTAAGGGAGAGGCGCCGCATCACTATGTCTTATTTTCAGGGTATGGCTTATATTTCACAAATGCGTAGAAATCCTGCTACGGCTTATTTTATGGCTACGTCTTATTTTAGGAGAAACGGTATTAATGGTCACTACCCAGGATAGCTCTCCTGTGCCTCCACAGGAGGAGGCAGCAGTGCCACTGAATACCAGTTTCTGGATGTGGCGGGGGTGGGGTGGGAGGGCTCTTGTGCTGGGGATGGTGTTGCCACCTTTGGTTGGGCAAAATATGGGATAGTTCAGGCAAAATAAAGGACATAAGGGAGTGGGGGGACCTAAAAATTACTTCACCTGGTGCATAAATGACTTCAAAGCAATCCATTACAATGCTCAAATGGAAGCTATCAGTAACTGCAAACATTTTAACAACAATATTGAAAGGAAATCCTCCCCACCTGCTGAATTTCTGCCTGCCAGGATGATGATAAATGTAGAAACCTAACCAAAAAAAGAAAGAGTAGGGGGAGAGATTGCAAAGAATTCTGTTTCTCTTCCTCACAGAGCTTTGCCTCCAACATCCTAACAGGGTTCGCATAACCCCTCCCCCCCCCGAGAGCTCCAATATATGATGCTTTAATGCCTAGGATGGACAGACAATAATTACTATTTAATAAATTTGTATACCACTTGTCATCCAAAGATCCCTGGACAAAGGGATCAAAATTGATATACAAATTGTATATTAATAAATATGTATCTTTGAACATGTTTTCTCTCAAAATATGCTTTCATAAATCCTAAGCACTAGACTACTTGAACACAATGGGTTGTTTTCAATGCTAGTCATACTCATAGAGCTCATTACTGTCACATACCCTCCAAATAAAAATAGGGACATTCTATTCTACATCAGCGTCCCATGCTGCCGCCTCCTCCTGTATCTTGATTTGAGTAAGGCTTTTGACTGAGTCCCCCATGATATTCTTGCAAAGAAGCTGGTAAAATGTGGGTTGAACAAGGTAACTGTTAGGTGGATTTGTACGGTAGCTGGTTGACTGACTGAATCCAAAGAGTGGTTCCTCGTCATCCTGGAAGCAAGGGATAAGTGGGGTGCTGCAGGTGTCTGTCCTGGACCCGTTGTTGTTCAACGTCTTTATAAATTACTTGAAGGAATTGAGGGGTTGCTCATCCAATTTGCAGGTGACACCAAACAGGGAGGGGGAGCTAATGCTGCAGAAGACAGAATCAGAATTCAAAATCACCTTAACAGATTGGAAAACTGGGTGCAAGCTTACAAAATGAATTATATGCATTAGCTTTTTATTACAACACAAACACACACAACAAACAGACTTTAAGAAAAATACAGATACAGGTACAAAACAAATATTAAACGTACTGTATATCCATATTTCAATTCTTATTCTTTTCTAATTGACTTCCTTTGTCCTCAACGCGGGTCTAATTTCATATTTGGTAAACTGTTTCTTTCTCATTTCCTTTTCCCTACTTTTCTCTATATGTTATACTTTTACACCATATTTTGTTTTGCAAAAATTACTCAAAGCAAGTCCAGGTATGGATTTTAGGACACTGCTTTTTTAGATAATCTCTATATTTTCCCCATTCTTTTTGAAATTTTTATTTAGATTGTCCCCTAATTATATCTGTCATTTTGGCCAATTCAAGGTAATCAAATAATTTATCTTGCCACTCTTTTTTTGTTGGTACTATCTTTTTCCAATTTATTGCAATTAAGATTCTCGCTGCCAATGTTGCATACAGGAATATTCTTATTTTCACTTGCAATGTTGGAGTCTAATATGCCCAACAGAAAGGCTTCTGGTTTTTTTAATAAAGGTTTGTTTAAATATTTTCTTCAGCTCTTCATATACCATATCCCAGAAGCTCTTAATTTTATTACAGATCCACAGCGTCCCCTCTGCTTGGTTACACCTCCAACACATTTTGGCTTTTGTTTTATACATTTTGAATATTTTGCTAGGTGTTATGTACCATCTATAAAACATCTTTAGAAAATGTTCCTTCATGGCATTGCAAGCCGTAAATCTCCAATTCTCATTCCATAATTTCCCCCATGATGATAATTGAATAGGTTTACCTATATCCATTGCCCATTTAATCATTACTTCCTTTACTTGCTCGTCTTTAACCTCCCATTCTAATAAAATTCCATATATTCTAGAGATTACTTTTTTCTTATTTTGTAATAATTCTAATATTGAGACTTCTTTTGCAAAACCTTTTTGGTCATCTACAGTATTTTGAACACCTCATTTAATTGATGATATTGAATCCACCCTGTCAGGTGATGTTTTATTTCCTCATATTTGTTCAGCTTCAATTTGTTATTTTCTTCTAACAAATTCTTATATGTAACCCATTTTGGTTCCGTATTCTTCATTTTCACTGCTATCACCTCCAATGGTGAGAGCCACCAGGGCATTTTGGGTTCTAATAGATCTTTATATTTCCCCCACACTCTGTATAGTGATTTTCTTACAGTATGCTTAATCCTCTGCGGACTTTCACCTTCTCATGTCCTAAATATGCATGCCACCCATATCGGTTATCAAACCCTTCTAAACCCAGTAAGTCTGCATTCTGTAATATCATCCAATCTTTTAGTCAATTTAGACAGAATGAATCATAATATAAATTCAAATCAGGTAATGCCAATCCACCTCTATTTTTAATATCTATTAATAATTTGATTTGCACACGCAGAAGACACATTGGTACACTTTGACCATGAAAATTTAGCTGACGAAGAATTAGCAAAACGGCCTTGTCCTGGAACAGGAATTTATTTCAACTGGAATTTGTTGCAATACTATAATATTAAAACTGTTTGAAGATTCAAAAACTGATCTACTGCCTGGCCAGAGTTCTTGCATTCTACAATTTTGACTGCTGTACATCACCAAGAACTCCATTTTCTATAGCTTTTCAGCATCTACCAGCATCAGAATTGCTTTTTGGTCATTTCTTGATTCCAAATATTCTAAAATATCTATTATATTTCTCAAATTATTATACATATGCCTGCCTGGTAGAAAGCCAGCTTGATCCTTGTGTATAATTTCATTAAGTACTCTTTTTAATCTAGTAGCCAGTATGTCAGCAAATATTTTGTAATCGTTATTTAATAATGATATAGGTGTATAATTTTTGGTTGATGTTGGAATCGTTCCTTGTTTGGGTATCAAAGTGATGAAGGCTTCTTCCCATGACTTTGATAATTTCCCCTTTTAAAAAAAATTCCATTCACAACTGCTTTCATCGGTTCTGACAGTATATCTTCTCATTTCTTATGATACGCTGCAGATAAACCATCCGTGCCTGGAGATTTCCCTGTCTTTGCTTTTGAAATTGATTGTTGCATCTCCATCATAGTTATTGGCAGATTTAATTGGTCAGTTTTTTCAATTGTTATAATTGGAAGTCTATTCTGTGCTAAATATTTTTTCATCTCTTCTTGATCCTCCTCTTCTGCTTGATATAACTTCCTATAATATTTCTTTGGGTTCTTCTATTATCTTCCCTTCTTCTATCAATTTCTCTGTTATTCTCTCTTTTTGTTTTTTCTTTATTTGCCATGCCAGCAGTCTGCCTGGCTTGTTAGCAAATTAAAAAAAAAAAGTCTTAATATTTTTATATTTCGTTCTATTTCATAATTCAAAATCATGGAGAGCTGTGTCTGTAATATCTTAATATTTTGTTTTGGTATTTCCTTCTTTGGATTTTTAACCAATTCTTTTTCATTTTCTGTTATCTCCTTCGAGAGTTTCTCCATTTTCTGTTATCTCTCTTTTTTTTGGATTATATTTTGTTGGATGAAGAAGCCTCAAATTACCGCCTGTGATGGCTGGGATTCGGGCTCGGACTCGGAACCAGAGGATCCTCTGCCCCAGACATCGTCTGAACCAAGTCTGGGGCCTGATCTTGAGGAGCCCCAGTCTGCACAGGTTCCCCTGCAAGAAGCACCAGCTGAGCCGAATGTTGTGAGATTCATTCCCTGTGTGCAGTCATGGGTTTATTGTTTTTCACATGACTGGGTATGTGTTTTCATTCCACAGAGTGGGAAGTGGGAAGTGACTGAAGACAGGATGTTTGTCTTACTGTGTCCCTGTTTCTCTTTGCTGCCTGATGCTAGAGAGAGAGGGAGCCATGATTTAGAGCTTCGTGTATGTAGATATGTAATAAAGTAGATTTAGCCAAGATGCTGAGTTGCTGTGGTCTGTTACGCTACTGCGCACACTCTGCGGATCCCTAAGTGTGCTGGATGTCTTATGACACCAGTCACTGTGATGTTCAGGCTGAAGAAGCTGAGAAGCTCACGAATGATCGCCCAGGAAGGAGGGAACATGCCAGTTGGGCATGTGTCTCTGCCAAGGCTCTACGTGTGAGTAGAGACCGTTTGATGACACCGAATCAGGGGCCTGAGCCTGTCCTGGCTCCAGGTATGGAGAATACCTCATTGCCGTCAGCTGGGCCACCACTGTCAGCTGCTCCACTACCGGCTGGGTCAGGAGAGGCTGAGGCGGCCCCTGGGTCTAGTAACCCACCAGCGTCTCCCGAGCTGCAGAGACTCAGGTCTGAAAGAAGGAGAGACCTGAGTACTCGCAGGAGGAGTGCTCGCCTTCGGGCGAGACAGAGTGGTGAGTCATTGGGGGATCGGGACCAGCCACTACCTCGTCAGAGATAAAAGGCTGCCGGACCCCGTCCCAGGTTGCGGGAGTAACATTGCTGTATGCCTGATCCTGCCTGTGTTCCTGTACCTGACCTTGTCTGGTTCCCTGCTCTGTTCCCTGCCTTGACTCTTCTGGACTGACTCCTTGCTGACTCTTCAAACTCCGGACAGGACCTGGAACTCGCTTCCCAGATACCTCAGGCCAGCACACCGCCTTACTTGCATCCCATCCCATATTTATATCAGTTTCCTGATTTAAATTGTTCTCAAAATACTCTTCTAGGGTCACCCTTGCCTTTTCCACTATTTTCTCATCATTTAGTAAATTTTCATTGGTTCTCCATCTTCTTATTCCTTCTTTTATTTCTAACGTAATTGAATTATGATCTGATATTGTTTTTGAAAAAATTTTCACTTTTCTAATCTTTAATAATAGATCTTTTGATACCCAAATTGCATCGATTCTCCCTACTGATTTTTTAATAATTATTTTTTATTAGTTTTTACAATTTTTTCAAACGTAACATCATTATTGTATAACAAAATAAACAACATTTGGCTAATAAGCCTGAGGACACCCCACCCCCCCAGCTAATGGTTTTCAAACTTATTCTTTCATCCTACATTTGATTACATATTATTATTATTAACTCCAATCCTTTTATAATTTTTTAAAAAATCACTCTTAATAATAAATGATACTTTTATCCTTATAAAACTTCTTGTAACCCTACTAATGATGTCAGTTGTTGGCAGTTGTCTTTCAAATACAACATGTTTATTCCAATCTTTCAGAAAAGTCTGGTCCTGCTGGTTCTGAATTTTCCCAGTCAATTTTGCCAATTCGGCATAGTCCAATAATTTAATCTGCCACTCTTCTCCCCATTGAATTTTTTGCTTTGGAATAATATGTAAATTGTTTTTTGTTTGGGTGTTTGAACCTCCATATATCCTGGAGATTAAGATTGTCTGCTAAATGCAAGAAGGTTAACGGTAGTCTTCCTTCTTTGCTTTCTCTCTCGCTGCCCTGTCCATCTCCAGTGAGGTAACTCCATTTAAATCTCCCAATAGAATGATCAATTCATCACTGTGATCCAGCAATTTGTTCTCTAGTTTTTGATAGAATTCCGTTTTCTTATCATTTGCCGCATAAATTCCAACAATAATTATTTTTTCTTTTTGATATGTCACCTTTATTGCCATCATTCTCCCCTCTTCATCCTTAAATATAGGCTCCAGGTTAAGTCTTGGGTTTGCGTAAATAATTTTTTTTAACCACATCTGAGGAAATGAATTCATCACCTAATTTTTTTATTAATCAGCACTCTTTTATGTTTTCTAATTACATGGGTCTTTTGTAAGCATATTATATCCCATTTATTTTTTAGGTGTTCAACTTTATTTCTTTTAATATTGTTGTTTAATCCATTAACGTTCCACGAAATGATTTTAAAGTCCATAAATTATCAATTATCAATTCCTTTATTTCAACCAATTACTGTGTATTGTTCACTTTGAATTTGTTCCTTATTTTCCACCTTCTTCTAGCATCTTGTTCCCCCTTCTACTTTCCCTTTATCACTTTCTGAGTCTTCTCCCACACATTTTCCCCTCCTAATGCCTTGCAATATTTCCTCCAGAATTTCTCTACCTCGCACTCTGTTGTGAATTTTTTTTTACTTTCCGTAAAAGTAAAAGTAAAAGATCCCTTCCGGGAACTCCCATCTGAAAGGGATATCATTCCCCCCCCCCCAGTGCATCAGCTAACAAAATGAATTTTAATAGGGACGAATGTCAGGTTCTGCACTTAAGCAGGAAGAACCAGATGCACAATTATAGGATGGGAGGCACCTGACTTACTAGCACTACATGTGGAAAGGGTCTTGGTGGACCACAAGCTTAACATGAGTAAACAGTGTGATGCAGCAGCAAAAAAAAGCTAATGCTATTCTAGACTGCATCAACATAGTTCTAGTGTCCAGATCAAGGGAATTAATATTACCATTCTCTTCTGCCTTGGTCAGACCACACCTGGAATACTGTGTCTAATTCTGGGCACTACAATTTAAGAAGGATATTTAGAAGCTGGAAAGTGTGTGGAGAGGAGGGCAGCCAAGATAATCAAGGGTCTGGATGACTGCTCACCAGTTGCGTTGGTGGGCGGCTTTTGCAACCCGGCACAGACTCCCTGGCTTCCAGAGCCACACCAAAGCTGCTTAGCCATTGCTCCATTCCCAGGGCTAGCTGCTGAGGCTGCAAGGCTCCCATCTAGCCCTGGTTCAAATCAGCCAATCTGTTGCAGCCGGGGGGGGGCAAAGGCCAGGTAAGGAGGCTCCTGTTGACGCCAACTACCGCCATGTTGTGGTCTGAGCTCCTACCACGTCAGCAATAGAGAGGGGCAGTGAAGTCTTTACTCATCAACTACGCGGTGGTAAAAATCAACAGGGCAATCCGCAACGCTATTTGGTGTATTGGTGGTCACTCCATCAAATACATGGACATTAAGGCTGACAATCCAAATATGTTCCGTCCTGATGGCATGCATTTGACCTCGACCTGTTGTTGTGGGACATGAGGCAGGGTCTTGAAGGCTGGATTGCAGACATTTGTTAGGTTTTTTTAGCTGTAGGGATCATGGCGGTGAGACCGCGATTTCGTGATCTTGGGTGGCGGTTTTAGGCCTTGGGTGGAATCCTTTAGTCCTGTGCTGGTCCCGAGGGATATCCGATAGGCAAGGTCTAGTCCAGTCCAAGGTCAGTCCAAGCCAGAAGTCACGAAGCCGAGGTCACGAAGCCGAAGTCACGAAGCCGAGGTCACGAAGCCGAGGTCAGGAAGCCGAAGTCACGAAGCCGAGGTCACGAAGCCGAAGTCAGGAAGCCGAAGTCAGGAAGCCGAAGTCAGGAAGCCGAAGTAACAAAGCTGAGGTCAGGAACGCAGGAACCAGGAACAGGAACTAGGCAGCACCGATGTTGCTCCTGCAACTTGGGTCTGGGACTGGCTGGCTTTTATCTGCCCCGAGGCAAAGGGCGGCTCCGATCCTCAGGTGCCTCTCCTCTCCTGGCTTGGAGGCGAGCACTTCTCCTGCGGGAACTTAGTTCCCTTCGCCTCTCTGCCCTTAGCCTTTGCAGCTCAGGAGAAGCTGGAGGGTTACCAGACCCAGAGGCAACCTCAGCTTCCCCTGACTGGGTGGGGAGTGGAGCACCTGCAGGCAATGAGTCCTCTGCTCCATCAGAGGCCAGATCAAACTCAGCCGATGCCTGCACCTGAGGATCTAGCACAGGTGAGTCCCCTTCAGACTCAGGCCCCAGCCCTGGCTCTGCTGGTTCTGGAGGCAGGGAATCCTGTGCAGGCTGGGATCCCTCAGGTTCAGCGTCTGAGTCTGAATCCCAGGCCATCACACCATCCCCCCTCCCAGGCCCCCCCCTCAACCGAGGGGCTGGACCAGGTTTGCTGGGGTAAGTTGCATGGAACTCACGGAGGCAGGCAGGCGCATGGACGTTTTCCGCTGGTTCCCATGAACGATCCTCGGGCCCATACCCCTTCCAGTCGATGAGGTACTGGAGCTTCCCCCTGCGGTACCGGGAGTCGAGAATGTGCTCCACCTCGTACTCGGGCTCCCCCTGAACCAGAACTGGCTGCGGTCGTGGACGGTCTGGGTGGAACTCATCGGGCGGGGCGACCGGACTGAGTAGGGACCGGTGAAATACTGGGTGGACCTTAAGGGTCGCGGGTAATCGGAGACGGAATGCCACAGGAGAGACCCGGTCCACGATCGGAAACGGGCCGGTGAAGCGGGCATCCAGCTTCCGCGAAGGCCGAGAGGGGTGCAAGTGGCGGGTGGAGAGCCATACCAGGTCACCGACACGGAGTTCCGGCCCCTCCTGACGGTGACGGTCGGCCTGGGCCTTATACGCGTCCTTGGCCTGGCTCAGTTGCTCTGTCAGAAGCTGCTGCTGCGACTGGAGCTCTTGTAGCCAGTCTGTCACTGCGGGAACTGCGGATGCCGGCAGCACACTTGGAAACAACCGCGGGTGGTACCCACAATTCGCCTGAAACGGGGTCTGTTGGGTGGAAGCGTGCACTGCGTTGTTATACGCGAACTCGGCCAACGCCAGGTGGTCGACCCAATCGTCCTGGTGGAAGCTGCAGTAGCACCGGAGGTACTGTTCCAACACCGCGTTTGCCCGTTCGGTCTGTCCATCCGTCTGTGGATGGTAGGCCGAAGATAGGCAGACCTCCGTCCCGAGAGCCTGATGTAGAGCGCGCCAGAACCGGGAGGTGAACTGGGCACCACGATCGGAGATCAAACGTTCCGATAGACCATGTAAGCGGAAGACGTGTTGCAGGTACAGTTGCGCCGTCTCCTTGGCTGAGGGTACAGACGGGCACGGGGCGCAGTGCACCATTTTAGTGAAGTGGTCTGTGAATACCAGGAGGCAGGTACACTGACGGGATGGGGGTAGGTCTACCACAAAATCCAATGAAACCGTGTGCCACGGACGAGGGGGAACTGGCAGTGGCTGTAGCAGTCCCGCAGGTCTCCCGGTCGATCCCTTGGCTCGCCGGCAGACCTCGCACCCCCCAATGTACCGTGCCACGTCGGCCTTCAAGCGGGGCCACCAGAACTCCCGGCTGACCAGGTGGGTGGTCCGATACCTCCCGAAGTGGCCAGCTGCCGGGGCGTCGTGTGACATTTGGAGTACCTCGGCCCGCAAAGGCCCTGGTGGGATGTACAACCGACCACGGTGCATCAGCAAACCCTGGTGCACAACCAGTTCTGGGTATCGAGGACATGATCCACTGGCCAATTCCTGAATCCGTTCCTGAGCCCACGCGTCGACCCGCTGCTGCTTCCGCACTCGGTCCAGTAGCGACTCAGTCTCATGGACAGCCAGGAAAGCTGCTGGTGGGATGATCGTTGTTGGGGCCGCCTGCTGCACCGTCTCTGCAATGTCCTCCGGTTTCCGGGACAGTGCATCCGCCTTCTGGTTTTGGGAGCTGGGGATGTAGCGGATCCGGAACTGGAACCGGGAGAAGAACAGTGCCCACCGGATCTGCCGCTGGTTTAGCCTGCGGGTGGTCTGGAGGTACTCCAGATTCCGGTGGTCGGTTCTCACTTCCACCGGGTGTCGTGCCCCCTCAAGATGATGGCGCCAGACCTCAAAGGCCACCTTGATGGCCAGTAGCTCCCGCTCCCACACGGTATAGTTACGCTCCGCCGGAAGGAGCTGCCGGGAGTAGTAGGCGCAGGGTAACAGTGGCGCATCAGGTCCGTGTTGCTGGGACAAGACGGCACCGAGAGCCGTACTGGAGGCGTCAGTCTCCACCACGAAGGGACGAGAGGGATCAGGATGCTGCAAAATTGGCGCCTTCTGGAAACAGGCTTTCAATCCCTGGAATGCCACCTCAGCCTCCTCACCCCAGGCGAAGGGCGTCTTGGGGCGCAGCAGTCGGGTCAACGGGGTGGTGCGATGAGCATAGTCCGCAATGAATGTCCGGTAATAGTTGGCGAACCCCAAAAACCGCTGTAGGTCCTTGCGATTCCGCGGCGCCGCCCATTCTCGAACCGCAGACACCTTCCCGGGGTCCATCTGCACCCCGTCAGGGGAGAGTCGGTGTCCGAGGAAGTCCAGTGACCGCTGGTGGAACTCGCACTTGCTGAGCTTAGCGTACAGGCGGTGCTCCCGCAAGCGCTGCAACACGGTCCGGACATGACTCTCGTGGCGAGCTGGGTCACGGGAATAAATCAGAATGTCATCGAGGTACACCACCACATACTTGTCGAGCAAGTCCTGGAACACGTGGTTGATGTACCGTTGGAACACCGCGGGCGCGTTGCATAGTCCGAACGGCATGACCAGGTACTCGAACTGCCCATAACGGGTCCCGAATGCGGTCTTCCACTCATCCCCGGCACGGATCCGAATCAAGTTGTAAGCCCCCCGGAGGTCCAGTTTGGTGAACATCTGCGCCCCTTGCACCCGCTCCAGCAACTCTGCAATTAGGGGCAAAGGATACCGGTCTGGGATGGTGATCTTATTCAGGGCTCGGTAATCATGGCAGAGGCGAAGCTCCCCACACTTCTTCTTAACGAAGAGTACTGGAGCGGCGGTGGGAGAGGTAGAGGGCCTAATGAACCCCCGCTCCAAGTTCTTGTGAAGGAAGTCCTGTAAGGCTTCACGCTCTGGCTCCGAAAGAGAGTATAGGCGACTCACAGGCAGGGGCGCCCCAGGCTGGAGGTCTATGCCGCAGTCGAACGACCGATGAGGAGGCAGCCGGTCTGCCCCCTGTTCCTCGAACACGTCTACGTAGTCCCGGTACATGGCGGGGAGCGTTGACGCAGCCTCCCCCAGGGAGGTGGCCGAAAGCATCTCGGACTGAGCAATCGAACCCGAGTCTGGGAAGCGTACAGTTCGATTGACCCAATCGATTTGCACATTGTGAGACTCCAGCCAGTCCATCCCCAGCACCAGGGGAAACCGGGGCATGGTGGCAATGTCCAGGGTGCGTACCTCCCGGTGCTGCTGGTGGCACAGGACCAAGGGCTGGGTCTCCCGAGTAACGGCGCCTGACCGCAAGAGCCGTCCGTCGATTGCCTCCACCTGCACCGGTTCTGGCTTGTTCTGGAGCGGCACCCGATGCTGAGCGGCGAAGGCAGAGTCCATGTAGGAGCGGGTTGCCCCTGAATCCACCAGAGCGTGGGTGAGAATCCAGGGCCCGCCTGGGGGGTATAGACGCACCGGGATCATGAGGTGTTGCAATTCCACTGGTGAGGGCCCATCATGTGATGCTTGGGACCCCAGATAGCCTGGGCCATTGGCTACTGGGGTTGGCGGTTTCCCTGCGGCTGGCGTTTCTCGGGGCAGGTTCGGGCGTAGTGTCCACTCCCCCCGCAGTAGAGACACAGGTCTCCCTCCCGACGTCGTGTCTTCTCCGATGGGGAGAGGCGAGGCCGTGCTGCCCCGTGCTGCATCGGCTCCTCCAGTGACTCGGCTCTGGCCGTGGAATTGCTGGGGAGCACTGGAGTCGGGCGCCCAGAGTGCTGGCGGACCCGGGCCTGGCGCCGGTCCTCCAACCGATCATCTATCTGTAGACTCCGTTGGATGAGGGCCTCCAGCGTGGCGGGGCGATCCAAGGTGGCCAGCTGGTCCAGTATCTCATCCGAAAGCCCCTCGAGATACTGGTCCCGAAGTGCGGAATCGTTCCAGGTCAAGTCCTGCGCCAACAGCCGAAATTCCGTGGCATAGGCGGCCACTGTGGACTTGCCCTGTTTCAACCGCCGAATTGCCCGATTGGCTTGACTCGCCTTCTGAGGGTTGGCGAACGCGGTTTCAAAATGGTTGCAAAACCCCATATAGTCTGTCAGCAAGGGGGAGTCTTGTCGAAGCAGCGGCAACGCCCACTTGGCCGCCTGGTCCTTCAGCAAGCTGATCAGGAAGTGCACCTTGGTGCGGTCGTCGGGGAAATCCCGGGCTCGCCCCTGAATATACAGTTTGGCCTGGGCGAGAAACATGGGAAAGCTGCCAGGGGACCCATCGAATTTTTCTGGCAGGGCCACTGGGTACTTGCCTGGAGCTGGGGCGCCGGCACCAGGAGCCGGTAAGGTGTCCAAACGCTGCTGAAGCGCCGTAACCGCATTGCTTAACTGCTGCACTGTGTGGGTCAAGACCTGGTTCTCCTGGGCCAATGCCACCAGCGCAGCCGCCTGGTCAGTCATGACGACAGGTTCCTCCCGAACGCACCCCAACGAAGGGGGAGTGCGGGTGTGGCAGGAGCAAACTGTGCTGGTCCCGAGGGATATCCGATAGGCAAGGTCTAGTCCAGTCCAAGGTCAGTCCAAGCCAGAAGTCACGAAGCCGAGGTCACGAAGCCGAAGTCACGAAGCCGAGGTCACGAAGCCGAGGTCAGGAAGCCGAAGTCACGAAGCCGAGGTCACGAAGCCGAAGTCAGGAAGCCGAAGTCAGGAAGCCGAAGTCAGGAAGCCGAAGTAACAAAGCTGAGGTCAGGAACGCAGGAACCAGGAACAGGAACTAGGCAGCACCGATGTTGCTCCTGCAACTTGGGTCTGGGACTGGCTGGCTTTTATCTGCCCCGAGGCAAAGGGCGGCTCCGATCCTCAGGTGCCTCTCCTCTCCTGGCTTGGAGGCGAGCACTTCTCCTGCGGGAACTTAGTTCCCTTCGCCTCTCTGCCCTTAGCCTTTGCAGCTCAGGAGAAGCTGGAGGGTTACCAGACCCAGAGGCAACCTCAGCTTCCCCTGACTGGGTGGGGAGTGGAGCACCTGCAGGCAATGAGTCCTCTGCTCCATCAGAGGCCAGATCAAACTCAGCCGATGCCTGCACCTGAGGATCTAGCACAGGTGAGTCCCCTTCAGACTCAGGCCCCAGCCCTGGCTCTGCTGGTTCTGGAGGCAGGGAATCCTGTGCAGGCTGGGATCCCTCAGGTTCAGCGTCTGAGTCTGAATCCCAGGCCATCACAAGTCCATCAACAGAATGGGAGGGTATCGTAACACACCCCTCATGCAATGGTGTTAGCAGGGCCCCTTTAGAGGGGTTTGTGAGGTGAGTCACTGACCATGAGCGCTCAGTGTATGGTCAAACTCCCAGAACAGGAAGAGGGAGGACAAGTTGCGTAAACGCACATTTTGCAGTGTCCCCCTAAATTCCTGTCTGTCCCTGCTTTGCCTCAGACCCCAATGCCTAAGCCAAGGTTTTCCTACATCTGAAATTAATAAAGTTGTGGCCTATTTTAATCCCATACCTATGCTGTATTGTGTCTTATTTATCTGGGCCTGGCACCTGGGGAGGAGGGTGTGCGGCTGGGCACGCACACAAAAACTTATGAGGAAGGGTTGAGGGAGCTGGGTATGTTTAACCTGGAAAAGAGGAGACTGAGAGGAGATCTAATGGCCATCTTCAAGTATCTTAAGGACTGTCACATGGAGGAAGGAGCATGCTCTGGAGAGTAGGACTCAAACCAATGACTTCCAGTTACAAGAAAGGAGATTCCAACTAAACATTCAGAAAAACTTTCTGACAGTAAGAGCTGTTTGGCAGTGGAACGGTCTCCCTTGGCAGGTTGTGGACTTTGTATTTTAGTGTTTTGTTGGAAGCCGCCCAGAGTGGCTGGGGAAACCCAGTCAGATCGGCAGGGTATAAATATTATTATTATTATTATTATTATTATTATTATTATTATTATTATTATTTATTTCCTTCCTTGGAGCTTTTAAGCGGAGGTGGACTGACCATCTGTCCTGGATGCTGTAGTTGAGATTCCTGCATTGCAGGGGTTAGACTAGATGACCCTCAGGGTCCCTTCCAGCTCCACAATTCTGTGATCCAGTATTGCCACTTTGTTCAAAGCTAGGAATGTGATCACATTTTCCTTTTTTCTTTTTTTCTTTTTTTTTTTTGGATAAACTTTATTTGCTCCAAAAGTTGCATCAATTCCATGTGGTCACATTTTCCTTAAGTTCAAATGTGCTGTTCCCCAATATGCCTCCTAACTACTGACCCTACAGGAAATGGCTTCTTGAAAATGATCTGCAGCTTATCCATAGAAACTTGCCTGCCAGCCTGCTTCCGTACTCAAACCCCTCCCCAAGTGGAGTAACAAGATGAATGGTATTTTGGGGCTTCCTCTTCTGAAGCAATGTGAGGGCGTCTTTAAGGGACCATCTTCTCTATGATCACGGCTGTACTTTAATACTCTCATTAGAAGCTTCTGTCCAATGGCCCAAATGTTATCTGATTCCCTGCTAGGGGTTCAGCTCCCTCTGTCGTCTCTGACAGGCAAAGACAGTTGCTGGGAACCACAGGAGCAGGGATCGCTCTTGTGCTGGAGTCCTGCTGGTGGGTTTCCTATGGGCACCTGGCTGGACTAGAGGGACCCCCATTGGCCTCATCTGGCAGCTGGGCTGTTACATCCTTAGGAAGGTTTTTGCTTTAAGGACTCTATTTGCAGATGATGCCTTCTGCTGAATTTTGTTATCACCTTTTTCTTGTTTCTGCTGCTTAGTTTATTGAAGCTTTTTCATTCCTGTTAGGGATTTTTAAATGTTTCATTAGGCACTTTGCAAATATTATTACAAGTAAGGCTACTGCCTCAAATACAATAAATGTTTGCTTCCTCCTCTAGCCCTACATAGAAGAAATTTGTGACAGCCTCAGAGGAAAAACCTTCCAAATGTTTCTAGAAAGGTATGAATCTGATTGCATGTTTGTCACATGGCCAGTTGCTGAAGAATTGGCATTGGGATGGCTAGTAGGAAGGAGCAGACACAAGCCATTTTGCGAACTGCATCCAGGTGCATTGCATGTGCTAGAATGGTAATGAGTTGCACCGTTAAGAGTCTGTGCCTTGTACATGGATCTGCCCACTCTTCTATTCTAAGCAGAAGGCAGCTGTCTTCCTTCCATCCAGCTTCAAAGTCTACTCTCCTGATGTTTTCTCTGATCATGGAAGGTGATCACTCTGGTGTGCTTCGTTAGACTTGGCAATTAGATACTTTGCAGGAGCTGAGCTGGATTTTCACTCAGCAAGCATTTTATAATGTGGCTCAACTCTTCTACAAGATTTACAGCTGATTTTATCTACTTTGTTAATTAAGTTGCTTTGTGCATTTATTTTCATTTTCTATTTTTATTAGTAAATAAAAAGAGCTGCAAATCTTGCATAAGGGCTGAGCTGCATTACGAAATGCTTTGCAGTGCAGCAAACCCAGCTTGGCCCCTGCAAAACAACTGCCATAAGAAGTAATATGAAAATGTTCTCATTGGAGTTTTACTGTTTTTAATAAACAGGAAAGCAGCAGTAGCATGCCTAGTTAGGGAAAGCTCTGGTGAGCAAATGGCTTGGCAGAACTATCTAAGAAAGAGTTCCAACAGGCAGGTGCTACTGCTAAACAGCACACCACATGCCTGGTTCTGGTTGCCAGCTGAGATAATTTTGTTGAACCTGAGCTGTGTTGATAGATTCCAGTGATGGCTAAACTCCAGCTATTTTGGGACTACAACTCCCATCATCCCTTGCTACCAGGGACAGTGGTCAGGGATGATGGGAATTGTAGTCCCAAAACAACTGGAGGGCCAAGTTTGGCCATCACTGGATTAGACCTAAGGTCTTGCAAAATGAGCTTCTGAGTACTGGCCCTCAGTGTGCTGGAAGGTAGACGCTAAAAGATCCTTTCCTATGTTCTTAATTCTGTTTGCTTTAACAAAAGGACTTGCACCTCAGAGATTTTACTCCCAAATGTAGCAGATGAAATCACTAAATTATATATGAGAACAAAGATCATGATAAAATGCGATCTTTCAGGGGTCTACTTTGGAAATAAACAGTCATTTATCTTTAAGCAAAAAACAAAATTCCCTGGCAGCGTACATTAATGTGTACCTATGTGATTCCTTAATTATTTTATAGAGTTCTCTAAAATGCAGAGCTTAATTACTTTTCTCAGGATATGATTGGAGATTTTTTAAATAAAAAAATACATTACAATTGAGTCTTACAGAAATAAGAAATATGGAGGCATTTTTACTGGAATGCTGTCAGAAGCATCGTAAACCAAGTATTGCTGTAGAACTGTCATTAATTAATATCTGCTCACTGAAGGTTTGCTCATCAACAGAGCTTTAAAAAATTTAAATAATTTTTTTACTTTTCATAAATCATCAAGTGCACAGTTTTCATCACCATAATGCACATTCTTTTTTCTTCTCTTTTGCAGTGATAAGTTTACTAGATTTTGTCAGTGGAAAAATGTAGAGCTAAACATTCATGTGAGTAATTGCAGGTGTGTGTGTGTGTGCATTTTCTAAAAATATGGGCAGAGATGAGGTGGATCTGGACCACTGTCTAGTTTCTGGGGGACCTCCAAGCGATTGGTGAAATTCTTTCAGAGAACACTGGGCTTATATGTATTTTGATATGAGCAAGACAAAGGCACTTGATGTTCTTGAGCAGGAACACATTTTTGTTTTATGTTTACAGTATTTTAATAGATAACAGCCTAGTGATGAAACACATGCACCTATAGTGGCTGAGTGGGGGATATAGAAAATTGAATAGAGGAAGGCATTGCAATGTCAACTTTTTTCTCAGAAGGAAGGAAGCCTAATTTATTTCAAGGGACTTACTTTTGAGTGCCCCCATGCAGACTATCTTTCTCCACCCAGTTTCTGGCTAGCAGCAACAACAAACTTCTCCTGTCCCCGCCCCCTCACCTCTCGGAAGCCCCCCTCCCAAATCCCAGATGGGGATGGTCAGCATTCACTCTGCTGTTTGCTTAACAACACTGAGAAAGAGATTGGGTGTCCTTAGCAAAAGCAGCTTTTCTGTTTTTGCTTTTAGAACATTGCCTTCACAGTTTGCTTTCTAACTTTGATTGATAGAATTTATGTTCCACCCTTTGTCCCAAAAAGGCCACCTGTATTTCTTTATAGATGTGTCTGTGAGTCTTGCTGGCGCAAGGCCCAGTACAAATGTTGGCAGTCTGGGTCCTGCATGTTGTGGTTTCTCCATGGTGAAGAAAGGCATTTGGCACATGCTCAGAGGCAGCCGATTGGTTCAAGTGCTCAATGAAAGCATTCTGAGATTTTGAGACTAACCCTGACAGTTTGATTTAAGCACTGCTTTGGACTCATTTCATAGAATCATAGAATCGTAGAGTTGGAAGGGACCCTGAGGATCATCCAGTCCAACCCCCTTCAATGCAGGAATATGCAGCTGTCCCACACAGGGATCAAACCTTAGTGTTATCAGCACCATGTTCTAATCAGCTGACTTTGTCTCAAGGTTTCATTTGGAGCACTTGTTCTGCAGACCCCTAGTTGAAATGAACATTCCTCAGTGCCCTTACATTTGCCCTGAAACCCCTGAAATCTCTCCTGCCTTGAATTCCTTATAATTTGGGCATTGTCTCCTTTCATGTGTCCCCTATTGGTTCCCTGATTTCCAGAGTGCACCACTGCATTGCAAGGAATAGGATTCCATTTCATCCTTAAATTGCACCAAATCCCTGAAAAGCAAAAGGAGGCAACCAATTCATTGTGACACACTAGCCTGAGTTGTTTTTGGAAGCAACATGCAAGGAGGCATGTGTGCTGGTCAGCACAAGCAAATGTTCATTTTCACCTCTTCCATCCCCAGCTGACCATGAATGACTTCAGTGTCCACCGGATCATCGGGAGAGGGGGCTTCGGAGAAGTTTATGGCTGCCGGAAAGCAGACACAGGGAAGATGTAAGTAGCTTTGTTTGTATTTGTAATGCATCCATATAAAATCCCCAAGCAACAGAACAATCAATGTGAGAGGCATTGCAGTGCTGTGTGTTTAATTGCTGTGGTTCCCCACTTTGGCTGGGAAGTGGGATGCCCTTTCCACCTGAAAAAGCCAGCAGCAAGATGTGTCTGAGAAGTGGGGAACGTATGATGACCCATTGAAGCTTCCTTGGCCCCCAGTGGGCTTATCACATTTTAATTGACATATAGTTAACATGCTTTTATCCACTGCTTTATTCATCTAAACAATTTCCTTCTAAATTGTGTCAGTGAATGCTGTTTTCACCCTTAACCCAGGGTATGGATGCAGCATATCTACAGGTATTTGTGAATGTCCAGTTTTGTCTGAGCAGGTACCCCCACCCCAAACTGTCCTTGTTGCTTAGGCAGTCTGGATTTTGCTATGTCCAAAGGGGCTGGATCACCTCTTGCAAAATGCATTTCCATTTCCCAGACTGTTGTTGGGAGAGAACAATGGTCTCTTGAGAAAGCATCCCTTAGGCAATGAGAATTATACCAGATTGGGGAAGGCTACTGTAGAGTGACTTATAAACCAAAACTCACAAACAATAGAGGTGGGATAATTGAAACAGAAGAATTGTAACTCAGTGGAACAGCATCTCTTCTTGAGGGACCAGAAAGCTGGACCTTGCCTAAGGCAACATTCCCTGAACCTCTCCTGAACTCCCAGTTTACCTACTTTTCTGCCTCCAAACTACCAGTTGAAAGTGATGAAAATTGAATGCTCTGTTAAAGCCCCTTTCTCAACAAGTTACAATTTTCAGGTATGCAATGAAATGCTTGGATAAGAAGAGGATCAAGATGAAGCAAGGGGAGACTCTAGCCTTGAATGAAAGGATCATGCTGTCCCTTGTCAGTACAGGCGTAAGTATGTTCTGACTCTTGGCTCATTCTCTTAACATGATTGATGATGATGATGATGATGATGATGATGATAATAATAATAATAATAATAATAATAATAATAATAATAGGAAATTCCGCTGCAGGGCAGACTGGGTGTTGTATGTTGTATGCTCTTAATTTTTACATTTGTATTTCTTGCTTTAACAGTGGCATTTTGGTTTTACTGTAACTCACTCTAGGATCAGTACCCAATGAAGTTTAGGATATATATTCAACCAGTGGATTCCCGGGAGGTATTCTGCAGCCATATAAACAAATGCTCCCTTGTGTTGTGAGTTGTTGCTGCCAAAATGGGGGTCAACCTTCAGCTGAAAGATACCAGCAGGTGCTTTCCAGAGGCCCCTGAAATCAGGTTGGTGGCTATTCCACCTAAATGGATGAACAGAACAACACATGAAAGCATGAGGAAGTCATTGTCATGTTAAGCCAAAGTCGGTCTGACTACGATAGTGTGTTGTGTGGCCACATTTGAATTATGGTGTACAGCAGTCTTCCCCAACCTGAAGCCCCAGATACTAGTGGGCTCCAACTCTCACTGCCAGGGCCGGCCTGCCCATGAGGTGGGCCAAAGCAGCTGCCTTGGGTGCAAGAATACCAAGAGTTGCACCTTCCACAGAGAGCTGTGCGAAAGCTCATTTGCCCCATGAGATCTCACCAGAACTAGCCATTGTTGCTTTGCAGTCGCTGCCACATCACCCAGATAAAGGAGGGATTGGCAGGGCAGCCCCTTCCCATTTTGCCTCAGGCTGTGAAACAGGATGCACTCTCCTGCCCACTGCCCTTGACCTCTGGCTTCTGGGGCTGATGGGAATTGGAGTTCAACAGCATCTGGAGGGCATGAACTGCCCTGAGACCTCCGGGTATAGGGCGGTATATTAATAATAATAATAATAATAATAATAATAATAATAATAATGTGCCTGATGCTCAGCTTTGGCCAGCCTGTCTCAAGCAAGGATATTATAGAGCTGGAAGAAGTACAGAAAATGGCAACCAAAATGGTTGTTGGAGCAGGAGCACCTTCCTGATGCAGAAAGGCTAAAGCACTTAAGGAAAAAGGTTCCTGAGGAAGGTCATTAAGGAGGTTTGTGGAAGTAGGCATGGGGTAAAGAAAGTGGAAAGCTTTTCTCTGTCCCCCCAAGAGGTCATCCAAAAAGTAGTTTGGTGGGAGATTCAGGAGGAAATGAAGAAAGGTACTCAGACAGCACCTAATACATTTTTGGAATTGATTGTCACGAATTGTGGTGATGGCCACCAGCGTACATCAGAGTCCTGCAGCTGGATCAGACCAAAGGCCCATCTAGGCCTATCTTCCCAGGAGTCACCCGCATGCCTCCAAGAAGTGTGCAGGCAAGACATAACTGCAACAGCATCCCCCTTATTTGTTCTCCCCAGCACTTGGGACCCAGAGACATCCCACCTCTGATACTGGAGGTAAGATGCTGCCACCAGGCAGCCTTATCCTCCTCTGTGGATTTGCCTTGCCCCCCTTTCAAAGCTATCTAAGTTGGTGGCTTTGGGGAAGGACTGCACATAGCTCAGTGGCAGAGGGCATCTGATTTGGATGCAAATCCCAGGCCCTTGAATTTCCAGAGCGGAGGTAGTGCTGGGAATTATTCCTACCTGAAATCCTGGCCAATCATCGTTAACAGTACTGAGCTCAGTGGACCAATCATTTGACTTGGTGTAAGGCAAATTCCAGCACAGCCAGCACCACACCATGTAGTAGCTTAGATGACTTTAGGCCAATCTATGAAATGCTGTCCATATGGAACCTCCCTACCCAGAGGCAGTGCGTTTCTGCACACCAGTGGCCAGGGAGTTGCTTTCTGGCCTTGCTTATGGGCTTCATGGAGGCATCTGAAATACCTGGAGGACTGTCACATGGAAGACGGAGCAAGCTTGTTTTCTGCTGCTCCAGGAGGTAGGACTTGAACCAACGGATTCAAATTAGAAGAGAGGAGATTCCGACTGAACATTAGGAAGAACGTTTCAATGGTAAGAGCCGTTTTGACAGTGGAACCGATTCTCTTGGAAGTTGGTGGACTCCCCTTCCTTGGAGGTTTTTAAACAAAGGTTGGATGTCCTCCTATAAGATTCTTTAGCTGTGATTTCTGCATTGCGTGGAGTTAGACTAGATGACCCTTGCTGTCCCTTCCAACTTTGAAGTTTTATGACATTATGATCTGGTTGCTTTGATCCAGCAGGACTCTTCTTCAACCCCTCAGTGCTATAATAAAGGACTTTATACATTGAAGGGCACTACAGCCATGATATGCAACAGTGGATAGAGATCTTTCCATTTATCTTCAGGACCCAGTTGGCTTACCAGCATTTGGAGAGGCAGATTTCTTGTTTTACATCAGCCCCGTCCTTTCCTGTGGTTGTGACCCAGTGTCTCTCCTGTCACATAACAAAGCTAAAAAGATACACATGTCAAGTGCGCACACAGCACACAACTCCAAATGCTCCTTTCTGGGCTGATTAGGAAACACATGTCAAAGTGGCAGCATCTTCAGAGAAAAATAACCTTGTTACGTCAAGCCAAAAGTAGCTCTGATTGCCATAGTTACTGGGGATGCTGGCAGAGAAGTTGATTGTTTAACAGTGACTCTGTTCCAAATGAATTCATGATTGTGTGTGCTGGAAAATGAAACTAGGATAGTGATTAAGAACGTAAGAAGAGCCCTGTAGCTGGATCAGGCCAAAGGGCCTAGCCTAGCATCCTGTTCTCGCAGAGGCCAGCCAGATACTTCTTCTGGGAAGCCTGCAAGTGGGACACAAGTGCAGCAGCAGCAGCCTCTCCACTGGTGGTTCCTTGCAACTGATATACAGAGAGGCATGCTGGCTCTGACAGTGGAGGGAGAATGCCATCATGTGGGGGTTCAATATGGCAAAGCAAATAGCATCCAAAGGGAAGGAGTGGACCTTACCAGGGCCTGGTTTCCTCCAGATGGCCCAAGAACTGAATGGCCCGACTGTCCTTTGAGCTTTTGCAGGCAAAAAAAATAAAGAGCACTTCAGCCAGGGGCTTTTATGGGCTGCCTTTTTTGGAGGAGAAGAAGAGGAAGAAGAAGAAGAGTTTGGATTTGATATCCCGCTTTATCACTACCTGAAGGAGTCTCCAAGCGGCTCACATTCTCCTTTCCCTTCCTCCCCCACAACAAACACTCTGTGAGGTGAGTGGGGCTGAGAGACTTCAAAGAAGTGTGACTAGCCCAAGGTCACCCAGCAGCTGCATGTGGAGGAGGGGAGACGCCAACCCGGTTCACCAGATTATGAGTCTATCACTCTTAAACACTACACCACACTGGCTGTGTATGCACACACACACACTGGGTGCGCGCGCCCTGTAGCAAGGCTCCAAAAGCGTGCTCTAAGTGTCTGGGTGGTGAGAGGCCATCATTTGCTTTGTCACCCTCCTTAAGAACTATGAGAGCAGCTTCCTGGTGGCAAGAGTCAGCCTTTGACCATTTTATGTGACAGCAAACTCTTGTACGGATGCCAAAGCTGCTTTGCCACTGCTCGATAGAATGTATGTATTTAGTATGTATGTATGCATGCATGCATGCATGCATGCATGCAAGGGACGCGGGTGGTGCTGTGGGTTAAACCACAGAGCCTAGGGCTTACTGATCAGAAGGTCGGCGGTTCGAATCCCCACAACGGGGTGAGCTCCCATTGCTCGGTCCCTGCTCCTGCCAACCTAGCAGTTCGAAAGCACGTCAAAGTGCAAGTAGATAAATAGGTACCACTCTGGTGGGAAGGTAAACGGCGTTTCCATGTGCTGCTCTGGTTCGCCAGAAGCGGCTTTGTCATGCTGGCCACATGACCCGGAAGCTGTACGCCGCTCCCTCGGCCAGTAAAGCGAGATGAGCGCCGCAGCCCCAGAGTCAGACACGACTGGACCTAATGGTCAGGGGTCCCTTTACCTTTACCTTATGTATGTATGTATTGCATTTCTATCCCACCTTTTCCTCCAAGGAGCTCCAAGCTGGCATACATGCCCCCCCTTTCATCCCAACAACCCCGTAAGGTAAATTCAGGTAGATAGCTGTGTTGGTATGACACAGTCGAAATAAATAAATAAAAATAAAAAAATGGTCCAGTAGCACTTTAGAGACCAACTAAGTTTGTTCTGGGTATAAGCTTTCGTGTGCATACACTGAAACAGAAGTCACCAGACCCTTATATATAGTGGCAGGGTGGGGTGGGGTTTTTCTCAGAAGGGTCATAGGAGATGGGTGATTGACTCAATGGGTATGGTAAACCTGTTGACGACTGTTAACGACTGCAATTAGTCCTACAGGAAAAAGCAAGGGATAGTATGCAGATGACCAAAAATAGCTTTAGCATATGTAATGAGACAAGAATCTCCTACCAGTAGTACTACTACCCTTCTGAGAAAACCCCCACGAAAAACCCCATGCACACGAAAGCTTATACCCAGAACAAACTTAGTTGGTCTCTAAGGTGCTACTGGACAATTTTGTAATTTTGTAATTTATTTTGCCTGTAAGGTAGGTTAGGCTGAGATGAAGTGACTGACCCAAGGTCAACCAATGAGCTTCATGACCAATTGGTAATTTAAACCCTAGTCCCTCTGGGTCCTGGTCTGATACTGTAACCACTATATCACACTGGCATGAATTTTTTGTTAGCAGTAGAACAGTGTTGCTTCTTTGAAGGAAGCGAGGAGCCATTTTGGCTGGGATCCAAACCTCTCACAAGGTCTGGGGCCAAGAGGGGCTGAGTGCAACAGCAACCAAAATGGAATCTTACTAGCCTTTGCAGATGACTTGGTACTAACCCTACAAGAACCTGAGTCCAGTGCAGTCAAAGCACTGGAGACAATACAGAATTTTGGGCAGGTAGCAGGATTCAAATTAAACAAAGCCAAGACTAAAGTCCTAGGGAAAAACCTGACACCAGAGGAGAAAGACAGAATAGAGGTAAAAACAGGCCTTAAATTTGCTAAGAAAGTTAAGTATCTGGGAGTTAACATGACTCCAAAAAATCTGAACCCTATATAAAGACAATTATGAAAAAGTGTGGAATGAAATTAAGAGAGATCTTGAGATTTGGGATAATTTGAAATTATCCTTGTTGGGCCGGATTGCTGTAATTAAGATGAATGTGTTGCCAAAACTGTTGTTTCTATTTCAGGCGTTACTGATTGTGGATAAAATGGAACCTTTTAAAAAATGGCAGAAGAATATATCGAGATTTGTCTGGCAGGGGGGAAAAACCCAGAATTAAATACAAGATTTTAACAGATGATAAGAAAAGAGGGGGCTTTTCCCTGCCAGACCTGAATATTTACTTTGAGGCGGCAGCCTTCTGCTGGCTGAAAGATTGGTTCATGTTAGAGAATACGGATGTATTAGACCTGGAAGGTTATGATAATGTATTTGGATGGCATGCATATTTATCGTATGACAAAATCAAGGCCCACAAAGGTTTTAAAACACACATAATTAGGAAAGCATTGTTCAGAGTTTGGATGAAATATAAGGATTTGCTAGAAAGGAAAACACCCAGATGGATTTCTCCACTGGAAGCCAAGGCCCCCCAAAAATTGAATATGGAAAGTAAATGGCCAAAATATTGTGACATTTTGTTACAAGAATGAGAAAGTGTCAGGTTGAAACCCTATGAACAAATGAAAGGGGAGGTGTGGGATTGGTTACATTATCATCAAATTAATGAAGCCTATAAAATGGATTAAAAACTTGGCTTTCAGATGGAAAAGTCAAAGTTGGAAACGGAATTATTAGAGTCGAAAACAAAAAAATTATCCAGAATGTATAAGTTATTGCTAGAGTGGCATACACAGGATGAACTTGTTAAATCTGCAATGATAGAATGGGCTAAAGATGTGGGACATAATATTATGATGGTTGACTGGGAGAGACTATGGAGGAAAGGAATAAAATTCACAGCATGTAACATGTTAACAGAGAACATCATGAAAATGATATATAGGTGGTATCTGACCCCAGTCAAACTCGCTAAAATCTATCATTTGCAGGACAATAAATGCTGGAAGTTGAATTCCTCTCTGGTGATTTCCCCCTTTTTCCATTTTTTGTACATATCGCTTGTACAATGCTGGTGAAGGGGCGGGGTGAGCCCAACATCTGGGCCTCAGAGAGAAGTCTTTGTGTGCAGGGGACAGATGAAGCGCTACCCACCCCCCAGCCCAGCAAAGAGGCCCCAGAGAAGGCCTGCTGAGCGAAACAAATGAGGTTTGTGGGCAGATGGACCTACTGTCAGTACGGCCTTGGACCGATATGTGTCATCTGTGCGGGCTAGACAATGCTACCATTCAGTGGATTTGTAACTGGCTGACTGACCGAACCCAAAGGGTGCTCATCAATGGCTCCTCTTCATCCTGGAGAGAAGTGACTAGTGGGGTGCCACAGGGTTCTGTCTTGGGCCCAGTCTTATTCAACATCTTTATCAATGACTTGGATGATGGGCTTGAGGGCATCCTGATCAAGTTTGCAGATGACACCAAATTGGGAGGGGTGGCTAATACCCCAGAGGACAGGATCACACTTCAAAATGACCTTAACAGATTAGAGAACTGGGCCAAGGCAAACAGGATGAATTTTAACAGGGAGAAATGTAAAGTACTACACTTGGGCAAAAAAAATGAAAGGCACAAATACAGGATGGGTGATACCTGGCTTGAGAGCAGTACAAGTGAAAAGGATCTAGGAGTCTTGGTAGACCACAAACTTGACATGAGTCAACAGTGTGATGCAGCAGCTAAAAAAGCCAATGCAATTCTGGGCTGCATCAATAGGAGTATAGCATCTAGATCAAGGGAAGTAATAGTACCACTGTATTCCGCTCTGGTCAGACCCCACCTGGAATACTGTGTCCAGTTCTGGGCACCACAGTTCAAGAAGGATATTGACAAGCTGGAACGTGTCCAGAGGAGGGCAACCAAAATGGTCAAAGGCCTGGAAACGATGCCTTATGAGGAACGGCTTAGGGAGCTGGGTATGTTTAGCCTGGAGAAGAGACGGTTAAGGGGTGATATGATAGCCATGTTCAAATATATAAAAGGATGTCATATAGAGGAGGGAGAAAGGTTGTTTTCTGCTGCTCCAGAGAAGCGGACACGGAGCAATGGATTCAAACTACAAGAAAGAAGATTCCACCTAAACATTAGGAAGAATTTCTTGACAGTAAGAGCTGTTCGACAATGGAATTTGCTGCCAAGGAGTGTGGTGGAGTCTCCTTCTTTGGAGGTCTTTAAGCAGAGGCTTGACAGCCACCTGTCAGGAATGCTTTGATGGTGTTTCCTGCTTGGCAGGGGGTTGGACTGGATGGCCCTTGTGGTCTCTTCCAACTCTATGATTCTGTGATTCTGTGATTCTGTGATCTGGTTCTGCCCCGACTGGGCTTGGGCGACTGCAGCACCTTCTGGGACCTTCCAATCCTGAAAGCAGGTTCTGGGTGCACTGGACTCACAATGGCTTATTGTGAGCACCAGACTTAGCAGCATAGCACATAAACATGCAGAAGCAAGCGGTGTTAGTTGAAGCATATCTTCTTTTATTTCTGATAGCTACAACAAACTAAATAAACTACAGCCTTGCATATAACAGCTTCTCACTCCACCATCTTAACTCTACTACAAACACTCTCAGACACGCCCACAAGCCGAATCAGGCTGGGAGGGAAGAGCATTTAAAGCAATACAGCAGTTCCTGCCCCCTCCTTCTCATAACATCACATCAAGAGATTCTCACAATGGGAGGGGTGAAAGTATCAACACCTACTGTCACTTTGGTACCCTAATTCATGGCACGTATTTAGGTAACTGGGCCGGAAGCTTAGGAAGCTGCCTGATACTGTCATGCCATTGACCCATTCAGCTCAGTGTTTTCCACTCTGACTGGCAGCAGTGTTCCGGGTCTCTCTCAGCCCTATCTGGAGGGAATATTTCCTATTCCCTATTCCAGGGAAAGGTTCAGAAAGGGGCAACAGGAATCATCAAGGGGATGGAGCATCTCCACTGTGTGGAAAAGTTGTAGCATTTGGGACTTTTTAGTTTAGAGAATAGCTGAGTAAGAAGATACAGTGGATACAGAAAAAGTTTTTCTCCTTCTCTCATAACACTAGAACTCAGGGACATCCAATGAAGCAGATTATTGGAAGATTCAGGGCAGCTCTGAAAAAGTACTCACTTCCACAGAAGGCAGGGGTGGCCACCAACTTGGATGGCTTGAAAGCGCATTAGATACATTCATGGAGGAGGAGAAGGCTATCAATGGCTAGTAGCCATGGTGGCCATGCTGGGCCTCCACTGTTTGAAGCAGTAATGCTTCTGATATCAGATGATGGGAACCACAGGAGGGGAGGGTGCCCTTGTGTTTGGGTCCTGCTTGTGGGTTTCCCATTAGGGCATCTGGTCGGCCACTATGAGATCAGGATGCTGGCCTACATGGGCCATTGGACTGATCCAGCAGCCAGGCTCTTCTGGTGCTCTCTGTCACTGAGTCCTTCCCATAAGGGATCCATTGAGTTTCAGGAGAGTTATGATCTTATATAGGAGTACACAAGCCCCTTCAGAGAAATTTCAGACCTACTGCCTACATCTGTATTGGGAAGTTGAGGGGAATGTGTGGAAATGACTTTTACTTTATGCTTCATTTATATTTCTGTCCCCTCTTATCCCAAGGCCCCAGGGTGGGCATCTCTATTTAGCTGCACATAATTTTATCCTCACAATGATCCTGTGAAGGAGGTTGAATGCATTATTGATTGATGAGACTCACTGCCAAAAGATCCCGTGATGGCTGCCAGCTTAGAGGAATTTAAAAAGGGGGAGGAGAATGTTAAACCAATTCATGGTGGAAAAGTCTAATAACAGTGATGACTAAGTGGCTACCTCTGAACACCAGTTGCTGGTTAGTTACTGTGTGAAACAGTGGACTAAGGTGTGCATTATGATGCAAACCTGCAGTTGAGATTCCTGCATTGCAGGGGGTTGGTCTAGATGACTGTCAGGTTCCCTTCCAACTCTACAATTCTGTGATTCTATGAATCCATAAGCCAGGCTTTCTGAAGTGGACTGTACATCTGAAAACTAAATGGACAGTGGGTCATGGGTCTGAGCCAAGCTTCTCATATTCCACTGCTGGTCTCGTCGTTCCGTGGGAAAAACAAAGACTGAGAGTTTGTTGAGAGCCAACTAATAATTTAAAAAATCTTGTGAACTTGGATTTCCTTGCTGGGACATAGGTTGTCCAGAAGCTGCCCAGGAGCCTTGCAAGAACCACCAAGCCCTGCTACCTGCCCCCTCTCAAATGCTTTTGCCAGGTTGTCCTCCCTCAGTGCAGGCATCTGTGTCTCCTATCACATCTTTTACCAGCCTGGTGCCCACCAGTTGATTTTGGATTCCAGTTACCAGAAAGCATCCCCAGCAGCCAGCATGGCCAATGACCAGGGATTATGGAAGCTGGAGCGCACCAGGTTGGAGAAGACTGACCTGTGGTGCTGTGCAGGCATCTACTGGGAGTCAGCAGCTGGTTCCCAGGAGGCTGCAACCTGGCCTGCCTAGAGGTGATGGTCCAAGTATGGCTTGCCTATAGAGGGTGGGGTCTCAGCCCTTTGGCCTCCACCTCCTTTTCAAAGCGGTTATGCGGCAAACTTTTAACTTGGGGGCACATGTAGGATTATCGGGGGCTGGGACTAGGACTGGAGGATGTCAGTTGCTGGCAGGTCCCAGGTCTGGCCAGCTCTTCTTCCCCCTTGAACTTAGCGGGAAGTTGGCCTGGAGAAGAGAAGACTGAGAGGTCTTGATCTTCAAATATCTAAAGGGTTGTCAGATGGAGCAAGCTTGTTTTCTGCTGCTCCAGAGGGCAGGAATCAAACCAAGGGTGGTATGACAAGTGGTATGACAAGAAAGAAGATTCCAACTGAACTTCAGGAATAACTTACTGTGGGTAAGACCGATTTGACAGTGGAACAGACTGAGAAGGTGGTGGACTCCCTTTCCTTAGAGGTTTTTAAACAGGTTGGATGGCCACCTGTCCTGGATGCTTTAGCTGTGGTTCCTGCAATGCAGGATTTTGAACTAGATGACCCTTAGGGTCCCTCCCAACTCTACAGTTCTATGGTTCTGTGAACTAAGGATGCCTCTAGGCAAGAATCAGGACAAGGCAGCACAGCATCCAACTCTTTCAGAGGCTGTTTGGTCTCCCAAAGGTTTGCTGCTTCTTAGTACCAAAAGCAAACCAGAAACTTGTACCTTGTACCTACCTGCTGGATCCAGGAGGGGCCGGGAAGGCAGTATCTTGCTTGGCAGAAACCCTTTGCTCTCTCTCCCGCCCCAGGACTGTCCTTTCATTGTGTGCATGACTTACGCCTTCCACACCCCTGACAAGCTGTGTTTCATTCTGGACCTGATGAATGGTAAGGAAGATCAAGTGGGAGATCTTGGGGTGGGAATATGCACAGATTGCTGTGCCAAGTTCTGAGCTTTGCAAATGGAGGCACGTTCAGTCATGGGCTTTCACCTCCCTGCTCTGCTTGCCAATGTTGGAAACAGGGTCAGATCCAGCAGGGCCATTGCAGTGTTCCTGACTCTGCTTTCTTTGATTAACTTTGGGAGTACATATGGGGGGGGGGGTCTTCAGCACAGTTTGGGGATGGTCCTCCAGAGCATCCCAAGGATGGGCAGGTTGCTCCCTTTGGGTTCTCCACCAACACTGAATCATTGCTTGAAATTTTTAGATTTTTCTCCTCAATCATGCATTCTCTTAAGTGGCTTTTACTAGGATAAAGTTCTCTTTCTTGGGAGTCTGATGTGGTCCCTTCCCTCTGTTGTGTTCCATTTTTAAATTGTTTTGTGAACCACTGATTACCTTTGGACCTAAATATGCCAAGAGGAATATATATTGCAAAGCTGTATTGACCAGAGAGTGTTCTCAGGCCTGAGCTTGCATAATCCTGGTCACTGTTCCATTCCGACCACCCCTGCTGCGTGGCTGAGGCCCAGGAGAGCTGCCTGGTAGGCTCCTGCTCTAGCAGAGCAGCTTTTTAGCTAGTTTTACTGCTCCTTTCCTCCCTGTCCCAGATGCAGAGCATGTGAGGAGTCCTTCTTCCTCATAAGTAGGGTTTGGTCCCCCTCAGAAGTAGGGAGCCTCATGCTGTCACACAGGCAGGCATCGTCCTGTGCTGCTGGGGATTTTCTGAAGCAAGAGAGTCAGGCCATTGGCCTGACCAGGGGTGCATTGGTTCCCTCCTAAACCTGTGGTTTCCTATAATGGGGTTTCTTCCTGGGTGGTGGCCTCCGGAGAAATGCTGATGTCTGTTGACTTCCCCCTTAAGTGCTTGAGCTAGACCTTCTTACTTGTCCAACACTGGGCTTGTACTGCCAGGACGGTGGTGCTACCCAGCAGTAGCTCACTGGACTCACTCCCAGCTGCAGTGTTGGACTGCAGTGTCCAACACTGGACTGCAGTGTTTTTAGGGAAGGTCCTGGAGTCCCTGACAGGTTCAGCCAGTGATTAATGTCTACAAGGAAGGCAGCTGGGACTTGAGTGTTTCAAGAAGCCCCACCTTGTCATCCCAGATGTGCTTTGACTGCTTAAAGTTATTGGACAGCCATTTCCTTTCCCCAGTACTCCATTGTGGGAAACCAATTGGCACTTGCAACTCTGCAATTAAGTGTAGAGGAATGTGTTCATTTGCTTGGGGAAGATTTGGAGTCAAGCATAGGAGGAAACTCTGCTTTGGAAGAGTGAAGCCTGGGAGTTCTGCATCGCTCTTTGTTCCACCATAGCCTTGCTCATCTTTGCTTAAACTGCATAATCAATGAAGGCAGCACAATTCAGCTTTTTCCTGGCACAGGATTTGGATATGTTAAAAGTATTTTCCCAACTCAACACTTGCAATGGTTGACAAAGAAAACCTTTGAAGGAAAGGGGAGTGTTGAGTGGAGGCTGGGAATAGGAAGATCTGGATGTGGATTGGAAAAGTGGGGCAAGTAGAGGCCAGGAAAGGCTAGCAAATGTGGTTGCTCCTAAAATCTCTTCCTCCTTCTTCTTTGCCTCCTCTTCATCCTCTTCCTATTAATGGATTTCCCTATATTCACATCCTGTTCCCTCCCCTGTAGTTTAATATTAAACAGGGTAACAATCTACAGTGGTACCTTGGTTTACAAACTTAATCCATTCCGGAAATCTGTTCTTAAACCAAAGCGTTCTTAAACCAAGGCGTGCTTTCCCATAGCAGCGGGGACTCAATTTACAAATGGAACACACTCAACAGGAAGCGAAACATGTTCTGCTTCCAAGGCAAAGTTCACAAACCAAAACACCTCCTTCTGGGTTTGCAGCGTGCTTAATCCAAGTTGTTCACAAACTAAGCTGGTCTTAAATCAAGGTACCCCTGTAGTTAAACAACTCTTCTTAAGACGTAGACATCAAAAATAAAAAACATCACAGTTAAATTATGGATAAAAATAAGATAATTGCACTCTTAGAAGTAGCTTCAGTGTCATTTAAAGATCCAGCTAAGAGGGTGAGTCTTAAGTACCTACCTGAACACCAGCAGAAGGGAAGCTGGGTGGATCTTCCCACTTAAGAGTCCAGGCATTTGCTCTCCTCGCCCAGGGGAGACTGCCTAGCTCAATGCAGGCTCTCCAGGCTCAACAGCAAAGGCCTGTCCTGACGCTGCTCCCCTTCTTGTAAATGGAGGTGCTGGAAATTGAGCCTGGCTTGTTCTTCCTGTGAAACTTACCTCTGAGCCCTTTCCCTTCTCCTCTTCACTTCTAGGTGGAGATCTTCACTACCACCTCTCGCAGCATGGAGTGTTTTCGGAGAAGGAGATGCGCTTTTACGCCACTGAGATCATCCTTGGGCTCGAGCACATGCACAATCGCTTTGTGGTCTATAGAGACTTGAAGGTAACTTTTACCTAGGAGATGAAAATGCCACCATGGTGCCACACAGATTTGAGGGATGAATAAATAGCAAGGAGTGCCAGAGATGGATGTGGGGAACTGCAGGCTGGTTTTGGAAGGAGTGAGGGATATTCATCACAGGTGCTTGCTGTAACTGGCCTGAGAGGCAAAGGCAGAATGGGGAAGAGGGAAAGTGGCTGAAAAAACTATAGCCCTAACTATAGGGTAACCCAGCGTCCAACATGACAGGTGGGTGGGTCTCGCCACCCACCCCGCTTTGTGAGTTGCAGGACGGCTGTGAAGAGTAAAACTCAGGATATGTAATAGGAAGTTCTTCTTTACACAGCACATAGTTAAACTATGGAACTTGCTCCCCCAGGGAGGCAGTGATGACCACCAACTTGGATGGCTTTAAAATCACATTGGACAAATTCGTGGAGGAGAGAAGGCCATCGATGGCTATGCTCTGCCTCTACAGTTGGAGGCAGTGATGCTCCTGAATAGCAGTGGGGGGGAAATCGCCTTGATTTCCAGGATCACAAGCCGAAGCATGGCCTCTGGTTCAGACTCTCGCCCCCAGCTCACAGACTGGTGGAGGAGCCATTTCATTGCCGTGCCACCCCTTCCGCCCTCTTTGGATTTCTAGATTGCCCTGATGCTTGAGTAAAGCTTTCCACTTTCTGTGGTTTAGCTTAAGGTGGGCCAAAAAATTGCATGCTTCCAGGGGTTCAAAAGCTCTTCATCCTCTGTCTGTGCCCATGCTTAGCATAGCTTGTGAGCATTTTGACCTTTCCCCCTCTGCTCCTAACAGGTGAAAGGTAATAAAAATGGGGGGGGGGTGCAGCTGTGCCAGTGTTAGTTTTTCAGCAACTCCATTTTCTTTTTTTTCTGGGTTGAGCATGTGCACAGTTTGGTGAACTGACCCTGTTGGTCGAACATTTCTTTGTTTCAGTTGCTAAGTAACAGGTGCTTATTGATGTGCTTCTAGCCAGCAAATATCCTCTTGGATGAACACGGCCACGTGAGGATTTCCGACCTGGGACTGGCTTGCGATTTCTCCAAAAAGAAGCCTCATGCCAGCGTGTGAGTATTGTGCAAACACAGCTTCTGGCTGACACTTTGCACTGCTGTTGCTTTCTCTTTACCATGGAATTTATCACTTATGTCAGGTTCCCTTATCGGTTGCTCAATAGTAAAGACCAAGTCCTTATTGTCTTTATGTCATTTTATTTGTGCAAAGTATGTACAGTGCAGAGTTCAGTTTCAAACATGACTGCCTAGTCACAAGCAGAATCCGGAAGTGCCCCCCTTCTGTTTTGGCGCCAACACCAGAGCCTCGGCACTCTAAATTGCTGCCTTCTCCTTCTACGTGAAATGGTCACCGGAACTGATGTCTCCCTCTCCGAGCGAGTCTGCTGGGTGGTGCCAGGTCTCTCTGCATCTTCCAGGAGACCTCTCACTCCCTGGCTCCCACCCACTAACTGTTCCTCCCCCGAAGAGGGGCTGGCAGACTCGCTCTGAGAAGAGCTTCTCGCAGCGAGGGAACTTGGCTTCTCGCAGCGAGGGAACTGCCAGAAGGCCCTCGGCATTGGACCTCAGTGTCTGGGCAGAACGATGGGGGTGGAGATGCTCCTTCAGGTATACTGGACCGAGGCCGTTTAGGGCTTTCAAGGTCAGCACCAACACTTTGAATTGTGCTTGGAAACGTACTGGGAGCCAATGTAGGACTTTCATGACTGGTGTTATATGTTCTCGGCTGCTGCTCCCAGTCACCAGTCTAGCTGCTGTATTCTGGATTAGTTGTAGTTTCTGGGTCACCTTCAAAGGTAGCCCCACGTAGAGCGGATTGCAGTAGTCCAAGCGAGAGATAACTACAGCATGCACCACTCTGGTGAGACAGTCTGCGGGCAGGTGGGGTCTCAGCCTGCATACCAGATGGAGCTGGTAGACAGCTGCCCTGGATACAGAATTGACCTGCGCCTCCATGGACAGCTGTGAGTCCAAAATGACTCCCAGGCTGCGTACCTGGTCCTTCAGGGGCACAGTTACCCCTTTCAGGACCAGGGAGTCCTCCACACCTGCCCGCCTCCTGTCCCCCAAGAACAGTACTTCTGTCTTGTCAGGATTCAACCTCAATCTGTTAGCCGCCATCCATCCTCCAACCGCCTCCAGACACTCACCGCCTTCACTGGTTCTGATTTGAAAGAGAGGTAGAGCTGGGTATCATCCGCATACTGATGAACACCCAGCCCAAACCCCCTGATGATCTCTCCCAGCAGCTGCATGTAGATGTTGAAAAGCATGGAGGAGAGGACGGAACCCTAAGGCACTCCTCAAGTGAGAGCCCAGGGGTCTGAACACTCATCCCCCACCACCACTTTCTGAAGGAGGAAGTTATACAGCACCACTGTATAACAGTTCCCCCAGCTCCCAACTCCTCTAGACAGTCCAGAAGGATGTTATGGTCGACGGTGTCAAAAGCCACTGAGAGATCCAGCAGAACTAGGAAACAGCTCTCACCTTTGTCCCTAGCCCGCTGGAGATCATCGACCAGTGTGACCAAGGCAGTTTCAGTACCATGATGAGGCCTGAATCCCAATTGGAAGGGATCCAAATGGTCTGCTTCTTCCAGGCATGCCTGGAGTTGTTCAGCAACCACTCACTCAGTCACCTTGCCCAAGAATGGAAGATTTGAGACTGGGTGATAGTTGGCCATATTGGCCGCATCTAAAGATGGTTTTTTAAGAAGCGGTTTGATAACCGCCTCTTTCAGCGGGTCTGGGAAGGCTCCGTCACAGAGAGAAGCATTCACCACCCCACGAAGCCCAGCCCTTCCCACCTAGCTTTTATAAGCCAGGATAGGCAAGGGTCAAGGAGACAGGTGGTTGGTTTCAATTGTCCAAGCAGCCTGTCCACATCCTCGGACGTAACAGATTGGAATTGATCCCATGCAACTTGACTCCCACGGTGGAGTCTACCTCTTCCCGAATCTGAGTGACTTTATCAGCAAAAAGCTTTGCAAAATCATTGCAGGAGATCATGTGGCCCGTACTGGGCCCCGATGGAGCAGGTGGTTCCGCTAAATTGCGAACCTCCTGAAAGAGTCTCCTGCTGCTGTTTTCTGCAGATGCAATAGAGGCAGTGAAGAAAGTCTTCTTCACCATTGCTACTACTACTTGGTACGCTCGACATTGAGCTCTAACCCATGTCCAGTCAGCTTCAGAATGAGTTATCCACCACCAGAGCTCTAGCGTCTCAGCGATTGTTTCATTGCCCTCAGATCCGTGGAAAGCCACGGGGCTGTCCGGGCTCCATGCAATCGGAGAGGGCACTTCGGAGCCAAACAGTCAATAGCCCTGGTTAACTCCACATTCCAGCGGGCCACCAGGGAATCAGCTGAAAGGCCATCAACATGGGATAAAGCATCCCCTACCACTCTCTGGAAGCCAATTGGCTCCATTAAGTGGCGGGGGCAGACCATCCAAATCGGTCCCACCTCCCTGCAGAGGGGAAGGGTTACTCATATGCTGCTTGATTGTAAAACACACACACACACACACACCAAACCCTCAAAAAGAATAAATCATTCAAGAAATGATTAAAATCAGAGATTGGCTAAAAACAGATTAGAATGCCCATCAACATTATGAGGCTAGGTAGGCATGTTCAAGTAAAATGTTTTTAACAGGCACTGAAAAGGGTACAGTGAAGGCACCTGTCTGATGTCAACAGGCAGCGAGTTCCAAAGTGCCGTGCTGCCACACTAAAAGATTGATTTCTTACAAATGTGGAACATGTATTATGTGGCACCTGTAACAGTGTCAGTTTTGCTCTTATTGGAATGCAGAAAGCTGCCTTCCACCTGGTCAGGCCATTGGGCCACTAACTCTAACTGGCAGCAGCTCTCCAGGGCCTCAGGTGTTGAGACTGCTTTAATGTTAAGTTCTCTGGAGGCATTTTGTGACAAGTGGCACTGCTACCTGACCTTTTTTTACCTGGAGGTGCTGGATTGTACCTAAGGCCCTCTGTATGCATAGCACATGTTCTGATGCTGAGTTATGGTTCCTGCTTTTCAGACACAAGATCAGCAGCAACTCCATGTTGGACTATCAGTCTAAGGCAGGGGTGTCAAACTCAAATTCATCGGGGGCCGCATCAGCAGTTTGGTCACCCTCAAAGGGCCGGTTGTATCTGTAGGACTATGTGTCCACTCTTTATTATCATAAATGATTGTCACTGCATTCAATTATTACTGTTTTTTGTAATAATGTAAGTAATAACAAAATATTGAGGGGGCTGGGCCCCTGCAAAATGGATGGGCATTGCCATTAAAATCAATGGTTGGTGTGTGCGAGCCGCATCTTGTGATTATGCAGGGTGGGGTTTACCTGAGCCGCCCCCCCCCTCCTATTTTACTCAATTTGGCACCCCTGCTAGAGCTCGTTCTCTGCTAGTGAGAAGAAAGGTAGACTTGGCAGGACCAGCTCAAGAGGTTTCAGTTCAGGAGGTGGAAACCCCAATGGACACTCTCCTTTCAAAGAGTATCATCCACATGGGGCAAGGAATGGGGGTTGTTGCACTACTGCCACCCACTGCAATGGGGCTTCCGCAGGAAAAACCTCTGGGGAGGGGAGGCTTTTGCCCTGCATGGGTCCGATCTGCCCCAAATCTGTCCCCCTAAGGTTGCCTCTTGGACGGCGGGGTGCGGGGGTCGTGTCTCCCTCTAGCCTGCCCAGCCCCACAGAGAAGGCTGTCCCTCCACAGCCCCCCTTCTTGGCTGGCAAACGAAGAAGCCCCCCTTGTGCCAAGCCGTGGGGCAAGGACTCCGCTCCGAGCACTCTGGGAATGGAGGCGCAGGGAAACTTAAGGCGCAGCCGGAAGGGGACCGCCGCAATCTCTCCGGCGGAAGGACAAATCCGGGCAGAAGCCCCGAGCCCAGGGAAGGCAAGCCAAGGGCTCCCCGAAGGGCAAGGCGAGATCGGGGGCGTTTCTCCAGGGGGAGCCTCTCTTCGCGCCGGTCCCTGGCGGGCGAAGCTCCTGCTCTTGGCGCCCGCTGGCCTGCCAGGGCGCCCGCCAACAGCAGCAGCAGCAGCAGCAGCGAGGCCACGAGCCCCAGCTGGCCCGCCAGCCACTCCTTCCTCCGCCGGCGAGCGGGGCTCTTGCTCGGCAGCAGCATCTCGGCCCGACACGGAGCGCCGGCGAGGAGCGCGACTGCCTGCCTGGCTGGCTGGCTGGGCGCGGGCAAAGAGCAGTGCCGCCTCGCCTCGCACGCCCGCTTGCCCGCTGGCCGCTCACTCTGCGCCGCCTCCCAGCGCCGCTGCCGGGAGAGCGCGAGGCGGCGCGGCGGGGGCGAGGCGCTGCGCCATGGGTAGGGCTCCTCGGCGGCGGCGAGCGCTCGGCCAGCCCGGCAGCCCCAACCGAGAGCCGGAGGTCGGGGAGGGGGCGCTCGCCGGTCGGCTCCGCCTCCTCCGCCAGACGGGGGGTGGGCGTCTTGCAAGGGCGGCCTCCGCTGCAGCTTCTCGCAGAGAGGTTAGCGGATGGTCTCCTTCACTCCCTGGAAGGATGGACCAGCACCTGGCAGAGCTTTAGGGCACGGGTGTCAAACACAAGGCTGGCGGCCGGCGGAGGCTACATGGGCCACATGACGAGGTCTGGCGGGCCGGATTTGGCCCCCGGGCCTTGTGTTTGACACCCGTGGTCTAAGGTCTGAAATCCTGGAAAGCTGCTGTCAGTCAGTGTAGACAATATGGCGCTAGATGGATCAGTGGTTTGATTTGGTACAAGACAGCTTCCCATCTTACTATTTAATTCAGAACTATGAGGACTAGAAACTAAGTTTATTTTTAAAGAAAGGGCTATAGCTCAGTGACTGAGCACCTGCTTTACATGTCCAGGAGATTGTTTCTCAGATCAGTTTGATCTCAGCTCCCTGTGGGCAGCACATGCACAGCAAAGTATTTCTCCAAGGCCACCTACTTCAATAAGAAACTCATTCTTGGAGTTTAGCCAAATTCTCCACATTTTTCATAATTTGGGCACTAAATTGTTGCAGAACCTTCTCACTAAAAGCGTGTGCCCCTTTGCTGCATCAAAAGATTGTTAGGTTCAGAGACGGTAGTTGTGGGAGTTTAAGAACATAACAAAAAGAGTGCCTCCTGGATCAGGCCAATGGCTCACCTAGTCCAGCATCCTGTTGCCTCAGTCGCTAAGCAGATGCCTCTTTTGGAAAACCCTCCAGCCCAGACCTGAGTACAAGAGCCCCCTTCCCTCCTGTGGCTTCTTCCTACAACTGGTATTCAGATGCCATAGTTGGAGGCAGAGCTGAGCCATCCTGGCTAGTAGCCATTGATAGCTATGTCCTCCATGAACTTGTGCTGTCCTATTTTAAAACCATCTAGGTTGGCAGCCATCACTGCTTCCCATTGGAGTAAGTTCCATAGTTTTAACTATGTGAATAAGTACAGTACTTTCTTTTATCTGTCCTGAATCTGCCTATTTTCAGCTTCATTGGATGTCCACGAGTAACCCTGCCCCTTGCTTGCAGATTTTAGAAATGAACCATTGTAGGTGGTCCATCAAGCATCACCCCCATAGCATCCTAAACTGCAGCCAGGCATTCACTCATCCTTTTGCCTCCCTTAATCACAGCGGCACCCATGGCTACATGGCTCCCGAGGTGCTCCAGAAAGGGACGGCCTATGACAGCAGCGCAGACTGGTTCTCCTTGGGCTGCATGCTCTTCAAGCTTCTCCGAGGGTGAGCCCAGCCATCCTGGGGAGTGCAATATTGGGGGGGAGGGAAATCCTCCTAAGCCTTTGTTGCCTTCTGTTGTGCACATGAGAAGTGTTTGGAGCTCCTTGGAGCAACAGGGCTTTGTGATGAGATGCAAAAAGAATGTGATTTCCAGAATTTGAGAACAATTCCCAAATATATGTATGTAATCTGCTTTATTTAATCCACACCTCCAACATTTATCCAATCCTAATTTATAAATTAAGTTCAATGTATAAGGTGTTAAATACCATTGATAGGGGTTTTTAAAACAGTTCTCATTTAGGTCTGGTGAAATTATATTAGAATGGAAGTTAACCCAAATTGGGTTCCATTTTTTCCTGGTTATTCTTTGATCCAAATCTGACACCCATTTTCTTATGTGTATCCTGGTTCCAATCCAAGTTTAACCAGTGGTCGTAGATTGCTAGAATTAATTACTTTATCCAAATGATCAGACTAATGGATCAGACTAATATCTTTGATATGTTAGCTAGCATATACCCATTGGAGCTTTAAATATTTCTGCTGGGTTATCTATAAGATGTTATTCTGGAAAATGATAAAGAAATAGTGTTCAACTTTATAACTGCTGCTAAGATTATAATAGTCAAAAATTGAGGGAAAATCGTATCTCCTGCTGAATGGACTGAGAAAATTTGGTCCATAGTAACTGTGATTAACTTAACATTTCAAAAGAATACATAAAAACCAGCCTAGCAGGTTTATGGAAAAATGGCTATTAACTGAAATTCACTGATAATGTCCAACCATACACTGCTTTCAACCTGATGTAATAGTATTTCTTTATGCTCTTTATCTTTTGTTCCTTTTGTTTATTAGTATATGTATGTATGTATATATATAGGTGTGTGTGTGTGTGTGTGTGTGTGTGTGCACCACTTTAGGAAGGTGTGGTTGCACCAGAATGACACCTGCCTCTCAAACAGCCAAGTATTTAGGGAAATGACATGTGGCTTTGACTAAGGCTTCTATCAGGGTGGGGACATGCCCATGTCAATCAACTAGTGTCACAATGACAGTCAGATTATTTGGCACTTTGAAGTGCCAGGGACAGGACTTTGAAGCACCACACAGGCAGCAAGGCACTGCTAAAATGAAGGAGTGGGTAACCCTTCGTTTTAGCAGCTGTTCCAATGCAAACCCTTTCCAGATTCTAAAACAACAGAAACTGCTGAAACTTTGCTGCCTCAGCTAGACTGAGCATGGGTTTTCATTGAAACTGCTGCTAAAAAGCAGGAAAACCTTGGTTTCAGCAGGGCCTTTCCATCCTGCTTAGCACTGGGTTTGGGTGTGTTCCCTGCAGAGAGTTGGACCTCCTTTTGCATCAGCTGATGCACGGTGAGGTCAGTCCTATTTAGTGCTGGGTTCAAGAGCATGAGGAAAGTCTTTCACATGCACATCTAGTAGGATTGGCCTGCAAGCCTACTTTGTGCAATGCTCCAGAAGCTGTGCAGGGGCTTTTGGCCAAGCCCCACCCTTACTTGCACCATATGCAGGGTATAGGGTGGGTGGGCCTGGCTTGCTCCAAGTGACCTTGTGGACTAGCTGGAGAGGCCCGGCAGGCCAAGTGTAACCCACTGGCTGGAGAAACACACACACACACACACACACACACACACACACACACACACACACACTTTATCTGTTCCATGCCACATGTCATAGCACAGAACTTCAGGCAGCTGAAGAACATGCTTTATTCTTCTACAGTTTAGGATATAAAGCTTTCCCCCCCGGTATGAAAGTGTTTCTATGTCCCGATCCAAAGGAGCAGTTGCAAACTTCTCTGTGTGTGGATACATCTAATGCTGCCTTTGCCAAACTGGTGACCTCGAGATGTTTTGGACTACAACTCCCACCAGCCCCAGCAGGATCATACAACTGTGGTGACTGGGGCTGATGTCCCATGTGCTGCCTAGTGCTCATGTCCCTGTTTCCTTCCGTTCCTTTCTCTTCTTGCTTCCCCACACACCAAATCAGTGCTTTAATTTTTCTTCTTTCTCTAGGCACAGCCCTTTCAGGCAGCACAAGACCAAAGACAAGCATGAGATTGACCGCATGACACTCACTGTGGTAAGGATCCTGAACGATGCCGTTGTGTCTGTGGGAAAGGTCATAGTTCAGTGGTAGAGCATCTGACTTCCAGCAGAAGGTCCCTGCTTCCATCCCCACTGACAGTTAGAGATGGGAGTGATTCCTTTCTGAAATTCTGGAGAGCCTCTGCCAGCCAGCATAGATATTGCTGATCTAGAGGGTCAATGGTCTAACTCCGAGTAAGGCAGCTTCCTATGTTTCTATGCTTTGTATCATGATCTTGTTACTCTGCAGTTACACTCTTTGGCCAGACGTGGTTCTGTCTCTGCTTTTGTTCATTCATTTCAATCATTTGCTATACTTCTTTTCAGGTGCAAGCCATCACTCAAAACAGTTTGCAATAATATTAAAATGAAAGATCAGTTGGAAGACAATTAATGAAGAGCAGCAATAGCCTCCTTTCTATAAAAAACTTTCTATAAAAAGCCTGATGAAGCGATACTAAAAGTTAGAGCATCCCAAACTCTTCCTTTGGCAGCAACAAGAGACATTCCCTGGGAAGGCTGCCCCAAAAGGTCATTGATCCAACCATCCACTGAATCTGCCTCTTTTCCTTGTTCAAGACATGCAAAGTGCTTGGCTGCTCTTAGTTCAGGTACCCATGGAGCAGGAAGACTTTTTTTTTTAAAGGAGGCTGAACTGTTTTATGGAAAACTAATTCTGTAGTTGTAGTGATGGCCTTAATTGCTTTTGGAATCTATAGCCTTTTTGTCTCATTTTATCTTGCTATGCCACTTTGATAACTTTGGCTATGAAGCAGCATATGTATTTGTTAAAAAAAATAACATCAGTCCTGCAAGGTAGGGCCCAGCCAGCCTTGAGAGTAGTAGTTATAGTGTCAGACATAGGCTGTGGAGACCTTAGGCCAGTCACCATCTCTCAGCCTCACCTACACCATAGCTTCCTCCGTGCTGAATGTGCAGAAGTAAGTAGCTTCTTTTTTGCTGCCGTCTTTGCTTGCAGATGATTCTGTGGGGTCTTTTTGTGGGTAGGGGGCCCTGATACCTGTCTGGAGGATCCTAACCTTTGAGCAACTCCATTCAGCTCTCACTGAGCTTATAGCTCTGTTTTCTTCTCAGAATGTGGAATTACCAGAGTCATTTTCCCCTGAACTCAAGTCTCTTTTGGAAGGTCTTCTCCAGCGAGACGTGAGCAAGAGGCTTGGCTGCCAGGGTAGTGGGTAAGTCCTCACTGATAGAAGTGTTGCATGCCTTAAGAACATCCAAAGAGTCAGGCAGCAGATGGAGTAGGCTAAAGATCATAGAATCATAGAGTTGGAAGAGACCACAAGGGCCATCCAATCCAACCCCCTGCCAAGCAGGAAACACCATCAAAGCATTCCTGACAGGTGGCTGTCAAGCCTCTGCTTAAAGACCTCCAAAGAAGGAGACTCCACCACACTCCCTGGCAGCAAATTCCACTGTCGAACAGCTCTCACTGTCAGAAAGTTCTTCCTAATGTTTAGGTGGAATCTTCTTTCTTGTAGTTTGAATCCATTGCTCCATGTCCGCTTCTCTGGAGCAGCAGAAAACAACCTTTTCCCCTCCTCTATATGACATCCTTTTATATATTTGAACATGGCTATCATATCACCCCTTAACCTTCTCTTCTCCAGGCTAAACATACCCAGCTCCCTAAGCCGTTCCTCATAAGGCATCGTTTCCAAGCCTTTGACCATTTTGGTTGCCCTCTTCTGGACACGTTCCAGCTTGTCAGTATCCTGACAAGCCCAGCCTCCTCTTCTCACAGTGGCCAGCCAGAAGCCCTGCTGGGAAGGCAGAAAGCAGGACCTTCCACAGTTGGAGGCAGCAATACCAGTTGCTGTAAGCCAGGAGGGGAGAGTGCTCTTGTGTTCAAATCCTGCTTGCAGGTTTCCCACAGGCATCTGCAGATGCTGGACTTGAGGGGCCACTGGCCTGTTCCAGCCAGCTCTTAATATGTTACTATGAGTGCAACAGCAGCACTCTCCCCATTGTGATTTCTAGCAACTGGTGTTTAGGGTTGTGCTGTCTCTGGCAGGGAAGGTGGAACATAGCCATCATGGCTGAAGTTAGAAGCCCTCAGAAGTTATGTTTTACTTCAGCCTTAAACAAAAGATCTAGGGCTGCCCTTGCTGAATAAATTAATCAGTGAAAAGACACCCTTCATATATTAGTTGCAGATTTTGTTTTAAAAAATCACTAATACAAGTAATACAGACTGCAAGCCCTGTCTTCAAAGAGGCATTCCTTCCCTTTTCCTCTCACATAGGACAGAATGCCTTGTATGATGCCCCCTACAACACAAGAGAAGTGCATAGTCTAAAAATGAACAGAAAAGCAAAAGAAGCATGCTGTTTGCTTCAGAACTTATGCAAATAAAATTGATCAATTTGTCAAATAGCAGTGCAGTCCTGAGAAAATACGTTGGTTTTCCGTTTCTATGGATTGATACTCTGATGTCTTAGATAGCACCTACATAGCCCTGAGCTACCTTTTAAAATATTTAAAGCAGCAGGGCTGTAACTCAGGAGATAGTGCACCTGCTTTTCATGCAGGAGGTCCCAGGTTAAGTCCCTGGCCATGTGTGTCTCCTGCCTCAAACTCTGGAGAGCTGATGCAAGTCAACGTAGACAATACTGAGCTAGAAGGACAGTTTGCCAGATGCCATATAGAGCACCTCTGTGTTCATAGCAAATTGGCCTGCCTGAAAGCGTTATGCCTAAGACAATCAGTTGTACTATTACTTCCCTTGATCTAGATGCAATAGGAGTATAGCATCTAGATCAAGGGAAGTAATAGTACCACTGTATTCCGCTCTGGTCAGACCTTACCTGGAATACTGTGTCCAGTTCTGGGCACCACAGTTCAAGAAGGATACTGACAAGCTGGAACGTGTCCAGAGGAGGGCAACCAAAATGGTCAAAGGCCTGGAAACGATGCCTTATGAGGAACGGCTTAGGGAGCTGGGTATGTTTAGCCTGGAGAAGAGAAGCTTAAGGGGTGATATGATAGCCATGTTCAAATATATAAAAGGATGTCATATATAGGAGGGAGAAAAGTTGTTTTCTGCTGCTCCTGAGAAGAGAACACGGAGCAATGGATTCAAACTACAAGAATTCCACCTAAACATTAGGAAGAACTTCCTGACAGTAAGAGCTGTTCGATAGTGGAATTTACTGCCAAGGAGTGTGGTGGAGTCTTCTTTGGAAGTCTTTAAGCAGAGGCTTGACAGCCACCTGTCAGGAATGCTTGGATGCAGGGGCGGAGGAAGCCTCCACGGTACCCGGGGCGGCGACCGGAGGAGGCACCCCTGGGGGCGGGGCGTCGTGACGTCACGTCGTGACGTCACGACGCACCCTCACTGCGGCTCCGCCCCGGCAGGGAGTGCAGCGGCGAAAAGCCGAGGCAAGCAGCGATGGGTGCCCGCCTCTCCCCTCGCCCCTGCGGGCGGCTCCCCCCGCGAGCGGGGGGAAAGCGCTTTGAAAAAGAGAAAAGCCGAGGCAAGCAGGCTGCTTACTTCGGCTTTTCGCCGCTGCGCTCCCTGGGCGGAGCCGCGGCATGGAGGAGTGGGGCGGACCAGCCAGAGGAGATGACACCCCTCCTGGCTGCTGGCCCGCCCCTCTCCTCCATGCCGCGGCGTCGCCCAGGGAGCGCAGCGGCGGGGAGGAGGCTATTTTCGGCGCTGCCATAGGAGCAGCCAGCGAGGGGGGTGTCACGTCAGCGACAAGCGCGACACCCCTCCTCGCTGGCCGCCCCTGCGGCTACGCCCCAGCAGCACCGAAAATAGCCTAAAAAAAAAAATTTAAAATTTAAAAATTTTTTTTTTTAAAAAAAAAGCCCCCCAAAGTGTCACCCCTAGCAGGGTGGTGCCCGGGGCGGCCCGCCCCCCTGCCCCCCCTTGCTACGCCCCTGCTTGGATGGTGTTTCCTGCTTGGCAGGGGGTTGGACTGGATGGCCCTTGTGGTCTCTTCCAACTCTATGATTCTATGAATCACCATCTGGTTGCAATTCATTCCTCAGGGCACAGGAAGTGAAGGAGCACCCCTTCTTTAAAGGCATTGACTGGCAGTACGTCTACTTGCAAAAGGTGAGCTGCTGCTATTTTTTAATCACACCCCTTATGTACGCTTGTACATTTTTTTCTTTGAGGCACGAAAACTTCAAATGGGGCGTTTGATGTAGTTTTGTGCTGAATTTTTGCCCTGTTGTTTGTTTTTAATTCTTATCACACATTGTCCTGATAGCTCTGCTGAAGGGCAACCTACCTTTTTAAATAACTACTAAGACTCCGTATCACCATGGCCAGTGGATTTGTAACTCTGCTGTTCTTGCTTTGGCAGTACACGCCGCCTCTGATTCCTCCGCGCGGAGAAGTGAATGCGGCGGATGCTTTTGACATTGGCTCCTTTGATGAGGAAGACACAAAAGGCATCAAGGTGTGAGGGGAACATTTTCCTTTAGCCATTGAGACCAGAGGAGGCGGGATGTTTGTGATTTCCACCATGCTCACCCAGAAGCTCCTTGTGCTTCTCGTTTGACCCTCCTGTGCAAGAGGCCACTCTAAACAGGTCCCACAGGAAGGCAGATGCCAAGTCTTCTTGGCTGCCAGTGGTCCATAATGGGATGGGAGAGTGATGGCAAGTGAGGGTGATGGATGGGGAAGGTGCAATGTAGCTGAGGATGTGTCCTTAACACTTGCCCAGCTGATGCAAGGATTACTGAGAGAATACATGCAGGGCTGTTCGAAGATTTCCCCAACATGATGATAATGATGATGATGATGATGATGATGATGATGATGATGATAATAATAATAATAATTTATTATTTGTACCCCGCCCATCTGGCTGGGTCCCCCCATGATGACCTCTAGGGACTCCAATTCCCATCAGCCCCAGCCAGTGTGTGGTCAGTGGTCAAGGATGATGGGAGTTGTAGTTGTACATTCAACGTTAAGAATTGTTTTATGACTGTTGGGTTTGGAAAGGCCTTTGTCCAAGGCAAGGTACTTTAGGACCAATTTCTCCCAGTAGGATTACTTCCTCCTCTCCAGATTGATTATATATTTTTAATCCATAGACATAATTCCAATCAGTTTTATGGATATGATGGAAGGCATCTGGTTTTGCCCTTTTTGTGATGTCTCTCTCTGCTTCCTTGTATTGCCCACTTTTTGTCAGTTGCTTGATAGTGACCAAGAACTCTACAAGAACTTTCCCCTGGTCATCTCGGAGCGCTGGCAACAAGAAGTGGCAGAAACGGTTTATGATGCAGTGAACAGTGACACAGACAAGATCGAAGCCAGGAAGCGAGCGAAGAACAAGCAACTGGGGCACGAGGAAGGTAGCAAAGGCAGCTCTGGTTCTGGAATGTGAGGTGGGATTTGCCAAGTCATAGCAGAGGGTGTGAGGGTCTTTGGGGGCTGATTTCTGCTCTCCCATCATTAAGGACTTCTTTTTAGGATTCTTTTAGTGCTCTCTTGCACTGCTGTTTGACTTCTTAAGGAGAGGGGCCTGGAAGTTCTTCCTGCTGAATCCCAGATGCATAAGGATTGACTGTGCCTACTGGGGACCTGCTTGTTAGTTTCTTTATTTAGATAGTACCCTCATTGTGGGCAGTGCTTTAGAAGAGGACAGGTTCCCTGCCCTGGTGGGAAGCTTTCAGTCTATAATTCAGTGCACAGAGGACAAAAAGGAAGGAAGGAAGGGTTAGATGGGACACGAATTTGGAATTATTTTTGTTGTGCGTACCGAGGCTGGATTACAGTGGGATCTGAGAGCATGAGTGCTGAGCAAAACATGACTTTTGAGGATGGATCCAAATGAAGCAAAGCAACATAGGGCAGGTGATTTTGTGTTTCCCAGCACAAAGGCCAGCAAAGGTCTCTGGGTGGGAGGCTTCAGGCAGTGGAGGGTGGTGGAGCGCCAGGAGTGAATGTCACCAGCATGGATGTTGTGCAGGAGGCACATAGGTTATTGCTATGTGTGAGCTGGTGATTCTCAAGTCCTTCTTGTACATGTAACTGCATTTTGCTCACATTCCTCCCTATTGCCCTCCCATCCTGAGAGGATAGGAAGATCCATTGGCCCATCTGGTCCCACAGTGACCAAGCAGATGCCTGTAGGAAACCTGCAGGCAGCATTCAAGCATAAGAACACTGCAGTTTCCAGTGATATTTGGAAGCACTTACTATGGTGGCAGAGCATAACTATCATGGCTAGTATCCAGAGAATCAAACTTTATTGTTATGATCTCAGATCTGCCACTAGAATAAAGTTGTAACAGTAATGAATTTGGCCAATCCTCTTTTAAAGCCACCCAAGTTGGTAGTCATCACTGCCTCCTATGTGCTATGTGAAGGACTTTTCTTTTGTCCCAAATCTTCCAATATTCATCTTCAGGTAACATTCAGACTCTGGTAACTACCAACTGGTGAGCTTGACATCAATACCAGGAAAGGTCCTAGAATAGATAATTCAACAGTTGGTCTGTGAGTATTTAGAAAAGGATGCTGTGATTACTAAAACCCAGCATGGGTTTCTCAAAAATAAGTCGTGCCAGACCAATCTGATTTCTGTTTTGGATGGAATTACAAACTTGGTGAATCAGGGAAATGCTGTGGGCATAGTGTATCTTGATTTTTTGACAAAGTCCCCCATGATATTTTCACAAGGAAGCTGGTAAAATGTGGGTTGAACGATGCACACAAGCGATTTCTGGTGCCGCAGACATGCGCACAAGCGATTTCTTTATTTGTTATGGAAGAGAGTCCCCGCACAGCGCGTGAGAACTCGCCGAGAGGGCGACTTGGTTTGGGGGCGGCTTGTGGGCCGGATAAACGACCCCTGTGGGCCACTTACGGCCGCCGACCTCTGGTCCAGATCAAGGGAATTAATTGTACCACACTCTTCTGCCTTGCTCAGACCACAACTGGAATACTGTGTCCAATTCTGGGCACCACGATTTAAGAAGGATATTTGGAAGCTGGAAGGTGTGCAGAGGGCAGCAGCCAAGATGTCTGGAAACAAAACCTTATGAGGAAGGGTTTGAGGAAGCTGGGTATGTTTAGCTTGGAAAAGAGGAAACTGAGAGGAGATATGCTAGCCATCTTGAAATATCTTAAGAGCTGTCACATGGAAGAGGGAGCAAGCTTGTTTCCCCCTGCTCTGGAGGGGGGTTTCTCTGTAGGAGAATTCCGACTAAACATTCAGAAAAGCTTTCTGATAGTAAGAGCTGTTTGGCAGTGGAACAGTCTCCCTAGGGAGGTGGTGGACTCTCCTTTCTTGGAGGTTTTTAAGCAGAGGCTGGATGGCCATCTGTCAGGGATGCTTTAGCTGAGATTCTTGCATTGCAGGGGGTTGGACTGGATGACCCTGGGGGCCCTTCCATCTCTAAGATTCTCTGATTGGATGTCCACTAGTGCTACTGCTTCTGCTGCTTCCTCTGCCTTCCTCTCTCAATCAATATCAGTTTATTGTGAGGACCATGCCTTTACACAACAATGTTAAAATTCATTGCATACTGTCCCAGTAAAACCCTCATCCCACAAACGAAAAGAAAAGTACAAGACCACATCGTTAAGAAGACGATGAAGGGATCTTTTCTTTGTCATCCAGAAATCTTTCCCTAACTTTCATGGCCTTCATCACAAAGACCGCTACCACGTGGGAAATCTGTGGGTTAGCATCAACTAACAAAAATTTTACTCGATCTTCAGGGTTATTTATTGAATTGGGTATGATTTGCAAAAATGCACCTCTAAAGCCCGAGTAAATAGGACAATGAAGAAGATAATGTATGAGATCCTCTTTAGTTCTCATGGGGCAAGGGCACAAACCACCGTTTGTTGTGATATCTAAAGAGGCGTCTCTATCAAGGATCCATCTCGAACTTTATCAGGGCTCCACAATTTAAGAATATTAAACTCAGATCTGGATAGGATATCTGAGAGGTTTTGACGCCAAGTAGAGTTATATTGAAGAAATGCATAGGATTGTTTAGCCAATAAGGTGTTCGAAGCATTTGCGAGATTGATGAAAAAACGCAAAAATCTTAAGAGGGCCCTAGCAGACACTGAGGGTAATCCTATTTCCACTCTTAGGAAAGCCTAGGATTCTTTTAAGATAAAGATTTTGTAAGATTTCGAACAATTCTAGCAGCTTCTGATTCCACCCCCAGAGTTCTATCCCATATAACACCTGAGGAATCACTTTTCCAACAAAAGCTTCCTCTCTCCTTCCTCTAAAGAAAAAAGGAGAGCCCTGCAACAGTTGGGGGAACCAGAGGGGACCCATTTAGCCCAGTGGGTCCAGATGCCTCCAGGCTGGACCAGGCAGCCCCCAAGCAGGAGACTAACGCAACCGTCCTCTCCCAACATAGTGGTGACGCAGAGACATCGCCCCTCTTTTTCCCTTAATTTGCCTTGTCCCTTTGAAAGCCACTTTAGCCAGATATTTTGGAACAGAGAATTAGCACCTCTCCATAGCTCAGTTTAATATGGATTGTCAGCCCCTCTTGTCCCTCATTTTATTCCCCCTCCATACAGAGTTCTCCTCAGGGGCTGCTCCGGCACCTGGAGCGGTAGGGGCAGGGAGAGCTGCCCACAGAAGTGTTGCGGTGATCCATGCATGGGGGCACCACACGGGGGTGCCACGGCGTTCTGCCCAGGGGGGCTGCGCGGCACAGTGAGCTGCCCATGGAGTCTGCCTGGCAGACGCAAGCCCCACGCTGCCGTTTCGGGCAGCGCAGGGCTGTAAGCCACCGCATCACTCCCAGGAGAGATGCGTGGCTTGGGCATGCTGCAGGCCAGGCCTCGCGGTGTGCCATTTTGTCACCCCCCTCAAGGCAGGCCGCACCCCCTTCCTACACCCCTGGTTCTCCTCCAACTACTGCCTAAAACTGGAGATTCCCTTCTCCTCCCTAAAACTGGAGATTCCCTATGCAATGAATATAGATTTCCTATTTGGATTTTCAAAGCATAGGGATTTTCAAAGCATGATAGAAGTTTATAAAATTATGCATAGCATGAAGAATTGGGCAGAGAAAAGTTTTTCTCCCTTTCTTAGAACACAGTGAAGCTGAATGTTGGAAGATTCAGGACAGATGAAAGAAAGTCCTTCAAAACTGCCTCCCACAGTGAGGCCACCAACAGTGAGGCCACCAACCTGGATGGCTTAAAAGAGGATTACACAAATTCATGGAAAGAGAGGGTATTTTTAAGACTACTAGCCAAGATGGCGATGCTCTGCCTCCACAGTTGGAGGCAGCAGTGCTTCTGAATAGAAGCTGTTAGAAACCACAGGAGGGGAGAGTGCTGCTGGTGGGTTGTTGTACCTGACTGGCCCCTGTGAGAACGGGATGCTGGATTAGAAGAACCATTGGCCCAATCCAGAAAACTCTCCTTATGCTCTTAAAATGTGTGATAGCACATGGTGATAGCACCATACATGGACAAGGGGGAATTGAGGCAGAAGGATTTCACAAGCCACGTATGGAGTGGCCTCTGACTGTAGCCTCCAGAGACCTCTTTCTGGCATGTCTTCCTCTGCAAATTGCTTCTTGTGCCAATGGAGCTATAGAGTTGCAAAGCTCCCCCCTTAACGGTGGCTTTTTCTGCCTTGGACAGACTATGCTCTGGGGAAGGACTGCATCATGCACGGGTACATGCTGAAGCTGGGGAACCCCTTCCTGACTCAGTGGCAGAGACGCTATTTTTACCTCTTTCCAAACCGGCTTGAATGGCGCGGAGAAGGAGAGTCACGGGTGAGTTGGGCAGCTGGGCTGGCAGGGGGAGGGAGCACATGGTGGCAGTGGGTGCTCTGCCTCCTCCCCGGTGTGCTGAGGCTTGAGGGGCCAACGCAGGAGGGACATGCCAAGCTCCAGGTGCTCCAGGTAGCCTGTAATCTTCTTGTTTTCCTGTTTAGGACACCTGGAGCACTTACACAAAAAGACACAAGCGGGTAAGGCAATGAAACCTGCCTAGCAGCAATTCCCAAAGCACCACCCCTGCAGGGATGATTTACAGGCTGTGAGGAAGTGAATCCGGCCCCTGTGAACCCCAAATGGCTACCCACAGAGCTAGGAGGTTGGGTGGCTCTCTACTTTTGCCCTTCTCCTCTCTTCCCAGTCTGGCTCTGCTGAGCTGGGCTGGCCAAGGCTGGTGGGACTAGCTGCCTGAAACACCTGGAGAGCACCATTTTGGCTGAACACGGCACTTCTGTTCTTGAGGCTGAAGAATTACCACCCTCTAAGGGAGCTGCCCCAAAACATCTCTAAATCTGGCACTTCTCTGGGTTACTTTTTTCACCAAGCAGAAAGTGTGCCCAGATCCGCTGTGGGCTCCTCTTGTGGCCCTTTTTCAGTTTCAAGAGTGAAGCTCTGGTCTTTGTGCTTTCGATTCAGGCGAAGTGTGTCACAGGTCCTGGGCCTTTGGGAACTGCTGCTTTGTAAGGGTGACCCCGAGACGTGCGCTGTAGCAGCTGTAGAAGAGAGCATCTTTGTTGCTGCTTTAGGGGAAATAATCTGTTCACCTGGGAAACTTCCCCGCTTCCCTTGCAGCCCCCATGGTTTTTACCAGAGCTCCCCTTTTCACTCCTGCTGTTTACAGAATTATTGTTATGACTGATTTCTTTCCGCATCCTTGGGCCCCATTGAAAATGGTAAACTATCCATGAAAGGGCTTTGGGACACACACCCATGCTAGTGACAGAAAAAGGCAAAAACGTGCTCTGTCTGCTTCTCCAGAGGGCAAGATTAGATCTCGGGCTGAAAATGAGGAAAATCTGAGCCATAGGAAGACATTGCCTAGAGGGGTGCTGGGCTGTTCCTCCAGCCAGAGGTTTTCGTGCAAAGCCTGTGCAACCATCTGTTGGAGGGGCTCTCATGCTGAGTAGTGCAGTAGGTTGGACTAGAAGCCTTCATCTGATCTGACTCTGTTCACTTAAAGCTACATAATCAACTACCGTCTTTCCCCCTTTTTAAGACACCGCCTTATAATTTTTTTCCCTCAAAAAAACACAGGGTGGCTTATTTTGGGGGGGATGTCTTATTTTTATTACGTCAGTATGGTACAGTACAGCCTCCCCCTGCGCGCTGAGCAGGCGGGGCAGAACTCCGCAAGAGGTGCGTTTCCCCCCGCGCCTCTCGCTGGTTCGCTGGCTCCCTGCACACGCAGGAGGGGCTGAGGAGGCGACGGGAACAATGGCGGCACCATGGCTTACTTTTGGGGTACGTCTTACTTCTCACAAAGGTAAAAAAAACCCTGCCATGGCTTACTTTATGACTACGTATTAAAAAAGGGGAAACAGAGTATGTTAAAAGTAAATTATTGGAATAATTGCCAAAACTTGAAACATCAGCTTGGTCTCCTTCACCCACCCACCCTGGTCTGCCCTGTAGGAAAAGATTGCCCTGTGGAAGGAAAAGGCCCACCCTGTTGATTCTCCGGCAGAATCAAATCTCAGCCCACTTGCTGCATGTCTTCTCTCCCACCCCAGGAGAAGACAGGATGGGTGGACAGGAAGCACGCTGGTGACCAACCCCCCTGCAAAATGCCCTTATCTACTACTTAGATCTTTCCCATCCAAGTTTGAGGGGGCACAAGGAGAGATGAGGACTTGGGTTTGGCATGCATGAACAGTAAGAAAGGATATTATTTTCCACATGTAGCATTTTTTAAATGAAGTCCTTTGGGGGTCCATCACCTTTTCCTTGGGTTTGACAAAGCCACAACCCTTGTGATGCTGTGCACACGTTGTGACATTTATGAGTTGCCTTGTGAGGAAGCCCTGTAGAGAGAAGCTAGCTTTTCCAAAGTCCCACCTCCCACCCCCCGTAAGCCCTGTAGAGAGAAGCTTTTCCTTTTCCAAAGTCCCACCTCCCACCCCCCCGTAAGCAATTTATGAAAACCCAAGGAAGGTGGATTAGGGTTGTGGCCAGTTTCACTCTCTGGGCCTTCAATTCAATCTGTCTTTCCTTTTTGCTTCCTTAGCAAAATTTGCTGACTATGGAACAAATTTTGTCGGTGGAAGAAACTCAGATCAAGGACAAAAAATGCATCTTGCTCAGAATTAAAGGGGGGAAGCAGTTTGTCCTGCAGTGTGAGGTAGGTTGTGTATCTTTGAGGGATGAAGGGAGGGAGGTCCAGAAGCTTAAAGGGGAGGGCCGACTGTTCAAAACCCAAAACTGTTAATGTAGGAAATGCTTCCCTCCACACACACGAAAATAGCCTCAACCCAGGTTGTTGAGTATGTTTTGATTATCTAAGTAAGCCCTTTCAAGTGCTGAGAGCATACCCTCATTGTCCCAGTAGTCCTTAACCTCCACCACCAGTATTATTGGGGAGGTGCTGAAAGTCAGAGCACCCATTTGCTGTGCAGAAGGTCCCAGATTCAGTCCCCAGCCAATTAAGGCTGGGTAAATGACCTCATCCAAAAACTGAGGGAGCTGCTGCCAGTCACTGTTGATAATACTGAGCTTGGTGGACCAGCAATCTGCTTTCTGTGCTCCTAAATGTTCCCATTTTGCAGATATGGGAACTGAGACTGATAGAACAGTGTGGTGGCTAAAGCAGTCTGCTGAGTTTATGGCAGTGACAAGGTTTGGGCCTGTGGATTTTTCTAGCTCACATCCGTTGGGATTGTCACGACCTCAGAAGCCAGCAGTGATTGAGGCATGGTGTTGGAGGCTGCAGCATCAGCTGCTCAGGAGCCAGTCCTACCTCACCCAGTGAGGTGATCGGACACCCTTAGGACTGGCAGGAGCCTGGACCCTGGACCCACGTGAGCACCTTGCCCTGAGCCTGAGGAATGGAGCACCTCAGCCACTGCCTTGCCTGCTCAGCAGTGCAGGGATGCACAAGGCAAGAACTTACGAAACACAGGGAAAGCGCCCATCCTGAGGCCAGAGGGCCAGCCCTTTAAGAAAAGGGTGGCACCTATGAGAGGTAGGCTTGGAGGCAGAGGCTTGAAAAGCCTCCAGGCTCTCGCTGGAGTAGGTCACTCATCCAGAGTGACCTGCTCTTCTGCCACCGCAGAGCAGGGTTTCACCCTAAAAGACCATGCTTTTAGGAGCATGCAGTGGGCATGCAGAAAGCTGGTGGGGCCTTTAAAATAGCAGAACCACAGGCTGGATGTGCCTTGAGCCACACTAGCCATTCTCTTGCACCAGCAGTGACTTTGGGCATGTTTCTACCTTAAATATATTTTGAGCCATTTTAGCACATAAAATACCATTGTTGGCTAATGCAGGGTAATGTTGCATCCCTCTTGAGTACTGAGAGCACACCTCTTTCTGAACCCAGATGTCCGTAGGAACAGATTTGTTCAAATTAAAATTCTGTGTTTCTGAAGACTGTAAAACTTTTTTGAGAGTGATTCCCTCACCCCCCCCCCAGGAATTCCCAAGACATTTGCTGTCTGGCTTACGAAAGCAGCTTTGTCTCTGCCCCAACTCCTTTGGAGGGGATCAACCAGTCATGCACATGCCCCACCACACTGTGCAATAAAACAGTTGCATGTTTCCACCTGGCCCCTGGCCCTTTATCTCTTAGAGCATTTACAAATAGCAACTATGAACTTGCTGAGTCAGACTCTCTAGCTCAATAATGCCTACACTGGCTGGCAGTGACACTCTGGGATCTGAGGCACAGAGTTACTTTTTCCCACTCTCTTCATTTTACTAGGCATTCCAAGAGTCAAACTAGGGACCTTCTGCATGCAAAGCTGTGGGCTCCCAACTTCTGGTAGTGTTTGTCACATCTCTATCAAGAGTTGCCTCAATGAGTTCAAAACTGAATGAGACAAATTGTAGTTATCTTGCTGGTACAATGGATTCTGAAGAAAAAACTGATTTTTGTGTGTGTGCATTTGTCTTTCCCCAGAGTGACCCAGAGTTTGTACAATGGAAGAAGGAACTGACCGAAACGTTCACAGAAGCACAGCGGCTCTTACGGCGGGCACCCAAGTTCCTGAATAAATCCCGCTCTGCAGTTGTGGAGCTCTCCAAGCCCCCCCTCAGCCACAGGAACAGCAACGGCCTTTAGGACCCAGGCAAGGAAAGGCTGTGCCATTGCAGGGGATGTCTGTCTGTCTGTCGCTGCATCGCTGTTAGTTCCTTGCCCACTCCCCGGAGTTGGGTGAAGGGCTCAAGGACCAAGGCCTCGGAGAATGCTGATGCAGCAACCAGGGGGTGGGGAGGGGAGTTGTTGTCAACAAAGGAGCAGAAAAAAGGAGTGTCTTGCACTCTCAGGCAGTGTCACCCAACAGGGCAGCCCCCGAAAATGTTGCTTATTTGCAATAAACCTCTTCAGGTGCATACTGTAGACTTGCAATCTTAAAGGGCAACTACCTGATTTTCATGACTGCATTTTTATGCCACGTGGCTGGGTGTTGGACCTGTGGAAAGAGTTGCCACCTTCCAGGGTGGTCTGACTCCTCCCATGCCGTCACCAGTGACTTCCATATCTATATTCCGTTCTGCTGGCCACCAACAGCATGTCTCCTTTTTCCATGTCCTTGGAATGGACTGAACTCGTGTGTCCTGTGGTTTAAAATGTTGTTGTTGCTGCTGCTGCTGCTAGGGGAACAAACACTTCGTCCTGGACTGTACTTGACAGTTGTGTAAGTGTTTCTGTGTGCTTTTCCTGGGTTTTTTCTTTTACATTTTTTTTACTGCTGGTTCTGTTAGACAGGTTTACGGGGAATGCAAAATCAGCTTCTCTCCATTCCTGCCAATGGCACTTTCTTTTAGAAATGTTTAAAACAAATCCAATTTTAAGATCCTATTGGATTGGGTTGCAGATGGATGTGGATTTTTTTGCTGTCGGCCTCAGGCAACTGCAGAGGGAAGCTGCAGGAAGGAAGAGAGAGAGAGAGTGAAGCCTGGCTACTGGCCATTCAGGGGGTCATGCAGAAATGACTGGAAAAAATAGCCACATTTTCAAATAGTTTATCACTTTTGCAGAATAGTATTGGAAATCCCTTTTCGCTGGACTGGATCTTGAAGGGAGGACATTCTGTAGCATATGATTCAGGGCTCCATCATTATTTATTGTGTGCATGTCCCCCAGTCCTAGAATTTGTCATAGAACATCCCTCTCTGTCCTCTTGCTCTTGGAAGCTTGTGTACATCTTAAGGAGTTGAGGTGGAGCAGCTTTGAGTGGGCTCCCCATTCGTCTGTGATAACCATCTAGACACTTTCTCCTTGTATGAATGGAATACATTTTTCCCCCTTTTGTTTGACAAATTGCACTTAAAATTATCTTCATGAAGGTGTCTGCATTTTAATACATTCCAGGTTATAGTTTTTTGAGAGTGCTGCTGAGTCCGTTGCCCTGAACCTCCAAAAATGTCCTCCGGGACACGAATGCATGTGCTGGAGTATCCTGGTTCACAGGCCAACTCCTGGCTTTTCCCCCCTGTGGAAATGGCACCCTGAGGCAAGCATCCTTTTGGCTCCATACAATAAGAAGTCCTGAAGTGTTTTCTGCCTCTTCTTAAGTAGCTTCTGAGTTAAGGAATTTGGAACCACAGCAACCATGGATTAAGGATGTCTGCTGACCATGGTTGCATTTTAGGGTTGCTAAAGTGTCCCTGTGGGTGCATTCTTTGCACCAAAATTCTTTTAAGTTGTGTTCTCTGTATCCTGAAATTCTGCTCAGATCCTTTGTTAGACCATACCTGCAGAGTCCCTGCTAAGAGAAACCGCATCCTCGGAGCATGCACAGAAAGCTCCTTGTCTGGAAGAGGCCACATGGGGCCTCCTTGGGGTCCTCTAGTCTGTTTGGCTAGCCCTGAAGCCAAATGTGTCTGGCTGGCTCTGCACTTGGACTTCCCTTATTTCTCCACTTCTTTCTTACCTTTGTTAGTTCAGCTAGTTCCTTCAGTTAGTTCTATGCCTTCTTAGCATGGCACCCACAGCCTTGTGTTGGTCTTACGTTTCAGACCTATCATTGGAAGGAACAGGGTGTAGCTTTCTTTTTTGAATCAGCTCTTATGAAGGGGATGTGAATTTTAAAAACATCACTGCTGTGCTGTTGTACACGATGACCTCATTTTTGTAAACGTTGAGTAAGCTATTATTTAAAATAGCCTAAGTTTAGATTATTGTTTTTCCAGAGGCAGCTAAAATGCTCTGTAATGTAATAATAATTCCTATTTTCATTTTAGCAAATTCCCAATAGCAGTAAAAAACTATGAATATGACTTCATTTGATTTCAGTGCTCTAGAATATTCTCAAATTTTTATGGAAGGTTTGTGTTTTAATCTGTTATCAGTGTCTTAGTTCAACTGCTGTGTGTTAATAAGAGAAGAATCACAACTTGTCTGGATCCAAGGGGCACATTTGTTGTATTTAAGTCCTGTTGAAACACAGATGAGCCATGATTTCATATTTCAAAGGGACTCAAATGCCATTCATCTCTTATGGATGGTCGGGGGAAGTATATGAATAACAGGAAGGAAAATGACTGAAATGTTTTAGCAAAATATCTAGCTTGGAAGTGAAAGATATAAAATGTGTGGGCTTCTGAAAATTGAGACTTATAAAAACCTAAATACATTTTTAGTGGAGATGCTGTTTTAGATTGCACATTGTTTAATTTCTCATTAATGTCTCTTTTTGGAGACATCTGTCTCCTCTCAACACCCCAAGAGGGAATTTAAAGCATTCATGTAAGAGTGACATGGATGGTGATTAAATTGTAAGCTTTTCTGTTCAGCCCATTGTTCCCTTTTGGACTTCCTATGCTCTTCAAGGCTTGGCATCAGAGCTGTGGGGGAGGCAAGGAGGAAAGCCTGCAATGGAATCAACACAGCTAAGTGATTGCATCTTTATATAGGATGCAATTAACCTGCAATAAAGTCAGGAACTTGAAACCACTATAAGGAAATTAGGTAAGCAATTTCCTTCATAGTTTTTGCAAGCACAAAAACACATTCTAAGAATCGCAAGAACCTCAGAAGATGTTGGAAGTATGTTGAAATAATAATAGTCTGTTATATTTTTATTTAGTGTTCGTTGAGTGAGTGAGGTGGCCTTGCTCTCTGACCACCTTTAATGCTTTATCCCTGGAAGGAAATTTGTTGTGGTTTCTGGTGTATTAAGGTCCCATCCACGTTAGAATTGTCTTTCTCTGGCCAGCTTGAGTGACATAAAACTGGTCACCACCACTTGACAATCGCTGAGCTGTGACTGTATGCAGAGGAGGGGACTGCCCTTGGAGAGGCAGAATAGGGACAGCTGACATAGTGAAGTGTGCACCATGTTGATCTGTTGTGTGAAAAACTGCAGTTTGAGTCCTCTTTCTCCAACCCACCCACCCCCGCACCACCACCTATCTCTTTCTCAGGTTGTTGAGACAGAGACACAAATATCCTGGAAGCTTTTTAAAAGGACGTGATACCTTCCCCACATTTAAGGGAAGGTAGAATTGGGTGCCCGCCCACCCAAAGGGCACAAGCCTATGCTCTGACCCTGCTTATTTTCTTTTTTTATATCTTATTTTCTTATTTTTTAAAAGTTTGTGTGCATGTACAAAGCTGCTATAAATCTTAAGCTGTTGCAAAAGCACTGTCCTGACCATGTACCAAGTGGGTGTAAAAAGGAATCCTGCATCTTGTAGTTTTGGCAGGGACGCAGCACACTGAGTTTGCCCCAGAGGTGAGTTTTGGAAATTGCAGTGTTACATTTCAAATTTACATTTCAAATCACAGTGTTACTGTGTGAAATATGTGAAATATCTCCTGTTTGCACCTGGTGCTAGAAAGAGTAAGATCCATGGCTCAGGTCACATCCTGCAAAGAACAGCACTTGAATTAGGATCTGGGCCAAACTGCCTCATGAAAGGTTTTTAAGGGGTGGGAGACTGGTGTGTTCTGCTCTCTCAACTGATGTGTTCAGGATCCGTGAGTGTACACAGTTGCAATCTATATCTCTCCCTCCCCCTCCCCCCACAAAGCAATCTTGTTGGAGCCATTTTGAAGGTATCTACCATCTTGGAGCTACAGTGTATTCATACTCTTCAATAAAAACGTGGGGAGACTAGTCTTATTTTGAACTGTGCTATAGACACTAAGGACTTACAGTTGTTTTTAAACAGCAGAGGACCAGTTGACAGTAATATTTTTTTAAAAAAATATTGAAGGTATATTATTAACTACTTAATTTTAAGTATTGTAGGGGGGATGGGAGGAAATTAGGCTAAATATATTGATAATATATGTATATCCAAAACATCTGCTGCTATTCATAATGGTTTCCTTTTTTGTGTTGCCTGCTGATAAAATATTCCATGATGTAAATATTATATAGACATATCATATAGGCACACTTCGGAATATTGGAGAATGTTAATACATTTGTTAAATCAGTTTTTAATATTTTTGTGTTGAACCATATTTTGTTACTGTACCAGGTTACTTTTATCTAAAGAGGTATTTTTAAAAAAAAAACACCTCAAGAATTCTGTTTTATCTGAGAGGCATTTTTTTGTTATTTATTAAGTCTGCACATATCTTTCAACTTATTTAATTCCCTGTACAATTTCTTCTCCTTTTTGCCTGTGTGTTATTTAAGTGACAGTTACTTAAGTTGGACTCAACAGCATTATTACAGTTTTCACAAATTAATTCTAGTAATAATAAGTTTGCCATTTTGTCTTTAATAAAAGAAACAGAAAAAAACAGAGTTGTTTCATTTTGTTTTTTATACCTCCATTGGCCTTTTCCATGGGAGCTGCTCCATGAAGACCCAAATGTTCAGTAATATGTGAGAGTCTCAGGGACCTGCATTCAAGGCCAGCCTCCATCTGGATGGAGCCCTCCAGCTGTTTTTGATTACAACTCCCATCAGGCCCTGCCATTGTGGTCTGGCACTCAGGCTTCTGAGGACCCATCAGCTTTGATTCTCTGTTTTCCATGTTTCCAATCTTGAATTCAGTTATCATTTCTGCAGTTCTTGATTTATTTATTTTTAAAATCAGCTTTGATTCTCTGTTTTCCATGTTTCCAATCTTGAATTCAGTTATCATTTCTGCAGTTCTTGATTTATTTATTTTTAAAATCAGCTTTGATTCTCTGTTTTCCATGTTTCCAATCTTGAATTCAGTTATCATTTCTGCAGTTCTTGATTTATTTATTTTTAAAATCATGAAGATTCTTCAGTATTTCAGTGTGAATTTATTCCAATATACACATTTTTGTATACAGCAGTGTTGACTAACATGTATACACAGCCCAAACCCCCTGATGATCTCTCCCAGCGGCTTCATATTGATATTGAAAAGCATAGAATCATAGAATCATAGAGTTGGAAGAGACCACAAGGGCCATCCAGTCCAACCCGCTGCCAAGCAGGAAACACCATCAAAGCATTCCTGACAGGTGGCTGACAGGTGACCACACTCCTTGGCAGCAAATTCCACTGTCGAACAGCTCTTACTGTCAGGAAGTTCTTTCTAATGTTTAGGTGGAATCTTCTTTCTTGTAGTTTGAATCCATTGCTCTGTGTCCATTGCTCAGGAGCAGCAGAAAACAACTTTTCTCCTTCCTTTTATATATTTGAACATGGCTATCGTATCACCCCTTAACCTTCTCTTCTCCAGGCTAAACATACCCAACTCCCTAAGCCGTTCCTCATAAGGCATCGTTTCCAGGCCTTTGACCATTTTGGTTGCCCTCCTCTGGACACGTTCCAGCTTGTCAGTATCCTTCTTGAACTGTGGTGCCCAGAACTGGACACAGTATTCCAGGTGGGGTCTGACCAGAGCGGAATACAGTGGTACTATTACTTCCCTTGATCTAAATGCTATACTCCTATTGATGCAGCCCAGAATTGCATTGGCTGCATCACACTGTTGACTCATGTCAAGTTTGTGGTCTACCAAGACTCCTAGATCCTTTTCACATGTACAGCCAGGTGTCACTCAGCCAGCCCTGAGGCACCCCACAGGGGTCTGATCACTCATTCCCCAACACCACTTTCTGGACACGGCCCAGGAAGAAAGAACAGAACCCCGGCTTTGCAACTCTCATTTCTGCTTGGAAAAAGAGCAGCTTTCCAGCATCTTTGCCAACCTGCCCCCACACCACCCTCCTCATACCTGAAATATGAAAACAGTGTACATGTTGCTTTGCTTTGAAAAATAAATGCAAAAAATAGTAATGGGTCGCATAATTTAGGTCATAGTGTAGCTGTAGCAAATCATCACAACAACTTTTCTCTTATAATATGTGTAGCATGTTATAATACCAACAGCAGAAGAATGGCAAGTTAAGATAATTGAATATGCAGAACTGGCAAAACTGTCCGGGAAAATCAGTGACCAGCGAGACCAACTGTTTGAAAAAAACAGGAGTGAATTTATTTTATATTTGAAAGAACATTGACAACACTAACAGGATTGATTTAAAGGTTTTTTGCAAACTAGAAATAGAAACTTATTTACAAGGAATACTAAGGAATGAAACTAGGTAGATAGGGAAAATTTGAAATGCGAAATAAATTATGTAAAGATGTTAGAAAGTCAGTTTGGAGTGAAGGGGGAGGAAGTAAGTCGGAGACTCAAAAGAGTCAAACTGTAGGTGATGCAGGAAACATGATAATTGTATGGTTTAAAAAATGAAATTCAATAATTATTACACATAGAGACTCTTTTAAAAAATTACATACCTCTTTGACAAAACAGGATTTTTCTACTTTTCAGTTGTTCCAGGAAAACCTTGGGTTGGGCAGGTCTACTGATCTGCCAGAGATCAAACAAGCCAGAGAAGAGAAAAACAAAAACAATACGAATGAGAACTTTTAAGGAAAGCATAGAACAACAGACATGGGGGAAAGCCCCCTTAGCGCCAGGGCCATTTTAAGCATATCCAGTGGAAGGAAGGAAGCCAGAGGGGAAAGGGAGCTAGGAAGGATGGTGGGAAGGAAGGAAGCTAGGAAGGAAGGTGCGAAGGAAGGAGGGAGGGAGGGAGGATAGGAAGGAAGGAAGCGAGGAAGAGTGGAAAGGAAGGAAGGAAGTTGGTAAGGAAGCTTCCCAGTTAGTAAGGAAGCAATGTAAGAAGGAAGGAAGGGGGAGAAGGAAGGAAGCTAGGAAGGAAGATGGGAAGGAAGGAAGCAAGGAAGGGAAGGAAGGTAGGATGAAAGGTGGGAAGGGTGGAAGGAAGGAAGGAAGGAAGGAAGGAAGGAAGGAAGGAAGGAAGCAAGGAAAGAAGGAAGGAAGCGAGGAAGGAAGGTGCTAAGGAAGAAAGCTAGGAAGGAAGGAAGGAAGGAGGATAGAAAGGAAGGAAGCAAGCAAGCAAGCAAGCCAGAGTGGGAAGGAAGCTGAGGTGGGAAGGAAGGAAGTCAGAGTGGGAAGGAATGAAGGAAGCTAGGAAGGAAAATGGGAAGGGAGGAGGGTAAGGAAGCCAGAGGGAGAAGGGAGGGAGGGAGAATTTGCATAAGTTTGGCACCATTTTTGAGAGAATTGGATAACGTCAAATTTTTTGTTAAATTGTTAAATATTCAAAAAAGGTTTTTCCGCAGGGTAAGTTGCCAAGGCCTGATTTTATGGCCTAGGATAAAAACGCTTCTTTTTCCAACGCCAAACCTCTCAGGGGAGAATTTGCAACAATTTTGCACCACTTTTGAGAGAATTGAATAACATCAAATTTTTGTTGAAAATGTGACTTTTTTCAAAAAAAGTTTTTACGTAGGTTAGGTAACTGAGGCCTGATTTTCTGGCCAAGGATAAAAACACTATTGTTTCCACTGCGAAATCTTTTAGGGGAGAATTTGCAGTAATTTGGCACCACTTTTGAGACAAATGGATAACGTCAGATTTTTCTTGAAATTGTGAGATTTTGAAAAAAAAGTTTTTCTGCAGGTGAAGTCGCCGAGGCCTGATTTTCTAGCGTAGGAAGAAAACGCTTCTGTTTCCACCGCCAAACCTCTCAGGGGAGAATTGGCAACAATTTCGCACCATTTTTTAGAAAATTGGATAACGTCAGATTTTTTATGAAATTGTGAAATATTTTAAAAACCGGAGTGGGACAGAACCAATAAGATCTCTAAAAGAAAACAAGTAAAACTACCAAACACTTTCTTCTTATTAACAGAAATGTTAAATATAGAGGATGCTTGGAGATGCCAAAATCCTCTTGAAAAGGAATTTACGTATTTCTCATATCCGAATAATACAGCTGGAAGGATAGATGCCATTTGGGTATCAAAAAACCTTACTCTAAAAATATATAAATCGGAAATCAAGCCGATGGTCTGCACACAGTGCAGTGATGGTCTGGATAAGGGACGAAAGGAAAAGGTCAAGAAATGGAGATTGCTTTTAAAAGATGAAAAGATATTAGACAAAACTAGAAAGACCTTAAAAGAATATTTCGAAATTAATTTGAATAAAGAAACGGATATAAAATCGGTATGGGATGCGAGTAAAGCGGTTATTCGGGGATTTTTTATACAACAAAACTCAATTCAAAGAAAGTTGAAGGAAAAGAAGAAGCAAGATTTGGTAGAAGAAATTAGGAGAAAAGAAAAAGAGTTATATAATAAGCCCAACAGTGAGGAAATAAAAGGCAGTATTAAAATACTTCAATCACAATACTCCATGATAATAAGTGAAGAAATAGAATGGAAACTGAACTTTTGAATATGCCAATAAGCCGAGCAAATTTTTAGCTTGGCAGCTAAAGAAAAAGGAATGTGATAGGATAATTAGTAAAATTAAGATGGGAGAACAAATAATAACAGACTTTAAAGAAATAGAAAAAAGATTTGTAGAGTTCTATAAAAAGCTATATAAAAAGAAGGAGAGGAAACAAGTAAGGATGTAAATGATTATTTGGATCAAAACAGCTTAAGGAGCTTAATGCTCCCGTTACAATGTTCGAAATTCAAAAGGCAATTAAAAACTCCAAGACGGGAAAAACACCAGGCCCCGATGGCCTCTCGGCGACTTACTATAAGAAATTTGAAGAGATATTATCAATACATCTTAAAGATGTTATTAATAATATTTTGAAAGAAGGAGAAATGCCAAACTCATGGAAAGACTCTAATTACTCTAATCCCAAAGCCAGGAACAGACAAACAAGAAATTACCAACTATAGACCCATTTCGCTGCTAAATAACGATTACAAGCTGTACGCAGTTCTTTAGCAGAAAGAACTAAAAATGTTCTCCAGGAAATTATCCATAAAGACCAGGCCGGCTTCCTTCCAGGAAGACATTTACATAATAATATTAGAAATATTATAAATATATTGGAATACCTGGACTTGAGAATTGAAAAACCGGCAGCACTAATGGCAGTCAATGTAGAGAAAGCATTTGACAACGTGTCATGAAATTTGGGGAACAATACTGTAAATGTATTAAAGTGATCTATACAAAACAGAAAGCAAGAATCATTATAAACGGGAACGTGGCCCAAGAGTGTGAAATAAGCAAAGGTACGAGGCAAGGGTGTCCGCTCTCCCCACTGATTTTTATATTAATAATGGAAATTTTGAACAACCAAATTAGAGAAGATAAAAAGGTTAAAGGAATAGCACTGGGGCATTTGCCGCAGTGTAGGCATTTGCCGATGGCAGTGCCACCGTAGGCATTTGCCGACGACCTAATAGTAACAACAGAAGAACCTAAGAACAGTTTAAGCAGAGTGTTAGAAATCATGCAAGAGTTTGGAAAAGTTTCAGGGCTTAAGATGAATTATAATAAAACCAAGATAAGATAAGATAAGATAATTTATTGTCATTGCACAAGTACAAGCACAACGCTATACAAGTGCAACGAAACTGCACGCCCCCCGTAAAAACAGAAAGAAAGAAAAAACAAAACAAAAAGCAGCACAAAACACACCAAAACCAAATTATTAGTAAAGAATGTACCTAAAGATAAGGAGGAAATTGAGGAACTTACTAAATTGAAAATAAGCTCAAAAATCAAATATTTAGGGATATGGCTGACCCCAAAAAATATCAATCTGATATGAGAAATGTTTGGAATTAAGAAAAAACTGGAACTATGGAATAGGCTTAAACTGTCTTTTTGGGGGCGAATCGCGGCAATTAAACAAAACGTATTACCAAAAATGCTTTATCTATTTCAAACAATTCCGATATTAGGGAAAGCAAAGGGTTTAGAGAAATGGCAGAAAGAAATATCGAAATTTATATGGGCAGGGAAAAGACCAAGAATCAAAAAGAAGGTTTTAATAGACATCAAAGAAAGGGGGGCTTTGGTCTCCCAGAGATAAAACTGTACTATGAGGCTGCCTGTTTCTCTTGGCTGGATGACCTTAAAAAATACACAGATATTGGACATAGAAGGGCATGACATCCGGTTCGGATGGCATGCATACCTTAATTACGAGAAGTATGGGGCTCATAAAAGCTTTACGAACCATATAGTTAGAAATGCATTATTTACAACGTGGGTTAAATACAAAAAGCTGCTAGAACCTAAAACCCCGCGATGGATTTCACCTCAAGAGGCCATTGCAGTTAAAAAGAAGAACATGAAAGGGAGTTGGTTAAAATATGACACACTGCTGCTTCCAGCAGTGGGAGGGGGAGGGGAATTTAGGCTAAAGAGGTATGAAGAGGTAAAAGATCAAATGGAAGGATGGCTTGAATCAACCATCAACTAAATGAAAAGTTTAAGAGAGATAAAAAGATAGCCATCCAGGTTGGAGTCTGTGCTGGTAAACAACAAATATAAGATAATATCTAAGATGTATCGCCTTCTACTTGATTGGGAGGTTATGGAGGAGGAAGTGAAGGAAACAATGATCAAGTGGGCACAGGATATTGGTAGACCGATCATGATGACAGAATGGGAAAGCCTTTGGAAAATTAATATGAGATTCACAGCGAGTTCCAGCATCAAAGAAAACATGTTAAAAATGCAACACAGGTGCATTTTTCACCAATCTTGACAAGATTGTCAAGAATGTATAAAGATCTATCAAATAGGTGTTGGAGGTGTGGAGGTAACAACGGTAAATTATACCACATGTGGTGGACATGTCAAAAGATTAAAACATTCTGGGGATTAATACTGGAAGAAATTTAAAAAAATGTTGGGGATTACGATAACAAAAAAACCAGAGGCCCTCTTGTTAAGCATCATTGATAAAGAAATACCCAAAAAGTTAAGGGAGATCTTCTTGTATGCAACTGCAGCTGCACGTATTTTGATTGCGAAAAAATGGAAAGATCAGGAAGCTCCAACTGTGAGGGAGTGGCAACAAAAAGTGCAAGAATTCGCGGAGATGGCCTTTCTCACTTATAGCATGAGGGGCAACACCAAACAAAAATTTGAAGATAACTGGAATAAATATAAAATATATGTTCAAAATTATACCAAGGGTATGATAACCATGACAGCTTTTGGGAGATCTATATGTCGGATATAAGCGGTAAGGGTGTAGAAAGATAACAGAATGTATTAGAAAGGAGGGTAACAGAGGAATAAGAACAAGGATGACATTCACCTTTAATACTTGATTATGCTTTTGGGTTAGACGGGAAGTCTGCGTATTTAATGTTGTATATCCTTTTTTTGTTTGTTTTTTGTTTTTTTGTTTTCGTGTTGTTGTTTTTTATGTTTGTTTGTTTCTTTAGGTGGGTGGGAATGAAGGGGGAGGGGGTAAGGGGGAGGGAATAAAGCTGGGTTGTTGTCCTCCCTACCTTTTGGAGGGAAGGAAGAAAGAAAATATTATAAATAGACAAATTGGCGAGAAGCAAAAAGTTTGTATTCGTGTACATTTGATTTTATTTTGTAAAAATTAGCGAAACGATAATTTATGTAATTGTTTTTTCTTTGTGTGTTAAAAACTTACTAAAAAAGAAAAAAAGAAAAAGAAAATCAGGCCTGCGCGACTTCACCTGCGGAAAAACTTTTTTTTGAAAATTTCACCAAATATTTGACGTTCTCCAATTCTCTCTAAAATGGTGCCAAATTGTTGTAAATTATCCCCCGAAAGATTTCACAGTGGAAACAGACGCGTTTTTATCCTATGCCAGAAAATCAGGCCTCAGCGACTTCACCTCTGGAAAAAACTTTTTTTGAAAAAAGTCACAATTTCACCAAACATTTGACGTTATCCAATTCTCTCAAAAATGGTGCCAAAGTTTTGCAAATTCTCCCCTGAAAGGTTTGGGGGTGGAAACAAAAGCGTTTTTATCCTAGGCCAGAAAATCAGGCCTCGGCAACTTAACTTGCGGAAAAACATTTTTTTAAAATCTCACAATTTCACCAAAACTCTGACGTTATCCAATTCTCTCAAAAATCATGCCAAAATGTTGCAAATTCTCCACTGAGACGTTTGGTGGTGGAAATAGAAGCGTTTTTGTCCGATGCCAGAAAATCAGGATTCGGAGACTTCAACTGGGAAAAACTTTTTCTTTAAAAAGTCACAATTTCACCAAAAATCTGACGTTATTCAATTCTCTCAAAAATGGTGCCAAACTGTTGCAAATTCTCCCCTGAAAGATTTCATAGTGAAAACAGAAGCTTTTTTTATCCGACGCTAGTAAAACAGGCCTCGTCGACTTCACCTGCGGAAATTTTTTTTTTTTTTAAAAAGTCACAATTTCACCAAAAAATTGATGTTATTAAATTCTCTCAAAAAGGGTGCCAAACTGTTGTAAATTCTCCCCTAAAAGATTTCACAGTGGAAACAGAAGTATATTTATCCTATGCGAGAAAATCAGAAAACCTTTTTTTGAAAATTTGACAACTTCACCGAAACTCTGACGTTATGCAATTCTCAATATTGGAGCCAAAGTGTTGCAAATTCTCCCCCAAAAGATTTCACAGTGGAAACAGAAGCATTTTTATCCTATGCCAGAAAATCAGGGCTCGGTGACTTCACCTGCTGAAAAACATTTTTTGAAAATCTCACAATTTGAAGAAAAATCTGACGTTATCCAATTCTCTCAAAAATGGTGCCAAATTGTTGCAAATTCTCCCATGAGAAGTTTGGCGGTGGAAACAGAAGGGTTTTTATCCTAGGCCAGAAAATCAGGGGTCGGTGACTTCACCAGCTGAAAAACATTTTTTGAAAATTTCACAATTACACCCAAACTTTGACGTTATCCAATTCTCTCAAAAGTGGTGCCAAACTGTTGCAAATTCTCCCCTGAAAGATTTCGCAGTGGAAACAATAGTGTTTTTGTCCTTGGCTAGAAAATCAGGGTTAGGGTTAGGGTTGGGTTTGGGGTTGGGGTTAGGGTTAGGGATAGGGATAGGGACAGGGACAGGGACAGGGACAGGGACAGGGACAGGGTTAGGGTTAGGTGGTGGAAACAAAAGCGTTTTTTTCCTACACTAGAAAATCAGGCCTCAGCAACTACACCTGCGGAAAAACTTTTTTTAAAAAATTTCACAATTTCACCAAAAATTTGACGTTATCCAATTCTCTCAAAAATGGTGCCAAATTGTTGTAAATTCTCCCCTGAAAGATTTCACAGGGGAAACAGAAGCGTTTTTATCCTATGCCAGAAAATCAGACCTCGGCGTCTTACTCTGGGGAAAACGTTTTTTGAAAATCTCATAATTTCACCAAAAATCTGACGTTATCCAGTTCTCTCTAAAATCGTGCCAAACTGTTGTAAATTCTCCCCGGAAAGATTTCATAGTGAAAACAGAAGCTTTTTTTATCCGACGCTAGTAAAACAGGCCTCGTCGACTTCAACTGCGGAAAAACTTTTTTTTTAAAAAAGTCACAATTTCACCAAAAATTTGATGTTATTAAATTCTCTCAAAAAGGGTACCAAACTGTTGTAAATTCTCCCCTAAAAGATTTCACAGTGGAAACAAAAGTATTTTTATCCTATTCGAGAAAATCAGGGCTCGTTGACTTCACCTGCAGAAAAGCTTTTTTTGAAAATTTGACAATTTCACCCAAACTCTGATGTTATGCAATTCTCTCAATATAAGCTAAAATGAAGCTTAGAAAATACAAATACATCCAAACGCGCTTCTTTGGGCTTGAAATGCATGAAAAACACACGAACAACCTTCTATCATGTTTCTTTCAAAAGAGAGCTGTTTTGAGTCAGGAGTGCAAAGAAGCTAAAATGAAGCTTAGAAAATACAAATACATCCAAACCCGCTTCTTTGGGCTTGAAATGTATGCAAAACACACGAACAACCTTCTATCATGTTTCTTTCAAAAGAGAGCTGTTTTGAGTCAGGAGTGCAAAGTAACGCAAATAAGCTAAAATGAAGCTTAGAAGACTTCCGGTTCTCGCGCCGTTGCAACTAGCTGGGTCGTCGTCGCGTAGCGGGGGGACCGGATGAAGATCGGCTGGAGGCTCCGTCACCGCACGACGGACCTCCGTGAAACTTCAGGCAGGGCGGCCTGAAGGCTTGATGAACCGGCGGTGCCCATCTGGACCTCTCCCCTCCTTTGGAAGAACCCGCTAGGGCTCCAAGAAGGAAGAGCGGATTGAGGTCTGGGCACTGCGGCTCCGAGAACGGCCACTTCAGCGAAGCAGCGTAGCGGGTTGCAGCGAGCGCTGAACACCCCCTTTAAAAAGAACTGAAATCTTTATATTTGGAACCGTGAGTAACTTTGACCAGTATTTCGATTCTTCAATTTGGACAATTAATTTGGCCATGGGAGAGGCTGAAAAAAGGAGGTCCATCTCTCCCTGCTGTGTAACTTTTTAGGCAAGTCGTTAGCTATAAACATTGAGTACTTTGCTTTTGCGCTTTTTAGAAACTTGGCATTTGACAGCTGTCAAAAAATACCCTCCCCGGGAAATCCGGCAGGAGGGCTAGAGGAAATTGAAGCTTAGAAAAGCTTAGACGTTATTGATTTATAACGTCATTACTGTTTGGATTAATTAGGAAGTTATTTTAGATATAAGGAATTCAGTTAAAATAAGTAGAATAAAGTTGAAATGATAAGTTAAAGTATAAGGAAATTGCCGGTAGACAATAGAATAAGGAGAAACGATATAGAGGGATAGATTGGAGGAAGTCATGATATAATGTTAAGGAGTAAGGATAAGATTAGTAATATAAATGTATTGTATTGTATTCGTTGTGTTTAGTTAGTGTTTGTGTATGTTTAATTGTTTGTATGTTTAATAATTTTGTGTAGAAAATAAATAAATATTATATTAAAAAATAAAAAAATAAAATGAAGCTTAGAAAATACAAATACACACAAACGAGCTTCTTTGGGCTAGAAATGCATGCAAATCACACGAACAACCTTCTATCATGTTTCTTTCAAAAGGGAGCTGTTTTTGAGTCAGGAGTGCAAAGTGATGCAAAGAAGCTAAAATGATGCTTAGAAAATACAAATACATCCAAACATGCTTCTTTGGGCTAGAAATGCATGAAAAACACACGAACAACCTTCTATCATGTTTCTTTCAAAAGGGAGCTGTTTTTGAGTCAGGAGTGCAAAGTGACGCAAAGAAACTAAAATGAAGCTTAGAAAATACAAATACATCCAAACGTGCTTCTTTGGGCTTGAAATGCATGAAAAACACACGAACAACCTTCTATCATGTTTCTTTCAAAAGGGAGCTGTTTTTGAGTCAGGAGTGCAAAGTGACGCAAAGAAGCTAAAATGAAGCTTAGAAAATACAAATACACACAAACGCGCTTCTTTGGGCTAGAAATGCATGCAAATCACACGAACAACCTTCTATCGTGTTTCTTTCAAAAGGGAGCTGTTTTTGAGTCAGGAGTGCAAAGTGAGGCAAAGAAGCTAAAATGATGCTTAGAACAGCGTTTCCCAACCGGTGTGCCGCAAGCAAAGTGTGCCGCAAGCCACCGGCTCCTGTGCCGCGGGAAGACACCGGCTGCTGTGCTTCCAGGTCGGTCCGGGCTTCCCGCGCCGACCGCCGCCTTCGCGGGGCTGCCGAGCGCTTCGCCCGCTGCCTCTGCCGCCCCGGTCGCAGTCGGGGACGGGCGGGAGGTGCCGGTGCCACCAGGCTCGCTCGGGGCCGGGTGGAGGTGCTGCCGGGGGGCTGGGCGCTGGAGGGGGGGCGGGCGCCTGGCCCGCCGATCTCCCGCTCCATTTTCGCCCGCCTGGGTCCTTCCCCTCCCTCCCGCCAGGGCGCGCGGACACCCCGCCCCCCGGGTCGGGGTGCATGTGGTGGTGGTGTGCCGCGAGATTTTTTTCGTGGGGCAGGTGTGCCATTGCCCCGAGGAGGTTGGAAAACACTGGCTTAGAAAATACAAATACATCCAAACGCGCTTCTTTGGGCTTGAAATGCATGAAAAACACACGAACAACCTTCTATCATGTTTCTTTCAAAAGGGAGCTGTTTTTGAGTCAGGAGTGCAAAGTGACGCAAAGAAGCTAAAATGAAGCTTAGAAAATACAAATACACACAAACGCGCTTCTTTGGGCTAGAAATGCATGCAAATTACACGAACAACCTTCTATCATGTTTCTTTCAAAAGGGAGCTGTTTTTGAGTCAGGAGTGCAAAGTGACGCAAAGAACCTAAAATGATGCTAAGAAAATACAAATACATCCAAACGTGCTTCTTTGGGCTAGAAATGCATGAAAAACACACAAACAACCTTCTATCATGTTTCTTTCAAAAGGGAGCTGTTTTTGAGTCAGGAGTGCAAAGTGAAGCAAAGAAGCTAAAATGAAGCTTAGAAAATACAAATACATCCAAACGCGCTTCTTTGGGCTTGAAATGCATGAAAAACACACGAACAACCTACTATGGTGTTTCTTTCAAAAGGGAGCTGTTTTTGAGTCAGGAGTGCAAAGTGACGCAAAGAAGCTAAAATGAAGCTTAGAAAATACAAATACACACAAATGGGCTTCTTTGGGCTAGAAATGCATGCAAATCACACGAACAACCTTCTATCGTGTTTCTTTCAAAAGGGAGCTGGTTTTGAGTCAGGAGTGCAAAGTGACGCAAAGAAACTAAAATGAAGCTTAGAAAATACAAATACATCCAAACGTGCTTCTTTGGGCTTGAAATGCATGAAAAACACACGAACAACCTTCTATCATGTTTCTTTCAAAAGGGAGCTGTTTTTGAGTCAGGAGTGCAAAGTGACGCAAAGAAGCTAAAATGAAGCTTAGAAAATACAAATACACACAAACGCGCTTCTTTGGGCTAGAAATGCATGCAAATCACACGAACAACCTTCTATCATGTTTCTTTCAAAAGGGAGCTGGTTTTGAGTCAGGAGTGCAAAGTGACGCAAAATGAAGCTTAGATTCAAATACATCCAAACGCGCTTCGTTGGGCTAGAAATGCATGCAAAACACACGAACAACCTTCTATCATGTTTCTTTCAAAAGGGAGCTGTTTTTGAGTCAGGAGTGCAAAGAAGCTAAAATGAAGCTTAGAAAATACAAATACATCCAAACGCGCTTCTTTGGGCTTGAAATGCATGAAAAACACACGAACAACCATCTATCATGTTTCTTTCAAAAGGGAGCTGTTTTTGAGTCAGGAGTGCAAAGTGAAGCAAAGAAGCTAAAATGAAGCTTAGAAAATACAAATACATCCAAACGCGCTTCTTTGGGCTTGAAATGCATGAAAAACACACGAACAACCTTCTATCAAGTTTCTTTCAAAAGGGAGCTGTTTTTGAGTCAGGAGTGCAAAGTGACGCAAAGAAGCTAAAATGAAGCTTAGAAAATACAAATACATCCAAACGTGCTTCTTTGGGCTTGAAATGCATGAAAAACACACGAACAACCTTCTATCATGTTTCTTTCAAAAGGGAGCTGTTTTTGAGTCAGGAGTGCAAAGTGACGCAAAGAAGCTAAAATGAAGCTTTGAGAATACAAATACATCCAAACGCGCTTCTTTGGGCTTGAAATGCATGAAAAACACACGAACAACCTTCTATCATGTTTCTTTCAAAAGGGAGCTGTTTTTGAATCAGGAGTGCAAAGTGACACAAAGAAGCTAAAATGAAGCTTAGATTCAAATACACACAAACGTGCTTCTTTGGGCTAGAAATGCATGAAAAACACACGAACAACCATCTATCATGTTTCTTTCAAAAGGGAGCTGTTTTTGAGTCAGGAGTGCAAAGTGACGCAAAGAAGTTAAAATGAAGCTCAGAAAATACAAATACACACAAACGCGCTTCTTTGGGCTTCAAATGCATGAAAAACACACGAACAACCTACTATCGTGTTTCTTTCAAAAGGGAGCTGTTTTTGAGTCAGGAGTGCAAAGTGACGCAAAGAAGCTAAAATGAAGCTTAGAAAATACAAATACACACAAACGGGCTTCTTTGGGCTAGAAATGCATGCAAATCACACGAACAACCTTCTATCGTGTTTCTTTCAAAAGGGAGCTGTTTTTGAGTCAGGAGTGCAAAGTGACGCAAAGAAGCTAAAATGATGCTTAGAAAATACAAATACATCCAAACGTGCTTCTTTGGGCTAGAAATGCATGAAAAACACACGAACAACCTTCTATCATGTTTCTTTCAAAAGGGAGCTGTTTTTGAGTCAGGAGTGCAAAGTGACGCAAAGAAACTAAAATGAAGCTTAGAAAATACAAATACATCCAAACGTGCTTCTTTGGGCTTGAAATGCATGAAAAACACACGAACAACCTTCTATCATGTTTCTTTCAAAAGGGAGCTGTTTTTGAGTCAGGAGTGCAAAGTGACGCAAAGAAGCTAAAATGAAGCTTAGAAAATACAAATACACACAAACGCGCTTCTTTGGGCTTCAAATGCATGAAAAACACACGAACAACCTACTATCGTGTTTCTTTCAAAAGGGAGCTGTTTTTGAGTCAGGAGTGCAAAGTGACGCAAAGAAGCTAAAATGAAGCTTAGAAAATACAAATACACACAAACGGGCTTCTTTGGGCTTCAAATGCATGAAAAACACATGAACAACCTACTATCGTGTTTCTTTCAAAAGGGAGCTGTTTTTGAGTCAGGAATGCAAAGTGATGCAAAGAAGCTAAAATGAAGTTTAGAAAATACAAATACACCCAAACGCGCTTCTTTGGGCTTGAAATGCATGAAAAACACACGAACAACCTTCTATCATGTTTCTTTCAAAACGGAGCTGTTTTTGAGTCAGGAGTGCAAAGTGACGCAAAGAAGCTAAAATGAAGCTTTGAGAATACAAATACATCCAAACGCGCTTCTTTGGGCTAGAAATGCATGCAAAACACACGAACAACCTTCTATCATGTATCTTTCAAAAGGGAGCTGTTTTTGAGTCAGGAGTGCAAAGTGACGCAAAGAAGCTAAAATGAAGCTTACAAAATACAAATACACACAAACGCGCTTCTTTGGGCTAGAAATGCATGCAAATCACATGAACAACCTTCTATCATGTTTCTTTCAAAAGGGAGCTGTTTTTGAGTCAGGAGTGCAAAGTGACGCAAAGAAGCTAAAATGAAGCTTAGAAAATACAAATACACACAAACGGGCTTCTTTGGGCTAGAAATGCACGCAAAACACACGAAAAACCTTCTATCATGTTTCTTTCAAAAGGGAGCTGTTTTTGAATCAGGAGTGCAAAGTGACGCAAAGAAGCTAAAATGAAGCTTAGATTCAAATACACACAAACGTGCTTCTTTGGGCTAGAAATGCATGCAAAACACACGAACAACCTTCTATCATGTATCTTTCAAAAGGGAGCTGTTTTTGAGTCAGGAGTGCAAAGTGACGCAAAGAAACTAAAATGAAGCTTAGAAAATACAAATACATCCAAACGTGCTTCTTTGGGCTTGAAATGCATGAAAAACACACGAACAACCTTCTATCATGTTTCTTTCAAAAGGGAGCTGTTTTTGAGTCAGGAGTGCAAAGTGACGCAAAGAAGCTAAAATGAAGCTTAGAAAATACAAATACACACAAACGCGCTTCTTTGGGCTAGAAATGCATGCAAATCACACGAACAACCTTCTATCGTGTTTCTTTCAAAAGGGAGCTGTTTTTGAGTCAGGAGTGCAAAGTGACGCAAAGAAACTAAAATGAAGCTTAGAAAATACAAATACATCCAAACGTGCTTCTTTGGGCTTGAAATGCATGAAAAACACACGAACAACCTTCTATCATGTTTCTTTCAAAAGGGAGCTGTTTTTGAGTCAGGAGTGCAAAGTGACGCAAAGAAGCTAAAATGAAGCTTAGAAAATACAAATACACACAAACGCGCTTCTTTGGGCTAGAAATGCATGCAAATCACACGAACAACCTTCTATCGTGTTTCTTTCAAAAGGGAGCTGTTTTTGAGTCAGGAGTGCAAAGTGACGCAAAGAAACTAAAATGAAGCTTAGAAAATACAAATACATCCAAACGTGCTTCTTTGGGCTTGAAATGCATGAAAAACACACGAACAACCTTCTATCATGTTTCTTTCAAAAGGGAGCTGTTTTTGAGTCAGGAGTGCAAAGTGACGCAAAGAAGCTAAAATGAAGCTTAGAAAATACAAATACACACAAACGCGCTTCTTTGGGCTTCAAATGCATGAAAAACACACGAACAACCTACTATCGTGTTTCTTTCAAAAGGGAGCTGTTTTTGAGTCAGGAGTGCAAAGTGACGCAAAGAAGCTAAAATGAAGCTTAGAAAATACAAATACACACAAACGGGCTTCTTTGGGCTTCAAATGCATGAAAAACACATGAACAACCTACTATCGTGTTTCTTTCAAAAGGGAACTGTTTTTGAGTCAGGAATGCAAAGTGATGCAAAGAAGCTAAAATGAAGTTTAGAAAATACAAATACACCCAAACGCGCTTCTTTGGGCTTGAAATGCATGAAAAACACACGAACAACCTTCTATCATGTTTCTTTCAAAACGGAGCTGTTTTTGAGTCAGGAGTGCAAAGTGACGCAAAGAAGCTAAAATGAAGCTTTGAGAATACAAATACATCCAAACGCGCTTCTTTGGGCTAGAAATGCATGCAAAACACACGAACAACCTTCTATCATGTATCTTTCAAAAGGGAGCTGTTTTTGAGTCAGGAGTGCAAAGTGACGCAAAGAAGCTAAAATGAAGCTTACAAAATACAAATACACACAAACGCGCTTCTTTGGGCTAGAAATGCATGCAAATCACATGAACAACCTTCTATCATGTTTCTTTCAAAAGGGAGCTGTTTTTGAGTCAGGAGTGCAAAGTGAAGCAAAGAAGCTAAAATGAAGCTTAGAAAATACAAATACATCCAAACGCGCTTCTTTGGGCTTGAAATGCATAAAAACACACAAACAACCTTCTATCATGTTTCTTTCAAAAGGGAGCTGTTTTTGAGTCAGGAATGCAAAGTAACGCAAAGAAGCTAAAATGAAGCTTAGAAAATACAAATACATCCAAACGCGCTTCTTTGGGCTTGAAATGCATGAAAAACACACGAACAACCTACTATGGTGTTTCTTTCAAAAGGGAGCTGTTTTTGAGTCAGGAGTGCAAAGTGACGCAAAGAAGCTAAAATGAAGCTTAGAAAATACAAATACACACAAATGGGCTTCTTTGGGCTAGAAATGCATGCAAATCACACGAACAACCTTCTATCGTGTTTCTTTCAAAAGGGAGATGGTTTTGAGTCAGGAGTGCAAAGTGACGCAAAGAAACTAAAATAAAGCTTAGAAAATACAAATACATCCAAACGTGCTTCTTTGGGCTTGAAATGCATGAAAAACACACGAACAACCTTCTATCATGTTTCTTTCAAAAGGGAGCTGTTTTTGAGTCAGGAGTGCAAAGTGACGCAAAGAAGCTAAAATGAAGCTTAGAAAATACAAATACACACAAACGCGCTTCTTTGGGCTAGAAATGCATGCAAATCACACGAACAACCTTCTATCATGTTTCTTTCAAAAGGGAGCTGGTTTTGAGTCAGGAGTGCAAAGTGACGCAAAATGAAGCTTAGATTCAAATACATCCAAACGCGCTTCTTTGGGCTAGAAATGCATGCAAAACACACGAACAACCTTCTATCATGTTTCTTTCAAAAGGGAGCTGTTTTTGAGTCAGGAGTGCAAAGAAGCTAAAATGAAGCTTAGAAAATACAAATACATCCAAACGCGCTTCTTTGGGCTTGAAATGCATGAAAAACACACGAACAACCATCTATCATGTTTCTTTCAAAAGGGAGCTGTTTTTGAGTCAGGAGTGCAAAGTGAAGCAAAGAAGCTAAAATGAAGCTTAGAAAATACAAATACATCCAAACGCGCTTCTTTGGGCTTGAAATGCATGAAAAACACACGAACAACCTTCTATCAAGTTTCTTTCAAAAGGGAGCTGTTTTTGAGTCAGGAGTGCAAAGTGACGCAAAGAAGCTAAAATGAAGCTTAGAAAATACAAATACATCCAAACGTGCTTCTTTGGGCTTGAAATGCATGAAAAACACACGAACAACCTTCTATCATGTTTCTTTCAAAAGGGAGCTGTTTTTGAGTCAGGAGTGCAAAGTGACGCAAAGAAGCTAAAATGAAGCTTTGAGAATACAAATACATCCAAACGCGCTTCTTTGGGCTTGAAATGCATGAAAAACACACGAACAACCTTCTATCATGTTTCTTTCAAAAGGGAGCTGTTTTTGAATCAGGAGTGCAAAGTGACACAAAGAAGCTAAAATGAAGCTTAGATTCAAATACACACAAACGTGCTTCTTTGGGCTAGAAATGCATGAAAAACACACGAAAAACCTACTATCGTGTTTCTTTCAAAAGGGAGCTGTTTTTGAGTCAGGAGTGCAAAGTGACGCAAAGAAGTTAAAATGAAGCTCAGAAAATACAAATACACACAAACGCGCTTCTTTGGGCTTCAAATGCATGAAAAACACACGAACAACCTACTATCGTGTTTCTTTCAAAAGGGAGCTGTTTTTGAGTCAGGAGTGCAAAGTGACGCAAAGAAGCTAAAATGAAGCTTAGAAAATACAAATACACACAAACGGGCTTCTTTGGGCTAGAAATGCATGCAAATCACACGAACAACCTTCTATCGTGTTTCTTTCAAAAGGGAGCTGTTTTTGAGTCAGGAGTGCAAAGTGACGCAAAGAAGCTAAAATGATGCTTAGAAAATACAAATACATCCAAACGTGCTTCTTTGGGCTAGAAATGCATGAAAAACACACGAACAACCTTCTATCATGTTTCTTTCAAAAGGGAGCTGTTTTTGAGTCAGGAGTGCAAAGTGACGCAAAGAAACTAAAATGAAGCTTAGAAAATACAAATACATCCAAACGTGCTTCTTTGGGCTTGAAATGCATGAAAAACACACGAACAACCTTCTATCATGTTTCTTTCAAAAGGGAGCTGTTTTTGAGTCAGGAGTGCAAAGTGACGCAAAGAAGCTAAAATGAAGCTTAGAAAATACAAATACACACAAACGCGCTTCTTTGGGCTTCAAATGCATGAAAAACACACGAACAACCTACTATCGTGTTTCTTTCAAAAGGGAGCTGTTTTTGAGTCAGGAGTGCAAAGTGACGCAAAGAAGCTAAAATGAAGCTTAGAAAATACAAATACACACAAACGGGCTTCTTTGGGCTTCAAATGCATGAAAAACACATGAACAACCTACTATCGTGTTTCTTTCAAAAGGGAGCTGTTTTTGAGTCAGGAATGCAAAGTGATGCAAAGAAGCTAAAATGAAGTTTAGAAAATACAAATACACCCAAACGCGCTTCTTTGGGCTTGAAATGCATGAAAAACACACGAACAACCTTCTATCATGTTTCTTTCAAAACGGAGCTGTTTTTGAGTCAGGAGTGCAAAGTGACGCAAAGAAGCTAAAATGAAGCTTTGAGAATACAAATACATCCAAACGCGCTTCTTTGGGCTAGAAATGCATGCAAAACACACGAACAACCTTCTATCATGTATCTTTCAAAAGGGAGCTGTTTTTGAGTCAGGAGTGCAAAGTGACGCAAAGAAGCTAAAATGAAGCTTACAAAATACAAATACACACAAACGCGCTTCTTTGGGCTAGAAATGCATGCAAATCACATGAACAACCTTCTATCATGTTTCTTTCAAAAGGGAGCTGTTTTTGAGTCAGGAGTGCAAAGTGACGCAAAGAAGCTAAAATGAAGCTTAGAAAATACAAATACACACAAACGGGCTTCTTTGGGCTAGAAATGCACGCAAAACACACGAAAAACCTTCTATCATGTTTCTTTCAAAAGGGAGCTGTTTTTGAATCAGGAGTGCAAAGTGACGCAAAGAAGCTAAAATGAAGCTTAGATTCAAATACACACAAACGTGCTTCTTTGGGCTAGAAATGCATGCAAAACACAAGAACAACCTTCTATCATGTATCTTTCAAAAGGGAGCTGTTTTTGAGTCAGGAGTGCAAAGTGACGCAAAGAAACTAAAATGAAGCTTAGAAAATACAAATACATCCAAACGTGCTTCTTTGGGCTTGAAATGCATGAAAAACACACGAACAACCTTCTATCATGTTTCTTTCAAAAGGGAGCTGTTTTTGAGTCAGGAGTGCAAAGTGACGCAAAGAAGCTAAAATGAAGCTTAGAAAATACAAATACACACAAACGCGCTTCTTTGGGCTAGAAATGCATGCAAATCACACGAACAACCTTCTATCGTGTTTCTTTCAAAAGGGAGCTGTTTTTGAGTCAGGAGTGCAAAGTGACGCAAAGAAACTAAAATGAAGCTTAGAAAATACAAATACATCCAAACGTGCTTCTTTGGGCTTGAAATGCATGAAAAACACACGAACAACCATCTATCATGTTTCTTTCAAAAGGGAGCTGTTTTTGAGTCAGGAGTGCAAAGTGACGCAAAGAAGCTAAAATGAAGCTTAGAAAATACAAATACACACAAACGCGCTTCTTTGGGCTAGAAATGCATGCAAATCACACGAACAACCTTCTATCGTGTTTCTTTCAAAAGGGAGCTGTTTTTGAGTCAGGAGTGCAAAGTGACGCAAAGAAACTAAAATGAAGCTTAGAAAATACAAATACATCCAATCGTGCTTCTTTGGGCTTGAAATGCATGAAAAACACACGAACAACCTTCTATCATGTTTCTTTCAAAAGGGAGCTGTTTTTGAGTCAGGAGTGCAAAGTGACGCAAAGAAGCTAAAATGAAGCTTAGAAAATACAAATACACACAAACGCGCTTCTTTGGGCTTCAAATGCATGAAAAACACACGAACAACCTACTATCGTGTTTCTTTCAAAAGGGAGCTGTTTTTGAGTCAGGAGTGCAAAGTGACGCAAAGAAGCTAAAATGAAGCTTAGAAAATACAAATACACACAAACGGGCTTCTTTGGGCTTCAAATGCATGAAAAACACATGAACAACCTACTATCGTGTTTCTTTCAAAAGGGAACTGTTTTTGAGTCAGGAATGCAAAGTGATGCAAAGAAGCTAAAATGAAGTTTAGAAAATACAAATACACCCAAACGCGCTTCTTTGGGCTTGAAATGCATGAAAAACACACGAACAACCTTCTATCATGTTTCTTTCAAAACGGAGCTGTTTTTGAGTCAGGAGTGCAAAGTGACGCAAAGAAGCTAAAATGAAGCTTTGAGAATACAAATACATCCAAACGCGCTTCTTTGGGCTAGAAATGCATGCAAAACACACGAACAACCTTCTTTCATGTATCTTTCAAAAGGGAGCTGTTTTTGAGTCAGGAGTGCAAAGTGACGCAAAGAAGCTAAAATGAAGCTTACAAAATACAAATACACACAAACGCGCTTTTTGGGCTAGAAATGCATGCAAATCACATGAACAACCTTCTATCATGTTTCTTTCAAAAGGGAGCTGTTTTTGAGTCAGGAGTGCAAAGTGACGCAAAGAAGCTAAAATGAAGCTTAGAAAATACAAATACACACAAACGGGCTTCTTTGGGCTAGAAATGCACGCAAAACACACGAAAAACCTTCTATCATGTTTCTTTCAAAAGGGAGCTGTTTTTGAATCAGGAGTGCAAAGTGACGCAAAGAAGCTAAAATGAAGCTTAGATTCAAATACACACAAACGTGCTTCTTTGGGCTAGAAATGCATGCAAAACACACGAACAACCTTCTATCATGTATCTTTCAAAAGGGAGCTGTTTTTCAGTCAGGAGTGCAAAGTGACGCAAAGAAACTAAAATGAAGCTTAGAAAATACAAATACATCCAAACGTGCTTCTTTGGGCTTGAAATGCATGAAAAACACACGAACAACCTTCTATCATGTTTCTTTCAAAAGGGAGCTGTTTTTGAGTCAGGAGTGCAAAGTGACGCAAAGAAGCTAAAATGAAGCTTAGAAAATACAAATACACACAAACGCGCTTCTTTGGGCTAGAAATGCATGCAAATCACACGAACAACCTTCTATCGTGTTTCTTTCAAAAGGGAGCTGTTTTTGAGTCAGGAGTGCAAAGTGATGCAAAGAAGCTAAAATGATGCATAGAAAATACAAATACATCCAAACGCGCTTCTTTGGGCTTGAAATGCATGAAAAACACACGAACAACCTTCTATCATGTTTCTTTCAAAAGGGAGCTGTTTTTGAGTCTGGAGTGCAAAGTGACGCAAAGAAGCTAAAATGAAGCTTAGAAAATACAAATACACACAAACCCGCTTCTTTGGGCTAGAAATGCATGCAAAACACAAGAACAACCTTCTATCATGTATCTTTCAAAAGTGAGCTGTTTTTGAGTCAGGAGTGCAAAGTGACGCAAATAAGCTAAAATGAAGCTTACAAAATACAAATACACACAAACGCGCTTCTTTGGGCTAGAAATGCATGCAAATCACATGAACAACCTTCTATCATGTTTCTTTCAAAAGGGAGCTGTTTTTGAGTCAGGAGTGCAAAGTGACACAAAGAAGCTAAAATGAAGCTTAGAAAATACAAATACACAGAAACGCGCTTCTTTGGGCTAGAAATGCATGCAAAACATACGAACAACCTTCTATCATGTTTCTTTCAAAAGGGAGCTGTTTTTGAGTCAGGAGTGCAAAGTGACGCAAAGAAACTAAAATGAAGCTTAGAAAATACAAATACATCCAAACGTGCTTCTTTGGGCTTGAAATGCATGAAAAACACACGAACAACCTTCTATCATGTTTCTTTCAAAAGGGAGCTGTTTTTGAGTCAGGAGTGCAAAGTGACGCAAAGAAGCTAAAATGAAGCTTAGAAAATACAAATACACACAAACGCGCTTCTTTGGGCTTCAAATGCATGAAAAACACACGAACAACCTACTATCGTGTTTCTTTCAAAAGGGAGCTGTTTTTGAGTCAGGAGTGCAAAGTGACGCAAAGAAGCTAAAATGAAGCTTAGAAAATACAAATACACACAAACGTGCTTCTTTGGGCTAGAAATGCATGCAAAACACACGAACAACCTTCTATCATGTATCTTTCAAAAGGGAGCTGTTTTTGAGTCAGGAGTGCAAAGTGACGCAAAGAAGCTAAAATGAAGCTTAGAAAATACAAATACATCCAAACGTGCTTCTTTGGGCTAGAAATGCATGAAAAACACACGAACAACCTTCTATCATGTTTCTTTCAAAAGGGAGCTGTTTTTGAGTCAGGAGTGCAAAGTGAAGCAAAGAAGCTGAAATGAAGCTTAGAAAATACAAATACATCCAAACGCGCTTCTTTGGGCTTGAAATGCATGCAAAACACACGAACAACCATCTATCATGTTTCTTTCAAAAGGGAGCTGTTTTTGAGTCAGGAGTGCAAAGTGACGCAAATAAGCTAAAATGAAGCTTAGAAAATACAAATACATCCAAACGCGCTTCTTTGGGCTTCAAATGCAGGAAAAACACACGAACAACCTACTATCGTGTTTCTTTCAAAAGGGAGCTGTTTTTGAGTCAGGAATGCAAAGTGATGCAAAGAAGCTAAAATGAAGTTTAGAAAATACAAATACACCCAAACGCGCTTCTTTGGGCTTGAAATGCATGAAAAACACACGAACAACCTTCTATCATGTATCTTTCAAAAGGGAGCTGTTTTTGAGTCAGGAGTGCAAAGTGACGCAAAGAAGCTAAAATGAAGCTTACAAAATACAAATACACACAAACGCGCTTCTTTGGGCTAGAAATGCATGCAAATCACATGAACAACCTTCTATCATGTTTCTTTCAAAAGGGAGCTGTTTTTGAGTCAGGAGTGCAAAGTGACACAAAGAAGCTAAAATGAAGCTTAGAAAATACAAATACACAGAAACGCGCTTCTTTGGGCTAGAAATGCATGCAAAACACACGAACAACCTTCTATCATGTTTCTTTCAAAAGGGAGCTGTTTTTGAGTCAGGAGTGCAAAGTGACGCAAAGAAACTAAAATGAAGCTTAGAAAATACAAATACATCCAAACGTGCTTCTTTGGGCTTGAAATGCTTGAAAAACACACGAACAACCTTCTATCATGTTTCTTTCAAAAGGGAGCTGTTTTTGAGTCAGGAGTGCAAAGTGACGCAAAGAAGCTAAAATGAAGCTTAGAAAATACAAATACACACAAACGCGCTTCTTTGGGCTAGAAATGCATGCAAATCACACGAACAACCTTCTATGGTGTTTCTTTCAAAAGGGAGCTGTTTTTGAGTCAGGAGTGCAAAGTGACGCAAAGAAGCTAAAATGAAGCTTAGAAAATACAAATACACACAAACGTGCTTCTTTGGGCTAGAAATGCATGCAAAACACACGAACAACCTTCTATCATGTATCTTTCAAAAGGGAGCTGTTTTTGAGTCAGGAGTGCAAAGTGACGCAAAGAAGCTAAAATGAAGCTTAGAAAATACAAATACATCCAAACGTGCTTCTTTGGGCTAGAAATGCATGAAAAACACACGAACAACCTTCTATCATGTTTCTTTCAAAAGGGAGCTGTTTTTGAGTCAGGAGTGCAAAGTGAAGCAAAGAAGCTGAAATGAAGCTTAGAAAATACAAATACATCCAAACGCGCTTCTTTGGGCTTGAAATGCATGAAAAACACACGAACAACCATCTATCATGTTTCTTTGAAAAGGGAGCTGTTTTTGAGTCAGGAGTGCAAAGTGACGCAAATAAGCTAAAATGAAGCTTAGAAAATACAAATACATCCAAACGCGCTTCTTTGGGCTTCAAATGCATGAAAAACACACGAACAACCTACTATCGTGTTTCTTTCAAAAGGGAGCTGTTTTTGAGTCAGGAATGCAAAGTGATGCAAAGAAGCTAAAATGAAGTTTAGAAAATACAAATACACCCAAACGCGCTTCTTTGGGCTTGAAATGCATGAAAAACACACGAACAACCTTCTATCATGTTTCTTTCAAAACGGAGCTGTTTTTGAGTCAGGAGTGCAAAGTGACGCAAAGAAGCTAAAATGAAGCTTTGAGAATACAAATACATCCAAACGCGCTTCTTTGGGCTAGAAATGCATGCAAAACACACGAACAACCTTCTATCATGTATCTTTCAAAAGGGAGCTGTTTTTGAGTCAGGAGTGCAAAGTGACGCAAAGAAGCTAAAATGAAGCTTACAAAATACAAATACACACAAACGCGCTTCTTTGGGCTAGAAATGCATGCAAATCACATGAACAACCTTCTATTATGTTTCTTTCAAAAGGGAGCTGTTTTTGAGTCAGGAGTGCAAAGTGACGCAAAGAAGCTAAAATGAAGCTTAGAAAATACAAATACACACAAACGGGCTTCTTTGGGCTAGAAATGCACGCAAAACACACGAAAAACCTTCTATCATGTTTCTTTCAAAAGGGAGCTGTTTTTGAATCAGGAGTGCAAAGTGACGCAAAGAAGCTAAAATGAAGCTTAGATTCAAATACACACAAACGTGCTTCTTTGGGCTAGAAATGCATGCAAAACACACGAACAACCTTCTATCATGTATCTTTCAAAAGGGAGCTGTTTTTGAGTCAGGAGTGCAAAGTGACGCAAAGAAACTAAAATGAAGCTTAGAAAATACAAATACATCCAAACGTGCTTCTTTGGGCTTGAAATGCATGAAAAACACACGAACAACCTTCTATCATGTTTCTTTCAAAAGGGAGCTGTTTTTGAGTCAGGAGTGCAAAGTGACGCAAAGAAGCTAAAATGAAGCTTAGAAAATACAAATACACACAAACGCGCTTCTTTGGGCTAGAAATGCATGCAAATCACACGAACAACCTTCTATCGTGTTTCTTTCAAAAGGGAGCTGTTTTTGAGTCAGGAGTGCAAAGTGACGCAAAGAAGCTAAAATGATGCTTAGAAAATACAAATACATCCAAACGCGCTTCTTTGGGCTTGAAATGCATGAAAAACACACGAACAACCTTCTATCATGTTTCTTTCAAAAGGGAGCTGTTTTTGAGTCAGGAGTGCAAAGTGACGCAAAGAAGCTAAAATGAAGCTTAGAAAATACAAATACACAGAAACGCGCTTCTTTGGGCTAGAAATGCATGCAAAACACACGAACAACCTTCTATCATGTTTCTTTCAAAAGGGAGCTGTTTTTGAGTCAGGAGTGCAAAGTGACGCAAAGAAGCTAAAATGAAGCTCAGAAAATACAAATACACACAAACGCGCTTCTTTGGGCTAGAAATGCATGCAAAACACACGAACAACCTTCTATCATGTATCTTTGAAAAGGGAGCTGGTTTTGAGTCAGGAGTGCAAAGTAACGCAAATAAGCTAAAATGAAGCTTAGAAAATACAAATACATCCAAACGGGCTGCTTTGGGCTTCAAATGCATGAAAAACACACGAACAACCTACTATCATGTTTCTTTCAAAAGGGAGCTGTTTTTGAGTCCGGAGTGCAAAGTGACGCAAAGAAGCTAAAATGAAGCTTAGAAAATACAAATACACACAAACGCGCTTCTTTGGGCTAGAAATGCATGCAAATCACACGAACAACCTTCTATCGTGTTTCTTTCAAAAGGGAGCTGTTTTTGAGTCAGGAGTGCAAAGTGACGCAAAGAAGCTAAAATGATGCTTAGAAAATACAAATACATCCAAACGCGCTTCTTTGGGCTTGAAATGCATGAAAAACACACGAACAACCTTCTATCATGTTTCTTTCAAAAGGGACCTGTTTTTGAGTCTGGAGTGCAAAGTGACGCAAAGAAGCTAAAATGAAGCTTAGAAAATACAAATACACACAAACCCGCTTCTTTGGGCTAGAAATGCATGCAAAACACAAGAACAACCTTCTATCATGTATCTTTCAAAAGTGAGCTGTTTTTGAGTCAGGAGTGCAAAGTGACGCAAATAAGCTAAAATGAAGCTTACAAAATACAAATACACACAAACGCGCTTCTTTGGGCTAGAAATGCATGCAAATCACATGAACAACCTTCTATCATGTTTCTTTCAAAAGGGAGCTGTTTTTGAGTCAGGAGTGCAAAGTGACGCAAAGAAGCTAAAATGAAGCTTAGAAAATACAAATACACAGAAACGCGCTTCTTTGGGCTAGAAATGCATGCAAAACACACGAACAACCTTCTATCATGTTTCTTTCAAAAGGGAGCTGTTTTTGAGTCGGGAGTGCAAAGTGACGCAAAGAAGCTAAAATGAAGCTCAGAAAATACAAATACACACAAACGCGCTTCTTTGGGCTAGAAATGCATGCAAAACACACGAACAACCTTCTATCATGTATCTTTGAAAAGGGAGCTGGTTTTGAGTCAGGAGTGCAAAGTAACGCAAATAAGCTAAAATGAAGCTTAGAAAATACAAATACATCCAAACGGGCTTCTTTGGGCTTCAAATGCATGAAAAACACACGAACAACCTACTATCATGTTTCTTTCAAAAGGGAGCTGTTTTTGAGTCAGGAGTGCAAAGTGACGCAAAGAAGCTAAAATGAAGCTTAGAAAATACAAATACATCCAAACGTGCTTCTTTGGGCTAGAAATGCATGAAAAACACACGAACAACCTTCTATCATGTTTCTTTCAAAAGGGAGCTGTTTTTGAGTCAGGAGTGCAAAGTGACGCAAATAAGCTAAAATGAAGCTTAGAAAATACAAATACACACAAACGCGCTTCTTTGGGCTAGAAATGCATGCAAAACACACGAACAACCTTCTATCATGTTTCTTTCAAAAGGGAGCTGTTTTTGAGTCAGGAGTGCAAAGTGACGCAAAGAAGCTAAAATGAAGCTCAGAAAATACAAATACACACAAACGCGCTTCTTTGGGCTAGAAATGCATGCAAAACACACGAACAACCTTCTATCATGTATCTTTGAAAAGGGAGCTGGTTTTGAGTCAGGAGTGCAAAGTAACGCAAATAAGCTAAAATGAAGCTTAGAAAATACAAATACATCCAAACGGGCTTCTTTGGGCTTCAAATGCATGAAAAACACACGAACAACCTACTATCATGTTTCTTTCAAAAGGGAGCTGTTTTTGAGTCAGGAGTGCAAAGTGACGCAAAGAAGCTAAAATGAAGCTTAGAAAATACAAATACATCCAAACGTGCTTCTTTGGGCTAGAAATGCATGAAAAACACACGAACAACCTTCTATCATGTTTCTTTCAAAAGGGAGCTGTTTTTGAGTCAGGAGTGCAAAGTGACGCAAATAAGCTAAAATGAAGCTTAGAAAATACAAATACACACAAACGCGCTTCTTTGGGCTAGAAATGCATGCAAAACACACGAACAACCTTCTATCATGTTTCTTTCAAAAGGGAGCTGTTTTTGAGTCAGGAGTGCAAAGTGACGCAAAGAAGCTAAAATGAAGCTCAGAAAATACAAATACACACAAACGCGCTTCTTTGGGCTAGAAATGCATGCAAAACACACGAACAACCTTCTATCATGTATCTTTGAAAAGGGAGCTGGTTTTGAGTCAGGAGTGCAAAGTAACGCAAATAAGCTAAAATGAAGCTTAGAAAATACAAATACATCCAAACGGGCTTCTTTGGGCTAGAAATGCATGAAAAACACACGAACAACCTTCTATCATGTTTCTTTCAAAACGGAGCTGTTTTTGAGTCAGGAGTGCAAAGTGACGCAAAGAAGCTAAAATGAAGCTTTGAGAATACAAATACATCCAAACGCGCTTCTTTGGGCTAGAAATGCATGCAAAACACACGAACAACCTTCTATCATGTATCTTTCAAAAGGGAGCTGTTTTTGAGTCAGGAGTGCAAAGTGACGCAAAGAAGCTAAAATGAAGCTTACAAAATACAAATACACACAAACGCGCTTCTTTGGGCTAGAAATGCATGCAAATCACATGAACAACCTTCTATCATGTTTCTTTCAAAAGGGAGCTGTTTTTGAGTCAGGAGTGCAAAGTGACGCAAAGAAGCTAAAATGAAGCTTAGAAAATACAAATACACACAAACGGGCTTCTTTGGGCTAGAAATGCACGCAAAACACACGAAAAAACTTCTATCATGTTTCTTTCAAAAGGGAGCTGTTTTTGAATCAGGAGTGCAAAGTGACGCAAAGAAGCTAAAATGAAGCTTAGATTCAAATACACACAGACGTGCTTCTTTGGGCTAGAAATGCATGCAAAACACACGAACAACCTTCTATCATGTATCTTTCAAAAGGGAGCTGTTTTTGAGTCAGGAGTGCAAAGTGACGCAAAGAAACTAAAATGAAGCTTAGAAAATACAAATACATCCAAACGTGCTTCTTTGGGCTTGAAATGCATGAAAAACACACGAACAACCTTCTATCATGTTTCTTTCAAAAGGGAGCTGTTTTTGAGTCAGGAGTGCAAAGTGACGCAAAGAAGCTAAAATGAAGCTTAGAAAATACAAATACACACAAACGCGCTTCTTTGGGCTAGAAATGCATGCAAAGCACAAGAACAACCTTCTATCATGTATCTTTCAAAAGTGAGCTGTTTTTGAGTCAGGAGTGCAAAGTGAGGCAAATAAGCTAAAATGAAGCTTACAAAATACAAATACACACAAACGCGCTTCTTTGGGCTAGAAATGCATGCAAATCACATGAACAACCTTCTATCATGTTTCTTTCAAAAGGGAGCTGTTTTTGAGTCAGGAGTGCAAAGTGACGCAAAGAAGCTAAAATGAAGCTTAGAAAATAAAAATACACAGAAACGCGCTTCTTTGGGCTAGAAATGCATGCAAAACACACGAACAACCTTCTATCATGTTTCTTTCAAAAGGGAGCTGTTTTTGAGTCAGGAGTGCAAAGTGACGCAAAGAAACTAAAATGAAGCTTAGAAAATACAAATACATCCAAACGTGCTTCTTTGGGCTTGAAATGCATGAAAAACACAGGAACAACCTTCTATCATGTTTCTTTCAAAAGGGAGCTGTTTTTGAGTCAGGAGTGCAAAGTGACGCAAAGAAGCTAAAATGAAGCTTAGAAAATACAAATACACACAAACGCGCTTCTTTGGGCTAGAAATGCATGCAAATCACACGAACAACCTTCTATGGTGTTTCTTTCAAAAGGGAGCTGTTTTTGAGTCAGGAGTGCAAAGTGACGCAAAGAAGCTAAAATGAAGCTTAGAAAATACAAATACACACAAACGTGCTTCTTTGGGCTAGAAATGCATGCAAAACACACGAACAACCTTCTATCATGTATCTTTCAAAAGGGAGCTGTTTTTGAGTCAGGAGTGCAAAGTGACGCAAAGAAGCTAAAATGAAGCTTAGAAAATACAAATACATCCAAACGTGCTTCTTTGGGCTAGAAATGCATGAAAAACACACGAACAACCTTCTATCATGTTTCTTTCAAAAGGGAGCTGTTTTTGAGTCAGGAGTGCAAAGTGAAGCAAAGAAGCTGAAATGAAGCTTAGAAAATACAAATACATCCAAACGCGCTTCTTTGGGCTTGAAATGCATGAAAAACACACGAACAACCATCTATCATGTTTCTTTCAAAAGGGAGCTGTTTTTGAGTCAGGAGTGCAAAGTGACGCAAATAAGCTAAAATGAAGCTTAGAAAATACAAATACATCCAAACGCGCTTCTTTGGGCTTCAAATGCATGAAAAACACACGAACAACCTACTATCGTGTTTCTTTCAAAAGGGAGCTGTTTTTGAGTCAGGAATGCAAAGTGATGCAAAGAAGCTAAAATGAAGTTTAGAAAATACAAATACACCCAAACGCGCTTCTTTGGGCTTGAAATGCATGAAAAACACACGAACAACCTTCTATCATGTTTCTTTCAAAACGGAGCTGTTTTTGAGTCAGGAGTGCAAAGTGACGCAAAGAAGCTAAAATGAAGCTTTGAGAATACAAATACATCCAAACGCGCTTCTTTGGGCTAGAAATGCATGCAAAACACACGAACAACCTTCTATCATGTATCTTTCAAAAGGGAGCTGTTTTTGAGTCAGGAGTGCAAAGTGACGCAAAGAAGCTAAAATGAAGCTTACAAAATACAAATACACACAAACGCGCTTCTTTGGGCTAGAAATGCATGCAAATCACATGAACAACCTTCTATCATGTTTCTTTCAAAAGGGAGCTGTTTTTGAGTCAGGAGTGCAAAGTGACGCAAAGAAGCTAAAATGAAGCTTAGAAAATACAAATACACACAAACGGGCTTCTTTGGGCTAGAAATGCACGCAAAACACACGAAAAACCTTCTATCATGTTTCTTTCAAAAGGGAGCTGTTTTTGAATCAGGAGTGCAAAGTGACGCAAAGAAGCTAAAATGAAGCTTAGATTCAAATACACACAAACGTGCTTCTTTGGGTTAGAAATGCATGCAAAACACACGAACAACCTTCTATCATGTATCTTTCAAAAGGGAGCTGTTTTTGAGTCAGGAGTGCAAAGTGACGCAAAGAAACTAAAATGAAGCTTAGAAAATACAAATACATCCAAACGTGCTTCTTTGGGCTTGAAATGCATGAAAAACACACGAACAACCTTCTATCATGTTTCTTTCAAAAGGGAGCTGTTTTTGAGTCAGGAGTGCAAAGTGACGCAAAGAAGCTAAAATGAAGCTTAGAAAATACAAATACACACAAACGCGCTTCTTTGGGCTAGAAATGCATGCAAATCACACGAACAACCTTCTATCGTGTTTCTTTCAAAAGGGAGCTGTTTTTGAGTCAGGAGTGCAAAGTGACGCAAAGAAGCTAAAATGATGCTTAGAAAATACAAATACATCCAAACGCGCTTCTTTGGGCTTGAAATGCATGAAAAACACACGAACAACCTTCTATCATGTTTCTTTCAAAAGGGAGCTGTTTTTGAGTCTGGAGTGCAAAGTGACGCAAAGAAGCTAAAATGAAGCTTAGAAAATACAAATACACACAAACCCGCTTCTTTGGGCTAGAAATGCATGCAAAACACAAGAACAACCTTCTATCATGTATCTTTCAAAAGTGAGCTGTTTTTGAGTCAGGAGTGCAAAGTGACGCAAATAAGCTAAAATGAAGCTTACAAAATACAAATACACACAAACGCGCTTCTTTGGGCTAGAAATGCATGCAAATCACATGAACAACCTTCTATCATGTTTCTTTCAAAAGGGAGCTGTTTTTGAGTCAGGAGTGCAAAGTGACGCAAAGAAGCTAAAATGAAGCTTAGAAAATACAAATACACAGAAACGCGCTTCTTTGGGCTAGAAATGCATGCAAAACACACGAACAACCTTCTATCATGTATCTTTGAAAAGGGAGCTGGTTTTGAGTCAGGAGTGCAAAGTAACGCAAATAAGCTAAAATGAAGCTTACAAAATACAAATACACACAAACGCGCTTCTTTGGGCTAGAAATGCATGCAAATCACATGAACAACCTTCTGTCATGTTTCTTTCAAAAGGGAGCTGTTTTTGAGTCAGGAGTGCAAAGTGACGCAAAGAAGCTAAAATGAAGCTTAGAAAATACAAATACACAGAAACGCGCTTCTTTGGGCTAGAAATGCATGCAAAACACACGAACAACCTTCTATCATGTATCTTTGAAAAGGGAGCTGGTTTTGAGTCAGGAGTGCAAAGTAACGCAAATAAGCTAAAATGAAGCTTACAAAATACAAATACACACAAACGCGCTTCTTTGGGCTAGAAATGCATGCAAAACACACGAACAACCTTCTATCATGTTTCTTTCAAAAGGGAGCTGTTTTTGAGTCAGGAGTGCAAAGTGAAGCAAAGAAGCTGAAATGAAGCTTAGAAAATACAAATACATCCAAACGCGCTTCTTTGGGCTTGAAATGCATGAAAAACACACGAACAACCATCTATCATGTTTCTTTCAAAAGGGAGCTGTTTTTGAGTCAGGAGTGCAAAGTGACGCAAATAAGCTAAAATGAAGCTTAGAAAATACAAATACATCCAAACGCGCTTCTTTGGGCTTCAAATGCATGAAAAACACACGAACAACCTACTATCGTGTTTCTTTCAAAAGGGAGCTGTTTTTGAGTCAGGAATGCAAAGTGATGCAAAGAAGCTAAAATGAAGTTTAGAAAATACAAATACACCCAAACGCGCTTCTTTGGGCTTGAAATGCATGAAAAACACACGAACAACCTTCTATCATGTTTCTTTCAAAACGGAGCTGTTTTTGAGTCAGGAGTGCAAAGTGACGCAAAGAAGCTAAAATGAAGCTTTGAGAATACAAATACATCCAAACGCGCTTCTTTGGGCTAGAAATGCATGCAAAACACACGAACAACCTTCTATCATGTATCTTTCAAAAGGGAGCTGTTTTTGAGTCAGGAGTGCAAAGTGACGCAAAGAAGCTAAAATGAAGCTTACAAAATACAAATACACACAAACGCGCTTCTTTGGGCTAGAAATGCATGCAAATCACATGAACAACCTTCTATCATGTTTCTTTCAAAAGGGAGCTGTTTTTGAGTCAGGAGTGCAAAGTGACGCAAAGAAGCTAAAATGAAGCTTAGAAAATACAAATACACACAAACGGGCTTCTTTGGGCTAGAAATGCACGCAAAACACACGAAAAACCTTCTATCATGTTTCTTTCAAAAGGGAGCTGTTTTTGAATCAGGAGTGCAAAGTGACGCAAAGAAGCTAAAATGAAGCTTAGATTCAAATACACACAAACGTGCTTCTTTGGGCTAGAAATGCATGCAAAACACACGAACAACCTTCTATCATGTATCTTTCAAAAGGGAGCTGTTTTTGAGTCAGGAGTGCAAAGTGACGCAAAGAAACTAAAATGAAGCTTAGAAAATACAAATACATCCAAACATGCTTCTTTGGGCTTGAAATGCATGAAAAACACACGAACAACCTTCTATCATGTTTCTTTCAAAAGGGAGCTGTTTTTGAGTCAGGAGTGCAAAGTGACGCAAAGAAGCTAAAATGAAGCTTAGAAAATACAAATACACACAAACGCGCTTCTTTGGGCTAGAAATGCATGCAAATCACACGAACAACCTTCTATCGTGTTTCTTTCAAAAGGGAGCTGTTTTTGAGTCAGGAGTGCAAAGTGACGCAAAGAAGCTAAAATGATGCTTAGAAAATACAAATACATCCAAACGCGCTTCTTTGGGCTTGAAATGCATGAAAAACACACGAACAACCTTCTATCATGTTTCTTTCAAAAGGGAGCTGTTTTTGAGTCAGGAGTGCAAAGTGACGCAAAGAAGCTAAAATGAAGCTTAGAAAATACAAATACACAGAAACGCGCTTCTTTGGGCTAGAAATGCATGCAAAACACACGAACAACCTTCTATCATGTTTCTTTCAAAAGGGAGCTGTTTTTGAGTCAGGAGTGCAAAGTGACGCAAAGAAGCTAAAATGAAGCTCAGAAAATACAAATACACACAAACGCGCTTCTTTGGGCTAGAAATGCATGCAAAACACACGAACAACCTTCTATCATGTATCTTTGAAAAGGGAGCTGGTTTTGAGTCAGAAGTGCAAAGTAACGCAAATAAGCTAAAATGAAGCTTAGAAAATACAAATACATCCAAACGGGCTGCTTTGGGCTTCAAATGCATGAAAAACACACGAACAACCTACTATCATGTTTCTTTCAAAAGGGAGCTGTTTTTGAGTCAGGAGTGCAAAGTGACGCAAAGAAGCTAAAATGAAGCTTAGAAAATACAAATACACACAAACGCGCTTCTTTGGGCTAGAAATGCATGCAAATCACACGAACAACCTTCTATCGTGTTTCTTTCAAAAGGGAGCTGTTTTTGAGTCAGGAGTGCAAAGTGACGCAAAGAAGCTAAAATGATGCTTAGAAAATACAAATACATCCAAACGCGCTTCTTTGGGCTTGAAATGCATGAAAAACACACGAACAACCTTCTATCATGTTTCTTTCAAAAGGGAGCTGTTTTTGAGTCTGGAGTGCAAAGTGACGCAAAGAAGCTAAAATGAAGCTTAGAAAATACAAATACACACAAACCCGCTTCTTTGGGCTAGAAATGCATGCAAAACACAAGAACAACCTTCTATCATGTATCTTTCAAAAGTGAGCTGTTTTTGAGTCAGGAGTGCAAAGTGACGCAAATAAGCTAAAATGAAGCTTACAAAATACAAATACACACAAACGCGCTTCTTTGGGCTAGAAATGCATGCAAATCACATGAACAACCTTCTATCATGTTTCTTTCAAAAGGGAGCTGTTTTTGAGTCAGGAGTGCAAAGTGACGCAAAGAAGCTAAAATGAAGCTCAGAAAATACAAATACACACAAACGCGCTTCTTTGGGCTAGAAATGCATGCAAAACACACGAACAACCTTCTATCATGTATCTTTGAAAAGGGAGCTGGTTTTGAGTCAGGAGTGCAAAGTAACGCAAATAAGCTAAAATGAAGCTTAGAAAATACAAATACATCCAAACGGGCTTCTTTGGGCTTCAAATGCATGAAAAACACACGAACAACCTACTATCATGTTTCTTTCAAAAGGAAGCTGTTTTTAAGTCAGGAGTGCAAAGTGACGCAAAGAAGCTAAAATGAAGCTTAGAAAATACAAATACATCCAAACGTGCTTCTTTGGGCTAGAAATGCATGAAAAACACACGAACAACCTTCTATCATGTTTCTTTCAAAAGGGAGCTGTTTTTGAGTCAGGAGTGCAAAGTGACGCAAAGAAGCTAAAATGAAGCTTAGAAAATACAAATACATCCAAACGCGCTTCTTTGGGCTTGAAATGCATGAAAAACACACGAACAACCTTCTATCATGTTTCTTTCAAAAGTGAGCTGTTTTTGAATCAGGAGTGCAAAGTGACGCAAAGAAGCTAAAATGAAGCTTAGATTCAAATACACACAAACGCGCTTCTTTGGGCTTCAAATGCATGAAAAACACACGAACAACCTACTATCGTGTTTCTTTCAAAAGGGAGCTGTTTTTGAGTCAGGAGTGCAAAGTGACGCAAAGAAGCTAAAATGAAGCTTAGAAAATACAAATACACACAAACGCGCTTCTTTGGGCTAGAAATGCATGCAAATCACACGAACAACCTTCTATCGTGTTTCTTTCAAAAGGGAGCTGTTTTTGAGTCAGGAGTGCAAAGTGACGCAAAGAAGCTAAAATGATGCTTAGAAAATACAAATACATCCAAACGAGCTTCTTTGGGCTTGAAATGCATGAAAAACACACGAACAACCTTCTATCATGTTTCTTTCAAAAGGGAGCTGTTTTTGAGTCTGGAGTGCAAAGTGACGCAAAGAAGCTAAAATGAAGCTTAGAAAATACAAATACACACAAACCCGCTTCTTTGGGCTAGAAATGCATGCAAAACACAAGAACAACCTTCTATCATGTATCTTTCAAAAGTGAGCTGTTTTTGAGTCAGGAGTGCAAAGTGACGCAAATAAGCTAAAATGAAGCTTACAAAATACAAATACACACAAACGCGCTTCTTTGGGCTAGAAATGCATGCAAATCACATGAACAACCTTCTATCATGTTTCTTTCAAAAGGGAGCTGTTTTTGAGTCAGGAGTGCAAAGTGACGCAAAGAAGCTAAAATGAAGCTTAGAAAATACAAATACACAGAAACGCGCTTCTTTGGGCTAGAAATGCATGCAAAACACACGAACAACCTTCTATCGTGTTTCTTTCAAAAGGGAGCTGTTTTTGAATCAGGAGTGCAAAGTGACGCAAAGAAGCTAAAATGAAGCTCAGAAAATACAAATACACACAAACGCGCTTCTTTGGGCTAGAAATGCATGCAAAACACACGAACAACCTTCTATCATGTATCTTTGAAAAGGGAGCTGGTTTTGAGTCAGGAGTGCAAAGTAACGCAAATAAGCTAAAATGAAGCTTAGAAAATACAAATACATCCAAACGGGCTTCTTTGGGCTTCAAATGCATGAAAAACACACGAACAACCTACTATCATGTTTCTTTCAAAAGGGAGCTGTTTTTGAGTCAGGAGTGCAAAGTGACGCAAAGAAGCTAAAATGAAGCTTAGAAAATACAAATACATCCAAACGTGCTTCTTTGGGCTAGAAATGCATGAAAAACACACGAACAACCTTCTATCATGTTTCTTTCAAAAGGGAGCTGTTTTTGAGTCAGGAGTGCAAAGTGACGCAAATAAGCTAAAATGAAGCTTACAAAATACAAATACACACAAACGCGCTTCTTTGGGCTAGAAATGCATGCAAATCACATGAACAACCTTCTATCATGTTTCTTTCAAAAGGGAGCTGTTTTTGAGTCAGGAGTGCAAAGTGACGCAAAGAAGCTAAAATGAAGCTTAGAAAATACAAATACACACAAACGCGCTTCTTTGGGCTAGAAATGCATGCAAAACACACGAACAACCTTCTATCATGTTTCTTTCAAAAGGGAGCTGTTTTTGAGTCAGGAGTGCAAAGTGACGCAAAGAAGCTAAAATGAAGCTCAGAAAATACAAATACACACAAACGCGCTTCTTTGGGCTAGAAATGCATGCAAAACACACGAACAACCTTCTATCATGTATCTTTGAAAAGGGAGCTGGTTTTGAGTCAGGAGTGCAAAGTAACGCAAATAAGCTAAAATGAAGCTTAGAAAATACAAATACATCCAAACGGGCTTCTTTGGGCTTCAAATGCATGAAAAACACACGAACAACCTACTATCATGTTTCTTTCAAAAGGAAGCTGTTTTTAAGTCAGGAGTGCAAAGTGACGCAAAGAAGCTAAAATGAAGCTTAGAAAATACAAATACATCCAAACGTGCTTCTTTGGGCTAGAAATGCATGAAAAACACACGAACAACCTTCTATCATGTTTCTTTCAAAAGGGAGCTGTTTTTGAGTCAGGAGTGCAAAGTGACGCAAAGAAGCTAAAATGAAGCTTAGAAAATACAAATACATCCAAACGCGCTTCTTTGGGCTTGAAATGCATGAAAAACACACGAACAACCTTCTATCATGTTTCTTTCAAAAGTGAGCTGTTTTTGAATCAGGAGTGCAAAGTGACGCAAAGAAGCTAAAATGAAGCTTAGATTCAAATACACACAAACGCGCTTCTTTGGGCTTCAAATGCATGAAAAACACACGAACAACCTACTATCGTGTTTCTTTCAAAAGGGAGCTGTTTTTGAGTCAGGAGTGCAAAGTGACGCAAAGAAGCTAAAATGAAGCTTAGAAAATACAAATACATCCAAACGTGCTTCTTTGGGCTAGAAATGCATGAAAAACACACGAACAACCTTCTATCATGTTTCTTTCAAAAGGGAGCTGTTTTTGAGTCAGGAGTGCAAAGTGATGCAAAGAAACTAAAATGAAGCTTAGAAAATACAAATACATCCAAACGTGCTTCTTTGGGCTTGAAATGCATGAAAAACACACGAACAACCTTCTATCATGTTTCTTTCAAAAGGGAGCAGTTTTTGAATCAGGAGTGCAAAGTGACGCAAAGAAGCTAAAATGAAGCTTAGATTCAAATACACACAAACGCGCTTCTTTGGGCTTCAAATGCATGAAAAACACACGAACAACCTACTATCGTGTTTCTTTCAAAAGGGAGCTGTTTTTGAGTCAGGAGTGCAAAGTGACGCAAAGAAGCTAAAATGAAGCTTAGAAAATACAAATACATCCAAACGTGCTTCTTTGGGCTAGAAATGCATGAAAAACACACGAACAACCTTCTATCATGTTTCTTTCAAAAGGGAGCTGTTTTTGAGTCAGGAGTGCAAAGTGACGCAAAGAAGCTAAAATGAAGCTTAGAAAATACAAATACATCCAAACGCGCTTCTTTGGGCTTGAAATGCATGAAAAACACACGAACAACCTTCTATCATGTTTCTTTCAAAAGTGAGCTGTTTTTGAATCAGGAGTGCAAAGTGACGCAAAGAAGCTAAAATGAAGCTTAGATTCAAATACACACAAACGCGCTTCTTTGGGCTTCAAATGCATGAAAAACACACGAACAACCTACTATCGTGTTTCTTTCAAAAGGGAGCTGTTTTTGAGTCAGGAGTGCAAAGTGACGCAAAGAAGCTAAAATGAAGCTTAGAAAATACAAATACATCCAAACGTGCTTCTTTGGGCTAGAAATGCATGAAAAACACACGAACAACCTTCTATCATGTTTCTTTCAAAAGGGAGCTGTTTTTGAGTCAGGAGTGCAAAGTGATGCAAAGAAACTAAAATGAAGCTTAGAAAATACAAATACATCCAAACGTGCTTCTTTGGGCTTGAAATGCATGAAAAACACACGAACAACCTTCTATCATGTTTCTTTCAAAAGGGAGCAGTTTTTGAGTCAGGAGTGCAAAGTGACGCAAAGAAGCTAAAATGAAGCTTAGAAAATACAAATACACACAAACGCGCTTCTTTGGGCTAGAAATGCATGCAAATCACACGAACAACCTTCTATAGTGTTTCTTTCAAAAGGGAGCTGTTTTTGAGTCAGGAGTGCAAAGTGACGCAAAGAAGCTAAAATGAAGCTTAGAAAATACAAATACACACAAACGTGCTTCTTTGGGCTAGAAATGCATGCAAAACACACGAACAACCTGCTATCATGTATCTTTCAAAAGGGAGCTGTTTTTGAGTCAGGAGTGCAAAGTGACGCAAAGAAGCTAAAATGAAGCTCAGAAAATACAAATACACACAAACGCGCATCTTTGGGCTAGAAATGCATGCAAAACACAAGAACAACCTTCTATCATGTATCTTTGAAAAGGGAGCTGTTTTTGAGTCAGGAGTGCAAAGTAACGCAAATAAGCTAAAATGAAGCTTAGAAAATACAAATACATCCAAACGGGCTTCTTTGGGCTTCAAATGCATGAAAAACACACGAACAACCTACTATCATGTTTCTTTCAAAAGGGAGCTGTTTTTGAGTCAGGAGTGCAATGTGACGCAAAGAAGCTAAAATGAAGCTTAGAAAATACAAATACATCCAAACGCGCTTCTTTGGGCTTGAAATGCATGAAAAACACACGAACAACCATCTATCATGTTTCTTTCAAAAGGGAGCTGTTTTTGAGTCAGGAGTGCAAAGTGACGCAAAGAAGCTAAAATGAAGCTTAGAAAATACAAATACATCCAAACGCGCTTCTTTGGGCTTCAAATGCATGAAAAACACACGAACAACCTACTATCGTGTTTCTTTCAAAAGGGAGCTGTTTTTGAGTCAGGAATGCAAAGTGATGCAAAGAAGCTAAAATGAAGTTTAGAAAATACAAATACACCCAAACGCGCTTCTTTGGGCTTGAAATGCATGAAAAACACACGAACAACCTTCTATCATGTATCTTTCAAAAGGGAGCTGTTTTTGAGTCAGGAGTGCAAAGTGACGCAAAGAAGCTAAAATGAAGCTTACAAAATACAAATACACACAAACGCGCTTCTTTGGGCTAGAAATGCATGCAAATCACATGAACAACCTTCTATCATGTTTCTTTCAAAAGGGAGCTGTTTTTGAATCAGGAGTGCAAAGTGACGCAAAGAAGCTAAAATGAAGCTCAGAAAATACAAATACACACAAACGCGCTTCTTTGGGCTAGAAATGCATGAAAAACACACGAACAACCTTCTATCATGTTTCTTTCAAAAGGGAGCTGTTTTTGAGTCAGGAGTGCAAAGTGACGCAAAGAAGCTAAAATGATGCTTAGAAAATACAAATACATCCAAACGTGCTTCTTTGGGCTAGAAATGCATGAAAAACACACGAACAACCTTCTATCATGTTTCTTTCAAAAGGGAGCTGTTTTTGAGTCAGTAGTGCAAAGTGACGCAAAGAAGCTAAAATGAAGCTTAGAAAATACAAATACATCCAAACGCGCTTCTTTGGGCTTGAAATGCATGAAAAACACACGAACAACCTTCTATCATGTTTCTTTCAAAAGGGAGCTGTTTTTGAGTCAGGAGTGCAAAGTGACGCAAAGAAGCTAAAATGAAGCTTAGAAAATACAAATACACAGAAACGCGCTTCTTTGGGCTAGAAATGCATGCAAAACACACGAACAACCTTCTATCATGTTTCTTTCAAAAGGGAGCTGTTTTTGAGTCAGGAGTGCAAAGTGACGCAAAGAAGCTAAAATGAAGCTCAGAAAATACAAATACACACAAACGCGCTTCTTTGGGCTAGAAATGCATGCAAAACACACGAACAACCTTCTATCATGTATCTTTGAAAAGGGAGCTGGTTTTGAGTCAGGAGTGCAAAGTAACGCAAATAAGCTAAAATGAAGCTTACAAAATACAAATACACACAAACGCGCTTCTTTGGGCTAGAAATGCATGCAAATCACATGAACAACCTTCTATCATGTTTCTTTCAAAAGGGAGCTGTTTTTGAGTCAGGAGTGCAAAGTGACGCAAAGAAGCTAAAATGAAGCTTAGAAAATACAAATACACACAAACGCGCTTCTTTGGGCTAGAAATGCATGAAAAACACACGAACAACCTTCTATCATGTTTCTTTCAAAAGGGAGCTGTTTTTGAGTCAGGAGTGCAAAGTGAAGCAAAGAAGCTGAAATGAAGCGTAGAAAATACAAATACATCCAAACGCGCTTCTTTGGGCTTGAAATGCATGAAAAACACACGAACAACCATCTATCATGTTTCTTTCAAAAGGGAGCTGTTTTTGAGTCAGGAGTGCAAAGTGACGCAAATAAGCTAAAATGAAGCTTAGAAAATACAAATACATCCAAACGCGCTTCTTTGGGCTTGAAATGCATGAAAAACACACGAACAACCTTCTATCATGTTTCTTTCAAAAGGGAGCTGTTTTTGAGTCTGGAGTGCAAAGTGACGCAAAGAAGCTAAAATGAAGCTTAGAAAATACAAATACACACAAACCCGCTTCTTTGGGCTAGAAATGCATGCAAAACACAAGAACAACCTTCTATCATGTATCTTTCAAAAGTGAGCTGTTTTTGAGTCAGGAGTGCAAAGTGACGCAAATAAGCTAAAATGAAGCTTACAAAATACAAATACACACAAACGCGCTTCTTTGGGCTAGAAATGCATGCAAATCACATGAACAACCTTCTCTCATGTTTCTTTCAAAAGGGAGCTGTTTTTGAGTCAGGAGTGCAAAGTGACGCAAAGAAGCTAAAATGAAGCTTAGAAAATACAAATACACAGAAACGCGCTTCTTTGGGCTAGAAATGCATGCAAAACACACGAACAACCTTCTATCATGTTTCTTTCAAAAGGGAGCTGTTTTTGAGTCAGGAGTGCAAAGTGACGCAAAGAAGCTAAAATGAAGCTCAGAAAATACAAATACACACAAACGCGCTTCTTTGGGCTAGAAATGCATGCAAAACACACGAACAACCTTCTATCATGTATCTTTGAAAAGGGAGCTGGTTTTGAGTCAGGAGTGCAAAGTAACGCAAATAAGCTAAAATGAAGCTTACAAAATACAAATACACACAAACGCGCTTCTTTGGGCTAGAAATGCATGCAAATCACATGAACAACCTTCTATCATGTTTCTTTCAAAAGGGAGCTGTTTTTGAGTCAGGAGTGCAAAGTGACGCAAAGAAGCTAAAATGAAGCTTAGAAAATACAAATACACACAAACGCGCTTCTTTGGGCTAGAAATGCATGAAAAACACACGAACAACCTTCTATCATGTTTCTTTCAAAAGGGAGCTGTTTTTGAGTCAGGAGTGCAAAGTGAAGCAAAGAAGCTGAAATGAAGCGTAGAAAATACAAATACATCCAAACGCGCTTCTTTGGGCTTGAAATGCATGAAAAACACACGAACAACCATCTATCATGTTTCTTTCAAAAGGGAGCTGTTTTTGAGTCAGGAGTGCAAAGTGACGCAAATAAGCTAAAATGAAGCTTAGAAAATACAAATACATCCAAACGCGCTTCTTTGGGCTTCAAATGCATGAAAAACACACGAACAACCTACTATCGTGTTTCTTTCAAAAGGGAGCTGTTTTTGAGTCAGGAATGCAAAGTGATGCAAAGAAGCTAAAATGAAGTTTAGAAAATACAAATACACCCAAACGCGCTTCTTTGGGCTTGAAATGCATGAAAAACACACGAACAACCTTCTATCATGTTTCTTTCAAAACGGAGCTGTTTTTGAGTCAGGAGTGCAAAGTGACGCAAAGAAGCTAAAATGAAGCTTTGAGAATACAAATACATCCAAACGCGCTTCTTTGGGCTAGAAATGCATGCAAAACACACGAACAACCTTCTATCATGTATCTTTCAAAAGGGAGCTGTTTTTGAGTCAGGAGTGCAAAGTGACGCAAAGAAGCTAAAATGAAGCTTACAAAATACAAATACACACAAACGCGCTTCTTTGGGCTAGAAATGCATGCAAATCACATGAACAACCTTCTATCATGTTTCTTTCAAAAGGGAGCTGTTTTTGAGTCAGGAGTGCAAAGTGACGCAAAGAAGCTAAAATGAAGCTTAGAAAATACAAATACACACAAACGGGCTTCTTTGGGCTAGAAATGCACGCAAAACACACGAAAAACCTTCTATCATGTTTCTTTCAAAAGGGAGCTGTTTTTGAATCAGGAGTGCAAAGTGACGCAAAGAAGCTAAAATGAAGCTTAGATTCAAATACACACAAACGTGCTTCTTTGGGCTAGAAATGCATGCAAAACACACGAACAACCTTCTATCATGTATCTTTCAAAAGGGAGCTGTTTTTGAGTCAGGAATGCAAAGTGACGCAAAGAAACTAAAATGAAGCTTAGAAAATACAAAAACATCCAAACGCGCTTCTTTGGGCTTGAAATGCATGAAAAACACACGAACAACCTTCTATCATGTTTCTTTCAAAAGGGAGCTGTTTTTGAGTCTGGAGTGCAAAGTGACGCAAAGAAGCTAAAATGAAGCTTAGAAAATACAAATACACACAAACCCGCTTCTTTGGGCTAGAAATGCATGCAAAACACACGAACAACCTTCTATCATGTTTCTTTCAAAAGGGAGCTGTTTTTGAGTCAGGAGTGCAAAGTGACGCAAAGAAGCTAAAATGAAGCTTAGAAAATACAAATACATCCAAACGTGCTTCTTTGGGCTAGAAATGCATGAAAAACACACGAACAACCTTCTATCATGTTTCTTTCAAAAGGGAGCTGTTTTTGAGTCAGGAGTGCAAAGTGATGCAAAGAAACTAAAATGAAGCTTAGAAAATACAAATACATCCAAACGTGCTTCTTTGGGCTTGAAATGCATGAAAAACACACGAACAACCTTCTATCATGTTTCTTTCAAAAGGGAGCAGTTTTTGAATCAGGAGTGCAAAGTGACGCAAAGAAGCTAAAATGAAGCTTAGATTCAAATACACACAAACGCGCTTCTTTGGGCTTCAAATGCATGAAAAACACACGAACAACCTACTATCGTGTTTCTTTCAAAAGGGAGCTGTTTTTGAGTCAGGAGTGCAAAGTGACGCAAAGAAGCTAAAATGAAGCTTAGAAAATACAAATACATCCAAACGTGCTTCTTTGGGCTAGAAATGCATGAAAAACACATGAACAACCTTCTATCATGTTTCTTTCAAAAGGGAGCTGTTTTTGAGTCAGGAGTGCAAAGTGATGCAAAGAAACTAAAATGAAGCTTAGAAAATACAAATACATCCAAACGTGCTTCTTTGGGCTTGAAATGCATGAAAAACACACGAACAACCTTCTATCATGTTTCTTTCAAAAGGGAGCAGTTTTTGAATCAGGAGTGCAAAGTGACGCAAAGAAGCTAAAATGAAGCTTAGATTCAAATACACACAAACGCGCTTCTTTGGGCTTCAAATGCATGAAAAACACACGAACAACCTACTATCGTGTTTCTTTCAAAAGGGAGCTGTTTTTGAGTCAGGAGTGCAAAGTGACGCAAAGAAGCTAAAATGAAGCTTAGAAAATACAAATACATCCAAACGTGCTTCTTTGGGCTAGAAATGCATGAAAAACACACGAACAACCTTCTATCATGTTTCTTTCAAAAGGGAGCTGTTTTTGAGTCAGGAGTGCAAAGTGATGCAAAGAAACTAAAATGAAGCTTAGAAAATACAAATACATCCAAACGTGCTTCTTTGGGCTTGAAATGCATGAAAAACACACGAACAACCTTCTATCATGTTTCTTTCAAAAGGGAGCAGTTTTTGAGTCAGGAGTGCAAAGTGACGCAAAGAAGCTAAAATGAAGCTTAGAAAATACAAATACACACAAACGCGCTTCTTTGGGCTAGAAATGCATGCAAATCACACGAACAACCTTCTATAGTGTTTCTTTCAAAAGGGAGCTGTTTTTGAGTCAGGAGTGCAAAGTGACGCAAAGAAGCTAAAATGAAGCTTAGAAAATACAAATACACACAAACGTGCTTCTTTGGGCTAGAAATGCATGCAAAACACACGAACAACCTGCTATCATGTATCTTTCAAAAGGGAGCTGTTTTTGAGTCAGGAGTGCAAAGTGACGCAAAGAAGCTAAAATGAAGCTCAGAAAATACAAATACACACAAACGCGCATCTTTGGGCTAGAAATGCATGCAAAACACAAGAACAACCTTCTATCATGTATCTTTGAAAAGGGAGCTGTTTTTGAGTCAGGAGTGCAAAGTAACGCAAATAAGCTAAAATGAAGCTTAGAAAATACAAATACATCCAAACGGGCTTCTTTGGGCTTCAAATGCATGAAAAACACACGAACAACCTACTATCATGTTTCTTTCAAAAGGGAGCTGTTTTTGAGTCAGGAGTGCAATGTGACGCAAAGAAGCTAAAATGAAGCTTAGAAAATACAAATACATCCAAACGTGCTTCTTTGGGCTAGAAATGCATGAAAAACACACGAACAACCTTCTATCATGTTTCTTTCAAAAGGGAGCTGTTTTTGAGTCAGGAGTGCAAAGTGAAGCAAAGAAGCTGAAATGAAGCTTAGAAAATACAAATACATCCAAACGCGCTTCTTTGGGCTTGAAATGCATGAAAAACACACGAACAACCATCTATCATGTTTCTTTCAAAAGGGAGCTGTTTTTGAGTCAGGAGTGCAAAGTGACGCAAAGAAGCTAAAATGAAGCTTAGAAAATACAAATACATCCAAACGCGCTTCTTTGGGCTTCAAATGCATGAAAAACACACGAACAACCTACTATCGTGTTTCTTTCAAAAGGGAGCTGTTTTTGAGTCAGGAATGCAAAGTGATGCAAAGAAGCTAAAATGAAGTTTAGAAAATACAAATACACCCAAACGCGCTTCTTTGGGCTTGAAATGCATGAAAAACACACGAACAACCGTCTATCATGTATCTTTCAAAAGGGAGCTGTTTTTGAGTCAGGAGTGCAAAGTGACGCAAAGAAGCTAAAATGAAGCTTACAAAATACAAATACACACAAACGCGCTTCTTTGGGCTAGAAATGCATGCAAATCACATGAACAACCTTCTATCATGTTTCTTTCAAAAGGGAGCTGTTTTTGAGTCAGGAGTGCAAAGTGACGCAAAGAAGCTAAAATGAAGCTTAGAAAATACAAATACACACAAACGCGCTTCTTTGGGCTAGAAATGCATGCAAAACACACGAACAACCTTCTATCATGTTTCTTTCAAAAGGGAGCTGTTTTTGAATCAGGAGTGCAAAGTGACGCAAAGAAGCTAAAATGAAGCTCAGAAAATACAAATACACACAAACGCGCTTCTTTGGGCTAGAAATGCATGAAAAACACACGAACAACCTTCTATCATGTTTCTTTCAAAAGGGAGCTGTTTTTGAGTCAGGAGTGCAAAGTGACGCAAAGAAGCTAAAATGATGCTTAGAAAATACAAATACATCCAAACGTGCTTCTTTGGGCTAGAAATGCATGAAAAACACACGAACAACCTTCTATCATGTTTCTTTCAAAAGGGAGCTGTTTTTGAGTCAGTAGTGCAAAGTGACGCAAAGAAGCTAAAATGAAGCTTAGAAAATACAAATACATCCAAACGCGCTTCTTTGGGCTTGAAATGCATGAAAAACACACGAACAACCTTCTATCATGTTTCTTTCAAAAGGGAGCTGTTTTTGAGTCAGGAGTGCAAAGTGACGCAAAGAAGCTAAAATGAAGCTTAGAAAATACAAATACACAGAAACGCGCTTCTTTGGGCTAGAAATGCATGCAAAACACACGAACAACCTTCTATCATGTTTCTTTCAAAAGGGAGCTGTTTTTGAGTCAGGAGTGCAAAGTGACGCAAAGAAGCTAAAATGAAGCTCAGAAAATACAAATACACAAAAACGCGCTTCTTTGGGCTAGAAATGCATGCAAAACACACGAACAACCTTCTATCATGTATCTTTGAAAAGGGAGCTGGTTTTGAGTCAGGAGTGCAAAGTAACGCAAATAAGCTAAAATGAAGCTTACAAAATACAAATACACACAAACGCGCTTCTTTGGGCTAGAAATGCATGCAAATCACATGAACAACCTTCTATCATGTTTCTTTCAAAAGGGAGCTGTTTTTGAGTCATGAGTGCAAAGTGACGCAAAGAAGCTAAAATGAAGCTTAGAAAATACAAATACACACAAACGCGCTTCTTTGGGCTAGAAATGCATGCAAAACACACGAACAACCTTCTATCATGTTTCTTTCAAAAGGGAGCTGTTTTTGAGTCAGGAGTGCAAAGTGAAGCAAAGAAGCTGAAATGAAGCGTAGAAAATACAAATACATCCAAACGCGCTTCTTTGGGCTTGAAATGCATGAAAAACACACGAACAACCATCTATCATGTTTCTTTCAAAAGGGAGCTGTTTTTGAGTCAGGAGTGCAAAGTGACGCAAATAAGCTAAAATGAAGCTTAGAAAATACAAATACATCCAAACGCGCTTCTTTGGGCTTCAAATGCATGAAAAACACACGAACAACCTACTATCGTGTTTCTTTCAAAAGGGAGCTGTTTTTGAGTCAGGAATGCAAAGTGATGCAAAGAAGCTAAAATGAAGTTTAGAAAATACAAATACACCCAAACGCGCTTCTTTGCGCTTGAAATGCATCAAAAACACACGAACAACCTTCTATCATGTTTCTTTCAAAACGGAGCTGTTTTTGAGTCAGGAGTGCAAAGTGACGCAAAGAAGCTAAAATGAAGCTTTGAGAATACAAATACATCCAAACGCGCTTCTTTGGGCTAGAAATGCATGAAAAACACACGAACAACCTTCTATCATGTTTCTTTCAAAAGGGAGCTGTTTTTGAGTCTGGAGTGCAAAGTGACGCAAAGAAGCTAAAATGAAGCTTAGAAAATACAAATACACACAAACCCGCTTCTTTGGGCTAGAAATGCATGCAAAACACAAGAACAACCTTCTATCATGTATCTTTCAAAAGTGAGCTGTTTTTGAGTCAGGAGTGCAAAGTGACGCAAATAAGCTAAAATGAAGCTTACAAAATACAAATACACACAAACGCGCTTCTTTGGGCTAGAAATGCATGCAAATCACATGAACAACCTTCTATCATGTTTCTTTCAAAAGGGAGCTGTTTTTGAGTCAGGAGTGCAAAGTGACGCAAAGAAGCTAAAATGAAGCTTAGAAAATACAAATACACAGAAAGGCGCTTCTTTGGGCTAGAAATGCATGCAAAACACACGAACAACCTTCTATCATGTTTCTTTCAAAAGGGAGCTGTTTTTGAGTCAGGAGTGCAAAGTGACGCAAAGAAGCTAAAATGAAGCTCAGAAAATACAAATACACACAAACGCGCTTCTTTGGGCTAGAAATGCATGCAAAACACACGAACAACCTTCTATCATGTATCTTTGAAAAGGGAGCTGGTTTTAAGTCAGGAGTGCAAAGTAACGCAAATAAGCTAAAATGAAGCTTAGAAAATACAAATACATCCAAACGGGCTTCTTTGGGCTTCAAATGCATGAAAAACACACGAACAACCTACTATCATGTTTCTTTCAAAAGGTAGCTGTTCTTGAGTCAGGAGTGCAAAGTGACGCAAAGAAGCTAAAATGAAGCTTAGAAAATACAAATACATCCAAACGTGCTTCTTTGGGCTAGAAATGCATGAAAAACACACGAACAACCTTCTATCATGTTTCTTTCAAAAGGGAGCTGTTTTTGAGTCAGGAGTGCAAAGTGACGCAAATAAGCTAAAATGAAGCTTACAAAATACAAATACACACAAACGCGCTTCTTTGGGCTAGAAATGCATGCAAATCACATGAACAACCTTCTATCATGTTTCTTTCAAAAGGGAGCTGTTTTTGAGTCAGGAGTGCAAAGTGACGCAAAGAAGCTAAAATGAAGCTTAGAAAATACAAATACACACAAACGCGCTTCTTTGGGCTAGAAACGCATGCAAAACACACGAACAACCTTCTATCATGTTTCTTTCAAAAGGGAGCTGTTTTTGAGTCAGGAGTGCAAAGTGACGCAAAGAAGCTAAAATGAAGCTCAGAAAATACAAATACACACAAACGCGCTTCTTTGGGCTAGAAATGCATGCAAAACACACGAACAACCTTCTATCATGTATCTTTGAAAAGGGAGCTGGTTTTGAGTCAGGAGTGCAAAGTAACGCAAATAAGCTAAAATGAAGCTTAGAAAATACAAATACATCCAAACGGGCTTCTTTGGGCTTCAAATGCATGAAAAACACACGAAAAACCTTCTATCATGTTTCTTTCAAAAGGGAGCTGTTTTTGAGTCAGGAGTGCAAAGTGACGCAAAGAAGCTAAAATGAAGCTTAGAAAATACAAATACACACAAACGCGCTTCTTTGGGCTAGAAATGCATGCAAATCACACGAACAACCTTCTATCGTGTTTCTTTCAAAAGGGAGCTGTTTTTGAGTCAGGAGTGCAAAGTGACGCAAAGAAGCTAAAATGATGCTTAGAAAATACAAATACATCCAAACGCGCTTCTTTGGGCTAGAAATGCATGCAAATCACACGAACAACCTTCTATCGTGTTTCTTTCAAAAGGGAGCTGTTTTTGAGTCAGGAGTGCAAAGTGACGCAAAGAAGCTAAAATGATGCTTAGAAAATACAAATACATCCAAACGTGCTTCTTTGGGCTAGAAATGCATGAAAAACACACGAACAACCTTCTATCATGTTTCTTTCAAAAGGGAGCTGTTTTTGAGTCTGGAGTGCAAAGTGACGCAAAGAAGCTAAAATGAAGCTTAGAAAATACAAATACACACAAACCCGCTTCTTTGGGCTAGAAATGCATGCAAAACACAAGAACAACCTTCTATCATGTATCTTTCAAAAGGGAGCTGTTTTTGAGTCAGGAGTGCAAAGTGACGCAAATAAGCTAAAATGAAGCTTACAAAATACAAATACACACAAACGCGCTTCTTTGGGCTAGAAATGCATGCAAATCACATGAACAACCTTCTCTCATGTTTCTTTCAAAAGGGAGCTGTTTTTGAGTCAGGAGTGCAAAGTGACGCAAAGAAGCTAAAATGAAGCTTAGAAAATACAAATACACAGAAACGCGCTTCTTTGGGCTAGAAATGCATGCAAAACACACGAACAACCTTCTATCATGTTTCTTTCAAAAGGGAGCTGTTTTTGAGTCAGGAGTGCAAAGTGACGCAAAGAAGCTAAAATGAAGCTCAGAAAATACAAATACACACAAACGCGCTTCTTTGGGCTAGAAATGCATGCAAAACACACGAACAACCTTCTATCATGTATCTTTGAAAAGGGAGCTGGTTTTGAGTCAGGAGTGCAAAGTAACGCAAATAAGCTAAAATGAAGCTTAGAAAATACAAATACATCCAAACGGGCTTCTTTGGGCTTCAAATGCATGAAAAACACACGAACAACCTTCTATCATGTTTCTTTCAAAAGGGAGCTGTTTTTGAGTCAGGAGTGCAAAGTGACGCAAAGAAGCTAAAATGAAGCTTAGAAAATACAAATACACACAAACGCGCTTCTTTGGGCTAGAAATGCATGCAAATCACACGAACAACCTTCTATCGTGTTTCTTTCAAAAGGGAGCTGTTTTTGAGTCAGGAGTGCAAAGTGACGCAAAGAAGCTAAAATGATGCTTAGAAAATACAAATACATCCAAACGCGCTTCTTTGGGCTTGAAATGCATGAAAAACACACGAACAACCTTCTATCATGTTTCTTTCAAAAGGGAGCTGTTTTTGAGTCTGGAGTGCAAAGTGACGCAAAGAAGCTAAAATGAAGCTTAGAAAATACAAATACACACAAACCCGCTTCTTTGGGCTAGAAATGCATGCAAAACACAAGAACAACCTTCTATCATGTATCTTTCAAAAGTGAGCTGTTTTTGAGTCAGGAGTGCAAAGTGACGCAAATAAGCTAAAATGAAGCTTACAAAATACAAATACACACAAACGCGCTTCTTTGGGCTAGAAATGCATGCAAATCACATGAACAACCTTCTATCATGTTTCTTTCAAAAGGGAGCTGTTTTTGAGTCAGGAGTGCAAAGTGACGCAAAGAAGCTAAAATGAAGCTTAGAAAATACAAATACACAGAAACGCGCTTCTTTGGGCTAGAAATGCATGCAAAACACACGAACAACCTTCTATCATGTTTCTTTCAAAAGGGAGCTGTTTTTGAGTCAGGAGTGCAAAGTGACGCAAAGAAGCTAAAATGAAGCTCAGAAAATACAAATACACACAAACGCGCTTCTTTGGGCTAGAAATGCATGCAAAACACACGAACAACCTTCTATCATGTATCTTTGAAAAGGGAGCTGGTTTTGAGTCAGGAGTGCAAAGTAACGCAAATAAGCTAAAATGAAGCTTAGAAAATACAAATACATCCAAACGGGCTTCTTTGGGCTTCAAATGCATGAAAAACACACGAACAACCTACTATCGTGTTTCTTTCAAAAGGGAGCTGTTTTTGAGTCAGGAGTGCAAAGTGACGCAAAGAAGCTAAAATGAAGCTTAGAAAATACAAATACACACAAACGGGCTTCTTTGGGCTAGAAATGCATGCAAATCACACGAACAACCTTCTATCGTGTTTCTTTCAAAAGGGAGCTGTTTTTGAGTCAGGAGTGCAAAGTGACGCAAAGAAGCTAAAATGATGCTTAGAAAATACAAATACATCCAAACGTGCTTCTTTGGGCTAGAAATGCATGAAAAACACACGAACAACCTTCTATCATGTTTCTTTCAAAAGGGAGCTGTTTTTGAGTCAGGAGTGCAAAGTGACGCAAAGAAACTAAAATGAAGCTTAGAAAATACAAATACACACAAACCCGCTTCTTTGGGCTAGAAATGCATGCAAATCACACGAACAACCATCTATAGTGTTTCTTTCAAAAGGGAGCTGTTTTTGAGTCAGGAGTGCAAAGTGACGCAAAGAAGCTAAAATGAAGCTTAGAAAATACAAATACACCCAAACGCGCTTCTTTGGGCTTGAAATGCATGCAAAACACACGAACAACCTTCTATCATGTTTCTTTCAAAACGGAGCTGTTTTTGAGTCAGGAGTGCAAAGTGACGCAAAGAAGCTAAAATGAAGCTTTGAGAATACAAATACATCCAAACGGGCTTCTTTGGGCTAGAAATGCATGCAAAACACACGAACAACCTTCTATCATGTATCTTTCAAAAGGGAGCTGTTTTTGAGTCAGGAGTGCAAAGTGACGCAAAGAAGCTAAAATGAAGCTTAGAAAATACAAATACACACAAACGCGCTTCTTTGGGCTAGAAATGCATGCAAATCACATGAACAACCTTCTATCATGTTTCTTTCAAAAGGGAGCTGTTTTTGAGTCAGGAGTGCAAAGTGACGCAAAGAAGCTAAAATGAAGCTTAGAAAATACAAATACATCCAAACGCGCTTCTTTGGGCTAGAAATGAATGCAAATCACACGAACAACCTTCTATCATGTTTCTTTCAAAAGGGAGCTGTTTTTGAGTCAGGAGTGCAAAGTGACGCAAAGAAGCTAAAATGAAGCTTAGAAAATACAAATACATCCAAACGCGCTTCTTTGGGCTAGAAATGAATGCAAATCACACGAACAACCTTCTATCATGTTTCTTTCAAAATGGAGCTGTTTTTGAGTCAGGAGTGCAAAGTGACGCAAAGAAGCTAAAATGAAGCTTAGAAAATACAAATACATCCAAACGCGCTTCTTTGGGCTTGAAATGCATGAAAAACACACGAACAACCTTCTATCATGTTTCTTTCAAAAGGGAGCTGTTTTTGAATCAGGAGTGCAAAGTGACGCAAAGAAGCTAAAATGAAGCTTAGATTCAAATACACACAAACGCGCTTCTTTGGGCTTCAAATGCATGAAAAACACACGAACAACCTACTATCGTGTTTCTTTCAAAAGGGAGCTGTTTTTGAGTCAGGAGTGCAAAGTGACGCAAAGAAGCTAAAATGAAGCTTAGAAAATACAAATACACACAAACGCGCTTCTTTGGGCTAGAAATGCATGCAAATCACACGAACAACCTTCTATCGTGTTTCTTTCAAAAGGGAGGTGTTTTTGAGTCAGGAGTGCAAAGTGACGCAAAGAAGCTAAAATGATGCTTAGAAAATACAAATACATCCAAACGTGCTTCTTTGGGCTAGAAATGCATGAAAAACACACGAACAACCTTCTATCATGTTTCTTTCAAAAGGGAGCTGTTTTTGAGTCAGGAGTGCAAAGTGATGCAAAGAAACTAAAATGAAGCTTAGAAAATACAAATACATCCAAACGTGCTTCTTTGGGCTTGAAATGCATGAAAAACACACGAACAACCTTCTATCATGTTTCTTTCAAAAGGGAGCAGTTTTTGAGTCAGGAGTGCAAAGTGACGCAAAGAAGCTAAAATGAAGCTTAGAAAATACAAATACACACAAACGCGCTTCTTTGGGCTAGAAATGCATGCAAATCACACGAACAACCTTCTATAGTGTTTCTTTCAAAAGGGAGCTGTTTTTGAGTCAGGAGTGCAAAGTGACGCAAAGAAGCTAAAATGAAGCTTAGAAAATACAAATACACACAAACGTGCTTCTTTGGGCTAGAAATGCATGCAAAACACACGAACAACCTGCTATCATGTATCTTTCAAAAGGGAGCTGTTTTTGAGTCAGGAGTGCAAAGTGACGCAAAGAAGCTAAAATGAAGCTCAGAAAATACAAATACACACAAACGCGCATCTTTGGGCTAGAAATGCATGCAAAACACACGAACAACCTTCTATCATGTATCTTTGAAAAGGGAGCTGTTTTTGAGTCAGGAGTGCAAAGTAACGCAAATAAGCTAAAATGAAGCTTAGAAAATACAAATACATCCAAACGGGCTTCTTTGGGCTTCAAATGCATGAAAAACACACGAACAACCTACTATCATGTTTCTTTCAAAAGGGAGCTGTTTTTGAGTCAGGAGTGCAAAGTGACGCAAAGAAGCTAAAATGATGCTTAGAAAATACAAATACATCCAAACGTGCTTCTTTGGGCTAGAAATGCATGAAAAACACACGAACAACCTTCTATCATGTTTCTTTCAAAAGGGAGCTGTTTTTGAGTCTGGAGTGCAAAGTGACGCAAAGAAGCTAAAATGAAGCTTAGAAAATACAAATACACACAAACCCGCTTCTTTGGGCTAGAAATGCATGCAAAACACAAGAACAACCTTCTATCATGTATCTTTCAAAAGTGAGCTGTTTTTGAGTCAGGAGTGCAAAGTGACGCAAATAAGCTAAAATGAAGCTTACAAAATACAAATACACACAAACGCGCTTCTTTGGGCTAGAAATGCATGCAAATCACATGAACAACCTTCTCTCATGTTTCTTTCAAAAGGGAGCTGTTTTTGAGTCAGGAGTGCAAAGTGACGCAAAGAAGCTAAAATGAAGCTTAGAAAATACAAATACACAGAAACGCGCTTCTTTGGGCTAGAAATGCATGCAAAACACACGAACAACCTTCTATCATGTTTCTTTCAAAAGGGAGCTGTTTTTGAGTCAGGAGTGCAAAGTGACGCAAAGAAGCTAAAATGAAGCTCAGAAAATACAAATACACACAAACGCGCTTCTTTGGGCTAGAAATGCATGCAAAACACACGAACAACCTTCTATCATGTATCTTTGAAAAGGGAGCTGGTTTTGAGTCAGGAGTGCAAAGTAACGCAAATAAGCTAAAATGAAGCTTAGAAAATACAAATACATCCAAACGGGCTTCTTTGGGCTTCAAATGCATGAAAAACACACGAACAACCTTCTATCATGTTTCTTTCAAAAGGGAGCTGTTTTTGAGTCAGGAGTGCAAAGTGACGCAAAGAAGCTAAAATGAAGCTTAGAAAATACAAATACACACAAACGCGCTTCTTTGGGCTAGAAATGCATGCAAATCACACGAACAACCTTCTATCGTGTTTCTTTCAAAAGGGAGCTGTTTTTGAGTCAGGAGTGCAAAGTGACGCAAAGAAGCTAAAATGATGCTTAGAAAATACAAATACATCCAAACGCGCTTCTTTGGGCTTGAAATGCATGAAAAACACACGAACAACCTTCTATCATGTTTCTTTCAAAAGGGAGCTGTTTTTGAGTCTGGAGTGCAAAGTGACGCAAAGAAGCTAAAATGAAGCTTAGAAAATACAAATACACACAAACCCGCTTCTTTGGGCTAGAAATGCATGCAAAACACAAGAACAACCTTCTATCATGTATCTTTCAAAAGTGAGCTGTTTTTGAGTCAGGAGTGCAAAGTGACGCAAATAAGCTAAAATGAAGCTTACAAAATACAAATACACACAAACGCGCTTCTTTGGGCTAGAAATGCATGCAAATCACATGAACAACCTTCTATCATGTTTCTTTCAAAAGGGAGCTGTTTTTGAGTCAGGAGTGCAAAGTGACGCAAAGAAGCTAAAATGAAGCTTAGAAAATACAAATACACAGAAACGCGCTTCTTTGGGCTAGAAATGCATGCAAAACACACGAACAACCTTCTATCATGTTTCTTTCAAAAGGGAGCTGTTTTTGAGTCAGGAGTGCAAAGTGACGCAAAGAAGCTAAAATGAAGCTCAGAAAATACAAATACACACAAACGCGCTTCTTTGGGCTAGAAATGCATGCAAAACACACGAACAACCTTCTATCATGTATCTTTGAAAAGGGAGCTGGTTTTGAGTCAGGAGTGCAAAGTAACGCAAATAAGCTAAAATGAAGCTTAGAAAATACAAATACATCCAAACGGGCTTCTTTGGGCTTCAAATGCATGAAAAACACACGAACAACCTACTATCATGTTTCTTTCAAAACGGAGCTGTTTTTGAGTCACGAGTGCAAAGTGACGCAAATAAGCTAAAATGAAGCTTACAAAATACAAATACACACAAACGCGCTTCTTTGGGCTAGAAATGCATGCAAATCACATGAACAACCTTCTATCATGTTTCTTTCAAAAGGGAGCTGTTTTTGAGTCAGGAGTGCAAAGTGACGCAAAGAAGCTAAAATGAAGCTTAGAAAATACAAATACACACAAACGCGCTTCTTTGGGCTAGAAATGCATGCAAAACACACGAACAACCTTCTATCATGTTTCTTTCAAAAGGGAGCTGTTTTTGAGTCAGGAGTGCAAAGTGACGCAAAGAAGCTAAAATGAAGCTCAGAAAATACAAATACACACAAACGCGCTTCTTTGGGCTAGAAATGCATGCAAAACACACGAACAACCTTCTATCATGTATCTTTGAAAAGGGAGCTGGTTTTGAGTCAGGAGTGCAAAGTAACGCAAATAAGCTAAAATGAATCTTAGATTTAAATATACACAAACGCGCTTCTTTGGGCTTCAAATGCATGAAAAACACACGAACAACCTACTATCGTGTTTCTTTCAAAAGGGAGCTGTTTTTGAGTCAGGAGTGCAAAGTGACGCAAAGAAGCTAGAATGAAGCTTAGAAAATACAAATACACACAAACGGGCTTCTTTGGGCTAGAAATGCATGCAAATCACACGAACAACCTTCTATCGTGTTTCTTTCAAAAGGGAGCTGTTTTTGAGTCAGGAGTGCAAAGTGACGCAAAGAAGCTAAAATGATGCTTAGAAAATACAAATACATCCAAACGTGCTTCTTTGGGCTAGAAATGCATGAAAAACACACGAACAACCTTCTATCATGTTTCTTTCAAAAGGGAGCTGTTTTTGAGTCAGGAGTGCAAAGTGACGCAAAGAAACTAAAATGAAGCTTAGAAAATACAAATACACACAAACCCGCTTCTTTGGGCCAGAAATGCATGCAAATCACACGAACAACCTTCTATAGTGTTTCTTTCAAAAGGGAGCTGTTTTTGAGTCAGGAGTGCAAAGTGACGCAAAGAAGCTAAAATGAAGCTTAGAAAATACAAATACACCCAAACGCGCTTCTTTGGGCTTGAAATGCATGCAAAACACACGAACAACCTTCTATCATGTTTCTTTCAAAACGGAGCTGTTTTTGAGTCAGGAGTGCAAAGTGACGCAAAGAAGCTAAAATGAAGCTTTGAGAATACAAATACATCCAAACGGGCTTCTTTGGGCTAGAAATGCATGCAAAACACACGAACAACCTTCTATCATGTATCTTTCAAAAGGGAGCTGTTTTTGAGTCAGGAGTGCAAAGTGACGCAAAGAAGCTAAAATGAAGCTTAGAAAATACAAATACACACAAACGCGCTTCTTTGGGCTAGAAATGCATGCAAATCACATGAACAACCTTCTATCATGTTTCTTTCAAAAGGGAGCTGTTTTTGAGTCAGGAGTGCAAAGTGACGCAAAGAAGCTAAAATGAAGCTTAGAAAATACAAATACATCCAAACGCGCTTCTTTGGGCTAGAAATGAATGCAAATCACACGAACAACCTTCTATCATGTTTCTTTCAAAAGGGAGCTGTTTTTGAGTCAGGAGTGCAAAGTGACGCAAAGAAGCTAAAATGAAGCTTAGAAAATACAAATACATCCAAACGCGCTTCTTTGGGCTAGAAATGAATGCAAATCACACGAACAACCTTCTATCATGTTTCTTTCAAAATGGAGCTGTTTTTGAGTCAGGAGTGCAAAGTGACGCAAAGAAGCTAAAATGAAGCTTAGAAAATACAAATACATCCAAACGCGCTTCTTTGGGCTTGAAATGCATGAAAAACACACGAACAACCTTCTATCATGTTTCTTTCAAAAGGGAGCTGTTTTTGAATCAGGAGTGCAAAGTGACGCAAAGAAGCTAAAATGAAGCTTAGATTCAAATACACACAAACGCGCTTCTTTGGGCTTCAAATGCATGAAAAACACACGAACAACCTACTATCGTGTTTCTTTCAAAAGGGAGCTGTTTTTGAGTCAGGAGTGCAAAGTGACGCAAAGAAGCTAAAATGAAGCTTAGAAAATACAAATACACACAAACGCGCTTCTTTGGGCTAGAAATGCATGCAAATCACACGAACAACCTTCTATCGTGTTTCTTTCAAAAGGGAGGTGTTTTTGAGTCAGGAGTGCAAAGTGACGCAAAGAAGCTAAAATGATGCTTAGAAAATACAAATACATCCAAACGTGCTTCTTTGGGCTAGAAATGCATGAAAAACACACGAACAACCTTCTATCATGTTTCTTTCAAAAGGGAGCTGTTTTTGAGTCAGGAGTGCAAAGTGATGCAAAGAAACTAAAATGAAGCTTAGAAAATACAAATACATCCAAACGTGCTTCTTTGGGCTTGAAATGCATGAAAAACACACGAACAACCTTCTATCATGTTTCTTTCAAAAGGGAGCAGTTTTTGAGTCAGGAGTGCAAAGTGACGCAAAGAAGCTAAAATGAAGCTTAGAAAATACAAATACACACAAACGCGCTTCTTTGGGCTAGAAATGCATGCAAATCACACGAACAACCTTCTATAGTGTTTCTTTCAAAAGGGAGCTGTTTTTGAGTCAGGAGTGCAAAGTGACGCAAAGAAGCTAAAATGAAGCTTAGAAAATACAAATACACACAAACGTGCTTCTTTGGGCTAGAAATGCATGCAAAACACACGAACAACCTGCTATCATGTATCTTTCAAAAGGGAGCTGTTTTTGAGTCAGGAGTGCAAAGTGACGCAAAGAAGCTAAAATGAAGCTCAGAAAATACAAATACACACAAACGCGCATCTTTGGGCTAGAAATGCATGCAAAACACACGAACAACCTTCTATCATGTATCTTTGAAAAGGGAGCTGTTTTTGAGTCAGGAGTGCAAAGTAACGCAAATAAGCTAAAATGAAGCTTAGAAAATACAAATACATCCAAACGGGCTTCTTTGGGCTTCAAATGCATGAAAAACACACGAACAACCTACTATCATGTTTCTTTCAAAAGGGAGCTGTTTTTGAGTCAGGAGTGCAAAGTGACGCAAAGAAGCTAAAATGAAGCTTAGAAAATACAAATACATCCAAACGTGCTTCTTTGGGCTAGAAATGCATGAAAAACACACGAACAACCTTCTATCATGTTTCTTTCAAAAGGGAGCTGTTTTTGAGTCAGGAGTGCAAAGTGAAGCAAAGAAGCTGAAATGAAGCTTAGAAAATACAAATACATCCAAACGCGCTTCTTTGGGCTTGAAATGCATGAAAAACACACGAACAACCATCTATCATGTTTCTTTCAAAAGGGAGCTGTTTTTGAGTCAGGAGTGCAAAGTGACGCAAAGAAGCTAAAATGAAGCTTAGAAAATACAAATACATCCAAACGCGCTTCTTTGGGCTTCAAATGCATGAAAAACACACGAACAACCATCTATCATGTTTCTTTCAAAAGGGAGCTGTTTTTGAGTCAGGAGTGCAAAGTGACGCAAAGAAGCTAAAATGAAGCTTAGAAAATACAAATACACACAAACGCGCTTCTTTGGGCTAGAAATGCATGCAAATCACATGAACAACCTTCTATCATGTTTCTTTCAAAAGGGAGCTGTTTTTGAGTCAGGAGTGCAAAGTGACGCAAAGAAGCTAAAATGAAGCTTAGAAAATACAAATACATCCAAACGCGCTTCTTTGGGCTAGAAATGAATGCAAATCACACGAACAACCTTCTATCATGTTTCTTTCAAAAGGGAGCTGTTTTTGAGTCAGGAGTGCAAAGTGACGCAAAGAAGCTAAAATGAAGCTTAGAAAATACAAATACATCCAAACGCGCTTCTTTGGGCTAGAAATGAATGCAAATCACACGAACAACCTTCTATCATGTTTCTTTCAAAATGGAGCTGTTTTTGAGTCAGGAGTGCAAAGTGACGCAAAGAAGCTAAAATGAAGCTTAGAAAATACAAATACATCCAAACGCGCTTCTTTGGGCTTGAAATGCATGAAAAACACACGAACAACCTTCTATCATGTTTCTTTCAAAAGGGAGCTGTTTTTGAATCAGGAGTGCAAAGTGACGCAAAGAAGCTAAAATGAAGCTTAGATTCAAATACACACAAACGCGCTTCTTTGGGCTTCAAATGCATGAAAAACACACGAACAACCTACTATCGTGTTTCTTTCAAAAGGGAGCTGTTTTTGAGTCAGGAGTGCAAAGTGACGCAAAGAAGCTAAAATGAAGCTTAGAAAATACAAATACACACAAACGCGCTTCTTTGGGCTAGAAATGCATGCAAATCACACGAACAACCTTCTATCGTGTTTCTTTCAAAAGGGAGGTGTTTTTGAGTCAGGAGTGCAAAGTGACGCAAAGAAGCTAAAATGATGCTTAGAAAATACAAATACATCCAAACGTGCTTCTTTGGGCTAGAAATGCATGAAAAACACACGAACAACCTTCTATCATGTTTCTTTCAAAAGGGAGCTGTTTTTGAGTCAGGAGTGCAAAGTGACGCAAAGAAGCTAGAATGAAGCTTAGAAAATACAAATACATCCAAACGTGCTTCTTTGGGCTTGAAATGCATGAAAAACACACGAACAACCTTCTATCATGTTTCTTTCAAAAGGGAGCAGTTTTTGAGTCAGGAGTGCAAAGTGACGCAAAGAAGCTAAAATGAAGCTTAGAAAATACAAATACACACAAACGCGCTTCTTTGGGCTAGAAATGCATGCAAATCACACGAACAACCTTCTATAGTGTTTCTTTCAAAAGGGAGCTGTTTTTGAGTCAGGAGTGCAAAGTGACGCAAAGAAGCTAAAATGAAGCTTAGAAAATACAAATACACACAAACGTGCTTCTTTGGGCTAGAAATGCATGCAAAACACACGAACAACCTGCTATCATGTATCTTTCAAAAGGGAGCTGTTTTTGAGTCAGGAGTGCAAAGTGACGCAAAGAAGCTAAAATGAAGCTCAGAAAATACAAATACACACAAACGCGCATCTTTGGGCTAGAAATGCATGCAAAACACACGAACAACCTTCTATCATGTATCTTTGAAAAGGGAGCTGTTTTTGAGTCAGGAGTGCAAAGTAACGCAAAGAAGCTAAAATGAAGCTTAGAAAATACAAATACATCCAAACGCGCTTCTTTGGGCTTCAAATGCATGAAAAACACACGAACAACCTACTATCATGTTTCTTTCAAAAGGGAGCTGTTTTTGAGTCAGGAGTGCAATGTGACGCAAAGAAGCTAAAATGAAGCTTAGAAAATACAAATACATCCAAACGTGCTTCTTTGGGCTAGAAATGCATGAAAAACACACGAACAACCTTCTATCATGTTTCTTTCAAAAGGGAGCTGTTTTTGAGTCAGGAGTGCAAAGTGAAGCAAAGAAGCTGAAATGAAGCTTAGAAAATACAAATACATCCAAACGCGCTTCTTTGGGCTAGAAATGAATGCAAATCACACGAACAACCTTCTATCATGTTTCTTTCAAAAGGGAGCTGTTTTTGAGTCAGGAGTGCAAAGTGACGCAAAGAAGCTAAAATGAAGCTTAGAAAATACAAATACATCCAAACGCGCTTCTTTGGGCTTGAAATGCATGAAAAACACACGAACAACCATCTATCATGTTTCTTTCAAAAGGGAGCTGTTTTTGAGTCAGGAGTGCAAAGTGACGCAAAGAAGCTAAAATGAAGCTTAGAAAATACAAATACATCCAAACGCGCTTCTTTGGGCTTCAAATGCATGAAAAACACACGAACAACCTACTATCGTGTTTCTTTCAAAAGGGAGCTGTTTTTGAGTCAGGAATGCAAAGTGATGCAAAGAAGCTAAAATGAAGTTTAGAAAATACAAATACACCCAAACGCGCTTCTTTGGGCTTGAAATGCATGAAAAACACACGAACAACCTTCTATCATGTATCTTTCAAAAGGGAGCTGTTTTTGAGTCAGGAGTGCAAAGTGACGCAAAGAAGCTAAAATGAAGCTTACAAAATACAAATACACACAAACGCGCTTCTTTGGGCTAGAAATGCATGCAAATCACATGAACAACCTTCTATCATGTTTCTTTCAAAAGGGAGCTGTTTTTGAGTCAGGAGTGCAAAGTGACGCAAAGAAGCTAAAATGAAGCTTAGAAAATACAAATACACACAAACGCGCTTCTTTGGGCTAGAAATGCATGCAAAACACACGAACAACCTTCTATCATGTTTCTTTCAAAAGGGAGCTGTTTTTGAATCAGGAGTGCAAAGTGACGCAAAGAAGCTAAAATGAAGCTCAGAAAGCTTCCGGGTTTGGCGCCTGAGCAGCCGGCTGCGTTCCCTTCGCGCTGCGGGGGGAGCGGCTGAAGATCGGCTTGGGGGTTCCGTTCCGTGTCACGGACCCCCGTTAAAACTTCTGGCGGGGCAGCCAGAAGGCTTGGGGAACCGGCGGGTGCCCATTGCGACCTCCCCCCTCCTTTAAAGTCCCCGTCAGGGGTCGGAGAAGGCAGAGCGGGTTGAGAGTCAGGGCACTGCGGCTCCGGAGAGCGGCCACTTCAGCGAAGCGGCAGAGCGGGCTGTTCCAGAGCGCTGAACTTCTTCTGTCAAAATGAAGCAAAATGATTAAAGAAACCGTGAGTTATTTGGACCAATTAGGACTTGATTAATTTTCATTTGGACTCAATGTGGATTTGGTTTGGGATGAAAACACGGAGGTCCATCCCCTACCATTGTAACAATGTAACAGGAAACTGTTACAGAGGCATTGAAAAGTTGAATGGAGTTTGGTGATTGAAGAATTTAACCCTTGCGCCTCCCCTGGTCTGGGGGGTAGCAATAAGAACAATCTAATTGTGGAATTGATTGGAGCCTGGATTTTGAAATTATATGAATAAGGAGAAGATTTAAAAGGAATATAATTTTAATTTATTGGACTGTATTTTAAAAATGGCGATGGAACAGGAAATAGACTTGTGGTGTTTGTTGGAAAAGCTGGAGGAATTCAGAGCAGAATGTACAGCAGAAATGAGAGACCTGAGAGCTGTTATGAGAAATACTGCGAATGAGATAAGGCAAAGCCTCAACAATGCTCTGACTGGTCTGGACATACAAACAACTTCGGAGGAAAGAGTTCTCGTCAAGGCCGAACTGCAAAAGACTGCTTCTGTTACAGCCAGCTGCATACAGAAACTTTTCAAATGCAAGACAAAGGGTGCTGCTACTCTAAAAAGCAAGAAAAGGAACATGCGAAAAATCAGCAGACCCAAAATTAAGGATAAGAAGAGGAAAAGAAGCCGAGACGACTTGAACCTGCAATGGAAAGACTGGCCAGAGAACTGGAGGACTGTTGTTTTGGATGCCACTTTGCAAGAAGGACTTTGGGTCTGGATTCCAGACCCAATAGGAATAGGATGATGTATTATAATAGAAGTAATAATTTTTGACTTTCAGGTTTCTGACTTACGGACTTGTTAAGGATTGGTTAATGACATTGTGAAATAATAAGTTATGCATGATGAAGGATAAGTTTTTGATGTTTTATGTGTATTATGAATGATAAGTGAAGCTACTATCAAAGCTACATACCCCGGGACCAGGGGAGGGAAGAGGGATGTACTTGAAACAGAATATAAGTGTGCCGTAAATGTGAGAAGATGGAAATATGATTTAAAATTGAGGATGATACATTTGTTATTGAATTTGGAACCTGTTAAGATTGATATATGCAAACAGATGAAAACAATGGGGGAAGGTGTGAGGAAGTCATCTGATATTGTTTAGATTGGAAGTGATCTGGCCTGAATCGGGGCCAGGCATTGGCAATGTAAAGGGTAATATGTATGGTCAGGAATGTTACCTGACTTAGATGTATGACAAGAGGCCTAAAAAATTGTAAAACCAATAAAGATTATTAAAAAAAAATAAAAAAAAATAAAATGAAGCTCAGAAAATACAAATACACACAAACGCGCTTCTTTGGGCTTGAAATGCATGAAAAACACACGAACAACCTTCTATCATGTTTCTTTCAAAATGGAGCTGTTTTTGAGTCAGGAGTGCAAAGTGACGCAAAGAAGCTAAAATGAAGCTTAGAAAATACAAATACACACAAACGCACTTCTTTGGGCTAGAAATGCATGCAAATCACACGAACAACCTTCTATCGTGTTTCTTTCAAAAGGGAGCTGTTTTTGAGTCAGGAGTGCAAAGTGACGCAAAGAAGCTAAAATGATGCTTAGAAAATACAAATACATCCAAACGCGCTTCTTTGGGCTTGAAATGCATGAAAAACACACGAACAACCTTCTATCATGTTTCTTTCAAAAGGGAGCTGTTTTTGAGTCTGGAGTGCAAAGTGACGCAAAGAAGCTAAAATGAAGCTTAGAAAATACAAATACACACAAACCCGCTTCTTTGGGCTAGAAATGCATGCAAAACACAAGAACAACCTTCTATCATGTATCTTTCAAAAGTGAGCTGTTTTTGAGTCAGGAGTGCAAAGTGACGCAAATAAGCTAAAATGAAGCTTACAAAATACAAATACACACAAACGCGCTTCTTTGGGCTAGAAATGCATGCAAATCACATGAACAACCTTCTATCATGTTTCTTTCAAAAGGGAGCTGTTTTTGAGTCAGGAGTGCAAAGTGACGCAAAGAAGCTAAAATGAAGCTTAGAAAATACAAATACACAGAAACGCGCTTCTTTGGGCTAGAAATGCATGCAAAACACACGAACAACCTTCTATCATGTTTCTTTCAAAAGGGAGCTGTTTTTGAGTCAGGAGTGCAAAGTGACGCAAATAAGCTAAAATGAAGCTCAGAAAATACAAATACACACAAACGCGCTTCTTTGGGCTAGAAATGCATGCAAAACACACGAACAACCTTCTATCATGTATCTTTGAAAAGGGAGCTGGTTTTGAGTCAGGAGTGCAAAGTAACGCAAATAAGCTAAAATGAAGCTTAGAAAATACAAATACATCCAAACGGGCTTCTTTGGGCTTCAAATGCATGAAAAACACACGAACAACCTACTATCATGTTTCTTTCAAAAGGGAGCTGTTTTTGAGTCAGGAGTGCAAAGTGACGCAAAGAAGCTAAAATGAAGCTTAGAAAATACAAATACATCCAAACGTGCTTCTTTGGGCTAGAAATGCATGAAAAACACACGAACAACCTTCTATCATGTATCTTTCAAAAGGGAGCTGTTTTTGAGTCAGGAGTGCAAAGTGAAGCAAAGAAGCTGAAATGAAGCTTAGAAAATACAAATACATCCAAACGCGCTTCTTTGGGCTTGAAATGCATGAAAAACACACGAACAACCATCTATCATGTTTCTTTCAAAAGGGAGCTGTTTTTGAGTCAGGAGTGCAAAGTGACGCAAAGAAGCTAAAATGAAGCTTAGAAAATACAAATACACACAAACGCGCTTCTTTGGGCTAGAAATGCATGCAAAACACACGAACAACCTTCTATCATGTTTCTTTCAAAAGGGAGCTGTTTTTGAGTCAGGAGTGCAAAGTGAAGCAAAGAAGCTGAAATGAAGCTTAGAAAATACAAATACATCCAAACGCGCTTCTTTGGGCTTCAAATGCATGAAAAACACACGAACAACCTACTATCATGTTTCTTTCAAAAGGGAGCTGTTTTTGAGTCAGGAATGCAAAGTGATGCAAAGAAGCTAAAATGAAGTTTAGAAAATACAAATACACCCAAACGCGCTTCTTTGGGCTTGAAATGCATGAAAAACGCACAAACAACCTTCTATCATGTTTCTTTCAAAACGGAGCTGTTTTTGAGTCAGGAGTGCAAAGTGACGCAAAGAAGCTAAAATGAAGCTTTGAGAATACAAATACATCCAAACGCGCTTCTTTGGGCTAGAAATGCATGCAAAACACACGAACAACCTTCTATCATGTATCTTTCAAAAGGGAGCTGTTTTTGAGTCAGGAGTGCAAAGTGACGCAAAGAAGCTAAAATGAAGCTTACAAAATACAAATACACACAAACGCGCTTCTTTGGGCTAGAAATGCATGCAAATCACATGAACAACCTTCTATCATGTTTCTTTCAAAAGGGAGCTGTTTTTGAGTCAGGAGTGCAAAGTGACGCAAAGAAGCTAAAATGAAGCTTAGAAAATACAAATACACACAAACGGGCTTCTTTGGGCTAGAAATGAATGCAAATCACACGAACAACCTTCTATCATGTTTCTTTCAAAAGGGAGCTGTTTTTGAGTCAGGAGTGCAAAGTGACGCAAAGAAGCTAAAATGAAGCTTAGAAAATACAAATACATCCAAACGCGCTTCTTTGGGCTTGAAATGCATGAAAAACACACGAACAACCATCTATCATGTTTCTTTCAAAAGGGAGCTGTTTTTGAGTCAGGAGTGCAAAGTGACGCAAAGAAGCTAAAATGAAGCTTAGAAAATACAAATACACACAAACGCGCTTCTTTGGGCTAGAAATGCATGCAAAACACACGAACAACCTTCTATCATGTTTCTTTCAAAAGGGAGCTGTTTTTGAGTCAGGAGTGCAAAGTGAAGCAAAGAAGCTGAAATGAAGCTTAGAAAATACAAATACATCCAAACGCGCTTCTTTGGGCTTCAAATGCATGAAAAACACACGAACAACCTACTATCATGTTTCTTTCAAAAGGGAGCTGTTTTTGAGTCAGGAATGCAAAGTGATGCAAAGAAGCTAAAATGAAGTTTAGAAAATACAAATACACCCAAACGCGCTTCTTTGGGCTTGAAATGCATGAAAAACGCACAAACAACCTTCTATCATGTTTCTTTCAAAACGGAGCTGTTTTTGAGTCAGGAGTGCAAAGTGACGCAAAGAAGCTAAAATGAAGCTTTGAGAATACAAATACATCCAAACGCGCTTCTTTGGGCTAGAAATGCATGCAAAACACACGAACAACCTTCTATCATGTATCTTTCAAAAGGGAGCTGTTTTTGAGTCAGGAGTGCAAAGTGACGCAAAGAAGCTAAAATGAAGCTTACAAAATACAAATACACACAAACGCGCTTCTTTGGGCTAGAAATGCATGCAAATCACATGAACAACCTTCTATCATGTTTCTTTCAAAAGGGAGCTGTTTTTGAGTCAGGAGTGCAAAGTGACGCAAAGAAGCTAAAATGAAGCTTAGAAAATACAAATACACACAAACGGGCTTCTTTGGGCTAGAAATGAATGCAAATCACACGAACAACCTTCTATCATGTTTCTTTCAAAAGGGAGCTGTTTTTGAGTCAGGAGTGCAAAGTGACGCAAAGAAGCTAAAATGAAGCTTAGAAAATACAAATACATCCAAACGCGCTTCTTTGGGCTTGAAATGCATGAAAAACACACGAACAACCATCTATCATGTTTCTTTCAAAAGGGAGCTGTTTTTGAGTCAGGAGTGCAAAGTGACGCAAAGAAGCTAAAATGAAGCTTAGAAAATACAAATACATCCAAACGGGCTTCTTTGGGCTTCAAATGCATGAAAAACACACGAACAACCTACTATCGTGTTTCTTTCAAAAGGGAGCTGTTTTTGAGTCAGGAATGCAAAGTGATGCAAAGAAGCTAAAATGAAGTTTAGAAAATACAAATACACCCAAACGCGCTTCTTTGGGCTTGAAATGCATGAAAAACACACGAACAACCTTCTATCATGTATCTTTCAAAAGGGAGCTGTTTTTGAGTCAGGAGTGCAAAGTGACGCAAAGAAGCTAAAATGAAGCTTACAAAATACAAATACACACAAACGCGCTTCTTTGGGCTAGAAATGCATGCAAATCACATGAACAACCTTCTATCATGTTTCTTTCAAAAGGGATCTGTTTTTGAGTCAGGAGTGCAAAGTGACGCAAAGAAGCTAAAATGAAGCTTAGAAAATACAAATACACACAAACGCGCTTCTTTGGGCTAGAAATGCATGCAAAACACACGAACAACCTTCTATCATGTTTCTTTCAAAAGGGAGCTGTTTTTGAATCAGGAGTGCAAAGTGACGCAAAGAAGCTAAAATGAAGCTCAGAAAGCTTCCGGGTTTGGCGCCTGAGCAGCCGGCTGCGTTCCCTTCGCGCTGCGGGGGGAGCGGCTGAAGATCGGCTTGGGGGTTCCGTTCCGTGTCACGGACCCCCGTTAAAACTTCTGGCGGGGCAGCCAGAAGGCTTGGGGAACCGGCGGGTGCCCATTGCGACCTCCCCCCTCCTTTAAAGACCCCGTCAGGGGTCGGAGAAGGCAGAGCGGGTTGAGAGTCAGGGCACTGCGGCTCCGGAGAGCGGCCACTTCAGCGAAGCGGCAGAGCGGGCTGTTCCAGAGCGCTGAACTTCTTCTGTCAAAATGAAGCAAAATGATTAAAGAAACCGTGAGTTATTTGGACCAATTAGGACTTGATTAATTTTCATTTGGACTCAATGTGGATTTGGTTTGGGATGAAAACACGGAGGTCCATCCCCTACCATTGTAACAATGTAACAGGAAACTGTTACAGAGGCATTGAAAAGTTGAATGGAGTTTGGTGATTGAAGAATTTAACCCTTGCGCCTCCCCTGGTCTGGGGGGTAGCAATAAGAACAATCTAATTGTGGAATTGATTGGAGCCTGGATTTTGAAATTATATGAATAAGGAGAAGATTTAAAAGGAATATAATTTTAATTTATTGGACTGTATTTTAAAAATGGCGATGGAACAGGAAATAGACTTGTGGTGTTTGTTGGAAAAGCTGGAGGAATTCAGAGCAGAATGTACAGCAGAAATGAGAGACCTGAGAGCTGTTATGAGAAATACTGCGAATGAGATAAGGCAAAGCCTCAACAATGCTCTGACTGGTCTGGACATACAAACAACTTCGGAGGAAAGAGTTCTCGTCAAGGCCGAACTGCAAAAGACTGCTTCTGTTACAGCCAGCTGCATACAGAAACTTTTCAAATGCAAGACAAAGGGTGCTGCTACTCTAAAAAGCAAGAAAAGGAACATGCGAAAAATCAGCAGACCCAAAATTAAGGATAAGAAGAGGAAAAGAAGCCGAGACGACTTGAACCTGCAATGGAAAGACTGGCCAGAGAACTGGAGGACTGTTGTTTTGGATGCCACTTTGCAAGAAGGACTTTGGGTCTGGATTCCAGACCCAATAGGAATAGGATGATGTATTATAATAGAAGTAATAATTTTTGACTTTCAGGTTTCTGACTTACGGACTTGTTAAGGATTGGTTAATGACATTGTGAAATAATAAGTTATGCATGATGAAGGATAAGTTTTTGATGTTTTATGTGTATTATGAATGATAAGTGAAGCTACTATCAAAGCTACATACCCCGGGACCAGGGGAGGGAAGAGGGATGTACTTGAAACAGAATATAAGTGTGCCGTAAATGTGAGAAGATGGAAATATGATTTAAAATTGAGGATGATACATTTGTTATTGAATTTGGAACCTGTTAAGATTGATATATGCAAACAGATGAAAACAATGGGGGAAGGTGTGAGGAAGTCATCTGATATTGTTTAGATTGGAAGTGATCTGGCCTGAATCGGGGCCAGGCATTGGCAATGTAAAGGGTAATATGTATGGTCAGGAATGTTACCTGACTTAGATGTATGACAAGAGGCCTAAAAAATTGTAAAACCAATAAAGATTATTAAAAAAAAATAAAAAAAAATAAAATGAAGCTCAGAAAATACAAATACACACAAACGCGCTTCTTTGGGCTTGAAATGCATGAAAAACACACGAACAACCTTCTATCATGTTTCTTTCAAAATGGAGCTGTTTTTGAGTCAGGAGTGCAAAGTGACGCAAAGAAGCTAAAATGAAGCTTAGAAAATACAAATACACACAAACGCGCTTCTTTGGGCTAGAAATGCATGCAAATCACACGAACAACCTTCTATCGTGTTTCTTTCAAAAGGGAGCTGTTTTTGAGTCAGGAGTGCAAAGTGACGCAAAGAAGCTAAAATGATGCTTAGAAAATACAAATACATCCAAACGCGCTTCTTTGGGCTTGAAATGCATGAAAAACACACGAACAACCTTCTATCATGTTTCTTTCAAAAGGGAGCTGTTTTTGAGTCTGGAGTGCAAAGTGACGCAAAGAAGCTAAAATGAAGCTTAGAAAATACAAATACACACAAACCCGCTTCTTTGGGCTAGAAATGCATGCAAAACACAAGAACAACCTTCTATCATGTATCTTTCAAAAGTGAGCTGTTTTTGAGTCAGGAGTGCAAAGTGACGCAAATAAGCTAAAATGAAGCTTACAAAATACAAATACACACAAACGCGCTTCTTTGGGCTAGAAATGCATGCAAATCACATGAACAACCTTCTATCATGTTTCTTTCAAAAGGGAGCTGTTTTTGAGTCAGGAGTGCAAAGTGACGCAAAGAAGCTAAAATGAAGCTTAGAAAATACAAATACACAGAAACGCGCTTCTTTGGGCTAGAAATGCATGCAAAACACACGAACAACCTTCTATCATGTATCTTTGAAAAGGGAGCTGGTTTTGAGTCAGGAGTGCAAAGTAACGCAAATAAGCTAAAATGAAGCTTAGAAAATACAAATACATCCAAACGGGCTTCTTTGGGCTTCAAATGCATGAAAAACACACGAACAACCTACTATCATGTTTCTTTCAAAAGGGAGCTGTTTTTGAGTCAGGAGTGCAAAGTGACGCAAAGAAGCTAAAATGAAGCTTAGAAAATACAAATACATCCAAACGTGCTTCTTTGGGCTAGAAATGCATGAAAAACACACGAACAACCTTCTATCATGTATCTTTCAAAAGGGAGCTGTTTTTGAGTCAGGAGTGCAAAGTGAAGCAAAGAAGCTGAAATGAAGCTTAGAAAATACAAATACATCCAAACGCGCTTCTTTGGGCTTGAAATGCATGAAAAACACACGAACAACCATCTATCATGTTTCTTTCAAAAGGGAGCTGTTTTTGAGTCAGGAGTGCAAAGTGACGCAAAGAAGCTAAAATGAAGCTTAGAAAATACAAATACACACAAACGCGCTTCTTTGGGCTAGAAATGCATGCAAAACACACGAACAACCTTCTATCATGTTTCTTTCAAAAGGGAGCTGTTTTTGAGTCAGGAGTGCAAAGTGAAGCAAAGAAGCTGAAATGAAGCTTAGAAAATACAAATACATCCAAACGCGCTTCTTTGGGCTTCAAATGCATGAAAAACACACGAACAACCTACTATCGTGTTTCTTTCAAAAGGGAGCTGTTTTTGAGTCAGGAATGCAAAGTGATGCAAAGAAGCTAAAATGAAGTTTAGAAAATACAAATACACCCAAACGCGCTTCTTTGGGCTTGAAATGCATGAAAAACACACGAACAACCTTCTATCATGTTTCTTTCAAAACGGAGCTGTTTTTGAGTCAGGAGTGCAAAGTGACGCAAAGAAGCTAAAATGAAGCTTTGAGAATACAAATACATCCAAACGCGCTTCTTTGGGCTAGAAATGCATGCAAAACACACGAACAACCTTCTATCATGTATCTTTCAAAAGGGAGCTGTTTTTGAGTCAGGAGTGCAAAGTGACGCAAAGAAGCTAAAATGAAGCTTACAAAATACAAATACACACAAACGCGCTTCTTTGGGCTAGAAATGCATGCAAATCACATGAACAACCTTCTATCATGTTTCTTTCAAAAGGGAGCTGTTTTTGAGTCAGGAGTGCAAAGTGACGCAAAGAAGCTAAAATGAAGCTTAGAAAATACAAATACACACAAACGGGCTTCTTTGGGCTAGAAATGCACGCAAAACACACGAAAAACCTTCTATCATGTTTCTTTCAAAAGGGAGCTGTTTTTCAATCAGGAGTGCAAAGTGACGCAAAGAAGCTAAAATGAAGCTTAGATTCAAATACACTCAAACGTGCTTCTTTGGGCTAGAAATGCATGCAAAACACACGAACAACCTTCTATCATGTATCTTTCAAAAGGGAGCTGTTTTTGAGTCAGGAGTGCAAAGTGACGCAAAGAAACTAAAATGAAGCTTAGAAAATACAAATACATCCAAACGTGCTTCTTTGGGCTTGAAATGCATGAAAAACACACGAACAACCTTCTATCATGTTTCCTTCAAAAGGGAGCTGTTTTTGAGTCAGGAGTGCAAAGTGACGCAAAGAAGCTAAAATGAAGCTTAGAAAATACAAATACACACAAACGCGCTTCTTTGGGCTAGAAATGCATGCAAATCACACGAACAACCTTCTATCGTGTTTCTTTCAAAAGGGAGCTGTTTTTGAGTCAGGAGTGCAAAGTGACGCAAAGAAGCTAAAATGATGCTTAGAAAATACAAATACATCCAAACGCGCTTCTTTGGGCTTGAAATGCATGAAAAACACACGAACAACCTTCTATCATGTTTCTTTCAAAAGGGAGCTGTTTTTGAGTCTGGAGTGCAAAGTGACGCAAAGAAGCTAAAATGAAGCTTAGAAAATACAAATACACACAAACCCGCTTCTTTGGGCTAGAAATGCATGCAAAACACAAGAACAACCTTCTATCATGTATCTTTCAAAAGTGAGCTGTTTTTGAGTCAGGAGTGCAAAGTGACGCAAATAAGCTAAAATGAAGCTTACAAAATACAAATACACACAAACGCGCTTCTTTGGGCTAGAAATGCATGCAAATCACATGAACAACCTTCTATCATGTTTCTTTCAAAAGGGAGCTGTTTTTGAGTCAGGAGTGCAAAGTGACGCAAAGAAGCTAAAATGAAGCTTAGAAAATACAAATACACAGAAACGCGCTTCTTTGGGCTAGAAATGCATGCAAAACACACGAACAACCTTCTATCATGTATCTTTGAAAAGGGAGCTGGTTTTGAGTCAGGAGTGCAAAGTAACGCAAATAAGCTAAAATGAAGCTTAGAAAATACAAATACATCCAAACGGGCTTCTTTGGGCTTCAAATGCATGAAAAACACACGAACAACCTACTATCATGTTTCTTTCAAAAGGGAGCTGTTTTTGAGTCAGGAGTGCAAAGTGACGCAAAGAAGCTAAAATGAAGCTTAGAAAATACAAATACATCCAAACGTGCTTCTTTGGGCTAGAAATGCATGAAAAACACACGAACAACCTTCTATCATGTATCTTTCAAAAGGGAGCTGTTTTTGAGTCAGGAGTGCAAAGTGAAGCAAAGAAGCTGAAATGAAGCTTAGAAAATACAAATACATCCAAACGCGCTTCTTTGGGCTTGAAATGCATGAAAAACACACGAACAACCATCTATCATGTTTCTTTCAAAAGGGAGCTGTTTTTGAGTCAGGAGTGCAAAGTGACGCAAAGAAGCTAAAATGAAGCTTAGAAAATACAAATACACACAAACGCGCTTCTTTGGGCTAGAAATGCATGCAAAACACACGAACAACCTTCTATCATGTTTCTTTCAAAAGGGAGCTGTTTTTGAGTCAGGAGTGCAAAGTGAAGCAAAGAAGCTGAAATGAAGCTTAGAAAATACAAATACATCCAAACGCGCTTCTTTGGGCTTCAAATGCATGAAAAACACACGAACAACCTACTATCGTGTTTCTTTCAAAAGGGAGCTGTTTTTGAGTCAGGAATGCAAAGTGATGCAAAGAAGCTAAAATGAAGTTTAGAAAATACAAATACACCCAAACGCGCTTCTTTGGGCTTGAAATGCATGAAAAACACACGAACAACCTTCTATCATGTTTCTTTCAAAACGGAGCTGTTTTTGAGTCAGGAGTGCAAAGTGACGCAAAGAAGCTAAAATGAAGCTTTGAGAATACAAATACATCCAAACGCGCTTCTTTGGGCTAGAAATGCATGCAAAACACACGAACAACCTTCTATCATGTATCTTTCAAAAGGGAGCTGTTTTTGAGTCAGGAGTGCAAAGTGACGCAAAGAAGCTAAAATGAAGCTTACAAAATACAAATACACACAAACGCGCTTCTTTGGGCTAGAAATGCATGCAAATCACATGAACAACCTTCTATCATGTTTCTTTCAAAAGGGAGCTGTTTTTGAGTCAGGAGTGCAAAGTGACGCAAAGAAGCTAAAATGAAGCTTAGAAAATACAAATACACACAAACGCGCTTCTTTGGGCTAGAAATGCACGCAAAACACACGAAAAACCTTCTATCATGTTTCTTTCAAAAGGGAGCTGTTTTTCAATCAGGAGTGCAAAGTGACGCAAAGAAGCTAAAATGAAGCTTAGATTCAAATACACTCAAACGTGCTTCTTTGGGCTAGAAATGCATGAAAAACACACGAACAACCTTCTATCATGTATCTTTCAAAAGGGAGCTGTTTTTGAGTCAGGAGTGCAAAGTGACGCAAAGAAACTAAAATGAAGCTTAAAAAATACAAATACATCCAAACGTGCTTCTTTGGGCTTGAAATGCATGAAAAACACACGAACAACCTTCTATCATGTTTCCTTCAAAAGGGAGCTGTTTTTGAGTCAGGAGTGCAAAGTGACGCAAAGAAGCTAAAATGAAGCTTAGAAAATACAAATACACACAAACGCGCTTCTTTGGGCTAGAAATGCATGCAAATCACACGAACAACCTTCTATCGTGTTTCTTTCAAAAGGGAGCTGTTTTTGAGTCAGGAGTGCAAAGTGACGCAAAGAAGCTAAAATGATGCTTAGAAAATACAAATACATCCAAACGCGCTTCTTTGGGCTTGAAATGCATGAAAAACACACGAACAACCTTCTATCATGTTTCTTTCAAAAGGGAGCTGTTTCTGAGTCTGGAGTGCAAAGTGACGCAAAGAAGCTAAAATGAAGCTTAGAAAATACAAATACACACAAACCCGCTTCTTTGGGCTAGAAATGCATGCAAAACACAAGAACAACCTTCTATCATGTATCTTTCAAAAGTGAGCTGTTTTTGAGTCAGGAGTGCAAAGTGACGCAAATAAGCTAAAATGAAGCTTACAAAATACAAATACACACAAACGCGCTTCTTTGGGCTAGAAATGCATGCAAATCACATGAACAACCTTCTCTCATGTTTCTTTCAAAAGGGAGCTGTTTTTGAGTCAGGAGTGCAAAGTGACGCAAAGAAGCTAAAATGAAGCTTAGAAAATACAAATACACAGAAACGCGCTTCTTTGGGCTAGAAATGCATGCAAAACACACGAACAACCTTCTATCATGTTTCTTTCAAAAGGGAGCTGTTTTTGAGTCAGGAGTGCAAAGTGACGCAAAGAAGCTAAAATGAAGCTCAGAAAATACAAATACACACAAACGCGCTTCTTTGGGCTAGAAATGCATGCAAAACACACGAACAACCTTCTATCATGTATCTTTGAAAAGGGAGCTGGTTTTGAGTCAGGAGTGCAAAGTAACGCAAATAAGCTAAAATGAAGCTTAGAAAATACAAATACATCCAAACGGGCTTCTTTGGGCTTCAAATGCATGAAAAACACACGAACAACTACTATCATGTTTCTTTCAAAAGGGAGCTGTTTTTGAGTCAGGAGTGCAAAGTGACGCAAAGAAGCTAAAATGAAGCTTAGAAAATACAAATACACAGAAACGCGCTTCTTTGGGCTAGAAATGCATGCAAAACACACGAACAACCTTCTATCATGTTTCTTTCAAAAGGGAGCTGTTTTTGAGTCAGGAGTGCAAAGTGACGCAAAGAAGCTAAAATGAAGCTCAGAAAATACAAATACACACAAACGCGCTTCTTTGGGCTAGAAATGCATGCAAAACACACGAACAACCTTCTATCATGTATCTTTGAAAAGGGAGCTGGTTTTGAGTCAGGAGTGCAAAGTAACGCAAATAAGCTAAAATGAAGCTTAGAAAATACAAATACATCCAAACGGGCTTCTTTGGGCTTCAAATGCATGAAAAACACACGAACAACTACTATCATGTTTCTTTCAAAAGGGAGCTGTTTTTGAGTCAGGAGTGCAAAGTGACGCAAAGAAGCTAAAATGAAGCTTAGAAAATACAAATACATCCAAACGTGCTTCTTTGGGCTAGAAATGCATGAAAAACACACGAACAACCTTCTATCATGTTTCTTTCAAAAGGGAGCTGTTTTTGAGTCAGGAGTGCAAAGTGACGCAAATAAGCTAAAATGAAGCTTACAAAATACAAATACACACAAACGCGCTTCTTTGGGCTAGAAATGCATGCAAATCACATGAACAACCTTCTATCATGTTTCTTTCAAAAGGGAGCTGTTTTTGAGTCAGGAGTGCAAAGTGACGCAAAGAAGCTAAAATGAAGCTTAGAAAATACAAATACACACAAACGCGCTTCTTTGGGCTAGAAATGCATGCAAAACACACGAACAACCTTCTATCATGTTTCTTTCAAAAGGGAGCTGTTTTTGAGTCAGGAGTGCAAAGTGACGCAAAGAAGCTAAAATGAAGCTCAGAAAATACAAATACACACAAACGCGCTTCTTTGGGCTAGAAATGCATGCAAAACACACGAACAACCTTCTATCATGTATCTTTGAAAAGGGAGCTGGTTTTGAGTCAGGAGTGCAAAGTAACGCAAATAAGCTAAAATGAAGCTTAGAAAATACAAATACATCCAAACGGGCTTCTTTGGGCTTCAAATGCATGAAAAACACACGAACAACCTACTATCATGTTTCTTTCAAAAGGAAGCTGTTTTTGAGTCAGGAGTGCAAAGTGACGCAAAGAAGCTAAAATGAAGCTTAGAAAATACAAATACATCCAAACGTGCTTCTTTGGGCTAGAAATGCATGAAAAACACACGAACAACCTTCTATCATGTTTCTTTCAAAAGGGAGCTGTTTTTGAGTCAGGAGTGCAAAGTGACGCAAAGAAGCTAAAATGAAGCTCAGAAAATACAAATACACACAAACGCGCTTCTTTGGGCTAGAAATGCATGCAAAACACACGAACAACCTTCTATCATGTATCTTTGAAAAGGGAGCTGGTTTTGAGTCAGGAGTGCAAAGTAACGCAAATAAGCTAAAATGAAGCTTAGAAAATACAAATACATCCAAACGGGCTTCTTTGGGCTTCAAATGCATGAAAAACACACGAACAACCTACTATCGTGTTTCTTTCAAAAGGGAGCTGTTTTTGAGTCAGGAATGCAAAGTGATGCAAAGAAGCTAAAATGAAGTTTAGAAAATACAAATACACCCAAACGCGCTTCTTTGGGCTTGAAATGCATGAAAAACACACGAACAACCTTCTATCATGTATCTTTCAAAAGGGAGCTGTTTTTGAGTCAGGAGTGCAAAGTGACGCAAAGAAGCTAAAATGAAGCTTACAAAATACAAATACACACAAACGCGCTTCTTTGGGCTAGAAATGCATGCAAATCACATGAACAACCTTCTATCATGTTTCTTTCAAAAGGGATCTGTTTTTGAGTCAGGAGTGCAAAGTGACGCAAAGAAGCTAAAATGAAGCTTAGAAAATACAAATACACACAAACGCGCTTCTTTGGGCTAGAAATGCATGCAAAACACACGAACAACCTTCTATCATGTTTCTTTCAAAAGGGAGCTGTTTTTGAATCAGGAGTGCAAAGTGACGCAAAGAAGCTAAAATGAAGCTCAGAAAGCTTCCGGGTTTGGCGCCTGAGCAGCCGGCTGCGTTCCCTTCGCGCTGCGGGGGGAGCGGCTGAAGATCGGCTTGGGGGTTCCGTTCCGTGTCACGGACCCCCGTTAAAACTTCTGGCGGGGCAGCCAGAAGGCTTGGGGAACCGGCGGGTGCCCATTGCAACCTCCCCCCTCCTTTAAAGTCCCCGTCAGGGGTCGGAGAAGGCAGAGCGGGTTGAGAGTCAGGGCACTGCGGCTCCGGAGAGCGGCCACTTCAGCGAAGCGGCAGAGCGGGCTGTTCCAGAGCGCTGAACTTCTTCTGTCAAAATGAAGCAAAATGATTAAAGAAACCGTGAGTTATTTGGACCAATTAGGACTTGATTAATTTTCATTTGGACTCAATGTGGATTTGGTTTGGGATGAAAACACGGAGGTCCATCCCCTACCATTGTAACAATGTAACAGGAAACTGTTACAGAGGCATTGAAAAGTTGAATGGAGTTTGGTGATTGAAGAATTTAACCCTTGCGCCTCCCCTGGTCTGGGGGGTAGCAATAAGAACAATCTAATTGTGGAATTGATTGGAGCCTGGATTTTGAAATTATATGAATAAGGAGAAGATTTAAAAGGAATATAATTTTTATTTATTGGACTGTATTTTAAAAATGGCGATGGAACAGGAAATAGACTTGTGGTGTTTGTTGGAAAAGCTGGAGGAATTCAGAGCAGAATGTACAGCAGAAATGAGAGACCTGAGAGCTGTTATGAGAAATACTGCGAATGAGATAAGGCAAAGCCTCAACAATGCTCTGACTGGTCTGGACATACAAACAACTTCGGAGGAAAGAGTTCTCGTCAAGGCCGAACTGCAAAAGACTGCTTCTGTTACAGCCAGCTGCATACAGAAACTTTTCAAATGCAAGACAAAGGGTGCTGCTACTCTAAAAAGCAAGAAAAGGAACATGCGAAAAATCAGCAGACCCAAAATTAAGGATAAGAAGAGGAAAAGAAGCCGAGACGACTTGAACCTGCAATGGAAAGACTGGCCAGAGAACTGGAGGACTGTTGTTTTGGATGCCACTTTGCAAGAAGGACTTTGGGTCTGGATTCCAGACCCAATAGGAATAGGATGATGTATTATAATAGAAGTAATAATTTTTGACTTTCAGGTTTCTGACTTACGGACTTGTTAAGGATTGGTTAATGACATTGTGAAATAATAAGTTATGCATGATGAAGGATAAGTTTTTGATGTTTTATGTGTATTATGAATGATAAGTGAAGCTACTATCAAAGCTACATACCCCGGGACCAGGGGAGGGAAGAGGGATGTACTTGAAACAGAATATAAGTGTGCCGTAAATGTGAGAAGATGGAAATATGATTTAAAATTGAGGATGATACATTTGTTATTGAATTTGGAACCTGTTAAGATTGATATATGCAAACAGATGAAAACAATGGGGGAAGGTGTGAGGAAGTCATCTGATATTGTTTAGATTGGAAGTGATCTGGCCTGAATCGGGGCCAGGCATTGGCAATGTAAAGGGTAATATGTATGGTCAGGAATGTTACCTGACTTAGATGTATGACAAGAGGCCTAAAAAATTGTAAAACCAATAAAGATTATTAAAAAAAAATAAAAAAAAAATAAAATGAAGCTCAGAAAATACAAATACACACAAACGCGCTTCTTTGGGCTTGAAATGCATGAAAAACACACAAACAACCTTCTATCATGTTTCTTTCAAAAGGGAGCTGTTTTTGAGTCAGGAGTGCAAAGTGACGCAAAGAAGCTAAAATGAAGCTTAGAAAATACAAATACACACAAACGCGCTTCTTTGGGCTAGAAATGCATGCAAATCACACGAACAACCTTCTATCGTGTTTCTTTCAAAAGGGAGCTGTTTTTGAGTCAGGAGTGCAAAGTGACGCAAAGAAGCTAAAATGATGCTTAGAAAATACAAATACATCCAAACGCGCTTCTTTGGGCTTGAAATGCATGAAAAACACACGAACAACCTTCTATCATGTTTCTTTCAAAAGGGAGCTGTTTTTGAGTCAGGAGTGCAAAGTGACGCAAAGAAGCTAAAATGAAGCTTAGAAAATACAAATACACACAAACCCGCTTCTTTGGGCTAGAAATGCATGCAAAACACAAGAACAACCTTCTATCATGTATCTTTCAAAAGTGAGCTGTTTTTGAGTCAGGAGTGCAAAGTGACGCAAATAAGCTAAAATGAAGCTTACAAAATACAAATACACACAAACGCGCTTCTTTGGGCTAGAAATGCATGCAAATCACATGAACAACCTTCTATCATGTTTCTTTCAAAAGGGAGCTGTTTTTGAGTCAGGAGTGCAAAGTGACGCAAAGAAGCTAAAATGAAGCTTAGAAAATACAAATACACAGAAACGCGCTTCTTTGGGCTAGAAATGCATGCAAAACACACGAACAACCTTCTATCATGTTTCTTTCAAAAGGGAGCTGTTTTTGAGTCAGGAGTGCAAAGTGACGCAAATAAGCTAAAATGAAGCTCAGAAAATACAAATACACACAAACGCGCTTCTTTGGGCTAGAAATGCATGCAAAACACACGAACAACCTTCTATCATGTATCTTTGAAAAGGGAGCTGGTTTTGAGTCAGGAGTGCAAAGTAACGCAAATAAGCTAAAATGAAGCTTAGAAAATACAAATACATCCAAACGGGCTTCTTTGGGCTTCAAATGCATGAAAAACACACGAACAACCTACTATCATGTTTCTTTCAAAAGGGAGCTGTTTTTGAGTCAGGAGTGCAAAGTGACGCAAAGAAGCTAAAATGAAGCTTAGAAAATACAAATACATCCAAACGTGCTTCTTTGGGCTAGAAATGCATGAAAAACACACGAACAACCTTCTATCATGTTTCTTTCAAAAGGGAGCTGTTTTTGAGTCAGGAGTGCAAAGTGACGCAAATAAGCTAAAATGAAGCTTACAAAATACAAATACACACAAACGCGCTTCTTTGGGCTAGAAATGCATGCAAATCACATGAACAACCTTCTATCATGTTTCTTTCAAAAGGGAGCTGTTTTTGAGTCAGGAGTGCAAAGTGACGCAAAGAAGCTAAAATGAAGCTTAGAAAATACAAATACACACAAACGCGCTTCTTTGGGCTAGAAATGCATGCAAAACACACGAACAACCTTCTATCATGTTTCTTTCAAAAGGGAGCTGTTTTTGAGTCAGGAGTGCAAAGTGACGCAAATAAGCTAAAATGAAGCTCAGAAAATACAAATACACACAAACGCGCTTCTTTGGGCTAGAAATGCATGCAAAACACACGAACAACCTTCTATCATGTATCTTTGAAAAGGGAGCTGGTTTTGAGTCAGGAGTGCAAAGTAACGCAAATAAGCTAAAATGAAGCTTAGAAAATACAAATACATCTAAACGGGCTTCTTTGGGCTTCAAATGCATGAAAAACACACGAACAACCTACTATCATGTTTCTTTCAAAAGGGAGCTGTTTTTGAGTCAGGAGTGCAAAGTGACGCAAAGAAGCTAAAATGAAGCTTAGAAAATACAAATACATCCAAACGTGCTTCTTTGGGCTAGAAATGCATGAAAAACACACGAACAACCTTCTATCATGTTTCTTTCAAAAGGGAGCTGTTTTTGAGTCAGGAGTGCAAAGTGACGCAAAGAAGCTAAAATGAAGCTTACAAAATACAAATACACACAAACGCGCTTCTTTGGGCTAGAAATGCATGCAAATCACATGAACAACCTTCTATCATGTTTCTTTCAAAAGGGAGCTGTTTTTGAGTCAGGAGTGCAAAGTGACGCAAAGAAGCTAAAATGAAGCTTAGAAAATACAAATACACACAAACGCGCTTCTTTGGGCTAGAAATGCATGCAAAACACACGAACAACCTTCTATCATGTTTCTTTCAAAAGGGAGCTGTTTTTGAGTCAGGAGTGCAAAGTGACGCAAAGAAGCTAAAATGAAGCTTACAAAATACAAATACACACAAACGCGCTTCTTTGGGCTAGAAATGCATGCAAATCACATGAACAACCTTCTATCATGTTTCTTTCAAAAGGGAGCTGTTTTTGAGTCAGGAGTGCAAAGTGACGCAAAGAAGCTAAAATGAAGCTTAGAAAATACAAATACACACAAACGCGCTTCTTTGGGCTAGAAATGCATGCAAAACACACGAACAACCTTCTATCATGTTTCTTTCAAAAGGGAGCTGTTTTTGAGTCAGGAGTGCAAAGTGAAGCAAAGAAGCTGAAATGAAGCTTAGAAAATACAAATACATCCAAACGCGCTTCTTTGGGCTTCAAATGCATGAAAAACACACGAACAACCTACTATCGTGTTTCTTTCAAAAGGGAGCTGTTTTTGAGTCAGGAATGCAAAGTGATGCAAAGAAGCTAAAATGAAGTTTAGAAAATACAAATACACCCAAACGCGCTTCTTTGGGCTTGAAATGCATGAAAAACACACGAACAACCTTCTATCATGTTTCTTTCAAAACGGAGCTGTTTTTGAGTCAGGAGTGCAAAGTGACGCAAAGAAGCTAAAATGAAGCTTTGAGAATACAAATACATCCAAACGCGCTTCTTTGGGCTAGAAATGCATGCAAAACACACGAACAACCTTCTATCATGTATCTTTCAAAAGGGAGCTGTTTTTGAGTCAGGAGTGCAAAGTGACGCAAAGAAGCTAAAATGAAGCTTACAAAATACAAATACACACAAACGCGCTTCTTTGGGCTAGAAATGCATGCAAATCACATGAACAACCTTCTATCATGTTTCTTTCAAAAGGGAGCTGTTTTTGAGTCAGGAGTGCAAAGTGACGCAAAGAAGCTAAAATGAAGCTTAGAAAATACAAATACACACAAACGGGCTTCTTTGGGCTAGAAATGCACGCAAAACACACGAAAAACCTTCTATCATGTTTCTTTCAAAAGGGAGCTGTTTTTCAATCAGGAGTGCAAAGTGACGCAAAGAAGCTAAAATGAAGCTTAGATTCAAATACACACAAACGTGCTTCTTTGGGCTAGAAATGCATGCAAAACACACGAACAACCTTCTATCATGTATCTTTCAAAAGGGAGCTGTTTTTGAGTCAGGAGTGCAAAGTGACGCAAAGAAACTAAAATGAAGCTTAGAAAATACAAATACATCCAAACGTGCTTCTTTGGGCTTGAAATGCATGAAAAACACACGAACAACCTTCTATCATGTTTCTTTCAAAAGGGAGCTGTTTTTGAGTCAGGAGTGCAAAGTGACGCAAAGAAGCTAAAATGAAGCTTAGAAAATACAAATACACACAAACGCGCTTCTTTGGGCTAGAAATGCATGCAAATCACACGAACAACCTTCTATCGTGTTTCTTTCAAAAGGGAGCTGTTTTTGAGTCAGGAGTGCAAAGTGACGCAAAGAAGCTAAAATGAAGCTTAGAAAATACAAATACATCCAAACGCGCTTCTTTGGGCTTGAAATGCATGAAAAACACACGAACAACCTTCTATCATGTTTCTTTCAAAAGGGAGCTGTTTTTGAGTCTGGAGTGCAAAGTGACGCAAAGAAGCTAAAATGAAGCTTAGAAAATACAAATACACACAAACCCGCTTCTTTGGGCTAGAAATGCATGCAAAACACAAGAAAAACCTTCTATCATGTATCTTTCAAAAGTGAGCTGTTTTTGAGTCAGGAGTGCAAAGTGACGCAAATAAGCTAAAATGAAGCTTACAAAATACAAATACACACAAACGCGCTTCTTTGGGCTAGAAATGCATGCAAAACACAAGAACAACCTTCTATCATGTATCTTTCAAAAGTGAGCTGTTTTTGAGTCAGGAGTGCAAAGTGACGCAAATAAGCTAAAATGAAGCTTAGAAAATACAAATACATCCAAACGCGCTTCTTTGGGCTTCAAATGCATGAAAAACACACGAACAACCTTCTATCATGTTTCTTTCAAAAGGGAGCTGTTTTTGAATCAGGAGTGCAAAGTGACGCAAAGAAGCTAAAATGAAGCTTAGATTCAAATACACACAAACGCGCTTCTTTGGGCTTCAAATGCATGAAAAACACACGAACAACCTACTATCGTGTTTCTTTCAAAAGGGAGCTGTTTTTGAGTCAGGAGTGCAAAGTGACGCAAAGAAGCTAAAATGAAGCTTAGAAAATACAAATACACACAAACGGGCTTCTTTGGGCTAGAAATGCATGCAAATCACACGAACAACCTTCTATCGTGTTTCTTTCAAAAGGGAGCTGTTTTTGAGTCAGGAGTGCAAAGTGACGCAAAGAAGCTAAAATGATGCTTAGAAAATACAAATACATCCAAACGTGCTTCTTTGGGCTAGAAATGCATGAAAAACACACGAACAACCTTCTATCATGTTTCTTTCAAAAGGGAGCTGTTTTTGAGTCAGGAGTGCAAAGTGACGCAAAGAAGCTAAAATGAAGCTTAGAAAATACAAATACACACAAACGCGCTTCTTTGGGCTAGAAATGCATGCAAATCACACGAACAACCTTCTATAGTGTTTCTTTCAAAAGGGAGCTGTTTTTGAGTCAGGAGTGCAAAGTGATGCAAAGAAGCTAAAATGAAGCTTAGAAAATACAAATACACCCAAACGCGCTTCTTTGGGCTTGAAATGCATGCAAAACACACGAACAACCTTCTATCATGTTTCTTTCAAAACGGAGCTGTTTTTGAGTCAGGAGTGCAAAGTGACGCAAAGAAGCTAAAATGAAGCTTTGAGAATACAAATACATCCAATCGGGCTTCTTTGGGCTAGAAATGCATGCAAAACACACGAACAACCTTCTATCATGTATCTTTCAAAAGGGAGCTGTTTTTGAGTCAGGAGTGCAAAGTGACGCAAAGAAGCTAAAATGAAGCTTAGAAAATACAAATACACACAAACGCGCTTCTTTGGGCTAGAAATGCATGCAAATCACATGAACAACCTTCTATCATGTTTCTTTCAAAAGGGAGCTGTTTTTGAGTCAGGAGTGCAAAGTGACGCAAAGAAGCTAAAATGAAGCTTAGAAAATACAAATACATCCAAACGCGCTTCTTTGGGCTAGAAATGAATGCAAATCACACGAACAACCTTCTATCATGTTTCTTTCAAAAGGGAGCTGTTTTTGAGTCAGGAGTGGAAAGTGACGCAAAGAAGCTAAAATGAAGCTTAGAAAATACAAATACATCCAAACGCGCTTCTTTGGGCTAGAAATGAATGCAAATCACACGAACAACCTTCTATCATGTTTCTTTCAAAAGGGAGCTGTTTTTGAGTCAGGAGTGCAAAGTGACGCAAAGAAGCTAAAATGAAGCTTAGAAAATACAAATACATCCAAACGCGCTTCTTTGGGCTTGAAATGCATGAAAAACACACGAACAACCTTCTATCATGTTTCTTTCAAAAGGGAGCTGTTTTTGAATCAGGAGTGCAAAGTGACGCAAAGAAGCTAAAATGAAGCTTAGATTCAAATACACACAAACGCGCTTCTTTGGGCTTCAAATGCATGAAAAACACACGAACAACCTACTATCGTGTTTCTTTCAAAAGGGAGCTGTTTTTGAGTCAGGAGTGCAAAGTGACGCAAAGAAGCTAAAATGAAGCTTAGAAAATACAAATACACACAAACGGGCTTCTTTGGGCTAGAAATGCATGCAAATCACACGAACAACCTTCTATCGTGTTTCTTTCAAAAGGGAGCTGTTTTTGAGTCAGGAGTGCAAAGTGACGCAAAGAAGCTAAAATGATGCTTAGAAAATACAAATACATCCAAACGTGCTTCTTTGGGCTAGAAATGCATGAAAAACACACGAACAACCTTCTATCATGTTTCTTTCAAAAGGGAGCTGTTTTTGAGTCAGGAGTGCAAAGTGACGCAAAGAAACTAAAATGAAGCTTAGAAAATACAAATACATCCAAACGTGCTTCTTTGGGCTTGAAATGCATGAAAAACACACGAACAACCTTCTATCATGTTTCTTTCAAAAGGGAGCAGTTTTTGAGTCAGGAGTGCAAAGTGACGCAAAGAAGCTAAAATGAAGCTTAGAAAATACAAATACACACAAACGCGCTTCTTTGGGCTAGAAATGCATGCAAATCACACGAACAACCTTCTATAGTGTTTCTTTCAAAAGGGAGCTGTTTTTGAGTCAGGAGTGCAAAGTGACGCAAAGAAGCTAAAATGAAGCTTAGAAAATACAAATACACACAAACGTGCTTCTTTGGGCTAGAAATGCATGCAAAACACACGAACAAACTGCTATCATGTATCTTTCAAAAGGGAGCTGTTTTTGAGTCAGGAGTGCAAAGTGACGCAAAGAAGCTAAAATGAAGCTCAGAAAATACAAATACACACAAACGCGCATCTTTGGGCTAGAAATGCATGCAAAACACACGAACAACCTTCTGTCATGTATCTTTCAAAAGGGAGCTGTTTTTGAGTCAGGAGTGCAAAGTGACGCAAAGAAGCTAAAATGAAGCTTACAAAATACAAATACACACAAACGTGCTTCTTTGGGCTAGAAATGCATGCAAATCACACGAACAACCTTCTATCATGTTTCTTTCAAAAGGGAGCTGTTTTTGAGTCAGGAGTGCAAAGTGACGCAAAGAAGCTAAAATGAAGCTTAGAAAATACAAATACACACAAACGCGCTTCTTTGGGCTAGAAATGCATGAAAAACACACGAACAACCTTCTATCATGTTTCTTTCAAAAGGGAGCTGTTTTTGAGTCAGGAGTGCAAAGTGAAGCAAAGAAGCTGAAATGAAGCTTAGAAAAGACAAATACATCCAAACGCGCTTCTTTGGGCTTGAAATGCATGAAAAACACACGAACAACCATCTATCATGTTTCTTTCAAAAGGGAGCTGTTTTTGAGTCAGGAGTGCAAAGTGACGCAAAGAAGCTAAAATGAAGCTTAGAAAATACAAATACATCCAAACGCGCTTCTTTGGCCTTCAAATGCATGAAAAACACACGAACAACCTACTATCGTGTTTCTTTCAAAAGGGAGCTGTTTTTGAGTCAGGAATGCAAAGTGATGCAAAGAAGCTAAAATGAAGTTTAGAAAATACAAATACACCCAAACGCGCTTCTTTGGGCTTCAAATGCATGAAAAACACACGAACAACCTTCTATCATGTATCTTTCAAAAGGGAGCTGTTTTTGAGTCAGGAGTGCAAAGTGACGCAAAGAAGCTAAAATGAAGCTTACAAAATACAAATACACACAAACGCGCTTCTTTGGGCTAGAAATGCATGCAAATCACATGAACAACCTTCTATCATGTTTCTTTCAAAAGGGAGCTGTTTTTGAGTCAGGAGTGCAAAGTGACGCAAAGAAGCTAAAATGAAGCTTAGAAAATACAAATACACACAAACGCGCTTCTTTGGGCTAGAAATGCATGCAAAACACACGAACAACCTTCTATCGTGTTTCTTTCAAAAGGGAGCTGTTTTTGAATCAGGAGTGCAAAGTGACGCAAAGAAGCTAAAATGAAGCTCAGAAAATACAAATACACACAAACGCGCTTCTTTGGGCTTGAAATGCATGAAAAACACACGAACAACCTTCTATCGTGTTTCTTTCAAAAGGGAGCTGTTTTTGAGTCAGGAGTGCAAAGTGACGCAAAGAAGCTAAAATGATGCTTAGAAAATACAAATACATCCAAACGTGCTTCTTTGGGCTAGAAATGCATGAAAAACACACGAACAACCATCTATCATGTTTCTTTCAAAAGGGAGCTGTTTTTGATTCATGAGTGCAAAGTGACGCAAAGAAACTAAAATGAAGCTTAGAAAATACCAATACATCCAAACGTGCTTCTTTGGGCTTGAAATGCATGAAAAACACACGAACAACCTTCTATCATGTTTCTTTCAAAAGGGAGCTGTTTTTGAGTCAGGAGTGCAAAGTGACGCAAAGAAGCTAAAATGAAGCTTAGAAAATACAAATACACACAAACGCGCTTCTTTGGGCTTGAAATGCATGCAAATCACACGAACAACCTTCTATCGTGTTTCTTTCAAAAGGGAGCTGTTTTTGAGTCAGGAGTGCAAAGTGACGCAAAGAAGCTAAAATGAAGCTTAGAAAATACAAATACACACAAACGTGCTTCTTTGGGCTAGAAATGCATGCAAAACACACGAACAACCTGCTATCATGTATCTTTCAAAAGGGAGCTGTTTTTGAGTCAGGAGTGCAAAGTGAAGCAAAGAAGCTGAAATGAAGCTTAGAAAATACAAATACATCCAAACGCGCTTCTTTGGGCTTGAAATGCATGCAAAACACACGAACAACCATCTATCATGTTTCTTTCAAAAGGGAGCTGTTTTTGAGTCAGGAGTGCAAAGTGACGCAAATAAGCTAAAATGAAGCTTAGAAAATACAAATACATCCAAACGCGCTTCTTTGGGCTTCAAATGCAGGAAAAACACACGAACAACCTACTATCGTGTTTCTTTCAAAAGGGAGCTGTTTTTGAGTCAGGAATGCAAAGTGATGCAAAGAAGCTAAAATGAAGTTTAGAAAATACAAATACACCCAAACGCGCTTCTTTGGGCTTGAAATGCATGAAAAACACACGAACAACCTTCTATCATGTATCTTTCAAAAGGGAGCTGTTTTTGAGTCAGGAGTGCAAAGTGACGCAAAGAAGCTAAAATGAAGCTTACAAAATACAAATACACACAAACGCGCTTCTTTGGGCTAGAAATGCATGCAAATCACATGAACAACCTTCTATCATGTTTCTTTCAAAAGGGAGCTGTTTTTGAGTCAGGAGTGCAAAGTGACGCAAAGAAGCTAAAATGAAGCTTAGAAAATACAAATACACACAAACGCGCTTCTTTGGGCTAGAAATGCATGCAAAACACACGAACAACCTTCTATCATGTTTCTTTCAAAGGGAGCTGTTTTTGAATCAGGAGTGCAAAGTGACGCAAAGAAGCTAAAATGAAGCTCAGAAAATACAAATACACACAAACGCGCTTCTTTGGGCTTGAAATGCATGAAAAACACACGAACAACCTTCTATCATGTTTCTTTCAAAAGGGAGCTGTTTTTGAGTCAGGAGTGCAAAGTGACGCAAAGAAGCTAAAATGATGCTTAGAAAATACAAATACATCCAAACGTGCTTCTTTGGGCTAGAAATGCATGAAAAACACACGAACAACCATCTATCATGTTTCTTTCAAAAGGGAGCTGTTTTTGATTCATGAGTGCAAAGTGACGCAAAGAAACTAAAATGAAGTTTAGAAAATACCAATACATCCAAACGTGCTTCTTTGGGCTTGAAATGCATGAAAAACACACGAACAACCTTCTATCATGTTTCTTTCAAAAGGGAGCTGTTTTTGAGTCAGGAGTGCAAAGTGAAGCAAAGAAGCTGAAATGAAGCTTAGAAAATACAAATACATCCAAACGCGCTTCTTTGGGCTTGAAATGCATGAAAAACACACGAACAACCTTCTATCATGTTTCTTTCAAAAGGGAGCTGTTTTTGAGTCAGGAGTGCAAAGTGACGCAAATAAGCTAAAATGAAGCTTAGAAAATACAAATACATCCAAACGCGCTTCTTTGGGCTTCAAATGCAGGAAAAACCCACGAACAACCTACTATCGTGTTTCTTTCAAAAGGGAGCTGTTTTTGAGTCAGGAATGCAAAGTGATGCAAAGAAGCTAAAATGAAGTTTAGAAAATACAAATACACACAAACGCGCTTCTTTGGGCTAGAAATGCATGCAAATCACATGAACAACCTTCTATCATGTTTCTTTCAAAAGGGAGCTGTTTTTGAGTCAGGAGTGCAAAGTGACGCAAAGAAGCTAAAATGAAGCTTAGAAAATACAAATACACACAAACGCGCTTCTTTGGGCTAGAAATGCATGCAAAACACACGAACAACCTTCTATCATGTTTCTTTCAAAAGGGAGCTGTTTTTGAATCAGGAGTGCAAAGTGACGCAAAGAAGCTAAAATGAAGCTTAGAAAATACAAATACATCCAAACGCGCTTCTTTGGGCTTCAAATGCAGGAAAAACCCACGAACAACCTACTATCGTGTTTCTTTCAAAAGGGAGCTGTTTTTGAGTCAGGAATGCAAAGTGATGCAAAGAAGCTAAAATGAAGTTTAGAAAATACAAATACACCCAAACGCGCTTCTTTGGGCTTGAAATGCATGAAAAACACACGAACAACCTTCTATCATGTATCTTTCAAAAGGGAGCTGTTTTTGAGTCAGGAGTGCAAAGTGACGCAAAGAAGCTAAAATGAAGCTTACAAAATACAAATACACACAAACGCGCTTCTTTGGGCTAGAAATGCATGCAAATCACACGAACAACCTTCTATCGTGTTTCTTTCAAAAGGGAGCTGTTTTTGAGTCAGGAGTGCAAAGTGACGCAAAGAAGCTAAAATGAAGCTTAGAAAATACAAATACACACAAACGCGCTTCTTTGGGCTAGAAATGCATGCAAAACACACGAACAACCTTCTATCATGTTTCTTTCAAAAGGGAGCTGTTTTTGAATCAGGAGTGCAAAGTGACGCAAAGAAGCTAAAATGAAGCTCAGAAAATACAAATACACACAAACGCGCTTCTTTGGGCTTGAAATGCATGAAAAACACACGAACAACCTTCTATCATGTTTCTTTCAAAAGGGAGCTGTTTTTGAGTCAGGAGTGCAAAGTGACGCAAAGAAGCTAAAATGAAGCTTAGAAAATACAAATACACACAAATGCGCTTCTTTGGGCTTGAAATGCATGCAAATCACACGAACAACCTTCTATCGTGTTTCTTTCAAAAGGGAGCTGTTTTTGAGTCAGGAGTGCAAAGTGACGCAAAGAAGCTAAAATGAAGCTTAGAAAATACAAATACACACAAACGTGCTTCTTTGGGCTAGAAATGCATGCAAAACACACGAACAACCTGCTATCATGTATCTTTCAAAAGGGAGCTGTTTTTGAGTCAGGAGTGCAAAGTGACGCAAAGAAGCTAAAATGAAGCTCAGAAAATACAAATACACACAAACGCGCATCTTTGGGCTAGAAATGCATGCAAAACACACGAACAACCTTCTATCATGTATCTTTGAAAAGGGAGCTGTTTTTGAGTCAGGAGTGCAAAGTAACGCAAATAAGCTAAAATGAAGCTTAGAAAATACAAATACTTCCAAACGGGCTTCTTTGGGCTTCAAATGCATGCAAATCACACGAACAACCTTCTATCATGTTTCTTTCAAAAGGGAGCTGTTTTTGAGTCAGGAGTGCAAAGTGACGCAAAGAAGCTAAAATGAAGCTTAGAAAATACAAATACATCCAAACGTCCTTCTTTGGGCTTGAAATGCATGAAAAACACACATTATAGGGGGTTAGAATAGATGACGCTGGGTTCTGTTTGGAGCTCAATATTCTATAATTAGTACTTGAAATTCAGGCATTAAAGGGGGTCAGACTAGGTGACCATGGGCTCCTTTGGGTTCCATCTTCTATATTTGATTGCTTTACTTTATTTGACTGCTTATTTTAAAGCTATGTTTTATTATCACATTTTTGTATTGCATTAGCTTGTTATAAGGTGCAAATTCTTTGTTTCTTCAGTTTGTAAACTGCCTTGAGTACTGTATTGTAAGATAGAAAGGCGGTATGCGTATTAAAAGTGATATTTATTGCTTGAAATGGCTACCTTAAAGGGGGTCAGACTAGATGACCCTGGGGTCCCTTTGGAGCCCAATATTCTACATTTATGGCTTCAAATTCCCACATTAAAGGGGGTCAGGCTAGATGACCCTGTGGTCCCTTTGGAGCTCAATATTCTATATTTATTTCTTTAAATGCCAGCATTGAAGGGGGTCAGAATAGATGACCATAGGATCCCTTTGGACTCAATATAGAAGATTGAGTCCAAAGGGTTCTTCTATATTTATTGCTTGAAATGCCTGCAATGAAGGGGGTCAGGCTAGATGACCCCGGGATCCCTTTGGAACTCAATATTCTACATTGATTGCTTTAAATTCCCACATTGAAGCGGGTTAGAATAGATGACGCTGGGTTCCGTTTGGAGCTCCCAATATTCTATATTTATTGCTTGAAATACCCCCTTCAATACCGGAATTTCAAGCAAAAATACAGAATATTGAGCTCCAAAGGGATCCAGGGTCATCTAGTCTGACCCCCTTTATGGTAGGCATTTCAAGCAAGAAATATCATCATCATCACTTTTAATATGTATACCGCTTTTCTATCTTATAATACTCAAGGCCGTTTATAAGCTGAAGAAACAAAGAATTAAATAAAGTAAAGCAGTTAAATATAGAAGATTGAGCCGAAAGGACCCACAGGGTCATCTAGCCTGACCCTCTTTAATACAGGAATTTCAAGGAATAAATATAGAAGATGGAACCCAAAGGGACCCCAGAGTCATCAAGCCTGACCCCCTTCAATGCAAGCATTTCAAGCAATAAATATAGAATATTTAGGTCCTAAGGTACCCCAGGATCATCTAGTCTGACCCCCTTTAATGCGCGAATTTCAAGCAATAAATATAGAAGATGGAGTCCAAAGGGAGCCCAGGGTCATCTAGTCTGACCCCCTTTAATGCAAGCATTTCCAGCAAGAAATATCATCATGAATACAGTGTCGCCTTTCTATCTTATAATACTCAAGGCAGTTTACAAGCTAAAGAGACAAAGAATATACAGTTCTTTGCAATACAATATGCAATACAAAAATGTGATAATAAAACATTGCTTTACTTTATTGGATTGCATATTTTAAAGCTATCAAACATAGAAGATTGAGCCGAAAGGGGCCACAGGGTCATCTAGTCTGACCCCCTTCGTTGCAGGCATTTCAAGTAATAAATATAGAAGATTGAGTCCAAAGGGATCCCAGGGTCATCCAGCCTGACCCCCTTCAATCCAGGAATTTCGACTAATAAATATAGAATATTGAGTTCCAAATTGACCCCAGGGTCATTTACTCTAACCCCCTTTAATGCGGGAATTCCAAGCAATAAATGTAGAATATTGAGCTCCAAAGGGACCCAGGGTTATCTAGTTTGACCCCCTTTAAGGTAGGCAAGAAATATCATCATCATCATCACTTTTAATATTTATACCGCCTTTCTATCTTATAATACTCAAGGCGGTTTACAAGCTGAAGAAACAAGGAATATACACCTTATAACAATCAAATGCAATACAAAAATGTGATAATAAAACATAGCTTTAAAATAAGCAATCAAATAAAGTAAAGCTATTAAACATAGAAGATTGAGCCGAAAAGGTCCCCGGGTCATCTAATATTGAGCTCCAAAGGGATCGCAGGGTCATCTAGTCTGACCCCGTTCAATTCTGGGATTTCAAGCTTTAAATGTAGAATATTGAGCTCCAAAGGAAATCCAGGGTCATCAAGCCTGACCCCATTTTATGGTTGGTATTTCAAGCAATAAATATAGAAAATTGAGCCCAAAGGGACCACGGGGACATCTAGCCTGACCCCATTTAATTCAGGGATTTCAAGTACCGTAATAAATATAGAAATTGTGCCCAAAGGGACGCCAGTGTCATCTAGTCTGACCCCTTCAATACTGGCATTAAAAAAAATAAATATAGAAGATGACGCCCAAAGGGAGCCCAGGGTCATCTAGCCTGACCCCTATTCATTGCTGGTATTTCAAGCAATAAATGTAGAATTTTGAGCTCCAAAGGAATCCCGGGGGACCTTTAGAATGTGGTAAGAGGGGGTGAGGGATGAGGGGGGGAGGGGGGAAATATTAAGGAGGGTGGGGGAGAGGGGAGCAAAAAATGGGTTTCGAGGCTCTCCAATGCTCCTAAACCCACAAACCGACCAGGGGGCTTGTGAGGAAGTTGGAGGTTTTAGGGTGGGGGGTGGGGTGGGTTCACACAGAAAAGGGGAGTAGTTTTTGGGGGGAGTGGGGAAAGGCCCACTTACGCTTTGGGTCCGGGGGTTCGGGTCCGGGGGTCTGAGTCCGAAGGTTAGGGTTAGGGTTAGGGTTAGAGTTAGGGTTAAGGGTTTGGGTTTGGGTTAGGGTTAGGGTTAGGGTTGGGTTAGGGTTGGGGTTGGGGTCGGGGGTTAGGGTTTTAGGGTTAGGTGTATTTGAGCTGTTAATGCCAAATCACGCAAATAAGCCAAACTGAACGTTAGGAAAGCCAAGTACATCCGAACATGCTTCTTTCAGGTCGAAATGCATAGAAAACACACCAACAAGTTTCCATCGTGTTCATTTGCAAAGTTAGGTGTATTTGTGCTGTTAATGCCAAATCACGCAAATAAGCCAAACTGAACGTTAGGAAAGCGAAGTACATCCGAACTAGCTTCTTTCAGGTCAAAATGCATAGAAAACACACCAACAAGTTTCCATCGTGTTCATTTGCAAAGTTAGGTGTATTTGAGCTGTTAATGCAAAATCACCTAAATAAGCCAAACTGAACGTTAGGAAAGCCAAGTACATCCGAACATGCTTCTTTCAGGTCGAAATGCATAGAAAACACACCAACAAGTTTCCATCGTGTTCATTTGCAAAGTTAGGTGTATTTGTGCTGTTAATGCCAAATCACGCAAATAAGCCAAACTGAACGTTAGGAAAGCCAAGTACATCCTAACATGCTTCTTTCAGGTCGAAATGCATAGAAAACACACCAACAAGTTTCCATCGTGTTCATTTGCAAAGTTAGGTGTATTTCAGCTGTTAATGCCAAATCACGCAAATAAGCCAAACTGAACGTTAGGAAAGCCAAGTACATCCTAACATGCTTCTTTCAGGTCGAAATGCATAGAAAACAAACCAACAAGTTTCTATCGTGTTCATTTGCAAAGTTAAGTGTATTTGAGCTGTTAATGCCAAATCACGCAAATAAGCCAAACTGAACGTTAGGAAAGCCAAGTACATCCTAACATGCTTCTTTCAGGTCGAAATGCATAGAAAACACACCAACAAGTTTCCATCGTGTTCATTTGCAAAGTTAGGTGTATTTCAGCTGTTAATGCCAAATCACGCAAATAAGCCAAACTGAACGTTAGGAAAGCCAAGTACATCCTAATATGCTTCTTTCAGGTCGAAATGCATAGAAAACACACCAACAAGTTTCTATCGTGTTCATTTGCAAAGTTAGGTGTATTTGAGCTGTTAATGCCAAATCACACAAATAAGCCAAACTGAACGTTAGGAAAGCCTAGTACATCCTAACATGCTTCTTTCAGGCCGAAATGCATAGAAAACACACCAACAAGTCTCCATCGTGTTCATTTGCAAAGTTAGGTGTATTTGAGCTGTTAATGCCAAATCACGCAAATAAGCCAAACTGAACGTTAGGAAAGCCAAGTACATCCGAACTAGCTTCTTTCAGGTCGAAATGCATAGAAAACACACCAACAAGTTTCCATCGTGCTCATTTGCAAAGTTAGGTTTATTTGAGCTGTTAATGCCAAATCACGCAAATAAGCCAAACTGAACGTTAGGAAATCCAAGTACATCCGAACTTGCTTCTTTCAGGTCGAAATACATAGAAAACACACCAACAAGTTTCCATCGTGTTCATTTGCAAAGTTAGGTGTATTTGAGCTGTTAATGCCAAATCACGCAAATAAGCCAAACTGAATGTTAGGAAAGCCAAGTACATCCTAACATGCTTCTTTCAGGTCGAAATGCATAGAAAACACACCAACAAGTTTCTATCGTGTTCATTTGCAAAGTTAGGTGTATTTGAGCTGTTAATGCCAAATCACGCAAATAAGCCAAACTGAACGTTAGGAAAGCCAAGTACATCCTAACATGCTTCTTTCAGGCCGAAATGCATAGAAAACACACCAACAAGTCTCCATCGTGTTCATTTGCAAAGTTAGGTTTATTTGAGCTGTTAATGCCAAATCACGCAAATAAGCCAAACTGAACGTTAGGAAAGGCAAGTACATCCGAACATGCTTCTTTCAGTTCGAAATACACAGAATACACACCTACAAGTTTCCATCGTGTTCATTTGCAAAGTTAGGTTTATTTGAGCTGTTAATGCCAAATCACGCAAATAAGCCAAACTGAACGTTAGGAAAGCCCAGTACATCCCAACTAGCTTCTTGCAGGTCGAAATGCATAGAAAACAGACCAACAAGTTTCCATCGTGTTCATTTGCAAAGTTAGGTGTATTTGAGCTGTTAATGCCAAATCACGCAAATAAGCCAAACTGAACGTTAGGAAAGCCAAGTACATCCTAAAACTTTGCAAATGAACACGATAGAAACTTGTTGGTGTGTTTTCTATGCATTTCGACCTGAAAGAAGCATTTTAGGATGTACTTGGCTTTCCTAACGTTCAGTTTGGCTTATTTGCGTGATTTTGCATTAACAGCTGAAATACACCTAACTTTGCAAATGAACACGATGGAAACTTGTTGGTGTGTTTTCTATGCATTTCGACCTGAAAGAAGCATGTTAGGATGTACTTGGCTTTCCTAACGTTCAGTTTGGCTTATTTGCGTGATTTGCCATTAACAGCTGAAATACACCTAACTTTGCAAATGAACACGATGGAAACTTGTTGGTGTGTTTTCTATGCATTTCGACCTGAAAGAAGCATATTAGGATGTACTTGGCTTTTCTAACGTTCAGCTTGGCTTATTTGCGTGATTTTGCATTAACAGCTCAAATACACCTAACTTTGCAAATGAACACGATAGAAACTTGTTGGTGTGTTTTCTATGCATTTCGACCTGAAAGAAGCATTTTAGGATGTACTTGGCTTTCCTAACGTTCAGTTTGGCTTATTTGCGTGATTTGGCATTAACAGCTCAAATACACCTAACTTTGCAAATGAACACGATAGAAACTTGTTGGTGTGTTTTCTATGCATTTCGACCTGAAAGAAGCATGTTAGGATGTACTTGGCTTTCCTAACGTTCAGTTTGGCTTATTTGCGTGATTTGGCATTAACAGCTCAAATACACCTAACTTTGCAAATGAACACGATAGAAACTTGTTGGTGTGTTTTCTATGCATTTCGACCTGAAAGAAGCATGTTAGGATGTACTTGCCTTTCCTAACGTTCAGTTTGGCTTATTTGCGTGATTTGGCATTAACAGCTGAAATACACCTAACTTTGCAAATGAACACGATGGAAACTTGTTGGTGTGTTTTCTATGCATTTCGACCTGAAAGAAGCATATTAGGATGTACTTGGCTTTTCTAACGTTCAGCTTGGCTTATTTGCGTGATTTTGCATTAACAGCTCAAATACACCTAACTTTGCAAATGAACACGATAGAAACTTGTTGGTGTGTTTTCTATGCATTTCGACCTGAAAGAAGCATTTTAGGATGTACTTGGCTTTCCTAACGTTCAGTTTGGCTTATTTGCGTGATTTGGCATTAACAGCTCAAATACACCTAACTTTGCAAATGAACACGATAGAAACTTCTTGGAGTGTTTTTCATGCATTTGGACCCAAAAGAAGCTCATTGGGATGTAGTTGTGTTTCTAAGCTTCATTTTAGCTTATTTGCGTGATTTCGCTTTTAAGGCTCAAATACAGCTATCTTTTGAAAGCAACACGTTAGAAACTTCTTGGTGTGTTTTTCATGCATTTGGACCCAAAAGAAGCTCATTGGGATGTAGTTGTGTTTCTAAGCTTCATTTTAGCTTATTTGCGTGATTTCGCTTTTAAGGCTCAAATACAGCTATCTTTTGAAAGCAACACGTTAGAAACTTCTTGGTGTGTTTTTCATGCATTTGGACCCAAAAGAAGCTCATTGGATGTAGTTGTGTTTCTAAGCTTCATTTTAGCTTATATGCGTGATTTCGCTTTTAAGGCTCAAATACAGCTATCTTTTGAAAGCAACACGTTAGAAACTTCTTGGTGTGTTTTTCATGCATTTGGACCCAAAAGAAGCTCATTGGGATGTAGTTGTGTTTCTCAGCTTCATTTTAGCTTATTTGCGTGATTTTGCTTTTAAGGCTCAAATACAGCTATCTTTGAAAGCAACACGTTAGAAACTTCTTGGTGTGTTTTTCATGCATTTGGACCTAAAAGAAGCTCATTGGGATGTAGTTGTGTTTCTAAGCTTCATTTTAGCTTATTTGCGTGATTTCGCTTTTAAGGCTCAAATACAGCTATCTTTTGAAAGCAACACGTTAGAAACTTCTTGGTGTGTTTTTCATGCATTTGGACCCAAAAGAAGCTCATTGGGATGTAGTTGTGTTTCTAAGCTTCATTTTAGCTTATTTGCGTGATTTCGCTTTTAAGGCTCAAATACAGCTATCTTTTGAAAGCAACACGTTAGAAACTTCTTGGTGTGTTTTTCATGCATTTGGACCCAAAAGAAGCTCATTGGGGTGTAGTTGTGTTTCTAAGCTTCATTTTAGCTATTTGCGTGATTTCGCTTTTAAGGCTCAAATACAGCTATCTTTTGAAAGCAACACGTTAGAAACTTCTTGGTGTGTTTTTCATGCATTTGGACCCAAAAGAAGCTCATTGGGATGTAGTTGTGTTTCTAAGCTTCATATTAGCTTATTTGCGTGATTTCGCTTTTAAGGCTCAAATACAGCTATCTTTTGAAAGCAACACGTTAGAAACTTCTTGGTGTGTTTTTCATGCATTTGGACCCAAAAGAAGCTCATTCGGATGCAGTTGTGTTTCTAAGCTTCATTTTAGCTTATATGCGTGATTTCGCTTTTAAGGCTCAAATACAGCTATCTTTTGAAAGCAACACGTTAGAAACTTCTTGGTGTGTTTTTCATGCATTTGGACCCAAAAGAAGCTCATTGGGATGTAGTTGTGTTTCTAAGCTTCATTTTAGCTTATTTGCGTGATTTCGCTTTTAAGGCTCAAATACAGCTATCTTTTGAAAGCAACACGTTAGAAACTTCTTGGTGTGTTTTTCATGCATTTGGACCCAAAAGAAGCTCATTGGGATGTAGTTGTGTTTCTAAGCTTCATTTAAGCTTATATGCGTGATTTCGCTTTTAAGGCTCAAATACAGCTATCTTTTGAAAGCAACACGTTAGAAACTTCTTGGTGTGTTTTTTCATGCATTTGGACCCAAAAGAAGCTCATTGGGGTGTAGTTGTGTTTCTAAGCTTCATTTTAGCTTATTTGCGTGATTTCGCTTTTAAGGCTCAAATACAGCTATCTTTTGAAAGCAACACGTTAGAAACTTCTTGGTGTGTTTTTCATGCATTTGGACCCAAAAGAAGCTCATTGGGATGTAGTTGTGTTTCTAAGCTTCATTTTAGCTTATTTGCGTGATTTCGCTTTTAAGGCTCAAATACAGCTGATCTTTTGAAAGCAACACGTTAGAAACTTCTTGGTGTGTTTTTCATGCATTTGGACCCAAAAGAAGCTCATTGGGATGTAGTTGTGTTTCTAAGCTTCATTTTAGCTTATTTGCGTGATTTCGCTTTTAAGGCTCAAATACAGCTATCTTTTGAAAGCAACACGTTAGAAACTTCTTGGTGTGTTTTTCATGCATTTGGACCCAAAAGAAGCTCATTGGGATGTAGTTGTGTTTCTAAGCTTCATTTAAGCTTATATGCGTGATTTCGCTTTTAAGGCTCAAATACAGCTATCTTTTGAAAGCAACACGTTAGAAACTTCTTGGTGTGTTTTTCATGCATTTGGACCCAAAAGAAGCTCATTGGGATGTAGTTGTGTTTCTCAGCTTCATTTTAGCTTATTTGCGTGATTTTGCTTTTAAGGCTCAAATACAGCTATCTTTTGAAAGCAACACGTTAGAAACTTCTTGGTGTGTTTTTCATGCATTTGGACCCAAAAGAAGCTCATTCGGATGCAGTTGTGTCTCTAAGCTTCATTTTAGCTTATTTGCGTGATTTCGCTTTTAAGGCTCAAATACAGCTATCTTTTGAAAGCAACACGTTAGAAACTTCTTGGTGTGTTTTTCATGCATTTGGACCCAAAAGAAGCTCATTGGGATGTAGTTGTGTTTCTAAGCTTCATTTTAGCTTATTTGCGTGATTTCGCTTTTAAGGCTCAAATACAGCTATCTTTTGAAAGCAACACGTTAGAAACTTCTTGGTGTGTTTTTCATGCATTTGGACCCAAAAGAAGCTCATTGGGATGTAGTTGTGTTTCTAAGCTTCATTAAGCTTATATGCGTGATTTCGCTTTTAAGGCTCAAATACAGCTATCTTTTGAAAGCAACACGTTAGAAACTTCTTGGTGTGTTTTTCATGCATTTGGACCCAAAAGAAGCTCATTGGGGTGTAGTTGTGTTTCTAAGCTTCATTTTAGCTTATTTGCGTGATTTCGCTTTTAAGGCTCAAATACAGCTATCTTTTGAAAGTAACACGTTAGAAACTTCTTGGTGTGTTTTTCATGCATTTGGACCCAAAAGAAGCTCATTGGGATGTAGTTGTGTTTCTAAGCTTCATTTTAGCTTATTTGCGTGATTTCGCTTTTAAGGCTCAAATACAGCTATCTTTTGAAAGCAACACGTTAGAAACTTCTTGGTGTGTTTTTCATGCATTTGGACCAAAAGAAGCTCATTGGGATGTAGTTGTGTTTCTAAGCTTCATTTTAGCTTATTTGCGTGATTTCGCTTTTAAGGCTCAAATACAGCTATCTTTTGAAAGCAACACGTTAGAAACTTCTTGGTGTGTTTTTCATGCATTTGGACCAAAAGAAGCTCATTGGGATGTAGTTGTGTTTCTAAGCTTCATTTAAGCTTATATGCGTGATTTCGCTTTTAAGGCTCAAATACAGCTATCTTTTGAAAGCAACACGTTAGAAACTTCTTGGTGTGTTTTTCATGCATTTGGACCCAAAAGAAACTCATTGAGATGTAGTTGTGTTTCTCAGCTTCATTTTAGCTTATTTGCGTGATTTTGCTTTTAAGGCTCAAATACAGCTATCTTTTGAAAGCAACACGTTAGAAACTTCTGGTGTGTTTTTCATGCATTTGGACCCAAAAGAAGCTCATTCGGATGCAGTTGTGTCTCTAAGCTTCATTTTAGCTTATTTGCGTGATTTTGCGTTTAAGGCTCAAATACAGCTATCTTTTGAAAGCAACACGTTAGAAACTTTTTGGTGTGTTTTTCATGCATTTGGACCGAAAAGAAGCACATTCGGATGTAGTTGTGTTTCTAAGCTTCATTTTAGCTTATATGCGTGATTTCGCTTTTAAGGCTCAAATACAGCTATCTTTTGAAAGCAACACGTTAGAAACTTCTTGGTGTGTTTTTCATGCATTTGGACCCAAAAGAAGCTCATTGGGATGTAGTTGTGTTTCTAAGCTAAATATTAGCTTATTTGCGTGATTTCGCTTTTAAGGCTCAAATACAGCTATCTTTTGAAAGCAACACGTTAGAAACTTATTGGTGTGTTTTTCATGCATTTGGACCCAAAAGAAGCTCATTGGGATGTAGTTGTGTTTCTAAGCTTCATTTTAGCTTATTTGCGTGATTTCGCTTTTAAGGCTCAAATACAGCTATCTTTTGAAAGCAACACGTTAGAAACTTCTTGGTGTGTTTTCATGCATTTGGACCCAAAAGAAGCTCATTTGGATGTAGTTGTGTTTCTAAGCTTCATTTTAGCTTATTTGCGTGATTTCGCTTTTAAGGCTCAAATACAGCTATCTTTTGAAAGCAACACGTTAGAAACTTATTGGTGTGTTTTTCATGCATTTGGACCCAAAAGAAGCTCATTGGGATGTAGTTGTGTTTCTAAGCTTCATTTTAGCTTATTTGCGTGATTTCGCTTTTAAGGCTCAAATAAAGCTATCTTTTGAAAGCAACACGTTAGAAACTTCTTGGTTTGTCTTTCATGCATTTGACCGAAAAGAAGCAAATTGGGATGTAGTTGTGTTTCTAAGCTTCATTTTAGCTTATATGCGTGATTTCGCTTTTAAGGCTCAAATACAGCTATCTTTTGAAAGCAACACGTTAGAAACTTCTTGGTGTGTTTTTCATGCATTTGGACCCAAAAGAAGCTCATTGGGATGTAGTTGTGTTTCTAAGCTTCATTTTAGCTTATTTGCGTGATTTCGCTTTTAAGGCTCAAATACAGCTATCTTATGAAAGCAACACGTTAGAAACTTCTTGGTGTGTTTTTCATGCATTTGGACCGAAAAGAAGCAAATTGGGATGTAGTTGTGTTTCTAAGCTTCATTTTAGCTTATTTGCGTGATTTCGCTTTTAAGGCTCAAATACAGCTATCTTTTGAAAGCAACACGTTAGAAACTTCTTGGTGTGTTTTTCATGCATTTGGACCCAAAAGAAGCTCATTGGATGTAGTTGTGTTTCTAAGCTTCATTTAGCTTATTTGCGTGATTTCGCTTTTAAGGCTCAAATACAGCTATCTTTTGAAAGCAACACGTTAGAAACTTCTTGGTGTGTTTTTCATGCATTTGGACCCAAAAGAAGCTCATTGGGATGTAGTTGTGTTTCTAAGCTTCATTTTAGCTTATTTGCGTGATTTCGCTTTTAAGGCTCAAATACAGCTATCTTTTGAAAGCAACACGTTAGAAACTTCTTGGTGTGTTTTTCATGCATTTGGACCCAAAAGAAGCTCATTGGGATGTAGTTGTGTTTCTAAGCTTCATTTAAGCTTATATGCGTGATTTCGCTTTTAAGGCTCAAATACAGCTATCTTTTGAAAGCAACACGTTAGAAACTTCTTGTGTGTTTTTCATGCATTTGGACCCAAAAGAAGCTCATTGGGATGTAGTTGTGTTTCTCAGCTTCATTTTAGCTTATTTGCGTGATTTTGCTTTTAAGGCTCAAATACAGCTATCTTTTGAAAGCAACACGTTAGAAACTTCTTGGTGTGTTTTTCATGCATTTGGACCCAAAAGAAGCTCATTCGGATGCAGTTGTGTCTCTAAGCTTCATTTTAGCTTATTTGCGTGATTTTGCGTTTAAGGCTCAAATACAGCTATCTTTTGAAAGCAACACGTTAGAACTTTTTGGTGTGTTTTTCATGCATTTGGACCGAAAAGAAGCACATTCGGATGTAGTTGTGTTTCTAAGCTTCATTTTAGCTTATATGCGTGATTTCGCTTTTAAGGCTCAAATACAGCTATCTTTTGAAAGCAACACGTTAGAAACTTCTTGGTGTGTTTTTCATGCATTTGGACCCAAAAGAAGCTCATTGGGATGTAGTTGTGTTTCTAAGCTTCATATTAGCTTATTTGCGTGATTTCGCTTTTAAGGCTCAAATACAGCTATCTTTTGAAAGCAACACGTTAGAAACTTATTGGTGTGTTTTTCATGCATTTGGACCCAAAAGAAGCTCATTGGGATGTAGTTGTGTTTCTAAGCTTCATTTTAGCTTATTTGCGTGATTTCGCTTTTAAGGCTCAAATACAGCTATCTTTTGAAAGCAACACGTTAGAAACTTATTGGTGTGTTTTTCATGCATTTGGACCCAAAAGAAGCTCATTGGGATGTAGTTGTGTTTCTAAGCTTCATTTTAGCTTATTTGCGTGATTTCGCTTTTAAGGCTCAAATAAAGCTATCTTTTGAAAGCAACACGTTAGAAACTTCTTGGTTTGTCTTTCATGCATTTGGACCGAAAAGAAGCAAATTGGGATGTAGTTGTGTTTCTAAGCTTCATTTTAGCTTATATGCGTGATTTCGCTTTTAAGGCTCAAATACAGCTATCTTTTGAAAGCAACACGTTAGAAACTTCTTGGTGTGTTTTTCATGCATTTGGACCCAAAAGAAGCTCATTGGGATGTAGTTGTGTTTCTAAGCTTCATTTTAGCTTATTTGCGTGATTTCGCTTTTAAGGCTCAAATACAGCTATCTTATGAAAGCACACGTTAGAAACTTCTTGGTGTGTTTTTCATGCATTTGGACCGAAAAGAAGCAAATTGGGATGTAGTTGTGTTTCTAAGCTTCATTTTAGCTTATTTGCGTGATTTCGCTTTTAAGGCTCAAATACAGCTATCTTTGAAAGCAACACGTTAGAAACTTCTTGGTGTGTTTTTCATGCATTTGACCCAAAAGAAGCTCATTGGGATGTAGTTGTGTTTCTAAGCTTCATTTTAGCTTATTTGCGTGATTTCGCTTTTAAGGCTCAAATACAGCTATCTTTTGAAAGCAACACGTTAGAAACTTCTTGGTGTGTTTTTCATGCATTTGGACCCAAAAGAAGCTCATTGGGATGTAGTTGTGTTTCTAAGCTTCATTTTAGCTTATTTGCGTGATTTCGCTTTTAAGGCTCAAATACAGCTATCTTTGAAAGCAACACGTTAGAAACTTCTTGGTGTGTTTTTCATGCATTTGGACCCCAAAAGAAGCTCATTGGGATGTAGTTGTGTTTCTAAGCTTCATTTAAGCTTATATGCGTGATTTCGCTTTTAAGGCTCAAATACAGCTATCTTTTGAAAGCAACACGTTAGAAACTTCTTGGTGTGTTTTTCATGCATTTGGACCCAAAAGAAGCTCATTGGGATGTAGTTGTGTTTCTCAGCTTCATTTTAGCTTATTTGCGTGATTTTGCTTTTAAGGCTCAAATACAGCTATCTTTTGAAAGCAACACGTTAGAAACTTCTTGGTGTGTTTTTCATGCATTTGGACCCAAAAGAAGCTCATTCGGATGCAGTTGTGTCTCTAAGCTTCATTTTAGGCTTATTTGCGTGATTTTGCGTTTAAGGCTCAAATACAGCTATCTTTTGAAAGCAACACGTTAGAAACTTTTTGGTGTGTTTTTCATGCATTTGGACCGAAAAGAAGCACATTCGGATGTAGTTGTGTTTCTAAGCTTCATTTTAGCTTATATGCGTGATTTCGCTTTTAAGGCTCAAATACAGCTATCTTTTGAAAGCAACACGTTAGAAACTTCTTGGTGTGTTTTTCATGCATTTGGACCCAAAAGAAGCTCATTGGGATGTAGTTGTGTTTCTAAGCTTCATATTAGCTTATTTGCGTGATTTCGCTTTTAAGGCTCAAATACAGCTATCTTTTGAAAGCAACACGTTAGAAACTTATTGGTGTGTTTTTCATGCATTTGGACCCAAAAGAAGCTCATTGGATGTAGTTGTGTTTCTAAGCTTCATTTTAGCTTATTTGCGTGATTCGCTTTTAAGGCTCAAATACAGCTATCTTTTGAAAGCAACACGTTAGAAACTTCTTGGTGTGTTTTTCATGCATTTGGACCCAAAAGAAGCTCATTGGGATGTAGTTGTGTTTCTAAGCTTCATTTTAGCTTATTTGCGTGATTTCGCTTTTAAGGCTCAAATACAGCTATCTTTTGAAAGCAACACGTTAGAAACTTCTTGGTGTGTTTTTCATGCATTTGGGACCCAAAAGAAGCTCATTGGGATGTAGTTGTGTTTCTAAGCTTCATTTTAGCTTATTTGCGTGATTTCGCTTTTAAGGCTCAAATACAGCTATCTTTTGAAAGCAACACGTTAGAAATAGAAACTTCTTGTGTGTTTTTCATGCATTTGGAGCCAAAAGAAGCTCATTGGGATGTAGTTGTGTTTCTAAGCTTCATATTAGCTTATTTGCGTGATTTCGCTTTTAAGGCTCAAATACAGCTATCTTATGAAAGCAACACGTTAGAAACTTCTTGGTGTGTTTTTCATGCATTTGGACCAAAAGAAGCTCATTGGGATGTAGTTGTGTTTCTAAGCTTCATTTTAGCTTATTTGCGTGATTTCGCTTTTAAGGCTCAAATACAGCTATCTTATGAAAGCAACAACGTTAGAAACTTCTTGGTGTGTTTTTCATGCATCTTGGACCGAAAAGAAGCAAATTGGGATGTAGTTGTGTTTCTAAGCTTCATTTTAGCTTATTGCGTGAATTTCGCTTTTAAGGCTCAAATACAGCTATCTTTGAAAGCAACACGTTAGAAACTTCTTGGTGTGTTTTTCATGCATTTGGACCCAAAAGAAGCTCATTGGGATGTAGTTGTGTTTCTAAGCTTCATTTTAGCTTATTTGCGTGATTTCGCTTTTAAGGCTCAAATACAGCTATCTTTTGAAAGCAACACGTTAGAAACTTCTTGGTGTGTTTTTCATGCTTTTGGACCCAAAAGAAGCTCATTGGGATGTAGTTGTGTTTCTAAGCTTCATTTTAGCTTATTTGCGTGATTTCGCTTTTAAGGCTCAAATACAGCTATCTTTTGAAAGCAACACGTTAGAAACTTCTTGGTGTGTTTTTCATGCATTTGGACCCAAAAGAAGCTCATTGGGATGTAGTTTGTGTTTCTAAGCTTCATTTAAGCTTATATGCGTGATTTCGCTTTTAAGGCTCAAATACAGCTATCTTTGAAAGCAACACGTTAGAAACTTCTTGGTGTGTTTTTTCATGCATTTGGACCCAAAAGAAGCTCATTGGGATGTAGTTGTGTTTTCTCAGCTTCATTTAGCTTATTTGCGTGATTTTGCTTTTAAGGCTCAAATACAGCTATCTTTTGAAAGCAACACGTTAGAAACTTCTTGGTGTGTTTTTCATGCATTTGGACCCAAAAGAAGCTCATTCGGATGCAGTTGTGTCTCTAAGCTTCATTTTAGCTTATTTGCGTGATTTTGCGTTTAAGGCTCAAATACAGCTATCTTTTGAATCGCAACACGTTAGAAACTTTTTGGTGTGTTTTTCATGCATTTGGACCGAAAAGAAGCACATTCGGATGTAGTTGTGTTTCTAAGCTTCATTTTAGCTTATATGCGTGATTTCGCTTTTAAGGCTCAAATACAGCTATCTTTTGAAAGCAACACGTTAGAAACTTCTTGGTGTGTTTTTCATGCATTTGGACCCAAAAGAAGCTCAGGATGTAGTTGTGTTTCTAAGCTTCATATTAGCTTATTTGCGTGATTTCGCTTTTAAGGCTCAAATACAGCTATCTTTTGAAAGCAACACGTTAGAAACTTATTGGTGTGTTTTTCATGCATTTGGACCCAAAAGAAGCTCATTGGGATGTAGTTGTGTTTCTAAGCTTCATTTTAGCTTATTTGCGTGATTTCGCTTTTAAGGCTCAAATACAGCTATCTTTTGAAAGCAACACGTTAGAAACTTATTGGTGTGTTTTTCATGCATTTGGACCCAAAAGAAGCTCATTGGGATGTAGTTGTGTTTCTAAGCTTCATTTTAGCTTATTTGCGTGATTTCGCTTTTAAGGCTCAAATAAAGCTATCTTTTGAAAGCAACACGTTAGAAACTTCTTGGTTTGTCTTTCATGCATTTGGACCGAAAAGAAGCAAATTGGGATGTAGTTGTGTTTCTAAGCTTCATTTTAGCTTATATGCGTGATTTCGCTTTTAAGGCTCAAATACAGCTATCTTTTGAAAGCAACACGTTAGAAACTTCTTGGTGTGTTTTTCATGCATTTGGACCCAAAAGAAGCTCATTGGGATGTAGTTGTGTTTCTAAGCTTCATTTTAGCTTATTTGCGTGATTTCGCTTTTAAGGCTCAAATACAGCTATCTTATGAAAGCAACACGTTAGAAACTTCTTGGTGTGTTTTTCATGCATTTGGACCGAAAAGAAGCAAATTGGGATGTAGTTGTGTTTCTAAGCTTCATTTTAGCTTATTTGCGTGATTTCGCTTTTAAGGCTCAAATACAGCTATCTTTTGAAAGCAACACGTTAGAAACTTCTTGGTGTGTTTTTCATGCATTTGGACCCAAAAGAAGCTCATTGGGATGTAGTTGTGTTTCTAAGCTTCATTTTAGCTTATTTGCGTGATTTCGCTTTTAAGGCTCAAATACAGCTATCTTTTGAAAGCAACACGTTAGAAACTTCTTGGTGTGTTTTTCATGCATTTGGACCCAAAAGAAGCTCATTGGGATGTAGTTGTGTTTCTAAGCTTCATTTTAGCTTATTTGCGTGATTTCGCTTTTAAGGCTCAAATACAGCTATCTTTTGAAAGCAACACGTTAGAAACTTCTTGGTGTGTTTTTCATGCATTTGGACCCAAAAGAAGCTCATTGGGATGTAGTTGTGTTTCTAAGCTTCATTTAAGCTTATATGCGTGATTTCGCTTTTAAGGCTCAAATACAGCTATCTTTTGAAAGCAACACGTTAGAAACTTCTTGGTGTGTTTTTCATGCATTTGGACCCAAAAGAAGCTCATTGGGATGTAGTTGTGTTTCTCAGCTTCATTTTAGCTTATTTGCGTGATTTTGCTTTTAAGGCTCAAATACAGCTATCTTTTGAAAGCAACACGTTAGAAACTTCTTGGTGTGTTTTTCATGCATTTGGACCCAAAAGAAGCTCATTCGGATGCAGTTGTGTCTCTAAGCTTCATTTTAGCTTATTTGCGTGATTTTGCGTTTAAGGCTCAAATACAGCTATCTTTTGAAAGCAACACGTTAGAAACTTTTTGGTGTGTTTTTCATGCATTTGGACCGAAAAGAAGCACATTCGGATGTAGTTGTGTTTCTAAGCTTCATTTTAGCTTATATGCGTGATTTCGCTTTTAAGGCTCAAATACAGCTATCTTTTGAAAGCAACACGTTAGAAACTTCTTGGTGTGTTTTTCATGCATTTGGACCCAAAAGAAGCTCATTGGGATGTAGTTGTGTTTCTAAGCTTCATATTAGCTTATTTGCGTGATTTCGCTTTTAAGGCTCAAATACAGCTATCTTTTGAAAGCAACACGTTAGAAACTTATTGGTGTGTTTTTCATGCATTTGGACCCAAAAGAAGCTCATTGGGATGTAGTTGTGTTTCTAAGCTTCATTTTAGCTTATTTGCGTGATTTCGCTTTTAAGGCTCAAATACAGCTATCTTTTGAAAGCAACACGTTAGAAACTTCTTGGTGTGTTTTCATGCATTTGGACCCAAAAGAAGCTCATTGGGATGTAGTTGTGTTTCTAAGCTTCATTTTAGCTTATTTGCGTGATTTCGCTTTTAAGGCTCAAATACAGCTATCTTTTGAAAGCAACACGTTAGAAACTTCTTGGTGTGTTTTTCATGCATTTGGACCCAAAAGAAGCTCATTGGGATGAAGTTGTGTTTCTAAGCTTCATTTTAGCTTATTTGCGTGATTTCGCTTTTAAGGCTCAAATAAAGCTATCTTTTGAAAGCAACACGTTAGAAACTTCTTGGTTTGTCTTTCATGCATTTGGACCGAAAAGAAGCAAATTGGGATGTAGTTGTGTTTCTAAGCTTCATTTTAGCTTATATGCGTGATTTCGCTTTTAAGGCTCAAATACAGCTATCTTTTGAAAGCAACACGTTAGAAACTTCTTGTTGTGTTTTTCATGCATTTGGACCCAAAAGAAGCTCATTGGGATGTAGTTGTGTTTCTAAGCTTCATTTTAGCTTATTTGCGTGATTTCGCTTTTAAGGCTCAAATACAGCTATCTTTTGAAAGCAACACGTTAGAAACTTCTTGGTGTGTTTTCATGCATTTGGACCCAAAAGAAGCTCATTTGGATGTAGTTGTGTTTCTAAGCTTCATTTTAGCTTATTTGCGTGATTTCGCTTTTAAGGCTCAAATACAGCTATCTTTTGAAAGCAACACGTTAGAAACTTATTGGTGTGTTTTTCATGCATTTGGACCCAAAAGAAGCTCATTGGGATGTAGTTGTGTTTCTAAGCTTCATTTTAGCTTATTTGCGTGATTTCGCTTTTAAGGCTCAAATAAAGCTATCTTTTGAAAGCAACACGTTAGAAACTTCTTGGTGTGTTTTTCATGCATTTGGACCCAAAAGAAGCTCATTGGGATGTAGTTGTGTTTCTCGGCTTCATTTTAGCTTATTTGCGTGATTTTGCGTTTAAGGCTCAAATACAGCTATCTTTTGTGATTTTGCTTTTAAGGCTCAAATACAGCTATCTTTTGAAAGCAACACGTTAGAAACTTCTTGGTGTGTTTTTCATGCATTTGGACCCAAAAGAAGCTCATTGGATGTAGTTGTGTTTCTCGGCTTCATTTTAGCTTATTTGCGTGATTTTGCGTTTAAGGCTCAAATACAGCTATCTTTTGTGATTTTGCTTTTAAGGCTCAAATACAGCTATCTTTTGAAAGCAACACGTTAGAAACTTCTTGGTTTGTTTTTCATGCATTTGGACCGAAAAGAAGCAAATTGGGATGTAGTTGTGTTTCTAAGCTTCATTTTAGCTTATATGTGTGGGAATGTTTTGGAACGTGGATGGAGATTTATAATTTAATATATCTCATCCTAACTTGTGCTAACAAGTTCAACTAGCAGAGTAACATTCCCTTTTAAAATACACACAGCGGAAGTTGCTTTGATTCGCTAGAATCAACTTAATCTAGTTTCCTGGTTTGTCACTATATTTCCCCTTTGTCCCTCTTCAAATAAGACACAACACACGTCTTCTATAAAAAGATATAAAATGTTTACTCACATATATCCAGCTCAAGACAAATCCCAAAGAAGGCAGGCTTATTCTTAGTAAAGATATTTACAATTGGAATCTCTCCATGTGGGAGAGAAGTCGGCTAGGCCCCAGTTGGCTGGAAGCCAACTGAGCATCCTCCTCGCAGTTCGAGTGAGAGAGTGGAATGGAATGGAATGGCCGCTGACCTGTGAGGTTCTTTGTTCATACCTTCCCAGGTGAAGCCACTCCCACATCTAGTTGCAAGAGGAAATTGCCTCAATCCATGTGACCAGGAAGTTGTGGCTGGAGGACTGAGGCAATCTCCACTATCTGCTCTAGCATTGTTGTACTTGACTGCTCTAGTGTTTACATCCCACAAACCCCTTCTCAGGCAAATACAACATACAAAACATAAACAACTTTATTCAACCACCCAGAGTCCCAGCTTGACACGTAGATTCTGGAAACTCTCTTTTGGCAAGGGTTTTGTCAAGATGTCGGCAGTCATCTCTTTGGTGCAGCAATAAGACAGTTCCACAAGTCCATCTTGCACCATCTGGCGTATATAGTGGTACCTGACACCAATGTGTTTGGTTCTGGCTAGGAACTTTTCACTCTGCGTCAGCTTCAGGCAACTTTGATTGTCCTCTAGCAGGCTGACAGGTTCCCTTCTCACCAGTCCAAAGTCTTTGATGAGTTCATCAAGCCAGGCAATTTCTCTGCATGCTTCCGTTGCAGCAACATATTCGGACTCTGTTGAAGACAAAGCTACACAACTCTGTTTATAGCTGCCCCACACAACAGGTCCATCCCCAAACATAAAAACATGACCGCTTGTGGATTTATAGTCAGCATTATCCCCGGCCCAATCTGCATCAGTGTACCCAACCAACTTAGGGTCTCTGACAGCTGGCAACTTTAATTTACAATTTATTGTACCTTTCAGGTATCTAACCACCCTTTTCAGCCCGCTAAATCATGCTCAGTGGGAGAATTCACTTTTCTACTCAGAATCCCCACAGCATTAGCTAAGTCAGGTCTACATGTGGTAACCATATACAAAAGTTTACCAATTACCGACCTATATTGACTGTTATCTGGCAACAGCTTCGAATCTGCTGATTCTTCAAGAAGTCTGTAGCCATGGGCGTTGCAACCGGGTGTGCGTCTTGCATCTGCAAATACTCAATCAGTTCATGAATCTTTTGCTTCTGGCTGAGAAGAAATGAGCCGTCTTCTTCTCTTTCCACTTGAATTCCTAGGTAGTACTTGACATCTCCAAGTTCTTTTACTTGTACCTCCTTGCTGAGGTGTTTTACTATTTGTGTATAGTCTCTATTATTTGCAGTAGCAATAATCAAGTCATCGACAAAAGCCAATATGTATGAATATTGTCCATTACTTGACTTGGTGTACAAGCACTTGTCTGCGTTTCCTTGCTTGTACCCAAGTTGCACAAGCATGCTGTGCAATTTCTGATTCCAGGCTCTAGCCGCTTGTTTAAGCCCATAGATTCCTTTCTGGAGTCGACACACGAGGTGCGTCTCATTTGGTTTTGTGAAACCTTTAGGTTGTTTCATATATATTTCTTCTGAAATTCTCCCATGTAAAAACGCAGTACATATGTCAACGTGCTTCACGTCCAATTGTTTAGAGGCTGCAATGCTCAAAAGCATTCGGACGGTACTATATCTTACGGTTGGTGCGAAAACTTCGTCATAATCTTCACCAAAACGTTGTGAAAAACCTTGCGCTACTAGCCTTGCTTTGTAGCATTCCACTTCCCCTTCTGACCCCTTCTTAACCTTGAACACCCACTTGCACCCAATGGCCTTCTTACCAGGAGGTAGCTCTGTGAGGGTCCACGTCTGGTTCTGATGCAGTGCATCCATCTCCTCCTGAGCGGCCTTCTTCCAGAGACTGGCTTGCGCAGATGGCATCTTCAGAATCTCTTCCCATGTGGAAGGTTCCTGTGGAGACACCGACCCTGCAAGGTAGGACAGTCTTGCTGGTGGGACACCTCTGTTGGTTCTGGATGAGCGTCTGACCTCTGGTTCTGGTTCCTGAACCGCATCAGCTTCCTCACTCCCTTCCAACGGTGGCATGTCCTCATCTGAGTCCTCCTCTTCGTCTCTGGAGCCGCCAGGGGTCTGGTCATCTGCGTCTTCTGGTGCGTCGCCTGTAGGGGGTGCTATGACACTAGAAGGCAGATTAGTACCATGTGGGGTTTCAGAAGGAAAGTTTATGAGTTCTTGAGTCCATTCTGACTCCTTTGAGCAGCCAATAACAGTGTTCTTTGTGTCTGCTTTTGCATGTTCATCAAAATAAATTGCATGGTGCGCACTCACTTTGCCTGTCTGTAAGTCCATTACTCTGTATCCTTTGCCTCCAGCAGCATATCCCACTAAGATACCTGCTTGTGCTCTGGAGTCAAGCTTGTGCCTCTGTTCCTTGGGCACGTGGTAGTAACATATACTGCCAAATACACGTATGTGCGACAGACTAGGCACCTTTCCATGCCAAAGTTCAAATGGTGTGCGCTGTGTTGCCTTTGTTGGCAACCTGTTCTGGAGATAGACAGCCGTGTAAGCAGCATCTCCCCACATCTTCCTAGGGAGGGATGCTTCCTTCGGCATACACCTTGTCATTTCCATAATGGATCTGAACTTCCTTTCAGCTATGGAGTTCTGTTGTGGCGTGTAAGGAACTGTGGTTACATGTGTAATTCCTTCCTTTGCCATAAGGGCTTTCATCTCATGTGAGCAGTATTCTCCTCCATTGTCAGACATTAAGACACCTGGAGCTCTTTGGAACTTGTTCCTAACCATGGCAATGTAATTCTTGAACATTTCTACTGTCTCACTTTTATCTTTGATGAAATATGCCACACAATATCTCGAAAAATCATCAAGAAAAATCAAAATATACTTGTTGTGTCCAAGTGATGGAACACTGAGTGGCCCACACAAATCTGAATGCACAATATCCAGAACTTTGGTACTCCTTTGTTCTGTGCAACGTGTAAAAGAAGGTTTTACTGCCTTTTCAGTAACACAAGTTATGCATTTTGTTGGAGCTTGGTTGCTGCTCCCTTTTACCTGCAAACCTGTGACAAGATCACTTTCCTGTAGACTCTTAATGATGGTGGTATCTCTGTGTGCAAGTCTTCTATGCCACAGCGTCAAATCTGCGTCTTCCTTCTGGCTGGAGCGTGCCACTTTTGCAGACTGGTTCTCTGAAAGATTAACCTCATAAACACCATTTATTAATTTTGCTTCAATGTACACTTCACCATCTTTAGTTACACTGCACTGTCCATTCTCAAATGTGATCTTGAAACCTTTCTTGTCCAAAGTAGAGACACTGAGTAAATTGCAGCTCAGTTCTGGTACATACACAACATTGGACATTCTGGTCCTAAAAGATTCATTGTTTACATTGAACTCCAAATGTATTGAACCTTCACCTTTGGACTTTAAAATATTTCCATTTGCAACCTCAATTTCAGTCTCTTTATCATTTAATTCATTAAAACAGTCTCTTTTAAACGTATAGTGCGAACTGCATCCACTGTCCAACAACCACTTATTGTGTGTGTTTTCTTGGCTCTGGACAGCTAAACTCCTTTCTTTCAACAGCATGTTGCACTCAAATTTCCCTTTTCTTTCTCCTTTACGCTGAAAGGCTTGGGAATCTTTCTCTTTAGCTTTAGGCACTCTACAATTTCTGGCTATATGGCCGATTTTATTACAATTGTGACATGTGACCTTCTCGTGTCCATCTCTGGACTGTGCAGGCTGTTTAAGAACATAATTGCTGCCTTTATTTCTAGTGCTCCTTTCTGGGGAATCAGATCTCTTTCTGCATTCCTCTCTTAATTCACTAGTCAGTTCCTTAAAAGTTAGATTCTCTTTATGATCCATCAAACTGACAAATGCATCAAAATGTGGCCCTAATGAGGCTAACAGAAATGATACCTTTGTTACTTCATCAAAAGATTGTGGAGTAAGTTCAAGCTTTTGAATAATTTCTGTGAATTTATCAATATGCTCTGTGAATTCTTCTTTTGAATTCATTCTCAGTCTAGTTAATTTGCCCATCAATGTTCTGTAGGAGTTCTTTGTAGATTCTCCATACATGCGCTCAATATCTTTTAGGATCTGAGATGCATCATCTTTGCTATTTATTAACGATAGATGCTTATTGCGAAGTCCACTCAAAATTATGTGCTTGGCCTCGCTGTTCTGCCTTTTCCAGACTTTAATCTTGGCTAAGGCTTCATCACTTGTACCTTCGGGCTTTGATTTCTCAATCGCATCCAAAACATCCCTTGCTTCTAAATATGCTATTAAGCGCGTTTTCCAGTGCACAAAATTGTCCTCATCTAGCAGCATTAAGCCTGGCTTTGCTTCACTATAAAAACTGGCACTAGCCATCTTAAAATCCAAAATTTGGAAAAAAAATTCAAAATTCAAAAATTTGTCAAAATTCAAAATCAAAATCTCAAAATTCTCAAAATGCAAAAAGCAAAAGCCTCAAAATAAATCTTCACTGCCTTTTGGGTCTTTTGTGAGCTCTGAGGGAGGGGAGGGGTAGCTTAATCCCCCTTTCTCTAAACAATGGAACAAAGGACCATGCGGTCTCACCAGGAAATGCTCTCAGAAAAATCCTACTCAACTCAAAAATGCAATCCAACGCAATCCTTCAAAAATACACAAAATACGTAGCGCTGGGCATACATAACCCTTTGTGGGAATGTTTTGGAACGTGGATGGAGATTTATAATTTAATATATCTCATCCTAACTTGTGCTAACAAGTTCAACTAGCAGAGTAACATTCCCTTTTAAAATACACACAGCGGAAGTTGCTTTGATTCGCTAGAATCAACTTAATCTAGTTTCTTGGTTTGTCACTATATTTCCCCTTTGTCCCTCTTCAAATAAGACACAACACACGTCTTCTATAAAAAGATATAAAATGTTTACTCACATATATCCAGCTCAAGACAAATCCCAAAGAAGGCAGGCTTATTCTTAGTAAAGATATTTACAATTGGAATCTCTCCATGTGGGAGAGAAGTCGGCTAGGCCCCAGTTGGCTGGAAGCCAACTGAGCATCCTCCTCGCAGTTCGAGTGAGAGAGTGGAATGGAATGGAATGGCCGCTGACCTGTGAGGTTCTTTGTTCATACCTTCCCAGGTGAAGCCACTCCCACATCTAGTTGCAAGAGGAAATTGCCTCAATCCATGTGACCAGGAAGTTGTGGCTGGAGGACTGAGGCAATCTCCACTATCTGCTCTAGCATTGTTGTACTTGACTGCTCTAGTGTTTACATCCCACAATATGCGTGATTTCGCTTTTAAGGCTCAAATGCAGCTATCTTTTGAAAGCAACACGTTAGAAACTTCTTGGTGTGTTTTTCATGCATTTGGACCCAAAAGAAGCTCATTGGGATGTAGTTGTGTTTCTAAGCTTCATTTTAGCTTATTTGCGTGATTTCGCTTTTAAGGCTCAAATACAGCTATCTTATGAAAGCAACACGTTAGAAACTTCTTGGTGTGTTTTTCATGCATTTGGACCGAAAAGAAGCAAATTGGGATGTAGTTGTGTTTCTAAGCTTCATTTTAGCTTATTTGCGTGATTTCGCTTTTAAGGCTCAAATACAGCTATCTTTTGAAAGCAACACGTTAGAAACTTCTTGGTGTGTTTTTCATGCATTTGGACCCAAAAGAAGCTCATTGGGATGTAGTTGTGTTTCTAAGCTTCATTTTAGCTTATTTGCGTGATTTCGCTTTTAAGGCTCAAATACAGCTATCTTTTGAAAGCAACACGTTAGAAACTTCTTGGAGTGTTTTTCATGCATTTGGACCCAAAAGAAGCTCATTGGGATGTAGTTGTGTTTCTAAGCTTCATTTAAGCTTATATGCGTGATTTCGCTTTTAAGGCTCAAATACAGCTATCTTTTGAAAGCAACACGTTAGAAACTTCTTGGTGTGTTTTTCATGCATTTGGACCCAAAAGAAGCTCATTGGGATGTAGTTGTGTTTCTCAGCTTCATTTTAGCTTATTTGCGTGATTTTGCTTTTAAGGCTCAAATACAGCTATCTTTTGAAAGCAACACGTTAGAAACTTCTTGGTGTGTTTTTCATGCATTTGGACCCAAAAGAAGCTCATTCGGATGCAGTTGTGTCTCTAAGCTTCGTTTTAGCTTATTTGCGTGATTTTGCGTTTAAGGCTCAAATACAGCTATCTTTTGAAAGCAACACGTTAGAAACTTCTTGGTGTGTTTTTCATGCATTTGAACCGAAAAGAAGCACATTCGGATGTAGTTGTGTTTCTAAGCTTCATTTTAGCTTATATGCGTGATTTCGCTTTTAAGGCTCAAATACAGCTATCTTTTGAAAGCAACACGTTAGAAACTTCTTGGTGTGTTTTTCATGCATTTGGACCCAAAAGAAGCTCATTGGGATGTAGTTGTGTTTCTAAGCTTCATTTTAGCTTATTTGCGTGATTTCGCTTTTAAGGCTCAAATACAGCTATCTTTTGAAAGCAACACGTTAGAAACTTCTTGGTGTGTTTTTCATGCATTTGGACCCAAAAGAAGCTCATTGGGATGTAGTTGTGTTTCTAAGCTTCATTTTAGCTTATTTGCGTGATTTCGCTTTTAAGGCTCAAATACAGCTATCTTTTGAAAGCAACACGTTAGAAACTTATTGGTGTGTTTTTCATGCATTTGGACCCAAATGAAGCTCATTGGGATGTAGTTGTGTTTCTAAGCTTCATTTTAGCTTATTTGCGTGATTTCGCTTTTAAGGCTCAAATACAGCTATCTTTTGAAAGCAACACGTTAGAAACTTCTTGGTGTGTTTTTCATGCATTTGGACCCAAAAGAAGCTCATTGGGATGTAGTTGTGTTTCTAAGCTTCATTTTAGCTTATTTGCGTGATTTCGCTTTTAAGGCTCAAATACAGCTATCTTTTGAAAGCAACACGTTAGAAACTTCTTGGAGTGTTTTTCATGCATTTGGACCCAAAAGAAGCTCATTGGGATGTAGTTGTGTTTCTAAGCTTCATTTAAGCTTATATGCGTGATTTCGCTTTTAAGGCTCAAATACAGCTATCTTTTGAAAGCAACACGTTAGAAACTTCTTGGTGTGTTTTTCATGCATTTGGACCCAAAAGAAGCTCATTCGGATGCAGTTGTGTCTCTAAGCTTCGTTTTAGCTTATTTGCGTGATTTTGCGTTTAAGGCTCAAATACAGCTATCTTTTGAAAGCAACACGTTAGAAACTTTTTGGTGTGTTTTTCATGCATTTGAACCGAAAAGAAGCACATTCGGATGTAGTTGTGTTTCTAAGCTTCATTTTAGCTTATATGCGTGATTTCGCTTTTAAGGCTCAAATACAGCTATCTTTTGAAAGCAACACGTTAGAAACTTCTTGGTGTGTTTTTCAAGCATTTGGACCCAAAAGAAGCTCATTGGGATGTAGTTGTGTTTCTAAGCTTCATTTTAGCTTATTTGCGTGATTTCGCTTTTAAGGCTCAAATACAGCTATCTTTTGAAAGCAACACGTTAGAAACTTCTTGGTGTGTTTTTCATGCATTTGGACCCAAAAGAAGCTCATTGGGATGTAGTTGTGTTTCTAAGCTTCATTTTAGCTTATTTGCGTGATTTCGCTTTTAAGGCTCAAATACAGCTATCTTTTGAAAGCAACACGTTAGAAACTTCTTGGTGTGTTTTTCATGCATTTGGACCCAAAAGAAGCTCATTGGGATGTAGTTGTGTTTCTAAGCTTCATTTTAGCTTATTTGCGTGATTTCGCTTTTAAGGCTCAAATACAGCTATCTTTTGAAAGCAACACGTTAGAAACTTCTTGGTGTGTTTTTCATGCATTTGGACCCAAAAGAAGCTCATTGGGATGTAGTTGTGTTTCTAAGCTTCATTTTAGCTTACTTGCGTGATTTCGCTTTTAAGGCTCAAATACAGCTATCTTTTGAAAGCAACACGTTAGAAACTTCTTGGTGTGTTTTTCATGCATTTGGACCCAAAAGAAGCTCATTGGGATGTAGTTGTGTTTCTAAGCTTCATTTTAGCTTATATGCGTGATTTCGCTTTTAAGGCTCAAATACAGCTATCTTTTGAAAGCAACACGTTAGAAACTTCTTGGTGTGTTTTTCATGCATTTGGACCCAAAAGAAGCTCATTGGGATGTAGTTGTGTTTCTAAGCTTCATTTTAGCTTATTTGCGTGATTTCGCTTTTAAGGCTCAAATACAGCTATCTTTTGAAAGCAACACGTTAGAAACTTCTTGGTGTGTTTTTCATGCATTTGGACCCAAAAGAAGCTCATTGGGATGTAGTTGTGTTTCTAAGCTTCATTTTAGCTTATTTGCGTGATTTCGCTTTTAAGGCTCAAATACAGCTATCTTTTGAAAGCAACACGTTAGAAACTTCTTGGTGTGTTTTTCATGCATTTGGACCCAAAAGAAGCTCATTGGGATGTAGTTGTGTTTCTAAGCTTCATTTTAGCTTATTTGCGTGATTTCGCTTTTAAGGCTCAAATACAGCTATCTTTTGAAAGCAACACGTTAGAAACTTCTTGGTGTGTTTTTCATGCATTTGGACCCAAAAGAAGCTCATTGGGATGTAGTTGTGTTTCTAAGCTTCATTTTAGCTTATTTGCGTGATTTCGCTTTTAAGGCTCAAATACAGCTATCTTTTGAAAGCAACACGTTAGAAACTTCTTGGTGTGTTTTTCATGCATTTGGACCCAAAAGAAGCTCATTGGGATGTAGTTGTGTTTCTAAGCTTCATTTAAGCTTATATGCGTGATTTCGCTTTTAAGGCTCAAATACAGCTATCTTTTGAAAGCAACACGTTAGAAACTTCTTGGTGTGTTTTTCATGCATTTGGACCCAAAAGAAGCTCATTGGGGTGTAGTTGTGTTTCTAAGCTTCATTTTAGCTTATTTGCGTGATTTCGCTTTTAAGGCTCAAATACAGCTATCTTTTGAAAGTAACACGTTAGAAACTTCTTGGTGTGTTTTTCATGCATTTGGACCCAAAAGAAGCTCATTGGGATGTAGTTGTGTTTCTAAGCTTCATTTTAGCTTATTTGCGTGATTTCGCTTTTAAGGCTCAAATACAGCTATCTTTTGAAAGCAACACGTTAGAAACTTCTTGGTGTGTTTTTCATGCATTTGGACCCAAAAGAAGCTCATTGGGATGTAGTTGTGTTTCTAAGCTTCATTTTAGCTTATTTGCGTGATTTCGCTTTTAAGGCTCAAATACAGCTATCTTTTGAAAGCAACACGTTAGAAACTTCTTGGTGTGTTTTTCATGCATTTGGACCCAAAAGAAGCTCATTGGGATGTAGTTGTGTTTCTAAGCTTCATTTAAGCTTATATGCGTGATTTCGCTTTTAAGGCTCAAATACAGCTATCTTTTGAAAGCAACACGTTAGAAACTTCTTGGTGTGTTTTTCATGCATTTGGACCCAAAAGAAACTCATTGAGATGTAGTTGTGTTTCTCAGCTTCATTTTAGCTTATTTGCGTGATTTTGCTTTTAAGGCTCAAATACAGCTATCTTTTGAAAGCAACACGTTAGAAACTTCTTGGTGTGTTTTTCATGCATTTGGACCCAAAAGAAGCTCATTCGGATGCAGTTGTGTCTCTAAGCTTCATTTTAGCTTATTTGCGTGATTTTGCGTTTAAGGCTCAAATACAGCTATCTTTTGAAAGCAACACGTTAGAAACTTTTTGGTGTGTTTTTCATGCATTTGGACCGAAAAGAAGCACATTCGGATGTAGTTGTGTTTCTAAGCTTCATTTTAGCTTATATGCGTGATTTCGCTTTTAAGGCTCAAATACAGCTATCTTTTGAAAGCAACACGTTAGAAACTTCTTGGTGTGTTTTTCATGCATTTGGACCCAAAAGAAGCTCATTGGGATGTAGTTGTGTTTCTAAGCTTCATATTAGCTTATTTGCGTGATTTCGCTTTTAAGGCTCAAATACAGCTATCTTTTGAAAGCAACACGTTAGAAACTTATTGGTGTGTTTTTCATGCATTTGGACCCAAAAGAAGCTCATTGGGATGTAGTTGTGTTTCTAAGCTTCATTTTAGCTTATTTGCGTGATTTCGCTTTTAAGGCTCAAATACAGCTATCTTTTGAAAGCAACACGTTAGAAACTTCTTGGTGTGTTTTCATGCATTTGGACCCAAAAGAAGCTCATTTGGATGTAGTTGTGTTTCTAAGCTTCATTTTAGCTTATTTGCGTGATTTCGCTTTTAAGGCTCAAATACAGCTATCTTTTGAAAGCAACACGTTAGAAACTTATTGGTGTGTTTTTCATGCATTTGGACCCAAAAGAAGCTCATTGGGATGTAGTTGTGTTTCTAAGCTTCATTTTAGCTTATTTGCGTGATTTCGCTTTTAAGGCTCAAATAAAGCTATCTTTTGAAAGCAACACGTTAGAAACTTCTTGGTTTGTCTTTCATGCATTTGGACCGAAAAGAAGCAAATTGGGATGTAGTTGTGTTTCTAAGCTTCATTTTAGCTTATATGCGTGATTTCGCTTTTAAGGCTCAAATACAGCTATCTTTTGAAAGCAACACGTTAGAAACTTCTTGGTGTGTTTTTCATGCATTTGGACCCAAAAGAAGCTCATTGGGATGTAGTTGTGTTTCTAAGCTTCATTTTAGCTTATTTGCGTGATTTCGCTTTTAAGGCTCAAATACAGCTATCTTATGAAAGCAACACGTTAGAAACTTCTTGGTGTGTTTTTCATGCATTTGGACCCAAAAGAAGCTCATTGGGATGTAGTTGTGTTTCTAAGCTTCATTTTAGCTTATTTGCGTGATTTCGCTTTTAAGGCTCAAATACAGCTATCTTTTGAAAGCAACACGTTAGAAACTTCTTGGTGTGTTTTTCATGCATTTGGACCCAAAAGAAGCTCATTGGGATGTAGTTGTGTTTCTAAGCTTCATTTTAGCTTATTTGCGTGATTTCGCTTTTAAGGCTCAAATACAGCTATCTTTTGAAAGCAACACGTTAGAAACTTCTTGGTGTGTTTTTCATGCATTTGGACCCAAAAGAAGCTCATTGGGATGTAGTTGTGTTTCTAAGCTTCATTTTAGCTTATTTGCGTGATTTCGCTTTTAAGGCTCAAATACAGCTATCTTTTGAAAGCAACACGTTAGAAACTTCTTGGTGTGTTTTTCATGCATTTGGACCCAAAAGAAGCTCATTGGGATGTAGTTGTGTTTCTAAGCTTCATTTAAGCTTATATGCGTGATTTCGCTTTTAAGGCTCAAATACAGCTATCTTTTGAAAGCAACACGTTAGAAACTTCTTGGTGTGTATTTCATGCATTTGGACCCAAAAGAAGCTCATTGGGATGTAGTTGTGTTTCTCAGCTTCATTTTAGCTTATTTGCGTGATTTTGCTTTTAAGGCTCAAATACAGCTATCTTTTGAAAGCAACACGTTAGAAACTTCTTGGTGTGTTTTTCATGCATTTGGACCCAAAAGAAGCTCATTCGGATGCAGTTGTGTCTCTAAGCTTCATTTTAGCTTATTTGCGTGATTTTGCGTTTAAGGCTCAAATACAGCTATCTTTTGAAAGCAACACGTTAGAAACTTTTTGGTGTGTTTTTCATGCATTTGGACCGAAAAGAAGCACATTCGGATGTAGTTGTGTTTCTAAGCTTCATTTTAGCTTATATGCGTGATTTCGCTTTTAAGGCTCAAATACAGCTATCTTTTGAAAGCAACACGTTAGAAACTTCTTGGTGTGTTTTTCATGCATTTGGACCCAAAAGAAGCTCATTGGGATGTAGTTGTGTTTCTAAGCTTCATTTTAGCTTATTTGCGTGATTTTGCTTTTAAGGCTCAAATACAGCTATCTTTTGAAAGCAACACGTTAGAAACTTCTTGGTGTGTTTTTCATGCATTTGGACCCAAAAGAAGCTCATTCGGATGCAGTTGTGTCTCTAAGCTTCATTTTAGCTTATTTGCGTGATTTTGCGTTTAAGGCTCAAATACAGCTATCTTTTGAAAGCAACACGTTAGAAACTTTTTGGTGTGTTTTTCATGCATTTGGACCGAAAAGAAGCACATTCGGATGTAGTTGTGTTTCTAAGCTTCATTTTAGCTTATATGCGTGATTTCGCTTTTAAGGCTCAAATACAGCTATCTTTTGAAAGCAACACGTTAGAAACTTCTTGGTGTGTTTTTCATGCATTTGGACCCAAAAGAAGCTCATTGGGATGTAGTTGTGTTTCTAAGCTTCATATTAGCTTATTTGCGTGATTTCGCTTTTAAGGCTCAAATACAGCTATCTTTTGAAAGCAACACGTTAGAAACTTATTGGTGTGTTTTTCATGCATTTGGACCCAAAAGAAGCTCATTGGGATGTAGTTGTGTTTCTAAGCTTCATTTTAGCTTATTTGCGTGATTTCGCTTTTAAGGCTCAAATACAGCTATCTTTTGAAAGCAACACGTTAGAAACTTCTTGGTGTGTTTTCATGCATTTGGACCCAAAAGAAGCTCATTGGGATGTAGTTGTGTTTCTAAGCTTCATTTTAGCTTATTTGCGTGATTTCGCTTTTAAGGCTCAAATACAGCTATCTTTTGAAAGCAACACGTTAGAAACTTCTTGGTGTGTTTTTCATGCATTTGGACCCAAAAGAAGCTCATTGGGATGAAGTTGTGTTTCTAAGCTTCATTTTAGCTTATTTGCGTGATTTCGCTTTTAAGGCTCAAATAAAGCTATCTTTTGAAAGCAACACGTTAGAAACTTCTTGGTTTGTCTTTCATGCATTTGGACCGAAAAGAAGCAAATTGGGATGTAGTTGTGTTTCTAAGCTTCATTTTAGCTTATATGCGTGATTTCGCTTTTAAGGCTCAAATACAGCTATCTTTTGAAAGCAACACGTTAGAAACTTCTTGGTGTGTTTTTCATGCATTTGGACCCAAAAGAAGCTCATTGGGATGTAGTTGTGTTTCTAAGCTTCATTTTAGCTTATTTGCGTGATTTCGCTTTTAAGGCTCAAATACAGCTATCTTTTGAAAGCAACACGTTAGAAACTTCTTGGTGTGTTTTTCATGCATTTGGACCCAAAAGAAGCTCATTGGGATGTAGTTGTGTTTCTAAGCTTCATTTTAGCTTATTTGCGTGATTTCGCTTTTAAGGCTCAAATACAGCTATCTTTTGAAAGCAACACGTTAGAAACTTCTTGGTGTGTTTTTCATGCATTTGGACCCAAAAGAAGCTCATTGGGATGTAGTTGTGTTTCTAAGCTTCATTTTAGCTTATTTGCGTGATTTCGCTTTTAAGGCTCAAATACAGCTATCTTTTGAAAGCAACACGTTAGAAACTTCTTGGTGTGTTTTTCATGCATTTGGACCCAAAAGAAGCTCATTGGGATGTAGTTGTGTTTCTAAGCTTCATTTTAGCTTATATGCGTGATTTCGCTTTTAAGGCTCAAATACAGCTATCTTTTGAAAGCAACACGTTAGAAACTTCTTGGTGTGTTTTTCATGCATTTGGACCCAAAAGAAGCTCATTGGGATGTAGTTGTGTTTCTCGGCTTCATTTTAGCTTATTTGCGTGATTTTGCGTTTAAGGCTCAAATACAGCTATCTTTTGTGATTTTGCTTTTAAGGCTCAAATACAGCTATCTTTTGAAAGCAACACGTTAGAAACTTCTTGGTTTGTTTTTCATGCATTTGGACCGAAAAGAAGCAAATTGGGATGTAGTTGTGTTTCTAAGCTTCATTTTAGCTTATATGTGTGGGAATGTTTTGGAACGTGGATGGAGATTTATAATTTAATATATCTCATCCTAACTTGTGCTAACAAGTTCAACTAGCAGAGTAACATTCCCTTTTAAAATACACACAGCGGAAGTTGCTTTGATTCGCTAGAATCAACTTAATCTAGTTTCCTGGTTTGTCACTATATTTCCCCTTTGTCCCTCTTCAAATAAGACACAACACACGTCTTCTATAAAAAGATATAAAATGTTTACTCACATATATCCAGCTCAAGACAAATCCCAAAGAAGGCAGGCTTATTCTTAGTAAAGATATTTACAATTGGAATCTCTCCATGTGGGAGAGAAGTCGGCTAGGCCCCAGTTGGCTGGAAGCCAACTGAGCATCCTCCTCGCAGTTCGAGTGAGAGAGTGGAATGGAATGGAATGGCCGCTGACCTGTGAGGTTCTTTGTTCATACCTTCCCAGGTGAAGCCACTCCCACATCTAGTTGCAAGAGGAAATTGCCTCAATCCATGTGACCAGGAAGTTGTGGCTGGAGGACTGAGGCAATCTCCACTATCTGCTCTAGCATTGTTGTACTTGACTGCTCTAGTGTTTACATCCCACAAACCCCTTCTCAGGCAAATACAACATACAAAACATAAACAACTTTATTCAACCACCCAGAGTCCCAGCTTGACACGTAGATTCTGGAAACTCTCTTTTGGCAAGGGTTTTGTCAAGATGTCGGCAGTCATCTCTTTGGTGCAGCAATAAGACAGTTCCACAAGTCCATCTTGCACCATCTGGCGTATATAGTGGTACCTGACACCAATGTGTTTGGTTCTGGCTAGGAACTTTTCACTCTGCGTCAGCTTCAGGCAACTTTGATTGTCCTCTAGCAGGCTGACAGGTTCCCTTCTCACCAGTCCAAAGTGTTTGATGAGTTCATCAAGCCAGGCAATTTCTCTGCATGCTTCCGTTGCAGCAACATATTCGGACTCTGTTGAAGACAAAGCTACACAACTCTGTTTATAGCTGCCCCACACAACAGGTCCATCCCCAAACATAAAAACATGACCGCTTGTGGATTTATAGTCAGCATTATCCCCGGCCCAATCTGCATCAGTGTACCCAACCAACTTAGGGTCTCTGACAGCTGGCAACTTTAATTTACAATTTATTGTACCTTTCAGGTATCTAACCACCCTTTTCAGCCCCGCTAAATCATGCTCAGTGGGAGAATTCACTTTTCTACTCAGAATCCCCACAGCATTAGCTAAGTCAGGTCTACATGTGGTAACCATATACAAAAGTTTACCAATTACCGACCTATATTGACTGTTATCTGGCAACAGCTTCGAATCCTGCTGATTCTTCAAGAAGTCTGTAGCCATGGGCGTTGCAACCGGGTGTGCGTCTTGCATCTGCAAATACTCAATCAGTTCATGAATCTTTTGCTTCTGGCTGAGAAGAAATGAGCCGTCTTCTTCTCTTTCCACTTGAATTCCTAGGTAGTACTTGACATCTCCAAGTTCTTTTACTTGTACCTCCTTGCTGAGGTGTTTTACTATTTGTGTATAGTCTCTATTATTTGCAGTAGCAATAATCAAGTCATCGACAAAAGCCAATATGTATGAATATTGTCCATTACTTGACTTGGTGTACAAGCACTTGTCTGCGTTTCCTTGCTTGTACCCAAGTTGCACAAGCATGCTGTGCAATTTCTGATTCCAGGCTCTAGCCGCTTGTTTAAGCCCATAGATTCCTTTCTGGAGTCGACACACGAGGTGCGTCTCATTTGGTTTTGTGAAACCTTTAGGTTGTTTCATATATATTTCTTCTGAAATTCTCCCATGTAAAAACGCAGTACATATGTCAACGTGCTTCACGTCCAATTGTTTAGAGGCTGCAATGCTCAAAAGCATTCGGACGGTACTATATCTTACGGTTGGTGCGAAAACTTCGTCATAATCTTCACCAAAACGTTGTGAAAAACCTTGCGCTACTAGCCTTGCTTTGTAGCATTCCACTTCCCCTTCTGACCCCTTCTTAACCTTGAACACCCACTTGCACCCAATGGCCTTCTTACCAGGAGGTAGCTCTGTGAGGGTCCACGTCTGGTTCTGATGCAGTGCATCCATCTCCTCCTGAGCGGCCTTCTTCCAGAGACTGGCTTGCGCAGATGGCATCTTCAGAATCTCTTCCCATGTGGAAGGTTCCTGTGGAGACACCGACCCTGCAAGGTAGGACAGTCTTGCTGGTGGGACACCTCTGTTGGTTCTGGATGAGCGTCTGACCTCTGGTTCTGGTTCCTGAACCGCATCAGCTTCCTCACTCCCTTCCAACGGTGGCATGTCCTCATCTGAGTCCTCCTCTTCGTCTCTGGAGCCGCCAGGGGTCTGGTCATCTGCGTCTTCTGGTGCGTCGCCTGTAGGGGGTGCTATGACACTAGAAGGCAGATTAGTACCATGTGGGGTTTCAGAAGGAAAGTTTATGAGTTCTTGAGTCCATTCTGACTCCTTTGAGCAGCCAATAACAGTGTTCTTTGTGTCTGCTTTTGCATGTTCATCAAAATAAATTGCATGGTGCGCACTCACTTTGCCTGTCTGTAAGTCCATTACTCTGTATCCTTTGCCTCCAGCAGCATATCCCACTAAGATACCTGCTTGTGCTCTGGAGTCAAGCTTGTGCCTCTGTTCCTTGGGCACGTGGTAGTAACATATACTGCCAAATACACGTATGTGCGACAGACTAGGCACCTTTCCATGCCAAAGTTCAAATGGTGTGCGCTGTGTTGCCTTTGTTGGCAACCTGTTCTGGAGATAGACAGCCGTGTAAGCAGCATCTCCCCACATCTTCCTAGGGAGGGATGCTTCCTTCGGCATACACCTTGTCATTTCCATAATGGATCTGAACTTCCTTTCAGCTATGGAGTTCTGTTGTGGCGTGTAAGGAACTGTGGTTACATGTGTAATTCCTTCCTTTGCCATAAGGGCTTTCATCTCATGTGAGCAGTATTCTCCTCCATTGTCAGACATTAAGACACCTGGAGCTCTTTGGAACTTGTTCCTAACCATGGCAATGTAATTCTTGAACATTTCTACTGTCTCACTTTTATCTTTGATGAAATATGCCACACAATATCTCGAAAAATCATCAAGAAAAATCAAAATATACTTGTTGTGTCCAAGTGATGGAACACTGAGTGGCCCACACAAATCTGAATGCACAATATCCAGAACTTTGGTACTCCTTTGTTCTGTGCAACGTGTAAAAGAAGGTTTTACTGCCTTTTCAGTAACACAAGTTATGCATTTTGTTGGAGCTTGGTTGCTGCTCCCTTTTACCTGCAAACCTGTGACAAGATCACTTTCCTGTAGACTCTTAATGATGGTGGTATCTCTGTGTGCAAGTCTTCTATGCCACAGCGTCAAATCTGCGTCTTCCTTCTGGCTGGAGCGTGCCACTTTTGCAGACTGGTTCTCTGAAAGATTAACCTCATAAACACCATTTATTAATTTTGCTTCAATGTACACTTCACCATCTTTAGTTACACTGCACTGTCCATTCTCAAATGTGATCTTGAAACCTTTCTTGTCCAAAGTAGAGACACTGAGTAAATTGCAGCTCAGTTCTGGTACATACACAACATTGGACATTCTGGTCCTAAAAGATTCATTGTTTACATTGAACTCCAAATGTATTGAACCTTCACCTTTGGACTTTAAAATATTTCCATTTGCAACCTCAATTTCAGTCTCTTTATCATTTAATTCATTAAAACAGTCTCTTTTAAACGTATAGTGCGAACTGCATCCACTGTCCAACAACCACTTATTGTGTGTGTTTTCTTGGCTCTGGACAGCTAAACTCCTTTCTTTCAACAGCATGTTGCACTCAAATTTCCCTTTTCTTTCTCCTTTACGCTGAAAGGCTTGGGAATCTTTCTCTTTAGCTTTAGGCACTCTACAATTTCTGGCTATATGGCCGATTTTATTACAATTGTGACATGTGACCTTCTCGTGTCCATCTCTGGACTGTGCAGGCTGTTTAAGAACATAATTGCTGCCTTTATTTCTAGTGCTCCTTTCTGGGGAATCAGATCTCTTTCTGCATTCCTCTCTTAATTCACTAGTCAGTTCCTTAAAAGTTAGATTCTCTTTATGATCCATCAAACTGACAAATGCATCAAAATGTGGCCCTAATGAGGCTAACAGAAATGATACCTTTGTTACTTCATCAAAAGATTGTGGAGTAAGTTCAAGCTTTTGAATAATTTCTGTGAATTTATCAATATGCTCTGTGAATTCTTCTTTTGAATTCATTCTCAGTCTAGTTAATTTGCCCATCAATGTTCTGTAGGAGTTCTTTGTAGATTCTCCATACATGCGCTCAATATCTTTTAGGATCTGAGATGCATCATCTTTGCTATTTATTAACGATAGATGCTTATTGCGAAGTCCACTCAAAATTATGTGCTTGGCCTCGCTGTTCTGCCTTTTCCAGACTTTAATCTTGGCTAAGGCTTCATCACTTGTACCTTCGGGCTTTGATTTCTCAATCGCATCCAAAACATCCCTTGCTTCTAAATATGCTATTAAGCGCGTTTTCCAGTGCACAAAATTGTCCTCATCTAGCAGCATTAAGCCTGGCTTTGCTTCACTATAAAAACTGGCACTAGCCATCTTAAAATCCAAAATTTGGAAAAAAAATTCAAAATTCAAAAATTTGTCAAAATTCAAAATCAAAATCTCAAAATTCTCAAAATGCAAAAAGCAAAAGCCTCAAAATAAATCTTCACTGCCTTTTGGGTCTTTTGTGAGCTCTGAGGGAGGGGAGGGGTAGCTTAATCCCCCTTTCTCTAAACAATGGAACAAAGGACCATGCGGTCTCACCAGGAAATGCTCTCAGAAAAATCCTACTCAACTCAAAAATGCAATCCAACGCAATCCTTCAAAAATACACAAAATACGTAGCGCTGGGCATACATAACCCTTTGTGGGAATGTTTTGGAACGTGGATGGAGATTTATAATTTAATATATCTCATCCTAACTTGTGCTAACAAGTTCAACTAGCAGAGTAACATTCCCTTTTAAAATACACACAGCGGAAGTTGCTTTGATTCGCTAGAATCAACTTAATCTAGTTTCTTGGTTTGTCACTATATTTCCCCTTTGTCCCTCTTCAAATAAGACACAACACACGTCTTCTATAAAAAGATATAAAATGTTTACTCACATATATCCAGCTCAAGACAAATCCCAAAGAAGGCAGGCTTATTCTTAGTAAAGATATTTACAATTGGAATCTCTCCATGTGGGAGAGAAGTCGGCTAGGCCCCAGTTGGCTGGAAGCCAACTGAGCATCCTCCTCGCAGTTCGAGTGAGAGAGTGGAATGGAATGGAATGGCCGCTGACCTGTGAGGTTCTTTGTTCATACCTTCCCAGGTGAAGCCACTCCCACATCTAGTTGCAAGAGGAAATTGCCTCAATCCATGTGACCAGGAAGTTGTGGCTGGAGGACTGAGGCAATCTCCACTATCTGCTCTAGCATTGTTGTACTTGACTGCTCTAGTGTTTACATCCCACAATATGCGTGATTTCGCTTTTAAGGCTCAAATGCAGCTATCTTTTAAAAGCAACACGTTAGAAACTTCTTGGTGTGTTTTTCATGCATTTGGACCCAAAAGAAGCTCATTGGGATGTAGTTGTGTTTCTAAGCTTCATTTTAGCTTATTTGCGTGATTTCGCTTTTAAGGCTCAAATACAGCTATCTTATGAAAGCAACACGTTAGAAACTTCTTGGTGTGTTTTTCATGCATTTGGACCGAAAAGAAGCAAATTGGGATGTAGTTGTGTTTCTAAGCTTCATTTTAGCTTATTTGCGTGATTTCGCTTTTAAGGCTCAAATACAGCTATCTTTTGAAAGCAACACGTTAGAAACTTCTTGGTGTGTTTTTCATGCATTTGGACCCAAAAGAAGCTCATTGGGATGTAGTTGTGTTTCTAAGCTTCATTTTAGCTTATTTGCGTGATTTCGCTTTTAAGGCTCAAATACAGCTATCTTTTGAAAGCAACACGTTAGAAACTTCTTGGAGTGTTTTTCATGCATTTGGACCCAAAAGAAGCTCATTGGGATGTAGTTGTGTTTCTAAGCTTCATTTAAGCTTATATGCGTGATTTCGCTTTTAAGGCTCAAATACAGCTATCTTTTGAAAGCAACACGTTAGAAACTTCTTGGTGTGTTTTTCATGCATTTGGACCCAAAAGAAGCTCATTGGGATGTAGTTGTGTTTCTCAGCTTCATTTTAGCTTATTTGCGTGATTTTGCTTTTAAGGCTCAAATACAGCTATCTTTTGAAAGCAACACGTTAGAAACTTCTTGGTGTGTTTTTCATGCATTTGGACCCAAAAGAAGCTCATTCGGATGCAGTTGTGTCTCTAAGCTTCGTTTTAGCTTATTTGCGTGATTTTGCGTTTAAGGCTCAAATACAGCTATCTTTTGAAAGCAACACGTTAGAAACTTCTTGGTGTGTTTTTCATGCATTTGAACCGAAAAGAAGCACATTCGGATGTAGTTGTGTTTCTAAGCTTCATTTTAGCTTATATGCGTGATTTCGCTTTTAAGGCTCAAATACAGCTATCTTTTGAAAGCAACACGTTAGAAACTTCTTGGTGTGTTTTTCATGCATTTGGACCCAAAAGAAGCTCATTGGGATGTAGTTGTGTTTCTAAGCTTCATTTTAGCTTATTTGCGTGATTTCGCTTTTAAGGCTCAAATACAGCTATCTTTTGAAAGCAACACGTTAGAAACTTCTTGGTGTGTTTTTCATGCATTTGGACCCAAAAGAAGCTCATTGGGATGTAGTTGTGTTTCTAAGCTTCATTTTAGCTTATATGCGTGATTTCGCTTTTAAGGCTCAAATACAGCTATCTTTTGAAAGCAACACGTTAGAAACTTCTTGGTGTGTTTTTCATGCATTTGGACCCAAAAGAAGCTCATTCAGATGCAGTTGTGTTTCTAAGCTTCATTTTAGCTTATATGCGTGATTTCGCTTTTAAGGCTCAAATACAGCTATCTTTTGAAAGCAACACGTTAGAAACTTCTTGGTGTGTTTCTCATGCATTTGGACCCAAAAGAAGCTCATTCGTATGCAGTTGTGTTTCTAAGCTTCATTTTAGCTTATATGCGTGATTTCGCTTTTAAGGCTCAAATACAGCTATCTTTTGAAAGCAACACGTTAGAAACTTCTTGGTGTGTTTTTCATGCATTTGGACCCAAAAGAAGCTCATTCGGATGCAGTTGTGTTTCTAAGCTTCATTTTAGCTTATATGCGTGATTTCGCTTTTAAGGCTCAAATACAGCTATCTTTTGAAAGCAACAAGTTTGAAACTTCTTGGTGTGTTTTTCATGCATTTGGACCCAAAAGAAGCTCATTGGGATGTAGTTGTGTTTCTAAGGTTCATTTTAGCTTATTTGCGTGATTTTGCGTTTAAGGCTCAAATACAGCTATCTTTTGAAAGCAACACGTTAGAAACTTCTTGGTGTGTTTTTCATGCATTTGGACCCAAAAGAAGCTCATTGGGATGTAGTTGTGTTTCTCAGCTTCATTTTAGCTTATTTGCGTGATTTTGCTTTTAAGGCTCAAATACAGCTATCTTTTGAAAGCAACACGTTAGAAACTTCTTGGTGTGTTTTTCATGCATTTGGACCCAAAAGAAGCTCATTCGGATGCAGTTGTGTCTCTAAGCTTCGTTTTAGCTTATTTGCGTGATTTTGCGTTTAAGGCTCAAATACAGCTATCTTTTGAAAGCAACACGTTAGAAACTTTTTGGTGTGTTTTTCATGCATTTGAACCGAAAAGAAGCACATTCGGATGTAGTTGTGTTTCTAAGCTTCATTTTAGCTTATATGCGTGATTTCGCTTTTAAGGCTCAAATACAGCTATCTTTTGAAAGCAACACGTTAGAAACTTCTTGGTGTGTTTTTCAAGCATTTGGACCCAAAAGAAGCTCATTGGGATGTAGTTGTGTTTCTAAGCTTCATTTTAGCTTATTTGCGTGATTTCGCTTTTAAGGCTCAAATACAGCTATCTTTTGAAAGCAACACGTTAGAAACTTCTTGGTGTGTTTTTCATGCATTTGGACCCAAAAGAAGCTCATTGGGATGTAGTTGTGTTTCTAAGCTTCATTTTAGCTTATTTGCGTGATTTCGCTTTTAAGGCTCAAATACAGCTATCTTTTGAAAGCAACACGTTAGAAACTTCTTGGTGTGTTTTTCATGCATTTGGACCCAAAAGAAGCTCATTGGGATGTAGTTGTGTTTCTAAGCTTCATTTTAGCTTATTTGCGTGATTTCGCTTTTAAGGCTCAAATACAGCTATCTTTTGAAAGCAACACGTTAGAAACTTCTTGGTGTGTTTTTCATGCATTTGGACCCAAAAGAAGCTCATTGGGATGTAGTTGTGTTTCTAAGCTTCATTTTAGCTTACTTGCGTGATTTCGCTTTTAAGGCTCAAATACAGCTATCTTTTGAAAGCAACACGTTAGAAACTTCTTGGTGTGTTTTTCATGCATTTGGACCCAAAAGAAGCTCATTGGGATGTAGTTGTGTTTCTCAGCTTCATTTTAGCTTATTTGCGTGATTTTGCTTTTAAGGCTCAAATACAGCTATCTTTTGAAAGCAACACGTTAGAAACTTCTTGGTGTGTTTTTCATGCATTTGGACCCAAAAGAAGCTCATTCGGATGCAGTTGTGTCTCTAAGCTTCGTTTTAGCTTATTTGCGTGATTTTGCGTTTAAGGCTCAAATACAGCTATCTTTTGAAAGCAACACGTTAGAAACTTTTTGGTGTGTTTTTCATGCATTTGAACCGAAAAGAAGCACATTCGGATGTAGTTGTGTTTCTAAGCTTCATTTTAGCTTATATGCGTGATTTCGCTTTTAAGGCTCAAATACAGCTATCTTTTGAAAGCAACACGTTAGAAACTTCTTGGTGTGTTTTTCAAGCATTTGGACCCAAAAGAAGCTCATTGGGATGTAGTTGTGTTTCTAAGCTTCATTTTAGCTTATTTGCGTGATTTCGCTTTTAAGGCTCAAATACAGCTATCTTTTGAAAGCAACACGTTAGAAACTTCTTGGTGTGTTTTTCATGCATTTGGACCCAAAAGAAGCTCATTGGGATGTAGTTGTGTTTCTAAGCTTCATTTTAGCTTATTTGCGTGATTTCGCTTTTAAGGCTCAAATACAGCTATCTTTTGAAAGCAACACGTTAGAAACTTCTTGGTGTGTTTTTCATGCATTTGGACCCAAAAGAAGCTCATTGGGATGTAGTTGTGTTTCTAAGCTTCATTTTAGCTTATTTGCGTGATTTCGCTTTTAAGGCTCAAATACAGCTATCTTTTGAAAGCAACACGTTAGAAACTTCTTGGTGTGTTTTTCATGCATTTGGACCCAAAAGAAGCTCATTGGGATGTAGTTGTGTTTCTAAGCTTCATTTTAGCTTACTTGCGTGATTTCGCTTTTAAGGCTCAAATACAGCTATCTTTTGAAAGCAACACGTTAGAAACTTCTTGGTGTGTTTTTCATGCATTTGGACCCAAAAGAAGCTCATTGGGATGTAGTTGTGTTTCTAAGCTTCATTTTAGCTTATATGCGTGATTTCGCTTTTAAGGCTCAAATACAGCTATCTTTTGAAAGCAACACGTTAGAAACTTCTTGGTGTGTTTTTCATGCATTTGGACCCAAAAGAAGCTCATTGGGATGTAGTTGTGTTTCTAAGCTTCATTTTAGCTTATTTGCGTGATTTCGCTTTTAAGGCTCAAATACAGCTATCTTTTGAAAGCAACACGTTAGAAACTTCTTGGTGTGTTTTTCATGCATTTGGACCCAAAAGAAGCTCATTGGGATGTAGTTGTGTTTCTAAGCTTCATTTTAGCTTATTTGCGTGATTTCGCTTTTAAGGCTCAAATACAGCTATCTTTTGAAAGCAACACGTTAGAAACTTCTTGGTGTGTTTTTCATGCATTTGGACCCAAAAGAAGCTCATTGGGATGTAGTTGTGTTTCTAAGCTTCATTTTAGCTTATTTGCGTGATTTCGCTTTTAAGGCTCAAATACAGCTATCTTTTGAAAGCAACACGTTAGAAACTTCTTGGTGTGTTTTTCATGCATTTGGACCCAAAAGAAGCTCATTGGGATGTAGTTGTGTTTCTAAGCTTCATTTTAGCTTATTTGCGTGATTTCGCTTTTAAGGCTCAAATACAGCTATCTTTTGAAAGCAACACGTTAGAAACTTCTTGGTGTGTTTTTCATGCATTTGGACCCAAAAGAAGCTCATTGGGATGTAGTTGTGTTTCTAAGCTTCATTTTAGCTTATTTGCGTGATTTCGCTTTTAAGGCTCAAATACAGCTATCTTTTGAAAGCAACACGTTAGAAACTTCTTGGTGTGTTTTTCATGCATTTGGACCCAAAAGAAGCTCATTGGGATGTAGTTGTGTTTCTAAGCTTCATTTTAGCTTATATGCGTGATTTCGCTTTTAAGGCTCAAATACAGCTATCTTTTGAAAGCAACACGTTAGAAACTTCTTGGTGTGTTTTTCATGCATTTGGACCCAAAAGAAGCTCATTGGGATGTAGTTGTGTTTCTAAGCTTCATTTTAGCTTATTTGCGTGATTTTGCGTTTAAGGCTCAAATACAGCTATCTTTTGTGATTTTGCTTTTAAGGCTCAAATACAGCTATCTTTTGAAAGCAACACGTTAGAAACTTCTTGGTTTGTTTTTCATGCATTTGGACCGAAAAGAAGCAAATTGGGATGTAGTTGTGTTTCTAAGCTTCATTTTAGCTTATATGCGTGATTTCGCTTTTAAGGCTCAAATGCAGCTATCTTTTGAAAGCAACACGTTAGAAACTTCTTGGTGTGTTTTTCATGCATTTGGACCCAAAAGAAGCTCATTGGGATGTAGTTGTTTTTCTAAGCTTCATTTTAGCTTATTTGCGTGATTTCGCTTTTAAGGCTCAAATACAGCTATCTTTTGAAAGCAACACGTTAGAAACTTCTTGGTGTGTGTTTCATGCATTTGGACCGAAAAGAAGCAAATTGGGATGTAGTTGTGTTTCTAAGCTTCATTTTAGCTTATTTGCGTGATTTCGCTTTTAAGGCTCAAATACAGCTATCTTTTGAAAGCAACACGTTAGAAACTTCTTGGTGTGTTTTTCATGCATTTGGACCCAAAAGAAGCTCATTGGGATGTAGTTGTGTTTCTAAGCTTCATTTTAGCTTATTTGCGTGATTTCGCTTTTAAGGCTCAAATACAGCTATCTTTTGAAAGCAACACGTTAGAAACTTCTTGGTGTGTTTTTCATGCATTTGGACCCAAAAGAAGCTCATTGGGATGTAGTTGTGTTTCTCAGCTTCATTTTAGCTTATTTGCGTGATTTTGCTTTTAAGGCTCAAATACAGCTATCTTTTGAAAGCAACACGTTAGAAACTTCTTGGTGTGTTTTTCATGCATTTGGACCCAAAAGAAGCTCATTCGGATGCAGTTGTGTCTCTAAGCTTCGTTTTAGCTTATTTGCGTGATTTTGCGTTTAAGGCTCAAATTCAGCTATCTTTTGAAAGCAACACGTTAGAAACTTCTTGGTGTGTTTTTCATGCATTTGAACCGAAAAGAAGCACATTCGGATGTAGTTGTGTTTCTAAGCTTCATTTTAGCTTATATGCGTGATTTCGCTTTTAAGGCTCAAATACAGCTATCTTTTGAAAGCAACACGTTAGAAACTTCTTGGTGTGTTTTTCATGCATTTGGACCCAAAAGAAGCTCATTGGGATGTAGTTGTGTTTCTAAGCTTCATTTTAGCTTATATGCGTGATTTCGCTTTTAAGGCTCAAATACAGCTATCTTTTGAAAGCAACACGTTAGAAACTTCTTGGTGTGTTTTTCATGCATTTGGACCCAAAAGAAGCTCATTGGGATGTAGTTGTGTTTCTAAGCTTCATTTTAGCTTATTTGCGTGATTTCGCTTTTAAGGCTCAAATACAGCTATCTTTTGAAAGCAACACGTTAGAAACTTCTTGGTGTGTTTTTCATGCATTTGGACCCAAAAGAAGCTCATTGGGATGTAGTTGTGTTTCTAAGCTTCATTTTAGCTTATTTGCGTGATTTCGCTTTTAAGGCTGAAATACAGCTATCTTTTGAAAGCAACACGTTAGAAACTTCTTGGTGTGTTTTTCATGCATTTGGACCCAAAAGAAGCTCATTGGGATGTAGTTGTGTTTCTAAGCTTCATTTTAGCTTATTTGCGTGATTTCGCTTTTAAGGCTCAAATACAGCTATCTTTTGAAAGCAACACGTTAGAAACTTCTTGGAGTGTTTTTCATGCATTTGGACCCAAAAGAAGCTCATTGGGATGTAGTTGTGTTTCTAAGCTTCATTTAAGCTTATATGCGTGATTTCGCTTTTAAGGCTCAAATACAGCTATCTTTTGAAAGCAACACGTTAGAAACTTCTTGGTGTGTTTTTCATGCATTTGGACCCAAAAGAAGCTCATTGGGATGTAGTTGTGTTTCTCAGCTTCATTTTAGCTTATTTGCGTGATTTTGCTTTTAAGGCTCAAATACAGCTATCTTTTGAAAGCAACACGTTAGAAACTTCTTGGTGTGTTTTTCATGCATTTGGACCCAAAAGAAGCTCATTCGGATGCAGTTGTGTCTCTAAGCTTCGTTTTAGCTTATTTGCGTGATTTTGCGTTTAAGGCTCAAATACAGCTATCTTTTGAAAGCAACACGTTAGAAACTTTTTGGTGTGTTTTTCTTGCATTTGAACCGAAAAGAAGCACATTCGGATGTAGTTGTGTTTCTAAGCTTCATTTTAGCTTATATGCGTGATTTCGCTTTTAAGGCTCAAATACAGCTATCTTTTGAAAGCAACACGTTAGAAACTTCTTGGTGTGTTTTTCAAGCATTTGGACCCAAAAGAAGCTCATTGGGATGTAGTTGTGTTTCTAAGCTTCATTTTAGCTTATTTGCGTGATTTCGCTTTTAAGGCTCAAATACAGCTATCTTTTGAAAGCAACACGTTAGAAACTTCTTGGTGTGTTTTTCATGCATTTGGACCCAAAAGAAGCTCATTGGGATGTAGTTGTGTTTCTAAGCTTCATTTTAGCTTATTTGCGTGATTTCGCTTTTAAGGCTCAAATACAGCTATCTTTTGAAAGCAACACGTTAGAAACTTCTTGGTGTGTTTTTCATGCATTTGGACCCAAAAGAAGCTCATTGGGATGTAGTTGTGTTTCTAAGCTTCATTTTAGCTTATTTGCGTGATTTCGCTTTTAAGGCTCAAATACAGCTATCTTTTGAAAGCAACACGTTAGAAACTTCTTGGTGTGTTTTTCATGCATTTGGACCCAAAAGAAGCTCATTGGGATGTAGTTGTGTTTCTAAGCTTCATTTTAGCTTATTTGCGTGATTTCGCTTTTAAGGCTCAAATACAGCTATCTTTTGAAAGCAACACGTTAGAAACTTCTTGGTGTGTTTTTCATGCATTTGGACCCAAAAGAAGCTCATTGGGATGTAGTTGTGTTTCTAAGCTTCATTTAAGCTTATATGCGTGATTTCGCTTTTAAGGCTCAAATACAGCTATCTTTTGAAAGCAACACGTTAGAAACTTCTTGGTGTGTTTTTCATGCATTTGGACCAAAAGAAGCTCATTGGGATGTAGTTGTGTTTCTCAGCTTCATTTTAGCTTATTTGCGTGATGTTGCTTTTAAGGCTCAAATACAGCTATCTTTTGAAAGCAACACGTTAGAAACTTCTTGGTGTGTTTTTCATGCATTTGGACCCAAAAGAAGCTCATTCGGATGCAGTTGTGTCTCTAAGCTTCGTTTTAGCTTATTTGCGTGATTTTGCGTTTAAGGCTCAAATACAGCTATCTTTTGAAAGCAACACGTTAGAAACTTCTTGGTGTGTTTTTCATGCATTTGGACCGAAAAGAAGCACATTCGGATGTAGTTGTGTTTCTAAGCTTCATTTTAGCTTATATGCGTGATTTCGCTTTTAAGGCTCAAATACAGCTATCTTTTGAAAGCAACACGTTAGAAACTTCTTGGTGTGTTTTTCATGCATTTGGACCCAAAAGAAGCTCATTGGGATGTAGTTGTGTTTCTAAGCTTCATTTTAGCTTATTTGCGTGATTTCGCTTTTAAGGCTCAAATACAGCTATCTTTTGAAAGCAACACGTTAGAAACTTCTTGGTGTGTTTTTCATGCATTTGGACCCAAAAGAAGCTCATTGGGATGTAGTTGTGTTTCTAAGCTTCATTTTAGCTTATTTGCGTGATTTCGCTTTTAAGGCTCAAATACAGCTATCTTTTGAAAGCAACACGTTAGAAACTTCTTGGTGTGTTTTTCATGCATTTGGACCCAAAAGAAGCTCATTGGGATGTAGTTGTGTTTCTAAGCTTCATTTTAGCTTATTTGCGTGATTTCGCTTTTAAGGCTCAAATACAGCTATCTTTTGAAAGCAACACGTTAGAAACTTCTTGGTGTGTTTTTCATGCATTTGGACCCAAAAGAAGCTCATTGGGATGTAGTTGTGTTTCTAAGCTTCATTTTAGCTTATTTGCGTGATTTCGCTTTTAAGGCTCAAATACAGCTATCTTTTGAAAGCAACACGTTAGAAACTTCTTGGTGTGTTTTTCATGCATTTGGACCCAAAAGAAGCTCATTGGGATGTAGTTGTGTTTCTAAGCTTCATTTTAGCTTATATGCGTGATTTCGCTTTTAAGGCTCAAATACAGCTATCTTTTGAAAGCAACACGTTAGAAACTTCTTGGTGTGTTTTTCATGCATTTGGACCCAAAAGAAGCTCATTGGGATGTAGTTGTGTTTCTAAGCTTCATTTTAGCTTATTTGCGTGATTTCGCTTTTAAGGCTCAAATACAGCTATCTTTTGAAAGCAACACGTTAGAAACTTCTTGGAGTGTTTTTCATGCATTTGGACCCAAAAGAAGCTCATTGGGATGTAGTTGTGTTTCTAAGCTTCATTTAAGCTTATATGCGTGATTTCGCTTTTAAGGCTCAAATACAGCTATCTTTTGAAAGCAACACGTTAGAAACTTCTTGGTGTGTTTTTCATGCATTTGGACCCAAAAGAAGCTCATTGGGATGTAGTTGTGTTTCTCAGCTTCATTTTAGCTTATTTGCGTGATTTTGCTTTTAAGGCTCAAATACAGCTATCTTTTGAAAGCAACACGTTAGAAACTTCTTGGTGTGTTTTTCATGCATTTGGACCCAAAAGAAGCTCATTCGGATGCAGTTGTGTCTCTAAGCTTCGTTTTAGCTTATTTGCGTGATTTTGCGTTTAAGGCTCAAATACAGCTATCTTTTGAAAGCAACACGTTAGAAACTTTTGGTGTGTTTTTCTTGCATTTGAACCGAAAAGAAGCACATTCGGATGTAGTTGTGTTTCTAAGCTTCATTTTAGCTTATATGCGTGATTTCGCTTTTAAGGCTCAAATACAGCTATCTTTTGAAAGCAACACGTTAGAAACTTCTTGGTGTGTTTTTCAAGCATTTGGACCCAAAAGAAGCTCATTGGGATGTAGTTGTGTTTCTAAGCTTCATTTTAGCTTATTTGCGTGATTTCGCTTTTAAGGCTCAAATACAGCTATCTTTTGAAAGCAACACGTTAGAAACTTCTTGGTGTGTTTTTCATGCATTTGGACCCAAAAGAAGCTCATTGGGATGTAGTTGTGTTTCTAAGCTTCATTTTAGCTTATTTGCGTGATTTCGCTTTTAAGGCTCAAATACAGCTATCTTTTGAAAGCAACACGTTAGAAACTTCTTGGTGTGTTTTTCATGCATTTGGACCCAAAAGAAGCTCATTGGGATGTAGTTGTGTTTCTAAGCTTCATTTTAGCTTATTTGCGTGATTTCGCTTTTAAGGCTCAAATACAGCTATCTTTTGAAAGCAACACGTTAGAAACTTCTTGGTGTGTTTTTCATGCATTTGGACCCAAAAGAAGCTCATTGGGATGTAGTTGTGTTTCTAAGCTTCATTTTAGCTTATTTGCGTGATTTCGCTTTTAAGGCTCAAATACAGCTATCTTTTGAAAGCAACACGTTAGAAACTTCTTGGTGTGTTTTTCATGCATTTGGACCCAAAAGAAGCTCATTGGGATGTAGTTGTGTTTCTAAGCTTCATTTAAGCTTATATGCGTGATTTCGCTTTTAAGGCTCAAATACAGCTATCTTTTGAAAGCAACACGTTAGAAACTTCTTGGTGTGTTTTTCATGCATTTGGACCCAAAAGAAGCTCATTGGGATGTAGTTGTGTTTCTCAGCTTCATTTTAGCTTATTTGCGTGATGTTGCTTTTACGGCTCAAATACAGCTATCTTTTGAAAGCAACACGTTAGAAACTTCTTGGTGTGTTTTTCATGCATTTGGACCCAAAAGAAGCTCATTCGGATGCAGTTGTGTCTCTAAGCTTCGTTTTAGCTTATTTGCGTGATTTTGCGTTTAAGGCTCAAATACAGCTATCTTTTGAAAGCAACACGTTAGAAACTTCTTGGTGTGTTTTTCATGCATTTGGACCGAAAAGAAGCACATTCGGATGTAGTTGTGTTTCTAAGCTTCATTTTAGCTTATATGCGTGATTTCGCTTTTAAGGCTCAAATACAGCTATCTTTTGAAAGCAACACGTTAGAAACTTCTTGGTGTGTTTTTCATGCATTTGGACCCAAAAGAAGCTCATTGGGATGTAGTTGTGTTTCTAAGCTTCATTTTAGCTTATTTGCGTGATTTCGCTTTTAAGGCTCAAATACAGCTATCTTTTGAAAGCAACACGTTAGAAACTTATTGGTGTGTTTTTCATGCATTTGGACCCAAAAGAAGCTCATTGGGATGTAGTTGTGTTTCTAAGCTTCATTTTAGCTTATTTGCGTGATTTCGCTTTTAAGGCTCAAATACAGCTATCTTTTGAAAGCAACACGTTAGAAACTTCTTGGTGTGTTTTTCATGCATTTGGACCCAAAAGAAGCTCATTGGGATGTAGTTGTGTTTCTAAGCTTCATTTTAGCTTATTTGCGTGATTTCGCTTTTAAGGCTCAAATACAGCTATCTTTTGAAAGCAACACGTTAGAAACTTCTTGGTGTGTTTTTCATGCATTTGGACCCAAAAGAAGCTCATTGGGATGTAGTTGTGTTTCTAAGCTTCATTTTAGCTTATTTGCGTGATTTCGCTTTTAAGGCTCAAATACAGCTATCTTTTGAAAGCAACACGTTAGAAACTTCTTGGTGTGTTTTTCATGCATTTGGACCGAAAAGAAGCTCATTGGGATGTAGTTGTGTTTCTAAGCTTCATTTTAGCTTATTTGCGTGATTTCGCTTTTAAGGCTCAAATACAGCTATCTTTTGAAAGCAACACGTTAGAAACTTCTTGGTGTGTTTTTCATGCATTTGGACCCAAAAGAAGCTCATTGGGATGTAGTTGTGTTTCTAAGCTTCATTTTAGCTTATATGCGTGATTTCGCTTTTAAGGCTCAAATACAGCTATCTTTTGAAAGCAACACGTTAGAAACTTCTTGGTGTGTTTTTCATGCATTTGGACCCAAAAGAAGCTCATTGGGATGTAGTTGTGTTTCTAAGCTTCATTTTAGCTTATTTGCGTGATTTCGCTTTTAAGGCTCAAATACAGCTATCTTTTGAAAGCAACACGTTAGAAACTTCTTGGTGTGTTTTTCATGCATTTGGACCCAAAAGAAGCTCATTGGGATGTAGTTGTGTTTCTAAGCTTCATTTTAGCTTATATGCGTGATTTCGCTTTTAAGGCTCAAATACAGCTATCTTTTGAAAGCAACACGTTAGAAACTTCTTGGTGTGTTTTTCATGCATTTGGACCCAAAAGAAGCTCATTGGGATGTAGTTGTGTTTCTAAGCTTCATTTTAGCTTATTTGCGTGATTTCGCTTTTAAGGCTCAAATACAGCTATCTTTTGAAAGCAACACGTTAGAAACTTCTTGGTGTGTTTTTCATGCATTTGGACCCAAAAGAAGCTCATTGGGATGTAGTTGTGTTTCTAAGCTTCATTTTAGCTTATTTGCGTGATTTCGCTTTTAAGGCTCAAATACAGCTATCTTTTGAAAGCAACACGTTAGAAACTTCTTGGTGTGTTTTTCATGCATTTGGACCCAAAAGAAGCTCATTGGGATGTAGTTGTGTTTCTAAGCTTCATTTTAGCTTATTTGCGTGATTTCGCTTTTAAGGCTCAAATACAGCTATCTTTTGAAAGCAACACGTTAGAAACTTCTTGGTGTGTTTTTCATGCATTTGGACCGAAAAGAAGCTCATTGGGATGTAGTTGTGTTTCTAAGCTTCATTTAAGCTTATATGCGTGATTTCGCTTTTAAGGCTCAAATACAGCTATCTTTTGAAAGCAACACGTTAGAAACTTCTTGGTGTGTTTTTCATGCATTTGGACCCAAAAGAAGCTCATTGGGATGTAGTTGTGTTTCTCAGCTTCATTTTAGCTTATTTGCGTGATTTTGCTTTTAAGGCTCAAATACAGCTATCTTTTGAAAGCAACACGTTAGAAACTTCTTGGTGTGTTTTTCATGCATTTGGACCCAAAAGAAGCTCATTCGGATGCAGTTGTGTCTCTAAGCTTCGTTTTAGCTTATTTGCGTGATTTTGCGTTTAAGGCTCAAATACAGCTATCTTTTGAAAGCAACACGTTAGAAACTTCTTAGTGTGTTTTTCATGCATTTGGACCGAAAAGAAGCACATTCGGATGTAGTTGTGTTTCTAAGCTTCATTTTAGCTTATATGCGTGATTTCGCTTTTAAGGCTCAAATACAGCTATCTTTTGAAAGCAACACGTTAGAAACTTCTTGGTGTGTTTTTCATGCATTTGGACCCAAAAGAAGCTCATTGGGATGTAGTTGTGTTTCTAAGCTTCATTTTAGCTTATATGCGTGATTTCGCTTTTAAGGCTCAAATACAGCTATCTTTTGAAAGCAACACGTTAGAAACTTCTTGGTGTGTTTTTCATGCATTTGGACCCAAAAGAAGCTCATTGGGATGTAGTTGTGTTTCTAAGCTTCATTTTAGCTTATTTGCGTGATTTCGCTTTTAAGGCTCAAATACAGCTATCTTTTGAAAGCAACACGTTAGAAACTTCTTGGTGTGTTTTTCATGCATTTGGACCCAAAAGAAGCTCATTGGGATGTAGTTGTGTTTCTAAGCTTCATTTTAGCTTATTTGCGTGATTTCGCTTTTAAGGCTCAAATACAGCTATCTTTTGAAAGCAACACGTTAGAAACTTCTTGGTGTGTTTTTCATGCATTTGGACCCAAAAGAAGCTCATTGGGATGTAGTTGTGTTTCTAAGCTTCATTTTAGCTTATTTGCGTGATTTCGCTTTTAAGGCTCAAATACAGCTATCTTTTGAAAGCAACACGTTAGAAACTTCTTGGTGTGTTTTTCATGCATTTGGACCCAAAAGAAGCTCATTGGGATGTAGTTGTGTTTCTAAGCTTCATTTTAGCTTATTTGCGTGATTTCGCTTTTAAGGCTCAAATACAGCTATCTTTTGAAAGCAACACGTTAGAAACTTCTTGGTGTGTTTTTCATGCATTTGGACCCAAAAGAAGCTCATTGGGATGTAGTTGTGTTTCTAAGCTTCATTTTAGCTTATTTGCGTGATTTCGCTTTAAGGCTCAAATACAGCTATCTTTTGAAAGCAACACGTTAGAAACTTCTTGGTGTGTTTTTCATGCATTTGGACCCAAAGAAGCTCATTGGGATGTAGTTGTGTTTCTAAGCTTCATTTTAGCTTATTTGCGTGATTTCGCTTTTAAGGCTCAAATACAGCTATCTTTTGAAAGCAACACGTTAGAAACTTCTTGGTGTGTTTTTCATGCATTTGGACCGAAAAGAAGCTCATTGGGATGTAGTTGTGTTTCTAAGCTTCATTTAAGCTTATATGCGTGATTTCGCTTTTAAGGCTCAAATACAGCTATCTTTTGAAAGCAACACGTTAGAAACTTCTTGTGTGTTTTTCATGCATTTGGACCCAAAAGAAGCTCATTGGGATGTAGTTGTGTTTCTCAGCTTCATTTTAGCTTATTTGCGTGATTTTGCTTTTAAGGCTCAAATACAGCTATCTTTTGAAAGCAACACGTTAGAAACTTCTTGGTGTGTTTTTCATGCATTTGGACCCAAAAGAAGCTCATTCGGATGCAGTTGTGTCTCTAAGCTTCGTTTTAGCTTATTTGCGTGATTTTGCGTTTAAGGCTCAAATACAGCTATCTTTTGAAAGCAACACGTTAGAAACTTCTTGGTGTGTTTTTCATGCATTTGGACCGAAAAGAAGCACATTCGGATGTAGTTGTGTTTCTAAGCTTCATTTTAGCTTATATGCGTGATTTCGCTTTTAAGGCTCAAATACAGCTATCTTTTGATAGCAACACGTTAGAAACTTCTTGGTGTGTTTTTCATGCATTTGGACCCAAAAGAAGCTCATTGGGATGTAGTTGTGTTTCTAAGCTTCATTTTAGCTTATTTGCGTGATTTCGCTTTTAAGGCTCAAATACAGCTATCTTTTGAAAGCAACACGTTAGAAACTTCTTGGTGTGTTTTTCATGCATTTGGACCCAAAAGAAGCTCATTGGGATGTAGTTGTGTTTCTAAGCTTCATTTTAGCTTATTTGCGTGATTTCGCTTTTAAGGCTCAAATACAGCTATCTTTTGAAAGCAACACGTTAGAAACTTCTTGGTGTGTTTTTCATGCATTTGGACCCAAAAGAAGCTCATTGGGATGTAGTTGTGTTTCTAAGCTTCATTTTAGCTTATTTGCGTGATTTCGCTTTTAAGGCTCAAATACAGCTATCTTTTGAAAGCAACACGTTAGAAACTTCTTGGTGTGTTTTTCATGCATTTGGACCCAAAAGAAGCTCATTGGGATGTAGTTGTGTTTCTAAGCTTCATTTTAGCTTATTTGCGTGATTTCGCTTTTAAGGCTCAAATACAGCTATCTTTTGAAAGCAACACGTTAGAAACTTCTTGGTGTGTTTTTCATGCATTTGGACCCAAAAGAAGCTCATTGGGATGTAGTTGTGTTTCTAAGCTTCATTTTAGCTTATTTGCGTGATTTCGCTTTTAAGGCTCAAATACAGCTATCTTTTGAAAGCAACACGTTAGAAACTTCTTGGTGTGTTTTTCATGCATTTGGACCCAAAAGAAGCTCATTGGGATGTAGTTGTGTTTCTAAGCTTCATTTTAGCTTATATGCGTGATTTCGCTTTTAAGGCTCAAATACAGCTATCTTTTGAAAGCAACACGTTAGAAACTTCTTGGTGTGTTTTTCATGCATTTGGACCCAAAAGAAGCTCATTGGGATGTAGTTGTGTTTCTAAGCTTCATTTTAGCTTATTTGCGTGATTTCGCTTTTAAGGCTCAAATACAGCTATCTTTTGAAAGCAACACGTTAGAAACTTCTTGGTGTGTTTTTCATGCATTTGGACCCAAAAGAAGCTCATTGGGATGTAGTTGTGTTTCTCGGCTTCATTTTAGCTTATTTGCGTGATTTTGCGTTTAAGGCTCAAATACAGCTATCTTTTGTGATTTTGCTTTTAAGGCTCAAATACAGCTATCTTTTGAAAGCAACACGTTAGAAACTTCTTGGTTTGTTTTTCATGCATTTGGACCGAAAAGAAGCAAATTGGGATGTAGTTGTGTTTCTAAGCTTCATTTTAGCTTATATGCGTGATTTCGCTTTTAAGGCTCAAATGCAGCTATCTTTTGAAAGCAACACGTTAGAAACTTCTTGGTGTGTTTTTCATGCATTTGGACCCAAAAGAAGCTCATTGGGATGTAGTTGTGTTTCTAAGCTTCATTTTAGCTTATTTGCGTGATTTCGCTTTTAAGGCTCAAATACAGCTATCTTATGAAAGCAACACGTTAGAAACTTCTTGGTGTGTTTTTCATGCATTTGGACCGAAAAGAAGCAAATTGGGATGTAGTTGTGTTTCTAAGCTTCATTTTAGCTTATTTGCGTGATTTCGCTTTTAAGGCTCAAATACAGCTATCTTTTGAAAGCAACACGTTAGAAACTTCTTGGTGTGTTTTTCATGCATTTGGACCCAAAAGAAGCTCATTGGGATGTAGTTGTGTTTCTAAGCTTCATTTTAGCTTATTTGCGTGATTTCGCTTTTAAGGCTCAAATACAGCTATCTTTTGAAAGCAACACGTTAGAAACTTCTTGGAGTGTTTTTCATGCATTTGGACCCAAAAGAAGCTCATTGGGATGTAGTTGTGTTTCTAAGCTTCATTTAAGCTTATATGCGTGATTTCGCTTTTAAGGCTCAAATACAGCTATCTTTTGAAAGCAACACGTTAGAAACTTCTTGGTGTGTTTTTCATGCATTTGGACCCAAAAGAAGCTCATTGGGATGTAGTTGTGTTTCTCAGCTTCATTTTAGCTTATTTGCGTGATTTTGCTTTTAAGGCTCAAATACAGCTATCTTTTGAAAGCAACACGTTAGAAACTTCTTGGTGTGTTTTTCATGCATTTGGACCCAAAAGAAGCTCATTCGGATGCAGTTGTGTCTCTAAGCTTCGTTTTAGCTTATTTGCGTGATTTTGCGTTTAAGGCTCAAATACAGCTATCTTTTGAAAGCAACACGTTAGAAACTTCTTAGTGTGTTTTTCATGCATTTGGACCGAAAAGAAGCACATTCGGATGTAGTTGTGTTTCTAAGCTTCATTTTAGCTTATATGCGTGATTTCGCTTTTAAGGCTCAAATACAGCTATCTTTTGAAAGCAACACGTTAGAAACTTCTTGGTGTGTTTTTCATGCATTTGGACCCAAAAGAAGCTCATTGGGATGTAGTTGTGTTTCTAAGCTTCATTTTAGCTTATTTGCGTGATTTCGCTTTTAAGGCTCAAATACAGCTATCTTTTGAAAGCAACACGTTAGAAACTTCTTGGTGTGTTTTTCATGCATTTGGACCCAAAAGAAGCTCATTGGGATGTAGTTGTGTTTCTAAGCTTCATTTTAGCTTATTTGCGTGATTTCGCTTTTAAGGCTCAAATACAGCTATCTTTTGAAAGCAACACGTTAGAAACTTCTTGGTGTGTTTTTCATGCATTTGGACCCAAAAGAAGCTCATTGGGATGTAGTTGTGTTTCTAAGCTTCATTTTAGCTTATTTGCGTGATTTCGCTTTTAAGGCTCAAATACAGCTATCTTTTGAAAGCAACACGTTAGAAACTTCTTGGTGTGTTTTTCATGCATTTGGACCCAAAAGAAGCTCATTGGGATGTAGTTGTGTTTCTAAGCTTCATTTTAGCTTATTTGCGTGATTTCGCTTTTAAGGCTCAAATACAGCTATCTTTTGAAAGCAACACGTTAGAAACTTCTTGGTGTGTTTTTCATGCATTTGGACCCAAAAGAAGCTCATTGGGATGTAGTTGTGTTTCTAAGCTTCATTTTAGCTTATTTGCGTGATTTCGCTTTTAAGGCTCAAATACAGCTATCTTTTGAAAGCAACACGTTAGAAACTTCTTGGTGTGTTTTTCATGCATTTGGACCCAAAAGAAGCTCATTGGGATGTAGTTGTGTTTCTAAGCTTCATTTTAGCTTATTTGCGTGATTTCGCTTTTAAGGCTCAAATACAGCTATCTTTGAAAGCAACACGTTAGAACTTCTTGGTGTGTTTTTCATGCATTTGGACCGAAAAGAAGCTCATTGGGATGTAGTTGTGTTTCTAAGCTTCATTTAAGCTTATATGCGTGATTTCGCTTTTAAGGCTCAAATACAGCTATCTTTTGAAAGCAACACGTTAGAAACTTCTTGGTGTGTTTTTCATGCATTTGGACCCAAAAGAAGCTCATTGGGATGTAGTTGTGTTTCTCAGCTTCATTTTAGCTTATTTGCGTGATTTTCTTTTAAGGCTCAAATACAGCTATCTTTTGAAAGCAACACGTTAGAAACTTCTTGGTGTGTTTTTCATGCATTTGGACCCAAAAGAAGCTCATTCGGATGCAGTTGTGTCTCTAAGCTTCGTTTTAGCTTATTTGCGTGATTTTGCGTTTAAGGCTCAAATACAGCTATCTTTTGAAAGCAACACGTTAGAAACTTCTTAGTGTGTTTTTCATGCATTTGGACCGAAAAGAAGCACATTCGGATGTAGTTGTGTTTCTAAGCTTCATTTTAGCTTATATGCGTGATTTCGCTTTTAAGGCTCAAATACAGCTATCTTTTGAAAGCAACACGTTAGAAACTTCTTGGTGTGTTTTTCATGCATTTGGACCCAAAAGAAGCTCATTGGGGATGTAGTTGTGTTTCTAAGCTTCATTTTAGCTTATTTGCGTGATTTCGCTTTTAAGGCTCAAATACAGCTATCTTTTGAAAGCAACACGTTAGAAACTTCTTGGTGTGTTTTTCATGCATTTGGACCCAAAAGAAGCTCATTGGGATGTAGTTGTGTTTCTAAGCTTCATTTTAGCTTATTTGCGTGATTTCGCTTTTAAGGCTCAAATACAGCTATCTTTTGAAAGCAACACGTTAGAAACTTCTTGGTGTGTTTTTCATGCATTTGGACCCAAAAGAAGCTCATTGGGATGTAGTTGTGTTTCTAAGCTTCATTTTAGCTTATTTGCGTGATTTCGCTTTTAAGGCTCAAATACAGCTATCTTTTGAAAGCAACACGTTAGAAACTTCTTGGTGTGTTTTTCATGCATTTGGACCCAAAAGAAGCTCATTGGGATGTAGTTGTGTTTCTAAGCTTCATTTTAGCTTATTTGCGTGATTTCGCTTTTAAGGCTCAAATACAGCTATCTTTTGAAAGCAACACGTTAGAAACTTCTTGGTGTGTTTTTCATGCATTTGGACCCAAAAGAAGCTCATTGGGATGTAGTTGTGTTTCTAAGCTTCATTTTAGCTTATTTGCGTGATTTCGCTTTTAAGGCTCAAATACAGCTATCTTTTGAAAGCAACACGTTAGAAACTTCTTGGTGTGTTTTTCATGCATTTGGACCCAAAAGAAGCTCATTGGGATGTAGTTGTGTTTCTAAGCTTCATTTTAGCTTATTTGCGTGATTTCGCTTTTAAGGCTCAAATACAGCTATCTTTTGAAAGCAACACGTTAGAAACTTCTTGGTGTGTTTTTCATGCATTTGGACCGAAAAGAAGCTCATTGGGATGTAGTTGTGTTTCTAAGCTTCATTTAAGCTTATATGCGTGATTTCGCTTTTAAGGCTCAAATACAGCTATCTTTTGAAAGCAACACGTTAGAAACTTCTTGGTGTGTTTTTCATGCATTTGGACCCAAAAGAAGCTCATTGGGATGTAGTTGTGTTTCTCAGCTTCATTTTAGCTTATTTGCGTGATTTTGCTTTTAAGGCTCAAATACAGCTATCTTTTGAAAGCAACACGTTAGAAACTTCTTGGTGTGTTTTTCATGCATTTGGACCCAAAAGAAGCTCATTCGGATGCAGTTGTGTCTCTAAGCTTCGTTTTAGCTTATTTGCGTGATTTTGCGTTTAAGGCTCAAATACAGCTATCTTTTGAAAGCAACACGTTAGAAACTTCTTGGTGTGTTTTTCATGCATTTGGACCGAAAAGAAGCACATTCGGATGTAGTTGTGTTTCTAAGCTTCATTTTAGCTTATATGCGTGATTTCGCTTTTAAGGCTCAAATACAGCTATCTTTTGATAGCAACACGTTAGAAACTTCTTGGTGTGTTTTTCATGCATTTGGACCCAAAAGAAGCTCATTGGGATGTAGTTGTGTTTCTAAGCTTCATTTTAGCTTATTTGCGTGATTTCGCTTTTAAGGCTCAAATACAGCTATCTTTTGAAAGCAACACGTTAGAAACTTCTTGGTGTGTTTTTCATGCATTTGGACCCAAAAGAAGCTCATTGGGATGTAGTTGTGTTTCTAAGCTTCATTTTAGCTTATTTGCGTGATTTCGCTTTTAAGGCTCAAATACAGCTATCTTTTGAAAGCAACACGTTAGAAACTTCTTGGTGTGTTTTTCATGCATTTGGACCCAAAAGAAGCTCATTGGGATGTAGTTGTGTTTCTAAGCTTCATTTTAGCTTATTTGCGTGATTTCGCTTTTAAGGCTCAAATACAGCTATCTTTTGAAAGCAACACGTTAGAAACTTCTTGGTGTGTTTTTCATGCATTTGGACCCAAAAGAAGCTCATTGGGATGTAGTTGTGTTTCTAAGCTTCATTTTAGCTTATTTGCGTGATTTCGCTTTTAAGGCTCAAATACAGCTATCTTTTGAAAGCAACACGTTAGAAACTTCTTGGTGTGTTTTTCATGCATTTGGACCCAAAAGAAGCTCATTGGGATGTAGTTGTGTTTCTAAGCTTCATTTTAGCTTATTTGCGTGATTTCGCTTTTAAGGCTCAAATACAGCTATCTTTTGAAAGCAACACGTTAGAAACTTCTTGGTGTGTTTTTCATGCATTTGGACCCAAAAGAAGCTCATTGGGATGTAGTTGTGTTTCTAAGCTTCATTTTAGCTTATATGCGTGATTTCGCTTTTAAGGCTCAAATACAGCTATCTTTTGAAAGCAACACGTTAGAAACTTCTTGGTGTGTTTTTCATGCATTTGGACCCAAAAGAAGCTCATTGGGATGTAGTTGTGTTTCTAAGCTTCATTTTAGCTTATTTGCGTGATTTCGCTTTTAAGGCTCAAATACAGCTATCTTTTGAAAGCAACACGTTAGAAACTTCTTGGTGTGTTTTTCATGCATTTGGACCCAAAAGAAGCTCATTGGGATGTAGTTGTGTTTCTCGGCTTCATTTTAGCTTATTTGCGTGATTTTGCGTTTAAGGCTCAAATACAGCTATCTTTTGTGATTTTGCTTTTAAGGCTCAAATACAGCTATCTTTTGAAAGCAACACGTTAGAAACTTCTTGGTTTGTTTTTCATGCATTTGGACCGAAAAGAAGCAAATTGGGATGTAGTTGTGTTTCTAAGCTTCATTTTAGCTTATATGCGTGATTTCGCTTTTAAGGCTCAAATGCAGCTATCTTTTGAAAGCAACACGTTAGAAACTTCTTGGTGTGTTTTTCATGCATTTGGACCCAAAAGAAGCTCATTGGGATGTAGTTGTGTTTCTAAGCTTCATTTTAGCTTATTTGCGTGATTTCGCTTTTAAGGCTCAAATACAGCTATCTTATGAAAGCAACACGTTAGAAACTTCTTGGTGTGTTTTTCATGCATTTGGACCGAAAAGAAGCAAATTGGGATGTAGTTGTGTTTCTAAGCTTCATTTTAGCTTATTTGCGTGATTTCGCTTTTAAGGCTCAAATACAGCTATCTTTTGAAAGCAACACGTTAGAAACTTCTTGGTGTGTTTTTCATGCATTTGGACCCAAAAGAAGCTCATTGGGATGTAGTTGTGTTTCTAAGCTTCATTTTAGCTTATTTGCGTGATTTCGCTTTTAAGGCTCAAATACAGCTATCTTTTGAAAGCAACACGTTAGAAACTTCTTGGAGTGTTTTTCATGCATTTGGACCCAAAAGAAGCTCATTGGGATGTAGTTGTGTTTCTAAGCTTCATTTAAGCTTATATGCGTGGCTTTTAAGGCTCAAATACAGCTATCTTTTGAAAGCAACACGTTAGAAACTTCTTGGTGTGTTTTTCATGCATTTGGACCCAAAAGAAGCTCATTGGGATGTAGTTGTGTTTCTCAGCTTCATTTTAGCTTATTTGCGTGATTTTGCTTTTAAGGCTCAAATACAGCTATCTTTTGAAAGCAACACGTTAGAAACTTCTTGGTGTGTTTTTCATGCATTTGGACCCAAAAGAAGCTCATTCGGATGCAGTTGTGTCTCTAAGCTTCGTTTTAGCTTATTTGCGTGATTTTGCGTTTAAGGCTCAAATACAGCTATCTTTTGAAAGCAACACGTTAGAAACTTCTTAGTGTGTTTTTCATGCATTTGGACCGAAAAGAAGCACATTCGGATGTAGTTGTGTTTCTAAGCTTCATTTTAGCTTATATGCGTGATTTCGCTTTTAAGGCTCAAATACAGCTATCTTTTGAAAGCAACACGTTAGAAACTTCTTGGTGTGTTTTTCATGCATTTGGACCCAAAAGAAGCTCATTGGGATGTAGTTGTGTTTCTAAGCTTCATTTTAGCTTATTTGCGTGATTTCGCTTTTAAGGCTCAAATACAGCTATCTTTTGAAAGCAACACGTTAGAAACTTCTTGGTGTGTTTTTCATGCATTTGGACCGAAAAGAAGCTCATTGGGATGTAGTTGTGTTTCTAAGCTTCATTTAAGCTTATATGCGTGATTTCGCTTTTAAGGCTCAAATACAGCTATCTTTTGAAAGCAACACGTTAGAAACTTCTTGGTGTGTTTTTCATGCATTTGGACCCAAAAGAAGCTCATTGGGATGTAGTTGTGTTTCTCAGCTTCATTTTAGCTTATTTGCGTGATTTTGCTTTTAAGGCTCAAATACAGCTATCTTTTGAAAGCAACACGTTAGAAACTTCTTGGTGTGTTTTTCATGCATTTGGACCCAAAAGAAGCTCATTCGGATGCAGTTGTGTCTCTAAGCTTCGTTTTAGCTTATTTGCGTGATTTTGCGTTTAAGGCTCAAATACAGCTATCTTTTGAAAGCAACACGTTAGAAACTTCTTAGTGTGTTTTTCATGCATTTGGACCGAAAAGAAGCACATTCGGATGTAGTTGTGTTTCTAAGCTTCATTTTAGCTTATATGCGTGATTTCGCTTTTAAGGCTCAAATACAGCTATCTTTTGAAAGCAACACGTTAGAAACTTCTTGGTGTGTTTTTCATGCATTTTGGACCCAAAAGAAGCTCATTGGGATGTAGTTGTGTTTCTAAGCTTCATTTTAGCTTATTTGCGTGATTTCGCTTTTAAGGCTCAAATACAGCTATCTTTTGAAAGCAACACGTTAGAAACTTCTTGGTGTGTTTTTCATGCATTTGGACCCAAAAGAAGCTCATTGGGATGTAGTTGTGTTTCTAAGCTTCATTTTAGCTTATTTGCGTGATTTCGCTTTTAAGGCTCAAATACAGCTATCTTTTGAAAGCAACACGTTAGAAACTTCTTGGTGTGTTTTTCATGCATTTGGACCCAAAAGAAGCTCATTGGGATGTAGTTGTGTTTCTAAGCTTCATTTTAGCTTATTTGCGTGATTTCGCTTTTAAGGCTCAAATACAGCTATCTTTTGAAAGCAACACGTTAGAAACTTCTTGGTGTGTTTTTCATGCATTTGGACCCAAAAGAAGCTCATTGGGATGTAGTTGTGTTTCTAAGCTTCATTTTAGCTTATTTGCGTGATTTCGCTTTTAAGGCTCAAATACAGCTATCTTTTGAAAGCAACACGTTAGAAACTTCTTGGTGTGTTTTTCATGCATTTGGACCCAAAAGAAGCTCATTGGGATGTAGTTGTGTTTCTAAGCTTCATTTTAGCTTATTTGCGTGATTTCGCTTTTAAGGCTCAAATACAGCTATCTTTTGAAAGCAACACGTTAGAAACTTCTTGGTGTGTTTTTCATGCATTTGGACCCAAAAGAAGCTCATTGGGATGTAGTTGTGTTTCTAAGCTTCATTTTAGCTTATTTGCGTGATTTCGCTTTTAAGGCTCAAATACAGCTATCTTTTGAAAGCAACACGTTAGAAACTTCTTGGTGTGTTTTTCATGCATTTGGACCGAAAAGAAGCTCATTGGGATGTAGTTGTGTTTCTAAGCTTCATTTAAGCTTATATGCGTGATTTCGCTTTTAAGGCTCAAATACAGCTATCTTTTGAAAGCAACACGTTAGAAACTTCTTGGTGTGTTTTTCATGCATTTGGACCCAAAAGAAGCTCATTGGGATGTAGTTGTGTTTCTCAGCTTCATTTTAGCTTATTTGCGTGATTTTGCTTTTAAGGCTCAAATACAGCTATCTTTTGAAAGCAACACGTTAGAAACTTCTTGGTGTGTTTTTCATGCATTTGGACCCAAAAGAAGCTCATTCGGATGCAGTTGTGTCTCTAAGCTTCGTTTTGGCTTATTTGCGTGATTTTGCGTTTAAGGCTCAAATACAGCTATCTTTTGAAAGCAACACGTTAGAAACTTCTTGGTGTGTTTTTCATGCATTTGGACCGAAAAGAAGCACATTCGGATGTAGTTGTGTTTCTAAGCTTCATTTTAGCTTATATGCGTGATTTCGCTTTTAAGGCTCAAATACAGCTATCTTTTGATAGCAACACGTTAGAAACTTCTTGGTGTGTTTTTCATGCATTTGGACCCAAAAGAAGCTCATTGGGATGTAGTTGTGTTTCTCAGCTTCATTTTAGCTTATTTGCGTGATTTTGCTTTTAAGGCTCAAATACAGCTATCTTTTGAAAGCAACACGTTAGAAACTTCTTGGTGTGTTTTTCATGCATTTGGACCCAAAAGAAGCTCATTGGGATGTAGTTGTGTTTCTAAGCTTCATTTTAGCTTATTTGCGTGATTTCGCTTTTAAGGCTCAAATACAGCTATCTTTTGAAAGCAACACGTTAGAAACTTCTTGGTGTGTTTTTCATGCATTTGGACCCAAAAGAAGCTCATTGGGATGTAGTTGTGTTTCTAAGCTTCATTTTAGCTTATTTGCGTGATTTCGCTTTTAAGGCTCAAATACAGCTATCTTTTGAAAGCAACACGTTAGAAACTTCTTGGTGTGTTTTTCATGCATTTGGACCCAAAAGAAGCTCATTGGGATGTAGTTGTGTTTCTAAGCTTCATTTTAGCTTATTTGCGTGATTTCGCTTTTAAGGCTCAAATACAGCTATCTTTTGAAAGCAACACGTTAGAAACTTCTTGGTGTGTTTTTCATGCATTTGGACCCAAAAGAAGCTCATTGGGATGTAGTTGTGTTTCTAAGCTTCATTTTAGCTTATTTGCGTGATTTCGCTTTTAAGGCTCAAATACAGCTATCTTTTGAAAGCAACACGTTAGAAACTTCTTGGTGTGTTTTTCATGCATTTGGACCCAAAAGAAGCTCATTGGGATGTAGTTGTGTTTCTAAGCTTCATTTTAGCTTATTTGCGTGATTTCGCTTTTAAGGCTCAAATACAGCTATCTTTTGAAAGCAACACGTTAGAAACTTCTTGGTGTGTTTTTCATGCATTTGGACCCAAAAGAAGCTCATTGGGATGTAGTTGTGTAGATTTCGCTTTTAAGGCTCAAATACAGCTATCTTTTGAAAGCAACACGTTAGAAACTTCTTGGTGTGTTTTTCATGCATTTGGACCCAAAAGAAGCTCATTGGGATGTAGTTGTGTTTCTAAGCTTCATTTTAGCTTATTTGCGTGATTTCGCTTTTAAGGCTCAAATACAGCTATCTTTTGAAAGCAACACGTTAGAAACTTCTTGGTGTGTTTTTCATGCATTTGGACCCAAAAGAAGCTCATTGGGATGTAGTTGTGTTTCTAAGCTTCATTTTAGCTTATTTGCGTGATTTCGCTTTTAAGGCTCAAATACAGCTATCTTTTGAAAGCAACACGTTAGAAACTTCTTGGTGTGTTTTTCATGCATTTGGACCCAAAAGAAGCTCATTCGGATGCAGTTGTGTCTCTAAGCTTCGTTTTAGCTTATTTGCGTGATTTTGCGTTTAAGGCTCAAATACAGCTATCTTTTGAAAGCAACACGTTAGAAACTTCTTAGTGTGTTTTTCATGCATTTGGACCGAAAAGAAGCACATTCGGATGTAGTTGTGTTTCTAAGCTTCATTTTAGCTTATATGCGTGATTTCGCTTTTAAGGCTCAAATACAGCTATCTTTTGAAAGCAACACGTTAGAAACTTCTTGGTGTGTTTTTCATGCATTTGGACCCAAAAGAAGCTCATTGGGATGTAGTTGTGTTTCTAAGCTTCATTTTAGCTTATTTGCGTGATTTCGCTTTTAAGGCTCAAATACAGCTATCTTTTGAAAGCAACACGTTAGAAACTTCTTGGTGTGTTTTTCATGCATTTGGACCGAAAAGAAGCTCATTGGGATGTAGTTGTGTTTCTAAGCTTCATTTAAGCTTATATGCGTGATTTCGCTTTTAAGGCTCAAATACAGCTATCTTTTGAAAGCAACACGTTAGAAACTTCTTGGTGTGTTTTTCATGCATTTGGACCCAAAAGAAGCTCATTGGGATGTAGTTGTGTTTCTCAGCTTCATTTTAGCTTATTTGCGTGATTTTGCTTTTAAGGCTCAAATACAGCTATCTTTTGAAAGCAACACGTTAGAAACTTCTTGGTGTGTTTTTCATGCATTTGGACCCAAAAGAAGCTCATTCGGATGCAGTTGTGTCTCTAAGCTTCGTTTTAGCTTATTTGCGTGATTTTGCGTTTAAGGCTCAAATACAGCTATCTTTTGAAAGCAACACGTTAGAAACTTCTTAGTGTGTTTTTCATGCATTTGGACCGAAAAGAAGCACATTCGGATGTAGTTGTGTTTCTAAGCTTCATTTTAGCTTATATGCGTGATTTCGCTTTTAAGGCTCAAATACAGCTATCTTTTGAAAGCAACACGTTAGAAACTTCTTGGTGTGTTTTTCATGCATTTGGACCCAAAAGAAGCTCATTGGGATGTAGTTGTGTTTCTAAGCTTCATTTTAGCTTATTTGCGTGATTTCGCTTTTAAGGCTCAAATACAGCTATCTTTTGAAAGCAACACGTTAGAAACTTCTTGGTGTGTTTTTCATGCATTTGGACCCAAAAGAAGCTCATTGGGATGTAGTTGTGTTTCTAAGCTTCATTTTAGCTTATTTGCGTGATTTCGCTTTTAAGGCTCAAATACAGCTATCTTTTGAAAGCAACACGTTAGAAACTTCTTGGTGTGTTTTTCATGCATTTGGACCCAAAAGAAGCTCATTGGGATGTAGTTGTGTTTCTAAGCTTCATTTTAGCTTATTTGCGTGATTTCGCTTTTAAGGCTCAAATACAGCTATCTTTTGAAAGCAACACGTTAGAAACTTCTTGGTGTGTTTTTCATGCATTTGGACCCAAAAGAAGCTCATTGGGATGTAGTTGTGTTTCTAAGCTTCATTTTAGCTTATTTGCGTGATTTCGCTTTTAAGGCTCAAATACAGCTATCTTTTGAAAGCAACACGTTAGAAACTTCTTGGTGTGTTTTTCATGCATTTGGACCCAAAAGAAGCTCATTGGGATGTAGTTGTGTTTCTAAGCTTCATTTTAGCTTATTTGCGTGATTTCGCTTTTAAGGCTCAAATACAGCTATCTTTTGAAAGCAACACGTTAGAAACTTCTTGGTGTGTTTTTCATGCATTTGGACCCAAAAGAAGCTCATTGGGATGTAGTTGTGTTTCTAAGCTTCATTTTAGCTTATTTGCGTGATTTCGCTTTTAAGGCTCAAATACAGCTATCTTTTGAAAGCAACACGTTAGAAACTTCTTGGTGTGTTTTTCATGCATTTGGACCGAAAAGAAGCTCATTGGGATGTAGTTGTGTTTCTAAGCTTCATTTAAGCTTATATGCGTGATTTCGCTTTTAAGGCTCAAATACAGCTATCTTTTGAAAGCAACACGTTAGAAACTTCTTGGTGTGTTTTTCATGCATTTGGACCCAAAAGAAGCTCATTGGGATGTAGTTGTGTTTCTCAGCTTCATTTTAGCTTATTTGCGTGATTTTGCTTTTAAGGCTCAAATACAGCTATCTTTTGAAAGCAACACGTTAGAAACTTCTTGGTGTGTTTTTCATGCATTTGGACCCAAAAGAAGCTCATTCGGATGCAGTTGTGTCTCTAAGCTTCGTTTTGGCTTATTTGCGTGATTTTGCGTTTAAGGCTCAAATACAGCTATCTTTTGAAAGCAACACGTTAGAAACTTCTTGGTGTGTTTTTCATGCATTTGGACCGAAAAGAAGCACATTCGGATGTAGTTGTGTTTCTAAGCTTCATTTTAGCTTATATGCGTGATTTCGCTTTTAAGGCTCAAATACAGCTATCTTTTGATAGCAACACGTTAGAAACTTCTTGGTGTGTTTTTCATACATTTGGACCCAAAAGAAGCTCATTGGGATGTAGTTGTGTTTCTAAGCTTCGTTTTAGCTTATTTGCGTGATTTCGCTTTTAAGGCTCAAATACAGCTATCTTTTGAAAGCAACACGTTAGAAACTTATTGGTGTGTTTTTCATGCATTTGGACCCAAAAGAAGCTCATTGGGATGTAGTTGTGTTTCTAAGCTTCATTTTAGCTTATTTGCGTGATTTCGCTTTTAAGGCTCAAATACAGCTATCTTTTGAAAGCAACACGTTAGAAACTTCTTGGTGTGTTTTTCATGCATTTGGACCCAAAAGAAGCTCATTGGGATGTAGTTGTGTTTCTAAGCTTCATTTTAGCTTATTTGCGTGATTTCGCTTTTAAGGCTCAAATACAGCTATCTTTTGAAAGCAACACGTTAGAAACTTCTTGGTGTGTTTTTCATGCATTTGGACCCAAAAGAAGCTCATTGGGATGTAGTTGTGTTTCTAAGCTTCATTTTAGCTTATTTGCGTGATTTCGCTTTTAAGGCTCAAATACAGCTATCTTTTGAAAGCAACACGTTAGAAACTTCTTGGTGTGTTTTTCATGCATTTGGACCCAAAAGAAGCTCATTGGGATGTAGTTGTGTTTCTAAGCTTCATTTTAGCTTATTTGCGTGATTTCGCTTTTAAGGCTCAAATACAGCTATCTTTTGAAAGCAACACGTTAGAAACTTCTTGGTGTGTTTTTCATGCATTTGGACCCAAAAGAAGCTCATTGGGATGTAGTTGTGTTTCTAAGCTTCATTTTAGCTTATATGCGTGATTTCGCTTTTAAGGCTCAAATACAGCTATCTTTTGAAAGCAACACGTTAGAAACTTCTTGGTGTGTTTTTCATGCATTTGGACCCAAAAGAAGCTCATTGGGATGTAGTTGTGTTTCTAAGCTTCATTTTAGCTTATTTGCGTGATTTCGCTTTTAAGGCTCAAATACAGCTATCTTTTGAAAGCAACACGTTAGAAACTTCTTGGTGTGTTTTTCATGCATTTGGACCCAAAAGAAGCTCATTGGGATGTAGTTGTGTTTCTAAGCTTCATTTTAGCTTATATGCGTGATTTCGCTTTTAAGGCTCAAATACAGCTATCTTTTGAAAGCAACACGTTAGAAACTTATTGGTGTGTTTTTCATGCATTTGGACCCAAAAGAAGCTCATTGGGATGTAGTTGTGTTTCTCAGCTTCATTTTAGCTTATTTGCGTGATTTTGCTTTTAAGGCTCAAATACAGCTATCTTTTGAAAGCAACACGTTAGAAACTTCTTGGTGTGTTTTTCATGCATTTGGACCCAAAAGAAGCTCATTGGGATGTAGTTGTGTTTCTAAGCTTCATTTTAGCTTATATGCGTGATTTCGCTTTTAAGGCTCAAATACAGCTATCTTTTGAAAGCAACACGTTAGAAACTTCTTGGTGTGTTTTTCATGCATTTGGACCCAAAAGAAGCTCATTGGGATGTAGTTGTGTTTCTAAGCTTCATTTTAGCTTATTTGCGTGATTTCGCTTTTAAGGCTCAAATACAGCTATCTTTTGAAAGCAACACGTTAGAAACTTCTTGGTGTGTTTTTCATGCATTTGGACCCAAAAGAAGCTCATTGGATGTAGTTGTGTTTCTAAGCTTCATTTTAGCTTATATGCGTGATTTCGCTTTTAAGGCTCAAATACAGCTATCTTTTGAAAGCAACACGTTAGAAACTTCTTGGTGTGTTTTTCATGCATTTGGACCCAAAAGAAGCTCATTGGGATGTAGTTGTGTTTCTAAGCTTCATTTTAGCTTATTTGCGTGATTTCGCTTTTAAGGCTCAAATACAGCTATCTTTTGAAAGCAACACGTTAGAAACTTCTTGGTGTGTTTTTCATGCATTTGGACCCAAAAGAAGCTCATTGGGATGTAGTTGTGTTTCTCGGCTTCATTTTAGCTTATTTGCGTGATTTTGCGTTTAAGGCTCAAATACAGCTTTTGTGATTTTGCTTTTAAGGCTCAAATACAGCTATCTTTTGAAAGCAACACGTTAGAAACTTCTTGGTTTGTTTTTCATGCATTTGGACCGAAAAGAAGCAAATTGGGATGTAGTTGTGTTTCTAAGCTTCATTTTAGCTTATATGCGTGATTTCGCTTTTAAGGCTCAAATGCAGCTATCTTTTGAAAGCAACACGTTAGAAACTTCTTGGTGTGTTTTTCATGCATTTGGACCCAAAAGAAGCTCATTGGGATGTAGTTGTGTTTCTAAGCTTCATTTTAGCTTATTTGCGTGATTTCGCTTTTAAGGCTCAAATACAGCTATCTTATGAAAGCAACACGTTAGAAACTTCTTGGTGTGTTTTTCATGCATTTGGACCGAAAAGAAGCAAATTGGGATGTAGTTGTGTTTCTAAGCTTCATTTTAGCTTATTTGCGTGATTTCGCTTTTAAGGCTCAAATACAGCTATCTTTTGAAAGCAACACGTTAGAAACTTCTTGGTGTGTTTTTCATGCATTTGGACCCAAAAGAAGCTCATTGGGATGTAGTTGTGTTTCTAAGCTTCATTTTAGCTTATTTGCGTGATTTCGCTTTTAAGGCTCAAATACAGCTATCTTTTGAAAGCAACACGTTAGAAACTTCTTGGAGTGTTTTTCATGCATTTGGACCCAAAAGAAGCTCATTGGGATGTAGTTGTGTTTCTAAGCTTCATTTAAGCTTATATGCGTGATTTCGCTTTTAAGGCTCAAATACAGCTATCTTTTGAAAGCAACACGTTAGAAACTTCTTGGTGTGTTTTTCATGCATTTGGACCCAAAAGAAGCTCATTGGGATGTAGTTGTGTTTCTAAGCTTCATTTTAGCTTATTTGCGTGATTTCGCTTTTAAGGCTCAAATACAGCTATCTTATGAAAGCAACACGTTAGAAACTTCTTGGTGTGTTTTTCATGCATTTGGACCGAAAAGAAGCAAATTGGGATGTAGTTGTGTTTCTAAGCTTCATTTTAGCTTATTTGCGTGATTTCGCTTTTAAGGCTCAAATACAGCTATCTTTTGAAAGCAACACGTTAGAAACTTCTTGGTGTGTTTTTCATGCATTTGGACCCAAAAGAAGCTCATTGGGATGTAGTTGTGTTTCTAAGCTTCATTTTAGCTTATTTGCGTGATTTCGCTTTTAAGGCTCAAATACAGCTATCTTTTGAAAGCAACACGTTAGAAACTTCTTGGAGTGTTTTTCATGCATTTGGACCCAAAAGAAGCTCATTGGGATGTAGTTGTGTTTCTAAGCTTCATTTTAGCTTATTTGCGTGATTTCGCTTTTAAGGCTCAAATACAGCTATCTTTTGAAAGCAACACGTTAGAAACTTCTTGGTGTGTTTTTCATGCATTTGGACCCAAAAGAAGCTCATTGGGATGTAGTTGTGTTTCTAAGCTTCATTTTAGCTTATTTGCGTGATTTCGCTTTTAAGGCTCAAATACAGCTATCTTTTGAAAGCAACACGTTAGAAACTTCTTGGAGTGTTTTTCATGCATTTGGACCCAAAAGAAGCTCATTGGGATGTAGTTGTGTTTCTAAGCTTCATTTTAGCTTATTTGCGTGATTTCGCTTTTAAGGCTCAAATACAGCTATCTTTTGAAAGCAACACGTTAGAAACTTCTTGGAGTGTTTTTCATGCATTTGGACCCAAAAGAAGCTCATTGGGATGTAGTTGTGTTTCTAAGCTTCATTTTAGCTTATTTGCGTGATTTCGCTTTTAAGGCTCAAATACAGCTATCTTTTGAAAGCAACACGTTAGAAACTTCTTGGTGTGTTTTTCATGCATTTGGACCCAAAAGAAGCTCATTGGGATGTAGTTGTGTTTCTAAGCTTCATTTTAGCTTATTTGCGTGATTTCGCTTTTAAGGCTCAAATACAGCTATCTTTTGAAAGCAACACGTTAGAAACTTCTTGGTGTGTTTTTCATGCATTTGGACCCAAAAGAAGCTCATTGGGATGTAGTTGTGTTTCTAAGCTTCATTTTAGCTTATATGCGTGATTTCGCTTTTAAGGCTCAAATACAGCTATCTTTTTAAAGCAACACGTTAGAAACTTCTTGGTGTGTTTTTCATGCATTTGGACCCAAAAGAAGCTCATTGGGATGTAGTTGTGTTTCTCAGCTTCATTTTAGCTTATTTGCGTGATTTCGCTTTTAAGGCTCAAATACAGCTATCTTTTGAAAGCAACACGTTAGAAACTTCTTGGTGTGTTTTTCATGCATTTGGACCCAAAAGAAGCTCATTGGGATGTAGTTGTGTTTCTCAGCTTCATTTTAGCTTATTTGCGTGATTTTGCTTTTAAGGCTCAAATACAGCTATCTTTTGAAAGCAACACGTTAGAAACTTCTTGGTGTGTTTTTCATGCATTTGGACCCAAAAGAAGCTCATTCGGATGCAGTTGTGTCTCTAAGCTTCGTTTTAGCTTATTTGCGTGATTTTGCGTTTAAGGCTCAAATACAGCTATCTTTTGAAAGCAACACGTTAGAAACTTCTTGGTGTGTTTTTCATGCATTTGAACCGAAAAGAAGCACATTCGGATGTAGTTGTGTTTCTAAGCTTCATTTTAGCTTATATGCGTGATTTCGCTTTTAAGGCTCAAATACAGCTATCTTTTGAAAGCAACACGTTAGAAACTTCTTGGTGTGTTTTTCATGCATTTGGACCCAAAAGAAGCTCATTGGGATGTAGTTGTGTTTCTAAGCTTCATTTTAGCTTATTTGCGTGATTTCGCTTTTAAGGCTCAAATACAGCTATCTTTTGAAAGCAACACGTTAGAAACTTCTTGGTGTGTTTTTCATGCATTTGGACCCAAAAGAAGCTCATTGGGATGTAGTTGTGTTTCTCAGCTTCATTTTAGCTTATTTGCGTGATTTTGCTTTTAAGGCTCAAATACAGCTATCTTTTGAAAGCAACACGTTAGAAACTTCTTGGTGTGTTTTTCATGCATTTGGACCCAAAAGAAGCTCATTCGGATGCAGTTGTGTCTCTAAGCTTCGTTTTAGCTTATTTGCGTGATTTTGCGTTTAAGGCTCAAATACAGCTATCTTTTGAAAGCAACACGTTAGAAACTTCTTGGTGTGTTTTTCATGCATTTGAACCGAAAAGAAGCACATTCGGATGTAGTTGTGTTTCTAAGCTTCATTTTAGCTTATATGCGTGATTTCGCTTTTAAGGCTCAAATACAGCTATCTTTTGAAAGCAACACGTTAGAAACTTCTTGGTGTGTTTTTCATGCATTTGGACCCAAAAGAAGCTCATTGGGATGTAGTTGTGTTTCTAAGCTTCATTTTAGCTTATTTGCGTGATTTCGCTTTTAAGGCTCAAATACAGCTATCTTTTGAAAGCAACACGTTAGAAACTTCTTGGTGTGTTTTTCATGCATTTGGACCCAAAAGAAGCTCATTGGGATGTAGTTGTGTTTCTAAGCTTCATTTTAGCTTATTTGCGTGATTTCGCTTTTAAGGCTCAAATACAGCTATCTTTTGAAAGCAACACGTTAGAAACTTCTTGGTGTGTTTTTCATGCATTTGGACCCAAAAGAAGCTCATTGGGATGTAGTTGTGTTTCTAAGCTTCATTTTAGCTTATTTGCGTGATTTCGCTTTTAAGGCTCAAATACAGCTATCTTTTGAAAGCAACACGTTAGAAACTTCTTGGTGTGTTTTTCATGCATTTGGACCCAAAAGAAGCTCATTGGGATGTAGTTGTGTTTCTAAGCTTCATTTTAGCTTATTTGCGTGATTTCGCTTTTAAGGCTCAAATACAGCTATCTTTTGAAAGCAACACGTTAGAAACTTCTTGGAGTGTTTTTCATGCATTTGGACCCAAAAGAAGCTCATTGGGATGTAGTTGTGTTTCTAAGCTTCATTTTAGCTTATTTGCGTGATTTCGCTTTTAAGGCTCAAATACAGCTATCTTTTGAAAGCAACACGTTAGAAACTTCTTGGTGTGTTTTTCATGCATTTGGACCCAAAAGAAGCTCATTCGGATGCAGTTGTGTCTCTAAGCTTCGTTTTAGCTTATTTGCGTGATTTTGCGTTTAAGGCTCAAATACAGCTATCTTTTGAAAGCAACACGTTAGAAACTTTTTGGTGTGTTTTTCATGCATTTGAACCGAAAAGAAGCACATTCGGATGTAGTTGTGTTTCTAAGCTTCATTTTAGCTTATATGCGTGATTTCGCTTTTAAGGCTCAAATACAGCTATCTTTTGAAAGCAACACGTTAGAAACTTCTTGGTGTGTTTTTCAAGAATTTGGACCCAAAAGAAGCTCATTGGGATGTAGTTGTGTTTCTAAGCTTCATTTTAGCTTATTTGCGTGATTTCGCTTGTAAGGCTCAAATACAGCTATCTTTTGAAAGCAACACGTTAGAAACTTCTTGGTGTGTTTTTCATGCATTTGGACCCAAAAGAAGCTCATTGGGATGTAGTTGTGTTTCTAAGCTTCATTTTAGCTTATTTGCGTGATTTCGCTTTTAAGGCTCAAATACAGCTATCTTTTGAAAGCAACACGTTAGAAACTTCTTGGTGTGTTTTTCATGCATTTGGACCCAAAAGAAGCTCATTGGGATGTAGTTGTGTTTCTAAGCTTCATTTTAGCTTATTTGCGTGATTTCGCTTTTAAGGCTCAAATACAGCTATCTTTTGAAAGCAACACGTTAGAAACTTCTTGGTGTGTTTTTCATGCATTTGGACCCAAAAGAAGCTCATTGGGATGTAGTTGTGTTTCTAAGCTTCATTTTAGCTTATTTGCGTGATTTCGCTTTTAAGGCTCAAATACAGCTATCTTTTGAAAGCAACACGTTAACTTCTTGGTGTGTTTTTCATGCATTGGACCCAAAAGAAGCTCATTGGGATGTAGTTGTGTTTCTAAGCTTCATTTTAGCTTATTTGCGTGATTTCGCTTTTAAGGCTCAAATACAGCTATCTTTTGAAAGCAACACGTTAGAAACTTCTTGGTGTGTTTTTCATGCATTTGGACCCAAAAGAAGCTCATTGGGATGTAGTTGTGTTTCTAAGCTTCATTTTAGCTTATTTGCGTGATTTCGCTTTTAAGGCTCAAATACAGCTATCTTTTGAAAGCAACACGTTAGAAACTTCTTGGTGTGTTTTTCATGCATTTGGACCCAAAAGAAGCTCATTGGGATGTAGTTGTGTTTCTAAGCTTCATTTTAGCTTATTTGCGTGATTTCGCTTTTAAGGCTCAAATACAGCTATCTTTTGAAAGCAACACGTTAGAAACTTCTTGGTGTGTTTTTCATGCATTCTGGACCCAAAAGAAGCTCATTGGGATGTAGTTGTGGTTTCTAAGCTTCATTTTAGCTTATTTGCGTGATTTCGCTTTTAAGGCTCAAATACAGCTATCTTTGAAAGCAACACGTTAGAAACTTCTTGGTGTGTTTTTCATGCATTTGGACCGAAAAGAAGCTCATTGGGATGTAGTTGTGTTTCTAAGCTTCATTTAGCTTATATGCGTGATTTCGCTTTTAAGGTCTCAAATACAGCTATCTTTTGAAAGCAACACGTTAGAAACTTCTTGGTGTGTTTTTCATGCATTTGGACCCAAAAGAAGCTCATTGGGATGTAGTTGTGTTTCTCAGCTTCATTTTAGCTTATTTGCGTGATTTGCTTTTAAGGCTCAAATACAGCTATCTTTTGAAAGCAACACGTTAGAAACTTCTTGGTGTGTTTTTCATGCATTTGGACCCAAAAGAAGCTCATTCGGATGCAGTTGTGTCTCTAAGCTTCGTTTTAGCTTATTTGCGTGATTTTGCGTTTAAGGCTCAAATACAGCTATCTTTTGAAAGCAACACGTTAGAAACATCTTGGTGTGTTTTTCATGCATTTGGACCGAAAAGAAGCACATTCGGATGTAGTTGTGTTTCTAAGGCTTCATTTAGCTATTTAGCTATATGCGTGATTCGCTTTTAAGGCTCAAATACAGCTATCTTTTGATAGCAACACGTTAGAAACTTCTTGGTGTGTTTTTCATGCATTTGGACCCAAAAGAGCTCATTGGGATGTAGTTGTGTTTCTAAGCTTCATTTTAGCTTATTTGCGTGATTCGCTTTTAAGGCTCAAATACAGCTATCTTTTGAAAGCAACACGTTGGAAACTTATTGGTGTGTTTTTCATGCATTTGGACCCAAAAGAAGCTCATTGGGATGTAGTTGTGTTTCTAAGCTTCATTTTAGCTTATTTGCGTGATTTCGCTTTTAAAGGCTCAAATACAGCTATCTTTTGAAAGCAACACGTTAGAAACTTCTTGGTGTGTTTTTCATGCATTTGGACCCAAAAGAAGCTCATTGGATGTAGTTGTGTTTCTAAGCTTCATTTTAGCTTATTTGCGTGATTTCGCTTTTAAGGCTCAAATACAGCTATCTTTTGAAAGCAACACGTTAGAAACTTCTTGGTGTGTTTTTCATGCATTTGGACCCAAAAGAAGCTCATTGGGATGTAGTTGTGTTTCTAAGCTTCATTTTAGCTTATTTGCGTGATTTCGCTTTTAAGGCTCAAATACAGCTATCTTTTGAAAGCAACACGTTAGAAACTTCTTGGTGTGTTTTTCATGCATTTGGACCCAAAAGAAGCTCATTGGGATGTAGTTGTGTTTCTAAGCTTCATTTTAGCTTATTTGCGTGATTTCGCTTTTAAGGCTCAAATACAGCTATCTTTTGAAAGCAACACGTTAGAAACTTCTTGGTGTGTTTTTCATGCATTTGGACCCAAAAGAAGCTCATTGGGATGTAGTTGTGTTTCTAAGCTTCATTTTAGCTTATATGCGTGATTTCGCTTTTAAGGCTCAAATACAGCTATCTTTTGAAAGCAACACGTTAGAAACTTCTTGGTGTGTTTTTCATGCATTTGGACCCAAAAGAAGCTCATTGGGATGTAGTTGTGTTTCTAAGCTTCATTTTAGCTTATTTGCGTGATTTCGCTTTAAGGCTCAAATACAGCTATCTTTTGAAAGCAACACGTTAGAAACTTCTTGGTGTGTTTTTTCATGCATTTGGACCCAAAAGAAGCTCATTGGGATGTAGTTGTGTTTCTAAGCTTCATTTTAGCTTATATGCGTGATTTCGCTTTTAAGGCTCAAATACAGCTATCTTTTGAAAGCAACACGTTAGAAACTTATTGGTGTGTTTTTCATGCATTTGGACCCAAAAGAAGCTCATTGGGATGTAGTTGTGTTTCTCAGCTTCATTTTAGCTTATTTGCGTGATTTTGCTTTTAAGGCTCAAATACAGCTATCTTTTGAAAGCAACACGTTAGAAACTTCTTGGTGTGTTTTTCATGCATTTGGACCAAAAGAAGCTCATTGGGATGTAGTTGTGTTTCTAAGCTTCATTTTAGCTTATATGCGTGATTTCGCTTTTAAGGCTCAAATACAGCTATCTTTTGAAAGCAACACGTTAGAAACTTCTTGGTGTGTTTTTCATGCATTTGGACCCAAAAGAAGCTCATTGGGATGTAGTTGTGTTTCTAAGCTTCATTTTAGCTTATTTGCGTGATTTCGCTTTTAAGGCTCAAATACAGCTATCTTTTGAAAGCAACACGTTAGAAACTTCTTGTGTGTTTTTTCATGCATTTGGACCCAAAAGAAGCTCATTGGGATGTAGTTGTGTTTCTAAGCTTCATTTTAGCTTATATGCGAGATTTCGCTTTTAAGGCTCAAATACAGCTATCTTTTGAAAGCAACACGTTAGAAACTTCTTGGTGTGTTTTTCATGCATTTGGACCCAAAAGAAGCTCATTGGGATGTAGTTGTGTTTCTAAGCTTCATTTTAGCTTATTTGCGTGATTTCGCTTTTAAGGCTCAAATACAGCTATCTTTTGAAAGCAACACGTTAGAAACTTCTTGGTGTGTTTTTCATGCATTTGGACCCAAAAGAAGCTCATTGGGATGTAGTTGTGTTTCTCGGCTTCATTTTAGCTTATTTGCGTGATTTTGCGTTTAAGGCTCAAATACAGCTAATCTTTTGTGATTTTGCTTTTCAGGCTCAAATACAGCTATCTTTTTGAAAGCAACACGTTAGAAACTTCTTGGTTTGTTTTTCATGCATTTGGACCCAAAAGAAGCTCATTCGGATGCAGTTGTGTCTCTAAGCTTCGTTTTAGCTTATTTGCGTGATTTTGCGTTTAAGGCTCAAATACAGCTATCTTTTGAAAGCAACACGTTAGAAACTTTTTGGTGTGTTTTTCTTGCATTTGAACCGAAAAGAAGCACATTCGGATGTAGTAGTGTGTTCTAAGCTTCATTTTAGCTTATATGCGTGATTTCGCTTTTAAGGCTCAAATACAGCTATCTTTTGAAAGCAACACGTTAGAAACTTATTGGTGTGTTTTTCAAGCATTTGGACCAAAAGAAGCTCATTGGGATTTAGTTGTGTTTCTAAGCTTCATTTTAGCTTATTTGCGTGATTTCGCTTTTAAGGCTCAAATACAGCTATCTTTTGAAAGCAACACGTTAGAAACTTCTTGGTGTGTTTTTCATGCATTTGGACCCAAAAGAAGCTCATTGGGATGTAGTTGTGTTTCTAAGCTTCATTTTAGCTTATTTGCGTGATTTCGCTTTTAAGGCTCAAATACAGCTATCTTTTGAAAGCAACACGTTAGAAACTTCTTGGTGTGTTTTTCATGCATTTGGACCCAAAAGAAGCTCATTTGGGATGTAGTTGTGTTTCTAAGCTTCATTTTAGCTTATTTGCGTGATTTCGCTTTTAAGGCTCAAATACAGCTATCTTTTGAAGCAACACGTTAGAAACTTCTTGGTGTGTTTTTTCATGCATTTGGACCCAAAAGAAGCTCATTGGGATGTAGTTGTGTTTCTAAGCTTCATTTTAGCTTATTTGCGTGATTTCGCTTTTAAGGCTCAAATACAGCTATCTTTTGAAAGCAACACGTTAGAAACTTCTTGGTGTGTTTTTCATGCATTTGGACCCAAAAGAAGCTCATTGGGATGTAGTTGTGTTTCTAAGCTTCATTTTAGCTTATTTGCGTGATTTCGCTTTTAAGGCTCAAATACAGCTATCTTTTGAAAGCAACACGTTAGAAACTTCTTGGTGTGTTTTTCATGCATTTGGACCCAAAAGAAGCTCATTGGGATGTAGTTGTGTTTCTAAGCTTCATTTTAGCTTATATGCGTGATTTCGCTTTTAAGGCTCAAATACAGCTATCTTTTGAAAGCAACACGTTAGAAACTTCTTGGTGTGTTTTTTCATGCATTTGGACCCAAAAGAAGCTCATTGGGATGTAGTTGTGTTTCTAAGCTTCATTTTAGCTTATTTGCGTGATTCGCTTTTAAGGCTCAAATACAGCTATCTTTTGAAAGCAACACGTTAGAAACTTCTTGGTGTGTTTTTCATGCATTTGGACCCAAAAGAAGCTCATTGGGATGTAGTTGTGTTTCTCGGCTTCATTTTAGCTTATTTGCGTGATTTTGCGTTTAAGGCTCAAATACAGCTATCTTTTGTGATTTTGCTTTTAAGGCTCAAATACAGCTATCTTTTGAAAGCAACACGTTAGAAACTTCTTGGTTTGTTTTTCATGCATTTGGACCCAAAAGAAGCTCATTGGGATGTAGTTGTGTTTCTAAGCTTCATTATAGCTTATTTGCGTGATTTTGCTTTTAAGGCTCAAATACAGCTATCTAATGAAAGCAACACGTTGGAAACTTCTTGGTGTGTTTTTCATGCATTTGGACCGAAAAGAAGCAAATTGGGATGTAGTTGTGTTTCTAAGCTTCATTTTAGCTGATATGCGTGATTTCGCTTTTAAGGCTCAAATACAGCTATCTTTGAAAGCAACACGTAGAAACTTCTTGGTGTGTTTTTCATGCATTTGGACCCAAAAGAAGCTCATTGGGATGTAGTTGTGTTTCTAAGCTTCATTTTAGCTTATTTGCGTGATTTCGCTTTTAAGCTCAAATACAGCTATCTTTTGAAAGCAACACGTTAGAAACTTCTTGGAGTGTTTTTCATGCATTTGGACCCAAAAGAAGCTCATTGGGATGTAGTGTGTTTCTAAGCTTCATTTAAGCTTATATGCGTGATTTCGCTTTTAAGGCTCAAATACAGCTATCTTTGAAAGCAACACGTTAGAAACTTCTTGGTGTGTTTTTCATGCATTTGGACCCAAAAGAAGCTCATTGGGATGTAGTTGTGTTTCTCAGCTTCATTTTAGCTTATTTGCGTGATTTTGCTTTTAAGGCTCAAATACAGCTATCTTTTGAAAGCAACACGTAGAAACTTCTTGGTGTGTTTTTCATGCATTTGGACCCAAAAGAAGCTCATTGGGATGTAGTTGTGTTTCTAAGCTTCATTTTAGCTTATTTGCGTGATTTCGCTTTTAAGGCTCAAATACAGCTACTTTTGAAAGCAACACGTTAGAAACTTCTTGGTGTGTTTTTCATGCATTTGGACCCAAAGAAGCTCATTGGGATGTAGTTGTGTTTCTAAGCTTCATTTTAGCTTATTTGCGTGATTTCGCTTTTAAGGCTCAAATACAGCTATCTTTTGAAAGCAACACGTTAGAAACTTCTTGGTGTGTTTTTCATGCATTTGGACCCAAAAGAAGCTCATTGGGATGTAGTTGTGTTTCTAAGCTTCATTTTAGCTTATTTGCGTGATTTCGCGTTTAAGGCTCAAATACAGCTATCTTTTGAAAGCAACACGTTAGAAACTTCTTGGTGTGTTTTTCATGCATTTGGACCCAAAAGAAGCTCATTGGGTATGTAGTTGTGTTTCTAAGCTTCATTTTAGCTTATTTGCGTGATTTCGCTTTTAAGGCTCAAATACAGCTATCTTTTGAAAGCAACACGTTAGAAACTTCTTGGAGTGTTTTTCATGCATTTGGACCCAAAAGAAGCTCATTGGGATGTAGTTGTGTTTCTAAGCTTCATTTAAGCTTATATGCGTGATTTTGCTTTTAAGGCTCAAATACAGCTATCTTTTGAAAGCAACACGTTAGAAACTTCTGGTGTGTTTTTCATGCATTTGGACCCAAAGAAGCTCATTGGGATGTAGTTGTGTTTCTAAGCTTCATTTTAGCTTATTTGCGTGATTTTGCTTTTAAGGCTCAAATACAGCTATCTTTTGAAAGCAACACGTTAGAAACTTCTTGGTGTGTTTTTCATGCATTTGGACCCAAAAGAAGCTCATTGGGATGTAGTTGTGTTTCTAAGCTTCATTTTAGCTTATTTGCGTGATTTTGCGTTTAAGGCTCAAATACAGCTATCTTTTGAAAGCAACACGTTAGAAACTTCTTGGTGTGTTTTTCATGCATTTGAACCGAAAAGAAGCACATTCGGATGTAGTTGTGTTTCTAAGCTTCATTTTAGCTTATATGCGTGATTTCGCTTTTAAGGCTCAAATACAGCTATCTTTTGAAAGCAACACGTTAGAAACTTCTTGGTGTGTTTTTCATGCATTTGGACCCAAAAGAAGCTCATTGGGATGTAGTTGTGTTTTCTAAGCTTCATTTTAGCTTATTTGGCGTGATTTCGCTTTTAAGGCTCAAATACAGCTATCTTTTGAAAGCAACACGTTAGAAACTTCTTGGTGTGTTTTTCATGCATTTGGACCCAAAAGAAGCTCATTGGGATGTAGTTGTGTTTCTAAGGCTTCATTTAGCTTATTTGCGTGATTTCGCTTTTAAGGCTCAAATACAGCTATCTTTTTGAAAGCAACACGTTAGAACTTCTTGGTGTGTTTTTCATGCATTTGGACCCAAAAGAAGCTCATTGGGATGTAGTTGTGTTTCTAAGCTTCATTTTAGCTTATTTGCGTGATTTCGCTTTTAAGGCTCAAATACAGCTATCTTTTGAAAGCAACACGTTAGAAACTTCTTGGTGTGTTTTTCATGCATTTGGACCCAAAAGAAGCTCATTGGGATGTAGTTGTGTTTCTCGGCTTCATTTTAGCTTATTTGCGTGATTTTGCGTTTAAGGCTCAAATACAGCTATCTTTTGTGATTTTGCTTTTAAGGCTCAAATACAGCTATCTTTTGAAAGCAACACGTTAGAAACTTCTTGGTTTGTTTTTCATGCATTTGGACCCAAAGAAGCTCATTGGGATGTAGTTGTGTTTCTAAGCTTCATTATAGCTTATTTGCGTGATTTTGCTTTTAAGGCTCAAATACAGCTATCTAATGAAAGCAACACGTTGGAAACTTCTTGGTGTGTTTTTCATGCATTTGGACCCAAAAGAAGCTCATTGGGATGTAGTTGTGTTTCTAAGCTTCATTTTAGCTTATTTGCGTGATTTCGCTTTTAAGGCTCAAATACAGCTATCTTTTGAAAGCAACACGTTAGAAACTTCTTGGAGTGTTTTTTCATGCATTTGGACCCAAAAGAAGCTCATTGGGATGTAGTTGTGTTTCTAAGCTTTCATTTAAGCTTATATGCGTGATTTCGCTTTTAAGGCTCAAATACAGCTATCTTTTGAAAGCAACACGTTAGAAACTTCTTGGTGTGTTTTTCATGCATTTGGACCCAAAAGAAGCTCATTGGGATGTAAGTTGTGTTTCTCAGCTTCATTTTAGCTTATTTGCGTGATTTTGCTTTTAAGGCTCAAATACAGCTATCTTTTGAAAGCAACACGGTTAGAAACTTCTTGGTGTGTTTTTCATGCATTTGGACCCAAAAGAAGCTCATTGGGATGTAGTTGTGTTTCTAAGCTTCATTTTAGCTTATTTGCGTGATTTCGCTTTTAAGGCTCAAATACAGCTATCTTTTGAAAGCAACACGTTAGAAACTTCTTGGTGTGTTTTTCATGCATTTGGACCCAAAAGAAGCTCATTGGGATGTAGTTGTGTTTCTAAGCTTCATTTCAGCTTATTTGCGTGATTTCGCTTTTAAGGCTCAAATACAGCTATCTTTTGAAAGCAACACGTTAGAAACTTCTTGGTGTGTTTTTCATGCATTTGGACCCAAAAGAAGCTCATTGGGATGTAGTTGTGTTTCTAAGCTTCATTTTAGCTTATTTGCGTGATTTCGCGTTTAAGGCTCAAATACAGCTATCTTTTGAAAGCAACACGTTAGAAACTTCTTGGTGTGTTTTTCATGCATTTGGACCCAAAAGAAGCTCATTGGGATGTAGTTGTGTTCTAAGCTTCATTTTAGCTTATTTGCGTGATTTCGCTTTTAAGGCTCAAATACAGCTATCTTTTGAAAGCAACACGTTAGAAACTTCTTGGAGTGTTTTTCATGCATTTGGACCCAAAAGAAGCTCATTGGGATGTAGTTGTGTTTCTAAGCTTCATTTAAGCTTATATGCGTGGATTTCGCTTTTAAGGCTCAAATACAGCTATCTTTTGAAAGCAACACGTTAGAAAACTTCTTGGTGTGTTTTTCATGCATTTGGACCCAAAAGAAGCTCATTGGGATGTAGTTGTGTTTCTAAGCTTCATTTTAGCTTATTTGCGTGATTTTGCTTTTAAGGCTCAAATACAGCTATCTTTGAAAGCAACACGTTAGAAACTTCTTGGTGTGTTTTTCATGCATTTGGACCCAAAAGAAGCTCATTGGGATGTAGTTGTGTTTCTAAGCTTCATTTTAGCTTATTTGCGTGATTTCGCTTTTAAGGCTCAAATACAGCTATCTTTTGAAAGCAACACGTTAGAAACTTCTTGGTGTGTTTTTCATGCATTTGGACCCAAAAGAAGCTCATTGGATGTAGTTGTGTTTCTAAGCTTCATTTTAGCTTATTTGCGTGATTTCGCTTTTAAGGCTCAAATACAGCTATCTTTTGAAAGCAACACGTTAGAAACTTCTTGGTGTGTTTTTCATGCATTTGGACCCAAAAGAAGCTCATTGGGATGTAGTTGTGTTTCTAAGCTTCATTTTAGCTTATATGCGTGATTTCGCTTTTAAGGCTCAAATACAGCTATCTTTTGAAAGCAACACGTTAGAAACTTCTTGGTGTGTTTTTTCATGCATTTGGACCCAAAAGAAGCTCATTGGGATGTAGTTGTGTTTCTAAGCTTCATTTTAGCTTATTTGCGTGATTTCGCTTTTAAGGCTCAAATACAGCTATCTTTTGAAAGCAACACGTTAGAAACTTCTTGGTGTGTTTTTCATGCATTTGGACCCAAAAGAAGCTCATTGGGATGTAGTTGTGTTTCTCGGCTTCATTTTAGCTTATTTGCGTGATTTTGCGTTTTAAGGCTCAAATACAGCTATCTTTTGTGATTTTGCTTTTAAGGCTCAAATACAGCTATCTTTTGAAGCAACACGTTAGAAACTTCTTGGTTTGTTTTTCATGCATTTGGACCGAAAAGAAGCAAATTGGGATGTAGTTGTGTTTCTAAGCTTCATTTTAGCTTATATGCGTGATTTCGCTTTTAAGGCTCAAATGCAGCTATCTTTTGAAAGCAACACGTTAGAAACTTCTTGGAGTGTTTTTCATGCATTTGGACCCAAAAGAAGCTCATTGGGATGTAGTTGTTTTTCTAAGCTTCATTTTAGCTTATTTGCGTGATTTCGCTTTTAAGGCTCAAATACAGCTATCTTTTGAAAGCAACACGTTAGAAACTTCTTGGTGTGTGTTTCATGCATTTGGACCGAAAAGAAGCAAATTGGGATGTAGTTGTGTTTCTAAGCTTCATTTTAGCTTATTTGCGTGATTTCGCTTTTAAGGCTCAAATACAGCTATCTTTTGAAAGCAACACGTTAGAAACTTCTTGGTGTGTTTTTCATGCATTTGGACCCAAAAGAAGCTCATTGGATGTAGTTGTGTTTCTAAGCTTCATTTTAGCTTATTTGCGTGATTTCGCTTTTAAGGCTCAAATACAGCTATCTTTTGAAAGCAACACGTTAGAAACTTCTTGGTGTGTTTTTCATGCATTTGGACCCAAAAGAAGCTCATTGGGATGTAGTTGTGTTTCTCAGCTTCATTTTAGCTTATTTGCGTGATTTTGCTTTTAAGGCTCAAATACAGCTATCTTTTGAAAGCAACACGTTAGAAACTTCTTGGTGTGTTTTTCATGCATTTGGACCCAAAAGAAGCTCATTGGGATGTAGTTGTGTTTCTAAGCTTCATTTTAGCTTATTTGCGTGATTTCGCTTTTAAGGCTCAAATACAGCTATCTTTTGAAAGCAACACGTTAGAAACTTCTTGGTGTGTTTTTCATGCATTTGGAACCAAAAGAAGCTCATGGGATGTAGTTGTGTTTCTAAGCTTCATTTCAGCTTATTTGCGTGATTTCGCTTTTAAGGCTCAAATACAGCTATCTTTTGAAAGCAACACGTTAGAAACTTCTTGGTGTGTTTTTCATGCATTTGGACCCAAAAGAAGCTCATTGGGATGTAGTTGTGTTTCTAAGCTTCATTTTAGCTTATTTGCGTGATTTCGCTTTTAAGGCTCAAATACAGCTATCTTTTGAAAGCAACACGTTAGAAACTTCTTGGTGTGTTTTTCATGCATTTGGACCCAAAAGAAGCTCATTGGGATGTAGTTGTGTTTCTCGGCTTCATTTTAGCTTATTTGCGTGATTTTGCGTTTAAGGCTCAAATACAGCTATCTTTTGTGATTTTGCTTTTAAGGCTCAAATACAGCTATCTTTTGAAAGCAACACGTTAGAAACTTCTTGGTTTGTTTTTCATGCATTTGGACCGAAAAGAAGCAAATTGGGATGTAGTTGTGTTTCTAAGCTTCATTTAGCTTATATGCGTGATTTCGCTTTTAAGGCTCAAATGCAGCTATCTTTTGAAAGCAACACGTTAGAAACTTCTTGGAGTGTTTTTCATGCATTTGGACCCAAAAGAAGCTCATTGGGATGTAGTTGTTTTTCTAAGCTTCATTTTAGCTTATTTGCGTGATTTCGCTTTTAAGGCTCAAATACAGCTATCTTTTGAAAGCAACACGTTAGAAACTTCTTGGTGTGTGTTTCATGCATTTGGACCGAAAAGAAGCAAATTGGGATGTAGTTGTGTTTCTAAGCTTCATTTTAGCTTATTTGCGTGATTTCGCTTTTAAGGCTCAAATACAGCTATCTTTTGAAAGCAACACGTTAGAAACTTCTTGGTGTGTTTTTCATGCATTTGGACCCAAAAGAAGCTCATTGGGATGTAGTTGTGTTTCTAAGCTTCATTTTAGCTTATTTGCGTGATTTCGCTTTTAAGGCTCAAATACAGCTATCTTTTTGAAAGCAACACGTTAGAAACTTCTTGGTGTGTTTTTCATGCATTTGGACCCAAAAGAAGCTCATTGGGATGTAGTTGTGTTTCTCAGCTTCATTTTAGCTTATTTGCGTGATTTTGCTTTTAAGGCTCAAATACAGCTATCTTTTGAAAGCAACACGTTAGAAACTTCTTGGTGTGTTTTTCATGCATTTGGACCCAAAAGAAGCTCATTGGGATGTAGTTGTGTTTCTAAGCTTCATTTTAGCTTATTTGCGTGATTTCGCTTTTAAGGCTCAAATACAGCTATCTTTTTGAAAGCAACACGTTAGAAACTTCTTGGTGTGTTTTTCATGCATTTGGAACCAAAAGAAGCTCATTGGGATGTAGTTGTGTTTCTAAGCTTCATTTCAGCTTATTTGCGTGATTTCGCTTTTAAGGCTCAAATACAGCTATCTTTTGAAAGCAACACGTTAGAAACTTCTTGGTGTGTTTTTCATGCATTTGGACCCAAAAGAAGCTCATTGGGATGTAGTTGTGTTTCTAAGCTTCATTTTAGGCTTATTTGCGTGATTTCGCGTTTAAGGCTCAAATACAGCTATCTTTTGAAAGCAACACGTTAGAAACTTCTTGGTGTGTTTTTCATGCATTTGGACCCAAAAGAAGCTCATTGGGATGTAGTTGTGTTTTCTAAGCTTCATTTTAGCTTATTTGCGTGATTTCGCTTTTAAGGCTCAAATACAGCTATCTTTTGAAAGCAACACGTTAGAAACTTCTTGGAGTGTTTTTCATGCATTTGGACCCAAAAGAAGCTCATTGGGATGTAGTTGTGTTTCTAAGCTTCATTTAAGCTTATATGCGTGATTTCGCTTTTAAGGCTCAAATACAGCTATCTTTTGAAAGCAACACGTTAGAACTTCTTGGTGTGTTTTTCATGCATTTGGACCCAAAAGAAGCTCATTGGGATGTAGTTGTGTTTCTAAGCTTCATTTTAGCTTATTTGCGTGATTTTGCTTTTAAGGCTCAAATACAGCTATCTTTTGAAAGCAACACGTTAGAACTTCTTGGTGTGTTTTTCATGCATTTGGACCCAAAAGAAGCTCATTGGGATGTAGTTGTGTTTCTAAGCTTCATTTTAGCTTATTTGCGTGATTTTGCGTTTAAGGCTCAAATACAGCTATCTTTTGAAAGCAAACACGTTAGAAACTTCTTGTGTGTTTTTCATGCATTTGAACCGAAAAGAAGCACATTCGGATGTAGTTGTGTTTCTAAGCTTCATTTTAGCTTATATGCAGTGATTTCGCTTTTAAGGCTCAAATACAGCTATCTTTTGAAAGCAACACGTTAGAAACTTCTTGGTGTGTTTTTTCATGCATTTGGACCCAAAAGAAGCTCATTGGGATGTAGTTGTGTTTCTAAGCTTCATTTTAGCTTATTTGCGTGATTTCGCTTTTAAGGCTCAAATACAGCTATCTTTTGAAAGCAACACGTTAGAAACTTCTTGGTGTGTTTTTCATGCATTTGGACCCAAAAGAAGCTCATTGGGATGTAGTTGTGTTTCTAAGCTTCATTTAGCTTATTTGCGTGATTTCGCTTTTAAGGCTCAAATACAGCTATCTTTTGAAAGCAACACGTTAGAAACTTCTTGGTGTGTTTTTCAGGCATTTGGACCCAAAAGAAGCTCATTGGATGTAGTTGTGTTTCTAAGCTTCATTTTAGCTTATTTGCGTGATTTCGCTTTTAAGGCTCAAATACAGCTATCTTTTGAAAGCAACACGTTAGAAACTTCTTGGTGTGTTTTTCATGCATTTGGACCCAAAAGAAGCTCATTGGGATGTAGTTGTGTTTCTAAGCTTCATTTTAGCTTATTTGCGTGATTTCGCTTTTAAGGCTCAAATACAGCTATCTTTGAAAGCAACACGTTAGAAACTTCTTGGTGTGTTTTTCATGCATTTGGACCCAAAAGAAGCTCATTGGGAATGTAGTTGTGTTTCTAAGCTTCATTTTAGCTTATTTGCGTGATTTCGCTTTTAAGGCTCAAATACAGCTATCTTTTGAAAGCAACACGTTAGAAACTTCTTGGTGTGTTTTTCATGCATTTGGACCCAAAAGAAGCTCATTGGGATGTAGTTGTGTTTCTAAGCTTCATTTTAGCTTATATGCGTGATTTCGCTTTTAAGGCTCAAATACAGCTATCTTTTGAAAGCAACACGTTAGAAACTTCTTGGTGTGTTTTTCATGCATTTGGACCCAAAGAAGCTCATTGGGATGTAGTTGTGTTTCTAAGCTTCATTTTAGCTTATTTGCGTGATTTCGCTTTTAAGGCTCAAATACAGCTATCTTTTGAAAGCAACACGTTAGAAACTTCTTGGTGTGTTTTTCATGCATTTGGACCCAAAAGAAGCTCATTGGGATGTAGTTGTGTTTCTCGGCTTCATTTTAGCTTATTTGCGTGATTTTGCGTTTAAGGCTCAAATACAGCTATCTTTTTGTGATTTTGCTTTTAAGGCTCAAATACAGCTATCTTTTGAAAGCAACACGTCTAGAAACTTCTTGGTTTGTATTTCATGCATTTGGACCCGAAAAGAAGCAAATTGGGATGTAGTTGTGTTTCTAAGCTTCATTTTAGCTTATATGCGTGATTTCGCTTTTAAGGCTCAAATGCAGCTATCTTTTGAAAGCAAACACGTTAGAAACTTCTTGGAGTGTTTTTCATGCATTTGGACCCAAAAGAAGCTCATTGGGATGTAGTTGTTTTTCTAAGCTTCATTTTAGCTTATTTGCGTGATTTCGCTTTTAAGGCTCAAATACAGCTATCTTTTGAAAGCAACACGTTAGAAACTTCTTGGTGTGTGTTTCATGCATTTGGACCGAAAAGAAGCAAATTGGGATGTAGTTGTGTTTCTAAGCTTCATTTTAGCTTATTTGAGTGATTTCGCTTTTAAGGCTCAAATACAGCTATCTTTTGAAAGCAACACGTTAGAAACTTCTTGGTGTGTTTTTCATGCATTTGGACCCAAAAGAAGCTCATTGGGATGTAGTTGTGTTTCTAAGCTTCATTTTAGCTTATTTGCGTGATTTCGCTTTTAAGGCTCAAATACAGCTATCTTTTGAAAGCAACACGTTAGAAACTTCTTGGGAGTGTTTTTCATGCATTTGGACCCAAAAGAAGCTCATTGGGATGTAGTTGTGTTTCTAAGCTTCATTTAAGCTTATATGCGTGATTTCGCTTTTAAGGCTCAAATACAGCTATCTTTTGAAAGCAACACGTTAGAAACTTCTTGGTGTGTTTTTCAGGCATTTGGACCCAAAAGAAGCTCATTGGGATGTAGTTGTGTTTCTCAGCTTCATTTTAGCTTATTTGCGTGATTTTGCTTTTAAGGCTCAAATACAGCTATCTTTTGAAAGCAACACGTTAGAAACTTCTTGGTGTGTTTTTCATGCATTTGGACCCAAAAGAAGCTCATTCTGGATGCAGTTGTGTCTCTAAGCTTCGTTTTAGCTTATTTGCGTGATTTTGCGTTTAAGGCTCAAATTCAGCTATCTTTTGAAAGCAACACGTTAGAAACTTCTTGGTCTGTGGTTTTTCATGCATTTGAACCGAAAAGAAGCACATTCGGATGCTAGTTGTGTTTCTAAGCTTCATTTTAGATTATTTGCGTGATTTCGCTTTTAAGGCTCAAATACAGCTATCTTTTGAAAGCAACACGTTAGAAACTTCTTGGTGTGTTTTTCATGCATTTGGACCGAAAAGAAGCACATTCGGATGTAGTTGTGTTTCTAAGCTTCATTTTAGCTTTTTCATGCATTTGGACCCAAAAGAAGCTCATTGGGATGTAGTTGTGTCTCTAAGCTTCATTTTAGCTTATTTGCGTGATTTTGCGTTTAAGGCTCAAATACAGCTTTCTTTTGAAAGCAACACGTTAGAAACTTCTTGGTGTGTTTTTCATGCATTTGGACCGAAAAGATGCACATTCGGATGTAGTTGTGTTTCTAAGCTTCATTTTAGCTTATATGCGTGATTTCGCTTTTAAGGCTCAAATACAGCTATCTTTTGAAAGCAACACGTTAGAAACTTCTTGGTGTGTTTTTCATGCATTTGGACCCAAAAGAAGCTCATTGGGATGTAGTTGTGTTTCTAAGCTTCATTTTAGCTTATTTGCGTGATTTCGCTTTTAAGGCTACAAATACAGCTATCTTTTGGAAAGCAAACACGTTAGAAAC